>CM068369.1:506517284-509368458 GCA_034769895.1 Magicicada septendecula | reverse complement strand
TAGTTATTAAATTTGATGTCGTATTTTTCTGTTGTTTTGTCTCACTTCAAGTTACACTTTCAATCGTACTTTTTTCACATTTTCTTTAAATTTTGAAAAGGTTTTCGACACGCGATTCTTGATACACACGTGGCCAGGCAAATACTGTATTGATGACTGCCTATGCTACCTAAAGGCTGGCGAGCATTTCCTTTTGCACCGCCTACATGATGTTGGCGGGGAATACAATGATGTCCAGACAGCTCATTGGTTGTTTTCGATCATCGACGCTGTTCTATGGTAATACAACAGGCCGTGGCTCACCATTTCCGTCGTCTTCCAAAACACGTGGTGAAAGAAATTTTATAATTTAGACATCTTGTTGGTGTCCCTTCTGTGCGCGTGCTCATGTCGTGCATATGAGTGCGTAACACCAATCTTAATTTCTTGTAACTGTATTGCGTTGTATCGCCACACCTCGCTCTCAAGGCTATGTCATTGTTCATTGTCTGAATAAAACGTATTCCGTATGGGACTTGCAACGTGGACTACAACCAATTTTAAACAAATTTAATAAAAAAATAAAAAAACCCTTTCTGCCCCATTACAATACCCCCCCATGAGAGGTCTTCTGTCGAAACAGAAGAACTCTCATTGCTAAACCCCTAAGAGGACCGGTGAGGATATGGTGCCAATAACCCCCCGTTAATTTCTTAAAACACTTCATGGGTAAACTACCCCCCTAGCACGGCGACCATGGCTGCACCTGAACGAAATTACTGGACTTCTCTGTTCGAGATCCCAACACCATAAAGTCGGACAGATACTCACCATAGTACACCTAACCTTCTAGCATTCCACCCAAGAAATCAAAACCCTGGCTTTATACCATACCAGATCCTCAACCGATATGTTCCCCCTTTCATGCATACTGGGTCGCTTTTAGCAATTACTGGGTGCGTACACATTTTCGTTATTAATTAAACACAAACTCCCTACTTCTTGACATCAACTCTCAAAAATAATTTCTCAAATCAATTACATAAAATGAGTCATATGGTTTACTTTAATTAGTGAAGTTAATCATAAAAAGTTTTTTTTTTTTTAAAAACATTCCCAAATTCTCCAAATGCATTTAATTTAATGAATAAATAAACAATGTAATAGTATAAATATATAGTAATATAGTAACCCATATAATAATAAACAAATTTATTACATTAAACTTATAATAAACAACCTATGACTACCATAACTTCGAAAATAGCTACGCTTGATTACAAAGATAACATAAGATACACATCATGAATCAGCTGACACCTTCCCTACTTATAATGAACATTACAATTTAGAAAGACGTACTTTAATGCAAATTGTTTTTTTTCAAAAATTTTAATTTCCCAAAATATTTATTTTATTAATTTCGAGAAAAAATAAAAATATTCAATTTAATTGAAGTAACAAAATTCATGAGTTAATCGCTAAAAACCTATCCTGTCTCTAACATCAGTTATCAGCTGATCTCTCTGGGTCAGGTGACTGACCTTGCCCTATATATACTACACAAAAATTACATGAAAAATACATAACATATGTTTATAATTCTTACACTCTAACATAACAAAATTAATGACACAATAAAACATAATAAACAAAATCTGATAAACGTCTCCTCTACTTGAGATAATCTTTTAAAAATCAGTAAAGTCATTTACAAAACATCATACAGAATATAACACATGTAAATCAATTACATGTCTGAATATTTACATGTAAATAAATTCGTACAAGTTGTCTACGGTCAAACTACAATCATTTAGTTAGCTTGTCAGCTAGTCAGTGTCATAAAATTTCAAATTTTAGCTCATTACTCCCCTGAGTAACCTCTCTTACCACACACACTATGACCCCCTGGTCTGTGGCATCCAGTTGCGTCCACAAGGACTGAAGTTTTGGAGGAATTTTGTCATCTCCTTGTCCTTGCTTCTGCGTTACATATTTTTAAAATGGTCAGATATCATAATATCTGAAGTTTATAGTTATAACCTTAGTGACGGGTCTATCACCTGTTTTATTGTTCCCACGTGAACAAGGTGATAGCTGCTGTTCCATAGTTCCGGGGATTTCCCCTAAGTGCCCCCCCCGTTAATTTCAAAGTTCACCAATTTTAAGGGCAACCAACTATGGTCAGTTTTACAATTGCTGCCCACAGCTGGCTGTCGTCCAAAACCATGATTAGTTCTGATAAAGCAGTAATCGCCCGAAAAGGCGGGGAAATCAACTTTCATTAGCATGTTTTTTCGTCATCATTACTATACACTGTACGATAGCAATTAACATGAATATTATATTAACATATAACATAATATTATATAAGGTTGTACAGTGTATTTTACGCCCTATTTAGGCCTCCGATGATGGTAACGTGCCTTGACGTTACCACCAACACTCATCGCTATCCACAGTGGCACATGCCGCCACCGCAATAGCATAACTAATAGCTAAACTTAATGTCCTTCTACTTTGCAGTCTCTACACGCCATAATTGATTTACACTTCGATTAACACCAAACAACCCCCCAAAATCACCCTTTAACCTTGTATAATAACATACTAACAAATAGACGTTAACCTTGAACATTAGCATTGCTACATTCACATTAAACAAACAATTCACTTTTAAATAATTTATATAGAAAATTATAAACATTATAACTTGAAAATTTTTATTAACTCTTTTATATATCATCATTTAATTATTTATCACTTACTACAATTAGATCCCTCAAAAAATTCAAATTTATTATTAACCTTTATTTTACATCACATTTCAGTTATTATTACCTTTTAACTATGGTTTCTATGTAGTAAAACTATCTCAAATTAGTTTCATCATTGAGTTTAAAATCTTTTTAACACAAGTAAACATTTTACTCTATTTAACTAGTATTCACTCACAGTACATCATTCAAAACATATGATTCCTGTTATTGACATAAAATTATAAACAATTTATCACCAATTCATGTACACATCTCCATGTACCTTCTGAAACAATAACGATAATATGATTCCACAACTACATACATCTTACATTTATTCAATTACTGTTTATTATTACCAAGTTCAAATCTCAAAAATCATTTAAATTCATTAGCAAAATCTCTTTATATAACATTTTTAATTAATTAATTAATTCATCTCAACTTATTTTAATTCCATCAATTATTTAAAACACAACATTACTTTAATTACCTTCTTCCAAAACAATTACAATTCATTGATTATCACCTCTCATTATTTATTTAGTTTAACAAAATATTATTATTATTATTAAATTAATTTCAGCTACACACACATATTGTTTACCTACAATACATTTTACAACACAAACACAATTAATTTCACTCTAAATTTATTTACAATTCTTTGTCATTATTTTATTATTTACCACACCTCATTTTGTAAAACAGTCCAATCCAAAACCATTAATTACATAATTAAACGTTCATAAACATTTATTGTTTTTACCCTCCATCATCGTACAAAATCCTGGTCTTACGTTTACACAGTTTATTTTTTATTAAACTCATTATATCATTTTTATTAATATAAAGATTATCCAAACTTTTATATTCTTCCACAGTAGCAACAGGATTATTCCATGTTATTAAATCATATAATTTATTATCATCGAGTATAGTCCAGTCACCCTTAGTATGATCTGTCATAGTCATGTCAATTACAGTTTCATTATCATTATTCCCTACTGCTGTATTAGCTTTGTCATAAAGTAAGTAATCAATATCATCACTTTTATCATTTGCTGTACTAACTACTTCGCAAGGTAAGTACTTATTATTAATTCTCGTAGTATCTAACCTCTCTAATAATTCGTTATAACCTCTGTTCCACTTAAATATTTCTCATTCTCTCTCTTTCTCTCTCTCATAATCACTTTGTATTTCCATCAAAACTTCATTGCCACTATTATTATTTATGCTGTTATTTATTTTATCTTGTAACACCACATTTTTAATTATATCATTATAATTACACTAGTTTCAAATTCGTAATAATACTCACCTGTAACTGTATCATTTTCTACCTCCTCTTTCAGCATTCTACTTTCGTTTATTGTGTCTTGTATTTTATTTATATTTATAATTATCCCACCTTTCATGCCCGCAATAGTTTTATTCATACTTTCTAATTTATTGTCTATTTCTCTTAATTTTTTGTCTTGTTTGGTTATTTCCGTTTTCAGTTCTATGTTACTACCATTCATTTCTGACTTGATTTCAATTTTAAATTCATTTAAACTCACGTTTATATTATTATTTTCTGATTTCAACTCATTTAAGCTCATATTTACGACATTTATTTCTGATTTGACTTCCGTTCTAAATTCGTTCAAATTCGTGTTTTGTTGGTAAAATTTCTCATTTTGTTTGTCAAATTTACTACTCATCATTTCCATAAATAATGCTAATTGACTAAGTACGTATACATTGTCGATTCTGCTACTCTTAGCGTCTACCGTCTCAATTGTTATTTCGTCTGCCGCATTGTCTACGCTCTCGTTAATGTTTGTCGATACTAAACTGTCTTGCGTAACATTTAAAATTGACTCTTCATTTTCACATAAACTTGCACTCTTGCCTTTCTCTGCCATTTTCGATCAGGTTGTAAATTAATTTATTTTAATTTTTTAATTCACAACGCCGCTGTTTACGGGCGCCATTTAAAGTATGACTTGTTTTTGAGTTATTAAAATATTGAATTTTGTCCCGTGTTCGGGCGCCATTTAAAGTATTACGAGTTAATTAATAATTGGAATATTTAAATTTTGTATTACTTACCTTTAAAGATAATGTACCAAGGTTTCGTCTGATGTACTTTGGCAGAGACAAACAACAGGTGATGCAAAATAAACAAGTACATAGCTATAGTTCATACAACCCACTACTTTATTGTATTCTCATCTCTTCTCCTTCTCTACCTACTAACATTCCACTTACATACTATTGAATATTGAGGTGACAACACCATCTGATTAAAATAACAACTTATCTCTTACTTCTTATAATTAAATCATTTGTCTATAATTATGAGAAACGACCCAGATTGCTCACTCTCTCCCTCTCATACAGTTTAAATAATCTCCCCAAAATATAGCGCTCTTTATTCTGACATGCTTTATGATTGATGGTTTTTATGTGATAATCAGTTACTCTTTTGATATGTTTTATGATTGATTTTTACGTGAGGCATAGTTACTCAGTTGGCGTCTCCTCCAACCACGCGTATCACTTTGCTGATCTAATTCGTCCACATTTTTTGTCACTCCGCACGTTTATACTAAAATTTTTACTGGAGAGGGATTGACGTTTGTCTGCAAGTGAGTGGGGAAGTGGTGTTTAGAGCCGTCTGATTGGCCGAAACTATACAGCACAGTGTTGTCAACTCGTACTTGTTGTTCCGCTGCTTGTGCCTTACCACGTGTGCATAGTAAATTGAACAGTGCGTTTACTTCTGTTTGATGTGAGTGAAATTTAACAGTTTTAAAATCTACAATATTATCTTTTAGTGCATTGCATTGACCCTTATTTTGCTGTGTTATATTTTTTATTTACACATATTTATACACTAAGTTGATGACTGCACATTGCCACATTTATAGTTAAATAAAAAAATTAAAGATACTGAACATTTGAAGTTAATTAAAAAAACACTGAAGTTAATTAAGTTCTAGTTTATTATTCTCGTAAGAATTCAGATTTTTAGTTTATGAATTATCTGTAGTTACAACTGAATAAATATTCGTTTTTAAGTAGGGAAATACATATTTTGTCTGCGCGTACTGGATTTGTTTTGTCTGCGCGAAGTATGTTTTGAGTGAATGCAGTAACGAAACTTACGCTTGGGCGACATTAAATAGAAACACGTGGTTACGAAGTGGCAACATGGTGATGACATCATTGCAAACGTCAATCCCTCTCCTGTGTTGTTTACACTATAGTTATTAAATTTGATGTCGTATTTTTCTGTTGTTTTGTCTCACTTCAAGTTACACTTTCAATCGTACTTTTTTCACATTTTCTTTAAATTTTGAAAAGGTTTTCGACACGCGATTCTTGATACACACCTGGCCAGGCAAATACTGTATTGATGACTGCCTATGCTGCCTAAAGGCTGGCGAGCATTTCCTTTTGCACCGCCTACATGATGTTGGCGGCGAATACAATGATGTCCAGACAGCTCATTGGTTGTTTTCGATCGTCGACGCTGTTCTATGGTAATACAACAGGCCGTGGCTCACCATTTCCGTCGTCTTCCAAAACACGTGGTGAAAGAAATTTTATAATTTAGACATCTTGTTGGTGTCCCTTCTGTGCGCGTGCTCATGTCGTGCATATGAGTGCGTAACACCAATCTTAATTTCTTGTAACTGTATTGCGTTGTATCGCCACACCTCGCTCTCAAGGTTATGTCATTGTTCATTGTCTGAATAAAACGTATTCCGTATGGGACTTGCAACGTGGACTACAACCAATTTTAAACAAATTTAATAAAAGAATAAAAAAACCCTTTCTGCCCCATTACAATACCCCCCCCATGAGAGGTCTTCTGTCGAAACAGAAGAACTCTCATTGCTAAACCCCTAAGAGGACCGGTGAGGATATGGTGCCAATAACCCCCCGTTAATTTCTTAAAACACTTCATGGGTAAACTACCCCCCTAGCACGGCGACCATGGCTGCACCTGAACGAAATTACTGGACTTCTCTGTTCGAGATCCCAACACCATAAAGTCGGACAGATACTCACCATAGTACACCTAACCTTCTAGCATTCCACCCAAGAAATCAAAACCCTGGCTTTATACCATACCAGATCCTCAACCGATATGTTCCCCCTTTCATGCATACTGGGTCGCTTTTAGCAATTACTGGGTGCGTACACATTTTCCTTATTAATTAAACACAAACTCCCTACTTCTTGACATCAACTCTCAAAAATAATTTCTCAAATCAATTACATAAGATGAGTCATATGATTTACTTTAATTAGTGAAGTTAATCATAAAAAGTTTTTTTTTTTTTAAAAACATTCCCAAATTCTCCAAATGCATTTAATTTAATGAATAAATAAACAATGTAATAGTATAAATATATAGTAACCCATATAATAATAAACAAATTTATTACATTAAACTTATAATAAACAACCTATGACTACCATAACTTCGAAAATAGCTACGCTTGATTACAAAGATAACATAAGATACACATCATGAATCAGCTGACACCTTCCCTACTTATAATGAACATTACAATTTAGAAAGACGTACTTTAATGCAAATTGTTTTTTTTCAAAAATTTTAATTTCCCAAAATATTTATTTTATTAATTTCGAGAAAAAATAAAAATATTCAATTTAATTGAAGTAACAAAATTCATGAGTTAATCGCTAAAAACCTATCCTGTCTCTAACATCAGTTATCAGCTGATCTCTCTGGGTCAGGTGACTGACCTTGCCCTATATATACTACACAAAAATTACATGAAAAATACATAACATATGTTTATAATTCTTACACTCTAACATAACAAAATTAATGACACAATAAAACATAATAAACAAAATCTGATAAACGTCTCCTCTACTTGAGATAATCTTTTAAAAATCAGTAAAGTCATTTACAAAACATCATACAGAATATAACACATGTAAATCAATTACATGTCTGAATATTTACATGTAAATAAATTCGTACAAGTTGTCTACGGTCAAACTACAATCATTTAGTTAGCTTGTCAGCTAGTCAGTGTCATAAAATTTCAAATTTTAGCTCATTACTCCCCTGAGTAACCTCTCTTACCACACACACTATGACCCCCTGGTCTGTGGCATCCAGTTGCGTCCACAAGGACTGAAGTTTTGGAGGAATTTTGTCATCTCCTTGTCCTTGCTTCTGCGTTACATATTTTTAAAATGGTCAGATATCATAATATCTGAAGTTTATAGTTATAACCTTAGTGACGGGTCTATCACCTGTTTTATTGTTCCCACGTGAACAAGGTGATAGCTGCTGTTCCATAGTTCCGGGGATTTCCCCTAAGTGCCCCCCCCCGTTAATTTCAAAGTTCACCAATTTTAAGGGCAACCAACTATGGTCAGTTTTACAATTGCTGCCCACAGCTGGCTGTCGTCCAAAACCATGATTAGTTCTGATAAGGCAGTAATCGCCCGAAAAGGCGGGGAAATCAACTTTCATTAGCATGTTTTTTCGTCATCATTACTATACACTGTACGATAGCAATTAACATGAATATTATATTAACATATAACATAATATTATATAAGGTTGTACAGTGTATTTTACGCCCTATTTAGGCCTCCGATGATGGTAACGTGCCTTGACGTTACCACCAACACTCATCGCTATCCACAGTGGCACATGCCGCCACCGCAATAGCATAACTAATAGCTAAACTTAATGTCCTTCTACTTTGCAGTCGCTACACGCCATAATTGATTTACACTTCGATTAACACCAAACAACCCCCCAAAATCACCCTTTAACCTTGTATAATAACATACTAACAAATAGACGTTAACCTTGAACATTAGCATTGCTACATTCACATTAAACAAACAATTCACTTTTAAATAATTTATATAGAAAATTATAAACATTATAACTTGAAAATTTTTATTAACTCTTTTATATATCATCATTTAATTATTTATCACTTACTACAATTAGATCCCTCAAAAAATTCAAATTTATTATTAACCTTTATTTTACATCACATTTCAGTTATTATTACCTTTTAACTATGGTTTCTATGTAGTAAAACTATCTCAAATTAGTTTCATCATTGAGTTTAAAATCTTTTTAACACAAGTAAACATTTTACTCTATTTAACTAGTATTCACTCACAGTACATCATTCAAAACATATGATTCCTGTTATTGACATAAAATTATAAACAATTCATCACCAATTCATGTACACATCTCCATGTACCTTCTGAAACAATAACGATAATATGATTCCACAACTACATACATCTTACATTTATTCAATTACTGTTTATTATTACCAAGTTCAAATCTCAAAAATCATTTAAATTCATTAGCAAAATCTCTTTATATAACATTTTTAATTAATTAATTAATTCATCTCAACTTATTTTAATTCCATCAATTATTTAAAACACAACATTACTTTAATTACCTTCTTCCAAAACAATTACAATTCATTGATTATCACCTCTCATTATTTATTTAGTTTAACAAAATATTATTATTATTATTAAATTAATTTCAGCTACACACACATATTGTTTACCTACAATACATTTTACAACACAAACACAATTAATTTCACTCTAAATTTATTTACAATTCTTTGTCATTATTTTATTATTTACCACACCTCATTTTGTAAAACAGTCCAATCCAAAACCATTAATTACATAATTAAACGTTCATAAACATTTATTGTTTTTACCCTCCATCATCGTACAAATTCCTGGTCTTACGTTTACACAGTTTATTTTTTATTAAACTCATTATATCATTTTTATTAATATAAAGATTATCCAAACTTTTATATTCTTCCACAGTAGCAACAGGATTATTCCATGTTATTAAATCATATAATTTATTATCATCGAGTATAGTCCAGTCACCCTTAGTATGATCTGTCATAGTCATGTCAATTACAGTTTCATTATCATTATTCCCTACTGCTGTATTAGCTTTGTCATAAAGTAAGTAATCAATATCATCACTTTTATCATTTGCTGTACTAACTACTTCGCAAGGTAAGTACTTATTATTAATTCTCGTAGTATCTAGCCTCTCTAATAATTCGTTATAACCTCTGTTCCACTTAAATATTTCTCATTCTCTCTCTTTCTCTCTCTCATAATCACTTTGTATTTCCATCAAAACTTCGTTGCCACTATTATTATTTATGCTGTTATTTATTTTATCTTGTAACACCACATTTTTAATTATATCATCATAATTACACTAGTTTCAAATTCGTAATAATACTCACCTGTAACTGTATCATTTTCTACCTCCTCTTTCAGCATTCTACTTTCGTTTATTGTGTCTTGTATTTTATTTATATTTATAATTATCCCACCTTTCATGCCCGCAATAGTTTTATTCATACTTTCTAATTTATTGTCTATTTCTCTTAATTTTTTGTCTTGTTTGGTTATTTCCGTTTTCAGTTCTATGTTACTAGCATTCATTTCTGACTTGATTTCAATTTTAAATTCATTTAAACTCACGTTTATATTATTATTTTCTGATTTCAACTCATTTAAGCTCATATTTACGACATTTATTTCTGATTTGACTTCCGTTCTAAATTCGTTCAAATTCGTGTTTTGTTGGTAAAATTTCTCATTTTGTTTGTCAAATTTACTACTCATCATTTCCATAAATAATGCTAATTGACTAAGTACGTATACATTGTCGATTCTGCTACTCTTAGCGTCTACCGTCTCAATTGTTATTTCGTCTGCCGCATTGTCTACGCTCTCGTTAATGTTTGTCGATACTAAACTGTCTTGCGTAACATTTAAAATTGACTCTTCATTTTCACATAAACTTGCACTCTTGCCTTTCTCTGCCATTTTCGATCAGGTTGTAAATTAATTTATTTTAATTTTTTAATTCACAACGCCGCTGTTTACGGGTGCCATTTAAAGTATGACTTGTTTTTGAGTTATTAAAATATTGAATTTTGTCCCGTGTTCGGGCGCCATTTAAAGTATTACGAGTTAATTAATAATTGGAATATTTAAATTTTGTATTACTTACCTTTAAAGATAATGTACCAAGGTTTCGTCTGATGTACTTTGGCAGAGACAAACAACAGGTGATGCAAAATAAACAAGTACATAGCTATAGTTCATACAACCCACTACTTTATTGTATTCTCATCTCTTCTCCTTCTCTACCTACTAACATTCCACTTACATACTATTGAATATTGAGGTGACAACACCATCTGATTAAAATAACAACTTATCTCTTACTTCTTATAATTAAATCATTTGTCTATAATTATGAGAAACGACCCAGATTGCTCACTCTCTCCCTCTCATACAGTTTAAATAATCTCCCCAAAATATAGCGCTCTTTATTCTGACATGTTTTATGATTGATGGTTTTTATGTGATAATCAGTTACTCTTTTGATATGTTTTATGATTGATTTTTACGTGAGGCATAGTTACTCAGTTGGCGTCTCCTCCAACCATGCGTATCACTTTGCTGATCTAATTCGTCCACATTTTTTGTCACTCCGCACGTTTATACTAAAATTTTTACTGGAGAGGGATTGACGTTTGTCTGCAAGTGAGTGGGGAAGTGGTGTTTAGAGCCGTCTGATTGGCCGAAACTATACAGCACAGTGTTGTCAACTCGTACTTGTTGTTCCGCTGCTTGTGCCTTACCACGTGTGCATAGTAAATTGAACAGTGCGTTTACTTCTGTTTGATGTGAGTGAAATTTAACAGTTTTAAATTCTACAATATTATCTTTTAGTGCATTGCATTGACCCTTATTTTGCTGTGTTATATTTTTTATTACCGTATTGTTAATTTTTACTTTATTTACACATATTTATACACTAAGTTGATGACTGCACATTGCCACATTTATAGTTAAATAAAAAAATTAAAGATACTGAACATTTGAAGTTAATTAAAAAAAACACTGAAGTTAATTAAGTTCTAGTTTATTATTCTCGTAAGAATTCAGATTTTTAGTTTATGAATTATCTGTAGTTACAACTGAATAAATATTCGTTTTTAAGTAGGGAAATACATATTTTGTCTGCGCGTACTGGATTTGTTTTGTCTGCGCGAAGTATGTTTTGAGTGAATGCAGTAACGAAACTTACGCTTGGGCGACATTAAATAGAAACACGTGGTTACGAAGTGGCAACATGGTGATGACATCATTGCAAACGTCAATCCCTCTCCTGTGTTGTTTACACTATAGTTATTAAATTTGATGTCGTATTTTTCTGTTGTTTTGTCTCACTTCAAGTTACACTTTCAATCGTACTTTTTTCACATTTTCTTTAAATTTTGAAAAGGTTTTCGACACGCGATTCTTGATACACACCTGGCCAGGCAAATACTGTATTGATGACTGCCTATGCTACCTAAAGGCTGGCGAGCATTTCCTTTTGCACCGCCTACATGATGTTGGCGGGGAATACAATGATGTCCAGACAGCTCATTGGTTGTTTTCGATCGTCGACGCTGTTCTATGGTAATACAACAGGCCGTGGCTCACCATTTCCGTCGTCTTCCAAAACACGTGGTGAAAGAAATTTTATAATTTAGACATCTTGTTGGTGTCCCTTCTGTGCGCGTGCTCATGTCGTGCATATGAGTGCGTAACACCAATCTTAATTTCTTGTAACTGTATTGCGTTGTATCGCCACACCTCGCTCTCAAGGCTATGTCATTGTTCATTGTCTGAATAAAACGTATTCCGTATGGGACTTGCAACGTGGACTACAACCAATTTTAAACAAATTTAATAAAAAAATAAAAAAACCCTTTCTGCCCCATTACAATACCCCCCCCATGAGAGGTCTTCTGTCGAAACAGAAGAACTCTCATTGCTAAACCCCTAAGAGGACCGGTGAGGATATGGTGCCAATAACCCCCCGTTAATTTCTTAAAACACTTCATGGGTAAACTACCCCCCTAGCACGGCGACCATGGATGCACCTGAACGAAATTACTGGACTTCTCTGTTCGAGATCCCAACACCATAAAGTCGGACAGATACTCACCATAGTACACCTAACCTTCTAGCATTCCACCCAAGAAATCAAAACCCTGGCTTTATACCATACCAGATCCTCAACCGATATGTTCCCCCTTTCATGCATACTGGGTCGCTTTTAGCAATTACTGGGTGCGTACACATTTTCCTTATTAATTAAACACAAACTCCCTACTTCTTGACATCAACTCTCAAAAATAATTTCTCAAATCAATTACATAAGATGAGTCATATGGTTTACTTTAATTAGTGAAGTTAATCATAAAAAGTTTTTTTTTTTTTTAAAAACATTCCCAAATTCTCCAAATGCATTTAATTTAATGAATAAATAAACAATGTAATAGTATAAATATATAGTAATATAGTAACCCATATAATAATAAACAAATTTATTACATTAAACTTATAATAAACAACCTATGACTACCATAACTTCGAAAATAGCTACGCTTGATTACAAAGATAACATAAGATACACATCATGAATCAGCTGACACCTTCCCTACTTATAATGAACATTACAATTTACAATGACGTACTTTAATGCAAATTTTTTTTTTTCAAAAATTTTAATTTCCCAAAATATTAATTTTATTAATTTCGAGAAAAAATAAAAATATTCAATTTAATTGAAGTAACAAAATTCATGAGTTAATCGCTAAAAACCTATCCTGTCTCTAACATCAGTTATCAGCTGATCTCTCTGGGTCAGGTGACTGACCTTGCCCTATATATACTACACAAAAATTACATGAAAAATACATAACATATGTTTATAATTCTTACACTCTAACATAACAAAATTAATGACACAATAAAACATAATAAACAAAATCTGATAAACGTCTCCTCTACTTGAGATAATCTTTTAAAAATCAGTAAAGTCATTTACAAAACATCATACAGAATATAACACATGTAAATCAATTACATGTCTGAATATTTACATGTAAATAAATTCGTACAAGTTGTCTACGGTCAAACTACAATCATTTAGTTAGCTTGTCAGCTAGTCAGTGTCATAAAATTTCAAATTTTAGCTCATTACTCCCCTGAGTAACCTCTCTTACCACACACACTATGACCCCCTGGTCTGTGGCATCCAGTTGCGTCCACAAGGACTGAAGTTTTGGAGGAATTTTGTCATCTCCTTGTCCTTGCTTCTGCGTTACATATTTTTAAAATGGTCAGATATCATAATATCTGAAGTTTATAGTTATAACCTTAGTGACGGGTCTATCACCTGTTTTATTGTTCCCACGTGAACAATGTGATAGCTGCTGTTCCATAGTTCCGGGGATTTCCCCTAAGTGCCCCCCCCCGTTAATTTCAAAGTTCACCAATTTTAAGGGCAACCAACTATGGTCAGTTTTACAATTGCTGCCCACAGCTGGCTGTCGTCCAAAACTATGATTAGTTCTGATAAGGCAGTAATCGCCCGAAAAGGCGGGGAAATCAACTTTCATTAGCATGTTTTTTCGTCATCATTACTATACACTGTACGATAGCAATTAACATGAATATTATATTAACATATAACATAATATTATATAAGGTTGTACAGTGTATTTTACGCCCTATTTAGGCCTCCGATGATGGTAACGTGCCTTGACGTTACCACCAACACTCATCGCTATCCACAGTGGCACATGCCGCCACCGCAATAGCATAACTAATAGCTAAACTTAATGTCCTTCTACTTTGCAGTCTCTACACGCCATAATTGATTTACACTTCGATTAACACCAAACAACCCCCCAAAATCACCCTTTAACCTTGTATAATAACATACTAACAAATAGACGTTAACCTTGAACATTAGCATTGCTACATTCACATTAAACAAACAATTCACTTTTAAATAATTTATATAGAAAATTATAAACATTATAACTTGAAAATTTTTATTAACTCTTTTATATATCATCATTTAATTATTTATCACTTACTACAATTAGATCCCTCAAAAAATTCAAATTTATTATTAACCTTTATTTTACATCACATTTCAGTTATTATTACCTTTTAACTATGGTTTCTATGTAGTAAAACTATCTCAAATTAGTTTCATCATTGAGTTTAAAATCTTTTTAACACAAGTAAACATTTTACTCTATTTAACTAGTATTCACTCACAGTACATCATTCAAAACATATGATTCCTGTTATTGACATAAAATTATAAACAATTCATCACCAATTCATGTACACATCTCCATGTACCTTCTGAAACAATAACGATAATATGATTCCACAACTACATACATCTTACATTTATTCAATTACTGTTTATTATTACCAAGTTCAAATCTCAAAAATCATTTAAATTCATTAGCAAAATCTCTTTATATAACATTTTTAATTGATTAATTAATTCATCTCAACTTATTTTAATTCCATCAGTAGAGGGAAACTGACAGTTCTGGCTCACAAAGGAATGCCGCCTTTCTTAAAAAACAATAAAAAACACTAAAAAACATGATCTCAGAGATGACGCCGCCACCGCTGGACCCGCAGCATCCCGATGGACCACAGCACCGCGAATTTCCGCGAATAAATTTTTTTATTTTTTTAATTTTATTTTTTTAATTAAATTGATTTGGTGGGATGATGTTCAATGGACCACCAGCATCCGTGAATATACTTTTTTATTTTTTTAAGAAAGCTGATTTGCATATCAGTGGGTGGTGTTGGGTGGGAGGTTGTTTTTTTTATTTCATATCAGTGGGTGGGGGTGGTTCCAACTCGAAGCATTATAGTGTATACTAAAATATATGATCAGGTGTACCAACCTTTGCATGAGTTCAAATGTGTTGTGTGTTATAATGTATATTAAATCTATATGATCAGGTGTACCAACCTCTGTAGTATTATTATAGTGTATAGATATTTTATATGAGCAGGGTTGTCAACATTTTCTGCGGTGGGGGGGGAAATTCAAATATGTGTTATATAGTGTATATATTAAAATATATGATCAGGGTTACCAATCTTAAATTATTGTGTGCGTGTATAGATCAGATCTGCCAACATTTCTTTCTCTTCTGTGGTGGGAAATTCAAACTATATATGATCATAATTGTTACTCTCTCTCTCTCTCTCTCTCTCACACGGTGTGTATGTCTCTCTCTCTCTCTCTCGTTGTCAAACGTTATACTCACCGGCATTATAGTGTATATTAAAATATATGATTAGGTGTACCAACCTTTACATGAGTTCAAATTTGTCGCGTGTTATAATGTATATTAAATCTATATGATCAGATGTACCAACCTCTGTATTATTCGTCCTCTCTCTCTCCCTCTCTCTCTCTCTCACACGTTGTGTATGTCTCTCTCGTTGTCAAACGTTATGCTCAAACTGTGGTCAGTACCGAGCGCATGTATATGAAATTAGAAAGTTTATATTTATTCGACATATATTAACGTCCTCTCTCTCTCTCTCTCTCTCTCTCTCTCTCTCTCTCTCTCTCTCTCTCTCACACTCTCACTTGTTTCAACTGTGTCAACAAATAGTAACGTCCTCTCTCTCTCTCTCTCTCTCTCTCACTCTCACACGTTTCAACTATGCAAGGTTTCATACCCTTTCTCCTGTCTCCCTCTCGTACATTGAGTAGTCGGTGTGATGAATAAATAATTTTAGCACTATCTCTCTTTCGTTGTCAAAACGCCGTCTTCATGTTCAATGTATTAAATAATTAATTAATTAATAGTTTTATAATGCAGTCAGTGCGATTGATCCTTGTTAGAAATATATATATTTGGCGTCAATGAACTACTTACCTGTTATGTTGTTACAGATGACAAATCCATACGTTAACGGCTTAGCAATCTGGTACAATACTTCTGTTTTAAGGTTGCAGTTTACACACATAGGTTCAGTAGTGTATAGCGAAATAAATTAAAATTATACACACACATGAAAACGGCGGCTGAAATTCATACAAATCTTCTGATGTAACAGTTCACAAAAAATAAATTAATTGTACACAGGTTCAGAGGTGTAGAGTGAAATAAAATAAAGTCATAATTTGTTTAATGATTAAATATATTTTAACATTCACAATATAAAATTCACAATTAAATAAATACATTAGAAATTGATATTTTTCGAAAGTTTATATATAATTGTGTGTCGTACTTGTAGAAGAAGCAACCTGCAACATAATAATACAACAACAACATTAAAATCATGTTAAATATCACACACACACACACACACACACACACATACGCACACGCATACGTAACGTAATCACACACATAACAGATAACAGATTTAAATATGCTATAGTCATTGTAAGCCGTTACAATCATTGAAGTGTTTAATAAGTAAATTGTATGTATGTATATATCACTGAATAATAATAATATAATCGTTCTAGTGTTAACGTTTCCTGCAACAGGTAAAGCAGTTTACAAATAATTACATATAGGTTCAGAGGCGTATAGTGAAATAAATTAATGTGTCGTACTTGTAGAAGAAGCAACAACAACATTCAAATCATGTTAAATATCACACACACACACACACACACACACACACACACACACACACACACACACACACACACACACACACACACACACACACACACACACACACACACACACACACACACACACATACGCGCACACACATACGCACACGCATACGTAACGTAATCACACACATACATACATACAACGTACACACGTTTGGGTTACACCACACGCGCACGCACACACACACATATGCACACGCACACACATACGCATACGCAACGTAATCACACCCATACATACAACGTACACACGTTTGGGTTACACCACACGTGCACGCACACACACACACACACGCACACGCACACACATACAGACAACGTGCATACGAATCATGTACATGTAGGTCCAATAAAACAGATAACAGATTTAAATATGCTATAGTCATTGTATGTATGTATATATCACTGAATAATAATAATATAATCGTTCTAGTGTTATCGTTTGCTGCAACAGGTAACGCAGTTTACAAATAATTACATATAGGTTCAGAGGCGTATAGTGAAATAAATTAAAAAAATTGTTTATTAAAAGTAGTTTGTCACCTTAACGAGATACAATTTCCACATGCGCTGTCTGGTTCTTCATCCCTCGAAACACAAGATGTAGGTCGCTGGGATTTATATGACGGAGTTCTTCATCTGTAAAGACGTCAGCATACCTCTTAGGTAGATATACACGATAGCGGCGCTCACAATCTTCCAACGTTACAAGCACAGACTTCCCATATCGCGTGTCCACATGCAACATGTTAACGATCGGATACTGTTTGTCCACTGTTAATTCTGCACAACGTTTGTACTCAATAGCAGAAACTGCGTTGAATTTTGTGATAAACGACATTATTATTATTAGAAGTGAAGACGTCTGTATCAAGCGAGGTGGAACCATACAATGTCAGAATATTCGCTACAAAGAAGACTAGTGAAAGGAATGGTGTGGCCATCAGGAAAGTTCACTTTCATCGCCTGAAGCTTTGCATGTACATACACACAGGCAGAATTAGCGCTGTTACAAAATATATATATTAGGAAAGTCCACAGAAATAGTTATCGCCAGATCCGTTCTAAATAAGTTAATGTCTTTTCAAATAGTATTCTCTGCACTACAGTCAAACATACGCACACACAGTGATAAAAAATTGTGTATTAAAAGTAGTTTGTTACCTTAACAAGTACTGTTATCCTACGCCGTTTTTCCTCATGCCACGAAACACGAGATGTAGATCGCTGGGGTTTTATAAATTGTTTATTAAGTCTTTTAGAAATGGTCTTATACTTGAGCTTGGCCTGTTGACTATTGCTTTTAATTTTGTAATTTCTACAGGTGTTAACCGTTTCGGAGAAAAAAACCATTTATGGAGAAGATCCTCCTCCTCTTGTTTTGATATGGTATTTATTCTATGATCCATCCTTCTTGTTCCTATAATAATAACAGTACCTGCTTCATTATCATATACATTATGTGCTATATATAAATATATACATAAGGCTTTCAACACACACATCATAAATCCATAACAGGAAAGGTATTATAACAAATATTACGAAAACAAGTACGTATGGTCACGTACATAGATCAACGTTTAAACAAACAGATTAATACCTGAATAAATTTTTTTTTTTTAAACAGGACAGCGTATTATCTATATAACGTTCTGTTTCAGATAAGAATAGTTTGAATATAAAATGAAAGGGTACGTTGTATTTTGTTATGAGAAAATGCATTTCTAAATTTCGTTACATTTGACAAAAGATCTTATTGATCAGACGTATGAGTAATTATATTAATCCTTATGTAGAAAATACGCACGCATTCGTAAAATATAGCACTCAGGTGTAGGGCAATTAATCCTTTTTTGTATTGAACGTATTTAAGTAGGTCTACTCGTGATATCAGTAAATTCTGTCTAAATGTATAGTACATAAACGTACCCAGTAATCGCTTCTTGAGTTACTCGATTGATGTTCATGTTAAACGATTGATGACTCATGTAATAATACAGATTAACCTCGTATAATAATAATGACAGGACAGTGTATTTAGAACACTTAAAATTGGAAATCTACAAACACATCAAAAATATCTGTCAAACAAAAACACCGTTCTTGACAACAGTAACTGACCTAAGCACATGTGCTTCATTAGGCAACAGACCAAAAAATCAAATAGACGACTATAAGCACAATTTAAATAAAATCTGAATATTCAATAAAATTATGTTTTTTTTTTTTTTACTTAGTAACATATGCAAATCATTTACTTACCTCTTAAATGTTGTTGTTGTTGTTATACACAATAGTCGATTGTACGATGAGTGTCTCATACAAATGAGAAATAGTGACATGTCGTCTTGTGTGTATATATATATATCATACGGCGGTAGCGTACACGTTTGAAAGTTGATACACATTAAATTCTCTCTCTCTCTCACACACATTACAGAGATTGATATTAATTGCATGTATGTTCAGAGGTTTGGTGTCTAAATCGATGCATTTTACTTTCACTTTCTAATTTGACACATGGCTTACTTCCATACATAAATAGCTATCGTCTACGAGTGTTGCTAAACGAAATTAAAAAATGTTGTAATACATAACGTCCTATGAAATAAATATGGTATGTTTTTAGGACAGCCAAAAGCATGAAAGTATTATTTAAATCTGTATGGAAGTCATATATAAATATCGAGTCAGCGCGACACAACGTAACATGATTCATGTCAACGTCGTATGTATGTGTGTGCGTGTGCGTCTATGTGTTCGTGTGTTGTGGTTACGTTGCGTATGCGTCTGTGTGCGTGCACGTCGGATGTGTGATTACGTATGCGTCTGCATTATCGTTATTTTGACTGAGCTATGTTAACTTCACACATGGAAATGTAAAAGCGTCTGAGGGCAAAGTTATGCAAGAGGTTGTTGACGAGAACCAAACACACTTGGATCAGCCAGTAGTGTTTAGGTCATCAGTACATGACGCAACGGTAGTGATAGGTCCAACAAGAATCAGATGTTTTGTATACGTTCTAGGTGAAAAACTACTGGGGATGTCTCTGACTTTAGTTGGAAATAAATAACATTACAGATATTGATATGGTACTATGAGGAG
Source organism: Magicicada septendecula (assembly GCA_034769895.1). Lineage (NCBI taxonomy): Eukaryota > Metazoa > Arthropoda > Insecta > Hemiptera > Cicadidae > Magicicada > Magicicada septendecula. Next base: position 509,347,985 of record CM068369.1, on the reverse strand, counting down.
CCTATACGTGAATACTATACATCAGACTGATTGTATCCGTCATTAGCAATCTAACGTTACGACGGCAGTGTGTACGTATGCGTCTGTGTGTGTTCGCGTGTGCGTGTTTGGTTACGTTGTGTACGTGTGCGCTCGTTGCGTGTGTACGTGTGTGCGTGTTTGGTTACGTTGCGTATGTATGTGTGTGTGTGTGATTACGTTACGTATGCGTGTGCGTCTTAATGTGAACAATTTTACGTTTAAATAAAATCTGTACATACAATAAAATTATGTTTCAGTATTAATGATATAAATATTACTGTTTTATTAATTTAAAATACTGTATATATATATAACCTAGGAACTTCGCAGGTGAAGAAATTAATTTCTATTTTTCATCTGTAACGACATGCGTGTATAATTTTAATTTATTTCACTATACACCTTCGCCACCGCTGCTACCACAGTCGTCAGTAATAAAAAAAGAAGAAGAAGAAAGATCAGTTAGGAAACGCATCAGTACTCGTTCGAAACGATTAACATCAGTCCCAATGGACCACAGCATCCGTGAATTTCCGCGAATAAAAAACAAAAAACGTAAAACGTTCTACTTACGTTTCATGTTAGGTTAAAAAATACAGTCCACGTACGTTTCACGTTTACGTTAGGTTAAGATCCAGTCTACTTACGTTTCACTGTTAGGTTAAAAATGCAGTCCACGTACGTTTCACGTTTACGTTAGGTTAAGATGCAGTCTACTTACGTTTCACGTTAGGTTAAAAAATACAAACACACACACACACACGTGTATATTATTTAAATTATTATTTAAATAACATACACACGCGTTAGGTTGCAACCTAACACGTGTGTGTGTGTGTTTGCATTTTTTAACCTAACGTGAAACGTAAGTAGACTGCATCTTAACCTAACGTAAACGTGAAACGTACGTGGACTGCATTTTTAACCTAACAGTGAAACGTAAGTAGACTGGATCTTAACCTAACGTAAACGTGAAACGTACGTGGACTGTATTTTTTAACCTAACATGAAACGTAAGTAGAACGTTTTACGTTTTTTGTTTTTTATTCGCGGAAATTCACGGATGCTGTGGTCCATTGGGACTGATGTTAATCGTTTCGAACGAGTACTGATGCGTTTCCTAACTGATCTTTCTTCTTCTTCTTTTTTTATTACTGACGACTGTGGTAGCAGCGGTGGCGAAGGTGTATAGTGAAATAAATTAAAATTATACACGCATGTCGTTACAGATGAAAAATAGAAATTAATTTCTTCACCTGCGAAGTTCCTAGGTTATATATATATACAGTATTTTAAATTAATAAAACAGTAATATTTATATCATTAATACTGAAACATAATTTTATTGTATGTACAGATTTTATTTAAACGTAAAATTGTTCACATTAAGACGCACACGCATACGTAACGTAATCACACACACACACATACATACGCAACGTAACCAAACACGCACACACGTACACACGCAACGAGCGCACACGTACACAACGTAACCAAACACGCACACGCGAACACACACAGACGCATACGTACACACTGCCGTCGTAACGTTAGATTGCTAATGACGGATACAATCAGTCTGATGTATAGTATTCACGTATAGGCTCCTCATAGTACCATATCAATATCTGTAATGTTATTTATTTCCAACTAAAGTCAGAGACATCCCCAGTAGTTTTTCACCTAGAACGTATACAAAACATCTGATTCTTGTTGGACCTATCACTACCGTTGCGTCATGTACTGATGACCTAAACACTACTGGCTGATCCAAGTGTGTTTGGTTCTCGTCAACAACCTCTTGCATAACTTTGCCCTCAGACGCTTTTACATTTCCATGTGTGAAGTTAACATAGCTCAGTCAAAATAACGATAATGCAGACGCATACGTAATCACACATCCGACGTGCACGCACACAGACGCATACGCAACGTAACCACAACACACGAACACATAGACGCACACGCACACACATACATACGACGTTGACATGAATCATGTTACGTTGTGTCGCGCTGACTCGATATTTATATATGACTTCCATACAGATTTAAATAATACTTTCATGCTTTTGGCTGTCCTAAAAACATACCATATTTATTTCATAGGACGTTATGTATTACAACATTTTTTAATTTCGTTTAGCAACACTCGTAGACGATAGCTATTTATGTATGGAAGTAAGCCATGTGTCAAATTAGAAAGTGAAAGTAAAATGCATCGATTTAGACACCAAACCTCTGAACATACATGCAATTAATATCAATCTCTGTAATGTGTGTGAGAGAGAGAGAGAATTTAATGTGTATCAACTTTCAAACGTGTACGCTACCGCCGTATGATATATATATATACACACAAGACGACATGTCACTATTTCTCATTTGTATTAGACACTCATCGTACAATCGACTATTGTGTATAACAACAACAACAACATTTAAGAGGTAAGTAAAAGATTTGCATATGTTACTAAGTAAAAAAAAAAAAACATAATTTTATTGAATATTCAGATTTTATTTAAATTGTGCTTATAGTCGTCTATTTGATTTTTTGGTCTGTTGCCTAATGAAGCACATGTGCTTAGGTCAGTTACTGTTGTCAAGAACGGTGTTTTTGTTTGACAGATATTTTTGATGTGTTTGTAGATTTCCAATTTTAAGTGTTCTAAATACACTGTCCTGTCATTATTATTATACGAGGTTAATCTGTATTATTACATGAGTCATCAATCGTTTAACATGAACATCAATCGAGTAACTCAAGAAGCGATTACTGGGTACGTTTATGTACTATACATTTAGACAGAATTTACTGATATCACGAGTAGACCTACTTAAATACGTTCAATACAAAAAAGGATTAATTGCCCTACACCTGAGTGCTATATTTTACGAATGCGTGCGTATTTTCTACATAAGGATTAATATAATTACTCATACGTCTGATCAATAAGATCTTTTGTCAAATGTAACGAAATTTAGAAATGCATTTTCTCATAACAAAATACAACGTACCCTTTCATTTTATATTCAAACTATTCTTATCTGAAACAGAACGTTATATAGATAATACGCTGTCCTGTTTAAAAAAAAAAATTTATTCAGGTATTAATCTGTTTGTTTAAACGTTGATCTATGTACGTGACCATACGTACTTGTTTTCGTAATATTTGTTATAATACCTTTCCTGTTATGGATTTATGATGTGTGTGTTGAAAGCCTTATGTATATATTTATATATAGCACATAATGTATATGATAATGAAGCAGGTACTGTTATTATTATAGGAACAAGAAGGATGGATCATAGAATAAATACCATATCAAAACAAGAGGAGGAGGATCTTCTCCATAAATGGTTTTTTTCTCCGAAACGGTTAACACCTGTAGAAATTACAAAATTAAAAGCAATAGTCAACAGGCCAAGCTCAAGTATAAGACCATTTCTAAAAGACTTAATAAACAATTTATAAAACCCCAGCGATCTACATCTCGTGTTTCGTGGCATGAGGAAAAACGGCGTAGGATAACAGTACTTGTTAAGGTAACAAACTACTTTTAATACACAATTTTTTATCACTGTGTGTGCGTATGTTTGACTGTAGTGCAGAGAATACTATTTGAAAAGACATTAACTTATTTAGAACGGATCTGGCGATAACTATTTCTGTGGACTTTCCTAATATATATATTTTGTAACAGCGCTAATTCTGCCTGTGTGTATGTACATGCAAAGCTTCAGGCGATGAAAGTGAACTTTCCTGATGGCCACACCATTCCTTTCACTAGTCTTCTTTGTAGCGAATATTCTGACATTGTATGGTTCCACCTCGCTTGATACAGACGTCTTCACTTCTAATAATAATAATGTCGTTTATCACAAAATTCAACGCAGTTTCTGCTATTGAGTACAAACGTTGTGCAGAATTAACAGTGGACAAACAGTATCCGATCGTTAACATGTTGCATGTGGACACGCGATATGGGAAGTCTGTGCTTGTAACGTTGGAAGATTGTGAGCGCCGCTATCGTGTATATCTACCTAAGAGGTATGCTGACGTCTTTACAGATGAAGAACTCCGTCATATAAATCCCAGCGACCTACATCTTGTGTTTCGAGGGATGAAGAACCAGACAGCGCATGTGGAAATTGTATCTCGTTAAGGTGACAAACTACTTTTAATAAACAATTTTTTTAATTTATTTCACTATACGCCTCTGAACCTATATGTAATTATTTGTAAACTGCGTTACCTGTTGCAGCAAACGATAACACTAGAACGATTATATTATTATTATTCAGTGATATATACATACATACAATGACTATAGCATATTTAAATCTGTTATCTGTTTTATTGGACCTACATGTACATGATTCGTATGCACGTTGTCTGTATGTGTGTGCGTGTGCGTGTGTGTGTGTGTGTGCGTGCACGTGTGGTGTAACCCAAACGTGTGTACGTTGTATGTATGGGTGTGATTACGTTGCGTATGCGTATGTGTGTGCGTGTGCATATGTGTGTGTGTGCGTGCGCGTGTGGTGTAACCCAAACGTGTGTACGTTGTATGTATGTATGTGTGTGATTACGTTACGTATGCGTGTGCGTATGTGTGTGCGCGTATGTGTGTGTGTGTGTGTGTGTGTGTGTGTGTGTGTGTGTGTGTGTGTGTGTGTGTGTGTGTGTGTGTGTGTGTGTGTGTGTGTGTGTGTGTGTGTGTGTGTGATATTTAACATGATTTGAATGTTGTTGTTGCTTCTTCTACAAGTACGACACATTAATTTATTTCACTATACGCCTCTGAACCTATATGTAATTATTTGTAAACTGCTTTACCTGTTGCAGGAAACGTTAACACTAGAACGATTATATTATTATTATTCAGTGATATATACATACATACAATTTACTTATTAAACACTTCAATGATTGTAACGGCTTACAATGACTATAGCATATTTAAATCTGTTATCTGTTATGTGTGTGATTACGTTACGTATGCGTGTGCGTATGTGTGTGTGTGTGTGTGTGTGTGTGTGATATTTAACATGATTTTAATGTTGTTGTTGTATTATTATGTTGCAGGTTGCTTCTTCTACAAGTACGACACACAATTATATATAAACTTTCGAAAAATATCAATTTCTAATGTATTTATTTAATTGTGAATTTTATATTGTGAATGTTAAAATATATTTAATCATTAAACAAATTATGACTTTATTTTATTTCACTCTACACCTCTGAACCTGTGTACAATTAATTTATTTTTTGTGAACTGTTACATCAGAAGATTTGTATGAATTTCAGCCGCCGTTTTCATGTGTGTGTATAATTTTAATTTATTTCGCTATACACTACTGAACCTATGTGTGTAAACTGCAACCTTAAAACAGAAGTATTGTACCAGATTGCTAAGCCGTTAACGTATGGATTTGTCATCTGTAACAACATAACAGGTAAGTATTTCATTGACGCCAAATATATATATTTCTAACAAGGATCAATCGCACTGACTGCATTATAAAACTATTAATTAATTAATTATTTAATACATTGAACATGAAGACGACGTTTTGACAACGAAAGAGAGATAGTGCTAAAATTATTTATTCATCACACCGACTACTCAATGTACGAGAGGGAGACAGGAGAAAGGGTATGAAACCTTGCATAGTTGAAACGTGTGAGAGTGAGAGAGAGAGAGGACGTTACTATTTGTTGACACAGTTGAAACAAGTGAGAGTGTGAGAGAGAGAGAGAGAGAGAGAGAGAGAGAGGACGTTAATATATGTCGAATAAATATAAACTTTCTAATTTCATATACATGCGCTCGGTACTGACCACAGTTTGAGCATAACGTTTGACAACGAGAGAGACATACACAACGTGTGAGAGAGAGAGAGAGGGAGAGAGAGAGAGGACGAATAATACAGAGGTTGGTACATCTGATCATATAGATTTAATATACATTATAACACGCGACAAATTTGAACTCATGTAAAGGTTGGTACACCTAATCATATATTTTAATATACACTATAATGCCGGTGAGTATAACGTTTGACAACGAGAGAGAGACATACACACCGTGTGAGAGAGAGAGAGAGAGAGAGAGTAACAATTATGATCATATATAGTTTGAATTTCCCACCACAGAAGAGAAAGAAATGTTGGCAGATCTGATCTATACACGCACACAATAATTTAAGATTGGTAACCCTGATCATATATTTTAATATATACACTATATAACACATATTTGAATTCCCCCCCCCCCACCGCAGAAAATGTTGACAACCCTGCTCATATAAAATATCTATACACTATAATAATACTACAGAGGTTGGTACACCTGATCATATAGATTTAATATACATTATAACACACAACACATTTGAACTCATGCAAAGGTTGGTACACCTGATCATATATTTTAGTATACACTATAATGCTTCGAGTTGGAACCACCCCCACCCACTGATATGAAATAAAAAAAACAACCTCCCACCCAACACCACCCACTGATATGCAAATCAGCTTTCTTAAAAAAATAAAAAAGTATATTCACGGATGCTGGTGGTCCATTGAACATCATCCCACCAAATCAATTTAATTAAAAAAATAAAAAAATAAAATAAAAAAAATAAAAAAATTTATTCGCGGAAATTCGCGGTGCTGTGGTCCATCGGGATGCTGCTGGTCCAGCGGTGGCGGCGTCATCTCTGAGATCATGTTTTTTAGTGTTTTTTATTGTTTTTTAAGAAAGGCGGCATTCCTTTGTGAGCCAGAACTGTCAGTTTCCCTCTACTTCCATCAATTATTTAAAACACAACATTACTTTAATTACCTTCTTCCAAAACAATTACAATTCATTGATTATCACCTCTCATTATTTATTTAGTTTAACAAAATATTATTATTATTATTAAATTAATTTCAGCTACACACACATATTGTTTACCTACAATACATTTTACAACACAAACACAATTAATTTCACTCTAAATTTATTTACAATTCTTTGTCATTATTTTATTATTTACCACACCTCATTTTGTAAAACAGTCCAATCCAAAACCATTAATTACATAATTAAACGTTCATAAACATTTATTGTTTTTACCCTCCATCATCGTACAAAATCCTGGTCTTACGTTTACACAGTTTATTTTTTATTAAACTCATTATATCATTTTTATTAATATAAAGATTATCCAAACTTTTATATTCTTCCACAGTAGCAACAGGATTATTCCATGTTATTAAATCATATAATTTATTATCATCGAGTATAGTCCAGTCACCCTTAGTATGATCTGTCATAGTCATGTCAATTACAGTTTCATTATCATTATTCCCTACTGCTGTATTAGCTTTGTCATAAAGTAAGTAATCAATATCATCACTTTTATCATTTGCTGTACTAACTACTTCGCAAGGTAAGTACTTATTATTAATTCTCGTAGTATCTAACCTCTCTAACAATTCGTTATAACCTCTGTTCCACTTAAATATTTCTCATTCTCTCTCTTTCTCTCTCTCATAATCACTTTGTATTTCCATCAAAACTTCATTGCCACTATTATTATTTATGCTGTTATTTATTTTATCTTGTAACACCACATTTTTAATTATATCATCATAATTACACTAGTTTCAAATTCGTAATAATACTCACCTGTAACTGTATCATTTTCTACCTCCTCTTTCAGCATTCTACTTTCGTTTATTGTGTCTTGTATTTTATTTATATTTATAATTATCCCACCTTTCATGCCCGCAATAGTTTTATTCATACTTTTACTAATTTATTGTCTATTTCTCTTAATTTTTTGTCTTGTTTGGTTATTTCCGTTTTCAGTTCTATGTTACTAGCATTCATTTCTGACTTGATTTCAATTTTAAATTCATTTAAACTCACGTTTATATTATTATTTTCTGATTTCAACTCATTTAAGCTCATATTTACGACATTTATTTCTGATTTGACTTCCGTTCTAAATTCGTTCAAATTCGTGTTTTGTTGGTCAAATTTCTCACTTTGTTTGTCAAATTTACTACCCATCATTTCCATAAATAATGCTAATTGACTAAGTACGTATACATTGTCGATTCTGCTACTCTTAGCGTCTACCGTCTCAATTGTTATTTCGTCTGCCGCATTGTCTACGCTCTCGTTAATGTTTGTCGATACTAAACTCTCTTGCGTAACATTTAAAATTGACTCTTCATTTTCACATAAACTTGCACTCTTGCCTTTCTCTGCCATTTTCGATCAGGTTGTAAATTAATTTATTTTAATTTTTTAATTCACAACGCCGCTGTTTACGGGCGCCATTTAAAGTATGACTTGTTTTTGAGTTATTAAAATATTGAATTTTGTCCCGTGTTCGGGCGCCATTTAAAGTATTACGAGTTAATTAATAATTGGAATATTTAAATTTTGTATTACTTACCTTTAAAGATAATGTACCAAGGTTTCGTCTGATGTACTTTGGCAGAGACAAACAACAGGTGATGCAAAATAAACAAGTACATAGCTATAGTTCATACAACCCACTACTTTATTGTATTCTCATCTCTTCTCCTTCTCTACCTACTAACATTCCACTTACATACTATTGAATATTGAGGTGACAACACCATCTGATTAAAATAACAACTTATCTCTTACTTCTTATAATTAAATCATTTGTCTATAATTATGAGAAACGACCCAGATTGCTCACTCTCTCCCTCTCATACAGTTTAAATAATCTCCCCAAAATATAGCGCTCTTTATTCTGACATGTTTTATGATTGATGGTTTTTATGTGATAATCAGTTACTCTTTTGATATGTTTTATGATTGATTTTTACGTGAGGCATAGTTACTCAGTTGGCGTCTCCTCCAACCATGCGTATCACTTTGCTGATCTAATTCGTCCACATTTTTTGTCACTCCGCACGTTTATACTAAAATTTTTACTGGAGAGGGATTGACGTTTGTCTGCAAGTGAGTGGGGAAGTGGTGTTTAGAGCCGTCTGATTGGCCGAAACTATACAGCACAGTGTTGTCAACTCGTACTTGTTGTTCCGCTGCTTGTGCCTTACCACGTGTGCATAGTAAATTGAACAGTGCGTTTACTTCTGTTTGATGTGAGTGAAATTTAACAGTTTTAAAATCTACAATATTATCTTTTAGTGCATTGCATTGACCCTTATTTTGCTGTGTTATATTTTTTATTACCGTATTGTTAATTTTTACTTTATTTACACATATTTATACACTAAGTTGATGACTGCACATTGCCACATTTATAGTTAAATAAAAAAATTAAAGATACTGAACATTTGAAGTTAATTAAAAAAAACACTGAAGTTAATTAAGTTCTAGTTTATTATTCTCGTAAGAATTCAGATTTTTAGTTTATGAATTATCTGTAGTTACAACTGAATAAATATTCGTTTTTAAGTAGGGAAATACATATTTTGTCTGCGCGTACTGGATTTGTTTTGTCTGCGCGAAGTATGTTTTTAGTGAATGCAGTAACGAAACTTACGCTTGGGCGACATTAAATAGAAACACGTGGTTACGAAGTGGCAACATGGTGATGACATCATTGCAAACGTCAATCCCTCTCCTGTGTTGTTTACACTATAGTTATTAAATTTGATGTCGTATTTTTCTGTTGTTTTGTCTCACTTCAAGTTACACTTTCAATCGTACTTTTTTCACATTTTCTTTAAATTTTGAAAAGGTTTTCGACACGCGATTCTTGATACACACGTGGCCAGGCAAATACTGTATTGATGACTGCCTATGCTACCTAAAGGCTGGCGAGCATTTCCTTTTGCACCGCCTACATGATGTTGGCGGGGAATACAATGATGTCCAGACAGCTCATTGGTTGTTTTCGATCGTCGACGCTGTTCTATGGTAATACAACAGGCCGTGGCTCACCATTTCCGTCGTCTTCCAAAACACGTGGTGAAAGAAATTTTATAATTTAGACATCTTGTTGGTGTCCCTTCTGTGCGCGTGCTCATGTCGTGCATATGAGTGCGTAACACCAAACTTAATTTCTTGTAACTGTATTGCGTTGTATCGCCACACCTCGCTCTCAAGGCTATGTCATTGTTCATTGTCTGAATAAAACGTATTCCGTATGGGACTTGCAACGTGGACTACAACCAATTTTAAACAAATTTAATAAAAAAATAAAAAAACCCTTTCTGCCCCATTACAATACCCCCCCCCCATGAGAGGTCTTCTGTCGAAACAGAAGAACTCTCATTGCTAAACCCCTAAGAGGACCGGTGAGGATATGGTGCCAATAAATCCCCGTTAATTTCTTAAAAACTTCATGGGTAAACTACCACCCTAGCACGGCGACCTGAACGAAATTACTGGACTTCTCTGTTCGAGATCCCAACACCATAAAGTCGGACAGATACTCACCATAGTACACCTAACCTTCTAGCATTCCACCCAAGAAATCAAAACCCTGGCTTTATACCATACCAGATCCTCAACCGATATGTTCCCCCTTTCATGCATACTGGGTCGCTTTTAGCAATTACTGGGTGCGTACACATTTTCGTTATTAATTAAACACAAACTCCCTACTTCTTGACATCAACTCTCAAAAATAATTTCTCAAATCAATTACATAAGATGAGTCATATGGTTTACTTTAATTAGTGAAGTTAATCATAAAAAGTTTTTTTTTTTTTTAAAAACATTCCCAAATTCTCCAAATGCATTTAATTTAATGAATAAATAAATAATGTAATAGTATAAATATATAGTAATATAGTAACCCATATAATAATAAACAAATTTATTACATTAATCTTATAATAAACAACCTATGACTACCATAACTTCGAAAATAGCTACGCTTGATTACAAAGATAACATAAGATACACATCATGAATCAGCTGACACCTTCCCTACTTATAATGAACATTACAATTTACAATGACGTACTTTAATGCAAATTTTTTTTTTCAAAAATTTTAATTTCCCAAAATATTAATTTTATTAATTTCGAGAAAAAATAAAAATATTCAATTTAATTGAAGTAACAAAATTCATGAGTTAATCGCTAAAAACCTATCCTGTCTCTGACATCAGTTATCAGCTGATCTCTCTGGGTCAGGTGACTGACCTTGCCCTATATATACTACACAAAAATTACATGAAAAATACATAACATATGTTTATAATTCTTACACTCTAACATAACAAAATTAATGACACAATAAAACATAATAAACAAAATCTGATAAACGTCTCCTCTACTTGAGATAATCTTTTAAAAATCAGTAAAGTCATTTACAAAACATCATACAGAATATAACACATGTAAATCAATTACATGTCTGAATATTTACATGTAAATAAATTCGTACAAGTTGTCTACGGTCAAACTACAATCATTTAGTTAGCTTGTCAGCTAGTCAGTGTCATAAAATTTCAAATTTTAGCTCATTACTCCCCTGAGTAACCTCTCTTACCACACACACTATGACCCCCTGGTCTGTGGCATCCAGTTGCGTCCACAAGGACTGAAGTTTTGGAGGAATTTTGTCATCTCCTTGTCCTTGCTTCTGCGTTACATATTTTTAAAATGGTCAGATATCATAATATCTGAAGTTTATAGTTATAACCTTAGTGACGGGTCTATCACCTGTTTTATTGTTCCCACGTGAACAAGGTGATAGCTGCTGTTCCATAGTTCCGGGGATTTCCCCTAAGTGCCCCCCCCGTTAATTTCAAAGTTCACCAATTTTAAGGGCAACCAACTATGGTCAGTTTTACAATTGCTGCCCACAGCTGGCTGTCGTCCAAAACCATGATTAGTTCTGATAAGGCAGTAATCGCCCGAAAAGGCGGGGAAATCAACTTTCATTAGCATGTTTTTTCGTCATCATTACTATACACTGTACGATAGCAATTAACATGAATATTATATTAACATATAACATAATATTATATAAGGTTGTACAGTGTATTTTACGCCCTATTTAGGCCTCCGATGATGGTAACGTGCCTTGACGTTACCACCAACACTCATCGCTATCCACAGTGGCACATGCCGCCACCGCAATAGCATAACTAATAGCTAAACTTAATGTCCTTCTACTTTGCAGTCTCTACACGCCATAATTGATTTACACTTCGATTAACACCAAACAACCCCCCAAAATCACCATTTAACCTTGTATAATAACATACTAACAAATAGACGTTAACCTTGAACATTAGCATTGCTACATTCACATTAAACAAACAATTCACTTTTAAATAATTTATATAGAAAATTATAAACATTATAACTTGAAAATTTTTATTAACTCTTTTATATATCATCATTTAATTATTTATCACTTACTACAATTAGATCCCTCAAAAAATTCAAATTTATTATTAACCTTTATTTTACATCACATTTCAGTTATTATTACCTTTTAACTATGGTTTCTATGTAGTAAAACTATCTCAAATTAGTTTCATCATTGAGTTTAAAATCTTTTTAACACAAGTAAACATTTTACTCTATTTAACTAGTATTCACTCACAGTACATCATTCAAAACATATGATTCCTGTTATTGACATAAAATTATAAACAATTCATCACCAATTCATGTACACATCTCCATGTACCTTCTGAAACAATAACGATAATATGATTCCACAACTACATACATCTTACATTTATTCAATTACTGTTTATTATTACCAAGTTCAAATCTCAAAAATCATTTAAATTCATTAGCAAAATCTCTTTATATAACATTTTTAATTAATTAATTAATTCATCTCAACTTATTTTAATTCCATCAATTATTTAAAACACAACATTACTTTAATTACCTTCTTCCAAAACAATTACAATTCATTGATTATCACCTCTCATTATTTATTTAGTTTAACAAAATATTATTATTATTATTAAATTAATTTCAGCTACACACACATATTGTTTACCTACAATACATTTTACAACACAAACACAATTAATTTCACTCTAAATTTATTTACAATTCTTTGTCATTATTTTATTATTTACCACACCTCATTTTGTAAAACAGTCCAATCCAAAACCATTAATTACATAATTAAACGTTCATAAACATTTATTGTTTTTACCCTCCATCATCGTACAAAATCCTGGTCTTACGTTTACACAGTTTATTTTTTATTAAACTCATTATATCATTTTTATTAATATAAAGATTATCCAAACTTTTATATTCTTCCACAGTAGCAACAGGATTATTCCATGTTATTAAATCATATAATTTATTATCATCGAGTATAGTCCAGTCACCCTTAGTATGATCTGTCATAGTCATGTCAATTACAGTTTCATTATCATTATTCCCTACTGCTGTATTAGCTTTGTCATAAAGTAAGTAATCAATATCATCACTTTTATCATTTGCTGTACTAACTACTTCGCAAGGTAAGTACTTATTATTAATTCTCGTAGTATCTAACCTCTCTAATAATTCGTTATAACCTCTGTTCCACTTAAATATTTCTCATTCTCTCTCTTTCTCTCTCTCATAATCACTTTGTATTTCCATCAAAACTTCATTGCCACTATTATTATTTATGCTGTTATTTATTTTATCTTGTAACACCACATTTTTAATTATATCATCATAATTACACTAGTTTCAAATTCGTAATAATACTCACCTGTAACTGTATCATTTTCTACCTCCTCTTTCAGCATTCTACTTTCGCTTATTGTGTCTTGTATTTTATTTATATTTATAATTATCCCACCTTTCATGCCCGCAATAGTTTTATTCATACTTTTACTAATTTATTGTCTATTTCTCTTAATTTTTTGTCTTGTTTGGTTATTTCCGTTTTCAGTTCTATGTTACTAGCATTCATTTCTGACTTGATTTCAATTTTAAATTCATTTAAACTCACGTTTATATTATTATTTTCTGATTTCAACTCATTTAAGCTCATATTTACGACATTTATTTCTGATTTGACTTCCGTTCTAAATTCGTTCAAATTCGTGTTTTGTTGGTCAAATTTCTCATTTTGTTTGTCAAATTTACTACTCATCATTTCCATAAATAATGCTAATTGACTAAGTACGTATACATTGTCGATTCTGCTACTCTTAGCGTCTACCGTCTCAATTGTTATTTCGTCTGCCGCATTGTCTACGCTCTCGTTAATGTTTGTCGATACTAAACTGTCTTGCGTAACATTTAAAATTGACTCTTCATTTTCACATAAACTTGCACACTTGCCTTTCTCTGCCATTTTCGATCAGGTTGTAAATTAATTTATTTTAATTTTTTAATTCACAACGCCGCTGTTTACGGGCGCCATTTAAAGTATGACTTGTTTTTGAGTTATTAAAATATTGAATTTTGTCCCGTGTTCGGGCGCCATTTAAAGTATTACGAGTTAATTAATAATTGGAATATTTAAATTTTGTATTACTTACCTTTAAAGATAATGTACCAAGGTTTCGTCTGATGTACTTTGGCAGAGACAAACAACAGGTGATGCAAAATAAACAAGTACATAGCTATAGTTCATACAACCCACTACTTTATTGTATTCTCATCTCTTCTCCTTCTCTACCTACTAACATTCCACTTACATACTATTGAATATTGAGGTGACAACACCATCTGATTAAAATAACAACTTATCCCTTACTTCTTATAATTAAATCATTTGTCTATAATTATGAGAAACGACCCAGATTGCTCACTCTCTCCCTCTCATACAGTTTAAATAATCTCCCCAAAATATAGCGCTCTTTATTCTGACATGTTTTATGATTGATGGTTTTTATGTGATAATCAGTTACTCTTTTGATATGTTTTATGATTGATTTTTACGTGAGGCATAGTTACTCAGTTGGCGTCTCCTCCAACCATGCGTATCACTTTGCTGATCTAATTCGTCCACATTTTTTGTCACTCCGCACGTTTATACTAAAATTTTTACTGGAGAGGGATTGACGTTTGTCTGCAAGTGAGTGGGGAAGTGGTGTTTAGAGCCGTCTGATTGGCCGAAACTATACAGCACAGTGTTGTCAACTCGTACTTGTTGTTCCGCTGCTTGTGCCTTACCACGTGTGCATAGTAAATTGAACAGTGCGTTTACTTCTGTTTGATGTGAGTGAAATTTAACAGTTTTAAAATCTACAATATTATCTTTTAGTGCATTGCATTGACCCTTATTTTGCTGTGTTATATTTTTTATTACCGTATTGTTAATTTTTACTTTATTTACACATATTTATACACTAAGTTGATGACTGCACATTGCCACATTTATAGTTAAATAAAAAAATTAAAGATACTGAACATTTGAAGTTAATTAAAAAAAACACTGAAGTTAATTAAGTTCTAGTTTATTATTCTCGTAAGAATTCAGATTTTTAGTTTATGAATTATCTGTAGTTACAACTGAATAAATATTCGTTTTTAAGTAGGGAAATACATATTTTGTCTGCGCGAAGTATGTTTTGAGTGAATGCAGTAACGAAACTTATGCTTGGGCGACATTAAATAGAAACACGTGGTTACGAAGTGGCAACATGGTGATGACATCATTGCAAACGTCAATCCCTCTCCTGTGTTGTTTACACTATAGTTATTAAATTTGATGTCGTATTTTTCTGTTGTTTTGTCTCACTTCAAGTTACACTTTCAATCGTACTTTTTTCACATTTTCTTTAAATTTTGAAAAGGTTTTCGACACGCGATTCTTGATACACACCTGGCCAGGCAAATACTGTATTGATGACTGCCTATGCTACCTAAAGGCTGGCGAGCATTTCCTTTTGCACCGCCTACATGATGTTGGCGGGGAATACAATGATGTCCAGACAGCTCATTGGTTGTTTTCGATCGTCGACGCTGTTCTATGGTAATACAACAGGCCGTGGCTCACCATTTCCGTCGTCTTCCAAAACACGTGGTGAAAGAAATTTTATAATTTAGACATCTTGTTGGTGTCCCTTCTGTGCGCGTGCTCATGTCGTGCATATGAGTGCGTAACACCAATCTTAATTTCTTGTAACTGTATTGCGTTGTATCGCCACACCTCGCTCTCAAGGCTGTCATTGTTCATTGTCTCAATAAAACGTATTCCGTATGGGACTTGCAACGTGGACTACAACCAATTTTAAACAAATTTAATAAAAAAATAAAAAAACCCTTTCTGCCCCATTACAATACCCCCCCCCCCATGAGAGGTCTTCTGTCGAAACAGAAGAACTCTCATTGCTAAACCCCTAAGAGGACCGGTGAGGATATGGTGCCAATAACCCCCCGTTAATTTCTTAAAACACTTCATGGGTAAACTACCCCCCTAGCACGGCGACCATGGCTGCACCTGAACGAAATTACTGGACTTCTCTGTTCGAGATCCCAACACCATAAAGTCGGACAGATACTCACCATAGTACACCTAACCTTCTAGCATTCCACCCAAGAAATCAAAACCCTGGCTTTATACCATACCAGATCCTCAACCGATATGTTCCCCCTTTCATGCATACTGGGTCGCTTTTAGCAATTACTGGGTGGGTACACATTTTCGTTATTAATTAAACACAAACTCCCTACTTCTTGACATCAACTCTCAAAAATAATTTCTCAAATCAATTACATAAGATGAGTCATATGGTTTACTTTAATTAGTGAAGTTAATCATAAAAAGTTTTTTTTTTTTTTTAAAAACATTCCCAAATTCTCCAAATGCATTTAATTTAATGAATAAATAAACAATGTAATAGTATAAATATATAGTAATATTGTAACCCATATAATAATAAACAAATTTATTACATTAAACTTATAATAAACAACCTATGACTACCATAACTTCGAAAATAGCTACGCTTGATTACAAAGATAACATAAGATACACATCATGAATCAGCTGACACCTTCCCTACTTATAATGAACATTACAATTTACAATGACGTACTTTAATGCAAATTTTTTTTTTTCAAAAATTTTAATTTCCCAAAATATTAATTTTATTAATTTCGAGAAAAAATAAAAATATTCAATTTAATTGAAGTAACAAAATTCATGAGTTAATCGCTAAAAACCTATCCTGTCTCTAACATCAGTTATCAGCTGATCTCTCTGGTCAGGTGACTGACCTTGCCCTATATATACTACACAAAAATTACATGAAAAATACATAACATATGTTTATAATTCTTACACTCTAACATAACAAAATTAATGACACAATAAAACATAATAAACAAAATCTGATAAACGTCTCCTCTACTTGAGATAAACTTTTAAAAATCAGTAAAGTCATTTACAAAACATCATACAGAATATAACACATGTAAATCAATTACATGTCTGAATATTTACATATAAATAAATTCGTACAAGTTGTCTACGGTCAAACTACAATCATTTAGTTAGCTTGTCAGCTAGTCAGTGTCATAAAATTTCAAATTTTAGCTCATTACTCCCCTGAGTAACCTCTCTTACCACACACACTATGACCCCCTGGTCTGTGGCATCCAGTTGCGTCCACAAGGACTGAAGTTTTGGAGGAATTTTGTCATCTCCTTGTCCTTGCTTCTGCGTTACATATTTTTAAAATGGTCAGATATCATAATATCTGAAGTTTATAGTTATAACCTTATTGACGGGTCTATCACCTGTTTTATTGTTCCCACGTGAACAAGGTGATAGCTGCTGTTCCATAGTTCCGGGGATTTCCCCTAAGTGCCCCCCCCGTTAATTTCAAAGTTCACCAATTTTAAGGGCAACCAACTATGGTCAGTTTTACAATTGCTGCCCACAGCTGGCTGTCGTCCAAAACCATGATTAGTTCTGATAAGGCAGTAATCGCCCGAAAAGGCGGGGAAATCAACTTTCATTAGCATGTTTTTTCGTCATCATTACTATACACTGTACGATAGCAATTAACATGAATATTATATTAACATATAACATAATATTATATAAGGTTGTACAGTGTATTTTACGCCCTATTTAGGCCTCCGATGATGGTAACGTGCCTTGACGTTACCACCAACACTCATCGCTATCCACAGTGGCACATGCCGCCACCGCAATAGCATAACTAATAGCTAAACTTAATGTCCTTCTACTTTGCAGTCTCTACACGCCATAATTGATTTACACTTCGATTAACACCAAACAACCCCCCAAAATCACCATTTAACCTTGTATAATAACATACTAACAAATAGACGTTAACCTTGAACATTAGCATTGCTACATTCACATTAAACAAACAATTCACTTTTAAATAATTTATATAGAAAATTATAAACATTATAACTTGAAAATTTTTATTAACTCTTTTATATATCATCATTTAATTATTTATCACTTACTACAATTAGATCCCTCAAAAAATTCAAATTTATTATTAACCTTTATTTTACATCACATTTCAGTTATTATTACCTTTTAACTATGGTTTCTATGTAGTAAAACTATCTCAAATTAGTTTCATCATTGAGTTTAAAATCTTTTTAACACAAGTAAACATTTTACTCTATTTAACTAGTATTCACTCACAGTACATCATTCAAAACATATGATTCCTGTTATTGACATAAAATTATAAACAATTCATCACCAATTCATGTACACATCTCCATGTACCTTCTGAAACAATAACGATAATATGATTCCACAACTACATACATCTTACATTTATTCAATTACTGTTTATTATTACCAAGTTCAAATCTCAAAAATCATTTAAATTCATTAGCAAAATCTCTTTATATAACATTTTTAATTAATTAATTAATTCATCTCAACTTATTTTAATTCCATCAATTATTTAAAACACAACATTACTTTAATTACCTTCTTCCAAAACAATTACAATTCATTGATTATCACCTCTCATTATTTATTTAGTTTAACAAAATATTATTATTATTATTATTAAATTAATTTCAGCTACACACACATATTGTTTACCTACAATACATTTTACAACACAAACACAATTAATTTCACTCTAAATTTATTTACAATTCTTTGTCATTATTTTATTATTTACCACACCTCATTTTGTAAAACAGTCCAATCCAAAACCATTAATTACATAATTAAACGTTCATAAACATTTATTGTTTTTACCCTCCATCATCGTACAAAATCCTGGTCTTACGTTTACACAGTTTATTTTTTATTAAACTCATTATATCATTTTTATTAATATAAAGATTATCCAAACTTTTATATTCTTCCACAGTAGCAACAGGATTATTCCATGTTATTAAATCATATAATTTATTATCATCGAGTATAGTCCAGTCACCCTTAGTATGATCTGTCATAGTCATGTCAATTACAGTTTCATTATCATTATTCCCTACTGCTGTATTAGCTTTGTCATAAAGTAAGTAATCAATATCATCACTTTTATCATTTGCTGTACTAACTACTTCGCAAGGTAAGTACTTATTATTAATTCTCGTAGTATCTAACCTCTCTAATAATTCGTTATAACCTCTGTTCCACTTATATATTTCTCATTCTCTCTCTTTCTCTCTCTCATAATCACTTTGTATTTCCATCAAAACTTCATTGCCACTATTATTATTTATGCTGTTATTTATTTTATCTTGTAACACCACATTTTTAATTATATCATCATAATTACACTAGTTTCAAATTCGTAATAATACTCACCTGTAACTGTATCATTTTCTACCTCCTCTTTCAGCATTCTACTTTCGTTTATTGTGTCTTGTATTTTATTTATATTTATAATTATCCCACCTTTCATGCCCGCAATAGTTTTATTCATACTTTCTAATTTATTGTCTATTTCTCTTAATTTTTTGTCTTGTTTGGTTATTTCCGTTTTCAGTTCTATGTTACTAGCATTCATTTCTGACTTGATTTCAATTTTAAATTCATTTAAACTCACGTTTATATTATTATTTTCTGATTTCAACTCATTTAAGCTCATATTTACGACATTTATTTCTGATTTGACTTCCGTTCTAAATTCGTTCAAATTCGTGTTTTGTTGGTCAAATTTCTCATTTTGTTTGTCAAATTTACTACTCATCATTTCCATAAATAATGCTAATTGACTAAGTACGTATACATTGTCGATTCTGCTACTCTTAGCGTCTACCGTCTCAATTGTTATTTCGTCTGCCGCATTGTCTACGCTCTCGTTAATGTTTGTCGATACTAAACTGTCTTGCGTAACATTTAAAATTGACTCTTCATTTCCACATAAACTTGCACTCTTGCCTTTCTCTGCCATTTTCGATCAGGTTGTAAATTAATTTATTTTAATTTTTTAATTCACAACACCGCTGTTTACGGGCGCCATTTAAAGTATGACTTGTTTTTGAGTTATTAAAATATTGAATTTTGTCCCGTGTTCGGGCGCCATTTAAAGTATTACGAGTTAATTAATAATTGGAATATTTAAATTTTGTATTACTTACCTTTAAAGATAATGTACCAAGGTTTCGTCTGATGTACTTTGGCAGAGACAAACAACAGGTGATGCAAAATAAACAAGTACATAGCTATAGTTCATACAACCCACTACTTTATTGTATTCTCATCTCTTCTCCTTCTCTACCTACTAACATTCCACTTACATACTATTGAATATTGAGGTGACAACACCATCTGATTAAAATAACAACTTATCTCTTACTTCTTATAATTAAATCATTTGTCTATAATTATGAGAAACGACCCAGATTGCTCACTCTCTCCCTCTCATACAGTTTAAATAATCTCCCCAAAATATAGCGCTCTTTATTCTGACATGTTTTATGATTGATGGTTTTTATGTGATAATCAGTTACTTTTTTGATATGTTTTATGATTGATTTTTACGTGAGGCATAGTTACTCAGTTGGCGTCTCCTCCAACCACGCGTATCACTTTGCTGATCTAATTCGTCCACATTTTTTGTCACTCCGCATGTTTATACTAAAATTTTTACTGGAGAGGGATTGACGTTTGTCTGCAAGTGAGTGGGGAAGTGGTGTTTAGAGCCGTCTGATTGGCCGAAACTATACAGCACAGTGTTGTCAACTCGTACTTGTTGTTCCGCTGCTTGTGCCTTACCACGTGTGCATAGTAAATTGAACAGTGCGTTTACTTCTGTTTGATGTGAGTGAAATTTAACAGTTTTAAAATCTACAATATTATCTTTTAGTGCATTGCATTGACCCTTACTTTGCTGTGTTATATTTTTTATTACCGTATTGTTAATTTTTACTTTATTTACACATATTTATACACTAAGTTGATGACTGCACATTGCCACATTTATAGTTAAATAAAAAAATTAAAGATACTGAACATTTGAAGTTAATTAAAAAAAACACTGAAGTTAATTAAGTTCTAGTTTATTATTCTCGTAAGAATTCAGATTTTTAGTTTATGAATTATCTGTAGTTACAACTGAATAAATATTCGTTTTTAAGTAGGGAAATACATATTTTGTCTGCGCGTACTGGATTTGTTTTGTCTGCGCGAAGTATGTTTTGAGTGAATGCAGTAACGAAACTTACGCTTGGGCGACATTAAATAGAAACACGTGGTTACGAAGTGGCAACATGGTGATGACATCATTGCAAACGTCAATCCCTCTCCTGTGTTGTTTACACTATAGTTATTAAATTTGATGTCGTATTTTTCTGTTGTTTTGTCTCACTTCAAGTTACACTTTCAATCGTACTTTTTTCACATTTTCTTTAAATTTTGAAAAGGTTTTCGACACGCGATTCTTGATACACACCTGGCCAGGCAAATACTGTATTGATGACTGCCTATGCTACCTAAAGGCTGGCGAGCATTTCCTTTTGCACCGCCTACATGATGTTGGCGGGAATACAATGATGTCCAGACAGCTCATTGGTTCTTTTCGATCGTTGATGCTGTTCTATGGTAATACAATAGGCCGTGGCTCACCATTTCTGTCGTCTTCAAAAACACGTGGTGAAAGAAATTTTATAATTTAGACATCTTGTTGGCGTCCCTTCTGTGCGCGTGCTCATGTCGCGCATATGAGTGCATAACACCAATCTTAATTTCTCGGAACCGTATTGCATTGTATCGCCATACCTCAACATATGTCTGAAGGTAAAAATGTAAACAAATTTGTACATCATAACTGAATTTGTAAGCAATTATTTAAATGGTTAGTTAACTTGTAATTACTTTTACTCTATTTAACCAACATAAAAACACATAAAAACGACACTCGCTCTCAAGGCTATGTCATTGTTCATTGTCTGAATAAAACCGTATGCCGTATGGGACTTGCAATGTGGACTACAACCAATTTTAAACAAATTTAATAAAAAAATAAAAAACCCCTTTCTGCCCCATTACAATACCCCCCCCCCCCAATGAGAGGTCTTCTGTCGAAACAGAAGAACTCTCATTACTAAACCCCTAAGAGGATCGGTTAGGATATGGTGCCAATAACCCCCCGTTAATTTCTTAAAACACTTCATGGGTAAACTTCCCCCCTAGCTCGGCGACCATGGCTGCACCTGAACGAAATTACTGGACTTCTCTGTTCGAGATCCCAACACCATAAAGTCAGACAGATACCCACCATAGTACACCTAACCTTCTAGCATTCCGCCCAAAAAATCAAATCCCTGGCTTTATACCATACCAGATCCTCAACCGATATGTTCCCCCTTTCATGCATACTGGGTCGCTTTTAGCAATTACTGGGTGCGTACACATTTTCGTTATTAATTAAACACAAACTCCCTACTTCTTGACATCAACTCTCAAAAATAATTTCTCAAATCAATTACATAAGATGAGTCATATGGTTTACTTTAATTAGTGAAGTTAATCATAAAAAGTTTTTTTTTCTTTAAAAACATTCCCAAATTCTCCAAATGCATTTAATTTAATGAATAAATAAACAATGTAATAGTATAAATATATAGTAATATAGTAACCCATATAATAATAAACAAATTTATTACATTAAACTTATAATAAACAACCTATGACTACCATAACTTCGAAAATAGCTACGCTTGATTACAAAGATAACATAAGATACACATCATGAATCAGCTGACACCTTCCCTACTTATAATGAACATTACAATTTACAATGACGTACTTTATTGCAAATTTTTTTTTTCAAAAATTTTAATTTCCCAAAATATTTATTTTATTAATTTCGAGAAAAAATAAAAATATTCAATTTAATTGAAGTAACAAAATTCATGAGTTAATCGCTAAAAACCTATCCTGTCTCTAACATCAGTTATCAGCTGATCTCTCTGGGTCAGGTGACTGACCTTGCCCTATATATACTACACAAAAATTACATGAAAAATACATAACATATGTTTATAATTCTTACACTCTAACATAACAAAATTAATGACACAATAAAACATAATAAACAAAATCTGATAAACGTCTCCTCTACTTGAGATAATCTTTTAAAAATCAGTAAAGTCATTTACAAAACATCATACAGAATATAACACATGTAAATCAATTACATGTCTGAATATTTACATGTAAATAAATTCGTACAAGTTGTCTACGGTCAAACTACAATCATTTAGTTAGCTTGTCAGCTAGTCAGTGTCATAAAATTTCAAATTTTAGCTCATTACTCCCCTGAGTAACCTCTCTTACCACACACACTATGACCCCCTGGACTGTGGCATCCAGTTGCATCCACAAGGACTGAAGTTTTGGAGGAATTTTGTCATCTCCTTGTCCTTGCTTCTGCGTTACATATTTTTAAAATGGTCAGATATCATAATATCTGAAGTTTATAGTTATAACCTTAGTGACGGGTCTATCACCTGTTTTATTGTTCCCACGTGAACAAGGTGATAGCTGCTGTTCCATAGTTCCGGGGATTTCCCCTAAGTGCCCCCCCACCCGTTAATTTCAAAGTTCACCAATTTTAAGGGCAACCAACTATGGTCAGTTTTACAATTGCTGCCCACAGCTGGCTGTCGTCCAAAACCATGATTAGTTCTGATAAGGCAGTAATCGCCCGAAAAGGCGGGGAAATCAACTTTCATTAGCATGTTTTTTCGTCATCATTACTATACACTGTACGATAGCAATTAACATGAATATTATATTAACATATAACATAATATTATATAAGGTTGTACAGTGTATTTTACGCCCTATTTAGGCCTCCGATGATGGTAACGTGCCTTGACGTTACCACCAACACTCATCGCTATCCACAGTGGCACATGCCGCCACCGCAATAGCATAACTAATAGCTAAACTTAATGTCCTTCTACTTTGCAGTCTCTACACGCCATAATTGATTTACACTTCGATTAACACCAAACAACCCCCCAAAATCACCCTTTAACCTTGTATAATAACATACTAACAAATAGACGTTAACCTTGAACATTAGCATTGCTACATTCACATTAAACAAAGAATTCACTTTTAAATAATTTATATAGAAAATTATAAACATTATAACTTGAAAATTTTTATTAACTCTTTTATATATCATCATTTAATTATTTATCACTTACTTATTTATCAATTAGATCCCTCAAAAAATTCAAATTTATTATTAACCTTTATTTTACATCACATTTCAGTTATTATTACCTTTTAACTATGGTTTCTATGTAGTAAAACTATCTCAAATTAGTTTCATCATTGAGTTTAAAATCTTTTTAACACAAGTAAACATTTTACTCTATTTAACTAGTATTCACTCACAGTACATCATTCAAAACATATGATTCCTGTTATTGACATAAAATTATAAACAATTCATCACCAATTCATGTACACATCTCCATGTACCTTCTGAAACAATAACGATAATATGATTCCACAACTACATACATCTTACATTTATTCAATTACTGTTTATTATTACCAAGTTCAAATCTCAAAAATAATTTAAATTCATTAGCAAAATCTCTTTATATAACATTTTTAATTAATTAATTAATTCATCTCAACTTATTTTAATTCCATCAATTATTTACAACACAACATTACTTTAATTACCTTCTTCCAAAACAATTACAATTCATTGATTATCACCTCTCATTATTTATTTAGTTTAACAAAATATTATTATTATTATTAAATTAATTTCAGCTACACACACATATTGTTTACCTACAATACATTTTACAACACAAACACAATTAATTTCACTCTAAATTTATTTACAATTCTTTGTCATTATTTTATTATTTACCACACCTCATTTTGTAAAACAGTCCAATCCAAAACCATTAATTACATAATTAAACGTTCATAAACATTTATTGTTTTTACCCTCCATCATCGTACAAAATCCTGGTCTTACGTTTACACAGTTTATTTTTTATTAAACTCATTATATCATTTTTATTAATATAAAGATTATCCAAACTTTTATATTCTTCCACAGTAGCAACAGGATTATTCCATGTTATTAAATCATATAATTTATTATCATCGAGTATAGTCCAGTCACCCTTAGTATGATCTGTCATAGTCATGTCAATTACAGTTTCATTATCATTATTCCCTACTGCTGTATTAGCTTTGTCATAAAGTAAGTAATCAATATCATCACTTTTATCATTTGCTGTACTAACTACTTCGCAAGGTAAGTACTTATTATTAATTCTCGTAGTATCTAACCTCTCTAATAATTCGTTATAACCTCTGTTCCACTTAAATATTTCTCATTCTCTCTCTTTCTCTCTCTCATAATCACTTTGTATTTCCATCAATCACTTTGTATTTCCATCAAAACTTCATTGCCACTATTATTATTTATGCTGTTATTTATTTTATCTTGTAACACCACATTTTTAATTATATCATCATAATTACACTAGTTTCAAATTCGTAATAATACTCACCTGTAACTGTATCATTTTCTACCTCCTCTTTCAGCATTCTACTTTCGTTTATTGTGTCTTGTATTTTATTTATATTTATAATTATCCCACCTTTCATGCCCGCAATAGTTTTATTCATACTTTCTAATTTATTGTCTATTTCTCTTAATTTTTTGTCTTGTTTGGTTATTTCCGTTTTCAGTTCTATGTTACTAGCATTCATTTCTGACTTGATTTCAATTTTAAATTCATTTAAACTCACGTTTATATTATTATTTTCTGATTTCAACTCATTTAAGCTCATATTTACGACATTTATTTCTGATTTGACTTCCGTTCTAAATTCGTTCAAATTCGTGTTTTGTTGGTAAAATTTCTCATTTTGTTTGTCAAATTTACTACTCATCATTTCCATAAATAATGCTAATTGACTAAGTACGTATACATTGTCGATTCTGCTACTCTTAGCGTCTACCGTCTCAATTGTTATTTCGTCTGCCGCATTGTCTACGCTCTCGTTAATGTTTGTCGATACTAAACTGTCTTGCGTAACATTTAAAATTGACTCTTCATTTTCACATAAACTTGCACTCTTGCCTTTCTCTGCCATTTTCGATCAGGTTGTAAATTAATTTATTTTAATTTTTTAATTCACAACGCCGCAGTTTACGGGCGCCATTTAAAGTATGACTTGTTTTTGAGTTATTAAAATATTGAATTTTGTCCCGTGTTCGGGCGCCATTTAAAGTATTACGAGTTAATTAATAATTGGAATATTTAAATTTTGTATTACTTACCTTTAAAGATAATGTACCAAGGTTTCGTCTGATGTACTTTGGCAGAGACAAACAACAGGTGATGCAAAATAAACAAGTACATAGCTATAGTTCATACAACCCACTACTTTATTGTATTCTCATCTCTTCTCCTTCTCTACCTACTAACATTCCACTTACATACTATTGGATATTGAGGTGACAACACCATCTGATTAAAATAACAACTTATCTCTTACTTCTTATAATTAAATCATTTGTCTATAATTATGAGAAACGACCCAGATTGCTCACTCTCTCCCTCTCATACAGTTTAAATAATCTCCCCAAAATATAGCGCTCTTTATTCTGACATGTTTTATGATTGATGGTTTTTATGTGATAATCAGTTACTCTTTTGATATGTTTTATGATTGATTTTTACGTGAGGCATAGTTACTCAGTTGGCGTCTCCTCCAACCACGCGTATCACTTTGCTGATCTAATTCGTCCACATTTTTTGTCACTCCGCACGTTTATACTAAAATTTTTACTGGAGAGGGATTGACGTTTGTCTGCAAGTGAGTGGGGAAGTGGTGTTTAGAGCCGTCTGATTGGCCGAAACTATACAGTACAGTGTTGTCAACTCGTACTTGTTGTTCCGCTGCTTGTGCCTTACCACGTGTGCATAGTAAATTGAACAGTGCGTTTACTTCTGTTTGATGTGAGTGAAATTTAACAGTTTTAAAATCTACAATATTATCTTTTAGTGCATTGCATTGACCCTTATTTTGCTGTGTTATATTTTTATTACCGTATTGTTAATTTTTACTTTATTTACACATATTTATATACTAAGTTGATGACTGCACATTGCCACATTTATAGTTAAATAAAAAAATTAAAGATACTGAACATTTGAAGTTAATTAAAAAAAACACTGAAGTTAATTAAGTTCTAGTTTATTATTCTCGTAAGAATTCAGATTTTTAGTTTATGAATTATCTGTAGTTACAACTGAATAAATATTCGTTTTTAAGTAGGGAAATACATATTTTGTCTGCGCGTACTGGATTTGTTTTGTCTGCGCGAAGTATGTTTTGAGTGAATGCAGTAACGAAACTTACGCTTGGGCGACATTAAATAGAAACACGTGGTTACGAAGTGGCAACATGGTGATGACATCATTGCAAACGTCAATCCCTCTCCTGTGTTGTTTACACTATAGTTATTAAATTTGATGTCGTATTTTTCTGTTGTTTTGTCTCACTTCAAGTTACACTTTCAATCGTACTTTTTTCACATTTTCTTTAAATTTTGAAAAGGTTTTCGACACGCGATTCTTGATACACACCTGGCCAGGCAAATACTGTATTGATAACTGCCTATGCTACCTAAAGGCTGGCGAGCATTTCCTTTTGCACCGCCTACATGATCTTGGCGGGAATACAATGATGTCCAGACAGCTCATTGGTTCTTTTCGATCGTTGACGCTGTTCTATGGTAATACAATAGGCCGTGGCTCACCATTTCCGTCGTCTTCCAAAACACGTGGTGAAAGAAATTTTATAATTTAGACATCTTGTTGGCGTCCCTTCTGTGCGCGTGCTCATGTCGCGCATATGAGTGCATAACACCAATCTTAATTTCTCGGAACCGTATTGCATTGTATCGCCATACCTCAACATATGTCTGAAGGTAAAAATGTAAACAAATTTGTACATCATAACTGAATTTGTAAGCAATTATTTAAATGGTTAGTTAACTTGTAATTACTTTTACTCTATTTAACCAACATAAAAACACATAAAAACGACACTCGCTCTCAAGGCTATGTCATTGTTCATTGTCTGAATAAAACCGTATGCCGTATGGGACTTGCAATGTGGACTACAACCAATTTTAAACAAATTTAATAAAAAAATAAAAAACCCTTTTCTGCCCCATTACAATACCCCCCCCCCAATGAGAGGTCTTCTGTCGAAACAGAAGAACTCTCATTACTAAACCCCTAAGAGGATCGGTGAGGATATGGTGCCAATAACCCCCCGTTAATTTCTTAAAACACTTCATGGGTAAACTTCCCCCCTAGCTCGGCGACCATGGCTGCACCTGAACGAAATTACTGGACTTCTCTGTTCGAGATCCCAACACCATAAAGTCAGACAGATACCCACCATAGTACACCTAACCTTCTAGCATTCCGCCCAAAAAATCAAATCCCTGGCTTTATACCATACCAGATCCACAACCGATATGTTCCCCCTTTCATGCATACTGGGTCGCTTTTAGCAATTACTGGGTGCGTACACATTTCCGTTATTAATTAAACACAAACTCCCTACTTCTTGACATCAACTCTCAAAAATAATTTCTCAAATCAATTACATAAGATGAGTCATATGGTTTACTTTAATTAGTGAAGTTAATCATAAAAAGTTTTTTTTTCTTTAAAAACATTCCCAAATTCTCCAAATGCATTTAATTTAATGAATAAATAAACAATGTAATAGTATAAATATATAGTAATATAGTAACCCATATAATAATAAACAAATTTATTACATTAAACTTATAATAAACAACCTATGACTACCATAACTTCGAAAATAGCTACGCTTGATTACAAAGATAACATAAGATACACATCATGAATCAGCTGACACCTTCCCTACTTATAATGTACATTACAATTTACAAGACGTAGTTTAATGCATTTTTTTTCAAAAATTTTAATTTTCCAAAATATTTCTTTTATTAATTTCAAGACAAAATAAAATTATTCAATTTAATTGAAGTAACAAAATTCATGAGTTAATCGCTAAAAACCTATCCTGTCTCTAACATCAGTTATCAGCTGATCTCTCTGGGTCAGGTGACTGACCTTGCCCTATATATACTACACAAAAATTACATGAAAAATACATAACATATGTTTATAATTCTTACACTCTAACATAACAAAATTAATGACACAATAAAACATAATAAACAAAATCTGATAAACGTCTCCTCTACTTGAGATAATCTTTTAAAAATCAGTAAAGTCATTTACAAAACATCATACAGAATATAACACATGTAAATCAATTACATGTCTGAATATTTACATGTAAATAAATTCGTACAAGTTGTCTACGGTCAAACTACAATCATTTAGTTAGCTTGTCAGCTAGTCAGTGTCATAAAATTTCAAATTTTAGCTCATTACTCCCCTGAGTAACCTCTCTTACCACACACACTATGACCCCTGGTCTGTGGCATCCAGTTGCGTCCACAAGGACTGAAGTTTTGGAGGAATTTTGTCATCTCCTTGTCCTTGCTTCTGCGTTACATATTTTTAAAATGGTCAGATATCATAATATCTGAAGTTTATAGTTATAACCTTAGTGACGGGTCTATCACCTGTTTTATTGTTCCCACGTGAACAAGGTGATAGCTGCTGTTCCATAGTTCCGGGGATTTCCCCTAAGTGCCCCCCCCCCCGTTAATTTCAAAGTTCACCAATTTTAAGGGCAACCAACTATGGTCAGTTTTACAATTGCTGCCCACAGCTGGCTGTCGTCCAAAACCATGATTAGTTCTGATAAGGCAGTAATCGCCCGAAAAGGCGGGGAAATCAACTTTCATTAGCATGTTTTTTCGTCATCATTACTATACACTGTACGATAGCAATTAACATGAATATTATATTAACATATAACATAATATTATATAAGGTTGTACAGTGTATTTTACGCCCTATTTAGGCCTCCGATGATGGTAACGTGCCTTGACGTTACCACCAACACTCATCGCTATCCACAGTGGCACATGCCGCCACCGCAATAGCATAACTAATAGCTAAACTTAATGTCCTTCTACTTTGCAGTCTCTACACGCCATAATTGATTTACACTTCGATTAACACCAAACAACCCCCCAAAATCACCATTTAACCTTGTATAATAACATACTAACAAATAGACGTTAACCTTGAACATTAGCATTGCTACATTCACATTAAACAAACAATTCACTTTTAAATAATTTATATAGAAAATTATAAACATTATAACTTGAAAATTTTTATTAACTCTTTTATATATCATCATTTAATTATTTATCACTTACTACAATTAGATCCCTCAAAAAATTCAAATTTATTATTAACCTTTATTTTACATCACATTTCAGTTATTATTACCTTTTAACTATGGTTTCTATGTAGTAAAACTATCTCAAATTAGTTTCATCATTGAGTTCAAAATCTTTTTAACACAAGAAAACATTTTACTCTATTTAACTAGTATTATAAAATTCATACTCACAGTACATCATTCAAAACATATGATTCCTGTTATTGACATAAAATTATAAACAATTCATCACCAATTCATGTACACATCTCCATGTACCTTCTGAAACAATAACGATAATATGATTCCACAACTACATACATCTTACATTTATTCAATTACTGTTTATTATTACCAAGTTCAAATCTCAAAAATCATTTAAATTCATTAGCAAAATCTCTTTATATAACATTTTTAATTAATTATTTAATCTCAATTTATTTTAATTCCATCAATTATTTAAAACACAACATTATTTTAATTACCTTCTTCCAAAACAATTACAATTCATTGATTATCACCTCTCATTATTTATTTAGTTTAACAAAATATTATTATTATTATTATTATTAAATTAATTTCAGCTACACACACATATTGTTTACCTACAATACATTTTACAACACAAACACAATTAATTTCACTCTAAATTTATTTACAATTCTTTGTCTTTATTTTATTATTTACCACACCTCATTTTGTAAAACAGTCCAATCCAAAACCATTAATTACATAATTAAACGTTCATAAACATTTATTGTTTTTACCCCCATCATCGTACAAAAACCTGGTCTTACGTTTACACAGTTTATTTTTTATTAAACTCATTATATCATTTTTATTAATATAAAGATTATCCAAACTTTTATATTCTTCCACAATAGCAACAGGATTATTCCATGTTATTAAATCATATAATTTATTATCATCGAGTACAGTCCAGTCACCCTTAGTATGATCTGTCATAGTCATGTCAATTACAGTTTCATTATCATTATTCTCTACTGCTGTATTAGCTTTGTTATAAAGTAAGTAATCAATATCATCACTTTTATCATTTGCTGTACTAACTACTTCACAAGGTAAGTACTTATTATTAATTCTCGTAGTATCTAACCTCTCTACTAATTCGTTATAACCTCTGTTCCACTTAAATATTTCTCATTCTCTCTCTCTCTCTCTCTCATAATCACTTTGTATTTCCATCAAAACTTCATTGCCACTATTATTATTTATTCTGTTATTTATTTTATCTTGTAACACCACATTTTTAATTATATCATCATAATTATCACTAGTTTCAAATTCGTAATAATACTCACCTGTAACTGTATCATTTTCTACCTCCCCTTTCAGCATTCTACTTTCGTTTATTTCGTCTTGTATTTTATTTATATTTATAATTATCCCACCTTTCATGCCCGCAATAGTTTTATTCATACTTTCTAATTTATTGTCTATTTCTCTTAATTTTTTGTCTTGTTTGGTTATTTCGGTTTTTAGTTCTATGTTACTAGCATTCATTTCTGACTTGATTTCAATTTTAAATTCATTTAAACTCGCGTTTATATTATTATTTTCTGATTTCAACTCATTTAAGCTCATATTTACGACATTTATTTCTGATTTGACTTCCGTTCTAAATTCGTTCAAATTCGTGTTTTGTTGGTCAAATTTCTCATTTTGTTTGTCAAATTTACTACTCATCATTTCCATAAATAATGCTAATTGACTAAGTACGTATACATTGACGATTCTGCTACTCTTAGCGTCTACCGTCTCAATTGTTATTTCGTCTGCAGTATTGTCTACGCTCTCGTTAATATTTGTCGATACTAAACTGTCTTGCATAACATTTAAAATTGACTCTATATTTGCACATAAAAAAACTCTTGCCTTTCTCTGCCATTTTCGATCAGGTTGTAAATTAATTTATTTTAATTTTTTAATTCACAACGTCGCTGTTTACGGGCGCCATTTAAAGTATGACTTGTTTTTGAGTTATTAAAATATTGAATTTTGTCCCTGTTCGGGCGCCATTTAAAGTATTACGAGTTAATTAATAATTGGAATATTTAAATTTTGTATTACTTACCTTTAAAGATAATGTACCAAGGTTTCGTCTGATATACTTTGGCAGAGACAAACAACAGGTGATGCAAAATAAACAAGTACATAGCTATAGTTCATACAACCCACTACTTTATTGTATTCTCATCTCTTCTCCTTCTCTACCTACTAACATTCCACTTACATACTATTGAAAATTGAGGTGACAACACCATCTGATTAAAATAACAACTTATCTCTTTCTTCTTATAATTAAATCATTTGTCTACAATTATGAGAAACGACCCAGATTGCTCACTCTCTCCCTCTCATACAGTTTAAATAATCTCCCCAAAATATAGCGCTCTTTATTCTGACATGTTTTATGATTGATTGTTTTTATGTGATAATCAATTACTCTTTTGATATGTTTTATGATTGATTTTTACATGAGGCATAGTTACTCAGTTGGCGTCTCCTCCAACCACGCGTAGCACTTTGCTGATCTAATTCGTCCACATTTTTTGTCACTCCGCACGTTTAGTTATTAAATTTGATGTCGTATTTTTCTGTCGTTTTGTCTCACTTCAAGTTACACTTTCAATTGAACTTTTTTCACATTTTCTTTAAATTTTGAAAGGTTTTCGACTCGCGATTCTTGATATACACCTGGCCAGGTGAATACTGTATTGGTGACTGCCTATGCTACCTAAAGGCTGGCGAGCATTTCCTTTTGCACCGCCTACATGATGTTGGCGGGAATACAATGATGTCCAGACAGCTCATTGGTTCTTTTCGATCATCGGCGCTGTTCTATGGTAATACAACAGGCCGTGGCTCACCATTTCCGTCGTCTTCCAAAACACGTGGTGAAAGAAATTTTATAATTTAGACATCTTGTTGGCGTCCCTTCTGCGCGCGTGCTCATGTCGTGCATATGAGTGCGTAACACCAATCTTAATTTCTCGGAACAGTATTGCGTTGTATCGCCATAACTCAACATATGTCTGGAGGTAAAAATGTAAACAAATTTGTACATCATAACTGAATTTGTAGGCAATTATTTAAATTGTTAGTTAACTTGTAATTACTTTTACTCTATATAATGTCCTTTATTACAAACATGTATCGGCTCCATGTTCTCTTTGAATCCGGTGTAATTATGGTTTTCGTTTGTGAGGTGGAGTGCGTAATTTGATGAGGTAGTTTGGGTTTATTTTTTGGTAGATGTTCTTTAAATCTCTCGATAAATTTTCTCCCCGTTAGTCGGATATAGAACTTATCGCACTCACTGCACTGGATTCTATATACCCCTGAACATTCCTCCAAAGTTATTGGTTTTCGTGGCTTAAGTATATTTTTTACATTATTTATGGTCTTGAATGAAACATTTATATATAATTTTTTAAATTCATTTTTTATTATGTTGGGGAGTATGTTCGTATATAATGCTGAGACATATTGGGTTGTATTTTTAACTTTATTATTGTCACCATTTATTTTCCGTAATTGTTTATGTATCATTTTATCCACAATTTCTGTTATATCCATTTTTCAAGGCTACGTGTTTTATTATGTTATATTCTTCATTATAATACTCCGTATTCATTGGTACGCTTATTAGTCTATGTGTTAGTGCATTAAATGCCGCCATTTTTTGTGTGTATGAATGATTCGATTTAGCATTTATAACTATGTCTGTTGTGGTAGGTTTTCGGTATATTTTAAAACCGAAATCGTTGTTTCTTTTTAACACCAATATATCGAGGAAGTTCAAGCCATTATTGGTTTCCATTTCCATAGTAAATTTTATGTTGTGGTTAATTTCGTTAATACATTTAAAAAACATCCACCTGTCTATGAGTGCCATTAAGTACTATGAAGGTGTTGTCTACATAACGTGTATAAGAAACAATTTTATCATAGAATCGGTTATAGTCAGACAATAAAAATTTATTTTCATAATAGTTCATATATTTCGGCCAAAAGTCCACTTAGAGGTGAACCCATAGCCAAACCTTCCTCTTGGTTAAAATACTTGTTGTCATGAGTGTAATAATTTTGCTGTACTATAATCTGTAACAAAGATAGAAGTTCATCGATCTGTTTTTTGTTTAGAATACCTGTTGTAGTTAAATTTACCTTTAGAATTTTTAATGTTTCCAAAACCGGAATATTTGTATATAAATTGACAATGTCCATCGAGACAAGTTTATAACTAGGTGTAATCTCCATATCTTTAATTTTATTTATGAATTCAAAGGTGTTTTTTACATTGTGGATATTTTCTAATTTTATGCTGTTCTTAATAATTTGTTGCAGTTTTTTGGCTATTTTATAATTAGGGGCGGTCGTATAGTTAATCAAAGGTCGTATAGGAATGTTTTGTTTGTGTAATTTGGGCAGTCCCGTAAATTCAGGTGCCTTAGGTTTGATTTATTTCACATTCCGTCTGGTTTGTGTGTCGAGTAAATTTATACATGTATTAATGGCTGAATTTATGGTTTTAGTGTGTTTTTCGGTCGGGTCATCATTTAACATTGTTATGTTATTATCTTGAATGAAGTCGTTACATTTACGTAAATAATCTGTATTTTCCATAATAACCATTGTGTTTCCTTTGTCTGCTTTTGTAATTATTGCGTTGTTATTTATTATTTTTTGTTTGATATTTTTAGCGATTTTTAACTCTTTTTTATGTTCTTTGTTATGTGTGCTATTTAACTTCAGGAAACGATTCAACTTATTGTTGATTAATGACCGTGTTTCATACTGAGTGTCTTGGTTCTTAATACATTTAATTGTAGCCTCAGCATTCGTGACTTCCCGTGTTAAAGCGTGTTTACTAAAGTCAGGTAAATTATAGTGTAGGCCCTTCGATAATAAATTCTGTTCCTCTGTTGATAATTCCATGTTAGTAAGATTGGCTACACGTTTATAAAATATATGTTTACATTCTATGTAATCTTGTTTTTGTTGTTCACTGTATAGTTTATCAAATTTCTTGATGTGTCTCGATATAATTACTTTGGCATTATCTCTAATCTGTGTTTGTATTAGATAAATTACTTAGATAAAAAGAAACAACCATTTCGGTTTCAAAATATACCGAAAACCTACCACAACAGACATAGTTATAAATGCTAAATCGAATCATCCACACACACAAAAAATGGCGGCATTTAATGCACTAACACATAGACTAATAAGCGTACCAATGAATACGGAGTATTATAAGGAAGAATATAACATATTAAAACACATAGCCTTGAAAAATGGATATAACACAGAAATTGTGGATAAAATGATACATAAACAATTACGGAAAATAAATGGTGACAATAATAAAGTTAAAAATACAACCCAATATGTCTCAGCATTATATACAAACATACTCCCCAACATAATAAAAAATGAATTTAAAAAATTATATATAAATGTTTCATTCAAGACCATAAATAAT
Organism: Magicicada septendecula; assembly: GCA_034769895.1. NCBI lineage: Eukaryota > Metazoa > Arthropoda > Insecta > Hemiptera > Cicadidae > Magicicada > Magicicada septendecula. The sequence goes on along the minus strand of CM068369.1, from coordinate 509,311,687 downwards.
GTAAAAAATATACTTAAGCCACGAAAACCAATAACTTTGGAGGAATGTTCAGGGGTATATAGAATCCAGTGCAGTGAGTGCGATAAGTTCTATATCAGACAAACGGGGAGGGAATTTATCGAGAGATTTGAAGAACACCTACCAAAAAAGAAACCCCAAACCACCGGATTCAAAGAGAACATGGAGCCGATACATGTTTGTAATAAAGGTCATTTCCTGAATGCTTTAGAAGAGTTTGAAATATACAAGGCATCCAAGTAAATAAAGAGAAGTTACTCAACGATCGGCTATCATTTAAATCCAATAAATTATATGATACCGTGTTGATGATAAGCAATGAAGCACGAACACAGGCTATTTGACGATCGGAGGTCGACCGGTCCACCGAGTCACTTTTAACGTGTTCATGTATTTGTGTTATATGTTAATTTATTCAGTGATTTTTATGCGTGTGTTTTTATGTATAAACATTTTAATCATTTCGACGACCCCTATGTATTAGGGGAATAATAATTTTTTACTGTACTGAAGATGGGGATTTAGTCCCTGAAACATGTTGTATGTAAAAAACTGAGATCGCCTAGTGGATTATACAAGGTAAAAAATTCTTAAGTTAACTTTAATAACCTTCTTCCAAAACAATTACAATTCATTGATTATCACCTCTCATTATTTATTTAGTTTAACAAAATATTATTATTATTATTAAATTAATTTCAGCTACACACACATATTGTTTACCTACAATACATTTTACAACACAAACACAATTAATTTCACTCTAAATTTATTTACAATTCTTTGTCTTTATTTTATTATTTACCACACCTCATTTTGTAAAACAGTCCAATCCAAAACCATTAATTACATAATTAAACGTTCATAAACATTTATTGTTTTACCCCCCCATCATCGTACAAAAACCTGGTCTTACGTTTACACAGTTTATTTTTATTAAACTCATTATATCATTTTTATTAATATAAAGATTATCCAAACTTTTATATTCTTCCACAATAGCAACAGGATTATTCCATGTTATTAAATCATATAATTTATTATCATCGAGTACAGTCCAGTCACCCTTAGTATGATCTGTCATAGTCATGTCAATTACAGTTTCATTATCATTATTCTCTACTGCTGTATTAGCTTTGTCATAAAGTAAGTAATCAATATCATCACTTTTATCATTTGCTGTACTAACTACTTAACAAGGTAAGTACTTGTTATTAATTCTCGTAGTATCTAACCTCTCTACTAATTCGTTATAACCTCTGTTCCACTTAAATATTTCTCATTCTCTCTCTCTCTCTCTCTCATAATCACTTTGTATTTCCATCAAAACTTCATTGCCACTATTATTATTTATTCTGTTATTTATTTTATCTTGTAACACCACATTTTTAATTATATCATCATAATTACCACTAGTTTCAAATTCGTAAAAATACTCACCTGTAACTGTATCATTTTCTACCTCCTCTTTCAGCATTCTACTTTCGTTTATTTCGTCTTGTATTTTATTTATAGTTATAATTATCCCATCTTTCATGCCCGCAATAGTTTTATTCATACTTTCTAATTTATTGTCTATTTCTCTTAATTTTTTGTCTTGTTTGGTTATTTCGGTTTTTAGTTCTATGTTACTAGCATTCATTTCTGACTTGATTTCAATTTTAAATTCATTTAAACTCGCGTTTATATTATTATTTTCTGATTTCAACTCATTTAAGCTCATATTTACGACATTTATTTCTGATTTGACTTCCGTTCTAAATTCGTTCAAATTCGTGTTTTGTTGGTCAAATTTCTCATTTTGTTTGTCAAATTTACTACTCATCATTTCCATAAATAATGCTAATTGACTAAGTACGTATACATTGTCGATTCTGCTACTCTTAGCGTCTACCGTCTCAATTGTTATTTCGTCTGCAGTATTGTCTACGCTCTCGTTAATATTTGTCGATACTAAACTGTCTTGCATAACATTTAAAATTGACTCTATATTTTCACATAAAAAAACTCTTGCCTTTCTCTGCCATTTTCGATCAGGTTGTAAATTAATTTATTTTAATTTTTTAATTCACAACGTCGCTGTTTACGGGCGCCATTTAAAGTATGACTTGTTTTTGAGTTATTAAAATATTGAATTTTGTCCCTGTTCGGGCGCCATTTAAAGTATTACGAGTTAATTAATAATTGGAATATTTAAATTTTGTATTACTTACCTTTAAAGGTAATGTACCAAGGTTTCGTCTGATATACTTTGGCAGAGACAAACAACAGGTGATGCAAAATAAACAAGTACATAGCTATAGTTCATACAACCCACTACTTTATTGTATTCTCATCTCTTCTCCTTCTCTACCTACTAACATTCCACTTACATACTATTGAATATTGAGGTGACAACACCATCTGATTAAAATAACAACTTATCTCTTACTTCTTATAATTAAATCATTTGTCTATAATTATGAGAAACGACCCAGATTGCTCACTCTCTCCCTCTCATACAGTTTAAATAATCTCCCCAAAATATAGCGCTCTTTATTCTGACATGTTTTATGATTGATTGTTTTTATGTGATAATCAGTTACTCTTTTAATATGTTTTATGATTGATTTTTACGTGAGGCATAGTTACTCAGTTGGCGTCTCCTCCAACCACGCGTAGCACTTTGCTGATCTAATTCGTCCACATTTTTTGTCACTCCGCACGTTTATTTATTAAATTTGATGTCGTATTTTTCTGTCGTTTTGTCTCACTTCAAGTTACACTTTCAATCGGACTTTTTTCACATTTTCTTTAAATTTTGAAAAGGTTTTCGACTCGCGATTCTTGATACACACCTGGCCAGGTGAATACTGTATTGATGACAGCCTATGCTACCTAAAGGCTGGCGAGCAATTCCTTTTGCACCGCCTACATGATGTTGGCGGGAATACAATGATGTCCAGACAGCTCATTGGTTCTTTTCGATCGTCGACGCTGTTCTATGGTAATACAACAGGCCGTGGCTCACCATTTCCGTCGTCTTCCAAAACACGTGGTGAAAGAAATTTTTTAATTTAGACATCTTGTTGGCGTCCCTTCTGCGCGCGTGCTCATGTCGCGCATATGAGTGCGTAACACCAATCTTAATTTCTCGGAACCGTATTGCATTGTATCGCCACACCTCGCTCTCAAGGCTATGTCATTGTTCATTGTCTGAATAAAACCGTATTCCGTATGGGACTTGCAATGTGGACTACAACCAATTTTAAACAAATTTAATAAAAAAATAAAAAACCCCCTTCTGCCCCATTACAATACCCCCCCAATGAGAGGTCTTCTGTCGAAACAGAAGAACTCTCATTACTAAACCCCTAAGAGGATCGGTGAGGATATGGTGCCAATAACCCCCCGTTAATTTCTTAAAACACTTCATGGGTAAACTTCCCCCCTAGCTCGGCGACCATGGCTGCACCTGAACGAAATTACTGGACTTTTCTGTTCGAGATCCCAACACCATAAAGTCGGACAGATACTCACCATAGTACACCTAACCTTCTAGCATTCCGCCCAAAAAATCAAAACCCTGGCTTTATACCATACCAGATCCTCAACCGATATTTTCCCCCTTTCATGCATACTGGGTCGCTTTTAGCAATTACTGGGTGCGTACTCATTTTCGTTATTAATTAAACACAAACTCCCTACTTCTTGACATCAACTCTCAAAAATAATTTCTCAAATCAATTACATAAGATGAGTCATATGGTTTACTTTAATTAGTGAAGTTAATCATAAAAAGTTTTTTTTTTCTTTAAAAATATTCCCAAATTCTCCAAATGCATTTAATTTAATGAATAAATAAACAATGTAATAGTATAACTATATAGTAATATAGTAACCCATATAATAATAAACAAATTTATTACATTAAACTTATAATAAACAACCTATGACTACCATAACTTCGAAAATAGCTACGCTTGATTACAAAGATAACATAAGATACACATCATGTGTAATGGGGCAAATTAAAAGGTTTTTTATTTTATTAATTTTGGTTTTGATTTTATTAATATTTTAAATTCACTTCATATATGTGGCCAGTCCCCAGTTTGAATCTAACTCGCAGTCTAAACAATGCAAAAGTACGCTGTAACTGTGTTGAAATATTTGAAAAGAACGTGTTGTCAACTGTAGCACACTTCCTAGTACTTTGCGGCTGTGACATCTACGCCAACGCGCAACCACCAGCATGTGCGCAGACCCACGCCAAGAAGCATAAAACGGACTTGGCGCAAAGACTCTATTTTTCGCCTCATGGTCTTAAGATGCAGGAAACATAATTGTAAGCCACACCCATTTATGTGACGAGAGTAAAGGCAGTGAAATATCGTCGACGGCCAACACTCAAAAAATCCTGTGTGTCATAGGTACAGCCACTAAGACACTGACAATGAAGGCTGTGTGCGGCGACGAAATTTGTTCGCCGGCAAGGCAGTGATGCCCGCCCGGATGTAACATCGTCAAATAAAGTTTTCTGCCCAGTCGACTAACAATATTGGCCACGCGTGGTCCAACTAAATTTTCTGTCCGGACAATTTAAAAAGTCGGCTGACTATAACAGTATGTATGAATAAGAAAGTGTAAATCAAAGTTAAAGAGTATAGACAAGTGAATAAGTGCCGGGAATCAATGGAACAATACCAATTTTCATCAAAAAGGAAGTAGTGTGGGGGACGCGCCATGCGGTCGACTGAGACGCTACGCTAAACTGTATTAAACCAAATAAATGATTTTTTATAAATAGGGGTCTAAATAAATTACGGGATTTTTTGAATATGTGTGAATGAGTGGATGGCAATCTGGGTCGCTTTAATGGATGTATACATATAGTAGGATAAGTTAACATGGTAAAATAAATTTTATGTTATATCTGTTTTTTTAAAAAGAAAGAAAGAGTTGCAATAATATGTGAATTAAAGTAGAAGGAGGAGTGAGTGGTGTATTTAAAGAAAGTAAAAAATACAATTAAATTAGATTTGTTTCAAATGAAAAGCGAGTTGAGTACGTTATTCATATAACCTGAAGGTCATACTTGTATGTCGCAGTTTCGTGCAACGGACTTTGGAATAAGAGGTAAGGCATAAAATGAATTAAAATTTTAATAATTAAATGTAGTAATAAGAGATTACACAAATGGCGCCCGAACAGGGACTCGATTTGTAAAATAATTATAAATCGGCACCTAAAAGCGAATACAAGTGTGGTTGAAGGTTAAATAACGATACGAAAAAAATTACGTAAAGTACGCAAGACAATGAGTTAAGATTAGAGCAAATATAAGATGTTGTAGAAATAAGTCTAAGAGCAGTATATGTAAATTAAGAAAATTAGTAAATTTACAATATAAAAATGGGAGACAATTATGAAGTCAGCTTCTCTGACAGTCAGACAGAAAGTCAAATAAATACCGACTCAGGTATTCAAACAGAGTCATTTTCAATAGATGAACGTAATGGAGAAGAACCTGTAATTAGTACGCCGGGAGCGAATTCTACTCCCGTAACAATTAAAACAAATACAAGAGAAAAAGAGTTGTCATTAAATGACTTATTTAATCTCATTAACAATAGATTTGATATGAACAATAGCGATTTCAATACAAAATTCGATGAACAGAAAAACGAAATTCAAGAATTTAAAAGTAGTGTCAATGAGAAATTAGATGTACAGAATGACAAATTTAACGAATTAAATAATCGTTTTGACATTAACGATATAAAGTTGAATAAATTTGACGCTAAATTTGATGTAATTAAATTTGACATTAATGAGGTAAAAATGAAATGCGAAAGTAATTTTATCGAATTGAAATTTGAATTAAACGAGAAGTTGAGTCATTCATTAAATAGTATGAATAACAAAATTGACGAAATAGAGAGTAATATGGTAGAAAAAACCGATAAACAAATGCAGAAGGTAACCGAAAATTTTGAACGTAAAATAGATGAATGTAATGTTAGTAGTAAGTACAAGTTGAATTGTGTAGTTGACAAGATTGAAACATATGAAATTAGTACTAATGTCAAAATCAATGAAATAGAAAGTAATTGCAAAACAGAGATACAAGCTATACAAAATACAGTGAATATTATAGATAAGCGTCACGTACAAATTGAGAGTTTAAATAACAATATATTTGCATCAATTGAGCAGAGCATAGTTAATGTTAAAGATGAATTGAATATAGCTATAAACGAAAAACTTAATAATGTTACTGAACAAATAGTCATTACTAAAGATATGAATAGCGATATTGATTTGGAGTTGTTTAATTGTGAAAACAGGGGGGTACACCCTATGCAGTTTTTAAATAGAGTTAAAGAATGTAATCAGTTTTGTAGAAGTAGTTTTGTAGAAGTACAACCGTTGAAAATAATGAAGTGTTTTAGAGGGAATTCCGCGGTATGTGCGGAGGTACATAAAATAGACTGGGTAAATTATCAGTGTTTTGAGACGGCCTTTAAAGAGAAATATTGGTCGGAGGAGGAACAGGAAATATTGCGGAGTAAAATTATGGGACCAGGTAATTTTGGGACCCAAGGGAGCAACGTAACTATGTATGTAATGCGATTATACAATGAGGCCAAATATTTAGAGCCACCATTACCGTTTTGGTCATTCGTCCGTCACATAAGTAAGCATTTACCCAGGGAAATACAGATTACATTAATGACCCGCGAGATTCTAGAGATTACAGAACTAGAGAAAATATTGGATATTTTTCAGAATATACGGGAACGTGATATGAGTAGGCGAATAAACGCACCAATAACACATATGAATGGTAATCATAATCAATCCCGGGGAATACCAAATTTTCACCTAGGGGCGCGAGGGGGAAATAGTGATAATCGAGGCGAGAGTTGGAGGTGCGTCGACTGTAATGTAAATAATTATTCAATAAGAACCACATGTTTTAGATGTCACAAACCAAGAGAATGTCAACGCAGTGAGCGGACATATCAGCCACAAAATCAACCGCAGAGAGGAGGCGAGAACACCAGAGGAGCACCGAGGGGAAACGGAAGTGGAAACAGAGGCAGAGGTGGATACAGCCAGGCAGTAGCAGGTCCATCCACGGGAAACTAGAAGAGACAATGGGAAACAGGACCCATCCATTGTCGGAGGAGAACCTGGGGGTCCAAGAGGAGTATAACTACCACAGCAACATAATCATCAGAGACATGGCGGAGGAGTTACTGGAGGAGGACGCTGCAGAAATGACAGAAACCAAAACCGGACTGACGGAGGTATTTATAACCATAGAAGGTAAGGATTACAAAACACTGATTGATACGGGTAGTGAGATGTCAGTAGTTTCAGAGAATGTACTGGGTGAATTACAAAGGGTAAATAAGAATATTCCATCATTACCAGTTGTGGGGGTAACAGTAGTTGGGGTGACTGGAGTGCGGAGTAAACGAGTCACTAAACAAGTTCAATTAAACGTATATATTAATGGAATAGAATTTGAGAATACTTTTCTAGTAGTTAAGGGTTTGAATTTAGACATAATTCTGGGAAATGATTTTTTGAAGAGAAATAAAGCAGTAATTGATTTTAACCAGAGAATAGTGAAATTGAATAAGGGGCATGAACCAATCAGGGTAGATTTTAAGAGGGTGTTAGATAAGGTTAGAGTTACGGGTGTAAAGATGATACAAAACCGAGTAGGCGAGGGAATTATAGAAACAAGAGTGAATGTGTGTCAAGAGAATGAGAGTATGGAGAATGATGAGAGAGTATGGGAAAATAGGGCAGAGAAATTTTTTAATGAGGGTGGAGCTGTAGGGAGTCCCCAATGACAGGAGTTGTGGGCAGTTATTGAACGTTTCAGAGGTGTGTTTGCTGAATTGCCTGGAAAAGCCAGGGATTATGTATGCGAGCTGAAGATTCGAGAGCACTCACCCTACATGCAGAGAAGTTATCCAGTGCCATTTTCAAAGAGGAGAGCCGTTCAAGAAGAGTTGGACCGCATGATGGAAGGGGACATTATCGAAAGATCCATATCGCCTTACTCGAATCCATTGGTAGTGGTCATCAAAAAGGATGGAAAGGTAAGATTGTGCTTAGACGCTAGAAAAATTAATCAGATTATAATACCTGACCGGGAATCACCGGAAGCCATGAACGAAATTTTTCAAAAGTTTAGTGGAGTCAGATATATGACATCCTTAGATTTAACGGCGGGCTACTGGCAAGTTCCATTAGCGCCAGAAAGCCGTAAGTTTACTGCGTTCCTTTTCAATGGAAAAAACTATCAATTTAAACCATTAAATCAGTTTATGATTTATTATCAGTTTAAGCCATTTGGGCTTAACACTAGTGTAGCGAGTTTTATTAAGTGTTTAGACATGATATTACAACCTAAAGACTTAGATTTTCTGACTGTATATGTTGACGACATACTAATAGCATCAAGAACATTCTCTGAACACGTAGAACACATAGAGTACGTTTTAAATAAATTACAACAAGGGGGATTAACTGTTAATTGGGATAAGTCGAAATTTTTACAAACCAAAATACATTTTTTGTGTTTCATTATAACTCCTGAAGGAATTTTAGCAAACCCAGACAAAGTAGAAGCTATCATACGTTTTCCAGAACCAAAAAATATTAAACAGTTGCAGAGCTTTCTAGGATTATGCAATTTTTATAAAAAATTTCAGAGAAATTATGCGCATATTACCTCTAAATTAAGTGCTGTTTTACAAAAGAATAAGCAATGGAAATGGGGAGAGGAGGAGAGAACTATTTTCAATGAAACCAAAGAGAAATTTATAGACACAATAATGATGAATCACCCCGATTTTCAGAGAAAGTTTTATTTACAGATGGATGCCAGCAACATAGCCCTCGGCGCAGAGCTCTACCAGGAGGGTGAGGATCAGGAGCACAGGACCATCGCTTTCGCCAGCAGAACCTTATTGGCAGCAGAAAAGAATTACACCACTACCGAAAAAGAATTGCTGAGCATCGTCTTTGCTGTGAAGAAATTCCGCACTTACCTGCTAGGAAACCAAACCGTCATTAGAACCGATCATAAGGCCTTATCATTCCTAAATACATGTAAGCTGACGCATAGCACATTAACCAGGTGGGTATTAGCTTTACAAGAGTACAACTTTTCTTGGGAATATATTAAGGGGTCAGACAATAAAGTACCGGACACTCTGTCCAGGGTAGACACTATAGATAATAAGACGGGGAGAGATCTGAAAGAAATAGAAATTTTTCGATTAACCAGGGAAGATAGAATTTTTGGGGAGGAATTAAGGGAAATTAAAGATAGACAAAGATTAGAAAATAAATTAGGTAAGATAATAAATAGTTTAGAAGCAGATAGTAATGGTTCAGAGTATAATACACATTTCCAGATACACAAGGGAATTCTGTTCAAGAAAGTAGAAGGGGGTGAACGGGATTGGAGGTTAATGATACCTGATGAGTTAGTAGACAGAATTATTTGGGATTGCCACATAAGATATGGTCATTTTGGGGTGAAAAAATGTGCAAATGTACTAAATGAATCTTGTGTTTTTAAAAATATGGAGAAGAGAGTTAGAAGAGTATTAAGAGTTTGTGATCTGTGTCAGAAGTCTAAAGTAGTAAATTACAGGGTTGAAGGGGAAATGAAGTATATTAAAGTAGAAAGACCTTTTGATTTAGTTGCAGTAGATTTGTATGGACCATTGCCTAAAGGTAGAGGAGGAGTGATATATATTTTTGTTGTTTTGGATACTTTTACCAAGTTTGTTAGGTTATACAGTGTAAAGAGAGCTACTAGCAAAGCACTCAGCGAGAAGATCACCAAGGACTACATGATCAACGTAGGGAAGCCGAAGGTAATTTTATCTGATCATGGACTGCAGTTCATCAGCGGCAAGTGGAGACAGACTCTTGGCTGGGAAGGCATCATACCCAAACATAAGGCAGTTTACCATCCACAGTCAAACCAGGCAAAGCGGGTGATGCGAGAAATCGGCAGGATATTCAGGGCGTATTGCCACTCCAAACATACAGAGTGGCCTTTATACGTGAAGAAAGTGGAGGATTGGTTAAATAGCACAACCCACGATTCTACAGGATTTACACCGTACGAACTAATCAAGGGAAGCCGTCCACCCAGAATATTAGAACAACTTTTTGAATATCCACCGGAAGCAAGAGTTTTGGACAGAGATGTAAAAATACGACTCGCCAACGAGAGTCTGCTCACTAAGGGAGAGAGGAGAAAGCAAAAGCATGATGGAAAAGGTAAGTGGGTCAAATATGAGATAGGGCAGTTAGTATTAGTGAGAAGACACGATTTATCAAGTGCACAAGATAAAGAGATCAAAAAATTCTTTTTGTTGTATGAAGGACCATATGAAGTTGTTGAAATTAAAATGGATAATGCTTATGTTTTACGAAATCAAATGACTGGGGAAATAGTGGGTACCCATAACGCCACCAATTTAAAAAAGTATTGGTTAAAATAAAATAATACATTAAATCTTGTAATTGAGTATAAACTAAATAACTATAAAATTAGGAAGTTAATATAAAACAGTAAGTGGTAGCGGGTAGATGTTCCCCACTTGTCCCAGTGGGGTTCGTCTATTTCAGGGACGCGCCCCTGCCCACGTGAGCCTTGGTTTTCTCCATTTACCCTTATTTTTGGAGGAAGCTTCGTCCTTACCTTTAGTCCTAGTTCTTGACCTTTTAATAATCCTTACCCTTTTTATCTTCCCGATTTCCCTAACCCTCCCCTTAGAGTAAACATAACAATAGTTACATAAATTGGCACACTTTTTCGAACCATTTGATTACCTTAATTCTAAATAATACATTAGGGTAATCCTCAAAATTAAATAAACTGGCGTTATTTACGAATTGTGAACTCATCCCTTAATTAGGCAGGTAGTGGAGAAGTTTTGTGCTGAGTAGACAAACGAAATAATAAATTTCTGTACAGTCTAATAGAAGTATCGCCTATAGAGATGGGGTGGTAAATTAGTGGTTGTGGTTTGTTTTGTAATTTGAAAAAAAAAGGGGTAGTTCATTATATTCATTGGAGTTGGGTTCTGTTCGTTTTCAATCGCATCCCTATAGACGATTATTCTGTACATATAAAGTATAACCTATTTACGGGTAATTAAGGAGAAAATAATTTTTGAAAATGTTTTTAAAAATGAAAGATATGTAACCAAAAGGTTTGATTATTATTTTGTGGTACCTACTATGTTAGGTTATGAGTAGAGATTAATGTTAGTCGAAATGCGATTGTGGAGGGATTTAAGGAGAGATTTGAAACAAATGATGTAATGCTTGTAAGCATTTATTAAACTATTAAGGAAAGAATTAAACATTAAACCACGTAGAATCATTTTGAAAAATGTAATGAAAGCAATTGAAATTGTTTTGAATGTACGAAGAGACTAAATTAAATTGGAGTCGTCCCTGGAGTAACTTAATATTGTGAATGTTAGTGATGTGTTTAACTTCATTTTGATTCAAATTGAAACTGTAATTTTATATAGTTTATACATTAACTTCATATAGCTGCAATTAAAGTTAAACTGTTTTGGGTGGAGGTTATTAAATAATTTTCAAGTCAAAAAAAAAAACTAATTTTATTAATGAAGCAAAATTAATTTTGGTTGAATTGTAATAAATAGAAATGGATAAATATGTTAACTACAAGACTCAGAGAAATTAACAGTTGAAGTAAGCATATGTGTCAGTATATGACGTAACCATGAATGTCTAGACTGAAGGAGTGTTTATAACTGTGTTTATAACACAAGTCTGGCAGACAACTGTTAATGTAAACAGGTGTGTTGGATGTTTTGACTAATGTGTATAGCCAGGTGTGGAAGCTGATAACTGTTGTAACTTGATGAATCAATATCTTGAGCAAAACCCTATTGTGACATAAAAGAATTGAAGTTAATTTTTACAGACAAAATAATAAAGAGGTAATTATTGCAACTTAGAGTTTGAGAAATTAAATATAATTCAATTATTTTGATAATGAAATTAGTTGGAAAGATGATTTTAATAATATATTCATATATATTCTGATTCAAATTTCAAATGTAATGTTAAATAAATGGAATATGTACTTTACTTAAATTGGAACCTGAAGGAAATTTTGCGTGAATGCTATCAAAAATGTTTGGGAAACTTAGAGGTGTATATTACTGTTCATATAAATTTTATTAATGTCAATCTATATTTTATGTTTAACTGTAGATTCCCCACCTAAGTGCGGTCATGACCTCACCGGATCATGACCGTGAAAGTAGTTAATTGTGGCAAATCATAAATTTTACTTGATATTGTAACGGGTCAAATTTGTTGGTATTTTTATGTATTTGCATTTGCGGGGATTTAGAAAGAATATTTGTGAAACTGAATTTCAACAAAGACAGACCACGTGGTGAATAGAACAGTTTATAACAAAGGAGAAATACGCCGTATGCATTGTGCAATCAGTACAGAGGTATGCAGCAAGCCTCATTTCCAAGAACTTTGTTTGCGTGTGATAGTGCACCCATACGCGTTATACATCCAGGGGCGCGAGGTGACGCTACTTCCAAAACCAAGATGGTCAGGAAACAAATTTTATTCAACTTAGTCTAACTTGCTGGCGGATATGAAACTTAAGGTCCGCCCATCTCGTGACGTTAGCCAATGCCACACCAATTTCCGAGACGATCTGCACACTAAAACTTACATGAATTAAACGGGGAGAAAAAGACGACGAACAACCATGAGGCTTTGACTTCCAGAACAACGACGAAATCGAGGTAGCGGCGAACGCCTTGCCGTTCTGCGCAGTCGGCCATAGATCGTACCAGCCGGTACACCCTACGGGGTTAACTCTGTTCAAAATTGTAAAAAAATATACCAGTAAAAGTGAACTAGCAGCGTTTAAACAAGTGACAGTGGAGTGAGTAATAGACCAGAAAATACCAGAGTCGATTTCGAACGTAATTAAATACAAAATGCGAAATTCATAGTTCGAACTAAAACCGCGTGCCGGCAGGGAGGGGGGTTTTATTACAAAATGTTAAGGGTATTTGGTATTTAAAAATGAAGTTTTTTTTAAAATAATGTATGTGAGTGTGTGTGTAATGCAGGCTGGGCAACCTTCATAGGAGTAAGTAATTTAATTTAAGTAAGTTAAGTATGCCAATATAAGCTGTATGAACTAGAGGTATAAAATTTAAAAGTAATATGAGAAAATTTATTGGAACCTAAATGCATTTTTGCAAATAAAAAATATTAATTCTCTTCCAAGAATGAGTATAGTTAATTATTACACAAACCCGTAACACATGTTTGTATCCGACGTACGTGCGATCGAATTCTGGACCCAGACAGAACCTTTACAGGTAGGTGAAATTAATTTGTGTTTTATATATTTTAATAGTGTTAGTAACGTCACAAATGGCGCAGCCGAAAGGGACGATTTTATAAATTAAAAAACTGTTAAAATAAAATCCACACCTACAAAGATGCAAACGTGTGTTTTGAGGTTAGCGCAATAAAGTAGAAGTGCGTCATTTAAGCAAAAGTGGTTATACTGTATATTATATATTGATTATATTATATGTATGCACAAGTATCAATTATAAAAAGTAAAAATGGCAGATAATAATGAAGTCAGTTTGTGAAGTTAAATACATTTTAAAATATATAAAATGCAATTTATTTTTACCTACCTGCAAAAGTTCTTTCTCTATCTGGGTCCAGAAATCCGTTCGCACGAACATCAGACGCAAACATGTGTTAAAGGTAATCGAAATAACTAATTCGACACATTGTTTGAAGAGAATTGCTAATTTAATAATTCAGACTCATTTCAAATTTTGTTCAAAAATTTAGTTCCTTGTTTTATAGATCAACTTACAGTTTTCTTTGTTCGCTTATCATCTATTACATATTTGCTTAAATTAGTATCTTACCTTACTTGTTACACATACACAGAACAGAGCCCAGCCTGCAATTTTTTACACTCTCACATACATAGAAATTTACCCCGCCCTTAACATGTTAATAAAAGATACCCATTCCGGCCGGCACGTGGTAACCCTTCGAATTCGTTTTATCTAATTTTGAGAATCACGTCACTGTCTAGTATAACGGATTTTGTTCCTCTCCCATACGCCCTGATAACACTGGCACGTTTTGTTGCTTTTAGTTCATTTTTTGAAATTAAATAAAAAAAAAACTGATGAAATTTTTTGCAGAGCGCACTTGGCGCTGTGTCGGCCGACACAATCAGGGACGAACACTCCAAGCGTCGCTGGCGAGCGGGAGGAAGCTGATTTACACCGCCACCGGATTTCGTCGACGTTCATAGTTGATTTGTCGCGGTTTATTGGCTAGGCACATGCTACATAGTGGTTGTTTCTGTAGTGTGTGCCAACGATATTTGGGCACTTCTGGTCTGACGTCACTAAAGAGGTGGCCCTTAACTTGCATATCCTTCAGGTCGGATGATAGATCTCACAAATTGTTCGTTTCTGCGCCATTTTTTGATAGCGTCGGTTGATTTGCTTCGCGTCCCCGCCCGCGCGTATACCTGTGTCGTGCGTACAGGCGCATGACCACATTCAACAAAGTTCTAGGAATTCTGAGGTGGCCACATACTTCAACTGATTTCGCAACGGAATATTACGTTGCTGCTGCGTTTCAACACTGTTTTATACACGTGGTCTGTTACAATGGAATTATAACTTGCAAAACATTTTTATGAAACCCCGAAAACTGAAATAAAATAAAATACCCCAAAATTTTGACACATTACAATACCCCCGTCAGACAGATACTCACCATAGTACACCTAACCTTCTAGCATTCCGCCCAAAAAATCAAATCCCTGGCTTTATACCATACCAGATCCACAACCGATATGTTCCCCCTTTCATGCATACTGGGTCGCTTTTAGCAATTACTGGGTGGGTACACATTTTCGTTATTAATTAAACACAAACTCCCTACTTCTTGACATCAACTCTCAAAAATAATTTCTCAAATCAATTACATAAGATGAGTCATATGGTTTACTTTAATTAGTGAAGTTAATCATAAAAAGTTTTTTTTTCTTTAAAAACATTCCCAAATTCTCCAAATGCATTTAATTTAATGAATAAATAAACAATGTAATAGTATAAATATATAGTAATATAGTAACCCATATAATAATAAACAAATTTATTACATTAAACTTATAATAAACAACCTATGACTACCATAACTTCGAAAATAGCTACGCTTGATTACAAAGATAACATAAGATACACATCATGAATCAGCTGACACCTTCCCTACTTATAATGTACATTACAATTTACAAGACGTAGTTTAATGCATTTTTTTTTCAAAAATTTTAATTTTCCAAAATATTTCTTTTATTAATTTCAAGATAAAATAAAATTATTCAATTTAATTGAAGTAACAAAATTCATGAGTTAATCGCTAAAAACCTATCCTGTCTCTAACATCAGTTATCAGCTGATCTCTCTGGGTCAGGTGACTGACCTTGCCCTATATATACTACACAAAAATTACATGAAAAATACATAACATATGTTTATAATTCTTACACTCTAACATAACAAAATTAATGACACAATAAAACATAATAAACAAAATCTGATAAACGTCTCCTCTACTTGAGATAATCTTTTAAAAATCAGTAAAGTCATTTACAAAACATCATACAGAATATAACACATGTAAATCAATTACATGTCTGAATATTTACATGTAAATAAATTCGTACAAGTTGTCTACGGTCAAACTACAATCATTTAGCTAGCTTGTCAGCTAGTCAGTGTCATAAAATTTCAAATTTTAGCTCATTACTCCCCTGAGTAACCTCTCTTACCACACACACTATGACCCCCTGGACTGTGGCATCCAGTTGCGTCCACAAGGACTGAAGTTTTGGAGGAATTTTGTCATCTCCTTGTCCTTGCTTCTGCGTTACATATTTTTAAAATGGTCAGATATCATAATATCTGAAGTTTATAGTTATAACCTTAGTGACGGGTCTATCACCTGTTTTATTGTTCCCACGTGAACAAGGTGATAGCTGCTGTTCCATAGTTCCGGGGATTTCCCCTAAGTGCCCCCCCCCCCCGTTAATTTCAAAGTTCACCAATTTTAAGGGCAACCAACTATGGTCAGTTTTACAATTGCTGCCCACAGCTGGCTGTCGTCCAAAACCATGATTAGTTCTGATAAGGCAGTAATCGCCCGAAAAGGCGGGGAAATCAACTTTCATTAGCATGTTTTTTCGTCATCATTACTATACACTGTACGATAGCAATTAACATGAATATTATATTAACATATAACATAATATTATATAAGGTTGTACAGTGTATTTTACGCCCTATTTAGGCCTCCGATGATGGTAACGTGCCTTGACGTTACCACCAACACTCATCGCTATCCACAGTGGCACATGCCGCCACCGCAATAGCATAACTAATAGCTAAACTTAATTTCCTTCTACTTTGCAGTCTCTACACGCCATAATTGATTTACACTTCGATTAACACCAAACAACCCCCCAAAATCACCCTTTAACCTTGTATAATAACATAATAAACAAATAGACGTTAACCTTGAACATTAGCATTGCTACATTCACATTAAACAAACAATTCACTTTTAAATAATTTATATAGAAAATTATAAACATTATAACTTGAAATTTTTTATTAACTCTTTTATATATCATCATTTAATTATTTATCACTTACTACAATTAGATCCCTCAAAAAATTCAAATTTATTATTAACCTTTATTTTACATCACATTTCAGTTATTATTACCTTTTAACTATGGTTTCTATTTAGTATAACTATCTCAAATTAGTTTCATCATTGAGTTTAAAATCTTTTTAACACAAGTAAACATTTTACTCTATTTAACTAGTATTATAAAATTCATACTCACAGTACATCATTCAAAACATATGATTCCTGTTATTGACATAAAATTATAAACAATTCATCACCAATTCATGTACACATCTCCATGTACCTTCTGAAACAATAACGATAATATGATTCCACAACTACATACATCTTACATTTATTCAATTACTGTTTATTATTACCAAGTTCAAATCTCAAAAATCATTTAAATTCATTAGCAAAATCTCTTTATATAACATTTTTAATTAATTAATTAATTCATCTCAACTTACTTTAATTCCATCAATTATTTAAAACACAACATTACTTTAATTACCTTCTTCCAAAACAATTACAATTCATTGATTATCACCTCTCATTATTTATTTAGTTTAACAAAATATTATTATTATTATTAAATTAATTTCAGCTACACACACATATTGTTTACCTACAATACATTTTACAACACAAACACAATTAATTTCACTCTAAATTTATTTACAATTCTTTGTCTTTATTTTATTATTTACCACACCTCATTTTGTAAAACAGTCCAATCCAAGACCATTAATTACATAATTAAACGTTCATAAACATTTATTGTTTTTACCCCCCATCATCGTACAGAAACCTGGTCTTACGTTTACACAGTTTATTTTTATTAAACTCATTATATCATTTTTATTAATATAAAGATTATCCAAACTTTTATATTCTTCCACAATAGCAACAGGATTATTCCATGTTATTAAATCATATAATTTATTATCATCGAGTACAGTCCAGTCACCCTTAGTATGATCTGTCATAGTCATGTCAATTACAGTTTCATTATCATTATTCTCTACTGCTGTATTAGCTTTGTTATAAAGTAAGTAATCAATATCATCACTTTTATCATTTGCTGTACTAACTACTTCGCAAGGTAAGTACTTATTATTAATTCTCGTAGTATCTAACCTCTCTACTAATTCGTTATAACCTCTGTTCCACTTAAATATTTCTCATTCTCTCTCTCTCTCTCTCTCTCATAATCACTTTGTATTTCCATCAAAACTTCATTGCCACTATTATTATTTATTCTGTTATTTATTTTATCTTGTAACACCACATTTTTAATTATATCATCATAATTACCACTAGTTTCAAATTCGTAATAATACTCACCTGTAACTGTATCATTTTCTACCTCCTCTTTCAGCATTCTACTTTCGTTTATTTCGTCTTGTATTTTATTTATATTTATAATTATCCCACCTTTCATGCCCGCAATAGTTTTATTCATACTTTCTAATTTATTGTCTATTTCTCTTAATTTTTTGTCTTGTTTGGTTATTTCGGTTTTCAGTTCTATGTTACCAGCATTCATTTCTAACTTGATTTCAATTTTAAATTCATTTAAACTCACGTTTATATTATTATTTTCTGATTTCAACTCATTTAAGCTCATATTTACGACATTTATTTCTGATTTGACTTCCGTTCTAAATTCGTTCAAATTCGTGTTTTGTTGGTCAAATTTCTCATTTTGTTTGTCAAATTTACTACTCATCATTTCCATAAATAATGCTAATTGACTAAGTACGTATACATTGTCGATTCTGCTACTCTTAGCGTCTACCGTCTCAATTGTTATTTCGTCTGCAGTATTGTCTACGCTCTCGTTAATATTTGTCGATACTAAACTGTCTTGCATAACATTTAAAATTGACTCTATATTTTCACATAAACTTGCACTCTTGCCTTTCTCTGCCATTTTCGATCAGGTTGTAAATTAATTTATTTTAATTTTTTAATTCACAACGTCGCTGTTTACGGGCGCCATTTAAAGTATGACTTGTTTTTGAGTTATTAAAATATTGAATTTTGTCCCGTGTTCGGGCGCCATTTAAAGTATTACGAGTTAATTAATAATTGGAATATTTAAATTTTGTATTACTTACCTTTAAAGATAATGTACCAAGGTTTCGTCTGATGTACTTTGGCAGAGACAAACAACAGGTGATGCAAAATAAACAAGTACATAGCTATAGTTCATACAACCCACTACTTTATTGTATTCTCATCTCTTCTCCTTCTCTACCTACTAACATTCCACTTACATACTATTGAATATTGAGGTGACAACACCATCTGATTAAAATAACAACTTATCTCTTACTTCTTATAATTAAATCATTTGTCTACAATTATGAGAAACGACCCAGATTGCTCACTCTCTCCCTCTCATACAGTTTAAATAATCTCCCCAAAATATAGCGCTCTTTATTCTGACATGTTTTATGATTGATTGTTTTTATGTGATAATCAATTACTCTTTTGATATGTTTTATGATTGATTTTTACATGAGGCATAGTTACTCAGTTGGCGTCTCCTCCAACCACGCGTAGCACTTTGCTGATCTAATTCGTCCACATTTTTTGTCACGCCGCACGTTTAGTTATTAAATTTGATGTCGTATTTTTCTGTCGTTTTGTCTCACTTCAAGTTACACTTTCAATCGGACTTTTTTCACATTTTCTTTAAATTTTGAAAGGTTTTCGACTCGCGATTCTTGATACACACCTGGCCAGGTGAATACTGTATTGGTGACTGCCTATGCTACCTAAAGGCTGGCGAGCATTTCCTTTTGCACCGCCTACATGATGTTGGCGGGAATACAATGATGTCCAGACAGCTCATTGGTTCTTTTCGATCATCGACGCTGTTCTATGGTAATACAACAGGCCGTGGCTCACCATTTCCATCGTCTTCCAAAACACGTGGTGAAAGAAATTTTATAATTTAGACATCTTGTTGGCGTCCCTTCTGCGCGCGTGCTCATGTCGTGCATATGAGTGCGTAACACCAATCTTAATTTCTCGGAACAGTATTGCGTTGTATCGCCATAACTCAACATATGTCTGGAGGTAAAAATGTAAACAAATTTGTACATCATAACTGAATTTGTAGGCAATTATTTAAATTGTTAGTTAACTTGTAATTACTTTTACTCTATATAATGTCCTTTATTACAAACATGTATCGGCTCCATGTTCTCTTTGAATCCGGTGTAATTATGGTTTTCGTTTGTGAGGTGGAGTGCGTAATTTGATGAGGTAGTTTGGGGTTTATTTTTTGGTAGATGTTCTTTAAATCTCTCGATAAATTTTCTCCCCATTAGTCGGATATAGAACTTATCGCACTCACTGCACTGGATTCTATATACCCCTGAACATTCCTCCAAAGTTATTGGTTTTCGTGGCTTAAGTATATTTTTTACATTATTTATGGTCTTGAATGAAACATTTATATATAATTTTTTAAATTCATTTTTTATTATGTTGGGGAGTATGTTCGTATATAATGCTGAGACATATTGGGTTGTATTTTTAACTTTATTATTGTCACCATTTATTTTCCGTAATTGTTTATGTATCATTTTATCCACAATTTCTGTTATATCCATTTTTCAAGGCTATGTGTTTTATTATGTTATATTCTTCATTATAATCCTCCGTATTCATTGGTACGCTTATTAGTCTATGTGTTAGTCCATTAAATGCCGCCATTTTTTGTGTGTATGAATGATTCGATTTAGCATTTATAACTATGTCTGTTGTGGTAGGTTTTCGGTATATTTTAAAACCGAAATCGTTGTTTCTTTTTAACACCAATATATCGAGGAAGTTCAAGCCATTATTGGTTTCCATTTCCATAGTAAATTTTATGTTGTGGTTAATTTCGTTAATAAATTTAAAAAACATCCACCTGTCTGTGAGTGCCATTAAGTACTATGAAGGTGTTGTCTACATAACGTGTATAAGAAACAATTTTATCATAGAATCGGTTATAGTCAGACAATAAAAATTTATTTTCATAATAGTTCATATATTTCGGCCAAAAGTCCACTTAGAGGTGAACCCATAGCCAAACCTTCCTCTTGGTTAAAATACTTGTTGTCATGAGTGTAATAATTTTGCTGTACTATAATCTGTAACAAAGATAGAAGTTCATCGATCTGTTTTTTGTTTAGAATACCTGTTGTAGTTAAATTTACCTTTAGAATTTTTAATGTTTCCAAAACCGGAATATTTGTATATAAATTGACAATGTCCATCGAGACAAGTTTATAACTAGGTGTAATCTCCATATCTTTAATTTTATTTATGAATTCAAAGGTGTTTTTTACATTGTGGATATTTTCTAATTTTATGCTGTTCTTAATAATTTGTTGCAGTTTTTTGGCTATTTTATAATTAGGGGCGGTTGTATAGTTAATCAAAGGTCGTATAGGAATGTTTTGTTTGTGTAATTTGGGCAGTCCTGTAAATTCAGGTGCCTTAGGTTTGATTTGTTTCACATTCCGTCTGGTTTGTGTGTCGAGTAAATTTACACATGTATTAATGGCTGAATTTATGGTTTTAGTGTGTTTTTCGGTCGGGTCATCATTTAACATTGTTATGTTATTATCTTGAATGAAGTCGTTACATTTACGTAAATAAGCTGTATTTTCCATAATAACCACTGTGTTTCCTTTGTCTGCTTTTGTAATTATTGCGTTGTTATTTATTATTTTTTGTTTGATATTTTTAGCGATTTTTAACTCTTTTTTATGTTCTGTGTTATGTGTCTATTTAACTTCAGGAAACGATTCAACTTATTGTTGATTAATGACCGTGTTTCATACTGAGTGTCTTGGTTCTTAATACATTTAATTGTAGCCTCAGCATTCGTGACTTCCCGTGTTAAAGCGTGTTTACTAAAGTCAAGTAAATTATAGTGTAGGCCCTTCGATAATAAATTCTGTTCCTCTGTTGATAATTCCATGTTAGTAAGATTGGCTACACGTTTATAAAATATATGTTTACATTCTATGTAATCTTGTTTTTGTTGTTCACTGTTTAGTTTATCAAATTTCTTGATGTGTCTCGATATAATTACTTTGGCATTATCTCTAATCTGTGTTTGTATTAGATAAATTGCTTAGATAAAAAGAAACAACCATTTCGGTTTCAAAATATACCGAAAACCTACCACAACAGACATAGTTATAAATGCTAAATCGAATCATCCATACACACAAAAAATGGCGGCATTTAATGCACTAACACATAGACTAATAAGCGTACCAATGAATACGGAGTATTATAAGGAAGAATATAACATATTAAAACACATAGCCTTGAAAAATGGATATAACACAGAAATTGTGGATAAAATGATACATAAACAATTACGGAAAATAAATGGTGACAATAATAAAGTTAAAAATACAACCCAATATGTCTCAGCATTATATACAAACATACTCCCCAACATAATAAAAAATGAATTTAAAAAATTATATATAAATGTTTCATTCAAGACCATAAATAATGTAAAAAATATACTTAAGCCACGAAAACCAATAACTTTGGAGGAATGTTCAGGGGTATATAGAATCCAGTGCAGTGAGTGCGATAAGTTCTATATCGGACAAACGGGGAGGAAATTTATCGAGAGATTTAAAGAACACCTACCAAAAAAGAAACCCCAAACCACCGGATTCAAAGAGAACATGGAGCCGATACATGTTTGTAATAAAGGTCATTTCCTGAATGCTTTAGAAGAGTTTGAAATATACAAGGCATCCAAAGTAAATAAAGAGAAGTTACTCAACGATCGGCTATCATTTAAATCCAATAAATTATATGATACCGCGTTGATGATAAGCAATGAAGCACGAACACAGGCTATTTGACGATCGGAGGTCGACCGGTCCACCGAGTCACTTTTAACGTGTTCATGTATTTGTGTTATATGTTAATTTATTCAGTGATTTTTATGCGTGTGTTTTTATGTATAAACATTTTAATCATTTCGACGACCCCTATGTATTATTAATTTTTTACTGTACTGAAGATGAGGATTTAGTCCCTGAAACATGTTGTATGTAAAAAACTGAGATCGCCTAGTGGATTATACAAGGTAAAAAATTCTTAAGTTAACTTTAATAACCTTCTTCCAAAACAATTACAATTCATTGATTATCACCTCTCATTATTTATTTAGTTTAACAAAATATTATTATTATTATTAAATTAATTTCAGCTACACACACATATTGTTTACCTACAATACATTTTACAACACAAACACAATTAATTTCACTCTAAATTTATTTACAATTCTTTGTCTTTATTTTATTATTTACCACACCTCATTTTGTAAAACAGTCCAATCCAAAACCATTAATTACATAATTAAACGTTCATAAACATTTATTGTTTTTACCCCCCCATCATAGTACAAAAACCTGGTCTTACGTTTACACAGTTTATTTTTATTAAACTCATTATATCATTTTTATTAATATAAAGATTATCCAAACTTTTATATTCTTCCACAATAGCAACAGGATTATTCCATGTTATTAAATCATATAATTTATTATCATCGAGTACAGTCCAGTCACCCTTAGTATGATCTGTCATAGTCATGTCAATTACAGTTTCATTATCATTATTCTCTACTGCTGTATTAGCTTTGTCATAAAGTAAGTAATCAATATCATCACTTTTATCATTTGCTGTACTAACTACTTCACAAGGTAAGTACTTATTATTAATTCTCGTAGTATCTAACCTCTCTACTAATTCGTTATAACCTCTGTTCCACTTAAATATTTCTCATTCTCTCTCTCTCTCTCTCTCTCTCATAATCACTTTGTATTTCCATCAAAACTTCATTGCCACTATTATTATTTATTCTGTTATTTATTTTATCTTGTAACACCACATTTTTAATTATATCATCATAATTACCACTAGTTTCAAATTCGTAATAATACTCACCTGTAACTGTATCATTTTCTACCTCCTCTTTCAGCATTCTACTTTCGTTTATTTCGTCTTGTATTTTATTTATAGTTATAATTATCCCATCTTTCATGCCCGCAATAGTTTTATTCATACTTTCTAATTTATTGTCTATTTCTCTTAATTTTTTGTCTTGTTTGGTTATTTCGGTTTTTAGTTCTATGTTACTAGCATTCATTTCTGACTTGATTTCAATTTTAAATTCATTTAAACTCGCGTTTATATTATTATTTTCTGATTTCAACTCATTTAAGCTCATATTTACGACATTTATTTCTGATTTGACTTCCGTTCTAAATTCGTTCAAATTCGTGTTTTGTTGGTCAAATTTCTCATTTTGTTTGTCAAATTTACTACTCATCATTTCCATAAATAATGCTAATTGACTAAGTACGTATACATTGTCGATTCTGCTACTCTTAGCGTCTACCGTCTCAATTGTTATTTCGTCTGCAGTATTGTCTACGCTCTCGTTAATATTTGTCGATACTAAACTGTCTTGCATAACATTTAAAATTGACTCTATATTTGCACATAAAAAAACTCTTGCCTTTCTCTGCCATTTTCGATCAGGTTGTAAATTAATTTATTTTAATTTTTTAATTCACAACGTCGCTGTTTACGGGCGCCATTTAAAGTATGACTTGTTTTTGAGTTATTAAAATATTGAATTTTGTCCCTGTTCGGGCGCCATTTAAAGTATTACGAGTTAATTAATAATTGGAATATTTAAATTTTGTATTACTTACCTTTAAAGGTAATGTACCAAGGTTTCGTCTGATATACTTTGGCAGAGACAAACAACAGGTGATGCAAAATAAACAAGTACATAGCTATAGTTCATACAACCCACTACTTTATTGTATTCTCATCTCTTCTCCTTCTCTACCTACTAACATTCCACTTACATACTATTGAATATTGAGGTGACAACACCATCTGATTAAAATAACAACTTATCTCTTACTTCTTATAATTAAATCATTTGTCTATAATTATGAGAAACGACCCAGATTGCTCACTCTCTCCCTCTCATACAGTTTAAATAATCTCCCCAAAATATAGCGCTCTTTATTCTGACATGTTTTATGATTGATTGTTTTTATGTGATAATCAGTTACTCTTTTAATATGTTTTATGATTGATTTTTACGTGAGGCATAGTTACTCAGTTGGCGTCTCCTCCAACCACGCGTAGCACTTTGCTGATCTAATTCGTCCACATTTTTTGTCACTCCGCACGTTTATTTATTAAATTTGATGTCGTATTTTTCTGTCGTTTTGTCTCACTTCAAGTTACACTTTCAATCGGACTTTTTTCACATTTTCTTTAAATTTTGAAAAGGTTTTCGACTCGCGATTCTTGATACACACCTGGCCAGGTGAATACTGTATTGATGACTGCCTATGCTACCTAAAGGCTGGTGAGCAATTCCTTTTGCACCGCCTACATGATGTTGGCGGGAATACAATGATGTCCAGACAGCTCATTGGTTCTTTTTGATCGTCGACGCTGTTCTATGGTAATACAACAGGCCGTGGCTCACCATTTCCGTCGTCTTCCAAAACACGTGGTGAAAGAAATTTTTTAATTTAGACATCTTGTTGGCGTCCCTTCTGCGCGCGTGCTCATGTCGTGCATATTAGTGCGTAACACCAATCTTAATTTCTCGGAACCGTATTGCATTGTATCGCCACACCTCGCTCTCAAGGCTATGTCATTGTTCATTGTCTGAATAAAACCGTATTCCGTATGGGACTTGCAATGTGGACTACAACCAATTTTAAACAAATTTAATAAAAAAATAAAAAACCTCCTTCTGCCCCATTACAATACCCCCCAATGAGAGGTCTTCTGTCGAAACAGAAGATCTCTCACTGCTAGACCCCTAAGAGGATCGGTGAGGATATGGTGCCAATAAACCCTCATTAATTTCTTAAAACACTTCATGGGTAAACTACCCCCCTAGCTCGGCGACCATGGCTGCACCTGAACGAAATTACTGGACTTTTCTGTTCGAGATCCCAACACCATAAAGTCGGACAGATACTCACCATAGTACACCTAACCTTCTAGCATTCCGCCCAAAAAATCAAAACCCTGGCTTTATACCATACCAGATCCTCAACCGATATTTTCCCCCTTTCATGCATACTGGGTCGCTTTTAGCAATTACTGGGTGCGTACTCATTTTCGTTATTAATTAAACACAAACTCCCTACTTCTTGACATCAACTCTCAAAAATAATTTCTCAAATCAATTACATAAGATGAGTCATATGGTTTACTTTAATTAGTGAAGTTAATCATAAAAAGTTTTTTTTTCTTTAAAAATATTCCCAAATTCTCCAAATGCATTTAATTTAATGAATAAATAAACAATGTAATAGTATAACTATATAGTAATATAGTAACCCATATAATAATAAACAAATTTATTACATTAAACTTATAATAAACAACCTATGACTACCATAACTTCGAAAATAGCTACGCTTGATTACAAAGATAACATAAGATACACATCATGTGTAATGGGGCAAATTAAAAGGTTTTTTATTTTATTAATTTTGGTTTTGATTTTATTAATATTTTAAATTCACTTCATATATGTGGCCAGTCCCCAGTTTGAATCTAACTCGCAGTCTAAACAATGCAAAAGTACGCTGCAACTGTGTTGAAATATTTGAAAAGAACGTGTTGTCAACTGTAGCACACTTCCTAGTACTTTGCGGCTGTGACATCTACGCCAACGCGCAACCACCAGCATGTGCGCAGACCCACGCCAAGAAGCATAAAACGGACTTGGCGCAAAGACTCTATTTTTCGCCTCATGGTCTTAAGATGCAGGAAACATAATTGTAAGCCACACCCATTTATGTGACGAGAGTAAAGGCAGTGAAATATCGTCGACGGCCAACACTCAAAAAATCCTGTGTGTCATAGGTACAGCCACTAAGACACTGACAATGAAGGCTGTGTGCGGCGACGAAATTTGTTCGCCGGCAAGGCAGTGATGCCCGCCCGGACGTAACATCGTCAAATAAAGTTTTCTGCCCAGTCGACTAACAATATTGGCCACGCGTGGTCCAACTAAATTTTCTGTCCGGACAATTTTAAAAGTCGGCTGACTATAACAGTATGTATGAATAAGAAAGTGTAAATCAAAGTTAAAGAGTATAGACAAGTGAATAAGTGCCGGGAATCAATGGAACAATACCAATTTTCATCAAAAAGGAAATAGTGTGGGGGACGCGCCATGCGGTCGACTGAGACGCTACGCTAAACTGTATTAAACCAAATAAATGATTTTTTTATAAATAGGGGTCTAAATAAATTACGGGATTTTTTGAATATGTGTGAATGAGTGGATGGCAATCTGGGTCGCTTTAATGGATGTATACATATAGTAGGATAAGTTAACATGGTAAAATAAATTTTATGTTATATCTGTTTTTTTAAAAAGAAAGAAAGAGTTGCAATAATATGTGAATTAAAGTAGAAGGAGGAGTGAGTGGTGTATTTAAAGAAAGTAAAAAATACAATTAAATTAGATTTGTTTCAAATGAAAAGCGAGTTGAGTACGTTATTCATATAACCTGAAGGTCATACTTGTATGTCGCAGTTTCGTGCAACGGACTTTGGAATAAGAGGTAAGGCATAAAATGAATTAAAATTTTAATAATTAAATGTAGTAATAAGAGATTACACAAATGGCGCCCGAACAGGGACTCGATTTGTAAAATAATTATAAATCGGCACCTAAAAGCGAATACAAGTGTGGTTGAAGGTTAAATAACGATACGAAAAAATTACGTAAAGTACGCAAGACAATGAGTTAAGATTAGAGCAAATATAAGATGTTGTAGAAATAAGTCTAAGAGCAGTATATGTAAATTAAGAAAATTAGTAAATTTACAATATAAAAATGGCAGACAATTATGAAGTCAGCTTCTCTGACAGTCAGACAGAAAGTCAAATAAATACCGACTCAGGTATTCAAACAGAGTCACTTTCAATAGATGAACGTAATGGAGAAGAACCTGTAATTAGTACGCCGGGAGCGAATTCTACTCCCGTAACAATTAAAACAAATACAAGAGAAAAAGAGTTGTCATTAAATGACTTATTTAATCTCATTAACAATAGATTTGATATGAACAATAGCGATTTCAATACAAAATTCGATGAACAGAAAAACGAAGTTCAAGAATTTAAAAGTAGTGTCAATGAGAAATTAGATGTACAGAATGACAAATTTAACGAATTAAATAATCGTTTTGACATTAACGATATAAAGTTGAATAAATTTGACGCTAAATTTGATGTAATTAAATTTGACATTAATGAGGTAAAAATGAAATGCGAAAGTAATTTTATCGAATTGAAATTTGAATTAAACGAGAAGTTGAGTCATTCATTAAATAGTATGAATAACAAAATTGACGAAATAGAGAGTAATATGGTAGAAAAAACCGATAAACAAATGCAGAAGGTAACCGAAAATTTTGAACGTAAAATAGATGAATGTAATGTTAGTAGTGAGTACAAGTTGAATTGTGTAGTTGACAAGATTGAAACATATGAAATTAGTACTAATGTCAAAATCAATGAAATAGAAAGTAATTGCAAAACAGAGATACAAGCTATACAAAATACAGTGAATATTATAGATAAGCGTCACGTACAAATTGAGAGTTTAAATAACAATATATTTGCATCAATTGAGCAGAGCATAGTTAATGTTAAAGATGAATTGAATATAGCTATAAACGAAAAACTTAATAATGTTACTGAACAAATAGTCATTACTAAAGATATGAATAGCGATATTGATTTGGAGTTGTTTAATTGTGAAAACAGGGGGGTACACCCTATGCAGTTTTTAAATAGAGTTAAAGAATGTAATCAGTTTTGTAGAAGTAGTTTTGTAGAAGTACAACTGTTGAAAATAATGAAGTGTTTTAGAGGGAATTCCGCGGTATGTGCGGAGGTACATAAAATAGACTGGGTAAATTATCAGTGTTTTGAGACGGCCTTTAAAGAGAAATATTCGTCGGAGGAGGAACAGGAAATATTGCGGAGTAAAATTATGGGACCAGGTAATTTTGGGACCCAAGGGGGCAACGTAACTATGTATGTAATGCGATTATACAATGAGGCCAAATATTTAGAGCCACCATTACCGTTTTGGTCATTCGTCCGTCACATAAGTAAGCATTTACCCAGGGAAATACAGATTACATTAATGACCCGCGAGATTCTAGAGATTACAGAACTAGAGAAAATATTGGATATTTTTCAGAATATACGGGAACGTGATATGAGTAGGCGAATAAACGCACCAATAACACATATGAATGGTAATCATAATCAATCCCGGGGAATACCAAATTTTCACCTAGGGGCGCGAGGGGGAAATAATGATAATCGAGGCGAGAGTTGGAGGTGCGTCGACTGTAATGTAAATAATTATTCAATAAGAACCACATGTTTTAGATGTCACAAACCAAGAGAATGTCAACGCAGTGAGCGGACATATCAGCCACAAAATCAACCGCAGAGAGGAGGCGAGAACACCAGAGGAGCACCGAGGGGAAACGGAAGTGGAAACAGAGGCAGAGGTGGATACAGCCAGGCAGTAGCAGGTCCATCCACGGGAAACTAGAAGAGACAATGGGAAACAGGACCCATCCATTGTCGGAGGAGAACCTGGGGGTCCAAGAGGAGTATAACTACCACAGCAACATAATCATCAGAGACATGGCGGAGGAGTTACTGGAGGAGGACGCTGCAGAAATGACAGAAACCAAAACCGGACTGACGGACAAAAGGACGCTATGACAAAAAAACTCAAGATGGCCAGAGAGTGAAATTTTCATCGTTCCGTTGGATTCACTACGGAAGTGTCGTTTAGACCAAGCCCACTTAAATGACGTCAGCAGAGCCAAGCCTAATATTGTCCTCTGGTCACACACATATATCAGCTCCATTCCATATATAAAATGGTTACCCAACAGCAAATGAGCAATGAGCGACGAAAAATAGTGACAGTGAACAACAGCTTCCCTCCAAAGAAAGCAAGCTGTACCTGTTACGTTCTCGGTGACGGCGCAGTCGACTAACACCCCACGCCACGCGTGGCTGCTATCAGTTTTGTGCCCGGGCAAAAGTTTATATTTCTTCATAAGTCGGCCGATAAAATAATTATGTGAGTCTCCAAAACATAGATTACAGTGCCTCTAGTGACGATGAATAACTATGGAACTTGATTAAACGCTACCAGCTTATAAAAATTAGGAGTGTGAAAGACTACCCGCGGTCGGGTAGTACGACGCCACATACGTAATGTTACATAAAAAGGACTTGTCATTTATTTTACATAAAAATGGGGAGTTATTGTATTAATACGGGGTGTTGAGAATGTGAGTAGCGAATGAGCAGGCTGGGCTATTTTAAAGTACGTAAGTAGTAGAAGTTAAGCCTAGTACGTAAGCTGTAGTAGTTACACAATTTCTAAAACATGTAAACCTATAAATATGAAATTGGAAATTTGATAAATGGAAAACTGATAGATTCAATATTTCTGATTAATAAACAAAAACAATTTCTCTTCCAAAAAATTGAGAGTTTTGGACTCTCTACCAAAATATCTATCCCAAAACACTCAAAACCCCAACTTACCATTTAACACAAATCGCCACCTTCTCTACATATAAAAAAAAATATACTCTACCCTTTGTACATAGGATACGTGTTTCCCCTACTTAAAAACTCAATTCCCTTATTTGGCCCCTGGATTTTACCTAAGTCCCCACTAAAATCTATCCCTATCCCGTCCCAACCCTTGTTGCGGACTCCTACATGACACTACCCCTAATACAAACTTGCCATCCCCAAAAATCTCAATCTCATTTCCTCACTACAAATACAACAAAATAATATTATTAATCATAAACATAAATATATATCACTCAAAATCTACAATTATTCTCCATTACCACTGTGTCAACATTAATACTTCACAAAATTCTATAACATCAAAACAACATTACATCATATTCATCTCTACTATTTCAAATTCAACTTTGAATTCAATTTGGACAGGT
This sequence comes from Magicicada septendecula, assembly GCA_034769895.1. NCBI lineage: Eukaryota > Metazoa > Arthropoda > Insecta > Hemiptera > Cicadidae > Magicicada > Magicicada septendecula. The sequence goes on along the minus strand of CM068369.1, from coordinate 509,280,746 downwards.
CTACATGTCCCCCAACATATTTATCACCCATGAATTATCTTTTATTAATTTGCATAAATTATTGTTATTTTATTTCTCATATTCTTTTTATCCTTACTTCAAAATATCTGTAGTACATTGTGATGGTACAATCATGATGTTGAAAACTTTTTAACATGATGTTATAATATGTGTAGGAAGAGAAAAAAAATTTTTAAATGGCGTTGTTTATCAGCCAGATGATTAACTGTTAATAATAATAATAATAATAATAATAATAATACTAATAATCATAATAAAAGTTTATTTTAAGGGTTATAAATAAATAAATCGATTTATTAAATTTCTTGATTTGTTTTCTCCAAGTTTGGGAGATATATAATTATATTTTATATTATATATATTTTATATTTTCAATTATATTTCATTCAATTTTAATCCTTTTTCATATTCTTTTTAATCCTTGAGATTTATTATTTTTATAATTTTTATACTTTCTAATTTTATTTAATATAATTTATAATTTTATAAATATACTAGGGGAATACCCGTGCTTCGCTACGGAGTTTCACGTTGTACGTAATGAAAATGTTAGTTTAATTAATAAAGTTCAATTAAAGTAGGTTTCTTAAAAATAAATAGCTGTTGCCCACGACTTCGTTCGCGTGGTCTTCAGTTTAATGCGATAATATATTTATAACAGAATCTATTCTATTGGGTTGCCATAGTAACCAAATCTAATAGTTTGGGGGACCCCCCAGAGGATCGTATCGAAAAAACACCTGTCCTATGTTGGTTCTCCCGTTGCGTAAAATATTTGTGCCAAGTTTGGTTGAAATCGGTCTAATAGTTTAGGAAGAGATGTGCAAGACACCAAAGGACCCCCCAAAGGATTGTATCGAAAAAAACACTTGTCCTATGTTGGTTCAGTGGTTTAGGAGGAGATGTGGAAGACCCCAAAGGACCCCATCGAAAAAACACCTATCCTATGTTGGTTCTCCCGTTGCGTAAAATATTTGTGCCAAGTTTGGTTGAAATCGGTCCAGTGGTTTAGGAGAAGATGTGGAAGACCCCAAAGAACCCCCAAAAGGACCCCATCAAAAAAACACCTATCCTATGTTGGTTCTCCCTTTGCGTAAAATATTTGTGCCAAGTTTGGTTGAAATCGGTACAGTGGTTTAGGAGAAGATGTGGAAGACCCCAAAGAACCCCCAAAAGGACCCCATTGAAAAAACACCTATCCTATGTTGGTTCTCCCTTTGCGTAAAATATTTGTGCCAAGTTTGGTTGAAATCGGTACAGTGGTTTAGGAGAAGATGTGGAAGACCCCAAAGAACCCCCAAAAGGACCCCATCGAAAAAACACCTATCCTATGTTGGTTCTCCCTTTGCGTAAAATATTTGTGCCAAGTTTGGTTGAAATCGGTACAGTGGTTTAGGAGGAGATGTGGAAGACCCCAAAGAACCCCCCAAAGGACCCCATCGAAAAAACACCACTAATTCAGAAACCTTCGCGGGCGTGCGCACAACAACTCACCGAAGTTTCATTGCAATCCGATGAATGGTATAGGAACGCATACGGGACAAACAAAGAAACATTCATTTTTATATATAATTTCCTGGAACCCGATCGCAGCGCCACCTACCGGGTCCAATTGTGAATCTAAACCATCCAGGGACCCACTCAAACACACACAAAATTTCATCAAAATCGGTCCAGCCGTCTAGGAGGAGTTCAGTGACATACACACGCACACACGAAATATATATATAAAGATTAAGCCAACCCAGTGCTTATTGGCACAAACCAGCACTTAGCTAAGGGGAACCAGATCAGTTGAGGATGGAGTGATTAAATAAGCCACTATATTAATATTTTTTATAAATTGTTTCAGTGTTTGGGGTGTGACAGCGGTCCTGAGCTGGCCAACGCGTCAGAGCAGGGGCGTTAAGAGCCTAAGTGGCCTTATGGTGTTGGGATCTCGCAGGAGAAGTCCAGTAAGGTCATGAAGGTACGGTCCTCATCACCAGACCAAGGGTGAGTTATTGTTATTTTTTATATAAAATTGTAAGGGGGTTGTGGCGACTTGTCCTGACTGATCCCTTTAGGAAGTATGAAAGGGTCAATGAAAGTTTGTGTGCTTCGTCACACCATCTTTCATTGAGGGGGTTTTGTGATGGTACAATCATGGTACATTGTTATAATTACATAAAATATGGTAACGAGATCATAAATATTGTATTTTCCTATTTTTTGACATACCCAACCCAACCTCAAACACCCGATATAGAATTTACGGTGAGTGGACTATATTACAGTATTTGCCAGGATTTGAACTAATTCATGACAAAAAACGGTGTCACATCACAAAAACAGTGTGCAGTTATTGAGATAAGCAGAGCCAACCCTTCGTTACGTCAGAGGCGGAGAATGTGTTGACAACTACAAACGGCGATGTCAACAACTTAGACAAAGGAATGTGACGTCAATACACCCCACTTCCGCAGATTTCAACCAGAAATTGCCGTCATTTCATCTGCAGCTCTGATTTGAGCCGGCCGGCCGCCCATTCACTTACGAGTGAATTTTAACTTTTTAGACCACTGTAGGTGGTTAATAAACAATATAAATATAATAAGTACAGTGCGCCAACTTCAAGATGTGACCGGGAAAAACTCGCCGAACTCGCGGTGCGCGAAGTTCGTGCAAACCGAGAACAACCAGCAACACTACATTGGTGAGAGCGTTCCTTATATATTTTGAATCCTTTATTTCCCAATATATGTTATTGTAGAAATCAATCATTTAACAAATTATTCAAAATTTCAATCTAAATTTAAGGAGCTCCAAAATTTAAATAAGTTGTACCATGATAATGAAAGGGTGAGTGGTTGTGTGCGTGCGTAATTATTCTAAGTGCTGGGTTGAGCACCACTATATAAATATAAATATATACATGTTATTATTGTATAATCATTTAAACATATAATCATTAAACTTAATCAAAGTTATTATTACACATTATGTTTTTGGAAGGGTTACAGTTGGTTTTAAAAAATGTTATGTAACAAAGTAAAGAATAAAAAGGGGTATTTCATTGGTAACAATTAGAACAGCTGTTTTGTTATTTCAAGCAATTTCCGTTTCCTATGACTTCGCGTAACGAACTTCTGGCCCATGACTTAGTTAATTGCAAAGATGGCGTCTTAGTTTTTGTATACATAACCACATTTGTGAGATATAATATATCGTATCTATAAATTCAAAAATAAACGTAAGTGTACAACATTAAACATTCATTACTTGTAACATTTACAAACCCATATACCAGTGACATGGTATTGCTGATCAGCTGATCCTACTAACACAATGAAAATACATCTCACAATTGAATAAATTATATGAAATATACATATTTATTTATCATCACTCCTCACCTTCTGGTTTCCCGTTTTCTCTGATTTTGATAGTTTATATTGACCGCCTGCCAGACGATTTAATTATTGGCTTAGTTAAAAAATATACACACATGATTAAAACACATATTTTATCAACAACTATATATATTTACTACAATAAAATAATACACTTAAAATTATGGCATGGATAACTTGTATTAAAAATATGATCATCTAGTTATTCGAGCAGAGCGCCAACATTTTTATTGGATCAAACTTTGAATGAGCAAAAAAAATTCTTTATTTTATAAAATTTAAGTTCGTGACTCGTTTGAGTCACCTCCTAGCCACACACACTATTTCAGATTATGTAAGACTGTGGCGCCTTTGCGCTTCCACAGAGACTGTATATTTTGGAGCAGGGTTTACCTCTCCGTGTCTCTGCTTCCGCTATTAAGTTTTAAACATGGTGAACATCAACATGTTCTTGTTCTATAATCATACACCCTTAAAACGGTTCTACCACCGGTCTTGCTACCCCCAGGCGGGCAGAGTGGCAGCCGCTGTTCCATAGTACCGGAGATTTCCTCTAATGTCACCCCCCAATGAATTTCAAATATATACCAATTTCAAGTCAGCTATGGTCAAGGGACTTGATATGACCATAGCTGGCCGCTAGTCAAAACCACGGTTAGTGCTGGTAAGACAGTAACCGCCCGAAAAGTCGAGGAAATCTAAACTTTCATTTCACTGCCTGTTTCACATCAATCTCATTATGTGCGACACGTTATTTAGTATTGTGTGTAAAAAAAAAATTTTTTTTTTTTTTATTTTACACAGATAAGGTGTGCCGCACATTTATCGCCAGGTTGGCCTCCGATGGAGGTAACACTCACTGCTACCCCCAACCCATTTCGCTATCTAAGAGAGCACAGGCCACCCCCTCAATAGCCACTTAATAACTAATTACAATTGACAACTAATTAAAATTTTTATATACATTATCATATAATATTTGCATCAACACTCATTTAACCCATTCATAACCTTTTATCATTTGACTTTCTTAAAATTTTTCAAAATTTATTATTAATAATCATTATATATCATTTTTCATTACTATTAAAATTTTTTAATTATCCTATTTATTAAACACAATGATTGCATTAAAATCTAACTATTGCATTAACACCTCAATCACACCTGTAAACATTTTTGTTACACATGATTATAAAATTTTCATACTTACACTCCATTTAACACGATATACACACAAAACGTAATCACTACCATCTCTGAAACATTTTACACAAAATTAGTTTAAATTAAACAATTTATCATTCATTTCCAAATTTCCATCTCGTAAAACAAATTAAAGTCATTAAAAAATTAATTAATTAACATTTAAATAAGCAATCAAAATATTTAAGCATATCAAATTGGTTTAATTAAATCAATGACTGAAAATATAAATTATATAGTTATCAAAACAATCACCCTTAGTCAATTACTGTTTTCAAAATTAATTCTGATATTTATTTATTTGCAAAGATTTCAATATTATTATCACAACAATCATCTTACATACACACATATAAATTCACTATATTTTATTTACAACTCTTGTTAATTATTATTCCATTTTTTCCACACTTCATTTGTCCAGATTTGCCCTGTCAGAACCATTAAAACAAAATATTTATACTGTCTTTTATTGTTTTAATAGTTTAACCTCCATCGTTCCAAATCAACCTTGGTTCTACATAACATCGTTCAATCTTATCAGCACACAAATGACTGTTTTGTGTGTTGTAACCAGAAAAACTAACTTCAATCAACTTATTCACATACTCGTTCAACCAGTCTATGTTAGGTATTTTTGTCAAGTCTCCATCATTAAATTCCTTAACTACTGGGTTAATCATTTTTATTAAATCATTGTAATCGTTATCATTCACATATACTTCTAAACTTTCCTTCCATTCATCATACTTTCTATTTAAGTTATATATTTCTGTTTCTTTACAAACATACAATTCTCTGTTTACATCTCTCTCTTCATAACCCCAAATCACACTCTCAAAAGTATTACAGACAGAGGGTATAAATTCAATTAAATCTTTCCTGACTTCTCCAGGAAAAACAAAAAACTTCAAAAAACAATTATTTGTAGCACATTTGTCTACACAATATATACGTGAAGATATTCCTTCACCCCCCATTCTACCTCGTAAACAATTTACCCCCTGTTTCATACCTGTAATATAGCTCTCTCTCCACTCTCTCTCTAACTCATTAACACACATTAACATCTCATAATCACATTCTACAACTTTCAGATACCAACTTTTCGACTACATTATTATTCTCGTTATTATCAACATCATTATTATTTATTAATTCATTACCTAATACCACATTGTCATTACAACTTTCGTTTATATTATTCGTACTTGATTCTACTTTATTCACACTGTTTCTTGTCATTACATTCGCATTTTCAAGACATACATTCTTGTCTTGTATACTATTTATCAACTCGTCAAATTTTATATTTATATTTTGCTGTAACTGCATATTCTGTTGTTCACATTTTATTCTCTGTTCATCTAATTTATTGTTAAAATCACTTTTCATCTCGTTTAAAGTTATTTCATTACTATCAAAGCGTTTATTTAATTCTTTGAAATCACTATTTTTTACCATGTTTTCAGACATAGTTTGTATTAGATTGAATATATCATTCATTGATAATTCTTTCACTTTATTTGATTTGATTAATATCGGGGTAGATTTCGCTTCTGCGTGATCGACCATAATTGACCCAGTTAGGTCATCGTTAACTATTGATTGCACGCTCAACTCAGCTGTTGGCCTTGACTGACTTACTTCGCTCACACTTGGTGACGGGTTCATCGAACCAAGACCACTCTCACTCATAATTGAATCTACTATACTGCTCTTCTCTCTGTTTTCAGACATTTTTATTTAATCTATTTCATCTTACGTAACAACTACCAATGATCAGTCTTTTTTCAAAACTGATATTACAACATCAATTTACTCTCGCAACCGTATTCCGTTCAATGTACTGTCACATGTAGGCCGTTGTAATAACTTTTTTGTTATATTACATCCTGGTCACGGCACCAATTGTAACTTTTAATCTTGAGTAATATTTATATTTTATTCAAATTCAATTTCACACTTACCTTTTATCAATGATCTGGCCGGATCGAGTAGTGGAGGTACACCCATTTCGTTCGACGAACTATGACAGCACACAAAACGAACTAAGGTTTTGAAAGAAACTAACTCTCAATTTTTTGGAAGAGAAATTGTTTTTGTTTATTAATCAGAAATATTGAATCTATCAGTTTTCCATTTATCAAATTTCCAATTTCATATTTATAGGTTTACATGTTTTAGAAATTGTGTAACTACTACAGCTTACGTACTAGGCTTAACTTCTACTACTTACGTACTTTAAAATAGCCCAGCCTGCTCATTCGCTACTCACATTCTCAACACCCCGTATTAATACAATAACTCCCCATTTTTATGTAAAATAAATGACAAGTCCTTTTTATGTAACATTACGTATGTGGCGTCGTACTACCCGACCGCGGGTAGTCTTTCACACTCCTAATTTTTATAAGCTGGTAGCGTTTAATCAAGTTCCATAGTTATTCATCGTCACTAGAGGCACTGTAATCTATGTTTTGGAGACTCACATAATTATTTTATCGGCCGACTTATGAAGAAATATAAACTTTTGCCCGGGCACAAAACTGATAGCAGCCACGCGCGGCGTGGGGTGTTAGTCGACTGCGCCGTCACCGAGAACGTAACAGGTACAGCTTGCTTTCTTTGGAGGGAAGCTGTTGTTCACTGTCACTATTTTTCGTCGCTCATTGCTCATTTGCTGTTGGGTAACCATTTTATATATGGAATGGAGCTGATATATGTGTGTGACCAGAGGACAATATTAGGCTTGGCTCTGCTGACGTCATTTAAGTGGGCTTGGTCTAAACGACACTTCCGTAGTGAATCCAACGGAACGATGAAAATTTCACTCTCTGGCCATCTTGAGTTTTTTTGGCAGAGCGTCCTTTTGAGCGCGCTTGCGTGGGTATTCGCGCCTGTGCGTCGACACACTTGCAAAGTTCTTAGAATTTTGAAGGGGGCAAATTCTTCAGCCGCATTACTCAACAACAACCTGCGTCTCTGCCTTTGTTTCAAACTGTTGCTTAACACTGTTCTGTTATACGGACAAATACGTTGCACAATAATACAGTTTTACAATATTTTATACAAGCCCGCCAGAAAACGAAATAGGTCAAAATATATAAATGCCCCATACGGTTAAAATAAAAATACCCAAAAATTGACCCGCTACAGGAGGTATTTATAACCATAGAAGGTAAGGATTACAAAACACTGATTGATACGGGTAGTGAGATGTCAGTAGTTTCAGAGAATGTACTGGGTGAATTACAAAGGGTAAATAAGAATATTCCATCATTACCAGTTGTGGGGGTAACAGTAGTTGGGGTGACTGGAGTGCGGAGTAAACGAGTCACTAAACAAGTTCAATTAAACGTATATATTAATGGAATAGAATTTGAGAATACTTTTCTAGTAGTTAAGGGTTTGAATTTAGACATAATTCTGGGAAATGATTTTTTGAAGAGAAATAAAGCAGTAATTGATTTTAACCAGAGAATAGTGAAATTGAATAAGGGGCATGAACCAATCAGGGTAGATTTTAAGAGGGTGTTAGATAAGGTTAGAGTTACGGGTGTAAAGATGATACAAAACCGAGTAGGCGAGGGAATTATAGAAACAAGAGTGAATGTGTGTCAAGAGAATGAGAGTATGGAGAATGATGAGAGAGTATGGGAAAATAGGGCAGAGAAATTTTTTAATGAGGGTGGAGCTGTAGGGAGTCCCCAATGACAGGAGTTGTGGGCAGTTATTGAACGTTTCAGAGGTGTGTTTGCTGAATTGCCTGGAAAAGCCAGGGATTATGTATGCGAGCTGAAGATTCGAGAGCACTCACCCTACATGCAGAGAAGTTATCCAGTGCCATTTTCAAAGAGGAGAGCCGTTCAAGAAGAGTTGGACCGCATGATGGAAGGGGACATTATCGAAAGATCCATATCGCCTTACTCGAATCCATTGGTAGTGGTCATCAAAAAGGATGGAAAGGTAAGATTGTGCTTAGACGCTAGAAAAATTAATCAGATTATAATACCTGACCGGGAATCACCGGAAGCCATGAACGAAATTTTTCAAAAATTTAGTGGAATCAGATATATGACATCCTTAGATTTAACGGCGGGCTACTGGCAAGTTCCATTAGCGCCAGAAAGCCGTACGTTTACTGCGTTCCTTTTCAATGGAAAAAACTATCAATTTAAACCATTAAATCAGTTTATGATTTATTATCAGTTTAAGCCATTTGGGCTTAACACTAGTGTAGCGAGTTTTATTAAGTGTTTAGACATGATATTACAACCTAAAGACTTAGATTTTCTGACTGTATATGTTGACGACATACTAATAGCATCAAGAACATTCTCTGAACACGTAGAACACATAGAGTACGTTTTAAATAAATTACAACAAGGGGGATTAACTGTTAATTGGGATAAGTCGAAATTTTTACAAACCAAAATACATTTTTTGGGTTTCATTATAACTCCTGAAGGAATTTTAGCAAACCCAGACAAAGTAGAAGCTATCATACGTTTTCCAGAACCAAAAAATATTAAACAGTTGCAGAGCTTTCTAGGATTATGCAATTTTTATAAAAAATTTCAGAGAAATTATGCGCATATTACCTCTAAATTAAGTGCTGTTTTACAAAAGAATACGCAATGGAAATGGGGAGAGGAGGAGAGAACTATTTTCAATGAAATCAAAGAGAAATTTATAGACACAATAATGATGAATCACCCCGATTTTCAGAGAAAGTTTTATTTACAGATGGATGCCAGCAACATAGCCCTTGGCGCAGAGCTCTACCAGGAGGGTGAGGATCAGGAGCACAGGACCATCGCTTTCGCCAGCAGAACCTTATTGGCAGCAGAAAAGAATTACACCACTACCGAAAAGGAATTGCTGAGCATCGTCTTTGCTGTGAAGAAATTCCGCACTTACCTGCTAGGAAACCAAACCGTCATTAGAACCGATCATAAGGCCTTATCATTCCTAAATACATGTAAGCTGACGCATAGCACATTAACCAGGTGGGTATTAGCTTTACAAGAGTACAACTTTTCTTGGGAATATATTAAGGGGTCAGACAATAAAGTACCGGACACTCTGTCCAGGGTAGACACTATAGATAATAAGACGGGGAGAGATCTGAAAGAAATAGAAATTTTTCGATTAACCAGGGAAGATAGAATTTTTGGGGAGGAATTAAGGGAAATTAAAGATAGACAAAGATTAGAAAATAAATTAGGTAAGATAATAAATAGTTTAGAAGCAGATAGTAATGGTTCAGAGTATAATACACATTTCCAGATACACAAGGGAATTCTGTTCAAGAAAGTAGAAGGGGGTGAACGGGATTGGAGGTTAATGATACCTGATGAGTTAGTAGACAGAATTATTTGGGATTGCCACATAAGATATGGTCATTTTGGGGTGAAAAAATGTGCAAATGTACTAAATGAATCTTGTGTTTTTAAAAATATGGAGAAGAGAGTTAGAAGAGTATTAAGAGTTTGTGATCTGTGTCAGAAGTCTAAAGTAGTAAATTACAGGGTTGAAGGGGAAATGAAGTATATTAAAGTAGAAAGACCTTTTGATTTAGTTGCAGTAGATTTGTATGGACCATTGCCTAAAGGTAGAGGAGGAGTGATATATATTTTTGTTGTTTTGGATACTTTTACCAAGTTTGTTAGGTTATACAGTGTAAAGAGAGCTACTAGCAAAGCACTCAGCGAGAAGATCACCAAGGACTACATGATCAACGTAGGGAAGCCGAAGGTAATTTTATCTGATCATGGACTGCAGTTCATCAGCGGCAAGTGGAGACAGACTCTTGGCTGGGAAGGCATCATACCCAAACATACGGCAGTTTACCATCCACAGTCAAACCAGGCAAAGCGGGTGATGCGAGAAATCGGCAGGATATTCAGGGCATATTGCCACTCCAAACATACAGAGTGGCCTTTATACGTGAAGAAAGTGGAGGATTGGTTAAATAGCACAACCCACGATTCTACAGGATTTACACCGTACGAACTAATCAAGGGAAGCCGTCCACCCAGAATATTAGAACAACTTTTTGAATATCCACCGGAAGAAAGAGTTTTGGACAGAGATGTAAAAATACGACTCGCCAACGAGAGTCTGCTCACTAAGGGAGAGAGGAGAAAGCAAAAGCATGATGGAAAAGGTAAGTGGGTCAAATATGAGATAGGGCAGTTAGTATTAGTGAGAAGACACGATTTATCAAGTGCACAAGATAAAGAGATCAAAAAATTCTTTTTGTTGTATGAAGGACCATATGAAGTTGTTGAAATTAAAATGGATAATGCTTATGTTTTACGAAATCAAATGACTGGGGAAATAGTGGGTACCCATAACGCCACCAATTTAAAAAAGTATTGGTTAAAATAAAATAATACATTAAATCTTGTAATTGAATATAAACTAAATAACTATAAAATTAGGAAGTTAATATAAAACAGTAAGTGGTAGCGGGTAGATGTTCCCCACTTGTCCCAGTGGGGTTCGTCTATTTCAGGGACGCGCCCCTGCCCACGTGAGCCTTGGTTTTCTCCATTTACCCTTATTTTTGGAGGAAGCTTCGTCCTTACCTTTAGTCCTAGTTCTTGACCTTTTAATAATCCTTACCCTTTTTATCTTCCCGATTTCCCTAACCCTCCCCTTAGAGTAAACATAACAATATTTACATAAATTGGCACACTTTTTCGAACCATTTGATTACCTTAATTCTAAATAATACATTAGGGTAATCCTCAAAATTAAATAAACTGGCGTTATTTACGAATTGTGAACTCATCCCTTAATTAGGCAGGTAGTGGAGAAGTTTTGTGCTGAGTAGACAAACGAAATAATAAATTTCTGTACAGTCTAATAGAATTATCGCCTATAGAGATGGGGTGGTAAATTAGTGGTTGTGGTTTGTTTTGTAATTTGAAAAAAAAGGGGTAGTTCATTATATTCATTGGAGTTGGGTTCTGTTCGTTTTCAATCGCATCCCTATAGACGATTATTCTGTACATATAAAGTATAACCTATTTACGGGTAATTAAGGAGAAAATAATTTTTGAAAATGTTTTTAAAAATGAAAGATATGTAACCAAAAGGTTTGATTATTATTTTGTGGTACCTGCTATGTTAGGTTATGAGTAGAGATTAATGTTAGTCGAAATGCGATTGTGGAGGGATTTAAGGAGAGATTTGAAACAAATGATGTAATGCTTGTAAGCATTTATTAAACTATTAAGGAAAGAATTAAACATTAAACCACGTAGAATCATTTTGAAAAATGTAATGAAAGCAATTGAAATTGTTTTGAATGTACGAAGAGACTAAATTAAATTGGAGTCGTCCCTGGAGTAACTTAATATTGTGAATGTTAGTGATGTGTTTAACTTCATTTTGATTCAAATTGAAACTGTAATTTTATATATTTTATACATTAACTTCATATAGCTGCAATTAAAGTTAAACTGTTTTGGGTGGAGGTTATTAAATAATTTTCAAGTCAAAAAAAAACTAATTTTATTAATGAAGCAAAATTAATTTTGGTTGAATTGTAATAAATAGAAATGGATAAATATGTTAACTACAAGACTCAGAGAAATTAACAGTTGAAGTAAGCATATGTGTCAGTATATGACGTAACCATGAATGTCTAGACTGAAGGAGTGTTTATAACTGTGTTTATAACACAAGTCTGGCAGACAACTGTTAATGTAAACAGGTGTGTTGGATGTTTTGACTAATGTGTATAGCCAGGTGTGGAAGCTGATAACTGTTGTAACTTGATGAATCAATATCTTGAGCAAAACCCTATTGTGACATAAAAGAATTGAAGTTAATTTTTACAGACAAAATAATAATGAGGTAATTATTGTAACTTAGAGTTTGAGAAATTAAATATAATTCAATTATTTTGATAATGAAATTAGTTGGAAAGATGATTTTAATAATATATTCATATATATTCTGATTCAAATTTCAAATGTAATGTTAAATAAATGGAATATGTACTTTACTTAAATTGGAACCTGAAGGAAATTTTGCGTGAATGCTATCAAAAATGTTTGGGAAACTTAGAGGTGTATATTACTGTTCATATAAATTTTATTAATGTCAATCTATATTTTATGTTTAACTGTAGATTCCCCACCTAAGTGCGGTCATGACCTCACCGGATCATGACCGTGAAAGTAGTTAATTGTGGCAAATCATAAATTTTACTTGATATTGTAACGGGTCAAATTTGTTGGTATTTTTATGTATTTGCATTTGCGGGGATTTAGAAAGAATATTTGTGAAACTGAATTTCAACAAAGACAGACCACGTGGTGAATAGAACAGTTTATAACAAAGGAGAAATACGCCGTATGCATTGTGCAATCAGTACAGAGGTATGCAGCAAGCCTCATTTCCAAGAACTTTGTTTGTGTGTGATTGTGCACCCATACGCGTTATACGTCCAGGGGCGCGAGGTGACGCTACTTCCAAAACCAAGATGGTCAGGAAACAAATTTTATTCAACTTAGTCTAACTTGCTGGTGGATATGAAACTTAAGGTCCGCCCATCTCGTGACGTTAGCCAATGCCACACCAATTTCCGAGACGATCTGCACACTAAAACTTACATGAATTAAACGGGGAGAAAAAGACGACGAACAACCATGAGGCTTTGACTTCCAGAACAACGACGAAATCGAGGTAGCGGCGAACGCCTTGCCGTTCTGCGCAGTCGGCCATAGATCGTACCAGCCGGTACACCCTACGGGGTTAACTCTGTTCAAAATTGTAAAAAAATATACCAGTAAAAGTGAACTAGCAGCGTTTAAACAAGTGACAGTGGAGTGAGTAATAGACCAGAAAATACCAGAGTCGATTTCGAACGTAATTAAATACAAAATGCGAAATTCATAGTTCGAACTAAAACCGCGTGCCGGCAGGGAGGGGGGTTTTATTACAAAATGTTAAGGGTATTTGGTATTTAAAAATGAAGTTTTTTTTAAAATAATGTATGTGAGTGTGTGTGTAATGCAGGCTGGGCAACCTTCATAGGAGTAAGTAATTTAATTTAAGTAAGTTAAGTATGCCAATATAAGCTGTATGAACTAGAGGTATAAAATTTAAAAGTAATATGAGAAAATTTATTGGAACCTAAATGCATTTTTGCAAATAAAAAATATTAATTCTCTTCCAAGAATGAGTATCGTTAATTATTACACAAACCCGTAACACATGTTTGTATCCGACGTACGTGCGATCGAATTCTGGACCCAGACAGAACCTTTACAGGTAGGTGAAATTAATTTGTGTTTTATATATTTTAATAGTGTTAGTAACGTCACAAATGGCGCAGCCGAAAGGGACGATTTTATAAATTAAAAAACTGTTAAAATAAAATCCACACCTACAAAGATGCAAACGTGTGTTTTGAGGTTAGCGCAATAAAGTAGAAGTGCGTCATTTAAGCAAAAGTGGTTATACTGTATATTATATATTGATTATATTATATGTATGCACAAGTATCAATTATAAAAAGTAAAAATGGCAGATAATAATGAAGTCAGTTTGTGAAGTTAAATACATTTTAAAATATATAAAATGCAATTTATTTTTACCTACCTGCAAAAGTTCTTTCTCTATCTGGGTCCAGAAATCCGTTCGCACGAACATCAGACGCAAACATGTGTTAAAGGTAATCGAAATAACTAATTCGACACATTGTTTGAAGAGAATTGCTAATTTAATAATTCAGACTCATTTCAAATTTTGTTCAAAAATTTAGTTCCTTGTTTTATAGATCAAATTACAGTTTTCTTTGTTCGCTTATCATCTATTACATATTTGCTTAAATTAGTATCTTACCTTACTTGTTACACATACACAGAACAGAGCCCAGCCTGCAATTTTTTACACTCTCACATACATAGAAATTTACCCCGCCCTTAACATGTTAATAAAAGATACCCATTCCGGCCGGCACGTGGTAACCCTTCGAATTCATTTTATCTAATTTTGAGAATCACGTCACTGTCTAGTATAACGGATTTTGTTCCTCTCCCATACACCCTGATAACACTGACACGTTTTGTTGCTTTTAGTTCATTTTTTGAAATTAAATAAAAAAAAAACTGATGAAATTTTTTGCAGAGCGCACTTGGCGCTGTGTCGGCCGACACAATCAGGGACGAACTCTCCAAGCGTCGCTGGCGAGCGGGAGGAAGCTGATTTACACCGCCACCGGATTTCGTCGACGTTCATAGTTGATTTGTCGCGGTTTATTGGCTAGGCACATGCTACATAGTGGTTGTTTCTGTAGTGTGTGCCAACGATATTTGGGCACTTCTGGTCTGACGTCACTAAAGAGGTGGTCCTTAACTTGCATATCCTTCAGGTCGGATGATAGATCTCACAAATTGTTCGTTTCTGCGCCATTTTTTGATAGCGTCAGTTGATTTGCTTCGCGTCCCCGCCCGCGCGTATACCTGTGTCGTGCGTATACATGACCACATTCAACAAAGTTCTAGGAATTCTGAGGTGGCCACATACTTCAACTGATTTCGCAACGGAATATTACGTTGCTGCTGCGTTTCAACACTGTTTTATACACGTGGTCTGCTACAATGGAATTATAACTTGCACAATATTTTTATGAAACCCCGAAAACTGAAATAAAATAAAATACCCCAAAATTTTGACACGTTACAAGTTTCTCTGACAATCAGATAGAAAGTCAAATATGTAGCGACTCCGGAATTCAAACAAATGACAGTAGTCTTGAGGAGTCAAAAACAATACAGACAGTTGAGATTCATTCAACACCTATTTTAGAAAATCAAAATAAGATATCTGATGATGATAATATGTTAACAAGATTGTATAATATGATGTACAATAGTTTAGAAAAACAAGACAGCATGTATAACGCTTTAGAAAAACAAGATAGTAATTTTAGAGAATTGAATGACAAATTTGATAGACAAAGTAGGGATTTTAATGAGAAATTCGATGCTCAAAAGAATAGTTTTGATGAATTAAAAAATGAGATCCAAGAAATGAATAAATGTTTTGAAAATAATAATGCAATAATAAGAACTAATTTGAATAAGTTAGAACAGAGTGTTGAGCGAATGGGAGTACATGTGATGAGTACAAACAAGAGTAATACTAACGAAAATAATAATAATAATAATGACATGTGTCAAAATGTGATAATAGATAAAGAGTTAACAAATGATAACGATAATGTTGAAAATAATGAGAATAATAATATTGAGAATAGTAATGTATTTGAAGAGTTAGTATCGGAGATCGATACGGTAAAAATAAATAATGAGAGTACTAATGAAGTTGTGGAATGTGATAATGAAATGTTAATGTGCATTTATGAGTTAGAGAGAGTGTGGAAAAATAATATTGTGGTAGAATGGGGGCAGAGGGTAAATTTTCCCCTTATTTTTTCTGAACCAGTGTTCACGAGTATTGTTTAAGAAGGGCAAGAGTCCCGTGGTAGTAGAAGATTGGAGTTGGTTATATTTGTTGTATAATGTTGTACCCTCTGTCTGGAGTAATTTTGAGAGTGTGATATGGTATTGTGATGAAAGAGATTTAAATAGAGAATTGTATGTTAATAAAGAAACAGGATTGTATGAATTGAATAGAGAGTATGATGAGTGGAAAGTAAGGTTAGAAGTGTGTCTAAATAATAATGATTTGATTGATAATACAAAAGTAAATAACCCGATAATGAATATAATTACTGATGGAGACTTAACAGAAATACTTAATGTAGACTTGGTGAATGATTATTATGAGATAACGGATAAATTGAAATTGTTTGGTTATAACACACAAGACAACAGTATGTGGGTTAATAAAATTGAACAGTGCTACATAAAACAAAGATTAATCTTTGACGATGGAGGGTAGACTATAAAACGATAAAGGACAGTTATAAACATTTTGTTTTGTGGTTGTGACCTGGCAGATTTGGACAATGAAGTGTGAAAAAACGGAACAGTTAATAACAAAAGTTTGTAAATAAAAATGTAGTAAATTTATCTGTGTGTATTGTAGGATGTTAAGTAAACAATGTATGTAGGTAATGGTGATAATAATAATAATAATAATAGTGTGCAATTTAAATAAATAACAGAATGAAATTTGGAAGGCCGTAATTGGTGAATTGTAATTGTTTTGGTAGCAATGAAAGTTGTATTTTCAGTAATTAATTTGATCAAAATAATTTGAGATGTTTTAAATATTCTGATTTATTTAACTGTTGTATAATTAAACTTTCTAATGAATTTGAATTATTTACGAGAGATGTATTTGGTAATTAAATGATAAGTTGTTTGAGTTAAACTAACATGTTGGTTAAATGTTTCAGAGGTTACGTGAAAGTATTTGTGTATGGGGTATATATTTTGTGTATGTCAGTTTAAATGGACTGTAAGTATAAAAAATTTTATAGTACGAATCAAGTATAATAAAAATGTTTACAGGTGTAACTCAGATGAAAAGATTTTAATTCAATAATGAGATGATTTGAAATAGTTGCGTTAAATAAAAATGATAATTAAAATTCTAATAATAACTGAAAGATGATATATAATAATTATTAATAATAAATTTGAAAATTTCTGTGTGTGGATCAGGGGGTGGCTCAGATGAGCCACGAATTTAAATTTATAACATAAAAATTGCTAACTAATTTTGATCTAATAAAAATGCTTGTGTTCCGTTTAAATAACTAGATGCTCATACATTCACTATAAGGTGTTCATTCTATATTTCTTAAATGTAGTATTTTATTGTAATAGGTTAGATATAAGAGTTGATAGAAAGTATATGTTTTATATAATTTGTGTATTTTTGAAACTAAGTAAATAATTAAACCGACTAGCAGGCGGTTAACATAAAATTATCAGAATCAGGGAAAGGGGAAACAAGGATGTTAGAAGTACGGATTGATAAATATATGTATATTTCATGTAATTTGCTCAATTTTGAGATGTGTTTCCATTGTGTTATGAATGTCAGCTGATCAGCAATAAAATGTCACTGTTATATTGGTTGTAAATGTTCAAGGTAATCAATGTTAAATGTAATGTTTCAATGTATTACAGATGCTATTTAAAATAATGAGAAGAGTAATTTGATAAATTGAGAAATAAAGTAATAATTTGTGAAAGTTAATAAAAGATAGTTTTTGGGTGATGAATATTTTGTTGGGACATGTAGATCAGTCCAAGTCAAAGTTAAAGGGGTAGTAGAGAGAAAAATATTGTTTTGAGTTAATGTATGTTATAGAGTTTTGAGAAGTATTGATGTTGACACAGTAGTTATGGGGAATATATGTAGAGTTTGGAGTGACCATATTGATGTTCATAATTGAGGATGTTATTTTGTTATAGTTGAAGTGGGGTAATAAGATTGAGATTTTGGGGATGGAAATTTTGTAATAGGGGTAGTGTAATGTGGGAGTCCGCAACAAAAGGGTTGGGACGGGAAGGAACAGATTTGGTGGGAAGGGGTCGCCTTAGGTAGAATCCAGGGACCAGATTAAGGAAATGAGCTTTTTGGGGGGGGGGAAACACTTATCCTAGGTACAAAGGGTTAGAGAGTATTTTTTTTATATATATATCGAGAGAAGGTGGCGAATTGAGTTTCATGGTAAGTTGGGTTTAGAGGTTGTTCGATAGATATTTTGATAGAGATGGGTGTCATTAGTTACAATTGTCAAGGCTATTAGAGTCAAAGGGAGAAAGATTATATATATATATATATACAGAACAAGTAGTAAATTAAATGAGTACAAATACATTTAAATCACCCAAAGTAACATAGAGTGAGAATAATAAAGAAAGAGATTTAGAATAAAAACATAAAAATTTTTTAATTGCAACCAGTGACAATTTTTGATAGAATTTGAAAATAATGTAAAGCTAGAAGGTGTTTATTTGAATAATTTAAATGTCAATGATTGTGGATTATAATAATATTTTGTTAATTTTGAATGTTTTATTGTATTTTCTTATGTTCTGTGTTGAAAGACAGAATTTTACAGAAGATTAATGTGTTCACAAATGTAACTTGTACATAACGTAGGTAGGTCAAGGTTCTGGACTTGACCTAGTTTTGATCAGCTGATAGTGAGGTCACATACTAGGCATGTTTAGTAAGGAAGTTAATTCAACTCTTGTTTTAATTGATTTGAACAAACTTTAAATAATTTCAATGTGGAAAGAAAATATTTTAATAAATTTAAATTTTTGAATTTAAAATTTTTTCTTTGGAAATTTTTTTTTGAAAAAAAAATTTCTTGATTTTTGCGCCTGCCAGCTAATGGATATTTTAAACTTTGATTATTGTATTGTCTGTGTACTAAGCGTGTTTGTTATTATGGAACTATTGTATTGAATTGTATTGTTAGATTCTAGGTGTAATCCATGTTAGTTTAAGGATGTTACTTATTTTAAGAAATGTTCAATTGATTTAATTTTTTTGATAACAAGAGAAAAAAAACTAAGGAAGAGAATTTTTTTGATAAAATATTTTAGTTTGAATTTTGGATTTTTCACTTAGATGAAATAGTAAATTTTGAAGAATATGTTAACTTTACAATATGTAGAATAGTTGTGTGTGTGAGCCCAGTATCTGCTAAAGGCAGCCCAGCTTGCATATAAGGGGAAACATATCGGTTGAGGATCTGGCATGATCTAAGCCAGGGTATTGGATTTTGGGGTAGCATGATAGAAGGTAAGGTGCGCTGTGGTGCGTGTCTGTTCGATTTTTCGGTGTTGGGATCTCTAACAGAGAAGTCCAGTGATCTCGTTCAGATGCGTCCATAGTCGCCGAGCCAGGGGGGTCGTGTACCCATGAAGTGTAAGAACAAAAGGGGGTTGTTGGCATCAGTTCCTCACCGGTCCTCTTAGGGGTTTTATCAATGAGATTTCTTCTGTTTGGACAGAAGACCTCTCATTGAGGGGGTATTGTAACGGGTCAAATTTGTTGGTATTTTTATGTATTTGCATTTGCGGGGATTTAGAAAGAATATTTGTGAAACCGAATTTCAACAAAGACAGACCACGTGGTGAATAGAACAGTTTATAACAAAGGAGAAATACGCCGTATGCATTGTGCAATCAGTACAGAGGTATGCAGCAAGCCTCATTTCCAAGAACTTTGTTTGTGTGTGATTGTGCACCCATACGCGTTATACGTCCAGGGGCGCGAGGTGACGCTACTTCCAAAACCAAGATGGTCAGGAAACAAATTTTATTCAACTTAGTCTAACTTGCTGGTGGATATGAAACTTAAGGTCCGCCCATCTCGTGACGTTAGCCAATGCCACACCAATTTCCGAGACGATCTGCACACTAAAACTTACATGAATTAAACGGGGATAAAAAGACAACGAACAACCATGAGGCTTTGACTTCCAGAACAACGACGAAATCGAGGTAGCGGCGAACGCCTTGCCGTTCTGCGCAGTCGGCCATAGATCGTACCAGCCGGTACACCCTACGGGGTTAACTCTGTTCAAAATTGTAAAAAAATATACCAGTAAAAGTGAATTAGCAGCGTTTAAACAAGTGACAGTGGAGTGAGTAATAGACCAGAAAATACCAGAGTCGATTTCGGACGTAATTAAATACAAAATGTGAAATTCATAGTTCGAACTAAAACCGCGTGCCGGCAGGGAGGGGGGTTTTATTACAAAATGTTAAGGGTATTTGGTATTTAAAAATGAAGTTTTTTTTAAAATAATGTATGTGAGTGTGTGTGTAATGCAGGCTGGGCAACCTTCATAGGAGTAAGTAATTTAATTTAAGTAAGTTAAGTATGCCAATATAAGCTGTACGAACTAGAGGTATAAAATTTAAAAGTAATATGAGAAAATTTATTGGAATCTAAATGCATTTTTGCAAATAAAAAATATTAATTCTCTTCCAAGAATGAGTATAGTTAATTATTACACAAACCCGTAACACATGTTTGTATCCGACGTACGTGCGATCGAATTCTGGACCCAGACAGAACCTTTACAGGTAGGTGAAATTAATTTGTTTTATATATTTTAATAGTGTTAGTAATGTCACAATATAACCGGCTTGTGGTTTGTTTTATTTTGTTAACCCGGTGGTTTGTTAGATTTAGTAGGGGGGTTATTTTTGGGGAATCTACCAAATTTTGGAACAGGTCTATTTTCACCCAGATAGGGGTGGTAGTCCATTAGGGGCGTATCAATAAAGAATAGTAGGTGTAATACTGAATTTTATTGTAACGCCGAAGCAAGGATGGGGGTGGAATAAAAGAAAAAATGTCCACCCCTTCCGCGTCAGTCCTTGTGAAAGCAACTGGGCGCTACAGTCCAGGGGGGGAAATAGTGAGTGTGGATGGGCGGTGACCCAGTTACAGGTCACGAGGGAGATGTGGTTTACAGCTAGGATGAGGCTGGAAAAAGCCAAGAAGCCTAGCGCAGAACACATGAATATGTAACGGGTATCAGGGGTTAAGGGATTCAAAGGGGGTAGTAGAAAAAAAAAATATATTTTTTGTGCCTGCCATCAAATTGATGTTTTGCATTTTTGATTGTATTATTGTTTATGTGTATTAATAGTGTTATTGAATTATATTGTTTAGGATATATGTATAATCAAATGTTAGAATAAGGCAGTTCATGTTTTAATTAAATATTCAATTTATTTGTTTTTCTAATTAGTAATAATAACAAAGAGAATTAATCAATTCAGATAAGAGATTTTTTTGTTTTGATACAATCTGATTTTGAACTTAAAAGTATCGTGAATTTAAAGACGAATATTTTGTGATTTTAAATGATGAGTTTGTTTAGAAAATATTATAGGTGTATGTATGCACCCCAGTATCTGCCAAAGGCGACCCAGTGTGCATGAAAAGGGGAAACATCGGTTGAGGATCTGGCATGGTACAAGACCAGGGGTTTGGATTTTGGGGGCGGCATGTTAGAAGGTGAGGTGTGCTGTGGTGCGTGTCTGTTCGATTTTATGGTGTTGGGATCTCGTACAGAGAAGTCCAGTAATCTCGTTCAGATGCGGCCATAGTCGCCGAACCGGGGGGTAGTTTACCCATGATGTATAAGAACAAATGGGGGGTTGTTGGCACCATATCCTCACCGGTCCTCTTAGGGGATTAGCAATGAGATTTCTTCTGTTTCGACAGAAGATATCTCATTGGGGGGGTATTGTAATGGGGCAAATTAAAAGGTTTTTTATTTTATTAATTTTGGTTTTGATTTTATTAATATTTTAAATTCACTTCATATATGTGGCCAGTCCCCAGTTTGAATCTAACTCGCAGTCTAAACAATGCAAAGGTACGCTGTAACTGTGTTGAAATATTTGAAAAGAATGTGTTGTCAACTGTAGCACACTTCCTAGAACTTTGCGGCTGTGACATCTACGCCAACGCACAACCACCAGCATGTGCGCAGACCCACGCCAAGAAGCATAAAACGGACTTGGCGCAAAGACTCTATTTTTCACCTCATGGTCTTAAGACGCAGGAAACATAATTGTAAGCCACACCCATTTATGTGACGAGAGTAAAGGCAGTGAAATATCGTCGACGGCCAACACTCAAAAAATCCTGTGTGTCATAGGTACAGCCACTAAGACACTGACAATGAAGGCTGTGTGCGGCGACGAAATTTGTTCGCCGGCAAGGCAGTGATGCCCGACCGGATGTAACATCATCAAATAAAGTTTTCTGCCCAGTC
This sequence comes from Magicicada septendecula, assembly GCA_034769895.1. Lineage (NCBI taxonomy): Eukaryota > Metazoa > Arthropoda > Insecta > Hemiptera > Cicadidae > Magicicada > Magicicada septendecula. Next base: position 509,258,363 of record CM068369.1, on the reverse strand, counting down.
GAATAACAATATTGGCCACGCGTGGTTCAACTAAATTTTCTGTCCGGACAATTTTGAAAGTCGGCCGACTATAACAGTATGTATGAATAAGAAAGTGTAAATCAAAGTTAAAGAGTACAGACAAGTGAATAAGTGCCGGGAATCAATGGAACAATACCAATTTTCATCAAAAAGGAAATAGTGTGGGGGACGCGCCATGTGGTCGACTGAGACGCTACGGTAAACTGTATTAAACCAAATAAATGATTTTTTTTTATAAATAGGGGTCTAAATAAATTACGGGATTTTTTGAATATGTGTGAATGAGTGGATGGCAATCTGGGTCGCTTTAATAGATGTATACATATAGTAGGATAAGTTAACATGGTAAAATAAATTTTATGTTATATCTGTTTTTTTAAAAAGAAAGAAAGAGTTGCAATAATATGTGAATTAAAGTAGAAGGAGGAGCGAGTGGTGTATTTAAAGAAAGTAAAAAATACAATTAAATTAGATTTGTTTCAAATGAAAAGCGAGTTGAGTATGTTATTCAGATAACCTGAAGGTCATACTTGTATGTCGCAGTTTCGTGCAACGGACTTTGGAATAAGAGGTAAGGCATAAAATGAATTAAAATTTTAATAATTAAATGTAATAATAAGAGATTACACACATGAATCAGCTGACACCTTCCCTACTTATAATGAACATTACAATTTACAATGACCTACTTTAATGCAAATTTTTTTTTTTCAAAAATTTTAATTTTCCAAAATATTTCTTTTATTAATTTCAAGAAAAAATAAAATTATTCAATTTAATTGAAGTAACAAAATTCATGAGTTAATCGCTAAAAACCTATCCTGTTTCTAACATCAGTTATCAGCTGATCTCTCTGGGTCAGGTGACTGACCTTGCCCTATATATACTACACAAAAATTACATGAAAAATACATAACATATGTTTATAATTCCTACACTCTAACATAACAAAATTAATGACACAATAAAACATAATAAACAAAATCTGATAAACGTCTCCTCTATTTGAGATAATCTTTTAAAAATCAGTAAAGTCATTTATAAAATATCATACAGAATATAACACATGTAAATCAATTACATGTCTGAATATTTACATGTAAATAAATTCGTACAAGTTGTCTACGGTCAAACTACAATCATTTAATTAGCTTGTCAGCTAGTCAGTGTCATAAAATTTCAAATTTTAGCTCATTACTCCCCTGAGTAACCTCTCTTATGACACACACTATGACCCCCCTGGACTGTGGCGTCCAGTTGCGTCCACAGGGACTGAAGTTTTGGAGGAATTTTGTCATCTCCTTGTCCTTGCTTCTGCGTTACATATTTAAAAAAGGGTCAGATATCATAATATCTGAAGTTTATAGTTATAACCTTAGTTTTATTGTTCCCACACGAACAAGGTGATAGCCGCTGTTCCATAGTACCGGGGATTTCCCCTAAGTGGCCCCCCGTTAATTTCAAAGTTCACCAATTTTATGGGCAACCAACTATGGTCAGTTTTACAATTGCTGCCCACAGCTGGCAGCTGGCTGTCGTCCAAAACCACGATTAGTTCTGGTAAGGCAGTAATCACCTGAAAAGGCGGGGAAATCAACTTTCATTAGCATGTTTTTTTTTCATCATTACTATACAATGTACGATAGCAATTAACATGAATATTATATTAACATATAACATAATATTATATAAGGTTGTACAGTATATTTTACGCCCTATTTAGGCCTCCGATGATGGTAACGTGCCTTGACGTTACCACCAACACTCATCGCTAACCACAGTGGCACATGCCGCCACCGCAATAGCATAACTAATACCTAAACTTAATGTCCTTCTACTTTGCAGTCTCTACACGCCATAATTGATTTACACTTCGATTAACACCAAACAACCCCCAAAATCACCCTTTAACCTTGTATAATAACATACTAACAAATAGACGTTAACCTTGAACATTAGCATTGCTACATTCACATTAAACAAACAATTCACTTTTAAATAATTTATATAGAAAATTATAAACATTATAACTTGAAATTTTTTATTAACTCTTTTATATATCATCATTTAATTATTTATCACTTACTACAATTAGATCCCTCAAAAAATTCAAATTTATTATTAACCTTTATTTTACATCACATTTCAGTTATTATTACCTTTTAACTATGGTTTCTATTTAGTATAACTATCTCAAATTAGTTTCATCATTGAGTTTAAAATCTTTTTAACACAAGTAAACATTTTACTCTATTTAACTAGTATTATAAAATTCATACTCACAGTACATCATTCAAAACATATGATTCCTGTTATTGACATAAAATTATAAACAATTCATCACCAATTCATGTACACATCTCCATGTACCTTCTGAAACAATAACGATAATATGATTCCACAACTACATACATCTTACATTTATTCAATTACTGTTTATTATTACCAAGTTCAAATCTCAAAAATCATTTAAATTCATTAGCAAAATCTCTTTATATAACATTTTTAATTAATTAATTAATTCATCTCAACTTACTTTAATTCCATCAATTATTTAAAACACAACATTACTTTAATTACCTTCTTCCAAAACAATTACAATTCATTGATTATCACCTCTCATTATTTATTTAGTTTAACAAAATATTATTATTATTATTATTAAATTAATTTCAGCTACACACACATATTGTTTACCTAAAATACATTTTACAACACAAACACAATTAATTTCACTCTAAATTTATTTACAATTCTTTGTCATTATTTTATTATTTACCACACCTCATTTTGTAAAACAGTCCAATCCAAAACCATTAATTACATAATTAAACGTTCATAAACATTTATTGTTTTTACCTCCCATCATCGTACAAAATCCTGGTCTTACTTTTACACAGTTTATTTTTTATTAAACTCATTATATCATTTTTATTAATATAAAGATTATCCAAACTTTTATATTCTTCCACAATAGCAACAGGATTATTCCATGTTATTAAATCATATAATTTATTATCATCGAGTATAGTCCAGTCACCCTTAGTATGATCTGTCATAGTCATGTCAATTATAGTTTCATTATCATTATTCTCTACTGCTGTATTAGCTTTGTCATAAAGTAAGTAATCAATATCATCACTTTTATCATTTGCTGTACTAACTACTTCACAAGGTAAGTACTTATTATTAATTCTCGTAGTATCTAACCTCTCTACTAATTCGTTATAACCTCTGTCAGGCCCGCGCCTAGGATTATTGGCGCCCTTGTGCAATTTTGTATATGTCTCCTACAATTTTTATAACGCTAATATATGGGTAAAGGTACATGTTAAGTATTATCAACTATCCAAAAATAATTTTAAAAAAGTATTTTCATGAATTTATTTTCAGTTTTATATTTTACAACAGGCACTTACTAAACTGGTACTGAACAAGCCGAACAAGTATTTTCTCATTGAGGTATGTAATTATACATTTATACACAGAAATAAAAATATATTTGAAACATTAGATATATTTGTTTACATACAATGCATCATATAGAACAAAACTGATCATCAAATAAAAACAATCTATTATATTAACAATGCAATACGTTATCTTTTAAAGATAAAGGTTAATGTCCAGTTAAACTCGTATTATTATTTTAACTAAGTGAATTGAGCTTTTCGTGCTTTGGTTTTTGCAAATTGTTTAATTAATTCTTGGGTGTCTAATTCTTTTAATAGATCCGATTCTATTGAGATGATAGCAAGATTACTTAGTCGGTTTTGCCCCATGGTCGATTTTAAATAATTTTTTATTATTTTGAGTTTTGAAAAAGAACGTTTTGCGGTAGCAACAGAAACCGGCATTGTTAATAAAATACGAAGTATTATGCTTGTATTAGGGAAAGAATCCACTAAGTTGTTAATTTTTATATAATTTAAAATTTCTTCTGGAGACGTAATAACTTTTTCATCAAAATTTTGTAAATATTGCAATTCTTTAACAAGTTCTACAGCAATTATATCTCGTTCATTGCGAGTTTCGTCGTTTAATACATTTTCAACTTTTTGACATAATTCTAGTTGTTCTTTTTCAGAATAATTTTTAAATTTATCAATATTCGATAAAAACGCGAAATTATTAGAATAAGAAGAAAGAATTCGGAATTGTTCATCCACTGATGTGATGATTACGTCTAGAGCATTAAAAAAACAATCAACTTTAAACTTTAAAGTTTCGTCGTACATCGGTTTATCGTCACATTCATAGTCAAACTGTTTTTTTACTTTGCGCGGTTTTAAGCCTCTTTGTTTTATGAATTTAGGTTCTATGTCTAAGCTGGATGCTATTTCCTTAGCATCAATCAATAGATCATTAAAACCTTCATCGGAGCAATAAGCTTTCAAAAATTTCTTCAGATTATTTAAATGAGTACAACACTGAGCAACATCAAAATTCGGTTTTTGAATAATTTTACTAACAATGTCAATTTTACTTAAAATATTATACCACAAAATAAGCACGCAAATGAACTCAAAATTTTGCAATTTTTTGGCCAACGATGCAGCCAAATTTTTTACTTTATTTTCAAAACTTCCTTCGCTTATTTCAAACAGAGCATCATATACCTCTCCAAGGTCATACTTTAAAGGAGTTTTTGCATCTATTCTACTAGACCATCGAGTATCCGATGAAGGTTTTAAAGTTAAATTTGTAACATTAGATTTCAGAATAGACCATCGTTTAGTAGAAGCTGAAAAAAATACAAACAGTTCTTCAACTAAAGAAAAAAAATTGATGCTCAAAGTATTTGATTTTGCGCCATCATTAACGACTAAATTTAGGCTATGATTGCAGCAAGGAACAAAGAAAGTTCGCGGATTCAAATCCAAAATTTTTTTTTGTAGGCCATTATGCCTACCACGCATATTTACCCCATTGTCGTAACCCTGACCCTGCAAATCGTTGATATTTAAGCCTTCTTTCTCTAACGCCGATAAAAGAAATTTAGTCAAACCCTCACCCGACAGATCATCTATAGGACAAAATAATAAAAAATGTTCTTCTATACTAATTCCTGTGCTTTTTAAGTTAACAAATCTTATACAAACTGAAATTTGTTCTTGATGACTAGAGTCAGTAGTACAGTCTAATAATATTGAAAAATATTTTGCCTTCTTAGTTAGTTCTAAAATTTTGGATTTGATGTTTTCGCCCATCAAATTGATTACTTCATTTTGTATTTTATCCCCGAGATAATTTTTGTAATCTTTTCTTTGAGACCGTTTTGTATGTTCTGACATAATTGGGTCGAATTTAGAAATCATTTCTATGCATTTTAAAAAGTTACCATTACTTTTCTCAAACAACTTGTTACTACTTCCACGAAAAGCTAAATTCTGCTCACCTAAAAACTGAATCACATAGAAAATTCTTTCTATAACAGATTGCCAGTATTTAGTTTCTCTGTTTATTACATTTTGAGTTTCAGAATCAATTATTTGATTTTTATTAAAACGGTTGGAAAGATCTAGCAATTTTAGAACATTTTCGATATGTAACTTGCTCTTTTCATGAATATTTAAATGTTCACATAAATGCTGCCAGTCGTTGTAACCAGATTCATCACTAAGGCGAACAGATTTCAAATCGCTATCATTAAAAACTTTGCAACAGAAGCAGTAAAGCGAATTTTTTGTTTCGGAATACAACAGCCAAAAACGCTCAATTTTTTCTTTGTTCGGTAGAATTCCAAAGAAATAATTATTGGAAAACTTACGCCCCGAACTATCTCTCGGATAAAGATCCTTTTTGTTTTGATAATAATAATTGTTCTACTAATACTTGAATATTATTCGGTCGTAATTTTTTTGGCCACATTGCAGCATCTTTGGAAAGTTCACTTATATTTTCTGTTGTGGTAATTTTTGAAGGTGTTGATTCCTCATTATCAGCGGGACTTGAAGAAGTTGATGGTATGCCTTCCAGAAGATGTACAGGTTCAGAATGTTGTGGTTCAGCTGTATCATTTTTGTCATTAATGTTTGGCAAAGTAGATTCGGGTTTTGAAAAAAACTGCGTAATTTTGACGTGTTTTTCTAGTTCTTCTTCTCTTCTTATTTTCTTCAACAAATTTTGGTGTCCTGACAATTTCTTCTTTTTTTCTGACATCCTATAGACTGTAAAAAAATTAATACATAAGTAAACAAAATGATAAATTGAGGGGTGTTTTTGCAAAATTTTCTTTGCAAATCTACAATTTTTCCAAAAATGAATTTTTCATATAGTCTTGTAATAAATTTAGTGATACATCGAAAAACGTTAAGAAAACTTAACAAAAGTTAATACTTAAAGTTAGTTAATATTTAAAATTATAAAGGTTACAACTATTGACAAAATATTTGTTTTGACATACGTTTATGTGTTATAAACATAATTTGGAGCTAATATACGCAAAGTCTACGTAACATGATCGTGGAATTATTTGTTTCTATTAAGTACGTACATAAAAAATGTACGTAAAACGCCTCTCAATTGTTTATGGAAATGTTTCAACGTCTCAAACTCGGAAAGTATTGTATCAACTTATTATAAGTACTTATTTCAAAATTTATAAAAATTAAAACTTATGAAAATTGTTTAAAATATTGTTATTAGTGCTTATCGATTAATGAACTTGCGTCAATCAACAATGATGTTTACATAATCAAATAAAAAATGTCAATAATAAAATGACTTTTGAGATGAAAGTTTTTGGCTTTTAATACTTAAATCTAAAATAAAAAATAAATTGTAGCTGAACTCACCTTAATGAATAAAAGATTTTCAGAACACAAAACACACCACTATAAAGTCTGTAAAACTACAAAAAAATAAGGTTTAAAAAGAATATCTTTCCACTCATGCACCTTTCCACGTTTGACGTTAAGTTTATTATTGGGCATTGGGCCACCAATAAAGTCGCGACTGATGTAGCGCTCAGGGTACGTTCATACTGGACGCGATTTGCTTAAAGGTTAGAGAGTAGAGCTAGCTTAGCAGGCTACGGTCGCAAACGTAAACAGAATTCAATTCATTCTGAGAATTGTATTCATTACGGCATTTTCCAGACATAAACACGTAGTTCTTTATCTTGAATTTCTCCTTTTTCCCCCGGTAATATCGCCTCGGTTCGCGCGCTGCGCGTTGATAGGTGGGTGCGCGACACAAACAATAGCTTGCATTTGTAGGTGCGTTTCGCTGAGGTTTGGCAAATAAGTGTATTTCCTAAGTAATAAATAACAAATAACTAACTAAATAAAGAACAATGTAATAGCTTGAGATTCTTTTTTGTTTTTTATCATTCTAAATTTTGTTTTGACGAATGACTTTTTGTTTGTTAGGTAGGTATATTACTTTTTTTTACTTTTGGGTTTTGAGGCCTTTCGGCGCCCCCGGCACCTCGGCACCGTCGTGCACCGCATGACTTTGCACTTATGTACGGCGCGGGCCTGACCTCTGTTCCGCTTAAATATTTCTATCATTCATATTTCTCTCTCATAATCACTTTGTATTTCCATCAAAACTTCATTGCCACTATTATTATTTATTCTGTTATTTATTTTATCTTCTAACACCACATTTATAATTATATCATCATAATTACCACTAGTTTCAAATTCGTAATAATACTCACCTGTAACTGTATCATTTTCTACCTCCTCTTTCAGCGTTCTACTTTCGTTTATTTCGTCTTGTATTTTATTTATATTTATAATTATCCCATCTTTCATGCCCGCAATAGTTTTATTCATACTTTCTAATTTATTGTCTATTTCTCTTAATTTTTTGTCTTGTTTGGTTATTTCCGTTTTCAGTTCTATGTTACTAGCATTCATTTCTGACTTGATTTCAATTTTAAATTCATTTAAACTCGCGTTTATATTATTATTTTCTGATTTCAACTCATTTAAGCTCATATTTACGACATTTATTTCTGATTTGACTTCCGTTCTAAATTCGTTCAAATTCGTGTTTTGTTGGTCAAATTTCTCATTTTGTTGTTCAAATTTACCACTCATCAATTCCATAAATAATGCTAATTGACTAAGTACGTCTACACTGTCGATTCTGCTACTCTTAGCGTCTACCGTCTCAATTGTTATTTCGTCTGCCGGATTGTCTACGCTCTCATTAATATTTGTTGATACAAACTGTCTTGCATAACATTTAAAATTTACTCTATATTTTCACATAAACTTGAACTCTTGCCTTTCTCTGCCATTTTCGATCAGGTTGTAAATTAATTTATTTTAATTTTTTAATTCACAACGTCGCTGTTTACGGGCGCCATTTAAAGTATGACTTGTTTTTGAGTTATTAAAATATTGAATTTTATCTCTGTTCGGGCGCCATTTAAAGTATTACGAGTTAATTAATAATGGGAATATTTAAATTTTGTATTACTTACCTTTAAAGATAATGTACCAAGGTTTCGTCTGATGTACTTTGGCAGAGACAAACAACAGGTGATGCAAAATAAACAAGTACATAGCTATAGTTCATACAACCCACTACTTTATTGTATTCTCATCTCTTCTCCTTCTCTACCTACTAACATTCCACTTACATACTATTGAATATTGAGGTGACAACACCATCTGATTAAAATAACAACTTATCTCTTACTTCTCATAATTAAATCATTTGTCTATAATTATGAGAAACGACCCAGATTGCTCACTCTCTCCCTCTCATACAGTTTAAATAATCTCCCCAAAATATAGCGCTCTTTATTCTGACATGTTTTATGATTGATTGTTTTTATGTGATAATCAGTTACTCTTTTGATATGTTTTATGATTGATTTTTACGTGAGGCATAGTTACTCAGTTGGCGTCTCCTCCAACCACGCGTAGCACTTTGCTGATCTAATTCGTCCACATTTTTTGTCACTCCGCACGTTTAGTTATTAAATTTGATGTCGTATTTTTCTGTTGTTTTGTCTCACTTCAAGTTACACTTTTAATCGGACTTTTTTCACATTTTCTTTAAATTTTGAAAAGGTTTTCGACTCGCGATTCTTGATACACACCTGGCCAGGCGAATACTGTATTGATGACTGCCTATGCTACCTAAACGCTGGCGAGCATTTCTTTTTGCACCACCTACATGATGTTGGCGGAAATACAATGATGTCCAGACAGCTCATTGGTTCTTTTCGGTCGTCGACGCTGTTCTATGGTAATACAACAGGCCGTGGCTCACCATTTCCGTCGTCTTCCAAAACACGTGGTGAAAGAAATTTTATAATTTAGACATCTTGTTGGCGTCCCTTCTGCGCGCGTGCTCATGTCGCGCATATGAGTGCATAACACCAATCTTAATTTCTCGGTACCGTATTGCGTTGTATCGCCACACCTCGCTCTCAAGGCTATGTCATTGTTCATTGTCTGAATAAAACCGTATTCCGTATGGGACTTGCAATTTGGACTACAACCAATTTTAAACAAATTGAATAAAAAAATAAAAAACCTCTTTCTGCCCCATTACACTATGTGCTGGTTTGTGTTAAGAAGCACTGGGTTTTCTTTAACTTCTAACACCTAGATGATTACAAGAATTATTATATAGACGTCATTCTCTTAGTTCACTACCATTAACATTTATAAATTTTTCGACTCCAATCGCGATAATAATTAATCCTTTCCCATTAACAAGAAGAAATACAAATCTTTATACAAATGCAATAATACTTCCAAAATATTTAAACACATAATCAAAATTTACTCAAATACAATTATCTATATCTCCCTCTTTCTACAATTCTGAAATATTTTCTCTTTTATAAAATATTATTATTATTATTACTATTATTATTATTAACAGAAATTCTATTTATCTGGCGCTGTTAATAATAATCATCCCCTTTTCTCCTTCACACACACTATTTCCTCCCCTGAACTGTTGCGTTCAGTTGCCTCCACAAGGACTGAGGCAGAAGGAGTGAGCACTTTTTTCTTTTCTCTCTCTCCCATCCTTGCTTCAGCGTTACAAAAACTTCAGGGTAAGTACCCCTACTTATTATCTTAATATATGCCCCTAAGGTCTACCACCCCTACTTGGGTGAAAATAGCCTGTGTCCATAAATAATCTTAGATTCCCTTTTTTAAACCCCATTAAATTTATATGTTGAACCAATTTCAAAGGCAACCAACTATGGTCAGGTTTTACAATTTCTGCCCACAGCTGGTTGTCGTCCAAAACCACGATCTGGGTTAGTAAGGCCGAGATCGCCCGAAATGTAGGGAATCGCATTTAAAACATGTTATACATACATACAATTCATGTTTAAATTCCTACACTAATACATAATAAACATAATACATAATAATACACTCATAATTAATATTGCGATTATTACATTAAAATAACCAATTCACATTTAAATAATTTATATAGAAATTTATAAACATTGTTACTTGAATTTTCTATTAACTCTTTTATATCAACTTTTAATTACTCATTATTGTATCATTTAATTCTATAAAAATTCAAATTTATTATTAACATTCATGTTACATTATATTTCATTTCTTATTACCTTTCTATTATGAATTTTCTACTTAACCCTTCACATTTTGATCATTGATTAGTCTGGGTGACTCCTGTATTCACGATGATTTGACTTATCGAAATGGCATTAATTTTTATAATCTTACTCCCTTTCTTCCTACTAACACCCACTATTAACAACGAGATTTACATAGTATGACACCAATCTCTCAATTATAACCCCCTTCACTAATTCCACTTACCTCAATTTATTCTCCTCTTTGTACTAGGATGTGTGTTCCCAACATGGCCATATACATTCCTAACCCTTTGCCCCCCACCAAATATCGGCAAACACTCCCTTAAACTACTGTATCACTTGCCACAACGCCGCACGCTGATCACTCCTTACACCACTACCCTTACTACAAAATCTCACCATCAATTATTTAATCTCTATTTACATTACTTATTACTCACCTTCTCTACGTATAATCACTAACACCACTGTGTCCCTAATATATCTAATACTCTCTTTGTGTGTTACTGGTATTTCAAAATTCTTATTTATCTAACTCCCATTAACTTTAATTGACTAACTCAAATGCCTTTATTTTAATAATTATCACCCAGGCTCTATCCCTTTTTACCACTTTACATTACTGTGATCATTGACAATTGCATTAGAAAATTCATCCCTCACCTACTAATAACAATAGATCTCAATATCCAAATATATTACATGCTTAATCATTTATTATTTTTAGAATCTAAATCTCATAAAATCATTTAATTCATTATCAAACTTTCTATTGTACAACCGTAATTAAGTAATTAATCTTCAATTATTTAATTCAATTATTTAAACTTTCATCATTGCTTTCATCACTTGTTTAGTCAAAAAAATGTTAATTGTTATTATTAAATCAATTAAACTATAACTTCCTATTACATACATGGTTTACATAAAATTACATCTAATACACAACATCAAGAATACACAAATACATTGACATTAATACACAAAAAATATACAATCCAACTTATTATTTGTTATTGTTGCCCATTAATCAGTTCATAAAACAATCCGTTTCAAAACCACTGTTCACATAATTAAATGTTCATTACACAATAAACACTTTATCCACCATCATCCAACAACAGTCGAATCTTAGGTCTACATGCATCATTTTTTATTAAATATATGATATTATTATTATCAATATACTTATTTAAATTTTTATATCTTTCCACAATGTCGTTTGAATTAATAGGCTTATTCCATATCAATTTATCATGTACCATGTTATCATAGGGTATGGTCCTGTCACCCTTAGTATAATTTGTCATAATCATGTAAGTCATCTTATCATCGTTTATAAAATCATCTCTAATAACAGCATCTTTAATCGAAGGTAAGTATTCATTATAATTATACATCATCTCTACTATCTCAGTTTCACTATAAGGTAAGTACTCGTTATTATTATTACTTCTCTCTCCACCTAACCTCTCTACAAACTCTTCATAGTTTCTATTTACTTTAAAAATCTCTATCTCTCTCTTTCTCTCACAATACCTCTCTCTCTTAATATATCTCTCACTCTCAAAATGTGCAGGGGACACTAACTCATAATTACTGCACACCTATGAGGTGCACAAAAAATCCAGGGAACTTTATTTGCAGATCCAAATATATACTGAAGGAACTCTCGTCCTTCCTAAACACATGTGAAGCCTTTACTTCACCCCCAACTACACCATTAAGGGAAAAATTTACCCCCTGCAACCCTTTTACCTGTAAATTCTTTCTCCACTTTCTGTCTGACTCAACACACACTAACATCCCATCATTATCATCTTCTACTCTCTCTAAAATTTCGTTATCACTATCAATATCCACACAATTATTTTCTAACACCATATTTTTATTTGTATTGTCATAATTCTCAACACCACTTACCTTATTATTTGTCATCTGACCGTCTTTATTTACGTTTAGTTTACCTGTTTCTCCACTATTCTCTACCCCCTTTATTCTCGTAATTCTTGTCTCCTTTATTCTTTGGTCTATTGAACTTCTCATTTACTAACACTACTATTTTTTTTCTTTCATTTTTTCGAAACGTACGTTCATTTCATCAATTTGTTTATCAACATTATCATTTTGTTGTTTAATTTCATTTATCATTTCATTGAATTTCTCATCAAATTTGGTATTTATCTGATCGTATTTCAGATTGGAATCGCTTTTTTGTTCATCCAACTTCTCGTCAAATTTACTATCTAGATTGTCACATTTCTTGTCTATTTTTAACAGTAATTGCATCATTGCACTAATCTCATCTGTTTTATTTTCGTACCGAGTTGAGATTGGTGTTAATTGAACTGTATTTAATTCGACTAATTCGGTGGCACTGGACTCACCGATCTGGCTAATTGGGGTTAATTGAACGCCCATCTCACTCGTAAATGTTTCGTCAGTTATGCTGACTTCTACATTCTTATCGTCATTAGTATTCATTTTGCTTATTTATAACACATACATGCACATAACTTATAACATAACCCTATCTTTACGTCTGTATTTACGTATCTCCAAATTATATATTACTTCAGGTAACTGTTCCGCTCTTTCCAGTAGGCTTACTCCACATAAAATCACATTCTATGTCGAGTCCCTGTTCCAGAACCCATTGTTATATTTATTATTTAATTCATTTTATTATATGTAATATTAATAACTTTCACCAACATTTTGTTCAGGCGCCATCTTGTTATAATACAAGAACATTAGATTTGCTTACCTTTATGGGCAGAGTTCGTTTAAGCGAACTAGAAGTAGCGGAATGTGTTATCTGAAATAATTTACTCTTGCTTGAAATGTTTACCAATGACATTACCTTTTATTGTTGTATTACGTACAAATGAATGTGACTCTACCGTGCGAAACAAGCACACTACTATACGCCATGAGGCGTTGCGCCATGAGACGCAGTTCCACTATCCAAGTTAAAATTCCCCTTAAACATTTCACAAGCCCTCCAAAATAACTTATTCAATTATATTTTATGATATCATTATTAAAATAACTTTACAACCCAGCACTTCTAATTAAATGTAACTAGATATTCTCGCATTCACTCACACTCTCATCCTTATGGTACAATTTTTTGTTAATTTTCCCCAAATTGAGCTCATTTTTTATTAGTTATTTAGTAATTGAAAATTTTGTATTGACCCTTATTTATATTTTTCTAGTACCCCCCATTTTGTCACTTAGCTGAAATCAGTCCTGCAGACGTCCCATCGCTGAACTCGCACTATAGATGTTGTAACAGTACATATGTTACCACATCCACCTAAGTACTGAAAATTAATTTGAAGGCCACCACTAGAAAAAATACATTAAAAGGTCTAGAATACCACCAAGTATACTAAAGAAAAGTACCATAAGTTTGAATAAGTGAAGCATCATTGAAAGGAATTCACTAGTAAATGCACCAAGAAAGAAGAAAAGAAGAATAAAGACGAGACGACCGACATACTATACCCAATAGATCAGTGAGAAGGACACAACACAACCAAAAGAAGAAAGAAAGATCAGTGAGAAGGACACCACACAACCAAAGAAGAAAGAAAAATCAGTGAGGAGGACAAGACAACAAAAGAAGAAAGAAGAGTCAGGAAGAAGAACACAACAAGGACAACTTCAAGAAAGAAGAAGGAAGAACCAGCGTGAAGAAGACAAGTGAAAACCACATCATGTATAAAATGAACAATAGTGAGGAGGAGATCAGTGAAGAAAGAAGAAGGAAGATCACCAGAGCAAACACAAGAAGAATAAGGGAAGAAAATTGAAGTAAAACAAACTAACATAAACCTTGAAAGAATATTTGTATTAAGAAGAAGGAAGAATTGTTAATTAATTATATGATATGAATCCCTAAGCTGTATGACAAAGTCAACATTGACAACAACTCATTTAATGAACACATTTATTGTTTATGTGAAACACATTATTGTAAGTAAGTATTAAATATTGTAAATAAAGAGCCACAAGCAAACTGAATAAGGACAAGATGAGTTTATGATAGCTAAATGATGTGTAGTTATAGAATAAACAGAGAAATATGCAACCAAAATAGTGAATGACCAATTGTACAGTGGGAATGATGTACATACAAACCCACTAATTAACAACAAATAAGATAATACAGTAGTAAACTAAATATGAACTATTGATAACCAATAACCAATGTACAAACATGAAATGAAAACCAGTCGAATAGTTTAAGATAGAAATATACAGCCATAAACAACTTTTCAATGTTTACTGAACCATGACATAACCTAATCTGGGCATCCAGTTTTCAATAAAACTTGATAAAAAATGAACCAAAACAATGTTAGACCAAAATGTAATGAGCTAGGAAGTAAATAGAGAATATAAGGAATGTTTTGTACACGATAGCTAATAGTATAATAGTATATAAAAGCTATATTTAAGTAATACAAGTATGACCAAATGCTTGTAATGGCAAAGTGACACTATGCAACCAAAATGATGTAATAAACACCTTGTACAAAGCAAGTAACCCAATTAATGATTTGGTGTCGGACAGAATACTATTCCTATGAGCAATTGTAACCAAAATAACCATTTTAATAGTTTATATAAATGTAATTATAACTCAACCATTATGACAACTAGCTGCAAATAAAGTTTACTGAAGACAAACCTTGCTAATAACAGAGTTAAATGCAAAGTGAACTGCATCACAATAACTATAAGGTCCTAGTGACTATTTCAGTTATCAATCAGAGAACAATACATCTAAAATGTCTGATATTAAGCATACTATCAAGTAACGCCATATGGACATAACAAGCCCAATTCATGAGTGATAATACAAGCACTAAACTAATAATGTAGGGAAAGAGAACACTGTCAGTTGTGACTTAACCCATCAATGTATAAATATACTATATTAGAACCTAATCGAATATTGTTATTAATAGGATATAAGAGAAACCAAAATGTATGACAATACTACCAAGTAAAGCCATATAGGCATAGCAGGCCTGATTCATATGTGATAATTAAGGCATTAAATAAACAAGTTAGGGAAAAAGAACACTGTCAGTAGTGACTTAACCCATCAATGTTTCATTACAACTTGTTAAAAGTTAATCAAATACTATTATTACTGTGTAATGAGCACACCAAAAATGTATGACCATAAGTTTAAGAATGAAGCTATGAAAAAGGACATAGTATTAATAATAGGACATAGTTTTAAGGGAAATTTGTACAGTAGATTAAGAGTGAGACATTACTATAAAAAATAACATAAAAACCATGAATTGTTAATAATTAATGGTTTAATGGACACCAAGCATAAATGCTAAGTGCTAAGTCTGATAACCCTTATCAGAAATATATGATAAGAGGACTCAAATTAATCGTCTTTCAAAAACACGAACAATGAGAGTAAGCACAACATTCTCAGTGCAATTATAAGAAAGATATTAGACTTTTAAAAATAATTGCATTGTGCTTAGCCCTTCCGCATAGTCATGTAGACCAAATTTTCATAATCTTGTCCCCAAAGGCTGACGCTTATGATAGCGTCTATTTTGACGAAGTCTACCGTAAATAAACGAATTGGCAAAAACTGACCAATCAGAACACATAAAAAATCCGAAATTCATCATTCCAGCCCATGAGCCGGAGACAGTCTTACAACAACAGCGAAGTGGAATGCACGCTAATCGACACCTCAGAAAAACGTGCGTTTGACAGCAAAACAGCATCAACCATGTTAACCTCAAATTGAGACATAAGTTATCTATCAGAAGAATCAGTGCAGTATATTTACAAGTGTAATCTAATCGGAGTTTATGCGCATAGGAGTGTGTGCAGTGTTGTGATAAAGTTCAAATAATTAATTAATCAATTTTAATTAATTAAAAAAGTGTTAATAATTAATAAAGTGTAAATCTTCAACCGACGAGACGCAAGTATTATTAATTACGAATATTATGTCATGATAGTCTATAAGCAAAATAATTGAACGCTAAGAGCGATTAAAATTGAAATATAGAAACAATTCAATTCCCTATCCTTAATAGAAGGGAACCAATAAATACAAATGAACAATGTTGAAATTGAACGTTCTGAGTAATGACAGTTTAACAACTATTTGTATACTGTAAATAGCTAGGATAAGCAAAGACATTGTGATATCAATGAAGAGTATACATACTCTAATACCCTCAGTAGATGGAAGTATTAAATCAGTATTTTATTATTAAATTCAATTAATAGTTTCGCCGGTGTGCGATAACTATAATAAACAAATTACATTTACCTGAAATGGGAGTATCCAATTTCATAGATGATTGTAGTACATGATAATGGTTTATAACAATCACTATTAATTATTAATAAATAATTCACTACTTTTAACCAAATAATGTTGCACTAAACTATGTATAAAGCATGTGCCTAACTATGAACAGTGGTTCATATTTTATGTTTTTTCATTAATAATCATTGAATTTTTATTTTTATGTTGACTCTAACCGTAGCTATTATTCCAAGAAGGTGTATTTTGCAGTTTAAAAGAACCTACTACTTTTGTTATTATCATCATTATTAAATTTTCAAGTCGAACAATCCGACATAACCTACAAATTTGTCAAACCACATTGTATTACTAATCAGAGGCAGTCATGCCAACTAGAGCTCATCATTTGTTTTAGAGTTCATGTTTACTTTAAAAGTATTTATTGTTAACAAAACAGAAGGACAAAACTCCTTATTGTATAGAATTTCACTGTGTGTTATTTGAATAAATTGCCATTATTGTTTTTTACCAGTGAAAGAGTTGACTTTATTTGTAACAGTAAAATTACAGCTTAGAGGAGAAAAACGAGGCGGTTGGTACCTTACTGAGAATGCGAATTATTCAAATTGAATGATTCCTTGTTTTGTTTACAACCGTTCAGATCAACATACTTACAATCTTATACAATAATAATATATATGAGTTGTTATGTGTACCATATCTGTGTTTGTGTATGTTAGGGTATAGGAAGAAACAACTGATCTCCTCAAGACAGCTGACCTACAAGGAGTCAACGGAACGTCCAGTGAAAGAATTTTAACAGTAAATATAATATACAAAATTAAATTATATAAACAGACAACTAATACGACGAAAAAAGAGTAAGTACCGAGTTATTCAATCCTGGATTCAACAATAGGTTGAATTGAGGGGAATAAGTCACTAAACGGTATAAAATAATAATAAAATTTGATATAGAACAATCACGATTAGCCGAGAGCAAGACCCAATTAACCGTAAAAGAACCCTGAGACAATTTAATAATAATAATATTTAAACCATGAAATAAAGAGACGGAAATCGTCTTATTACAAATTGACGAACCCAACGCGGGACTTTAAGGAGAGGAAGTTTCGGTATATTACAATGTTAAAACTTTACCAAACTTTGTGTTTCCTATTTACATGTTAATAACGTTGAACTTTTACTTCATTTTATACAAAATACTTCACTTTTACATTGTACAGGCGAACGTCCGAGATTTAGTTTTAATAAATTTAGATATACAGCCGGCCGGCTTAACTGCTATTTCGTTACTGAGAACGATTCACAATGCTTCAATTCCGAGGTGGGGAGTAACTACGTCACCAGTCTCTTTGTGTCCAGTTCCACGCCTTAGCTGTTTACAGGCGAGTTTATTACGTTTTTGCATACTTTTGGATGACGTATACATGGGTGCAGCTTGTTGACACATTAATATGGCAAAATGATGTTGTTGTTTCTGCGCGTATACTCCCGACCTTGACGCAATTTCTGTCCACTCGATATTGCGTAGTTGCAAACCTTCATAAAACTTTACTAGTTTCGTATATATGACTTTGAATAAAAATACAATTTAAATTATTATTCCCCAAAACACGTTAGGGCCAGAATTGTACTGTTACACTTTTTTTCTGGTTCACACAGCAACAAGACAAAGGAATGCTGGTGTCAGGCCCAATTTTACAAGAAAAGGGCAAGATGATGGCAAAAATTAATTTCACTGCATATTTGGGCTGGCTAGACAGGTTTAAAAACAGGTACAACATAAGAAACCTAAATCTGTGCATGGAAAATTATCTGCAGATGCTGATGCTGTTTATGTTTTTGAGACTGAATTTTTTGATTTTTTGGAAGGACTGACAAAAAAAAACAGATTTATAATGCAAGCGAAACAGGGCTAAACTATAAGATGTTGCCTAAAAAGGCATTAACATCAATACAAGAAAAATTGACACCTGGACATAAAATGAAGAAACAGAGAATCACAATTTTACCATGTGCAAATGCATCTGGATCTTGCAGCAGACTTCCTCTGATATGCATCAGAAAATGTAAATCACTCAGAGCTCTGTGAATATTTCTCCTAATGCTTCCAGTTACTTATCGTGATCGAAAAAGTGCTTGGATGTCCTCAGATTTTTTTAAAGTGTGGTTTTATAACAAATTTGTTCAGAGTATAGAAAAACGTCTTGCATAAAAGGAACTTCACAGGAAAGCTATTCTGATCATAGACAATGCACCTACACATCCAAGTGGATTAACAAGTGGTGATATTGTAAAGTTTTATCAGGAAATGTCACAAGCGTAATTCAACCTGTGGATCAGGGTGTGCTGGAATTCTTCAAGCGCCATTATCAAGGTTTCTTTTGAGATATAGTTTGGAAGAGTCTGAGACTGACAACAAAAATATCAGACTCACTAAAATCAATCAACATGTAATGTGTTGGTGTGCCCAGAACTAGCAGACATTTACAGATTTATTTAAATAAGGCATGGAACATATTGTATGATGGCCTTGAGTATGAAGAAGAGGAAATTATGAAAACTTCGGAGAAACAGCTAAAGGAATTCCATGATGTTAAGAAATAGAAGAAAGTGGAATGTTATTGCCCATGTTATTAATCCGAAAACAGATTTAGACAATGCCTTTAACAAGCTAAATTTACCTCTAATAGAGGGTGGACGTATTAATGGTATCAAAATGTATCAAAAATTTTAATGTGATCTTAGTGGGACCCAACTATGGATGTCTAATAATTCCTTCTACTCTTAAATACCAAAACTAATGGGAACACAAATCTACAAACTAACCGTCCCCAAAGACTTGGGATAACGATGTAGAAGTCTATATAACTAAAAATATAGAAAGAGAATGGCTATATTACTTTACGAATATTTGGATTATGTGTATTTTAACTATGGACAAACAGGATAGTAATTGTATTCGACCTGTTTTCGTGTTTGGAGTAGTTACAAATTTAAATTTGTAGAGGAACTGATCGGAATAGAAGAACCATACTCAAAATGTATACTAGAATATTTTAAAGAGAGTAATATAATAATACCGAATACCTTCCAAATTGAGGTAATACATTAAGCCACAAAACCATTTTTTCTTTTATGTTTATTAGGTGTTGTTTTTATCTTATCCAGTTGATTCTTATCTTAAAATTTAACTAAATACAACTATTACATTAACGACTCGGAACACAAAGTTTTTTATAAGTAAAAACATAAAGTTTTATGTTACAACCTGAACCGGTTTTCACCTTTAAAAGACTTCTTCAGAGGTTGCTGCTGGTAGCGCTGTCTGTCCTGTTGTGGGCGACGGAATCGAATTTCGAAAGATCGATGTTGTGTGTGTGGGGTGAGATATGTTCGAATAATGCGTGCGATTTGAATTGTGTCTGTTCGTTTAGGATGTCGTTTTTATTTGTTTTCGTGTGTTTGTATATTTCTAATTGTTCTAGAGTGTCTAGTTTTATATACGCACAAATCAAAATCAAACACAACAATCAGGCCGCTCAAATAAAACAAAACATTGCACAAAGGACATACATAAAAGAATCCATAAAACAGTTATATAAGAAAAAAGATGCTCTCAACCGCAAAGCACTAACGCTACACCTACAGATCGCCAACATATACGGACACAATTACATGATTGAACTAATACATCACACAAATGAATGGACAAAAAAACAAATACATAAGATACAGACAAAACACGAGAGAAAAATTAAAAAACCTGACACCAATCAACACAAATATAATTCCCTCACACAAATTCTACCCACGTACAGTAAACCTCACGAATGTCACAATCACTAAAAACGAACAAACACTCCTTGATAAAGTCCTAAAACATAACATACATTACAAACAAAACAACCAAACACTAACAAAACTCATAGTTGACACTGAAACAAATATACAAAACACAGCACCAGAACATCATCAAGACACACTAAGACATAACATAAACAATATAATAGGAGCACATAAGATACCAGACAACAAGAACCACAACTCAGAAATACACACAGCCATCAAACTGAGGGAAAAGGCACACAAACACAACATCACATTTGTAAAAGCAGACAAAGGCAACACGAATGTAATCATCTCCACAGATAACCTACACAAAAAAGTACAAAACTTCATGGAACAGAACAACATCACAGAACAAAAACATGACCCCACCGACAGATACCAAAACACAGTAAAACAACTAGTCAACAAAGCCAAACACATAATGACACACAAACAAAAGCCCTACATGAAACAAATCCGACCTTCAGTCCCTACCCTCCAAGTGCTTCCCAAAATCCATAAAGAAGATATTCCGATCCGCCCCATTATCAACTACCGTAATGCCCCTGCACACAAACTCGCAAAACATTGTAGCATGACAGATAATCCACTTAATAAAGATTACAATATGATCATAATTAAATATCAATTACATTAAAGAGCAAGAAAAATTCAAATGAAAATAAATAAATATCAGAGTAAAATACCACCATAAATGGAAAAAGTAAAAATAAAGAACCACAATATAACAAACATGTATAAAGAAAAATAAATCCCAAAAAACTAAAATAAAATAAGGATAATACCCAGGTAGGATAGGAGTAGGTAGGGAAGATACCCCGAACAAACCAAAGGACATGATAAAACAATATTACCTTGGAGAAACCAAGAAAGAAGAATTTTGAAGAAACAAAATTGTAGGATGGGAGGACTACAAGATATACCCAAGGAAGACCTATTAAAAAGAATATAACAAACCCCGAAAGAGATTAAAGGTCACCAAAGAAAGTATAACACCCAAAACCTGATATTAATGTAAAATAGTTGTAAACAAAAGTGTTTAGTGTTGTAAGTAGAAGTGCACCCACTAAAGTTATTGTGTAATGGAATAAACAAATCTTCATAATCCCTTATAACTAAGATTTTGGTCTTGGAATATTGTAAAACTCAATTAGAGATAAGATCCAAAAATATAAGTGAACCAGTGCAAGTTATTTCAGTATATTAAATAAACTTCAAGTAGAGGTGTGACTAATACTTCAACTAAGTACCTGTGTACCATTAAACAACTTTAATGTTTTCTATGACTACAGAAATAAAATGTTATGAAATGTTCTTATGAAAACATTACTAATGTTTCTAAGAAGATGCCACTTTTTATCAAAAAACCTTTAAAATGTAAAGGATAAAGAGAGCAGGTGGTGAATAAATAAAGTGACAGGGGATAAAAATGTAATACCAAAATAGAAACAGAAAAGACTGCAACCAAAATAAGTTTAAGAAATAAATAAAAAATAAATGGCTTGTTATGTTTATGTTAAAGCCCATGAACTCCATAATTCAATGTGGTGAATAGAATAAGATTTTGTTATTATTATAAAAATGTTTAGTATGTCTAACAGTGTTAATCCAGACTAAAATGTCTAAGTATGGATACCATACTCTTTTTATAAAATGTTTATTATGTGTTACTAGTAGTAGTTAAAACTAAAATGTCTGACTTTGAAGACCATATTGTTAATTTCAAATATTGTTTATGTATTATGAGTATGAATACGATACTACATGTTCTATTGGTTAATTAAGGATATTTTAATTAATATTGTATTAAATTAAGAAAGTCAGAAGGGGTATAGACACAATATTTTTCAAAAAACATTATATGTTGTTAAAAGACTGTATGTCGGTCTTTAATATAAGTTTTATTTGTAAATAGGAAGTTTTAGTAATGTGTTTTGCGAACGTAAATGGTGTCGTTCGGAAGCGTCTGGTAGCCTGTGTGCCTTACCTGTCCCTTCTCACTCTTCCGTAATTCTGGATAGGCGCCAAATTGTTTTTTGTGAAAACAATTAAAAGTTTTTACCTGTATAGTTTGATATTGCACTATTGTAAATTCGAATCATTCGCCGTCTGGCTTGTTACTGATTCTCATTTGAGTGGGGGAAACGTGTTGCCAACTTGAGATAATGTTGGTTATGTTGACCCACTGCTAGTAAACAAAACATACATAATATTCTTTACAAATAAATGCTGGACAGTTTGTTATCGGTACACACTTTTTTATTAGGCTTTTTACTGGTTAGTTTTTGTTAACGCTTCATACAATTAATAATTTATACAATGATTTTAGCCTCGGCAATATATTCGTTCACTCAGCGGATCGCTAGGTTGGCAGTACAATGTTTATATTAAACGCAAGACAGCGTGGTTATAATTTTACAAAATAAATCTGCCCATAGAGTTCTTTTAAGTACAAAACAGAGGTTTATATAACAAGATAACAAAATTAGAACATATCATTTAAAGTTCGTGATCATTAAAATTAAACAAGGTTTACTATAAATTAAATATTGTGGTGTTGAAGTGTGACAGTGTCGTTGGTGTATACATAGGTTATCATTTGGTCATTCAGTGTTTATAAAGTTACTTTTTTATTTTATCAATCCTTGAAAATTCTTTCAGTGATAGTGAGAGTTTTATTATTTAGTTATAATTTTTGAAAGAGAATTTGTTTTTATAAATCAATAAATTCAGCAATACTCAACATTAGTAGATAAGAGATGCACTGTTAGTCATCCAAGTGGGGTAATGTGTTGATGTCGATTCTTCTTTCTTCAGTCTTGGGCTTCAGGAATGGTTGGCATCTTCTTCTGGTCGAATTTCATATATTTTCCGGTCATCTGGATTAATTCCGAGCTGGTCCTTGGTATAGTTTGGTTGGAATGTCCTCTCGTCAGTTGTTCTGGTCCTTCTTCATCAAATTATGGGCACTTATACTGTTTTAGAGTTAAAAATTTGGGCCCTTCACGGCGTGGCGTCTTTCCTGTTTAGCGTCACTACAGATTTTTTGTTCCTAACTGAAAATTAGTCAATATTCGGTTGTTGTCATGGTAACTCATAATTTTTAATTGGCTGAAATTGGCTTGAGATCATTGTTAGGATATTTGAATTTTTATTTTAAATGGTCACCGATCTTCTAAATGTAATTAATCTTCAGTACTCCCTTTTTAGTAGTAAATATTATTACCACTGTTCATATTTTGACTCAAGGATTAATTTGACATCCAATACTATAGTGTTTACTTAGGTATCAACATTTTGACAGTTTTGTGGATTTTATTTAATTATACTGTTTTCTTAATTTACATTATTATCATAATATTTCTGCCTTAACATGATTGTCTAATTGTATTTTATAGTTTATGTGGCTTAGTCTTACTAATGTCAGTGTTTAATTCTAAAAATTGAAGTCTTTTGTAGTTTGACAGTTGGGAATTTCCCTAGGCTTAAACAGCAATTGACTATTTTCTTTAATTACTGAGATTACATTTTATTTTCCCCTTGTATGGGTCCTGATTGTTTTAATACATGATTCTGTTTATTTGCTCAATGTTTATGTCTGTTCTTGTAATTGTGTGTGATTTTATTGGTTTCATATACTAATTTGTCTACTGTCATAACTGCCTTTCAGTGTCATTGTATCTGACTGTATTTATTTTGTTTCTTGTTTACTGTTTTTTGTTGGTTTTTAAGTCTTATTTATTACATCATATAACATAGCATCTTATGGTTTTAACAATTCCCATAGATATAATTTTTATTTATTAAAACATAATTCTTTTGAAACATAAATCTTACTCATTAAAACATAATTATTTGAGACATAATTCTTATTCATTTAAACATACTTATTTACCTTTTATTATCCACTCATACTCTTCAGTGGGTAATAATTATTTTATAGTATTATCAAAAGAAAACAAACATATAAACATTGATTAATTATTTTAATTATTATAGAAAATCCTTATTACTAAACTTATCTGACACTGTGTTATTAACTAATGGTACCTAATACCATTTCACTATGTCTTACTAAATCTTATAATGATTATTCATTGTTTTTATCCCTCAATATTACAGACATTTTCTATATGGTGAATTGACACACTGATAGTCTATCTTTCTTACTTTCCCAATAATCTTAATTGTCACTTATTACATTAATTGACACACATTTAAAACCATGATAATCAGTTATCACTAATGCTAACTTAATTTTAATACTATTAGTTTATTTAGTTACATTTTGGGTGTCCACTCATATTGGCCTTTCAACTATCACAGTCCTTCCTGTGTTTGGCCATTATTAGATCTCACTCACTTATAACTTATAAATTAGTTTATGCACTTATAAACTTTGATTACTGTTTTATCAGTGTTTATCACTTTTTAATGGGGTTTATTCTCACTTTGGGGTATTAACACTAACACCTTGCACTCAATCTTGTTTTAGTGTTACTGGTGGGTAAAGATTAGTGTTTTGCTTATTCAAAATTCTCTTTCTTACATTTATTTTAAAATGTTCATCCTCCTTACAATTTATTATCTCTCACTCTGTGTGGTTTGACTATACATGATATGTTTGTGTCGTGCTAATGTGATTTGTCCTAGTTTACTCTATTTGTTTGGGTTAGTGTACCCTTCTATCTCTTAAGTCCTTAACAATTAATATTTTTAACTTGTCTGTCCTTACAATTATTATTATCATATACAATTTTCATTAGTTAGTCTTTTTCATTGGTTTAACATTAGTTTTGTATTCTTTCTGGGTTCACTTTATTTTGCCATAGTTTACATGTCACTTCCTTGGTGTTGTTGCCGATTATATCTTCACACTTCCATGCTAATTCTTTGTTCATTATTATTCTTTTTATTTCTACACTCTTGTGGTAGTGTGGTGGCTAGTTCTAGTTCACTTACAGTTATCATTATTTATGTTATTCTTGGTTTATGGGGCTGGTTCTACTCTCTCACTTACCATCTATTGGGCTATTCAGGTTAAATCGCCATATTTTACTGTGTTAAATTCTTGGATTTCGTTGTCCATGACGTGTCCGTTACTTAACTAAATATCACTATAGTATTGACGACTCGGAAAACTAAGGTTTTTGTAAGTAAAAACGTAAAGTTTTACCTTACAGCCTAAACCGGCTTTCACCTTTAGAAGGCTTCATCAGAGGCTGCCATAGGTAGCGTTGTCCGTCTTGTTGTTGGCGACGGGATAGTTATTCGAAAGATTGAAGCTGTGTGTGTGTGGTGAGATGTGTTCGAATAATGCGTGCGATTTGAATTGTGTCTGTTCATTTAGGATGTCATTTTTATTTGTTTTTGTGTGTTTGTATATTTCTAATTGTTCTAGAGTGTCTAGTTTTCGGCCTTTTGTGTGTACGTGTAGAATGTTCATGTTATTGTCGATGTTTTTAAACCACACATATAAAAACATCGACAATAACATGAACATTCTACACGTACACACAAAAGGCCGAAAACTAGACACTCTAGAACAATTAGATATATACAAACACACAAAAACAAATAAAAACGACATCCTAAACGAACAGACACAATTCAAATCGCACGCATTATTCGAACACATCTCACCACACACACACAGCTTCAATCTTTCGAATAACTATCCCGTCGCCAACAACAAGACGGACAACGCTACCTATGGCAGCCTCTGATGAAGCCTTCTAAAGGTGAAAGCCGGTTTAGGCTGTAAGGTAAAACTTTACGTTTTTACTTATAAAAAACTTAGTGTTCCGAGTCGTCAATACTATAGTGATATTTATATTTTACTGTATTTAACATTTTGGTTTGTTTGTTTGTTACTTCTTTATTATTAGAGGTTACTTTTCTGACTACCTTGATGTGTCTGATCATGTTATTATTTTGAGTCACCCATTCTTTCTGATTCATCACTTTTTATTCTAGTGTTAATGATTAAATAAATTATCTTGTCATGTCTTCTTCATTATTGTTAGGTGAAGATATGTACCATTACAATGTAAAACCAGAAAAAAGTTGTAACAAACCCCTATATCAGGTATACTAGCCGAAATATTTGTACACACCATAGAACAACAACACATATTACACAATAACAAATATACTGATAAAATAATATATTGGCACAGGTATGTTGATGACATTATACTCCTATACAACGGCAACAAAAGACAAATAGAAAATTTCCACAAATATATTAACACTATACACCATAAATTAAAATTCACACTTGAAATAGAACTAAATAATAGCATAAACGTCTTAGACCTCACAATAATCAAAACAAACAACACACACACATACAAAATATACAGGAAACCCACCACATCAGACATGGTCATACATAACTCATCCAACCACCCAACTCAACACAAACATGCAGCATTCAACTACATGCTCCATAGACTCACTTCAATACCCCTAAACACACATGATTACCAAGAAGAACTTAACACAATCAAATATATAGCAGTTAAAAATGGATACAACCCCGATTTGGTAAATAAAATACAAAAATGCATCCTAAACACAAAAAATAAAACACATCAGACCAACAACACACAACCCAGTAAGTACATAACACTTACATACTACAACTCCAATACACACAAAATTGCTAACACATTTAGAAAACAATTATAAAGTAGCCTACAGAACCAACAACACCATTAAGAAACATATAAATTTTAACAAAGACACAGACACATACAGTAAAACAGGAGTTTATAAATTAAATTGTAATGATTGTAACCAATTCTACATCGGCCAGACGGGAAGATCATTTTATTCCAGATTTTGAGATTTTCAGAACATATAAAAGCCCTCACCACAAATTACATACATTCCACATTTGCCACACATTTACAAAATGAAAACCATAGTTACACAAACATAGAACACAACATGGAAATATTACACTACTTATCAAAAAGTAGAAAATTAAACACAGCTGAACAATTTGAAATATACAGATATCACACATTACAACCAAACAACATATTAAATGAACAAGTACATTACAGATCACATACACTATTTGATACATTGATCCAAACACAAAATTTGAATCTCAGCGCCAATTCCCTCCCACCATCAATTCCCACCACACACACACACACACACACACCTATAGTCCATAATCGTTATTCTGCAACAATGACATTCAGTATTTACTCACACTGAGGAAGAGGCACAACACCTTGAAACGTTTGTGAAAGTGAGAACAAAAGTAAGTTCATTTGTGAAAGTTTTTTATATATAATAAAAATAGTACATGATACGTAATCTATCTAAATACTGAGATTTCTTGTGTTGGTACGACTGTGTTGCTTTATTCATTTACTTTGATCGGGTAACCTTTAAAGGGGGTTTTGGAAGTTTTGGTTCTGAAGGATAAAGTTAAGAATTTAAATAATGGCTGTGTCTCCTGATCCAAGAAAATTATTTGAACCAGACCCAACTTTTGAAAGACCACTTCTTAGTCAGGTTATCAGTCCAGCATTTTGTGCATTCGCAGGTGTAACGTCCGTTCTATTCGCAAATTATTTTTCTAGGAGACCGTTACTGAGTGGTAAGTTTATTAATTTAAAGTAATTTCTGTAGAGTATAAAAACTGTGGCGGGACAAAAACGAAATATACCACGCTATCCAGCTACCGTATGAAAGTAATTTACTTGGCTATACAGATAGTGTTCTGTAACCTACAAGAACACCGTTTTTATTGTTGTACCAGTGATAGTCTGCTGATAATTACCATTATGAGTATTTTATGTTTACATTTGGAGATGTTCTCTTTATATTTCTAGTAACACACCATGAAATCAGGTTGAGTTGAGAACCTGACGTACTGGTCCTGGAGAATGGTGGACTGATCAAGTGAACGTTTTAACTTTTGTAAATGCAGAATTTTTAATTGTAATTTAAATGTGATGTACACATACTTTTTCATATTTGATACAGTATAAAAAATATTTTGGGGAAAATATTTAATAACAGTTTTTGTTAAATAATAATAGAGATATGAGAACATTTAATGGGTGAAAGTTTCATATATTGGTGCAAAATGTGCTAGGTTTGTTACTGTAAATATTTATTTTTCTTCTTTAGTACTACAGCCAGATGTGAGCCTTGGTTTCCAACACAACACTTTCAAACCCTGTTTTCAATCATCTCAACCAGTGTGGTAGCTAAACTGGTTAAGGTTTGTTCTGGAGGGAAATCAGTAGACTATGTTTGGAAAAGCATTCTCGGTACTGCATTCTCTAAGCATTGATCAAACAAATGATGATAATAAAAATGTACAAAAACTTGATGTAAATGTTAACATGATTAGGTTACATTTATATAATTGGAACATCATCTACCCAGAAGTAATAAACAACTCTCTCCCTCTGATTTATGCACCTAAGCATTCAAAGAATTTCGACGAAACCGAAACATCGAAGCATGATAATGTTTTTAGGCTTTTGAAACGTATAATGTGGATTACGTAAAGGGTCATTCCACATCAAATCAACCAATGCTCTGAACCTCACCATCTCAGATAATTATAATTTTTTGTGTATTTGTTCTTATGGTCAAAACTAATAAAAATACAAAGTTTTAGATTTTTTGGGCTTCTAATATTTATGTTATTGATTTTCAAAAAATCGAAAATCGCATAAATTTGACCGTGTTTTGAAATCTTTAAACGGCTACAGTTTAAAAAGTATTTGACATAGAGGGCTGGGACGTGTACCATTTTATTCTGCTTTTATTATGCTTTAATTTGATATAAAACATAACCTTATTGGTAAAAATAATTTTTTCCCAAAAATTTTCAAAAAACTTTTTTAACAAATTTTCAAAAACGTATTTTTTTTGAAAAAAATTATTTTGTTTATACACTTATAAGGCACATATATGCCAAATTTCAGGATGGGATGGCAATGGGATCATATTTAAATAAAATATTTTGTAACTGTGAATCCCTAAAAAAAGACATTTATTGATAGAATCACACTCTTCCTGAGGATCTGAAATCAAAATATAAACCAATAAAGATTACTGACTTCCTCTCAGGGTGTTAAGGGTAAAAATACAAGTTTATTTAAAAAAATTTGTAAAATCACTTTACTTACCAAAAACTATTTTTAAAAATATTTCTTAAATGCCTATTTTAAGTTCTCAGTTCCTTTTGAGAAACCTTTCTAGTGTCTTTGTAGATAGCATATTTTCTTCTTTGTTAAGGTATACACTCTCCCTGTAGCAGTAAATGGTTCTACTTTCTGAAGTAATGTTTCACCTGGTACAGTTAAAATGTCACTCGGTTGAGGGTAGAAAAATGAAGCAGCAGGTCCTTTTGGGTGTAAAAAACTAATTTCAAACTCACAGGTGTCGTCGTTCTTCTTTAGAATACATGCAAGCAACCAGGACTGATCATAGGCAATAGTTACAAAGCCTGATTTAATGTTTAGTATATCTGTCGTTGTTAAAAAGTCAAATGCCGTTACGGTGTTAGTAAACTGGTCTGAACAGGATTGGTAATATTTAACATTGATTTTATTTTCCGAGATTGGACTGTAGGAATGGAACTTTTGGGTTCCAACAATTGGTATCGATTCACTAAAGCGCAATGCAAGTTTCTTTTCCATATCTTGATATTCTTTTGTAGAGCAGTACACAAAATCTATTCCAGATATTTTATCAATAGCAAATTCATACAACTGCAGTGGTGTGACTATCTGGCTATTGTAAGGTCTTTGCAGACTGGCTTTAGCAGCAAGCCGTTTAACAGTGCCACCAAGTCCATCACATGCACTTTTTCCATGTGACGTTGCGAAAAACTGCCATTCTGCTTCGATTCCAAAATCTGTTTTGTGAAGACGCAGATTGTGAAAGTTTTTCTTGTTTTTGTACTGAGCTGAACTACCATCAGAGAAGTATGTAATTTTCTTTATTTCAAATGGTATAGTTTCTTTCAATAGAGAAATCAACTCATTCTGGAATACATGAAACGCCACAGTATTATGTTCCAGGCAATCAGAGATAAAAACATACTGTAAATGTTTAATTTTGTCTTCCCACTTGTAATACACAATAAAAGGATGCAGAGTAGCTTGGTTAGTTGTCCAATGAAGTGACTGAACTTCATCTTGGAGTATAAATGAGTAATTTTCAGCAAAATCACAATTAATAACTAGTTCACCTGGTGCTAAGTTTTCTTTCTTTTCTGAGTAGCATTCTTTTTGCCTGTTTGCAATGAATGAATGCGTTTTGAGTTTTAAAAGCATTTCCAGAAATTCTTCAACAAAGTCATCACTGTTTTTTGTTATAGATTCCATTCTACACCTATCAACAGTTATCCACTGCTTATACGTCACTTCATCAATAAGCTCGTCTTCAAATTTATTTAACAAGGGTTCACGTAATTGTTTAATACCAGGACATTCCTTACATTCATCCATGTAACAATTTGGTGAGGGTGGATTGCACATTATTTTTGCAAGGCAACAATGATAAGATTTCAATGATGTATTATCCCCATGCCATACAATACTTCTAAGTCCAGCACCATTCATCATGAGTTTCACATTCTGATGTATTGTACATACACATACAGTATGTGTCCCACTTCCACCAGCCAAAATGCAGTTTTTTTGTCTCAACTGACAAAACTTGGAAAACCCTATATAATGAGTTGGGTACTTTTCCTTAAACAACGCATATAGCTCTGACAGATTGCCCAGCACCAAATGCTTTTGAATTTGGAGTTTTGAACCTCCTTGCCGTATCGTTACAAAGTCTTTTTTACCGGGCATCATCCTGCTAACTTCATCTGTGTTATAAAATTCTACAACTAAACTAGCAGTAGCTTTATCCAATGTTTTTCCTGGTTTTGGGTTCGGAGTTGATAAAATACCCTTTTCTCCCACTAAATGTTTTACTGACCGAGCCATGTAGTTGGATACTCCAAATTCCTCTTCAGTTTGTTTAACACTCCAACTTTTAGGTAGCAATGTTAAGATTGTCATTTGTTCACTTCGTTTTCCAGTTTGCGAAAACTTTTCTTTCAACTGGTTTAATATTTCACACTCAGCATTACTTATATCATCACTTTGAAGTTCACAATCATGTTCCTTTGAGGGCACTAAGTGTTTTTCAAATGATGTTTTAATTTTCTCAATCTTCTTCTTTGTATAACTTACAACCTTAACTTTTTTCTTTTTGATCGGTGATTCGCCAATTAGTTCTAAAGATTTGTTAAGATAATCAATTGAAGCGTTTGGATCAACATATGTATCGTCAATTGTGCTAGGACCTGGCCCAACATTATCACATTCACCAAAGTCATTAGTCTTAAACTCATACAGTTTTTCCTACACGTATCACATATTTTCATCCCCATTTGTATATCTAAATTTAGTGAGCACATCCATTCTGTAACATTTCTTGAATTTTTCACTGTTAAGGGGTGTTTTTCATCACCAAATGGATTGCAACACTTACCAGAAAAAACAGGCCAATTTTTCTTATCTTGTTCATTTGCCATTTTATCCAGGCATTAATTTAAAATGTTTCACTAAACAAGAGTCAAAAAGTATTTGCAATTTTCAAATAAAACTCACTGTAAAAATGGTTTAAATACCCTGTATTAGTTTTTAAATAAAAAAATAACTATATCTGTAATACAAAAAAAAATCACTTCCTAAGAACAACTTCACTCGTCACTGCACAGCAGGCAACTGAATGAAGAGATTACAACAATAAATTATCAAGCACAAACATGAAAGAAGAGTAGAGCCTGTGATGACTCAGACCTGTTTGGACTTGTTTATTTCAGCCAAATCAAAGCCACCCATTCAGACACAACAAGCTGTTACCATTAAACACACGAAATATACATGCCTGAACTTGTATACTTTTCATTCTGAGACATAAATACTATATCTTTTCATATTTAAAAAATAATTGCTCTTAATTATATTGATTTTTAGAATTTACAAACTTTCTTCAATATTTTTATGAGAATGGTCGCAAGTTATATTTTTATTTCATGGTTAAAAATTGGTAAGATGAAACTAAAAAATAATCTAATACTTTACAATATTGTAAAGTGTCAGGTTACTTTAATTGGTTTATATTTTGATTTCAGATCGTCAGGAAGAGCGTGCTTCTATCAATAAATGTCTTTTTTTAGGGATTCACAGTTACAAAATATTTTATTTAAATATGATCCCATTACCATCCCATCCTGAAATTTGGCATATATGTGCCTTATAAGTGTATAAACAAAATAATTTTTTTTCCAAAAAAAAAAATACATTTTTGAAAATTTGTTAAAAAAGATTTTTGAAAATTTTTGGGAAAAAATTATTTTTACCAATATGGTTGTGTTTTATATCAAATTAAAGCATAATAAAAGCAGAATAAAGTGGTACAAGTCCCAGGCCTCTATGTCAAATACTTTTTAAACTGTAGCTGTTTAAAGATTTCAAAACACGGTCAAATTTATGCGATTTTCGATTTTTTGAAAATCAATAACATAAATATTAGAAGCCCAAAAAATCTAAAAGTTTGTATTTTTATTAGTTTTGACCATAAGAATAAATAAACAAAAAATTAGGACATTTTGAAACCGTAAGGTCCAAAATTATTTTTTTATTGGTTGATTTGATGTGGAATGACCCTAAATCATTTCCAAACCACAGACGATCACAAACAGAGCATGTAAAACCAAATTTATTCTCACTAAAACGTTTGCTAAAGTCAATGTCAGTAGCGATTATTTGTGTCTTGATGCGTTTTCATATCAAATTTCTAGACTGTGGGGAATCGAAAGTGTGGAAGCGTCACGTTTTTTGGTGACGATTATTGTGGAATGACCCCCAGCCTAAAAACATTATCATGTTAAAAAAGTCACAATACAAACTGTACAGAAATCAACTTTAAAACTTACAAAAATATGCATTTTGGAAACATTTATGCAAAATAAAAAAATACGTGAATATAAGATATGAAATATAAATAAAGATCTTAATGCTTTACTGCAGTCTGTTTAACAAGAACATCTAAATCACAACATAATTATGTTGTTAGGTTTTGATAATAAATTGTAATTGTCGTGTTGAATAAAGTTTGATAATATACAATATTTTATATTTTTAAAAACAAGAATATATTTTTTATTGTTTTCACTACGTTGTGACAGTTCAAGATATAAACAATAGATCTTAAACTGTTGAAACATAGTAAAAAACAATAAAAAATATATGGTTGTTTTGAAAAAAATGGAAAGTAGTACTTATTATCAGTTTGTATAACAAGAATAATTCGAGTGATTATGAATATAAATAAAGTTTGTCATTTATATGTAATTGAATTGGGATTTAAGAGTTGTAGTATAAGTAAAAACCATTTATTATCCTCAGTGTATTTAGGTAGTAGGGATGTGTCTTTTTTAGATTTAAAGGTAAAATTTTCATTTACCTTATTCTGATCAAATTTCATAAATCATTAATGTTTCCAATTTACTGTTAGTGTATAATAATGTGTTTGTTTAGTTATGCAATATAGTTCACACATATTTTTGAACATAAAAGTTCATTACCAGCAAGCATGGAGTTTCCTGTATGTCAGTAGAGATCTGTAATTGTGTGTGTTATATATTTATGCGATCTTAATATAATTCATTTTCAGGCATCCAAAAACATATTGCAGCTGGACTGGCTGGTGCTGTTATTGGGAAATTTTTAGATGATCAAAGACAGAATTATTTTGCAGAAAGAGATGCAATCATACGTCATTACATCCAACTTCATCCTGAAGACTTTCCAACACCAGGTGAGTTATAATAGTAGTATACAAAAAAAAATTATTTAAAGTACTAACGAATGATGTCTTTCCTTACACTCTAAAAATTACAGATTGTATGTGATTATGCGCATATTATGTGTGCTATATATAATCAGAATGATAATTGTAAAGTTTGGGGGGGGGGAAGGTTTTTTACTGTTCAGACAATGAAAAAAAGAAATGCAGTAAAGCATCAATTTATGAGTATGTCAGTTATTTGTAATTTTTCTTAATAAGAGATTTAAAAATAGATTTTTTAAAGTTAGTTGAAGCATCCTAGAAATCCTGATATAATTACTTGTTTGGGCCATTCCATGCCAAATCAACCTGTCACTCAACCTGACCATTTCAGATTTCAATGAAACTTTCAGGAATCATTCTCCTGCATGATAGAAATGAGAATATATTTTTAGATTTTTTTTATCTGTTTGGGTGTTGATGTAATTAATTTTTAAAATTTAGAAAAAATACCATTTTTCGGCTTTCACAAACTTTTTAATTCTTGAATAACTTGAAGTATTAAATAAAATTGAAAAATAAATTGAAGTTCTATAAGGCCTAGAGACTTGCTTGGCCCTCATTTTAAAGAGAATCTTACAAGGTTTAATTTGATATGCTACTTGACTATGTTTGGTGAATTTTTGTTTTTGTTTGAAAATCTAAAAAACATTTATACATTTTTGAAAGGGTTTTTAAAAAATTTGAAAAAATATGTTTCTTGTAATATTATAAGCTATACAGCCTGAAACATTTAGAGTGGGATCTCAATGGGATCAGGAGTTATGCCAAAAAACGTATGACAATGTTTTAAGGTAAGGGGTAGATTGCAATCAATCTTAAATTTTTTTAAAGGTAAATATCGGCATGGAGAACCATACATGACTTCCATGTTCTAAGATTTATATTTAAAATCATATTCGAAATGAAATATTTCCATAGAAACTACTTCATTCAACTTATTGCTTCAGCCTTAACCACAGTACTGTGGTCACTAACATATACCACCTCACGTTTTCGCACTCGATTTTCACTGATGATGGCAGTCAATGACACTGCCGAAAAGTCTGGTTTTTCAGAAAACATTGGACTAAAGCTAAACAGCCCGGGAAGGAATTTTAACAAAGAACTACTTCTTTGTTGCCGATAACGTAGTACACATATACAAAATTCTCCACTCTCCCTTCAACTATAATTTTCATTTATAGAAAATTACCCCCACCCCGTTCACCTAACCTCTTCATTTATAGATATTTCATCTACGTTTCTACAGTGGATTATTATGAGCTTCTTATCAGGATACTTTATTTATCAAAATTAAGTACTTTACTCTTGTTAAAACATAAAACGTTGCAGGTAAAGTACCCCTATCTCTTAACCGATCTTCACCAAAATCAATAGACCTTCAGTCATCTACAATGCAGGGATGCATGCAAAAAATTATTTGATTCTCATTGAATTTACGGCAGTTATATTTCGTCAAAAAGAAATTACCCTTCTTAAAACATAAAATGTTGCTGGTAAACTACCCGTTTCCCTTAACCGATCTTCAACAAAATCAACAGACCTTGAGTTCTCTTTAATTCAAAAAGGTATGCAAAACATTATTTGATTTTGTTTGAATTTGCGGCTGTTATCGTTTGCCATAGAAACAAATTACCCTTGATAAAAAACCGTTGCAGGTAAACTACCCCTTTCCCTTAACCGATCTTCACCAAAACCAACAAGTCTTGAGAACTCTACTATTCCGGGCTGTATGCAAACATTATTTGATTCTGTTTGAATTTGCGGCTGTTATCGTTTGCCATAGAAAAATATCGGTATGGAGAACCATACATGACTTCCATATTCTAAGATTTATATTTAAAATCATTTTCAGCCAAACAGCCAGGGAAGGAATTTTAACAAAAAAATACTTCTTTGTTGCCAATAACGTAGTACACATATAAAAAAAAATTATCCCCTCCCCCTTCAACTATAATTTTGATTTATAGAAAATTACCCCCAGCCTGTTCAACTAGCCTCTTCATTTATAGATATTTCATCTACGTTTCTACAGTGGATTATTAAGATCTTATCAGGATACTTTATCAAAATTAAGTACTTTACTCATGTTACAACAAAAAATGTTTCAGGTAAACTGCCCTTTCCCCGTAACCGATTTTCACCAAAATCAACAGACATTGAGTTCTCTATAGCTCAGGCACATATGTAAAAAGTTATTTGATTCTGTTTGAATTTACGGCAGTTATGGTTCGTCATATAAAAAATTACCCATGTTAAAACATAAAACATGAGATTTATAAAACATATCTAAGATTTATATTTAAAATCATTTTTGAAATAAAATATTTTCATAGAACCTACTAACGCTGGGGAAATCTGAGGAGCCAATCAGAGTTGGGCCTACCTGTCACTCTGCTGAATTTGGTGGAAAGCCCTGTCACTGTCGTCAAGTCCCCACCTCAATGAAGAACCCATTGTTTTATAAAAATATATTTAAATTTTGAAAACTGAAAATTCTTTTCTTGTAAATATTTATATTTTATAATCAAAATGACTTTATTTTTGTTACCTGGAAACAAAATTATTTTATTTTCAACAATTACCATTGTTTCAAAAAGTTTAAATAAATTTTCAAGTACTTTACTCTTGTTAAAACGTAAAAGGTTGCAGGTAAACTACCCCTTCCCCTTAACCGATCTTCACCAAAATCGAAAGTCCTTGAGACCTCTACAATTCAGGAATGTATGCAAAAAATTATTTGATTCTGTTTGAATTTGCGGCTGTTATCGTTTGCCATAGAAAAAAAAACGTTGCAGGTAAACTACCCCTTCCCCTTAACCGATCTTCACCAAAAACAATAGGTCTTGAGTACTCTACAAATCAGGGCTGTATGCAGAAAATTATTTGATTCTGTTTGAACTTGCGGCTGTTATCGTTTGCCATAGAAAATACCCTTGTTAAAAAAACGTTGTAGGTAAACTACCCCTTTCCCATAACCGATCTTCACCAAAAACAATAGGTCTTGAGAACTCTACAATTTAGGGCTGTATGCAAATAATCTTTTGATTCTGTTTGAATTTGCGGCTGTTATCGTTTGCCATAGGAAATACCCTTGTTAAAACATAAAACGTTACAGGTAAACTACCCCTTTCCCTTAACCGATCTTCACCAAAAACAATATGTCTTGAGAACTCTACAATTCAGGGCTGTATGCGAAAAATTATTTGATTCTGTTTGAATTTGCGGCTGTTATCGTTTGCCAAAAAAAAAAAAATTTCCCTTGACAAAAAAAAAACCGTTGCAGGTAAACTACCCCTTTCCCTCAACCGATCTTCACCAAAAACAATAGGTCGCGAGTACTCTACAAATCAGGGCTGTATGCAAAAAATTATTTGATTCTGTTTGAATTTGCGGCAGTTATCGTTTGCCATAGAAAAAAAATCTACAGACAGACACACAGACAGACAGACACACACACAGACACTTTTCGGAAAACGACTTTTTTTCATGTTTTGAGTGTAGTAGAATCAGAATCTGCAATAATCTCGAACACGATTTTTTTTGCCATCACCATACTTCCATTCCTTAAGGAATATGGAAGTAATATCGGTATGGAGAACCATACATGACTTCCATATTCTAAGATTTATATTTAAAATCATTTTCAGCCAAACAGCCAGGCTGTGTCTTACCTGCCTTTTTATTGCTGTATTAAATGAAAAATATTATATTACATTAAAATGAAAAAATTATAATTTTATTGCCTGGCAACAAAATTATTTTATTTTTAACAATTACCATTGTTTCAAAAAGTTTAAATAAATTTTCAAGTACTTTACTCTTGTTAAAACGTATAAGGTTGCAGGTAAACTACCCCTTCCCCTTAACCGATCTTCACCAAAATCGAAAGTCATTGAGACCTCCACAATTCAGGGACGTATGCAAAAAATTATTTGATTCTATTTGAATTTGCGGCTGTTATCGTTTGCCATAGAAAATACGCTTGATAAAAAAACGTTGCAGGTAAACTACCCCTTCCCCTTAACCGATCTTCACCAAAAACAATAGGTATTGAGTACTCTACAAATCAGGACTGTATGCAAAACATTATTTGATTCTGTTTGAATTTGCGGCTGTTATCGTTTGCCATAGAAAATACCCTTGTTAAAAAAACGTTGCAGGTAAACTACCCCTTTCCCTCAACCGATCTTCACCAAAAACAATAGGTCTTGAGAAATCTACAATTCAGGGCTGTATGCGAAACATTATTTGATTCTGTTTGAATTTGCGGCTATCGTTTGCCAAAAAAAAAAAATTTCCCTTGATAAAAAAAACCGTAGCAGGTAAACTACCCCTTCCCCTCAACCGATCTTCACCAAAAACAATAGGTCGCGAGTACTCTACAAACCAGGCCTGTATGCAAAAAATTATTTGATTCTGTTTGAATTTGCGGCAGTTGTCGTTTGCCATAGAAAATACGCATGATAAAAAACGTTGCTGGTAAACTACCCCTTCCCCTCAACCGATCTTCACCAAAAACAATAGGTCTTGAGTACTCTACAAATCAGGGCTGTATGCAGAAAATTATTTGATTCTGTTTGAATTTGCGGCTGTTATCGTTTGCCATAGAAAATACCCTTGTTAAAAAAACGTTGTAGGTAAACTACCCCTTTCCCTTAACCGATCTTCACCAAAAACAAAAGGTATTGAGAACTCTACAATTTAGGGCTGTATGCAAATAATCTTTTCATTCTGTTTGAATTTGCGGCTGTTATCGTTTGCCATAGGAAATACCCTTGTTAAAACATAAAACGTTACAGGTAAACTACCCCTTTCCCTTAACCGATCTTCACCAAAAACAATAGGTCTTGAGAACTCTACAATTCAGGGCTGTATGCGAAACATTATTTGATTCTGTTTGAATTTGCGGCTGTTATCGTTTGCCAAACAAACAAAATTACCCTTGCTAAAAAAAAACCGTTGCAGGTAAACTACCCCTTTCCCTCAACCGATCTTCACCAAAAACAATAGGTCGCGAGAACTCTGCAAAACCGGGCTGTATGCAAAAAATTATTTGATTCTGTTTGAATTTGCGGCAGTTATCGTTTGCCATAGAAAAAAAATCTACAGACAGACAGACACACAGACAGACAGACAGACACACAGACACTTTTCGGAAAACGACTTTTTTTCATGTTTTGAGTGTAGTAGAATAAGAATCTGCAATAATCTCGAACACGATTTTTTTTGCCATCACCATACTTCCATTCCTTAAGGAATATGGAAGTAAAAATCACCCCTGATAAAAAAACATTGCAGGTAAACTACTCGTTTCCCTTAACTGATCTTAACCAAAAACAATAGGTCTTGAGTACTCTACAGTTCAGGGCTGTATGCAAAAAATTATTTGATTCTGTTTGAATTTGCGGCTCTTATCGTTTGCCATAGAAAATACCCTAGTTAAAATATAAAATGTTGCAGGTAAACTACCCCATTCCCTTAACCGATCTTCAACAAAATCAACAGACCTTGAGTTCTGTATAATTCAAAAAAGTATGCAAAAGAGTAGTCGATTCTGTTTTAATTTACGGCAGTTATCGTTCGTCATAGAAAAAATTACCCTTGTTAAAACATAAAATGTTGCAGGTAAACAGCCCTATTCCCTTAACCGATCTTCACCAAAACTAACAGGTCTTGAGAACTCTACAATTTTGGGCTGTATGCAAAACATTATGTGATTCTGTTTGAATTTGTGGCTGTTATCGTTTACCATAGAAAAAATTACCCTTGATAAAAAAACGTTGCCGGTAAACTACCCCTTTCCCTTAACCGATCTTCACCAAAAACTATAGGTCTTGAGTACTCTACAAATCAGAGCTGTATGCAAAAAATTATTTGATTCTGTTTGAATTTGCGGCTGTTATCGTTTGCCATAGAAAATAATTACCCTAAATTCAAAAAAAAATGTTGGAGGTAAACTACCCCTTTCCCTTAACCGATCTTCACCAAAAACAATAGGTCTTGAGTACTGTACAAATCAGGGCTGCATGCAAAAAATTATTTGATTTTGTTTGAATTTGCGGCTGTTATCGTTTGCCATAGAAAAAAAATCTACACACAGACATACAGACACACACACACACACAGACACTTTTCGAAAATGACTTTTTTCATGTTTTGAGTGTGGTAAAATCAGAATCTGCAATAATCTCAAACACGATTTTTTTTGCCATCACCATACTTCCATTTCCTTAAGGAACATGGAAGTAAATATCGGTATGGAGAACCATACATGACTTCCATATTCTAAGATTTATATTTAAAATCATTTTCGAAATGAAATATTACCATAGAAACTACTTCTTTCTACTTACTGCTTCAGTCTTAACCACAGTACTGTGGTCACTAACGTATACCACCTCACGTTATCGCACTCGATTTTCACTGATGATGGAAGTCGATGGCATTGCCGAAACGTCTGGTTTTGTAGAAAACATTGGACTACGGCCAAATATCCCGGGAAGGAATTTTAACAAAAACTACTTCTTTGTTGCCGATAACGTTGTACACATATATATAAAAAATGTGCATAAAATTAATGGCTTGTATAAGTTAATGATTGATCTCCATTAAGTAGTGCTCAAGTTTCCAAAGTTTTAATATTATGATGCCCGTAATTAAAACATCAGAGCAGGTTTAGTGTGTATGAGGGTACACCGTGGACAAAAATTTTCAACATTTCCTATTGAGCGTTGCTTAGAGTAAAGCTGCGAATCTACAGTGTACGTTTCACAGAACAAACACGCGGAAAAGAAGGAGCGCTCCGAAGTCACTCATGGACCCTCAGCATCTTGCAGAGGGTTCATTCCCTAAAGACGAAAAGTCTGTCTATGAGTCGTTCCTCTGTAAACACGTGCAGTTACACTGCCCAGCGATCCACAGGAAGCAAATCGCTATCCACGCTGGACACTTTTTCGGCTTGCACGCGTTATGTTGGTATGGGTTTCGGCACTTTCCATTTAAAAAGCGTGCAAATGTAAGAAAATAAACAATAATGAGGCCAGAAATAACGCGAATTTTGTGTGTGTGTGTGTGTGTGTGTGTGTGTGTGTGTGTGTGTGTGTGTGTGTGTGTGTGTGTGTGTGTGTGTGTCTTCCCTGCCTTTTTATTGCGGTAGTCATAATAATAAAATGGAAACGTAAACATTACAAAACTGAGGTATGCTTGCCTGCCAGGAACGATATATTTTCTCTCATACATGATTTACATTAAAATGACAAAAATTATAATTTTATTGCCTGGCAACAAAATTATTTTATTTTTAACAATTACCATTGTTTGAAAAAGTTTAAATGAATTTTCAAGTACTTTACTGTTGTTAAAACGTAAAAGGTTGCAGGTAAACTACCCCTTCCCATTAACCGATCTTCACCAAAATCAAAAGACCTTGAGTTCTCTACAATTCAGGATCGTATGCAAAAAATTATTTGATTCTGTTTGAATATGCGGCAGTTATCGTTCGTCATAGAAAAAATTACCCTTGTTAAAACATAAAACGTTGCAGGTAAACTACCCCTTTCCCTTAACCGATCTTCACCAAAAACAATAGGTCTTGAGAACTCTACAAATCAGGGCTGTATGCAAAAAATTATTTGATTCTGTTTGAATTTGCGGCTGTTATCGTTTGCCATAGGAAATAAGCTTGTTAAAACATAGAACGTTGCAGGTAAACTGCCCTTTTCCCTTAACCGATCTTCAACAAAATCAACATACCTTGAGTTATCTAAAATTGAGGAAGGTAAGCACAAAATTAGTTGATTCTGTTTAAATGTGCGGCAGTTATCGTTTTCATAGAAACAATTACTCTTGTTAAAACATAAAATGTGGCAGGTAAACTACCCCTTTCCCGTAACCGATCTTCACCAAAATCAACAGACATTGCGTTCTCTAGCTCAGGAATGTATGCAAAACATTATTTGATTCTGTTTGAATGTTATCGTTTGCCATAGAAAATACCCTTGTTAAAACATAAAACGTTGCAGGTAAATTGCCCCTCTCCCTTAACCGATCTTCACCAAAAACAATAGGTCTTGAGAACTCTACAATTTAGGGCTGTATGCAAACAATCTTTTGATTCTGTTTGAATTTGCGGCTGTTATCGTTTGCCATAGAAAATACCCTTGTTAAAACATAAAACGTAGGTAAACTACCCCTTTCCCTTAACCGATCTTCACCAAAAACAATAGGTCTTGAGAACTCTACAATTCAGGGCTGTATGTGAAACATTATTTGATTCTGTTTGAATTTGCGGCTGTTATCGTTAGTAAAAAAAATATCGGTATGGAGAACCATACATGACTTCCATATTCTAAGATTTATATTTAAATTCATTTTCAGCCAAACAGCCAGGCTGTGTCTTACCTGCCTTTTTATTGCTGTATTAAATGAAAAATATTATATTACATTAAAATGAAAAAATTATAATTTTATTGCCTGGCAACAAAATTATTTTATTTTTAACAATTACCATTGTTTCAAAAAGTTTAAATAAATTTTCAAGTACTTTACTCTTGTCAAAACGTAAAAGGTTGTAGGTAAACTACCCCTTCCCCTTAACCGATCATCACCAAAATCGAAAGTCATTGAGACCTCTACAATTCAGGGACGTATGCAAAAAATAATTTGATTCTGTTTGAATTTGCGGCTGTTATCATTTGCCATAGAAAATACGCTTGATAAAAAAACGTTGCAGGTAAACTACCCCTTCCCCTTAACCGATCTTCACCAAAAACAATAGGTCTTGAGTACTCTACAAATCAGGGCTGTATGCACCTTATTTGATTCTGTTTGAATTTGCGGCTGTTATCGTTTGCCATAGAAAATACCCTTGTTAAAAAAACGTTGCAGGTAAACTACCCCTTTCCCTCAACCGATCTTCACCAAAAACAATAGGTCTTGAGAACTCTACAATTTAGGGCTGTATGCAAATAATCTTTTGATTCTGTTTGAATTTGCGGCTGTTATCGTTTGCCATAGGAAATACCCTTGTTAAAACATAAAACGTTACAGGTAAACTACCCCTTTCCCTTAACCGATCTTCACCAAAATCAACAGATCTTGAGAACTCTACAATTCAGGGCTGTATGCGAAACATTATTTGATTCTGTTTGAATTTGCGGGTGTTATCGTTTGCCAAACAAACAAAATTACCCTTGCTAAAAAAAAACCGTTGCAGGTAAACTACCCCTTTCCCTCAACCGATCTTCACCAAAAACAATAGGTCGCGAGTACTCTGCAAATCAGGGCTGTATGCAAAAAATTATTTGATTCTGTTTGAATTTGCGGCAGTTATCGTTTGCCATAGAAAAAAAATCTACAGACAGACACACAGACAGACAGACACACACACAGACACTTTTCGGAAAACGACTTTTTTTCATGTTTTGAGTGTAGTACAATCAGAATCTGCAATAATCTCGAACACTATTTTTTTTGCCATCACCATACTTCCATTCCTTAAGGAATATGGAAGTAAAAAGACCCTTGTTAAAAAAACCGTTGCAGGTAAACTACCCCTTTCCCTCAACCAATTTTCACCAAAACCAATAGGTCTTGAGTACTCTACAAATCAGGGCTGTATGCAAAAAATTATTTGATTCTGTTTGAATTTGCAGCTGTTATCGTTTGCCATAGAAAAAAAACTATAGACACACAGACACTTTTCGAAAAACGACTTTTTTTCATGTTTTGAGTGTAGTACAATCAGAATCTGCAATAATCTCGAACACTATTTTTTTGCCATCACCATACTTCCATTTCCTTAATGAACATGGAAGTAAAATTACCCTTGATAAACAACCGTTGTAGGTAAACTACCCCTTTCCCTTAACCGATCTTCACCAAAATCAAAAGACCTTGAGTTCTCTACAATTCAGG
Organism: Magicicada septendecula; assembly: GCA_034769895.1. Lineage (NCBI taxonomy): Eukaryota > Metazoa > Arthropoda > Insecta > Hemiptera > Cicadidae > Magicicada > Magicicada septendecula. The sequence continues at coordinate 509,213,766 of CM068369.1, read as the reverse complement.
GACGTATGCAAAAAATTATTTGATTCTGTTTGAATATGCGGCAGTTATCGTTCGTCATAGAAAAAATTACCCTTGTTAAAACATAAAACGTTGCAGGTAAACTACCCCTTTCCCTTAACTGATCTTCACCAAAAACAATAGGTCTTGAGAACTCTACAAATCAGGGCTGTATGCAAAAAATTATTTGATTCTGTTTGAATTTGAGGCTGTTATCGTTTGCCATAGAAAATACGCTTGTTAAAACATAGAACGTTGCAGGTAAACTGCCCCTTTCCCTTAACCGATCTTCAACAAAATCAACATACCTTGAGTTATCTAAAATTGAGGAAGGTAAGCACAAAATTAGTTGATTCTGTTTAAATGTGCGGCAGTTATCGTTTTCATAGAAACAATTACTCTTGTTAAAACATAAAATGTGGCAGGTAAACTACCCCTTTCCCGTAACCGATCTTCACCAAAATCAACAGACATTGTGTTCTCTAGCTCGGGAATGTATGCAAAACATTATTTGTTTCTGTTTGAATTTGCAGCTGTTATCGTTTGCCATAGAAAATACCCTTGTTAAAACATAAAATGTTGCAGGTAAACTGCCCCTTTCCCTTAACCGATCTTCACCAAAAACAATAGGTCTTGAGAAGTCTACAATTCAGGGCTGTATGCGAAACATTATTTGATTCTGTTTGAATTTGCGGCTGTTATCGTTAGTAAAAAAAAGACCCTTGTTAAAAAAACCGTTGCAGGTAAACTACCCCTTTCCCTCAACCGATTTTCACCAAAAACAATAGGTCGTGAGTACTCTACAAATCAGGGCTGTATGCAAAAAATTATTTGATTCTGTTTGAATTTGCAGCTGTTATCGTTTGCCATAGAAACAAAACTACAGACACACAGACTCAGACACTTTTCGAAAAACGACTTTTTTCATGTTTTGAGTGTAGTACAATCAGAATCTGCAATAATCTCGAACACGATTTTTTTGCCATCACCATACTTCCATTTCCTTAAGGAACATGGAAGTAAAATTACTCTTGATAAAAAACCATTGTAGGTAAACTACCCCTTTCCCTTAACCGATCTTCACCAAAAACAATAAATCTTGAGTACCCTATTAATCAGGGCTGCATGCAAAAAATTATTTGATTCTGTTTGAATTTGCGGCTGTTATCGTTTGCCATAGAAAATACCCTTGTTAAAACATAAAACGTTGCAGTAAACTACCCCTTTCCCGTAACCGATCTTCACCAAAAACAATAGGTCTTGAGAACTCTACAATTCTGGGCTGTATGCAAAAGAGTAGTTGATTCTGTTTGAATTTGCGGCTGTTATCGTTTGGCATAGAAAAAAATTACCATTGATTAAAAAAAAACCATTGCAGGTAAACTACCCCTTTCCCTTAACCGATCTTCACCAAAAACAATAGGTCTTGAGTACTCTACAAATCAGGGCTGTAAGGAAAAATATTATTTGATTCTGTTTGAGTTTGCGGCTGTTATCGTTTGCCATAGAAAAATATCGGAGAATATGGATAACATACATGACTTCCGTATTCTAAGATTTATATTTAAAATCATTTTCAAAATGAAATATTACCATAGAAACTACTTCTTTCTATTTACTGCTTCAGCCTTAACCACAGTACTGTGGTCACTAACGTATACCACCTCATGTTATCACAGTCGATTTTCACTAATGATGGAAGTCGATGGCATTGCCGAAACGTCTGGTTTTGTAGAAAACATTGGATTACGGCCAAATATCCCGGGAAGGAATTTTAACAAAAACTACTTCTTTGTTGCCGATAACGTTCTACACATATATATAAACAATATGCATAAAATTAATGGCTTGTATAAGTTAATGATTGATCTCCATTAAGTAGTGCTCAAGTTTCCAAAGTTTTAATATTATGATGTCCGTAATTAAAACATCAGAGCAGGTTTAGTGTGTATGAGGGTACACCGTGGACAAAAATTTTCAACATTTCCTATTGAGCGTTGCTTAGAGAAAAGCTGCGAATCTACAGTGTACGTTTCACAGAACAAACACGCGGAAAAGAAGGAGTGCTCCGAAGTCACTCATGGACCCTCAGCATCTTGCAGAGGGTTCATTCCCTAAAGACGAAAAGTCTGTCTATGAATCGTTCCTCTGTAAACACGTGCAGTTACACCGCCCAGCGATCCACAGGAAGCAAATCGCTATCCATGCTGGACACTTTTTCGGCTTGCACGCGTTATGTTGGTATGGGTTTCGGCACTTTCCATTTAAAAAGCATGCAAATGTAAGAAAATAAACATGAATGAGGCCAGAAATAACGCGAATTTTGTGTGTGTGTGTGTGTGTCTTCCCTACCTTTTTATTGCGGTAGTCATAATAATAAAATGGAAACGTAAACATTACATAACTGAGATATGCTTGCCTGCCACGAACGATATATTTTCTCTCATACATGATTTACATTAAAATGAAAAAATTATAATTTTATTGCCTGACAACAAAATTATTTTATTTTTAACAATTACCATTGTTTGAAAAAGTTTAAATGAATTTTCAAGTACTTTACTGTTGTTAAAACGTAAAAGGTTGTAGGTAAACTACCCCTTCCCCTTAACCGATCTTCACCAAAATCAAAAGGCCTTGAGTTCTCTACAATTCAGTGATGTATGCAAAAAATTATTTGATTCTGTTTGAATATGCAGCAGTTATCGTTCGTCATAAAAAAATTACCCTTGTTAAAACATAAAACGTTGCCGGTAAACTACCCCTTTCCCTTAACCGATCTTCACCAAAAACAATAGGTCTTGAAAACTCTACAATTCAGAGTTGCATGCAAAAAATTATTTGATTCTGCTTGAGTTTGCGGCTGTTATCGTTGCCATAGAAAATACCCTTGTTAAAACATAAAACGTTGCAGGTAAACTACCCCTTTCCCTCAACCAATCTTCACCAAAAACAATAGGTCGTGAGTACTCTACAAATCAGGGCTGTATGCAAAAAATTATTTGATTCTGTTTTAATTTGCGGCTGTTATCGTTTGCCATAGAAAAAATCTACAGACACACACACACACACACAGACACTTTTCGAAAAACCACTTTTTTTCATGTTTTGAGTGTAGTACAATCAGAATGTGCAATAATCTCGAACACGATTTTTTTTGCCATCACCATACTTCGATTTCCTTAAGGAATATGGAAGTAACAAATCTACAGATAGGCACACAGACACTTTTCGAAAAACGACTGTTTTTCATGTTTTGAGTGTAGTACAATCAGAATCTGCAATAATCTCGAACACGATTTTTTTTCCATCACCATACTTCCATTTCCTTAAGGAACATGGAAGTAAAAATTATCCTTGATAAAGAAACGTTGCAGGTAAACTACCCCTTTTCCTTAACCGATCTTCACCAAAAACAATATGTCTTGAGTACTCTACAAATCAGGGCTGTATGCAAAAAATTATTTGATTCTGTTTGAATTTGCGGCTGTTATCGTTTGCCATAGAAAATACCCTTGTTAAAACATAAAACGTTGCAGGTAAACTACCCCTTTCCCATAACCGATCTTCACCAAAAACAAAAGGTCTTGAGAACTGTACAATTCAGGCCTATATGCAAATAATCATTTGATTCTGTTTGAATTTGCGGCTGTTATCGTTTGCCACAGAAAATACCCTTGTTAAAACAAAAAATGTTGCAGGTAAACTACCCCTTTCTCTTAACCGATCTTCACCAACAACAATAGGTCTTGAGTACTCTACAAATCAGGGTTGCATGCAAAAAATTATTTGATTTTGTTTGAATTTGCGGCTGTTATCGTTTGCCATAGAAAATAATTACCCTTGATTAAAAAAAAAACGTTGCAGGTAAACTACCCCTTTCCCTTAACCGATCTTCACCAAAAACAATAGGTCTTGAGTACTCTACAAATCAGGGCTGCATGCAATAAATTATTTGATTTTGTTTGAATTTGCGGCTGTTATCGTTTGCCATAGAAAAAAAATCTACAGTCACAGACATACAGACAGACACACACACAGACAGTTTTCGAAAAATGACTTTTTTTCATGTTTTAGTGTAGTACAATCAGAATCTGCAATAATCTCGAACACGATTTTTTTTTGCCATCACCATACTTCCATTTCCTTAAGGAACATGGAAGTAAAAAATATACATAGGCTCTAAGGTAACCAATTTACAATAGGGATTATAATAGAGGTTTACTAAACCTACAAACAAATAATCATGTTTAATATTCATGTTGAATGCGGTATCCAAGTCACTTGTATGAATTAATAACTAAATTACCTTAAATTGTCCGCCTTGTGACTTCTTATAATTTTTCTATGACGCGTTTCAGAGCTTATGCTCCATCATCAGATCTAGATTAAAATAAAACTATCACTCTTACCAAGGTCATTACAAATATAAAATGTCAAAAATTTTTGCATATAAACAGCGTGCACACCCTACTTCCGCATGCTGTTTATATGCAAAAATTTTTGACATTTTATATTATGTAACGACCTTGGTAAGAGTGATAGTTTTATTTGAATCTATATCTGATGATGGAGCATAAGCTCTGAAATGCGTCATGGAAAAAAATTAGAAGAAGTCACAAGGCGGGCAATTTAAGGTAATGTAGTTATTAAATAATCAAGCCATAACTTATTTAAGATCATTGTGAATAAAATATCTGCCAATTACAGGTGTTCTGGCACAGCACAGAAAGCCTGTACAGACTTGTCTGATTCATGTTCTTACAGGAGTGTGACTCGTACCCACTCTAGCTCAGTTTTTGCTTAGTTTCCTTTAAGATCTCAGTGAGTGAACAGTTAGTTTTTGGTAGTGTCACTTAAAAAGTGTTTTGCATAAAAGTATGATTTTTATACGTTATTACGTTTTTAGTGGATGTGAAAGAAGTGTTTTCCTGTGATAACAATATGGGTGAACCCAGTCAAACAAAACATTTTTCAGTATATTGTTGTAATCCGTTTAAAAAGGCTGGTCATTGTTACTACAAAAAAAGCTTGAGACCTGTGAATGAAAATGTTTTAAAACGTAATGCCAATTTACGTGAAGGCGTCAAGATATGTTGTGGTTGTCGTAAAGTTGTTTTAAAGCTACTAGAAATTCCAACTGAGCAAGAAGATTGCATTCGGACAGCTCAGAATCGCAGTATGATTTGAATGTTCCTGAAGTACAAGTTCAAAACACATGTTCAACTCCAGAGAAAGTAGAGGCAATTGAAGCCTTAAACAAAAGTCTTGCTGCTATAGATGAAACGCCAAAATTTAAGTCCAGGTACCTCTGACTCTTGACGCCGTAAAAAAGAATGACAATGAAGTTATTAATCAATTAAAAGAAAAGTTTAACACTACTACAGACAAAAGTGTGAGAATGCAGATTCTAAATACACTTCACAAAAGCTGGACTCTAAAAACAATTGAAACTGAATTTGGAGTGTCTAACTTTACGGCTAGAAAGGCAAAAAACTGTTACATGAAAAAGGTGTTATGTCATCCCCAGCCTGGAAGAACATTGGACCCTGCAACGGTGGCCTTAGTCAAGGACTTCTATCAAAAGATGATGTTAGTCGTCAATGCCAGGTGAAAAAGACTTTGTTTCAGTGAAAAAATATGGCAAATGTGTACATGTGCAAAAGTATTTAATTCTAAGTACATTAAGAGAAGCATATGTACTATTCAAGGAGCGTTACCCAGATCAGAAAATTGGATTTACTAAATTTTGTGAGCTTCGTCCCAAGCATTGTGTTCTTCCTGGCCCCAAAGCAGAACAACGGGCGACAGTGCGACATTGTCGCAGAAAGGAAACGAGGCCTGCAGAAAGATCATCCTCCGCGTTAACGAAAAACGCGTAAAACATTTGCTGCAGTAAAATTTCTAAAAAAATAAATTGTTGCATAAAAACAGATACAAATAAACGAATCAATTCAATAACAAAATCTATGTTTGTGACTCAATAATATACCGATAAATTTCAGATTAGAGGCCGAGCGATAAAGGTTACATGTAATCTATTGAACTGAGAGCGCCGGCTGCAGCCGGCAGACTGAGTCACGCGGCCGGGCTCCGGCATAGTAATTCACAATCCGGATAGTTGTGTATTTCTGGACTGATTTTCTATACCAACCTAAAATCAATATCCTATAATATCAATATATTTAAATGTAATTTACAAATTTATTCAAATAAATCCTGATAGACCTTATATTTCCGAAAACCTAAGTCTAAAAATATCTCAATTTTTGTCTCCTGAAATTTTAAGGATTATATTTTAATAGCCTACTTATATAGAACGGAGAGAGCCATTGCATCAAAGAATTTTAACTACGTTACTACTGAAATGCTTGCAGAAAGTATTTGGTTTTCTTAAAATCCGTTGCAGAGAGATGAAAAACATTCTGCTTTTAGGCTTCCTGGGTCCAGTGGGACACACATTGTGTTCATTTGCACAATACATCAGAATGCCAAATTAATGATGGCTCAGTGTAAAATACCTGAATTAACAAATGGTGAGCTCCCTATTAAAACATACAAAGATGTAACAAGCAATATAATTTGCAAAACTCCAACATGTAAATGTTATTTTGCAAATTGTGTTAATTGCCCAGGAAGTGACGATTTGAAGGCTAGGTTTGAAGAAGCTTTTGAGCTAAATAGCATTGAAAATGTGAGTTTCAAACAATTGATGCAGACTGGTAACAAGTGTGTCCTGGAAACTGTTACAAAACCAACAGAAGAGTTTGTGGATTATTTGTTTCAGAGTTTGCCAAAACTCTTAAGACACTCTTTCATTGCTACTCAACAGTCTTCATACTTGCGACACTTAAAAGACAATCTACCTCAAAACCAATGCATTGTGCTTTGTGATTTTGCTGAAAATTATGCATTTGTACTTCAAGATGCTGCTCAAGGATTTCACTGGAATAATGCTCAAGCAACAATACATCCATTTGTTATATACTACATGGATGAGGAAAGCAAAAAGCTGGCATACCTTAGCTTAGTTATCATTTCTGATTGTATGACACACGATACCGTTGCTGTTCATTTATTTCAACGCCTCATGATTGACTTTCTAAAACAGAACCTGCCTCACAAGCCCAAAAGGTTCCATTATTTTTCAGACGGAAAGCAGCATCACAGTACAAAAGCAAATCCAACTTCCTCAAAGCCATCATGAAAACGATTTTGGAATTAAGGCTGAATGGAACTTGTTTGCATCGTCACATGGAAAGAATGCATGTGACGGTGTAGGAGGAACTGTAAAACGTTTAGCAGCATTGGCCAGTCTACGTATGGTCTACAATGAACAAATCATGACCCCTCGCCAACTTTATGATTGGGCTAAAGCCAATGTTGACAACATCAGTTTTTTTGTATTCCACTAAAGACGAACATGAGGCAGAGGAACAGACCTTGAAGAAGAGATTGTTTGAAGCAGCAACAACAATAAAGGGCACTCAGCAATTTCACAGTTACACTCCTGTGAGTGAGACTAGAGTTTTAGTGAAAAGCCACTCATTTTCAGAGGTATCAAGTGTAGTAGTTTCAGCTGACGACACTGATGCTGATTTGGACACTAATGACGTTGTTGGCTTTGTCACATGCCAGTACTCAGACAAGTGGTGGTTAGGTTGTGTTGTTAGGAGTAGAAGGAGATGAAGTAAAAATAAGTTTTTTGGAACCACATGGCCCTTCTCCATCTTTCAAATACCCACAATTTACTGACATATTAGTTGTGCACAAAAGTGAGGTTTTGACAAACGTTGATCCTACAACAGCAACAGGAAGAGTTTATCACCTTACAGACTTAGAAACTAAAAAGGCAAACAAGAAATTATCTGTTAAATTAAAGAAGAACTAAGATCTATTTAGGTATTTTGGTGCTATTACAAAATGACAGTGCTGACCAAGAAAAAAACTTATTATTTTTATCATGTAAAACCAGGTATGTAACCTTCCTTGTTATGATGATTGACTATGTATTAGTATGATGTAAGTAACAAAAAAATGTAGATTTTACAAATTGTATGTTACCGTTGTAACTAGTGAATATTGGTGTGTGTACGTCCTTCTTTGTTAAAGCCCCTCGTTGGGTTCGTCAATATGTAACAAGAAATTTGGTCGTACCTGTCAAAATGTATCACACTTGTTTATTTCGTGTATTAGTGTGAATGTAGTGTGTTTGCCTCACACTGGTCGTTACATAAATCGACGTCACTACTGGAGTCCGTAGAGTTGTCAATGTTACCAGTACAACCTACCTGTTAATTCATAGGGGTTGCTATTCCCGGGTGGCGCCAAATTGTTTCTGTTAAAACAATTAAAATATTTAATTTCTAAGATAATATGTGATATTAGCATGGACAGCTGTGGCGTTCGAATTGTTCCCGCTGCTAGTCAGGTTGTCAACTCGTCCACTCGTGATGAGCGCTAGTTGGCTGTTGCTTAAAACTTCGCTAACACACATATATTCTACAAAATCCTATGAAATAACAAGATAGTAATGATCTGTACTGTATTTTTTAATACAAATTGGGTCATCAATAAATATGACAAATGAATTACAAACAAATTTATAACATTGGCTCCGGCGTAGAGCTTGAAACACAAAATATCTCAGAGTTGGCAAAATTGATTTCAAAAACATTAGCGTTGCCTAGACGGCATCCGTCACTTTTAATAAATTACAATGTTTAAAATCTGGAGTTCTTTTGATCATGAAATAAGACATAAACGTTGGTTACATTAAAAAAGTACACTACCATACCTTATACGTACTTAGAAGTTATAATGTGTTTATACAATTTGTTCGGTAGTGTCGTATTTCTGTTACAAAAATTGTGTTCTCAAATAAGGTTATATTGAGTTTAGTAAAAATGTTTTTTATGTAAGTAAATTATGCCTTTACCTTTGAAAGAAAATATTACTTTTTAAATAGTGAGAAATTTTATCATTTGAAAATAATTTAAGTAATTTAGGGTTTTGGGAATAAGAAATTTATTCGGTACTTATCAGTTCATCTCACGTTGAAATGTCGTCATCAGGATAGTCATATATTCTTCGAATTTGGTCTGGTTTAAACTTCCAACATCTTCTTCAATCTGGTCTGGGTTTTTTCTTTAATTAATTTAGTTAATCTGGTTCCTGGACATCATGTATTCTTTATAGATCGACGTCTATTCATTTTGGGTCATCTTGGTTCACTGATTCGACTTTTTATAACTGTTTAAATTAAAATCTCAATCGTTCCAATTTTTCACGTCGCTTACCCACGCTTCGTTTTTCAGAGTCTATATAATTTAACGGAAAATAAGCCCTCAAACGTCTCGTTGTCATAGTAACTATAATTCGATGATTGGTTAATTGCTCCTTTAGGACATTGTTAAAATATTTGAATTTTTATTCAAATTTACTAAGTATTTTCCTAATGATTTTATTCCTTTATAATTCCTTTGGGATAATAAATGACATCACTATTATTTTTCTTTCCTTTCAAAGTTTACAATGATACCTCATAAGGTCATATTCTGTTATACATTAACTATAGTCTAATTATTTGACATTTAATAAATAACATATCTTTCTTAAATTAAACTATTACAATGCTATTTCTGTGTTAAAATAACTGATATATAATTACTGTCCATTCACTGGTCTTAGATTAGTAAGATTTCTTGTGAAATTGATACAATTTACATTTGAATGTCTTTGGCAGTTAAATGTTTTTCATAGTCAAAATCAGCCATGATTGTTTTTTAGTGTATTTCCTTTTTAAATTACATTCTGAATTCAGCCTGATGGGCTTCACTTATTTGTTTGTGTTTTAACTACTATTCAACATATATTTTCATTGCTCTTCCTTTAAAATATCATAATTAGGTTTATGGACTGTAGGTTCCTTTCAGCCATATTCCTCCTTTAACATTGAACCAACTATTCTTTACAAGTCATTAGTTATTACTAGTACTAACATTGATTTCTTTCTTGAGTTACAAACTAAAGTGATAAATCTTGTCACTTTTCATAAAATTATGAAGGTTAATTCCCCTTTCAACATGGGGTGTTGTATTCTTTGCAATCTTAATTTTAATAACAAAACTTTAATCCTATTCTATCATGCCATGTTAACACAAGTTATTTGTCTGGGCTTTCTCCCTGAATAATATTACAAGCTTCCTTAATATTAATTTGGAATACTATTTCTAGTTACACCTAGATATATTACTATTTATAATATCACTCCAATCATTGGTTGTTCACCAATGTTTCACAGAGTGTCTGCTTACTTATCATTCTATTTTTAATGTTTCACATACACTTTCACTATTTTTTAGGGTACTAACACTTCACTAAAGCACTTCACTTTGGTTCACTGTTTTGTATTTAGTGTTTATTTAATGGGTAATCCCTATACTTTCTCCTACCATTTCTCACTATTTTGTTTTAGTATGACATTTACTATTAACAATATTAGGTTATTTGTGTTTTGTTAAATCTAACCTTTCTGACTGGGTTAGTGTACTTTTTCTATATTATTATATTTTACAATTGTATTGTCTTTAAAATGGGTACATAGGTTAAGTTAATGATAATAATAACATTGGTTTCATTAATACATAATTATTCAAGGTTTATTGACCGTATTCTATCTTTAAGCATACTATCTTTCCCTTTTATATGTGTGTTAGTTTCCCCTTGGGTTTAACCTGTCTCCTCTTCATTCTTCCTCTTCTTCATCTTCAATAGTCTTCATCCTGGTTCGGTTCTCCTCTTCATTCTTCCTCTGATTCTTCTCTCGTTAGTTCATTGTTTTGTCTATCATATTTTTCTTAAGTATGTTACGTGGTTCCCTTCTTTATGTTTAGGTTGTTGGCTCAATCACTTGGGTTGGGTAATATCGTTGTACGTCTTGTCAAAGTATTTACATTTTAATCATTTTTTAAACATTTTATTTTATATGAAGTATTTTTATATCAAGAGTTATCTTTTTTATCACTGGTACGGGATTTGGCTTAATTGTATCGTTACATAATGCCTCTCCTCTAAAATTGATCATTTTAATAAAACACTAGCATAGTTTTTTATGAAATTATCAGTTATAGATAACTTTTTCCCTTCTCTTCCTTGTTTGTTTCTCCATTCTTCATTTCTCTTCTTACTTAATTCATTCCATTTTATTTGGATCTGTATTTATTTATTTCCATTGGTGCATTTTCCCTCATACACAAATTTTTCCCTAACTTTTATATAGTAGTTGGTTTCTCCCATTACTACTCATTTTTCTGAGACTAGAGGCACATCTTCTCTACTCAGTTCATTTGGATTGCTGGACTTTTCAACAGTCAATCTTAAATCTTTGTCAACTTGTGACTTAATAATAATAATATAATATAATATACTTTGGGATTGTCCACCTTGTGGTTTGTTTTTAGATCACTTTGTCATTACTACTCATTCTTCCTTCCGCTATACCTTAACTATACACTATCATCTACTTATGCACTTGATTAATTTTATATTTATTCATATGTTAATTTCATCATATCTCGCTTTTCATTATTTTGTTTTCAATGCTCGTTGTGATCATTTTAATTGTCTTAGACATTTTTTTAGTCATTTAGCAGGATTCTGCTTTAGCCATATTTGTATATTGGTTTTATATACAATTTCTCTCTCTCTCTCTCCTTGTACCAGTTAAAATTTTATTTATTTTTTTTTCTTATCATACTTTTGATTCAGTATAATTTCAAGTATTTATCTCAGTAATTTGAGCTTGATTTTATTTTTGTTTATTTTATTCGGTATTCAACATCATTTTTGATAATTCTTTGGTAAGTTAATAGCCTTACCTTAAAGGAATGTTTGTAGCGTATTCCTTTTTTTTTTTTTTTTTTTTTTTTTTTTTTTTTTTTTTTTTTTTTTTTTTTTTTTTTGTAAGTTTGTGCTTCTTACATTTTTATTATATAGGAATGTGTGTAACTTATTCCTTATTATCTCACTTTTTACTTCATACTTCATATATCAATCTTTCGTTATATTGTAAACTGATTTAAATTGAAAGGAATTTGTGTAACTGTTTCCTTTGTTTTTTTTTTTGTTTTTTTTTTTTTCTTCATTATTATATACTTATATTAATTCTTTTTATTGTTCCGCATATATCATCTAAATAAGTTAGTAAGCTGCTCTTACAATCTCTTTTGGAATTTTGAAATATGTTTCATTTCACAATGGTTTTATTCTTCTTCGTAAAATTTTTTATTGAAGTTTGGTTATAAACTCCCTTGATTTTCCTTGTATTGATATTACTGATCTGGTAAGTATTATTACCATTGTCTTTTGTGATGATATACGGTCCTGTGTATAGCAATAATAATTTCTTTGCTATACCTTCCATTGTACTTGGCAGTTCACGATTTTTAATTAATATTTTTTCTCCCTCTTTATAGTTGATTATTTTGGGTTGGTTCTTTGCATATTTGGCCTTTTGTTTCTCAATTTTTTCCACTATTAGGCTGTACCATTTGTTTTTGTCATACGGGTCTTCTGGGTCTTTTGGGAATTCTATTATCTCTTGTATCTCTCTGTTTGGCTTCCTCTCGAACATCATCAAGTAAGGTGTACTTTCTGTGAATTGGTGATAACTGATGTTTAAAAACACTTCGGTTGAAGGTAAATATTTGTACCATTCTCTCTGGTTGTTATGACAATAAGTTCTCAAAATGCGTCCCACCTCTCTCAACATTCTTTCTGCGGGATTGCTGCTAGGGTGGTAGACTGATGTTTTATATGTTTTGATATTTAGTTTTAGTAATTCTTCTCTCCACTTCCTTCCTTTAAATTGCGTTCCATGATCTGTTATTAACATGTACGGTCTTCCAATCTCTACTATGTATTTATTTTTGATAATATCTAATATTTTCTTTGTTGTGGCTCTGTTTATAGCATATAATTTGGTGTACTTGGTGTAATGGTCAAGTATGATAACAATGAATTTGTAGCCATGTCGTCCTCCGCTACGTGGGAATGGTCCACATATGTCGAGGAATGCCTTCTCTAGTTTGGCACTTGATGTGATGGGTATCATCGTTCCATCTTTCCTTTCGTTATTGGTTTTGACCATCTGACACAATGTGCAGGTTTTTATGTTTTTACTTACTTTTCTTGCAATATTTTTTATGAACAAATCTTCCTCTAATGCTTTTACCATTGTAATTGTTCCCATGTGGCCGTATCTCACATGATAATCTTTGATGATTTGATTTTCTAATGATTGAGGAATTACTAGTTTCCAAGTGTCTTGGTTCTTTTTTGTTTTTATAAATACATTGTATACACAGTAAAATTTGTTGATAATGGCTTCAGACTCCATCAGTCTTTTTCTGATGTTGGATATTTTTGTATCTTGCTCTTGTTGCAACACTATTTGGTTTACAATATTTTCCAGGTCTTTCCTATCTTTCAATATATAATACACTTTTGCTATCTTCCCCTTTTCTCCTTCAAATGTCTGATTTACTACATTTATTCTGGATAATACGTCAGCCACTATATTTTTTCGTCCTGGAATATACTCCCATGTAATGTGGTATTCTTGCAAAGCAAGTATCCATCGAGTAAGTCGGCCATGATTCAACTTACATTGTTTTAGAAACGATATTGATTTATGATCGCTTCGGACCGTGATATTATATCCAAGTATGTACGTCCTAAACTTGCCGCACGCAGATACTATGCTGAGCAACTCCTTTTCTGTAACATTGTAGTTACGCTCACAGCTATTGAGTATTCGGCTGGCGAAGCTAATGACTAGGTGATTGCCATCTTCGTCTTCCTGGTATAACTCTGCGCCTAGACTTACATCACTAGCGTCGCAGTTTAGGTAGAACTGTTTTGCAAAATTAGGGTGGTGTAAAATAACAGTGTCAACAAATTTTTGTTTGATTAATTGGAGCACTTCTTCTTGTTCCGCTCCCCACGTCCATTTTTCTTTTGAAGAGAGTTGTTTGGAAAATTTTGCTGTTAGGTGGGAGTAGTTGGTCTGAAACTTCCTATAGTAATTGCATACTCCTAGGAAGGACTGCAACTGCTTTTTGTTTCTTGGTGATGGGAAATTTTGTATGGCGTCAACCTTCTCTTGGGATGGAGAGATTCCCTCTTCGGTTAGGTTGAATCCTAAGAACTTCACTTCTTTAGCAATGAACTTTGATTTGTCTAACTTAAGTGTGATATTGTTGTTAGCTAATTTTTCTAATACATGTCTGACTCTTTCACAGTGTTCGTCCCAGTTTGCTGACGTGATAAGTAGGTCGTCAACGTACACTGTAGTAAATTCCAGTGCCTCTTGACCTAACACTTGGTCCATGCACTTCACGAACACTGCTACTGAATTAATGAGTCCAAATGGTAACCTTTTGAACTGGTAGTTTCTACCGTCAAATATGAAAGCCATGTACTGTCTACTGTGTGGGTGCAGCTCTACCTGCCAATACCCACATACAGTATCCCAGGTGCTAATATACCTGATTCCATGGAATCTCTTCAGAATTTCTTCTATTTCTCCTGGTGAGGTTCTGTCATTGATAATCATCTTATTTATTTCTCGGGCGTCCAGGCAAATTCGTACCTTGCCATTTTTCTTGGGTATGGCAACTATGGGGCTGGTATATTGAGAATGACTATACTCAATTATATCTTCGGCAATCATTCTATTTATTTCCATTCTAACTTCGTTTTTTAGAGAATGTGCTATTGGATATGATTTCCTGTGGAAGTCCACTGGTTCTCGGAATTGAATTTCACATTGGTATCCTTTAACCTTTCCTGGGGTGTCCGAAAAGACATGCTGATAATCATTATAAATGGCGATTAATTTTTTGGACTGTTGCTCACTAATCTCCTGCATAGGCCGTTCTCTTTGGAAGGTGATAATCTCTTCCAACTTCTGGTTCCACAAGGTCTTACGCTCCTCCTCCTCTACTATGGTGATAGCTGGCTCATGCCTCTGGCAATAATAACTCTTCAGTTCTGTGTTTTGGCTTAAAGCAGTTGGACTTGGTACACAATTTATAATGTTCGCGGACCAGGTTCCTTGTTCTGAATTTAACAACACTACTCCCTTCTGCAGGTTTATTACTGCTGAATACCTTCTTAGTACATCACATCCGATAAGCATATTGAAAGGTAGCCCACTTGCCACGAGAAATATAATAGGGATGGTTGATTCTAGATTATCTAGCTCCAATGACACTTGTTTTCTCACCGTTTTGTTCTGTTTACCAGTTGCGCCAATGATGATTATATTATTTATTGGCAATGTAGGTATTGGTGTTCGAGAGTGAGCTTGAATTCTTTCTAATTCAGGCTGGTTAATGAGAGAGATATTAGACCCTGTGTCTACCATGATAATGGTTATGGTACCATTTATTGTCGCCTTTATATGAACAATTTCACTATTATTCTGTGGTAATTGAGTGGCCTCTTCCTCGAGAAGTTCTTCTCGAATATCTTTTAAATAATTATTATAGATTATCGTGATTACTTTGGTTTTCTTATCTGACATTGTTTGACGTATCAACCCAAGTGATTGGTCATGTGAAGGGCGTTCATACTTTATCACTGACCTTTTTAGTTTAAAGGTGGTTGCTGGCTGACGGCCAGGTTGCTTGGCTGGTCGTTCGTTTCATCGTTCGGCACATTTGGTTGGTTATTTCCATTTTGTAGTGGTTCATGGTTCCTGTTCACTGATGGTCTATTGTTAGTCTCGTCGGACGCGTGGTACCATGGTTCTGGGTGCCAATTTGAGTTGTATCTTCGGTGGTTATTCCGCCTTCTCCCACTAATAAAATTTACATGACGTCGATTGTCACTTCTATTTGGATTACCCCCGGGTCCCCGGTTGTACTGGTAATTGGGATGATACCGGTTGCCGTAGTAATTATGGTCATTGGGGTGACCGTTGGTACGTCGTTCAGGTTCCACTCCTCGGTAATTCTCATTTGGTCGGTTATTATTATTTGGGCTGTTTCTATTATCATTTTGATTTCCTGAGTGATGGTTCTGTTGCCCTCGGTTACCAGGCTGATTATTCGGAGGGTGATGCTGATTATTTCCATTGAATGTTTGTTCTGCATTATTATCATTGTTATTTCGGCCCCAGTTATTCCGATTATTGCTTTGTGGATAATTGTATGGTCCATGGAAATTAGGTGTATTGTTGTGTTCATTCCACTTATTGTATCTTTGGTTTGTGATCCTGTTTTTTCGATACTGGTTATCGTTCTCCAGGTCCTCCAGTAGACTAACCATTCCTTGAATTGTTTTTATTTGGCCTTGTCGCCTGGCCTTCTGGATGGCTTCTTCATAATGATAACCCAGTTGTATTACCAACGACTCCTCGGGTATCCTGGGTTCCAAATTTCTGGCTAAGCATACCTTTCCCAGAAAGTACGATGTTAACGTGTGTCCTCCTTGTGTCTCGTACCTTCCGTTACTGATGTCATTGCTGACCACATTCTGTGTTGATTCGGACCAATACTTCTCCCTGAACTGTTTCTTGAACTCTTGGGTATCATTGATCTCAGGTCGTGTGGCCGTCCACCAATTGTCATGGGTGTCACGGAACATCTCATCGATCATACTTCTTACACTGGACCATCTGGTTTCTCTGTTCTTCTCTATCAGCTCTTCTACCCGTTTGAGGAATTCTATCGGGTTTCTCCGGTAGCTACGAAAATTGATTATTTCTCGATTTTCACTGGTTATGAACTGTGTGTGATTATATGGTTTTTCTCTTAATGCATCTAATTCTTCCTGCATCTGTTTCTCTCGTATATTGATTCCCTGGATTTTTTCTCTGTTTTCTCGGGTCAGTCCGTCTATTTTATCTATGACGGTGTATACTTTCTCCACCCGATTGTTTACATCCAGTTGTATTTCTTGGTGCCTCTCCTCCAGTTCCTTGACCACCTCCTGTTTGTTCTTCTGGCACCCTTCAGTAAGGACTTGGTAGAATTCCGTCGCTCTCAACTTACTTTCCTCCTCAACGTTATTAATTTTATTATTTAATTCTTCTCTGATTTGTATCATTGTTTCGTTGGTCTCCGTTACCGTTTGTCTGATCTCTTCTCGACATTCGACTAGCTGTTGCTTCCATTCCTCCTTGGTTTTCTTGCTTTCTTCCTCGATTTTTCGTTGGAGAATATCATGGTTATTTTCCATCTTTTTATTTACTAATTCTAGATCCTTTTTGATCTGTTTCTTCAGCTCTTCGCTCTTCTTTTCCAATGCCTCCTGACTTCTCTTCAAGTCTTCATGGTTGCTTTCTATTTTGTCATTCAGGAATTCTATACTCTCCTTCATTTGCTTCTTCAATTCTTCCTTGTCGGATTCTAATTTTTTATTTAAATCTTCCTTGTCTCGTCTTCTCTCTTCCTTATCCGACTCTAATCTGTTCATTTGTTCCATCATCGTTCTCATCAAACTATCGAGTTTCGTTTCTTCTGTCGGTTTGACTGGTTGGTTATTTACCCTGACTTCTGCTTCCATTTCCGGTTCAGGTGGATTGGGATTTTCCATTTGGTCCTCCTGTGGATTTTCTTCTGACAATTCTCCAGTTGTTTCCTCCACTTCTACTTCCTCAACTTCCTCCATTTCTTCTGGGTGTCCTTCTTGGTTTGATGTTTCCTTCCCTTTGCGCCTCGTAACCATACCGTGTCTATTCATGACCGCCGCTAGTTAGTCCTTCTAGCCCCACGTTGGGCGCCAATATGTAACTAGTGAATATTGGTGTGTGTACGTCCTTCTTTGTTAAAGCCCCTCGTTGGGTTCGTCAATATGTAACAAGAAATTTGGTCGTACCTGTCAAAATGTATCACACTTGTTTATTTCGTGTATTAGTGTGAATGTAGTGTGTTTGCCTCACACTGGTCATTACATAAATCGACGTCACTACTGGAGTCCGTAGAATTGTCAATGTTACCAGTACAACCTACCTGTTAATTCATAGGGGTTGCTATTCCCGGGTGGCGCCAAATTGTTTCTGTTAAAACAATTAAAATACTGTATTTAATTTCTAAGATAATACGTGATATTAGCATGGACAGCTGTGGCGTTCGAATTGTTCCCGCTGCTAGTCAGGTTGTCAACTCGTCCACTCGTGATGAGCGCTAGTTGGCTGTTGCTTAAAACTTCGCTAACACACATATATTCTACAAAATCCTATGAAATAACAAGATAGTAATGATCTGTACTGTATTTTTTAATACAAATTGGGTCATCAATAAATATGACAAATGAATTACAAACAAATTTATAACATTGGCTCCGGCGTAGAGCTTGAAACACAAAATATCTCAGAGTTGGCAAAATTGATTTCAAAAACATTAGCGTTGCCTAGACGGCATCCGTCACTTTTAATAAATTACAATGTTTAAAATCTGGAGTTCTTTTGATCATGAAATAAGACATAAACGTTGGTTACATTAAAAAAGTACACTACCATACCTTATACGTACTTAGAAGTTATAATGTGTTTATACAATTTGTTCGGTAGTGTCGTATTTCTGTTACAAAAATTGTGTTCTCAAATAAGGTTATATTGAGTTTAGTAAAAATGTTTTTTATGTAAGTAAATTATGCCTTTACCTTTGAAAGAAAATATTACTTTTTAAATAGTGAGAAATTTTATCATTTGAAAATAATTTAAGTAATTTAGGGTTTTGGGAATAAGGAATTTATTCGGTACTTATCAGTTCATCTCACGTTGAAATGTCGTGATCAGGATAGTCGTATATTCTTCGAATTTGGTCTGGTTTTAAACTTCCAACATCTTCTACAATCTGGTCTGGGTTTTTTCTTTAATTAATTTAGTTAATCTGGTTCCTGGACATCATGTATTCTTTATAGATCGACGTCTATTCATTTTGGGTCATCTTGGTTCACTGATTCGACTTTTTATAACTGTTTAAATTAAAATCTCAATCATTCCAATTTTTCGCGTCACTTACCCACGCTTCGTTTTTCAGAGTCTATATAATTTAACGGAAAATAAGCCCTCAAACGTCTCGTTGTCATAGTAACCATAATTCGATGATTGGTTAATTGCTCCTTTAGGACATTGTTAAAATATTTGAATTTTTATTCATATTTACTAAGTATTTTCCTAATGATTTTATTCCTTTATAATTCCTTTGGGATAATAAATGACATCACTATTATTTTTCTTTCCTTTCAAAGTTTACAATGATACCTCATAAGGTCATATTCTGTTATACATTAACTATAGTCTAATTATTTGACATTTAATAAATAACATATCTTTCTTAAATTAAACTATTACAATGCTATTTCTGTGTTAAAATAACTGATATATAATTACTGTCCATTCACTGGTCTTAGATTAGTAAGATTTCTTGTGAAATTGATACAATTTACATTTGAATGTCTTTGGCAGTTAAATGTTTTTCATAGTCAAAATCAGCCATGATTGTTTTTTAGTGTATTTCCTTTTTAAATTACATTCTGAATTCAGCCTGATGGGCTTCACTTATTTGTTTGTGTTTTAACTACTATTCAACATATATTTTCATTGCTCTTCCTTTAAAATATCATAATTAGGTTTATGGACTGTAGGTTCCTTTCAGCCATATTCCTCCTTTAACATTGAACCAACTATTCTTTACAAGTCATTAGTTATTACTAGTACTAACATTGATTTCTTTCTTGAGTTACAAACTAAAGTGATAAACCTTGTCACTTTTCATAAAATTATGAAGGTTAATTCCCCTTTCAACATGGGGTGTTGTATTCTTTGCAATCTTAATTTTAATAACAAAACTTTAATCCTATTCTATCATGCCATGTTAACACAAGTTATTTGTCTGGGCTTTCTCCCTGAATAATATTACAAGCTTCCTTAATATTAATTTGGAATACTATTTCTAGTTACACCTAGATATATTACTATTTATAATATCACTCCAATCATTGGTTGTTCACCAATGTTTCACAGAGTGTCTGCTTACTTATCATTCTATTTTTAATGTTTCACATACACTTTCACTATTTTTTAGGGTACTAACACTTCACTAAAGCACTTCACTTTGGTTCACTGTTTTGTATTTAGTGTTTATTTAATGGGTAATCCCTATACTTTCTCCTACCATTTCTCACTATTTTGTTTTAGTATGACATTTACTATTAACAATATTAGGTTATTTGTGTTTTGTTAAATCTAACCTTTCTGACTGGGTTAGTGTACTTTTTCTATATTATTATATTTTACAATTGTATTGTCTTTAAAATGGGTACATAGGTTAAGTTAATGATAATAATAACATTGGTTTCATTAATACATAATTATTCAAGGTTTATTGACCGTATTCTATCTTTAAGCATACTATCTTTCCCTTTTATATGTGTGTTATTTTCCCCTTGGGTTTAACCTGTCTCCTCTTCATTCTTCCTCTTCTTCATCTTCTTCATCTTCAATAGTCTTCATCCTGGTTCGGTTCTCCTCTTCATTCTTCCTCTGATTCTTCTCTCGTTAGTTCATTGTTTTGTCTATCATATTTTTCTTAAGTATGTTACGTGGTTCCCTTCTTTATGTTTAGGTTGTTGGCTCAATCACTTGGGTTGGGTAATATCGTTGTACGTCTTGTCAAAGTATTTACATTTTAATCATTTTTTAAACATTTTATTTTATATGAAGTATTTTTATATCAAGAGTTATCTTTTTTATCACTGGTACGGGATTTGGCTTAATTGTATCGTTACACCGTGTAAACACAAAACAAAAATTATTAGCCTATAGATGCATTGTACATTACTTTAAGGTTTTTGTCATAACTCCTGATCCCATTGAGATCCCACTCTAAATGTTTCTGGATGTATAGCTTATAATATTAAAAGAAACATATATATTTTCAATTTTTTTAAAAAACATTATCTCTAAAATGTATGTAAAAATGTTTTTTGGATTAAAAAAAAAATAAATAAATAAATTCACCAAACATAGTCAAGTAGCATATTAAATTAAACCTTGTAAGATTCTCTTTAAAATGAGGGGTCAAGCAAGTCTCTAGACCTTATAGAACTTCAGTTATTCAAGAATTAAAAAGTTCATGAAAGCCGAAAAACTGTATTTTTTCTAAATTTTAAAAATTAATTACATCAAAACCCAAACAGATAAAAAAAAATCTAAAAATATATTTTCATTTCTATCATAAGGGAGAATGGTTCCTGAAAGTTTCATTGAAATCTGAAATGGTCAGGTTGAATCTTAAAATTTTTTGTTCGGTTTGGGATGGACGTTTGTGCCTTTTTTGAAAGCTGAAGTGATTAATAGAAATATTCCTTTTAGGCCCCTTTAACAAAAAATTGTGTGTGTGTGTGTTTTTGTGTGTGTGTGTGTGTGTGCTTGCGCACATGCGTGTATTCATTTTAGTTACTAAGTATAGATCACAATACGCACAAGTAAACAGTTTACATAGAGAATTTGAGGTGGAAACTTAAAAACCAACCAAATGATTACAGATCATTTTATTGCTACCTGGAACAGTCTGATCACTATAATTATAAACTGTTAAATCCATAAGAGTTATTATTGTAATATTGTGCAGCTTTTTTTTGTAGATTTTTGTGATTGAAATTTAAAAAAAAACTTGTTATTTCTATTTATTTTGGTATAATCATGAAGGTAAGTGTTACATTAATAGGTACCTAAAATTTACAAACTTATGAAACAATAAAGAGACATTTTACATTAAAATATAAATAAAACAAATTATACCACAAAACTGGCAGAAATTTTTTAAAAACTTCCTAATGAGTAAGATTCTGTAAATAGTTGCATCAGATAAAATTAAATTGGTATTCTCATTTTGCTACAGATATGAAGCAAAGATTCTCATAAAATGGACGTAGAAGTCCTCAAAAACAAACATTTCAGAATCATTCTAGGAAGTGTGCAGATACGTAGTTGGCTGAAAATGTCAGCTAACAAATCAGTTCATTACTAGAGGCTGTGGAGGTCACATGTAAACAGTGTTTTGAACGTTGCGTGTTGTCTTAGGTTTATGTATGTGTGGAATAACGAACAGTTTTAAGGTTTAATTGTTGATTTCTTTTTGAAATTGTAACAAAACAGTGAATTGTTAAATACAAATCAATAAACTGTGTACATAATGGGCACTTCTGTATAAGATTCGAATAGTAAGCAAAAGACTGTTTATTATTAAAATTTTTAAGCAGAATAAATTACTGCACTATAAATATTATGAACCAAGTTGTATACATTGCAAAATGAATAAAAATCAGAAGACTACCTCTTTCAGAGGTACTCAGTAGAGGATATAACCTCAAAAACTAGGATACAATTTTGGACCATCCCTCAAGCACTAGAAGATTAGCAGTGTTTATAGCAAAGAGGTTTTGTATTTGCAAGGCATTTACAGAGCACCACAATTAAAATGTTGGTACTTACATAACTAATTAGCTTAACTATTTTAATTCAGCTTATATAATTACATTTTTGCCAGCACAGTTTTTCAATTTTTGACATTCCATTTTTTCTTAATCCCTCTGGGGGGGATTTAATCCCCCTCTTGCTGTGCCACTCGTATGTGTGACTTAAGTACTTCTGCAGCAAATTTAGCTTAGTTGTGGAACTTTCAATTAATTTAGCTTCAGGTTCATTTATGCCTTATTGGTCCAGCCTCCAAGATTTCAGTGAGGTATAACCGGCAACTAGAAATGCTGCAAGTTTTGTGTATATTCTTTGTAATGTTTTCTTGTTTATTATAATGTTCGTGTGTGTTTCTTTTCTAATGTATTTTACAGCTCTTAGCTGCTCCACTTCTTTAGCTCAAATCAGTATTTCTTTACAGTTATTATAAAACACAATAAAGTATTTGTTAAATAATATAATTGTAAAATCATAATGGGCCATAGACAACAAACACTTTTGCAAATCATTATCAGAAAAGTAATATGTAAACCTATATCAGTGTTATTACTGACACACCATCCTGGTTACTGGTTTTGCAGCCCATATATCCAGTGACTATTGGGCTTCATGTAGTCATAATAACAAATTTTGCAATTGCGTTGTGGGTGATCATACAGTGACCCCCAAATATGTATTTTGACCTTCAGATTTTTCTTTGACACAATGCTATGTAATATATGTATATATATATATTTTTTTTTACTTTTGTGTTACACGTGGATTATAAAATAAAAATTCCCCAAGAAGAGCCTTTTGAATTTGGTAGGTCAGTTGTTCAGAAAATTTGTATACTGGAACACTCCTGACAGAATATTCTTGCAGCCAGCCGTAAGCTTTATATCCACTAATACAGTCTCGGTACAGTCTCATTCTGTGAGTTGTGCCAGCTGAAGGTCGGTTCTTTGGCTGTGCCATGATCTTTTTTATTATACCAAAACCTTATTTAGACATGACTATTGACCTGCGTACAATATTGTAATCACTTCAGGCATTAGAATAGTTTTAGAGATAGATTAGCAAGAAAAGTATAAAAGCACACCATTAAATATAGAATGAATCCATTTATCATCAGTCCTAGTTACTTTTATCTTGCGATGGGGGGGGGGTACTTTCACAAGCTGGAGTGAGAATCCTTAATCAAGGCTTGTCTTCTTGTTTCCTCTGTTATCTTCAAAAACTATTAAATGTTTACATAATAAGAATAAAATAAAAGTATAGTTTTAAGCAGTTTTCACTAACAGTGATTATTGAGACCACTTTTATTGAGAATTTGTAACTGATTAGTTTGTTTATATTTGCAGATAGGCCAAGGGTAAAGGATTTGTTCAAGCCGTGGCTTCCAATTCGTTAGTTACTGTCTACGGAGTGCATTTTATCATAGTACTGGGTGAACTGTTTTCAGTTTATTGTATATATGTTAGTGATCAATAATTAAATTAAACTGCAATCTTGTTATATGAAATGTATTTATAATATGCCAAATACAGTGTACATAATTGTTCGCAAGGTGTTCTCATTAAACCTGGAACTTCATTGTGTTTGTGTTTATTTTATTTTTAATGAAGAAATTTGTGTTAGTGGTTGAAATCACAATCAGAATGATCAATATTGCACACCACTATATAAAAATTATTCCGATTAGCGCTTTCAAGCTTCACAGCTCATCGTCAGATCAGGAATAGACCGAAATTATGTCATACCCAACCCTTCACCCCTCTCCCCCACCCTGCTCACCCACAACAAACTAAAATTAATGACCCTTCCCCACCCCCTAAACTCTGTCTCCCCATCTGTACAGTTACATATTTTTCTAGTAAATTCCTTGTGTTTCAGTGTGTGTGTGTGTGTGCATCCTTTTAAACTACCCACTTCCTCTCCACACACATGGGTCAGTCACACACCCTTATTTTAAAACAACCAATTACTACTATGAAATATAATTCTTAATCTTATCTATCTGCCCTCTCTCATTTACTTCTTAATCATGTTATAAAATATTTCTTCATTATCAAATTTAATTTTAATATTAATTAAATTGTCTAACCCTTTTTCTCTTTCTTTCAATATTTCTAACTCCTCTCTAAGCTTCCTTTCAACTGTGTTATTTACTACTTTTACAATTTCGTATTCTTCCAAAGGATTAACAAACTTGTGGTTGTCTTCTATGAAATGTCTTGCATATAACGAATTGGTTGTTCTATTACCTTCTCCACGTTTGTGGTCAGACAACCTGCATGCGAATTTTCGTCCTGTCTCCCCTATCTCCCCTAGGTACACTTTGTTGCAGTCTTTACATTTTAATTTATAAATTCCGCTTTTCTGTAATACTGGAATTTTTTCTATATTCTTATTCCTTATCTTATCAAATACCGTTTCACATTTTTTAATAGCTATATCAACTCCATATTTATTAAAACATTTTATAATTTTTCTAGTATGTGAACCTATGTATGTCAATGACCCTGCATAATTCTTTTGTTCTAGTTCTATTTTAGCTTTTTGTATGTTGACCCTTTTCATAACTTTATCCACTATGTTGGTGCTATAATTATTATTCCTTACAATTCCCTTTATCGTTTTTAACTCCCTATCTTTTGATTCGGTCTCTTTTAAACACTTCTGAGCTCTGTAACAAAAGGAATTGATTGCCGCCATTTTATATCCGTATGGGTGGTACGACTCTCTTGGTATAATTATATCAGAATACGACTCTTTCCTAAATATCCCAAACTGTAGTTTCTCATTATCTTTAATTTCTATGTTTAAATCTAAGTAATTTATTTGCTTACCTCCTATCTCTTCCTTAAATTGTAAGTTTTTATCCTTATTATTTACCTCCTTTATAAACTCATGCACTTCTTCTATGCTTCTTTCCCAAACTACTAATACATCATCAACGTATCTAGACCATAATTTTATATTGTCTTTATACTTAGTGGAAGTTATTAATTGCTTTTCAAAATCATTCATGTATATTTCAGCAAGAATAGGGGATAATGAAGACCCCATAGGTAAACCTTTTTTCTGTATATAAAACTTGTTATTAAACCTAAAATAGTTCTGATTTACACATTCTTTAATTACTTTCATCAACTCCTTTTTATACCTGTATTCTCCCATATTATTATCGTTTATTAACTTAATAACTTTATTTACTGTGATATTAGTAAACATGTCCTTAACATCCAGTGATATCAATTTTGTATTTACATTAATGCTAATATTTTCTAATTTTTCTATCAATTTTATATTATTCTCTATGTTGTATTTTGTCCCAAATTCATATTTCTCTTTCAGTACTCTGCTAACTTCCTTTGATAATTTATAAATAGGTGCATTAATAAAAGAAACAATCGGTCTAAAAAAAGGAACACCTCTCTAAGAATAACTATGAAAAAAGAGTAATAAACCTTACAGAGGTAAATTTCAATACGGAAGAAAAAGAAATGTTAGCGAAAGGCTTAAAATACGCACCGCCACCAGAATTAAATCAAGAAAAAACGATTATTGAATGCGAAAGCATAATACAAAAACTAGGAAATGAAAATGATAAAAAAAGAATAAGGTGGGAAAGTAGGGAATGTAGTAGATAAAATATTTAAGAAAAGTTTGTATAATTCAAAGAATGAACAAAAAATCAAAGCAACTGTAACTAAACTAAAGAATAAAATAAAGAAGAATGATATTATAGTTACGAAGGCGGATAAAGGAAATACAATGGTACTAATGAGAAAGGAAGAATACATAAAGAAAACGGAAGAATTTATAAGGGAAGGACCATACGAGGAAATAAAGTATGATTATACAAGTAAGTACCAGTCAAGGATAAAACAAATGATGAAACAGATAACGTTTATAGAAGAAAAAAAGAAAAAGTATTTATTGGAAAGTAATCCAACAGCACCAACTTTTAAAAGTCAGGTTAAGATACATAAAGAAGGAAAACCAATTAGACCGATTGTTTCTTTTATTAATGCACCTATTTATAAATTATCAAAGGAAGTTAGCAGAGTACTGAAAGAGAAATATGAATTTGGGACAAAATACAACATAGAGAATAATATAAAATTGATAGAAAAATTAGAAAATATTAGCATTAATGTAAATACAAAATTGATATCACTGGATGTTAAGGACATGTTTACTAATATCACAGTAAATAAAGTTATTAAGTTAATAAACGATAATAATATGGGAGAATACAGGTATAAAAAGGAGTTGATGAAAGTAATTAAAGAATGTGTAAATCAGAACTATTTTAGGTTTAATAACAAGTTTTATATACAGAAAAAAGGTTTACCTATGGGGTCTTCATTATCCCCTATTCTTGCTGAAATATACATGAATGATTTTGAAAAGCAATTAATAACTTCCACTAAGTATAAAGACAATATAAAATTATGGTCTAGATACGTTGATGATGTATTAGTAGTTTGGGAAGGAAGCATAGAAGAAGTGCATGAGTTTATAAAGGAGGTAAATAATAAGGATAAAAACTTACAATTTAAGGAAGAGATAGGAGGTAAGCAAATAAATTACTTAGATTTAAACATAGAAATTAAAGATAATGAGAAACTACAGTTTGGGATATTTGGGAAAGAGTCGTATTCTGATATAATTATACCAAGAGAGTCGTACCACCCATACGGATATAAAATGGCGGCAATCAATTCCTTTTGTTACAGAGCTCAGAAGTGTTTAAAAGAGACCGAATCAAAAGATAGGGAGTTAAAAACGATAAAGGGAATTGTAAGGAATAATAATTATAGCACCAACATAGTGGATAAAGTTATGAAAAGGGTCAACATACAAAAAGCTAAAATAGAACTAGAACAAAAGAATTATGCAGGGTCATTGACATACATAGGTTCACATACTAGAAAAATTATAAAATGTTTTAATAAATATGGAGTAGATATAGCTATTAAAAAATGTGAAACGGTATTTGATAAGATAAGGAATAAGAATATAGAAAAAATTCCAGTATTACAGAAAAGCGGAATTTATAAATTAAAATGTAAAGACTGCAACAAAGTGTACCTAGGGGAGACAGGACGAAAATTCGCATGCAGGTTGTCTGACCACAAACGTGGAGAAGGTAATAGAACAACCAATTCGTTATATGCAAGACATTTCATAGAAGACAACCACAAGTTTGTTAATCCTTTGGAAGAATACGAAATTGTAAAAGTAGTAAATAACACAGTTGAAAGGAAGCTTAGAGAGGAGTTAGAAATATTGAAAGAAAGAGAAAAAGGGTTAGACAATTTAATTAATATTAAAATTAAATTTGATTATGAAGAAATATTTTATAACATGATTAAGAAGTAAATGAGAGAGGGCAGATAGATAAGATTAAGAATTATATTTCATAGTACTAATTGGTTGTTTTAAAATAAGGGTGTGTGACTGACCCACGTGTGTGGAGAGGAAGTGGGTAGTTTAAAAGGATGCACACACACACACTGAAACACAAGGAATTTACTAGAAAAATATGTAACTGTACAGATGGGGAGACAGAGTTTAGGGGGTGGGGAAGGGTCATTAATTTTAGTTTGTTGTGGGTGAGCAGGGTGGGGGAGAGGGGTGAAGGGTTGGGTATGACATAATTTCGGTCTATTCCTGATCTGACGATGAGCTGTGAAGCTTGAAAGCGCTAATCGGAATAATTTTTATATAGTGGTGTGCAATATTGTTCATTCGGATTGTTTGTTTTATTGTAAAGTATTTTTATTAATATGGAAAAATGTATTTAAATAGAAATAACGTATGAGGGCATGATTTAAATTACTTTCTGTAATATTTTATATACACAATTTTATATTATAATGTGCTATTTTACTGTTATACTGTAAAACTTTTAAAACAGTTATTCTTTAGCTATCAGATTTCATCTTGATTTAACTTGTAAGAAATAATTTTTGTTAACTTCTCAAAATTATGCTTTAGGTTTACTCTGTAGGGGTTGGATAATTTTTTACACTGTTTAAAATTTTCAGGTTAGAAAATAACAGTGCAATCAGTTTGTTGTATTAAGAACTTTAATTAAGAAAGTTGTGTTAGTGGTTGTAATCACAAACAGAATTATCACTGTTGCACACTACTATAGAAAAATTATTCCGATTAGCGCTTTCAAGCTTCACAGTTAATCGTAATAATTTTTCTATAGTGGTGTGCAATGGTGATAATTCTGTTTATTAAGAACTTGTAAATCTACTTAAATACTATTTAAATGTAGCGGTCACTTATAGTACTCTGGACCAGTGGTTTCTAACTTAAAAGCACCAGAGGGACACAATTAAGCTCATGAACCTACTGGTGGGCTACAACATAAGCAGTCAACTTTTGACAAGTATACAAAAATATAAAAAGGCAGTATTTAATTGTAGATAGAAAAAAGAGGTAATTTGCACATTTATCATGTTGTATTACACATCTTTATTATGTCAGTAAAATAATTATGATTTAAGAAAGATATTAAACATTGTACATTTACATAAAATTGAAATGTTACAGCCAGTGAAGCAGGAATGTCCACATTGAGCTGAATTGTTACTGATCTCAGTAAGTGAAACAGAGAAGAGTCTGCTGTTCTTCTTGATTAACAATAATGTACTTCCAAACATTACGGTTCAAGGATGACATCAGACAAGTGTGTCTGCTACTTGTAATATGATGACAATAAAACAGAATTAGAGCAAATAAAGTTCAGTAAACAAATAAAGTGAAATCAATTTGACATTTATTATTGAATCAGTGAAAATCTTGTTATAGATGTCTCCTGCAAGACTTAAATTTATTGCAAGTAAATAGAGTGATTATTAAATTGATTTTTCAAGAAAAGGCCACAGACCAGTGACGTGGCATGGGTGCATAACACCTGTTGCTGGTTGTGATAGGCCTAAAACTTAACCTAAAAATTGATTCGAATTATTTCTTGTACCAAGTGTCTTTTTAGAGCATTTTCTATCATTTGCTGGCAGAAGAAGAGGGCCTCGGTTCAACGTGATCTGACTCCCATTATACTTACACAGAATAAATCAGAACACAAATAATTGAATTAAAAGTAATAAAGACAAACAGAGAAACACATAAATAAACGAACAAAACACAAATAGGTACATAGTAACCGATGCACGTCAGTTCCAAAAACAAACATAGCTGCTATTGAGCATTTTGCCAGTTTATACAGTGGCAGCACATTGGGTGGAGGAGTGTGTTCCCCTCCACAGTTTGTACAGTGATAACTAGTATGAGGTCAGTGACCGTATGCAGTGAAACATTGTTGATGTCTAAGACGGCAACATTTGAAAGCAATACTACACTTTTCTCAAGTTTTCCTACTAATATTGTTTGGATTTCAAATTATTCAATAACTAAAGTATTTATTCTGTGATATTCTCTTATTTCCAGTACTGTTGCTGCCGACAACAGTGGTTACATGGACACACGTTATTGACACAGACCATCAGTTGGAAATTACTGCTGTAGGCTTGTGAACTAGCCTCATTGGTTTCGCTTTGGATTAGTAATGTAAAATACCTAAAATTCTTAAGTACTCGAATATTTATGAATGTGCCATAAAATATTGAATATATAAAATAAAAAGTAAATTTAAACAATATAAAATAAAAATTAAAAAAAAAATCATTCTATTTCTGATGACAATAGTAATATAAAATAAACTGTCAAATCATTGTAATAAATATAAAGAAAATATATCTTGTTCAAAAAATATAAAATATTATTATTGATAAAAAAATATATGTATTTTTTATTCATTAACGTATTTTCAGAGAACATGAATTTTGTTTTAAGGCTGTTATCCAATTCTTCACGTTAAAGGTTTTTTGGATCATGAAAATTTCTAATCTTATGTTATTTGCATGTAACTTGTATAAAGTTTAACCACTGTGACAATCAGGTTAGAATAACAGATAAGCAATTTAAACTATATTTATTTCATTATTAATACCTTAAATTATTTCTGTGCACTCAGAATCTTTACTTACATTCAATTCCCAGTAGAGTATCTGTTCTGAACAAAGCAACAGTAATCAACTGATTGCCATCCGATCTCCAGTGTTGCAAACAGAAATGAAAACTCAAATTTCCCTTTCACATGTTAGTGCCTATTTCGTATTTTAAATGCACATAACATAAATCAGAAAACATTGTTCATTATCTGTAATTGTCAAATATACATGGGTTATTTTATAATTTTTATGTATACTATTTTAAGTCAGGACAAACAGAAATTCAGTTTCAGAATTTGTTTACTTTGTTACCTGTACATAAATAAAATATTACATAATGTATTAAATTATGAAGGCATATTTTGGGGGAAACGAGGTTTTAATTGGATAAAAACAGGAATATTACTCATATAAATTTGTATTCCTGAGTATTTATAATTTTTTTTTAGAGCACAGATATTTGAACTATTAAGTGTAGTCAATATAAGTTTATTTATAGCGTCACAAAAAAAACGATGCAATATAAATTGTATAATTTACAGATACCCCCCCCCCCCACTGAATATTTACCTCGCCCATATGATTATTCTGGCTTGACTGAGAGTTTTAATTTTGAAAGAATCCATTGTCCTTGGTGACTTTCAAGTAGGATAAATATCCTCTAATGACAATGCCAGCATCCTGTAGAGTCAGAGCAGTGATAGGAGTGGTAAAAATGTGAATAATAATGTTAATCACAAATTGGCTAAGTATCAGACAGTATGTGGCACAATTCGCTGAGTTCTGTTGAGAAAAACAAGGAAAGAGACTCAACTAAAATTTTATAAGGTACTGGCTGTGCAAGTGTTATTGTGTGGTTCTGAAACTTGGGTTCTGGATACAGGCATCAGAGATGAGAATCTTGCTATGTGTTAAAGGCTGCACACTCTGCAATGAAGACATTTGTAAAGAATAGAGCATTTTTAATATCCAAGATCATATTGCAGAGAACAAAGAGAGATGACTTTTTCTCATCTGAGTAGGATGCCAGATGGCAGGTTGCCTAAGGAAGTATACCAGCCTCTTGGATAACGAAGTATAGGAAGATCTAGGAAGCATTGGTGAAGTGGATGTATTCCTTTGGGACCAGACTGAGTGTGATTCACATAGTTCCTGATAGAAGAATCCATTGCCTCATCTGCTGATAGAAATGCTGAGTGAGACATTTGATAACTTAATGATATAAACATTGCATGTTAGTAAGCTTCATTTTTTTATATAGAAGACTTAACAGATAAATGTAGGTATGTTCTCTGCAAACAAAGTTTTTCCTTTTGGTATATGGAAACACATACTGCATACTGTTATATGTTGTTTTAAAAAAACTTGCTGGTGCCACTGAAAGGAGGAACGCAGTCACCACATCACACATTGTGAAATTGTTTTAAGTTTTTCCATTGAAAATTTTCTATTCATAGGAGGAAGTGTCAGAATGCTACTGTGAATCAAACAAACGCACATAAAACGCAAGCCTGGAGTAGTTGATTGAAACAGAGATTTTAATAATTCAAGCATTGTCTTTTATGCTTTGTATATTTATATTTAAATAAGAAAGATTGTTATGTACTTTGTTATTTTTTGAGGATATTACTTGCTTTGTACATGGTGTCTTTTCTCTTGCCTGTATAATTTCTCAGCTAAGTAAGACAGTACATTTTATTTCATATTTTTTTTGATGTAGAGTGGTTGTGTGTGTAGTGTGCATCCATGTGTGCTTGTGTTGTTTTCATCACTTTTTAACACCATTTATGAAATTATTAGGTATCACAGTTCAACTTAGCATTAAGATTGACAGTCCATTAAGATTGGTATTGCGTGGTGACAGAAATTGGAGTAACTGTCATGAAGTAACTTTTCTTCAAATAAGTATAAAGGTATTTTGCTACAATCAGGTAAACTGAAATTCATATTCTGAATGCTTTTTTTTAATTTACACTATTCAGGTCTATGTCACTGCTTGACCATTAACATGTTAACATTTGTTTTTTAGAGAGAGAAGTATAATGAGAGAAGAAAACTTAAATGTAAGTAATGAAGAAAGCCAGAATCAATCAAGGCAATGAGCCGCAAAACTGACAGGTATAGAATAATAAAATGGTGTTTGCCTGGTATTAATTCTTTGAGCATATGCTACAAGAAAAATAAGGGTTTGTAAACACACAAAAATTTTAACAATTGACACTACAAAATTCTCTTCATATTTTGTATATTTATATTTAAATAACAAATAAATGTTAAGCTTTTCAGATGTTTGACATTTTATTAATTAATTTTAACTCTTGGATGTTTTTGCCACACAATAGAAAGTTTTTGTCAAAGTATAGAAAGCAAATACTACAAAAGAATATGTGTAGACCAACTTTCTAATTCCTGCTGTTTAACAGCGCAGTGAGTATAGCACATGGTTGAAACTAATTTTACTAAAATTCAGTATTTTACAATGTTATTGTTTAGACATTTTAAATTTTAGTCATGATAAACATTCATGACTTCAGTAATATTTTGTTTACTTTTTCAGGTGTATGATAAATTGTGCCTAATCTTTATAAAGAAGTGAAGAAAAATAAGATTCAGTGTATATAGTCTCTGAATGAATGAGCTAATTTAGCCAGCTGGGAACATGCAAATTTGAAGATTATATCAGTAGTTTTCATCAAGCCTATTGAGTTTTCACTCCTTACCAAGGCATCAACTAATTAATGGTAGAGAGATATAAAAACAACAAACTTTGTTTATAAGAAAAATAAAAAATTGGTATGGAGAACCATACATGACTTCCATTTCGAATTAATTATAAGATTATTTTTAATATGTACACTCAGAACAAAACTAAATATATCAGCATGCTTTTGCTAAAAACGCTGAGAAATATAATCACAATACGAATTGCACATAGTCGTTAATATTTTAAAAATAAAGAATTAATTACATTAAATTATATTTTATTTAAACAACGTGAAAGAAAGCAAATACCGCCCAGCGTTTGTAATCTGTGAATTTCTGAAAACAAAAAATTATTTTGTTTACATTCCGTGGTTACGATATTCTGTTTACATGGAACAATATCAATTGTTAATATTTTATTGAAATATTTTTAAGTTTTCGGTCAAATAAATTTATAACATCAATAGAAAAAATTACCACCTCCCCCTTCAACTACCCTTTTCATTTATAGATATTTCACCTACCTTTCTGCAGTGGATTATTATGACCTTCTCAGGATACTTTATTTATCAAAATTAAGTACTTTACTCGTGTTAAAACGTAAAACATTGCAGGTAAACTACCCCTTCCCCTTAACTAACTTCACCAAAATCAATAGGTCTTGATTCCTCTACAACTCGGGCACATGTGCAAAAATTATTTGATTCTGTTTGATTTTGCGGCAGTTATCGTTCGCCATAGAAAAAATTCTACACACAGACACATACACACACTTTTTTGGAAAATGACTTTTCTTCATGTTTTGAGGGTAATACAATCAGAATCTGCCCTTATCTCGAACACAGTTTTTTTTGCGGTTACCTTATTTCCATTTCCTTACGGAAGATGGAAGTAAAAGTGAAGCTTAACACTTTCAGTAGGCCTGAATTTAACTTGTATGCTCTACAAGTTGTGTTTGTGTTTTCATGATTATTATATGGAGAGTTGAATGATTTAGGTTATAACCTGTTGGGGGTGTAAGAAACTTTGTACTTGGTGTTCAATGAATGTATTGAACTTACACCTGTACAATAAATCGAATATATTAAACTAATTATAAATATTGATTTTCCAGCTTCTTTGAAAAAGTTTATCATAAATAGTATCAAACATATTGTAAATTATAACCAATTAATCCAAACCATTATCTTGAGGTGAAAATAAAAATGTTTTCCCTATTTTGCATTTATAATTTGAATGGTATGAAAACTGTTAAGCTTTCCAGGAGGGTGTAGTGGGGAGGCCGGCTGATCGGTGTGTTGCTGCCGCTCGCGCAGTGTGCTGTGACGCGTGATGAATACGGATTATAAACAGCTAAACGCCTTTTCTTTAACAGTAAAACGAATTCTTAAACATTGTAAACAAATTAAGCATTTCGTTGTAAACAAGCATAAACGTGTAACATGTTCTTTAATAAACAAAGCTTTTATTCAATTGCGTGAATCTAATTTCACCTGCCTTATTAAACAGATGGCAGGTGAGATGCCTTATTATTCAACCTTTAAAACATTTTAAAAGACAACACTGTTTCTAAAAAATTAGACGAATGCTGGTCAGAATTTAACGCTGTCCAGACGGACATTCATGGTTATGATGAAGATGCTGTCACTTCAGACGAAGAATATTCTACATTTGAAGACAGTTATTTTGAAGTCCATGCGAAAATTGAAGATCTGTGATCTACTCAAGCCAATAAACAAACTGTCTTAGAACCAAAACAGTCTTCACAACAATCAAACATATCTGATAACATAAAACATCCAGATATTCCCCTCCCCACATTTTCTGGTAAATACGAAGAGTGGACAGATTTCTGTGATATTTTTGAGGCTTTAATAAATAATTCATTTAAACTAACAAATATTCAAAAATTCTATTATTTACGTTCGTGCTTAACTGATGAAGCATTGCATACTATAAAGGAAATTAAAATAGCAGCCAACAATTACGATTCGGCTTGGACGCTACTTAAGCAGCGTTACAAAAATAATAGACTCATAATCAAAGCACATGTACAAGGAATTTTAAATTATAAACGTATGGAAAGGTCTTCCGCAGTAGGATTAAGAAACCTACATGACACAATTACTAATCACCTAACGGAACTAAAAAATTTCGGAGAACCAACCGAACAGTGGAGCACACTGTTAGTGTTCTTAGTTATGAGAAAACTTGATCCAGAAACACGAGATCGATGGGAGACGTATCAGGCAAAACATAATCTAAACGACGAAGATGAAGCAGGCGAATCCACCAGCAGACATTCGAACTCATCACACTATCCCCGTCGTTATTCATTTCCAATGTTCATGACATTTATTCATGATCAATCTTTGATTCAGGATATCAGGGAAGAAAATCTTACCCAAAACACTAAAAAAATCACCCTTCCGAGATAACCAAAGGAGTTCTAAATTTCTCCAGCCGCTACACAAAACTGTATGTCATGCAGCAGATACACCCAATCGGCGATGTGCCATATGTATTGAAGATCATGCTACATTCTTACACATTGTAAACAAGTTAAACATTTCGTTGTAAACAAGCATAAATGTGTAACATGTTCTTTAATAAACAAAGCTTTTATTCAATTGCGTGAATCTAATTTTACCTGCCTTATTAAACAAAAACCTTTTAAAAGACAACACTGTTTCTAATACACACAGTTTTAATTAAAAGATTAATGTTTTATACATTATGTTTTTACATTACAGACTATTATACTTTCCAATAAAAAAACGTCAGAATTGACAGTTGAGAAATACTAGGAATAATAATGTTTTCAAAGACAAATGCAATTTGCTGGAAAAAAAAAACGGAAATGCTGCTGGAGAAGTACTAAGCAGCGTAAATTTTGATAATACATGTATGGTAGAAATCTGATGGGCAATGAACCAAAAGTTTCAAGAGTTTTATGGAATATCACATACTATCCAAGAGGCAAGACAGGTTGACAATGTTTAAAAGGAATATTGTATTGCTCAGTAGTATAGCTAAGTGTGTTACTGAGGGGTTACCCCTCCCCCCATTGGGTTAGACACCAGTTAGGTTTTATAAGAAAACTCTGGAGAGAGGCCAGATTGCTAGTGATCATCATATAACATATAGTATGAACTGACAAATCTTCTACTGCCACCAATGCCTCTATCCTCACTTGTCATCAGTGATGTCTCCGAAGAATAATCATGGTCAGTAATCACTCCCCATGGAAAAATTTTGAGTTTTGAGAATTATATACCTAACCTCTCAGGTATATAGATAATATCAAAACTACAGAATTCAATAAAAACCTCTTTAACTTATACATGTCACTGCAGTCATAGGCAGGCAGTTAAGTATGTTAGATTGCTGGTTAATGTAGCAAGAAACCAACAGAGGGAGGGTTTTACCTATGCTGACAAACATCTCATGACTGTGGATGTGGAATTAGTAGTTGCAAACAATGTTCAGAAAGCTTTATGTCGGTGTTTGTTCAAACAGACAACTCAAAAACGTTTGGAATGCTTGCAACAGTATGTGTACAACACAGGCATAATGTACTCTGGGAGACAAGATTCATTAAGCATGTGCTAACGACGTGACTTCATAAAATGATGTGTTTGTACAAATTAATATACTAACAAATGAATGAGATTTTGTGTCAGAGCCGTAAGACAGGATAAACACTGCTAACAACTGTGATTTAATAGTTGTGTATTAATTTAGATCATAAATTTGCAAATATAATATTGAATTATTTTTCTGACAATATAGACATTGCTGCTGTATAGTTGTTAAAAGATAGTAGTATATAGTCAGATTTACTCTACATATAATTCGATGTACTCTACCCACTCGATGTTTTTCTCACTTGAATAATAATATATGCCTGACCAGGGATTGTAGACATACTATTTACACAAAAGAAAAAACAAATAAATTATTTTTCAAATAAATTAAAGTGAAGAAACTTTCCTTCTTAAGTGAAGTAAAGCCAGAAGTAATTAATATAGATGCCATTTATTCCTAGATTTGTATTCTCAATATATACGTATATGCTGTTGAACGTAAAATTGCTATACTACAGCTACTGGTAACTGACATAATAGTTATAAGCAGAAAACTTCAGTTTTCACTATACATTGTGAAAAGCAATTCGTTTCGCTTCAGGCCCAACCTTATAGTAAAGTAACCTTGAGTTGTCCCCCTCCCCCTTTTGACTGCAGGGGTCCCCAGTCACCTAGCCATGTACAGTCATCTATCCAGGATTCTGTACTCATGCATGTGTCATTCAACTATACAATGGACCATATAACCAATCTGCCAGGAGTACATTTGTTAAAATTCAAAGTTTCCATACTGTATGGTTGTGATTCAGTAACTATTGTTTTCCAGATATTTCAATTGTATTTACACAAGTGGTATTAGTATCTTCAACCATTCAAATGTTAGGTGATGAAAGGTCTTCATTTGACCAAGCAAAGATATTAAGACCTCTTAAGGACTATCTGTGAACTTTACAGCTGGTATGTGCAATTGAAACTTTTGGAAGAACTAAAAAATTGGACCATGGCTTTACAGTCCAGAAATTCTGAATTTTAATTAGTGCAATACCAGCTGTAAAAGCTTATTTGTGTCCATTGTGAGGAGTCGAGAGAAATAATACAAGTTTAAGGACATTTTTTACTCAACAAAGTTTATTACATACGTACATCTTACTCTTATAGATTTTATATTACAGTGTATGGTAGTGAGAGTCTTTACTTAATTGAATTAAATCTAAAAAATTAAAACAATTTAATAAATATTAAATGCTTAGCTATCGTCAATGTGTGCTGCTTTGTGTTTACGGAAAGTGAAGAACCTGTGAGCGTACCAAGCAATACAGATGGCAACCAACACAAGACCGATTCCAAGAACCATACCTATAGTTATAGCACGTGTTTTCTTATATGCTGGTATCTGTAGTGTTATCACATTGCTTTCTGCTTCGTAGTCACTGCTGGCGTGCGCTACTACTTGGATTAAATATGTTGATTCCTCCTCCAGATTTGGAACTTAAACATATTGAAATTGGTATTCATAATATGCTGAAAGATTCGGAAGTTTTTATAACTTACTATACCAGGCTATGTACTGAAAAGTCTGTAGAAGACTTTGAAAAATGTAGTTGATTGAGGAAATAAGATATTTTGGATGATATTGATTTATTTATATGTGATTTGATCAAAACTCTCATTCAGCTTTAGTTTATTTGAAAAGTAATGTTTTATTCATCTATATATTGTCCTAATCTCTATTTGACATAACACAATTGTACCAAGATTTTTGTTTTATCTTTACCCCAAGATATAGTTCTTGGGGTTCCACTTATCAGAAGAGAAAAAGATTGCTCAGGAACATATTTGGTGAATACAGCATTTGTAATTGTAAGTATAACACTACCAACTCAGAACACAAAGTTGTATATTGGTAAAAATGTAAAATTGTTACCTTATAGCCTGAACCAATTTTCGCTTTTAATAAGCTTCGTCAGAGGCTGCCGCTGGGAGCATTGTCCGTCTTGTTCTTGTTTGATGTTGTATGAGTGGGGTGTGATATGTTCGAATAATATGTGTGATTTGAATTGTGTCTGCTTGTTTAGGATGTCGTTTTATGTGAGTTTGTATATTTCTAGTTGTTCAAGAGTGTCTAGTTTTCGGCCTCTTGTGTGTACGTGTAGAATATTCATGTTGCAGTTGATGTCCTACCCCACTTTTGCACATTGTGAGGTTTGTCACCATGTTCTGACTCG
Organism: Magicicada septendecula; assembly: GCA_034769895.1. Lineage (NCBI taxonomy): Eukaryota > Metazoa > Arthropoda > Insecta > Hemiptera > Cicadidae > Magicicada > Magicicada septendecula. The sequence continues at coordinate 509,174,744 of CM068369.1, read as the reverse complement.
GGCATACGTAGTTTTTTAAAAATTTGTATCTAAAATATTAGTGTTCTGTGTCGGAAAAGTGTATACATATCATTATTTATACTCAGACATATCATGGGAAACAAAATCTAAGAATGTAGTAAATAAGTGTAGGTGGAATCGTTATTTGGAATTGCGAATTTCAATAAACATGTTTAAAAATTAAAGGATTAATGGTAAATGAATTTATTACAAAACTCACTTGTGTATGAGTGTTGTATGGTCTCTCCTTTTTCCAATGACTGTTCACCGCCCTCTCTGAACCAGCGGATCTGGTATTTCACCACGACATGAGCTCCTTCCTCTGGTGGGTCCCACGTTATTAAGTAACCATTTGCGGTGAGGTCTACATGAACATTACGTGGTGATGACACTTGTAGAACAGGTTCTGTAAAAGCCATAATTTGATTACTGTGATGTGTCATAATTTTAAATAACAAAATTGGTGATATTGTTTGAATTCATCATTTGATAATATTTGAAGTACAAGATATATACTATGTAAGGATAAGATGTAGAATTTGTATGATAGTTGTACTCTGGTGATGAAGATATATTTATACTTCAAAACCAACATGGTTATATACTGTTTGTTAATTATTTGCTTATGAATGTACATATGTTGGACTATTATCATAGCAAAAGAACTAAGAAAGTAGGCAACAGAGTAGCAAAATATTAAGGAATTTGTGTAACACAGAATGGAGTGATTTCCTAGCATATACACATTGGATAAGAACATAAAACAAGATATAATTATCTCACTACCGACTCTGAACACAAAGTTTTTTATTGGTAAAAAGTTTTACCTTATAGCCTAAACCAGTTTTCACTTATTATAAGCTTCATCAGAGGCTGCCACTGGGAGCGCTGTCCATCTTGTTTTTTGGCGACGGCGTCGACTTTTGAAGGATCGATGTTGTGTGTGTGGGGTGTAATATGTTCAAATAATGCGTGTGATTTGAATTGTGTCTGTTCATTTAGGATGTCGTTTTTGTGTGTTTGTATATTTCCAATTATTCAAGATTGTCTAGTTTTCGGCCTTTTGTGTGTACGTGTAGAATATTCATGTTGCTGTTGATGTTTGTGTATGTGTGGTTTGCTTCAATGAGGTGGTTTGCAAAGATGGATTCGGTAGTGTAGTGTAGTGCCTTTGTGTGTTCAATGTATCTTTGTTTGAAGCTACGTCCTGTCTGGCCTATGTAGAATTTGTTGCAATCTGAGCAATTTAGGTTTTAAACACCAGATAGATCAAATTTGTTTTGTTCTTTGTGTGTGTGTGTGTGTGTGTTTTGGTAGTGTGTGTTCCGTTTTGTTTAGTTTTGTATGTGATTCTGTATCCTGCTTTTTTAAATTTGTGGACTATTTTTCCATTGTGGTGCGACAGTACAAATAAGTGATGTACTGAGCATTGAATATAAAAATTTAAATATACCTAATAAACTGTAAATAATTAATAATGTATTAGAAATAAGCATGTCAGCGATTGCAAGCTTGGCTCAGACAAAAATGTGAACAGGTGTTTCGACCTGAATTGACGTGCACACACACACAAATGTAACTGAAAGTGTGTACACCAGTATTTTGCAAGTGTGTGTGACGCAGGTCTATGCAGGCGAGTTTACCACCCCAAGATGAATAATTGCATAATTACTGTTTTTCCGTAATTATTCATAAACCAAGGAGTAAAATCCAAAAACACAATAAAATGTAATAAAATTAACTAAATACTGTGTACAAAAACCACGTGAAAGGGACACACCGTACGAGTGTAGTGGTGAAATAACTGTGTACAGAGCGAAAGGGTTAAGTTGCAATGTCCAAAAATACAGTGAACATGTGTAGTGAAAATAGTTATAAGATGAGTATAAGAGTATACTTACAGGACTCTGCAATTCGCAGAAATAGCGAAATTGACAAGGAGTGGGGGACTGAACCCAGAGACAATTTCAGACATGTCGATTTCGTACAACTGCAGGTGTTGACCAAGACGTGGGTATAAATAGGACACACACGCTACAGTTGTTCTCTTTTTCGATCACCCACAGTGCAGCGGAAGCTTCTGCCCGTCCGCACAAAGTATTTAAATTTTTTTGTAAATAGTTTCATCCTTCCAGTTACATACAGTTATGTAACTGGACTGTAAAAACAAGCAATTTTAATTAGTAACAGAATTACACGAGAAGAAAATCTATATAAGAAGATCAACTGACGTCCGAAACAGCACGAGAAGAAGTTCCAGAGAGAGCTGACGACTTAGTTCCAGAGAGCGAGACAACGCTGGACAAGAGCGAGATGACGCTGGACTCTAGAGGTGACTGCGCTGGACAAGAGGAACACTACTGAAGTCTGGAAACAACGCTGGACAAGAGGAATCGATGCTGAGTTCGAGACGAGGACGATTACAGATGGATCAATTGATTGAGTATGATTGACGACAATAAGGTGATAAACAACTTATTTATCTCTTAATCGAACAATTAACTCAAAGACAATTAAAGACATTCTTGTTCTATTTAAAAGTAAGAGCCAATGTTTATTATAAATATAGAGAGTTAGAATCATAGATGTTATTGAAGTAAGATTAACGTAAATAAGAGCTCAAATTAATATTGAAATGAAAAGAATGCAAAGCATTTAAATAAAAATTAGCGTTTTATAAATCAGTACTGATAAAAGAAAGATAAATTCAGTAACTATTCATATTTTTGAGTTTCCAGTACAATATCTAAAAAGATATTTAAACATTGATATTTCGAAGCTCACTAATTGACTGAGTAGTCAGGAAATGATATTTTTTAATAAAATAATTAGTAGAATAGAATATTTAGTCAGTAAGGATGTATATAGAGTAAGCCTTACGGCATAGTAACAAAGTAATAACGAATGTTTTAAGTCGAATCAAGTGCCATGCGCACAATTTTATTAGTACCAAATAAATTTGAAATACCGTTACAAGTTACATCGATTTCCTATTACAGATACACCTGAAACACAAATTAAATTGTATTTATGCAAGTTGTATTGTTATATAAATTTTCGCTCCAAGATCGTGGGGCTATTCAAACACAAATAGATGTGTATTTGCAACCTGTATACACGCAACTATATATGTACTGTTATATAAATTGGCTCCCAAAGAACGTGGGGCTATACAAATTAAATTACATGTAAATTTATACACATACAACATAAATTATACAACTTATGTACAAAAAATTGTTGCATAAAATGTCGCTTCCAACGTGGGGCATCACAAATTTTAAATTATACTAAATTTTCAATGTTTTATTGTTGCATAAAAATGTCGCCCTGGACGTGGGGCACGACATGCCTACATTTATGTACAAAATCCGTTACAGTGGTTATTGATGTATGTTATACCCTGATTAACGAAAGAAAGTGACTGGCGGAGCGGCCGCGCGGCGACCGAGTTTGTAGTAAAAACATTCCACTTTATAACCTCGTGGAAACGTAAAATACAGGGCGAGAAATGTCTAATGAACTGTATTTTAATCATCAATTAAAGACGTTTTTAACAAACTTTTCTAATTTTTAAAATCTCTTTTCAATAAATTTACATTGTGAGTTAAAGAAAAAAATACACGAATTTGAATTAAAAAATTAGGGTTTATCGTTTTTATTACGTAAGAACTCAGAGGTTAAGCATTGGAAAAAAATTTCTTGTAGACAAATGGTAGTCCACCTTCTTTAGTACAATATATCAAAAATTGAGATTCCTACGATTAAAATTAACGACGTTATTAATTTTTTTCTAATGTCCTGTTAACTCAGTTGTTAAAAGTTGTACACGAATGAGATTTGCGTGACGCTCTCTTTAGATAACTAAATGTAGAAGACATATACAACTTACACCTTGTACGTGATAGGAATACTACAATGGATTAATATATAAAGTGAATTTCACAGAGAGCAATGCGTGGCGCTCTGCGGCGGAAGTACAGTCAGAACCTATTGGACCCATTTTATTCGCGCGCTACCGTCATTCCCGTACAGCGTCTCGGCCTCTCCTTTATGTCTACAAATAGCACACGCTTCCAGGAAAACTGAACCGTTATACGCACACTAAGGGTAAGGGAAATTTCCAGCTTTCAGTTTAGTTGATGTGGTGGTTGAGTGATGTCCGGTTGTTGGTTATCTTGATTTTAAGTGTTAGTTTCTTGTGCTTTCATTATAAATTGACGTGTTTTTAAGTTATTTTGTGTGAATATACTTCGGTGGCTGAGCATGGAGCAACGTAACGAGGCTGAACCAAGGAAACATAGGGGAAGACCTAGGACTCGAACTCCAAAGAAAAGACAAACTTCGGGCCGAGGCGTACCTATGAAAGGACAGTCAAGAGAAATTGTGTGCAAAGTGCGGGAATATTTTGATAGAGAAAAGGTGAACAAAGGTCCTTTGATTCCGGTTAATAATGCAATACAGCGAACTGCAGATGCTCTGAAAATACATAAAAATACAGTTCTGCGAGTTTGCAAGGAAAAAGAATTGAAAGAAATACAAGATGACAGTAATAGCCAACTTTCAACTCCGGGCAAACAGAGGAAACGGGAGAAAACTGTGACAAAACTTGACACTTTTCAGGAAGACGCTATACGAAGACATGTATATCAATATTACATAAGAAAAGAATATCCCACTTTGAAAAAACTTTTATCATCGTTGGAAAATGAAGAGCTGTTTAATGGCAGTCTGTCTTCGCTTAGAAACGTGCTAAAAGGTTTAGGATTTACGTGGAGAAAATTTTCGGGCAGAAAAGTGATTATGGAGAGAAGCGATGTCGCTGCCTGGAGGTGTCGTTTTCTTCGCCAAATCAAAGACGAGAATTTCGATAATATAATTTGGCTCGATGAGACCTGGGTCAATGCTGGGCATTGTTTGAAACAAGGATGGACTGATGAGTCACTTCAGGGGACAATGTTAACACCTATAGGGAAAGGTGAACGATTAATAATATGTCATGCAGGTTCTTCAAAAGGGTTTGTTCCAAATTCCCTTCTACTATTTAAATCGAAAAAAACCGGTGACTACCATGAAGATATGGATCACGACAAATTCTTCGGTTGGTGTTCTGAAACTTTGCTAAATAACCTAGAAGAGCCTGCAGTAATAGTCATGGACAATGCTCCCTACCATTCTAAGCAAATTGATAAAGCTCCCACAAGCAAAGATAAAAAAGCTGACATACTTGCATGGCTGGATAGGAAAAATATTCAATCTACAACCGACTTGAAAAAATCAGAACTTTTGGAATTAGTGAAATGGCACAAGCCCCAGAACAAAAGGTATTTTGTTGATGAATTGATAGAGAGCAGAGGTCACAAAGTGATAAGGCTACCACCTTACCATTGCCATCTTAACGCCATTGAGCTTATATGGGCTCAGGTTAAGGGGTATGTTGCCGAAAACAACAAAATGTTTACTTTAAAAGAAGTTGAACGACTGACTAAAGACGGATTTAATCGAATTACTGCTGAGAGGTGGGAGCAAGTAGTGGACCACACCAAAAAAGTTATTATCGATGCATGGAATAACGAAGGACTAATGGAAGAAGCTGTGGAGGAAATGATTATATCCGTGGAAGACAGCAGTAGCTCCGAGGATGATAATTGTTCAGAAGATGATAATAGTGATGACGATCCAATGGAGGGTATCAGAGAACTTTCGTTTGAAGACTACTAACTCACAGCTATAAGTGTTTTTTATAGTGTTTTAATAGTGTATTTTTATGATTTATACACATATTTTATGAGCGGATTCCATAAAAGCTGAAGAACACTACAATACTTGTAAGTACCGTACTGTATTTATTATTTATTTGTCAATGCTAATAACAAGTAATTTACTAATTGTTTTTACATTTCAATTACATTATAACAGTAAAATACTGTTATAATTATGCAATATCTGGTAGACCGAGCTTTGCTCGGTAGTTTTAAACTGTAAACTATATTTCATAGTTAAATAATTAGTTATTGAGAAATTTGAATGGCATTAACAATTTCCCAGTAATTACATTGCACTTCAATTAGTAGTATTAAAGCTGATCACAAAACAAAAACAGTTTATTAACAAGAAAATAAATACCGTACCGCAAAAGAGTAATAAACAATCATTCAAGACTGTTATAAAAAGCATGTAGTTCAACTAAACCACAAAAGTCTGGTCAGATGTACGTTTTTGACAGATCTCCAGGTAGAAGATTAGATTAAATAAGTAGACAGATAACTAAGTATATACTTATGAGAGATTGGTGACTCGTAGTAAGTTGGCTATGTGTCAATGTGTGAGCCGTGAGCGTATGCACCACTTTCTTTGGGCTGTTACTGTACCTTGACTCGATCGCGCGCCGTTGAGCGATGTTAGTTCTAATTTTCCTATATTAACTGATTGCGGTTATATTTCGTAATATTTGAAGGTTACATACCACTTTGTATTGATGAATACAATTTTGTTATGTTTATTGTGAAAAAACACAATGAAAAAAATTATTAATAACGGAGTTAACAGTATATTCGGAAAAAATTAATAACGTCGTTAATATTAATCGTAGGAATCTCAATTTTTGATATATTGTACTAAAGAAGGTGGACTACCATTTGTCTACAAGAAATTTTTTTCCGATGCTTAACCTCTGAGTTCTTACGTAATAAAAACGATAAACCCTAATTTTTTAATTCAAATTCGTGTATTTTTTTCTTTAACTCACAATGTAAATTTATTGAAAAGAGATTTTAAAAATTAGAAAAGTTTGTTAAAAACGTCTTTAATTGATGATTAAAATACAGTTCATTAGACATTTCTCGCCCTGTATTTTACGTTTCCACGAGGTTATAAAGTGGAATGTTTTTACTACAAACTCGGTCGCCGCGCGGCCGCTCCGCCAGTCACTTTCTTTCGTTAATCAGGGTATAGTATTATGAACTTGTTGTTTTCTGTCTTTGTCTGTTGTTTGTTTTGTCTAGGAGTTTATTGACTATTGTTCTGTTGTATCCATTAGATTCTGCTAGATATTTTATTGTGTTCGCCTTTGTTTCCAAGGAGAAAACAAGACTTACATTGGTTTGGATACTTCCAGTGGTGAGGCATGACTCTTTTGTATAGTCAACACTTGTTTGACCAAAAGTGCTCAAAAAAAAAAAAACCGAAAGGCGTAGTCAAGGTCCGCGCCGTAGATTTTCCGTGAAAACGTCGGGATAAAATCATAAGTGCTTCGTATTAATATGTAATTTAATTATCAATTTCTTTAATACAATGGTTATACAGAGTAGTATGGTTACAGAATAGATAAATCACAAGTTTATTGCATGTAGCAAGGGTCTGTGGTAGCGAATATTGACCGAGTATCGAGCCAGCGACGAAAGGGTTAGCATCTGTATATCTTGTATTCGCGTGCCAGGGTGAACGTAGATCGATGCAAGCAGGAATTTCAGTTCTCCGCCCAGGGTCACGTTGATCATGCAGATATCGCCGACATGTGGCTCTATCAGTCGAACGCCCAATGCGAGTGCTGACCTGGCACATCTATGCACGATTGGACTGTCGGTCACAGATTCGGCATTTCTATAGATAGCAACGCCACCAGCAGATCGTTTGCCACCACCGCGCTGATTGACCGATGTGCTGTCGCCAACCAGGAATTCGAAGCCTAAAATCGGCACAGCGTTGCATTTATCATCCATCCAGGTCTCCGAGAGCGCGAGATAGTCCGAATGGCGCATTATTTGGTCCGTAGCTATATCTGTCGAATGAGCGACTAATCTCTGACAGTTGTGAGCGGCCACTATTATACGTACACGTGCGTCACTCACCTCACAATTGTTGCTCGGCGACGCACCGAGAAATTTGCGCAGCTGTAAAGTTATTGTTGGCAGACGATGTCGATCTAAACGAGTATATTCTTGTCGAATTTCGCGAGATATTTGACTGCCGTCCTCCTTTAAGCCATGATAAAACCGATGATCGCCACGCTTGTTCAGTAAGTATAACCCTTCTATTGAGGTAACACGACTCAGCGCTAGGTACACTAGTTGAGTTTCTTGCTTTGAATCGTACTCTACCACTACTTGATCAAATGTCGCGCCTTGAGATTTATGAATAGTGAGAGCACAGGCTGGAGAAACTGGAAACTGCGTTCGCTTACACTTCGGTTTGCCGCGCCCAATAGATATGTTTGCGGTGCGTTTTTCAATGGGAGTCCAGCAGAGCTGTAGCACATCGAGCCTTGATTGCACGTACGGTTTCGCTTTCAGACGCGCCAGTCGTCCTATATTTTTGTTATCGAATTCGAACCAGAGCCGACCTATTCCTTGCTGTGCAGCACTGTCGTCTCTCTGCACGCTGGTGCCCTCACTTAAGTCCTGTTCTATGTACCGAAGTATTCCGATGGCGCCGTTTACTAGTCCATCTTCAACGTTTAGATTGATTGTAATCATGTAAGGATGACCAGCCCCTAATCGCAGCACATACGGCATACCTCCGCTCGCCGTCGTGTTCATCTTGTGCATAGCGAGACGTGCGTTGGACAATTCCGTGGTATTGCGGTAGCCGCTGTACACATCCACAGCCGTACTCTCGATATCCGTCTGTATAGCCTGACTGTTGAACGCGTCCACAGATGAATTTCTGTGGAACAGCCTTACGACGCCCGTTAAGTTGGCATCGCACCACTCAACCGTTCGGAATCGACCCTCAATAACGGCCCTTTCTTCAGCAGTTAGACGCACGCCATCGCCGATTTTTGTGAGTATTCCGGAAAACACTATGTCTGCCTGCCGCATAACTTGATCAAGGCCGAAGAACTCAAGCGACTGCCACAAACAGGGTCCGCCTATCGTGTTACGGCTGGACTTGAAGATAGGTGTTGCACACACGGGCGGTAGCTGACGCAGATCACCGCACAGTATTATATCGAGCCCACCGAAACTCATGTCATGTACGCCCGTGATTTGTTTCAGGCGGTTGTCTATTTTATGAAAGATACTACTGCTGATCATGCTAACCTCATCGATAATGATACTACGCACACCGTTAAACATCCCTCGATACACTTGTTCGACCTCATGAGCCATGGGTTTGTCAGGTTGATTGTTGCTCATCGCTGCGATTTTAAAGGCTGAATGGACGGTGATACCGCCGAGGTTTACAGCCGCCTTCCCAGTGCTGGCACATACCACGTACGCGTTGCGCATGGAGTTATGGTGTTGAGTGAAGCGGTTGTATGTTTCCATGAGCAAACGTAGCACATACGTCTTGCCACTGCCAGCGGGCCCAGTGAAGAAGATCTGTATTGGTTGTCTATCCTGGGTTACATGAAGTCGATGTATGACTTCGAGCAACAGTTCGCGCTGTGCATCGTTCGTCAATCGCATGCGCTCGCAGTATTCCTGTTTGCTGAGTACTCCCGTTCTCCGCCCGACTACAGACAGTCCATGTAGCGGCTCCAGTACGTCGATATCATCGGTGTTGTCGTTAACGTCCATCAGTTGAACCAAGTCGTTTCGTTCTTCCGTCGGCAGTTCGGCTTCTTCATTTTCGAACGTGCACAGCTCTCGCAACTCATTCATTAGTTTGTCGATGTCAATGTTGGCCTCGTATTCCCGACGCTTTTCCATAATTTCCTTCTCGCGTTGCTCGTATGTCTCTAGATAGCGATCACGATCCAACACATCGACAGACTCAATTCTGAACGGCACATAAAGCGTTACTAATTCACGCTTATAATTATGCATGTCTTCTATATCGTAGCAACGGCTGCGCACGACTCGTGAGCGAGCGCGTTGCATATATTCCGTTGCGTCGTCGAACGCCGCCTCCAATGCATTCTCACAGTCAACATCAGCCGCTTCGTCTCGTCCTCCTCTTCTTAGGCGTCTACTTGGCCACGAAGTCGATCAGACATAGTGATTCCATGTGCTCGGGTCGCTCCTCATACTTCTGTATGATGTTCTTGGTCAACACGTCTGTGGAGTCTTGATCGATGCCCTCTCGATCGAGCTGAGCGCGTCGTTTGCGAGACTTGTGGCGCTCATGTGGCCACACGGTGGGTATGTAAACGACTTCGCGGCTACTCTCACTCATATGTTGGTTAAGCAGATACCAGGCAGCCTCCTGAGACGACATCTCAACTGAGTTGAGCAGCTTGAGGCAAACGCTCTTCAACAGCTCCTGTTCACTTAATTCGGGTCGATCCTCCGTAAGCTGAAGCAGTTGTCTGTGTAGACGCTGATGCCCCTCGCCGATTTGTTTACATACTCGACAACGTACGCTGCGCAACTGTACTCTTCGAGTATAAACTGAATGTCCATGTTTGATACGAGCACATCAGAGATAAAAGGATTAAAGGTGTTGGTCATAATTTGTGTCATGTCTCGTTTAAAGATGAGCGTTGGCCTGCGCAAGCTAGCTCTGATGATATCCAGATATGCGCGCATATTCAACTTGTTGTCGATCAAGAACTGACCGAGAGAGTCGTACACTTGTGTCTCCAGCTTCTGGCGCAACTTCTTGGCGCGAGTCTGCAGAGCCGAACGACGGCCGTCACTCGATGCCATGGGAAGCAGCACACGCGTCGTATCCATGGGCCAATATGGTATGTTAAAACGGCACGACGTTTCGCCACGTTTGGTGCAGGTAAATGTGTGCCGATGAGTCTGTAGAGTGTAGTTGTTTGGCTCCGACATGTCTTCCTTCGCTACGCTAAACAGATCGGTAACGAGTTGTACAGTAAGCGGCATGTTTTCACTTATTGACTCGTGTGGATCGTTCTCTAGCCAGAGTAGAATGTGAGCGTGCGGGCTGCCGCGATGTTGAAATTCTATGCGGAGGAAATGATCGAGCACACGGTAGCGGCCGAAGGGGTTTCGTGACGCGACGGTCGTTTGTAGTAGCTGCATCACAACACCAACGAGCTTATGGAAGTAGATACAACACGTCACAGGATCTTCGTTCACTAACTCGCATCTTGTAGATCGACTCATGCCTGCGAAGACGTCTGCTACTGCTGCTACGGCAGGATTATCGCCGTCATGTTTTGGATTTAGTCGATTCAATATCTCGAGCAACTTCGGCCAGCGTATTTCGTTGGCGCTCATCGTAAGAAACACAGTCGGCTTACCGAGTTGTCGTAGCATGGCGAAGAGATCCTTCTTACGATTCGACCAATATTGGACGCTGTTCGGTATGGTTTTGAGAAAGGCCAGATTTCTCTCTATACACGATTCGAGATATTGTTTGTCCCCTATCATGCGACGTGTGACGTTTTCTGTATTACTAACGCTTTTGAACGAGGAGTATATGCCTTGTGTGACTCGCAATCGTAGTATCTTCATCGCCATGTAGAGGATGTGATCGGGTGTCACACCTCGACGGTCTTCGAGGCGCACCTCGCTGTTAGCTATTTTGTATGGTGTGACGGGTACGTTTGGCTTGAAGGAACGCGCCACACCATAGTAAATGGATGGAAATGACAGCTCCTCTGCATGCACATCGTAGATTATATTCAGCGGTAAACTATGTTGCCCTGGTGCTATGTTGAGACACATATCCTCGTTCCATAGAAGCGTTCTCTGTCTTGCTAGTAAACACTCAGACTCGACTACGTTATTGAGCGTCTCTAAAGGAGCATCATTGTTTGCCGGCGCCTGCTCATTGAGCTCTTTCAAAGCCGTCCAGTTGATTGTGATGTTGTAATGTCGATAGAGCGGGGTTTTAATTAAGTATTGTAACCATTTCTTCACAACACCCTTACGAACCACGCCGCTGAGATATGACGACTTGTGTGTAAGCCGCTTCTTTATATTCACGTCGTTAATTGAGTAATCATCGTCCAGGTGGCGAGGCAACTGTCGGACCGTCTCGTCTACATCAATGGGTACGTTGATGACTTGACCGACGATTCCCAATGCACCTTCATGCCGCAAGCGCCTCAGTTGCATAAATGGCAATCTGGGCGAAATCAGCCTAGTAGTGACGGTGTCTAACGGTGGTAGGTTATTTGGTCTCGGTGGGTACAAGAAGCCATTTGATCTACTTAGTATGGGCAACCGCCCGCTATCGAGACTCTTAGTTCAATTGCTACATGTTACAAATTCCGAGATCGTATCATCAGGGAATGCTTCTTCCAGTACAGTGCGATGTTTAGCCTTAACTTTCTTCAAATCGCGTTGAAACCATAAGCGATCGCACACACTGCACGCATAGCCAAACTCGTTTGCGCTGAAAGTCTTGGCGAAATGAGCACGTGCCGTTCTCCAACGATTATCCATTTGAGGATCTCTGGTGGGTTGCTCAATAACATCACAGTCTACCGTAGCACCCGCCATCGACGCACGCGCATTGATGCCCGACGATATTTGGTGATCGCAATACATACTCGTCTGGCGCTGTCACGTTGCAATTGATCTCTATATTATCACTGTTTTCTGTATTGCCTTCCAACGACGTCTGCACATGATCTGTGGACGTTTGGACTGTCGGTGGCCGCTGTACGCCCGATGGGCCACCTACGTTATTGCTTTGCGCCGTTTTTTCATTTTCTTTTCGATGCTGCCGTAGCTCTCGCATTTGCTCGGCACTAAACTTTTTAGGGTTTTTAAATTCCTTTTGATGCGAGCTTTCCTCTGATTTGCGTTTTCTATAATTCCGCGCATATTTACGACTCATATGAGACGAATCTTTAATTTTTTTGCAATTTTCAATTTAATACCGATTTTTACATATATTTCGGAGAATATTTTTATTGTTTTACTTTGAGTCCTAGTAGTGCTTCTCAAGCTCTTTACAATGACACCGAATCAACGTCCTAGCTAAACGCGTTCTCACGCTACACTAATTTATAATTTTACACAACGCTAATTCACAACAATCACGCGCAGGTGCCTACACTAGCCCGATGACGTCACAGGCAAAACAAACACTGCACAACAAACACGTACAGACATGCTCTATCCATTGTGACCTCAACCGTTGTTATCGCATCATTAGTCTCGTAGTTATTAGCGATTGAAATCTGACGGTATTTTGTAACACAAGAAAGTTTGACCGGCTATCACTGTGCTTAACGAGCGAATAGACGTTTTCACGTCAAAAAATATTCAGGGAGTATTCTTGATACTCCCGTCGGATCTTTATTTCGTGAATGCGAAATTACATACGTTACTCTCGTTATTGGGAGATTCTTTTGTTTTGTTTGTCAGAAAGAAAGTTGAAATGAAAGAAAGAAAATTACGCTATACATAACATTTATTCATCGAAATCATTAGTACAAATGGCTAACCTATGAACAATTGGTCGATGGTAACTAAAATATGAAACGTAGGGCATAATCGTCGTACTAAGTTGACGTACAAACGTTAAGCCGATTGTGGTGTTTCCAAGTGTAGTCGGAACTACTTGGTCGGGGAACTCGCTGCGCAAAATGTTACAGTGTTTAACTTTAAAGAGCTTAAGATCCTTCTTGAACCAAAGTCGATTACAAACATCACAGCCAAGTCCAAATTCATTGTCAAAGAACATTTTCACAAAGTGGCGATCGCATGCAGCATACTTATTTGTCACATCGAGCGAAAGGTCTGAACGCGCCATTGACGGACCGATGTTACCGTCCGTACGAGTCTCAGTATTGTCATCCTGCATGTCAATGGAATCGTCGTTGCTTTCTACGTCTATTGGACCACTTTCCAAATCCATTTGACACGATGACGAAGTGCTAGGTTGCTCCAAACATTGTACGCACTCGCTACTTGTACTGGGCGCTCCACTTCCACCATCCAAATTCGAATTCTGGCGTCTTCTTTCCAATTCCTTTTGTTGCAATCGACGTAGCCGACAACGTTCTATATTTGTAAGTCGTGGTGCACGCATTTTGTTCGGAGTTCCAGATTTTACAGCCTTCTTTCTCTTCTGAGGACGCGGCATTTTCACAATATCTCAATATTTTCTGCTTTCCAATGTTAATTTTATATTTCTTGTGTTATTAACGTCTAACTCACGTTCTCAGCTCTCCGTAGACACCTCGATCACTAAAATCGACCAACTCGTTCCGGAGATACAACTGAACTGAGCGCGCGCCGTGCCCACACAGCCAAATTTAGACCCCCACGCGCAGAGCTGTGACGTCACCGCACAACCCCCCCACCGCTCACGACAAACCATTTCCGGTAGTCGACGAAACGGGCTATCCAGTCATAGTTTTAGATATTCTGTAATCCTTATAGTTTTTGCACACAAGGCCCTCGAAAGTACACAAATATTGGTCGCGGCAAAACCTTACATGACACTGAGAACGAACCATAAGATGTTCATTCGCATTCACATCAATATACCCCTACCTCCACCAGCTAGTGCAAATTATGTCTGTTCTCTGTTGGATAGACAGTTTAAATAAATAATATATATTAAATACAAAACAGGAAACACATTTTAACTTTGCAATTTTTTTTTGCTAAGCCTTTAGTTTTAGAGTGACATTCAGCATGTGCAATCTATAAATACTGTGGGACAAGATGTGTACTGTGAAATTAAACGAGAAAGATTGAGCTGTCCCAAGATTTGCTGAGTAGGATTCTAAAAATTACTAGGGCAGTAAATTGATTCACTGTGTAACGGAATAGATTAAACAAAAAAAGCAATGTTGTCAGATCAGTCAAACCTATTTTCCCCACATAGACACCCAAAATTTCCCCAATACCACAAATATGTGTGCTTTAAGCAAAATGTAATATTTTAAAGTATGTGAGCATATTGTAAATATTTAAATACTATTACAAGAATAATGTAAATATTAAAAATAATTTTATTTATGGTAAAATACAATTTTATTTATGTACTCACATGCTGAAAAATCGAGCTGAATACTTTTGAAATCCTTTTCTTGTTCTGGTGCTTAGTTCATTATTAGCCTAATATTGTTATGACATCACAGAAAAATCTACGAGTTTGTCGAATGTGCCAGAAAATCTCGCTCTAATGTGTGTGTGGCATACGTGACTCTAGACGCATTCCCGAGAGTTTTCTCTAAGCCACCAAGAGCGCGGACTGTGTCAAGGCCGCAATTAATTACATACGGTAGTTCACACTGGCACTAAGACGCAATTTGGAATGTTCTGGTCTGTGAGCGGAGATATAAATACATGGCGGCAGCTGCCTTAAGTTTCAGTATTAGTTGCGATATATTTACAGTGCGGTCCGAGTTTATTGTCGCGCGATTACAAGTGATTATCGGGCGATATTACTGTGCGCGTTCAAGTGGTTATTAGTTAAGTGTTGTGTTTTATAATCGGACGGTATATTGTAATACAATTGTGTTTTAATATTAGTGACATTTATTTGCGTGTGAACAATTTTTATTTGATTTGTTATAAGAGACTGTGTTGTTAATTATGAACTGTTAACTGTGAAAATTAAAGCTGGTGATTGGTGACTTAATTGGTGTCTTGTACTTATTTTGTTTTCCACTGTACCTACGACGATCAAGTAGACCTACTTTCCAGTTGTTTATTCATGAAAACAATTTAAAATCAGTGACATCTATTTTTGTATTATAATACAGTATCATCGATAAGAATGTTTGGGTACATGTTTGGAATGTCGAAAGAATATAATTTTGAATCTTTGTTTACTTGTGCATTTTTTATCTGATCTGTGAGTTTGATCTTGCTTTTTATGTTGTATTTGGCTATAAGTTTGTTTATGTTTCAAAATTCAATTTAGTAATTTTGCTATTTTATAATTTGTAAAAAATTGAATTAGAATTATAATATTCGCATATCACAATTGCACACGCCCACAGTTGGAATAAAACAGAGTTTTATTAAGGCACAATAGTTGGATTCAAGTAGGCCAAATTTCAGACAATACAAGCGATATTGAACAGTTCTGTCTTAATTATGGTTGTAACTTTTGAAATGTACTACACTGTTCACTGTTTATATAATCTTTGACTTTGGGCTAGCTAATCAGAGCCGTTGCGTGGGCGGGGTGATCGGGACGGTCGCCCTGGGCGCCTAGGCCGGGGGGGGGGGGGGGGCGCTTAAAAAAAGTTAAAAATCAACATACTATACGGAATTCAGGTTTTTTTGGTAAATTAAATTTCAAAAAATGAATGTTATGTTGATTCAGATATTTTAATGATGGCCAGACTAATAAATTAGAAAATGAAAACAAGTAAAACACTTTGTCACGTTTCTTAGTATTTATTTCGTTATTAAGATAACAATAACAGCACTCTGATGATTGTTTTAGTCACCGACTACTCTCAAAGAGTACACAATAATTACTAAGAATAGTCTTTGATATTCTACCTGACTGAAATGAGCGCTAGAGCATTGTTTTTGTTATCTTAATAACGAAATAAGTGTTGTGAAATGTGACAAGTGGTTTACTTGTTTGCATTACCGCATACTGATACAATGAACTCATTGTCATTTCATCTAACAACAACTCCCCTCCCGCCCCTCACGACAAAGCCCGTGCCCATCGACTGTCAAAACACTGTCCCTACATCATAACATTAATCTCACTAGTACTGCTTGTGTTCAGTTTAGTGACGAGCGTTGGAGCGTTTATATCGGAGTTGAGTATGGGCTTTGTTGCGGTGTAACAAGTGTTTTATTATTTTAGAGAAGTTGAAATTGTGTTTTGGATTGTAATACTTATCCAGTATGTCTAAACAGTTGTCGGGAGCTCAAAGAAGAAAGTTAAATAAGGAGAGTAAATCAGCACGCGAAGCTTTACTATCGAAAGTGCCGAAATGAACTAGTTTTTTTAGTGCTTCAAACTCGGCAGAGTTCGACCTCCATGTACCATCAACGAGTGGTCAAGGGGCTGATATTGAACAATCTACTTCTCCTATCGAAAACACTGACAGTCAACAGGTGCTCTTAACGTTACCAACTACAGACACTGAAACGGTTATTTGTGAGTATAGTAGTGATAATTTGGTTTTAATTTCAACTGATCCTGCAACATGGCCTGAGCATCTTCAAAAAGAGCAGCGTATTAAACTTATTTTGAAAGGGCCTGCTGAATTTTTGAAAGAAGATTACGAGTACCCGAAAAATTCCCAAAACAGACATTTTTCGAATGAATTTCGATGTCGTTTTGCTGAAAACTGTGAAAAAATAATAAGACGATGGTTAGTTTACTCTGAAAAATCTGACTCAGTATATTGCTTTTGTTGTCGTTTATTTGACCCTTCCTCAAAATCTCAGTTTGGCCAAATATCAGGTTTCAATGATTGGAAACACATAGGAGATCGTTTGAAATCCCATGAAATTTCACCAGATCATTTTAAGTATATGGCTCAATGGTTTGAAGCTGAAATTAGACTAAAAGGGGAAAATTCGATCAATCAGGAGATGATGAAGCAAATTCGCACTGAAGCAGAGCGCTCGGAAGAAGTGTTGCGGCGATTAGTAGAAATAACTCTATATTTAGCAGAGAATAACATCGCTTTTCGTGGAACATCTGCCAAGTTGTTTACCAAAAATAATGGGAATTTTCTTGGCCTTGTACAGCTTTTAGGAAAGTTTGATGTATTAATGGAACACCTACGATTAGCAGACTCACTTTCACTTATTAAGCGTATCAATACAAAATGAACTTATCAATCTGTTAGGAAATGCAGTCAAGCAAACTATCCTTAAAAGAATACAGCAGGAAAAGTATTTTTCAGTCATTTTTGACTGCACTCCAGACATAAGCCATAACGAACAAACTTCTCTGACAATTCGTTATGTCCATGAAGACCCAGAAGATAGTGGAAAAATCACCACAGAAGAGAGCTTCATAGCCTATCGGATCGCTGAAGAAACCACGGGTGAAGCTCTCGCTGACCTAATGTTCAAGGAGATTGCTGAATGTGGCTTAAATATGAGAAACTATAGGGGACAAGGATACGATAACGGGGCCAATATGGCAGGAATTCATAAGGGAGTACAAGTGCGTGTCCGAGAAGATTTTCCTTTGGCTTTTTTTCGTCCCTTGCGGGTGTTATAGTCTGAACTTAGTAATTGCTGACGGAGCTAAATCTTCGGTCAAGTCTTCATCCCTTTTTGGAATCCTCCGACATTTGTTTACCATATTTGCTGGTTCTACAAAGCGTTGGTGTGTGATAAGTGAGCAACCTCACGCTAAAGCAAGTGTGTGAGACACGCTGGGAATCCCGCATAAATGCAGTCCAAGCTGTCCGCTATCAGTACGTCGAGGTCCGAGATGCACTGATTAAGCTAGTGACAAAGCTGATGACCCAACGACAGCTTCTGAGGCGCAATCACTAATCAGTCATATGGAAGATTTTTCTTTCCTCGTGTGTTTACTGATATGGCATGATCTACTGTTTGAAGTAAATATGATTAGCAAAAGCCTTCAAGGGAAAACTACAGATATTGGTATGGCTGTGCATAAGTTTAACAACTGTTTGGACTTTTTAGGAAGATTTAGAGAGAGAGGATTTTTCGACTCTGTAATTGCTGCAAAGGAAATAGCTGATGAACTTGACACTGAACCTGTGTTCCCTGAGAAGAGATTTCGGAAAAAGAAATGTCTCTTCTTGTATGATTCAAGTGAGGAAGTTCAGTTTTCTCCGGAAGAAACATTCAAAAGAGACGTTTTTTATCCGTTGGTGGACACTGTTTCAACCTCACTTAATAACAGGTTATCTCAAATTCATGAACATCAAATAAAATGGGGATTTTTACGTAATGTAGCTCAACTTCCTGAATAAGATGATCTAAAACAATGGTGTAAGGACTTGGAGAGCCTTTTATCTAATAATAATGGGGTGTCAGACATTAATGGGAATGAGCTTTACAGTGAACTACTGCATGTAAAGTCAATCTTAGACCAAGGAAAGGAGACAAATGAAGTAGCACCAAGAGAAGTTCTAAGTGCTATAAAGAAAACAAACAGCAAGGATTTGTTTACAAATCTTTGGGTTGCATTTAAGGGTATTTTTGACGATACCTGTGACAGTTGCGAGCGCTGAGCGTAGCTTTAGTAAGTTAAAGCTGATAAAGACATATTTACGCTCAACGATGGCGCAGGAAAGACTTA
Organism: Magicicada septendecula; assembly: GCA_034769895.1. Lineage (NCBI taxonomy): Eukaryota > Metazoa > Arthropoda > Insecta > Hemiptera > Cicadidae > Magicicada > Magicicada septendecula. The sequence goes on along the minus strand of CM068369.1, from coordinate 509,155,652 downwards.
ATTCACTCGCCATACTAGCTATTGAAAATGATGAAGCCAAAAAGTTAGATTTTAAGGAAATATTGTCCACATTTGCTCACACAAAAGTCAGAATAATGCCATTTAGTGTTTAAGTATACATATTTTATCATACAGTTTGTTTTTTCATTCCTATTTGTGTATTTAATTAATATTGTTATATTATCACGACATAATTATACTACGTACTTTGTAATAAAGTAATCATTGGCTTGCAGAGGAAATGTTAAGATACAATTTGATTGTAAATATTGTAACGAAGAGATTCTTACGTATTCTGAAAAGGTGTAAGTATAGTGTGTTCGCCTCACACTGTCGTCGTCACTTATATGTTGCGCTAACGATGTCCGTAGCGATCCTTCAATTACCAGTACAACACGAGTGGAAACCTTACCTGTTCTTCGTTAGGTGTTCATAAATCCCGGGTGGCGCCAAATTGTTTAATTAAAACAATTAAATTAATAAATAGGGTGGTTTAGCGTTCTTAGCTATGACGGTATGGAGTATTCAAATTTACTCCCGCCTTCGTTCGACCTTCTTAATCGAGCAGTTAGTTCGTCTAGTTTGCGACGTGAGCGCTTACCGTCATTTTCGCTCTTTGCTAAATAATACACAATTTATAATATACTTTCCTATGGAATAAAAAACAGTGGTTACACTCTGTACTAGTTTATTTATCGGTGATGGGTAATTACTCAGTTTGACACAAAATTATATTTGGTTATTCAACAAATTTGCACCGACAATTATTATAAGACAAATATCTCAAGGTTGGCGAAAATCGATTTTGAACGATGTTAGTTAATCCGACATGGCGTCTAAAGAACAATGTTTACTTTTTAGAATTTGTCGTTCAATAAATCTGGGTTCTTGTGATTATGAAATAAATATTAATAATGATTACAATAAAGTACACTACCTTACATTATTTGTACTTAAATAATATAATGTGTAATTATAATTTGTTCCTGAAGTGTGGTAAAGTGTGTTTAATTTTCATACAGGTTATTTTTCTAGTCAACAAAATTTAGTGTTTTATTTTTTAATTAATCTTTGAAAGAAATAATATTCAGTTTATAGTGAGAGTTCAGATTACTGTGAGAGAAATTTAAAGTGAATTTATTTCAGAAATTCGGGTAATTTAATAATACTTATCAAATCAGTCGACTTGATGTGAACTGTCCATTCAGTCGAAATGGAATGGGGCTTCAATAGTCGTCAATTTTCAATTATCTTGGGGCTTAAGTACGTCTGGCATCTTTTTCATATTAGTTGTAGACATTTATTCATTTAAAATTTATTTAAATTGGTCCTTGGCATCAGTTAAATATTCTCGTCCTTTGTCTGCTTCTTACGTTTTCATCTTTTTGAATTTTGATTACTTTTTAAACATTTTAGATTAAAATTTTGGTCATTCACGGTCTGGCGTCTATTCTGGATGAGCGTCACTTATGGAATAATAAGATTTAACGGACAATTCGTAACCAACGTTCCGTTGTCATGGTTACTAATAGATTCTGATTGGCTGATCTTGACTTAAGACCATTGTTATTATATTTGAATTTTTATTCAAAATTACTGTATATCTTCTGATTGCTATTATTCTTCCGTCTTCCTTTCTACGTATTAAATATTATCACTACTGTTCGTATTTTCTTTCAAAGATCATTTTGACATCCCATAAGGTTGGGTTTCCTAATTATTATTGTTTGGACAATTATGTTGATATTTGTTAATTACATTTCTTTTTTATTTCAAGTCCTTATTCTAACATTTATCTTTTAATCTGATTCACAAATTATCCTTGACTAGTTGCTTGCCTTGGATTTGCTAATATTTTTGTTAGTTTTTTACAATTTGTAGTTATTTGTTTTTTACAGTTAGGCATTTCATAGGCCTAAGTAGTAACTGACTATATTTACTTATTTTTTACAAATTACATCTTAATTTACGCTCACACATGTTTTGTTTTGATATTATAAATGATTTGTTTACTTATTGATGTGTTTTGGATCTGTTTTTATAATAATTGTACGTTACCATTAGTTTCTACATTATGGTTTGTTAATTATTTCCTAACTGATTTTCCAGTGTTATTAGATCTGTATTAATTTACCTTTCTATTTACTTATTTTGCCATTGTTTATAATTAGGCTATTACTTACTATTCTCTATTACATAAAACATAACATCTAGGCCTATGGTCTGTATAATTCCTTCAGCCATTTCCTATTCATAGATTAAATCAAACAATTTTTTAACAGTTATTATGCAACGTTTGCTTAAAATTCGTTTCATTCTTGCTTATTTTTTGGGTGATAAACATCATTACACCATTTAAACTTACTTAATTGATTATCCCTTAGAACATGGGGTGTTTATTTTATTTTGCTCTTGTTTTCTTTCTTATATTTTTTCTTATACAAACTTTACCTTCTAGCCATGGTAACCCTAACTTTTAACCTTCCATGGGGTCCCCCTTATGAATACTATTGTATCCCTTACTTACAATTAAACTTAATGCTATCAATAACAAGATTCTTATTAAATAATATTGTTCACTATTAATCATTTAGTGTTTATCACAGATTATTAAGTGTTTACACCTATCAATAGGGTTTCTCATTATTTTGGGGTTTTACACTTTCACTTTTGCACTTCTTAAATTTTATTTTAAGTTCTTGGATTTCGTTGTCCATGACGTGTCCGTTACTTAACTAAATATCACTATAGTATTGACGACTCGGAACACTAAGTTTTTTATAAGTAAAAACGTAAAGTTTTACCTTACAGCCTAAACCGGCTTTCACCTTTAGAAGGCTTCATCAGAGGCTGCCATAGGTAGCGTTGTCCGTCTTGTTGTTGGCGATGGGATAGTTATTCGAAAGATTGAAGCTGTGTGTGTGTGGTGAGATGTGTTCGAATAATGTGTGCGATTTGAATTGTGTCTGTTCGTTTAGGATGTCGTTTTTATTTGTTTTTGTGTGTTTGTATATTTCTAATTGTTCTAGAGTGTCTAGTTTTTGGCCTTTTGTGTGTACGTGTAGAATGTTCATGTTATTGTCGATGTTTTTATATGTGTGGTTTGCTTCAATGAGGTGGTTTGCAAAGGTAGATAGATACAGAGATACATTGAACACACAAAAGCACTCCACACCACTACAGAATCTACCTACGTCATTACCTACGTAATCTACGTCTTAGTCATCATCAGCTATACCGTCACCAAAAAGTATCTCTTCATTCGCGTCATCTGGGGTAAACGCAAGGCGTTTCTTAGCTGACCTTTGGCTTTTCCTGATTTTTTCTGCATGCTTATCCTTCTTTTCCTTAATATAGGGACTGCTTGTAAGGACAGTTTCATTCTCTCTTCCTCGACGCCTTTTCGCTGTGGAAGAAGCTACAGGCACTGGTGAGACGCTTTCAATTGACACTTTTGCTGTGTTGCCACTGGTTGATGGTCCTGGACTAGACTCACCGGATGCACCTGAGACGATGTTTTCACTATCTTGACCAGGCTTCAAACTTCCATTATCGGACGATGATTTTGTAGAATGCTGAAAATCATCGTTGACTGGGGCTTGCACAGATGTCACAACATCATCTTGCGCTGTTTCACTCGGAACAAAAAGATGTTGTGGAAAAATGTCTCGATTGAATGGGTATAGTCCCGTATTCTGAAAACTACTTTGAGCGATATGAATGGTTGTTGCTTTACCGTATGCCCCAGTGAACAGAGAGCATATCTGGTACTGAGTCATGACTCTACCTGGGTGGTTTCTCAGCCACTTGTGGACTTCTTGATTATAGTAAGTTTTCAGTGGCCCATAAAAACTCACATCCAGTGGCTGCATATGGTGTGTAGAGTGTGGGGGCAGGCACACTAACACAATTCCATTTTCTTTGGCATACTCCAGCACTGGTAACTGTTTATGGCTAGTATGGCTATCAATTATCAAAAGTATCTTGTCATCTACTGATGGCTTCGCATGATTGACAAAATGTTTAAGCACCTTTTTGAAAAGTTCACCCGTTATCCAACCTTTTTCTTGCACTAATCTAATGGAACCCACAGGTGCACCATCCAATAACTCGTGCTTTAAATTTTTTTTCTGGCAAAAATGAAGACTGGGGGAATATAATGACCCGTTGCACTCACTGCACAAACAACTGTCACATGAGATCCTCTTTCACCACTGGTAATGGTCCCAACTTGTTTTTTACCAGTTTTGGCAAACACTTTTGGTGGATCATGAACTGTCGTTAAGGCAGACTCGTCCATGTTATAAATTCTGTTGGGTGGAATGTTAATTTCTGCAAGCACTTTTTCAAAAGTATTGAAAAATGTCATGACAGCTTCTTTGTTAAAGCCAGAGGCGCGAGCGAAACTTGTTCCTTCAGGCTTCCTCAATGAAATGCCTGGATTTCATTTGCGAAATCCAGCTAGCCAGTCCCATCCTGCTTTTTGGGTTTCATTATTAAAACGATGCTGCAGACCATTCTTCTCCGCTAACTGATATGCAAGTGTGCGGACATCTGTAGGAGTTAATCCAAATCCACGTGACTCAAGAAGTTGTAGATGGGACAAAAGCTCCTTTTTCTGTTTCAGAACTGAATGTCGTTTGGAAGCGGCCTAAGCCCTTTTCACAACCACGAAATAATTAATTTTTACCTCCTTCAGCTCGTCTTCTTAGTGTAGCCTGGGGCACTCCAAATATTTTTGATGCTTTCAACCACCCCATTTCTTTCTTTTTTACTGCTTTGATTGTCCTCATCATAGAATCTTCATTCCATGACTGCCTTGTTGTTTTGCGTTTATACTTGGACACCATCTGAAAATAAATCACCCTTATTTGTCTAAAAGTAAATAAAAATATATAGGCGTACTATTTACGGAGCTCAGCTCAACAAAATATAATTTGTTTACTGAGCTGTACACTAAAAATTAACATAACTTTTTTACTAATTCTAAACACACACACATACTCATACCAACATGCATGTACAGACATGTAACTTGTAGCCTACAATTTGTAGAAAATGACATATACATTCACAAAAATTGCTTACAAAGTAAAATCTTTAAATTTTAGAAGTAAAGGTAGTATTTAACTTTTAACTTTACCTAAACTTTTCCACTCAAGTAATAATAATCTGCCTATCAAAAATTATTCTAATTGATACTAATTTATTAATATTTCAAAATTCTGTTATTTATTTAGACTGCATAATAAATAACATTTATTTCCAAATGTGAGTAATTAATAATAAACTTTTACATGAGATTCAAAAGTACTTTACTGTATGGATAAAATGACATACATCAGGGTAAAACGACATAGTATGCTATTTTGCCCTGACTGTACATGTGTCATTTTACCCTGAATGACAACAACAAAAATATAACCTCAATGCTAGGTTATTAGATTAATACGAAATTTTAAATATAGTTCATAATAACAGTAAAAGCTTACCTTATCTTGTGGACGTAGTCTTTGCTCCTCAACAACAGTCATGTAATTTACAAAAAATAATTACTGATTAGTTTAAAAAAACTTTTTGACTGAAATTTCCAGACAACACTCACGGCTAGAAAACTAATGGAGCCAGCACACTGAGATCACGAGAGCAGTGCTGCTGCCAACTCCTGGGAATGAAAATATTGTTTTCACTGTGCTCATACAAGGACCTTTCTAGAAACTACTGCTATGTCATTTTACCCCAGTGTGTCATTTTAGGCCAATCTCCCTACAACTTACATACTAATACACAACACCTCCAATCACCCAATACAACACAAACTAGCTGCCTTCAGATACATAGACTTAACAACATTCCCTTAGATGAAAAAGACTACAAAGAAGAACTAAACATGATAAAATATCTAGCAGAATCTAACGGATATGACAGAACAATAGTCAGTAAACTCCTACACAAAACAAACAACAGACAAAGACAGAAAACAACAAAATTCATAACACTAACATACATCAACAAACAAACTGAAAAAATAGCCCACAAATTCAAAAAAGCAGGATACAGAATCACTTACAAAACTACTAACAAAACAGAACACACACTATCAAAACACACACTCAAAGCACAAAACAAATTCGATCTACCCGGTGTTTACAAGCTAAATTGCTCAAATTGCAATAAATTCTACATAGGCCAGACAGGACGTAGCTTCAAACAGAGATACATTGAACACACAAAGGCACTCCACTCCACTACAGAATCCACCTTTGCAAACCACCTCATTGAAGCAAACCACACATATAAAAACATCGACAACAACATGAACATTCTACACGTACACACAAAAGGCTGAAAACTAGACACTCTAGAACAATTGGAAATATACAAACACACAAAAACAAATAAAAACGACATCCTAAATGAACAGAAACAAGTCAAATCGCATGCATTATTCGAACATATCTCACCCCACACACACAGCATCGATCTTTCAAAATTCGATTCCGTCACCCACAACAAGACGGACAGCACTACCAGCGGCAGCCTCTGAAGAAGCCTTTTAAAGGAGAAAACCGGTTCAGGCTGTAAGGTAAAACTTTATGCTTTTACTTATTAAAAAACCTAGTGTTCCGAGTCGTTAATGTAATAGTGATATTTAGTTAAGTAACGGACATGTCATGGACAACGAAATCCGAGTATTTAACTCAGCAAGACAAGCTACAGTCCAAATGTACAAATTCACAATTTTGAAGGTTAGAAAGATCGTTGCTCACATAACATTCAACAAAACATGCCTAAACAAATCAATAACACCAAAATACGCCCAAATCAAAATTAAACACAAGCAGGCCGCTCAAATAACACAAAACATCGCACAAAGGACATACATAAAAGAATCCATAAAACAGCTATATAAGAAAAAAGACGTTCTCAACCGCAAAGCACTAACGCTACACCTACAGATCGCCAACATATATGGACACAATTACATGACTGAATTAATTGAACTAATACATCACACAAATGAATGGACAAAAAAACAAATACATAACATACAGACAAAACACGACAGAAAAATAAAAAACCCGACACCAATCAACACAAATATAATTCCCTCACAGAAATTCTACCCACGTACAGTAAACCTCACGAACATCACACTCACTAAAAACGAACAAACACTCCTTGATAAAGGCCTAAAACATAACATACATTACAAACATACAACCAAACACTAACAAAGCTCATAGTTGACACTGAAACAAATATACAAAACACAGCACCAGAACATCAAGACACACTAAGACATAATATAAACAATATAATAGGAGCACATAAGACACCAGACAACAAGAACCACAACTCAGAAATACACACAGCCATCAAACTGAGGGAAAAGGCACACAAACACAACATCACATTTGTAAAAGCAGACAAAGGCAACACGACTGTAATCATCCCCACAAGGCAACACGACTGTAATCATCCCCACAGACAACCTACACAAAAAAGTACAAAACTTCATGGAACAGAACAACATCACAGAACTAAAACACGACCCCACTGACAGATACCAAAACACAGTAAGACAACTAGTCAACAAAGCCAAACACATAATGACATAAACAAAAGCCCTACATGAAACAAATCTGACCATCAGCCCCTACCCTCCAAGCGCTTCCCAAAATCCATAAAGAAGACATTCTGATCCGCCCCATTATCAACTACCGTAATGCCCCTGCACACAAACTCGCAAAATATCTAGACAAAATTATCAGACAACACACACAACTAGACAACAACATTGCAGTAAAAAACAACACAGACCTAGTAACAAAAATAAAAGACATACACATCTCCCATAATGCCACATTAGCCTCCTTTGACATTAAAAACCTGCACACAAACATCCCCATCTCTGAAACAATCACCATCCTATAAAACAAACTCAAACAGAACAACACACCAGACGAACTTATCAACGAAATAACAGAAACTCTGAACATTATCACAAAACAAAACTACTTTACTTATAACAATAAATACTACACACAGAACGATGGCTTACCCATGGGCTCCCCCATATCCACCATTCTAGCAGAAGTCTTCCTCCAACACTTAGAAAAAACAAAAATACTCACAAACAATGACAGACACTCACATAAAATACTATATTGGCACAGATACGTTGATGACATTCTAATACTATACAGGGGAAACAAAAGACAATGTGAACAGTTACTAACGCACATAAACAAAATACATAAAAACATAACCTTTACTGCCGAATATGAATACAACAATACCATAAACTTCTTAGACCTCTCCATCACAAAACTAGAACACAGGCACAAATTCAGTATATACAGAAAACCAACTACAACTGACACACTAATACACAACACCTCCAATCACCCAATACAACACAAACTAGCTGCCTTCAGAACCATGATACATAGACTTAACAACATTCCCTTAGATGAAAAAGACTACAAAGACGAACTAAACACGATAAAATATCTAGCAGAATCTAACGGATATGACAGAACAATAGTCAGTAAACTCCTACACAAAACACAAAACAAACAACAGACAAAGACAGAAAACAACAAATTCATAACACTAACATACATCAACAAACAAACTGAAAAAATAGCCCACAAATTCAAAAAAGCAGGATACAGAATCGCTTACAAAACTACTAACAAAACAGAACACACACTATCAAAACACACACACAAAGCACAAAACAAATTCGATCTACCCGGTGTTTACAAGCTAAATTACTCAAATTGCAATAAATTCTACATAGGCCAGACAGGACGTAGCTTCAAACAGAGATACATTGAACACACAAAGGCACTCCACTCCACTACAGAATCCACCTTTGCAAACCACCTCATTGAAGCAACCCACACATATAAAAACATCGACAATAACATGAACATTCTACACGTACACACAAAAGGCCGAAAACTAGACACTCTAGAACAATTGGAAATATACAAACACACAAAAACAAATAAAAACGACATCCTAAACGAACAGACACAATTCAAATCGCACGCATTATTCGAACATATCTCACCCCACACACACAGCATCGATCTTTCGAAATTCGATTCCGTCACCCACAACAAGACGGACAGCACTACCAGCGGCAGCCTCTGATGAAGCCTTTTAAAGGAGAAAACTGGTTCAGGCTGTAAGGTAAAACTTTATGCTTTTACTTATAAAAAACGTAGTGTTCCGAGTCGTTAATGTAATAGTGATATATAATTATTATTTGAGGTACCAAATTCTCAATTAATATAGCAGTCTTAAACATATTTGTTATCAGTGAAAAATACTATAATGTAAGCTGCAATGAGTACAGCTCACCCAGTAATTAAATTCAATGTAAATTTAAACGCCATGAAATAAGGATTGTGCAGAGACTAGGGATGAGATGGGCCAATGAAACTGAATGCACATGTCATGAATTTTATTAGAACAGTATGTGTGAGTGGTATCCATTCAAATGTATGTATCATCAACTAACTGGGATGGAAACAAAACAGTGATATGACAATATACAGTACTATGCATGAAATAACAATTGGACTAAGTGTTTATGCATATGAGAGAGTTGGAGCTCATTCATTGCTATTATTGACTGCTAAGATATTTGTGTCATTGTGATCCATTAGGATTAACCTTGGCTCATGGCCGTGACCCAACACTTCTACAAACACTACGTTGCTTGTGTTGCTCGGGGTTATTATATCTTATTGTCAACAGAATATCTTAATCAGTTCTGTTCCTATCTGTCAACATAGGAACAGATAACTGCACCCCGTCATGGTTGTTATTTCAAATATTTCTGACTGAATGTCACTCTTATTTACATTGCTTCTCCTCTGTAGTACAGACTTCTAATTCACTTATTTAGTTTTAGATTAATGTTTTTATGTCTTAGGCTTTCCATATTTTTTATGAAATATATAATATAAGAAAAAAAGCTATTAAGTAAATGTATGAGTAAAATCTATTTTAAATTTGTTCTTCATTATGCATTCCTATTTTCCATATTTTATCATGTTTGGCCATTCAAAATTCACTTCTGTCTCAGTATAATCGAGAAGTATCTTTCTTTTATACATTTATTTTTTCATTATACTTATATCAGTCTCCCCACTGCAACATTACAGCATAGCGACACTTCCTTCTGTTTGGTCTGATACATTCCTCTTGTGACGGTACATAAGTCCGTCTAAGGATTTAGCGGTACAGGGAAATAATTTTATTGTGTTTTCATATATTTAAAAATGGTTAGGTTAACTTTCCCCAATGTATTACACACGACGCAGTTTGTCAGTACAACTCGATTCCAAGGTCATTGGCGCATGTGATTTTCAGCACATATTTGGACAAAGCAAGTGGCGAACTATGTTGAAACGTCATGAATAATAGCAAAAAACGTAACGACTGAGACGCAAAAACGATGTCGTCATCGGCTTTAAACAATAGAGTGATGACGGAATAACCCTTCCACATGGGTACATTGTACCAGTTGTTCGTTCTCAGTCTGCAACATACACTCAGGGCGTTAGTACGCAAAAATATTCGCCGGCAGATTATTGCCAGCAAAAGTGTTTTTGGAGTTATAAAAATGTAACAGTCAGTGAAAATTCAAAATCAGTCAGTAACTAACAGTGCAAAATGTAAATTAGCATCAGTGATAAAAGAGAAAAGAAACAAGGAACGTTTGGCCGGACATCTGCCAGACAATGTGGAACGCCTGACGAGAACTTCCATCCTACACCCTCAGGGAAGTCAAAATTCAGATTAATACACTTTAATATTCTTTTGAGCTTAAAATTACTATGAATTAAAAATGTACCTTTGTTAATGTGTGTGTGAGAGCATGGAAGCTTGTATGTGCCGGCATCTACAATAAAGATTGAGGCATTGGTTTATGTAATTTGAAACGGAGTAAATCAACTCAAGAAGAACTGCAGTTTATTAACATGTTCTTGTAAATAATCAAATACCAGAAATCAGTGGTGGCGCTAACGAAACGGGGCCCCCCCCGCGAAACTAATTAGGGGGCCCTGTAAAAAAGGTTAAATTTTGTATACGTAATAGGGGAAAACACTCAAATGAGTTTCTATTTACGTGTGTTTCACAACAATGGTTTGTGAATACTTTCTCGTCTATCACAAAGCGTTTGCAATTTGCAAAGGACGTTTTACACGTGTACAAACTCTTAAAATTGATTGTTGCTAAATAGACAAAGTTCTATACAAACTATAAAAAAAACAAAATAAAAAGAAGTATTTATTTTTACGTCAAAGATCTAAATTCAGACTATGAAACAGTACCGCACACATAGTGTTAAAAATTTATTATTTACAAACGAATATCAAATTAACATTCTAGCTTTTTTCAAACATTTAAATTAGTTTGTAACTGAATTTGTAAAATTCTTGAATATACTCTATACAAGTTCTCCTTAAGTCTAATCCAATTCAATAACATTCGAACTCAAGTAATGTACAATATTTACAGATGAGGATCAACCAAAGTTCACTGTTTTCCTAAGCCTAGTCTTCTCTTTTTAATAGCTAAGAACTTTTCAACCACTTCGTTGATATTAGTTTTCTGTGTCTCTTCATGCTCAATGCTTAACAGTGTCAAGTCACTCAACCGAGTTTGGGCCATGGTACTTCTTAAGTATGACTTAATTAATTTAAGTTTTGAAAAGCTTCTTTCCGCTGTAGCTGTTGTGACAGGTATGGTTAAATAAAGCTGCAAAGCTGTAGTTAAGCCTGGGAGGCAACTCATAAGGCAGCTGTTTTCTTCAACCAGTAAATTCATCATTTCTCGAATTCTTTTCTTGTGTACAATTTCTTTGGCCATCAGAGCTTTGATGGATATTACTTGGTCAGGCAGTGATGTGGAAAGGTCACCAGGATACACATTTACCAGAGCCTTACTTTTCTCCACTATTGTCTCTTATGAGAAGTTTACTAAATTCTGAGGCGTCAGGAATGAAAACCTATCATCAATGCAACGCAATCCTTCGAATCTCATTTGTAGCTGAGCTATTACAATATCTAGTGTTGCATTGAAAACTTTTACTTCAAATGATTTCACTGGGTCGTCAATTCTATGGTCAACTGATAATTCAACAAAGAAGTGTTTTACAACTCGTTTACGCTTATTTTTCATGTTACAAGTTATGTCCCATGACTGGGCCAACTGGGCCCCCCCGTGCCGCGGGGTCTGCGGGGGCCTTATCGCCGCCACTGCCAGAAATAACTAATTGAAATTAATGAATAATTAGTATGGGCGGAAGTATACAGCCGCCATTTTGTCTTTGGATGTACAAGACGCCATTTTGATTTTTGTAAATGTGAATAATGCAAATTCAGAATTATTAAACAAAAGTTTTATGTCACCACAATCGTTGTTAGTGTCATTATTTCGAGATCCCACACTGTTTCTGGTCTCGCTTAATATCGAACTTTGGACCCTTAGTGAGAAAAGTAATGGTGGTTATAACACCACATGCTCACACCGAATGTGCAGTGAATCATACGGTAAGTACCTACATATACCATATTATTATAAACAAATAAATTGTGCAAAAAGAAGTAAGTTTACAATGGCTGCCCGAACTAGCGACTTTATATAAAATTTTTTATATAAATAAGCCAGAATACAGAGACAGAGGGGGTGTCGAAATGGTATATAGCATAACACGTAAATAATGTGTAATACAATTGTTAGGTTATGTTGTTGTTAGGTTAAATATACACAAAGCAACAGTTTAAAAGAAACAGAATTTTCTTTTTTCTATTCAAAATGGCAGACAACAATGAAAGTGTCAGTTTGAATGACACTGAAACAGAGTCGATGATTATGAATAATGTAGAAATACAATCTACTCCAACGACAACTAGAATAAAAGAGTTGTCGGTGGATGATATGTTCAACTTAATAAAAACAATGTCTGAAATTATAAATAATAATTCTGATAAGAAATTTAATACATTTGATGAGAAATTTAATAAACTTGATATAAAGTTTGATGAATTGAAAGAACAGAACAATGAACAGAAAAGTGAGATTAGAGAAATCAAAAATAATTTTAACGATAAATTTCATGAGCAAAATGTAAGGTTTGATAAGTTTGATAAAAAATTTAACCAATTTGATGAGAAGTTCAATGAAATGAAAAAATGAAATCAAAAGACAAAATTGTAATTTTGATAAACGAATTAACGAAATAAATATACATTGTGAAAATATGCAAGAGCAATTCTTAGAAGCGATAGAGCAGGTGTTTGATAAACAAATCGCCAGAATAGATGACATTATTAATAAAGTTAAAATGAGTAATTATAATGATAATTGTGAGATCAAAAGGAGGGTAGCAGGTAATAAAGAGACCAATAAATTAAACGAAGATGAAAATAAAGACGATAAGGTAAGTAGTGGTGAGAATTATGATAATAGAATTAAAAATATGGTGTTAGAAAATAATTGTGTGAATATTGAGAGGGGTGATAAAATTATAATGGAAGTAGAATTTGATAATGAAGTGATAAAAAGTGTTGGTGAATTAGAGAGAAAGTATATAAAGAATATTGTAACATAACAAAATGTTACCTAACCTAAACATATACTATCAGGTTTAATAAGTGCATAATGATAATATAAATAGATAAGGTAATGATAAGAATAACCAAGAAGAGAGGAATCATGGAGGAAGAAAGAAGCAGAAGTGCCACAAGAAACAGTAAGCCCAAATACTGTTTGACACTACAACCAGACTATAACTGACACAAACTGATGGACAAATTTAAATTCACTTTAAGCTGTCAAGCGAGTCAGTGAATAATGTGAACAGAATATGATATGTTACTAAAAAATGATTAAATAAGAATCTGAATAATGTGAGATCAGAATCAGCATTTGGCTGATAATAAATTAAATATGACTAGTAATTATTAACGCCAAGAACTAAAATTAGCAATGGCCACAAAATGAAAATAAAGCTATATTTCAATCTCAACTATACTTATGACAAATAAACACGTTTGTAAGAGGGAATCTTATACCAATAAGCTACCTCAGCAAAATTACCGAATGGTGAACTAATAAAAGCTTTTAAGGCAGAATTCCAGTATGAACGGTATGCCTTAACAAGGCCTAGACCAAACAATCATCAATGAGATGATTATTAGGAAGTAATAGAAATGTAGGTCATCTACACAAAACAATTGTTATGCTAAAACATAGCAATAAGCATTATTAAAATGATATGATTTATAATTCGATTGTTAGTTAGTAGAATAGAGCAAAGTAATGTGAAACGAAATATCATAGTAGGTAAGAACAGCCCATTACAATGTCTAAAGTTAAGGTTTATTCATAATGTACAGTAATTAAACATCAGTACAGAATTAATAGTGTTCTCACATAAACGTTGGAGTGATAAAACGCGATGTAGTACACAAACAATATTAGTCAAAGTGTATAATTGCCGATTTTGGTAAGCAGACGACAGTGCGAAATAGTGTACCTGAACATTGTTTATGTAGCAATGTCAGTAAAAGTGAAACTAACTCGGTATCAAACTATATCAAATTAAAGAGGACAAAATATTCTTTAATTTGATGGCGATACAGCCCCAATTGCAACTGTATTAAGTGCGTGAAAGGCGTTAGCATCATTTACAAAATATGTTTAAGAAATTTGGTCGTCAAAACCAATAACATCGATAGCTGTCAATCATCTTAGCATTTGGCGGTTGGGAAACGGTTTTTAACGGTCGAAAAGACAATACGTCACACTCATCACACCTGTCTAAGCCAATGACAAAATTTCTTAGTAATTAACAATGTTGCCTAAAGCCGATCAAGGTGTCGAGTATATAAGGGACCGCAACAGATCAACGACAGACACTTCTTAACTGCATTCGGTGTGACAGGTACGCCGATCTCATCTCAACATTTTTAATAACTGATAGCGTCATCACCAGAACACATCAAAGGAAACAGTTCGACAATAACCTACAACTACTTCAAATTATTCTACAAGGAAACATTGTGATTATGTGCAGTATTATTTCATTTTTGTGCGGGAAAATAATGAACAGAAGTAATTAAATAATATTATTTATGATCTGTTAAGTTAGAAGTGGATCGAAATTCTCTGTTCTTGTGCGTGTGCAGTGAATAACGATAATCATTATAATCCGATTATCAAGGTGTTAAATGAGTTTTAATCAAATGATTAAAACCAAAAGGTAACAGTGTAATCATTTATTCACTTTACTACGAGCGCCATAACCTGTACGTTTTCATACACTGATCTGTACTGACGCAAAACACAGAAACATTTCAATATTACACCATGTCTCAATTTATTTGATGAATTTGTCATTATTAATTAAGCTGAATGTTAGTTATAAGTGTTCTCAAATTATAAACTTTGTAAATCAGAAATCAAGCGTGACGAACGCACAACCTATCAAATAGGTTATTTTTATTTGTTTACTTTATAAAAGTAAC
The DNA here is from genome assembly GCA_034769895.1 of Magicicada septendecula. Classification (NCBI taxonomy): domain Eukaryota; kingdom Metazoa; phylum Arthropoda; class Insecta; order Hemiptera; family Cicadidae; genus Magicicada; species Magicicada septendecula. The sequence continues at coordinate 509,140,092 of CM068369.1, read as the reverse complement.
GTCAAAAACATTATTAATCAATATTATATCAGAAAATCATTAGCTATTGTGTAGGCATGACTTTCTTTTTTGTGTCTCAAAGAACTCACATCTGAGATTTTAATAATATTAATGTTAAAAATAACAAATATCTGGACTTAGCCAGATTTACCACTTATGCTCTGAGCAAGCCTTATAGGGTATATAATAACTTATTTACAATTGTACATCAGTGTATGTTTTTAATTATATTTGTTTGAATTCTCTATCAAGGGTATGAATAAAACCCCATTATTAACAGCATAACTCGACTTAATTTATTTATAACAGATAGTTAAATATTTTATTCAGGAAAACTTAAAACAACCTTCAGTTGTGATTGAATATATGGAATAGCATTGCCATAAAGGTAATAAACAATTATTATAAATTTTATAAATCATTAATTGATTCTATTCATGGGTTTTACACGGGATTTTCCCAAAATAAATCCGTGTGGCGCCCACTATTAAGCAAGGCAATTTAACCTTGCAGCTAAAGTGAGTTGGTTTTTTGTAAACTGTCTTGGCAGCTTATTAAACTTCTAGAAAACACGACCAGGTACGTGAAAGTATATTATATTTATTCTATTGTCCAGACATTACTAGACGTAACGTACTTAGACTATTATCGACCTGGAGGAGAAGTTTCACAGCTAGGATCAACAAGACGATCATCATCATCTAGCGACCAACTATTATACTTTACTTTTGAAATTAAGCAAAGCTAGTATTTAAATAATATTAACACAACGATTTTTATTTTATTTAAGGGAATTCTTTTCAGACAATTATAGTTATACAATTGTAAACACACTTTGAGTAACCTCGAATGTTACATTTTAAATCGCTTTACAAAATTAGTAACCTTCAACGACTACAGCCTTTTAATAATATTCTAAATAAACACAAACACTTTTTAAATCGTTACAAATTGGCTAGCCCAACAGTGGGGCTTTAAGGAGAGGAATTTTTAAATTGTTACAAATTGACGCATCCAACGTTTAAGGCAGAATACCCCCGACTTTTATTTGTTACAATATACAGGTAGAGGGGTTGCAGGGGGTAAATTGTTCCCGTAATGTAGTCGGGGGTGAAGAAAAGGCTTCACGCGCGTATTTGGAAGACAAAAGGTCTGCAAATAACCGTCCCTGGACTTTTTGTGCACCTGATAGGTGGTGCAATGATAAAGTAGTAGAGTCCCCTGCATATATTGAGAGAGAGAGAGAGTGTAACTTGGTGTTATTGTGAGAGATATTTTGAGAGAGAGAGATATTGTAATGAGAGAGAGAGAGAGATAGAGATTTTTAAGGTGAATAGGAATTATAGAGAATTTGTGGAAGGGTTAGGTGTAGAGATGGTGTATAATTGTATCGAAATTTTACCTTGCATTGAAGCTGATATAGAAGCAGTAGATGATGTTATTAACGATGATAATATAACTTACCTGATTATGACAAATTATACTAAGGGCGACAGGACTATACGTACTATATGATAACACGGTGTATGGTGATAACCATATACTGATATGGAGTAACCCTATTCATTACAATAGTTTTGTGAAAAAACATAAAAAATCAAATGAGTATTATATTGATAGTACTAGTATGTGGTATTCAATAAAAAATAATGTATGTAGACCTAAGATTAAATTATTATTTGATGATGGTGGATAAATTGTTTTATTGTGTTATTAACATTTAATTATGTGGACAGTGTGATTTTAAAATGGATTGTATTATGAACTGATTTATGGTCAATGATAAAATAATAAGTTGAATTGTATATTTTTTGTGTGTTAATGTTAAATGTATTTTTGTACTACATTATGTTGTGTATGATAGGTAATTTTATGTAAACCATGTAGGTAATAGGAATGATTAGTAAATGATGAAACATAAATAGGGTAATAGAGTGTGTGGCTAGGAGGTTGCTACAGGGGTAGCAATGATAACAAATATTAAGTATTAAATATATGATGTCGATAATGGTGTTGAATAAAAATAGTTCTGATTCTGTTGTAAAGAAATATTGAAATCAGGAAAACTGATCAATAAATTTTAAATATTTGAAGTGTTTGCCATAATAAAGTTGTGTTTTGAATTCCATGTGTTAGAGATATAGATAAGTTGTTGTTACTTTTGAAAACTTAAGAAATTTTTTACGTGTTATGATCTTAGTATAAGAATATATTTTTCTTGTGGTGAAAAGAGTAAAGTAGTGTTGACTGGAGTCCAGTTTTGGTAGAGGTAGGAATGTAAAAGGAGAAGGACATTCTGTCTTAAATCTTGTTTGTTTGTTATTTGAAACTTTAGGGGTAAGAAAACCAATGCCTCTTAACATAAACCAATGTAGCTAAGGGGAGACATATCAGTTATGGATATGGGATTATACAAGGCCACTATTTTAATTTTTTGTACTCAATGTTTCAGAGTTTAGTGATGCTGTGACGGCGGTCCTGAGCTGGCCTGCGTGTCAGAGCAGGAATGTTGAATGCCTAAATGGCCTTGCGGTGTTGGGATCTCACATGAGAAGTCCAGTAAGGTCATGCAGGTACTGTCATCATCATTGGACCAAGGGTAAGTTATTGTATTTTTTTTATATAAACACTACAGGGGGTTGTGGCGACATATCCGGGCTGATCCCTTTAGAAAGTGTGAATGAGTCAATGAGAGTTTTTATGTTTCAACATAAAACCTCTCATTGAGGGGGTTCTGTGATGGTACATAAGTCCGTCTAAGGATTTAGCGGTACAGGGAAATAATATTATTGTGTTTTCATATATTTAAAAATGGTTAGGTTAACTGTCCCCAATGTATTACACACGACACAGTTTGTCAGTACAACTCGATTCCAAGGTCATTGGTGCACATGATTTTCTGCACATATTTGGACAAAGCAAGTGGCGAACTATGTTGAAACGTCATGAATAATAGCAAAAAAACATAACGACTGTGACGCAAAAACGATGTCGTCATTGGCTTTAAACAATAGAGTGACGATGGAATAACCCTTCCACATGGGTACATTGTACCAGTTGTTCGTTCTCAGTCTGCAACATACACTCAGGGCGTTAGTACGCAAAAATATTTGCCGGCAGATTATTGCCAGCAAAAGTGTTTTTGGAGTTATAAAAATGTAATCAAAATGTAACAGTCAGTGAAAATTCAAAATCAGTCAGTAACTAACAGTGCAAAATGTAAATTAGCATCAGTGATAAAAGAGAAAAGAAACAAGGAACGTTCGGCCGGACATCTGTCAGACAATGTGGAACGCCTGACAAGAACTTCCATCCTACACCCTCAGGGAAGTCAAAATTCAGATTAATACACTTTAATATTCTTTTGAGCTTAAAATTACTATGAATTAAAAATGTACCTTTGCTAATGTGTGTGTGAGAGCATGGAAGCGTGTATGTGCCGGCATCTACAATAAACATTGAGGCATTGGTTTATGTAATTTGAAACGGAGTAAATCAACTCAAGAAGAACTGCAGATTATTAACATGTTCTTGTAAATAATCAAATACCAGAAATAACTAATTGAAATTAATGAATAATTAGTATGGGCGGAAGTATATAGCTGCCATTTTGTCTTTGGATGTACAAGACGCCATTTTGATTTTTGTAAATGTGAATAATGCAAATTCAGAATTATTAAACAAAAGTTTTATGTCACCACAATCGTTGTTAGTGTCATTATTTCGAGATCCCACACTGTCTCTGGTCTCGCTTAATATCGAACTTTGGACCCTTAGTGAGAAAAGTAATGGTGGTTATAATGCCACGTGCTCAAACCGGGTGTGCAGTGAATCATACGGTAAGTACCTACATATACCATATTATTATAAACAAATAAATTGTGCAAAAAGAAGTAAGTTTACACTCTTGTTCTCCAACACAGTGTTAGGTAGCTTCCCATATACTGTCCTCACACATGCATCTACTACTTATTCAAACCCATACAAATTAATTTTTCCCACTGTCTTTCTGCCACCAGTACCGTAGCTTACTTATATGTATCCTGTTAGTTGTTCCCAGTGTGTTTCTTACAAATTTCAGTTCAATTCTGCTACTTCCATGTTATTTATTGATGTGAATGCGAATGAACATCTTATGGTTCGTTCTCAGTGTCATGTAAGGTTTTGCCGCGACCAATATTTGTGTACTTTCGAGGGCCTCGTGTGCAAAAACTATAAGGATTACGGAATATCTAAAACTATGACTGGATAGCCCGTTTCGTTGACTACCGGAAATGGTTTGTCGCGAGCGGAGGGGGGTTGCACGGTGACGTCACAGTGCTGCGCGTGGGGGTCTAAATTTGGGCTTGTGTGGGCACGGCGCGCGCTCAGTTCAATTATATCTCCGGAACGAGTTGGTCGATTTTAGTGATCGAGGTGTCTACGGAGAGCTGAGAATGTGAATTAGACGTTAATAACACAAGAAATATAAAATTAACATTGGAAAGCAGAAAATATTGAGATATTGTGAAAATTCCGCGTCCTCAGAAGAGAAAGAAGGCTGTAAAATCTGGAACTCCGAACAAAATGCGTGCACCACGACTTACAAATATAGAACGTTGTCGGCTACGTCGATTGCAACAAAAGGAATTGGAAAGAAGACGCCAGAATTCGAATTTGGATGGTGGAAGTGGAGCGCCCAGTACAAGTAGCGAGTGCGTACAATGTTTGGAGCAACCTAGCACTTCGTCATCGTGTCGAAAAGATTTGGAAAGTGGTCCAATAGACGTAGAAAGCAACGACGATTCCATTGATATGCAGGATGACAATACTGAGACTCGTACGGACGGAAACATCGGTCCGTCAATGGCGCGTTCAGACCTTTCGCTCGATTTGACAAATAAGTATGCTGCATGCGATCGCCACTTTGTGAAAATGTTCTTTGACAATGAATTTGGACTTGGTTGTGATGTTTGTAATCGATTTTGGTTCAAGAAGGATCTTAAGCTCTTTAAAGTTAAACACTGTAACATTTTGCGCAGCGAGTTCCCCGACCAAGTAGTGGAGGCTATGGTAGCATGTGTAAATTGCCGTTGATGCTTGGATACTAATAAAATCCCATCCATGAGTGTGTCTAACGGTTACAAATATCCTGATCAGCCTAAAACTTTGCCAGTGTTGAGTCCGGTAGAGGAATGGTTGATATCACCTAGGCTGCCTTTCATGCAAATTCGCCGACTTCGACACGAGGGCAGTTATGGCATCATTGGTCACTTTCCAAATCCATTCGACACGATGACGAAGTGCTAGGTTGCTCCAAACGTTATACGCACTCTGACAAACAAAACAAAAGAATCTCCCAATAACGAGAGTAACGTATGTAATTTCGCATTCACGAAATAAAGATCCGACGGGAGTATCAAGAATACTCCCTGAATTTTTTGCTTCAGAACTGTTTCTTATGCAAAATTTTCTCTTCTCCTTTCACTGACTCTAGTTTTTTCTGTCTCTTCAGTATAGTGTTTCCTGGTAACACACGTAAGAACTGGCAGACAGTAAGATTTTTATAATAATGTTTCTCTGTGTTTCATAAATATTTCCTTGTTTTATTGATTATATGAGACGGGTACTATTTTTATTTATCATTTACACTTTTAAATCTGTTTTGTTTTATAAATTTTGATTTGATTTTATCAGTTGATAACATGGTAGATGAAAGGTAGGTACCATAGGTATCCACATTACCAATAAATGATAAAATAATCATGACTGGTATTCCACAGTACTAAATGCAACACCTGGTGTGTAAATATTAATTTTTCCTCAAATTATTGTCAAGCTGTAATTTTCTTTTAATTTTAATGCTAAGGATTTAGTGTTTTCTACTCATAAACTTATATGCTTTATATTTATTTTTCTTTCTACTGCTTTTAACAATGCACAACAGATTAAGTAGAATTTCAGAAAAACTATGATTTTTGCAAATAGAAAAATCATCTATGGTGGCTGCAAGAGCCCACATAATAATAGTGAAATGTTACAAAACATGTTTGCAAGTTAAGATGTTTTATTTTATTATAGTATTTGAGTACGGTAGTATTATATTTCAGTAGTTTATAATTGATTGTGTAATTGTGTTACATAATGCGGAAAAAGTGTTATATAATACGGAACGTTCTACAAGTTTCTCGAATATTTCAGCTGTAGTGTGTGTGTGTGTGTGTGTGTGTGTGTGTGTGTGTGTGTGTGTGTGTGTGTGTGTGGGTACATAATGCTGCTACTTTGGGGTGAAAGACAATTACGCGTCAACTATCGGGTCTATACCAGACCACACCAGTCCGCATGTGCTGTGTTCAAGGCTGCAATAAATTACGTTCTAGTGTTTTCTAGTAATTTATTGTTGTATTGGAGTGTTAGTGGTCTCAAATATTTCTACTATATAGTAATTTTATACAAACCACTATGTTGTCTTTGGTATTGGCTATGTACCAAAGACAATACAGTGGTTTGTATAAAATTACTAGTAGAAATGTTTTCTAGTAGAAGACACCTATTAGCGAATATTCTGGAATATCAGCATGATATAAATACAAGTACTCAGCAATGCTCAGTTCAGTCATTGTCGGGCGATTACTCTGTGCGTTCAAGTGGTTATTAGTGAAAAGTAATTATTGTGGCGAAGTGTTATGTGTTTTATAATCGTGCGGGACAATTGTAGTATAATTGTGTTTTATATTAGTTGACACTTTATTGCGTGTGAACAATTTTTATTTGATTTGTTGTAAGAGACTATCTTGTTGATTACAAACTGTTTAATTATGATAATTAAAGTTAGTGATTAGTGACTTAATTCGTGTCTTGTATTTTGTTTTCCACTGTACCATACGACGATCAGTTAGACCGTCGTAACAATAGTTACAGTTATCCAATACATACTTCATATGTAACTGTATGTAATTCATACATAATTTACTTCATATGTGATTGTATGCATAATAGTTTTCATAGAGATTATATGTTCTTCTTCTTCTTTCTTTCCTTCTTCTTTATCCAAGCAATATTTGCCTTTGTAACAAAAACATGGTAGACCACATTTACTTTACCTTAAAATACTGTTGCTACCCAGGTTACTTTGTTGATTTGTCTACCTACATAGTGATCTCTAACTACTCTGTACAGTGTCCAATATTTTCCAATACACCAATGTCAATATCTTATTCCATTTCCCATTACTGTGCCCATTAGGTGATTTTAGCAACTCAGAGTGGGTGTTCACACAATATGCTCTTTCCAAATTATTTGTTACAATGCCTTCTTCTATACATGTTTTAGGATTCTCATTTCTGTTGTCCCCAATTTCATGCAAGTTCAGGCTGTAAAGATTTTATTTTGTTGATATGTATTTGTAATTGGTTGTTTTATAGTTTTATGTTTTTGATTCTTAGAGGTAAGATTTATTTCTTATCTGTCATACAAGGAACTTGGATTTTGATCTCTGCCTCTGTTATCTAGAGCAAACTTTCTAGCTGGATTCCATAAAGTAATTTGTGAATAATATTAGAGTAATCAGATTCTCAGGAATAAAGAATCAAAAACAACAGATAGGAGGAGTGAGAGACAGAGAGAGATAGACCAGACAGACAAGTAGATAGAAAGAGGAAGAGAGAAAGTGAGTTCCTGTGTATCTGTCATTACTTAGCACAATATTAGAATTTTGCAAGTTCTACTGGAGGAGTCTATCCACTTGTATATTTGCACTTTCTATTATGTTGCAGTTTTTAATATATTTTTGAATTCTGAGTTAACAGTTTTTCAACTATGTAGGAATCTGTTAATATGTAACCCACTAACTTTTTGCTGCCAGACCTTAGTGAAGAACGCCTAGGTTTATGCTGCCAATACTTATCTCTATACTTGTCAGCTTGTTATATATGTGTTCAAGTAAGTTACAACTAGGAGGTGGAGGTAAGACTAGCTGGCAATACAGAGGGAATTATTGTTTTTAAATAGAAGCAGGGTATATGGACCTGTGCTTAACCTTTGGGTCAAGATGAGGTTACTAGATCTAGGTCACAGTTGGAGTGTACTATGATAGAAAAGATGAAGCACTAAGAAAATTTTTTGGGACTATGCAGAAACGTGAAAGTTACAGAAACAGGAACAGTATACTAAAATTGGGTGATGTTTTTCGATACTTGTGTGCACTGAAACTTATCTTCAACTGGTACGAATCTTACGAGATGAATGAGAAAAACACTATAAAGAGGGAGAAACTTGGGGCAAGTCTGAGGTAACAAAATAAAGTGAAGAAAAATTTAGTGGAAGTGAACTAGGGAATTGGAAGAATAGCCTATTCTCAGCTAGCACTGAATAGGAAGGTAGAGTGAAACCATTTTAACAGAAATATATCGGTATGGAGAACCATACATGACTTCCATGTTCTAAGATTTATATTTAAAATCATTTTCGAAATGAAATATTTCCATAGAAACTACTTCTTTCTCCAGCCTTAACCACAGTACTGTGATCACTAACATATACCACCTCATGTTAGCGCACTCAATTTTCACAAATGATGGGAGTCGATGGCATTGACGAAACGTCTGGTTTTGCAGAAAACATCAGAGCATGGGCAAACAGCCCGGGAAGGAATTTTAACAACAAATTACTTCTTTGTTGCCGATAACGTAGTACTCATAAAAAATTATTTCCTCCCCCTTCAACTATCATTTTAATTAATAGGAAATTACCCCTCCCCCTTCAACTACTCTTTTCATTTATATATATTTCATCTACCTTTCTATAGTGGATTATTATGACCTTCTTTTTAGAATACTTTATTTACAAAAATTAAAATACAAATATTTACTTTACTCTTGTTAAAATGTAAAACGTTGCAGGTAAACTACCCCTCTTCCATAACCAATATTCACCAATAGGCCTTGAGTCCTCTACAACTCGGACACGTTTGCAAAAAATTATTTGATTCTGTTTGAATTTGCAGCAGTTATCGTTTACCACAGAAAAATTCTACACATAGACACACAGAGACACTTTTCAGAAAATGACTGTTGTTCATGTTTTGGGGGTAGTGCAACCAGAATCAGCACTTATCTCGAACAGGATTTTTTTTGCCATCACCATACTTCCATTTCCTTATGGAACATGGAAGTAAAAAATGAAGAGTTCAACTTTATAATTTCCAGAGCCATGTAAGTGATATGCTGGAAAAGTCATATCACAGAAAGATAAATCTCATGAGTGATATTAGTTACTTTTTTTTTTACTGTAATTAAAAACTATGTAGTCCACACAACATAAGTGAAGTATACGTTCCTTTCTGATGATATAAAATTGTTCTGCAAAACATATGTAGCACCAGATTATACACTGTACACTTGCAGAAGTCTATTATATTATATCATGGCGAATTTAGGTCTAATATTTTAATCTGCAATAAACAATAGCATTTCCATAGAGACACATGTGCATGTACGCACGCACGCGCGCGCGCGCGCGCGCGTGTGTTTGTGAGACAATGTAGGTTGAGAATAATTAACTGTAGGTTAGTAATAGACCATAGTATATACCTGATACAGTATGTGAATTACATTTTAATAATAGTCAAATTTGTAATATAATTTTTTAGTAATGTTTTAAACACTGTAGGGAGTCCGTGAATAAAATATTTGCTAATATTACAGATTTATTTAATTCCCTCACTCAAACGCTTTTTCAGAAAAATGTGAGAAATAATTTTCTTTAGACGTATGAATTTTTTCGTTCAGTATAATAAGTCATTCATAGACTACCTGGCTGGTAGCTAGAATGCATTACTATTCAGTTTGTAAACATTGTGTTAGCAGTACAAATTCCTCACATATAAACTGTGAACATATTACCAACATTTTCAGTATCTCACGTTCTAATCAATCATTCAGTTTTGCAATAGTGTTTTAAATTTATGCTACACTACACTGCTAGAGATACTGAAGCAGTGGTCTGATCTTAAATATTTTTAGAACCGACTTTTGGGACAATGTGCAATTAAGGGTACTAACCTGCCTGACACCTCAAATTTCTGAGTTGTCATATACTCTAATAGAATGCTTAACTCACCTTCAACGGGACTCTTAAATTCTTGTGGTTCACTGGCAGTTTCAGTCGTTGTGGTTGTGGTTGTGGTTGTTGTTGTTGATGTTGTGGTTGTACCTGTAAACAGAGTAAAATCAACATTTAGGTATAAGCAGTGGCGACTGGTGGTTGAAAAATTTGGAGGTTGCAGATGGGTTGTATGGAATAAAATTGTTTTATTCTCTGAATACAAAATGTCCAAGTCTCCTCCCCTCCAAACAATACACGAGGAAAGCAAAATACTGCAATTTTAGTCTCACATCCATGTAACCACAGATATTTACTGTATAAATCTTTTTTAAATTCACGATTAAATATTCTGTTACCTAATTTTACACTTTGATTAAAATTTGAAAGGTCTGGTGTAGGCCTACCTACTCTCTTAATTTCAATTTTTTCCTCAATAGGACCTAAACTGAACACTGTTTTTGTTAAGTTTTTCGACAGAATTCATTGCGTCCTACCAGTTAAATATAAAAATATCTTACACTATGACACCTTAATCCATTATATGTACTATTATTTATATTTGAGGATAAATTGGATTCACACTAACAACAAATTTACAAATTCCAACCTGGTGCACCATGTGTTATTTACCAACAGACAGAGTGGTGGTACCGTGACATACGAGCGGGGTTTGCAGTCCCTAATCACACCAAGTAGCCTATACTGCTGTAATAGGAACAACGGAGTCTAGCCAGCCAGAGCACTACTCCATTGTGTTTCCCCATATACAAAGCGTGTCACAGTTGGTGCGGTGTACGGTTTTTAGTGCGCGTCAAGAGCGTGTACGGTTTTTAGTATTCCTCTGCGCTTTTCAATCGGCAAATGATTAATTACGATGACTTAGCTTCAAAACACTATTATCAGTTATTGTTTTATTCATAATTCTATTATTTAAAATACAATTCGGGAATTATTGGTGGTTGTACAACCGTGCAATCTAAGCACAGGCCGCCACTGGATGTGTATATATATATATGTAATATATATATATATATAGATTGTTGAGCCTTTCCTGTCCCATAGTGCTTTGTAAGTAATTTTTTTAACAACTTCAGTTTTGAAAATGACCATTCGGCCTCAGCTTCAGTCACAGAAACTGTTAAGTACATAATACATGCTGTACTCACATCAAGATAAGTTGACGAAAGTGAGCTGCGATCAATTAGTAACAGATCTGCAAATTTCTTGGTGCTCCTCGTTTTCTGAAGTTTGTTTTAAGATGAAGTCTTAATGGTACATATCTGAGATGGAAATGTTGGAGACAGATCATCTAGAAACCTTCTAACAAAGTCAACTACTTTCTCATGGACCTCTTTTTCACTAGTGTTGACAATAAATTCAGGCTGAATTACTTATAAGTGTCAAGAACAGCTTTCATATCCTAAAAATGTTGTCATGTTTATCTAGTTGAGTACATAAAGTTTCTATCATTGGGTAGAACACTATTGCTCTAAAACAGGATTCTGGCTCTTGTAAACTCTCATCAAAGTGTTTTTCACCTTCCAAATCCTACTCTGGTGAAACCCATGAGATATCTACCACACATCTCGATCACTTTAATCAGAGCAATCCGCAATAATTCATAATCAGATAACAGATCTACGGTCTCAGATTGCAGAGACTTTGATATGACGTTTAGGACTTCACATTCTATTACAAGGAGTAATACAAAGTTGAAACATTCCAGTTTTTTCTTTATTTGCATGGCTTCATTCCTTTTCTTCTTCTTATTCTTCTTTTTTTTGCTAGTCAGAATTAGGTGGCGGAGACATTTTGCTACATCAAAGAACCTACATTTAAGAGCACTTATTGCGTTAAAACTGCTAGCCCAGTGAGTTTGATTTAGGAATTTAATGACTTTTGAAGATTCATTCTGATACAGTGTTTTTAACTCCTCCCAGTGAACAATGCTATGGCCATAAAAGCAATATACATTTTAGAAGGACTAAAGAAACTGACAAATCTCTCTGTTTCCTTTAAGAACATCTTTCAGCACAAAGTTAAGATTATGCACTGCGCAATGTACAAAGTAAGCATGTAGGGACTCTTTTTATACGTTGTTGCACACCGCGGTATATTCCAATCATTACGGTTGCTCCATCGTATCCTTGACCATGACATTACCTCAGCTCTAGACCCTTCTCTCCCATCAAATTAATTATATCTTTAACAAGCCCTTGTGCTAACTGATCTTTAATCTTTCTACATAATTGTTGTGGTCTCCAAGTTGCCTATATAATTAAATATTAGAATTACCTTGGTTTCCTTCTTTGCAACTTCTTTGTGTTCTCAATATACACTATGCGTTTCGGGACTTAAAGTCCCATCATCAGGTGGATAAACTTTTCACTCATGTAGAGCACGTCACTAGATAAAAAATATATAAAGGTCACACACATCTCGCTACTCAGTCGATTTCCCCACTCGTGTTATCTCACGATGTGCACCGCTACCGACCCCGCGAGCGACTGACAAATCTATTCGGCCTGTACCTATTTGTCGTGTTGTTTCAGCATGCATATAGCAGTATCATACAGTTCGTTTGATTTGAACGACAGTTTCTCGTTCAGAAGCTGATCATTGTGTGTTGTAGAGGCTCTGTAAATTTCAAACTCCTCCAGTGCGTCCATGAGTTTACCCTTTTTGCAGAAATGTAATGGTTTTAAATTATTTCTAAAACTGGAATAGGTATGGTTGTGATCGATGATATGCATGGCAAAGTTTGATTTGACGTTCCTGATGTTGCCCCTAGGCAGGTGCTCTTTATATCTATCTAAAAAATTTCTGCCTGTTTGTCCAATGTAAGAACTATTACATACTTCACATTCTAAGTCTGGAGAGTTCAGGCAGCTTGAATCAACAAGAAGTACAGGAACTTATCATGCTATTAAGAGTAATACTAAGCCAGAACTATTTTACGTTTGATAATAGGTTTTTTGCCCAGGACGATGGACTTGCAATGGGTTCGCCACTTAGTGGTTTTTTGGCTCACCTCTATCTTAACCACTTTGAAAATGAATACGTATTGTCTCATAAGAATAGGTTTTATATAAAGATCATTTCATACACGCGGTATTAAGATAATACATTTCTTGTACTTGATGGCACATGTAGACAGGCAGAAATTTTGAATAAATATACAAATAGTATACATCCAAACATAAAGTTTACACTCGAGTTGGAGAACGAACATAGCTTAAATTTTCTTGACCTGATGATACAAAACATAAATAACCACCTTAAATTTAAAATCTACAGAAAGCCGACCACTACGGACATTGCTATCCATGCGTCCTCATTTCATCCATTCGCTCAGAAAATGGCGTCTTTTAACTCCTTCATCAACAGGCTATTGAAAATTCCATTGGAGCCGGAGGATTACCATGAAGAACTTAGTACTATAAAGTACATAACGATGGCCAACGGTTATAACAGCGTGATTGTGGATAGGTTAGTAAAAAAGCAAAAAAAGAACCTGCATAGAAATAACAATGAAACACACAATAGGGTTCAGAAATACATAGCAACTGAATATACGAATCTTTTACCCAATACAATTTATAATGTTTTTAGAAAGTATGACTATACAGTATCTTTCAAGACGAATAACAGCATTTTAAAAACTTTAAGGCCAAAATCCAATAAACCAGTAGAAAGCTGTTCAGGGGTGTATAAAATAGAATGTGAAGTATGTAATAGTTCTTACATTAGACAAACAGGCAGAATTTTTTTAGATAGATATAAAGAGCACCTGCCTAGGGGCAACATCAGGAACGTCAAATCAAACTTTGCCATGCATATCATCAATCACAACCATACCTATTCCAGTTTTAGAAATAATTTCAAACCATTACATTTCTGCAAAAAGGGTAAACTCATGGACGCACTGGAAGAGTTTAAAATTTACAGAGCCTCTACAACACACAATGATCAGCTTCTGAACGAGAAACTGTCGTTCAAATCAAACGAACTGTATGTTACTGCTATACGCATGCTGAAACAACACGACAAATAGGTACAGGCCGAATAGATTTGTCAGTCGCTCGCGGGGTCGGTAGCGATGCACATCGTGAGATAACGTGAGTGGGGAAATCGACTGAGTAGCGAGATGTGTGTGACCTTTATATTTTTTTTATCTACTGACGTGCTCTACATGAGTGAAAAGTTTATCCACCTGATGATGGGACTTTAAGTCCCGAAACGCGTAGTGTATATTGAGAACACAAAGAAGTTGCAAAGAAGGAAACCAAGGTAATTCTAATATTTAATTTAATCTTTCTAAAGGAGAAGAAAACTTCACAAATTTTGAACTCAACAGGTTTTCCTGTTTTGTCTTTCTTTATTTTTGCGTATTTGTAAGCTTCACTTAAACTGGTCAGCCTTAGATACATCTTGAGTTGTGTCCAAAATGAGAGGAAAAAACAAAGCATTTTGAAACTCACAAGTGATTTCATCTTTAACTTGTGATGATAATAAGCTAAGAGGAAATTTCCCATATTGCAACATTCTAGCCTCTCACTGGTTCTGCAAAAAGTGAGATTGTACGTTCCATCCATTGTCCATCCATGTTCTGTATTCATTGTATTCATACCTATCAAGTTGTATGGTACAGAACAGTAGTCATGTAATGAACCAAACTTATGCAGATAGTGAAGGAGGGTAAGATGAAAATAGTGATACTGGTACCATAACAGCACTTTTGGATTTTAGTACCACTGCATTGAATTTACAATAGAAAATGCTGCTAGATGCATGCGTGTAGAAAAATCATACCATTACAGCAGTCAGGAGACTGTACTGTAGTGATATCTTCCAGATTTTATGCCAATTACATCACACTATCACAAAATTTAAGCTTTACTAGCCACAAACAGATTCTTTAATTGCCTACGAACTGTTGTCTCTTGTATTACTTTGCCATATGTTGTAGTTATGTGATAATTCTCTTCAGGTATATGTGGTAGCCCTTTTCAGACAGGACTGCTATGTCATGTATTTCATGATTGGTGGAAGAAGAATGTAGGGGCCAACAAGACAATGGCCTGGGATTTTATTTTCCACTTAATAATGAGTTTTATAAAGTCAAGTTTGGCTAATTAAGATGAATTAAAATTTGTCTAATTAATATCTAGTAATATGCAGTTGTCTATAATTACTTCCATGTTCCTTAAGGAAATGGTGATGGCAAAAAAAATCTTGTTCGAGATTATTGCAGATTCTGATTGTACTACCCTCAAAACATGAAAAAAGTCGGTTTTCGAAAAGTTTCTGTGTGTCTGTAGATTTTTTTTCTATGGCAAACGATAACAGCCGCAAATTCAAACAGAATCAAATAATGTTTCGCATACAGCTCTGAATTATAGAGTTCTCAAGATCTATTGTTTTTAGTGAAGATCGGTTAAGGGAAAGGGGTAGTTTACCTGCCATATTTAATGTTTTAACAAGAGTAATTGTTTCTATGACGAACGATAACTGCCGCACATTCAAACAGAATCAAATAATGTTTTGTAAGCATCCCTGAATTGTAGAGGACTCAAGACCTATTCATTTTTGTGAAGATCGGTTAAGGGAAAGGGGTAGTTTACCTGCCATATTTAATGTTTTAACAAGAGTAATTGTTTCTATGACGAACGATAACTGCCGCACATTCAAACAGAATCAAATAATGTTTTGTAAGCATCCCTGAATTTTAGAGGACTCAAGACCTATTCATTTTGGTGAAGATCGGTTAAGGGAAAGGGGTAGTTTACCTGCAACATTTTATGTTTTAACAAGGGTAATTTTTTTCTATGGCAAACGATATCAGCCGCAACTTCAA
The DNA here is from genome assembly GCA_034769895.1 of Magicicada septendecula. Lineage (NCBI taxonomy): Eukaryota > Metazoa > Arthropoda > Insecta > Hemiptera > Cicadidae > Magicicada > Magicicada septendecula. Next base: position 509,124,152 of record CM068369.1, on the reverse strand, counting down.
ACAGAATCAAATAATATATCGCATACAGCCCTGAATTGTAGAGTTCTGAAGACCTATTGTTTTTAGTGAAGATCGGTTAAGGGACAGGGGTAGTTTACCTGCAACATTTTATGTTTTAACAAGGGTAATTTTTTCTATGCCGAACGATAACTGCGATAAATTCAAAGAGAATCAAATACTTTTTTGCATACAGACCTAATTTGTAGAGTATTCAAGGTCTGTTGATTTTGGTGAAGATCGGCTACGAGAAAAGGGTAGTTTATCGGCAACATTTTATGTTTTAAAAGGGTAATTTTATTTTTATGACGAACGATAACTGCCGCACATTCGAACAGAATCAAATAATGTTTTGTAAACATCCCTGAATTGAAGAGGACTCAAGATCTATTGATTTTGGTGAAGATCAGTTAAGAGAAAGGGGTAGTTTACCTGCAACATTTTATGTGATAACAAGGTTAATTTTTTCTATGACGAACAATAACTGCCGTAAATTCAAACATAATCAAATAATTTTTTGCATACCTCCCTACATTGTAGAGGACTGGAGGTCTTTTGATTTTGGTGAAGATCGGTTAAGGGAAAGGGGTAGTTTACCGGCAACATTTTATGTTTTAACAAGGGTAATTTTTTCTATGACAAACGATAACTGCCGCACATGCAAACAGAATCAAATAATGTTTTGCATGCATCCCTGAATTGTAGAGGACTCAAGGCCTGTTGATTTTGGTGAAGATCGGTTACGAGGAAAGGGTAGTTTACCAGAAACATTTTTTGTTGTAACAAGAGTAAAGTACTTAATTTTGATAAATAAATTATCCTGATAAGAAGATCTTAATAATCTACTGTAGAAACGTAGATGAAATATCTATAAATGAAGAGGCTAGTTGAACGGGGTGGGGGTAATTTTCTATTAAAGAAAATTATAGTTGTAGGGGGTTGGGATAATTTGTGTATGTGTACTACGTTATCGGCAACAAAGTAGTAGTTTGTTGTTAAAATTCCTTCCCGGGCTGTTTGGCCGTAGTCCAATGTTTTATGCAAAACCAGACATTTCGGCAGTGCCGTCGACTGCCATCATCAGTGAAAATCAAGTGCGATAACGTGTGGTGGTATACGTTAGTGACCACAGTACTGTGGTTAAGGCTTAAGCAATAAGTGGAAAGAAGTAGTTTCTATGGAAACATTTCATTTCGTAAATGATTTTAAATATAAATCTTAGAACATGGAAGTCATGTATGGTTCTCCATACCGATATTTTGTCATGTTTTCTTAAATTTCCTGTTGATTGTTGGCATCGTTTGGCCTACTTCCATGTTACTTTATTAGTGTGTTCATGTATGTTTTAAAGTACTTATGATATTCTTTATTATACTATTTTCATATTATTATAGTACGAGCATGGGCGGATTTGCTGTACTGCCGCCCCCAGGCATGGCAGATAATGCCCCCACCCTCTCCTATCTCTCTCCCTCATTCCCCCTCCCTTCCCCTCTTCGATTTCACATCATCTTACCCCCAGTTTGATTGTCTGCCTCGTTTCCTTTGACTGTCAGGTGAATTATATTTCATGTAAAAATAAATAAACATTGATAATATAAATATTTACTTGTCAGAAGAAAATAATTAATTTTAGTTAGAAATTAAGGGAAACGTAAATAAAATCACATAAAATATGGGTACAAACATTATTTATTAAATGACAAACGGAAAAAACTGGAATACTGGTACAGTTATATATGCAACTCAACTAATTTTATCGTATTCAAAGATTACAGCACAGAAATAATAATAATGCAACAAATACTGAATAATGTTAGTTTGATATGAAACAAATAAAATTGAAATCATATTACTTGGAAATATCTAGTTATAACAAAACTATATATGCAACTCAACTAATTTTATCTTATACAAAGATTACAGCACAGAACTAATAATAATGCAACTAATACTGAATAATGTTTGATATGAAAATAATGAAACTGAAAACATATTACTTGGAAAAATCTAGTTATAACAAAAGTATTTACAGTTTTCTTCGAGATTTTGTTTGGGCAAAAACATTGACAGTAACATGTCACCTTCGATTGACAGTACCGCCAGCGAGTTTAAGCGATCCTCTCCCATGTTTGTGCGGAGATATGTTTTTACTCTTCTAAGCCATGAAAAAGCTCTTTCTGCTGAACAATTGGAGACATCCGTACTCACAAACATTCTCAGAGCAATAACTAAGTTCGGATAGACCATCTGAAGATCATCTTTACGAATGAGGCGGCAAAGACTTAGAGGTGTTAACCGCTTATCCTCCTTTGTTGGCTGTAGCTCAACCATTGGAGTGCCACTTGTTTTGTCCATTTGCCTTTTCCTTTTTTTCCTCTTCTTCACTTTACTAAAACCCTCTAGTGGAGCTTCTTCCAGAAAGCATTTAAAATGAATAATTTCATCCAAGAAGGCGTTTTCTAAATCATTTGGATATTCTCTAACAAGGTTCTCACCTGCCCTCCTTAGGTCTTCATTGCTCAAGTCTTTAATTTGAGTTAACGCTTGGAATTTTTGGTTTACTTCTGCGTATGCATTCCTTCTTTTTCAAGTTATCTTAACGTCAACTGGATCTACAGCAGTCTCCCCCTTGGATAAAAAAGTCTCCTGGTTCACATTATGAACAGTTTCTTGGGCCTCACTGTCACTACTGTCACTGCTACTCTCCGTATCACTAGGAAGTTCCTTAACATTGTTTTTACTTTCTTTTTCATTTGACAAGCTTTGGTTCTTGTACTGTTCATTTGCTTGCGTTTTTGACTGAGTATTAAAAAAACTATCGATTTTTAAGGTTTTACTTAAAACAAAGTCCTCTCTGGCTTCCTTTTCTTTTCTTAATTTCTTATATTGTATGCCACTTAAACGTTTTCTTCTATCTGCCATTTTCTTAAAATACAATAGAAAAATATATTTACACAATGTCAGAAATACATAATCGCACAGGGACAGAAATAAATTTTAATTTGTAAATTAAAGTTGTTGCTTGTTTTTATTCCTAAATGTTAAAATATTTAAACACGTTAATAAATGCTTTTTATAATTCATGTTGAAGAGTCCACAATGCAACTATAAAACCCTGTACTGAGTAGAATAAGAATACCTTCACTAATCGCGATAGCCGAGTGGCAAAATTACGACAAGCGAACGCTCTGAGTTCAGTGTAGGCCTATCATTAAAACATGATTTTACAACACGCAACATACGAGCATAAGCATAAACCACCCACCTTGTCGACAAGAGAACAACTAACTGAGATAAAAATAGGCACAGTACAGAAGGTTTGTTGACAGACGGATGACTCACGCGTTCCGCAGAAGTACAGTCAATGCCAAATATTTCAACGGTTGAAAACATAAACATTCGCCCGTATTACTTTTGGGTGAAAAACAATAACTGTGTTATAGTTAAAAATTAAGTGGAGATAATTTTTATATTTGTGTGTGCTTAATTGAACTGGCTTTTATACTTATAAATTTGTTTGAATATAAAAATATCATTTCTTAACTCAAATTTTGCCGCTCCCTAAAATTTGCCGCCCCAGGCAAGTGCCTAGTCTGCCTGTGCGTAAATCCGCCCCTGAGTACAAGGATTGTTCAATAGAAACATGTTTGATCTGCGCAACCGTGACTTCGTTGCCATGGAACAGAATTAATTTTATTTTATTGTCTGTTTAAGTACTAGTGATGCGTCTGTCAAACATATTTGCAGTTTGCTCTTTTCTAAGCATTGTGACTGTGTTGAAAAATGGCTTCTATGATAGAAAATCCGTCCAAAGATAATCTGCATACTGTTATTCAGTTTTTGGCCACTGAGGGGCGTCAGCCAGTGGAAATTTATACGAGAATGAAAGCTGTATATGGTGACTATAACTATTCTCATATGGCAGTGGTTGAATGGTGCAATAAATTTTGACAAGGAACAGAATCCACTAAAGATTTGGCCCGTCCCGGACCTACCTGTGTTGCAGCATCAGATGAAAATGTGAGACAGCTGGAAACTGCTTTATGCGCAAATAGGCGCATCAAATTTAGAGAACTTTCTCAAATGTTGAGCACCAGCATAGGAACTATTCATTTCATCATTCACAGTCTTGGCTGTCACATGTTGAATCAGTGAGTCAGGCACTATAGTGCCATATATGAAGTTCACACTTCAAAAAGAATAGTTTTTTAAGATAGGAGTGGTTAACATTATTCATCCATACCTTTAGTGCGAACCTTGAAAGATTTGCTGAACATGCCATCGCCATGCTGATCCTGACTGAGCACCATCAATTCATACTCTCTGGCTGGAGACAGGTCTGGTACTGTGGCTTCTGTCGTTCCCTTGGATTGAATTCTTAGTGTTCTCCACTCTGGCACATCTGTTGACCTATACCTGTTTACAAACACCATAATAATGTCATACTGAAATTACATAACACTGAAATATGTACTGAGTATTATAGTGGGGAACATACATTGAGGGATAACTGATGAATTTTTATTAATTATCAAAAGTAGTTATTTACTGTTTGACTATAAGTAAAATTTTCATTTGTTCACCAGTGACTTCACCACTTTAACCAACTGAAATTGATTGCAAAGACTGAAAATTTATAGAGGATTTATGTTCAACAGGTAAATACAAAATTAACACAAGGAAAGTTAACAAAATTGCTAAAATTAATGTTATCAAAGTACAAACACACATGTAGCAAAGACACTAGTTTTAAATATGTCAATGTCACAAACATTTTCATCAATCATGATGATATATATAGTACACTAAGAGAAAAGAGACAAGATAATGGTGCAAATTAAAAATGTAACAAACAACTTTTTGTTTATGTTTTCCATAAAACAGTCATGAGGAATCCAGTATGAGGCGAGGTGATTTTAAGCGATTATTTTAAATGAATAATTTGTTTATCAGCAGGGAAAATCACGTTTAATTGGGTGGATCTCTGGATTTAGTTATCCACCAATGGGCCAAGTCTTGTGGTCTCTAAGTTGATGAAAGTTGTTTTTGCCATAGGATTCTCTAATTAATTTTGCTGTAAAAAAATCAAATTTTTGTGCAGAATGCTATAAAACTGGTTTTTATTTTTTTTATGACTATGTCCATTAATTTCCTCGTAATTGTATAGATATTAGGCCTGATACTTTGCACAACATAAACTTTATGCTTGAGGATTCATATGTATGTGTGATGGAACTTATGCTGATAATCTTTTTTATTTATTGAGCTACTGAATTCAGTAGACATTTGTGAAATAGACATATTTCATAGTTTGAATTTTGACTAGGTCACGAACTTGGCAGTTTGAATTGTTCTACGTTTGTGTCAGTTATTAACAATTAATTCTGGGTGAATAGACAAAGACATTAACCAGTTTCTGTTTCAGGTTAGAGAATTGTTTGAATGGAAGTCTTGTAGGAGGGAAGGAATCAAGGGTTGTTGGCATATGTAAAGAGGTCTCTAAGATGTTAACACATATTTTAGGTTTCAATTATTTTGTGTAGGCCTTAATGATAAGCCACTATAAGTTAAATATCTACAGTTTGTATGGGCAGTGGAGTTATGGCAATGGTTTCTATTTCAGTGTTGGCATTTTTCATTTCTGCATGTGTATGGTATTTTCCAGGGCTTGATTTCAGGTGGAATGCGCCGGAACAACATTCCAGAACCTCTTCGATCCAGAAATAAATTACCGAAAAATAAGTGAAAAGAAAAACCTAAGTATTACAAATATTTACTACTACTTTTTAAATTGTGCCCCTCATCAGCCTCACTACAAAACTAAACATTTGTCAAAATCAAACACCAGCACTAATCTTTATCTTAACTACTATTGTTTATTTTTTTAATACGTTCTACCTGAAATTCTATTGTAAGTAGAATGTATTTAAAAAAATTTCAACAAGGGTCGGTTGAAGATGACATTCACAGTTAGTGGTGTCTACACGAAGCGATAACTGACGTTTATCTATGCATTCCAGAATTTTTCCGGAGAGTCTTTCTACCTTGAAATATGCTATTGAATCAATATCTTCAAGTGAATTTGAGAGGGGGTTTTCACAAATAAATCGAATCATTACATCTTCAAGAGCATCTCTAAAAACAGACTGTATCCAGCCTCTTATTTGTGAAAATTAATGATAAAATTATTTTATCCATCAAAGTACATGGATTCATGGCTGATTTCTGGCCATCATACAACATTGGACACAAAGAATAAAGAAAGATCAAGAAATAAACAATATGATGACACAATGATGAAACTATAGAAACTTTTTTAAAATGCCCAAACCACCGAAACCATCACTTAGAGTTTGATTCAGGCTCTGGGATGATGCCATTATGAGTGATATGTTTTCGACTGTCGTGCGGCTAACCTGACAATGAAGCTCTTTAGAAATATCAGTAAACTTTATTATCTTTTTAGATACAAGTTTATACATATATTACATACTTTATAAGGCTTTAAAAGAAGTAGACCTCCTTTGTAATAACCTGATGTAAACTTATACGCTAATATAAAATTAAGTATATTTGTGTCTGTACAACTTTTGAATTGATGGGTTCCGGCACCTACAATTTTAGAAATCAACCACTAGTATTTGCATACTGGTGTGCCTAGATTACTTCCTTCAGTGAAAGTACAGTATGGTGACGCTTATGGTTGTATTCTGATGGTTCATTTCCATTATTGAATGCCCATCAGACTGTATGGAATGAATCTTGTGGTATTTTTTTTTTGGTAACTACTCAGGTATGACTGGTAAAGCTGTTTGCTAGATAGTTAAATATTTGTAATATTGTTGGTTTCAAAAGAAAGTGCATGTTTTTTGAAAACGATTAATTTAGTAAGTTTGTTGCTTTCCTTATAACAATGTTTAAGTGTAAATAGGCTCATTGCTTAACACATTTGTAACTGCCTCTGTCAAATAGACTCTAATTATGTGACAGAGTTAACAAATACTTATGTTATACATGCTGCTATATTGATAAAATACATACACATACATGCATGCAGACATGCACAGTATTGTATTTATATCACAACCATCAACAACCGTAGTGTCTGTGTGCTCAAGGCCTGATTAAAAGGTTTTATCGCCCTAGGCTAATGAATGTTTTGTGCCCCCCCCCCCGTTTCTCACCATAGATAATATTTAATATTTAGCAATGAGTCTTATGTACAATTTACTGATTTAAGGTATTTACACCAAATAAGGCCCTTTGATCGTTTTTTTATTAAGATAATGTAGATAATTTAGCAAAATTTGATCAACATTTCATAGTTTTGGACAGCTATTTCATCTTTAAATTAACAGCTATTTCAATCAAAATGAACTTTTTTATTCTATTTTTTATTGCTTTTTTAACAAAAATTTAACCAATGAACAGACTGAATTTTATGTATCCCCTTTATTAAAATCTGTTATTTAGTTTAGTTTATTTTATATTATTTTGAATGTTCATTATTATTTAAATTATTGCATTCAGTTTATATTTAGTTTAGTTAATTTTATATTTTGCATTCATGATTGTATTTAGTTTTTAAAGACACCTGACCTTCCCTTGTCTCATGCACACACTCTCCCCCCCTCGCCATCACAACACAGATGTTCCAGATACGCCCTAAACAGATGTCCACCACCTACACTCCACTAACATCCTGTGTTCAGTAATTTCATTCACTCGCTCTTTGACAATGGCTTAAGTTAGTCGAAACAGCTGTCAGAGTTAATTAAAAAATTTGTGAAACTTACCAAATGTTTTTATATATTTTACAAAACCTTTGTAAAAATTTGTCTTTTATCCATGTTTATCACATACATTTATTTATTACAATAATATGAATTATAATAATTTATAAGAATTCAAAATGTTATACAGTGTGATGTGAAATGCCAAAATGGCCAAAGCAAACGCGCAGTGGTGCCTTTTTTGTGAATTATTTTATTTCGCTCGAAATAACGCACGTAAAAAAGTTTAATCAAGTTTAATTCTATTGATTCTTTGATAAAAGTACAGTCTATTAATAACAATAAATTAACACATAACAAACACAATTTATTTTTTAATTATTTTGATTGACTTCTGTTAAAAAAATGGTTAAATCAACAGCTCACAAAAGCATATTAAAAATATAAAAACAAATTCGGCCCAGTTTAATTCTATGTACAAATTAGATAAATAAATAAAGTCACAATTAGAAAATAAAGCTATATTTTTCACTTTAAATGACGTGATTTTGAGGATGGCATGATGAAAAAAATATTAAATGCAACAGTTTTGTTACTTTCTTAGAGCCCTTTCACACGAGGCACACGTCTGCCTCTTCCGAATGGAAAAAAGTCATTCATACTTTCCATGTCAAATCCTTTATTGAAGAAATTCGCAATCATCCAGGTATATGGAATTGTTCTTGAAAAGATAATAGTAATCAAATAAGAAAACAACAGTACTGGAAAGAAATATTTTTAATTGCCTATGAAGATTACGAAGAAATGTCAAGAAAAAACAAAATTGCATTAGATAAGTAAATAGTTACTGCAGTTTTGTCTTATTAACTGTACTTAAAAATGTTACTAATAAAAATACAAATTGAATAAAAAACAACATAAATTTTGTGTAAATTTAAAGTGTGCCTACATTTTTTAATGAAACCGCTAACTTTTCAACTGTTGCAACGGAATTCCTCATGTTGGTGTTCTGTTTTTGAATGTTATTCTCCAACAAACTAGCGGATTCATCGGAAGAAGAAATCGACATACGAAAATAATTAAAAAACTTTTCATTGTCATTTCTCAGTTCGTATTTCTCATATCTCCAGTGGACATCAAGGAGTCATTTACTGTGTACACATGTATTTATGTGAACCTACCAATTTGATTAAACCTTAAAGAATATTAACCTACGAAAAATATAAATAGACAGCTCCAGTCGATTATGTTAAGGAACAAATTCGTCATCATTATCATTCGTGTTTGAGGCATTTCTACTCATATCATCTACATTTGTTCTGTAGTTGGTCCACCTAACATTTGATTGAACTTCCGATAGTTCATTATCCCAATAATCTGTAATGTTTAAAAATTTAGGTTAGTCTTTCTGGTTTCATTGTTTTAAAGTGGCATATCTGTTTGTTAAATTCTTTTAATTTTTCTCAGATATCTGTGGTTTGTTTCGTCAATTTCATATAGCCTATTACAATTCTTAAAAAATTTTATTTCATTCGCTTGTATTCTGGCGGACATCTTCAAAAGACATTGCAAAAACTGAGACGTGGAGAAAAGCATAGATACAGAAATGGAGGAAGGGAAAATGCCCTGCATGTGCTCTAAAGCGCTTAATAATAATCTTACATTACCGGTCCTTAGTTTTAAGGATCGTATTAAACATACTACAAAAATTTATTTTAAAGACATATTTTATAACTAGACGTCGTCCGCCAAATTGTAAAGTGTAAAATGTATTTTGTATATTCTCTAAGTCTTACCAAGTCGTCGTCGCTCTTAAACGTACCTCACGCCGACTGCGTCCATCGCGAATGTACGAATAACCAGTACCGAAATCCTTACCTGTCCTTATTTTGTATGTTTATTTCCCGAAAGGCGCCAAATTGTTTTTCAGAAAACAAAAGGTTCAAAATTATTTTGTCTCCTGTATGGTGATGATTAATTCGAATTACCTCGCAGACTGGCGGGAACTCGAATTTCGCTTGTCTTTGGACGTGTTGCCAATATAAAATTTGGGCAAAGAATTCTATTCTCCGCTAAAGAACACAACATACATAATACAATTTAAATAAACACAGGCCAGCTAGTAAAGATTTGTACTTATTTATTTGATTCAATAATTCATTAATTTTTGATAATTGTCGTACAATAGCTGTTATTATAATAAAGTTTAGCCTCGGCAACAAATTAATTTTCACTCAGCAGAGAGCAAAGGTGGCAGCGCAGTATTAGATTGACGCCACAATGGCTGTCGTGTGTACTTATTTACACAAGTTAATTTGCCAATGAGTTCTTTTGGTTACGAAAAGAGTTAATACAACATGTTAAACAAAGTACACCACCTTACAATTGTGGTACTTAAATACTAAAAAGGTTTACATTAAATTCAACTCTGTTGTTTAAAAGTGTGTGTCAGTTTTATAGGTTTCGGACATAGGTTATCTTACATTTACATACAGTGTTATTAAATATGATTCATTAATCCTTGAAAGAAATTGGTGTTTAAAGTTCAAAGTGAGAGTTATATATTGTGAAAAAAGTTAATCAGTTTTAGTTCGTCATTATTTATAATTTAATTCATACTTAACAAAACCATGTTGTTAGTGTTATGGATCATCAAGGTTTCTTCACTGTTGTTGTTTATTAAGAAGAATGTTGATCGGTCATGTTAGGACCAAATAAAATGTTAAGTTGAGCTGCGGCCATGTGGACCACGTAAAAATGTGTTGTATGTTAGCACATATGCCCTTTTTTATAGAAAGAATGAACTTTCATTTTGAGAAGTGATTCGGAAATGAAATTACATTTGATGCGGCACAAATGTGTGCACTTTAGTTACAACGAAACGTGGTGGCCTAAGGCCTAAATTATTGTCGTATGATGAATTATATGAATCGTATGAATTGAGGCGCGAGTATGCGGCACTCAATTACATGAGAACAAGTACTAGCAAGGTATTGCCAGTATATTGCAAGTATGCAATATGTATAATGTTGTAAGGCCTAAAGCCTAAATAATTGTCGCGACAACAAGAAATGAAAATGACAGAGTCAGGCAGCATACGTGAGAACGTCTGCTGCTGGCCAAGGCTCGTAGTACTGTGACTGTTATAAAAACGAGATAAGAACGATTCAGCAAGCGTACAGATTAGCCAACCTACAAATACGAAAATTACCATACTACTGTCCATAACTGCCCGTCAAAAAATCAAGATTTTTTAATACATTTAATAACTTATTGTAAAAACAAAAAAAATACAGAGTTCTTAATAATAAAGGTTAATCTCAGTAGGCTGCATTGAACCTTGAGTTGTAGTCTTAGATAGCAGTTATGACATTAACTGCTTAGCGATAAGCTTGATAGATGATAAGAGTTGAGCAGGTCAAAGTTGGCGTGCAGCTTGAATCAAACATGAGTAAAATGCAAGTTAGCAATGTATTGCCAATACATATTGTGAATACAATATTGAATGATATAAAACATGAAAATACATAATTTAACAATGTTTAATGATGAATAATCGGTGACTCATCACATGATGGGCCCGATAAATTGTAACATTTATGCAAGTCATAGTGGTTAGCTTGAACCAGTTGAGGCCAGTAGACCCACACAAGCAGAATTGAATACAATGAGCAAACAAAATTATTATAAATTGTACATGTAAAGACATAAATTCAGCATGATGCCATATAGTTTGAACGATACATGCTATCCTGATGTATCAGGAATATACAATAAATTGTTATGTGAAAACAAGTTATACATAGTTGACTGATTGCAAGCACAAATTGTAATGACATGTATGTCATAATTAGCATGAATGATAATTGTGCAATGCGTGATCACAGAATGCAAAATACAATATAAAATACAATATAAAAATAAAAATATAGGCGTGGCGTGGTTATAGACAGTAGATGCGAAAAACAATGTGTTTTACATAAATACAAGTTATATAATAAATACAATAGAAATCAGTTTAGTTACTTACAAATATGAATAAGGCACAATAGCATAAGTGACAAGTACAACAATGTGGTTATACAAGTGTAAGGCATGAGTTGAACAATTGCGAAAAATACATTCCTTGAATAATAAAATAACACATATTGACAAATGTGCAAGAAAATGCATACATGGTTGTGTAACTGCATACCATGCGAATATTATGTAAAAAATTTTATATAAAGCAATACCACCAATAACATGACACATACCCAATACCAATATCAAAATGTAAATGTGTAGGACATAATATGCCTCACAAATTGTTAACATATAAATACAAAAATAGCAAAGTATACCACCATGAAACTAGGATAAGTACAGACATAATAGGACAGTGCATGGTTGTAAATTACAAATCACATGCAAATTTAGTATAAAAACACGCAATGATGCAAAATTAACATTAAAATGTTGTGATGATACATATCACAATTTAAGTTGACCAAATGGTCGTACAATGAAGTAATGAAAGCCAGTGGCCAAGTAAACTAGCATTGTGCTAAATAATTATAGTAACCTTGTTCAAGCCTCGTCCCGGGCTGGCAACAAGCATAGCTTATGAACGGGTCTCCGTAAAATACCCGTAGCCGTGCGAATGTCTACAACTCTAATTAAGTTGTCTGGGCCGGGAAATGTGGCGGTAATTACCCCAAATTTCCATGATAATGGAGGTAAGTTATCCTCCATCAATAAAACCAGGTCACCAATGGAAACATTATCCTTAGCGAATTTCCACTTGTGACGTTGTTGTAATTGATGTAAATAATCACGAGACCAAGCCTTCCAAATGACTTGGACAAACTTCTGGAGAAGTTGCCAACGTCCAAGACGAGAGATGGGAACGTGAGATAAGTCTGAGTCAGGTATCGCCATTAATGGCGCGCAAATAAAAAAATGGCCAGGTGTAAGTGGCACCGGATCATTTACATCCGATGAAATGGCAAATAATGGGCGAGAGTTTAGACATGCCTCTATCTGAGACAAAACTGTCGTAAACTCCTCGAAGGTGAGTATAGACTTGCCTACCACGTGGCGCAAATGATGCTTTAAACTCTTTATACCGCTTTCCCAAAGACCACCAAAATGGGGTAACGAGGGCGGTATAAATGACCATGAAATACCCTGAGAGGTCGTAAAGGATTTGATTGATGAGGTGGCATCCTTATTATGCCAACGATTGTAAAGGTCATGTAAAACATTGCAGGCCTTCCTGAAGTTCGTGCCATTGTCAGAATATAACTGGCTGGGTATGCCCCTACGGGACATAAATCGATGTAAGGCAGCTATAAACGCGTTGGCTGTGAGGTCGGAAACCAATTCCAAATGAATGGCCCTGGTTGCTAAGCAGATGAACAAAGACACGTACGATTTTGACAAAGTCCTAGATTTCTGCCCGCCATGACGAATCATGAAGGGACCACCATAATCAGAATGTAAATCAACACTATTAATAAAGAAATGAAGAGCATGGGCGACCTGGAATACGAGTCGTGATAACAATAAGCAAGCGCAGAGTTTAATGCGAGGTAATGACACCTGACGTAGTGGGGCCACGCGAGATTTAGAACACAGAAGGTGACAAGAGGCCGATGAATCTTGATAAATGACTCTAACATAAACACAACACCCATAACCCTTTTCAGAAGCATCCGAAAACCCATGTAATTCAACTATCCTAGCCTTAGACTTGCAACGAATAGAACGTGGGACAATAATTTTACTGATCAGACACAACTTATCGCACAATGAATGCCAATGCAAGCGTAATTGCCCGGAGATTGGCTCATCCCAACCAAGATTGCACAGCCAGAGTTGCTGCATAAACCGTTTGTACAGAAAAACAATGGGACCGACAAGTCCGAGCGGATCGTAAATGCCTGCGATAATCGATAGGATTTTCCTCTTGGAGATGCTTGATTCAACGGGGAATGATTTGATGTCAAACAAAAATGAATCGGTAGTGTTATTCCAGAGAATGCCCAAGGTACGCACATTACCCTGTTTGTTTAAAGGGAGTGATAAATTGTCATGATTTGCAACCACCTGGGGTTCATTTGATCCCCATTTATGCAGCGTGAGACCGTATTGACTCAACAACGTACCTAAGTCAGATTTCAACTTGGTCAGATCAGAAATGTTGTCTGCTCCAGTTAACAAATCGTCAACATAGAAATCATTGATTATAGCTGACGCTGCGTCAGGAAAAGAAGCTTCATGATCCTTACCAATTTGATTAAGACAGCGAGTAGCCAAAAACGAAGCACTAGCAGTGCCGTATGTTACAGTGCGTAATACAAAGTGTTTAAACTGTTCGAGGGGAGAGTCGCGCCACAGAATAAGTTGATAATGACAATCCTTCTCAGCTACCAGAATTTGTCGATACATCTTCTCGATGTCGGCAATGAGAACATAGTTATGCATACGAAATCGCAAAAGAATAGAAAAAAGGTCTTGTTGAACGTTCGGGCCTACCAACAAGATGTCATTGAGAGAAAGACCAGTTTTGGACGAACCGTCAAAAACGACGCGAAGTTTTGTCGTAGAACTAGAACGCTTAAGGACCGCATGGTGTGGCAGATAGTAGGTATTTGAAACCCCAGAATTGATAGAGAAATTGGACATTTCAAACATTCATGAAGGTAATTTTGCTGTGAGTTTTGACACGACGACATCGCAGTAACTTCGCCATATCGAGTAGCGGCCATCTTTGAATTTACTAAGACCTGCCTTCCACATCAAGTGACGTCAGTCTACATATGGTTCGACTTCAACTTTCTTAAACATTATATATCAGAATTATTTAAATATTGTTAAATAATAATTAATGAAATTATTTTAATTGTTAATGTTATACTTTCTCGTTACCCTTCTCTGACTATTAATTTAATCGCTCAAAGAACCTGTCCTTTTTATAATACTTATAATAATTTTTTCTACTGTATGCACGAATCGATAATTCCCTGAGACGGAGTCGATAATTGTTCTCAATCGATAAAAAATCGATTATTTATTAAATTGTTTAATAAATCCATTTATTTCAATTGTATTTATCTGTTATTATTTCACAGGCTAAATTAAGGTTATTTATTAAGGCAAAGAGACTTCAAGAAGAAGAAAATATATTTTTTCAGTGAGATATTGGACCAGCAAGAAAAATCATCAATCGATTGCCGACCGGAGTTAATCTGCTAACTCCAGACTTGGTTCAAATCTTCCAGAAGTGCTCGATAGTTAATAATTACCTTCCTGATTCTTAAAATTTTTACAAAACATTTAAAACAGCATTATTTCTTAATTACAAACATTGATTAACATAAACAAAATTTTTTTTTATTGAAAAGTTTATTTTTTATAAAATTTTTCCTCTACTATTTTATTTTTGTAATGACCGGCATACAGGGTCTTCTTACACTGTTAAGAAACGTTTGGTATTAGTGTTCTTGTCAAAGTTACTGACTGCCGAATTAATACGCACTATGGCAGACTTTAAGCCGCCTCTTTTTCTGACCAACACTTTGAGGCCTTCTTCAGCCATTGTACGCACCTGATAATGATGTTAATGATGTGGTACCTGGTGTGTGACGTCCCGAAGCATCGAGGCCGTGGAGAAGATGGCGAACACACAGACCGGAGAGATGACTGCTTACACTGGAGTACCGACGCTAGCACATGGATGATCTTGCAGTGATATCGTCAGGAGGCTCAAAGGCGACAAAAAAAATTCTGGTTAAGTCACGACACGGTCGGATCAGCGAATATGCTGAGTCGCCCGTGATGGCCAGAAATTGGGGCAGAAGAATAATGAAAGGGTGAATAACGAATCCAGGCACGGAGCGACCAAAAAATGTTTATTAAGAAGAATGTTGATCGGTCATGTTAGGACCAAATAAAATGTTAAGTTGAGCTGCGGCCATGTGGACCGCGTAAAAATGTGTTGTATGTTAGCACATATGCCCTTTTTTATAGAAAGAATGAAACTTGGTGTATTATCGCCAGGATGCAAAATAATAAATATAGTGGACTGTATAAATAGATTTATTAAGTTACTCCATTCTTACACTCAATTCATTGTAGTGAGGTTGGCTAATGCTGAAGATTAAATTTTGAGAAGTGATTCGGAAATGAAATTACATTTGATGCGGCACAAATGTGTGCACTTTAGTTACATCGAAACGTGGTGGCCTAAGGCCTAAATTATTGTCGTATGATGAATTATATGAATCGTATGAATTGAGGCGCGAGTACGCGGCACTCAATTACATGAGAACAAGTACTAGCAAGGTATTGCCAGTATATTGCAAGTATGCAATATGTATAATGTTGTAAGGCCTAAAGCCTAAATAATTGTCATGACAACAAGAAATGAAAATGACAGAGTCAGGCAGCAAACGTGAGAACGTCCGCTGCCGGCCAAGGCTCGTAGTACTGTGACTGTTATAAAAACGAGATAAGAACGATTCAGTAAGCGTACAGATTAGCCAACCTACAAATACGAAAATTACCATACTACTGTCCAGTTGTGTTAGTACATTCGTTTAATTTCAAAGATAGGGTTGCCGTCTCCTTCTGGCGTCTGTTTCTGTTATTCAATTTTTATTTAATTATTAATTTTGAAATTTCATTTATTGTTCCTCCTTGAGTTGCTGGAACTATGGTTGACTTCTGGTATTCAATTTACTTTCATTTCTTTTCGATTTTCTTCATTATTTGCCTTTAAAAGGTCCGCATCAATATAGCGTCTTCATCTCTGGATAGTTAATAATGGAACTCTTGTTACATAACGGTCAAAATTATAAAAACGTTCTGTTGTTATGGCAACCGCCTTGACTCTGATTGGTTAAGTACATTTGAAACTATTGTTATAAATCCTGGGTTTCTGTTCAAAATGAATAAATATTTTATAATGGTTATTTTTCCTTGTGGATATTTCCTATGCTTGAAATATTAACATAGATGTCCCTATTTTCTTTCAAAGATCAATTTGACATCTCACAAAGCTGGTCTAGGTCATGTATTAATGTTTTTGGACAAAATTGCTAATACTATGTTATTTCATATTTTACTTATTTATACTGTTTATCACCATTCTGACATGTTATTATTGTTAGTTAATTGTAATTACATAATTTACTTGGTCTTATTATTCAAATACAATATTCAATTGTTTACAATTGGTTTTCTGAAGTTAGACAGCTATGTCATTTATAGGCCTAAACTGTAACATCTTAGAATTTCTTATTTTACTCTATTTAAACATTATTTATTAAGTACATATGGTCTGCTTATTTTCATTTCGCACTTATTGGCTTTTGAATTACTTTGAAACTTTTTTACAATCTATTAGTGTTATTATACTTTTACAAAATCATTTCTTATCTGATATTTTTCTTTCTATTTATATAATAGTTATTAATTTGTTGCTTGTTAAGTTCATGTCATTGCTAGTTTTATTCCTACTCCCATTTCTCACACACCTCTTTAACACTTAAATCTATTAACAAAACATAATATAGAAATAACTTTATGGTCTGTATATTGTTCAGCCATATTCCTTCTTATTAATTATAATTATTATATTGTATGTCATTACTTAAAATGATCCTACTACTCATCTCTTTATACTTTCATTACTTACATAACAAATACAAACATATTTACTGTAAAGTTATGCCTTCTTGGTTTATACTCCTTTAAACACTAAACAAACACATTAATTTCTTTAAATTAACAAAATAACAATTTTGGTGAGTATTGTATCGACACCATCTATTCTATAAAGATAATCATTCTAGTGATTCTTTTAGTAATAGAATATGTTTTTCTATTTCTTACACCCACAACTACTCTGTTTCTTACAGTCTAACACAATTAACTTATTTGCCTATTCATCATTTGGTTATGGTTTTGGTTTGTTATACTTGGTTACTATTCTTTTTCCTTAAGATTATAAGTTGTTTATTTTAATATTCTCATCACTTCACTGTTTATTGTTATCACTCCCTACCTATCTCTCGCTCTTGGTTTCAATGATATTTTAGATATACATTTACAATTATTCTTTAACATTTTGTGCCTTACTTTCTTATTATAATAAGGTTCTTAACAACATACTTTATTTAATAATAATTGTCTTACTTATTTTTTATGGTTAGTGTATTTCTTTATTATTGTTTTATTCATGGTTACTTATATATTTTCTTTACTCATTTGTGTCTCTTATCATTGATTTGTCTTCTTAATTTCTGTAAATCTTTTCTCATCTTATTGTCTTTATCTGGCCAATTTCTGGGGTTGGGTCATAGTCATTTGTTTGTCAGGCTAGTCTATTCTTTTAATGATTACTCTTGTTTACAATTCTTCTTTCTTCTTTCTTAACTTCATTTTATATTTTTTCTTCATTATTATTTATTAAATTATTTTACCTGTTATCATTTCTCTAATACTTATGGATACCCTATATGATCTGATTTCTGCAACGTTATAATATTAACAACTTACTTTTGTTAATATGGCAGGCTAAAATATTAATATATTCACACTTGACAGTTTCAGGCAGAAGCACATCTCTTTTACTTTGCACGTTAATTGTGAACCTTTTATTATCTTATAAGACACCTTACCTTACCTTGTAAGGTATATTACTTTAATATTGCCTAATTTCTAAGTTTAATTTTTGGAGGCTCTCAAAACACCATATATAGGCCTATAATTGAATCGTTTATTTTTGAAAAGGCTCATGTCACAAATCTCAAATTTTACAACAGGCAAAAAAACTGATTAAAAGTGTTCAGAGTAAATTTTAAAAAAAAATTGATATTGTAATATTAAAAGCATACAAAAATACACATCTCACTCAACATTGGGATGTTTTAGCTTAATTAGGGTGTTTATTATTAAACATATTTCTTGTTGGACATTGTGCCCTTTCCAAACTAAACAGAGGAAAAATTAATACATATATTCTCATAATTGTTAAAAAATTAGTATTTTATTGAATACAATTTGAATTTTATTACAAAAAGTAAAAGAAGTCTCACTCGCAAACTCTCTCTCTCTCTCTCTCTCTCTCTCTCTCTCTCTCTCTCTCTCTCTCTCACACACACACACACACACACACACACACACACACACACACACACACACACACACACACACACACACACACACACACACACACACACACACACACACACACACACACACACACACACACACACACACACACACACAGGTACAAAACATCAAAACATAACAGTAAGGAGAAATGTACTCTCCCATTTTACAAAGCATAACTTTAGATAAAAAAATGAAATCTGTCCCATTTTATAAAAAAAGTTAGTTGTCTTCTTCTTCAGCTGTTGTAGTAGTTGGCCATGAATTTGTAATATCAAAGAAGAATTTGTGTTCGTCAGGCACATACTTAAGTATTTTCTTGATGTCTTCAATTTTTTTCAAGTTGATAGGGTTCTTGCCAGTAAAAGCCTTCTCAGTAGGAAAAGTAACTTCCCGTACATTGGGTTTCTTCAGTTTGAAAGTATGTTTCACTAATCCTTTGATAGTACTATATGCTGTTAAGTCTCCATTTTTCATTGTGAAGTAGTAAAAGTCTGATATCTTAAACATGTTACGATCTTTTCTATTTTTGCTCTTGTCAGTGATTCAGTTGAAGCTACGTACTTTTTGAAGTATTTTGGCCACCATTTGTCAAAATCTAGTATGATTTCATTGTCTTGCAATAGAACAGTTTCAATTTTCTCATCTGAGCTTTCAGTAATCATTTTTTCATATTGCATAGGTGTGTAGACTCTGTCACTTTTTTTAAGGCATCTTTTTATTACTCCAAACGTTCTGTCACAAGGAAGGAAGCTGTGACCCCTAACTGGAAAATACTGTGTTACTGAGATTTTACGTGAAACAGATAGCCCCAATAAAGTTCTCAACACTGTGTGGTTTCGGTTTTGACCGATGCACCCATCTGAAAAGACATGAATTTCTTTGGCAGTTTCAGGTAACGTAATTTGTATAAAATTATAGAGAAAAGAGGAGGCCTCATTTCCTCCTTTTTTGCAATTCCTTCATGATAGAGGTATATTTTACTTTTCTTGGTTTTTAAATCATAAATGCAAAAGCAGTTGACCCACAGTTGTCGATAGTAAAATATATCTTGTACTGGAATGTGTGGTAGTGGTAGATTCTGCATGAAGTCGACACAGATACCATAAGTATCAGGCTCATTCGTGCACTTTTTAGTTATGTCTTGCAAAGCTGAATAAAAGTTTTTAGCATGTCGTAAATGAACCATTTTTTCAGCTACTGCCACTCTCTTTGCATTGTCATTGAGTGTGTTGCTCTTGATTTTTGTTGACAGTTCCTCACATTTACCACATACATCTTTCTGGGGCCCACCAAAACGATAATTAAAATTTTCCTTGTAATAAGTATAATAGAAACTGTATTTAACTTTGGAATTAGGATATTAGTCTATAAATAATTTATACATAATTTTTATGTTCAGATCTGCAGATAAATAAGTGATAGGTCGCCCAGTGTAATGTGATACTTTTGTGGGGAAACTCTCTATATGATCTTTTATAATCTGACATGTTTCACAGGGGATAGCATGGGTTTTTAAGTTTGTGTCCCACATATCCTTAGGCGATTTCCCCACTGCCAACAGTGATGAAATTCTTCTAAAAGTCATTTGTTACTTATTGAATATAATATTAAAATTGCTTTTTTGCAAACTGGAATTCTCTTTCCCTTAGTTGAAAGACTAATGGAATGCTTCTTACCTTTAGTCTTTTCTTTCACTGTACCTGCTCTAGGTCTAGACTTTCAATAAGTTTAATTTCCATTAATCCTTGCAAATGACTATCTTGTTGGTCTTTTGTTTCTATTTTGTAAACATTTTCAAATATTTTTAGTTGTTCTTCGTTTGATAACTTCTTCAAACAATCTTTGTGACACCTGAAAATAAATATAACAACTTAAATACTACTACTACTACTACTACTACTAATAATAATAATAATAATATTATAACAATAATCTAACAAATTGTATAATAATAATAATATAGGGCAATAATAATAATAATAATTATATATAATTTACCTTGTATTTCCGTCCAGTGACGTCGAGCGTAATTTGTATTTGGTTACGCGTTTCAGGCCATGTGGCCCATCATCAGACCATCACTCCGAGAGGAGCTCGTTAAAAAATAAAAAAATCCACATAAAACAAACACATAATAAATAAATACAAAAATATATTAAAACATATAAAGGCGTTCTCTTACACGAACACAGTGCACCGCGTGTAGCCTGTCTGAACTGCGTCAGTGGAACCTGTTATCTATTATTATCTGTAATCGATCGCAGCGCGGTATCATACAGTGGGTTGGACCTGAAGTTAAGTTTATCATTAAGTATGTCGTCACACACACCAGGGTTATTATGACCTCTATATATCTCGAATTCTTCAAGTGCATCCATATAACGGCCTTTGGCACAATAATGTAGGGGTATGAAGTTATTGTTGAAATTTGTATAAGAATGATTACATGAAATCAGATGCCTTGTAAAGTTATATTTAATATTATCTATGGAAAAATCACCTCTGTTAAAATGGCTTTGTGGTGTGTGTTCGCGGAATCTTTTGATGAACGGTCTACCTGTTTGGCCGATATAAAATCGGTCACAATCGTCACATATAAGCTTATCAATACCGGTTTTGGATTCAGTGTTTGTCTGAACGACTGGGCGAACCAAGTTCCGACAAACAACTAAACCAAGTTTAGATATTTTAAATGACAATCTCCATGACACTAACAAATTGGACACACAACTCGTTAAAGAACTAATTATCATACTAAGACTCATCCTTCAACAAAACTATTTCACTTTCAACGGTAATTATTATATTCAAAATGACGGCCTGGCCATGGGTTCACCGTTATCCGGCCTGTTGGCTGATATATATCTTGACTTTTATGAGAACAATTATATCCTTAACAATAATATCTTCGCCAATAATATTATCTTTTATGGCCGATACGTTGATGCTACTTTTCTAATTTTTAATGGTACTTTACGCCAAATCAGTAATCTTAAAAATCATATGAATACTGTTACCCACAATATTCAATTTACTATGGAAACTGAAACCAATAATGAACTCAACTTTCTTGATCTTACTGTCACCAGGCAACTTAACAGCTTAAACTTTAAAATTTACAGAAAACCTACCACCACAAATGTGACCATACATGCAGACTCACACCACCCTTTCTCTCAAAAATTAGCGGCCTACAACAGTTTTATTCACAGACTCTTGATGATCCCCCTAAATAATGATGATTTTGAGTGTGAACTCAACATAATTAAACACATAGCCCTGGCCAACGGATATGAATTGACAATATTGTTAGAAAACACAAATCCCGTCGTTCCAAACAGACACATGATAATACACCTAACAACAAATACATCACAACAACATAACTGAGTTGATGCCCAGGATCCTTACATCCACTTTAAGTAAATTAGGTTATACTGTCATTTTTAAAACAAATAACCGTCTACGGAACTTGGTTCGCCCAGTCGTTCAGACAAACATTGAATCCAAAACCGGTATTTATAAGCTTATATGTGACGATTGTGACCGATTTTATATCGGCCAAACGGGTAGACCGTTCATCAAAAGATTCCGCGAACACACACCACAAAGCCATTTTAACAGAGGTGATTTTTCCATAGATAATATTAAATATAACTTTACAAGGCATCTGATTTCATGTAATCATTCTTATACAAATTTCAACAATAACTTCATACCCCTACATTATTGTGCCAAAGGCCGTTATATGGATGCACTTGAAGAATTCGAGATATATAGAGGTCATAATAACCCTGGTGTGTGTGACGACATACTTAATGATAAACTTAACTTCAGGTCCAACCCACTGTATGATACCGCGCTGCGATCGATTACAGATAATAATAGATAACAGGTTCCACTGACGCAGTTCAGACAGGCTACACGCGGTGCACCGTGTTCGTGTAAGAGAACGCCTTTATATGTTTTAATATATTTTTGTATTTATTTATTATGTGTTTGTTTTATGTGGATTTTTTTTATTTTTAACGAGCTCCTCTCGGAGTGATGGTCTGATGATGGGCCACATGGCCTGAAACGCGTAACCAAATACAAATTACGCTCGACGTCACTGGACGGAAATACAAGGTAAATTATATATAATTATCATACAGTGACCTGGACCACTTTAAATATGTTTAAATAATAATAATAACCAACCATATTATCAAAAATAATAATATTATACCACAAAATAATTTTACCCAACTTAACATTTTTAGTTGGTTGTTAATATGGTTGGTTATTATGATTATTATTATTACGCAGAGTAAGCTAGAACAGTCAAAAAATTATTGTAGGTTAAGATCAATGTTTCATTAAGTTAAGATGGCATGGTAGGTTAGGCTAAATAGAAAAGATTAGCTTAAGTAGGCAAACTAGGTTAAGTAAGTTAAGGAATTTTAGGATTATTATTTTAGGCCTAATTTATGAGTATTTGTAGTGACTACTTCCTTAAGGCTACAAAAATACTTTAATTGGAAAATAAAATTTGTTTTACTTGCCCACAGTTTTCGCCCATGGATTTCGGCGGTACATGTTTGCCTTTGTAATTAACATTGGCCTTGTCTGTTATCCAGGATTTCTTGATAACATTTTGCTTATAGCAGTCATCATTATGAACACCCTATTTCCTTTTCTTTGGTAGATGTACTGAAGTGTCAGAATCGGAACCACTACTACTGCTCAAATTCATATTTCTATTTTCGATGAAAGATGTAAAATTTCTAGTAGAACTGAACGTCAGTGATGACTGTAGGTTACAAAGTAAGATAAAGCTCTTTGGCAAACAAGTGAACAAGTTGTACTGCGCATGCGCGTCCCGCCAATATACAATCAGTTCAGTGAAGAAAGGGCTCGTGTCCCGGACATGATCCCTTTCAAAAACAAATGACAATTTCAAATCCTCATAAAACACCACAGAGTTGAGTTAAGAATGAGTCCTTTCAATAGTAAATGTATCTAGGTTAGTATTTCAAGTTAACATCAAAACATGTATTTAACAAAAAATTGGACATGTGCCCTTTTAATAATAAACGATTCAATTGAATGTCCCTATTTTTATCTACTTGATCAAAATTGCATAGCGGTGGTACTTATTTCGTATAGTGATCCCTAAATTTGAGACTGTCATTTGGTCATCATCAAAGATATGTCATTACAAAATTCCGCTGATTGAAATTAAGTAAGTAAAATGTTGAAGTTACTGTCCATTGTCTGTAAGTTTGTCAATATATATTAAAAAGAAATGGCGACATGCCCCAGCCTTGTCTTACACCTAAATTTATTTCTTCAATCCAATTAATGTCATTTGGATTTTTCGTTTTTAACTAATTGGATTAACAGAAGCGGGATGCCTCTTTTAGTTATAATTTCACACATTAGATGTCTGCTTAATCTATCAAAATCCGTATGTTTGTCAGTTAAATTATCTATGATATTCAATAATTTGTTGCACTATAAAAGTATTAGCTTCGCAGAACCTCCAACTCTTTCTTGACCTTCAAGCAATACTGTTCTAATATTGTTTTCAGTCTTGCTATTATGACTTCAGAGTATTTTCTTTACAGTATTCAGTATTCATAAACTTATATAGCTTCCACATTTTGATCTGGTGCCTTTTTTGAATATTGGTTTTACGATAGATTGGGTACATTTTTGTTAAGCCAACATTGATTCAGTAAATCGAAAAAAGCTCAGTTTCAAGCCTTTGGTCTAGTGTTTTAACAGTTCATTGTTGATGCCATGACAAACAAATTACAACAATTATGTTCACAAGTTATTATCGTTGATACTATCTGGTCAGCTGAGAAACAATTCACAGCTGATTCATAGCTGTGAATCGAAGGGCTAGGGCATTCGACGGAAATTCGGGAAAGCTTTTAAATAGACACAAATGAACAACTACAAATGAAGAAAATTAAGAACAGTAAAACTCATCAATACTGTTTTGTATTAAAAACACACAGACACATATTTTTCAAGTTTTGGAGTAAAAAATATGTGCAAAACTACTAGTGGTAAGTCTCATTTATTAGTGGGTCAATCAACATTTTCCTGTTCTTTCTTTTCTTCTTTTTCTATTTTCAATTAGTGCTAGAGCCAATATTGCAACTACTTCTTCGTGTTCATTCATAATTTTGAAATACCGTATAAAAAAGCAATTTAAAAAAATATACTGAATTAGAGAATTTACTCTTTACTGACTAAATTGAGGCTGGA
This sequence comes from Magicicada septendecula, assembly GCA_034769895.1. NCBI lineage: Eukaryota > Metazoa > Arthropoda > Insecta > Hemiptera > Cicadidae > Magicicada > Magicicada septendecula. The sequence continues at coordinate 509,098,995 of CM068369.1, read as the reverse complement.
CCATTTGGTGCGAGGCACACAGGCACAGTGTGCCGAGAGCAAGCTTGTGTGAGACTACTACGGCAGATGTCTGCCGGAGACAGATGCCGCAGACCAGATTACCCATGTGAAAGAGCCCTTATTCTCTTAAAAATTTTTGCACCCCAGGCTGCAGCCTACTTAGCCTAAAGGTTAATCAGGGCCTGAGTGTTGTCACTGCTGAGTGAATGCCTGCAGTCGAGTGAATGCTCAAATATTGTCTACAGTATTTAATCAAGTTATCCTCTTATTCTGGAAAGATCAGAGGTCTTTAGCCTCTTTGTCCCTAATGATTCCCAATCAGCACTCTTGTCACCATCCGCTCGCTACCTTCTTCTCTTGCCAAATATCCTGCCAACCTATTTTAGTTTGTTTTGCTTGTTTAGTTTATTTTCCTACATCTGCTATTAGTGCCATCTATTCTAATTTGATTAGAATATTTGATTGTCATTAAATTAGTCACAATAATTTGATTGTGACTCTATTTACTTTTTAGTTATTTAAATTTCTAAGTCACTTAATATTTTAAATGAAACTCATAAAAACGACATCCTAAACGAACAGACACAATTCAAATCACACATACTATTCGAACATATCACACCACACACGCACAACATCGATCTTTCGAATAACAGCGCCGTCACCAAGAATAAAACAGACAGTGCTCCTAGCGGCAGCCTATGACGAAGCTTGTAAAAAGTGAAAACTAGTTCAAACTACAAGGTAAATATTCAATTGTAATATTTGTAAACACTTGGTTACTCACCATCTTGTGACTTCTTTAAAACTTTAAATAACTACGCATTTCAAAGATAAACCCTCATCATCAGGTTATATAAAAACATCAATCCTTCTAGAGAAGTCGTCAAAAAATCAAACATTTTTTGATTCGATCGCGGGTAGTGGTGCGCACTAGATCGCGATGTGTCGTGAAGTGCTACAGTAATGTGTTTTTAGATGATATAGGCTACATACTGTGATGTTTGGTAAAAATTTTAGATGAGGATTTATCCTTGAAACATGTAGTTACTAAAAGTTTTAAAGAAGTCACAAGACGGTGAGTAACCAACTGTTTACAAATATTACAATTGAATAGCCTACATATACACATGACTTGGAGACTATAATATAATGAGTCACTGTAGAAAGGTAGATGAAATATCTATAAATGGAAAGGGTAGTTGAAGGGGGGAGGGGGTAATTTTTTTTATAAATTAAAATGGTAGTTGATGATGGAGGAGGTAAAGTTTTATATGTGTACTACGTTATGACAACAAAGAAGTAGTTTCTATGGAAACATTTCATTTCGCTTTAACAAAATTCTATATTTTTCATTTTAATTTAAATCACGTATGAGTGAAAATATATCGTTCCTGGCAGAGCAAGCATATATCAATTATGTAATGTTTACTTTTCCAAAGTTTTATTATTGTGATTACCGCAATAAAAAGGCCGGCACACACACACACACACACAATTCGCATTATTTCTGGCCTCACTCATGTTTATTTTATTATGTTTGCACGCTTTTTAAATGGAAAGTGCCGAAACCCACACCAACACAACGCGTGCAAACCGAAAAGGTGGACATCGATTTGCTTACCGTGGATCGTTGGGCAGTGTTGTTCTATTAAAGCAATTAATACAATCTGTGTACTTATTTCTATTATGATATGAGAATTATAAACTAATATGTGCATGTGTGTATGTATAAAAAATATATAAATATTTTTCTCCTTTCGAAAGTTGTTTGCTCCTCCTTGAAAATATTTTGACCTCCCTGATGGCTAGTTATTTACTAGCCTGTGTGGAATATAGCGTTATGACATGGATCAGAATGGTGGGTGTTAAACAGGAGACACAAACGTATTAAGGAAGAAATGTTTTGCTGAGAAATTTATAATTATACGGGTGAACAGAATATTCGTTAGGAAATCAGAAGACAAATGGAAAGAAAGAAATCAAGACTCGATTTTAAAAAAGAAAAATGACTAGTATAGTATTGACAGGAAAGACTTTGATAACACTATAGACATCCCTCGGCCCCTCGCAGCGAGAGTCCAATTTCATTACAGGAATCAGATTGCAGCTGTCTTCGTTCGACCTACAGACATTTTATCCAAAAGTACAGTCCTTCCTCACGAAGGTTGAGGATAGTCTTAATCCACCTGACATGGTGGTACCATTTTAGCTGATACGTAATTTCTTCAGAACTCAAGCATCCACTTATTTAATTAATATTTAAATGATTTTAAATATAAATTTTAGGACATGGAAGTCATGTATGGTTCTCCATACCGATTTTTATTGTTTTCCCGTCGCAAAGCTTTCTCCCCTATCCACTACCAGTGTTGTTTAATTCGGATGACAAAATGGCGAATTCGATAGTCGCTAGTACATTTTCGCAACAGCAGCTATATTCAGATCATTACTAAAACTACTGTGACTGTCAGTTCGCATGACATGTAGTGCAAGCGCGAAATTGGAGTGAAAAAAGTATTAAAGCAATGAAAAAAAAAAGAATTTCAGTATGTAACTTATAAGTCTTAATGTATTTTGCAATAATATAAAATCTAAAATTATATGTTTTGAAACATTAAATGTAAAAAATTAATTATTATATCTGTTATTTGACAGTCTGATAATATTTGTTTATGCATCAGGTTATTTTCATAATGACTTTTTGTTCTTTTAAAAATGTTTATATAAAATGATTATTACGATATCATGTAACATAAAAAAACGTTTTATTTAACATGGATATCAAAAATTTTAAATGAAAATTATACATAAATAGGTAACACCAGATCTGCTTTGATATAATTGGGCATAATTAAATATCGCCAAATACTAGGGATTATCAGACATAAGAAATTTTTCCCAGGTTATTTCTTCTTTTAAGTGTATTATAAGGCATTATATATGTTTTTTGTGTACTCTTATGTACACTACATAAATTTTCAGTGTTTGTTGATACAAAGTAAACATGATCTAGAGTTTCAATTTTAGTTTTCTATGTTCCTTAGTCACCCTCTATGCGTGTAATATTTAAACGTGATTGTGACGGTGGTGTGTTGTGAGGGTGTTTGGGTGGGGGGTCGGGGTGGAAACAAGGGGGACCCGTGGGTTTATCTGTACTGGGCCCCACGATTTCTGTTACCGCACCTGGTGCATACACCAATGTATTCATACTGTTCAATGCTCTCTCTTCACATCAGAATACAGTAATTCTGATTCCCTGTTAAAGAGAAATCTGTCGGGATGGCTATAAGGAGAGACATGGAGTTATGGTATCAGGGCCGCCGCTACCACACGCGGGCGGTCGTACATTGCCAAATTCATCAGCAGATATTGCAAAAAAAAATTAAACAATTAATATTGACTAGGTCTAGGTAGGCTTATATGACAACGTTTATTGAGTTGTTCTTGATACTTGTTTTGTTAGCATTGCCGCAGTGTACTGGCATTCAGCCTTTGTTTTGACTGTCAAGAAAGCGTATAAGTATTGTTGCGCGACATTTATATCTGAGGTCTCTGTGGTTTTGTAGACAGGCGCGTGCATGTCGACGCTGGCAAACTATAAACTGCCTACCTGATAATATAAGAAATTATTTATGTTTTGTTTTGACGAACGGGCGCCTGTAGGACTGTCAACTTGTATTAAAAAACAACAGCAGTTTGTAAGCAGTAACAGAAATTAGTTACTTAATAAGTTAATTAATACCTAACTTAAGTTATTAGTTAAGCATAATATGCTTAAGACGTTTCCAAATAAGGTCTTGTTTTTGGTCACGGTCTGGTGGTGTAATTCTGAGACGTGTCGTATTTGTATACGGTTTATATTTGTAAAATCATCAAAATGTCTGGCTTCAGACTTATGTAAGTACTCAGCTAAATAAGTTTTTGAAAAATATATTTATTTTTTGTCAATTTTATGATTTATGTCTGTATCAATTTTTAATTAAAATAATATTAAATAGTGTGGCAAAGTAGGGATATGAAAAGTATATTCAGGAGGGCGGCAAGCACCCTAGCGGCACCCTAGGTGTTATGTAAAATTGAATTTAATTATACATATTTTGTGTTTCTTCGTTCGTAAACTTGCACCTAGGATGTAGTGACGTACGTACTAACAGCTACAAACGTATAGCAGCACACACGTACAAAATGCATACAAACCAGACGCTGTATTCAAGATTGGGCCGGTTGAAGCCAGGCACCCAGCGTACAGTGATAGAGTTTGACGTCGCCTCAGCGGTCAGATTGTACGGCGCCCTCGGTACCGAGTTCTCGATCATCAGTTCCGTCTCCGACGTAATGGTGGCCGCTTCGTTGGAAGCCACGCACTGGTACTTGCCGCGATCGCTCTCCTCTATGTTGGACAGCGTCAGGTTGCCGCCCACCACGGCGTACCTACCCGCAGGCAACGGAGTTCCGTCCTTCTGCAACATCAAGTCACAAACTTACTTACAAAGGTTTTAAAAATATATAGACACTTGGTACGTTTCACAGTTTTTATTTAACTCTGACAGCTGTTTCAGCTTCTCAAGCTATTGTCAAAGAGATCAATGAACAACTAAACAGAGGATGTTAGGGCGGTAAACATCTATTTGGGGCGTGTATCCGGACATGTGAGGGGTGTGAAGATGGAGGGGGGTTGTAGGAGCTAAGGGAAGATCAAGTGTCTGTAAAAACTAAATATAATCTGATTGCAAAATATAAAAATTAACTAAACTAAATAACATCTTTTAATAAAGGGATACACAGAATTCAGTTTGTTCATTTGTTAAATTTTTGTTACTTTTTATTGCTTTTCTAATTTTTAGAATACAAAAAGGTAAAAAAATTGATTTGTTAGAGCTTCTAGACTCTAAGCTTACAAAGCCGAGATGTCATCGCCGGACTCGAAAGCACGGGCCAAAGTCTTTGCAATTGCGTTGAAGCGCGTTGACGGATTTTTTGAGTTGTGTGCTGCGCCAGGTGAGTATCGAGTCTAGGTGGACCCCGAAATACTTGACAGCAGACAGCTGCACAATTTGCTTAGTAATCTCCGGCAAAAGCCTCTGTGTCATCCGCAAATAGTTGGAGCCTTACTCCAGCCACTAACGAACACCGAAAACAGAAGAGGCCCAACGACGCTGCCCTAAGGGATACCGGCAACAATACGCCTCTCCGATGAGAGAACGTGGTCTAGTCTCACTCGGAAGCTACACTCTTGCAGAAAGCTAGCGATCAGTCATTCTGAGAGAAGGACTTCCGTGAGCTTGTAAAGGACACCCTCGTGCCACACGCGTTCAAAATCTTTTTCCACGTCTAGGAAGACGCGGTCGTCTGTTTACCCTGATAGGCAACCTCAGTAATGCTCTCCAGCATGCTATCAGCTGATGGGTGGAAATGTTCATCTCACGGAAGTCGATCTGTTCGGGGATCAGACGTCCAGTCTTTCTAGATGGTCTCGAATTCGACGCTGGAAGTGTCGTTCAGTGACTTGACGTCGCGGACAAGAGGCTGATAGGTTTGAGGTTCTTCGCGCAAGAAGAATTCTTTTTTTTCCGGCTTGCTTATCACGATCACAGGAGCCGTCTTCCATTTCGCGCTGAAGTAGGTCAACCTACAGTTCAGCCAAGCTCAGGAAGGCTCAGGTGTAGAGTGTTCACCACCGTCTGGCCCAGGTACCTTTTGAGGCTTGAGCTGTCGATCCTATCAGCAACCTCTTCCTGCGAGATGGGCTCGGGCTCGGTAGTGACAGCGAGCTCGAACGTAACATTCGTGTTTTTCAACTTCTAGCACTAAATATAATTCGGCAGACATGATGAACACAAACGAATACACACGGTGCAAGGCTGCATAACGAAAGCACGCAGCGTCGCAACCACGACTCGTTAGCCAGAGGTAGTAACAAAACATGGTCGCAATACTGAATCGGAATGCAGGTTCCGTGTCGCACCGACCCGTTTGAGAGCAGCCTAAACTAATTTATCTCCTACCGAAAAAGAATAGCCTATTATTTTAGTCGAAAAGTAATTCTAGGTACTTAGTAGGCTTACCTTGAACCAGACGATGGTGGGCCTGTGGGTTCCGTCGCCGTCGAGAGCGTCACACGGCATCTCTATGGAGTCGCCGGTCTTGCGCAGGTACATATTGTGCGGAGTGACGGTGAACATTGGCGGTCGCTGCACTACGACGTGTATGGGCGGTGACGGTCCCTCGGTGCCGAGGTCGTTGTACGGGGTACACGTGTAGTCGCCGGCGTGCGTCTCGTCCACCTGCACACACAGGGGGAACGTTACTTCACTAAGCGACTCTGACGTTTGACATACGTGGTGGGAGTAAAGAGTCTCCACCAATCACGTTACAGGAATCCGTTCACGTCACCATAGTAACTGCCTGTAACGGTACTGTGTTGCCACGTTCTTACCCAGATAAACACGTGGACAGTTTTGCATCGTGCAAACATAAAGCTTCCTGTAGACAGTTGGCAACGTCACAGCGAAACGTCAGAGTCTCGCTTGCTGAAAGGCTCGAGTTTATAATACGAATCACATTAAAAACAGACAAGTTTGGTAAACGTTTATGTACAACTGAACCTCGCGACAAAACTGCTGCGAGACTAAACACGGTCAATACAGAACAGCCCCTGAGCAAAATGATCTCTCGACAGAACAGTTAGCGAACAAATGATGTTAGCGTCTACCAGCCGACTGGAAACTATTTCGTAAGTAGGTCGGATATTAGAGATACTTTTAGGTTTAGTAAGCCAAAGAGCAAAAATAGAAATCAGTCTATACGTGTGTAGACTAATTGAAGGGTATAGCTACTATTAACGTTATAAAGCAAGGAGGCAAGAAGCGAACAATACGTCTAGGTAGGGGGTGGGGAGATCAGCTGTTTAACACCCCCCAAGAAATTTTATAAATTTTAGCAAAATTCCATAATCATTTAGTGTACGTTTATTTCAAAGTCACGCGCGTGTGTGTTAAAATAAGGCTTATAAGTAACTGTAGAAATAAAAGAATATTAGTACGTTCAGCAGAAAAATAACAAAAGTATCTACGTGACTCTTGGAATGATTCTTACGTGATTCGTACGTGGTCAATTGCGGCCCGCACTTTCACTTAATCTGTCGTTTAGGAACGTTGCTATTCTGAATTTTGGTGAGATTTCAATTCTGCAAATTTTTGTTTGTCCGAGTAACTTTTTTTTTTCAATATTTTTGTTACGTTAGGTTAGGTTAGGTCAGGTTAGGTTACGTTAGGTCAGGGTAGGTTAGGCTACGTTACGTTAGGTTAAGTTAAGTTAGGCTAGGAATGAATAGAATTGTAACGGTAATTCCTGTATTATTATTATTATTATTATAACATGAAAATATCACTGGTGGCAACTGACCGGGTTAGGGTCGGTGAGGCTGTACCAGAGATCATTCTACAGAGCACAGTCGAGATGTCCCTCCCAGACGTTACTCGACTACTGCGCCGGCATCCGGTCCCACTATGACAGTTGGCGAGCTATCGATGTTGCCGACTTTTAGTTACAACTGGCGATTTTAAAAGTGCGGATCGAAGTGATTATTGCAATTTAGTGGGAAGCGCTCATTGTGTTAAATAATGTCGAACTGTAATAAGAGTATACAGTATATCCTCCATTAACTGAAACACTTTTAACCGAATCACCGTTTAACCGAAACGACCGACCAAACAAAAAAATTATATTATATTCTCGATTTTTACAATGAAAATTTGTTTTCCTGATAAAACACGAAAACTAATGTAATAAATTGTGCACCATGTTAACAAAGGGGAAACGGGTCGTGATAATGATTGAAGAAAAATTGGAGGCCAATTTTTCAAAGAATTAAAAATTACGAGATTTTGTGAACTGTGGCAGACGATTTTGATATTGGTGTTAGTACTGTTTCTGATTGGGTCAAGATGAAAAGTAAGTTTGAAGAGCATGCTTCAAAGATGCCGAACAAGAAAACAAATAAAACGTGTCAAAACAAGAAAGTAAAGGCTGTGTTTTTATGGTTCACGCGACAAAGGGACGATGAAGACGATGACAGAGAAGAGAGCAGCAGCCATGACACTGCTGACGAGATCTTTAATGCCTTAGGGGTACGAGTTTTTCATTTTGGTTTAGGGCATTAAATTAGGCTATATGAAAAACGTGTTTTTCTCAGGGGGTTTTATTAATATTTTCAGATAGTGTTACGGTTCGACGAATAGTCTGAAGAACGAAAGCCCTCTGACGTTCTGCTAATGAAGCGATGGCGAGATATTGCTGCAAGAAAGCGATGTGAAAAGAAAAAGCAAAGGAAAAGAGACGATTTTTTCAAACAAAATCATAAAACTAGTGTTAAAAATAACTTTATGTAAATAGTTTTATTTTTATTAAAATCTTTTGATAATATTGTGTATTACCGCCTCCCTCCTTTGTTTCGGTTAACAGAGGTTCTACTGTATTTATTTTTTGGTGTTGGGAAAATTTAACTTAAAATATTGTATAAGAGTGCCTTTGTTGATTTCTAATGGTTGTTTTTGACAAATTAAAGTTTAAAACAGAATTATCACTGTTGCACACCAGTATAGAAAAATTATTCCGATTAGCGCTTTCAAGCTTCTCAGCTCATCGTCAGATCGGAAAATCTTGAACCACTAACACAACTTTCTTCATTAAATTAAAGTTTGTAATTAGTGACTTAATCTGGTCTCAGTTATTCTGTTTCCATTATACAACACGACGATCCGTGAGACCGTCGTAATAATATTTATAAATTTACTAAAATAAAGCTTAGGCCTAGAGTTTTCTAAGTAGTGACAGTCAGTCACTAAACATTTGGTAAATAACGTACGTATTTCCAACGTCGGTTTGCTCAGAAACTTTGAGATGCACAGAATTTGTAAAACGTATTTATAAAATTATATGGGAAGAATCCTGAATTTCTAATTTGTCTAAAAAATGGGGAGTCCAACCCTCAACCTAGTCTGATCTCCTCCCCCCCCCCCAAAGAACAGCTCCTAATTACGGTACTACGTCTACGAATAGCTAGCTGTTTGTGTTCCAATAAATTTTTTACGATTACAACATTATAAGAGTCGATACAGAAACATTTCAAAATTAATACAAATAGTTACAACGTTGCTGTTCCAGGACTGGTAATGTGGCAGGTAGGCTTCCGTACCACGACCGCCAACAGGACCGGAGGTTTCAGGACTATTTTTTATGATCGTGGGAAGTTTCCCACCCCAAACCAAATTAACTTTGGGGGGGGGGGCATTTAACCCACGGGCCGCAGTTTGCCGATCTCTACGTACCACTGCACACGTAAAAGGTAACTTAAATTCAGGCCACAATCGACGTTCAAATAATATCATTAGCTATATGTTTTGTGTTCGGGGAAATATATCACGGAAAACTTGGAAAACAGACACCTGACAACTTTTAGAAAGAATTAAAACTACTATCAGAGGAAACATTACGTGTTAGAATAATTCGCGACTGTTAGAAAAACAGCGAAGAAAGATAGCGGGTATCGAATTCGCGTCTCTAGACGGCAACTTCTCTCATTCAATAGTGTAGTGGGCCCATATGATAGGTAGGCGTCACGTCCATAACTATCGAATTAATAGTGGAAGAGTGTGCAGACTCTCTAAATGTAGATCCGTCCCGTCCCGTCAAGTGCTGGCGGAAGTACCGAATTTAGTTGTCGCGCCACGTGTCAGACAGGGGTTCCTTGTTAACATGTAGGCCTAACGAGGTACAGCGTTTCAAAGAACATCATATTTACGTAGGGTCTAATTAGGTTGTTACCAAGTTAACAAACGTTAGAAAAGTACTAAATTAAAGTAGTGACCGTCAATCAATAAATAAATATTTAGCGATGGAAGCTATAGAGAAGATTGGTGATTAAATTAATATAAACACTATATATATCTTGGCTCTCAGATAAACAGCACTTACGACATCAACACTGAAATAAGAAGAAGAATATATCTCGCAAATAAAACATATTAGGGATTAAAAAAGCACTTGACATCTAGCTTCATCTCAAGAAGCACGAAATGCAAAATCTACAAAACACTTATCAGGCCAGTGCTGACGGATTCTAAGAACAATATTTAGAGGAGTACAAGAAAATGGAATGTGGCGGAGTCGCTATAATTATGAATTATACCATCTTTACAAAGAGCTGGACATTGTCAGGATAATCAAAATACACAGGCTAAGATGGGTTGGACACATATAGAGAATGGAGGAAGGACAGCGTACGAAACATATTTTCTACCAGAAACCAATGGGTAGTAGAAAAAGGGGAAGACCCCGAAGTAGATTCAAAGACCAGATAGAGGAGGACCTCGGAAAGCTGAACATAAGAAACTGGAAAGCCAAGGCATGCAATAGGGAGGAATGGAATCGATTCTTAAAGCAGGCCAAGACCCACCAAGGGTTGTAGAGCCACGGTTGATGACAATTTATATATAATTTGTGTCGACGTTTCGACAATACTTCTTATTGTCGTTATCGCGGGCACGTTTACATTTGGTTTAGTATTATGTTAAAAATTATCTTTCACTGGTTGCAATATATGGCCTTAATACGGTTGGTGCAGACGCGACGTTTCGTAGCACCATCCGCTCTGTTTCTTGAGGCGAGGTGCTATCGAAAGTTACCTCATTCATTTACTCTTTCTAAAAAACAGTATGTCTACACCATCCCAGGAAAGTAATACATAGTAAAAAATACACACGAAAGACTTCGAAATCAGCACGAAACATATTTCACGTGCAAAAATGTATAAAGTAACATATGTATTTGTATATCAGGTACTTGTATTTGTATAGCAAGTATGTACACAAGCTGCAGAAAATATAGATCGGAAAGAATATGGAGCGAGTAATTAGGGACAGCCTTACGATGAAGGTAAATTGAACGATCTGAAAATAGAAGCCAAACAAGTAGGCTTAAAGATGAATAACAAAAAACCAAGGAAATGCGTATTAACCATAGAAATAATTCTGATTTGATACTAGACGGTAGAGTTATAGAAAGGGTTGAGGAATTTTGCTATCTGGGTAGCATGGATAGTCGGGATGGAGGTGCTCTTAGGGATGTGATAAGTCGTATAAATAAAGCAAAGGAGCATTTGCACAGTTACGACCAGTATGGAGGTCGCCCTACATACGCAGGAAGACAAAACTCAGAATATTTTACTCAAATGTCAAGTCGGAGTTTCTGTATGGATGTGAGACCTGGAAAGTGACAAAGAACATTACCACAAGGATACGGACTTTCATAAACCGTTGTCTGAGGTACATAGTGAGAATTTGGTGGCCCAAGACCATCTCGAATAGAGATCTATGGGAGGTCACAAGGCAGAGTCCCATCCAACTACAGATAAAGAGAAGAAAATGGAGGTGCATCGGGCACACCCTGAGAAGACCACCAGAAAATATCGTTAGACAGGCACTGAATTGGATCCGCAAGGTAGCCGCAGACGTGGAAGACCGAGGAACACCTGGAAGAGGACTATGGAAAGGAAGCTGGCCGGTGTCAACAAGACATAGAGGGAGATGAAGGCCCTGGGAATGGACAGAACACGCTGGAGAAATTTCGTCGAGGCCCTATGTTCCTTCCAGGAATGTAAGGATTTAAGGGGAAGTGGAATTAGGGACAGGATTACGATGAAGGCGGAGGTGAATGTAGCGAAGGGTCGCCCTTCTGGTTTGCAAGCCGTATGTGGAGTGAAGACGGAGAAATATGACTGGGGGGAGGCAATACAGACGACAACCAGGAATGCGTTAGCAAAATTCAATAACTAAACTTAACATAAGAATAAAATAGAATTGTAAAGAAAATAAAAGTATTATAGGACTTTTGTGAGTCTGTGTGTGCGCGCGCGCGCGTGTGTGTGTGTGTGTGAGAGAGAGAGAGAGAGAGACAGACAGACAGACAGACAGAGAATGCTTATGGTAAACTTGGGTAAACTCGTGATAAAGTATATAAAATACCAACTGTGCCAACCAAAAATTTTTAATTATTTCGAAACAATGTTCTTGCTTGGTAATCTCGTGACAACACTCCGCTATACTCGTGATATCACTACTTTACCTAGACTGAGGCAATATCGTGATACCTCAGGCATACTAGTGACATCTAAAATCTAAATAAAATAAAGCTAAAATCATACGGTTAAAAAACATGAAAACTAAAAACTCCATTAATATTAAATTCGTACGGAGAAATCCACTCCAGGAAATAAAAAGTATCGACAATTTTAGTAGAAAATAATTTAGAAGACTTATATTTAATGGAAGTCTTTTTGAGAAGTAAATGCCAAAAATTAAATAAATTTATACATTACTAGGAAGCGTCTTTACTTGGAAAAGAACACAAAACATTTAAGAAACTACGACCCCGGAGATGAGCTCTTACAACGTATACGCCGTCCATAACCTAACAAAATATGTACCATCGTATTCAGTATGTATTAACCGACAATTTAAGACTAAATTTGATGCTTAATATAGTGAATTACAATGATGGTAGAATCAAAATGCACGTCGTATTAACAGATACACATATAAGAAATATTACCTTTAACTTCAAAACGTTGCAAAACAATAAACACGTGTCGCACTGGCGCCTACAATATCTCAAACTGAATATTAGAATGCACTGCTCTCAAGTGGAGAAACTAGGCATTTGTGGGAGCACTGGTTAATCCGTGACAAGATTTACAAAAAGTATCACGAGATTACCTCTCTCACTAGTATACCCGAGTTCATCATATATAGACGTAAATTTTCGTAAGCTCTAAAACATTCCTGTAAGTATTACAACATGTCCTCAGAGTAAATACAAACCGATTTACATGTAATTATTTTTATTTATATGAAAAGCGTTCAGAATAATACATACCTTACTGAAGTATAGGGATCCGTTTCTGCGGTAGAAGACGCCCTGCACGTTGAACGGGTCGAAGAGGAAGCCGTCTTTCTCCCAGCGCAGCGTGGTCAGCGGAGGATTGGCCCTGAAGTGGCAGTCCAGCAACGCAGGTCGGCCGTGGGGTAGGTACAGCTCCCGCGGCGCGTACGCGATCTTCGCTTTGTCTACGCAAACACCAATCTTATATTATCCCCATAAGTTTTACGTTTTATTGGTTAATTTTAAAAGGGAGCAGAGGATTCAGGCAGCCGAAATGAAATTTTCAAGAGGGACGCAAGATTGTTCTCTCTTGGATCGGAGAAGGAACGAGGATATTAGCCGCAATTTAAACATAGCATCATTGCGCCAGAAACTGAAGACCACAGAAGGAGATGGTGTGAACACTTGAACCGCATGCCTGATATCCGTCTACCTGTGGCTGCCTTGGGTTATCACCCTACTAGGAAGAGAGATGTCGGTAGACCGACGAGGAGATGGGTTCCGGAACAGGTATAAAGCATATAAATACAAGTATTTAGTATATAAATACATATAAATAAAGTATATATATTTTCCTTGGAGTGGTGATGATGATGATGATGATGATGATGATGATGATGAATAGTTAATTTTACATCTTATATTTTTATTTCTCTGATAAGACACTTTTATTTGCTTTTCAGCCAAAAATTAATTTTAAAATGACCGCGAAAATGTAATTTGAAGTACAGCGACAGATGGTTGTGCCGTGAGCCAACTTTAAAGAAAAGTTATGATTTCAGTGAAAACAATAAACGTTCAAGATTATTGAGTTTTTCTCTACGAATTCAGGGATTAAGTAAGATTTATAGATTTTGAGGCAGGTGTCGAAATGTTTGAAATTCAGGATCATGTAGATGTTGATCAACTGTATGAGGAATTTTTTGAATGTAAAACAATATTAGCTGAAAGTTCAAGATGAAAGGGTAGTGATGTATAAAAATGGGTTCATTTATTTTGCAGTGTTAAAAACACACATATCTGTAACATAAGTAAAGTTGTAGGATATAGGTCTACCGTATATTGAGTATTCCTAGCAGTGGCGTACCTAGGCTATTTGATACCCGGTGCGGAGGTCAGATTTGTCACCTCCACATAATGATACCCGCTCCCTCCAAAAGGCCAAACATTATCATTTAAATGATTAAATGGTACTTAGATTTGAATAAACTAACAACCGAACATAATGTCTTTATTTTCAACACAAATTTATCTCTTCTTTCAACAATGCAAGTTCAATATTTAATAACACAGTAACTACACGAACACAATATTAACTATAGCTGTGTGTATATGCCACTTACAGATACTAAAAGTACTCTTCAAACTACTAAAATTGTTATCAGGATTAATGCAAGTTAGTAAAGTTATAAGAAAAAATAGGATCTTTATTAATCAAAATACACATTTCGATTTAAAAATACTTTAATCTGTTCGGTAATTTGATATTTGGTTAATGGATAATTCATTGTAAATACATACAGCATTCAATATTTCACTATGAAGAAAATAAAAGTAACATGTTATATTATACAGATTTTTGAAAGTTTCTCTTATTTCTACTGAATTTATTGGGGGTGAGTGTGCATCCTTGGCACCCCTAGGCGAACGCGTTCCGTTTTTCTTTAGATAATTTTTCCCAGAAAGTTTTTTTATGTTTTTAAATAATAAAAAAGGAACAGAAAAAATTCATTTTAAGAAAACTAAAGAAAACTTGGGCATAATTCATAATCGGGATTGGACGAGTCTATGTCGGTGGGAACTAACTGGCCAATCACTGTCACATCACAAAGAAGATAATCTGTCAGCGTTGCGTTGGTTCACAATGTGTGGGTGCTATTGTTTTCCGTTACTTTGTCAAGTTATAGCTTCTACACAATACATATAATGTTTATAAATATCTAGTACTCTAAGAAAAGTTAAAAGTAAAAAAATCAAGATTTTTTTATAAATTGAGAAAAAAATGCATATTTGAAAATGGCACCCGGTGCGGACCGCACCCCCTTAGTTACGCCTCTGATTCCTAGCTCAAACGCGTTTGTGGAACGAATACTCGCTCAAAAGAAATTAAAATCGACAGATGCGAGAAGTCGTTGCAGCAAAGAGACGACTGAAACAGAATTAAACATTGTTGTAAACTTTCCATTTTCGTGGAAGGAGTTTATTGAAAACCCACGGGCGGTAGCAGGCTACACCTTAAATCCAGCCCCACCTATCGTCCCTGCGGCAGGAGCTCTATTTGAAGATCGGGGCGCAGCACACGAGCGGGCGACGGGCATGCCCTTCGTCTCGCACAGCCCTCTGGTAAAAAAAAGAATAATAAATGTATGGGAACTAGTCGTCTGATAACAGTACAGACGTTGATAAATAGTGCTTACTGTGCTCGCAAGCATAGAAAGTGTCTCCTGTTTGACTGGTTGTTAGTTTTTATTTATAACAACTGGAAAGAAAATTTTATAGTGCTCGGAACATTGGGGGGGGGCCCTTGCCCCTCCCAAGTTACGCCTATGCAAGAGAGCGCACAAACTCGTCGAGCGATGGAACCTCGCGTGATAACATCATTTCGGACAAACCTGGGAGAGCTGGAGATTTGTCGGAGGGTGATGGATTGGAAAGCTTCCAGTCGGGCAATGACGTCCGCGCTGAGTAGGGACCAATAGGCTATAGGGAAAATGTATTACTGATACTTCGAAATGTTGTGAGAAAATCGTTTTACAAAAGTACGCTGCAATTTGTACAGCATTTGTTTTGTTAATTTATGCAAATTTCAAACAGAATTTGTTCATTTTGCGAAGTTACAAAAAAAAAGGATTTCTGGAAATGGGACTTTATTCGGGTCGAAACTAAAACTCCGTAGGATGGGTTATCGAAATGTAAGGTTTCTGTAAACGACCTGGGATGCTGACATAACCAACGTGGCGAAGACGATTGCAGACGTTCTTATGGGAAGTGAGCAATGTAACGTTTCTGTGAACGCCCTGGGATGCTGACATAACCAACGTGACGAAGACGATTGCAGACGTTCTTATGGGAAGTGAGCAATGGTGCAGGTTGGAGAAGATATGTGAGAAGACCGTTGGTAAATCTCATCTAAAAAAATTGGTAATTTCCTGGCATAGTGATCACTTACTAAACACAATGGTTAATCGTACAGTGTTCCGTATAGACAAGATAGTCATTTAAAACTTGATTATTTAACGATTTTAGTTGATATGATGATGCTGAAGACTCAGAAATGATGTTTATGTCGTCAGCAGTGCATAGCGGACGTCAGCACACAAATACATGAACGTTAATCCATAGACACCAGTTAATTCCATCGTATATAACTGCCGGCATTGTTGCATAGTTGATCCGAGTCTGAGAGGTATGAGAAAGTCGTTCAGGAATAGAGACGAACTCTTCATAATCTCTTTGTTATGCGTGTGCGTGCCTGTGTGCGTTTGACCTACATTCCGGAATTTTAATGCCATCTTCCGGCTTCGAATGCTCCTTGAATATTAAGTAACCGTTTTTTTTTAATCGGTGCGATCCAGTTAATGAAAATGTGGAAGCATCTGTCGTGGACGTTAATACTTTTACACCATTTAAATAACTGACCTTTCAATTACTGATACAGATATAATGTCTTAATCTAAACTTTCAAGAACGTCGTTCTGCCGACGAATAAACAGCGGGACGGGAGTTGAATGTAGGTAGATATCTAGGTACTTTCCAAAAATTACCTATAGTAATTTTCGATAGGTATTTTGATTATGTGATAATTGACATCGATATGTAGTGAATTTTGCATATAATTTTAGTTGGATAATATAAATCGCGAAAATATATTTGCGTATGTTATAAAATAGTTTTTTGACGATTGCAATCGTTTTCCATTTTAATATTTTTTATGAAAAAAGTTTTTAGCCATAATATAACTTCGATCTGCGCCTGTTGGTTACGTATACAGGCAAACTGAAAGTACACATGGAAATCAATAAAATAATACTCGTTTTTTGGTGAAAATCACGTAAAAAGGACTCGAAGTAAGGCGACTTGCAGGTTACAAAAATTTTTAAGGATCCCCTTACGACGCCTTAGGCAAAAACAGCTGACACGGTACGGTATTTCTTAAAACGAATGGATGCGCAAAGATGGCCAAAAAGAGTTCGGAAGTCAACGCCTAAAAGAAGGAGCAAGAGAGAACGTCCTGGAACGCGGATGTCGAAGAAGTAATGGCAGACGATTGGCACGACAGGGCAGGATTGGCGCAAGAGACACCAGACTGTAGAAATGTCGGATAAAACTATACTTCCATCCCGTTTTTCCTATCTCTACACGGAAGCAATTAATAGATTGGGTCTAATTAGTGTGTAGTGCGGATATGTATGTATGTATAATATACGAGGGTCAGTTGAAAAGTTCGCGGAGCGACATCTATAGATCAGTGGTAGAACTAAAATCTTTCGTGTGGTGCAAGACGTATATTTCCTGTCACGCTTGTTTTATTTGCACAAAATCAAACATCGTGTTGTGATGAATTCTCTGTTAAAAACGTGTTAGCGCCAATTGAAAATCAAAACGAAATTGTAAATGTGTTGGGAGATGCTGCGCCTTCAGAAACAACAAGTGGGGCACACTCGAGTTTAAACGTGGTCGTACACACACAGAAGACTATCCCAGCAGTGGACGTCCAAAAAGTGTAGCAAAAAATGAAATTGAAAAAATGTCATAGGGTGTTAGAAGACCGCAGATTGAGGAGCCGCATCTGTAGTTGCTGCATATTTTGGGCACCCACTGTGGGGGGGGGGGTTATCTTCAATGCTCGTACGGCCACGTTTAAACTCAAGTGCCTACTTACAAACCGTTGGTTTTGAAGTCGCAGCATCTCCTGACACATTTACAATTTCGTTCTGAATTTCCGTTGGCGCTAAACAATTTTTAACGAAGAATTACACTACGATGTTTGATTTTGTCCGTTTTCCAAAACACGTAAGACACGTCAATTTTAAACAGGTTTTAAACAATGAATAAATTGATAGCTCGATTTGGAAATTAACAGGAGTTCACATAAAATACAAATCTTGCAGCACACGAAAAATTTTACTTTTACTTCTTTACTACAGATGTCGTTCCGCGAGCATTTCAACTGACCCTCGTATACATGTAACTTTCTCCTTTAATTGTTAACGGTTTTTTTTTTTACAAAAATCAAAACATTCGCATACTGTTTTTACAATTTGTATACTGGGCTTCCGATCGAATGAATACTCCGACTATAGGCCTATGTGTTTGTGTCCAGAATAATTGTATAGCTGGAGCAGAATGTGATTTGTTCGGACCGACGACCTCATTTCCGACGGAAATTACTAATTGTTGTTTACCCTAGTGTATTGTTAGATTTCAGACAGTCGCTCACGCATGTAGAAATTGCATTTCCACGTTGAAAACGAAGCAACACAAGCGAAGTATAAGTTAAATAAAGCATAAACTAATTATTTTAACACAAAAAGTTAAAGAATTATTGTTTTAATTAAGTTAATTGTGTGGTCACCAAATCTTGTTTGGTGCTGCTCTCTGGTGGCGGACCTGAAGTTAACGCTAATGTAACGTGGTAACACAATGATGAAAGAAATGACCGTTAGTTCACAATTAAATGAGAGGAGGACATAATAGTGTTTATATGTATTTTATAATAAGAAATCGTTATTTACAATGCCTACAAATAGAATCTTATCACACGTAGTATTATTTTTAGTAGGTATACATACATAACAAACAATATGTAATAAATAATTTGTTTAGTGGAACATTACGATTTACGGAATATTTACGTTAAAATTAGAATGTAATATGGGCTATATAATAATTCAATTCTTTTTCAAACCAATTAAGAAGATTATTGTGTAAATTAAGTTGGTTGTGAACCACCTAATTTTATTTGGTGCTGCACTCTGGTGGCGGCCCTTAAATAAACGCAAAAAATTTGGTAAGCAGATGTGATTAAACGCCAGACAGATTAATTAAAGAATAAAGTCATTTTTAATATCTACGTTATTCTTGTAACAGTATTCAAATACACTTAGAATATGATCGCATTCCTTTAAATATTACCCTTTGCTTAAAGAACAGATATTTGTGGCAGTGGGAAAATATTTGGTAGTTATGTGGGAAAAGGAGGTTTGATTGACCTGGCAACACTGCTTTTACGTTTCAGCTATTTCACGATGAACTGAATCATTGGAGTGCGAGATGTACGAGACTGAGCCTTTCTCAATATTCTAATTTTATTATTTTTCTGCTGAGAAGAAGCATTCACATGCACAAGCCTTCGGGACATATTAGTTCGTATGTTAATTTTGCGTTTCTGCTTATGGATTTTTGTTATAAATGTTTGTAGTTAGACAGTATGCTATTTCCATCTTTTCTACTCTCCTTTTCATACCTTCTTTTTCCATTGCTGTTGGTATTATAATTTCCCCTAGGTATTTAACATTTTGAACTTTGTTTGTCCTAGTGTTTTCGAAAACAATCTATTCTTTACAATCTATTCTTTGCAGTCTTTATTGTCAGCGATATATTCTGTTTTTTTTTTTTCGAAAGACACTTGTAGCCCATTTGTGAAACACACTTTTTTCCATAACTGTTATTTAATTTTTCCTTCTTCTAGACGTTGTGTTAAAACAACTAAATCATCTACAAATGTTAAATGTTTAACTACTAATTTGTTCTTTGTTGTAAATAAATCAAGCTAGATTGAGCCCGTATGTTTCATTCGTTTAACAGTTTTTCCTATTTCCTTACAACTTCTTTCTTTTTATTTGTTACAATTTTACACACATTAACTTGCTGTGAAGGTGAAGTGCTAAATATCGAGCTTCTGTAGTGTTCAAACGTACTGGTGACTACTCAAAAGGTTTCGTGATATGACATAGTTCAACATGACTAGCTGTATGAGGTTAATCGTAACATTTAAGGTGGTTAATATTTAAACAAGATGATAATCCAATAATGATTTATATAAATTTTAATCAGTATTTCACTAATTTTAATTAACTGCAAAGTTTTATTAATTAGAGGTAATTAAGTTAGTGGTTAGGAAATTCTTTGACAAAACAAGAGGTGTGAATGTCGGTGGACGAAGAATTGAATGTATAAGGTTTCTTGATGACATGGCTGTTTTAGCAGAAAAGGAAGAGACAATGAATGAAATGATAAGAGATTTGAATGTAGTATGCGAGAAATGTAAATTAATTTAGTAAATGAGAATTAATAAGGAAAACTAAGTGTATGGTGATTAGCAGAGGAGGAAAAAGGGCAAACATAAAGATAGAGCAAGACAAAATACAACAGGTGGAGTTGTTTAAATATCTTATAAGCTTGATAAGTGAAGATATGTCCTGCACTCGTGAAATCAGAGCGAGAATTGCTATAGCGAAAGAGGCATTTAATGGGAAGAAAAGACTGCTGTGTGGCCAAAATAATAAGAATTTAAGGAAAAGGTTGGCCAAATGTTATGTGTGAAGCGTTGCTTTTTATGGTGCAGAGACATGGACACTGAGGAAAGAGGATGAGAAAAGATTAGAAGCATTTGAGATTTGGGTTTGGCGAACAATGGAAAAAGTGAGGTGAGTTGATAAAGTCAGGAATAATGACGTTTTAAGAAGAATAGAGGAAGAGAGAAGAATCCTGAATGCAATAGAAAATAGGAAAAGGAATTGGTTAGGTCATTCTTTAAGAAGAGACTGCTTGCTTACAACTGCCATGGAGGGTGTCATAGAAGCAGAAAAAAGAAGAGGGCGTAGAAGAATGAAGTTAATACATAGCATTAAAGTCAGAGGGTGTTACGAAGAAACGAAAAGACTGGCATGCGATAGAACATCTTGGAGAGCTTTTACCATTTGAAGACCTGCCTTAGGGCAGAACACCAAATAATAATAAAGTTGGTGGTAATTCGATATGGTGTCGTATAATAGTGTAGCGTACTTACATTGTACGTTGAGGAAGGCCCCGGCCGACTGCTTCTCTTGCTTCTTGTTCACCACCTCGCACATGTAATAGCCCAGGTCCTCCATGTTGGCGGTGCGTATCGTCAGCGACCCCTCGGGCTCCACCGACGACCTCTCCTTCAGCTCGTCCAGTTCGCTAAGCGCCACGTTGTCCTTGTACCAGCTGACCACGGCGTCCTTGTCTTTGGTCAGACAGGTCATGTGAGCCGGTTCGCCTTCCAGCACCGTCTGATTGGTCGGCGGCTCCGCCAGCAGGTCTCCGCCTACAGAATCTCAAGTTCAAAATTGTACTTGTCAATTCAGAACGTTCAGAATTCATTGTGTTTTCAAAGTACACAATGTTATGAACGGAATGTGTGACAAAACTATATAAGTTGCTCGAGTCAAACAGAATGGATTTGTAGTAATGAAGCAACAGTACTTCAACAAGTGCATAGATATCAAAATAACGTAATCGAATATAATATGATGGTACGTCTTTAGCGGTTGTACAGAAGATAGAAATTAACACAGTGTAACATTGTGGAAGTTTATACTAGACCAGTCATAGGCAACCTTTGAATTTATGGGGGCGCATATATAACTGAGGACCAGTTCGATGGGCGCACTCCTCCCCACCCCGTCAATGGAAAATAGAAAGGTGCGGGCTGGACGTTGGACACCAATGGTCAATAGCCGGACATTACAAACATTAACTTCGCTTTATAATACCCTTGCGCTTATATTTAGCGATATGGAACACCGAACCAATTTTTACATTTGTAAAAATTTTTTACATTAGGAGAGTAGGTCATCAACAGTCTGTCATCATGCACACGCACGCTAAAACCAACAAAACTTTACACGAAAGAAATGGTTAAACAGGAACACATTTTAATCAAAATTAATTGAAGAACTTACCATAATAAAAACTATTTGTTTTTATAAAGTGCACAGAAAAGTAAAATTTGAAAAAATCATATCTAAAACATAGATGAAGGTTTCAGTTCCTTTACTTGAAAACACTAACTTACAGTAATTACTGTATTGGGAAAACAGTAAAATTTGAAAATGTTTATACTATTTTATATTACAGTACTTCGAAGCAGGTAGTACAATGCGGGCGGGTTCCTCCGTTCAAAATAAAATAAAATTACAAACAGAATTATCACTGCTGCACACCACAACAGAAAAATTATTCCGATTTGCACTTTCAAGCTTCTCAGCTCATCGTCAGATCGGAATAAATAAAATTACAAATTGGTTCGCGGGCGCGTCAAACCTTATCGACGGGCGCACTTGCACCCGCGGTCGCAGGGTTGCCAACTGTTGTAATAGAGTGTCAATATTTGGTGCCAGATAAAAGTGGAAACAATCTTTTCGATAAAAGGGAGTTAACAGTCGAGCGTATATACTGAAATACACACACCTTACTATCCTCACTGGCTTATTGGCTCTTTTATATTTTTTGTTCATCTCTCGTTATCATTAAACAACTGTCTATAACACTCGGCGTAGTGTAGTATCGTTGAGCCGTACCATGGCCGCCTCTAGTAGAAGGCCGGAATATTAAACGTGGCAACGTTGTGTCTGAGGCCTATAAGCATAGTGGCAACACTGGAACCAGCTG
The DNA here is from genome assembly GCA_034769895.1 of Magicicada septendecula. NCBI lineage: Eukaryota > Metazoa > Arthropoda > Insecta > Hemiptera > Cicadidae > Magicicada > Magicicada septendecula. The sequence goes on along the minus strand of CM068369.1, from coordinate 509,076,414 downwards.
ATATTTGAGGCCGACTAGACGATCTCTTAATTTATGCATTTCAGTAATCAAATCGGCTCATTTTTAATTGCCGGATAACAGCAGTTTTACAATTCTTCATTTTTTGCAAATTAAAACTTTAATATGTAAAATACTGTTGTCGAACTTATATGATATGTAAAATATTCATATGTATTCGTAAAATATGTAAAATTCATATGATACGAATTGAATAACTCAAACAAAATTAATTAATTAATTAGGCCTAACACTAATTCACTAATTTCTTCAACTTAAACGTATAGTACTAAGTGAGCACAGACGTATATAATTTAGATTTAGCTATAAATAAGTCTATTCATGACTTTAGTAATGCTACGAAATTAAATCAAAATATAACATGTTAACTTTAGCTATATTATTACACTATGCTTATAGGCCTCAGACGCAACGTTGCCACGTTTAATATTCCGGCCTTCTACTAGAGCCGGCCATGGTCGTACCCTATTATTACACGTTACCATTTCACAGCCTGACACACACACACTCTCTCTCTCTCTCTCTCTCTCTCTCTCTCTCTCTCTCTCATAAATTAGCTCTGAGAAAGCCAAAACCATTAACAAGTAACCCTGTAGTCCTCTCATAAAACATTCGAAGAGCCGTCTGCCTCTCGTGAACGTAAAAAACGTCTGCTTTTACAGTGCCAATCAGAACCGATGAAAACCTGCTTGACACATTCAGACCTTTCTGTCACAAGCACAATTACGTGTATTAATTCGGACCTGTACACCGGAACAGAGGCCCCAATGGTGCAAATCGCACCACTGAAATTTGGGGGGGGATTAATGACTTTTCCGTGCCCAAAGAAAACGCTATGTGATTATAGGTTCTATAATTCATTACACATGGTGGATGCACATCGTAATGTCACCAGTGGAGACTTGATAAGCTACAAAGTGAATATTAACATTCAAGCAAGTTAAAAGCGCCTTTTGCCTTAGTCTACGTGGGACAATGTTGGCGACTATATAAGATCATTTGCAGCTACTTATACATAGAACGTGAATCGCTCGTCCCCGCAACAGCAACTGGTTAATGTGAGAGAATGTCATGGCAACTGAAGTCGGTGTCACCTTACACAACCGCTTCAATATTAGAAACTTCATCCTTAAATTCGTAGTGACCGTCAATCAGTAAATTTTTCCGGTCAAGGGTTTGTGAGGATCGATCAAAAAGTATAACATAGATTTTAACTTATTTGTGTCCCCCGACGTTTCGACAAAATTTATTGTCATCATCAGGACCTGTGTATGAATACAAAAGAAAATGTCAAACGCAACAGATAGTGAACGTGTGTGTGTACGCACGCACAACGTGATACCGTACTTACCCTCAACGGTAAGGAGGAACCAGGTGCCGTTGGGTCTCGAACTGGGCGTCCTGTTGGGAAACATCACTTTGCACTCGTACCAGCCGGCGTCCGTTTCTCTAATATTGGTCAGGTTTATGGAGACTTTGCCTTCACTGGAGACGGGCGCCAGCAGGTTTATCCTCTGTTTGTAGTTGTCCGACGGAGACTGCAGCGTTCCTTCGTACAGTGAGTACACGTTCTTACCCTGAAACACGTACCATTACTTAGTTTAAATATTCACACACACACACACACACATTTGTCCTTTGGACGAGTTTCGAGGCAGCACGTTTAATTTCCATCGAGTTGGAAACTTTTATTCACTCTTCCAGTAGCGTATTTACGGGAAGACGAACGGGACCGGACTCCCCTCTCAGAAAAAGGAGGGAGGGACTCCTCCCTCCTTCAGAGGGTTGAAAAAAGTGTACGAAAATTGTAAAATCTCTTAATTTTTAAGCTCTTTTATTATTATTTCAGATGTGTTTTAAGTACATCTTTGATTTTTTAAATATATATCAGGTTTATTACACAGAATTTGCGTATACGTTTGAAACGTGAAATATATAAAAATCAATTCAGTCAATAAGTATCTAGTAAACAATATTTCAGTAACGCGTATTTTTGTTATGCTATTACCGTTTACTCTCATGGGACTGATTTCAGTATGTTATCACAGGTTTTTCAGTCACTTTGAAGATAGTAACGTTGATTAATCTTAGCCGAGTCGGCTTTATTTTGTATGAAGCCGACTCGACCGCACCCCGGAACCCCCCCCCCCAGTACAAATTCTAGATACGCCACCACATATCGACCTTGTACCATAGAGTTTAATGGTGTCTCGTTTTCAGATGTCATTAGTAGGTATTTACGTAGATATTTACGTTTACAGAAGATGTAAACGAAACGATAGAATTAGAAACGATAAGTATGAATTGAGTATATTTTCTGTAAATGGAAGAATCGGGGAATGTAAGCTGAGATGGATTGAACGTAAGGAAGAATGGAAACGAAAAGGCTAAAAGGCTACCTCAACAAGTTTTGCAATATGCGCATAAAAGGGGAAAGAGATGTGGGAAGAGCACGCAGAAGATGGCTTGAAAGTAGAGACCGGAACAGGCGATGTCGCCTAATCCTTGAATAGCGAAGAAGAAGAAGGAGTACAAATATTCAAAGAAAAATAACTCGCAATTTCCTATTTATTTTGTTGTAATTAAGAAGGCAATTGTGGTTTACATTAATAGATATTTAAAATTTAACAGTCATGAAACACTACAGACGACATCTTATAATATAAATAAAAAAAGATAACAGAACTGGGCAAATTTTCTCCCATCTTCTGCAAACCCTGATAGTTTTAATGTATTTAACAAATTTTTTAAAACTTCGTCTCAGTGAGTACGTGTCTAAATATTTGATCAAAATAGAATTAAATCTTCCAAACAAATTAATCAAAGCTTTTGTTTTGCCACAGAAATTAATCAAAGATTAAACGGTAACTATTCTTGATTAGATCAATCAAATTCACAGAATGGTCACCACAGTTCCTTGAAAACAAACATTTGAAAATGCGCTACGGGTGTGCAAATTGTCGAAACTTTTTTCGAACTTAAACCGTATAAATACATACGTTATATATGTAAAAATAACGTACTTTTTATACTATAAACTACGGGCTGTAGGTAACACCAACTGTTGACGAACTGTAAATGGTTTAAAACATTCTTGGAGCAACGTCCTTAAATTAAAATGCAAAGGTAATAATTTCACTACATGGACGACATAATTCGGCGATGGACAGCTAAAGTTGACTCGGGAATATCACTTCAGCGAAATATTAATGTTAATTCATTGTTTTATGCAGATGGCATGGTAATGATACAGAAAACATAAGACCAGTTACAAAGGGCGGTAGTTACGTTCAATAGCATCATTCAAGGCTACAACATTTCTGCTACAAAATCTACACAAAAAGCTACAAGATCTCTGCTACAAAGTTTAAAATGATGGGATTTAAGGGCAGGTATCCTATAAGAACTAAGATAGTCGTGAATAATCACATTTTGGATCGGGTTAGTCATTTTAATTACCTGGGTTATGTTATCTTCTATGGAACCGATATTGATTGGGATAATAAGCTAATGAAATTTAGACGCATTTGTGGAACGATTCATAGGTACCTGAAAAATAAAACACGGAAGGATACCAGAATGAAATCTTACAAAACTGTGGCTGTCCTGTATGCTAGTGAGACATAGACTCTTGGTAAAAGGGATGTACAGAGGTTTCAGGCAGCTGAAATGAAATTTCTAAGAGGGACGCAAGGTTGTTCTCTCCTGGATCGTAAAAGGAACGAGGATATTTGACGCGAATTAAACGTGTATCGTTGCAGCAGAAAATTGAAGACCACAGAAGGAGATGGTGTGAACACTTGAACCGCATTGCTGATATCCGTCTACCCGTGGCTGCCTTGGGTTATCACCCTTCTGGGAAGAGAGGTGTCGTTAGACCGAGGAGGAGATGGGATCCGGAACTGGTCTAGGGCCTAATCCTTGGAGTGGTCATGATGATAATGAGGTAATAATTTTACGCGTCAAGTCAACTGATTATAACGGTCTTAGGACTATAATATATAAGTACGTAATAACGGACAGGTGTTAAGGTTTTAATTGTTGATATTTTTTATTGACATGGTAGTAAAGCGCTAAATTAGAAAGTACAAAAATTATTAAATAGGGATCGAAACACGTGTACAACATAAGGCTCACACATACACACACAATATTATTTATAGACCGTCTTAATTATGGTTTCAAGTGGATATCGAGTTTCATTAAAAATGCAGGTTTTTGCAACATTTCGAGATTTATTTTCTCTCATATTCATGCCTATAACATAAAATATAAAGTAATATAATTGTAATGAGAGTTAATTATAATATATAAGGTGTATGGTATTAACAATCCACTTGAAACTACATATATATATATATATATATATATATATATATTGCAACTCTACTTATATGCGTAAGTAGAGGAGAGAGAGAGAGTCGACGCTGGACAAGAGGAGAAGAGCGAGGCGACTCTGGACAAGAGAGGAGCGACGCTGGACAAGAGGAAGTGATGCTGGAGTTCGAGACGAGGACGATTACAGATGGATCCAATGATTGAGTATGATTGACGACAATAAGGTGATAAACAACTTATTTATCTCTTAATCGAACAATTAACTCAAAGACAATTAAAGACATTCTTGTTTTATTTAAAAGTAAGAGCCAATGTTTATTGTAAATATAGAATTAAAATCATAGATGTTATTGAAGTAAGATTAACGTAAACAAGAGCTCAAATTAGTATTGAAATGAAAAGAATGCAAAGCATTTAAGTAAAAATTAGCGTTTTATATAAATCAGTACTGAGAAAAGAAAGATAAATTCAGTAACTATTAATATTTTTGAGTTACGTTACAATATATAAAAAGATATTTAAACGCTGATATTTTTAAACACACTAATTGACTGAGTAGTCTGGAAATGATATTTGTTTTTAATACAATAATTAGTCGACTAGAATATTTAGTCAGTAAGGATGTATATAGCATAAGCCTTACCGCATAGTAACAAAATAATAACGAATGTTTTAAGTCGAAGTAAGTGCCATGTGCACAATTTTATTAATATCAAATAAATTTGAAATACCGTTACAAGTTACATAGAGTTCTTATTACAGATACACCTGAAACCCAATTTAAATTGTACTTATGTATATGTATCGTTGCAAAAGAAATGGCGTCCAAGACCGTGGGGCTCCGCAAACACAAATAAATTTATATTTGCAGTTGTAGCGTTGCATAAGAAATGTCGCTTCCAACGTGGGGCATCACAAATTTAAATTATATTATATTTGCAATGTTATATTGTTACAATATATATATATATATATATATATATATATATATATATATATAAGATTCGAATAAGATGTAAAAACTAATTTAGAAATAGTTTAAGTTGTGAAATAAATGACTGAAAATAGATACGGTAAGCCGAGTTCTACATACGGGGGCTGAAAAACCAAGTATTCAAACTTTTGTACTCGCTAAGAGAACAGAGCCTTAAAAACTAGAATAAATATTTGAACCATCCCTCAACCACCAGACAATTATAACAATGCTGATGTACTCGCGAGATGGTTATCGTGTAAAATCCACGTGTAGTAAAAGGCAGTAAAGGCTCAATAGTTAGGTAGTAAACCTAGAGATAGACTCGAACCCAATGGCAAGAGAACACGAGCTGCTCCTAGGGGAGGGTCATGGCCGGCTCTAGTAGAAGGCAACACTAAACGTGGCAACACTGGAACCAGCTGATATTTTGAGGCCGACTAGACGATCTCTTAATTTATGTATTTCAATACCCAAATCGCGTCATTTTTCATTGCCGGTTAACAGCAGTTTTATAATTCTTCATGTTTTGCAAATTAAAAGTTTATTATGTAAAATACTGTTATATTATTTAAGAAATATATATTAACTCATTCATATTATACGAATTCAATAATTGGAACAAAATTAATTCATTAGGCCCAACACTAATTCACTAATTTCTTCAACTTAAACATATAGGCCTAGTACTAAGTGCGCACAGACGTACGTTAGATCAGATAAATAGGCCTACTCATGATTTTAGTAATGGTATGAAATTAAATCAAAATATAACATGTTCACTTTAGCTATTTTGTTACACTATGCTTATAGGCCTCAGACGCAACGTTGCCATGTCTGATGTTCCGGCCTTCTACTAGAGCCGGCCATGGGAGGGAGGAAGAGACTAGACAGGTAGTAAACCTAGAGGGAGACTCGAACCCGATGGTAAGATAACACGAGCTGCTCCTGGTGGTGGGGGAAGATACCAAACGTCCACATTTTTCTCAGCAGAAATGACAAATTCTGCATTATTCCCATATCATTTTGTAAACACATTTCATAAATTCTTTGCGCCTTCAAGTTTTTGAAAATCAACATGAAGTATCAACGTTGAAAACATTTGGAAAAGCGCTGCTTTGAAAATATTCTTTCTTGTTTAACTGTTATTCAAATTTAAGACAATAAAAACCGTGTTATTATTAGTATTTGGTGAAAAATAATAATAACTATTAATAACCTACATAATTAAACATTCTTACAAAATACATAGTTTTGACATATTTTGCTATGCTATATGTAGACATGAATTGCCATCTGTACCAATTCTATTATACACCGGATGATTAACGCATCTATAATTATTTAAAAATATAATGAAGGGATTATTATATTATGAATGTTTTAAATTTTAATGTTGTATTAATTATGTTTTATAATATTATAATTTTTTCTATTATTTATGTATAAAACAATATGTAATTATTTTGCTGAGTCAAACAAACTGTCTCAACTCCCCTCTCTCACTCTCTCTCTCTCTCTCTCTCTCTCTCTCTCTCTCTCTCTCTCTCTCTCTCTCTCTCTCTCTCTCTCTCTCTCTCTCTCTCTCTCGCGCGCGCGCGCGCACACACACACACACACATTAATTGATCTTGTTGTGTTTGATTTCTCTCTATTGTCCGTACAGAGGTTCTGATAATCAGGGCCGCCGCTAGGGTGCTTTCCCCCGTGTGCAGTTCTACCTTTGCCGCCCTCCTGAATATACTTTACATATCCCTACTTTGTCATCTATATAATATGATTTTAATGAAAAATTGATACAGACATAAATAGTAAAATTTACAGAAAATAAATATATTTTTCAAAAACTTGTTTAGCCGAGTACTGACATGATACAAGTGGAGATGTGCTCGTAGAAGTGTTGTATACAGTTTACGTTCGTACATTCCTCAAAACAAAACATAAATAATTTCTTATCTTATCGGGTAGGTACTTTATAGTTTGCCAGCGTCGACATTGCACGCGCCTGTCTACAGAACCACAAAGAGACCGCAGCTATAACTCAGATATAAATGTCGCGCAACAATACCTATACGCTTTCTTGGCAGTCAAAACAAAGGCTGATGCTAGTACACTGCGGCAAGGCTAACAAAACAAATATCAAGAACAACTCAATAAACGTTAATGTCATATACTTAGAACTAGTCGGTATTAATTGTTTCAATTTATGTTGCAACATCTGCTGATGAATTTGGCAATTGTTATGGCCGCGCGAGTGCGGTGCACGTTTCGCACGTACGGTAGCGGCGGCCCTGCTGATAATGACAATAAATACTGTCGAAACGTCCGATACAAATAATGTAAATTTTTTGTTCTACTTATTGACCGATCCTCGCTAAACCTTCCATCGTTAAAATTTATTGATCCACGATCACCGCTAATTAAGGACTAATATTGTTACGAGAAGCCTACCGAACAACCCAGACATTCTCCCCCCCCCCCGGCCCGTGTGGCAGCTGTGCGTCAGTCAACTACGTGATTCTAGTGAGTTCCAAGAACACTTGAGATAAGCATTAATCCGCTGATGTGCAGTAAGGAGGCTAAGCTGTACTGCATCTCTCCGGGGCCTATATATAAAGCCATAGCAGACAGATTGTCAGTTCAGTTACGTGAGCGACTTCCGCTAGTGTGGATTGAGTGCTTGTCAAAGTGAAGAATTAAAGAATTATTGTGTTATGTATTTTATAATTGTGCAAGACTCTATTAGTAGACATTGTTTATTGCGTGTGAACAATTTTTATTCGATTTGTTGTAAGAGACAGTGTTGTTAATTACGAACTGTTTAACTGTGAAAATTGAAGCTCGTGATTAGTGACTTAATTGGTGTCTTGTACTTATTTTGTTTTTCACTGTACCTACGACGAACGAGTAGACCGTCGTAACAGTGGTGTCAGAACTGGGATAGAACGATTAACAGTGGAAACAGAAGACACTTCGTAGAAGAGTGGTGTTAATGGTAGTTCATAAAAAATAAAATGGATACCAGTCAGATGATAGAAGCATTCCGAGTAATGCTACAGCAAAGACAGGAACAACAAAAAGAAGAACGAAGACAGGAAAGAGAAGAAGCAGGAAAACGGCAAGACGAAAAACGTAAGCGTGAAAATGAAACACCAGAGGGACGGAAAAAATAAGAATGTAGTCGTAAAGCAGACGACGTTAAGACGTTCGTACAAGAGGATACCACTGCAAAATTTGTCCTGTTACGAGGTGAGCTGAACAAACAAGTTGACAGAATATCTGAAATAGAAAAATCTGTGAAAACAAATATTTCAAGTTTAGAAGATTCTATTACAAATTTAATAAAACAAATTAAAAAGGAAGTCGAACATTTAGTAAAAGAAATAGTTGGTAATGAAAGACCATTAATAAATGCTGAAGAAGATTCAAAATATCAGAGAAATCTAACTGTGGTAGGGCCAGTTTACGCAAAGGCCCCAACATTTGATGGAAGCACTCATTGGGCAACTTATATTCGCCAATTTGAAGCTGCCGCTCGCTTAAATAAATGGACGGAAGAAGAGAAAAAACTTTCACTAATTCTTGCTTTAAAAGGCCCTGCCGCAGAACTAATACAGAAAATGCCACCTGAAAATCAGAACATCTATGCCGAATTAACAAAAGCTCTGGAATTACGGTATGGTGACAAGCATTTGTGCGAAGTGTATCGTGAACAACTTAAAGGCAGGCGACAGCGTTCAGGGGAGAGCCTCCAGGAGTTTGAAGCAAATATCGACCGACTGACGAGATGGCTTATCCCGAAGAATCGGAGGACTTCCGGAAGTGGATTTATCTCATTATGTTTATTGATGGTGTCAGAGATAGTCAATTACAACAAGTGTTAAGAATGGCACGGCACGATAATAAATCAGACGCTCTTGTTCATGCTCTCCGTTTTGAAGCTGCCAAGTCGGCGACCTACATTAACAAAGTATGCCATCACGTTGTAGCCAAACGGATCCAATACTACAGTATCGTCATAGCGGAAAGAATAAAGGGACGATTCAACATCAACAGTTTAAGAAGTCAGCAGCACCACAACGATCTTTTGAACCAAAGGATAAAGACAGAAGACCGAAGTGTTACAACTGTGGGAAACGTGGTCATCTACAGGTAGACTGCTGGAAGAATAACATACGGAGAGAAGAGAGCAATAGCACCAATTGGAGAAGTAAAGCCCCTGAACAGCACACAGTTTCCACGCTACATAAGACTAGTGGAAACCTGATTGTTAATGGATTTGAGGAAGGTAAACGAATATCATTTACAGTTGACACGGGCGCTACAGTCTCTATTGTACGCTCTGACTTAATCAGCAACTGACGGCCTCAAATTAGCTCTTGTACAATACAGACTGTGACTGGAAGCCCCGTCAATGTGTTAAGAAAGATAGACGTACGTGTACGCTTGGGTCTTCTCGAGTTTAACCACCAAATGTTTGTTGCAGACATTGTTGATGAAGTGATTCTTGGCGTCACTGAACGTCCTGAAGATTGGACAAGAGAAGATAAAGCTTTGCATGTCTAAAATGTCAGGGTCTGCCAACCATTCAATCAAGCAAGTGGCATTGGCCGAAGAAGAAGTCAACAGGTCTGGTCAAGAGGATCCTTTTCTATTCCAGGCGGTAATGGGAGAAGAACTAGCAGAGGAAGTACAAATACGTGAAACGGCAAAAGAAGTGACTGGAAAGCCAACTATGGGTGTCAAGGAAAACCCCTTGTTTGTTCGTGAGTTAATAGAAGCGCCCAGGGGAAACGTTGCTGAAGATGAAGTTAGACAAGAGGTTGTTGACGAGAACCAAACAGACTTGGATCAGCCCGTGGTGTTCAGGTCATCAGCACATGACGCAGTGGGAGTGATTCCAGCAAAATTAGCAGTTGAGCGGAAGACTCGTATTCTTGGGAACTTGACGTTCGGATCACACGAGAATGAATTCGAAGAACCGGAGAACAAGCAAGGACGTCTACCTAGATCGCCTGGCCAAATATTACTTCAGAGACGGTTTGCCAGTTCGGGACGAACAGGCTTAAGGAGGGAGTGGTGTTACGAGAAGCCTACCGAACAATCCAGAACATTTTCCACTCCCCCCGTCAAGTGAGGCAGCTATTGCGTCAGTCAACTACGTGATTCTAGTGAGTTCCAAGAACACTTGAGATAAGCATTAATCCGCTGGCGTGCAGTAAGGAAGCAAAGCTGTACTGCATCTCTCCGGGGCCTATATATAAAGCCATAGCAGACGGATTGTCAGTTCAATTACGTGAGCGACTTCCGCTAGTGTGGATTGAGTGCTTGTCAAAGTGAAGAATTAAAGAATTATTGTGTTATGTATTTTATAATTGTGCAAGACTCTATTAGTAGACATTGTTTATTGCGTGTGAACAATTTTTATTCGATTTGTTGTAAGAGACAGTGTTGATAATTACGAACTGTTTAACTGTGAAAATTAAAGCTGGTGATTAGTGACTTAATTGGTGTCTTGTACTTATTTTGTTTTCCACTGTACCTACGACGAACGAGTAGACCGCCGTAACAATATGTTTAGCCAATATCTTGTACCACGTTGTGCATGTACGCGCGCGCCTTCTCTCTCTCTCTCACACACACACACACACACACACACACACAGAAATTTTAAGATATATCTGGTGGCGGGCGAGGGGGAGGAGGAGGAGGAAGCGTGAGTTCATACAACCATTGAAAGAGGTTAGTATTTCTTAAAAGGTTGAGAATCTCTGCAGTACATGTTGGATAATTCCAGATTAGAACGGTATGTCCACATAACTGCAAACAAACTGTAGACTGTAGGATTCAGTAGTGTTTGAAGATAGAAATAGGTTACAACACAAAGTATAAATATCGTCAAAAGATTTAACAGACATTCTGAAGGGGTTCAAGAATTTCTGTTCATCATCATCATCATCATCATCATCTTCACGGATTAAACCAAGGATGGTTTGTTCCGCTCTCAAACAGGCAAAGATTACAGCTGGTCACTCCAGCGCTTCCTCAGACGTCCCACACCTCTCCGTCCCCTCGGCTTATGGTTGCAGAGTTGTTTGGGGATGCGGCAGTCGTCCATTCGGCAAAGATGTGTCCACCAATTCAGCCGATACTTGGGGATCCTGTCGAGTGGATTTCATAATATTCATAATACTCATAATATTCAGTTCCTGCCGTATATCTGTATTTCTTCTATGATCATACTGAGAGAGTATACCTGGGACGTGCCTGAGAAATCTCATTTCACCCGCTTGGATGCGACTGGGATGGCGTTTCGTTAGAGTCCAATTCTGAGACCCATAAAGAAGCTTGTGGTAATCACCTTGTAGAATTTTAGCCGTGTTCCTTTTTCTTGCTGACTTAAGGGATCGCTTAATGGTCCCGCACATAAATTTGAACTTATGCAACTTATCACAACGTCGTTGCATGTATTATAAGACACACTGTAGACCAGGTATTCAAAATTGCTAACTTGTTCCAGGACAGTACCATCTATAACAATTTTTGCCCGTACGGGATCAGTTCCACGAAAACCCATCACCTTCGTCTTACGTGTAGATATCTGCAATCCAGAGTCTTTGCAGATTCGATTTAGCAAATGTATCCCCATCTGCAATCTGTTTTCCGAGTCCGACAGAATAGCCTGATCATCCGCAAACAACAAAGTGTCAATTATAGAGTGACCAATCTATTTCTAGTTTATAGTAGAATGTTATAAACATGCATGAGTTGTTTACCTCTTAGCAACAGGATGCACCCACCACTTATAGCGATGAGACGACAAATAAGCCAAATAAAAAAGTCTCGTGTTGTAAGTAAAGGAAATGCAGACTGTTCGGATTATATCGGCCTGTCTGCTGCGGCGTAGTTGACATAATCTTGTTAATAAACTGATCGAATTCTTGCGTGATTACGCACATAAACATTAATCACAATAGTGACATGCGAACAGAGCAACGACGGACGCGCGCGTACGCGTGTGTTGTTGCTGGGGCTAATTGTAAATTCTGGACAGCGGTTGGTAACGACTCCTACGCGAGGCAATCAAGTGCAATCAACAGAGCACGGCGGATAGGCAGCAGTTATCGTCAGTAGTCATGTATGTGAACCGAGACGTCACTCTGGTAGGGGGAGAGAGAGAGAGAGAGAGAGAGAGAGAGAGAGAGAGAGAGAGAGAGAGAGAGAGAGAGAGAGAGAGAGAGAGAGAGAGAGAAGTTTACCTACGTTTGTCTCTAAATATTGTTAACTGAAAATGTTTACCAATTGTTGATTCTCAATCGTAGTAATTTTCTATTCTATGTAGAAGTCATCTTCCGGACATACCACTTTTTCAATCTTCAGATATGTCGACGTATAGATATGATATGACATGACCGAAAGATTGATAAAACAACAGAACGAAGCAGGAAGCAAGAGATAAAACTGTCAAATCGTCAAAGCATAGAGGGACAGACAACCGGAGACGTATGATATATACATAAATGTATAGACAGTTAGCATAGTATAGTACCTGTACAATAGGTAGGTAGTTGCAGCCTAACAGAACAGAAATACGCTTTGGAGAAAGACAAAGACATTTAGTTTTATCTGTTAATATAATTTACACGTTCTTATATTTCCGAGTTAATTTTCATGGATTTTCTCCTTTGACGCAGGTATAAGGTTCTCATGTCTTCCGTCCACTATGTTTTCAGTCGGTGTACGAGTATACATTTCAGTCATATTATAACGACTTCTCGAGTCGTACTCTATTAATTCGACTCCGCCTGCGTTATTTTCTAATGTCCAAAATTTCGTATATTTTCCCGCTAACCTTCGCTCTCGTGAACTTACCAGTACCCGCCTCAACACCGTCTTCTTCCTTCTTACCTGATATAAATTAAGCTTTGTTTTCCCGATTTAGGCGCCAAATTGTTTATACTAAAAACAATTAAAAGTTTCTCTTCACAATTTCTTTCTTCTTTAAGGAAACAGTATAACTTACCGCGATGTCTTAGTTGAATTCGAAATTCGCTCTTGAGCGGCAGTGTTACCAACCTTTATTTTTGGTAAAAAATTTCCACCTGTGCTATATTAAAGAGATCAATACATCAATATTATCAAATGAAACAATAAACAGGTATTAATTCTCAGTACTGGTTTATTGGATAGCTGTTCTGCTTTTTTATCTTTTAATACAAGAAATTATTATAAAATACAAATTTATGCTCCAGCTCTGATTGATTTCTAACTCAGCGGTTGGCTATGTTGGGTCGGCTGACAAAAACAACACTCATCGTTTGTCGAAATTAATTTTACAATGGTTATTTAGTCAAAGTTCTGTGGATTACAGCAAAAGTTAATTAAATGATTCGAGAAAGTACAAACCTTCACATAAAACTCAATTAAATGTTATATATTTTCTTTATAAATATACTCTTAGTATCTAAAGTAAGTGTTAGTTCAACTCGTGAATAGAGGTTAAGTTTTTATCTTTCGAAATAACGTTTTATATTTCCAAATAGTGTTATTATCCTAATTGAACAATTTAAAAAAATATAAATTAATTATTAAATGTTATTCAGTGGATGAGTGTCTGAACCAAGTTTAATATTTAGTGCAATAGCGTCACGGTGTAGTGAAATAAGTTTTTTCGATTTTTTGTTATTAACTCAGTTTATATTTTACGTTTTCCTGTTTATCTGATATTTTATTTTCATGTAGGGTTTATGGTTGTGGCTTCCTTCTTTTCTTTCTTTTTTCTTTAATTTATTAGTTTTTTCTTCTATATTTCATAAATTTTGTTTAATTTGATCTGGTTAATATGTTTGGCCAATCTTGGTGTTCATTTTAATCCTTTATAATGTTGTTAGTCCATTTAAGTTATACTTTTATTGAATTAATTGTAGCTGCAATTATTTTTTATCTGCTCTCTTCTGACGCTAATAATGAACTGTTAAAATATTTGTAACGGTTTTTTGGTTCTAGGTAGCCTACCCTTCTCATTGGTTGAGAAATTTTGTGCCCATTATTAGACATAGCTTATAATTTTTACACAAAACGATCAAATGTTTTTTAATTCAGATAATTTGCTTATAGTACTATTAATACTCATGTTATTAGCACTATTAAACAGCATTTCTGTTATAGATTATTTTGAAATCAAACATGACTAGGTTCTATTCAGTATTTGCTGATTTAGTATTTTGACAATTTTTTTTTTAATACTTATTTAGTTTACAATTGTGTTTTTGAAGGTTCTTTGTGTTTTTAAAGTTCTGTATTTAAATATATTATGTTTGCCTAACCTTTCCCCTCACTTAATGTTGTTATTTTATTACAATTATTTCATATTTTTTCTAGGCCTACACTGGCCTACAATGGTTGATAGCTATTATAATTTAGTTTTGTCCTTTTTCCTATGTTCTTATTGAATTTGTTTAGTTTATATACAATTAGAATGAATTTGTGCATATTGTTTTATGACTAGTGGTCCTTTTCAAACAGATTATTACCTTTTAAACCTAGGTCTGATAAATTAACATTCAAAATTTTAGGATTTTACCATCCTTCCAATACATATTACTATTGCCTTGAGTATTGTATTATTTTTATAATTCAACATAACATATCTTATAGCTAAAATTCTTGTAAAACATATAACGTTTTCAGTGTTTTATGACACTCCTACTACATTCTACTATTCTTTTATAACATAACTTTAATAACTTAGCACACATCTTTTGATGTCTAATATTCTCTTAGAACATGTAACTGTTTAGGGTTTGATTATAACTTTAATCCTATCCGTTATCCTTTCACGACTATAACTTTTATAACTTAACATCTTATAACTAACATTTCTTTATAACATATAATTATTATTTTATATTTAAACATGACATCTTATTCTATACTACTTTATGGTGTTTTGTCTCTTTCAAAACTTATTACTATTACTGTATACACACCTATGATATTTTAACACACTGTTTTTCATAATCATATGTCTTTTACACATTTCACTATTATTGTAGTTACCTCAGGTAACTGACATTTTTTCAGTTAATAATATAGATTTTTCTATACACTTTCTTACACTTGCATTTGAGCTGCTTTCCTTATATAGTGTTCATTACCTTATTGTTTTTCTCAGTATACACTGTTATTTGGTTCAGCAAGGTGCATTAATTATTATTCACTATATTGGTTACTATGACCATCACTAATTGTCACTTAATGTTGCTCACTTATTGTTTTTCACTCACTCCCTACCTACTTCATGCACTCTTGGTTCTGTTTTGTCTTATGTTGTGATTATTACACTATCGCTATCACTGTTTACTCTTTATACACTTGTGTATTAATGTTTGTGTTTACTGTTCATTTTATTCACCATATGACTCATTAATATTCACTCTACCTTTACATCTTACTTATTCTTACATTAAATTACATCCTATCTTACTTGTGGTTTTGTACCTTCAAGTTTAATCATTTATTTCTTAGTTACTATTAATTGTATGACATGTTTATCATAACGTTATCTATATTTATTTGGTCACTCGGCCAATCACTTGGTGGGGTCACTGTCATCGTCTTGTCTAAGTTAATGGTCATTACAATGCTATATACTAAAAATTGTCATTATGCTCATTTTACCCCTTCTTAGCTGTATTCTTCCATTTGTTTAATAAGGTACTCACTTCTTTTTAATGGGGCTGCTTTTTGTAATGTAATAATATACATTACGATCGTGGATATGTCTTTAATTTAAACCAAATATAGAACTTCCCCAATAACATTATTCGATACACGAAGTCGAACATTTAGGCCGAAGCGTGTAAAGAAATTTATAAAATGTATATGAACATAAATAAATAATTAGACTTTATATTCGTATACACAAAGTTTGATCAAAAAGCTCGTTCAATTTTTGAATTACCCACACTACAAATATCTGAATTAAAAACTGTGTTTTTTTTTATGACGCATACATCTCAGTAACAATCGTATAAAATTTTAGCTCTGTTGGATGTATAGTTTAGATTTGACAACAAATTGAGTAAGTTGTATTTTGGTGTATTGGTGGGCGATTTTTTGACATACGGGAATGCAAGATTTAAGGACGTGGATTAAATTTGAGTACAGAATGACATACACTGTTCTATTGTGGTAAAAGTGTTGGAGAGTAGGGCTTTAGTAGGTCGTATACTTCCTCGAAGTATTCTTGAGACATACGAAAATAGATAAAAAATCTCTTTTCATGTGACTCCAGTTCTCGGCAAAGGCGGTGGTATTCGCCAAGGGGTTCTTTCTTTTTGTTGATATCGTGAACCGTTTTTCTTTCTACTTAGTGCAAAGAGAAGAAGCAGTGTGTCCTCATTATAGACATGATATGAGAATGTATTATCTAGAGAAAACGTATTTGAAGTTCGAGCAGATGGAACGGGGTAGAATCGATCTCTTCGTGAGAGAGGAACACGCTGCACTTGCACTAGACCGCATCTACTGTGCATGACCAGTGGTGTAGAAGTTGTATAAAAGCTCCAAAGAATGTTGTGAATGAGTTGGACGTGACGTGACGAGAGTGACAAAACGAGACATTCGACTGCTAGCTCTCTAAGTGGACACACATCAACAACAGCATCAGAACAACGCAGAAGAGGAACGCCTCGTCCTCTACATAGACTGCAATGAAGAGGCCTTCCGCTCAAGCTACTGCGGCGGCAGTAAAGAAGAAACCGCCGGACCAAGAATCTTCTCATCGCCAGCGCCACCATCCAGCTGCTGCGATGGAAATTGATCAGCCGCCTTGCCTGCAAGACGAAGACAGCAACAACACAACTGGGACCTGCCGCACAGTGCCGGTAAGTCTGATAGGTAGCGCTGTCCAGCGAAACCCGGGGAGTCCGAGAGTAGGACTCACCAATAGAGATGCGCATTGCGCCGCCACTGTGACGGTGTCACAGTTCGGCCCCCGGGTACCCGCTGGACAAAGAGCCGAGTTAGTCGGCAGTAGCCCAGCTCTTAGTGCCCCTAAAGCACTGTGCGGCAGCAACGAGCCCCCCGGCCGGCCACTTGGGCCAGTCGGGAACCCTACGACTCGCGCGGGAAGCCCTGCTGAACCCGCGCAAGTTCGTGAGCAAAATCGGTCCTTATTAGGGCCGACCAAGCCCGCTAAGGCCGGACCTTCCGGCTGCACGGCCGCTAGTAGGCCAAGCAGCCCGAATCCTCTGCCGGAGTCTGACTCCCCAGACATGGAGACCTCGGCTTCCACCGACTGGGTGGCAGTAGGGCGCGGTGGCAAGCCGCGAAAGTCTCCCTCCCTGACCTCCTTGAGTTCGGCCACGAACTCGGCGGCATTCCACGCCTCCGCCGATGTTGCGCCTAGTCGCACCTCCGAAGGAAGGATCCCGCCGGTGTTCGTTACGAACGTCAGGGACGTAATCGGCTTTGTTCGCCGGCTCCGCAAGGTCGTTGCGCTGGCAGATAGCGCTTCGGTCAAGCTCCTTGCGAGCGAGACTGTGCGCGTTACCTGCCGCAGCGCATCGGAGCACTTCGGAGTGGTCCAGTGGCTGGAACGTGAATCGTTCCAGTTCCACACCTACACTTTGAACAGAGTCAAGCCTGTAGCCCTCGTCCTTCGGGGCCTGGACATACAGGCGGATCCGCAGGTCGTCGCAGACGAACTGCGCGACGCGGGCCATAAGGTTGTGGGAGCCTCTCGGCTGTACACCACTTATGGCTCGCGCCGACCACTCCCATTAATCAGACTCCTGGTGGAGAAGGGCGCCTCCTCCCAGGCCTTATTAGAGTTGAAACGGCTTTTCGGGCTCTGCGTAAGCGTAGAGCCCTGCCGTCAGACCGGGCGACTTTCCCAGTGCCACAGGTGCCAGCGGTTCGGCCACAGCAGCTTCGGTTGCCGGAACGCGCCGACCTGCGTCCGCTGTGGAAATGACCACTTGACGCAGGCCTGCGCTGTCCCGGCCAACCACCGATATTGTATTAACTGTGGCGGCGCCCATGCTGCAAATAACAGGCGCTGCCCAGTCTATAGCGAGCAGCTGGACAAGCTTAAGAAACCAGTCCAGCCCAAGCCTCGACACGTTGCTTGCCAACCAGTAAAACCGGCCAAAGCCGCTGAACCTGTGGTCCGGAAACCAGCCCCTAGGTCTGCTCCGGTTCCGAAACCCAGCAGTGCAGTGAGCCCGAGCGAAGCTCCAAAGGCCAAACCTACCACCGCGCCCCCGGAACCGGAACGCGAAGTTCCACACTATACGCAGGTCCCGCTGCCGGACGATGAGGAAATTGATCCTCCATTGCCGCCGCCACCCAAGCCTAGATTCCCCAGATCGGGCAAGAAAGCTAGGAACCAGGCCAAGAACACGGGCCAGCCTAAACCACCTGCCACTGGACCCAAGCCCGTCCACCAAAAGCCAGAGCGGCCACCCGCTCCAGTACCAGCCCCCAAGGCTTCCACCGTCTCGCCCCGCCGCAGCTATGCAGCTGCCGCCAAGCGTTCTCCCCCGGCCTCATCTTCCGATGATCTCGCCGTCGTTTCAGACTTTCTGGCAAGCTACGACTTGCAGAAAGTAGCCCAGACTTTCCTTAAAATCAAGGAACGCTTGGCAACAGCCTCGCCCCAGGACAAGTTCCTCCTCTTGGTGGAAGCCTGCCGTGTAACAGGTCTGTTATGAACGGACAACCACGGCAATCCCTCAAGCGAGACCTCGAGCTCGTGGCGTGGAACGCCAACGGCCTCGCTTCCCGGCATTCTGAGCTCTTAGAGTTCGTTGCCCGTCACAAGCCCGACGTGCTTCTTCTTGGCGAGACGCACCTGACCCCGCATCGTCGTTTCCGACTACCCAACTACGTGTGCCACCGGGACGACCGGTCGGGTCGCGCAGGAGGGGGCACAGCCATCGCGGTGAAGGCGAGTCTTCGCCATCACCGCGTTGTCCTGCCTCAGCGGCGGAACCTCGAGTGCACCGCGGTCGAGCTCCATGGTGCTCTCGGCGGTCTACTCGTGGTTTCCGCTTACAAGCCTCCACACACGGAGCTCCTGTCGAACGATCTGGAGGCCGTCTTTGGAGCACACAGAAGGGTAGTCCTGGCGGGCGACCTGAACTGTAAGCACCCCGATTGGGGGAGCCGCTTGGCGAACCCAAACGGGACCCGCCTACGCAGGTATGCTGATGCGGCTCGGGTCACAGTCATGGGTCCTACCGGGCCTACGTACTATCCCTCTAGGGCTAACTCCCGCCCTGACGTACTGGACATTGCCGCGGTCAGGGGCGTTTATTGCCCGGTCCACGTCTCCGTCATTTCGGAACTGTCCTCGGACCATTGCCCTATCAGTGTGCATATAGCTACCCAGCACGCCACCGTCCGCGACGAGCGGCGGGTAATCGAGTGGGACCGCTTTGGCCCGGCGTTCAGTCGCCGCCTACCAGAGCATATCCCGCTCGACACTACCCAGCATGTCGATGAGGCAGTTGCCGTATTCGACACAGCCGTAGTCTCGGCGGTTGACGTGTCCTCCCGGATGAAGCCGGGGCTCACGCCCGACTATCAGCGGATCCCCGAAGAGGTGTCTCAGCTCGCTTGCGAGAGGAATCGCCTCCGGAGACGCTGGCAGAGGACTCGTGACCCGGCTGACAAGGCTGCGTTCAACAGAGCGTCCGGCAAGTTGCGTCGCGACATGCTGGCGTTCCGTAGACGCAACTGGGAGCTAGCTGTAACACAGATGGATGGCCCTGCCGAGGACCGTAATGTCTGGCGGATTCCGAGTGCCCTAACGGGAAAGCGCAAACGCGCGCCTCTCCCCGCACTGGCCGGACCCGGCGGTCAACCCCTTGGCCGCCCCCTCGAGAAGGCAGAGTTCTTGGCTGACAGTTTAGAGCGTCAGTTCGCTCCCAACCCATCCAAGAACCCGGCCTTCACTGAGCAAATCTGCCGCGAGGTAGAGCGCTTTCTTTCGGCCGATATCACAGTCCAGCCAGAGCCCATCTCCCCGGAGGAGGTCTCTGAGAGGATTGTTCAGCTCAAGCCCCGGAAGGCGCCTGGCCCGGACGGAGTCATGAATTCCGCCCTCCATCGCCTTCCGGAGCGAGGAACCCAGTTCCTCACTGACCTGTTCAATTCATGCCTCAGACTGGCCTATTTTCCGGTGAAATGGAAAACGGCTACCGTCATCGTGATACCCAAGCCGGGAAAAAATTCTTCTCGAGTGGAGAACCTCAGGCCCATCAGCCTCTTGTCCGCGACGTCCAAGGTTTTTGAGCGTCTGATCCAGCGTAGGATCCGCGACCATCTAGAAAGACTAGACGTGCTGATCCCCGAACAGTTCGGCTTTCGTGAGCTGCACTCCTCGACTCATCAGCTGATGAGACTCGTGGAATGCATAACCGAGGCTGGCTGCCAGGGCAAACAGACGGCTGCGATCTTCCTAGACGTAGAGAAAGCCTTTGACCGCGTGTGGCACGAGGGTGTCCTGTACAAACTCACGGAGGTCCTTCTCCCAGACTGCTACGTTCATTTGATCGGCAGCTTTCTGCGAGACCGCAGCTTCCGAGTGAGAGTAGACCACGCTCTCTCTTCGGAGAGGCGTATTACCGCCGGCGTCCCTCAGGGAAGTGTCCTTGGGCCTCTCCTGTTCTCGTTGTTTGTCAACGACACGCCCCGAGTTCCTGGAGTGAAATTGTCGCTGTTCGCGGACGACACTGCGGCTTTTGCCTCAGAGCCGAACGCGAGTTATGCGGCAGTTAAGCTCCAGCGCCAGCTCGACGCGTATGTCGGGTGGACCGATGACTGGAGAGTTGCCGTTAACGCTTCCAAGAGCGCCGCGGTAATATTCTCGCGCAAACGTAAGCGGCCTCGGCCGCTTAAAGTAGGCCCCGTCGAGGTGCCCTGGACCAACAGCGTCAAGTACCTCGGGCTCCACGTGGATTCCCGACTCACCTGGCGAACCCATACAAATTACATCAGACAACGCGCTTCGGCGCAACTCAGTAGACTCTGGCCCGTGCTATCTAATCCGGCAATGACCCCCCGGCTAGGTAAGCTCATAGTCAACACGTACGTGTTGCCGGTGATTACCTACGCCTGTCCTGTTTGGGGATACCTGGCTCGTGGTCATAGAATCACGCTCCAGCGCGTACTCGACCGGGGACTGAAGCTCGCGTGCAAAGTCCCCCGGAGGTACTCTTCTCGTCTTTTGAGGAGAGGACTCGGTGTCCGCTCTCTTGATGACACCGTGAGACGCCTGGCGCGACGATTCTATGTTCGTTCCGACAGAGTGACCCACAATTCCCTCATTGCCGGACTTGGTAAATACACACCGCGACCAGGTGAGTCCTGGAAGCGACCTCGTTTGCTAGTCCCGGTGGTATAATCCACCAATCGCAGGTCGCTTCAGACCCCCCCCCCCCATAACTAGATAAAAAGTATATAATGAACTCTACCAGACCCAGTGGCAGGAGTCCTTTCTGAGACTCGGGACACTGCACTACTCGCGACCCGCGCTTCGCGCGGGCCGCGCAACCCCCAGTTGTGTGTGAATGAGTTGGAAAATCGTGATAATACGATGAAGCTTGTGGTTTCGTGTTCTATGAATTTTCATCACTACATACAACGGAATATAAAAAAGTAGGCTTACTATTAAGACATTTTACACCATTTGTGTGAGATATTAGTAGAAAACGTCCAGAACTATGGAAGGTCATGCATTTGGAAATTGCACGTCGATAATGCATTAGGATGAATTTGATTGCTTGTTCAAGAGTTTCAGACAAAGAACCGTCGTGAGAATGACACGGCAACCGCCGCATTTGCCAGATATTTTCCAGTGCAATCTTTTCTGTTCCCAACAATGAAAAGAACTAGAAAAGGACATACTATTGAAGTATGTCAACAGTTTCGCGACTGCGGGTGCTATCTTTTCTGTTGCCAACATTGGTTGTTCCAGAATTAGGCAGAAACCATCGTAATCGTAGGAAGTTCGCAGGAGATGTCACAATGCGATCTTTCCTCTTCCCAATCGTGAAAAGTACCTATGGACTGAGAATAGGTAAAACGAAAATCTCTGAGCGAGATCAAGGAGTGTATTCAGTTGCGTTGCGTTGCGGGGTGTATTTGCACCCGGGGCATGATTGGGTCGAGCCCAATGGCTGCCTGGTGATAAACGTACCTGATCAGTGGCGGCTGGTGTTATGGTTCCAGCGTTGTACAGCCAGCAATATAGAATAACTAAACTATAAAATAATATACGAAAACTTTAAGTAGCTAAAAGTACCATACATTTCAAGGAGAGCGTATTAGATCCTACGCGGTAATGTTCGCTTACAATTCAAATGTGGCTCGCAGGCTGGTGGTTGTAGGCCGCTTGCAACTTGAACAGTATATGGCAGAGCTTACTACACAAACATATGGGAGGACGTGCGCTACTCTTCACAACTGCTCTATGTTCCCAATGTTAGCTAGGCGGTTGCAAAGTTTCTGCAACGCTCCACTAGTAGCGCTATAGCGCAACTTTGTATCATGAAATCACCACAGCCTTCTAGATTTATAAGTTATGTCAGGTTTAGTGTTTACGTTGGTTCAAGGTAAACGTTATCCGTTGTTTGAGGTTATAAAATTGTACTAATAATTTTGTAAAACTGTGATTATGATAGTTTAATGTCTTTTAATCGTTTAATTTTTTATCGGCCATCTAAGGACCACATGCCAATTTCAAATCTTGATTCCTTCTTCTTTTCTTTTTCTCCAGTATCCTTTCATTTTTTCACTGCGTCTCTTCTTCCTGTCTTCAGTCCACTTTGAATCTGCGTTTTTCTCTTTCCTACCCTGGACTCCTTCCATTTTTAACACTTTTGCCAGAAAAACTTCTCTTTCAATTGCTCCTTCTGCGTTAATATTATTTTTTCTAAATCCTTTTGGACTTCTTCAATCTAACTTGATGTTGACTTCTTCCCCCACAGATATTTGAAGATCTGTTTTATTAACCTATTGGCGTCCATTCTATATAAATGTCCAAAAAATAGTAGTCTTCTTTTTCTCATTGTTTCTGTTATACTTTCTATACTCTGATATATTTCATCATTACTTCTTAATTTCCAACCTTCTGAAGTTTTCGTGGGCCTAATATTTTCATAATATTCGTCTTTCCAATAATTTTAGTTTGTCTAAATTATAATTCAATGCTAGACATTCACTTGCATATAGGCATTCTGGCTTCACTACTGTACTGTCATGTCTTATTTTCGCATTTTTAGATATGCACTTTTTATTGTAAATATCTATAGTTATACCATATGCTCTTTCCATTTTATGAATCCTTTCTTCTATAGCAGATTTTGCTAAACCATTCTCTTGAATTATTTCCTCTAGATACGTAAATTTTCTAACCCTCTCTATTCGACCAATATCTGTTAGCAAGAATTTTGGCGCATTTTTAATGTTCGTGAGAAATTTGTTTTTTTTCTGCAGAAATTCTTAAGCTTGTTCTACTGGCTATGTCCTCTAAAAAATTAACTTGTGTTACTGCAGATGTTAAATTTTTGATATTGATGGATGTCTTTATGGCGGGTCATCAAGAAGACGTGTATTCAAGAAATGTTTTGAAGGCTAAAAAAGACGTTGGTATAATCGTGTTACATCCAACTGATACTATATAACATAGTGAGATTATATAAATGTAGATCAACAGAGGCGTAATTTTGCAAATACACTAAAATATCACAAACTCTTTGAACAGACATGTATATAGGTATCTCCATAGCCTATTATAGACAATCCGAATAAAAAAACGGGTTTTCATTCAGAGGAAGACAACGAAACAGAGTGAATGAGAATGACAATAAATAGACCGGGCGAAATAAAGACGGAATATGATGAATGGGCGGATAAAGAGAGCGAGAGGAAGTGGAGAAAAGACGGGCAACAACTGTCTAAGGCAGAGGGGAGATTACACACACACACACACACGGTGCGTAGGTGTGTATACCGTCTCTATCAACAGCGATTGCAATTTGTATATCACAAGCATTAAACAAACAAAATACCACCCCATCACTACAGAAACAAAACGAGGCGCATAACGACCGCTGATTAAAATCAATTATTTAATAATTTCGTAATTATTTGTTGTAGTAATCAGCGACAACAACGAAGCACACGCGTTGTCAGCTGTGACACTAAATGGCGTAATTAATTGGTTTAATATTCTGTCTGTGTAGTAAATGTAATATTTGTAAATTGCTGTATACCCTGTCGGTTGATTAAGCAGGCAGAGTAACTGCAACTTTTTGGCGACGACAAATGTGTCTCTTCCTTCTTCTCCGTTTGCTAGACTTCTTTGCCAATAGCAGACGTTTTGACATATATGCCGGGCACAAATACACCATTAAGCCAACAGAACTTGGTAGCGAAACGTAGTACGCTTACAATCAGACGTACGCACAAAATTAACAATGTATGCTACGACGCACAGAGAAAGCTTTCTGTGCGCTATTATTACTAACAATGAGAAACGTCAAACTAGACGAAAATCTAATGAAGACCTAAGCTTTAATGCTAGCCTAGGCTTCGCATGCTTCAAAATTAAAAGAGTAGTAGTTAAACAGATCTTCTGACTATATCTCAAAGGTTGACTGAAAATTCAGACGGTTTCTACTCGAATTTTAAGTTGTTTTTGCGGTTCAGGGTCAATCATCGGGAAGAATCACTCGTATAGAACACCGCGTCATACAGAGGGTACAACCGATACGCCAATCTCTTCGATCTCTGTTATCTAAGCATAAGAAAATGTCTCGGCTAGTACGAAATACGACACAGGGATAATCGAGCCTTTGTCAAGTGCTTGGTCTTCTCCGGTAGTGTTGGTAACGAAGAAGGACGGTGGGTTACTTTTCCGCGTAAACTACCGGAAGTTGAACGACGTTGAACTTATGCAACTTATTCACAACGTCGTTGCATGCATTATAAAACACTGTAGCCCAGGTATTCAAAATTGATAACTTGTTCCAGGACAGTACCATCTATAACAATTTTTGCCCGTACGGGATAGTTCCACGAAAAGCCATCACCTTGGTCTTACGTGTGGATAGCTGCAATCCAGAGTCTTTGCACATTAGATTTAACAAATGCATCCCCATCTACAATCTGTTTTCAGAGTCCGTCAGAAAGCCTTCATGATTTTAAAAATTACATTACCCTCGGAGCCAGTTTTTGCTTACCCAGCTTCTGAAGGAAAGTACTTCGTAGACACAGGCGCAAGCAATACTAATTCAAGCAGTTTCGTGGCAAGTGCAAAACGGTGAAGAACGAGTAATAGCGTATTACAGCAAGAGGCTTTCCAAAGTAGAAAGAAATTATTGCATTACAAGAGAGTTGCTGGCTGTCGTTCACTTCCATAATTATCTGTATGCAAGGGAGTGTTCACTACTTGCCGATCGTGACAGCACTTGAGGTAGAAAACCCCCGAAAGTGCAGCTGGCATGGTGGCGTGGACGTCTGAAAGGCTCGGGCGCACAGAACGCGGTCTGTCGCGGAGGGCAGCGAGCTGGCTATGCCACACAGGATACGACAAAGATCGATTCTACCACATTCCATCTGCTCGAACTTCAAATAGGTTTTCTCAAGATAATAAATTCTCATAGCATGTCTAGTGATGAGGAGACACTGCTTCTTCTGTTTCCACTAAGCAGAAAGAAAAACGGTGCTGGATTCACGATATTAACAAAAAGAGAGAACGCCTTGGCGAATACTACGCCTTTGCCGAGAACTGGAGTCACAAGAAGAGAGATTTTTAACGTATTTTCGTATGTCTTGAGAATGCTTCGAGGAAGTACACGACCTACTAAAACCAACTTCTTGAATTGCTGCAGTCTTTGCAAATACAGTTGAAATTGTCATGAAAAGCGAATAACAAAAAAATTTTCCAAAAATAGTTATTGGTATATAAGTTCGGCTGATATTTTACCCCATGCCTCTGTTTTTCCAGGTTTTGTAATCGTTGTGACTAGTATCACATAAAAAACATACTCTCGCATTTTCTCAATAAAAATTTCAGTTTTCGTCGGCTATCTCGGTAGTTTAGTAAAATTCTACACAGCGCTCGTCGTCTCGGCCTTCTATGTGACAGAGATGACGTAATATTACCCAAAACAAATTTCCCGCCGCGATCCAGTATCGGATTCTGTGTGCCCGAGCCTTTAAACTTTAAGACACGATGTCGGCAACGGTCTACGTATCTCGAAGGCAAGGCGATGTTCAGAAGATAAAGGAAGAACAGAAGAGCGTGTTGAGTGTAATGGATAGCAGTCTTTGTTTGTCATATCGTTCAGCATCCGGTAGTCTGCAGAGAAAAAAATAATTAATGCATCCACAGAAATGCTGTTACGTGATATAATGCGTATTCTTCCCCTCCACGTTTTGATGAACCCCGTAAATGCAACAATGCGTAGCTCGCGGTGAAGGAAGTTATCATTACCCTGTCTGTGTCTCTACCGGCTATTTTGTTTTGTTTTTCAAGGTCATTAACAGGCGCGTATTGTGAGTCTGTGTGCATTTACTGTCATTGAACGACTAAAAAGCTGTTGTTTAAATAAATTATTTACAACTTAAAAAAATATATAAATAGTTTTAAAAAATATACAAATAAATGTATAATGTTTATATGAGAATGTAAAATTGGAATTGAATAATTCAATAGAGTACGAGTATAATAACATTTTTTATACCACCGATATAATTCATGAATTGGACAGGGTTGGCCGTTCGGCGTACAAGAAAGGTACTGTGATCATTACTGTTATCGCAGGTGTTAACTTCCACAGTCAGAATCGATCTGGCAGTTTAAAAACCTACTTTGGTTTCATGGTGCGCCCAGAATCGAACCCGTACAATATAATTAATTAAAAAATACAATTGCCAGACACTTTTTTCGATTTCATGTTGGAAGGTCGGCAGAGCGTGTCAGAGTATTATTCTCTTCTACTGGTTGTGACAGAGAGCATTCATTCAGGTTGTGATAAATAAATGAATAAATAAGAAATAAAATAAATAAACAATTTATGAATTTATCTAGTATACAGTTGTATTTTAACTCCAGCAGATGCTTTTGAAATAACCTTCAGTAACTGCACAAATCTGTTGCGAGCCGTCAGGTCTGCGACACAAGTAAATCACCAGTCTTTCGCCTAGTTTTAATTGGAATAACTTTACTGCTATAACGTTAATAATACGTTTATTTAAGAAATTTAAAATCGTCTGTCAGCAACTTGGAATCGAAAAAAGTGTCTGGCAATTGTATTTTTCAAATTACTATATTGTCAAATTCAATATATCAAAAAGCCATTCATACTGCTATAACATTTTATTAGTTAAATTTTTAGCCCTTTGAGGGTTTGAGGGCGGCAAGGGAACCGGTAGCAAGTCGCCAGTTTCCCTACTCCGATTCTAGCAAGTCAAGTAAAATTTCTATACAAAGTATCAAGCGTACTGAAATACCGTAAGTATTTTGCGGAACAGGCAAGTGCCTAATTCTTGTAGTGCAGAAGAAGAAGAAGAAGAAGAAGAAGAAGAAGAAGAAGACGATTTTTGTCGCCAGTCCTTGGTCTAATACAGATTAGTACATATTCCCCCAGTTCAATTCTACAAGGTCAGTGGATAGTTCAGTGCAGAAGGTTATAACGGGCAGCTTCCTACTTCCCACACGTCCATTTTGTCGCCAGTCCTTGGTCTAATACAGATTAGTACGTATTCCCCCAGTTCAATTCTACAAGGTCAGTGGATAGTTCAGTGCAGAAGGTTATAACGGGCAGCTTCCTACTTCCCACACGTCCATTTTGTCGCCAGTCCTTGGTCTAATACAGATTAGTACGTATTCCCCCAGTTCAATTCTACCAGGTCGCTGGATAGTTCAGTGCACAAGGTTATAACGGGCAGCTTCCTACTTCCCACACTTCCATTTTGTCGCCAGTCCATGGTCTAATACAGATTAGTACGTATTCCCTCAGTTCAATTCTACCAGGACGCTGGATAGGTCAGTGCACAAGGTTATAACGGGCAGCTTCCTACTTACAACACTTCCATTGCCGCCAGTCCTTGGTCTAATACAGATTAGTACGTATTCCCCCAGTTCAATTCTAAAACTTCGCTGTATAGTTCAGTGCAAAAGGTTATAAAGGGCAGCTTCCTACTTCCCACACTTCCATTTTGTCGCCAGTCCTTGGTGTAATACAGATTAGTACGTATTCCCCCACCAGGTCGCTGGATAGTTCGGTGCACAAGGTTATAACGGACAGCTTCCTACTTCCTACACTTCCATTTTGACGCCAGTCCTTGATCTAATACAGATTAGTACGTATTCCCCCAGTTCAATTATACCAGGTCGCTGGATAGTTCAGTACACACTGTTATAACGGGCAGCTTCATACTTCCCACATTTCCATTGTCGCCAGTCGTTGGTCTAATACAGATTAGTAAATATTCCCTCAGCTCAATTCTACCAGGTAGCTGGATAGTTCAGTGCACAAGGTTATAACGGGCTGCTTCCTACTTCCAACACTTCCATTGTCGCCAGCCCTTGGTCTAATACAGATTAGTACGTATTCCCTCAGTTCAATTGTACCAGGTCGCTGGAAAATTCAGTGCACAAGGTTATAACGGGAAGCTTCCTACTTCCCACACTTCCATTGTCGCCAGTTCTTGGTCTAATACAGATTAGTACGTATTACCCCACCAGGTCGCTGGATAGTTCAGTACACAAGGTTATAACGGGCAGCTTCCTACTTCCCACACTTCCATTTTGCCGCCATTCCTTGGTCTAATACAGTTTAGTACGTATTCCCCAAGTTCAATTATACCAGGTCGCTGGATAGTTCAGTGCACAAGGTTATAACGGGCAGCTTCCTACTTCCCACACTTCCATTTTGCCGCCAGTCCTTGGTCTAATACAGATTAATAAGTATTCCCCCCAGTTCAATTCTACCAGGTGGCTAGATAGTTCGGTGCACAAGGTTATAACGGGCAGCTTCCTACTTCCCACACTTCCATTTTGTCCCCAGTCCTTGGTCTAATACAGATTAGTACGTATTGCCTCAGTTCAATTCTACCAGGTCGCTGGATAGTTCAGTGCACAAGGTTATAACGGGCAGCTTCCTATTTCCAACACTTCCATTGTCGCAGGTCCTTGGTCTAATACAGATTAGTACGTATTCCCCCAGTTCAATTCTAAAACTTCGCTGTATAGTTCAGTGCAAAAGGTTATAACGGGCAGCTTCCTACTTCCCACACTTCCATTTTGTCGCCAGTCCTTGGTTTAATACAGATTAGTACGTATTCCCCCACCAGGACGCTGGATAGTTCGGTGCACAAGGTTATAACGGACAGCTTCCTACTTCCCACACTTCCATTTTGACGCCAGTCCTTGATCTAATACAGATTAGTACGTATTCCCCCAGTTCAATTATACCAGGTCGCTGGATAGTTCAGTCCACAAGGATATAACGGGCAGCTTTCAACTTCCAACACTTCCATTGTCGCACGTCCTTGGTCTAATACAGATTAATACGTATTCCCCCAGTTCAATTCTAAAACTTCGCTGTATTGTTCAGTGCAAAAGGTTATAAAGGGCAGCTTCCTACTTCCCACACTTCTATTGTCGCCAGTCCTTGGTCTAATACAGGTTAGTACGTATTCACCCACCAGATCGCTGGATAGTTCACTGCACAAGGTTACAACGGGCAGCTTCCTACTTCCCACACTTCCATTGTCGCCAGTCCTTGGTCTAATAAAGATTAGTACGTATTCCCTCAGTTCAATTGTACCAGGTCGCTGGAAAGTTCAGTGCACACGGTTATAACGGGCAGCTTTCTACTTCCCACACTTTCATTGTCTCCAGTCCTTGGTTTGATAAAGATTAGTACGTATTCCCCCAGTTCAATATTACCAGGTCGCTGGATAGTTCAGTGCACAAGGTTATAACCGGCAGCTTCCTACTTCCCACACTTCCATTGTCGCCAGTCCTTGGTCTAATACAGATTAGTAAGTATTTCCCCAGTTTAATTCTACCAGGTCGCTGGATAGTTCAGTCCACAAGGTTATAAGGGGCAGCTTCCTACTTCCCACACTTCCATTGTCGCCAGTCCTTGGTCTAATACAGATTAGTACGTATTTCCCCAGTTCAATTTTACCGGGTCGTTGGATACTTCGGTTCACAAGGTTATAACAGGCAGCTTCCTACTTCCCACACTCCCATTGTCGCCAGTCCTTTGTCTAATACAGTTTAGTACGTATTTCCCCAGCTCAATTCTACCGGGTCGTTGGATACTTAGGTTCACAAGGTTATAACAGGCAGCTTCCTACTTCCCACACTTCCATTGTCGCCACTCCTTGGTCTAATACAGATTAGTACGTATTTCCCCAGTTCAATTCTACAGGGTCGTTGGATACTTCGGTTCACAAGGTTATAACAGGCAGCTTCCTACTTCCCACACTTCCATTGTCGCCAGTCCTTGGTCTAATACAGATTAGTACGTATTTCCCCCGTTCAATTCTACCAGGTCGTTGGATAGGTCGGAGCAGAAGGTTATAACGGGCTGCTTCCTACTTCCAACACTTCCATTGTCGCCAGTCCTTGGTCTAATACAGATTAGTACGTATTCGCTCAGTTCAATTGTACCAGGTCGCTGGAAAGTTCAGTGCACAAGGTTATAACGGGAAGCTTCCTACTTCCCACACTTCCATTGTCGCCAGTCCTTGGTCTAATACAGATTAGTACGTATTACCCCACCAGGTCGCTGGATAGTTTAGTGCACAAGGTTATAACGGGCAGATTCCTACTTCCCACACTTCCACTGTCGCCAGTCCTTGGTCTAATACAGATTAGTACGTATTCCCCCAGTTCAATTCGACCAGGTCGCTGGATAGTTCAGTACACAAGGTTATAACGGGCAGCTTCCTACTTCCCACACTTCCATTTTGCCGCCAGTCCTTGGTCTAATACAGTTTAGTACGTATTCCCCAAATTCAATTATTCCAGGTCGCTGGATAGTTCAGTGCACAAGGTTATAACGGGCAGCTTCCTACTTCCCACACTTCCATTTTGCCGCCAGTCCTTGGTCTAATACAGATTAATAAGTATTCCCCCCAGTTCAATTCTACCAGGTCGCTAGATAGTCCGGTGCACAAGGTTATAACGGGCAGCTTCCTACTTCCCACACTCCCATTTTGTCGCCAGTCCTTGGTCTAATACAGATTAGTACCTATTCCCTCAGTTCAATTCTACCAGGTCGCTGGATAGTTCAGTGCACAAGGTTATAACGGGCAGCTTCCTATTTCCAACACTTCCATTGTCGCACGTCCTTGGTCTAATACAGATTAGTACGTATTCCCCCAGTTCAATTCTAAAACTTCGGTGTATAGTTCAGTGCAAAAGGTTATAACGGGCAGCTTCCTACTTCCCACACTTCCATTTTGTCGCCAGTCCTTGGTTTAATACAGATTAGTACGTATTCCCCCACCAGGTCGCTGGATAGTTCGGTGCACAAGGTTATAACGGACAGCTTCCTACTTCCCACACTTCCATTTTGACGCCAGTCCTTGATCTAATACAGATTAGTACGTATTCCCCCAGTTCAATTACACCAGGTCGCTGGATAGTTCAGTCCACAAGGATATAACGGGCAGCTTTCTACTTCCCACACTTCCATTGTCGCCAGTCCTTGGTTTAATACAGGTTAGTACGTATTCACCCACCAGATCGCTGGATAGTTCAACGCACAAGGTTATAACGGGCAGCTTCCTACTTCCCACACTTCCATTGTCGCCAGTCCTTGGTCTAATAAAGATTAGTACGTATTCCCTCAGTTCAATTGTACCAGGTCGCTGGAAAGTTCAGTGCACAAGGTTATAACGGGAAGCTTCCTACCATCCACACTTCCATTTTGTCGCCAGTCCTTGGTCTGATACAGACTAGTACGTATTCCCACAGTTCAATTCTACCAGGTCGCTGGATAGTTCAGTGCACACGGTTATAACGGGCAGGTTTCTACTTCCCACACTTTCATTGTCGCCAGTCCTTGGTTTGATACAGATTAGTACGTATTCCCCCAGTTCAATATTACCAGGTCGCTGGATAGTTCAGTGCACAAGGTTATAACCGGCAGCTTCCTACTTCCCACACTTCCATTGTCGCCAGTCCTTGGTCTAATACAGATTAGTACGTATTTCCCCAGTTTAATTCTACCAGGTAGCTGGATAGTTCAGTCCACAAGGTTATAAGGGGGCAGCTTCCTACTTCCCACACTTCCATTGTCGCCAGTCCTTGGTCTAATACAGATTAGTACGTGTTTCCCCAGTTCAATTCTACCGGGTCGTTGGATACTTCGGTTCACAAGGTTATAACAGGCAGCTTCCTACTTCCCACACTCCCATTGTCGCCAGTCCTTTGTCTAATACAGTTTAGTACGTATTTCCCCAGCTCAATTCTACCGGGTCGTTGGATACTTAGGTTCACAAGGTTATAACAGGCAGCTTCCTACTTCCCACACTTCCATTGTCGCCAGTCCTTGGTCTAATACAGATTAGTACGTATTTCCCCAGTTCAGTTCTACAGGGTCGTTGGATACTTCGGTTCACAAGGTTATAACAGGCAGCTTCCTATTTTCCACACTTCCATTGTCGCCAGTCCTTGGTCTAATACAGATTAGTACGTATTTCCCCCGTTCAATTCTACCAGGTCGTCGGATAGATCGGTGCACAAGGTTATAACGGGCAGCTTCCTCCTTCCCACACTTCCATTGTAACCAGTCCTTGGTCTAATTCATATTAGTACGTATTCCCCCCAGTTAAATTCTACCAGGTCGCTGTATAGTTCAGTCCACAAGGTTATAAGGGGCAGCTTCCTACTTCCCACACTTCCATTGTCGCCAGTCCTTGGTCTAATACAGATTAGTACGTATTTCCCCAGTTCAATTCTACCGGGTCGTTGGATACTTCGGTTCACAAAGTTATAACAGGCAGCTTCCTACTTCCCACACTCCCATTGTCGCCAGTCCTTTGTCTAATACAGATTAGTACGTATTCCCCCAGTTCAATTATACCAGGTCGCTGGATAGCTCAGTACACACTGTTATAACGGGCAGCTTCATACTTCCCACATTTCCATTTTCGCCAGTCGTTGGTCTAATACAGGTTAGTAAATATTCCCTTAGCTCAATTCTACCAGGTAGCTGGATAGTTCAGTGCACAAGGTTATAACGGGCTGCTTCCTACTTCCAACACTTCCATTGTCGCCAGTCCTTGGTCTAATACAGATTAGTACGTATTCCCTCAGTTCAATTGTACCAGGTCGCTGGAAAGTTCAGTGCACAAGGTTATAACGGGAAGCTTCCTACTTCCCACACTTCCATTGTCGCCAGTTCTTGGTCTAATACAGATTAGTACGTATTACCCCACCAGGTCGCTGGATAGTTCAGTGCACAAGGTTATAACGGGCAGATTCCTACTTCCCACACTTCCACTGTCGCCAGTCCTTGGTCTAATACAGATTAGTACGTATTCCCCCAGTTCAATTCGACCAGGTCGCTGGATAGTTCAGTACACAAGGTTATAACGGGCAGATTCCTACTTCCCACACTTCCACTGTCGCCAGTCCTTGGTCTAATACAGATTAGTACGTATTCCCCCAGTTCAATTATTCCAGGTCGCTGGAGAGTTCAGTGCACAAGGTTATAACGGGCAGCTTCCTACTTCCCACACTTCCATTTTGCCGCCAGTCCTTGGTCTAATACAGATTAATAAGTATTCCCCCCAGTTCAATTCTACCAGGTCGCTAGATAGTTCGGTGCACAAGGTTATAACGGGCAGCTTCCTACTTCCCACACTTCCATTTTGTCGCCAGTCCTTGGTCTAATACAGATTAGTACGTATTGCCTCAGTTCAATTCTACCAGGTCGCTGGATAGTTCAGTGCACAAGGTTATAACGGGCAGCTTCCTATTTCCAACACTTCCATTGTCGCACGTCCTTGGTCTAATACAGATTAGTACGTATTCCCCCAGTTCAATTCTAAAACTTCGCTGTATAGTTCAGTGCAAAAGGTTATAACGGGCAGCTTCCTACTTCCCACACTTCCATTTTGTCGCCAGTCCTTGGTTTAATACAGATTAGTACGTATTCCCCCACCAGGTCGCTGGATAGTTCGGTGCACAAGGTTATAACGGACAGCTTCCTACTTCCCACACTTCCATTTTGACGCCAGTCCTTGATCTAATACAGATTAGTACGTATTCCCCCAGTTCAATTATACCAGGTCGCTGGATAGTTCAGTCCACAAGGATATAACGGGCAGCTTTCTACTTCCAACACTTCCATTGTCGCACGTCCTTGGTCTAATACAGATTAGTACGTATTCCCCCAGTTCAATTCTAAAACTTCGCTGTATAGTTCAGTGCAAAAGGTTATAAAGGGCAGCTTCCTACTTCCCACACTTCCATTTTGTCGCCAGTCCTTGGTTTAATACAGATTAGTACGTATTCCCCCACCAGGTCGCTGGATAGTTCGGTGCACAAGGTTATAACGGACAGTTTCCTACTTCCCACACTTCCATTTTGAGCCAGTCCTTGATCTAATACAGATTAGTACGTATTCCCCCAGTTCAATTATACCAGGTCGCTGGATAGTTCAGTCCACAAGGATATAACGGGCAGCTTTCTACTTCCCACACTTCTATTGTCGCCAGTCCTTGGTCTAATACAGGTTAGTACGTACTCACCCACCAGATCGCTGGATAGTTCACTGCACAAGGTTATAACGGGCAGTTTCCTACTTCCCACACTTCCATTGTCGCCAGTCCTTGGTCTAATAAAGATTAGTACGTATTCCCTCAGTTCAATTGTACCAGGTCGCTGGAAAGTTCAGTGCACACGGTTATAACGGGCAGCTTTCTACTTCCCACACTTTCATTGTCTCCAGTCCTTGGTTTGATACAGATTAGTACGTATTCCCCCAGTTCAATATTACCAGGTCGCTGGATAGTTCAGTGCACAAGGTTATAACCGGCAGCTTCCTACTTCCCACACTTCCATTGTCGCCAGTCCTTGTTCTAATACAGATTAGTACGTATTTCCCCAGTTTAATTCTACCAGGTCGCTGGATAGTTCAGTCCACAAGGTTATAAGGGGCAGCTTCCTACTTCCCACACTTCCATTGTCGCCAGTCCTTGGTATAATACAGATTAGTACGTATTTCCCCAGTTCAATTCTACCGGGTCGTTGGATACTGCGGTTCACAAGGTTATAACAGGCAGCTTCCTACTTCCCACACTCCCATTGTCGCCAGTCCTTTGTCTAATACAGTTTAGTACGTATTTCCACAGCTCAATTCTACCGGGTCGTTGGATACTTAGGTTCACAAGGTTATAACAGGCAGCTTCCTACTTCCCACACTTCCATTGTCGCCAGTCCTTGGTCTAATACAGATTAGTACGTATTTCCCCAGTTCAATTCTACAGGGTCGTTGGATACTTCGGTTCACAATGTTATAACAGGCAGCTTCCTACTTCCCACACTTCCATTGTCGCCAGTCCTTGGTCTAATACAGATTAGTACGTATTACCCCACCAGGTCGCTGGATAGTCCAGTGCACAAGGTTATAACGGGCAGATTCCTACTTCCAACACTTCCACTGTCGCCAGTCCTTGGTCTAATACAGATTAGTACGTATTCCCCCAGTTCAATTCGACCAGGTCGCTGGATAGTTCAGTACACAAGGTTATAACGGGCAGCTTCCTACTTCCCACACTTCCATTTTGCCGCCAGTCCTTGGTCTAATACAGTTTAGTACGTATTCCCTAAAATTCAATTATTCCAGGTCGCTGGAGAGTTCAGTGCACAAGGTTATAACGGGCAGCTTCCTACTTCCCACACTTCCATTTTGCCGCCAGTCCTTCGTCTAATACAGATTAATAAGTATTCCCCCCAGTTCAATTCTACCAGGTCGCTAGATAGTTCGGTGCACAAGGTTATAACGGGCAGCTTCCTACTTCCCACACTCCCATTTTGTCGCCAGTCCTTGGTCTAATACAGATTAGTACGTATTCCCTCAGTTCAATTCTACCAGGTCGCTGGATAGTTCAGTGCACAAGGTTATAACGGGCAGCTTCCTATTTCCAACACTTCCATTGTCGCACGTCCTTGGTCTAATACAGATTAGTACGTATTCCCCCAGTTCAATTCTAAAACTTCGGTGTATAGTTCAGTGCAAAAGGTTATAACGGGCAGCTTCCTACTTCCCACACTTCTATTTTGTCGCCATTCCTTGGTTTAATACAGATTAGTACGTAATCCCCCACCAGGTCGCTGGATAGTTCGGTGCACAAGGTTATAACGGACAGCTTCCTACTTCCCGCACTTCCATTTTGACGCCAGTCCTTGATCTAATACAGATTAGTACGTATTCCCCCAGTTCAATTATACCAGGTCGCTGGATAGTTCAGTCCACAAGGATATAACGGGCAGTTTTCTACTTCCCACACTTCCATTGTCGCCAGTCCTTGGTCTAATAAAGATGAGTACGTATTCCCTCAGTTCAATTGTACCAGGTCGCTGGAAAGTTCAGTGCACAAGGTTATAACGGGAAGCTTCCTACCATCCACACTTCCATTTTGTCGCCAGTCCTTGGTCTGATACAGACTAGTACGTATTCCCACAGTTCAATTCTACCCGTTGGCTGGATAGTTCAGTGCACACGGTTATAACGGGCAGCTTTCTACTTCCCACACTTTCATTGTCGCCAGTCCTTGGTTTGATACAGATTAGTACGTATTCCCCCAGTTCAATATTACCAGGTCGCCGGATAGTTCAGTGCACAAGGTTATAACCGGCAGCTTCCTACTTCCCACACTTCCATTGTCGCCAGTCCTTGGTCTAATACAGATTAGTACGTATTTCCCCAGTTTAATTCTACCAGGTCGCTGGATAGTTCAGTCCACAAGGTTATAAGGGGGCAGCTTCCTACTTCCCACACTTCCATTGTCGCCAGTCCTTGGTCTAATACAGATTAGTACGTATTTCCCCAGTTCAATTCTACCGGGTCGTTGGATACTTCGGTTCACAAGGTTATAACAGGCAGCTTCCTACTTCCCACACTCCCATTGTCGCCAGTCCTTTGTCTAATACAGTTTAGTACGTATTTCCCCAGCTCAATTCTACCGGGTCGTTGGATACTTAGGTTCACAAGGTTATAACAGGCAGCTTCCTACTTCCCACACTTCCATTGTCGCCAGTCCTTGGTCTAATACAGATTAGTACGTATTTCCCCAGTTCAATTCTACAGGGTCGTTGGATACTTCGGTTCACAAGGTTATAACAGGCAGATTTCCTACTTCCCACACTTCCATTGTCGCCAGTCCTTGGTCTAATACAGATTAGTACGTATTTCCCCCGTTCAATTCTACCAGGTCGTCGGATAGATCGGTGCACAATGTTATAACGGGCAGCTTCCTACTTCCCACACTTCCATTGTAACCAGTCCTTGGCCTAATTCATATTAGTACGTATTCCCCCCAGTTAAATTCTACCAGGTCGCTGTATAGTTCAGTCCACAAGGTTATAAGGGGCAGCTTCCTACTTCCCACACTTCCATTGTCGCCAGTCCTTGGTCTAATACAGATTAGTACGTATTTCCCCAGTTCAATTCTACCGGGTCGTTGGATACTTTGGTTCACAAGGCTATAACAGGCAGCTTCCTACTTCCCACACTTCCATTGTCGCCAGTCCTTGGTCTAATACAGATTAGTACGTATTTCCCCAGTTCAATTCTACCGGGTCGTTGGATAGTTCGGTTCACAAGGTTACAACGGGCAGCTTCCTACTTCCCACACTTCCATTGTCGCCAGTCCTTGGTCTAATACAGATTAGTACATATTTCCGCCGTTTAATTCTACCAGGTCGCTGGATAGATCGGTGCACAAGGTTATAATGGGCAGCTTCCTACTTCCCACACTTCCATTGTAACCACTCCTTGGTCTAATACAGATTAGTACGTATTTCCCCCAGTTCAATTCTACCGGGTCGTTGGATAGTTCGGTTCACAAGGTTATAACGGGCAGCTTCCTACTTCCCACACTTCCATTGTCGCCAGTTCTTGGTCTAATACAGATTAGTACGTATTACCCCACCAGGTCGCTGGATAGTTCAGTGCACAAGGTTATAACGGGCAGATTCCTACTTCCCACACTTCCACTGTCGCCAGTCCTTGGTCTAATACAGATTAGTACGTATTCCCCCAGTTCAATTCGACCAGGTCGCTGGATAGTTCAGTACACAAGGTTATAACGGGCAGATTCCTACTTCCCACACTTCCACTGTCGCCAGTCCTTGGTCTAATACAGATTAGTACGTATTCCCCCAGTTCAATTATTCCAGGTCGCTGGAGAGTTCAGTGCACAAGGTTATAACGGGCAGCTTCCTACTTCCCACACTTCCATTTTGCCGCCAGTACTTGGTCTAATACAGATTAATAAGTATTCCCCCCAGTTCAATTCTACCAGGTCGCTAGATAGTTCGGTGCACAAGGTTATAACGGGCAGCTTCCTACTTCCCACACTTCCATTTTGTCGCCAGTCCTTGGTCTAATACAGATTAGTACGTATTGCCTCAGTTCAATTCTACCAGGTCGCTGGATAGTTCAGTGCACAAGGTTATAACGGGCAGCTTCCTATTTCCAACACTTCCATTGTCGCACGTC
Organism: Magicicada septendecula; assembly: GCA_034769895.1. Taxonomy (NCBI): domain Eukaryota; kingdom Metazoa; phylum Arthropoda; class Insecta; order Hemiptera; family Cicadidae; genus Magicicada; species Magicicada septendecula. Next base: position 509,037,312 of record CM068369.1, on the reverse strand, counting down.
CTTGGTCTAATACAGATTAGTACGTATTCCCCCAGTTCAATTCTAAAACTTCGCTGTATAGTTCAGTGCAAAAGGTTATAACGGGCAGCTTCCTACTTCCCACACTTCCATTTTGTCGCCAGTCCTTGGTTTAATACAGATTAGTACGTATTCCCCCACCAGGTCGCTGGATAGTTCGGTGCACAAGGTTATAACGGACAGCTTCCTACTTCCCACACTTCCATTTTGACGCCAGTCCTTGATCTAATACAGATTAGTACGTATTCCCCCAGTTCAATTATACCAGGTCGCTGGATAGTTCAGTCCACAAGGATATAACGGGCAGCTTTCTACTTCCAACACTTCCATTTTCGCACGTCCTTGGTCTAATACAGATTAGTACGTATTCCACCAGTTCAATTCTAAAACTTCGCTGTATAGTTCAGTGCAAAAGGTTATAACGGGCAGCTTCCTACTTCCCACACTTCCATTTTGTCGCCAGTCCTTGGTTTAATACAGATTAGTACGTATTCCCCCACCAGGTCGCTGGATAGTTCAGTCCACAAGGACATAACGGGCAGCTTTCTACTTCCCACACTTCTATTGTCGCCAGTCCTTGGTCTAATACAGGTTAGTACGTATTCACCCACCAGATCGCTGGATAGTTCACTGCACAAGGTTATAACGGGCAGCTTCCTACTTCCCACACTTCCATTGTCGCCAGTCCTTGGTCTAATAAAGATTAGTACGTATTCCCTCAGTTCAATTGTACCAGGTCGCTGGAAAGTTCAGTGCACGCGGTTATAACGGGGAGCTTTCTACTTCCCACACTTTCATTGTCTCCAGTCCTTGGTTTGATACAGATTAGTACGTATTCCCCCAGTTCAATATTACCAGGTCGCTGGATAGTTCAGTGCACAAGGTTATAACCGGCAGCTTCCTACTTCCCACACTTCCATTGTCGCCAGTCCTTGGTCTAATACAGATTAGTACGTATTTCCCCAGTTTAATTCTACCAGGTCGCTGGATAGTTCAGTCCACAAGGTTATAAGGGGCAGCTTCCTACTTCCCACACTTCCATTGTCGCCAGTCCTTGGTCTAATACAGATTAGTACGTATTTCCCCAGTTCAATTCTACCGGGTCGTTGGATACTGCGGTTCACAAGGTTATAACAGGCAGCTTCCTACTTCCCACACTCCCATTGTCGCCAGTCCTTTGTCTAATACAGTTTAGTACGTATTTCCCCAGCTCTATTCTACCGGGTCGTTGGATACTTAGGTTCACAAGGTTATAACAGGCAGCTTCCTACTTCCCACACTTCCATTGTCGCCAGTCCTTGGTCTAATACAGATTAGTACGTATTTCCCCCGTTCAATTCTACCAGGTCGTTGGATAGATCGGAGCAGAAGTTTATAACGGGCTGCTTCCTACTTCCAAAACTTCCATTGTCGCCAGTCCTTGGTCTAATACAGATTAGTACGTATTCGCTCAGTTCAATTGTACCAGGTCGCTGGAAAGTTCAGTGCACAAGGTTATAACGGGAAGCTTCCTACTTCCCACACTTCCATTGTCGCCAGTCCTTGGTCTCATACAGATTAGTACGTATTACCCCACCAGGTCGCTGGATAGTCCAGTGCACAAGGTTATAACGGGCAGATTCCTACTTCCAACACTTCCACTGTCGCCAGTCCTTGGTCTAATACAGATTAGTACGTATTCCCCCAGTTCAATTCGACCAGGTCGCTGGATAGTTCAGTACACAAGGTTATAACGGGCAGCTTCCTACTTCCCACACTTCCATTTTGCCGCCAGTCCTTGGTCTAATATAGTTTAGTACGTATTCCCTAAAATTCAATTATTCCAGGTCGCTGGAGAGTTCAGTGCACAAGGTTATAACGGGCAGCTTCCTACTTCCCACACTTCCATTTTGCCGCCAGTCCTTCGTCTAATACAGATTAATAAGTATTCCCCCCAGTTCAATTCTACCAGGTCGCTAAATAGTTCGGTGCACAAGGTTATAACGGGCAGCTTCCTACTTCCCACACTCCCATTTTGTCGCCAGTCCTTGGTCTAATACAGATTAGTACGTATTCCCTCAGTTCAATTCTACCAGGTCGCTGGATAGTTCAGTGCACAAGGTTATAACGGGCAGCTTCCTATTTCCAACACTTCCATTGTCGCACGTCCTTGGTCTAATACAGATTAGTACGTATTCCCCCAGTTCAATTCTAAAACTTCGGTGTATAGTTCAGTGCAAAAGGTTATAACGGGCAGCTTCCTACTTCCCACACTTCCATTTTGTCGCCAGTCCTTGGTTTAATACAGATTAGTACGTATTCCCCCACCAGGTCGCTGGATAGTTCGGTGCACAAGGTTATAACGGACAGCTTCCTACTTCCCGCACTTCCATTTTGACGCCAGTCCTTGATCTAATACAGATTAGTACGTATTCCCCCAGTTCAATTATACCAGGTCGCTGGATAGTTCAGTCCACAAGGATATAACGGGCAGCTTTCTACTTCCCACACTTCCATTGTCGCCAGTCCTTGGTTTAATACAGGTTAGTACGTATTCACCCACCAGATCGCTGGATAGTTCAGTGCACAAGGTTATAACGGGCAGCTTCCTACTTCCCACACTTCCATTGTCGCCAGTCCTTGGTCTAATAAAGATGAGTACGTATTCCCTCAGTTCAATTGTACCAGGTCGCTGGAAAGTTCAGTGCACAAGGTTATAACGGGAAGCTTCCTACCATCCACACTTCCATTTTGTCGCCAGTCCTTGGTCTGATACAGACTAGTACGTATTCCCACAGTTCAATTCTACCCGTTGGCTGGATAGTTCAGTGCACACGGTTATAACGGGCAGCTTTCTACTTCCCACACTTTCATTGTCGCCAGTCCTTGGTTTGATACAGATTAGTACGTATTCCCCCAGTTCAATATTACCAGGTCGCTGGATAGTTCAGTGCATAAGGTTATAACCGGCAGCTTCCTACTTCCCACACTTCCATTGTCGCCAGTCCTTGGTCTAATACAGATTAGTACGTATTTCCCCAGTTTAATTCTACCAGGTCGCTGGATAGTTCAGTCCACAAGGTTATAAGGGGGCAGCTTCCTACTTCCCACACTTCCATTGTCGCCAGTCCTTGGTCTAATACAGATTAGTACGTATTTCCCCAGTTCAATTCTACCGGGTCGTTGGATACTTCGGTTCACAAGGTTATAACAGGCAGCTTCCTACTTCCCACACTCCCATTGTAGCCAGTCCTTTGTCTAATACAGTTTAGTACGTATTTCCCCAGCTCAATTCTACCGGGTCGTTGGATACTTAGGTTCACAAGGTTATAACAGGCAGCTTCCTACTTCCCACACTTCCATTGTCGCCAGTCCTTGGTCTAATACAGATTAGTACGTATTTCCCCAGTTCAATTCTACAGGGTCGTTGGATACTTCGGTTCACAAGGTTATAACAGGCAGATTTCCTACTTCCCACACTTCCATTGTCGCCAGTCCTTGGTCTAATACAGATTAGTACGTATTTCCCCCGTTCAATTCTACCAGGTCGTCGGATAGATCGGTGCACAATGTTATAACGGGCAGCTTCCTACTTCCCACACTTCCATTGTAACCAGTCCTTGGCCTAATTCATATTAGTACGTATTCCCCCCAGTTAAATTCTACCAGGTCGCTGTATAGTTCAGTCCACAAGGTTATAAGGGGCAGCTTCCTACTTCCCACACTTCCATTGTCGCCAGTCCTTGGTCTAATACAGATCAGTACGTATTTCCCCAGTTCAATTCTACCGGGTCGTTGGATACTTTGGTTCACAAGGCTATAACAGGCAGCTTCCTACTTCCCACACTTCCATTGTCGCCAGTCCTTGGTCTAATACAGATTAGTACGTATTGCCCCAGTTCAATTCTACCGGGTCGTTGGATAGTTCGGTTCACAAGGTTACAACGGGCAGCTTCCTACTTCCCACACTTCCATTGTCGCCAGTCCTTGGTCTAATACAGATTAGTACATATTTCCCCCGTTCAATTCTACCAGGTCGCTGGATAGATCGGTGCACAAGGTTATAATGGGCAGCTTCCTACTTCCCACACTTCCATTGTAACCACTCCTTGGTCTAATACAGATTAGTACGTATTTCCCCCAGTTCAATTCTACCGGGTCGTTGGATAGTTCGGTTCAGAAGGTTATAACGGGCAGCTTCCTACTTCCCACACCCCATTGTCGCCAGTCCTTGGTCTAATACAGATTAGTACGTATTCCCCGCCAGGTCGATGATAGCTCAGTGCAGAAGGTTATAACGGGTAGCTTCCTACTTCCCACACTTCCATTTTGCCGCCAGTCCTTGGTCTAATACAGACTAGTACGTATTCCCCAAGTTCAATTCTACAAGGTCGCTGGATAGCTCGGTGCACAAAATTATAACGGGCAGTTTCCTACTTCCCACACTTCCGTTGTAACCAGTCCTTGGTCTAATACAGATTAGTACGTATTTCCCCCGTTCAATTCTACCAGGTCGTCGGATAGATCGGTGCACAATGTTATAACGGGCAGCTTCCTACTTCCCACACTTCCATTGTAACCAGTCCTTGGTCTAATTCATATTAGTACGTATTCCCCCCAGTTAAATTCTACCAGGTCGCTGTATAGTTCAGTCCACAAGGTTATAAGGGGCAGCTTCCTACTTCCCACACTTCCATTGTCGCCAGTCCTTGGTCTAATACAGATTAGTACGTACTCCCCAAGTTCAATTCTACAAGGTCGCTGGATAGCTCGGTGCACAAAATTATAACGGGCAGTTTCCTACTTCCCACACTTCCGTTGTAACCAGTCCTTGGTCTAATACAGATTAGTATGTATTCCCTCCAGTTCAATTCTACCGGGTCGTTGGATAGTTCGGTTCACAAGGTTACAACGGGCAGCTTCCTACTTCCCACACTTCCATTGTCGGCAGTCCTTGGTCTAATACAGATTAGTACATATTTCCCCCGTTCAATTCTACCAGGTCGCTGGATAGATCGGTGCACAAGGTTATAATGGGCAGCTTCCTAATTCCCACACTTCCATTGTAACCACTCCTTGGTCTAATACAGATTAGTACGTATTTCCCCCAGTTCAATTCTACCGGGTCGTTGGATAGTTCGGTTCATAAGGTTATAACGGGCAGCTTCCTACTTCCCACACCCCATTGTCGCCAGTCCTTGGTCTAATACAGATTAGTACGTATTCCCCGCCAGGTCGATGATAGATCAGTGCAGAAGGTTATAACGGGTAGCTTCCTACTTCCCACACTTCCATTTTGCCGCCAGTCCTTGGTCTAATACAGACTAGTACGTATTCCCCAAGTTCAATTCTACAAGGTCGCTGGATAGCTCGGTGCACAAAATTATAACGGGCAGTTTCCTACTTCCCACACTTCCGTTGTAACCAGTCCTTGGTCTAATACAGATTAGTATGTATTCCCTCCAGTTCAATTCTACCGGGTCGTTGGATAGTTCGGTTCACAAGGTTATAACGTGCAGCTTCCTACTTCCCACACCCCATTGTCGCCAGTCCTTGGTCTAATACAGATTAGTACGTATTCCCCGCCAGGTCGATAATAGTTCAGTGCAGTAGGTTATAACGGGCAGCTTCCTACTTCCCACACTTCCATTTTGCCGCCAGTCCTTGGTCTAATACAGACTAGTACGTATTCCCCAAGTTCAATTCTACCAGGTCGCTGGATAGCTCGGTGCACAAAATTATAACGGGCAGTTTCCTACTTCCCACACTTCCATTGCCGTCAGTCATTGGTCTAATACAGATTAGTACGTTTTCCCCCCGTTCAATTCTACCAGGTCGCTGGATAGATCGATGCACAAGGTTATAACGGGTAGCTTCCTACTTCCCACTCTTCCATTGTAACCAGTCCTTGGTCTAATACAGATTAGTACGTATTCCCCCCAGTTCAATTCTACCAGGTCGCTGGATAGTTCAGTCCACAAGGATATAAGGGGCAGCTTCCTACTTCCCACACTTCCATTGTCGCCAGTCCTTGGTCTAATACAGATTAGTACGTATTCCCTCAGTTCAATTCTACCTGGTCGCTGGATATTTCGTTACACAAGTTTATAACGGTTAGCTTCCTACTTCCCACACTTCCGTTGTAACCAGTCCTTGGTCTAATACAGATTAGTATGTATTCCCTCCAGTTCAATTCTACCGGGTCGTTGGATAGTTCGGTTCACAAGGTTATAACGTGCAGCTTCCTACTTCCCACACCCCATTGTCGCCAGTCCTTGGTCTAATACAGATTAGTACGTATTCCCCGCCAGGTCGATAATAGTTCAGTGCAGTAGGTTATAACGGGCAGCTTCCTACTTCCCACACTTCCATTTTGTCGCCAGTCCTTGGTCTAATACAGATTAGTACGCATTCCCCCACCAGGTCGCTGGGTACTTCGGTGCACAAGGTTATAACGGGCAGCTTCCTACTTCCCACACTTCCGTTGTAACCAGTCCTTGGTCTAGTACAGATTAGTACGTATTCCCCCCAGTTCAATTCTACCGGGTCGTTGGATACTTAGGTTCACAAGGTTATAACGGGCAGCTTCCTACTTCCCACACTTCCATTGCCGCCAGTCATTGGTCTAATACAGATTAGTACGTTTTTCCCCCGTTCAATTTTACCAGGTCGCTGGATAGATCGATGCACAAGGTTATAACGGGCAGCTTCCTACTTCCCACTCTTCCATTGTAACCAGTCCTTGGTCTAATACAGATTAGTACGTATTCCGCCAGTTTAATTCTACCAGGTCGCTGGATAGTTCTGTGCACAAGGTTATAATGGGCAGCTTCCTACTTTCCACACTTCCATTGTCGCCAGTCCTTGGTCTAGTACAGATTAGTACGTATTCTCCCAGTTCAATTCTACCAGGTCGCTGGATAGTTCGGTGCTCAAGGTTATAACTGGTAGCTTCCTACTTCCCACCCTTCCATTGTAACCAGTCCTTGGCCTAATACATATTAGTACGTATTCCCCCAGTTCAATTCTACCAGGTCGCTGGATAGTTCGGTGCACAAGGTTATAACGGGCAGCTTCCTACTTCCCACACTCCCATTGTCGCCAGTCCTTGGTCTAATACAGATTAGTACGTATCCCCCCACCAGGTCGCTGAATATTTCAGTGCACAAAGTTATAACGGGCAGATTCCTACTTCCCACACTTCCGTTGTCGCCAGTCCTTGGTCTAATACAGATTAGTACGTATTCCGCCAGTTCAATTCTACCAGGTCGCTGGATAGTTCTGTGCACAAGGTTATAACGGGCAGCTTCCTACTTCCCACACTTCCATTGTTGCCAGTCCTTGGTCTGATACATATTAGTACGTATTCCCCCAATTCAATTCTACCAGGTCGCTGGATAATTTGGTGCACAAGGTTATAACGGGCAGGTTCCTACTTCACACACTTCTATTGTAACCAGTCCTTGGTCTAATACATATTAGTACGTATTTCCCCAGTTCAATTCTACCAGGTCGCTGGATAGTTCAGTGCACAAGGTTATAACGGGCAGCTTCCTACTTCCCACACTTCCAATGTAGCCAGTGCTTGGTCTAATACATATTAGTACGTATTCCCCCAGTTCAATTCTACCAGGTCGCTGGATAGTTCAGTGCACATGGTTATAAAGGGCAGCTTCCTACTTCCCACACTTCCAATGTAGCCAGTCCTTGGTCTAATACATATTAGTACGTATTCCCCCAGTTCAATTCTACCAGGTCGCTGGATAGTTCAGTCCACAAGGATATAAGGGGCAGCTTCCTACTTCCCACACTTCCATTGTCGCCAGTCCTTGGTCTAATACAGATTAGTACGTATTCCCTCAGTTCAATTCTACCTGGTCGCTGGATATTTCGTTGCACAAGTTTATAACGGGCAGTTTCCTACTTCCCACACTTCCGTTGTAACCAGTCCTTGGTCTAATACAGATTAGTATGTATTCCCTCCAGTTCAATTCTACCGGGTCGTTGGATAGTTCGGTTCACAAGGTTATAACGTGCAGCTTCCTACTTCCCACACCCCATTGTCGCCAGTCCTTGGTCTAATACAGATTAGTACGTATTCCCCGCCAGGTCGATAATAGTTCAGTGCAGTAGGTTATAACGGGCAGCTTCCTACTTCCCACACTTCCATTTTGCCGCCAGTCCTTGGTCTAATACAGACTAGTACGTATTCCCCAAGTTCAATTCTACCAGGTCGCTGGATAGCTCGGTGCACAAAATTATAACGGGCAGTTTCCTACTTCCCACACTTCCGTTGTAACCAGTCCTTGGTCTAATACAGATTAGTATGTATTCCCCCCAGTTCAATTCTACCGGGTCGTTGGATAGTTCGGTTCACAAGGTTATAACGGGCAGCTTCCTACTTCCCACACTTCCATTGCCGTCAGTCATTGGTCTAATACAGATTAGTACGTTTTTCCCCCGTTCAATTCTACCAGGTCGCTGGATAGATCGATGCACAAGGTTATAACGGGTAGCTTCCTACTTCCCACTCTTCCATTGTAACCAGTCCTTGGTCTAATACAGATTAGTACGTATTCCCCCCAGTTCAATTCTACCAGGTCGCTGGATAGTTCAGTCCACAAGGATATAAGGGGCAGCTTCCTACTTCCCACACTTCCATTGTCGCCAGTCCTTGGTCTAATACAGATTAGTACGTATTCCCTCAGTTCAATTCTACCTGGTCGCTGGATATTTCGTTGCACAAGTTTATAACGGTTAGCTTCCTACTTCCCACTCTTCCGTTGTAACCAGTCCTTGGTCTAATACAGATTAGTACGTATTCCCCCCAGTTCAATTCTACCAGGTCGCTGGATAGTTCAGTCCACAAGGATATAAGGGGCAGCTTCCTACTTCCCACACTTCCATTGTCGCCAGTCCTTGGTCTAATACAGATTAGTACGTATTCCCTCAGTTCAATTCTACCTGGTCGCTGGATATTTCGTTGCACAAGTTTATAACGGTTAGCTTCCTACTTCCCACACTTCCGTTGTAACCAGTCCTTGGTCTAATACAGATTAGTATGTATTCCCTCCAGTTCAATTCTACCAGGTCGCTGGATAGTTCAGTCCACAAGGATATAAGGGGCAGCTTCCTACTTCCCACACTTCCATTTTGTCGCCAGTCCTTGGTCTAATACAGATTAGTACGCATTCCCCCACCAGGTCGCTGGGTACTTCGGTGCACAAGGTTATAACGGGCAGCTTCCTACTTCCCACACTTCCGTTGTAACCAGTCCTTGGTCTAATACAGATTAGTACGTATTCCCCCCAGTTCAATTCTACCGGGTCGTTGGATACTTAGGTTCACAAGGTTATAACGGGCAGCTTCCTACTTCCCACACTTCCATTGCCGCCAGTCATTGGTCTAATACAGATTAGTACGTTTTTCCCCCGTTCAATTTTACCAGGTCGCTGGATAGATCGATGCACAAGGTTATAACGGGCAGCTTCCTACTTCCCACTCTTCCATTGTAACCAGTCCTTGGTCTAATACAGATTAGTACGTATTCCGCCAGTTTAATTCTACCAGGTCGCTGGATAGTTCTGTGCACAAGGTTATAATGGGCAGCTTCCTACTTTCCACACTTCCATTGTCGCCAGTCCTTGGTCTAGTACAGATTAGTACGTATTCTCCCAGTTCAATTCTACCAGGTCGCTGGATAGTTCGGTGCTCAAGGTTATAACTGGTAGCTTCCTACTTCCCACCCTTCCATTGTAACCAGTCCTTGGCCTAATACATATTAGTACGTATTCCCCCAGTTCAATTCTACCAGGTCGCTGGATAGTTCGGTGCACAAGGTTATAACGGGCAGCTTCCTACTTCCCACACTCCCATTGTCGCCAGTCCTTGGTCTAATACAGATTAGTACGTATCCCCCCACCAGGTCGCTGAATATTTCAGTGCACAAAGTTATAACGGGCAGATTCCTACTTCCCACACTTCCGTTGTCGCCAGTCCTTGGTCTAATACAGATTAGTACGTATTCCGCCAGTTCAATTCTACCAGGTCGCTGGATAGTTCTGTGCACAAGGTTATAACGGGCAGCTTCCTACTTCCCACACTTCCATTGTTGCCAGTCCTTGGTCTGATACATATTAGTACGTATTCCCCCAATTCAATTCTACCAGGTCGCTGGATAATTTGGTGCACAAGGTTATAACGGGCAGGTTCCTACTTCACACACTTCTATTGTAACCAGTCCTTGGTCTAATACATATTAGTACGTATTTCCCCAGTTCAATTCTACCAGGTCGCTGGATAGTTCAGTGCACAAGGTTATAACGGGCAGCTTCCTACTTCCCACACTTCCAATGTAGCCAGTGCTTGGTCTAATACATATTAGTACGTATTCCCCCAGTTCAATTCTACCAGGTCGCTGGATAGTTCAGTGCACATGGTTATAACGGGCAGCTTCCTACTTCCCACACTTCCAATGTAGCCAGTCCTTGGTCTAATACATATTAGTACGTATTCCCCCAGTTCAATTCTACCAGGTCGCTGGATAGTTCGGTGCACAAGGTTATAACGGGTAGCTTCCTACTTCCCACACTTCCATTGTGCCAGTCCTTTGTCTAATACATATTAGTACGTATTCTCCCAGTTAAATTCTACCAGGTCGCTGGATAGTTCGGTGCACAAGGTTATAACGGGCAGCTTCCTACTTCCCACACTTCTGTTGTAACCAGTCCTTCGTCTAATGCAAATTAGTACGTATTCCCCCAGTTCAATTCTACCAGGTCGCTGGATAGTTCAGTGCACAAGGTTATAACCGGCAGCTTCCTACTTCCCACACTTCCATTGTCGCCAGTCCTTGGTCTAATACAGATTAGTACGTATTTCCCCAGTTTAATTCTACCAGGTCGCTGGATAGTTCAGTCCACAAGGTTATAAGGGGGCAGCTTCCTACTTCCCACACTTCCATTGTCGCCAGTCCTTGGTCTAATACAGATTAGTACGTATTTCCCCAGTTCAATTCTACCGGGTCGTTGGATACTTCGGTTCACAAGGTTATAACAGGCAGCTTCCTACTTCCCACACTCCCATTGTCGCCAGTCCTTTGTCTAATACAGTTTAGTACGTATTTCCCCAGCTCAATTCTACCGGGTCGTTGGATACTTAGGTTCACAAGGTTATAACAGGCAGCTTCCTACTTCCCACACTTCCATTGTCGCCAGTCCTTGGTCTAATACAGATTAGTACGTATTTCCCCAGTTCAATTCTACAGGGTCGTTGGATACTTCGGTTCACAAGGTTATAACAGGCAGCTTCCTACTTCCCACACTTCCATTGTCGCCAGTCCTTGGTCTAATACAGATTAGTACGTATTTCCCCCGTTCAATTCTACCAGGTCGTCGGATAGATCGGTGCACAATGTTATAACGGGCAGCTTCCTACTTCCCACACTTCCATTGTAACCAGTCCTTTGTCTAATACATATTAGTACGTATTCTCCCAGTTAAATTCTACCAGGTCGCTGGATAGTTCGGTGCACAAGGTTATAACGGGCAGCTTCCTACTTCCCACACTTCTGTTGTAACCAGTCCTTCGTCTAATGCAAATTAGTACGTATTCCCCCAGTTCAATTCTACCAGGTCGCTGGATAGTTCGGTGTACAAGGTTATAACGGGCAGCTTCCTACTTCCCACACTTCCATTGTAGCCAGTCCTTGGTCTAATTCATATTAGTACGTATTCCCCCAGTTCAATTCTGCCAGGTCGCTGGATAGTTTAGTGCATAAGGTTATAACGGGCAGCTTCCTACTTCCCACACTTCCATTGTAACCAGTCCTTTGTCTAATACATATTAGTACGTATTCTCCCAGTTCAATTCTACCAGGTCGCTGGATAGTTCGGTGCACAAGGTTATAACGGGCAGCTTCCTACTTCCCACACTTCTGTTTTAACCAGTCCTTCGTCTAATGCAAATTAGTACGTATTCCCCCAGTTCAATTCTACCAGGTCGCTGGATAGTTCGGTGCACAAGGTTATAACGGGCAGCTTCCTACTTCCCACACTTCCATTGTAGCCAGTCCTTGGTCTAATTCATATTAGTACGTATTCCCCCAGTTCAATTCTGCCAGGTCGCTGGATAGTTTAGTGCACAAGGTTATAACGGGCAGCTGCCTACTTCCCACACTTCCATTTTCAAATTTCTCTTGCCAATCGTTTCGTATGATTTATCGATTCCGTGTGATGTTTTCGTTTACTGGATGTCCAAGATTCCCAATATTTCATCTGTTTTGGGGAACATAATCATTGGGTATTTGTTATATATGGCGGCACTACCCCACAAATGCTGCGTTTCAGTTTTATCGTGTTTACATTTATTAATGTTTGATTTCCTCTATCGATTTCATTTCTTATGCACTCTACCATGATCGTAGTAAATAATCTCCACTTCTAACTATCGTTTTTTAACTGAAAGTTGTTACTTTGCGTAAGCTGAGCCGTACATTGTGTTAGGTTCTACATCAGCATGATAGGTATTAGTTTCTGTCTTTAACCTAATATTTTTTACTATAAAATGAAAATTAGGTTTTGAATATTACGCGTCCTTGATGTATTGTAGTTTGCATACGCTTTCAAATTGTTTCAATCTTCACTTATGAAGCAGAACCATTTATTTTACTACTTTTTACTATCAATTCGTTGATAGTGTTTTATTAACATTTTTTTTAGGCCTCGTCCAGAACCATGACAAGTAGCAGTTCAGCACGTAAACACAAGAAATTTAGAATTACAGAGACTGTTAATTCAAATAACACGACGAGATATTGTTGAAAACATCTCAATATTATACTGGAGTTGACATTTTATGTTAATTATTTAGTTGATGTATTTTCTAGTTGTATTGTAAACCCGTATAGGCTCCACTTGCCAAAATTGTTGGGAGACCCACGACCCACTGTGAGTGCAGTCAAACAGCACTGGGGGAGTCAGCTTTAATAGAAAGATGTGCATAATTGTTTATTAGTTGGGTGGGTGACCTTCACCCTTTAACCTTGACAGGATTTAAGGTACAATGAAGGTCGGTTGTCGTTCATTACTTCTGCCGTTCGCTACAGGTGGAAGGCAATGTGGCAGAAGGAATGAACAGGAAAATTAGAGTTTGTAAAAATTAGAGGTGTACACTTAGAAAAATGGCGGAATTCAATTAAGAATACCTATCAAATACAGCATAAATAAATATAATATTTTTTATAATAAAAAAATACAGTAGGCCTATAGATATTTTTTATACCTATCTCCATCCAACAAATAGATGGACTAGCAATGGAAGCTCCTACTTTCGCAATTATATCAGAAATATTTTTACAACATTTATATATAAAAATATATGACATTAAAAATCTAGACCCTCTAAGTCATTATTACAGATATGTAGATGACACTCTACATATCTCAAAATAATGGTAATAACATTAATTAAAATTTTTAATTTAATTAATAATCTCGATGAAAATATTAAATTTACTATAGAACATGAATCTAATAATATATTAATTTTTTTAGATATTACTAAGTAAGATATAATTATAAGTAATAATTAGATATTACTTATTATAAATAACCATACTAAATTTGAATACAGTATATTCAGAAAACCAACTGAAACTTCATTAATAATTCCAAAAAGTTTAATTCATCCTCCTCAGTACAACTATGCTGTATTTAATTATTTGATATATAGAATGAATAATATTACTTTAAATAAATTTGAAATACAGAAATAAAAAAACTTATTGGTATAAAAATGGATATAACTCCAAAATTATTGATAACATAATAAACAAAATTAACCAAAAAATTATAAATAATTCTTTCAATAAAAATAGACAGAAAAATCAAAATATTAAATATATTAATTTCACAGGTTAACAGGCAACCTAAAAGTACACATGAAAACCAATATGGCTTTAAAATACACGTAATACTCGCTTTTTGTGAAGTTCACGTAAAAAAACCGACTCGAAGTAAAGAGGGGAGGGGCAGAAACTATACATGTCTTTCTTTTTATGACAGGACTCACTTTTCGCTTTAAACATGTATTTTTTTGTCGCCGAAATCTATTTGTGGTTGTCGCTTTTGTCTACATTTGCAATCTTTCTTTGTTTAATGTTTTTGTATACCGTGCATACGGTTCAATACAATCCGTAAAGGTATAACATACATTATGTTTTAATCGCAACACGTTTTAGAAATCGGTATGGAACACATGACTCCCATGTTTTAAGATTTATATATAAAATCATTTACTTGAATTCGGTTCGATAATTTCTAAAAAATATCGAATTTTGACAAATTGAAATGAAATACGCGTATTTCCATAGAAATTACTTCTTTGTTGCCGATAACGGAGTACACATATAAAATATTGGTATGGAGAACCATACATCACTTCCATGTTCTAAGATTTATATTTACAATCATTTACTTTAATTCGGTTTGATAATTTCTAAAAAAAATTCCCCACCCTCACACTATTTTCATTATTTATAGATATTTTTGCAATTAAGGGGTAATAGTTTAATATAATGTTATTTTCGAGTCACTTTATCTATAAAAATTAGGTATATTATTCTTATAAAAAATGTGAACTTCGCAGATAATTATCCCTCCTCCTCAACCGATCCCCACAATTAATGATATTTACACTTTCATAGAGTAATAGTTTTATCATATGTAATTGCTACGGTATCTTATCTTTTAAAATTAAATACACGTACTTTACTTGATATCAACAAAGAAATTTTCAAAAAAATCACCCCATCCCACTTCAACTACCCTCTTTATTTATAGGTAAATCATTTACCATTTTACAGTGGATTAATATGTCTTCATTTTCGAGGCACTTATTTATTAAAATTAAGTACTACACTCTTAACTAAACACAAAACAATTCAGGTAAACTACCCCTCCCCCTTAACCGAATAACCCCAGTTTTGATATTTACACTTTTGTAGAGTAACAGTTTCATTATATGTAATTACTAATCTTATCCTTCAAAATGAAGTAGTTTATTCGACATGAAAAAGGTAGTTTTCAAAACATTACCCCCTCCCCCTTCAACTACCCATTTTATTTATAGTTATTTCATCTACATTTCTACAGTGGATTATTACGATCTTCTTTTCATAATACTTTATTTATCATAATTAAGTACTTTACTCTTATTAAAAACGTAAAATGTTGCAGGTGAACTATCTCTCTCCCTTAACCGATCTTCACTAAAATCAATAGGTCTTGAGTCCTCTACAACTCGGACACACATGCAAAAAATTATTTGATTTTGTTTGAATTTGCAGCAGTTATCGTTCGCCATATTAAAAATGTACATACAAAACACACAGACACATAGGCAGACACACACACACACACACTTTTCTTCATGTTTTGAGGATAGTACATTCATAATCAGCCCTTATCTCGAACACTATTTTTTCGCGACTACCACTCTTCCATTTCCTTACGGAACATGGCAGTAAAATGGAACCTCCAGGTAACATTGAACTGTATGTACGCCCGAAAACATTGCGCGCACAAGAGCTGGAGCTGCTATCCTACGCTACCCTATGCTAAAAATTCTGCCTGACGCCGGACAGTTTCACATGGCTCGTCGAATACCAGTGTTCGAAATATTCTTCATAATGATTTAAACATGCAGCCGTACAAAATTCAAATATTGTAAACCTTAAGTGGCAGTGATAAAGTAAACCGTGTGACTTTTTGCCGCCAGTTCTCGTATGTCATAAATAACAGCGTAGACGTTATTCGCAATACACTAATAATTAATGAAACCCATTTCCATCTGAGCGGATATGTAAATAAATAAACCTTTCGGTATTGAGAGCCAAATAACCGTCGAGAAATGCTTCGAGAACCATTGCACACTGCTAAACGTACTGTATGGTGTCCAATAGCTTCCTTTGGAACAATCAGTCCTCACTTCTTTGAGGATAAGAATGGGAATTCCGTTACTGTCACATCAAAGCAATATGTACAAATCATTAACGAATTTTTGTCTCCCCAAGCCACAGAAAAGTATGAAATCACACCAAACAGCAACAGCCTTAGGGCTAGGCGATCAATGGATGCAGTTTAAGGTTACCTTCTGGAGTAGCAATATTCCATGGCCCGCGAGATTGCCAGCGTGCCATTTATTCTACTGGGGATATATTTAGAGTAAGATGTACAATGATCCGCCCCCATGAAACATCGAAACACTCAAAGTTAGTGTAATTTCTGTTCACATGTTACACCGTGTAATGAAAAACGTAAAAACTCGATTTCAAAATTGTGAGTTTGAAATTGTCG
The DNA here is from genome assembly GCA_034769895.1 of Magicicada septendecula. NCBI lineage: Eukaryota > Metazoa > Arthropoda > Insecta > Hemiptera > Cicadidae > Magicicada > Magicicada septendecula. The sequence continues at coordinate 509,020,960 of CM068369.1, read as the reverse complement.
CCTCATTCGGGGCGTAGTGTTAAAAAACTTGTAGTTTCTGCGACTAGTTAAATGCTATTATGTATACTTTCAATTTAGTGTAAATCTTAATTATACATAAATAAAATCACAACTGAAATTTTAAAGTCACCTGTATCATTGACTGATCCTGTATTTTAAGAATTATTTTTTACCAATGTCTAAAGAAATAACATCCTAGTGAACATCGTAGTATGTTATATTTCCTAAAAACCCAAATTACACCATTTAATTCTCATATTTGTATAACAGTAAAACATTTGGTAAAGAAAAAATTTAAAATTTTTCATTGTTGTAATTTTTAATATCAATACATTGTTCGTTTCTAAGCAATAGATAGAAATTAAATTAAATTATTTAGTTTAATTCAAACCAACAACGATAACAGATGTGTCCTGTCGGTGTCTCTGCAGATAAATTCAGCTTGTGGCTCCTTTACCCACTGTGAAATACTCCAGGTAATGGAATTTTTTCTACTTTGACTGTCGCGATTAGGATACGGGCATCACACTCACACACACCCGTTTGGTGGACACATGTCCTGCGTTGCAGTCTGCGTGTTGGGAGTCAGTGCAAGCGCGCGCATTGCATTGACTTCAACACGCACTCTGGTAAGCGCGCGCATGTGTTGCCCGCGCGTACAGACTCACACCGCACCGCTGAGCCGACACATGTCCTGCGATGCAGTCTGCGTGTTGGGGATCACTGCAAGCGCGTGCCTTGCATTGACTCCAGCACGCACTCTGGTACGTCGCACGCATGTGCGCTCGCGGTGCACACACATGTTTCGTTGTTTAAATCGTGGCAATCATAGTAGTAAAATTTTGCAACCGGAGTATGTTCGCAATGGGCAAATTCAGCCAAGGTTGAATTTATTGTAGAGACAACATACAAAACACGTTACATATTCTGGTCTACGATTCCACAAAATAAATATATACATTTCTGATGGATGGACACTATATTGGACTTATAATAAATATATTAACAGAAACTACAAATTTGATTTTCTTGTTACTTCATTTAATGTCTGTAACTAATAGTTTTCATAGTCTTTAATATATTTGTAAAAAATTCGTTAACATATTTGTTTAGTTTTCTGTTGTTGGTGTTGTTCCTTACTTACTTACTTACTTACTAGCCAACGCCCACCCTTGGCTGTTGGGCCATTAGGCGGCGCGCTGACCAGTAGAGACGTGAGAGCCTTGCCGTACCATCTTCGTCTTGGACTTCCGTGTCTGAAATCAAGGCTGGACATGCAATTAGGTGATCCGCATTCATGGAAGCGTATCCACAGAGAACACATTCAGGAGACGACAACACGCCAATGCGGTGCAGGTGGGAGGCCAGATAGTCATGACCGGTTGTAGTTCTAAAAAGAGCAACACTAGTTGCTCGGGGTGTTGTTCCTATCGTAGAAGGTGGTGTTGTACAATGTAGGTTGTACTTTATAAAATGCTTAACTGTAACACTTGAAAGTTAACTTTACGTTAAAGTTAAATTACACATTTTTAGATTTCTTCTTCTTCTTCTCCTCAACCCAGAGGGCTTGCAATTTCTTCCTTTACGTAAACATCCTCTTTATTACCACATACCTTCTTTCTTTTCTTACTCGAACCGTGTAGTCCTACCTGGGCCTGGTCTTCCCCTCCCACTACGCCCTTGATCTGGGCGGCGAACCGGTTTAAATGGCATACAGATGCCCATCCAACTTTCCCATCCAACTTTTCCTTTCCACAGTTGATCCTATCAACATTTTCAACAATTTTTTTTAGTTTTATAAGCACATGAATCCATAGAAGTCTCCTTTCTGTACTTACTGTAACACTGTCTTCCCACTTCAACCTGGATCTACCTCTTCTCCTTTTACCTTCTGGTTTTGCTTCCACGATCTTCTAGGGTATCTTCGCTTTTCTATTCTACAGACGAGACTAAACCGTCTCAACTGTGAGCTTTGTATCGCATCAATTAGAGGGATCATCTCGAAGTTCCTGCGGATAGTGAGGCTCCGTATTATATCTGTTACTATTTTAACAAAACATAAAATAATAATAGAAAAAAATTCGTCACAGAAAAAATCTACACACAGGCACTATTCAGAAAATGACTTTTCTTCATGTTTTGAGGGTAGTACAGTCAGAATCAGCTCTTATCTCGAACAAGATTTTTGTGTGATCACTATACTTCCATTTCCTTACGGAACACGTAATGCTTTCGTTTGTAAGGTTAGGTGTGTTAGGCGAGGTTTTAATATAATCCCATAGTAATAAAACTCATCCATTAGAGGCGCGGGTCCACGGGGGGAATCCCCTCTTCTCAATGGTCAGTTCATTTAGAGAGAAACTACAAATTTGTTCATTTGTGATTTTAGAGTCGTTTCGAGATTGTGAATATCACAAAAAATTCGTATCACATTATGTAGGTTCATGGTTTTACCCTAAAATTACTTTAAATTGTAACTGTGCCTTACCAGCATGTTAATTTTTGTTTGAGACATACTACAGAAACACTGGTGTGTGTACCATAGTAGTGTGTATTCCGACATGTAAGTGAATATTATTAAAGAACAATAAACAGACAAACACAGATACGATTTTATACTTGTACGTCAACAAAGTACTTTAGGAGTTTGAAGAATGGTCCTATCATGTACGTGTTCATGGGTTCAAATTTCCCCCTCCCGAAGTTTTTTGCTGGATCCGCCCCCGATCGTGATCCATTATGAATAACATTTTAGGTGTAGGTTCGGCATACTTATGAATGGAGAAGAAGAAAACGCTTGAATGTCACAACATTGCTTAGTTCAGTTTGCTTTTAATTATTTGTGTTTTTTTTTTTCAAATCGTATTGAAATTGTCACCAAGTGTTAATCATGTAAACATTAATGATATTCTGTAACGTCTTCTTCTTCCATCAGAGAGTAGGCGAATCGGCTGTTCTGGTCTGAAACGAAAGACAACCAATTTCCCAACGCTCCCTAGGTCTTCCTATGCTTCTTTGTTCAATAGTCTTGTATTGCCAACGTTTTTTTAAAGTAACTCTGTTAAAATTATTGTTCATTGTCGTGATATTAGCCCGTGGTCTGATACCGTTTTTAACAACAGACGTGTCCGCCCCACCATTGGAGGTCATTTCAGTATTCAACGATTGAAAGTAACTTGTAATATGTGCGTGTGGAAACTGCCAGTGCTGCGTGAATTTGTGCACATCTTTGGACACTGAGCATGACCTCCATTGGTGGGGCCGAAACGTCTATTGTTGAAAACAGATTAGACCACGGCATAACAGCCTGGCATAGAACAACATTAACAGAATCAGACCACGCCATAACAGCCTGGCATAGAACAACATTAACAGAATTAGACCACGGCATAACAGCCTGGCATAGAACAACATTAACAGAATCAGACCACGGCATAACAGCCTGGCACAGAACAACATTAACAGAATTAGACGACGGCATAACAGCCTGGCATAGAACAACATTAACAGAATCAGACCACGGCATAACAGCCTGGCATAGAACAACATTAACAGAATTAGACGACGGCATAACAGCCTGGCATAGAACAACATTAACAGAATTAGACCACGGCATAACAGCCTGGCATAGAACAACATTAACAGAATTAGACGACGGCATAACAGCCTGGCATAGAACAACATTAACAGAATTAGACGACGGCATAACAGCCTGGCATAGAACAACATTAACAGAATCAGACCACGGCATAACAGCCTGGCATAGAACAACATTAACAGAATTAGACCACGGCATAACAGCCTGGCATAGAACAACATTAACAGAATCAGACCACGGCATAACAGCCTGGCATAGAACAACATTAACAGAATTAGACGACGGCATAACAGCCTGGCATAGAACAACATTAACAGAATTAGACCACGGCATAACAGCCTGGCATAGAACAACATTAACAGAATTAGACCACGGCATAACAGCCTGGCACAGAACAACATTAACAGAATTAGACGACGGACTAACAGCCTGGCATAGAACAACATTAACAGAATTAGACCACGGCATAACAGCCTGGCATAGAACAACATTAACAGAATTAGACCACGGCATAACAGCCTGGCATAGAACAACATTAACCGAATTAGACCACGGCATAGCAGCCTGGCATAGAACAACATTAACAGAATTAGACGACGGACTAACAGCCTGGCATAGAACAACATTAACAGAATTATACCACGGCATAACAGCCTGGCATAGAACAACATTAACAGAATTAGACGACGGCATAACAGCCTGGCATAGAACAACATTAACAGAATTAGACCACGGCCTAACAGCCTGGCATAGAACAACATTAACAGAATTAGACCACGGCCTAACAGCCTGGCATAGAACAACATTAACTGAATTAGACCACGGCCTAACAGCCTGGCATAGAACAACATTAACAGAATTAGACCACGGCCTAACAGCCTGGCATAGAACAACATTAACAGAATTAGACCACGGCATAACAGCCTGGCATAGAACAACATTAACAGAATTAGACCACGGCCTAACAGCCTGGCATAGAACAACATTAACAGAGTTAAACCGCGGCCTAACAGCCTGGCATAGAACAACATTAACAGAATTAGACGACGGCCGTGAGAATGTGACACATTCATTCATTAAGTAAGTTCCCGTCTGGCATCCTATTCAGATGAGCAATTCATCTTTCGTTTTCTGCAATACGATCTTGGATATTAAAAATGTTCAACTCTTTGCGAATGTCTTCACAGTATATCTCTTCGTATGCAGGCTTTAACAGATCGCAAGAATCTCATCTCCTAGACCCACCCACCGGAACCCAAGTATCAGACACTAGCAGACAACACTAGCAGAGCCATGACCTCATAAAATTTTAGTTGAGTCTCTTTCCTTGGTTTCCTCGAGAATTGTCTCACGTATTGACTGAAACTTGGCCAACTTATCAATATCATGATCTACGTCATGTCACAACTGACGCCACAAGTACGAAATGAGACACTTGCTATGTGCTCTTATTATCTAATACAATATATTTCACAAAGAGCATTTGCCCACAAAAGCCATGGTTTTTGTCTTTTGCACAGAAAGTTTTATATTGTAATTCTAAGAGACTTATTGTAAATGTAGACTAAATTTAATGTTTGTGTATATAAAATATGTTATATAATTAATTATAAAATATAATATAAATATTTATTATTTTATGAAATTAGTAATTTTGAAAATATTATAATTTTTTGTATTAATCTGAATTTGTTCTGGTATTCATTTATTACTTGTTTTATGTTTAAATATTTATAAATTTTCCCATAAGTTTTTTTTGGACCTTTGGAAATATGTTTTAATAAACTGATATTATTTAAATTTAGAAATGTGTTTTATATTGAGTGTGTAGATAAATATAAAACATATATTCTTGTTATAAAGTTTTTTTTATTACTAATAATAATATAAAATAAGAAAAATTTGAGCATATATGAATACATTAAATAATGTTCGAGATATACTACTGACTTGGGACACTTGCTGATTAATGTTAATCTCTTGTGTCAAATCCTCTCCTATAGACAATACTATCCTTGTACAACAGTATAAGCTACAGGGTGTTTAGGATACACATGATGTCCCCCAGAATACATCAGTTAACTCTTATCAAACGCTTTTCACAAGGTGTGTCTCCAAATTATAGTCCCTTTTTTCTCAATCAATATTTTCAAGGAGAATACGTCATCAATTCAAGATCGGCCCTAACAAAATCCTTCCTGTTTGTGAAGAAGTAAAAATCCGAGGTGGGACTTAATAGTTTTCCCATAATTTTAATTAATAATTAAATAATAATATTAATAATTTTTCCCATATAAGTTGTAAGTTATATTTATCAAGCTTATATCCCTACAATTTGATGGCACACTTCTTGGATCCTGCATCTCCTCCGACACATATTCAGCAAATTTAGCATTCTACAGTTGAATAATGTACGGTACAAGTGTATTTCAGCAGTTATGAGTTTATTCCATCCAAACCAGCTGCCCTCCGATTCTTCGTGGATGAAAGTACCCCTTCTAGTTCCTCAAAGGTTACTGAATCTACACGCGTGTCCCCTCTCATGTCTTCAGTGGCTTCCTGGGGAAAGTAAGGATCATACCATATTTCCTTGTAATGCTCAATCCATTTGTCATGTGTAATTCAGATGCACCGTCTTCCTTTCTTCCTGGGTGAGATTCTTCGTCAATGCTAACATTTGGCGTTCGCGTATATTACTAATATTACTAAGTCCTCTATATTACTAATAAATTTATTGTCATACGCTTCACCATAATTTTCTACTTCATAAATAACTATAATCTTGTCTACTGTATCGTATATCTTTTTTTTTGAATTTTTTGAATCAGTTTTCCTTTATCCTGCGTCCACGTTTACCACCTCTATACTTACGTACTCTGTTTCATGTTCTTTCCAACAGTTTCGCCAAGGTGTAGTCACTTATACTGACATTTAATCTCCATTCTCCAGTCCCTGGCCTTCGAATGCACAAACCTTTTGTTTTCTCGGTTTTACTTTTCACATCTCGTTTCCTGTATTTCTCTCCTATTTTCCTGGCAATATACTCTGCAAACTGCAAGCTGTAGCCTGCAATAGCAACACCGTTGACGATCACGTTTTATTGATATCGTTATTAGTACCAAACTTTTCACCTCTTCGGTGCTGTCAGATGCTGTAAATGAACAACAGTTACGGGATCGGGAGCTGTGCAGTGTCCCGAGTTTCAAGCTTAGCCTACTCCTTCCACTGGGTCGGTTTAGTTGTAGTTATTTAATTCTGATTAAGTGGGGAGGAGGATTGAAGATACAGTCATTTTGGCGGATCACACCACTCAGGCCAGAAAACATGGTCGCTTCCAAGAGTCATCTGGCCTTGTCCGAATCCGGCAGTCAGAGGATTGTAAGTAACGCGGACCTCCAGACCATAAATTCTGCGTGCCAAAAGCGGCTCAGAGTTTCAACACTTGAGCGGTCACCCAGTCCTCTTCAGAGCGCATGTGATGGGGGACTTTACACGCTAGCTTCAGTTCCACCAGGTTGAACACGCTTTGGAGCGAGTTTCCGTGACAGGCGGCCAGATATCCACAACGGAACAGACATATGTGTTGACTATGAGCTTACCAAGGTGAGGAGTCATTGCCGGTGTCGAAAGTGCGGGCCAAAATCTGTGGAACTGCTCCAAAGCTCTTTGACGGATAATCTGAGCTTAGGTTCCTCAGGTGAATCTAGAGTCTAGGTGAAGTCCGAGGTACTGACGCTGTTGACCCAAGGCAGCTCGACGCAGCCGGTTTTGGCGATCAATCAGTCTGAGAAGACTTCCGTGAGTCTGTAGAGACACACGCGGTACGTGAACAACAGTTTGACTTGCTTCGTTCTGTAGGCCTTTATTACACTACGAAACTGATGCAAAAAAGTTGTGAGGCATTGGTTTAAATGTAGCGTATTACACTTACTGCAATCGGTTTTATGGCCTGCAATCGATTGCAAGCCTTGTAACTGCTCGTGCAAGTTTTAGTTTCACGCACTCGTTGTGTGGCATTGACTCAAATGTAGCCTATTACACTACGCAACCGATTGCATGCAATTCGCCTGCGCGCGCAATCGGTAAACAACAAAGAAATTTCATGACATGGGACCGACACAACATATAAATTTTTACAAAACCGGCAAAATATTTCATTGAATTTTATTGAAATAAAAACCAAAATAAAATTTGTAATTTTTTCTAAATTTCACTTGCTTTATCGCATGCCAAAAATTTCACTACATGTAAACTAACAAAAGTTTCATGACATGGTACCGTTTTAAATCTCTGTTCTTGAAAATTATTAAAGTTATTGCTTCAAATTTATGTCTAAAACCATCCTCAAAGTTGAAGAAACACGGTGGTGAAAGATTTTTTTTATCGGATCAGTAGTTTCCGAGGTTAGCCCAGACAACGATACAAACAAATTTTATAATTAAACTTTAAAGTTTTACCTTAATCCGTCTATGTGATCGCTTAACTTTTCTTCTTTTCTTCTAACGCGTTTCGGATTGTTAATCCATCATCAGAGGTTAAAATAATTCGTCGGTTAAGACTTCGTTAAACATTAAAAGTTGCGTAAAAGACATTTAAAAATTACACTAAAAGAACATTTAAAAAATATAGTCCACAAACACAGCGACGTAGCGGATGTGAGTGCGCACTCAATACCGGTCAGCGACGTACTGCACAGTTTATTGGAGTTTTCATGTTATCTATTGATGTGTTGGGGCATGTATTCTATGGCTATGTTATCTATAATCTTATCGTATAGTGTATGCGATTTAAATGCCAATTGTTCGTTTAATATATTATTGGGATTATTTCTGAAGGCTCGGTAAATTTCGAACTCTTCTACCGCATCCATATATCGTCCCTTTCTGCAAATGTGTAAGGGTTTGCAATTTGTCTCAAAATTTGTATAATTATGATTCAATGTGACGAGATGTTTAGCGTAGTTTGATTTATTTATATTTGAAATGCTCGTGGGTAAGTGTTCTTTATATCTTTCGAAAAAGGTCCTGCCAGTCTGACCAATGTAATGCACGTTGCAGTTATCACATATCATTTTGTATACACCCGTTCTTTTTTCAGTTGATGTACGTGTGGCATTATTTAGCATTTTACGGAGCGTTTTACGAAGTCTTAACCGACGAATTATTTTAACCTCTGATGATGGATTAACAATCCGAAACGCGTTAGAAGAAAAGAAGAAAAGTTAAGCGATCACATAGACGGATTAAGGTAAAACTTTAAAGTTTAATTATAATAATTGTGACGCGGATACCAATACAATGACTTTAAAAACAAATTTTACCTCTTTATAATAGTACTATAGACAACATGCTTACTCTGCAACTGATTGCAGAGCAGTTGCAGGGTGCTTTTACTACCCTGCAACTAGTTTCATGTAAGCTTGAAATCAGTTGCATGCAATCAGTTGCTTAGTGTAATAGAGCCCTTACACACGAAAGAACCCTCCGAAGGGGGGCGGGGTCCATTTTACAATACGTGCAATAAATTACTAAAGGCCGTATAAACAGAGTATAAAATAGAGATATACAGTAATAAAAATATTTAAAAAATAATATAACAATAGAAGTACCGGTAACATGATAACAATAAATAATAATAATAATAATAATAATAATAATAATAATAATAGACATAGAAAGGTACTCTAGAATAGAAAAAAGTAATAACAAGCACACTACGAAAAAGAAACAAAAAATTGTGTTTATTTCTCTGATTGCCCTTTTCCACACGTCTAGTATATTAGTCTTGTGTATGTGTATATTCGTCTTTGTTGAAGCTTTATATTCTTTTCCATTCAGAAATATAAAAATGTATAATTATTGAAAAATTTTATAGTTCTCCTCTCTTACAATACAAACTTAAGAATTAGTATCAGACAAAAGTATACTAACGTCCTTTAACCAATGAAGAATATAAGGTATGGATATGTCGTAAGGGAAGTCCAGCGGGCAGGTGAAGACTATGGAGTCGCCGATGGACGCCGACAGGTACGTGACTTTCTTTTCTTCTTCATCGTGAAGACTCAACAGACCTGCAACACAACAGAAACACATTAGGCATTTTGTCTTGCTTCTTCTGTGATTGTGTTTTTGTGACACAACCGTTAGGAAGACATCAGAGCAATTACTGAATTGTTCATAGAGGAAGTGACATAAGAAGAATACAGACAAAATTACGCGCGCGAGCGTGTGTCCGTGCGCATGCGCGATTCACGACGGTAAAATCCTGCAACAAAGTCTTATCATTTTTCGGACTTCTAGTTCAGAAACAGAACTATAATGCAACATTCTGTGCAAGAACGACGGTTCTAACCATGGAGATATTAGACTACAGGAGTCATGGACATGGAAGGTTCTGGAAATATTTTTCTGGCATGTTTTTTCGTTTTCTGGCGCGTGTGTAATTGTTTCTTAAGGTTGTAAATACGTATGTTCTTTAGTAGAGGTTGAGTGATTGTCGTTATTAAGAAAACTCTGAATATATTTTATTATTTTACAAATATTGTAATTCCTTTTATTTATACGATTTAATAATTATATTTTAAAATACAATACAATAACCATTAAAATACAGTACAATTAAAATTAACATTTTTTAACAAAAAAAGCACGGAATTACGCTGAAATTTTTATTAGCTCTGGGGATGGGTTAAATTAGGCTATATTGGAGGGGTTGATACCTCTGACTCCCCCGTAATTATGCCAATGCTGGGATAAATGTTTTAAGCAACACGATCGCTGCCGACGGTAAAAAACATGTTTCTTGTTACCTAGACAGTGTATGATGATTAAACGCGCCTAGACAAGAAGAATGTTACGTGATTAGCTTGAGCATAACAAAAGTACATTAACAAGCAAGAAATATTTTTGTCGCTTCTTAGTTGTTGGTATTTTTATCTCGTGACTACCTCAATTTTCTGTACACGCCATTAACACTGTCACTAATACAGACGTGCCAAATCTGAGGCAGACTGGTACAAATGCAACTGTCGGCGAAAAACCACATAGGCCTACATCTTGACGTGTACAAGGTACCGTTCAGTTGTGATATTTACGTAGGCGAAACGCGGAGACAGGTGCTAACGAGGATTCAAGAAGCGTCACATGTTATTTGAACCGATTGCAACGAAGACTCGTAACTATGACTATTTGCGTCGGGCGATTAATTTATTTATTAACAGGCAACAGAAATTTACAAAAACATGGACAAGTTTAACAGAGATGATAGTCATAAGTTGCCGGCAGGTTGGAAATCGGTGTTAAATACGGTGACAGAATAGTTGTAACGAAATAAAATAATTATATAAGTAACGATGGTAAATTTTTATTTCTTAAATATTCTTTATCTATTATGTTTTTTGAGTTTCTATAATTTATTGTAATTTTGGGCTTACTGCTCAGGGAGTACTTTGTAAATTATGGGCGACTCTAACTTTGTTGGTTTACTATATGAATAGGAGGGATTCAGGGGTTTGTCTCAGTCGAGCTTATCGTAATATCAGCGAAACGTATGGTTTAAAGAACTAATTGTGTAAACCAGAAAACAATGTTGTTGTTATCAATGAAAACCACGATATCCTACGAGACATATTTAATTGTTTCATTTACAATTGGTATACCAGCAGTCGGCGAACCAATTTGTAATTTTCTTTTCTTTTGAACGAAGAACGCACCCGCGTTGTACCTGCTTCGAAGTACTGTATTATAAAATGGTACAAGCCGTTTACCGAACCGCGCTACGTCTAATACGACTGTCGAGCTTGTCGCCCACAGCCTTTCTCCCTAAAGTGATTTTTTCAAGTTTTACATTTGTGTGCACACGAAAATAAATAGTGTCATTGTGGTAAGTTCTTTAATTTATTTTTATTAAAATGTTTTTCTGTTAAACCATTTTTTTCGTTTAAAATATTGTTAGTTTTAACGTGCGTGTGCATGATGCCAAATTATTGATGGCCCACTCTTAATGTGAAAATTTTTCACAAGTTTATATAAAAAATACTGCAAAGCTTTTTTTGATTCCGTGTTCCACGTTGCTAAATATAAGTGCTATGGTATTATAAAGCGACAATTAATGTTTGTAACGTCCGGCTGTTAAACTCCGCACCTTTGTATTTTACATTGATGGGGTGGAGAGGGGTGCGCCCATCGAACTGGTCCTCAGTTATATACGAGTCCCCATAAATTCAAAGGTTGCCTATGACTGGTATATGCAATCTTTTAAAGCAAGAAAAGAGAAAAACATCAGAAAAGTTTAAAACCACACATTTGTTTAATTTCAATATTTTTATTTCATTAGAAAGTTAATCAAATTTTGTGTGTGTTAAACTACGTTTTGCCGATATCTATCATGTTTAATAATACCATGTTCCCTTTGATATCCTGTAGCTTTGTAACTTACCTTAATCCTGTCATTTATTGAATGGATCAGCTTTCTACAGTCTCCACGAGTGATTTATTGCCATAAGGTACAGACTGCCACTCTTAATTCCGCTCCGTTCCTTGGGGTTCTGCTTTGCCAGTCGGTAAGTCACTGTGTTCCAAAGATTATCAATCATGTTGAGGTCTGGACTGCGTAGTGACCAGGGAAGCAGCTCAATATTTTCGGCAGTAAACCGTTTCCTGGTTTTCTTGGATCTGTGGCATTGGGCGTTGTCCTGTTGACTTGAGTGTCTGAGCAGAAGGAATCAACATTTCCCCCATAGTTTCACAGTAGGCCTATTCGTCACTGTTCATTAGACCACAGCATAGTCCAAACCTTACACTCTCGGATGTGATGCAACCCCAGATCAACACAGTATCCTCACCTGTTGGACTGCCGGGACTACAAATGCCGGCAAATCATTTTCTGTCTTTTGTCTTCTGGACTCTGACCTTACGTCGATGAAATACAGCAGAACCTTCATTAACCGAAACAGTTTTAACCGAAATACCGTTTACCGAAACGACCGACTCCCCCCAAAAAATTGTATATTCCTGATTTTTGCAATGAAAATTCCGAATAAAACACGAAAATTGATATAATAAACATTGTTTGTAAAGTGTGATTTGTCATGATAGCTCTATTCAAAACAAACAGGTTTCCTTAGTTTGAGATAGAAAGCAAGCACAGAACGCGTTACCTTGTCAGATCAACCACCTCGTGGATCCCTTTTAGACAAAGGGTGTGATAACGGGAGCGCGCAGACTGTGATCTTGACCCCTTGATGCCTATTGTGTGGTCACGTGTCTTCCAAACTGTCAAGTCAGCTTGTTTTGGAACTTTTGGTAGTTCACATCGTCCAGTGCAGTGGTGATCGTGTGTGTGGCTTGCGTGATATCTTGTATTAACTGGGTTTTATAAATTGTGCGTCATGTCAACAAAGGGGAAAAGGGTCGTGATAACGATTGAAGATAAATTGGAGGCAATTAAAAGAATTAAAAATGGCGAGATTTTGCGAACTGTGGCAGCCGATTTTGGTGTTGGTGTTTCTACTGTTTCTGATTGGGTCAAGATGAAAAATAAGTTTGAAGAGCATGCTTCGAAGATGCTAAACAAGAAAACAATGAAGACGTGTCAAAACGAGAAAGTAAATGAGGCTCTGCTTTTATGGTTCACGCAAAAAAGGGACGACGAAGACGACGACATAGTAGAAAGCAGCAGCCACGACACCGCTGACGAGATCTTCAGTGCCTTAGAGGTAAGAGTTTTTATTTTGGATTATGGCAGTCAATTAGGCAAAGTGAAATACGCGTTTTTCTCATGGAGTTTTATTCATATTTTCAAATAGCGTTACGGTTCGTTGAACGATCTGAAGACTCAAAGCCATCTGACGTTCTGCTAATAAAGCGAAATATTGCTACAAGAAAGCGATGTGAAAAGAAAAAGGAAAGGAAAATAAAAGATTTTTTCAAAACAAAATCAGAAAACTAGTGTTAAAAACTTAATTTATGTAAATAGTTTGATTTTTATCAAAATCTTTTGATAATATTGCTCGTATATTGCCATCAGTTATTTTACCTCAAACTTTAAAAAATGACATCTTAATTATTATCCAAAATTTTGGTTATCCGAAACCGCCTTCCTCCCTTTGTTTCGGTTAACAGAGGTTCTATTGTAGATCAAAACGACATTCATCTGAAAAATTACCATCTACCAGGCGCCTTTTAGCCATCCTAAACATTCTTTGCAAAACTGAAGTAGGCCTAGTTGCTTTTTGTGATTATTGTTTAGTAGAGGTTTAAGGATTGCAAAATAGGAGCCTAGGTAGTCTCATTCAATATTATTACAAGAGGCCTTCAGTCCCCTTAAACAACTAGCATTTCTACATTTCTAACGTTTTCACAAAGCTGAAGAAACTTGGGTCTTATCTTGGATATGTATCTTGAACAGCTTGAACAGCCCTAGGCCGGTCGATGACTGTTCCAAACTAATTATAGCGCTTGATGGTTTGTTAAATTAAATACATGTTTCAAACACTGTAAAAATTTTAATTATTTGCCTTTCTGAGTTATCAGTCTTTATTACACCGATTATATGCCATTTGATACCGATTTTCCCCCATATTGTCTCTAACACAAAATACGTGCACCATTAACCTCAAAATGAGTAGCAACAATAACATTAAAATCCTCTGATTTGAGGGAACAGAAGAAGTAGGTGAGCCAACCCATTTCCATTAACTTGTAAAGTAAATATTGCTACCATATGTTGAAGAAGCTGGGACATTTTAAACATCTATAAAACAAAATTTATTTCCTCGTTTTTTTTTGTTATAATTTTACAACGTTAAAGTCCCTTACAAATGTCAGTATTTAAAAAAATGTTTTTATGTCATTTATGAGAAAGATATGCATAAGTTGTATGTTGAGCCAAAAGTCATACAAAATGTTGAGTTGTAAGTTGTAAGCTATGAAACCAAAAGTCATAGCTCTGCATGCAGCCACTTTTGAACTATAATTTCTTGTTTCTTAAAAATGTATTTCCTGTTTCTTAATAAGCCTAAATCTTAAAAATGCCTACAACTTTTGAACCAGTTGAGCCTCAGGAATTTTAATTTGACCAAAATCGTTCATTTTCAACGTAGGTTATTCTGAACAGTTTAGTTAGTTGATACAGAAACGAGTTTAAGACCAGCAGACAATGAAATTGTTTTGTAGGGTGGTCCTAAACTTTTTTATGACACCGTATGTTAAAAATTCCTGCGCTTATAAGTACAAAGTCTACAAACATTGTAGGGATTCGCGAAGAAAGTGTATTGCATCAACGCGGTAAGCGTTTTACACTACCGAGTCACTAGACCTGTAGTGAGTGCGTGCGCGCGCTCGCGTGGGTTAACAAGCCATAAAACAAAGACGCTCGTGGCACGGAAAAGTAAATCTAATGAGCTGTAATTGACCCTCTAGTTAGTTCAATGTAAATAATTACATAAAAAAGGCAATTAAAATACACGCACGCACTCAACGGCCAGAAATGACATGTGACTCACTTCTACATAATATACGTGACTTAATTTAACATGACTTTTATTTACGTGACATGACTTTTATATGAACGATTTCAATATTACAATAATGAAAACAACATTTTAATAATTTATTTTTTGGGTGGGGGGGATTTGCTTACTAACTAAAATAACATATACGAGGTGTGATCAACAAGTATCAGGATTGATACTGGCAATGCCAAGTCAGCTGACTTGGCTCCAAAAGAGCGACACGTATGTTTACTTTACAGTATACTAATGACTCGGTATAAGTTTTATAATAACAGCTGATCTGCTTTGTTTACAAACCCCCATTGTTGTGTTATGTGTTAATCTCATTTGGCGCATTCACCATGTCAGAAAAAATTGATCAGAGAATTTGTATCAGATACTGTCAAAACGTTGGTGAAACGTGTAAAGATACATTTGAAAAGTTTATGGGGAAGATTGTATGAGTCGTACACAGGTTTATGAGTGGTTTTAGTGTTTTAAAGATGTTCGTGAAAGTGGTGAGAGTGACGAGCGTTCAGGAAGGCCTTTAACCAGCAAGACTGACTTGTGCGTGCTGCTGAAAGAGAAAACCGTCAAATCACCATTCGTGAGCTAGCAAATGATTTAAATATTGGTTTCGGATCAGTTCAGTCTATTCTTATTGATGAGTTGCGAATGAGACGTGTTTCTGCAAAGTTTGTACCAAACGTGCTCACAGCTGACCAAAAATATGCCCGGGTGTCAGTCGCTCACGACCTGCTTGAAAACGATGAGAACTTCATTAAATCGATCGTAACTGGTGACGAATCATGGATACTATTATGGATACGGTTTATGGATACGATCCAGAAACTAAGGCCCAGTCTTCAGCGTGGAAGACCCCAAATTCTCCAAGACCAAAAAAGGCAAAACAGAGCCGAAGCAAAGTCAAGAACATGCTCATAGTTTTCTTTGATCACAAGGAGATTGTTCATCATGAATTTACTCCACCAGTCCACAGTTGAAACAGTAAACCAAGAGTACTACATTCCTGTTTTGAGGCGACTGAAGGATGCGATTCGACGAAAAAGGTCACAGTTGCACCAGAGTAGTGAACGGTGGCTTCAACACGACAATGCGCCCGCCCACACGTCACATGCTGTTCAGCTGTTTCTTGCCAAACACAACATTCCACATCTTCAGCAATCTCCATATTCGCCAGATTTGGCTCCCTGTGACTTTTTTCTCTTTCCGAAGATAAAAAATCAATTGAAAGGGAGATCATTTCAAGACACAGACAAGATAAAGAAAATGCGACGAGGCATGTAAAAGTTTACTTAAGGCTCTTACAGAAGATGACATTAAGACATGCTTCGAACAGTTGGGAAAGCGCTGGAAGAAGTATGTGGCTGCGGAAGGGAACTATTTTGAAGGGGATAAGTTTACAAATCTGTAACTCTTGTATATTTATGTAAATAAAATGAATCCTGATACTTTTTGAACACACCTAGCTAGTACATGCAATTTCATTGAGTAAGGTGCGGAAATCACAAAGGGCAACGGAGACGTTTGAATCTCTTTCATACAAGGATTTCCGATGGTCGAGGGAAGATGTTGATTGCTCGATCTGATGGGACGTACTCTTGTACCTAAACGTATGTTATTCATTATGTCACGGCTGCAAGTCATATCGATCGGCTAGTATCGTCATAAAACGTACATCACTTTTCTAGGAAGAGGTAGGAAAAAATCTCCGCTATCGATTCACTGGCAGCTGCCATGGATGTGTCCTGCGTGTGTCCATTATGGCAAGTAAAAGACTTGTTACAAGACATTGGGTAACGTTGCCCATCGTCGAGGTAGCGTTTGATACCCAGAGAGGAGAGAGAGAGTGAGATAGATAGATAGAGAGAGAGAGAGAGAGAGAGAGAGAGAGAGAGAGAGAGAGAGAGAGAGAGAGAGAGAGAGAGAGAGAGAGAGAGAGAGAGAGAGAGAGAGAGAGAGAGAGAGAGAGAGAGAGAGAGAGAGAGACAGACAGACAGACAGACAGACAGAGACAGCGAGAGAACCGTCTCCACCTTGCACGTCTGAGGTAGGTACAAGCTCCAGCAGCACCGGCTACGCGGATTCCAGCGATACCACCAGTTCAAGACTGTCGGCCAATGTAGAGTCACTGAAAGCTGAATCCGCGATTCAGTAATCCTATTAATTATCACTTCCAATGCAGCCGAAGATCAGTGTATGTGAGCATGGTCTTTCCGAAAGATAAATGTTACCGACTTTCAGGGGCTGTAAACCATTGAGAATAAACTCTTCACGCAGGATGTTGGTAGGCAACGTTCGCTGTAACGTGTCCACGACATGGAATACGTATTTGAAATACATATGGAAAAAATGGGTGCGTCGTGGGACACACGCCAGAAGTGAGAACTTCAGTGTCGAGTGACGACTGAACCGATTCAACGTGTAAAAGGTTGCCGGTATGTATTTTGAGTAAGAGAGTTTTTACTATAAAGAATTAAAATTCAAATAAGAGTGAACAGATAATTAAATGAAACGAGGGCGTAGTTGTGTTATATGTATTTTAGTATCAGAAATCGATATTTATAATGAACATGAATAGACTCATATCACACGTCGTTTCATTTGCATATATACAAACAATATGTTGCAATGTGTAATTGTTTTCAATGTAACATAATAATTCACACAATATTTAGTTGAAAAGTAGAATGTGATATGCGCAGTATAATACCGGTAACACAGCTTTTTCTTTAAATAAATTATAAAGTAACTAAATTACAAAATCGACTTTTGAAGCACAACAAAACTTCTAGCCAAATCTATATCTATATAAGCCAAATACCACTGACTGACTCACTGATCACGATATCTCTGAAACCACTGAATGGATATCAATGAAACTTTGAACATAGCTTCATCATAGGTCTTAGGTGCTCACTAAGAAACGGTTTTAAAAACTTTCACTCCTAAGGGGCAAAAAACCAAATACTGAAATTTATCGCGGGAATTGCATACATGGTAAATGAAGTGGTTGACATCTCAGTTTACTGGAAACCCCGAATACATTTAGTCCTGAGTTTTTTATCATTGTTTTAAATTGAAAAAAACTTCGTTGTTTGCAGGTTCTTATAGTCGAGAAAATTTCGAAGTTCAATTAATTAATAAATGTATGTCCTTTTTTTCTCGGAAACGGCTCTAACGATTTTCTCGAAATAAATAATAAATAGCTGTTGCTATGAATGTAAATAAACAAACTAAGAGTTGAGAATTTGTACAATCTATCTAATCCTATACTATTAAGCGAGCAATAATTGTATTGAACGATTTTCTCGAAAGTTGGTACTTAAGGGTATTTTGATACCAGAAATCGATTGGACTCGGTCAAATTTTCCGCAAAATTCGTTTAACCCTTTAATGGGCTATGGGAAGTATACTTCCCAGTGTATTTTTTTCTACAGGCAGTTATATTCATACCAAGGTGAGTGTTAATATTTTTACTTGTTAATTATGCAATTAACATTGCATAAATATGCAATTATGCAATTATTCGGTTATTATTTTTCTTAAGGTACAATGGAACACATATCCATCGATGGTGTAGTGGTGCCTCATCGAATAGTTTCCATGACAGGTGATGGATCACGTTTTTTTACTCATTATCATGCCTCATGTACGATACTGACTCACAAGCTAATGATTTGCGGGCCACACATGCAACACGTGCAACACATTTCCAATAACTGGCGAAGGTTCAAGCCCTTTACTATGATGCCGTGTGGGACCATAAATTACAGAACTAAGACACAATACCAATCTCATATGTCTCTTCGCACCACATACGCTACTTGCAGTGAAATCATGGCTGCTGGTGAACTTTACCCATATGATATTCAAGTATATCGAGATGGCGCGTTGATCATGAGATTTGGGGGGCCCGACGAAGGGAAGCCAGTTATAAGAATGAAGTGTTCAGGCCCCATGATGTCGGCACACTTTGAGCCAATCATTCCAGTAGATGAAATGCCAACACCTTATGACCAACAATCGTCCCTAATGCAGACGCCGCCTACGTTAATTCCGGTAGACGTACTGTTACCAACAACTGCTTCTCACAGCCCTCCTCCAGTGCCTGACGAAGT
The DNA here is from genome assembly GCA_034769895.1 of Magicicada septendecula. Lineage (NCBI taxonomy): Eukaryota > Metazoa > Arthropoda > Insecta > Hemiptera > Cicadidae > Magicicada > Magicicada septendecula. The sequence goes on along the minus strand of CM068369.1, from coordinate 509,001,729 downwards.
AACAGAACCAAAAACCCAGGACCACTCTCATGAAAGTGAAGTAGCTCCTCCCTGTACGAAGCGACGAGGAAGGAAACGTCGTGCCAGGTTCAGTGACTCCAGCAAAAGAAAAAGGCACAGAGAAGCTGTCAAAAAGTATTCAGAGAATAATCCTGAAGTAAATAGAAAGGCAGTTAAAAAGTACAACGAAAAAAACCCTGAAGTTCATATCACAGCAGTTAAAAACTATAATAAAAGAAATCCTGAAGCACACCGAGCATCTGTTTCCAAATACACAGAAAAACATCCACAAGTAAACAGAGAAGCGGTGAGAAAATACAATGAAAAGAGGTCACTTATTCCCTGGAAGATAAAATCTTTGTCGGGCTTTAAATATGACTGTAATACTGACTACAACAATGACAAGATTTTATCTATTGGTGATTTTATACAGTGTAAATGGTGTAATGCTAACAAGTGGAAAGAGGAAAGTCCTGGGTTATGTTGTAGCAACTGAAAAGTCCACCTTCCTCTCATTAAAGAACTACCGGAACCTCTCCACAGCCTTCTCACAAGTGAACATCCAGAGTCTGAACACTTTTTGGTAAACATAAGAAAATATAATGGTTGTTTCCAAATGACATCTTTCGGAGCCAAAGAAATAAAAGAAGGGAACTTCACGCCAACTTTTAAAGTACAAGGTCAAGTCTACCACAGGATAGGGAGTTTGTTGTCTTCACCTCCAAACAATCCCTCATTTTTACAAATATATTTCCTTGGAGACGACGAAAAGGAGACAAACACTAGATGTAACAATTTTCCAAACGTAAAGCCTTGGTTAGTTGCCAAACTTCAAAAACTGCTTCACAATCACAATTCTTACATAAACGATTTCAAAACAGCGTTGGAAAGTGTTCCAGAAGGCCAGGAGTTCAAAGTGGTAATCCATGCAGACAGAAAGCCCGTAGATGGACATAGGGGTCAGTTCAATGCACCCACACCAAGCGAGGTGGCTTTAGTGATCATAGGCCAGGAGTTTGCAAAGAGGGACATCATTCTCCACAGCAGAGATTCTAAGTTACAGCGCATAAGTGAAACTCATCGATCTTATGACGCTTTGCATTATCCGCTTATGTTCTGTCGTGGGGAAGATGGTTACTCCATTGCCATTCCACAGTGCGACCCAAACACTAAAGCCCCTCTAAAAAAAACTGTTTCAGCTTCAGAATTTTACTTATTCCGCATAATGGAGAGAGATGGCCAGCAAAATTATTTGTTACTTTATCGCAGTCTCCTGAATCAAATTTTGGTTGATATGTACGCCAAAACTGAGACAGAAAGACTCAACTTCGTAAGGAACAATCAGAGTAAGTTGCGGACCGAAAACTATGTGCATCTGCGGGACTCCATGTGCAAAAATGATGGGCAAGCCAATAATATAGGCAAAATGGTTGTTTTACCTTCCAGCTTTACAGGTGGACCCCGTTACATGCACGAGCGGTCTCAGGACGCCATGACATATGTACGCAAGTACGGCCGTCCTGATCTGTTCATCACATTTACATGTAACCCTAAATGGACCGAAATACAAGAAGCATTAAGTGCACGACAAAAGCCTCAAGACAGAGACGATATTATTGCCAGAACATTTCACCTCAAAGTAAAGAAAATGATGCATGTCTTGACAAAAGACAATGTTTTCGGTCCAACAAGGTGTTACACGTTAACTGTGGAATAGCAAAAAAGAGGTTTACCGCACGTGCACATACTGCTCTGGCTGCAGGATAGGATCATGCCCCATCAAATCGACAGTGTGATAAGTGCAGAGATCCCTGATCCTGAAGTCGATCCTGCCCTTCATGACATTTTTCATGGCCACAATGATTCATGGCCCTTGTGGAAATGTTAACAGAAACTCGCCCTGCATGGTAAACGGCCAATGCACAAAGAGATATCCGCGGCCTTTAGCAACACAAACTCAAACTGCGGATGACGGTTACCCCCAGTATCGCCGACGGTCTCCTGCCGATGGTGGTTTCTCGGTCAACATTAAAGGAGTTGATCTTGACAACCAATGGGTGGTACCGTACAATCCTGTTCTTTCCCGCTCTTTCTTAGCCCACATAAATGTTGAACTGTGCAACTCCGTCAAGTCGATAAAGTATATTTGTAAATATGTGAACAAATGCAGTGATCAGGCAGCGTTTAGGTTGAAGAATGAGTGGGATGAAGTTTCTAAGTACGAATCAGGTCGCTACATCAGCACTTCCGAAGCGGCTTGGCGTATTTTCTGTTTTCCTATTCATGAAAGGTTCCCACCAGTAGTGCAGTTAGCAGTCCACCTTGAGAACGGCCAGAGGGTATTTTTCACTTCCGACAACCTTCTGGACAAAATCCAACATCCACCAAAAACCATATTAACAGCATTTTTCGAACTCTGCAAAACCGATTCCTTTGCCAGAGGCCTTCTTTACTGTGAGGTCCCAACATACTATGCCTGGAAAAATAACCAGTTTTTCAGAAGAAAGCAAGGAAAAGGCGTTCCAGGACATCCAGGAGTAAAAAAAGATCATGTACTTAGGAGGGTATATACTGTACATCCTAACAATGTCGAGTGTTGCTATCTGCGTCTCCTGCTACACGAGATTCGAGGACCAACGTGTTTCAATGATCTTAAAAAGGTATCTGGTATAGTTCATCCAGTCTGCCTGTAGAGCATTAGGGTTGTTGGAAGACGACATGCAATGGGACCTAACCCTTGCAAGAAGCTTCCATTTCAGATTCGCCTCACAAGATCCGAGAGCTGTTTGCTGTAATATTGGTGTTTTGCCAAGTTGCAGATCCCTTAGCACTGTGGGAAAAACACAAAGAAAGTCTATCAGAGGACATAAAAAGGCAGATTGAGATTGAAAGTCATGGTTTAGAGATTGAACTTTGCAATGACACAGTTTACAATAAATGCTTACTATGTCTTGAAAATATGATCTTTTCTATGTTAAACCAATCTCTCCAAGACTTCGGTTTACCTCCACCAACTCAAGACACAAACATTATTACAGTCAATCGCGAGTACCTGAAAGAGCTCTCCTACAATACAGTTCAGCTTTCTGATATGGTTGCTGAGAACTTTCCTAAACTTAATGCGGATCAGAAGAACGCTTACAATGAGCTCATTGCCAACATTGATGATGGACTCGGTCAGCTGTTTTTTCTCGACGCACCTGGTGGCACTGGAAAAACGTTCCTACTAAACCTACTTCTTGCCAGCGTTAGGAAAGACAGAAAGATTGCCATCTCTGTGGCTTCTTCAGGTATAGCAGCTACATTGCTGGATGGAGGTAAAACAGCTCACTCTGCCTTTAAACTGCCTCTGAATTTAAACATCTCCCAGACTCCACTCTGCAACATTTCAAAACAAAGTGACACAGCCAAGGTCTTGAAAGAGTGCAAGTTAATAGTTTGGGATGAATGCACCATGGCTCACAAACGAGGGATAGAAGCCCTAGACAGAACTTTACAGGACATTCGTAGCAGTAAAAACCTGATGGGTGGAATAACAGTACTACTGGCTGGAGACTTTAGACAGACTTCACCTGTTGTGCCTCGGGGAACACGACCAGATGAAGTTAAAGCCTGTCTGAAGTCGTCTTACCTCTGGCCCAAAGTTCAAGTTCGTTCCTTAAGAGTAAACATGCGGGTGCATCTTAAGGTGATTTTAAAGCAGAAGAGTTTTCAAGCTTACTGTTACAGATTGGCGATGGAGTTAAAAGAGGAAGATGGAAAAGTTAACATTCCAAACAACCTATGTGAAGTTGTAAAAGACCTTAAGACTTTGACAGATAAAATATACCCAGACTTATGAATATGAGTGACTTATCTTGGCTCAAAGAAAGAGCTATTCTAACCCCAAGAAATGAGACAGCAGCAATCATTAACAACTTATTGTTAGAAAAACTTCCAGCCGATGTTGTAAAATATCAGTCGGTAGATTCCGTAGTAGAGGTAGAAGACGCTGTGCATTATCCGGTAGAGTTCCTCCACACGCTCAACCCTCCAGGAATACCCCCACATAACCTTCACCTAAAAGTTGGGGCTCCTATTATGCTGCTGCGGAACTTAATACCACCGAAACTTTGCAACGGTACCAGACTGCAGGTAAAATCTTTACATAAGAACGTTGTTGAGGCAACTATATTCACTGGCTGTGGTTCTGGAGAAACAGTTTTCATACCTCGCATTCCTTTGATCCCGTCAGACTACCATTTTCAGTTTAAAAGACTACAATTTCCCATCAAAGTCTGTTTTGCAATGACAATCAACAAAGCTCAAGGACAGTCTTTGAAAATGGCTGGCGTAGATCTGAGGGAAGACTGTTTCTCTCATGGCCAGTTGTACGTTGCCTGTTCAAGAGTTAGCACTCCTGACAGTCTGGTTATTCTTCAGCCAGAAGGAAAAACTAAAAACTTTGTGTACAAAGAAGTTCTTTAATGATCCGATGATTAGTTCTTCATTACAAGTTCATAAATTGAAGAAAAATCTGAAATGTTTTCATACTCAACACAACTTCATATAACAAAAATGTTTAATGTTTATTTTAAATAAAATACATAAGATGTTTTAATTATTTATTTATAAGAAACCTACTTTAATTGAACTTTATTAATTAAATAAGATTTTCATTACGTACAACGTGAATCTCCGTAGCGAAGCACGGGTATTTTGCTAGTACAATATAAAAACCAGAATCGACTTACGGATCAACTAAGAAATGTACAGTGTAAACAAAGATACAAAATACTCTTTCGACATTTCAAACATGTACACAAACAGTCTCATTGACGATGCTATAAATATTGTAATAAAAATCACTGGTTTTAAATTGTTTTTATAAATTAAACAATTAGGAAATTGTGTAAATATATTAGGCTAATAATGAACTAAGTACAAGAAAAGGATTTCAAAAGTATTCACCTCTCAGCATGAGTACATTTTCTTTTACCAAAAGTAAAATTACTTTTAATTTTTACGTTATTCTTGAATTAATATTTAAACATTTAGAATTCCCTCACATTCATTAAAATGTTACAATTTGCTTGAAGCACAAAAATTTGTGGTAGCAGTGATATTTTTGATTAGCTATGTGGGAAAAAGGTTTGATTGACCTGGCAACACTGCTTCTTCGTTTCATCTATTTTGTGACGCATTGAATCAGTTTACTGCCCTAGGAGCGAGAGGTGAAGGGAGTGAGGCGGGCACGATGGTCAGTATACGATGTTCTCACTTTAAAAAGTCTGACTTCATTGTGGACTTGCAAATGTGTTTACTGAAAAGGAACTCAATGTTGAAACGTCGGTAAATTTCAGTGAACTCTTCATACACCGCGAAGGGCTTCATTTGCAAACACATCAATTAATGTACGTTTGACTCATGTAAATTATTTTATTAGCAAAAACTAACATGTTACTTCAGTGGTGTAACTACCAATACATTACAGATTAGATCTTTGAAACCTAACTCGTGTGCCCAAACTTATATAGGAGCCTGCCCTAGTTTTTGAACCAGGAGCAGGAGCCGCGGTTCAACCGGATCCAGCAGTAGCAGAATAGGTGGAGGACAGAGATTTAAATATAATTAAATCACTACCGACTCGGAACACAAAGTTTTTTATATGTAAAAACACAAAAGTTTTACCTTATAGCCTGAACCGGTTTTCGCTTTTAAAAAGCTTCTTCAGAGGCTGCCGTTGGGAGCACTGTCTGTCTTGTTGTTGGCGACGGTATCGACTTTTGAAAGATCGATGTTGTGTGTGTGGGGTGTGATATGTTCGAATAATGCGTGTGATTTGAATTGTGTCTGTTCGTTTAGGATGTCGTTTTTAAGTGTTTTCGTGTGTTTGTATATTTCCAATAGTTCTAGAGTGTCTAGTTTTCGGCCTTTTGTGTGTACGTGTAGAATGTCCATGTTATTGTCGATGTTTTTGTATAAGTGGTTTGCTTCAATGAGGTGGTTTGCAAAGGTGGATTCTGTAGTGCAGTGGAGTGCCTTTGTCTGTTCAATGTATCTTTGTTTGAAGCTACGTCCTGTCTGGCCTATGTAGAATTTGTTGCAATCTGAGCAATTTAGTTTGTAAACACCAGGTAGATCGAATTTGTTTTGTGCTTTGTGTGTGTGTTTTGGTAGTGTGTGTTCTGCTTTGTTAGTAGTTTTGTACGCGATTCTGTATCCTGCTTTTTTGAATTTGTGGGCTATTTTTTCAGTTTGTTTGTTGATGTTAGTGTTATGAATGTGTTGTTTTCTGTCTTTGTCTGTTGTTTGTTTTGTGTTTTGTGTAGGAGTTTATTGACTATTGACTTTGTGTTCCGAGTCGGTAGTGAATTAATATTATATTTAGTTAAGTGACGGACACGTCATGGACAACGAAATCCAAGATAAAGATTTACTTAGTGAAATTAATTCACACAAACACCTAGGGAGCAATATAACAGAATCCGAATTGCACTTTATTGAGACTAATATTATCATGAAATAACGTCAGCGGTGTCACCAAAAGTAGTGCGTGAAGGAACCACAGCCATGGCCGACTCTAGCAGAAGGCCGGAATATTAAACGTGGCAACACTGGAACCAGCTGATATTTGAGGCCGACGATCTCTTAATTTATGTACTTCAATAATCGGATCGCGTCATTTTTAATTGCCGGTTAACAGCAGTTTTAGAATTCTTCATTTTTTGCAAATTAAAAAGTTTATTGTGTAAAATACTGTTACATTACTTAAGAAATATAATAAATAACTCATTCGTATGATACGAACTCAATAATTCGAAGAAAATTAATTCATTAGGCCTAAAATTAATTCACTAATTTCTTCAACTTAACGTATGGTACTAAGTGCGCCTGTGCACTATAATTAAGGTTTAGTTATAAATTTTTTAAAATGTCAATTACTTTGGGTACAGAAATGACATTCGGAAAGTCTTAGAACACCATTTAATTATAATAGATGTGTCCCATAAATTTTCTTTACTGTCAACAAAACAAAAAGTTGAAAACTTGTAAGAATAAAGTATATATACCTTACACATAAGTTCACAAAATCTTCATCTTTGTAATTACTTTTACAACCAGGAACACAACACTTAAGTGGTACATCACTGACAAACCTACACTAAATGAATTATGTACAATTTACTATTTCCGTTGACTAACGTTTTGTTATAAATTAATATCGGAAGGTTACTGTAAGTTAAAAATTCTAAGCACCTATCCTAGTTAAGCTTTATAAACACGTGCAAATTTTAATTTAGGTTATGTTTCAATAAGTACGTGGGTTGACCAACACGTGTTTGATATAAAATTAAGTTAAGTTCATAATATAATAATTTAATAATTAAGTAATTCATATATAATACGAATTCAATAATTCAAACAAAAATTAATTCATTAGGCCTAACAGTAATTCACTAATTCCTTCAACTTAAATGTATAGTACTAAGTGCGCACAGAGCTATAATTTAGATTTAGCTATAAATAGGCTTACTCATGATTTTAGTAATGCTATGAAATTAAATCAAAATATAACGTGTTCACTTTAGTTAACTTATTTCACTATGCTACAGGGCTCAGATGCAAGTTTCTACGTTTAATATTCCGGCATTCTACTAGAGCCGGCCATGTACCCGCACAAACAGGGTCAAAAGAATAAAGATCAGTAGAAGATTTTCAGACATGCGGTTGGTGACATATATTTAGAAATAATGCTTACGATAGAAAATCACTGGTAAGACCCCGGCTAAAAATTAAGAAGCAAGTCTCGTGACTAACGTAGGAGAAACAGATTTTCCACAATTGAAGAAACTGGGTAGTGACAAATCAGATGGAGAGCTGCCAACAAACCAAATTGGATTGAACTAGAGAGAACTAGTCACGAATTACTCACAAGGGAAATAAACACGTGGCACTACTTTCTTACGGAAGGTACAGTGTGTTGGACGATTACTAATGAAGTCCACGTGCTCCGTAGGTGACCGAATCTTCGTGCATACAAATTAGACTTACATTGTGATCTTCCATTAGTCTCATATATCACGGGCCTATGTGGGATATTGTTTCAGGGGGAAAAGAGTTCAACAAAAACTGCAGGGAGATATATTATAGTCATCCATCTCCTAAGAACATCTCTGTAGACACACATATGAATGAATTGTACACCCCTTCGGCAAAAATTCAGTTCGCACAGCACCTTGGTTGTCGAAGGAAAGAATAAACTCCACCTTTCCGGTAGAAGAAGCCTTACGACGTTTTTTTTTGCAGAGGATGTTTCCACTCACGTCCAACTCCGTTCGTTTCTGATGAACACATCATTCAACTCCAGTCACAGTTTTGTTCAGAAGGTCATTGCCTTCCTTTTCATAATGTCACGCCATTACAGAACAGTCTACACGTTTCTCGGCTATCCCAGCGGAACCAGCTGTAATGTTGTGTGCGTGCGTGACTCTTAACGTGCGTCAACGAGGCTATTCCAGACCACTGTGTTCAAGGCCGCAATCAATTACGTTCTAGTATTTTCGATTAATGGTTGACGCGTATTAAGGATTATTCTGGAAAACTTGTGCTATCTATTTAAACAATGACAGCTTCCGCTTAGAGTCAGTCTTACGTCGGCGATTACTCAGTTGAATTTTATGTCGGGCGATTTACACAGTGCGTCTCAAGTGGTGTATTAGTGAAAAGTGATTATAGTGCGAAGGAATGCTTTATAGTTGACATTATTATTTGTGTGGACAGATTAACTTGAATTATTGTACGACTATAATCTTGTTGAATAACTTGTTGATTACAAACTGTTAATTGTGATAATTAAAACTTGGTTATTAGTGATTTCATTGGTGTTTTGTATTTTGTTTTCCACTGTACCGTACGACGATCAGTGAGACCGTCGTAACAGTGATGATCCAAACATATGACTGAAAATGTCTCTCCTTATGTTTTTCTGCACCCATTGAGCGCATATTTTTAAACATTGCAGAAGCTCAGAGATGATGTAGTGAACATTTCCATGCGAAATACGTCTACTTAACCCTATTTCGTCTATGGTAATTCCCTATTTGCAAGTAACAACACGTACACCATTGTCATCCGTTGTGCCTAGCCGTTAACCATACTCGAAGATATTCATGCGACCATTTATGAACAACTTGCACCATTTTGCGATGGCCTGGCGTGAAATTGCTATGTTACCACAAACGTCCCTCAACTGTTGATGAATTTCAGTAGTGTCACACCTCCTTCATCATCATCAACCGTGGCTATACAATCCTTGGTGGGTCTTGGCCTGCTCCAAGAGTCGATTCCATTCCTCTCTATTGCTTGCCCTGGCTTTCTTATGTTCAGCTTTCCGAAGTCCTCCTCTATCTGGTCTTTGAATCTACTTCGGGGTCTACTCCTTTTTCTACCACCCATTGGTTTCTGGTAGAAAATATGTTTCGCTGTACTTCCTCCATTCTCTTTATATGTCCAACCCACCTTAGCCTGTGTATTTTGATTATCCTGACAGTGTCCGGCTCTTTGTAAAGGTGGTATAGTTCATAATTATAGCGCCTGCGCCACATTCCATTTTCTTGTAATCCTCTAAATATTGTTCTTAGAATCCGTCTTTCACAGCAACCTAGAAATCTCTCGCTATTTTTTGTCATTGTCCAGGTTTCTGAAGCATATGTCAACACTGGCCTGATAAGTGTTTTGTAGATTTTGCATTTCGTGCTTCTTGAGATGAAGCTAGATGTCAGGTGCTTTTTTAATCCATAATATGTTTTATTTGCGAGATATATTTTCTTTTTATTTCAGTGTTGATGCCGTAAGTGCTGTTTATCTGTGAGCCAAGATATATGAACTCTTTTACTGTCTCTATATTTTTTGTGCCTATTTCAAGGTTTTGATGAGTTGGGTTGAATGCTAGTTTGTTGGGAGCATACATATATTTTGTTTTCTCTAAGTTTATCTGCAGTCCAATTTTACTTGAGTCTTCCTCCAATACTGTTAAGGCACTAATGAGATCTCGTCACACCTCCTTGCCCGCACAAAACGAGTCACTGATCGGATTTAAACGCTACTTGCGAATGACGTGACATGTTACTAACGGATTAACCGTTACTGCCAAATGGGAAACGTTAGGAGTAGCTGAAGGAAAACAGTTTTAGTAGTGTTGTCAGAAGTTTCATCAAAATATTTGTTTTAGAAAAATATATGCACCTAACTTTTTCACTGCTCCTCGTATTTTTGCATTCGTAATATTAATTCGTTGTTTGAAGTAGTCGATTAATGTGTCATAGCTTCAAGTGAAGCTTTAACCCTCGCAGCTCACCGTGGGGTCTAGTTTGATTTAATCTAGCACCCAGCCGATTTTTGTTTTCGAAATTCTCTCTTACTAATGTAATATACAGTAAGAAAATTTTGTATTCTATGCTAGTATTATTCTCATCCCAGCTACAACCAGTTTTCAGCTACTTGACCTGTGCCGATTCTAAAAATTTATCGTGGCGTGTTCGGTATTTGCTGTACTGTATTTAGCGGTAGCAGCAATTGAGATAAGTAATCTGCAACTGTATTACCATAAGCGCGGTGCTTGATTGGTGCTGCCCTCTAGCGTGAGCCACGGGTTGCGAGATCAGAAAGCGGAAATAGTTTCTAGAAATCTTTGTCTCGCTCTGAACGTCGTCTTGTTAGCTGCGTCTTTTTTTTTCTCCGGCAGAGAAGAATTTGTTGCACCATCTTCAATCTATGGCAGGCTAAATCTATACAGATCTGCGGTAAGTTACGGCAATATTATTATATATATCTATTTAAAGTTTTACAATTGAAAAATTGTTTAATAAGGCCACATTAAGTTGATTCAGATAACCTTTTACGCCACCACGTGTTGAGTTGTGCAATACGTAATTTAAAGGTAATTTTTTTTTGGTAATATAGTAATACTATATTAAATTCACATGTCTTAACTAAGGCACCAAAATTGTAAATGCAAAAAGTATTTGTTTAAATAGTACAGACATAGATGTAATCTGATAACCTTATTACGCCGCCTCGTGGTGAAAAGTAAAATGCGTAATTCTGAGTAAGTTACATGCAACCTTTATTAGTAATTATAGTAACACTATATCAATTTCAGAAAGCTTACTAAGGCACCAGAATTGAGAACAATGTAATTGCCAAAAGGTATTTATTTAATAAGTATAGATATGATTGTAATCAAGTAACCTTTCGGACCACGTGGCAAAAATCAGAATATGTGTAAATTTTATTAAAAGTGTAACAAGCCGAATAATTAGCTAATCAAAATTGAATTATGTTAACCCACATGGGTAAAGTTTATTAATATGAAATTTAACAGAACTAAATATTTTCAAATAGGGCCTGTTGGCCATATAACCTTGCCAAGTGTGTCAATTATCATATTTAAATAGCCCTAAAGCTGTGTTTATTTTATATGTGGGTTTTGGGTGTGTGTGAAGTTTCTGGGGGAATTTGTTTTGTGTACTCTCGCTGATAAAATGTTGTATGATCAGGGTCCCTCGCTGAAGACGGGGACAGCTCCACCCTGAACTTGTAACATCCGGATTCTCTCTCTCCACTTCATCTGCCGGAGGAGAAGAGCGAAGACTAACACAAACACCCTATCATGAAAGTCAGATGATCACCACTTCACACCCATGGAAAAATTAAGGTGAACTCAATCCATGTTATATATTCTTTACACATTGTGATGTAACTCACTAGGGCCAGTGGACATTCAATTACTCAACAACATGACTTTAAGTTTTAAACATTTTAATTGGGTCCCCGATTAACGGGACAGAATAGTGCGTGAACTGGGAGGGGAATCTTTTGTAAATTTTATTAATTTGTTTGTATAATCTGTGAGCTCAGAGGCTGACATGCATCTGTGGCTGCTCACCATTCAAACGTGCAATTCCTTCTTATTTTCAGTATAAGGGTTTCATTACTGCTACTAATTCACTTAATCAACTTGTGATTTCTCTGTTTCAATTTAGTGTTCATTTTATATATTAATTTCTCATTTTTAAATTCAGTTTGGATTATATAGGGATAGAAGTTTCTTTGGTAGTTAAGTCGGGTCACAAGTTTAATCCTGTACAGGTGCATGTCCATGCAGAGTTAAACATGCTGTTGGGACAGGTTGAGTTATGCACTGTCATGCCTATGAACATGTCGGTCTTTGGGCCAAAATTACTTTTAAAAAGGGTTATAAGGTTTAAAAACTATATAAGGGTTATAAACTTAACAATATTTATCAATATATAAATTCTTTTAATTAATTATGATCACTGGGGTGTTTACTGTATTCTAAATTTTATTTCTCCCAGTCTAAGTGCCCAGTGTGGCAGCATTTTATAATCGTATTAGGCACTTGGCCAAATTTTGAATTTATTATGTCCTGGGGACTACTGGTGTTGCATATATAATCAGATACACATGTAATGTGTTATGCACATATTAAGAATTAAAACCTGACATGGATTTTCATAAATTAATGACGTACCTCATGAAGTAGAAAAGGGTGTGGCAAGAGAGATATATGTTATAATTGTCCTGTATTGTGGAACATGTAGATGTATTGTATATTCGTGTGTGTATTTTGCGGGGTTCTATATGTATTGTACATATGTGTGTATTTTTGGGGGAGTTAGATATAGGGCTTATAAAAAGAAAATATAAAACATAGGGTTATATATATACATTTAATTTCTGATGACAATTCGGAAAGAGAGAATAAGGATTCTAATAATTAATTTCAAAATAGTTTTGTTAAGGAGTATGTAGATTTGTCTCTATTAATTTTTAATTAATATTTTTTTAAAGAGAATTAATTTATTCTTATTAACCTTGTCAAGAAGTATATAAATTTTTATCTCAATTAAGTTTCAATTGATTTTTTTTTAAGAGAAGATAGAAAATAAATTTTGGATTTATTAATAATTTCAAGTAACCTTTTTAAAGAAAATAAATTATTTTTAATTACCAATTTTTAAGGGGAAAATAGATTCTGAATGTTATATTTATTGATTTTGTAGGTAACAGAAAGGAGATAGAATAATAAAAGGATTTTATTGATTGTTAATTTTATGAGTTTTAATTGCAAGTCCCGTCTCACTGGATCCAGCGCATTTTTGGCTTCTCTAGGCTTTGGTCTAGTTTTAATTATCTTGTGGCCCCTCTTTAAAAAAAAAAAAAAAATTTTTTTACCAGTCAAAGTTAAAGAGGGGTTACAGACCTTGAGCAGTTGAGCAGTGATTGATTAAAATTTGTTTGTGGTTCTCTGGACCCCATTTTGAGGTTCATGTATACTTTTGGTGCAGTGTAGTATCTATTCTTAATGTTATTTTTTATAGACATTTGCAAACTGATTGTTAGTATTTCGTCTAGAAAAATTTATTTAGACATAATCATTTTTGATATGGCTTTGCGTTATTTAACTGAAGATGATATACGGATAGAAATTTTGAAAGGTGAATTTGAAAACGATTTTGGTGGTGACAGCTATGATCATGATCCCGATTTCATGGAAATAAAAGGGCCTTCAGATACAGAAGAAAGAGAATGCAGAGAAGAAGACGTTACGCTCTCTTTACCCGAAGATTGTCTGGTGGCAGGTTCACAAATGAATATGCTGGAAAATCTGGCTACCATGGATCCTCCAAGGAGAGGAAGAACAAGAGCTGAAGATATTGTGATTAACTAACCTGATTCAAAATGTGTAGCACATAATGTAAAAGCACAAAAGAACGCCTGGAAATTTACTTTTGATGATAATATTACTTCATCAAATACTAAACAAACAAATGAAGAAACACAGTGCAAGATTTCCACAGAAATCCACCGACAGAGTTTCCATAACAGTAATGATTCTTTTGAAATAATAGCCTTTTTGGCATTTCTTTATTTCTGCGGTGTAAAAAAGAATGTTCAAGTTAGCCTAGAAGAACTACGGTCAATAAAATTTGGAAGCTCATTGTAGAGACGCAAAGAAGATTTGAGTTTTTATAAAGTTCACTCCGATTAGAGTACGGATGTGTATTAAATGCATTAATTAAAGAAATGTGTTTATTTACAGTACTGAGATATTTTAATATTTTTTCTAGTATATATTTAAATAAAAAAAGAGTTTTTACATCATAATTAGATAAGTTTGTGTCATTTATTTTAAAATAAACACATTTCTAACTTCTTTTAGAGAAAATTGTGTTAACTTTTGTAAGTGGTTGCCGAAGGTCAGGTTTTCCTCAAGAACAGTCAGGGAAGAGATTTATTTGTTGACAACTAGATTAAAATTAATGTCTAGTTGTAAAAATAGATAATTAACATTTTTTAATGGGAAATTATACTTTTAATATTGGGGGTCCAGAGAACACCAGCGTGAGATGCGAAGGTACAAAATATAAGGGGCGAGGGTTAACTGTACATTTTTCACGCTCCACTTTCAAAATAAGATCACTAACGTAAAAACCAAGAGAACGTCTAATTCGTAACCAATTCAAAAGAAGTTTTTTTAATCACATTTCTTAAGTCTTTTACAACTTTAAGTAGCTCTTTCCAAACGTTAATCAATTTTTCCGTATTGTTACGGTAAAGACAGTAGGCTATTTAATCCGTACTTTTGAATTATGAGTACCGCTTTCTAAAACCAGGGTTAATTGAATTTGTTTTATAAACCTACAGAATTTTACTTTGACATCTCCATTTTACGAATTTTGCATCCACAATCCCTAAGAGCACACTTACCTGACGGACTGTTAGGTTCAAATTTATGTAAGCGGAATGATCCGAAACGAAAATAACATAACGAAATAACATCTAACAGTATTACAACAGTAGCCTAATACAGTATAGGCTATGAACTCTACAGTCTACCATGGGCGAATTCAGTATTTCATTCGGGGGGTTCAACAAAAAAGTGGTCAACCATAATATGTCTCCACTACGGTGTTGGTGTCGATGTGATGTTTAGGTTTTTCAAGGTATTGTATGCTTATGACCATATATTGTAAGGGTACATATCTTCAACATACATTTATGAAGCAACATGATAAGAATAAAATATTAAATGATTAACACTATGAATTAAAAGGGATGAGTCAGAGATAAAGGAATGGGTAGTTAACATAATTATGCGATCAAACAAATAAAGGTAATAATAAAAGTAACCTCTGATAAGAGAAATGTAGCAAACAACGAAACAAAACTTGAAAAAACGATAGTACAATGCGATTTAACCAAAATAACCCAATAGATATGGTAAGTGAGTAGGTAGAACAAGCCCCAACACCAATGATAGGATATATAAAAACAAATAAAATAATCAAAGGTAGACAAACAATACCAGAACACGAATAATACAGCAAAAAATAGTAACAAGTATTATATAGAGCATGTAAACAAAAAGTACACTACCAATAGTAATTAAGAGAAAACATTTGTTAATAGAATGTATGTATTATTAATAACCCATAGGGAGAGAAAAAATAGAACACAAAATGTAGAAAAATAACTATAAAACTGTGTTTTAAAACCCGATCCAAGAGTGAGAGATAGGTAGGAAGTGGTAACCATAAACAGTGAAGTGGTGGTAATATTAAAATAAACGACTTATAATTTTAAAAAAATAAGTGAATTGTGTTAAACTGTAAGAAACAGAATAGGTGTGAGGGTAAGAAGTATAAAAACATATTCTATTACCAATAGAAAGTTTATCTATATAGAATAGAGAGTATCAATACAATACTCACAAAATTGTTATGTTATTAAGTAAATGAAAAAGTAATTTGTTTTTTGATGTTTAAGGGAGTGTAAACCCAGAAAGCAGAAGTTTACAATAATATGTTTGTATTTATATATAAGTAAGGAAGGTATAAGGGGATGAATAGTATGAACATTTTAGTTAATGACATACAAGATAATAATTGTAATTTTTAATAAGAAGGAGTTATTACTATGTGATGAAGCGTATGAACATTTTGAGTAATGACATGCAATATAATAATTATGTTTAATGATAAGAAACATGGCTGAACCATATACAGACCATCAAGTTATTTATATGTTATGTTTTGTTAATAGATTTAAGTTAAATAGGTATGTGAGAAATGGGAGTAGGAGTAAAACTAATAATGACATAAAAAAATAACAAACAACAAATTAATAAATATAATATAAATAGAAAGTAAAGTATCAGATAGGAAATAATTTGGTAAAAGTATAATGACATGAATAAATTGTAAAAACAGTTCAATGTATTTCAAAGGCCAATAAGAACGAATGCAAACAAGCAAACCATATGTGCTTAGTAAATAATGTTTAAATAGAGCAAATTAAGAAATTCTAAGATGTTACAGTTTAGGCCTATCAATGACATAGCTGTATAAGTTCTGAAAACCAATAATCAACAATTGAATACTACAATTGGATGATATGACCAAATAAATTATGTAATTACAATTAAATAACCAGAATAACATGTAAGAATGGTGATAAATAATATAAATAAGTGAAATATGTATTAAAATAGAATAATCAGTTTTGTACAAAAACATTAGTACAGGGCCTAGATCAGCCTTATGAGATGTCAAATTGATCATTGAAAGAAAATAGGAACATCTATGTTAATATTTCAAGCATTGGAAATATCCCCAAGGAAAAATAACATTTATAAAATATTTATTCATTTTGAACAAAAAACCAGGATTTATAACAATAGTTTCAAATGTACTTAACCAATCAGATTCAAGCCGGTTACCATAGAAACAGAACGTTATTATAATTTTGAGCGTTAGGTAACGGGATTCCATTATTAACAATTCATAGTATAGACGCTTTACTGATGGGGACCTTTTAAAAAGCAAATAAGTATGAAGATCAAAAAGGAATGAAACCAAAGTGAATACCCGAAGTAAACAAGAGTTCCAGCTACACCAGGAGGAAGAATAAACGAAGTTACAAAATTAATAAGTAACTAAACATTGTAATAAAAGAAACAGACGCCAACGAAGACGACAACCCTATCCTTGAGATTAGATGCATGCATTAACAACAGCGAAGAAACCATTGACGATCGATAACACTAAAACCGTGATTGTGTTAAGTATAAATTAAATTATAATTAATTAAAAAACTAAAACTGATCCACTTTTCTTACAATAGAAAACTCTCACTATGAACTTGGAACTCCTATTTCTTTCAAAGATTAATAAAAAATATTTATGAACACCTGAAGTAACTATAAGATAACCTATGTTTAAAACGATAACACTGACACACTCTTTTAACACCACAGAGTTGAATTTAAGGTAAACCTCTTTCATATTTAATTACCACAATTGTAAGGTGGTGTACTTTATTTAAATATCTTGTTCTAAACTTTTTTCGTACTCAAAAGAATTCATTGGCAGCTTAATTTGTATAAATAAGAAGATACGGCGACCATCATGTCGCCAAACTAACTTGTGCTGCCACCCTGATCTCTACTGAGTAAAAAGTTAATTTATTGCCGAGGCTAAAAGTTATTATAATAATTTCAATTGTACAATAATTATTGAAAATTAATGAGCTACCAAGTTAAATAAACAAGTATGAATCGTTACTAGCTGTCCTGTAATTATTTCAAATGTATTATGTATGTTGTGTTTTGTAGCAGTGAATAGAATTATCTGACCAAATTTTATGTTGGCAACACGTCTCCCCAGACAAGCGAAATTCGAGTTCCCGCCAGTCTGCGAGTAATTCGGATCATTCATCACAGTACAATAAACCAACTGATATTAAAACTTTTAATTGTTTTTTCTGGAAAACAATTTGGCGCCTATCGGGAAGAAAAAACCAGTGAGTAAGGACAGGTAAGGACTAACAGACGACAACAAGATTCGGGACGGCTTATTAGTGCGATCGCGATCATCATAATCAGCGACAGTTAAACCAGACGAAAGCGAATTAATACAATATTCGTCTCAGTGGGTGTTACAACGTTTTGTCTGCTCAAATCCCGTGTTTGTCACCGAGTGGCACCGGACCTCCTCTAGGGTTGTAACACCCACTGAGTACGAATATATGAGCATACAGTACCTTGAAAAACCTAAACATCACATCGATACCAACACCGTAGTGGCGACTTTGTCCTCTCTTAGGGGAGGTCCGGTGCCACTCGGTGACAAACACGGGATATGAGCTGACAAAACGTTGTAACACCCACTGAGTACGAATATATGAGCGTAATACGTCTGTTGATACACAGAATTAATTATTATTGCATGTTATAAATAACATGTAGACAATAAAATTATACTGTATTATTTTTTTAACTGAGTTGGATATTTCGGTTGAGGTCGAGCCCCCAAGATTCCCTGTCAGCTGCCTACGCCCATGAGGTCTGTACTAACAACAGGCAACAATAGGAAGACTATAAAGTATGAAAATATGAAGAAATATATAAGAGACTGACACTGTACAGGATACAATACAAAAGATTATATTCTCGAAGTAATTCATAGAAGAATATGAATACCACGGAAGTTACAGTTATCCGACACACCTATTAGTTACTGCATAAGTGGGAAAACGTGTTCATTGTAATAACATAACAACATACTAAAAATGTCGGTATGGAAAACCAGACATTACTTCTATGTTATAAGATTTATATTTAAAATCATTTTCGAAATGAAATATTTCCATAGAAACTACTTATTTCTACTTCTTTCTTCAGCCTTAACCACACTACTATTGGTCACTAACCTCACGTTAGCGCACTCGATTTTCACTGACGATGGCAGTCGATGGCACTGCCGAAACGTCTGGTTTTGCAGAAAACATTGGACCACGGCCAAACAGCCCGGGAAGGAATTTTAACAACAAACTACTTCTATGTTGCCAATAACGTAGTACACATATACAAAATTATCCCCTCCCCCTTCATCTATAATTTTCATTTATAGAAAATTACCCCCTCACCCTTCAACTACCCTTTTCATTTATAGATATTTAATTTATCTTTCTACAGCGGATTATTATGACCTTCTTTTCAGGCTACTTTATTTATCAAAATTAAGTACTTTACTCTTGTTAAAACATAAAACGTTGCAGGTAAACTACTCCTTCCCCGTAACCGGTCTTCACCAAAATCAATAGGCCTTGAGTCCTCTACAATTCAGGGATGTATGCAAAAAATTATTTGATTCTGTTTGAATTTGCGGCAGTTATCGTTCGCCATAGAAAAATTTCTACACGCTTTTCGAAAAATGAGTTTTCTTCATGTTTTGTTCATGTACAATCAGAATCAGCCCTATCTCGAACACGATTTTTTTCGCCATCGCCATACTTCCATTTCCTTATGGAACATGGAAGTAAAAAATGTAGGAACAATACAACTTAAAAAATTATATAAATAGAAGTATAATTCTACTGACTCGGAACACTAAGTTTTTTATTGGTAAAAATGTAAAATTAACACACACACACACATTTTACATTTTTTCCACTAAAACACTTAGTGTTCCGAGTCAGTAGTATTATAGGGACGGCGAGTTAATTTTCAAACGGCCAGATGTGATTGTTGTGCGTTATGATATCAAGCGCTATTGTTGTGTGGTCAGTTCTGATGTAATTATAGGTACTGGGCGGCACAGCAGGTTCACAGATGTAAACAAGTAGAACGGACGTGTGTGACCCATTTACTACTGATTGAAATGACAATGAAGCGAGCCCGCGACGTCTATACAGGGGATGTGCACAGGCAGATACCGTCGGCCGTGGTTTATTATGAATTCTGTTAGTCAGCTGGTTACATGATACAATCTGGTTATAACATTTTAGTTATGTTCTGTTATTATTTAATTATTAATATTCGGGTTTTCTTCCGTAATACAACAATCGTACCTAGTGAGTGGCATCTATCACAGAACAAAATAGAATTAACAGTCTCTTCCCCAGCAGGAGCTTCAGCAGACGGTAAAATTACATACACTAATTCTAATAAGAACAAATAAGCCTTAATATGAAAAAAAGTTTGGTGTTTTGATAACTTCACGCCGGACTTCAATATTCCGTTTGGAATTTGTTGGCAATTAACGAATTGCATTATTTCTAATCTCTGGCAGTAATAGTTGTCTTAATTGTAATCCCACAATTACCAGAAAATTTTTCCTGCAGAACACTTTACAACATAGCCTATATACAAAATTTCTGTTATTTTCCTACATTTAGGGACAGTTTTTGCTATTACTAACGAGTGTCATTTTTGACCTCTACTGGTCCGATTCGTTAAATAATGCTTTTTGTTGTCGTTCTTGATTACATATAGCCTATAGCCTGTTTCGACAGCGAGTTCATTTTTTTCACTGGAACATCGTATCAGATTTAACCAAGTTAATTGTCACAGACGCAAATAGACAGGTGGAAACACACACACATATTGCGGACCCCTGTTGTACCTTCGCGTGTTGTATATAATATGTACTGTATAATTATAAAAATAATTATTTAAATTGTAAAGTCATTGACGTGTTGGTAGTACCAACTCACGTATGAGTGATTGTGATTAAGAAAATAATAGAAAAATAATTATATATACGAAAATAAATACACATGCAGACACATATTGCAAGGTTATTACGTTCGTGTGAGTGAGTGTGTGTGTGTGTGTGTGTGTGTGTGTGTGTGTGTGTGTGTGTGTGTGCGTGCGCGCGTGCGTGCGTGTTTACGTGTGTTTTGGACTATCTCTAAATACATCCTACTACTACTACTACTACTACTACTACTACTACTACTACTACTACTACTACTACTACTACTACTTCTTCTTCTTCTTCTTCTTCTTCTTCTTCTTCTTCTTCTTCTTCTTCTTCTTCAGCGGTGCGACAACCCATTACTGAATCAAGGCATACTTATCTCTAAATACATTAACGAGATTATTTACAGTCTGGTATCCAACCAGGCTCTAGGATTTGAGTTTGAGTTATGTCTAAGCATTACGTCACATATAAGAATATGTTTCACATAGAAGAGGGTACAGTAAAATTAAATAATTACTATATATTTATAAAATAATATACTTAACATTTATGTAAAAAGAGAAAAATTAAACTTTTCAAACACGCCTTTTATAAGCGAGCATGTTTAAACTTATAAACTTTCGTGGTTTCCGTTAATGATAACAACGTTTATTACGTTTCTCGGTCTGTCTGTCTCACGATAACTGTTGAACGCACCAATCGATTTTCTTAAAACTTGGCATGCATGACCATACTTTTGCTTACAAAACCGTATTGTTTTTTTTTACTTCTTTAGATTGGTCCTCCGAAAAAGGGGAGGGGCGTTAGGCAAAAACGTTTTTTTTTTAAAAAAACGTGGGAAATCACTGAAAATTTAAAAAACTACGCCCAAATTTCCCGGACGAGCAAATGCTCTAAAAATATGTTCTTCATAACCCAGCGAATTTCGGTCGTACAAAAATAAAAAAAAATAAAAAAAATACGCAGAATTGTATCAGCTAAAATTTTTGTTTTAAACATTTTAAACACGTCTCTTTATTACTTTTAACATCAAACGTTTCGCCCACAGTGGTTCGACTGAGACGTACCACATCCACTCATTCGTAGTACCACTGAGGATGGCTCGTCGCAGTGCGGGCGAAACGTTTAGTCTTAGAAGTAATACAAAGACGTGCGTTGAACCGAGAAACAAACAGTTGTCATTATTATGTACAAGGAATAATCATTGAGTTAATGTCTGTTATATCATACTATATACGGGTGTTAATATATTACTAGTGGTCGCCCAATGGTCGAAATTCGACCGTAATTCATTAAATTTTTAAGTTTGAACGTTATTGAGGTTCTTTTGTCAAAGAGTATACCTCTATAATCATTGCATATAATTTTTTTGAATTTTGTTCTATAACGTCAGCTGCGAGCGTGTACAAATACGTCATTAGCGTGTGTTGTTTGCCTTAATTCCCTGCAATACCTATGAAATTTAAAATTTAATGTTAGTAACAGTTGAAAAAAAAACACAATTACAGCTTGTATTCGTATTTATTTTTTCATATAATTCGTTGTCAGTTTTAATTTTTTCATGTTATTATTGAATCAAATAAACGCTAATAAAAATGAGACTTGACATTCATAGAAGTATAAGATACATTGTTTTCAATTCCAGTGGATTACATTTCATTTTTGGTAAGGTACAAAATTCGAAAACAATTTGAAGATTATCTGCTACAAAGCTTATATAATTTTTTAATTTTTTTTTTATGCATTAATTTTCGAGTTATTTGAAAAATGTGAAAGTTAGGAAAAATGAGGTTTAGCTTGGCTAAGCCATATTTAAAAAGCAACAACGCGTTTTTTGACGTTTCCTTGGGTTTTTTTATTGCCATACTGACCAGGTTTCGCCAAGGCTACACAGTTATTTTGCCTATCTTTTTCGAATTATATAAAATTTAAATAAAAAATTAATAAAAAATAAAAAATACGTGCCTCGTATTTTTTCATATATTTTTCATTAAATCAAAAAAACCGGGCGGTTAAAAAAATAAATGTTGTCCATTGAACTTAAAATAGTTTGAAAGTGAATTTAATGATTCAGAACTTCTGTGTAAACGATGTTTTTTGTAAAAACTCTTTCATCATTTGCTAAATGCCCTTGGCCATTATATTCGGAAACAATATCTCAAACCATCGAATGATCTTGCTGCGACGTACAATTGACCATGTGTAAAAACTGGCTGCCTCAATAAAATTCCAATTTTTTCGAATGTTTGTCCTTGAGACTTATTTATTGTCATCGCAAATGCAGGTATAATTGGTAATTGAGTTCTTTGAAAGTTAAATGGTAAAACAGTACCGGAATATGTTAAATTTATACGTGGAATCAAAATTCTCTTATTGCGTGCGGTTCCAGTTAAAACTTCGCAATCAATAGCATTACGATCCATACACTTGATGCGCATTCTTGTTCCATTGACTAATGCTTCCTTTGTATTTAAGTTTCTGATCAGTAAAACGATGCAATTAACTTTCAATACTAACTTATGTGGTGGCAAACCACTAATAGTCAAAGAATTCAAAAACCCTACTGGATAGTTATTGATTTCATTGTCATCATCACAAATTATTTTATCGTAGCTATGATATGTTTTCTGTTCACCTGGTATTCGATTAAGTATATCAGTATTAATAAAAGTACAATCATCATTTTTAGGTGCTAAAATAACTGACTTCAATATGTTATCTGAGAGTATGTTTTCGGAAATATTTCCATACACCTCATTAATAATATTATTTTCATCTCCTATTAATTGCTGAGGTATTTCAATAATATTTTCACCAAACTGAGGGAATTGTGGGGCTTCATCATTACCAATTTTTTTCAAGAATTCGACAAATTCTATTTCACTTTGTAAGGCTCTCATATTTTGAGTAAACGTTACTTTATAAAAATAAACAAATTTATGCCAACTCGTGACACAATTTTCAATTAAAGTTGCACGTGATCCATGTGGGACAACTGGTAAGATTTGCCGAAAATCACCGCACAGAAGTATCGTTTTCACTCCAAATGGTTTATGTTTATCATTTTCATCGCATAGATCCTGCAATAATCTATCTATGATTTTCAACACTTGCAGTGGGCACATAGAAATTTCATCAATAATTATCAATGATGATGAATTTATGTAACGTCCATAGCTACTATTTGCGGTAATATTCGCTACAGAATTTTCCAAAATGGGTATAGGCAATTTAAACACATTGTGTAAAGTTCTACCTCCAAGAAATAGAGTTGAAGCTATGCCACTGAACGCTGTTGCAATGCAACTAAGATTAAGCGAATTTAATTTGTGAATGATTGCTGTTTGTGTGAATGTTTTTCCACAACCTGCATGAACGGTTAAACAAAAAACATTAGATCCAGTATCATGGTGCAAAACTTCACGAATCACACGATCAATTAGATTACGCTGTTCAATATTTGCAATTTCATAATGCTCACAAAACAGAAACTCTTGTTCTATTGGATCAATAGCATTTGCTTCGTCTGTTCTCTGCGAATACGTGGAAACTGGTAAACCAAGTTCTTGACATGACAAATTATGAACATTCAAAATATCTTCAATTTCTAATAGAGCTGTGTTAAAGGATACTTCTTCGTTGTAATCTCTCAAAAAATCTTCACTAAGATATACTTTAAATTCATTCCATAACGCCAATGCATTGGCTGGCACATTTAATGCACAAATGTAACCAAATAAATTTCGCATTTCTTTTGGTGAATGTAATTCTTTTGCTTCATTTAAACATTCGCGCCATTCATTATCATTTGAAGCAATGCCGCGAGCATGGCACGCTTCAACAAAAGAAGTGTGTATAATTCCATTGTATGTTCTAACATCCTCAAATGAGGACCACAGACATGTAATAAAAGCAATCGTAAATGGAAAAGTTCGATGTCTTTTGGTGATACTACATATATGCGTGTAATGATTTTATCACCTCCAAGCCTTCTCTTCTTCCATTTTTTTCAGGAATCTTCCCACACATAATGCAAAGGAATTTCAATATACTTATATTCATGTGCTGATGGATCTGATCGATTCAATTCAAAAAATGCTAATAATTTTGTTTGTCTTGCATTTTCAATTGCTTGACGTTCTTGCCCTTCTCGAAAGTAAACATTCTCTCTACGCGGTAAATGAATGTCAAGTCTAACGATGACATGTGATTGAAAATGCATTGGTAATTCATAGATGCGCCATACAGCTTCAGTTGATCCGACATAACGGCCATTTAAAAAATTTTTAATTTCATCAATTTGTATTTCTTGACCTGGTTCATTTCTCTCTGAACCTAATTCAACAGATGCACTGTCATAGCCTTTATACACCTATTTATAAAGGTATTTAACACTTTTAACTGTAGTGCATACTTCAACATTTATATGGCAATTAAATTTGGCAAGTAAATACGGATTGTATGGTACAACATAACGATTGTCGAGGCAACTACCGCGAACTTCAGCATTAATACCATTATCACGCCTTCTGTATAATGGATATCCATTTAATGATTCACATGTAAATTCATTAAATCGTTTTGGCTAATCTTTTGTGCATTTTCCATCTCTCATACATACAGAATTTGGATTAAGTACACCGCATGGACCATGCATCATGTGTTTTACAACATATTCATGTAATGTAGGATGTGTTTGAATGTTAGGAATCTCCGCAGATACAACTTTATCAATATCGGTAGTGTTAACAATTTTATCTTGCTCATTTAAAGAGAGTAAAATGTGAGCATGAGGCAATCTTCTCTTTTGAAACTCAATTGTATAAATGAGTGCTTCAACTTTACCGAAGATTTTTTTTAGTGTAAGGCCCTCAATTAATGCTTTCAGTTTGGACTTGAATACACGCACAACAATATCAGGTCGAAAATTAGCTGACTCACCTACACCAATATTGCTAACTATTTCAGGCCAACTTGGATTGCAAGTCATTGTAATAAACAAAGAAGGCTTTCCGAAATGTTGTACAATTGACATTGCATCTAAATACTTCTGATACATAATTCTTGGAGATCCATTGAATGAAGATGGTAAAATTACTCTACGGCCAACATTATTGGCATTGGGGTTCAATTCTAAATAATCTGTTAAATTGTTGTAAACTTCAGACCTAAGACTTGTTTGATTTTGTCGAATGAAATGTAACCTTGTGCCCTCTATTCTCACATACATATCAACTATCCACTGCAG
Organism: Magicicada septendecula; assembly: GCA_034769895.1. Classification (NCBI taxonomy): domain Eukaryota; kingdom Metazoa; phylum Arthropoda; class Insecta; order Hemiptera; family Cicadidae; genus Magicicada; species Magicicada septendecula. Next base: position 508,975,929 of record CM068369.1, on the reverse strand, counting down.
AAATAATTTTTGTGAATGGTGCAACATGCTAAAATCTTCTCTAATTGCAAGTCGATAGGCTGCATACTGAAGCATGGTTAATTTATTTCTGGGCGCTCTTGAATTAGATATAGTTGGTACATTATGAGAAATATTGATATGCCACCCAGTATCACCATTTGGAAAAAGTAATGGATACGCTAAAGGGTCCAATGATGAATCCAAAACAGAGATATTTTTAATGGTACCATTAACTTTTGAAAACGAAACCATATTTCGTTCAAAGGGTGGCTCACCATCAACTGTACTAAATATTACTGCTACATCAGTTTGAACTGCATCATTATAACGGCGTAGATCTAAATCACGATTTACTTTAATGAGCATACAAATTTCTTTATTTTGTTTTCAACTCTCTGACAATGATCTTTCATTGCAATGAATGACCGAACGAAAGGATTAATGCGTTCCAATTCAAGAGAGATTTCACGCATTATATTGTTATTGCATGTTTGATTATAGTGTTCACGTAATCTATAATTGACAGCAGTGTCAACATCATAAAAATATAATTGCGCATAACATGGTGAGCGACCATATCCAGCAGTCATTGGACCTGATCTGTGATAAAAAACATCATGTATTTTAAAATGATACACTCCACATGTAACTGTATCCGAAATTTTAGCTTCTGAGCTAACCATAGCAAATGATGAATTGTATTTACGAATGTTTTCAAAATAATTTTTTGACTTTCTTTTTATTGAAGGTTAATTTGAAGTAAGTCCATCATACAATGATTTAAAGTATTCATTTTGACTTAAGGCCAGTAATATTGCTTTACCCTTATGACAACATGAAGTGAATGCAGTCCTTTCACCTAAAGTGACCTCAGATTCGAAATGTTTTGCATTGGAAAACCTGCATTGTAAATGCATTAATCCACAATCAAAAGTATTAAAATTTCTTGGAATGACATTCAGTGCGCATTTAAATGTATCCCTCAAAATAATTTCATCATTTTGTATACTATTTACACTATTTAAATTTGCATTTGGTCTATTATCATTTTGACTTTCACGCGAATATATATTCCTTCTTCTTTGTCTCTCACTCCGACCCGTCAATGTTCTATGTCGAGGCATAATGGAAGTAGGTGCGAATATCTGAATGTAAAAAAAACATGTAATGAAATTACTGAAACTAAGATTAGACAGGGTTTAATTTAAAAATAATAAAATGTACTAACTTTTTTGAAACCACCAATAATAATTTAGGCGAGAGTAAGTCAATTCAAATTGCTGCTACAAAATTTTCCTTTTGCAACAGGTGTATATTAAGCAAGCTGTATTTCACTTTCAACTGCACATTAATATATAAAACACAAATCTAATATCTAATATACAAAATATAAAATAAACGCTTTTTGCCTTGACATACACTCCACAGACTATTGAAAAAGGAACATTTGAAATCACACAAAATTCACAGCCCATTCAGTCAATCTGTCAGTAATTATTTGTTGGCAACATTTTAAAATTCTTTGGCGACAATCTCTACTCTGTGCGACTGTTTGACCACAGACTATTATGTGTTTGACATTGGCAGTATGAACGTAAACAAATGACAGACTATTATGTGTTTTGACATTGGCAGTATGAACGTACATTAAAATGAAAAAATTATAATTTTATTGCCTGGCAACAAAATTATTTTATTTTTAACAATTACCATTGTTTGGAAAAGTTTAAATGAATTTTCAAGTGCAAATGAATGTTTTATTTAATTTAATTTAATGTATTTGTAACACATATTATATATAAATTTTAGCTTTCTGCACTCCTTCTCCATATAAACTTTAACTATGCCAAATCTCACACTCCTCCGTGCGCGCAATATGCTTAAAAAGGGGTACAAAGTTTTCTCTTCACGTATTAATATATAGATAAATTCGGTTATTACTAATACTGTACTTATGGCAAATGTAGGAGGTCCCACTGTAAGCAAGAGGCGATTGTTGATGGCGGTCACAGAATCCATCCTTCTGTACGGTTGCGAAATCTGGACCGATGCACTAAAGATGAAGAAGTACAGAAAACGTATGGCATCGGTGCAGAGAAGAGGGGCCCTCACAGTAGCATCCTCTTACCGGGCAGTGCCAGAGCCAGTAGTCCTGGAGTGATTCCCATGGACCTGTTGGCTCTAGTGGGAAGCATTTATTTGAAAGAAGAGAGGAAACTGGAAGGGATGCCGCAAATCATGAATTCACTTTACAGCACTGGCAAGATCGTTGGGATAGAGAGGATAGAGGAAGATGGACCGCAAGGCTGATACCAAACTGGAAGGAAAGGATCGACCCCAACACGGTGAGGTGAACTACCATCTGACCCGGTTGCTCAGTGGCCACGGCAATTTTAATGCCTACCTCCATAGAATGGAAAAGGTGCAAAGCTCAGCATGCCAATACCGAGACTCTCCCCATGAAGATGCATCGCACACGTTTTTCAAGTGCCGCAGATTCGCAAGACAGAGGATCGTACTGGAAATGGAGCTTGGGGAGTTCACGCCCGAGAGCATAGTTGCGTTTATGCTTTATGGTAAGGCGGAATGGGACCGCATCAATCCACTTATTCAGTGGGTCCTACTAGAAAAAAAAGACAGGCCCAAGTTGCACCCAACGGGCAGTAGAAGAGGAACAACTAGAACGAGCCCGATAAGGGCGCAATAGGCTCCATCCGGAAGTAATACGGTACGCTAAGTGGTTGCCGGATGGATATGAATGCCTGATTAGAGGTGGATTTTTAGTGAGTGAGAGTCCCACACACCAGAGGAAGCACGGCTTCCTCTCACGGTGCATAAAGCATTTTCCTCCTCTATAAATAAAATATTGTACATTATGCATGGACATAGAAAACTCGTCACATTAGTGTTTATTAAAAGATTATATTTACAAATTACCATATTATATTAACAAACAAAATCATAAAATTTTACTCTACATAAAATAGACTGATAAAAACTGATACATTAAAGAATTTAAAATAATCAGATTAGAATATTTCTAAAGTTAAAGTCATTCTAAAGAAAACAATGTGAACTCGTTGAAATATTAAAATACACAGCGTTCTACGCTCAGTTAAACCTTTGTATTAAATTACTAGATTTCCATTTTTTTAATTGTTACAATGTTAAAATTGTTGAAACTGGCTTATTTAGGTTTCAAATGAAATTTTGAAAAGTGGGTGAGACTTCTTCTTCTTCTTCTCCTCTTCAAGGATTAGGTTACATCCTGCTCCGGCACCCATCTCATCCTCGGACGACCCACGTCTCTTCTACCAAGGGCTTTATTTTTAAGCGCCGCTTTTGGCAATCGATCCTCTGTCATCCGTTGCAGATGATCACACAATTTACTTCTAAAAATTGAAATGTTTGTACGCGTATTCATATCTTTTATTTCTAGTTCTGCTCTTCAATCCTCATTCGTTTTTCTATCTTGCACTATATAATTTAAAGTATTTCTAAGAAACTGCATTTCAGCACTCTGAATCTTGACCCACGCCTCACTCACATTATGTCATCGTGGGTACGGGTACTGTCTTATAAAACGTAATTATTGTGCTGTGTCTTGTGTCTTGTTTTATTTCTAAGGTTTCTATGAAGCGTTACACAGAAATTTCTAAATTTATTTATCTTGACTCTTGTGTCAGCATCAGGCATGGTTTTGGCCTTTCTTGCTGAAATTGACAGTGAGTACTCTCGTGCCAATTCTTGTAATTGAAACATAGCTCTTTGTAAATCATCCTCATTTTCTTGAATAACAACTATGTCATCCGCATATAGCTAGAAACCCATACAAATTGATTTCTGAAGCTGTATTCCCGAAGTAACTCTGGATTTCCATGCTCTCAACATGTCATCAATCTATATATTAAACAAGGTTGGGGAAACAGCATTTCCGCCTAACTCCCTTATTTATTGGAATGCCACCTGAGAGCCATCAACAAATTTATTAGCGTAAGGAAAACACTACATCAAGGAAAAGAAAGATCGCAGCAGGTCCGTAGGGGAAAGGATTAGCTGTCGGCAGGAGGGAGCAAAATATTTTCCATGAAGGGAAAAACATTTTCAGAAGGACAAATATTTATATTTTTTCATTAGACACACACAGACACACACAAGTTTGTAATTCTTCTATCATAGTAGAAATAAATACACAGATTGTATTATTTTATTAAGATATTTATTGCATTAAAGTATTTATTGTCTATCACAGTACGTATAGAATTGTGTAAAGGCTGGTTAAAGATAACTTTTGATCTCCACTAAGTAGTGCTTAAGTTTCCTAAGTTCTAATCTTATGATTGCCGTAATGAAAACATCAGAGCAGGTTATTGTGTGTGTATGAGGGTCCAACGTGGGCAAAGACTTGTCAGCATTCACTGTGGAGCGTTGCTCAGAGTAAAGCTGCGAATCTACAGTGTACGTTTCACAGAACAGATAAACTCGGAAAAGAATCCGCTCCAGAGTCGTTCGCATGAACCCTGAGCAGTTGCAGAGGGTTCACTCCGTAAAGACGAACCGACGTATGTCTATGAACCGTTCCACTGTATACACGTGCAGTTACACTGGCCAGCGATCCACAGGAAGCAAATCTCTGTCCACGATGGACACCTTTTCGGCTTGCACGCGTCGATGTGTTTGTGTGAATGCGGAACATTTCATTTAAAATGCGTGCAACCGTAAGCAAATAAGCACGAGTAAGGCCAGAAATAACGCGAATTGTGTATGTGTGTGTATGTCCTGCCTGCCTCTTGATACCGGTAATCATAATAATACAACTTTGGAAACGTAAACATTACATAATGGAGATGATATACTTGCCGGTCAGGAACAATACATCTTCACTCGTCAACGATTTAAATTAAAATTAAAAACATTACAATTTCGTTGTCTGGTAACGACATTATTTTATTTGTAACAATTACAATTGTTTGACAAAGTTTAAGTGCATTTTTGTTTAAATAAATTCGTCAAACTCATTAAATCAATAGCAAAAGGTGAAAAATGGACGTATTAGAAAACCTTTATATATACAAATTCATAAAAACGAAAAAATAACGCAAAGAAACACGAAACTCTCTCCTATGGCAGTACAGCCCTTGTTGGGCCCTGGCCTCCTTCAATTTTTTCCCCCATTCTCTTCTGTCGGTAGCCATCCTCCTCCAGGAAGGCACTTTCAGTATTTCTTTCGCATCCTCATCCACCGCGTCCTCCCATCTTCTCCTCGGACTTCCCACTGGTCTTTTTTCCGTGGGTTCTGGTATTCAGTAGTTTTCGTGGTATTCTGTCTTCCCCCATTATGGCTACATGACCAGCTCACCTTAGACGCTGTAGTTTTATGTATTGTGTTAACGGTGGTTCTTTATACATTTGATACAATTCAAAGTTATATCTTATTCTCCAGCCGTGTACGTCATTAACTGATCCCAGGATTCTTCGTGACATAGAAACACCAAACAGTACATGTATTTCATAATACACACACACCCTTGTTTGTAATTCTTCTACCATCTCTGATCTGTGAAATATGCAAGACATAGAAAAAAGTCTAACTAATAAACAAATTTAACTCTGTTTCTTTTATAACGGTAAAAAAAAGACCTTGAAGAAACGTCGAAGAGTAACAATTTTGTAATAGAAATAATTCAGTAGTTCAGTGTCGTTCTTTTTAATTCGTCAATTTAATTTTACTCCGGCCGGCGTAAAATCTGTTAAAATGTTATGCCTCATTGGCGGGATAATAGGCCGTGGACTAATGCGATTGATTTAACAGACTTTTCGGACCCACCATTGGAGGTCATCTTCAGTGTAACGGTTTGTTTGTTTTGATTACTGGTACGGTGTTCACCACTTTCCACAGTACACAGTGGCAAATATTGGCCATAACTGTGACATTAGCTTTGGGAATTCTTGTTTTGGTGTTTGCTACTGCTCCTCCTACACTACCAAGGTAAGTGAACTCTGCTATTTTTTCTATGTTTTCTTCTTGCACCTCCAGTACCTTTGACCTTTTGTATAATTTTCATTAGCTTTGTTTTTGAAGCGTTTATCTTGAGTCCAGTCACTCTGGCTTCTTTTTCGAGATCTTTCAGTTTCCCTTCCATACCACTGTATGTTTGCGAGAGCAAATAGATATCGTCTGCTAAATCACGGTCTTCCAAATGATCAGTCAAACCCGACTGAATGCCTCATTTCTTTCTCCGCACATGACACTCTTCATAACATCATCCATCACAATCAGAAAGATTGTTGAAGATAAAATGCAGCCTTGTCTAACTCCTGTTTTTACAATAAAGGGTTCTGAGTTCGTACCTTCATGGATAACTCGGCAGCTAAACTTTTTGTACATTTCTTTGATGATTTCAACAATTTTCCTGGGTATTCCTAATTTCTCCACGATCTTATTCCTTTTCAGCGAGTCAAACGCCTTCTCGAAATCAATGAACTGATGAGGTGAAGTCTACTGATGAACTCATTTGACTGTTCAATGATGATGCGCAGAGAGTTGATTTAATCTGTGCATGAGTGATTACTCTTAAACCCTGCCTGTCCTTTTCGCAGGAATAACTTAAATGATTTCATTCCTATCCTCTAATACACAGGAGTCTGTCTTGACTTTTTCATTTTCTCTGAGATTATTTGTAAAAGTTTTGATAACCGCGAGTTCTTCAACTGAATAAATGTACTCCTGTACTGACTCTTGTTTTGACAGCCATTTAATTCATTTTACCAAACAGCTCGAGAACAGCGGTTGTTTTGTTTATGGAAGTAATTAATAATGACTTGTTTAATTGACTCGACTTTTGTAGGCGAATCAAAATATTCGTTGTTTCTGTTCGACGTAGACGTATGCTACATGGTGACGTTAATTTTGCACCTTCATGAGTGCGTCTTAGCGTCCTTAGTGCACTGTCCGTACCAGGTACGCAGCCTGACGGACGCCGTTTTTGCGGCACAGCGTCAGGATGCGGGTTCCCTACGCATGAAAGGGCGTCCAAGTAACTGATCCGGTCTGACCCCGCACCATTAAGGGTATGGTTACACAAACGTTTTTTTCCCGGCCGTTTGCGTGGGGTTGGGAAACGCGTTGAATTGACGTCCAAGTAACTGATCCGGTCTGACCCCGCACCATTAAGGGTACGGTTACACAAACGTTTTTTTCCCGGCCGTTTGCGTGGGGTTGGGAAACGCGTTGAATTTAACAAACAGGCGGCAATGAAATCGGTCACACGGACGTGGAAAAAACGCACGAGTCATCAACTCTGCTGCGTTTTCAAGGTCTCCCGCATTGAGACGCAACCTGCTGCGTTTTTAAACACGCACGCGAGTGGTCACACGGACTGTTCAAAGATGCCGCTAACATAGCATTTGTTTAGGCTATTTACTTGTTACTATAGTAATTAATTTTGGTCTCCATGGGTTTGTTGATGTCTTTATAAAAAATATGTAATGTAAAAAATTTTCTGAATAAAGTTGATATACTGCTGATAACCAATGTTTTCTTTAATCTAAAAATTGACGTTTCTGTGCAGTTGCGTTTTAACCTTTATAGCCAGATCTGTAAGGATGCGCGTCCGAGACATCCCACGCTTCCGTCCGATTATAAAACGCCTGTGTGACTACACTTCCGTCCGTGCACGTACGAAAAAAAACGCACGTGTGACCATTGTGCGGTTTTCCAAACACCACGCGCTCGTGTAACCGTACCCTAAGAATTCACCCGCAGGCGCGTGGACGAAGGCGCAGCTGCCGAAACTAAAACTTAGTCCCTGAAGCATACCGACTGTGTTCGCTTATTTTCGTTTCTTTCCGTGGATGTTCGTACAGGTTGATTGCGTTGTCAGCTGGCAGCCTGACACATACTTAGAATCAAACATTTTTTAAGGTACACGATTTTTATCGAACTTTCTTAATGCATATGCAGTCACTGGCATATTTCTTCAGTATTTCACTCTGTGCATTGCTCATGATAATTAACATAAAATCATCTTTTTTTAAAGTTTGGTCAGTTTCTTTTACCTTTGACCTTGAGGCTTATAAAATAATACACAATGCTGTTCACTGGAATTGACCTCGTTGACCCACGCTTCAACACTTGTACCATCTTCTTGATGTCTCACCGACTTCGAGCATAAATTATATGCGTTCTCGATGTTGTACAGGTCTTGCTTCGTTAATAAATTAATTCTTTCTAATTTGTAGCCTGTCACGGAATCGTGTATTTTATTAAGTATTACTTGAAGTGGTATTTGATTTGCAATATCCACAGCTAGACTATTTCTTTCATTGTCTGTCAGATCTAAATGGCTTAAGTCATTTAGATGACCTACATGAGTTGACACATATGTGATATGTAGTCTTCCAGGTACCGTCTTTATTTTCAGTGACACGATGCTTGCGGGACAGCGGGACAGACAGCATTGATTTTGTTATTTCCCTGTAATTTTAAGTGCCGAGTACCTTTACTTTCAGACACAAATTGCCCGGACCTATGGCATAGGCTATATAATAATGTCTCTTTGTGCTGTCGGTAGCAGAATGAGAGCCACGCTTTTTAACGTATCTTGAAAACGTTTCTTTTTCAGTCTCTTGTTTCCACTCCAAGAAACTTTCTAAGGAATTAAATTCTTTAATTTCAGACTTCACTGATATGTTGTGCTGTAATTCGAAGTGTTCAAGTAAGGGTTGTTCCTTCGCTGCTTTCAAAAACACATAAGGGGCACTTAACTTTATCCGGTACTGATACCCCTGCACCGTGGGATTCGCGTTCATGACGTTTCAATGTGTATCCATGCTTAAACTGTTTGTCACAGATGTTACACACTTCACTGTTTAATTTTTCGGGATGTGATTTCGAATGTTGGCTAAGATTCTGTAAATTTTTACAGTCCTTACCGCACTTCGAACATAAGTAATTTTTAAGCTCACTCATTTTAATAAACCAAAAACTAAAAAGGTATAAAAGCTTTGATTATGAACACACACAAAATTAACAAATGAATATCACGTAACAAACTCGATGAACAGACGCACGGATAACTTAAATGAAATTAAAGTTATATTATTGAAAACGAACTACAGAGACAGTTTTATTTGATAGAGTGATATTAAAGGATACAATTATAATTAAACCCGGTCACGCACTAACCATCGCCGCTGTCCAGCATGCCCGACGTCGGTAATGGATGTGCGCACCATACTGTCGTGCAACTCGTCCAGCGTGCCAAGTGCCAGACGTTCTTCAGTTCTCGTTGTGCTGTCATTTTACAAACGACGTAATCTTCCGAGGATACGTCCCACAGACATATATTTAATTTATATTTTTCGATAAATTTTGATGTTATTTCACGGTCTATTATGAATTGTAATTAAATTAATAATAACAATATTTAAAATAATAACTGCTAATGATATTTGAATGTATTATGTAAGCGAAGAATAAACTAAACTAAATATTAAACTGAAATTTTATCTGAATCGTTACTTATTAAATATAAACTAAAGAATGAATGTAACGTAAGATTAAACAGTAAATATTTATTAAACGAATGTGCTCTAAAAACATGTACTGTACTTGCTCGAAAATGACGATTTGATAGACAGCAAGCTTACGCATGATCAAGGATGCACGATGCACGATTCCTTGACATCTGTCAACACTACACAGATCCATCCGCACGTCGTGCGGCTTGATCGGATGGTCTTGCTGGACTCATTTTTCGTCGTGCACATCCTTCAAAAAATACACGACGTGCGGATGGATGTCAAAGCCACGCACTGTCGCTTTTGACTTGCTGTCCGTCATGACGTCCAGCGGGGATGGTTAGTGCATAGCCGGCTTACTAGATCATTGTCACGCACTGTTAATTATCACACGCACAGATACTGTAATTACAATGAAACAGTAAAGTAATATTCTAAAAGCGAACTACTGTCATGATGTATTTACAAACACGCGGGTGTTACAAATTACATTAACACACGCACAGGTACACTAAACAGCACGTTGTGTGTTCTATTGTACATTTCCTGCCTAATTCAACATTGGAGGATTTTGTACCTGCTCGTAGCATTGGGTAAAAATTCGATATTCACGCCTTACTCAGCTCTACGAAGAGTTACGGAAATAAACGAAGCAGTCGGTATGCGTCAGGGGCTAAGGTCTAGTTTATTTATGGGGACAGTGACGTAACTAGGAACTGCTCCTGGCGGGAGGGGAGGTGTATGAGACTAGTTTCTAGAGGGGATGAGACTACCTTCTGGGGCGGATGAGACTGGCCATGGCCGGCTCTAGTAGAAGGCCGGAACATTAAACGTGGCATCACTGGATACATATTTGAGCCCGACTACACGATTCCTTAATTTATGTATTTCAAAACTCAAATCGTGTCATTTTTAATTGCCGGTTAACAGCACTTTTATAATACATTTTTTGCAAATTAAGAGTTTATTATGTAAAATACTGTTATATTATTTAAGAAATATAATACTAATTAACTCATTCATATGACATAAATTCAAAAATTCGAACAAAATTAATTCATTAGGCCTAACACTAATTCACAATTTTTTTCAACTTAAACGTATAGTACTAAGTGCGCACAGACCTATAATTTAGATTTAGTTATAAATAGGCCTACTCTAGATTTTATTAATGCTATGAAATTAAATCAAAATATAACATGTTTACTTTAACTATTTTATTACACTATGCTTATAGGCCTCTGACGCAACGTTGCCACGTTTAATATTCCGGTCTTCTACTAGAGCCGGCCATGGACTGGCTGGAGATTGGACTCCCCACCTTCCTCAGGACAAATGAGATATTCAAGATTTTCCCCATATACAGTTATTTATATACCTTATTTTAACACGTGCCACTGGCTTAGAAATAGACCAGTGAATATGGAATTTCACCGAAATTTTTAATAGCTCTGGGAGAAAAGCCCTGATCCCTCACCCTCGTAGTTACCTACTGGATGGGAAAGTTTAAACAGTAGCAGTTACTCTTATGTATCTGAGCCTGATACAAATTAACGGTTTCTCATAATAACTGAGTACGTTTTGTCCAATCGAAGGAGTTTAGGCTGCCCTACGACAGTGTAGGCAATGAATTTCTGTGGGAAATTTCATAGCGTTTCACTGTATGTAAGAACTATTTTTCCGGTATAAGACGCGTTCATTTTTCTCGGCATCAAACTTTCACCTCGGTTGATGGAGGTATAAACGTCGAGGCATCCTCAGTTGAATATAGTATAACGAAACCTGTATTATAACGAAAGAAAAAAAAACGCTGTTTGTTAAAGGACGACACTGAATTTGAAGACCGAATTTATTTACCGAATTCCAGCTCTGTACACCAGCAACCTCTGACCTACTGAGCTCGTATTACTTATTGCAGTCCCTACTATATGGAAAAGTACTTGGAAAGAGAGGAGTTGGGCGACCGAAAATATCATGGCTGAGAAATTTAAGGACCTGGTTTGGCATGAATACAACTGACTTATTCCGTACAGCAGAAAGTTAAAATATCCTAAATCCGAAACGGATAGGAACTATCAGAAGAAGAAAGGTATATCAGGTAAAAAGCGGTCAGATTACATGAACATCCTCAGTAACAATGACCCTGGCAGAACACAATACAAAACTACCCAAACAGAACAAATAAATGAACAAAATATTGCCATTTTTAAGTATTTAAACAATGCGTAAAACTGCAACGCGTTTAGTTGTGAGTTTAATATGTGGGAAGCAAGAAACTTTCTAAAGTATTTTAAACTGTTTAGTGTTATTTTTTAAAGTTATATTGTTTGTTTTCATATTAAAAAGACCCACAAACTCAATTCAAGTAAAGTTGCGCCAAAGCATTTTACGAAAGTCAGTTATCTTAATAACGTGTACAAAGGCCATGACTTTCTCATCAATCCAATATCACAATGCATCGTGAAACTTAAACATTATTTTTAAGATTTTATCTAAATATATTACTATACATATACATATTATAACATAACAAAAATACACCTCAAAAGAAAGACAAATATACCATCAAAATTCACGGTGAAATATGCATAAACGCAATCCTTTTAAGTAATAAAAGACAAAGCAGAATGAAAGAAACTTCATAAATACAGAAATGAAGACACAATGTATTATTTAAGGATAATTAATATTTTCAAGGAATAAAAGATAATCAAACAAAAAGAGAAATATTATAATAAATAAATAATTGGGAAATAGAGAATAAAAACTCATGAAGTAAATAATTTAATGACAGTAACAAACAATGACTGACGATGACAATAATACCCAGAAGTGAAGATCAAATGACAAAAAATGTACATAGTAATTTATAAATAGAAATATAATATATAAATGTGTAAAACTAGTATGTAAGAAATAAGACATTGTGAATAAACCTATTTAACTATGAGGAGGTCTGCGCACCTCAGACAGTTATTTTGTATCATTAAACTACAGAATGTTAATGATATAAATTTTACAAATATAATAATATCAAACTATAATTATAAAAGTTATATTGTGTGACAGTGCTAGAAAGTGAGAATAACAGTGAAATACGTTAAAAAGGAAAAAATCGTGTATAATGAAAGTGATTAAACATAATTAGGCTATAATATGAGAATTGAAGGAAATATATAATCTATATGAACCAGTTATGTAACTCATATAGTGAAATCAAACAAAGTAAATAATTAAAAAATAGAAAATCTTACGTTAAAAACTTATAATAATATAGTGACGAAGAAAAAAAAATAAGGTTCAACAGAATCATATTAATTAGAATTTGTGAAACCGAACCTATGACCCATAAAAATATCATAGCCAAAGCCTTAACTGAATGAATTAGTTTTTTGGTAAAATAGGAATATTGTTGTTGGAAAAAATCTAAAAACAAGGCAGAACATGTTAAGTTTACTGCTGAATTTTTATACAAATTAATGACAGATAAAAGATGAGATGACCAAGAAACCTATTCACAAAACTAGAAGAATAATGTTTTAATCGAAAGTACCAAAAAACTTGATGTCCAGAAGCGAAGAATCAAGAAATAATTCCTTAAAGAAAACTACCAGATTGGTGAGATTGCTCCAAGGCAAGGCAGATATTTGAACCAACATTAATACATTAAAGATTGAGTTACAACGAAAAATTATGACAAAAACAATATAAATTTGTCGAATTTTGTTGCTTCTCTGCCATATACACTTTTCCCTCGAACGAGGCCTTTCGGTTTCGCAACCATTATCAAGTTCTTCCTACAACAACATTAAAATACACGATTGGGGGTTGCGCGGGTCGCGAGTAGGGCAGTGTCCCGAGTCTCAAAAAGGACTCCTGCCACTGGGTCTATTTGAGCTCTTTATATATGTTTTTACCTAATTATGGGGGGGGGTCTGAAGCGACCTGCGATTGGTGGATTATACCACCGGGACTAACAAACGAGGTCGCTTCCAGGACTCACCTGATCGCGGGGTGTATTTACCAAGTCCGGCAATGAGGGAATTGTGGGTCACTCTGTCGGAACGAACATAGAATCTACGCGCCAGGCGTCTCACGGTGTCATCAAAAGAGCGGACACCGAGTCCTCTCCACAAAAGACGAGAAGAGTACCTCCGGGGGACTTTACACGCAAGCTTCAGTCCCCGGTCGAGTACGCGCTGGAGCGCTGTTCTATGACCACGAGCCAGGTATCCCCAAACAGGACAGGCGTAGGTAATCACGGACAACACGTACGAGTTGACTATGAGTTTACCTAGCCGGGGGGTCATTGCCGGATTAGATAGCACAGGCCAGAGTCTACTGAGTTGCGCCGAAGCGCGTTGTCTGATGTATTGTGTATGGGTTCACCAGGTGAGTCGGGAGTCCACGTGGAGCCCGAGGTACTTGACGCTGTTGGTCCAGGGTACCTCGACGGGGCCTACTTTAAGCGGCCGAGGCCGCTTGCGTTTAAGCGAGAATATTACCGCGGCACTCTTGGAGGCGTTAACGGCAACTCTCCAGTCATCGGTCCACCCGACATACGCGTCGAGTTGACGCTGGAGCTTGATTGCCGCATAACTTGCGTTCGGCTCTGAGGCAAAAGCCGCAGTGTCGTCCGCGAACAGCGACAATTTTACTCCAGGAACTCGGGGCGTGTCGTTGACAAACAGCGAGAACAGGAGAGGCCCAAGTACACTTCCCTGAGGGACACCAGCGGTAATACGCCTCTCCGAAGAGAGAGCGTGGTCTATTCTCACTCGGAAGCTACGGTCTCGCAGAAAGCTGCCGATCAAGTGAACGTAGCAATCTGGGAGAAGGACTTCCGTTAGTTTGTAAAGGACACCCTCGTACCAAACGCGGTCAAAGGCTTTCTCTGCGTGTAGGAAGATCGCAGTCGTCTGTTTGCCCTGGCAGCCAGCCTCGGTAATGTACTCCACGAGTCTCATCAGCTGATGAGTCGAGGAGTGTAGCTCACGAAAGCCGAACTGTTCGGGGATCAGCACGTCCAGTCTTTCTAGGTGGTCGCGGATCCTAACTAACTAAACTCATAGTTGACACTGAAACAAATATACAAAATTCAGCACCAGAACAGAACATCAAGACACACTAAGACATAACGTAAACAATATAATAGGAGCACATAAGACACCAGACAACAAGAACCACACCTCAGAAATACACACAGCCATCAAACTGAGAGAAAAGGCACATAAACACAACATCACGTTAGTAAAGCAGACAAAGGCAACACGACTGTAATCATCTCCACAGACAACCTACACAACAAAGTACAAAACTTCATGGAACAGAACAACATCACAGAACTAAAACACGATCCCACCGACAGATACCAAAACACAATAAAACAACTAATCAACAAAGCCAAACACATAATGACACACAAACAAAAGTCCTACATGAAACAAATCCGACAATCAGCCCCTACCCTCCAAGCGCTTCCCAAAATCCATAAAGAAGAAATTCCGATCCGCCCCATTATCAATTACCGTAATGCCCATGCATACAAACTCGCAAAATATTAGACAAAATTATCAGACAACACACACAACTAGACAACAACATTGCAGTAAAAAATGACACAGACCTAGTAAAAAAAATAAAAGACATACACATAACCCATAATGCCACGTTACCCTCCTTTGACATTAAAAACCTGTACACAAACATCCCCATCTCTGAAACAATCACCATCCTACAAAACAAACGCAAACAGAACAACACACCAGACGAACTTATCAACGAAATAACAGAAACTCTGAACATTATCACAAAACAAAACTATTTTACATATTACACAAAATTTTACACACAGAATGATGGTCTACCCATGGGCTCCCCCATATCCAGCATTATAGTAGAAGTCTTCCTCCAACACTTAGAAAAAACAAAAATCCTCACAAACAATGACAGCCACTCACATAAAATACTATATTGGCACAGATACGTTGATGACATTCTAATACTATACAGGGGAAACAAAAGACAATGTGAACAGTTACTAACGCACATAAACAAAATACATAAAAACATAACCTTTACTGCCGAATACGAACACAACAATACCATAAACTTCTTAGACCTCTCCGTCACAAAACTAGAACACAGGCACAAATTCAGTATATACAGAAAACCGACTACAACTGACACACTAATACACAACTCCTCCAATCAACCAATACAACACAAACTAGCTGCCTTCAGAACCATGATACATAGACTTAACAACATCCCCTAGATGAAAAAGACTACAAAGACGAACTAAACACGATAAAATATCTAGCAGAATCTGACGGATACGACAGAACAATAGTCAATAAACTCCTACACAAAACACAAAACAAACAACAGACAAAGACAGAAAACAACAAATTCATAACACTAACATACATCAACAAACAAACTGAAAAAATAGCACACAAATTCAAAAAAGCAGGATACAGAATCGCTTACAAACCTACTAACAAAACAGAACACACACTTTAAACACACACACAAAGCACAAAACAAATTCGATCTACTTGGTGTTTACAAACTAAATTGTTCAAATTGCAACAAATTCTACATAGGCCAGACAGGACGTATCTTCAAACAAAGATACATTGAACATACAAAGGCACTCCACTCCACTACAGAATCCACCTTTGCAAACCACCTCATTGAAACAAACCACACATACAAAAACATCGACAAAAATAACACGAACATTCTACACGTACACACAAAAGGCCGAAAACTAGACACTCTAGAACAATTGGAAATACACAAACACACGAAAACAAATAAAAACGACATCCTAAACGAACAAACACAATTCAAATCGCACACATTATTCGAACATATTTCACCCCATACACACAACATTGATCTTTCGAAAATCGATTCCGTAGCCCACAACAAGACGGACAGCGCTACCAGAGGCAAACTCTGAAGAAGCTTTTTAAAAGTGAAAACCGGTTCAGGTTGTAAAGTAAAACTTTATGTTTTTACTCATAAAAAACTTTGTGTTCCGAGTCGTTAGTGAAATAGTTGTATTTAGAATCATATTAATTAGAATTTGTGAAACCGAACCTGTGACCCATAAAAATATCATAGCCAAAGCCTTAACTGAAGGGATTAGTTTTTTGGTAAAAAAGGAATTTTGTTGGAAAAAATCTAAAAACAAGGCAGAACATGTTAAGTTTACTGCTGAATTTTTATACAAATTAATGACAGATAAAAGATGAGATGACCAAGAAACCTATTCACAAAACTAGAAGAATAATGTTTTAATCGAAAGTACCAAAAAACTTGATGTCCAGAAGCGAAGAATCAAGAAATAATTCCTTAAAGAAAACTACCAGATTGGTGAGATTGCTCCAAGTCTAAGCCAGATATTTGAACCAACATTAATACATTAAAGATTGAGTTACAACGAAAAATGATGACAAAAACAATATAAACGCTATAATAGTGAATTTTTATTTGTAAACTTATATACCATAGTTATTAGTAGTAAGAGTTTTTTTTATTGCTCTTGTGTGATCCAAAGAACCCACCACTATTCAACAGACATTCACAATACCCAATTACCAAATCTCATTAATAAATATTATATTTTATGTTATAGTTATGACTTGTACGATACTTTAACTTTACTTTTACGTTAACCCTGAGATTCAGATTGTTCATGTTCTACAACCAAATGAGCCACCACTGTTAGAAGGGGACATTGTATGTCCGTATGATTAAATCAGTGTCAAAATAAAAAGAGTAAAATAAAAAAATAATTGAGTTTGAGAAAAAACGAAAATAAGGAGTTTGACTATTTATTTTTACTATTTCTTTTATGAATTTGCTAACTGCTATAATTTTTTATTGTTCGACTAAGCTTTTCGTCATTACTGACATCTTCAGGTCTTAAACAACCAAAAATTGAGTTACAAGTTGTTTAAGACCTGAAGATGTCAGTAATGACGAAAAGCTTAGTCGAACAATAAAAAAAAAAAAAAATTATAGCAGTTAGCAAATTCATAAAAGAAATAGTAAGGATGGCTGCTAATTTAAACAATACGAAGAATAAAACATGCGAATTGCAAGCAGATAAATATAAAAATGTAAGGGAATTTTTTAAGTATTTATTTTTAACATAAAATTTTATAGAAAAAGGGTAAGATTACAGTATAAGATAACACGACGTTGAGAGAGAGACAGAATTAGATTAATATTACATAATTTGGCGCCAACAACTTGGGCTTTAAAATAGATAAAAATTACATAAAACAAATAGAGGAACGAGAGATTTTCTTTTGAATATTACGTATTTGGCACACAAACGTGAGGCTTATAAGGGATCTAAATAATTTTCATAGTAAAGAACAAAAGGAAAGTAGCGCGTTCTTTTAAATATTACAATATACGTTACATATTATATAACAGTGAGTTGAGTGATAAAAACACTAATGAATGATATTAAGTTAAATCGAAATGAAATTGGAAATCCAATAAAATTCACTAAATTCCAAATATTCGATGAACTCTTTAGGGGGAATTTTACAAGGAAATGTCAGTTATGGCATTAAAGTTATGGTAATGCTAGTGTTTTTTAATGAAGTTTGGATGATAAAGAGAAAAAAGATAAGATCCACAATCGGGCTCTGAAAGAGGCAAACGAATGATTAGGTTAATGGAGATCGGTGTGCCATTAGCAAAATTCGGCCCAGATACAGAGGAGGAGGAGAAGAAGAAGAAGAAGAAGAAGAAGAAGAAGAAGTAAAAATTTTAAACAATAGTAATAGTAATAATAATAATAATAATAATAATCACGATAAGATAATATTAGATAAATTTTAAAATTCACAGAAATGGAAAATAAATTTATTGTTTGGCAGTATTACTTACCGGGCACGTAAAGACAAGCTGTCAAACACACAATTACAGTTAATCCATTACTAAAATCAAACATTTTAAGTCTGTTAACAAACACAACAATAATAAACTGTTTTTTTCTGCGTATAAAGTTTCAGTTTATATTGTCAGTGTAACAGTTATTTCACCAAAAGATGCACCACAAGAAACGCCTCGGTACTGACACCATATTTTAAACGCGCGCTACTACACACTGATGGACAACGCGCAGAGAGATGCAATTCCTCTTTGTCGTCCTTCTCCTCCCACCAGGTTTTTATCTGCTGTACGGTAATAAAGCTGCCCCATTACGTTCTATTAAACGGATAGTTTGCTACTACATGTTTTGCGAGCACAGTTTTCCATTGAAAATCAGAACTACGATAGAAAAAATACGTTAAATAAAATCATTGACATTTGAAAGATCGAACCTACTGTTGGCTGATCCTTGGTAAATCTGACAATTATCTGTTGAATAAACATCGATACTTACGGACAGCAGATTTAATTTTCAACTGTAGGAGGTTTGATACTTACATGCCTCGTATTCAAAAGCAGGGTGTACCCAAATAGTCAAGGCCGAGGAAGTTTGATTATTAACAACGAGACATATTAAAAATGCCCAATAAATTTTACGTTCAATTTAAATATATCGCATTTATATTTCATTATTATTTTTTATTGGCTTGCGCGAACGTTAATGATATAAATAAAATTATTGTTTTATTATTCATAATATGAGTTTGATTAATATTAATGTTTTATACGTGTTTAGTCTTCATTTTTATTATTATATTATCTTCATTTTGTTATTGTATTGTATCTTACGTCTGGTTTCGTTCAGTTACTTGTATTTTTGTATTCATTGAACTATGGATTTTCAAGGAAAAATAATCAGTTCCCCGCCAAAGAAATGTACTTGCTACGGTTAAGTCAAAAGTAACCAGTTTGACGTCACTTAAAAAACAACGAGTATACAACTGTAATAACTAGCATCAGTTTTCTCCAGCAGTTTTCTTTTTCGAAAGCATAGTATCCAGGAGGTTATGATGAAACTTGATATCGGTTCGTGGAGCCGTGACGGGTTTTTATGTTTTCGTCCAACGCGTAGGTGTACATGCGTTGAAGATAGGTTGAGTTACGCTGAAGATCTTCACTTTGTATATCTCCCGCAATAAATTTTACTAATTATTTGCATCCGGCTTGCCTCTACAATAGTTACTTTCGGTCTATCCTTGCTTCATTGTAATAAATTAGCCCATCGCAGTGTGTAACGTTTTAAAACTTGAAGGCATGACTGATAAAACAAAAATAAAATGTCTGGGGCTCCCCGTTAGGTAAAAATTTAACGTGGGAAACGCACGTCAAAGCTAAAAAGTGGTAACTGGATTTAAATGCTACAGTCCCGAGCTCGTTAACAAATGAAAGATCTTCGCTGTCGCTTAAGCCTTAATCCGTAATCCTTAAGCCAGCTTTTTGTAATGTGAGGCTGCACAAAAATGCTCTAGACGTTCTATCCTTAAAACACTTCGAATGTTTGATAGTGCTAATAATTAGAGGAACAAGTATAGTTCTAAGCTTTATATTGCAGAATTACACAGGGCTGAAGATTTCAGGCCTCCTCGGCTTCCGAGAGGTTGTAAAAATCATCGGCATCCCCACCAAAAATGGCAGACACGCAACGACGAACCTGCCTCAACGCTTCTATCTATCTGCTTTAGGGAAGTTCATGGCATCGCATGTTCAGATGTGGGGACAGGCGGACACAACTGTCATCCGTAGAAATAAAAATAACCTGGTAGTGCCGTCTCGTCTCACGCAGCCAGCGGACTGTTACACATTGTCTTACGCAAAGTCAAATTTATTAAGCTCACAATAGCAATTTTATTACAAGTTTGAAGCAAGACACTCGTTACTCATTGTAGGCCTATTTACGAAATTTTGTCGTGTGACGCCTAAAGGTTATTTTATTACTTTTTAATACTCACATTCATATCATGTTTCGCACCATTTTCTTATACTTTTATTTAGAATCTAACAATGATAAAGAATTTTCCCTTGAATAATAACAATTTCTTGGATAAAACTATGTAGGCAAGTTATTCCGCCGGGCGAGAGGCCCGATCCAAATCCGCTGTATTTGTGTGTTTTAGTAATGGTTGTTGCACTGCCCAGCCACCTTCGAAAATATCGGTATGGAGAACCATACATGACTTCCATGTTCTAAGATTTACTTGAATTCGGTTCGATAATTTCTAAAAAAATTATCGTCCACCCTCAAACTACAGATACACACCCTATTTACAGATATTTTTGTTATTATGGGGTAGTCGTTTAACATAATGTTATTTTCGAGTCACTTTATCCATAAAAATTAGGTACTTTATTCTTATAAAGAAACTGAACTACGCAGATAATCGTCCCTCCTCCTCAACCGAACCACACCATTAATGATATTTATACTTTCATAGAGTAATAGTTTTTTCATATGCAATTTCTAAGGTATCTTATCCTTCAAAATCAAATATTCGTACTTTACTTGATTTCAGCACAGCAATTTTCAAGAAATCACAAGAAACGCCTTAAACTACAAACTCCATTTATAATTATCTCATTTACCACTTTACAGTCTACGCTTCCGTGAATGAACTTTGGGGTGGGAGGACGCTTCTATAGAAGTGGGGGGGGGGTCGTCATCGGGCAAAAAAGGGGGTAATACGACGGCTGAGCAACTCAATCGTAATCGATTCAAACTGCTTTGGGCGTATTGCATAACACCATAATGCGAGTCGTCCAGTTTTGCCACCCTTGCCATAATTTCGCCATCTTCATCACCGTCCTCATTATGTAAAACGGGTTTTTACAACGTTTTCCGATTCTGTCGGCATCACGATGTTCCTCTGCTCTGTCTTTTCGTAAGTCACCATCAAAATCCATCCTGTCTATGCCTTTCCTCCAACTTTTCCCTTGGTCTGTTTGGTCTCCTGCCCAGTGGCGGATTATCGATAACGCTAGGGTATGCTGTAGCACCAGGAACCAGGACATGAGGTGTCAGAGGAGGCATCATCCAGCCCTAAATCACAAAAACGTTTAGAAGATGATAAATGTGAAAAAAACAAAGAAAATGTCCTCAATCCAAAATGATAAAAAGATGTGTGCACAGTTGCCGTTACGTTTTTTAAGCGACATACTGAAAGCGAGATACTTGAATCGCTCGATTTCGAAGAAATTATACAAGACTTCGTTAAGGCAAAATCACCAAAAAAATGGATCGATTTGTATTTTTTAAGCTTAAGTACTACTTTTTGTTTATCGTATCCGTATTTAGATAAAGATTTGTTATAATTTGAGAATTTAAAAAACTAATTATCACCTTTTGAAATTGTGTATGCCATTTATCAGTGTAAATAATGGATAAAAGGGTTGAATTTTGAATCGGAGGGGGGCACCAGTCTGATGACAGCATAGCCACCACGTGCTTCTAATCCACCGCTGTTCCTGCCTTTAGATTATCAATTCATCACATGTTTTGGAAATATACATTCATGTATTCGGCCACTCGTTCAAGTGTGCAAATTACCTCTTTTAATTCTGATGCGTTAAGGAATAATTGAATTAGTTATTCCTGTAATTTCTTGTATTCGCCCATATTTTGTCTTTTTTTTCTAGATTTTCCGACTGCTTCGAGAATTCATTTCGTTTGCTTGTTACGTTTTTCTGTGTTATGTTTCAGTGGACACATCTCCAAAACTGTGGGATATTAAACTTTTTGTTATTATATTATAAACGCATTTTTTATTTTATTTTTTGACGTTATTGTTTCATAAAATTCTATTCAGTAGGCATTGTCAGTAGATAATGGCATCGCTGTCGTTCAACTCTTCTGTAAATAACAACGAACTTATTCAGTTTTCTGACGTAGAGTTTTGTATGTCTTCCCATCGTGTTGTGTGCGGTCCTCTTTGCGGTAACTCTTTGTTACGAGGGACGTTGCAATTTAGAAAAGTTGTAAGCTTTTTAGATTCCCTGAAAGGTTCAATGTGTCAGATCTTAATAGTACAAATTAGACACATACATACATACATCCTTGGCTCTACAGCCCAGATCGAGGCTTGGCCTCCAAAAAAATTGCCTCCACTTATTCCTGTCCTAAGCCATCCGCCACCAATTCACTACGCCCAGCTTCCTCGTATCACTGCCGACCTGTTCTTATCCAACCATCTGTTCTTCGGTCTTCCAATCTTCCTTTCTCCTATTGGTTTGTGTTTCATAATTATTTTTGCCGTACGTTCGTCATCCATTCTCTGAACGTGTCCTGCCCATCTTAATCTATTAATTTTCGCAAATCGGACAACTGTAATGTCGTTGTACTTGGCATATAATTCATTATTATTTGTCTTTCTCCAGACTTCGTCCTGTTGAACGCCCATAAATCCTTCCCAGTATCTTCCTTTCAAACACAGCCTGCCTCTGTTCATCAATTTTCATGAGTACCCAGCACTCAGAGCCATGTGTCAATACAGGCCTTACCAATGTCTTATAAAGCGTGGCTTTAGTTTCTGTGGTTAAATACAAATTATATATCAGCATAAATCAACAAGAAGGTACCTGCTGGAGACCATGCATACCATGAAAATAACAGTCTTTTCAGATCCACAACAATCTGCTGAACTATTAAAACGAAGCTCTATAGAACTCTAGTCCACTGAAAACATCTGGAGCAGAAAGTCCGAGTCCTCAAACAATAGATATGTCTAGTGTAAGTGTTTTGGAACGAAAAATAATAAGAAAGACTTATGGCGATGTAAAAGAAGAAGAAATTTGCAGGATGAGGAACAACTGTGAAGTAGATGCTGTACTTGAAGGAGGAAATATAATACGATTTGTTAGTTCTTGAAAGATTGGCTGGTTAGGGCGTGTGAAAAAAGAAGTCAACCAAAGAGAATCCTCGACATGGTGAAGTAGGTACGAAGACCGGGAACGCTGTGGGTACAGGAAAGGAAGGGAATCAGACGCCTGGAAGGTAGAAGGAATTAGTGGATGTCCATACCATACACGACTATAGCGTATTTGAAGAGGAAGAAGAAGAAGAAGAAGAAGAAGAAGAAGAAGAAGAAGAAGAAGAAGAAGAAGAAGAAGAAGAAGAAGAAGAAGAAAATGGAGGAGGAGCAGGAGCAGGAGCAGGAGCAGAAGAGTGAAGATCCTTCAGAGAATGGTCACCTTGTAAGTGTAGATCCTCTAAAACACATTCCGTACGGGAGAAGGAAATTTTTATCAAAATTGATCCACTCGTCCAGGTTATGGATAGAAAGTTAAGCCAGCAAACCATCGCCAGAATATTTTCTCTGACATTTTCCTAATGTAAAATTTTGCCTGGGCCTGGAAATTATAGTTAAAGGCGAAATCGTTATAAACGATTTCTATTGTATTAGTCTAACACAAAACATTGCTGTATATGTTTAATACTAGAATTAAAAGGTGGAAACATGATGGACAAAAGACAGACAATAACTTGATTTAAAGGTTCATTACACAGCTATTCTTATGTAATTCAGTTGTATCAGAATTTCGCAATGTTCTCACGGGTATGAAAAGTATCGAATGTAAATGGAATAAGGACTGTAACACTGTCACTAATCACGTAAACCTAACTGTATGTATGCCAGTAATATAATCATAAAGCCACAAAGCATGACCTCTGTGTGTGTGGGCAGAAAGAAACCCGACACCTCTGTGTACAACACAAACAACGCTAGTATTACGGCCTTTACATAGTTATTTTATGACGACTGTCTGGCACACTGATGCAGCGTGATTTTTTTTCTTCTTACTTTTCTTTCACAGCTGAACTTAACAAGACGGCGATGTTTAAGACTTTTCCAGACAGGTCGCTGATTCGTTTCATTTGTATCTTAGTGGTCCCACCACGTGTCCTACATCCAAACAAAGAGTAAAGACTAAAATTAACTCCCGGGCTGTTTGGCCGTGACCCAAAGTTTCTGACAAAACCAGACGTTTCGGCAGTGCCACTGACTGCCATCTTCAGTGAAAACGAATGAACGCTAACGTGGGATGTTGCACGTTAGGATCCCTACCTTAACCACAGTACTATGGCTCTAACGTACAACATCTCACGTTAGCGTTGATTCGTTTTCACTGAAGATGTCACTGCCGAAACGTCTGGTTTTGTCAGAACCTTTGGACCACGGGTAAACAGCCCGGGAGTTAATTTTAATCAAAATGATACCGGTCGTGTAAACCTTCGAACAAAGAGTAAAGACGTTCTGTGGATAACCTGTTACAGTAGTTGAAAAAATTAATCTAACCGAATGTTTTTACTTAGTTGTATAGTCAGACCAGACCAAAGCCTTATTTTCCCAATAAACATGTGTATTACTAATCCACAATAATATTCTATGTGTTTTTAAATTATTTACATCACTAATTATATTCCTCTTCTCACATTCTCGTTTAGTTCTTCTCGACACTAATTTAATATGCCTCGTAATTTTGTTTGTTGTGGCGTATGTATATCGTGTCGTTATCACACGTAAATTCTACTATAATTTGCCGGTTACTATTCGAATCACTTGCATTCTTTCTGTTGTTCATACTTTCTTCTCGTGGGTAACCCTTAGCTTTTATTTCCTCATACAATAGTATGTAGTATCCTTCCTGAGCTGCAGAACTTGGTCACTGGTTTTATGAACAGAGTAGGCCTACATTTATTATTGGATACATTTTGATATTAAATAATTTTTCAATAATCATAAAAATGACGAACATCCCTATTGGACTACTAGTTTTTACTTCCATGTTCCATAAGGAAATGGAAGTATGGTGGTGGCGAAAAAATCGTGTTCGAGATAAGGGCTGATTCTGAT
This sequence comes from Magicicada septendecula, assembly GCA_034769895.1. Lineage (NCBI taxonomy): Eukaryota > Metazoa > Arthropoda > Insecta > Hemiptera > Cicadidae > Magicicada > Magicicada septendecula. The sequence continues at coordinate 508,950,598 of CM068369.1, read as the reverse complement.
TCTACTGCCCTCAAAACACGAAGAAAAGTCATTTTTCGAAAAGTGTGTGTGTGTGTGTGTGTGTGTGTGTGTGTGTGTGTGTGTGCAGAATTTTTTCTATGGCGAACGATAACTGCCGCAAATTCAAACAGAATCAAATAATTTTTTGCATACATGCCTGAATTGTGGAGGACTCAAGTCTTATTGATTTTGGTGAAATCGGTTAAGGGCAAGAGGTTGTTTACCTGCAACGTTTTATGTTTTAACAAAAGTAAAGTACTTAATATTGATAAATAAACTTTTCTGAAAAGAAGGTCATAATAAGGTAGAAAGGTAGATGAAATATCTATAAATAAAAATGGTAATTGAAGGGGGGGGGTAATTTTCTATAAATGAAAATGATAGTTGAAGGAGGAGGGGATAATTTTTTATATGTGTACTACGTTATCGGCAACAAAGCAGTAGTTTGTTGTTAAAATTCCTTCCCGAGCTGTTTGGCCGTGGTCCAATGTTTTCTGCAAAACCAGAGGCTTCGGCAGTGCCATCGACTGCCATCGTCAGTGAAAATCGAGTGCGCTAACGTGAGGTGGTATACGTTAGTGACCACAGTACTGTGGTTAAGGCTGAAGAAAGAAGTAGTTTCTACGGAAATATTTCATTTCGAAAATTATTTTAAATATAAATCTTAGAACATGGAAGTCATGTATGGTTCTCCATACCGACATTTGTTTAGTGAAGCAGGCAATCGTACAATAAACGCCAAACATATCATCAAACATTCCGATTTGTGTTAAAATTCTCTTTAGCTTGATTCCGGGGCTGAATTTTTACAATTGTTTGCAATTTTTTTATCTCTTTTTCGGTCCGGGGTCCAAAAATTTTGAAATCTCCAAAAGCAGAAATATTCAGATTTTGGTTAAAATTCTCTTTGATTTGATTTCCGCACATGGAATTTACGATCTTATGACCCTGGCGGCCTAAAATTTTGAAATTTCTAAAACTTAACACTCTTATTAACGTGAGTTAAAATTCCCAATAGCGTGATACGCCCGCCACTTGACTCTGTGTCAAGTGTAAAGTGTGATATTTATCAAACTTTCAGCCACATTTTGGACTCTGGTGTCCCAAAATTTTGAGGTTTTTAGAAATGAACACTAAATTCAAATTCCGATTAAAATATTTAATCTGATACACTGCATGGACGTTTACGATTTTTCCACAATTCTAACCCCCTCCTCACATACCGTATTTTCTAGTGTATAATGCACACTTTTCCCCAGATTTTTTTTTCCCAAAAGGTGGGTGCGCATTATACACGATTAATATAATTTACATGCTAAACTGTAGGTCTGCACATGTATGATCAGATTGTGCATGACAAAGCTAGCAACATTTCTTAAAACTGGCAGACTTGAGTCTAGTAATAGTAAATAGTACTGGTAAATTGGTTCGCAGTTTTCACCCCTTTCCCATCAATTATTTGTTCACGTCGTAGACTTATAACGGTACTCTTTTTAGCATTCTGTTACTGTACTTGTTTGTCGTTGTTAGTCTGTTGTTTTTTTACAGTATTTCAATACCGGTATTGCGTGCCTTGTAAAGAAACAGATTGTACATTCACAATGAGTCGAAGAACATCTCAGCGTCTTGAAATAGACAATACACCAGTACCAGTCTTGATTGGTGTGTACAGTTTCATCGCAGACACGATCTTTCGGTTTGAAGAAGAACTACTCTGGCAGGGTACGAAAATAAAATTATCGAGTTTTGTCAATTTATTGTACAAACAAGGATTACGAACAATTTCCATTCGTCTCAAACTGGGAATGCCGACCAGTCTTTTGTCTTTTGCGATATGCCATTCTCACCACGAGTATTGATGAAAAAGGTGCGAAATCTGTGCCAGTCAGATGAACGAAACACAACGAACACGGGTGCATCTGAAGAAAAAGAAGAGGAGAGTAATTCAACACTGCTTCCTTCAGAAACAGACAAAGAATGTTAATAATGTAAATGTTATATGCTAGTGAAAAACTAGAACAACAAACTAAACAAAACCTATGACTTATGTAAGTTGTAAGTGGTTTCAAATTTTATATAATTTTAATATTTTTGGTTTTTGTTTACAAATAAATAGGCATGGCAAAATTCAATTTACCATTATTGTGTATGAAACAGTTTTTCCGCACACTATGGTATTTAAATGTTGAATATTTTTCTACGTTCTAACAAATTTGTTCACCTTTTTTTCATAACAAATACGGATGCGCCTTATACACAAATTACAGTTTTTCTGTAAAACATTACCATACAATATGGGGGTGCGCGTTATACACGCGAAAATACGGTACATTACACCCGCCCATTTACTTATGGGGGGATACATCTAAAATCAATAGTGTTCTGTAGGGTAAAAGTATCGCGTACCAAGTTTGACAGAAATGGGTTGTTGAGATCAAAAGTTATGGTGAGACATATCTCGAATAGACAAATAGACAGACAAACAAATGCTAAACGGTTTTAAGACACCATCTTAAAACTGAGAACTCGTAGTTCGGGTGTCACTTTACTGTTTTTATTTAATAAAATTAATTTATACCACAACTGTGTCGGGCTTTTACAAACTTGTTTAGTATTACAATTAATAAAGTAATAAAAGTAAATACAGTAATAAAAAATGAAAAATTACTTGTTGCAGCAGGGTTGACTGTTGACTTGACTGGATAAAACTAACTTGACTGGAAATTTTGAAGCTAATTTGTCGATCACAAAAGTTTAAAGTTAGCTAGTTAGCATAAGCGAACGGTAGAGCAATGTATTTCCGTACCTCGCCTATAGTCTCATGCGACTGTTACACAAGGTATAGTAGCCCTACGTTCAGTCAGTTTTAGTTCGTTTACTATCAAGACACAAATGGAAACATTAACATTTAATTACTCATCATTAACGCCGTAATGTTTGGGGATTATTTGTTGAACACAATCTTAAATAGAACACAACCTGTCTTCGGTTGTCCGCTGTAGGGCAGAGGTAGAAATAGGACATCGATTGGCAAAGGCAAAGCGAATTGTTGGTTACACGGACAATCTTAAATGGATAACAAATAAATATTTCTCAGATCTAAAGTTTACAAAAGCACATTGTGACTGAAACTATGTTTACGTATCAGACATACGAGGGTCAGTTGAAAAGTTCACGGAGCGACAACTGTAGCTTAGAGGTGAAATTAAAATTTTTCGTGTGGTGCAAGATTTGTATTTTATGTGAACTCCTGTTAATTTCCAAATCAATCTATCAAGTTATTCATTGTTTAAAAGCTGTTTAAAATTGACGTGTCATACGTGTTTTGAAAACGGACAAAATCAAACATCGTGGTGTGATTCTTTGTAGAAAATTGTTTTGCACCAACGGAAATTCAACACGAAATTCTAAATGTGTCAGGAGATGCTGCGACTTCAAAACCAACGGTTTGTAAGCAGGCACGTGAGTTTAAACGTGGTCGTACGAGCACTGAAAACGTGGTCGCACTGGACGCCCAAAAAATGTAACAACTCCAGATGCGGCAGCCATCTTACACAACGCTTTTTCACACCAAGTTCTTGAGTTAAAGTATGACACACGCTCATATGAGATGCCTGTGATTTTAACAACGCCATCCACTCCTCAATCTGCAGTCTTCCAACACCCTATGAAATTTTTTCAATAATGTCATTTTGTGTTGCACTTTTTGGACGTCCACTGCTGGGATAGTCTTCAGTGCTTGTACGACCACGTTTAAACGCGAGTCTGACCCACTTACCGTTATTTCTGAAGGCGTAGCATCTCCTAACATATTTACAATTTCGTTTTGATTTTTCATTGGCGCTAAAACGTTTTTAACAGAGAATTCATCACAACACGATGTTTGATTTTGTGCGTTTTAAAAACACGCGTGACAGGAAAATTTTAAACAGCTGGTAAATAGTGAATAAATTGACAGATATATCTGGAAATTAACAGGTGTTCACGCAAAATATACATCTAGCAGCACAAGAAAGGTTTTAGTTATACCACTGAGCTATAGATGTCGCTCCGCGAACTTTTCAACTGACCCTCGTAAAACAGCAACTCAAATGAAACAATAGTCAGTAGAAAGCATGGATACACTATGGAGGTTAGTTGGAAAGATAATTTAAGGTAGTTTGATAAACAGTAACACATTTTGGGCCTTGTAAGTACCGTGACAGTAGAAGTATCTTTACTAGTTGACGATTAGTAAATGGTCTTGTCAGGTTCAGTCAGTAATTTATGCAGTTTAAAAACATTTGTCTTGATGTTTCATCAAAATTTATATATCATGATACAGATCTTCACAAGACGATACAGAAATAATAAGTAAATATATTTTATAGTAAAATGTTTGTGTGGGTTACATAAAGATTAATAGTAACCACTGCACATAGGCTATATACACATTTATTCTTCCGTTAATAAAAATTATGGAATGTATAACCAATATACATTTATTATGTGTTTGTGTGTATTTAGTTATTTGTGTATTGTCTGCATAAAAGTTATCTTGATGACAATAGACAAATTGTCAAAATAGATTCTTTGAACACGATCCCACCAACAATGTCCTATTGTGCTTCAACATCGACCTCGCTACTGAATCATTTATTCGTTAATTTGCAATTCTTTCTTCTCACGCGTCTAAAAAATATTTAATTTCTATAACCTGTTTCTACTTTTCTTTGGTCATTGTTCGTGATTTACAACCATACGTCATGAATTTGTGACTTGTATAGCAAGTTATTTTTGTATTAACGGGCACTTGTTTTTCGTTTAATAAACCATTTCCAACGCGGATTAAATATTTTTACAATCACTTTACTGATACCTCTTTCTCGTTTTCTTGTGTCTTTTACTGTTAGTTACACCCTACACTAGGGTGACCAGATTTGAAATTTGTAAAACGGGACACTTCCTCCCCCATACACTCTTATCGACTCCACAACTATCCACCCTCAAAACACCCCACTGCTCCCTTTTCAACTGCTCCAACATGTGGTGAGTAAAAACAGTTTCTAATTGAAGTTCAGATTAACAATTAACACTGTTTAATAAACTAATTCATACGGAAAAGAAACAAATTAATATTATTTACAATACAAATTTTATAAATTTTATTTTATGAAACTACGTTGATAAGCTCGAGGTTGATACGCATTCGGTACCCATTGAGCATCCCGTATCGACCATCATCTTCTTAACGGTTTTAGGCATTAGCGGCCTCTTCCTATTCCACAATCCAACTTTTCTTCTGCCTCTAGGGTTGTAATCTTTTGCTATCCTCGGTGTTCTACTTTATTCCATTCTATTGATGTGTTGAATCCATTTTCTTCTGTATTCATCAGTCCTTTCATTTACTGCAAACATGTCTAAATCACTTCTTATCTCCTCATTTCTTATATGATCTCGTCTATTACACCTTTTAACTGATCTCAGACATTTCATTTCTGCTGTTTGTGTCTTCTGTTCATCTTTTTTTCTTTATGACCCAAGTTTAAGAACCATACAGTAGTGTAGGTATTGCCATTGTTTTATAAAATTTTATTTGGGTTTCTTTTCTACATTTATTTCCCAACGTTCTCCAAATCGTTCCACACATTCTTGTGAAATTCGTCTCTTTATTTTCTGTTTCTCTATCTTCATCATAAGTATCTTCACGTCCAAGATAGTTGAAATGTCTTACTTGTTCTATGCATGTGTTGTGTATGCATATTTTGGTCCGAACCGGTTCATCTCCTATAAAGGCCTTTACTTTTGACTTTGATTCAGATATGTATATTGCTCGTTGGAGATCGTCTTCTGAAGTGGCGAATATAGCTTGGTCATCCGCGAAGAGAATGGTTTTCAAGCTTTTATCTCGGTGGATTTTAATACCGTCAGGGTATTATTGTTTCCATTTTTTTGAGATCATCTAGATAAAGGTTAAAAAGTAGTGGTGATAAACAACAGTCTTGTCTTACGCCTTGGTTTGTTTCAATCGGGATAGATTCTTCTCCGTCGTCTGTGATTACCGCGGTGTGTGTATATAAACTCTTTATGGCCTGACCATAAAGAAAATAAAGGTTGTGGTATACCTTTATTTTCAAGTATGTCCCATAACTTCATACTTGTTATCGTTGAATATTGAATCAACGATGTAAAAATCGATGCCGTAAAAATGCGAGATTCGATACTGACAGAGCACGGAACATTATTGAATGATAAACATTCTAATAATATTGTTTTTAAATATTTATTGTTTCAAAATCTATTTTTGTACAGATTTTAAAAATTTTGAGGAAACGCTCAATGCTTCTTGAAAAAAACGTGACATTTTGCCTCCTATTCTTCCCGGGAGCAAATAAAAGGGATAATCCCGTTAAAAACGGGACGTTTGGTCGCTCTATTAAATATTGAAATCGTGTACTTGCTCCAAATTGTCTCCTATGTGCACGTTTAGTTCACGATTTGCCATTCCCTTAGCCATTACTTTATTTTGTTCTTGCGTATGCTCATTTCACATTGCTCTAAAATTTATTTGCGTCCTTCTAAGTTCGCTTGCAATCTTCTTTTTTCCCAGCTATTATTACCTAGATGACTACAATCGCACATTCTGACATTTTTATTTGTGCAGATTTTTTCCTTAAATTCTGTGTCCTCTAATCGCTTTTCTTAATTATTTCATTCTAAACGCCGTGAACACTGTTGGTTGGTTTAATCCTCCACCTTGTTGGGGCATTGTTTATACGTAACAGTAGAAGAAGGCCACATTTCTGTCCCACGTGTCGCTTTGTTATAAATTTGATTGTTGTTTTAATTGTTCGTGTCTTAACCAACCGTTTTGTTACAGATCAGTGCGTGTAAATACTGTCACGTTGTAAACTTACGTAATAGGAAGAAAAATGAAAAATTCGTGACAAGGAGGATTAAGATAATGGATGGGTTTCCACATCCATCATGCTCGCCAGATTTAGCTCCGATCGGCTTATTTCTCTTTGCTAACCTAAAAACGTGACTGGGATTTGCATATGACAATCAACTAAGCGCATGCTCGAGACTTTTCACCTTGCCCTTGTACATTCAGGGGAGAATTGAAAGACCACGTAAAAGGTGGCGAAATCTTGAAAAAAGGGAGCACGTATATTGGCACTTAATGCTTTAATAGAAAAGATAATGTAAATTTCATTAACAACAATAACAATGTAAATTTAGTCTCCCAGAAAGTTCAGTACAAAAGTCTGCTGGAATAAGATTGAATTAAGTATCAGAAAAACTAAGTATGATTTCTGCATCAGAAATGAAAACGGATCTAAGTAGTCTATGCATATAGGATAATTTATTATATGCGGTTAATAAGTTCAGATGCCTGGGTAACATGAAGATAAAGAAAGGCGCAAAAACATGACAATACGTGACAGGATACACATAGGAAATAGGGCATACTATGCTAACAGTAGACTGTTGAGAAGCAAACTTATTAGTCACAACACAAAATGAAAACGTAAGACTTTCATTAGACTGTTCGTTGTTTATGGAGACGTCGACATTAGCATAAAAAGCAACAAGAAACGTTGAGAAGATTTGAAAAAAAAGATCGTACGTGTTTGTGGCCCGGTTAAGGGGGACTAATGAAGAATATGAAATAAGTAGGAGGTAGATGAGCTATTGGAGCATAAGAACATTGTAATATTCGTAAAGGCTCAACGAATACAACGACTAGGTCACCTAGAGCGGATGGATGATCAGTGCATGTCAAACAAAATCCCATGGGCACAGGTGTATAAAAGCAGGAAGAGGGTCGACTTAAGATAAGATGATTGGATGATTTTGCATTCTGGAAGATATCAGAAGAATGTACATGAAGGGAAATGAAGGGTTACGCTGAGATGGCAACGGATAGGAGACAGTGGGGAGGGCTGGTGTTTGGGCTGTAATGCTGAAGAAGAGCGGTTCAGTAACAAGGGCGGTTGGGTGTTCCGTTGCCTAAGGTTGCCTACTTTCATTTGATTGTTGCTGCGGTTGGTTTAGGCATAGTGTGTGGCCTATTGTTGTGTGAGTAATTAGATCTACTATTATTGTAGATCTAGAATGAGCAGTTTATCCAAAAGTCACGATTTAACAATAAACACAAAGATAAGACTTTTACGCTGCTACATATTCTCGGTCCTTTTCTACGCTGTAGAATCTTGGACTTTGACTGAAGCCACAACTAAAAAATTGGAATCTCCCGAAATGTGGCTTCACCGTAGAATAGTGAGTATTTCATGGACAGCACATATAACTAATGTTGAAGTTCTTAGAAAGTTGAAGAAAAAAAGGGAAGTTATTAACACAGTGAAGATAAGAAAGCTTCAGTATCTGGGACATCTCATGAGAAATGAACAGAGATTTTCCTTATTGCAGTCCTAATGATAATGTGATGTATTTATAATATAAACACACTTATTGTTTACTAATGGTACCTATAATCTCAATTTTCTATTGTATTGTATTTATTGTTCATAGCCTAAAGGTACCATACATACGATTTGCAATAAAATTTTTATTACTCACATTCTTAAAAACGATCGATTGCGGTCACAGACCATCGTCAGGTCATATACAGCACACTTGCGGTCACAATATCGTAAAACAGCCACTATTTACAAAAACGAATTCGTAGACATTGATTAATGAACGTGATACGTACGTCGTTGTCCAAAGTTTCCCGAGAACTATTTTGTTACAAAGTGTTTATGTTTACATTCCGTTCTATATATTATATAAGCTGATTACTGAATGTTGATTTTCATTTTGCCGCAGTATTTCAAATGTGATACGATTTTTGAAGTCCGTCATGATTTTCAATAGATTTTCATGGCCCTCTTCTTTTACATGTTTGTATATTTCGGTATTGTTCATACACATTAGATTTTATTTCATCACTGCATGTTTTCAATACGGTTAAATGTTGCTGTATTGGACCATATTCACAAGACTGTTGTTTTATGTGTTTGGCTACTGTTGAGTTCGGATTTGAGTGCTGAGAATGTTTGGTATGTTCAATATATCTGTGTTTAAATGATCTTGAAGTGAATCCTATGTATTTTTTGTTGCACCGTACATTACATTCTGTCGAGTTAGCAGGCTGACATTGATATTGGTAGACTCCAGCTTTTTCATAAATGCTTTTCTTTTTGTATTGCTTATTTTCAAGTTGTTGTAGATGTCATTGCTTGTTCTGAACGCTAATAGATAGTCGTATTTTGCAAATGTTCTAGCTAATTTTTGAGAGTTGTCGTCAATGTAATGTGCAGGTATATAGGTTCCTCAATCAAAAGGAAGAATTGTAAGGAAGGAAGGATTGTATTTTTATTTGTAATACAATAGAAAATTGTTGTTGCAGTCCATACTACAGGGAAAAGTACTTGGAAAGAGAAGAGTTGGGCGACCGAGAATATCATGGCTGATAAATTTAAGGACCTGGTTTGGCATGAATACAACTGACTTATTCCGTGCAGCAGTGCAGAAAGTTAAAATAGTCTGTATGATATCCTACATCCGAAACGAATAGGAACTATCAGAAGAAGAATTATTGTAGATAATATTGCTTGAAGGGCAAAAAGATCAATAGTTTATCAAGACAGCCTGTAATAGTGATTTGTTTTGTTGAGATTTAGTCATCTAGCTAGCAGTTGTTTAGAACTAACAACTTAACCAACTTAAAGCGACTTGAACTAGAAGTAACAAATCAAAAAATTACTTAACAACAGATTAACCACGTTATTATTCGACATGACTTCTCATTTAAATTAAATTAAATTAACACATTTAAAATGACGGTATCCCGTCAAGAGGCGAACATAATTAAACTGTGCGCCTAATTGGCGTTTGTTTTTATGAAGAGATTCCGTGAAATGGGGCAGAGCAGAACAGACTGAGTGGCGAGGCGCAGATAGATAACTATAGTGTGACGTCACAGTGGTCATCAGGACACACTCCCTAGTCAGTTGGCAATACTTCCTCATCAGCAGGCAAGGTCACGCTCCTGTCGCAGGCCTAATTCCATCAACCCACTTTAACTACTACTATCTATACGTCGCTAACTAGCTAAAAAAAGAGAAAAAACGGAAAATCTGAAGCGAACCGTAAACGATTTTTTCCCTAAACAACATTTTTATGTAGTGTACTTTAAATTTAATGTGCCGTGCAAATGTATTTTTTTTATGTGTGTTTATGTTTATTCCAGACTAGCTGTTACCCGCGGCTTCGGACGCGAATATTTGACGCCTAATAAGTATTTTAATATAATTTTTATTGTCTAGACATATATCTATATGGCGTTCTGTCAGCTCGTATAACAATTTTGTACTCGTTAGTCAAATTCTTTCCAAAGCTGTTTTGAACACTGTACGAAATTATTATGTTGCTGCAACAGCCTTTAGAGATTTAAAAGTACCCGTTTATAAAGCCTTTGGAGATATTTATAGAGTACGTGTTAAATCAAAAACGCTAAATCTTTATTTTAAGTGTTACTGTGTTAGAAGCATTGTATAACACATTAAACGTTATGTTTTCCTCAACCATGGTTTTTATTTATTTCAGCAGTAAACTAAAAACCAAAAACCGTTGTCACGTAATCTCACAAATGAAAACAACACGTATTTTCGCTTTGCATTAAGTAATAGGACAATTTTCAATTAGGTCTAGTACACTTCTTTTCCACATCGTAATATATCGATACAATCGCATATTATAAAAAACATCGAAAATATACTGCAGGAACGGATCCGATGCCGCTAAATAGCTTTTATTTATTTACTTGTTACTATGGTAATTAATTCTGGTCTCCATGGTGTTTTTGACATCTTTAGTAGTAGTATTTAATATATTTCATTAATTATTCATTGCATCATCAGAAATACGTATAAACATAAATCTTATAATCATTTAAGACAATTATAAAATATATAGACGTATCTGTGTACAAAATTGCAAAATATATCGATACAATCGCATATTAAAAACATTAAAATCTGCAGGAACGGATAAAGAAAGGTACAGTTCCGGTGCCGCTAAATATCATTCGTTTATTTACTTGTTACTATGGTAATTAATTTTGGTATTCATGGTGTTGTTGACATCTACGTGTCGTATATACGCGTCAACGAAAAGGCATAATTACAATGGTCTAAATCGTGTGAACGGGGCAGAATATCAAATTCCAAGTTAGACAGTGTTTGAAAGATCGATATTGTGTGTGTGTGTGTGTGATATGTTCGAATAATGCGTGTGATTTTAATTGTGTCTGTTCGTTTAGGATGTCGTTTTCATGTGTTTTCGTGGGTTTGTATATTTCGAATTGTTCTAGAGTGTCCAGTTTTCGGCCTTTTGTGTGTACGTGTAGAATGTCCATGTTGTTGTCGATGTTTTTGTATGTGTGGTTTGCTTCAATGAGGTGGTTTGCAAAGGTGGATTCTGTAGTGGAGTATAGTGCCTTTGTGTGTTCAATGTATCTTTGTTTTAAGCTACGTCCTGTCTGGCCTATGTAAAATTTGTTGCAGTCTGAGCAATTTAGTTTGTAAACATACATCGTATCATTATTTATATTTGTAAATATACATCGAAGATCGAATTTTTTTTGCTTTGTGTGTGTATTTTGATAGTGTGTGTTCTGTTTTGTTAGTAGTTCTGTATGCGATTCTGTATCCTGCTTTTTTGAATTTGTGGGCTATTTTTTCAGTTTGGTTGTTGATGTATGTTAGTGTTATGAATTTGTTGTTTTCTGTCTTTGTCTGTTGTTTGTTTTGTGTAGGAGTTTATTGACTATTGTTCTGTCGTATCCGTTGGATTCTGCTAGATATTTTATCGTGTTTAGTTCGCCTTTGTAGTCTTTTTCATCTAGTGGGATGTTGTTAAGTCTATGTATCATAAACACTAAACGTCGCTTGTCACTATTTTACAGAGGGGAAAAGTAAACGCCATAAACATTTTAATAGCGGTGAATTGATTTAGAAAAACGGATATTTTCTATCACTGGAAGAATACGAGATATACAAAGCGGCTAGATTACAGAAGTGCCTTTCTGTTTATTGCACCCATTAAAGTTAATATGGACAAAAATAATTTTCATGTTACATAAATTTTAAAATGAAGTGATTCGTTTTTAAACACAGAAATTCAGCTATGAAACTGGTATTAATGTTAGTATTTACAGACAAACCAACAGTCTCTATAAGGTAAACATTACATACGTTTTACACAACATTGAGTTTCCTTTTTACTTTTGTATATGTAGTATACAGCAATAACATGTAATTCATTTATCTAAAAAGTATAAAGCTGTTAATAAATGTTTGATTGAAAGAAAATTAATGAAAGAAGATGATGAACAAACAAGACAGCTGTTAATAAATGTTTATTGTTCAAATAATTAAAATAATTCTTTTAAAGCTATGTTGTTGCCTTTCAGTTTTATAAAAAAATATTTGTTCTTGATAAAAGCAGGTTTGCAAACTGTAATTACAAAGACACAGTTCAACCAAAACCACCTATTATCATGCAAACATGTGCCATTAACTTCTCCCCATCTGAGTTGAACATGCTTTCTCTGTCTCTGGCCGTCCGTCCATCTCTCTCTCTCTCTCTCTCTCTCTCTCTCTCTCTCTCTCTCTCTCTCTCTCTCTCTCTCTCTCTCTCTCTCTCTCTCTGTCACACACACACACACACACACACACACACACACACACACACACACACACACACACACACACTAGTGAATTTACGCGGACATTTGATTATCCATAAATTTAACCCATCCTTTGTTACAGTGAGAGCTGGCACTGAAAATGCTTAAGGTATTTTAGTACGCTTGATACTTTGTATAGAAAATCAACTTAACTTGCTAGAAACAGGGTGGAGAGTCTGCCAACTTCCTATTGGTTCCCTTTCTGTCCTTGAGGCCTCAAAGGATTAAAAAGTTAATAAATAAATAAAACGCTTAGCAGTATGTGTGGTTTTTTGATACCGTATATTGAATTTATTAACAAACTACCAGGGGCGGCTCGTTCTTAGGGCGCTAAGGCGCGCGCCCTCCAGTTTAAATCATATCACTAAACAATCCATTATCACCGCTCGTGGAAAGTCATTATATCTTTATTTAATACTTCGGACGAGAAAATGTTTTCGCGTTAGGTAATAGCAGAAATGTTTTCGGAACAGCATCACGGCGCTCTTCCAATCGCGCCAATTTCTCCATCCCGCACTCTGGTCAACGTTGAATGAACCTGTAAGCTTATAGCCGGTATTTCCACTAGCAATTGGCGCGTCTCCTATCGCGCCTCGTTGAGCAAAAAGTGACGTGATTCACTCCATACAACTAATCGCAGACTGCTGATAGTCATAGAAGAGATTTGCTCTTTTATGTGCTTAGACTTTCTTCGCTGTGATTAATTCAGTGCAGGCATCTGTATGTGTGGTTTGCTTCAATGAGGTGGTTTGCAAAGGTGATTGCAACAAATGCTACACAGGCCAGACAGGACGTAGCTTCAAACAGAGATACATTGAACACACAAAGGCACTCCATTCCACTACAGAATCCACCTTTGCAAACCACCTCATTGAAGCATCCCACACATACAAAAACATCGACAATAACATGAACATTCTACACGTACACACAAAAGGCCGAAAACTAGACACTCTAGAATAATTGGAAATATACAAACACACGAAAACAAATAAAAACGACATCCTAAACGAACAGACAGAATTCAAATCGCACGCATTTTATTCGAACATATCTCACCCCACACACACAACATCGATCTTTCGAAATTCGGTTCCGTCGCCCACAACAGGACGGACAGCGCTACCAGCGGCAACCTCTGAAGAAGCTTTTTAAAAGTGAAAACCGGTTCAGGTTGTAAGGTATAACTTTGTTTTTACTCATAAAAAACTTTGTGTTCCGAGTCGTTAATGAAATAGTTGTATTTAGTATTATTAACCTTATGACATCAGGAAAGCTGAATTTTATACATGTTTCGAAATATATTTTTACAACTTCTTGCAAGTAGCCAGACAAATATTCCGGTTCCAACACCTAGCCAGACCACATGAACAGTCGGTAGAAAGTGTTGATGCATTATGCGCTTCTGTGGTTGTGGCAGACAGCATTTATTTATTTACTGATAAATAAATAAATGGATAATAAACAAATAAATAATTTATGAGCTTATTTTGTACATAGTTGTATTTCAAAACCCCGCAAATGTTTTTGAAATATCCTCCAGTAACTGCACAAATCTGTTGCAAGTCATCAGGCCTGTGACAGAAGTAAATCAACATCTTTTCGCCTAGTTCTAATTGGAACAATTCTCTATAAAATATTATGATAAATTCCCATCTATTGTAATTTCAACAAATGTGTAACTTTACTATATTAAAGCTATGGTAATATTGTTTTCATCCCGTAGGAAAACGCAGTGACAACACAGCGAAGAAATTCTTCCTGCTGTACAACGGACCTTATACGTTGAAACAACGCGTGGGAAGACACACGTTCATCGTATTTGATGAGAGGAAGGAAAAAGACATCGGCAAATATCATGCGACGTCATTCAAGAAATTCTACGTATGAATAATGCGAAGAGGGAGTGAGAGTGGGACAATGACACTGAGCCGTCCAAGGTCAAGCTGTACGATCAGCTGTATGATGGGGGGTAAAATATAGTGCATTCCACCACGGCGAGCGTTAGACTGACCTACTCATTATTATGTGTTGTTTAACTAATGTAAACTAAAGTAAGCGAATATAATATGATTGTATTTGTCTAGAACAAATAGACAAAAATTTAATAAATAAATATTTATTTTATTTTTTTTCAAGCAGAGGAATAATGCAACGATACAGCCATATGCTGTATTAGGCATTGATTTGAATAAATATAAAATTTGTAGAATTATTATAAGTTAAGGGTAAAGGGACAGGTCTGAGATTGTAAAAATATTTCATTGTTAGATTAGGGGAGAAATTGACCTGTTCCGACAGGCAAGGAACACCTGCTCGATTGTATGTGTGTTACGCGTGTATCTTGTGTGTGTTAGTGATACATGTACAGACAGGAATCTCAGCTACCCGCCCCAAGTAATTAATAAAATAATTATTTTAATTCGCTGTGTGAAAACTAATTAGTTTATAAACAAACAAAAGGCACCAAAGTGTGTGTAAATTTTATAGTTATCCCCAGTGAAAAAGTGACGTTAATAGGACACGCTATGCGAAGTCAGTGCGAAATAAACGTGCCAAAAAATACGCAAATTGCAATAAGACGCTCAAATTAATACAGTGAGTGCTTAATCAAATTAGCTATGATTTATGCTCTCTCGATTCCGTGCAAAACATTGCTATTTGCTAATAATTGCAAATATATGAAAAGGTTTGGGAGTGGGGGCTAGCATGTGATCTGCAGGTCTCGACAAGATGATTTTGGAGCCATCTGCTTATTGTTGTGAGAATCTTCTATAATATCCTGTGAGTCCCAAAAATGCTCGTAACCCTTTAATGTTCTTAGGTGTAGGGAAATCGGTAATACTGGATATCTTTATGGGATCGGGTTGAATACCTGAGGATGAAATAATATGACCTAGGAATTGCATTGAGGATTTTATGAATTCACACTTGTCTAGGTTAAGGGATATATGGGCTTCCCTAAACTTGTGGAATATAGTGTTAAGATGTTCAATGTGTTCGTCAAGTGTTTTTGATACTACCAGAATATCATCCACAAACACCATGGTGTAAGGCTCCATTTCTGGTCCTAATGCTTTCTCCAGACATTTTACAATTGCACCCAAACTCGAGCTCAAACCAAAGGGAACTACCTTGTGTTGGTAGCATTTATTTTTGTATAGGAAGGCGGTGTATTTTTATCTTCTCTTCTAATTGGAATTTGCCAAAAACTTGACCGTAAATCCAACTTAGTCAAATAACGTGCTCCTTCACACTTTGCAAATAACTCGTCCGCAGGTGGTGGACAATCGAATTCACGTAGAACGACGCTATTCAACTCCTCATGTCCAAGCATAAACGTACTTCTCCACTTTTCTTCTTTACTACAACTAGAGGATTAAGAAAGTTGCTGTTCGACCGCTCAATGATGTCATTTTCTATCATCCGTCGTATTTCCAGTTCAACTTCTCCCTCATACTTCATGGGTATTGGATACGTTCGTCTGACAAATTTTGTAGGGTCTGATACCATAATAGCGTGTTCGTAGACTATGGTCTGCGTCGGTACATCGCTGAATACTTCATTATACTCTTCTATTAATTTACATAACTTCGCTTCTTCCTGAGATGACATTCCTTCTTCGGCTGAATTAGCATGCTGAGTAGGTGCATATCGTATACGTGGCTTGGATACGACAATAGGATTTTCACTTACCTCACCATTTTCTTCATTTTCATTCATAATTAATTCACATAGAACATTCTTATAATTACATAACATCTTATTGTTATTGACATCAATCCTTGCACTTAAAGTATTTAATAAATCTTTTCCAATAATTCCATCATAAATAAGTTTATCCATTATGATTATAGGATATGTTATTTCTAAGTCCTTACAATTTAAAGTTACGTAAGCTTGCTGTCTAACCTTTTCTCTCTTATTCATGGCTGTAATAACATTTATATTATTGACAGGTAAAATAACCGTTTGTTTAAAATATTTTTTATTTTATTGTACCCACTTATTACTTAGTACAGTTAATTGGCTACCTGTATCGATTAACATTTTAATTCTACATCCATTAATTCGTACATTAATTATAGGACAATTTATTTCTGGTTGATTCAGTGTCACCCTTCTGTCGGTGTCTAATAACTCATTTCTGACATCGCACGGATATATATTGTTTATTGTGTAGCCGTACGTCCTGTTTTTCGGTAATTGTTTTGTGTCATGGGAACAGGATGGTTGAACAGAGCTTTGTCGCGGTCTCGCTTTTATTTCTCCCTCTGCGCTCTCTCTCTTGCTCTGCATTGTGGATACGGAGCGATCATATGTTTTACGAAATCTTTTCTTCCAATTTCTATCACGCACGTTTCTCTCAGAGTGTTATTCCTTCTGTACGTCGCGTGCGTTATTCACAACTGTGTTTTGTTTTACACTGTGCGCTGGAGGCGTGAATTTTCGCCTATAATTATCACGATTTTGCGTATCATCACGTTCTTGTGCTTTATCACTACGGTCGTAACTAGCGTGATAATTAATCCGTGTTTGTTGATTGTGTGGTGAATGTTACTCTTGTTAATATTTTGTGATTGAGTGACAAGTATTAAGAATTGTTCGATCGTTTTGACACCCTGCGTATATACAGCTAACTGGATATCTCTATGGAAATGGTTAGATAACTTAGACACTATCTCATACTCAGAAAATTTTGGTTTTAAATGTTTTACGCGCAATTGCGTACTGTTCGATACTCTGTTGTCCTTGTGCGTTGAACTTTCCATACTCGAGTTGATCCCTCACCTGTCGTTGGGTATGAACGTTCCAGTATCTGTTCTCGAATGCCTCACGAAACTGCTGATAGGTACTGACGTTATCTCTAATAATAGAGTACCATTGACTGGCTGAATCTTTAAGATATCGTGTGACGAAGTCTATCTTCTCGTCGTCATTTATTGCACTGCCAACCTTCTCTATTTCCTTCTCCACTCTAGCTAGGAATTCCATACTGTTCTCCCATTTACCACCTGAGAACTTAAGTCTGCTCCTTTCGTCCATCGGTGTAGGAAACATTGTTATTTGATTCTGTCGTCTTCTCAACTCACTTCGTAGCTGGTTCATTTCCTTTTGGATTTCCTCTTTCATATGTGATACGTCTTCCGAACGGTCCTTCGAAGTTTCTTCAATTCTATTTTCAATGACTACTGTACGTGTTGCTATTTCTCTAAGTTTACTGGTATTTGCTTGCGACATATTATTAACAGTTTGAATTTTATCATTCTGCTCTCGCGTTATAGTAGCTAAAGTATCATTTAAATTATCATTTATTTGTTTATGCGATTCTTTTATATCTCTTCTCCACTCGAGACGTAATTCTTTTTGTTTATTTTCAATCCTTACGGCTTGCTCATGTAAGGCTTGTTTAAAATTATTCTCTAAAGTATCAATACGTATGTTGGTGTCAACAATTTTTTCTGTTAACTCTTCTAGCTTTCCATTATTTTTATAGTGTCCTGTTTAAAACTTTCGGACTGTTGTTGTAATCTATTATTTATTTCGTCCTTCAGCTGGACATTGTCTTGTCTTAGCTCATTTAAATTTGCTGTTAGATTTTCTGTTTGTTCTTTAAATTTAGCATTTATATTTTCTGTTTGTTTTGTGCTTATCTCATCTACCCAAGCACGCATCACTGTCTGAAAGGCCTCCATATCTAAGTTTCCTGGAGTTGTCATGTCGAATTATTAAAAAAATATTTATTTATAATTTATTATTATTAGTGAAACGTATACGAGCTTTTATTTACTTATTGTTTAATTGTTATTATTTATTTATTTTTATTTACTCCCGTTACAATTACACCTGTTTCTTGGGTGGGCGCCAGTTGCGTTATTACAATATAATACACAACAATATAATATATACTAACATACAAAATTAATTAAAATATAATATTAGTTATAACATATAAATTATAAAACACTGGTAATCATAGAGCATACATTAACTACTAAATGTAGGCGTGTCGTGCCACACGTTGACGGGCGACAAAATTATACAACAATTTTTTTGTTGTATTCAAATTTAATTTGTATATCCCCACACTTTGTTGGAGCGCCAAAATTATACAACGACACAAATTGCAAATATAAATGTATTTGTGTTTGAGGAGCCCCACGTTCTATGGGACGCCAAAGTTATGCAACTTTACAGGTGACTGTTTAAGATACTGTAATTTATGGAGGTTGTATAACGATATCAGGTGTAATTATAATAAGAGTATTAGATTTATGAGTATTTAAAAATTCATATTTATTGTTTACTCAATCTTATAAATAATAACATCGTTAATAATCTTCGGTCATGATATCACTCATTATTAAATGTTTATCTCTTATACTATACGGTGTTACACACATTTAAAACACTCTTACATCTAGACATGTTAATAATCTTAATCTAGACATTTATTCCATTTGATTTACTAAAACAAATAAAATTAAAATGTAATTTGAATAGAATTCTTTTAATACAGATCTGACCTCAACTCGCTCAGTCTATACCAATGTTTAAACATTAAATTTAAATTTATATTAATTACTTTTAGACGCATTTGTTTTATATTCAAAATTTAAATCATTCTTTTCTACAATGCAAATATCAAATCAATTTAATTATTTACTTTGATAAACAAAAATCTACTCTCTCAAATTTAAATTCTTTTTTTTCTTTATATGCGATCGCTCATACTTACGACTAAACATTTATCTAAATTTATAAAATATTATTTCTAATTATAACTTTTTCTTTGTTTTAATTTATTGTCTTTTGATATAGTCTTTACGAGCTCTTTTTAAAATCATTTATAAATGCATTATGCATGTCACCTCGAGTTTTGATGATCTTACGACTTATTGACGGGGTCCAGCGTTGTCCAGAGTCGGTTTTCCATTCCTCCTGGCTTGGCGTGGTCCTGGATATGTCCAGAGTCCAGCGTCGTTCTCAAGCAGTGTGTGGTCCGTCTCAGAGAATTGCTATCTGCTGCAAGTTGGATCTTAAACGTCGGTTAGGCGTCAAAAAACATCTTCTAACGTCCAGCATCCATCGTCGCTCTGGTAGCTTCTCCGTAGATATTCTTTGTAGATTTAAACGGTCCCGGTACTTTACGCTTTCCAAAATATTGTCAACCTAATTGTTGAACGTCTTATTAGTTCGTTAATGAGACTTGAAAAAATAAAACTGTTCTGCCGACGGAAAGCATGTCCGACTGCAACTGTGTCTTGAAATGAAGAGAAGGGTTTTCAGTCGAACCCTTAATTTATACCCTCTCAAGATTCCACACCTGTTGGCTCCAAAATCATCTTGTCGAGACCTGCAGATCACATGCTAGCCCCCACTCCCGAACCTTTTCATATATTTGCAATTATTAGCAAATAGCAATGTTTTGCACGGAATCGAGAGAGCACAAATCATAGATAATTTGATTAAGCACTCACTGCATTAATTTGAGCGTCTTATTGCAATTTGCGTATTTTTTGGCACGTTTATTTTGCACTGACTTCGCATAGCGTGTCCTATTAACGTCACTTTTTCGCTGGGGATAACTATAAAATTTACACACACTTTGGTGCCTTTTGTTTGTTTATAAACTAATTAGTTTTCACACAGCGAATTAAAATAATTATTTTATTAATTACTTGGGGCGGGTAGCTGAGATTCCTGTCTGTACATGTATCACTAACACACACAAGATACACGCGTAACACACATACAATCGAGCAGGTGTTCCTTGCCTGTCGGAACAGGTCAATTTCTCCCCTAATCTAACAATGAAATATTTTTACAATCTCAGACCTGTCCCTTTACCCTTAACTTATAATAATTCTACAAATTTTATATTTATTCAAATCAATGCCTAATACAGCATATGGCTGTATCGTTGCATTATTCCTCTGCTTGAAAAAAAATAAAATAAATATTTATTTATTAAATTTTTGTCTATTTGTTCTAGACAAATACAATCATATTATATTCGCTTACTTTAGTTTACATTAGTTAAACAACACATAATAATGAGTAGGTCAGTCTAACGCTCGCCGTGGTGGAATGCACTATATTTTACCCCCCATCATACAGCTGATCGTACAGCTTGACCTTGGACGGCTCAGTGTCATTGTCCCACTCTCACTCCCTCTTCGCATTATTCATACGTAGAATTTCTTGAATGACGTCGCATGATATTTGCCGATGTCTTTTTCCTTCCTCTCATCAAATACGATGAACGTGTGTCTTCCCACGCGTTGTTTCAACGTATAAGGTCCGTTGTACAGCAGGAAGAATTTCTTCGCTGTGTTGTCACTGCGTTTTCCTACGGGATTAGCTTTCAACAGAATTTGTTCTCCTACGTCGAATCGTTGTAATTTATGCGTTCTATTGAACTTTTCTCTCCTCTTGTTACCTTGTTCTATGATGCGTTGTTTAACATACTCCAACTTTACACTTAATGGAATAGGTACGTTTTGATTCTCTGGCTTGCTCACATATTTGGTCCAGAATCTAATAGGTTTTTTGTCTCCATCTAGCTCGATTGGCGTATAACTTGTTGCTTCGCTATAATTTTCATTTATTGCTTTCTCAAAGAAAGGTACATACTCTGCCCATTTGTTGTGTTGATCGTGAAAGTAGATTCGTAGATATTTACCTAACTCTTTATTTACTCTTTCCGCAAGATTTCCCTGTAGGTGTCGTACTGATGTGAGTACAGGTTGGATTCCATTTTCACGAAGGGTCCTCTCCCATACTTCGCTTTGGAACTGCACTCCTTGGTCGCTAAGTACCTTCTTCATTTTACCATATGCAGGAATGTATTTCTGCAAGAGTATTTCCAAAACAACTTTAGTTGTGGGTCGCATAATTGGATACAGGTGGACGGCTTTGGAAAATACATCTATACAAGCAAGTATGTGTTTCACTCCCCGACTTGATCTCGGAAGTGTGCACTGCAATTAGCTCTCCTTTCTGGTCCTTTTGGATACTCTGCATTTCCACATAGGTATGTAGATTCGGTCCTTTTGCTGTTTGACACTCATAACATTTCTTACTTTCGTTTTTAATCTTCCTGAACATTTTATGGATGGTGAAATCTTCATGTAGGCTTAAGTAACATTTAAGTGCAGCAGCATGTGCTAAACTTTCGTGTGTTGGTCGAATTAATTTATCCAACATATCATTTGTTAATACCACCTTCCAATCTTGCCTCATTAGTTTATATAAGACTCCATTTTGTACCTTGTAATGGTCTGGTAGGTGATCTCGTAGCTTAAATTCCCTCATAGCCTCATCTAAGTCTTGTTGTTGAGCTAGATTCTTCAGCATGTGTTTAACATCATTATCAGCAGTAAATTTAATAGGTAACAGTTGTAACTCATTATGGTTCTTTTCGTAGGCTTCTTCACACTCTTCTGTGATGTATCTACTCAAAGTATCGGCTATAACATTATCTTTCCCTTTACAATATTTTATAGTAAAGGAATACTCACCGATTGCTAGAATCCATCGTAATAATCGAGCGTTGGTTACTTTACATTTTAATAGAAATGATAACGCTTGATGGTCCGTATGTATTTCAAAATGCGTTCCGTAAATATAATATCGAAACTGTTTCAGGGCGTATACTATAGCAAGTATCTCCTTCTCAGATGTAGAGTACTGCTTCTCTGCCCCTTTGAATACTCTTCTGGCATATGCAATGACACGGTGTTCTCCTGTAGCATCTTGTTGATACAGTACACTTCCACACGCGTAGTCACTAGTGTCTGCGTAGATAACGAATCTTCCATCTCGCTGTGGATGGTGAAGCATTATGTTTTCAATGAACAACTTCTTGACTTGGTCGAAGGCATCTTGATGTTTCTTTTCCCACTTCCATTTGTGATTTTTCTTTGTTAACTCCAGCAATGGTTGGGTTTTATCTGCTTATTGTTGTGAGAATCTTCTATAATATCCTGTGAGTCTCAAAAATGCTCGTAACCCTTTAATGTTCTTAGGTGTAGGGAAATCGGTAATACTGGATATCTTTATGGGATCGGGTTGAATACCTGAGGATGAAATAATATGACGTAGGAATTGCATTGAGGATTTTATGAATTCACACTTGTCTAGGTTAAGGGATATATGGGCTTCCCTAAACTTGTGGAATATAGTGTTAAGATGTTCAATGTGTTCGTCAAGTGTTTTTGATACTACCAGAATATCATCCACAAACACCATGGTGTAAGGCTCCATTTCTGGTTCTAATGCTTTCTCCAGACATTTTACAATTGCACCCAAACTCGAGCTCAAACCAAAGGGAACTACCTTGTGTTGGTAGCATTTATTTTTGTATAGGAAGGCGGTGTATTTTCATTCTTTTCTTCTAATTGGAATTTGCCAAAAACTTGACCGTAAATCCAACTTAGTCAAATAACGTGCTCCATCACACTTTGCAAATAACTCGTCCGCAGGTGGTGCACAATCGAATTCACGTAGAACGACGCTATTCAACTCCTCATGTCCAAGCATAAACGTACTTCTCCACTTTTCTTCTTTACTACAACTAGAGGATTAAGAAAGTTGCTGTTCGACCGCTCAATGATGTCATTTTCTATCATCCGTCGTATTTCCAGTTCAACTTCTCCCTCATACTTCATGGGTATTGGATACGTTCGTCTGACAAATTTTGTAGGCTCTGATACAGTGGCGGCGATAAGGCCCCCGCAGACCCCGCGGCGCGGGGGGCCCCGACCCTCATGGGGGGCCCCAGTTCGCCCAGTCATGGGACATAACTTGTAACATGAAAAATAATCGTAAACGAGTTGTAAAACTCTTCTTTGTTGAATTATCAGTTGACCATAGAATTGACGACCCAGTGAAATCATTTGAAGTAAAAGTTTTCAATGCAACACTAGATATTGTAATAGCTCAGCTACAAATGAGATTCGAAGGATTGCGTTGCATTGATGATAGGTTTTCATTCCTGACGCCTCAGAATTTAGTAAACTTCTCACAAGAGACAATAGTGGAGAAAAGTAAGGCTCTGGTAAATGTGTATCCTTGACCTTTCCACATCACTGCCTGACCAAGTAATATCCTTCAAAGCTCTGATGGCCAAAGAAATTGTACACAAGAAAAGAATTCGAGAAATGATGAATTTACTGGTTGAAGAAAACAGCTGCCTTATGAGTTGCCTCCCAGACTTAACTACACCTTTGCAGCTTTATTTAACATTACCTGTCACAACAGCTACAGCGGAAAGAAGCTTTTCAAAACTTAAATTAATTAAATTAAGTCATACTTAAGAAGTACCATGGCCCAAACTCGGTTGAGTGACTTGGCACTGTTAAGCATTGAGCATGAAGAGACACAGAAAACTAATATCAACGAAGTGGTTGAAAAGTTCTTAGCTATAAAAAAAGAAGACTAGGCTTAGGAAAACAGTGAACTTTGGTAACTTTGGTTGATCCTCATCTGTAAATATTGTACATTACTTGAGTTCGAGTGTTATTGAATTGGATTAGACTTAAGGAGAACTTGTATAGAGTATATTCAAGAATTTTACAAATTCAGTTACAAACTAATTTAAATGTTTGAAAAAAGCTAGAATGTTACTTTGATATTCGTTTTTAAATAATAAATTTTTAACACTCTGTGTGCGGTACTGTTTCATAGTCTGAATTTAAATCTTTGACGTAAAAATAAATCATTCTTTTTATTTTGGTTTTTTTATAGTTTGTATAGAACTTTGTCTATTTAGCAACAATGAATTTTAAGAGTTTGTACACGTGTAAAACATCCTTTGCAAATTGCAAACGCTTTGTTATAGACGAGAAAGTACTCACAAACCATTGTTGTGAAACACACGTAAATAGAAACTCATTTGAGTGTTTTCCACTATTACGTATACAAAATTTAACCATTTTTATAGGGCCCCCTAATTTGTTTCGCGGGGGGCCCCCGTTTCGTTAGCGCCGCCACTGGTCTGATACCATAATAGCGTGTTCGTAGACTGTGGTCTGCGTCGGTACATCGTTGAATACTTCATTATACTCTTCTATTAATTTACATAACTTCGCTTCTTCCTGAGATGACATTCCTTCTTCGGCTGAATTAGCATGCTGAGTAGGTGCATATCGTATACGTGGCTTGGATACGACAATAGGATTTTCACTTACCTCACCATTTTCTTCATTTTCATTCATAATTAATTCACATAGAACATTCTTATAATTACATAACATCTTATTGTTATTGACATCAATCCTTGCACTTAAAGTATTTAATAAATCTTTTCCAATAATTCCATCATAAATAAGTTTATCCATTATGATTATAGGATATGTTATTTCTAAGTCCTTACAATTTAAAGTTACGTAAGCTTGCTGTCTAACCTTTTCTCTCTTATTCATGGCTGTAATAACATTTATATTATTGACAAGTAAAATAGCCGTTTGTTTAAAATATGTTTTATTTTGTTGTACCCACTTATTACTTAGTACAGTTAATTGGCTACCTGTATCGATTAACATTTTAATTCTACATCCATTAATTCGTACATTAATTATAGGACAATTTATTTCTGGTTGATTCAGTGTCACCCTTCTGTCGGTGTCTAATAACTCATTTCTGACATCGCACGGATATATATTGTTTATTGTGTAGCCGTACGTCCTGTTTTTCGGTAATTGTTTTGTGTCATGGGAACAGGATGGTTGAACAGAGCTTTGTCGCGGTCTCGCTTTTATTTCTCCCTCTGCGCTCTCTCTCTTGCTCTGCATTGTGGATACGGAGCGATCATATGTTTTACTAAATCTTTTCTTCCAATTTCTATCACGCACGTTGTAACGTTTCCTCGTAGTTACAAAATAATAATGTTATAATTTGTTAAACTTGAAATAAAAGAAATGTTATTTCAAAATAAAAAAAATTTGTTTTTTCTGAAAAAATATTTGTTCGGGTTTTTTGTTATCTGTATTTAGGAAATAAATTTCGTTATTGTCTGGTGTAAAAATTTTAATTATATTATGGTTGTTAGTGTTGTGGTGTCACTTTCTATGAATAACTTCTATGTTAATATGGTTAACTCCGGTACTGGTCGATAGGCGGCTCTTCTTCTTCTTCTTCAATATGCTCCTTATTTTCGTAAATACCGCCTTTCGGTTAGTCCGTGTTCTTGAATTAACTTATTCCTTAATTATATTTAAAGTAAAATTCAACCAATTTGCATAATTAGAGTGTTTATTAACAATTTATTAAAAATATCGATAGTAATCGATTGTTGACAACAGTATCGACTCGTTACTCAGGGCCGGTCGACAAAAACTTTACATTAATAGTGTATATAAAATATTGTTCTTTTAACGGTTATGTAGAATAGCCAGAGAAGGGTAGGGTCAAGAAAGTATAACATTTACAATTAAAATGTCTTAAAATTAACAATTACAGTGTTATTAATTAATATAGAAAGTTTATATAGTATAATATCGAACCAATGCAGACTAGACGTTCATTTGTTCCACCTTGAATAGAATGCTGGGAAAATCAAAATGGCCGACAGAAGTATGCGTAGTTGAATGTCAATCACCTCGACGAATATTTCTTACAATAAAGATGTCTTTTCACTGTTTCTTCGTCTCAGCAATTGTGGATATTAGTTCTGGAGTTAAATGACTGTTCCTGGTGTAGTGTTTATTAGTTCACTTGGTGTAAATGTGTGTTATTATGTCTATTTCACTTTGGTTAAATGTATCGTATATAATCCTTTTCGTTTCGTCCATAAAATTTATTTGTAGTGGTGTTAGTTCAATTATTTAGGCGTATGTGGTTCTGTTTATCTGTAGTCCACTGTTTATTGTTTGTTTTCACTGCTTCTCAAGTTAAAATTCAAAATTAAAAAATTTACAAAATTTGCACTGAACTCGATTCAAGTCTCGCATGCCATTAATATAGCTTATACGGAGCAAAACCTCGTTTAAGTGTTCGCTTCAACGGATAATAATTAACTGTTCTCATTTCCTTCGTTTCCTGAAAATCTTAGCCAATTTAATATAGGTCATACATTGTTTCAAATTATCTTAGCTTCCGATACATTTTATTTGAATACATTATACACAAAAAATATTTTCGTTATTATTTAACTGTATGAAATACTAACTACATATTCGGTTTCTTTAATCTATTTTGCTTATTTTGATACTAATTAATATAGTTTTACAAAGTTTTTATTTAAAAAAGTTATATTTCTTTCATGTTGGAAAAGTAGGCTTAAATTTGTGTTTCCTGTCCTTATTCAGATAATAGCCATTTTCTCTGATATAATTATTATTATACTGAATCTAAGATTGATATAATTGTTTATCTTTCCTTAATTTCTTGCAATTTTGTTCATTAGTTATTGTTTTTAAATATAATTCATTTATCTATGACTCCTCCTCTGAAATTTTAGTTAATACATTTCATTTTTATTTATAATTTTACTTATCTTCTGACAATATCTTCATAAAGTATAAGTTACATTGTATTACTATATGGTGGGTTTATCTTACGTAAATTTCATCAGTTTAGTTGGTTTATAGGACTAGATTTGTCCATTATAATGTAGTCTAAATCAACTATCTGGCCTAGTTGTTACTTACAAAGTTTTTAATAATACCATTAGTTCATACCCTTTTCTGACCTTCTATTCTAATATAATATTCATTAATAATTTCTTCTTTTACTACTATAACCTTTAGTATTGATTTTAAACAATTAAAACATAACAATTATTTAATATTAAATCTGGTATTTAGAATCATACCTTTTTTTGTACTGATTACTTACAGTAACTTCTAAAAAACATTTTACTATATAGGAATGATATACACATTCAGATATGGCATTACTAATTCAAACTACTAAACAAAATAACATTTTATAAATACAAGGATTAATCTCTATTTCTAAATCTTATTTATAGAGTTCATATATGGAAATTGGAACCTAACATTTTGTTCCATTAAATTTTTAACACTCCCTTAAAACTATTTGGTTGCAGTCTTATCTGTTTTTCTTAATTTTAGGGATGTATTCCCCTAAAATATTCACTTTATGTACTAACTCCAAGCTATCTATTTATACTATTTATTCCATTGAATGTCCACATATAAACAGTGGCATTTTATTAGAAAGAGTATTCATTGCTCCTTCACCATATTATTTGATTAAATATCATTCATGATACTATTTTTAAAAACACTTAAAGTTATTTAAATGTACAGTAATTCATGTACCTTCTCAAAGTTTATTTATGATAATCTAATAACTTGCACTTGTCCCTGGTTATTTCTTGATACTATCACTAGACCTTTCATAGTTTTATAATATCAAAATATCACTATAGTATTGACGACTCGGAACACTAAGTTTTTTATAAGTAAAAACGTAAAGTTTTACCTTACAGCCTAAACCGGCTTTCACCTATAGAAGGCTTCATCAGAGGCTGTCGTAGGTAGCGCTGTTCGTCTTGTTGTTGGCGACGGGATAGTTTTTCGAAAGATCGAAACTGTGTGTGTGTGTGTGTGTGTGTGTGTGTGTGTGTGTGTGTGTGTGTGTGTGTGTGTGTGTGTGTGTGTGTGTGTGTGTGTGTGTGTGTGTGTGTGTGTGTGTGTGTGTGTGTGTGTGTGTGTGTGTGTGTGTGTGTGTGTGTGTGTGTGTGTGTGTGTGTGTGTGTGTGTGTGTGTGTGTGTGTGTGTGTGTGTGTGTGTGTGTGTGTGTGTGTGTGTGTGTGTGTGTGTGTGTGTGTGTGTGTGTGTGTGTGTGTGTGTGTGTGTGTGTGTGTGTGTGTGTGTGTGTGTGTGTGTGTGTGGTGAGATGTGTTCGAAGAATGCGTGCGATTTGAATTGTGTCTGTTCGTTTAGGATGTCGTTTTTATTTGTTTTTGTGTGTTTGTATATTTCTAATTGTTCTAGAGTGTCTAGTTTTCGGCCTTTTGTGTGTACGTGTAGAATGTTCATGTTATTGTCGATGTTTTTATATGTGTGGTTTGCTTCAATGAGGTGGTTTGCAAAGGTAGATTCTGTAGTGGTGTGGAGTGCTTTTGTGTGTTCAATGTATCTCTGTTTGAAGCTACGTCCTGTCTGGCCAATGTAGAATTTATTGCAATTTGAACAATTTAGCTTGTATACACCGGGTAGATAGAATTTGTTTTGTGCTTTGGGCATGTGTTTTGATAGTGTGTGTTCTGTTTTGTTAGTAGTTTTGTAAGCGATTCTGTATCCTGCTTTTTTGAATTTGTGGGTTTTTTTTCAGTTTGTTTGTTGATGTATGTTAGTGTTATGAATCTGTTGTTTTCTGTCTTTGTCTGTTGTTTGTTTTGTGTAGGAGTTTACTGACTATTGTTCTGTCATATCCGTTAGATTCTGCTAGATATTTTATCGTGTTTAGTTCGTCTTTGTAGTCTTTTTCATCTAAGGGGATGTTGTTAAGTCTATGTATCATAGTTCTGAAGGCAGCTAGTTTGTGTTGTATTGGGTGATTGGAGGTGTTGTGTATTAGTGTGTCAGTTGTAGTTGGTTTTCTGTATATACTGAATTTGTGCCTGTGTTCTAGTTTTGTGATGGAGAGGTCTAAGAAGTTTATGGTATTGTTAAAACAAAATAAAAACAAAAACAAATAAAAACGACATCCTAAACGAACAGACACAATTCAAATCGCACGCATTATTCGAACACATCTCACCACACACACACAGCTTCGATCTTTCGAAAAACTATCCCGTCGCCAACAACAAGATGAACAGTGCTACCTACGACAGCCTCTGATGAAGCCTTCTATAGGTGAAAGCCGGTTTAGGCTGTAAGGTAAAACTTTACGTTTTTTCTTATAAAAAACTTAGTGTTCCGAGTCGTCAATACTATAGTGATATTTAGTTAAGTAACGGACACTTCATGGACAACGAAATCCAAGAATATAATATCAAATTGTTTAATCATGGGGGAACTGTTAAGATTTGTCTATTTATATTATACAATAACTTTCTTGGGTGCACTTCTACTTAGCACTATAACACTTTTTGTTTTTATTTGTTTTACATGAGTTTATGGTTTGTTGGGGTGTTATACTTTCTATAGTGACATTTACTTTCTTTAGGGGTTTTTGTTTTCTCCTTATTGGGTTTCTTTTGTGTATTGGTCGTGTTCTACTTCCTCTATTCTATGTGATCTTCACTTGTCCCTGTTCATTAGGTATCTTTGTTTGTTTTGGATATCTTCCTTCTTCATTCTTGGTTTCTTCAGTACCATTTCATTATTATTTACTTTTGTTTATACTGGTCTGTTTACTTGGTCTGGGTAGCTTCCTTACTTACTCCTATCCTACCTGGGTATTATTGTTATTTTAATTTTAGTTTTCTGGGGTTTTACTTTGTTGTACATTCCTATTAGTTGCAGATTTTTTCTTTATGTTTACTTTTTCTTGTTATAATGGTAATTTATTGTGCTTTTTATTTGGTTTTCATTTGGATCTTTCTGGATATTCCATATATTTGATTTTTACTAATGATCATCTGGTAATTGATTTAAGTGGATTATCTGTCATGCTACAGATTGCTCTCCTCCAGAAGTGATTAGTTCAGATCATACTTGGTTTGTCTGAAATAATTGCTTATGATATTTATTATAAATTATATTTCTTTACTTCCTTCCCATTTCTAAATTTTTTCTTCTTTATTTTTGAGCTTATCTATATTTCATTATTAACTGGATTTTTCTTTATAGTAATAGTCATCTGAGGTTCATTATTTTTTATTTTTCATTTTTTTTTCTTAACTTGGTTCTTTATCCTTGGGATATTTATTCCCTAACATTCCCTAACACGTGAGCTGGGGTCGTTCAGAGGGGCACTGTAGGCTTCACTACTCTGCTGGCCATACTACGTCATTTATTGATTACAGAGGCAAGTCATCTCTGCTCAAAACATAATAATACTGCTGGACTTATCTACAGACAGTTATTAATAAAAATTATGTAAGAATAGTCCACCTTATGACTATAAAAAAAAACACTTAACTAAAAATGAACTTTTTCATGTGAAAACTTACTGATTTTATTGGATGCGTTTCGGCTTACGTATCCGCCTTCTTCAGCTTTGATACAGACTGCCAGCATTTTGTAACGGTTGTGTGGAAGGTGTAGTGGGGGTGGTGTGTGGAGGAAGGGGATTGGCGCGGGGATTTAACTTACTGTTTGTTTTCTGTATAATTGTGTCAAAAAGTGTATGTGATTTATATTGTAATTGATCGTTGAGTATATTGTTTGGTTGTGTTGTGTGGTGTTTATATATTTCGTATTGTTCAGTTGTGTTGAGTTTTCGACCTTTGGGTATGTAATGTAAAATTTCAAGATTTGTGTCTATGTTGGTGTAACTGTGGTTTTCTGTGTGTATGTGTGTGGCAAATGCGGAGTGTATATTGTTGTTGGTAAAAGCTTTTAAGTGTTCAGAATAACGGGATGAAAAAGATCTTCCCATCTGGCCTATGTAGAAACTATTGCAGTCATTACAATTTAATTTGTAAACACCTGTTTTGTTATATTTGTCTATGTCTGTGTTTGTATTACTGATGTGTTTTTTGATGGTATTGGTTGTTCTGTATGCTATTTTGTATTTGTGTTTTCTGAATGTGTTGGCGATTTTGTGTGTGTAGGAGTTGTGGTATGTGAGTATGATGTATTTATTGTGTTGTGTGTTGATGGTATTTTGTGTTTTGTTGTTTTTGTTTTTGATGCGTTTGTGTAGTATGTTTATTAAATTGGGGTTATAACCGTTTTTGATTGTTATGTATTTTATTGTGTTGAGTTCGTCGGTGTAATCTTGTTTATTTAAGGGTATTTTAGTTAGTCTATGGAGCATATGGTTGAAGGCCGCATGTTTATGTTGTGTTGGGTGGTTTGATGTGTTGTGTATAACCATGTCGGTTGTGGTTGGTTTCCTGTATATTTTGTACGTGTGTGTATTGTTAGTTTTGTTAATTGTTAGGTCTAGAAAATTTATACTATTGTTTTGTTCAGTTTCCAGTGTAAATTTTAATTTGTGGTGTATAGTGTTTATGTATTTGTGGAAGTTTTCAACTTGTCTTGTGTTGCCTTTGAATAAAAGTAATATATCATCTACATACCTGTGCCAGTATATAATTTTGTTAGTGTATTTGTTGTTGTTTATTATGTGGTTCTGTTCAATGTTGTGTATATATATTTCTGCTAGTATTCCTGATATGGGGGATCCCATCGGGAGTCCTTCTGTTTGTGTGTATATCTTGTTATTGTATGTAAAGTAATTTTGTTCAGTTATTATTTTGGTAAGTGTGATGATTTCCTGTATGTGTGTTTCAGGTGTGTTGTTTTGTCTGAGTAGTTGTTCTAGTGTTTGTATGGTTTCTTTGATGGGGACATTAGTGTATAAATTGGTTATATCAAAAGATGCCAGAGTTGAGTTATGTGGGATGTGTATGTGTTCAGTTTTCCTGACTAGGTCAATGTTGTTTTTGATAGATGTGTTGTTACTGAGTTTAATGTTTTCTCTGATTATTTTGTCTAGTTGTTTTGCGATTTTGTGGGAGGGGGCCTGTGTGTTGTTTATTAATGGTCTGATTGGAATGTTAGGTTTATGTATTTTTGGTAATGCATTTAGTTTAGGGGGGTTAGGTTTTATTTGTTTAAGGTATTTGGCGTTTTCTGGTTTGATTATATGTTTTGAAATATATAAACACCACACAACACAAGCAAACAATATACTCAACGATCAATTACAATATAAATCACATACACTTTTTGACACAATTATACAGAAAACAAACAGTAAGTTAAATCCCCGCGCCAATCCCCTTCCTCCACACACCACCCCCACTACACCTTCCACACAACCGTTACAAAATGCTGGCAGTCTGTATCAAAGCTGAAGAAGGCGGATACGTAAGCCGAAACGCGTCCAATAAAATCAGTAAGTTTTCACATGAAAAAGTTCATTTTTAGTTAAGTGTTAGTGCTGTGAAAGAAGAGATGAATAATCAAGACAACTATTAAAAAAAATTAAATATCTTTGGATACTTCACTTTGTATTTGCTCAGATCTGTTAATATTTCTATTTTAATTAATTTCTATCTCAGTTACTTTTCTCAATGGTTAGCTCTGCTGGCATTTTATTTCTTCTTATGGTTGGAAGCTGGTTTAATATAATTATCACTTGTTATTCAGTGTAAAGTTTTTATTTATCTTAATTCTCTGTTATACCTTGACTGTTATTACAATCTTCTTCTGGTCATTGGTAGCATATATTTTGTATTATATTTTTGCTTTTTCTCCATTCTTATGAATCGTTCCACTAGTTTTATGTTCTTGCAATTACTCTTTTAATTGTCCTTCTTATAATTGACATTTATTTTATGATCATATTTTTCTTATGGATTTATTTATACATAGTTATTTCTTCCTTTTCAAAATTTTATTCCGCTCTTGCTTTTTATCCAGATGCACTCTTTAATTATTAATTCTATGTGGTCATTGTCTCTGCTTATTTTGCTTAAAAGTCTTATTAATTTCACTTCACAATAAGTTTATTCATTTTAATTGTATCAGTGGTTTTTACTGCCATTTCTTTATTCTCAAAATTTTTCATAATTGGTTCCATATATAATTGTTTGTAATGTGAACTTACTCTTCCTTTTGAATGTTGTGGTTATTCTTCCAAAATTCTTTTTCTTTTCTTTTATATTCCATTATTTGAGTTTCATAGATGTTTGGTAGCAAGTTGTACTTACTTGGTTTTTTGAATTTGTTTTATTGAATTCATTTTCTTTTTACTTCCAGAAAGTTTTTTCATAACTTGTTGTTTGTAAATTGA
This sequence comes from Magicicada septendecula, assembly GCA_034769895.1. Taxonomy (NCBI): domain Eukaryota; kingdom Metazoa; phylum Arthropoda; class Insecta; order Hemiptera; family Cicadidae; genus Magicicada; species Magicicada septendecula. The sequence continues at coordinate 508,916,970 of CM068369.1, read as the reverse complement.
TTTTACAATGTATTTGAATTTCATTGATTTTATTCTAAATTCCTTTCCTTTTCTCTCTTAATTAATTTCATAAATCATAGGTAGTAAGTTGTGCTTACTTATTTTTTAAATTTATTTGTATTTTACTAAATTCTTTTTCTTTTAGTTTTTTCACAAATAGTTTCATAACTATTAGGTAGTAAGTTGTGCTTACATTGTTTTTGAATTTGTTTGTTTAAATTCTCTTCTTTTTATTTTTTATTCCAAAAGTCGTTTCATACATATTAGGTAGTAAGTTGTGCTTACATTGTTTTTAAATTTATATGTTTAAATTCTCTTCTTTTTATTTTTTATTCCAAAAGTCGTTTCATACATATTAGGTAGTAAGTTGTGCTTACATTGTTTTTGAATTTGTTTGTTCTAATTTTCTTCATTTTATTTTTATTCCAAAAGTCGTTTCATAAATATTAGGTAGTAAGTTGTGCTTACATTGTTTTTAAATTTATATGTTCTAATTCTCTTCTTTTTATTTTTTATTCCAAAAGTTGTTTCATAAATATTAGGTAGTAAGTTGTGCTTACATTGTTTTTGAATTTGTTTGTTTAATTCTCTTCTTTTTATTTTTATTCCAAAAGTCGTTTCATAAATATTAGGTAGTAAGTTGTGCTTACATTGTTTTTGAATTTGTTTGTTTAATTCTCTTCTTTTTATTTTTATTCCAAAAGTCGTTTCATAAATATTAGGTAGTAAGTTGTGCTTACATTGTTTTTGAATTTGTTTGTTTTACGCATAAATTCTTTTATATACATTCAATTACTCATAATATTTTTTCATGGAAGCCTGGTTACATACACCTTTGATCCTTTCTGAATCCATTTCCTTTACTTCATAAGTATTATTGTTTTTTATATTGGAGATTACATATGGTCCGGTGTATAACAGCAATAACTTCTTCGTTATTCCTTCCAGTGTGCTGGGTAGTTCACGATTTTTTAATAAGATTTTTTCTCCCTTTTCATAAGTTATTAATTTACCACTAGCCTTTCGATACTTATTTTGCCATTTTTCCTGGTCTTCTGCCACCTTGTTGTAGAATTTTACTTTGTCAAATTTGTAAATATTGTTTATAGGGAACTCTAGGATTTCTGCGATCTCTCGTGGGGGTGGTTTTTCGTACATGGCGGAGTATGGGGTTATTCCTATAGCTGGATGGTATGCCAAGTTGAGGAATTCCTCCGTGGCTTCTAGATAGTCTTGCCACCTTTTTTGTTGATGGTGACAATAAGTTCTTAGGATCCTCCCCACTTCTCATAACACCCTCTCTGCCGGATTACTGCTCGGGTGGTAGACCAAGGTTTTGTAGGTACGAATGCCCATTGATAATAAGGTATCACGCCATTTTCTACCCTTAAACTGGGTTCCATGATCAGTGATGATCGAAGATGGTTTCCCCATGTTTGGGATATACTGCTCCGTTAATATCCCCAGAATTTTCCGGGTAGTTGCTCGATTAGTAGGGTATAGCTTAACAAACTTTGTGAAGTGGTCCATTATGATTGTTAGGTATCGATATTGGTGTCGACCGCCACTACGGGGAAATGGTCCGCAGATGTCTAGGAATACCTTCTCCAATTTTGCTTGGGAGGTTATAGGAATCATAACACCTTCCTTCTTCTCGTTATTTGTTTTTACGAGCTGGCAGATTTTACAGCTTTTAATATACATTCGCACTTTTCTATTTATGTTTTTTATCTGGCAGCTCTCCTCCAGAGCTTTTATCACCTTTAAGGCGCCCATATGCCCATATCGTATGTGGTAGTTTACTATTAATTCTTTTTCGATCTGGGTTGGAACAACCACCTTCCAGGTCTCCTCCTTCAGTGATGTTTTAACGAACAAGACTTGTTTGTTTAGTTGGTAATATCGAGCAATGGTTTCGTCTCCTTCTTCTAATCGAGTTTTAAGGTTTCTCAATTTCGGGTCTGCTTGTTGGTGGGTGCTCATATTTGTTAATATTGTTGTTAAGTCGGCTCTGGTGCTAAGAAGATGGTATATTTTTAGTACGCTTTCCTTCTCCCCTTCGAAAGTTTGCTCTTCCACATTGACACGGGATAACACATCGGCTACGACATTCTTTTTACCTGGGATGTATTCCCATTTTAGATGGTATTCTTGAAGGGCAAGTATCCACCTTGTTAGTCTGCCATGATTCAATTTGCAGCTTTTTAGGAACGAAATAGATTTATGGTCTGTTCGGACTGTAACAGGGTAACCCAAGATGTAAGTACGGAACTTACCGCAAGCAAATACTATGCTCAGTAATTCTTTTTCAGTTACAGTGTAGTTTCTTTCGCACTGGTTCAAAGATCTGCTAGCGAAGGTAATTACTTGGTGTTGACCCTTCTCGTCTTCTTGATACAATGTCGTTCCCAGACTGATGTTGCTGGCATCGCAATTCATAAAAAATGGTAATTTAAAATTTGGGTGGCGAAGTATTATTGTTGCCAGAAATTTGTCCTTTATAAGTTGGAAAATCACATCCTGCTCTTGACACCATATCCAGTTATTTTTTGATGACAATTGTGTTTGAAATTTTGCAGTTAATTCTGAATATTGTTCCTGGAACTTGCGATAGTAATTACAGAGTCCCAGGAATGACTGTAATTGCTTTCTGTTTTTGGGTGCCGGGAATTTCTGGATTGCTTCCACCTTTTCTGCTGACGGTGAGATTCCTTGATCGTCCAAGTTAAAACCCAAGAATTGCACTTCCCTGGCAATGAACTTAGACTTTTCTAACTTCAGCGTGACGTTACTGACAGATAACTTCTCAAGCACGTGTTCCACACGGTAGCAGTGTTCCTCCCACGTTTCTGATGTTATTAGTAGATCGTCTACATACATGGTGGTAAACTGAAGTGCTTCCTGTCCCAATATCTGGTCCATGCAGGTCACATAGATGGTAACTGAGTTTACAAGTCCGAAGGGCAATCTTTTGAATTGGTAATTGCACCCCTCGAATATGAAAGCCAGATACTGGTGACTCCGTGGGTGTAACTCTACCTGCCAGTAACCGCACACCATGTCCCAGGTACTAAAGTACTTGGTACCGTGGAATCGTTTCAGGATTTCTTCAATCTCACCGGGCGATGTTCTATCATTTATTATCTTTTTGTTTATTTCCCGTGCATCCAAGCAAAGCCAGACTTGGCCGTTTTTCTTGGGAATAGCCACAATAGGGCTGGTGTATGGGGATTGGCTATTTTCTATTATATCGCTTTTAATCATCCGGTTTATTTCCGCTCTTACAGCCTCCTTTCGTGAATGCGCAATAGAGTAGGATTTTCTATTAAACTCCTATGTATCTCTGAACTTAAGGGTACATTGGTAATTTTTTACCTTGCCTGGCTCGTCCGAAAATACTGAGCGGTACTTTTCATAAATTCTGATCAATTGATTCGCTTGATTAATGGGCAATTTATCCCTAGTAATTCCGCTCCGGAAATCCCTTATCTCTTGTATCTTTTGGGACCATAAATCTTCGTCCGTGGTGTCGTATATTATGGGGTTAATTATTGTGTTATTTTTCATATAGCTGATGTTACGAATTTGCTAGTGGATACTGCTGGGAAGTGCTATCTCGCTACCGACTAAATCGGCCATCCAGGTCAGATCTCCGGTAAACAGCGATACTTTCTCTGATCGTAAATCGATGATAGCAGAGTTTTTCTCAGCACATCACATCCCACTAATATATTGAAAGGTAATCCTGCCGCAATTAGGAAGATCATGTTTATTGCTATACCCTTACTAATCACGTTTAACGATAGTTTAACTTTCTTATAGTTTTGTTTTGGCGACCAGTGGCACCGATTAATACGATATTATTGATAGGTAAAGTCGGCAATAATTGACCACATTTCTCTTGGATTCTCTCCAATTCTATTGAGTTGATAATAGATACATTCGCACCTGTATCAATCATTAGCTGTGCGAAGGTTCCTTCTATTTAGGCATTAACATAAATTATTTCATTATTTATACTATGGAGGCGATTGTCGTCCTCCTCCAGTAGTTCGTTTCGTATGTTTTTTAAGTAATTACAACTAATAATTGTAATATTGTTATTATTATTTGCTCTTGGCAATTCTCCTTTATAACTAGGCGATAGGAACAGCAAAAGGTCCTGATTATTTATTACTGCCTCCTCCCGTTTAAATTCTCATTATCCTGGTTATTAATATTTGGACCAACGGAGGCGTCTGTCGGGAAACCTTGAGTGGGTTCCAGCCGTTCCGTTCGCTGTTCGTATATCTGTTCTCTAGTTGGTTGCCGCTCTGGGTCATCTAGACTGGTACTTCGCCTAGGCGGATTATACCTTGAATTATCCCGTTCTCGGCTTCTGCGTCGGTCTTCGTATTCATGGGAACTGTTCCGCCGTTGATGGTTGTATCTGCGTTGACCGTTTCCTTCGGCGCGTATAAAATTTACCCGGGGTCGGGAGAACCTGTTGTTATTAGTATTGTTATTTGGGTAACCCCTATTGTTATTATAATACCGTTCGGTATTATTAGTTTGGTTTGGGTTTCTCTGGCTATTTATATTTGGATTTGGGTAATAATTGTTTCTATTACCGGGGTAGCAGTTATTATTTCTGTTAATATTTTGATTCACATTACCGTTATTATTATTATTATTATTATTACCGTTGGTATTGTTCTGATTATTATAATTGGGATTATATCGGTTCCCTTGGTACCCACTGCTGTTCTGATGATTATTGTTGTTCGGGTACGGATTACTTCGGAATTCTGGCCGCTCATTCCTTCTTCTGCTTTGCCTATAGTATTCCTCATTCTCATAGTTTTCTACGAGTTCCGTCATCGCCTGGATGGTCTTTATTTGGCTACCCCTTCTTGCTCGTATGACCTCTTCATCATAATGGTAGGAGAGCTTATTTACCAGGCATTCTTCCGGTATGGCCGGTTCCAGGTGCTTTGCCAGGCATACCTTCCCAAGGAAGTACGCGGTCATCGTATTACCAAATTGTGTCTTGTATCGGCCATGGCAGATGTTGTCCCTTATTAGATTTTGGGTGGTCTCTGACCAATACTTGGCCTTGAACAAATTCTTAAATTGTTGGTAATCCTCTATCTCACTCCGGTTTGCCATCCACCAGTTGTCCGTCATTTCACAGAATGATTCGTCCAACAGCTCTCGATTATTTAACCATCTATTTCCTCTATGTTTGGCCATGTATTCCTCGATCCGGGCCAAGAACCCCATTGGCTTCCTTTTATATTGGCAGAAGTTCAGCCATTCCCTATTTTCGTTGATGGGGATATTTGTGAAGTTGGTTGGTCAGTTCCGAATTGCTTCCATTTTCTCCTGGCTCTGCCGCACTTGACCAGTGATGTTCGTCATTACTACCTCCATTCCGTCGCACCTTTCAGTAATTTGGGTACGTACTTTACTAAATATCACTATAATATTCACGACTCGGAACACTAAGTTTTTTATAAGTAAAAACGCAAAGTTTTACCTTACAGCCTAAACCGGCTTTCACCTATAGAAGGCTTCATCAGAGGCTGTCGTTAGTAGCGCTGCTCGTCTTGTTGTTGGCGACGAGATAGTGTTTCAAAAGATTGAAGCTGTGTGTGTGTGGTGAGATGTGTTCGAATAATGCGTGCGATTTGAATTGTGTCTGTTTGTTTAGGATGTCGTTTTTATTTGTTTTTGTGTGTTTGTATATTTCTAATTGTTCTAGAGTGTCTAGTTTTCGGCCTTTTGTGTGTACGTGTAGTATGTTCATGTTATTGTCGATGTTTTTATATGTGTGGTTTGCTTGAAGCAAACTTGAAGCGACAATAACATGAACATACTACACGTACACACAAAAGGCCGAAAACTAGACACTCTAGAACAATTAGAAATATACAAACACACAAAAACAAATAAAAACGACATCCTAAACGAACAGACACAATTCAAATCGCACGCATTATTCGAACACATCTCACCACACACACACAGCTTCAATCTTTCGAAACACTATCTCGTCGCCAACAACAAGACGAAGGTGAAAGCCAGTTTAGGCTGTAAGGTAAAACTTTACATTTTTACTTATAAAAAACTTAGTGTTCCGAGTCGTCAATATTATAGTGATATTTAGTTAAGTAACGGACACGTCATGGACAACGAAATCCAAGTACGTACTTTACTTAGTTCTTCCTGACTTTCCCTTCGGTTCTCTTCTGCCTTCTTGCGACTATATTCTTCGATATTTGTGACCTTGGTGTTTACCACTTCCTTGAATTCTTGTACTTCCCCTTCAGTTAGCCGACATCTTTCATCAACTTCTCTGATCTGTTGATTTATAATTATTGTTTCTTCTTCCAACTTTTTATTCATAGATTTCTTATTATCCTTGAGTTCTTTGTTCATTTCTTTTCTTAATAGTTCCATTCGTTCGTCTAACTTGTCTAGATTCTCCTGGTTAACTTCCCTTAATTCTTCCCTTAATAGTTGGTTATCCTCTCTTAATTCTTCCAACCTCTCCCCCATCTTATCTTCCATTTTCTTGTTATTCTCCTCCATTTTCTCTTCCATCTTCTTACTATTCTCCCTCAACTCTTCCTTCAATCATTGGTTGTCGTTTTCTCTCTTCTCCCTAGTTTCATCAATTTTTTGATTGGTGTTTCCAATTTTATTACTCAATTCTTCTTTTCTTGCTTGGTTGTCCTTCTTCAATTCTTCTTTTGTTGCCTCTATGTTCTTCCTTAATCCTTCTTTCGTGGATTCTATGTTCTTATTTATTCCATTCAAATTTTCCTTCAAGGACTGTTGGTCTTCCTTCATTTCTTTACTATTTTCTTCTGTGGTGGAATCCATTTTCTTATGCAAGTCTTCCTTGGTGGAATCCATTTTCTTATGCAAGTCTTCCTTGGTGGAATCCAGTTTCTTATGCAAGTTTTCCTCCATCTTCTTGCTATTTTCTTCCATTTTCTTGTTACTAGATTTTATTTCTTCCATCATCATCCAGAACATCTCTTGTATATTTCCATTCTCCGTTCGTGATGTTTTCTCGGGTGGTTCTACCCGTTCCTCCCGGACATTGATTTCCCCTGTTTGTGTGGGCATTTCCGGTTGTTCCTTTGATTGTGCTGATGGTTTTGGTTCCCTTGGTGGTAATAACATTTCTACGTCCTCCATCGGTGTTGCCTCCTTATCCTCCATATTAATTTCTTTTTCGGCCTCTGCCGCCCTTTTCTTGGATGTGGCACGACGTTGCATTTTTCCTTTCCTCTGGCTGGATAACCGCTGCCAAGCTTAAATTAGAAATTGGGCGAGTTATATTAGTCCTTCAATCCCTAATTAAAGCCCTTTAGTTGGACGCCAATTTTGTAATGTTTCCTCGTAGTTACAAAATAATAATGTTGTAATTTGTTAAACTTGAAATAAAAAAAATGTTATTTCAAAATAAAAAAATTTGTTTTTTCTGAAAAAATATATGTTCGGGTTTTTTGTTATCTGTATTTAGGAAATAAATTTTGTTATTGTCTGGTGTAAAAATTTTAATTATATTATGGTTGTTAGTGTTGTGGTGTCACTTTCTATGAATAACTTCTATGTTAATATGGTTAACTCCGGTACTGGTCGATAGACGGCTCTTCTTCTTCTTCAATATGCTCCTTATTTTCATAAATACCGCCTTTCGGTTAGTCCGTGTTCTTGAATTAACTTATTCCTTAATTATATTTAAAGTAAAATTCAACCAATTTGCATAATTAGAGTGTTTATTAACAATTTATTAAAAATATTGATAGTAATCGATTGTTGACAACAGTATCGACTCGTTACTCAGGGCCGGTCGACAAAAACTTTACATTAATAGTGTATATAAAATATTGTTCTTTTAACGGTTATGTTAGAATAGCCAGAGAAGGGTAGGGTCAAGAAAGTATAACATTTAAAATTAAAATGTCTTAAAATTAACAATTACAGTGTTATTAATTAATATAGAAAGTTTATATAGTATAATATCGAACAAATGCAGACTAGACGTTCATTTGTTCCACCTCGAATAGAATGCTGGGAAAATCAAAATGGCCGACAGAAGTATGCGTAGTTGAATGTCAATCACCTCGACGAATATTTCTTACAATAAAGATGTCTTTTCACTGTTTCTTCGTCTCAGCAATTGTGGATATTAGTTCTGGAGTTAAATGAGTGTTCCTGGTGTAGTGTTTATTACTTCACTTGGTCTAAATGTATGTTATTATGTCTATTTCACTTTGGTTAAATGTGTCGTCTATAACCCTTTTTGTTTCGTCCGTAAAATTGATTTGTAGTGGTGTTAGTTCAATTATTTAGGCGTATGTGGTTCTGTTTATCTGTAGTTCACTGTTTATTGTTTGTTTTCACTGCTTCTCAAGTTAAAATTCAAAATTAAAAAATTTACAAAATTTGCACTGAACTCGATTCAAGTCTCGCACGCCATTAATATAGCTTATACGGAGCAAAACCTCGTTTAAGTGTTCGCTTCAACCTGAAAATCTTAGCCAATTTAATATAGGTCATACATTGTTTCAAATTATCTTAGCTTCCAATACATTTTATTTGAATACATTATACACAAAAAATATTTTCGTTATTATTTAACTGTATGAAATACTAACTACATATTCGGTTTCTTTAATCTATTTTGCTTATTTTGATACTAATTAATATAGTTTTACAAAGTTTTTATTTAAAAAAGTTATATTTCTTTCATGTTGGAAAAGTAGGCTTAAATTTGTATTTCCTGTCCTTGTTCAGATAATAGCCATTTTCTCTGATATAATTATTATTATACTGAATCTAAGATTGATATAATTGTTTATCTTTCCTTAATTTCTTGCAATTTTGTTCATTAGTTATTGTTTTTAAATATAATTCATTTATCTACGACTCCTCCTCTGAAATTTTAGTTAATACATTTCATTTTTATTTATAATTTTACTTATCTTCTGACAATATCTTCATAAAGTATAAGTTACATTGTATTACTATATGGTGGGTTTATCTTACGTAAATTTCATCAGTTTAGTTGGTTTATAGGACTAGATTTGTCCATTATAATGTAGTCTAAATCAACTATCTGGCCTAGTTGTTACTTACAAAGTTTTTAATAATACCATTAGTTCATACCCTTTTCTGACCTTCTATTCTAATATAATATTCATTAATAATTTCTTCTTTTACTACTATAACCTTTAGTATTGATTTTAAACAATTAAAACATAACAATTATTTAATATTAAATCTGGTATTTAGAATCATACCTTTTTTTGTACTGATTACTTACAGTAACTTCTAAAAAACATTTTACTATATAGGAATGATATACACATTCAGATATGGCATTACTAATTCAAACTACTAAACAAAATAACATTTTATAAATACAAGGATTAATCTCTATTTCTAAATCTTATTTATAGAGTTCATATATGGAAATTGGAACCTAACATTTTGTTCCATTAAATTTTTAACACTCCCTTAAAACTATTTGGTTGCAGTCTTATCTGTTTTTCTTAATTTTAGGGATGTATTCCCCTAAAATATTCACTTTATGTACTAACTCCAAGCTATCTATTTATACTATTTATTCCATTGAATGTTCTCATATAAACAGTGGCATTTTATTAGAAAGAGTATTCATTGCTCCTTCACCATATTATTTGATTAAATATCATTCATGATAATATTTTAAAAAACACTTAAAGTTATTTAAATGTACAGTAATTCATGTACCTTCTCAAAGTTTATTTATGATAATCTAATAACTTGCACTTGTCCCTGGTTATTTCTTGATACTATCACTAGACCTTTCATAGTTTTATAATATCAAATTGTTTAATCATGGGGGAACTGTTAAGATTTGTCTATTTAAATTATAAAATAACTTTCTTGGGTGCACTTCTACTTAGCACTTTAAACACTTTTTGTTTTTATTTGTTTTACATGAGTTTATGGTTTGTTGGGGTGTTATACTTTCTATAGTGACATTTACTTTCTTTAGGGGTTTTTGTTTTCTCCCTATTGGGTTTCTTTTGGGTATTGGTCGCAGTGGCGGCTCGTGGCTTCGAGGATTGGTGAAGCAGAATAGGTGGCAGGTCCCCCCCCCATAAATTATGTGAATATGTTTCTTCCTGTTTTAGAATCATTAATAACATATGGAGACAAAAGAAAAGTATGTTAATAAAATTTACAAATATAGTAGTTAAAAATAGTAAGTACTTACAGGCTTGCATTTTATTTCTTGAACACAAGGTCAATTCTCCTCTCTTTCAAATACGCAAACTTGTCGATAATGTCGTCATAAAATGGTTGTACATTAATTAATTCGTTTAACAGTTCCTTTTCTATGGAAATTTTTGATAAGCTAGTAAGTCTGTCATCTGTCATTGTATTGCGCAGGTATGATTTTATTCTTTTTAAACAAGAAAAACTTCGTTCTACGGAAATGCTAGTGGATGGAATAGTTACTATTAAACAAAACAGTTTGTAAGCTTCTTTAAAGATGTTCCTGTTGTCAGCTAAAAGTTCCATAAAATTTAGTGGTTCCATTTGTCTGTATTGCTTATCCTCATAAATAAGCTGTAATTCGTTTTTCAGTCTTTGGAAATCGGTAAACAGATTAGGGTAGCTTTTCCATATCATTAAAACGTGTGGTTATTTGTACTGAAAGGTTATCTAAAATTTCATAATATAGAATTTTGTATTTTTCAAAAAGTTGATCACGTGTGAGTGTAATTCTTTTCTTCAACTCATGGTATTCAGTTGGAATTGTTGTTTTTGAAGCAGCTAAATCGAAAATTTTAATAAATGCATCATCAGTTCTTTTGCTATTTATGAGTGTTTGAGTATTTTTAACTTGCGAGATACAGAAATTAATGTCAAATGACTTCTTTTGTAGCACATTGAAGAGAACATCCGTGGCTCCAAAAATTTCATTAAAAATGACAACCAAAAGCGTAAATTCAAAATCATTAAATTTATTTAAGAAGCCATCACTCTACCTAATTGATGTTTGATCATAATTTGAATCGTTCACAATTTTAGTGAATACTTCTTTTAATGAATCCCATTCGTTGTGTATAGTATTCACAATTTTTGAATTAGACTTCCATCGCGTAATAACGGAAGTAGGGATTCGTTTTCCAACGACTGTGTCTACTGCGTAAGTTTGCTTAGCAGAACTGTGGAAAAAAGAGGGTAAACCGTTAACAGTCGCAAAAAATATCCGACATTTCGAAATGCTGTTGCAGCTTTGTTGTAGCACTAAATTCAAACGATGCGCCATGCAATGAACAAAAACCGCTTGTGGCACTACTTCTTTGATTTTTGCCTGAAGACCATTTAATTCTCCTGACATAACGCTTGCACCATCAAAACACTGGGCAATAAGTTTTGATTTATAGTCAAATTTTTCGAGGGACCTTGACACAACGTGAAACAGTGTGTCGGCAGTCCAACTGGAACTAACATCATAAAATCCCAAAAATCTTTCCACCAGCTTTCCTCTGGGAATAACGTATCTAATTATGATGCTACATTGAGATTTGTGGACAATGTCTGTGGAATCATCCACTTGAATTGAAAAAAATGTACTATCTTTTATTTCCTTTGCGATGTGCTCATCAATATATTGTGAAATGCAGTCAATTATTTCATTCTGAATAGTCTTAGAATTGCCGGCAAAGACGGGTGAGATTTTTTATAGTGTTCTTGAATATCTACAGGGCTTATCGAAACGAAGGTTTCTAGCAGTTCTTTAAAATTTCCGCGATTAATAGATGATAACTCTTCGTGGTGACCGCGAACTGCTAATTCTTGTTTACCCAAGTAAAGAACTGCACAAATAGGAAGATGCATGAAACGTCTGTTAAGCCGAACGTTGTCATTGAAGTGTTTAATATACAACCTAGAATTTTCCTTCAAAGCATCCTCGATAGTACTTAAATTTTTCTTTAACTTTGAAAAACTCAATGCACAACGCATGTGCTCAGAAGAACCTTCATGTTTAGAAAGAGCACGAGTAACGTTACCAAAATCATCAAAGCCGTTCTTATTCCACGCACTTGATTTAACACTAATAATTAAGCAGGGCATACAAAAAAGTTTATTTAAATAATAACTGCCACACAACCACTCAAACGTTGAATACCAATTTTGTTTAAAGTTGCGATTGTACACCTTGTCCTTTATTTTTGCAACCTTATTTACTTTCAATATAGACATAGGTTTTTCACAGCTTAAAAAGTCTTTCTTATCATCATTATTCCATCTTGAAAATGGTGTTTCTAATTAAACACATACAGGATCATATGAAGGAAACATTCTGTAAAAACTTCACACACCACGAACAACGAACAAAACAAACGCGCTGGATAGGTAAAGCACTGCACGCACACCACTGAGAAACAGCCAGCGATACTGCTTCACGTGTGTGGGGGGGAACACTGAGTACAGAATACGTTGTCATGGCAACCGTGATAAACCGAGCGTTGTTAGTGACGTATTAACTGATGCAGCATTCGATGTACAGAAAGCTGCTTCTACGATCTCAGCGCTTTCCGCCACCAGTAGGCTTGTATGTGATCGCAGCGAAGTTCAGCTTCTGTAACCTATTTCCATCGCTTGTAAATGTTATTTTAATTATTATACAGACGAAATTTAATTAAAAAAAAAAATTTAAACATAAAATTTACTAAAAATTGAAAATAATTTTGTGTAAAAAGAAACACATTGAACCAGTTATTTTAGGTGAAGCAGCGCTTCACCTGCGTCACCTGACGAGCCGCCACTGATTGGTCGTGTTCTACTTCCTCTATTCTATGTGATCTTCACTTGTCCCTGTTCATTAGGTATCTTTGTTTGTTTTGGATATCTTCCTTCTTCATTCTTGGTTTCTTCAGTACCATTTCATTATTATTTACTTTTGTTTAAACTGGTCTGTTTACTTGGTCTGGGTAGCTTCCTTACCTACTCGTATTCTACCTGGGTATTATTGTTATTTTAATTTTAGTTTTATGGGGTTTTACTTTGTTGTACATTCCTATTAATTGCAGATTTTTTCTTTATGTTAACTTTTTCTTGTTATAATGGTAATTTATTGTGCTTTTTATTTGGTTTTCATTTGGATCTTTCTGGATATTCCATATACTTGATTTTTACTAATGATCATCTGGTAATTGATTTAAGTGGATTATCTGTCATGCTACAACGTTTCTCTCAGAGTGTTGTTCCTTCTGTACGTCGCGTGCGTTATTCACAATAACATTTGTTTTACACTGTGCGCTGGCGGCGTGAATTTTCGCCTATAATTATCACGATTTTGCGTATCATCACGTTCTTGTGCTTTATCACTACGGTCGTAACTAGCGTGATAATTAATCCGTGTTTGTTGATTGTGTGGTGAAGTGTTACTCTTGTTAATATTTTGTGATTGAGTGACAAGTATTAAGAATTGTTCGATCGTTTTGACACCCTGCGTATATACAGCTAACTGGATATCTCTATGGAAATGGTAAGATAACTTAGACACTATCTCATACTCAGAAACTTTTGGTTTTAAATTTTTTACGCGTTCGATTTGCGCAATTGCGTACTGTTCGATACTCTGTTGTCCTTGTGCGTTGAACTTTCCATACTCGAGTTGATCCCTCACCTGTCGTTGGGTATGAACGTTCCAGTATCTGTTCTCGAGCGGTCTTCCGAACGGTCCTTCGTAGTTTCTTCAATTCTATTTTCAATGACTACTGTACGTGTTGCTATTTCTCTAAGTTTACTGGTATTTGCTTGCGACATATTATTAACAGTTTGAATTTTATCATTCTGCTCTCGCGTTATAGTAGCTAAAGTATCATTTAAATTATCATTTATTTGTTTATGCGATTCTTTTATATCTCTTCTCCACTCGAGACGTAATTCTTTTCGTTTATTTTCAATCCTTACGGCTTGCTCATGTAAGGCTTGTTTAAAATTATTCTCTAAAGTATCAATACGTATGTTGGTGTCAACAATTTTTTCTGTTAACTCTTCTAGCTTTCCATTATTTTTATAGTGTCCTGTTTAAAACTTTCGGACTGTTGTTGTAATCTATTATTTATTTCGTCCTTCAGCTGGACATTGTCTTATCTTAGCTCATTTAAATTTGCTGTTAGATTTTCTGTTTGTTCTTTAAGTTTAGCACTTATATTTTCTGTTTGTTTTGTGCTTATCTCATCTACCCAAGCACGCATCATTGTCTGAAAGGCCTCCATATCTAAGTTTCCTGGAGTTGTCATGTCGAATTATTAAAAAAATATTTATTTATAATTTATTATTATTAGTGAACCGTATACGAGCTTTTATTTACTTATTGTTTAATTGTTATTATTTATTTATTTTTATTTACTCCCGTTACAATTACACCTGTTTATTGGGTGGGCGCCAGTTGCGTTATTACAATATAATACACAACAAATAATATATACTAACATACAAAATTAATTAAAATATAATATTAGTTATAACATATAAATTATAAAACACTGGTAATCATAGAGCATACATTAATTACTAAATGTAGGCGTGTCGTGCCACACGTTGACAGGCGACAAAATTATACAACAATTTTTTTGTTGTATACAAATTTAATTTGTATATCCCCACACTTTGTTGGAGCGCCAAAATTATACAACGACACAAATTGCAAATATAAATGTATTTGTGTTTGAGGAGCCCCACGTTCTATGGGACGCCAAAGTTATGCAACTTTACAGATGACTGTTTAAGATACTGTAATTTATGGAGGTTGTATAACGATATCAGGTGTAATTATAATAAGAGTATTAGATTTATGAGTATTTAAAAATTCATATTTATTGTTTACTCAATCTTATAAATAATAACATCGTTAATAATCTTCGGTGATGATATCACTCCTTATTAAATGTTTATCTCATAATATACGGTGTTACACACACTTAAAACACTCTTACATCTAGACATGTTAGTAATCTTAATCTAGACATTTATTCCATTTGATTTACTAAAACAAATAAAATTAAAATGTAATTTGAATTGAATTCTTTTAATACAGATCTGACCTCAACTCGCTCAGTCTATACCAATGTTTAAAAATTAAATTTAAATTTATATTAATTACTTCTAGACTGGCATTTGTTTTATATTCAAAATTTAAATTATTCTTTTCTACAATGCAAATATCAAATCAATTTAATTATTTACTTTGATAAACAAAAATCTACTCTCTCAAATTTAAATTCTTTTTTTTTCTTTATATGCGATCGCTCATACTTACGACTAAACATTTATCTAAATTTCTAAAATATTATTTCTAATTATAACTTTTTCTTTGTTTTAATTTATTGTCTTTTGATATAGTCTTTACGAGCTCTTTTTAAAATCATTTATAAATGCATTATGCATGTCACCTCGAGTTTTGATGATCTTACGACTTATTGACGGGGTCCAGCGTTGTCCAGAGTCGGCTTTCCATTCCTCCTGGCTTGGCGTGGTCCTGGATATGTCCAGAGTCCAGCGTCGTTCTCCAGCAGTGTGTGGTCCGTCTCAGAGAATTGTTATCTGCTGCAAGGTGGATCTTAAACATCGGTTAGGCGTCAAAAGACATCTTCTAACGTCCATCATTTCTCGTCGCTCTGGTAGCTTCTCCGTAGATATTCTTTGTAGACTTAAACGGTCCCGGTACTTTACGCTTTCCAAAAATTGTCAACCTAATTGTTGAACGTCTTATTAGTTCGTTAATGAGACTTGAAAAAATAGAACTGTTCTGCCGACGGAAAGCATGTCCGACTGCAACTGTGTCTTGAAATGAAGAGAAGGGTTTTCAGTCGAACCCTTAATTTATACCCTCTCAAGATTCCACACCTGTTGGCTCCAAAATCATCTTGTCGAGACCTGCAGATCACATGCTAGCCCCCACTCCCGAACCTTTTCATATATTTGCAATTATTAGCAAATAGCAATGTTTTGCACGGAATCGAGAGAGCACAAATCATAGCTAATTTGATTAAGCACTCACTGTATTAATTTGAGCGTCTTATTGCAATTTGCGTATTTTTTGGGACGTTTATTTCGCACTGACTTCGCATAGCGTGTCCTATTAACGTCACTTTTTCACTGAGGATAACTATAAAAATTTACACATACTTTGATGCCTTTTGTTTGTTTATAAACTAATTAGTTTTCACACAGTGAATTAAAATAATTATTTTATTAATTACTTGGGGCGGGTAGCTGAGATTCCTGTCTGTACATGCATCACTAACACACACAAGATACACGCGTAACACACATATAATCGAGCAGGTGTTCCTTGCCTGTCGGAACAGGTCAATTTCTCCCCTAATCTAACAATGAAATATTTTTACAATCTCAGACCTGTCCCTTTACCCTTAACTTATAATAATTCTACAAATTTTATATTTATTCAAATCAATGCCTAATACAGCATATGGCTGTATCGTTGCAATATATATTGTAAATAAATGGTTATGGGGTGTTATTAATAATACGCGTACTTACTTTTGGGGTATTTAATAGTGTAACGAGCCGTTTTATACTTTTTCTTATTACTTACTAAGTCGACCGTATTCTCGTTGCTCAGTTCAAATTTTCCGCCTCTCCGTCTGATTGGTCCCCACTGTCTGGCCGAGTCGAATTCGTCAACTGCAGTATTTTACTGTTTATGTCCCAATTTCTTATATTACCTTTTTAAATTAATCAAACATACAGCGATTGAGAAATACGAAGATTTATTTAACACTTTCTTTATATTATCAGGTCAATTACAGTAGAGAAATGAAACGTATGTTTATTTTAACTCCGGCGTTTACAAGTTGCTCAGTTGGCAGCGTCCTGGTTCATTGTATTCATATGTAAAAGCCACAATGGCGTACAGGTTTATGTTTTATAGAAATAATCTCAGGGATAAGTTCTTTGGACTACAGAAGTTGGATTACAGACTAATAAATGCACATAAATTCATAATATTCCTTATAACTAAAATACAATATGTGATATTTTAAAATATGAAAAGTAAGTATTTATTCTATTTTATTGAAAATGAGAAATAGTGCCCACTTGGTTAATTTCTTGTTAGCATATTACATTTTTAACATAGTATAATATAAAATCAAAATTCAATAATCGATATGGTTTATCGAAGGTGATTATTTAATCAAGTTTATTTAGTTCGAACAGTTAATTCAGTGATTAGTGAAGTGAAAATAAAATTGTTCGTTTACTATGGGTAATTGAAAGTTTAATTTTGGGGTGAAGTATTTAATTTATACTCATTGATTCTTTAACGTAGCTTCTCTTGCGATCCTCTTCTTTTTCTGGAACACGTCGAAGAGTCCTTTCTTCTTTGGATTTATTGAGATCCCTGTTCAAATGATTGAAATTCAATGTCCAGCTTCCATCAGTTCTTGTAGATGATATTTTTCCTCAGGTTGAGTTAGGTATTTTAAGTTCTTCCTCCAGAATTGGTCATTTATTAATTTAATTTACTTCCTTCCAGTTTTGGCCATAATATTTGTTATATAAATGTTTTTAATTAATGGTCTTCTCATCAATGGTTACTTCAAATATTCTTTTTGTACTCCTCCATTCGAATTTGGAACAACTTAAAGATTTCAAAATTAATTTGTCTTCAAGGGCTTCATACGTCCACCCTCTATGTTAGTCAATCATGAAGTAATTAGATTTCAACGGTCATAATGTGTAACAAACTCTGGTTGTCATGGTTACTCTTCAAGTTTTACTAGTTCTCATAGTTCTCATTGGTCAACATCTTATAACATTGTTATATTCTAACGTTTTATTTCTGTTCAAATTTATAAAAATCCTTTAAATTATAATTACCTTCTTATGCTAGTAGTAATATTAATTATGCTAACACCATTGTTTTGCTTTTTTACTAAAGATTATTTTGATATCCCTCATGGTTACTTTTGATTAGTTAATAACATTTTTCTTGTTTTCTTATTGATATTTCTTTTGTTTAAACCTACTTATCTTCTTATCTACCTTCTTACCTTCTTATCTACTACCTTCTTATCTTTAAACTGAATATTATTTATACATTTATATACCTGATATTCTTACTTATGTACTTAAACATTTTATATACTCTAATTGACCCTTGGTTATTGTTTTCTCTTTAAACTTACAAAATTATTTCCTTCATGCTAGGCCTACAGCCCAGGTTTCACAATACTCCTATTCAACAATCTTTACAATTCATTAACTTTATTTAGTGGTTCATTGAACATTTTCTATAGCAACTGATTAACAAAAAAACATTGGTGCTTTGAACAACACACCTTTTATTATTATTAACATATTTTCTTACCAGGTCCAAGCCTGAAATAAAACTTCTAATTATTATTGGTTTCTTACTTCTATCTCACATATCTTCTAAGTTTATTAATACTATGGTTCTTACAATAACAAAACTCTTATAATAATAATTTTTCACACTACTCTAATCAATAAAACTCATTCACAAACTCCTTCACTAAACCTAGTGTCTCCTTCTCCCATCTTCCACTCTAATATTTTAACTTTCATATTATTTTTATGTATTTCTTACCTCCGATTACTTAAATTAATAAAGATACAACTAGTTTAGATTTCTTACTATCTAACATGCTTTTAAAGATTGTTTTGCTATATCAATATAGTCTGCTTTTTTACTGTATTCTACACTGTATGCACTCACACTGCACTTTTCCTTTCACATGAGGTTTATTTATCTATTATCACATTTACTTTACTTTTACACTATGTTATTTACATAGTTCGTTGTCATTTATTTTTATTTATGTATTTATATCCTTCACCTGATATTTTACACATAGTTTGTTTATTTAGTACATCATCACTGTGTGGTTATTGGTCATTTTATATAGAAAATTATATATATATATATATATATATATATATATTGTAACGTCTCCTCCTATCGTCTCTGGACTATCCACTTTTTCTCGTCTTTCTTCGTTACAAAATTTGCTATCTTTTGGTGTTATATGCCTTTTAAAATCGAGTGTGTGTGATTATGAAAGAATATTGAATGATTTTCTTAAATTTGTCTGTATTAAATCAATACCATTGTTTGAAAGTAGGTAGGAGAGAGAGTAAAGAGAATCAAAGAGAATTACTCTCTTTGTATACAATCGGGTAATTCAAATTTTTTCCGCTCGTGACATCAGCTGTTTTCTGCTTTTATGAACCCATTTGAGGTTAAATGACTTCAATAGTACATAATAATTTCTTGATGACCGGACTGATTCCCTGTCTCTTCTCGATCTTCTTATTACCTGTAACCAACTACCATCTACTGGCAATAATACACATTTTATTATTTAAACACAAGGCATTCCTTGAATTTATTTAATATTTATGGTCTCCCAAAACATGAATTGACAATCGCTTACTTCATAAATCACAGAGTTACTTCGATCTTAAGTTTACGAACATTGTAATGCAACAGAAATGCAGTCATCCATGTTACATAAATAGAATATTAACAAAATAATAAGTAAATCAATATTTAACTCCCATGATAATACAAAGATCTAATAAATACATTTATAATTATATATAAAAATGAATAAGGATGCAAGGTAGAAATAACAATAATAAACAAACCTGTAAATTAGACAATTGTAAGAAATCCATGTTCAGTGAAAAGTAAATAAATATTATACTGATGAGAATTGTAAGAAAGAAACTAGTACAGAAAATGTCAAAGTAAATGACAATGAAATTAAACAAAAACGAGACAATAATTTACCTTATAGCAATAGTAAGTAAGGATTATGAATTAAATGATATTATTTTGTAACGATGAATGTTATGTTAAAGTTTATGTTATGTTATGCAAATTACTTGTTGAGTTAATGGAAAGTAATGAAGCAAAATGTATTATTCAATTACTGTTATAGAAGGATGTGGGAAGCAGTTAGTTAGTGTTAATGGATCTCAATTTTCTTATATGTGATCCATAGATCAAGATAAAATTGTTATTAGTTATGAAAAGAATAATTATTTGTGTAAATGTTAATAGTTAAGATTTGATTATATGTATGAACTTATGTAAAAGGGCTATAGTTGTTCACCAGTTATAAACAAAGGTAGGTCCATATACAATAAAAGGCCTAACAGCCAATAACACTATATAACCACTCATAACATAAAGGTTAGGTACGGAAGTTAATAATAATTAAGGAATACGGTTCAAAGAGCTAGGAAAAACATTTGATAAGTAATGATATATAATAAACCACCTCAATTTAAACAAATTATGATAATGCCACAATGCCATGATATCGATTGATAACGTTTGATATCAAAAAAGTAATAAATATAAAAGAAACAGACTAAGATCAAAAAACCAGCAGAATATATGTAGAAAATAGTAAACAAACTATAGGTAAAGTTATATTCCGATATGATAGAAGATTAATAAGGAATTGACGAAAAATATATGAAATAAACACTATATACAAAACATTGAGAAGGAAGAAAAATAATGTGTTGCTAAGGACAACAGGAATGAAGTAGTTGTTGATTTCAATTATTGCCTTTTATGATCTGAACGTGATGAGATTAAAAACCCCAAGAAATGTTTAATGTAATTAGAATATTCTAAATTATTTTGATACAATTATAATCCACAAAATTCTAATGATAATCTTCTTGACTTATGCCAGCAAAGTTTAACCAAATGAGATCATAGTACAGTATCACAATAAAAATAAATAACTGGGTTCCACAAGGAAGGACTTGAATTGTCCTATACCAGAAAAGAATTAACGATATATTAAAACCACTACAAAGAGTCAACTGTGTCACAACAAATAATATACACCACATTGGAACTCATAACCTTTTAAATACACGGAACATCACTAATTACTTCAAACGATAGAAGAACGTATTTGGATCCAGAATTTGCAGAAGGACCACCAGTCTGGCCGTAAATAAACCCAGGGAGCTGTATTTCCGAGGTGACCAGGACAAGAATTCCACTTTATTGAACCAAAGAAAGGAATCTCGAACAACATATCCATTTTGAGCGACGAGGTTATCAGCCAACTGCCTACTCGAGTTGCTTCGTTCTAGTCTGGTAAATTATAAATGTATAAATCATATTAACAACACAACACTTCAAATGTGTAAATCTTGCATTCTTATCCATGTATTTTTAATCTTCCCCACAGTTACAAGAACCTTCACACCCTGAATTAAGTTAATTATAAACAAAAACAAATTATATAACTGAATATAAAATAAAGTATTGGACTGAACAATAATCGATTCACGCAATCTATAGCCTTTTTGTATGCCAATTGGAAACTGTCTTAGTTAATGTTAACGGAGTGAATAAATAAAGAAACCTTGTATAGTTGCAAAATCTTATTATTTGGGGTATTATTTAATGAGTTGGGAATAAAAAAGTAACTGACTAAGTACATAATAATTGGTTAACGTAAACAGTGAATTAACCTATAAGTTTCGTTGTCCCGGAACTGCAGCGCTTGTTGCGGAATTCTCCGACACCAAAGAGAAGAGCAATAAAACACGAAATTTACGTAATTCTCTTCGAGGTATACTAGGGCTGAGCGAAATTATAGAATAAAACAATAATTACTTAAGTTACAATCACACTAACACTAGTATTTTACTTAGAAAGATAAGCTAATATTAGTTAACGAAATTACTATATTCCCCAACTCCAGATATCTAAAAAATTGAATTAAATTGACACGACCGAAGAGAGGAGAGACAGAGTATCATACCCGTTCCTATTAACAAATTGGTTTACATTGCGTGACACGAACGAGACACACGTACTCGTCTTATAACAAATTGACGCTGGCAACGTTGGGGCTGAAACAACGAGAACCCCGCAACCGTAAGAGCCGAGGAGTTATAACAAATTGGCGCTCAACTAGTGTAGGGCTTAAGTTAAGTAACTATAATTATAGTAATATTACTTAACCAGAGCAGGCAACTGTGGGAGAATAAAAATGTATGATACCAGAGGTAGATCAAAGAGGAGGGCAGAAGATACTGAGAAGGAAGAAGGTGAACAAGAACAGGAAATAGAAATAATAACAGATAGTGAAATGGAACAACAGACAGACGAAATAACGGAAACTGAAATAATTGCGGACAAGGAAAAGGGAGTAATGGAAGAAGGGGACCAAATAGATAAAGCGGGAGCCAGAGAAATACCAAGTTGGCAGGAGATGATGAAATTGATGGCAGAACAAAGCCGACAAAACAATGAAACTTTAATAAGACAAATGAAAGAGGAAATTAAAGAAAACTCAAGGAAAACAAATGAGGAAAATAAGGAAAACTCAAAGAGACTAGAGGAAAAATTTGATAAAACAAATGAGGAAAATAAGGAAAACTCAAAGAGACTGGAGGAAAAATTCGATAAAACAAATGAGGAAATTAAAGAAACCTCAAAACTAATGGACGAAAAGTTTGATAGGAATAACGAAAGATTGAACCAAATTCACGAAAGGTTAGATAGGATGATGAGGGTTTAAAACAAATGAAGGAAGACATCCTACAAATACATGAAGAAAATTTAAGGCAGATTAATGAAAAAATTGAGAATATTCATGTGACAGTTAACCAGAATGTAGACCAGAATAATGAGGAAAGAAAATTACAAATAGCCAAAACAAATGAAGGGTTAGAAAAAACTAACGAAACAGTAGTACAGGTTCGCGAGGAATTACAAAATAAAATTAATGACATAAAAATCGAGAGTAAAATAATGGTCGAAGGAATCCAACAGGAAACTGTCGGAAAATATGAACAAATTAAAAACAAAGTACATCAGGTACGGGAGGAGAATAAGGAAGGTATTAGGAAAATACAGACAGACGTGGGTGAACGACTCGAAAGAGTATATGGCAATTTAAACAATATGGAAGGTCAAATTAACACAAGTAAAAATAAAATAGAGGAAATTAGTAGACGCGAACTACAGTTACAAGAAGAAGTAGATTCATGGCGGGATAGGACATGCCAACATAGTCATACAAATAACCACGAGAACCGGATCTCGATTAATTTTCGTAATTACAAGCGTAATCCGATGGAATTTTTAAAGAGGTTGGAAGAGATGATCGCAAGAAATAGAGAAAATCGCTGGAGTATTATACGGGGTATGATTGATGAGACATTTAAAGATACCTATGATAATTGGTGGACAGCGGTGCGCCCGGATATACTGGACATGACCGAATTCAAAAAACAATTTAAAGAGAAATATTGGTCGGAGTCGACCCAGAACATGATTAGAAATAATTTGAGTAACGGCCGATACGAAACGAAGATAGGACAGTCTCCTACTTCATACTTTCTAGGAAAGGTATGTATGGAACGGAATTTAGAGCCCAGAATTCCCGAAGAATGTTTGGTCATACAACTATCCTACCATTATGAGGAAGGGATAAAAAATGCACGTATGTGTAGCCAAATCAAAACGATTTCAGCCATGGCCAAATTCCTTGAGAATTATGAGCACGAGAATCAATATCAAAGAAACAGAATGTTAAATTATAAATATCAGAAGTATAATAATAATGAGCCACAAATCAATTCACATAATAATGATCACAATCGACCCGCTCAGAACGTTAATGCAAATAGGACACAGAACGATCACTCGAATAATAATACCAGGAATTATAATTATCGTGGCAATAATCCTCATAATTACCGCGATAGTCGCAATAACAGAGGAGATGGGGACAGACGACCCAATAATTATAGGCACAACGTTAATTATATTTACTCCAGGCCTCATAATAATGAGCAACGGTATTACCCAAGGAATCACCGATATGACAGTCATTATAATCAGTCCCGGCGTGAAGACAACTATCAACCTGAAAGAAATTATCGAATAGCGGAACCTAATGCAGAGGACCGCACCGAACCTGTACAAAATCAACCTAATAATTTAAATGAAAATAGAGAAGATGGGGGAAGCCCTCATTTAAACTAATAGAGGCAGTGAAAAATGACTAATACCCTTCACTGAACCGTAATCTTGGGGAACAACGACTTGTAAATAAGACTAAGAATAATAATACCATAACTATAATTAATAACCACTATTTAAAAAATATTAGAGAAGATTTATTGGAAGAGGATAATAAGCATGTATGCAGTAATAGTAATAATGAAATAATATATGTAACAGCAAAATTAAATGGAGTACAATCTACCATAATGATAGATACTGGATCCAACATCTCGTTGATAGATAGTACTGAACTGGAAAAAATACAGCGAGAAGGCCAGTTGCCTATACCGACCTTACCTGTTAATAATGTGATAATTATCGGAGCCACTGGACGGCAAAATAAAACAGTTAAAAAACAAGTATCGCTCGATCTTACCAATAATAATATAACCATACCAATAGGATTCTTGGTCGCAACGGGATTACCGTTCAATGTATTGATTGGATGCGATATATTGCGACAGCATTCCGCAGTAATTGACTTACATAAAGGCATAATATCTTTAACATCCGAAGAAGGATTATGGACAGCCGAACTGGTAGATGCTAGCAGAACCGTTCCAGTTAATAACAAATGTCAGGCTATAAAAAGCTATTTTTGTAAAAAAAAAATAAAATCCAAGAAGTCATTCAATATGAGGACGACGATCCCAAACTGTGGCAGAGTAAGTTAGAAGAGATCCGAGAATTCCAAAGGGAAAAAACTTGTCGACTAGTAAGTAAGGTACAGGCCAAAAATTTAATTCAAATATATAATAAATACAAGCACATATTCTCCAATGCTCCAGGTAAAGTAAAGGGATATCAGTGTGTGATAAATTTTAAAGAACCAGTGGACTTTCGTAGAAAATCCTACCCAATCGCTTATTCAATCAAAAACGAAGTCCGGGCCGAGATTAATCGTATGATTCAGGATGACATAATAGAATACAGTCAATCACCCTATACCAGTCCCATAGTGGCAATCCCGAAAAAGAACGGAAAGGTGAGAATTTGCCTGGACGCTAGGGAAAAAAATAAGATGATCATCAACGATAGGACTTCCCCGGGCGAAATCCAAGAAATCTTAAAGAAATTCCACGGCATTAAATACATCAGTACTTGGGATACGGTATGCGGATACTGGCAGGTTGAGCTACACCCAGATAGTAGAAAATACACGGCGTTCCTTTTTGACGGAAGGAACTATCAATTTAAAAGGCTACCTTTCGGATTAATCAATTCTGTTGCTATATTTGTAAAATGCATGGACCAAGTATTGGGACAAGAAACACTGCAATTCACTATGGTCTATGTAGATGACTTACTTATAACTTCTTCACATTGGGATGAACATGGCGAGCGGGTGGAACAGGTACTGAGAAAAATGTCCGAAAATAACATAACACTCAAGCTGAATAAATCTAAATTTATTGCCAACCAAGTAAAGTTCTTAGGTTTTAATTTGTCTGAGGAGGGTATCACACCTTCAACAGAAAAAATAGAAGCAATTCAACTGTTCCCTACTCCAAAAAATAGAAAACAGCTACAATCCTTTCTTGGAATTTGTAACTATTACCGAAAATTCCAAGATAACTATTCGGAAATAACTGCCAAATTTCAAAAACAATTATCATCCAAAGACAAATGGGCATGGGGACCAGAACAAGATAAAACTCTGCAATTAATCAAGGAGAAATTTCTAGAGACGGTTATGTTGTACCACCCTGATTTTAACAAACGCTTTTATTTAAATTGTGATGCGAGCAATGTTAGTTTAGGAGCTACTCTATATCAAGAAGATGAAGAAGGACATCACATGGTAATCAGCTTCGCCAGCAGAGTGCTGAACAACTGCGAACGCAACTATAACGTTACCGAGAAGGAGCTGCTAAGTGTAGTGTATGCATGCAATAAGTTTAGAACTTACATACTCGGATACCCAGTGACCGTAAGAAGTGACCATAAATCAATTTCATTTCTAAAACGATGTAAACTTAGTCATGGCCGGCTAACTAGATGGGTCCTTGCATTGCAAGAGTATTGCATCGATTGGGAATATATACCTGGAAGAAAGAACATAGCAGCCGATATCTTGTCCCGAATAAACATCCAAGACCAATCGTTCGAGGGAGAAAAGGAACAGATTGCGAAAGTGTACAATGTCATTAAGAGTAGGAAAGATTTAGATATTATCACAAATGAAATTAATCAACACCAAAAATCGGATCCCAAATTAATAAACATACGCCAGAAGGTGCAAAATGCTGATGAAGTTATTACTAAATATTACTGTATACATGATGATCGATTATTTATTAAAGTTACCCCTAATCAAATAAACTGGAAATTAGTAATGCCCACAGCTATGGAAAACAAATTGATCTTGGATTACCATGAACGATATGGACACATGGGAGCCATAAAAATCGTCAAAGCCCTGGAAGAACAAGTGTACATAAAAAATATAAACAGAAAGGTGCAAAAATCAATCCAAGCATGTCACATCTGCCAGATGGTTAAACATAACAATGATAAGAAGGAGGGAGTCATGATCCCTATCATATCCAAATATAAGCTGGAGAAAGTATTCCTGGATATATGTGGACCATTCCCACGCAGTGGAGGGAACCATAGATATAAATTCATAATTATTATTTTTGATCACTTTTCCAAATATACTAAACTCTATGCTATTAGCAGAGCCACAACCAAGAAAATTCTGGAAATAGTCATTGGACGTTACATAACAGAGATTGGTAAACCGTCATCTATTATCACCGATCATGGTACGCAATTCAAGGGAAGTAAATGGAGAAATAATCTTCTAAAACACAACATTAAAACATATAAGACTACAGTATACCACCCCAGCAGCAATCCGGCAGAACGGGTATTGAGGGAAGTTGGCAGAATACTCCGAACTTACTGTCATGACCAACAGAGAAGGTGCTACGAATACTTGTCACTGACCGAAGAGTTCTTAAATATATCTTACCATCAATCCATTGAAAATACCCCTTATACCGTTATGTTTGAAAGGCTTCCACCTAGGGAAATCCAGGATATCATAAATTTTCCAACAAACCCAGAATATCAGTTTGAAAACGTTAAATTTTATAACCGAATAATGGAAAAGGCGGAAATGAAGAAAAAGAAATATGAAAAGAATAATCCAAAACCAATTAAGTACCAAGTGGGCGAGAAAATATTAATAAGAAACAGGGAGCTACCCAGCACTCTAGAAGGAATAACTAAAAAATTATTATTATTATATACTGGGCCATATGTGATCACAAAAAATAATAATAACAATACATATGAAATAATGAACCCTGTCACGAAAAAGATTAAGGGAACATACAATCAGGACTCCATAAAGAAATATTATGAATAAATCCAATAAATTCTAAATTAAAATAAGAGCAACTAATTACCAATTTTGAAGAGAAAACACTTGGAAATAAAAAGAATTTGAATTTGAAATAAATCCAATAAATTCTAAATTAAAATAAGAACAACTTATTACCAATTTTGAAGAGAAAACACTTGTAAATAAAAAAGAATTTTTTGAACAATATTATATAAATAGAAAACATATCATTCAAAATGAAGTAAGTCTAAATTAAAATATAGTTATGAAAAAGGTATTAAGAATAGTTAATAACAAACCCCAAGATTACAGAAGAAAACCAGAATTATTACTACATGTCTACGAAGCAATATTATGAATAAGGAATCATGGAACCCCAAGATAAAAAGTTTTTTATATCAAGTATACCTATGCAAAATAATATAAGAAGAATAATATGACCTAAAATACCTACCGCATTGCCAAGTGAAAAGAACAACCTTAATAAACGATTAATTGTGACCAATGTAATATTAAAGAAAACGAGAAAATAATATTTATCAACATAATTCATTGAAATATAACCAGCCAAAATAATGAAATAAGATAAGAAAAATAATAGTTGAGCTAAGGACTGTAACTATTCAGAAACACAGTAATAATAATAATCAAACCAATTACTATTTAGAAAATATTGAGATCAGAAGAACAAATGAAGAAGATACTTAGCGTTATTATCACAACAAGAAAGAAAAACAAAAATAATTACAAATGATAACTGTCAGAATTATTATCAAAAATTGTTTAAGGAAAATAAAATGGAATCACAAAGTATGAAGATAGGAATAGATAAAAATAAAAGCAACAATGTGAAAAAATTCCCAAATGTTTATTATTAATTAATTAAGGAGATTATTAAGAGATTATTATATTTTTATAGCTGACTGTAGATGAATTCCAGCAGTACTATATTAAAGTGTAGAGTGGACAGCAGAGTATGAAGCCAAACAGTGCCTCTCTGAACTGTAACAACGCACATATTAGGGATTGTTAGCGAAATTAAATATTTAAGGAATATTAGAATCGTTGCAAGAATGACCTCAGATTCCAGAAGAGTATGACGAAGAAAACAGAAGGAAAATAGCTGACAGAAGAATAATTGAGAAATACAGTGATTACAGTAATTAAAGGTAGAAAAGATGTGAACCTAAAGTATCATTGAATATTGTACCCAACTATCAACAAATACTGTTTACAGAAATTAAATATGATCAAGAATGTTAATAGAAATAATGAAATGTTATTAAATAAAGAATTATGAATACTAGTCTAACAAAGTTATATTGAGAATCCCATCGTTAACCATTAATGTTGATATGAAGAAAAGGCATGTGAAAAAGACAAGTTTATTTGACCTAAACTTCATTCAGGTAAACTAAACTTTTTTAGGAGGGGGAGCATATGTAACGCAACAGAAATGCAGTCATCCATGTTACATAAATGGAATATTAACAAAATAATAAGTAAATCAATATTTAACTCCCATGATAATACAAAGATCTAATAAATACATATATAATTATAAATATCACTATAATATTGACGACTCGGAACACAAAGTTTTTTATAAGTAAAAACGTAAAGTTTTACCTTACAGCCTAAACAGGCTTCTATAGGTGAAAGCCGGTTTAGGCTGTAAGGTAAAACTTTACGTTTTTACTTATAAAAAACTTTGTGTTCCGAGTCGTCAATATTATAGTGATATTTAGTTAAGTAACGGACACGTCATGGACAACGAAATCCAAGAATTTATAATTATATATAAAAATGAATAAGGATGCAAGGTAGAAATAACAATAATAAACAAACCTGTAAATTAGACAATAGTAAGAAATCCATGTTCAGTGAAAAGTAAATAAATATTATACTGATGAGAATTGTAAGAAAGAAACTAGTACAGAAAATGTCAAAGTAAATGACAATGAAATTAAACAAAAACAAGACAATAATTTACCTTATAGCAATAGTAAGTAAGGATTATGAATTAAATGATATTATTTTGTAACGATGAATGTTATGTTAAAGTTTATGTTATGTTATGCAAATTACTTGTTGAGTTAATGGAAAGTAATGAAGCAAAATGTATTATTCAATTACTGTTATAGAAGGATGTGGGAAGCAGTTAGTTAGTGTTAATGGATCTCAATTTTCTTATATGTGATCCATAGATCAAGATAAAATTGTTATTAGTTATGAAAAGAATAATTATTTGTGTAAATGTTAATAGTTAAGATTTGATTATATGTATGAACTTATGTAAAAGGGCTATAGTTGTTCACCAGTTATAAACAAAGGTAGGTCCATATACAATAAAAGGCCTAACAGCCAATAACACTATATAACCACTCATAACATAAAGGTTAGGTACGGAAGTTAATAATAATTAAGGAATACGGTTCAAAGAGCTAGGAAAAACATTTGATAAGTAATGATATATAATAAACCACCTCAATTTAAACAAATTATGATAATGCCACAATGCCATGATATCGATTGATAACGTTTGATATCAAAAAAGTAATAAATATAAAAGAAACAGACTAAGATCAAAAAACCAGCAGAATATATGTAGAAAATAGTAAACAAACTATAAGTAAAGTTATATTCCGATATGATAGAAGATTAATAAGGAATGGACGAAAAATATATGAAATAAACACTATATACAAAACATTGAGAAGGAAGAAAAATAATGTGTTGCTAAGGACAACAGGAATGAAGTAGTTGTTGATTTCAATTATTGCCTTTTATGATCTGAACGTGATGAGATTAAAAAACCCAAGAAATGTTTAATGTAATTAGAATATTCTAAATTATTTTGATACAATTATAATCCACAAAATTCTAATGATAATCTTCTTGACTTATGCCAGCAAAGTTTAACCAAATGAGATCATAGTACAGTATCACAATAAAAATAAATAACTGGGTTCCACAAGGAAGGACTTGAATTGTCCTATACCAGAAAAGAATTAACGATATATTAAAACCACTACAAAGAGTCAACTGTGTCACAACAAATAATATACACCACATTGGAACTCATAACCTTTTAAATACACGGAACATCACTAATTACTTCAAACGATAGAAGAACGTATTTGGATCCAGAATTTGCAGAAGGACCACCAGTCTGGCCGTAAATAAACCCAGGGAGCTGTATTTCCGAGGTGACCAGGACAAGAATTCCACTTTATTGAACCAAAGAAAGGAATCTCGAACAACATATCCATTTTGAGCGACGAGGTTATCAGCCAACTGCCTACTCGAGTTGCTTCGTTCTAGTCTGGTAAATTATAAATGTATAAATCATATTAACAACACAACACTTCAAATGTGTAAATCTTGCATTGTTATCCATGTATTCTTAATCTTCCCCACAGTTACAAGAACCTTCAAACCCTGAATTAAGTTAATTATAAACAAAAACAAATTATATAACTGAATATAAAATAAAGTATTGGACTGAACAATAATCGATTCACGCAATCTATAGCCTTTTTGTATGCCAATTGGAAACTGTCTTAGTTAATGTTAACGGAGTGAATAAATAAAGAAACCTTGTATAGTTGCAAAATCTTATTATTTGGGGTATTATTTAATGAGTTGGGAATAAAAAAGTAACTGACTAAGTACATAATAATTGGTTAACGTAAACAGTGAATTAACCTATAAGTTTCGTTGTCCCGGAACTGCAGCGCTTGTTGCGGAATTCTCCGACACCAAAGAGAAGAGCAATAAAACACGAAATTTACGTAATTCTCTTCGAGGTATACTAGGGCTGAGCGAAATTATAGAATAAAACAATAATTACTTAAGTTACAATCACACTAACACTAGTATTTTACTTAGAAAGATAAGCTAATATTAGTTAACGAAATTACTATATTCCCCAACTCCAGATATCTAAAAAATTGAATTAAATTGACACGACCGAAGAGAGGAGAGACAGAGTATCATACCCGTTCCTATTAACAAATTGGTTTACATTGCGTGACACGAACGAGACACACGTACTTGTCTTATAACAAATTGACGCTGGCAACGTTGGGGCTGAAACAACGAGAACCCCGCAACCGTAAGAGCCGAGGAGTTATAACAAATTGGCGCTCAACTAGTGTAGGGCTTAAGTTAAGTAACTATAATTATAGTAATATTACTTAACCAGAGCAGGCAACTGTGGGAGAATAAAAATGTATGATACCAGAGGTAGATCAAAGAGGAGGGCAGAAGATACTGAGAAGGAAGAAGGTGAACAAGAACAGGAAATAGAAATAATAACAGATAGTGAAATGGAACAACAGACAGACGAAATAACGGAAACTGAAATAATTGCGGACAAGGAAAAGGGAGTAATGGAAGAAGGGGACCAAATAGATAAAGCGGGAGCCAGAGAAATACCAAGTTGGCAGGAGATGATGAAATTGATGGCAGAACAAAGCCGACAAAACAATGAAACTTTAATAAGACAAATGAAAGAGGAAATTAAAGAAAACTCAAGGAAAACAAATGAGGAAAATAAGGAAAACTCAAAGAGACTAGAGGAAAAATTTGATAAAACAAATGAGGAAAATAAGGAAAACTCAAAGAGACTGGAGGAAAAATTCGATAAAACAAATGAGGAAATTAAAGAAACCTCAAAACTAATGGACGAAAAGTTTGATAGGAATAACGAAAGATTGAACCAAATTCACGAAAGGTTAGATAGGATGATGAGGGTTTAAAACAAATGAAGGAAGACATCCTACAAATACATGAAGAAAATTTAAGGCAGATTAATGAAAAAATTGAGAATATTCATGTGACAGTTAACCAGAAGGTAGACCAGAATAATGAGGAAAGAAAATTACAAATAGCCAAAACAAATGAAGGGTTAGAAAAAACTAACGAAACAGTAGTACAGATTCGCGAGGAATTACAAAATAAAATTAATGACATAAAAATCGAGAGTAAAATAATGGTCGAAGGAATCCAACAGGAAACTGTCGGAAAATATGAACAAATTAAAAACAAAGTACATCAGGTACGGGAGGAGAATAAGGAAGGTATTAGGAAAATACAGACAGACGTGGGTGAACGACTCGAAAGAGTATATGGCAATTTAAACAATATGGAAGGTCAAATTAACACAAGTAAAAATAAAATAGAGGAAATTAGTAGACGCGAACTACAGTTACAAGAAGAAGTAGATTCATGGCGGGATAGGACATGCCAACATAGTCATACAAATAACCACAAGAACCGGGAGTCGATTAATTTTCGTAATTACAAGCGTAATCCGATGGAATTTTTAAAGAGGTTGGAAGAGATGATCGCAAGAAATAGAGAAAATCGCTGGAGTATTATACGGGGTATGATTGATGAGACATTTAAAGATACCTATGATAATTGGTGGACAGCGGTGCGCCCGGATATACTGGACATGACCGAATTCAAAAAACAATTTAAAGAGAAATATTGGTCGGAGTCGACCCAGAACATGATTAGAAATAATTTGAGTAACGGCCGATACGAAACGAGGATAGGACAGTCTCCTACTTCATACTTTCTAGGAAAGGTATGTATGGAACGGAATTTAGAGCCCAGAATTCCCGAAGAATGTTTGGTCATACAACTATCCTACCATTATGAGGAAGGGATAAAAAATGCACGTATGTGTAGCCAAATCAAAACGATTTCAGCCATGGCCAAATTCCTTGAGAATTATGAGCACGAGAATCAATATCAAAGAAACAGAATGTTAAATTATAAATATCAGAAGTATAATAATAATGAGCCACAAATCAATTCACATAATAATGATCACAATCGACCCGCTCAGAACGTTAATGCAAATAGGACACAGAACGATCACTCGAATAATAATACCAGGAATTATAATTATCGTGGCAATAATCCTCATAATTACCGCGATAGTCGCAATAACAGAGGAGATGGGGACAGACGACCCAATAATTATAGGCACAACGTTAATTATATTTACTCCAGGCCTCATAATAATGAGCAACGGTATTACCCAAGGAATCACCGATATGACAGTCATTATAATCAGTCCCGGCGTGAAGACAACTATCAACCTGAAAGAAATTATCGAATAGCGGAACCTAATGCAGAGGACCGCACCGAACCTGTACAAAATCAACCTAATAATTTAAATGAAAATAGAGAAGATGGGGGAAGCCCTCATTTAAACTAATAGAGGCAGTGAAAAATGACTAATACCCTTCACTGAACCGTAATCTTGGGGAACAACGACTTGTAAATAAGACTAAGAATAATAATACCATAACTATAATTAATAACCACTATTTAAAAAATATTAGAGAAGATTTATTGGAAGAGGATAATAAGCATGTATGCAGTAATAGTAATAATGAAATAATATATGTAACAGCAAAATTAAATGGAGTACAATCTACCATAATGATAGATACTGGATCCAACATCTCGTTGATAGATAGTACTGAACTGGAAAAAATACAGCGAGAAGGCCAGTTGCCTATACCGACCTTACCTGTTAATAATGTGATAATTATCGGAGCCACTGGACGGCAAAATAAAACAGTTAAAAAACAAGTATCGCTCGATCTTACCAATAATAATATAACCATACCAATAGGATTCTTGGTCGCAACGGGATTACCGTTCAATGTATTGATTGGATGCGATATATTGCGACAGCATTCCGCAGTAATTGACTTACATAAAGGCATAATATCTTTAGCATCCGAAGAAGGATTATGGACAGCCGAATTGGTAGATGCTAGCAGAACCGTTCCAGTTAATAACAAATGTCAGGCTATAAAAAGCTATTTTTGTAAAAAAAAAAATAAAATCCAAGAAGTCATTCAATATGAGGACGACGATCCCAAACTGTGGCAGAGTAAGTTAGAAGAGATCCGAGAATTCCAAAGGGAAAAAACTTGTCGACTAGTAAGTAAGGTACAGGCCAAAAATTTAATTCAAATATATAATAAATACAAGCACATATTCTCCAATGCTCCAGGTAAAGTAAAGGGATATCAGTGTGTGATAAATTTTAAAGAACCAGTGGACTTTCGTAGAAAATCCTACCCAATCGCTTATTCAATCAAAAACGAAGTCCAGGCCGAGATTAATCGTATGATTCAGGATGACATAATAGAATACAGTCAATCACCCTATACCAGTCCCATAGTGGCAATCCCGAAAAAGAACGGAAAGGTGAGAATTTGCCTGGACGCTAGGGAAAAAAATAAGATGATCATCAACGATAGGACTTCCCCGGGCGAAATCCAAGAAATCTTAAAGAAATTCCACGGCATTAAATACATCAGTACTTGGGATACGGTATGCGGATACTGGCAGGTTGAGCTACACCCAGATAGTAGAAAATACACG
This sequence comes from Magicicada septendecula, assembly GCA_034769895.1. Classification (NCBI taxonomy): domain Eukaryota; kingdom Metazoa; phylum Arthropoda; class Insecta; order Hemiptera; family Cicadidae; genus Magicicada; species Magicicada septendecula. The sequence continues at coordinate 508,882,087 of CM068369.1, read as the reverse complement.
GCGTTCCTTTTTGACGGAAGGAACTATCAATTTAAAAGGCTACCTTTCGGATTAATCAATTCTGTTGCTATATTTGTAAAATGCATGGACCAAGTATTGGGACAAGAAACACTGCAATTCACTATGGTCTATGTAGATGACTTACTTATAACTTCTTCACATTGGGATGAACATGGCGAGCGGGTGGAACAGGTACTGAGAAAAATGTCCGAAAATAACATAACACTCAAGCTGAATAAATCTAAATTTATTGCCAACCAAGTAAAGTTCTTAGGTTTTAATTTGTCTGAGGAGGGTATCACACCTTCAACAGAAAAAATAGAAGCAATTCAACTGTTCCCTACTCCAAAAAATAGAAAACAGCTACAATCCTTTCTTGGAATTTGTAACTATTACCGAAAATTCCAAGATAACTATTCGGAAATAACTGCCAAATTTCAAAAACAATTATCATCCAAAGACAAATGGGCATGGGGACCAGAACAAGATAAAACTCTGCAATTAATCAAGGAGAAATTTCTAGAGACGGTTATGTTGTACCACCCTGATTTTAACAAACGCTTTTATTTAAATTGTGATGCGAGCAATGTTAGTTTAGGAGCTACTCTATATCAAGAAGATGAAGAAGGACATCACATGGTAATCAGCTTCGCCAGCAGAGTGCTGAACAACTGCGAACGCAACTATAACGTTACCGAGAAGGAGCTGCTAAGTGTAGTGTATGCATGCAATAAGTTTAGAACTTACATACTCGGATACCCAGTGACCGTAAGAAGTGACCATAAATCAATTTCATTTCTAAAACGATGTAAACTTAGTCATGGCCGGCTAACTAGATGGGTCCTTGCATTGCAAGAGTATTGCATCGATTGGGAATATATACCTGGAAGAAAGAACATAGCAGCCGATATCTTGTCCCGAATAAACATCCAAGACCAATCGTTCGAGGGAGAAAAGGAACAGATTGCGAAAGTGTACAATGTCATTAAGAGTAGGAAAGATTTAGATATTATCACAAATGAAATTAATCAACACCAAAAATCGGATCCCAAATTAATAAACATACGCCAGAAGGTGCAAAATGCTGATGAAGTTATTACTAAATATTACTGTATACATGATGATCGATTATTTATTAAAGTTACCCCTAATCAAATAAACTGGAAATTAGTAATGCCCACAGCTATGGAAAACAAATTGATCTTGGATTACCATGAACGATATGGACACATGGGAGCCATAAAAATCGTCAAAGCCCTGGAAGAACAAGTGTACATAAAAAATATAAACAGAAAGGTGCAAAAATCAATCCAAGCATGTCACATCTGCCAGATGGTTAAACATAACAATGATAAGAAGGAGGGAGTCATGATCCCTATCATATCCAAATATAAGCTGGAGAAAGTATTCCTGGATATATGTGGACCATTCCCACGCAGTGGAGGGAACCATAGATATAAATTCATAATTATTATTTTTGATCACTTTTCCAAATATACTAAACTCTATGCTATTAGCAGAGCCACAACCAAGAAAATTCTGGAAATAGTCATTGGACGTTACATAACAGAGATTGGTAAACCGTCATCTATTATCACCGATCATGGTACGCAATTCAAGGGAAGTAAATGGAGAAATAATCTTCTAAAACACAACATTAAAACATATAAGACTACAGTATACCACCCCAGCAGCAATCCGGCAGAACGGGTATTGAGGGAAGTTGGCAGAATACTCCGAACTTACTGTCATGACCAACAGAGAAGGTGCTACGAATACTTGTCACTGACCGAAGAGTTCTTAAATATATCTTACCATCAATCCATTGAAAATACCCCTTATACCGTTATGTTTGAAAGGCTTCCACCTAGGGAAATCCAGGATATCATAAATTTTCCAACAAACCCAGAATATCAGTTTGAAAACGTTAAATTTTATAACCGAATAATGGAAAAGGCGGAAATGAAGAAAAAGAAATATGAAAAGAATAATCCAAAACCAATTAAGTACCAAGTGGGCGAGAAAATATTAATAAGAAACAGGGAGCTACCCAGCACTCTAGAAGGAATAACTAAAAAATTATTATTATTATATACTGGGCCATATGTGATCACAAAAAATAATAATAACAATACATATGAAATAATGAACCCTGTCACGAAAAAGATTAAGGGAACATACAATCAGGACTCCATAAAGAAATATTATGAATAAATCCAATAAATTCTAAATTAAAATAAGAGCAACTAATTACCAATTTTGAAGAGAAAACACTTGGAAATAAAAAGAATTTGAATTTGAAATAAATCCAATAAATTCTAAATTAAAATAAGAACAACTTATTACCAATTTTGAAGAGAAAACACTTGTAAATAAAAAAGAATTTTTTGAACAATATTATATAAATAGAAAACATATCATTCAAAATGAAGTAAGTCTAAATTAAAATATAGTTATGAAAAAGGTATTAAGAATAGTTAATAACAAACCCCAAGATTACAGAAGAAAACCAGAATTATTACTACATGTCTACGAAGCAATATTATGAATAAGGAATCATGGAACCCCAAGATAAAAAGTTTTTTATATCAAGTATACCTATGCAAAATAATATAAGAAGAATAATATGACCTAAAATACCTACCGCATTGCCAAGTGAAAAGAACAACCTTAATAAACGATTAATTGTGACCAATGTAATATTAAAGAAAACGAGAAAATAATATTTATCAACATAATTCATTAAAATATAACCAGCCAAAATAATGAAATAAGATAAGAAAAATAATAGTTGAGCTAAGGACTGTAACTATTCAGAAACACAGTAATAATAATAATCAAACCAATTACTATTTAGAAAATATTGAGATCAGAAGAACAAATGAAGAAGATACTTAGCGTTATTATCACAACAAGAAAGAAAAACAAAAATAATTACAAATGATAACTGTCAGAATTATTATCAAAAATTGTTTAAGGAAAATAAAATGGAATCACAAAGTATGAAGATAGGAATAGATAAAAATAAAAGCAACAATGTGAAAAAATTCCCAAATGTTTATTATTAATTAATTAAGGAGATTATTAAGAGATTATTATATTTTTATAGCTGACTGTAGATGAATTCCAGCAGTACTATATTAAAGTGTAGTGTGGACAGCAGAGTATGAAGCCAAACAGTGCCTCTCTGAACTGTAACAACGCACATATTAGGGATTGTTAGGGAAATTAAATATTTAAGGAATATTAGAATCGTTGCAAGAATGACCTCAGATTCCAGAAGAGTATGACGAAGAAAACAGAAGGAAAATAGCTGACAGAAGAATAATTGAGAAATACAGTGATTACAGTAATTAAAGGTAGAAAAGATGTGAACCTAAAGTATCATTGAATATTGTACCCAACTATCAACAAATACTGTTTACAGAAATTAAATATGATCAAGAATGTTAATAGAAATAATGAAATGTTATTAAATAAAGAATTATGAATACTAGTCTAACAAAGTTATATTGAGAATCCCATCGTTAACCATTAATGTTGATATGAAGAAAAGGCATGTGAAAAAGACAAGTTTATTTGACCTAAACTTCATTCAGGTAAACTAAACTTTTTTAGGAGGGGGAGCATATGTAACGCAACAGAAATGCAGTCATCCATGTTACATAAATGGAATATTAACAAAATAATAAGTAAATCAATATTTAACTCCCATGATAATACAAAGATCTAATAAATACATTTATAATTATAAATATCACTATAATATTGACGACTCGGAACACAAAGTTTTTTATAAGTAAAAACGTAAAGTTTTACCTTACAGCCTAAACCGGCTTTCACCTATAGCCTAAACAGGCTTCTATAGGTGAAAGCCGGTTTAGGCTGTAAGGTAAAACTTTACGTTTTTACTTATAAAAAACTTTGTGTTCCGAGTCGTCAATATTATAGTGATATTTAGTTAAGTAACGGACACGTCATGGACAACGAAATCCAAGAATTTATAATTATATATAAAAATGAATAAGGATGCAAGGTAGAAATAACAATAATAAACAAACCTGTAAATTAGACAATAGTAAGAAATCCATGTTCAGTGAAAAGTAAATAAATATTATACTGATGAGAATTGTAAGAAAGAAACTAGTACAGAAAATGTCAAAGTAAATGACAATGAAATTAAACAAAAACGAGACAATAATTTACCTTATAGCAATAGTAAGTAAGGATTATGAATTAAATGATATTATTTTGTAACGATGAATGTTATGTTAAAGTTTATGTTATGTTATGCAAATTACTTGTTGAGTTAATGGAAAGTAATGAAGCAAAATGTATTATTCAATTACTGTTATAGAAGGATGTGGGAAGCAGTTAGTTAGTGTTAATGGATCTCAATTTTCTTATATGTGATCCATAGATCAAGATAAAATTGTTATTAGTTATGAAAAGAATAATTATTTGTGTAAATGTTAATAGTTAAGATTTGATTATATGTATGAACTTATGTAAAAGGGCTATAGTTGTTCACCAGTTATAAACAAAGGTAGGTCCATATACAATAAAAGGCCTAACAGCCAATAACACTATATAACCACTCATAACATAAAGGTTAGGTACGGAAGTTAATAATAATTAAGGAATACGGTTCAAAGAGCTAGGAAAAACATTTGATAAGTAATGATATATAATAAACCACCTCAATTTAAACAAATTATGATAATGCCACAATGCCATGATATCGATTGATAACGTTTGATATCAAAAAAGTAATAAATATAAAAGAAACAGACTAAGATCAAAAAACCAGCAGAATATATGTAGAAAATAGTAAACAAACTATAAGTAAAGTTATATTCCGATATGATAGAAGATTAATAAGGAATGGACGAAAAATATATGAAATAAACACTATATACAAAACATTGAGAAGGAAGAAAAATAATGTGTTGCTAAGGACAACAGGAATGAAGTAGTTGTTGATTTCAATTATTGCCTTTTATGATCTGAACGTGATGAGATTATAAAACCCAAGAAATGTTTAATGTAATTAGAATATTCTAAATTATTTTGATACAATTATAATCCACAAAATTCTAATGATAATCTTCTTGACTTATGCCAGCAAAGTTTAACCAAATGAGATCATAGTACAGTATCACAATAAAAATAAATAACTGGGTTCCACAAGGAAGGACTTGAATTGTCCTATACCAGAAAAGAATTAACGATATATTAAAACCACTACAAAGAGTCAACTGTGTCACAACAAATAATATACACCACATTGGAACTCATAACCTTTTAAATACACGGAACATCACTAATTACTTCAAACGATAGAAGAACGTATTTGGATCCAGAATTTGCAGAAGGACCACCAGTCTGGCCGTAAATAAACCCAGGGAGCTGTATTTCCGAGGTGACCAGGACAAGAATTCCACTTTATTGAACCAAAGAAAGGAATCTCGAACAACATATCCATTTTGAGCGACGAGGTTATCAGCCAACTGCCTACTCGAGTTGCTTCGTTCTAGTCTGGTAAATTATAAATGTATAAATCATATTAACAACACAACACTTCAAATGTGTAAATCTTGCATTCTTATCCATGTATTTTTAATCTTCCCCACAGTTACAAGAACCTTCACACCCTGAATTAAGTTAATTATAAACAAAAACAAATTATATAACTGAATATAAAATAAAGTATTGGACTGAACAATAATCGATTCACGCAATCTATAGCCTTTTTGTATGCCAATTGGAAACTGTCTTAGTTAATGTTAACGGAGTGAATAAATAAAGAAACCTTGTATAGTTGCAAAATCTTATTATTTGGGGTATTATTTAATGAGTTGGGAATAAAAAAGTAACTAAGTACATAATAATTGGTTAACGTAAACAGTGAATTAACCTATAAGTTTCGTTGTCCCGGAACTGCAGCGCTTGTTGCGGAATTCTCCGACACCAAAGAGAAGAGCAATAAAACACGAAATTTACGTAATTCTCTTCGAGGTATACTAGGGCTGAGCGAAATTATAGAATAAAACAATAATTACTTAAGTTACAATCACACTAACACTAGTATTTTACTTAGAAAGATAAGCTAATATTAGTTAACGAAATTACTATATTCCCCAACTCCAGATATCTAAAAAATTGAATTAAATTGACACGACCGAAGAGAGGAGAGACAGAGTATCATACCCGTTCCTATTAACAAATTGGTTTACATTGCGTGACACGAACGAGACGCACGTACTCGTCTTATAACAAATTGACGCCGGCAACGTTGGGGCTGAAACAACAAGAACCCCGCAACCGTAAGAGCCGAGGAGTTATAACAACATATATCACATAATAAATATTATATTTTTATTTCAGTTTTAATAAAGAGAAAGAAATAAGTAATTAATTTCCCAGGGTTGTTTAAGGTTCTTTGAACTTTGAGGAAGTCAGAAATGCATATGGGTCAGTATCAAACTTTACATAACATTATTTTAAAATTTGTATAATCGGTATCATTCAGTTGATTTTTGACCACTAGAGCGCAGGCTGTTTCTTCACTGACAAAAAATGAACACTATTAAATGGCGTCTGCAATGTTATTAGCCAAGCCACGTTTTTCTGTTTTTTGGTTAATTAAAATAATGTTTATGTTCACCTTGTTTTCAGATGGATTTAAAGAGATGGTGCTGTTTCTAGTGTTTTAGATTTATAGTTGAGGTATAATTTAGTTAAATTTTAAAAGGAAGCGATCTCACCCAATGGTTTTCAATGATGACGTCTTGGTTGAAATGTGGTCAGCAGGAATTTTAGGTTGTTCCTCGATATTCTGGAATGAATTAGTTTAGTTCAATGGACATCTTGGATGTAGTGTCTAGTGCTGACTCGTTTTCTTAATTTAGGAGTGGTTTATTTCGAATACTCATTTAAATTTATTAAATTTTCTATGACATTACACTTTTCATCAACTTCTCACATTGAATTCCATTTAACAATTAATTAATATCTTGTTAGCTAGTTACTCCTAGTAACCAATAAATTGATGTTTTTTTATTGGCTACCCTAGGTACCATTTTAGGTAAATAGGCTAGTATATAATATTATTGTTTCATTTCTTGCCTTTAAAAATACTCCTTTACCCATCTTAGTTATTATTTGTTTTAATTTATATAAGAGTTTTCTTCATGGATTTATTTAAGCTTGAATGCAGGCATTTTATAATTTAATGATTTTTTAATTGAGTTTATTTACTACTTATATTTCATTGAAGGTACCCTTACTCTATACTATTTTATTTTACCTTCCATCTTTTTAGTATAGTTTTAATTGGCCTTTATTTTTATTTTATATATAACCCTGGATTATTTTACATCTAAACAAAATAATTATGGTAAACAAAAATATTAATTATAATTGTAATGTGTTTGTGGCCTACACAATACAAAATTACAACAACTTGTTAACAGTAATACAGTTTATTGCTATCATACTGCTTCTTTCATTTCCAACACAACTTTGTGAAAAGCTCTTTTTTAAATGTTAGACACTTTCACTGATCATTCTATGTTCCACTTTGTACACTGCACTTTTATGGTTACACTTAGTATTGTTTACAATGTTTACAGTGTTTTTAGAGTACAAAGGTTCTCATAGTTTGATACATAATCCCCATTTCTGACTTTTAAAATGGGTGATTACTGGTTTTTACTCTGGTGATTATATTATCATATTTATTTATTTATCATATTTGGGCAGGGGTTATGTAATGTTACAATATACTGTATATATTGTAATAAAATAAATAGACTTGATGTATGTGTAATTGGTGTGTTTAATTGGTATGGCTCTCGACGTCTTACTGGCCTGAAACACTTCCTTAAGTTTCCCAGCTGGTCGAGTCTCAATGGTAGCAAGACCGGTCGAGTAGCGTAATGTTGATGAAGAAATATATGTTCAGCTTCACCGAAAGTTTCAAAACAAAAATTATTGTTTTGAAGGAAATTTAAAAAAAAAAAATTATGTTTATAAAAAAAAATAATTAAAAAAAAAATTTTTAATTTTATTAATTAATTAATTAATTATGATCAATTAATTAATATAGGGCTGTGAAGTTTTAAAAAGTGTAATGCTCTTCTGAAAATTTTTATTAAAGTTTTGGTATATTTTAAATAAACTATCACCACTCATAAGACTGTCTTCAAACCAATCGATACTTGTTTACCTTTTTATTTTTTAGGTTATCTTCACTTATAGGTGGTAAAGTCCTGATAGATTATTAATTATAATTATATTAGTGATAACTAGTAATATTTATGAAATGAAGAACTATTTAGTGTTGAAGAATATTAATGTTTTATTAATTAATAGCAATTTGACTCTTATCGATTATTATCGACTCTCAGGATATCGAAAAAGTTACAAAGTATATTATATAAAAATTATACAGGGTTCTTTAAACAGCCAATTATTATCAAAGTCAGAGAAATCGGGCCAATATTTAAAAAGTATAACGTTACAACAAATTAATAATTATTACTAAACACAGACATTGAATAATAATTTGAAAATAAAATAATTGCTTTCACTAACAGCTGGGTTGAACTAGGAGGCATTGCCCTGGCGATGATGACCAATATTGCAAATGGCTGCCGTGAAGTTAGTAAAATGTCATTCGTATATTCGACGTTCCAAATAAAAGATTTTCCTGTAGTATTCCTGTTCTGGTGTCTGCGAATCTCTTGTTAAATGTTGTGTAGTGCCTAGTGTACTGTTTCTGGGTTGTATTTAGTGTATCCGTGTAATTATTAGTTCAAACACTTTCCCCGATTCCGTCACTAATTTGGGTTAATGTATTATACAGTTTTCTAGTGTTTTGTGGTGTTTTTCGGAGTAGATATGTATTGTTCTGTGTTATGGAGTGTTTCTTGATTGTTTCTGTTATAATATGAGAGTTCTAGAAGTATTTTACAAGTCACTCGCGATTTCACAATAACGTACTATACACTCGCTTTATATGACCATTATAAGTTAGGTTAGGCACGTTACAAAACGTTTGGCATGTTAACCGTTCAAATACCAATAATTAACTAACTGTTTCCTCCAGTTTCAATTAAACTCTTAGCCAATATAATATTATTCTTAACATTGTTCAAATATATTTTCATATCCTGTGCACACTTTAATATTTCACTATATAAATACCTAAACTTGGGTTATTTATCAATTTTATTCACTAGATGTTATTTAAATTAATCTTTCAGTTCATTCAGCTTATTTTCAGATTAAATAATGCCGTTTTATAGTGTTTTCTGTCCAAAAAATAGTAATTTTACTTTCAGTTTGGTATACTCTGAAAAGTCAAAACATCAAAATTTACTTCCTGTCATTATATAAATTCAGCCATTTTATCCGTTATATTTAATATTAATAATCCTATATTGTATTAAAAGGCTTATATTCCCTGATTTTCTGGTAATTAATTGAATTAGTTGTATTCTGAAACATTATTCTGGAATATATGACTCCCATGTCCAAATTTCTGAGTTTAGTCATTTTCATTTTTATTTATAATTCTGAATATAATTTATTAAAATCTCTCTAAATGGTATGTGCAATTATATGGCATGATCTTAAGTTTATTTTGTCTAAACCCCTTTTGTTTACTTGCATTTAATTGAGCAATTTCTCTGTTTTGATGAAGTTTAGTTTCCATTCTCTGGCCTAGATTTTTTAACATTTTTTCCTTACAAAAACTTTACAAACAATATATGATGTGTGATACCCTCTCTGACTTTTACATATAGTATTATAAATTAAACATGTTTTCAAATTACACAAAAACAATTAGTATTGGTTACAATACAAATAATAGTTAAACCAAATAAAGAATACTTTTTAAATAAATGGTTGTCTTCAAGTCAGACATTTTACAATAAAATCCTTATTTCTAAACATGGAAATATGGCTTACAAAAAAGGTTTTTTACTAACTAACATCTTAATTCCTTCCTACTATTTACAAGTAGTAATTATTTTTATAGTTCTGATGTTAGTTGTATCAGACCCAAACAAATGGCCTTATATCTAAAACATTTTTAAACATTCTTATACTATATACATAAAAACCTTATATTTATATTCTTATTTCTAACTATTATTAAAAGTAGGATTCTACAGTTTTATACCGTCTTTCACATTGTCTTTGGGAAATTGTACCCTGTCATTAATAAATAAATAGCATGAATTGTTCAAAAAGTATTATGAAATCTGTTTTTCTTTTTTCATGTAAAACAAAATGTTATTTTAACCAGATTCATGTCTTATGAACAACATATTGTCACAGTACACATTTCAAGTCATTGAAAATTGCATATTTCATTGCATTCAATGTTTGTGATTGCCAAGAATGAAACACAAGGTTCATTTTTTATAATACCCAAAACTATCACTGGTTCACTTTGCACTCTTATATTATGTTAATGCTAAATGGTCGTATAGTCTTATCAACATAATAAATTGGTTAGCGTTTTTCAATGGAGATTTGTTCCATGGGTACTATATTATTGTTTCATCTTAGTTCACAGGAAACTTTTACTTTATACACTTCTCTCTCTTAAATTTGTATACATGTGGTTTTCAATTCGTTATACTTTTATTTTTAAATATTTATTTTGGGGATATAGGGATTTGGGTGTCTTTTATAAGAGCATGACATCTTCTTCAGGATGCTGCCTTCTTCTTCTTTAATCAGTCTTCTTTTCTCCTGCCTTCTGGGACTGGTATCTTCTCCATCTTCTTCTTGATGCCATCAGGTTTCTTGGGATCTTCTCCATCTTCTTCTTTATTTCAGAAATACACCACCTGTATTGGTTGATCTTGGCTTATTTTAGGGTTTCTATTCTATTTATTCTCCCTCGTTGTGGGTTTGGTCATATTCTGTACTGCTTGGTTATTTACTTTTTTACCTTCCTGGGTTATACCTTGAAAACCTTTGGTTATGAGACTGGTTTTGGATGACTCATCACTAGTAACTCCTTTTATTTGAACTTGTATTTTCTTTATAATAATGATTTCTTTCCACAGTTGCTATGAATTAATCTATTTATATTAAACTTAATGCTTTCTTCCAAATTTAAATATTATAACTTCATTATTCTAATGATCAATTGCCATTCAATATTATGCATACATCTGTCACGTTACAATATATATATATATATATATATATATATATATATATTACAACAGATCAAATTTTATTATACTAATAAGGATATAGTGAGTGTGTAAAAATCACATACAAGTCTATTATGGAGGAGATGAAAAATTATTTATTATATACATAAATATAGTTTTTAAAGATGTATATTGTTTTTTTAAATTGTCATGTATTGATAATAGAATTAATTGTTTGTATTGTTCGATAATATAAATCGATTTTACTTGGTTTCTGCAACGTCCTCCTCTCGTCTCGTCGCTCCCATCCTGGCGTCCTCTTCTTCTCGTCATCCTCTTCTACAGCGTCAATCCTTCCTGGTGTCCTCTTTGTCCTGGTGTCCTCTTCTACAGCGTCACTCCTTCCTAGTGTCCTCTTCGTCCTGACGTCCTCTTCATCTTGTCGTCCTCTTCTACGGCAGGCGGCTCCAGCGGCGATATTTCACTGAGTCTCGTTGTTATGTTTGACTGCTAACATTAATTAATTTCTTCATAAATTGTTCACTCACAATGCTTATAAGTTCCACTCATACAGTTTATTATTAATTTATATCTTATATTTTCTTAACCTCAGGATTAATCAGGGTATTAACTAATGCGGTGCGTTTAATGTACACCTTCCACGATATCTTGAAGAGTCTTTAAGTTCCCTAAGCGGATATCTTAACTTACACGAAACAGCACTGTATTATATTTTTAATTTTATCTAAATATTTTACCCTCTAGGTTCTTAATGCAAAACTTCGTTAAGAATTTCCAAGGTTTATTTTATATACGATATTTCTATGTTCATAATTTAGCAAAGTCCTGCATGGAAATTATCTACAAATTTTATTACCCTATAATTGATAAGAGTTACAATTGAGTTTTTCTTTACTTAAAAAAACCATATTTCTAAAATAGTTATGAACCTCAAAGTATACCCAAATTGAAGCTATTTACCTAAATAATTCCTTGTCAAAGTTTCACGTCAATCGGTTAACTACCACTGAAGCTATAGCGATCACAGATTATCACACCCGCACACGCGTTAAAATTCACACAAAAAATACATGACAATATAGAACATCTTTTTATGAAGAGTTTGGTATACCCTACATGCTTATCCATTTCTAAATACAAAACGTACGACTAAAAGACAAAATATTACATAAAACCAATTTAAACAAGAAAATGCTCGTCATTCATGTGCTCTGATATAAACAACATATCTTATCATCCTGTGTTCTGTTGCACACACGTGTAAAAAAAAATTTTTTTACATGGAATACAAATTTTTTTTTCTTCCTAACCTAAATTGACATAACTTCCTCCCAATAATCATAATCATCCAAATAATAACATAATAAGTTCAAAAATCAAAATAACTGAGTAGCTTCTATCAAACAACATTTCCCCAACTGTCACTTTGACAGCACTAATTGTAAACAAACAACCGCACATGGCTGGATATCACCAAACAGTCCTGAACACTGATAAGGATGTCCATGTCTGATGTCATTTTGTTATCTTTTATGTAGGGCCTATATTCAGTCCACTCAAAGCATTTTTTTCAACAATATCACAATTATTCTTACTCTGCACATATTTTTATACAATTGCATACCACTCATACTCCTATCAGTCATTCCACCAATAACCTGGCATTCTAGTTTAATTATTTGTATTATCCTTATTTTAATTTTTAATTTATCGCACAGACTCATGCCGCACAACCTTTCTCGTTTTTTGATTGCTCTTCGCTTCCATTTGTTTCGGTATTTGCTGATACATTGCTTTGATTTAATTTTTAAAGGTTTATATGTAATCCCAGTTGTATTACCCAGGCTACACATAATATAATCTCCTTTGTAAAATATGTACTCATTGTTTGATTGAAATTTCTCTGGTATCATCTCAAACATTATTTTCATCAAGTTTTTACTGTGATCAGTTTCTAAGTGCACTTTACAATTTTTTAATGTCTCGGATTTGTCTGCATACTGTAGCGTGACAGATGTAAGCGTAATATTGAATGGCAATTGATTATTAGAATAATGAAGTTATGATATTTAAATTTGGAAGAAAGCATTAAGTTTAATATAAATAGATTAATTCATAGCAACTGTGGAAAGAAATCATTATTATAAAGAAAATACAAGTTCAAATAAAAGGAGTTACTAGTGATGAGTCATCCAAGACCAGTCTCATAACCAAAGGTTTTCAAGGTATAACCCAGGAAGGTAAAAAAGTAAATAATAAAGCAGTACTGAATATGACCAAACCCACAACGAGGAAGAATAAATAGAAGAGAAACCCTAAAATAAGCCAAGATCAAACAATACAGGTGGGGTATTTCTGAAATAAAGAAGAAGATGGAGAAGATCCCAAGAAACCTGATGGCAACAAGAAGAAGATGGAGAAGATACCAGTCCCAGAAGGCAGGAGAAAAGAAGACTGAAGAAAGAAGAAGAGGGCAGCATCCTGAAGAAGATGTCATGCTCTTATAAAAGACACCCAAATCCCTATATCCCCAAAATAAATATCTAAAAATAAAAGTATAACGAAATAAAAACCACATGTATATAAATTTAAGAGAGAGGAGTGTATAAAGTAAAAGTTTCCTGTGAACTAAGATGAAACAATAATATAGTACCCATGGAACAAATCTCCATTGAAAAAACGCTAACCAATTTATTATGTTGATAAGACTATACGACCATTTAGCATTAACATAATATATAAGTGCAAAGTGAACCAGTGATAGTTTTGGGTATTATAAAAAATGAACCTTGTGTTTCATTCTTGGCAATCATAAACATTGGATGCAATGAAATATGCATTTTTCAGTGACTTGAAATGTGTACTGTGACAATATGTTGTTCATAAGACATGAATCTGTTTAGAATAACATTTTGTTTTACATGAAAAAAGAAAAACAGATTTCATAGTGCTTTTTGAACGGTTCATACTATTTATTTGTTAATGACAGGGTACAATTCCCCAAAGACAATGTATAAAAGACGGTATAAAAACTGTAGAATCCTACTTATAATAATAGTTAGAAATAAGAATATAAATATAAGGTTTTTATGTATATAGTACAAGAATGTTTAAAAATGTTTTAGATATAAGGCCATTTGTTTGGGTCTGATACAACTAACATCAGAACTATAAAAACAGTTACTACTTGTAAATAGTAGAGAGTAATTAAGATGTTAGTTAGTAAAAAATCTTTTTTGTAAGCCATATTTCCATGTTTAGAAATAAGGATTTTGTTGCAAAATGTCTGACTTGAAGACAACCATTTATTTAAGAAAATATTCTTTCCTTTTGTTTAACTATTATTTGTATTGTAACCAATACTAATTGTTTTTGTGTAATTTGAAAACATGTTTAATTTATAATACTATATGTAAAAGTCAGAGAGGGTATCACACATCATATATTGTTTGTAAAATATTTTGTAAGAAAAATTGTTAAAAAATCATAGGCCAAAAGAATGGAAACCAAACTTCATCAAAACAGAGAAATTGCTCATTTAAATGCAAGTAAACAAAAGGGGTTTAGACAAAATAAACTTGAGATCAAGCCATATAATTGCACAAACCATTTAGAAAGATTTTAATAAATTATATTCAGAATTATAAATAAAAATGAAAATGACTAAACTCAGAAATTTGGACATGGGAGTCATATATTCCAGAATAATGTTTCAGAATACAACTAATTCAATTAATTACCAGAAAATAAGGGAATATGAACCTTTTAATACAATATAGGATTATTAATATTAAATATAACTGATAAAATGGCTGAATTTATATAATGACAGGAAGTAAATTTTGATGTTTTGACTTTTCAGAGTATACCAAACTGAAAGTAAAATTACTATTTTTTGGACAGAAAACACTATAAAACGGCATTATTTAATCTGAAAATAAGCTGAATGAACTGAAAGATTAATTTAAATCACATCTAGTGAATAAAATTGACAAATAACCAAAGTTTAGGCATTCCTATAGTGAAATAGTAAAGTGTACACAGGATGTGAAAATATTTTTGAACAATGTTAAGGATAATATTATATAGGCTAAGAGTTTAATTGAAACTGAAGGAAACAGTTAGTTGATTATTGGAATTCGAATGGTTAACATAAACGAGAGTTTTGTGACGATCTAACCTATCTTACAACGTTAAAGATCAGTGGCGAACAGTACGTTACTGTAAAGTCGAGAGTGAATTATAAAATCCTTCCAGAACATATACATTGTGACAAAAACAATCAAGAAACACTAATTAACACTAAACAATACATTTCTACTCTGAAAAACACCACAAAACACCAGAAAACTGTATAACACATTAACCAAATTTGTGTCGGAATTGGGAAAAGTGTTTTGACTTATAATTACACAGACATACTAAATACAACCCAGAATCACTACACCAGTCACTACACAACATTTAACAAGAGATTTGCAGACACAAGAACAGGAATATTGCCAGAAAATACATTATTTGGAATGCAGCAGGAACGAGCGACATTTTGATCAACTTGACGGCAGCCATCTTTCTTTTGACGATCCCAGTGCCTTCTCTTTGTTCAGCACAGCTGTTTGGTGAAATCAATTATTTTAATTTTTCAAATTATTATTCAATGTTTGTGTTTAGTAATAATTATTCATTTGATGTAACGTTATACTTTTAAATATTAGCCCGATTTCTCTTACTTTGGTAATAACTGGCTGTTTAAAGAACCCTATATAATTTTTATATCATATACTTGTAACTTTTTTCGATATCCTGAGAATCGATACTAATCGATAAGAGTCAATAATGCTATTAATTAATAAAACATTAATACTTTTCAATACTTAATAGTTCTTTATTTCTTCAATAATACTAATTACCAATAATATAATTCTAATTGATAATCTACAAGGACTTTACCACCTATAAGTGAAGATAACCTAAAAAATAAAAAGGTAAACAAGTATCGATTGGTTTGAAGACAGTCTTATGAGTGGTGATAGCTTATTTAAAATATACTAAAACTTTAATAAAAATTTTCAGAAGAGCATTACACTGTTTAAAACTTCACAGCCCTATATTAATTAATTGATCCTAATTAATTAATTAATAAAATAAAAAAATTTTTTTTTAATTATTTTTTTTTATGAACATATATATTCTTTCATCAACTTTACGCTACTCGACCGGTCTTGCTACCATTGGGACTCGACCAGCTGGGAAACTTAAGGAAGTGTTTCAGACCAGTAAGACGTTGAGAGCCACGCCAATTACACACCAATTAAACATATTACATTGGACTTGATTACATCGGAGTCACATACTCCACAATAGCTTATCATCAATAACAACAACATTTCCAATTAATTATTACAATACACATTCATAAAAGACGAACACACAGTGCAGTACAGTGAATCTCCGACTGTATAAATAACACCTGCATTACGTTTCATATGTGGCTGAAAACACTCAGACAGTTCTGATCTTCTGTCAGAATTAACCTTACCTGTATGCTTTTCCTCAACTGCACCAGCTTCAGGAACAAAACCACTTTGTTTACTCAAGTATTCATCAAATACCTTATTTAAATATTGTTATAACACAAATAAGCCACCCCAATACCAGGGATGAAAAAGATGATACTAAATATAAAATAATACTTCATATAAAATAAAATGTTTAATATAAATAAAATATAAAGACAATGACACGACAAACGACGACATGACCTAACCCAAGTGATTGACCAAACAAACAGGAAAACAAAGAAGAAGGGAAAAAACCGAAACCAAATAAGAATAAAGCCAATTGAAGGAAGTGAATGAATCCATACAACCAAATGAAAGAAAACCCAAACGAGAAGGGGAGAACCAAATTAAAATGAAGCCAATTGAAAATGAAGGAGAAGAAGAAGAAAAATGAAAATGAAACTAAAGTGAAACCAAGGGATAAGAAACACCCCAAATATGTCAGGGAGAAATGGTACACCCAAGTATAATATTGGGAATAAAGCCAATGATTATCCAATATCAGAAATAAATATTATTATCAATTAAATAATTAATGTAACCGATTTAACCAAAACCCAGTAAAGTAATATAATAAAAAGAAAAGTACACTAACCCAAGAATTATAGTTAGATGTAATAAAACTCTATAGAAATACAGTAAAGCCCCGATTATCCGTGGAATTGGGTGGCAAGGGCACCGCGGATAGTGAAAATTGCGGATAACCCGAAAAAAGACTAAAAATGAGGTGTAAACACGAAAAAAAATGTCATCATAAAAACTATGTTTTATTGTACAAAAAACATAATATGTAAAACTTTTAAAATATGTACAGTACAGCAGAAACCTTTGCTCTACGTCTAAATCACTAAAATAAAGAACAGTAAACAAAAAACAATACTGTACTGTTAACAAAAAGTGTTCAGTTACGCCTTTTAAAAAAAATCAGTCACTCGTTTTTGCTTCTTGCTTTGGAAACACCTTTTCTTTATTCTAGATTGTACTTTCCTTAACATGAGTTTTTCTGCCAGATGTGCGTCATCGTCTTGTTCCTCTAAATATTGAAGCAATCCGTCTACGTGCTGCAAAGCAGTTCCGTGTGTCATCCGCGCAGGCGCCTCGTCTTCTTCATTTTCACTTTGTTCTTCTTCGTTCTCGTTCACTCCCATTGCTTTGTTCGTTATCTCTACGTCAGTCAGTCGTTCAAACCCCGGCTCACTTGCGTCGCATTCCAGCCACTCTTCTATGTTCTCACCTCCCGGAACGGATGTCACTAGGTCAACAAGTGTAGCGGTCGGCATGACTTCATTCTCTTCTTCACAAATGTTTTGGTTGACATTTGTTTCGATACTCGGAAAGAGTTTTCTCCATGATTTAACAAGGGTTGAGAGTTTGATGTAATCCCATGCAGACGCAATATCGTAAATGCTATCCAAAATTGTATAATTCTTCCAAAATTCTTTGAGATCACAGCCTTCTTCGATTTTTGACAGTAACAACTTTGTTCTGTATGTTCTCTTCATGGTTGCAATGACTCCCTGGTCCACAGGTTGTATCAGTGCAGTAACATTTGGGGGCAAAAACTTTGCGAAGATTTGCCCGTCAGAAGATTTAAGCACACATGTAGCTGGGTGTGAAGGCGCGTTGTCAATTAACAAAACAGCCTTCCTTGGCAAATTTTTTGAGTCAAGATGTTTACGTACTTGAGGCAAAAAAAATGTTTTCAAACCATTCTTGAAAAATCTGCTGGTTCATCCAACCTTTTTTTTGGTTGAAATAATCAACTGGTAAATTTTCTGCTCTTGTCCCCTTAAAAGACCTCGGTTTCTTAGATTTACCGATTACAAGAAGCCTAAGTTTGTGACTACCCACAGCGTTGCTGCATGGCAAGATTGTAATTCTTTCCTTGCTACTTTTGTGACCTCCCGCTTGATGTTCACTTTCAAATGCTAAAGTACGAGTGGGAAGACACTTCCAAAAAAGCCCTGATTCATCAGCGTTATAAATTTGTTCATATGACAGATCTTCAGACAACACAAACTCTTCAAAATCACGTTGAAAATCATCAGCTGCTTGTTGATCACCACTCAGCTTCTCTCCGTGTAGACCAATCTCTCTAATTCCATGAAGTTTCTTAAAACGATGTAACCAACCGGACGACGCATCAAAATTTCCTTCCAGGGCTAACAAATCAAAAAAGATTTTTGCTTTAGCTGCAATGGTAGGACCAGACATGGGGGTGCCCTCACTTCGCACCTGAGCTAACCATTCCGCTAATGCCGAGTCAGGTTCATTATAGGTGGATTTCATCATTGTTTTTCGTTTTTTCATCCCAGAAGCACTGTCCGACACTGATGAAAAGGCCAACAGTTTGTCTTTTTGCTTTAAAACGTCTCGCACTGTTGTTTCCCCGATCCCGTAATTCAAACACATCTGCTTCCTTGAAGCGCCATTTTCTATTTTAGAAATCATTTCAAGTTTTCGTGCAATCATTAACACAACCTTCTTTCGTTTTTCAGCCATTACTAATTTCAGGAACTAACGAACTGATCACGACTGATCACTAAGCACGCTTACTGAGAACTGACACCACTGGCAGACCGAGAGAATATGTACGTAGAGGGGGAAGGTTAGTGAACTTGACCAAAACAAAAGAGCAAGAGCCAAAACAAAATTCCGAGAAGGCCTATAGGATTATGATGCACAATAAACCTGTCAGAAATGTTCGACCTTCACACTGTAGGGCCTATTGTATTTTCTCTGTTGTTGGCTTGGATTAAAATTGGTTTTTTTGAGGTTCGTAATTAAAAAATTTTTCGCGGCACTCATCCGCTCGCGGATAATCGGGGCTTTACTGTATAACCTTAGTAATACTATGTATAATATTTGTAAAGAAATAAATAGTGAGAAAGTGACAAAGACAAGTAATTATAGGGATTACCCACTAAGAAACACTTAATGTAAACAGTTAAAGAGTGCAATAGTGAAAGTGTAAAACCCCAAAATAGTTAGAAACCATATTTATGGTAATAAAACGCTTAATAATCAATAGTAAACAATAATTGATTAATGGTGAAACAAATAATAATTAAGAATAATAATAAAAAACAAATAATGTGGAATAAACACTGAAGAGTGATGAGGAAACACTATGTGATTAAAAGTGAACTAAATTAGTAATTAAAAATATATGGTTTATGATAATATTAAATGTAAACAATTAGTAATATGAAATGAACACTGGAAGGTGATGATGACATTGTTAATTAAGAAAGGATTTTAAGAAAATTAAGTTTAATTGTAAACAACGGTAATTAAAAGGGAGAATCCCATGAAAAGATAAACAGCTAGTGTTAACATGGATTGAAGGTAGAGATTAATTAGGGAATAAGAAGTTAATAATGTAATCAATAAACACCCCAGATTATAAGGGAAAATCAATTAAGTAAATTCAAAAGGTGTGATATTGCTTAACACCCAAAAAATAGTGATTAATGAAATGAGTTGTAAACAAACTTTACTTAATAATTGTTGAATAATTGTGTAATTATATTTATGAATAGGATATGACTGAAGAAATTGTACAAAGCATATGCCTAGATGTTATGTTTTTAATTGATGAAGAATAGGGAGTGGTAGCCATATTGTTAACAAAGGCAAAATAGATAATTAAGGAGTTAAGACAATACAAATGTAATTACACTAGAAAATCAGTTAATGTAGAAAGTAACAGAACCCTACAAATGGGATAATAACAAAACAAAACACATTAGAATAAAATGAGACATCATTTGTATAAATTCAGTAAATATGGTCAATGGCTACAAGTGCCTCTGAAATGCCTAACTGTCAAAACAAATAATTACAAATTGTATAAAATCCACAAGGAAATTAACAAATCTAAGGCGAGTAACTAGCCAAGAATAATGTGTAAATCATTTTAAAAGAAAAATGTCACAATAAGAACTTAACTTAAAAGAAATATGTAATTAACAAATGTTAACATAATTGTACAAAAGTTAATATCTAATAGAACGCAACCTTATGAAGTTTTAATGTAATCTTTGAAAGGAAAGACAAACAGTAGTGATAATATTTAATACTCAGGAAGGAAGACAGAAGAATAAAATCAATCAGAAAATATACAGTAATTTTGAATTAAATTCAAATATAATAACAATGGTAATAAACCATGCCTTAGCCAATCAAAGGTGATAGGTAACCATAGAAACGAGCCGTTGGTTACTAATTTTCCGTTAATTCTCATTACTCGTATAGTGACGCTGATATAGCAGGAACGCAAAATTTTGTATGGCATAAATTTTACTTTAAAATGTTAAAAAACTAGTCAAAAGTCAAAAACATATACAAGTGAGAAGGAGATGAAGAGTAATAACATTTAACTGATGTCCAGGAACCATTTAAATGAAAATTAAAAGAAGAAATTCCCAAGACTAATCTGAAAAGGACGCCAGCAGCCTAAATCACTCAAAATTGATGAAATTTCCATTTCAAATGAACAACGATCTATCACAAACCTTCTGAACTGATAAGTATCATTTAAATACCCAAATTCCAGGAATCAAAACACTTTAAATGTTTCCCGAATCTATACAAACTCTCACTATGAATTGAAAATAATTTCTTTCAAGGATTAAATAAAATAAACTTACATAGAAAAACTTGTTAACTAAAAAATAACATCGCACTAGATTGCGAACTTTTGAAACACATATTACTACACTGCAGAACAAATTGTAGCCACATTTTATATTATTTAAGTACGAATAAGTACGGTAGTGTACTTTTTTATTGTAATCATATTTAATGTTTTCCTTGTAATCAAAAGGACTCCAGATTTTGAACGAGTATAATTGTAAACTATAAACCGCAGCCATTACTGCATAATAGCTCGTTTCAATACCGATTTCGTCAACTTGAGAGAAAGCGTGTCATGTTTAATGTCGGAGCAAATTTATTAAATACCAAATAATAATATTATTGTCAAATTGCATAATTACCAAACAGCCATTAAAGAAACAGTACAGAGTGTAACCATTGTTTTTATTTCATAGGGAATTGTATTATATATGTGTGTGTTAGCGAACTTACAGAATAGACGACTAGCGCTTTCGCTACCTGTTCGATACAGCAAGCTGTACAAAGGCGGGGACCGATTCGAATGCCCCGGCCGTCATCGCTGAAAACACCTTTTTAACACATTATCTCATAAATTTAATTGTTTTCAACAAACAATTTGGCGCCACCCGGGATTAGCAAACCCCTATGTAATTACAGGTAAGGTTTCCACTCGGTTGTACTGATAATTGTGACAACGCTACGAACTTCGTTAGCGGCAACCATTGATGTAACGACAAGGTGTGAGACGAACACACAAACAACACACAAACGTTGTACTTATTTTACAAAAAAACAAAACATATAAAACTTGTAGTTACAATATTCATTTTTACAACTGTATGGACTTCACAAGTGTTTATACATTTCATTACTGCCTGATAAAACATTACCAGAATGGATCTGCATCTTACAGACACGGTACAGCAAATAACATTTATTGTTTTTAAATACTCCACCGTTTACCCGTTGATCATACCAATCTGGATAGATGTGAACCAACACTGTAATAAAGTTTTCCCTATTTCTCTTTTCATATTTATTTAAAATATTATTTAATTGTTTTCGTTGATCAGCTGTTATCTCCTTATCGGGCGCTCCACCGTTACCCGCTATCTTATCTATGCGATTACCAGCTGGTTTCTGTATGTTTACATTCCGCTCTCTTTGATCTATATTATTGTGTGTATGCTCCAAATTAATAGTATGTTGAGACACACTTTCCTCTATTTCATTAATTTTGGCTTCACATTCCCTGCTGTGAGATTTAAAGAACACATCAGCAAGTGTGAAAAACAGACCGCGGATGTAGCTAAAAAATTCGATAATCTTGAAGTACGGATACAAACCGACGTAAGCGAAACACAACGACAAGTTGCTAGGTTAGACGCGTCGATTGTAAAAGTTCGTTCCGATGGCGATACAAATAGAGTAAACGTATTGCAAACGCTTAGCGAGGAGATTTCTAAAGTGCGACAGGAAGTACGGAGGAAATCGGCACCAAATATTCTAGTACAAGAGCAAGTAGACGAGAAGAATCGAGTCTATTTTACCGGTGAAAATAATGAAAACCCGATCGAGTTCTTGCTAACTTGCGAAAACGAAATGACAAGGGTAGGCTCGCGATTAGAGGACCAAGACCGGATACAATGGGTAGTTAACGCGATGCATGATTCAGCCAGGCGATGGTATAACATTGTACGTGATAAAATTACCACATACATGGAATTTAGACAAATGTTTGAAAACCGATATTGGAATGCGCACACGCAACGACTCCTGCGTAATGAATTAGAATACGGACGTTATGACCGGAAGCAGGGTATAACGCCCGAAAACTATATCATACAACAGGTTGAACACGCTAAACATTTAACACCAGCGTTTTCCGAGGTCGATATAGTCACGAAATTTGCGTACCATTTTAATCATAATATTCGTGTAGCTGCATTTACGCAAGGTATACGTACGGTTGACGGTATATTAATATTAATATCCCAAAGTGAAACCATTTTCGATTTCGGCGGCTGGAGGTATAGCCCGAACTATAATCCAAATAATGATAGCCAAAATAGACGTGGGCAATATCAGACCCAAACTGATCCAAGGCCTAGTACTAGTTCGGCTCCACAACCAGCATCGCCGAAACCGCAAAATAAAACCGTTGAATATAAGGGGAAGTCGAGTTTCAATAGGCAGAAACCCATAAGTAAAGGCAACGATGGAACTCCAATGAGAGCCATACAAACAGTCGCGGTATCAGATACCGGTACGACTGCACAAACTAGCGAAATAGAAAATGTTAGAGACCCTATTGCCAAAGTAAAACAGTTTCCCCATACAAAAAATGTGCAACAGGGCGCATCCAAAAAGGATGCGCAATATACCATGCAAAAATATTTAGAAATAAGATTGGTAGAAATAAGAAAATAGTAGATATAAGAAAGGTGATTTTCTCATGAAATTTGAGTGCCGGTGAATAAGGTGTTCACACCGGATGTTAGAGAACAATTGTTCGAGTTAAATACAATACAACAATGCTCCCTTAACACAGCGTGTCCGGTAGTACAGGAACTTGGAGACGACGTTCCCACGGACGTACATTTGGATGGCGCTACTGTGGTATCCGGGGATAGCGAAGCATTTTACGCGTGGATAGAAGAATATGGTCGAATCACCCATAAAGAGGGTTACGAAATATTAGAGGCACTGTAAATATGAATCATATAAAGTTAGAAATAATTTGAATACTAATATTTAAATATCGATAATAATTGTTTAAAATAATTAGAGTATTAGATATAAATAATAATAACTGTGGGCAAGTTATAAATAATTAAAAAGCATTCGTAGCATTGATAGAACAAACACACAAGTCGAGGGGTGAGACGGTGACGGTTACAGGAAACGCGTTCACAAAGCAACAACGCGCACACGAGCCGCGCTCAGCTGGTTTTTTAAACGCAGAGGCTAATTAACAGCGTTTACTACGCGATAACAGGGGTAGCAAACGGAAGCACATTCCTGAGCGCACGCGCCGAAATTGTCTATTGTCATCTGTGTAAAATACTTGGCTAATTGTCTCGCTATAAAATACTACCCGTGCTACAAACATTGTCTCACAATATTTTTATACACAATATCTTAATGTATTAGATTTAGGTTATATTTATAATGCTTGTATGAATAAGATAGTTATATCAGTATATGTTTTTGTAACTAAATAGCACAATGCATACTGGTGAAACATGAAGAATGTACGTGTAGAAAAAAAAATAAATAAAAAATAACTATAATCTACATTCTTTTTTTTTTAAACGGGTGGGGGTGTATATAACGTACGAAATCCCATAGATTTGGGGTTATATGTAGAAAGTTTTAAAAATCAAAATAAAAATAAATTTAAATCGATAGAACCATATCTCGCGCTGTAGCGAGCATTCCAAACAATTGTAAACGCACAGCGGATATGTTCCGTTGGCGTTATGTAACCACGCACACGCACCGTTATAAATTAGGGACACGCCCTAACTTTAAAACATTAATATTTCGGAAACGAATAAATACAGGCAAAATCCAAAATAGCCAAAATGTTTACCGAAATATTAAGAATACGGTGTGCGAATTTCATTAAATATAATTAAACAGTTAATGAGCTAATTCATTTTATTTAAATAACTTCCATAGTAAGTGAGCTAGGGAGTTCAGATTTGGATATGTTATAATTGTAAAAATTACGAATGAAGTGTATATGTTAGATTAAGCATAACTTGGCTTGCGGCCAAGATAATCGCAATACAAATTGCAACCGGACATCCGACCGACAATTGGTTCCGGTATATTCCAGAATATTAAAAATAATAATAATTCTCGGACTGTGGGAATTATTTTTCATTCTCACGGAATGAGGTGACTCAATTTTAAGTAGAAGGGAGAATGTTTCAGCCAATCAGATCATTCTAAAAATTTTGAACAACCGTTGATTTCGGGCTGAACGCTCTTCACTCTTCTGTTAACGTTCACGCAGTCAACACAGACTCTTCTGTAAACATTCAAGCAGTACATACACATTCTCTTCTATAAGGATTCAAACAGTGAACACACACACACTTCTGTAAATATTCGACTTCAGAACAACACAGACACTCTTCTACAACGACTGGACCATGACGGCGTCTACGTGCGATAGTCTTATTCATCAACAAATAAGCGTACTGCCCAATACACCCAAACTGTTGGCGTACGCATATAAGAGATCGATCATATACTACCAGAAGTCACGCCCAGACTACAACAGAACGAGGCCGTCTAAATCGTGGTACGAGCTGAAGAACTGACAGCGCAGAGCTACACCCGAGACGAGGTACACACACACGCACACCAAGTGCAGAGTATCCAGACCGAGGGCCTGAAGCAGTTGCAGCAGTTTAACCACGGACGTTAAATCCACCAACAGTTGCTGAAGGACCGGAGTTGCTGATCCCTGAATTCTTCGTTGGAACCCAGGACGCAGCGGAAATCATCGCCACTAGCTGATTGGACTAGGACATCGAGGGACCCCAGAGGACATCTTCGAGAACTTCAGTATCAGGAAAGTCAAAAATTCATTTAACATTTTTATATAAAAAGAACATTTTTCTTTTTTTTGTTAAAGTCAATTGTAAAGTCAATTTCATTCAGATGATTTATACTGGAGGCCTTACTTGATGGAAATCCATTTTTATAATTTTATAAAGAAAACTACAAACTTGTTTTCGTGATTTTCACTCGTCATATATGAAAATCACGAAAACAAGTTTGTAGTTTTCTTTATAAAATTATATTCATTCAGATGCCTATAAAAACAAAGACTGTAAGTTACTAAGAACTTCAATATTGTGATAATCTGTAGAACAAGTATAAGTTAAGTAAGAAGCAATAGATAAGAAGTACAGTAGATAAAAAGCGCTATACAAATCTTAATATTGAATCACTTAAAAAACTTATACTGCAGTATACGTGAATCCAATCACAAGTAAATAGAAAGCATGTAGAACAAGATTCACGGCTAATTTATTTAAGAGTATTTTAAAAAGCATTCTGAAGTAGTAAAATCAGTATTAAAGTCTTGAAAATCATTAATTAAATTATTTAAAAAATTAACTTTAAAAAAGTAACAAGAAACAAGTTCGAATAAATTCATATTTATAAGCTTTCCCTCTGAAAGCTAATATCCATTCTGAAAACATTGATCAAATTACTCATTACTCTTTAGTACGTAAGAATTACATTAGATATAAGTTTTTCATTTTATGTGCTATTAGAATAATAAACGCCAATTTTATACCCAACACTGTTTTGTTATTGCTGTACTCCAAAATCTACCAATATCACAAAACTATTCACAATTATTATAACGATACACTTTGTGCTTGTACTTTTGAATCAACCTACTTGCGAATTCAAAACACAAATTCCTACGGCCCTAGTCGGAAGAAGAAGACGCAAGAACGCACAGCAGATAGGTCAGTTCACACACCATAATTTGTAAAGTTTGCAAGTTCAGTAAAGTTATAAATGTCGCCCTGAACTTGGGGCTTCCCGAAGTAAACGAAGTTTGATTAGTTATATATGTCGCCCGGAACGTGGGGCCCGATTTAATTTTTATTAAATTTTAAATTGTAAAATTTAATTGTAGCAAATTAAATTGAAACAAATTTGCTGTTTTAATTAGTAAAACAGCTGGCGTCCAACTCAAACAATCCCTAAAGAAAATTTTGTGAATTGGTAATAAATACAGCAATAGAGTGTTAAGAATATTGTGTAATAATGGAGACCGACAAAATGTTAAAACAATTGTTACAAAAAATGGAACAAACAAACGCGGAATTAGTAGCTAAAATAGACGCGAAATTCGAACAAAGTGCAGCCAAAGCTGAACAAAAAACCGCGGAATTAACAGCTAATATGAACGCAAAATTTGAACAAAGCGCGGCTAAAGCTGAAATAAATATTGCGGAAATAACGGCTAAAATAGACGCACAGAAAACTAGTTTAACCGATACACTAGAACAGACTAACGCGGATATAAACGCAGAAATAAGACAGACCGATACTAAAATCGCTGCTAAAATCACCGAAGTCGGAGAAAAAATTCATACGGTCAAAACAAAAATAAATGAACGTTTTAAGGTTTTTGAGACCACAATGCATAAATCGTTTATTGAACAGATTTCGCGTATGGAGGGGCGATTTAAAGAACATATCGGCAAGTGTGAAAAACAGACCGCGGATGTAGCTAAAAAATTCGATAGTCTTGAAGTACGAATACAAACCGACGCAAGCGAAACACAACGACAAGTTGCTAGGTTAGACGCGTCGATTGTAGAAGTTCGTTCCGATGGCGATACAAATAGAGTAAATGTATTGCAAACGCTTAGCGAGGAGATTTCTAAAGTGCGACAGGAAGTACGGAGTGTGACGATTTTAAAAAAGGAAAAAAATGAAATAAAATAATTTAAAATCTCACATTAAAACAGAACTAAACCCCTAAAGAAAATGATAATGTAACCCCGCCATAATACCCAAAATAAATAGTTTTAAAACCTTAAAGAATTCTATAATAAAATTGCGATAACTCCCCTTAATAATTAACCCGGCTTTAACCTGCCGAAACCGGCATCAACACGCATAATTACCCGTGAATATGACTAATAATTGTATTGAATCGGAACTTGATAAAAAACATAAGGATGTACAATAATAAAATACTAAGTGAGAGATACCGTAGTGTAATTAAATATAGTTAAATATGTCAGAGAATAATCGAGTAAATATTAATCGAATATGGAACTACTTTTACGCTGACAAGCTACCCGCGCGCGGACAGCCTCTTCACCCCTATACTTAGCCAGTTCAGTTGTATCTCAGACACCGCTGCTGATACAGCGTACAAAAGTATGTAGTCGATATAAAAACCTATAAACGAGGAGACGCTTGTGTGAGATAGCCGGATGATGTGAAAATGTAAAAATGACGTGAGTGTATGACAATGACATCTCTGTAACAAACTAACATCACCTAAATGTGATATTAAACTGTTAACATGTAACTGTTAAACGTAAGTAACATGTGCGGTACAACAATGTGAATACCAGTGAAAGTTACAACCCAAAACCTACCACAAGAATCTACAGACCCAACAGAAGACTCATCTTTAGGAATGACGGCAGATTTCACCAAAACACGATGGCCAGAAGATCTCCAAGACACCCTGCACAACCAATAGAAGCGCCGATTCGCCGACAATGTTACACACAGGTATCACGGAAGTTCAACTTCCGTGGTTCAGAACTTAACTTAAAATAATACATGATAGACACTTAATTAACCAATGAAAGTAAAGTAAAACACGAAAGACTGACTTAATTACCATAAAATTGTAATTTCATGCTTAGTAATAATATGTGTTAAGTTTAAGGCTTTTATGAATATAACACGTTAAAGTTAAATAAGCCCATTCTTCAGATGGCACGAAATAAAGATGATAATTTTAATATCATATACTGAAACAAAATACTCGGATCCGAGGGCAGTAAAAGCTATGTTAACTCATTAATTAATCTAATTCTATTTGTACAAGAGGTGCAAATGTTTTTTTACTTTTAATAAACTCATTGCTAAATTTCTTCGAAGATGTTAAAACTTTATGTAATAAAGAGATGTCATGGTCCAAAAGGTGAGTGAATAAATCTACAAACCCCTGTCAATATTCCTCAATTCACGGGATCCTATTTAACTTTTGTTTACTTTCCAGTTATTTATGATTTGTTAAAGATAATGGCAGCCTGTTTAATTGACCTGAGCCAATTAACCAGGTTCCCGAATTGTTACGTTATGCGAAACGTTTCAAATGCGCCACTCTGCTTAATTAATGAATAAATGATAATTAGCAAGATAAAATGCCCTGTGTTTGTCATTTAATATGTGGTAGAATTATTCACTCTATGAATGTTAATTTAAAATACGCAAAAGGAAGAATTGAAGTAAGTAAATTCAGAATTATGATGGTGTGTTTTTGTAATCGTTGTGTGGTGTAATAATACAATATAAGATAGTGACCATGATATATATGGTAAGAATATTTAGATATAATGTAATAATTATTTAAACATTGTAAGCCTAGGGTAAAACCTGTTTAAAAATGCATTCCCCAACTTGTCTGTTTAACGACCATCTCAGACAAGAAAATGACCTGTTCCCGCTTGTACCAAACTACCCCTTTGTTACGCTCTGCCACCTCAAGTAGACTATACATCACCTCCCCCTATTGTATTACAAAGTGTGTGACCCCTTGCCCAGTAACAAAAGATTTCAGACACACGTTGAAAATTAAATCAAAAAAAAAAAAACAAGTAAATAATTTTATTATTAAAAAGCGCCACTGTTTTTTGTTTCATTTTGTGTAAATGGTTAGTGTACTTAGTGTCAATTATAAAATACTCTATTCTGTATATCTATGCACTCAGTTAGGAAATTGTATGTAAAAGTAGTATATTGTACTTACATTGTACTTAGAGGAAATTGTACTTAGCCTTTTTCTAAGTAGCATATATGAATAATATGGACGATATTTATAAGTGTATAAATATAAGTGTATATTTTGTGTGAGATTACGCACATACTCGTATATAATTATACGTGAAAAGATTAGATTGTATTATACCAATTCATGTATGTACGTGTCAAAGTATTCAGTCTTTAACACGTCTATTTTGCTACAATATCAGTTCTGTAGTTTTCCTGTACAAGCCTGCATAAATGTGTAATTCGTGTTTCTATTGACACGATGAGTTATATGAACTACTGACTAAATAAAACGAGTGTACTAATTAAGTTTATGGAATGATGCTTCCCGAAGTAAACAAACGAGTTCGAAACAAAAAAGAAACCGTCTCTTAAATCAGACCAAAGTAATAATAATAAATAATAAGTCATTTAAAATAAAAAGTTTAATAATATCGTAAATTATTATAACATGTTAGTATAATTATAATTATAAAAGTGTATTAGTGGAATAAGTAAAAAGAAATTAATAATAAAAATATGTGTGAATAATGTAAACACCCGGTTGTGTCCTGCTTGAAAATAATTCCCCAGCTGCTAGTATTGAAGACAAAACTCAGCTTAGTAACGGGCCGTAACATTGCGTACGCATCGCTCACTCCACCCCTTTTTTGAAGCAAGCCTGTGCAAGTTAATAAGCTGTCTACCAGCTATTGTTAAATGGAACAATAGAGAAATATTCTCTCCCTCGAGTTGACTAACTTCCCCCTTCGGACGCGTAAACTATGCCATTGTTTGAAGAAAACTAGTTTGACCCACATTCCACAGTAACAGCTGATCGTTGAAAGTAAAGTGTTTGTCTCCTTTTGTTTATGTATTACAGCTGATCATTTAAAAACAAAAATTATTATCTTCGTGAAATTCCGATTCTCTCAGTAGCATAAGAAATTAGGATAAGAATGAATCTAAGGTCAAGTATGGGATTGGCTTTAGATTTCTGTAGTAGAATTAAGAATTATATATAGGTAACGTGACAAGTCACAACGGCGCCGCACTGAAAAATTCTTTACAAGGGTTAAAGAAAGTTCTTTACAAGAGTTAAAGAAAGTGCAGAAAACTAACTACTAGAGTTAGAGTATGCAAAATGTAATCAGTCGGGCCACGATATTGTGAGTTACGGATAATTAGGGAAATTAGTATTAAGAACTAAAATATAAATTAGCATGGTAAGAAGTGAGATAAAGGGAATTTCACGGAGGAGAACATTTAAATGAACAAGATCATTTAAAGAGATATAGAGAAAACAAATCGTGTACTAAATTAAATTTTAACACAGAAATCCCCGAGCATACTCCCAGTACATTGCTCATTAAAAAAAAACCGTAAAATGCTCACCCGGTGTCGATATTTAAGCGGAGGAGTATGTGACGATTTTAAAAAAGGAAAAAATGAAATAAAATAATTTAAAATCTCACATTAAAACAGAACTAAACCCCTAAAGAAAATGATAATGTAACCCCGCCATAATACCCAAAATAAATAGTTTTAAAACCTTAAAGAATTCTATAATAAAATTGCGATAACTCCCCTTAATAATTAACCCGGCTTTAACCTGCCGAAACCGGGATCAACACGCATAATTACCCGTGAATATGACTAATAATTGTATTGAATCGGAACTTGATAAAAAACATAATGATGTACAATAATAAAATACTAAGTGAGAGATACCGTAGTGTAATTAAATATAGTTAAATATGTCAGAGAATAATCGAGTAAATATTAATTGAATATGGAACTACTTTTACGCTGACAAGCTACCCGCGCGCGGACAGCCTCTTCACCCCTATACTTAGCCAGTTCAGTTGTATCTCAGACACCGCTGCTGATACAGCGTACAAAAGTATGTAGTCGATATAAAAACCTATAAACGAGGAGACGCTTGTGTGAGATAGCCGGATGATGTGAAAATGTAAAAATGACGTGAGTGTATGACAATGACATCTCTGTAACAAACTAACATCACCTAAATGTGATATTAAACTGTTAACATGTAACTGTTAAACGTAAGTAACATGTGCGGTACAACAATGTGAATACCAGTGAAAGTTACAACCCAAAACCTACCACAAGAATCTACAGACCCAACAGAAGACTCATCTTTAGGAATGACGGCAGATTTCACCAAAACACGATGGCCAGAAGATCTCCAAGACACCCTGCACAACCAATAGAAGCGCCGATTCGCCGACGATGTTACACACAGGTATCACGGAAGTTCAACTTCCGTGGTTCAGAACTTAACTTAAAATAATACATGATAGACACTTAATTAACCAATGAAAGTAAAGTAAAACACGAAAGACTGACTTAATTACCATAAAATTGTAATTTCATGCTTAGTAATAATATGTGTTAAGTTTAAGGCTTTTATGAATATAACACGTTAAAGTTAAATAAGCCCATTCTTCAGATGGCACGAAATAAAGATGATAATTTTAATATCATATACTGAAACAAAATACTCGGATCCGAGGGCAGTAAAAGCTATGTTAACTCATTAATTAATCTAATTCTATTTGTACAAGAGGTGCAAATGTTTTTTTACTTTTAATAAACTCATTGCTAAATTTCTTCGAAGATGTTAAAACTTTATGTAATAAAGAGATGTCATGGTCCAAAAGGTGAGTGAATAAATCTACAAACCCCTGTCAATATTCCTCAATTCACGGGATCCTATTTAACTTTTGTTTACTTTCCAGTTATTTATGATTTGTTAAAGATAATGGCAGCCTGTTTAATTGACCTGAGCCAATTAACCAGGTTCCCGAATTGTTACGTTATGCGAAACGTTTCAGGAGGAAATCGGCACCAAATATCCTAGTACAAGGGCAAGTAGATGAAAAGAATCGAGTCTATTTTACCGGTGAAAATAATGAAAACCCGATCGAGTTCTTGCTAACTTGCGAAAACGAAATGACAAGGGTAGGCTCGCGATTAGAGGACCAAGACCGGATACAATGGGTAGTTAACGCGATGCGTGATTCAGCCAGGCGATGGTATAACATTGTACGTGATAAAATTACCACATACACGGAATTTAGACAAATGTTTGAAAACCGATATTGGAATGCGCACACGCAACGACTCCTGCGTAATGAATTAGAATACGGACGTTATGACTGGAAGCAGGGTATAACGCCCGAAAACTATATCATACAACAGGTTGAACACGCTAAACATTTAACACCAGCGTTTTCCGAGGTCGATATAGTCACGAAATTTGCGTACCATTTTAATCATAATATTCGTGTAGCCGCATTTACGCAAGGTATACGTACGGTTGACGGTATATTAATATTAATATCCCAAAGTGAAACCATTTTCGATTTCGGCGGCTGGAGGTATAGCCCGAACTATAATCCAAATAATGATAGCCAAAATAGACGTGGGCAATATCAGACCCAAACTGATCCAAGGCCTAGTACTAGTTCGGCTCCACAACCAGCATCGCCAAAACCGCAAAATAAAACCGTTGAATATAAGGGGAAGTCGAGTTTCAATAGGCAGAAACCCATAAGTAAAGGCAACGATGGAACTCCAATGAGAGCCATACAAACAGTCGCGGTATCAGATACCGGTACGACTGCACAAACTAGCGAAATAGAAAATGTTAGAGACCCTATTGCCAAAGTAAAACAGTTTCCCCATACAAAAAATGTGCAACAGGGCGCATCCAAAAAGGATGCGCAATAAACCATGCAAAAATATTTAGAAATAAGATTGCTAGAAATAAGCAAAATAGTAGACATAAGAAAGGTGATTTTCTCATGAAATTTGTGTGCCGGTTAATAAGGTGTTCACACCGGATGTTAGAGAACAATTGTTCGAGTTAAATACAATACAACAATGCTCCCTTAACACAGCGTATCCGGTAGTACAGGAACTTGGAGACGACGTTCCCACGGACGTACATTTGGATGGCGCTACTGTGGTATCCGGGGATAGCGAAGCATTTTACGCGTGGATAGAAGAATATGGTCGAATCACCCATAAAGAGGGTTACGAAATATTAGAGGCACTGTAAATATGAATCATATAAAGTTAGAAACAATTTGAATACTAATATTTAAATATCGATAATAATTGTTTAAAATAAATTAGAGTATTAGATATAAATAATAATAACTGTGGGCAAGTTATAAATAATTAAAAAGCATTCGTAGCATTGATAGAACAAACACACAAGTCGAGGGGTGAGACGGTGATGGTTACAGGAAACGCGTTCACAAAGCAACAACGCGCACACGAGACGCGCTCAGCTGGTTTTTAAACGCAGAGGCTAATTAACAGCGTTTACTACGCGATAACAGGGGTAGCAAACGGAAGCACATTCCTGAGCGCACGCGCCGAAATTGTCTATTGTCATCTGTGTAAAATACTTGGCTAATTGTCTCGCTATTAAATACCACCCATGCTACAAACATTGTCTCACAATATTTTTATACACAATATCTTAATGTATTAGATTTAGGTTATATTTATAATGCTTGTATGAATAAGATAATTATATCAGTATATGTTTTTGTAACTAAATAGCACAATGCATACTGGTGAAACATGAAGAATGTACGTGTAGAAAAAAAAATAAATAAAAAATAACTATAATCTACATTCTTTTTTTTTTAAACGGGTGGGGGTGTATATAACGTACGAAATCCCATAGATTTGGGGTTATATGTAGAAAGTTTTAAAAATCAAAATAAAAATAAATTTAAATCGATAGAACCATATCTCGCGCTGTAGCGAGCATTCCAAACAATTGTAAACGCACAGCGGATATGTTCCGTCAGCATTATGTAACCACGCACATGCACCGTTATAAATTAGGGACACGCCCTAACTTTAAAACATTAATATTTCGGAAACGAATAAATACAGGCAAAATCCAAAATAGCCAAAATGTTTTCCGAAATATTAAGAATACGGTGTGCGAATTTCATTAAATATAATTAAACAGTTAATGAGCTAATTTATTTTATTTAAGTAACTTCCATAGTAAGTGAGCTAGGGAGTTCAGATTTGGATATGTTATAATTGTAAAAATTACGAATCAAGTGTATATGTTAGATTAAGCATAACTTGGCTTGCGGCCAAGATAATCGCAATACAAATTGTAACCGGACATCCGACCGACAATTGGTTCTGGTGTATTCCAGAATATTAAAAATAATAATAATTCTCGGACTGTGGGAATTATTTTTCATTCTCACGGAATGAGGTGACTCAATTTTAAGTAGAAGGGAGAATGTTTCAGCCAATCAGATCATTCTAAAAATTTTGAACAACCGTTGATTTCGGGCTGAACGCTCTTCACTCTTCTGTTAACGTTCATGCAGTCAACACAGACCCTTCTGTAAACATTCAAGCAGTACATACACATTCTCTTCTATAAGGATTCAAACAGTGAACACACACACACACACACTTCTGTAAAGATTCGACTTCAGAACAACACAGACACTCTTCTACAACAACTGGACCGTGAAGGTGTCTACGTGCGATAGTCTTATTCATCAACAAATAAGCGTACTGCCCAATACACCCAAACTGTTGGCGTACGCATATAAGAGATCGACCATATACTACTAGAAGTCACACCCAGACTACAACAGAACGAGGCCGTCTAAATCGTGGTATGAGCTGAAGAACTGACAACGCAGAGCTACACCCGAGACGAGGTACACCCACACACACACACACACAAGTGCAGAGTATCCAGACCGAGGGCCTGAAGCAGTTGCAGCAGTTTAACCACAGACGTTAAATCCACCAACAGTTGCTGAAGGACCGGAGTTGCTGATCCCTGAACTCTTCGTTGGAACACAGGACGCAGCGGAAATCATCGCCACTAGCTGATTGGACTAGGACATCGAGGGACCCCAGAGGACATCTTCGATAACTTCAGTATCAGGAAAGTCAAAAAATCATTTATACATTTTTATATAAAAAGAACATTTTTCTTTCTTTTGTTAAAGTCAATTGTAAAGTCAATTTCATTCAGATGCCTATAAAAACAAAGACTCTAAGTTACTAAGAACTTCAATATTGTGATAATCTGTAGAACAAGTATAAGTTAAGTAAGAAGCAATAGATAAGAAGTACAGTAGATAAAAAGCGCTATACAAATCTTAATATTGAATCACTTAAGAAACTTATACTGCAGTATACGTGAATCCAATCACAAGTAAATAGAAAGCACGTAGAACAAGATTCACGGCTAATTTATTTAAGAGTATTTTAAAAAGCATTCTGAAGTAGTAAAATCAGTATTAAAGTCTTGAAAATCATTAATTAAATTATTTAAAAAATTAACTTTAAAAAAGTAACAAGAAACAAGTTCGAATAAATTCATATTTATAAGCTTTTCCTCTGAAAGCTAATATCCATTCTGAAAACATTGATCAAATTACTCATTACTCTTTACTACGTAAGAATTACATTAGATATAAGTTTTTCATTTTATGTGCTATTAGAATAATAAACCCCAATTTTATACCCAACACTGTTTTGTTATTGCTGTACTCCAAAATCTACCAACATCACAAAACTATTCACAATTATTATAACGATACACTTTGTGTTTGTACTTTTGAATCAACCTACTTGCGAATTCAAAACACAAATTCCTACGGCCCTAGTCAGAAGAAGAAGACGCAAGAACGCACAGCAGATAGGTCAGTTCACACACCATAATTTGTAAAGTTTGCAAGTTCAGTAAAGTTATAAATAAATAAGTTATAAAAGAAGAAGAAGACACAAGAACACACAGCAGGTAGGTCAGTTCACACACCATAATTTGTGAAGTTTGCAAGTTCAGTAAAGTTATAAATGTCGCCCTGAATTTGGGGCTTCCCGAAGTTAACGAAGTTGTAAAGTTATAATATGTATATATATATATATATATATATATATATATATATATTGTAACGTATTTATGTGTACAAATTTATATGTAATTTAATTTGTATAGCCCCACGTTCTTTGGGAGCCATATTATACAACGATACAACGTTGCAAATATAAATTTATTTGTGTTTGCGGAGCCCCACGATCTGGGACGCCATATTATGCAACGATATAACGTTGTAAATATAATATAATTTACATTTGTGATGCTCCACGTTGGAAGCGATAATTAATATGCAACAATACGATATACATAAAATAGGCGTGACAGGTCTCGCATACAAGATTGACAAATTATGTAACAAAATAGCATTTAAATTGGGTTTCAGGTGTATCTGCAATAGGAACTCTATGTAACTTGCAATGGTATTTCAAATTTATTTGATATTAATAAAATTGTGCACCTAGCACTTACTTCGACTTAAAACATTCGTTATTATTGGTTATTATGCCGCAAGACTTATGCTATATACATCCTTACTGACTAAATATTCTATTCTACTAATTATTGTATTAAAGAAAAATCTCATTTCCAGACTACTCAGTTAATTAATGTGTTTCAAAATATAAATATTTAAGTATCTTTTTATATATTATAATGTACTCAGAATCTTAATAGTTGTTGGATTTATCTTTTGTTTCTCAGTACTGATTTATATCAAACACTAATTGTTTTCATTTAAATTCTTTGTATTCGTTTTATTTCAATACTAATTTGAGCTCTTGTTACGTTAATCGTATTTCTAAAACATCTATGATTTTAATTCTACTTTAAAATAAACATTGGCTCTTACTTTTAAATAAAACAAGAATGTCTTTAATTGTCTTTGAGTTCATTGTTCGATTAAGAGATAAATAAGTTGTTTATCACCTTATTGTCGTCAATCATACTCGATCATTTGATCCATCTGTAGTCGTCCTCGTCTCGCACTCCAGCGTCCTCTTGTCCAGCGTCGACTCGCTCTTCTGTCCAGCGTCGCCTTGCTCCTCTTGTCCAGCGTCAACTCGCCTCTTGTCCAGCGTCGACTCTGTCTTCTGTCCAGCGTCGACTCGCTCCTGGAACTTCTCCTCGTGCTGTTTCTGTCGTCAATGGATCTTCTTATGTAATTTTGTTATTATTTAAAAACAGTTGGTTTGACAATCGAGTTACATAACTGTATGTAACTGGAAGGATGAAATTATTTACAAAAATTTAAATATTCTCTGTGGACGGGCAGAAGTTCCCGCTGCACCGTGGATGATTTAAGAAAGAGAACCACTGTAGCTTGTGTGTTCTATTTATACCCATGTCTTGGTCGACACCTGCAGTGGTACGAAATTGCCATGTCAGAAACTGTCTCTGGATTCAGTTCCCCCACTCTTTGTCAATTTCGCTATTTCTTATATTTCTGCGAATTGTAGAGTCCTGTAAGTATACTCTTATACTTATCTTATAACTATTTTTACAACACATGTTCACTGTAATTTTGGACATTGCAACTTAACCCTTTCGATTTGTACACAGTTATTTCACTATTACACTCGTACGGTGTGGCACTTTCACATGGTTTTCGTACACAGTATTTAGTAAATTTTCTTACATTTTATTGTGTTTTTGGATTTTACTCTTTAATTATAGTTTATGAATAATTACGGAAAAACAGTAATTATGCAATTATTCATCTTGGGGTGGTAAACTCGCCTGCATAGACCTGCGTTCACACACACTAGCAAAATACTGGTGTACACACTTTCAGTTACATTTGTGTGTGTGTGTGCACGTCGATTCAGGTCGAAACACCTGTTCATATTTTTGTCTGAGCCAAGCTTGCAATCCCTGACATGCTTATTTCTAATACATTATTAATTATTTACAGTTTATTAGGTATATTTAAATTTTTATATTCAATGCTCAGTACATCACTTATTTGTACTGTCGCAATATATATATATATATTGCAACGAATCACAGGATCATGATAGGCGGGGCAAGTCATATATTACACAGACAATGGACATTCATATTATATTGGTAGATGGTTAAGTTTGGTTGTTATCAATTGTATTTAGTAAGGTTAAGGGTTTAGTTTAGAAAAACTGTGCATTATTAGTTATGGTGATTCATGTACTGTGTTAGTGGAAATGTGCGCGCGTGTGCGTGTGGAAAACGTTTCCCGGGCGGTGCGTGAAGTATTATCGTTGTTTTGACATTAGCTGAACTGAGACATGTGTATCGCTACAATCCCTATACCTGTCGGACTATTGTTTACGTTCTTGTATATTATTAGTATGTAGTCAGCATGCATGAGATACAAGTAGTCTGATTACCGCTATGCATGCTGTTTCAAAGTAAATGCACTCTACTGCATGAAAAGTGCTTGGTCACTTTACTAACCATGTGACTTCCATCCACCAATAGAATGCTGACTGGTGGTTGGAAATTTTCTTATGCCTGTCGTTACACAGGCAGTTCTTCTACGCCATCTACCGCGAACGGGTCGTGCACTCCTTGTACAAGAATTCTACCGCTTGCAAGGTGTTGTAAAAACTATTCGTCGTTAGTGAAACGGGAAGACTCAGAACTGTGTGTGTGGTACATTTGCACACACCAGTGTTTTAACGCATTGTGCGAAAATTTACAAGCAGTTCTTCACTGCTGCTACCGTGAACGGTACATACAATTCCTTGTACAAGATTATACCGCTTGCAAGGATCTGTTAAGACTTTTCGGGGATAGTAACGCGTGTGACGCATAACAATTGATTTTATATCTTTACGCACGATATTAATATTGTAGTATTACGTGTGTAAGAAGTGAGTGTAACTGTTTCACTGTGCGAGATTTTCCGCAGTGACAGTAGTATAAATTGTTACGCAATAGTTCCATCAAGACGTTTCCGTGCTAGTGCAAGATTTCCTCATAGGGTGGTCTGCTGATCGCGGCAGACCTTTGTATTCGCGAGAACACTTGAAGAAGCCGGAGAGGTATAAGCTCAATATACCGTTATTAGATTAACTCACTGTCACCTGAGATATTACTTGGTCTTAAACTCTATATAAGTTTTGCGAGTGATAAAATCCGTAGTACCGTTGTGTGTGCGAAGTGTCGGATTCATCGTGGGAATTGCAGGACATCAGCCCAGCTGTTACAGGACATCAGCCCAGCTGTTACAGGACATCAGCCCAGCTGTTACAGGACATCAGCCCAGCTGTTACAGGACATCAGCCCAGCTGTTACAGGACATCAGCCCAGCTGTTATAGGACATCAGCCCAGCTGTTATAGGACCAGCCCAGCTATTACAGGACATCAGCCAAGCTGTTACAGGACGCCAGCCCAGCTGTAAACGTTTCTGGTGAAACGTCTGTCATTTGTAAGCCACACCTGACGATCCATCTATACCGCAAAGACCGGCCCTTCTCTTCAACAACATCATCGTGGGAGTCTTCTTATGTAACGTATTACGTCTTGCGTATGAACATTATTTAACACTTTAAAAGAAAGACTCTATATCAAACATTACATTCTGTACATTTCAAATATACCATATAAACTATAACTTGTGTTTGTACAATAAATAATCTTAAACCCTCCAATATAGACTTGTAATTTGAATTACACATACTATCATATCCTATGCGCCAATAGTTTAGTAATTTGTGTTGTCCCATAGAGATATTTTGGCGCTTAGCAACGTAGGGCTCGTAAAATAGCGGAAATTTACGCTATTACATATTTGTCTATGAATATAAAATTTGTTGGAAAAATCCGACGTATAAATATAATTAACGTAATAATTGTATGTGTATTGTTCATGTGAAAAGCTGAGGATATAATTTTTCAAGTGTGCATATTCTCTTGTATATCATATATGAACAGATTTTATCAGTATATTGGAGGTAGATTATTAGTTGTTGTATGTTAGATAAGGTATTTACATGTTGATATTTTGAACTGCTTTTTCTGCGTGCATATAAACTGGTTACCATATGTTCTAATCTTGTTGTGATAATAATAACTTGCTTTGCGTATAAATCAATAAATTTAAATTTATTAAATTTTAAATTAAATTTTAATCACTATGGCGGAGTCACAAGGGATAGAGAATGCTTTAGCGGCCATATTAGCGAAGATGAAAACCATGGAAGAAAAGATGGAGAAAATTTCAGCAGAAAATAAAGAAGAGCGGAAAACTGATAAAGAGGAAAATAAGGCCCGTCAAGAGGAGGTGAAAGTGAGTATACAGAAGCTTTCAGCAGAAGCCGAGAAAAGAAGTAAATCGATCCACGACGAAAACAAAAGAATATATGCGGCCGTGCAGGAGCAATCTAAACAAAGCAAACAAATGATAGAAGCGGCAGAAAAGCGTATTAGCGAGACCGTGGAAGCTATGAAAGCTGATATAGAGGCGAGTTTGGAGGTTACTAAGTCACGACTTAATGAATATGGTGCGAAACTCGCTGGAGTGGAGGAGCAGGTAATACAACACAGATCCACGGTGAGTGAATTAATGGCTGAGCAAGACGTGCGGATTCAAGAGCTGCAACAGCAAGTGTCACGATTGCAAAGTACCTCGTCACCACTAAACTGTACTACGTATGTATATAAGACTTTGGATGACGTTAATTCACAGCAAAGATTTTATGGACGGCAGAATGAAAACCCCATGGATTTCATTCAAAGTTGCCAGCGGGATCTGGAGCAAATTGGTGATACCTTAAGTGAAGCGGATAGAATTAATTTCATAGTGCGGCGACTTAAGGGTACCGCTGCGGAGTGGTTTAGTATCGTCCAGGATAAAATCAATACGTTGGAAGACCTGGTAAGACATTTCAGAGCTAGATACTGGAATGAGGAGATCCAGCGGAAGATACGTACGCAGCTGGAGTTTGGAAAATATTCCAATACCAGAGGTCCTAAAGATGAATATGTGATGCAGTTGATATCCAGAGCTAGATATCTTGAGCCTAGCTTAACCGAACCTGACATGGTAAGTAAACTTGCGCACCACTTTGGACGCGGGATACAGGTGGCCGTCCTTACGCAAGGAGTTAAGTCGTGGAATGAGCTACTCACATTACTTGCAAAATGGGAAGGTATCGACAACCCGAATATAAATGGTAACAGTAAAGAAACACCGCATAAAAGTTTTCAATATCAGAATCAAACCAAGCAAACACAGTCGCAACAACAACAACGACCTAAGATGTCTAATAGAAATACCAATCAAAAATTTAATGCCAATAAAGTAGCAGTAGTAGCGGAAGAGGATTCCGATATAGAACAGTCAAAAAACGTGTAAGGCTGCACGGCGTGAGTCCGTGCAACAAAATAACTAGTACACGTAAAGGTAGGAATGAAGTTTCAAAAGCCCGGGGTAACTATAAAAAGCAGTTCAATAAATCAAATGTGAAAGATGTTAATTGTAAGAAAAACTTTGTAGTGTCCGGCCTATATCCTGCCGTAATTAGAGATAGTTTAATTTGCAATAACCATAGTAAAGAAAAGGAGAAAGGTATTAGCGTTGAAAATGACACTGACCTCATTGTCAACGCGAAAATTAACGGATGTGTCGGCGAAGTTTTATTTGACAGCGGCGCAGAAATTTCGTTAATGGATGAGCGATTCCTAGAGAGGCACAGGAAACATTTTAAAAAAATCCCGATTCTGCCAGCAGCCCACAAAATCATAAAATCAGCGACGGGTGAATCTCAGAGGGTTGACCGTCAAGCTATGATAACAGTATCCATTCAGGGAATGGAAATAGAGGTCACCGTGCTTATGGTCAAGAAACTCGTGTATAATGTTATTTTGGGAGTGGACACATTAAACAAACTGCACGCGACCATTGATTTTCCAAATAAAATACTAAAATGTACTGTAAATAATAGTAAACACAATATCAGGTTAGGACGCAGGAGGGGTAAGACGGGGTCTGATTGTGAACCTATTACTATAACTTGCCCAGCGGTTCAACTTGCCGATAAGATAACACATAATCTGCGGACTCACAGCAGGCAGATAACGAGCAATGAGCAAGTAAGCTGCAAAGTATGCTTGATAAATTTGAATCTGTGTTTTCCAAAAATCCTACCGTCACGAATGTTTATGAACACAGTATTCAGGTCACGGATGAAAATAAATTTGTACGGAAGACGTACCCCATCCCCCTTCACTATCAACAACAGGTTGATGCCGAAGTTAAGAGTATGCTTCAGAATGGTGTGATTGAACGAACTGATAGCAATTTTTTAAATCCTATGGTTGTTGTTAAAAAGAAAAATAACGACATTCGATTATGTCTCGACATGAGAAATCTAAATTCTATTACAAAAAAATGCTACGACTGTGCTCCGAATGCGGAGAACTTATTCATAAAATGTCAAGGGGTTAAATACATGTCTCGCCTTGATCTCAAAAGTGGATTCTGGCAGATTCCCCTTGCCAAGGAGTCGAGAAGATACGCAGCATTTCTATATCGAAATAAATGCTATCAGTTTAAAGTAGTTCCATTTGGTTTGGTTACCAGTTTAGCGGC
This sequence comes from Magicicada septendecula, assembly GCA_034769895.1. NCBI lineage: Eukaryota > Metazoa > Arthropoda > Insecta > Hemiptera > Cicadidae > Magicicada > Magicicada septendecula. Next base: position 508,838,676 of record CM068369.1, on the reverse strand, counting down.
CATGGTCAGATGTTTGGAGTTAGCTCTGGGACCCGAGGTGGAGGACTTCGTCAGCATATTTGTTGATGATATTTTGGTCATATCCAAATCATTTGAAGAACATCTTGAACATCTCAAGATTGTATTTCAGAAATTGCAAGCCGCTAACCTGACTCTCAATCTTGAAAAGTGTGAATTCGGGAAATCGCAAATTAAATTTTTGGGTCATATTATCTCAGCGGAAGGTATAACAACGGACCCGGAAAAAATACATGCGATCATGGAGTTCCCGAAACCCACAAAACCCAGGGATATCAGAGCGTTCCTCGGATTGACTGGTTACTTCAGACGTTTTACTCCAGAATATTCTGGGACAATTGAGCCGTTGTTAGAACTACTTCGTAAGAGTAATAAATGGAGATGGGAGGAGCGTCATCAGCATGCTTTCGACGCGACTAAAAATTTGTATAGTAGAAACCTGCACGTGTTCCATCCTGAGAAAAGGGGCACATATGTCCTGAATTGCGATGCTTCTGATTATGCCATTGGGGGGGTACTCTACCAACGGAATGAGAAGGGCGAAAACAAAATAATTGCGCACAGTAGTAGGTCACTAAAAGGGGCCGAACGTAACTATTTCACATCGGAAAAAGAAATATTGGCTATTGTGTACTGCATTAGTAAATTTCGTTATTACCTGGTTGGACAACACTTCGAAATCCTTTCGGACAACCAGGCCTTATCGTTCATGTTGCGCTGCAAGTTAGCGAATGCTCGCATATCCCGTTGGATCATGGCCATCCAAGAGTACGACTTTACCATTAAGTACTGTAAGGCAAGCGAGAACCAAGCAGCTGACACGTTAAGCCGATACCCTCCAATGGTGGAAGAACGTCATGCGTCTAATAACCAGGAGGTTCAAATTCTAGCTGTCAAATATAAATTAGAAGACAGTCTCAAAAATAAGCTAAGAAATATTGGTATGGAACAGCAGCGTGACACAAAGTTGAAGCGGATATGTGACGCTATCCGGATACAAGAAAACCCTAAGTACAGAATATATAAAGACGTAGTGTATAAAATTATCAATGGCGGATGGAAGATTATGGTACCGGACGCCATGGTGGAAGACCTCACCTGGATGTGTCATGAGAGTCTGGCTCATGCGGGGCCTTATAAATGTTACCTGGCAATGCGGGAGGATTTTGTGTGGCTAAATATGACCAGGAAAATAAAGGCCATACTCCGCTCTTGCCACATCTGCCAAACAGCGAAATATCCGAACCAACATACACAGGTTGAAATGGGTAACATTGTCGTCCGTAATAAAAATGACCTTGTATGCATTGATTTTTTGGGTCCACTTCCTCGGGCGGCACGTGGAATGAAGAACCTGGTGGTTGTGACGGATGCCTTTACCAAACATGTTAGCCTATATGCTATTGGTAGACCTACTACGTCGGCTGTCATAAACATTATGCTAAATAAATACATGCCGAAAAATGGTCCCGTAAGGAAGATACTCTCAGATCAAGGTAAGCAATTTACGAACACCAAGTGGCACTCCGAGCTTGAGAAACACGGGGTCCAGACGGTCTTGACTGCGATCCGGAGACCGCAAGGTAACTTGGCCGAGCGGGTCAACAAGGAGTTGGGACGGTTGTTCCGTACGTACTGTAATACTAACCAGAGTAAGTGGCCGGAATTCCTAGAATTTTTTGAGTATGCCATAAATGGAAATTATAATTCTACTAGTGGGTATACTCCGAATGAACTCCAAACCGGAGAAATGCCAGGCCGGGTCTGGGGTAAACACATTGAAAGGATAGCGACGCATAATATGCCTATACCAGTTGAGGTAAAGAAAATCGAAGCTAGAAGACGCATTAAAAAGTGCGCCGAGGAGCGCACGGAAAAATTTAATGCGGAACATAAACTAGTCAAGTTCAAGACTGGAGAGAGTGTGCTTTTACGAGCATTAAATGTTGGAAGAAGGGAGGACAACACAGCTGCGAAGTTTTTTAGGCTGTATAATGGTCCGTATACCCTGTCGGAACAAGTTGGGAAAAATACTTTTATCTTAACCAACCCAAATACCAACCGTGCGATTGGTAAATTCCATGCGTCCTCATTGAGGAAGTATTATACAAAGGATCCGTAAACTTAGAAATAAATGTCAGGATATAGGGGTAAGAATGTGTAGTGATTTAAAGATGTCAATTCAGGTTTAAATGTTGTATGTAAGTTGGCTCTGTGAATGAACAATAATCTAGTTTTGATAAGGAATGTTGTCTGTGTACGCTATGATCCTGCATTAGATGTCGTTATCTGTGTGTCAAGAACATGTGTGTTTGTTTTGGTTTGAAGGTTAACACGTGTCTTTTGATTTGATGCTTCTGTCAAAGTGACAGTTGGAAATGTTAGTATTAATTGAGGATGTTTATTTGATTTTAGTTTGAGAGTATTATTATTATTTCAGGATTAGGAAGTTGTTTTGGTTATATTGAAAAAAAAAAAATTTTTATTTTTTTTGTTAGTTAACTAAAGAAAAAAAAAAATTTTTTTTTATGCGGGAGGGAGTTAATCCTGCAACGAATCACAGGATCATGATAGGCGGGGCAAGTCATATATTACACAGACAATGGACATTCATATTATATTGGTAGATGGTTAAGTTTGGTTGTTATCAATTGTATTTAGTAAGGTTAAGGGTTTAGTTTAGAAAAACTGTGCATTATTAGTTATGGTGATTCATGTACTGTGTTAGTGGAAATGTGCGCGCGTGTGCGTGTGGAAAACGTTTCCCGGGCGGTGCGTGAAGTATTATCGTTGTTTTGACATTAGCTGAACTGAGACATGTGTATCGCTACAATCCCTATACCTGTCGGACTATTGTTTACGTTCTTGTATATTATTAGTATGTAGTCAGCATGCATGAGATACGAGTAGTCTGATTACCGCTATGCATGCTGTTTCAAAGTAAATGCACTCTACTGCATGAAAAGTGCTTGGTCACTTTACTAACCATGTGACTTCCATCCACCAATAGAATGCTGACTGGTGGTTGGAAATTTTCTTATGCCTGTCGTTACACAGGCAGTTCTTCTACGCCATCTACCGCGAACGGGTCGTGCACTCCTTGTACAAGAATTCTACCGCTTGCAAGGTGTTGTAAAAACTATTCGTCGTTAGTGAAACGGGAAGACTCAGAACTGTGTGTGTGGTACATTTGCACACACCAGTGTTTTAACGCATTGTGCGAAAATTTACAAGCAGTTCTTCACTGCTGCTACCGTGAACGGTACATACAATTCCTTGTACAAGATTATACCGCTTGCAAGGATCTGTTAAGACTTTTCGGGGATAGTAACGCGTGTGACGCATAACAATTGATTTTATATCTTTACGCACGATATTAATATTGTAGTATTACGTGTGTAAGAAGTGAGTGTAACTGTTTCACTGTGCGAGATTTTCCGCAGTGACAGTAGTATAAATTGTTACGCAATAGTTCCATCAAGACGTTTCCGTGCTAGTGCAAGATTTCCTCATAGGGTGGTCTGCTGATCGCGGCAGACCTTTGTATTCGCGAGAACACTTGAAGAAGCCGGAGAGGTATAAGCTCAATATACCGTTATTAGATTAACTCACTGGCACCTGAGATATTACTTGGTCTTAAACTCTATATAAGTTTTGCGAGTGATAAAATCCGTAGTACCGTTGTGTGTGCGAAGTGTCGGATTCATCGTGGGAATTGCAGGACATCAGCCCAGCTGTTACAGGACATCAGCCCAGCTGTTACAGGACATCAGCCCAGCTGTTATAGGACATCAGCCGAGCTGTTACAGGACATCAGCCAAGCTGTTACAGGACGCCAGCCCAGCTGTAAACGTTTCTGGTGAAACGTCTGTCATTTGTAAGCCACACCTGACGATCCATCTATACCGCAAAGACCGGCCCTTCTCTTCAACAACATCATCGTGGGAGTCTTCTTATGTAACGTATTACGTCTTGCGTATGAACATTATTTAACACTTTAAAAGAAAGACTCTATATCAAACATTACATTCTGTACATTTCAAATATACCATATAAACTATAACTTGTGTTTGTACAATAAATAATCTTAAACCCTCCAATATAGACTTGTAATTTGAATTACACATACTATCATATCCTATGCGCCAATAGTTTAGTAATTTGTGTTGTCGCAATATATATATATATATATAATTGTTTTTGTTATGTAGGCCTATATGTTTTGAACAAAACTAATAAATTATAAGCATGATTAAGCCAAGTGGTAGTAAATTAAGTGTAAAACAGCAAATAAAAATCATAATGTTTTACACACAACAAGGCAAATTCTGGAATTAAACAGTAGTGTTTCTGTAGTCAGATACACAAAAAATTGAATGACACTTGAGTATGTGTACAATGGTGACAATCAACCATTGTAAAAACTAACACAGGTTGAGTACACTTTATGTACTGTACACTTAGCATAAGAAGGTACACAATTATGAAAGTTGAGTTTGAACTGTTAATGGTACTTTTTCCTAACAAAATTCAGTCTTAAGGAAAGTGGGTTCAATCAAAACCATTACAATATTAAAACTATTGACATGTTTGTGCACAGGTGCAGCCCGGGGCGACTATTTGGCATATGTGATTGATACACCTTTCACGAATACCGCAACAATTGAAAATGACAGGTCAATGATTGGCAGATTTGTTCACATGTTGACTTAATATGCAACTACAAGGTAAAATGAATCAATGATTTATAAAATTCTTATTGCATAAGTTTCATTAACCCTTTCTGTAGGAATCAAAATTCATTGAATATGTTTAAATCTGAAAAATCTATACTTTTTTTCAGTCACTATTATTAACTGAAAAAATTAATCTGTGATACCTCTGTCCAAACTTTAAATTTTAACACAAAATATTCCATCAATACTAATGTTTAAAGATGTACATGAAATAGCTCTTCTATGTTTGGAAATATTTTCAGACTCTTATGGTCAATTTTACACCTCACCATACACAAAACAAGGTAGATTTGCAAAAGGCGCAGGTAATTGAAGTCAAAAAATAAACTCGCAAGACCAAAATCTGATATGTGATACAACTTTTCTTACAAACTGTGTGGTGGTACCTTACAAAATAGTCAATTAGTTTTATAATTTTTTTATGAACACAATACTCAGAACTGGAAAGTATATCCTTGTTTTGTGTTAAATTTTAATGACTTTAAATGTATATTCTGTTTCTTATAATTTCTTGTAACATGTTCTAGAAGCATTTTCTCTCTCTCTCTCTCTCTCTCTCTCTCTCTCTCTCTAATATCTAAGAAGCATAGAAACTTGTAAAGAAACCTCATAGTGACAGTTAAAGTGACACATCACTGAAAATGCCTTCAGAGTCAGAAGGGTTTGATAGAGTGGCTTTAATTCCAAAATGAATGTACAAGTTAATAATATTCCACTTCAATTTTATTTACACATTCATTATATAAAATGTGCAGTCACGCATTTATTTGGTTTTTGTGACCAGAAACCTTATTTTTTCTGTTTTCCTACTTTATTAGATAATGCATTTTGATTTGTTGGTTATATGTACTGTAGAAAATGTTGGTGTTTAAATAGTATAGGCCTATACAGAACGTCTTCAAAATGAAGAAAAAAAGCTAAATAACAATATATTTTAACAACCTGATTGAGTCAAAATTTATAGAACAATATACACACAAAAATTGTTAGCCCTAAAATTCTTGAAGAATTGTGGTTAAACTGGAGTATCCTCAATAACAGAAATGAAACTGGAGTAAAGCAAATAGAAACTACAAAAAAAGTTACAAATATGAAATAGAAAACCACGAAACAGAGATGCCACCAAATAGATAGTTTTTATTCTGACACGATTTCCTATGACTTACAAACAAACACAGCACACAGCAAATGAAGTCACAAAGATTGAGGTAATAAGTATGAAAGAAACCCACGAAACAGAGACGCCATCCTACAGACAACTTACAAGTTATTTTAACTTTTTTTTTTGCAAACTGAAACAAAATTGGCAATTCTCATGGTACCATAGTCATGTTAAGGAATGTGAATGTTTACTAACTGGGTCCAAACGGGCATTGGTAAAATGGCTATTAAAATAATGACTGTTTAAAATTGTATTGCCACTTAGCAACTGGTCCATTAGGACAAATGTTAACAAAGTTTTATGAAACAGGACACCTGAGTTCTTTCTTATTACAGTGATTCCAACTTCGTCATCATGCTTGTTTACTAAACTGCTAAATGTCATGTTCTGGATGAGGCCATTCAGTGTTTCCAACATTTTCAAGTCCTAAATCATGACAACTGGTGGTCTAATTTAGGACTAAAATAAGACTAAATCTATTATTAAATAATTAAACAATTATTAAAAATTGTTTAAGTATTAAAAAATTAAATAATTTAAGACCAAATCAGTGCTTGTGGTGTCGTGATTTAGGACTTGAAAATGGTGGAAACACTGAAAGCCCTCGTCAAGAACATGACATTTAGCAGTTTAGCAAACAAGCATGGCGATGAAGTTGGAGTTATAGAACTGCTAATTCAAATAACAAGATTAATTATTACATCGATATTAAAAGAAAACAATTCCTTATTACAAAAGACCTCTTAAGTATATTACAAATAATACTGTCTAGGCTATTTAATTTAATATGGCATGTAGTGTAGCTTCTGATCAAAATGACAAATTAATGATTAGACAGATAAATCTTTAAAGTAGTTCTTACTGCAACATACACCGGTAATCGTACTTACAGTAATGTTACAAAGAACCTATATGGTGAACTTACCTAACTTCAAAGTTTTACAAATTTCTCCTGACTAGTTTTATGAAATAGTTAAGTCGATTCATTCTTCATGTTGAATAATGCTTATGGTGTAATATTAATCCATCTTCCCACAGCACGCTGAAAATAAGACACACATCAAATTTAAATCAGTATGTACGGTACATCTTTTATTTAACAACAATTCTTTCTTTGCTGATTTTTAATTTAGCAGGCCTTTTTCAGATACTTCTAGTTTCTGATTATGTCATGTAGTTTCATAAAACATATATTTCTTCTAATTTCTAACAATTTACATTATTATTATTATTATTATGTAATCATGAATTTATATAAATATTGGAATTCTGGCATATTTCCAATAATACATAAATTAAATTTCTAAATACAGTAAAGCTTCATTTATACGTTTTTCAAGACACTTCAAAGAAAAAACGTATAAGTGTGAAAAACGTATAAATGAAATAGAACACAAATAGTATAATTAAATGATGCAATTTGAACAGAAATTATGTATAATTTACAACTTATAAAACACAACATATATAGGCAGAAAAAATACACAGATATAATTAATCGTTTCCCCCTCAAAATCCGTTATCTTTCCTGTTTTTTTTTTTTTCTTTTCCGCGGTTACAGAATAAACTATATCTTCAAATTAATAACTACGTCATAATTTCGTCGGATACATGAAACTAGGGAACGCGGATATAAGTTTCGTCAGATACGCGTTACAAAGCGTCAATTGTCTCTAGCTCATTAACAAGTCACTAAAATACACGCGGGTCTGCGTTTGGTCTTTGTCATAATCATCAGCTTCTTCTTCGTCCATTTCCTGTTGAATGCTATCGCAATCTCCGATATGGTCATGGCTTCCGTAGTAACAACGTTATCGTCAATGTTGCCGTAGTCGTCAAACCACGCAAGACCTTCTAATTTGCCCCATTCCTCATCATCAACGGGAACATCACAACTATCTTCATTATTACAGGCTTCGCTATTCCTGAATCCGTCTTTGTGAAAGCAGTTGGGGACAGTGAGTTGCGATACCCTGTGCCATGTAGCTGCGATGTAATGCATTGTCTGTTAGAAGAAACCAAAGGAAAGTGCAAAAATAGAATTTTGATAGGTCTATACTGTAATTTCTTTAGGTAGACCTACGCATATAACTAATTTACATGAGGATTACCGCAATGCTAAAAAATCACAGTAGAAAATGTTGGGCCATCCTAAAAGAATAGCCTACCGGAATTTAAAAAAACCTCTGTTCCTCTCCAGGTGTAAAAACGTTTAGACTAATCTTTCTTGACATACTGATACTTTTTTCATTTCCATCTATTCATTATTTATGAAACAGTACGTATTTTAAATACCAGCAGAACGTCGCTTAGAATCATACGGTACAGTATTGCTTTCCCTAGTTACAATTTTTAAAAATCACGAAAAAATCTTACCTGCAAAATTTGAATTTTCATTTCATCCTTCATTCCAGCGTCTACATAAAAATGGACGGTCTCATATACATAACACATAAAAATAAACTTACTTTCAGGTGTTTTTGTCCTTACACAAAAAATGTCTATTTCCTAAAGCTGTGAAAAACTTGTGTAATATGTTTCAACATCTAAATTACACACACTCACACACACACAAGTTGAAATCAACTGTTAATTAATTAATTTTGTAAAGCATTTATTTTTGTAAATTTATGTTTTATTAGGACAGTGTACCAACATCTTCAGAATTCTATTGGATCAGTAATGTTTATACAATGATAAGAAAAACAACAGAGTGATGCACATTCTTTGTAGTAAAAGATTCCTTTTGGTTATTTTTTATGTTTCTTTATTTTTGGTCTGTTTTTAGTGAACCCAACTTTGGAGATGATGTTCTGTGGGAAAGAGTAGACTGTGAAGGACAATCAACTGGAACAATTAACTACTTTCAAATCACTGTCTCCGACCTCATTTCTGAATGTAAACAGTACTAACTTCAACCAGCTTTCATTCTGGAATAGTCTACCGATCAACGATCCTCAGTCTGGAAGGACTGCATAGCACAATGTTGCCAGCCAATTATTTCCTATAGTTGTTACCCTATGCAATTATCTAATATGTAATTCGCTTATATTTTAAATTACTTGAATACTCCTACTACTACTACTACTACTACAACAAACACACACACACACATACACATGCACTCCCTCAATGGAATATATGAACGAACTTTAACAATATATTATAAATAAAATACAATATTTTGCCTAATAAGGTGTGTTCTTGAATTTTTTAAAGAAAACCAAACTGTTTTCCTTGTTTACCTTATAAATTTTATTTATCTACAATAAATTAATGGAATGTGTGCAGTGTGCAGTGAAGACACTACTTTGCCTTAATGCCCCAACTAAGATCGAGAAACATTTCCAGATCAATGAAATGCAAACTGTATAAAACACTGATAAGACCAGCGTTGACATATAGTTGTGAGACTATATGGGTGCCCACAAAAAAAAAAGGTCACTCAATGTTGGGATGTTTTGAAAGGAAAGTTTTTAAGAAAATTTATGGGGTTTGTTATGAAAATGGGTCTTGGAGGCAAAAGTACAACTTGGAATTCTATGGGCTGGTCTAAGGGCCAGATATTATGAAAACAATTAAAGTAAGCAGATTCAGATGGGTTGGCCACATTATGAGAATGCAAGATTCTTTGATAATATAGAAGAAGACCTATGAACTATTGAAGAGAGAGGATGATGGCGGTGAACAATGGCTGGAGATGACTGGAGGGATGTCCTGAAGGAGGCTATTGCCCATCAAGGGGTGTGATACCATAATGATGAATGATGATGATACAGTAATGAAAAGTGCCCTTTAGTATTAAAGATATACAATATGAACTGTGGATATAAATACATGACAAAAAGTAATCTGTGAGACATCACTGCACATGAAATTCTAAAAATTATTATTAATTGATGATGCAATATACTCTTTACAAATCATAAGGTTTCGAACATTAGCCTTTGTGAGTTAAAATTAATAAACACAACGTTTCGACCTCTATAGAATCAGATGTCATCTTCAGGTGAACAAAAAATTAGTACAAAGATAAATCTATCAGTAACAAATAGATATCATCAAAACTCCAAATATTAGTTAAACAAATGTTTCAAAAAAAATAATAATAATAATAATAAAACAGTACTCACCATTCCAGCAAGAAAGGATTCCTCCTGTGGTTGCAACATAAACCAACCACAGGAGAAATCCTTCCTTGCTGGAATGGTGAGTACTGTTTAATTATTATTATTATTTAGCAATATATTTGTTTAAATAAGATTTGGAGTTTTTACTATATCTCTTTGTTAGTGATAGATTATTTATCTTTGTATTAATTTTTTGTCTGCCTGAAGACAATCTCTGATTCTATAGAGGTCGAAACATCATGTTTCTTGATTTTAACTCACAATGGCTAATGTCCAAAACCTTATAATTTGTAATCACTGCACATCATATGCTGTAAACAGTGTACGCAAAATATAATCCTTGCCATGGTAAAGATTTAAACAAAGAGAAAAGAAGTAACATGAACAAAATATAGTTTGGTTGCTTTCTAACAAATATAAGTGTATTTAGTTTAATAGGAAACTAGAACTGGAACATGCAGGGGATTTTTATAACTTGGTTGTCAAACGTTGTTTAATCAGTTGATTAACCATCTTTATTTTTCCAAATGTAAGTCGAGGTTAACAAAAGTTTATAAAAACTTTCCCATTTGATTATTTTTAATTAAGGAAAAGTTGCCAAAAACTCTACATACAATACATCGTAAATCACTCGACAGTTACAAAAATTAATTCTTTGGAAACACACTCAGTATATTCAGAGTCATTCTAATGGTGTCATTGTGCTACTTACATTATCTGCTAACAAGCAAAAAAATTACTCCAAAAAGTCAGAATTGTGAATATATTTACCTAATTGTCTGCACACAAATGAATTTGTTTATTTAAACACACACACACACACACACATGCAGATGCAATTTGGTTATAGATAACATAAATGCAAGTAAACAGGCCACCAAATTTTGGTATAAATATCATTTGATATTTCTACAATGGCGAAGTTTCAACAAATTTTTGAAAAGCTACTAAACTTCTGAACACAACGGATATGATTCTGTTCATGTTGGCCATTTTTGGTTCACTTGTTAGCAGACAGGCTTTAGGAGATCCAAAACTGGTAGGCCTAATTAATTGCATAATAATTTTAAAGTAAATAGTATAAATAAAAGTAAATACTTTTAAATTATTTTAAAATTTTACTTACATACTAATTTTTATTTTTTAAATGAGTGCACCAGGACAGTGAATGGTAGATATTACTAAATCTTTGTTAAAACTTGAAAAAATAAATAAATTAATAAATAAAAAATAATTTAGTAATTAACAATATTGAACAGATTCTTTAGTAAAAAATGGTCATGATAAAGATAATTATTCTTGAATGACTGAATTTAAAATTGACAATAAAACTGTAAAAAGGGGAAAAATAACTAATTAACTTATGTATAAGAAAAAAGTAATACTATTATAGTTATAATACTGGACAGCATAACGTTAATATATACAATAGTATACTGTTTGCAAAATTCTAAAAATTATTAGTTTATAGTCAATTTGATTTTAAAATGGTAACTAAACTTCAACACATACATAATTTACTAATTGTTACTAACAAGGAATTGTAATGACTTAGTATGTAAAACAAATCTTTTTCTGCCAACTAACACATTTAATTCACAAATTATTTATAACAGTAGTCATCATTTTGAAATAAGTGTATTTAAACATTGTGTACTGACACAAACACCAACAATTCAAAATAGGAATTAGGTGAATGGATAGTTTAATGACAAAAAATCTATTAATGGCATTATTGCTGTTACCATTTTTTTCTTTGTATTCTTTTCTTCTCTGGGGAAAATGTATGAAAATGTAGAGGGCCAAAAGTGACCCAAATGTACAAGTCTTGGAAAACCTTTGTAATTAAAACAGTAACTGCTTCACTCATTAAGCTTGTAAAATTTAAGACTCTTATGTTATAATAAATAATCAACTCCTTATTCATTCTTGTCTTACTTTCAATTATTTTTATTTACTCTTTTCGAAACTCATTTCTGTTGTAGAGCATGAAAAAATCTCAATCTCAGGGTTCATCTATTAGTCATGTCAAAGTATAGTACAAATCATAAACATATCATAAAACATAATATTTATAAATAATGTTTGGTAATTAGGTGTTGTTGATGTATGTTGTGTATCAATGGGTTCTTTGGATCATACAAAAGAACAAATGAACAATTGAAAAAGAAACTTTTAATACTAATAATAATTTGTGTACAATTAGTATTCACTATTATAAAGTTTTTATTGTTTTTGTGATAGTATATCGCTGTAACTCGATCTTTAAATGTTAAAATGTTTTCAAATATCTTGGTTGATCATTGGAGTAATCTCACCAATCTTGGAGTTTTTTTATTAGCTTATTTCTTGATCCTTCACTCCTGGACTTTAAGTTTTTTGTGCCATCGATTAAAACATCCTTCTTTTAGTTATTTCCATAGTTTTTCTGTATTATTTCGTCTCGTATCTGTCTTTAATTTGTATAAAATCCAGCAGTAAAACTGATATGTTCTGTCTGGTTTCAATATTTTTCCAACAATACCTTCCTTTTTATTAAAACACTAATTCATTCATTTCAGGTCTTGGCAATGATACATTTATGGGTCACAGGTTCGATTTCACAATTTATAATTAATATGATTCCATAGAATCTTATTGTATCTTCGTCACTATTATATTATAAGTTGTAAAGGAAGCTTCTTTATTTTTTAAATATTTACCCTTGGTTTTATTTCACTATATTAGTTACCTTGTTGTTTCATATAAATTACATGTTTCATACAATGTTCATATTGTAAATATGTTTATTCACTTACACTATACACTGTTTTTACTTTTTAAAGCCTATCACTGTTGTTCTCACCTTTTTACACTGTTACACTACCTGATTTTTACAATTATTGTTCAATATTATTATATTTGTAATTCTATATGACTTACAGTCTGTAGTTCACTTATACAAAAAAACTGTTTGAGGTTTGCAGACCTCCTCATAGTTTTAATCTAAGGATATACTCAATGTCTTATTTCTTACATACTAAGTTGAACATTTGTACATTATATTTATGCCTACTAATAACTATTTACATTTTTTTGTCATTTGATCGTCTCTTCTGGGTATTTGTCAATCATCAGTTATTGTTTTGTCATGTTATTTGCATTATTTAATTCCTAAATTTGCATTCTCTATTTCCCTATTTCCCAATGATTTATTTATGATAATATTTCCCTTTTTGTTTCGATTTCTTTTTATTCCTTGAAAATATTAATTATCTTTAAGTAATATATTGTTGGATTTCGTTGTCCATGACGTATCCGTTACTTAACTAAATATCACTATTGTTTGACGACTCGGAACATTAAGTTTTTTATAAGTAAAATCGTAAAGATTTACCTTACAGCCTAAACCAGCTTTCACCTTTCACCTATTCTACATAGGCCAGACAGGGCGTAGCTTCAGAGATACATTGAACACACAAAGGCACTCCACATCACTACAGAATCCACCTTTGCAAACCACCTCATTGAAGCAAACCACACATATAAAAACATCGACAATAACATGAACATTCTACATGTACACACAAAAGGCCGAATACTAGACACTCTAGAACAATTAGAAATATACAAACACACAAAAACAAATAAAAACGACATCCTAAACGAACAGACACAATTCAAATCGCACACATTATTCGAACACATCTCACCACACACACACAGCATCGATCTTTCGGAAAACTATCCCGTCGCCAACAACAAGATGGACAACGCTACCTACGATAACCTCTGATGAAGCCTTCTAAAGGTGAAAGCCGGTTTAGGCTGTAAAGGTAAATCTTTACGATTTTACTTATAAAAAACTTAGTGTTCCGAGTCGTCAAACAATAGTGATATTTAATATATTGTCTCTTCACTACTGTATTTATTAAGTTTATTTTATTCTTCTATTTCTTTTAATATTAATAAGATTGCGTTTCTGCATATTTCACAGTGAGTTTTGATGGTATACTTGTCTTTATTCTGAGGTGTAATCTTGTTATGTTATATAATGCCCCCCATTCAAGAATGATTATTTCGGATGGCATGTTTATAACACTGAGGAAATTATCATTCATTCTTGTGTGGTGTTTTCCTAATACTTTTTCAGATAAGCTTGGTTGTAGGTTCCTTCAAGTTGTTGATTGGTAGGATATGTCAATTCGTAGGTGTCATTTTATGTTTACCACTCTACCGGGCATGTCGGAGAAAATATGTTTGTATTTTTTATAGATTGATATTAGTTTATTTGTTTGTTCTGCCTTTAGATTTAACTCCGTTTTTCTTTTCTGGAACCTCTGGATCTTTAATTTTTGTTCTGCCACATTTCTTCATTATTATCTTGGTAATCTGTAGTATTTTGTAATGATCTAAACTCATCCATTATATCCTCCCTAACATAATATAGCTGGCACGGATCTGAGGGGCACTTTGGCTACCATATACGAGGGGGTACCCAAAAATAACCGGAATAGCGCTGCGACTGGCGCAGCTTACGTAGTACGCATTTCTCCCGCTAGGCGAGTGTAGCGCAACTCGTTCCGAGTTCAGTGCCGTCATTGTTGTCGCCTGAGAAGGTTATGTCCGGTCACAGTAATTCGTTTTGTAAAAGCAGTTTCGCTTGCTCCTCATTTTTTGTCATGGCGGATTTAAGAGAACAGCGCGCTGCTGTGAAATTTTGTTTCCTGCTTGGGAAAAACGCCGCAGAAACTGTTGTGATGTTGAAAACAGCTTACAAGAATAGTGCTATGGGAAAAACTCAAGTGTACCAATGGTTTTCTCGTTTCAATGAAAGTGAAATGTCAATTGATGACAAACCTTGTTCTGGACGTCCGTCAACTTCCAGAATTGACGAAAATGTTAAAGAAGTTCATGCAATCGTGCTTGAAGACCGACGACGGACCATTGAAGAGATTAGTAAGTTATCTGGAATAACTTGGAGCTCGGTTCAGCGAATTTTGTCAGAAGATTTGGGGATGAGAAGGGTCACTGCAAAATTTGTGCCTCGGGTCCTGACTGAACAGCAAAAAGAGGATCGAGTTGAAACATGCCGTGCATTGAAAGACCAGCTCCGAACCGACCCAGATTTTTTCTCCAAGGTCATTACTGGTGACGAGTCATGGTGCTATGGTTATGACCCCGAAACTAAACAACAGTCAAGCCAGTGGAAAACTTCATTGTCGCCTCGCCCAAAAAAAGCTCGTCATGTGAAATCAAACATCAAGACGATGCTCATTTGTTTTTTCGATGTGAGAGGGGTAGTGCATTCTGAATTCATCCCACCAGGTCAGACTGTTAATCAGGCTTTCTATTTGGAAGTTTTAAAAAGATTGCGTACCAATGTGCGACAAAAAAGGCCCGATTTGTGGCAGACGAGGGACTGGTTTTTCCACCATGACAATGCACCTGCTCACGCAGCCATTTCAGTGCGCCAGTTTTTAGCAAAAAACAACATGACTCCCTTGCCCCATGCCCCTTACTCACCTGACCTCGCTCCATGCGATTTCTTCTTGTTTCCGCGAATGAAGAGGGACATGAAAGGACAACGTTTTGACGACGTGGAAGCGGTAAAGAAAAAAACGAGGCAAGAGCTGTCGGCCATCACAACAGACGAGTTTGAAAAATGTTTCCAGGAATGGGATCGCAGATTGGACAAATGTATTAAGTGTAATGGAGAGCACTTTGAAGGTGATAAGGTTGTTTTGTAAAAAAAATTAAATACATAGCTTTAAAAAAAAATTCCGGTTATTTTTGGGTACCCCCTCGTACTCAGCCGTCCATACTAAATCAATTATAACCAAGTACTGCCTTAGCATATTAAATACTCAACTGACAAATTAAATAGTAGGTCTCTTGCGACCAAAAATATCCTGGGAATTGTAGATCCATTACTTTTAACTTCTATTAATACCTGTTTTCTGACAGACTTGTTTTGGCATCCAGTAGCTCTGATTAGAGTTTTGTTATTAACGGACAATGTTAGTATTATCTTTTGGAACTCTCTTTGTATCCAGATAACTCAATACTGTTAATTAATGAGACATTCTCCCCGGTATCTATCATAACTTCTGTTAGTATCCCATTTACCTCAGCTCTTAATATATAAGATTTCAGTATTATTATTATTTTCCCCATGGGTAGATTCCTCTTCCTTTACCTAACTCATTTCTAATGTTTTATTGTTTTTAAATAGTAGCTTGTCCTAATTGTTATTATTCTTATTCTTATTATGATTATGGTTATTATAACATTTATTGTAGTCATTATTTTTATCGTTTTGTCTAGTCTTTACCCAAAATTGGTTCAGTCTCATTTAACAGTTTCTCTTAAGTCCTTGTTAGTGTTTCATTATATCTTCATTTGTATTGTTTTTTCTTAATTAATATTATTATTTTTTTCTTTTTATATGGTTTGCTTGGTCGGTATCCAGAAAATCAGTCCCTTTTCTCGATGGTGGGTTGGTGCTTAATTTATCCATGGTCGATTACTTCAATTGCCATAATTATTCGGATTATTATTGTGAACAGTATTATTCTGGTCCTTCTTGTTTCTTGGTCTTTAGCAATTTTCTCTTCAGTCCCCTTTGAGTTTCTTGCTATTACCTTGTACTTCAATTTTTCTGCTGTAAAATCTTCATTTATATCGACGCCTACATCAATCACTTTACCATTTAGTTTACTGGACAGATGTTTCAATGGCATATCAATTATTAATGACATCACTGGTCCTTTATTATGCATTTCTTTTTCTAGTGTATTTAATTTAACTATAGACTTGCTTATGTTTTTACTCAAGGTTTTATTGTGAGTCCCTTTGAAAGTTTCTATTAAGCTCCTTCTGTTATTTTTAAAATTACTTATTTCTTTATGGTTAGTAATTGGGAGATTAAGTACATTAAGTAACCCATTCTTAATCATCTCCAGTCCTTCTCGTGTATTTATTAGTTCTTTTTGACATATTATTCCTATTTTCTTAGTCTTCATTTCCATGGTTTGGATATTCTCTTTGTTTTTGTTATTTTTATTTTCAGATAACAATACACTTTGGTCTTCTTTATTTTCTATTTCCTTACTACTATCTTCTATTTTCTGATCTACTGGTACCCTGTTCTTATTCAAGATTTCTTTCATCTCCTTGTTATGAACATCCAATTTCTGACACATTTTTTCCAGGAATTCCACTATGATATTAAATCTTTCTTCTGTGAGTCCTGTCATTTTCTTCTGTTGCTTCACTTCCACGTCCTTGACTATTTCTTCTTCTATTTGAATACTTGATTGTTCCACGTTTTTATTATTTGGTATTTCTTTGAATTCTTCTATTAATAACCTATTATGTTCTTTCCCCCATTTACAAATATCTTCTCTGGATAGTTCAAACATAACCCTTATCCATTCCTTTAATTCTGCATTTTCCGTTTGTATTGGTTTTTCTGGTTGTCTTATTACTTGTCTCATTTGTTCATATTCCTCCTGTGTATATTCCTCTGTCACTGGTGCGTATATTCCCGTTCTTTCGTTTTTCATCTGTGTGCAATTATCATCCCATCTTTCCCAATCTTCTTAGTCATTCCTTCCATATTGTTATCGTCTTTTTCGTGGGCTGTCCCGATAGTCTCTTCTTTATCGCACCTGGCGTCTAGCTCCCACATTTCATCATAAATATCTCTTAACGTCATTTTGTCGTTTCGTGTTCCCACTACATTCGCACGACTCACCTGTGCTCGTTCGTGATCAGTGGTATTTTTCTTGATGTACTCCATCTCCTTGCTGAACTTTTTAAATAACCCTGTCATCCATTCCGCGTACCTTAATCGTATCTGTTGTTTCGGCATTTTCGTTTGTTGTTGTGGCATATCTTTCTGTTTCATCTTGTTCGCTTTTGTATGATCGCCAGCTAGAAATGACAACTATAATTCTATTCTATCTTGGTTTAATTCCCTTTTTCTAGCCCCACGTTGGGCGCCAATTTGTAAAATTTAAGACTCTTATGTTATAATAAATAATCAACTCCTTATTCGTTCTTGTCTTACTTTCAATTATTTTTATTTACTCTTTTCGAAACTCATTTCCGTTGTAGAGCATGAAAAAATCTCAATCTCAGGGTTCATCTATTAGTCATGTCAAAGTATAGTACAAATCATAAACATAAAACATAATATTTATAAATAATGTTTGGTAATTAGGTGTTGTTGATGTATGTTGTGTATCAGTGGGTTCTTTGGATCATACAAAAGAACAAATGAACAATTGAAAAAGAAACTTTTAATACTAATAATTATTTGTGTACAATTAATATTCACTATTATAAAGTTTTTATTGTTTTTGTGATAGTATATCGCTGAAACTCGATCTTTAAATGTTAAAATGTTTTCAAATATCTTGGTTGATCATTGGAGTAATCTCACCAATCTTGGAGTTTTCTTTATTAGCTTATTTCTTGATCCTTCACTCCTGGACTTCAAGTTTTTTGTGCCATCGATTAAAACATCCTTCTTTTAGTTATTTCCATAGTTTTTCTGTATTATTTCGTCTCGTATCTGTCTTTAATTTGTATAAAATCCAGCAGTAAAACTGATATGTTCTGTCTGGTTTCAATATTTTTCCAACAATACCTTCCTTTTTATTAAAACACTAATTCATTCATTTCAGGTCTTGGCAACGATACATTTATGGGTCACAGGTTCGATTTCACAATTTATAATTAATATGATTCCATAGAATCTTATTGTATCTTCGTCACTATTATATTATAAGTTGTAAAGGAAGATTCTTTATTTTTTAATTATTTATCCTTGGTTTTATTTCACTATATTAGTTACCTTGTTGTTTCATATAAATTACATGTTTCATACAATGTTCATATTGTAAATATGTTTATTCACTTACACTATACACTGTTTTTACTTTTTAAAGCCTATCACTGTTGTTCTCACCTTTTTACACTGTTACACTACCTGATTTTTACAATTATTGTTCAATATTATTATATTTGTAATTCTATATGACTTACAGTCTGTAGTTCACTTATACAAAAAAACTGTTTGAGGTTTGCAGACCTCCTCATAGTTTTAATCTAAGGATATACTCAATGTCTTATTTCTTACATACTAAGTTGAACATTTGTACATTATATTTATGCCTACTAATAACTATTTACATTTTTTTGTCATTTGATCGTCTCTTCTGGGTATTTGTCATCATCAGTTATTGTTTTGTCATGTTATTTGCATTATTTAATTCCTAAATTTGCATTCTCTATTTCCCTATTTCCCAATGATTTATTTATGATAATATTTCCCTTTTTGTTTCGATTTCTTTTTATTCCTTGAAAATATTAATTATCTTTAAGTAATATATTGTCTCTTCAGTACTGTATTTATTAAGTTTATTTTATTCTTCTATTTCTTTTAATATTAATAAGATTGCGTTTCTGCATATTTCACAGTGAGTTCTGATGGTATACTTGTCTTTATTCTGAGGTGTAATCTTAATAACAAATATTTACATACCTTATATAAAGTTTTATTTATATATATATATATATATATATATTAATTATAAGCATAACACTACTGACTCGGAACACGAAGTTTTATATTGATAAATATAAATTTTTTTTCTTATAGCCTGAACCAGTTTTCACATATTATAAGCTTCATCAGAGGCTGCCGAAATATATTGCAACGATACAGCCATATGCTGTTTTGAGCATTGATTTAAATAAATATAAAATTTGTAAAATTATTATAACTTTGGGGTAAATGGACAGGTCTGGGATTGTAAAAATGTTTCATTGTTATACTAGGAGAGAAATTAACCTGTTCCAACAGGCAAAGAACACCTGCTCGATTGTATGTGTGTTACATGTGTATCTTGTGTGTGTTAGTGATGCATGTACAGACAGGAATCTCAGCTACCCTCCCAAGTAATTACTAAAATAATTATTTTAATTCACTGTGTGAAAACTAATTAGTGTATAAACAAATAAAAGGCACCAAAGTGTGTGTAAATTTTATAGTTATCCACAGTAAGAAAATGACGTTAATAGGACACACTACGCGAAGTCAGTGCAAAATAAACGTGCCAAAAATACGCAAATTACCCTAAGACGCTCAAATTAATACAGTGAGTGCTTAATCAAATTAGCTATGATTTGTGCTATCTCGATTCCATACAAAACATTGCCATTTGCAAAAAATTGCAAATATATGAAAAGGTTCGGGAGTGGGGGCTAGCATGTGATCTGCAGGTCTCGACAGGATAATTTCGGAACCAACAGGTGCGGAATCTCGAGAGGGTATAAATTAAGGGTTCGACTGGAAGCCCTTCTCTCCATTTCAAGACACAGTTGCAGTCGGACACGCTGTCCGTCGGCAGAACAGTTTTATTTTGTTATAAGTCTCATCTATGAACGAATAAAGACGTTTAGTAATTATTTTTACAATATTACGGGAAACGTAGAGTATCGGGACCGTTTAAGTCAGCAAGAGTATCAACAGAGAAGCTACAAAGAGCGACGCGAGCTAGACGTTAGGAGATGCTTTTTAAACGCCTAACAGCCGTACGAGATCCACCTCGCAGCAGATAGAAATTCTCTGGGACGGACCACACACTACTGGAGAACGACGCTGGACTCTGGACATATCCAGGACCACGCCAAGCCAGGAGGAACGGAACCCAACTCTGGACAACACTGGACCCCGTCAATAAGTCGTAAGGTCATCAAAACTCGAGGTGACATGCATAATGCATTTATAAATGATTTTTTTAAAGAGCTCATAAAGACTATATAAAGAGACAATGAATTAAAACAAAAAAAGGTTTATAATTAGAAATAATGTAATAGAGTCTTATGTAAACATTTTAGTCGTAAGAATGAGCGATCGCATATTGATAAATATAGAAAAAAAAGAGAGTTTAATTTTGAGATAGTATATTTTTTTATCAAAGTAAAATAATTGAAATGATTTGATATTTGCATTTTGGAGAAAAGAATAATTTAAATTTTTAATATGAAACAAATGCCAGTCTAAGAGTAAATAATATAATTTTAAATTTAATATAAAAAAAAAAACATTGGTATAGACTGAGCAAGCTGAGATCAGATCTGAGTAAATGAATTCAATTAAAATTACATTTAAATTTTATTTTGTTTTAGTAAATCAAATTGAATAAATGTCTAGATTAACATTATTAACATAACATGTCTAGATGTAAGAGTGTTTTAAATGTGTGTAACACCATATAGCTTAAGAGATAAACACTTAATAATGAGTGATATCTTGATCGGAGATTATTAACAATGTTTATTATTTATAATGCTTGTTAAAACAATAAACATGAAATTTTAACTACTCATAAATCTACTACTCTTATTATAGTTACACCTGGTATCGTTATACAACCTGCATACATAAAAGGTATCATTATATAACAGATAAAGTTGTAATGTAGTATAATTTTTGCACCCCATGAACGCAGGGCCACACAAATTACAGTATATCGAATTTATGTTATGTATCGTTGTATAATTTTGGCGCTCCAAAATCGTGGGGCTCCACAAAATAAATTATATTAAATAATTTGTGTTATAATTTTGTCGCCCATTAACTTGGGGCTCGACACGCCTACATTAATAATTAATGTATGCTCTATCATTACCAGTGTTTGATAATTTATATGTTATAACTAATATTATATTTTAATTATTTTTGTATGTTAGTTATTTTAAAATTGTTGTGTGTATTGTATTGTAATAACGCAACTGGCGCCCACCCCAACAAGCAGGTGTATTGTAACATGAGTAGATAAAAATAAATAAATAATAATAATTAAACAATAAATAAATAAAAGCTCGCATATGGTTCACCAATAATAAATTATACATAAGCTTAAATATTTTAATAATAATTCACTACGGCAGCACCAGAAGGCTTGAATATGGAAGCATTCCAAAAAATGATGCGTGCCTGGGTGGACGAATTATGTACAAACCAAAAAGAGGAAAATGCAAAGCAAATGCAAAAGAGTAGAGAAGAATTTAAAGCTGAATTAGCAAAAACTAATGAACAAATACAAAAGAATAGAGAAGAAAGTAGGGCCGAATTTAAAGAGTTTAAAGAGCAACTGACTACAAAACTCGAAGAAATAAAAACGCGTATAGCGGCAGTAAAAATTACAATTGAAACAAAACAATATGAACAAACAGTTGTAATTGAAAATAAGAGAGAACAGACGTTCATAATTACTGACAATAATTCTAATGCAATAATTAACACTAGAGGAGAATGCAAAATAAAAATTAAACAATTATACCGTGTTGGCGAAAATATCCAAAGTGTTGGTTACACACACACTAGTAGAACAATTAAAAAAGTAACTCGATTGAAACAAATCACACGCGACGAGGGTATGCACAGCAATTATCGATTGAACGATAATTATAATGATAATCACAATAATTATAATGGTAAACACTACAGAGATTATCATAAACGACGAATGAAAAAACCGTCGACAGCTGTTTATATAGGCCGCATACAAACTAAACATAAGGAATGCGTTCAACAAGAGGGGCGCAGCGTGAGAAAGAGAGAGAGAGAGAGAGGTTATTTGTGGCTGTCAACTAGAGAAAAATTGTCACCCTATAGACAAGCGGATCACGCGATAAATACTCACAATAACGAGACGGAAATGTTAAGTGTCGGCGACTATACGGCACAGGAAACAATGTCCGGCGGTTGGTCAAACAATACAATGCATTGTTAACTTAAACTAGGGAGGGTGTAAATTGAACCACACTCAATACCCAAATGTATTGAGTTTAAAAAAAGAGAGTTTAATTTTGAGATAGTATATTTTTTTATCAAAGTAAAATTATTGAAATGATTTGATATTTGCATTTTGGAGAAAAGAATAATTTAAATTTTTAATATGAAACAAATGCCAGTCTAAGAGTAAATAATATAATTTTAAATTTAATAATAAAAAAAAACATTGGTATAGACTGAGCAAGCTGAGTTCAGATCTGAGTAAATGAATTCAATTAAAATTACATTTAAATTTTATTTTGTTTTAGTAAATCAAATTGAATAAATGTCTAGATTAAGTTTATTAACATAACATGTCTAGATGTAAGAGTGTTTTAAATGTGTGTAACACCGTACAGCTTAAGAGATAAACACTTAATAATGAGTGATATCTTGATCGGAGATTATTAACAATGTTTATTATTTATAATCCTTGTTAAAACAATAAACATGAAATTTTAACTACTCATAAATCTACTACTCTTATTATAGTTACACCTGGTATCGTTATACAACCTGCATACATAAAAGGTATCATTATATAACAGATAAAGTTGTAATGTAGTATAATTTTTGCACCCCATGAACGCGGGGCCACACAAATTACAGTATATCGAATTTATGTTACGTATCGTTGTAATATATTAATTAACATATATATTAATTTTTTTAATTATATATGTATATGTAGTATTGGCCTTACCTACTTTAAAGTGTAATTATAGTCTGGCTGCTTGTACAGAATTATTTCACACCTTCCACACTTTGCCAATCCAAGCCACTGCCGGTGTTATGTTTTCTCTTCAAGTTTATCCTGTTTCATTTTGCTACTACTGGGCATTCTAACAAGAAAACCAAATCACTTTAGTCAACATTTTTCTATTCTTACACTCATTGATTCAAAACCCACATCATCTTTTTGCTATGTCTCTTTGTGTTATATCTCTGAACTATCTTGATAATTAATCTCTATCACTTTTAGTTTAAACTGGGTTCACTGATACGCAACTCTAATTTTACTTAAATTAAGCTTTGTAACCCTGTCATTTTCATTTTATTACTTTGAGTCCTACTTTCATTAAATATTTTGTTTCGACTAGCTATCCTTCATCACTTCATCCTATCATTCCCTGTCCATCCATCAGTTCTCCCTGATGGACTTGTACATGTCAACTTGTTCTGTTTTT
Source organism: Magicicada septendecula (assembly GCA_034769895.1). Lineage (NCBI taxonomy): Eukaryota > Metazoa > Arthropoda > Insecta > Hemiptera > Cicadidae > Magicicada > Magicicada septendecula. Next base: position 508,814,611 of record CM068369.1, on the reverse strand, counting down.
CTTGTTTTATTATTTATTACTATTTTTGCATTCCTGTTTCCTTTCCTTGTTTCAGTAACTTAATTTAATTTTTATATTTATTACCATATACTACTCCTTTGAGCCTTTCTCTTGCATCTTGAAATTGCTTTTTAATTTATTTTTTGTAAGAATGCATACCATCAACTTTATCAGTAAAGTCACGCCCTGACAATCCAACTGGCAAGCATATATAGAAAATTTTTAATTAATATTTTTCTTTACACTATCATTTCAAAAACCACTTTCTATACGGGCCTACATTTTTTAATACGTTTTTATTACTTTTACAAGTGCTAATATCATTTTACTGAAACAAAAATATGTTAAGTTTGATGTGCCAAGTGGAAAAGTGAATTACAAAATATATATATTTTTTAATCTTTTTTTTTGACAAAACTAAATTTGTATTGATACTAGGCATAGGCTTAATAAACTCAGATTCTATTTATTAAAATATCAAATTATAATGAAATTTCATTTTACAGTTATAATTTAACTGTTTTATCAGTTAAGGAAATGCTTTTAAGCTTAATTATAAACTGTACACTGTACATATTTTGGCAACGGGATAATAAATGCTGAACCAATGAAACCTTGTTGAATATTTGCCATATTTGTCCCTAAGTAATTCACATAGGCCTATTGATTACATTTTGTATAGTAATAATGACAGTTAGTTATTAATGAAATATACTCAACTTTAGTGTAAAAACCAATGCTGTCTCTTCTGACATTAATTTTCAAACTTTGTCTTGCTTAGTAATTTTTACATTGGAGAATATCACACCTACAAGGTTAGGTATTGTTGGAAAATGTGTTGAGGACAATGTTTAATATGGCTGCATTAGTTAAGGAGATGGAAATTGGTGGTAATGGTTTGTCAATAACAAAAATAGAGATCCAATGCCAGAAATTGTCAATCAATGGAGTGAAGGTTGATTACCTTTAGAAAAGCAAGCAATATTATGAAGAATAATACTACACAGCTACATTAACATTGGATTCGGAGAGGGGGAAGCGTAGCAGCATTGGCATTGGCACTGTGAGTTGTGTACGTTCCCCTATGCTGCTTGATGTTTGTACACTCAAAGTAAAACTCATATTCAAACTTGAAAATTTAACCATCCAAACATTACAGTAAGAGCATTAGAATACTTAACTTTGTCCTTTGATATTCTACATCATTTCAAATATCATACTTTGTAACACGAACATGCACAATATTAGCCTATACTGTACTTGTAATACAAATCAATGCTCACGATATTCACTGTTGGGAAACGTACATTTAAATGACAAACTTTTGAGTATGACTGTAGACTGCTCAGTAGTGTGAGACGAGCTTGTCCCTTTGTCTCTAAACTCCCGTAGTTCACATTTTTTCCGCATCCTTTGTTAAATTTGTCTCGTAGTAAAACTGTCTTTGTGTGTAAAAGAAAAAAGAGTTTTTAAACTCTCAATGACTGGTGGGTAAGAATCATGGGCACTGAACCTGAAAATGATGGAAAAACTAGAGACTGCATATAGAAGTAGTGAAAGGACTATGCTAGGAATTACAAGACAGCACAATAAAAGGAGCGCATAGCCTAACTGTAACAGGTGATATCATTTACAGCATTAAGAAAATGGAGGGGGACAGGACATGACAGATGGTCACTAGGGTTGGTAGATTGACAGCCAAAAGTAAGTCAGGACAACAATATTTTGCAACATAGAGAATTATGTGTTAAATTCTTGGATTTTGTTGACCATGACGTGTCTGTTGATTAACTAATTGTAAGTATAACATTACCAACTTGGAACACAAAGTTTTTTCTCGGTAAAAACGTAAAATTTTTACCTTATAGCCTGAATCAGTTTTCGCTTATTATAAGCTGCATCAGCGGCTGCCACTAGGATCGCTGTCCATCTTGTTCTTCATGACGGCACCTTCATTTGAAAGATCGATGTTGTGTGTGCGCGTGTGTGGTGATATGTTTGAATAATACGTGTGATTTGAATTGTGTCTGTTCATTTAGCATGTCATTTTTATGTGTTTGTATTTTTCCAGTTGTTCAAGAGTGTCTAGTTTTTGGCCTTCTGTGTGTACTTGTAGAATATCCATGTTGCTGGTTATGTTTGTGTATGTGTAGGCAATAAGGTAAAATTTTACGTTTTTACCAATAAAATGCTTTGTGTTCCGAGTTGTTAGTGTTATACTTATAATTAAAATTATGTGGTTAAGTTCTGTGGTACAGTGAAATAAGTAACAATCGCTTAGGAGTTGGGCAGTGGTCAAGGAAGTGCTAATGAGAACATTACAAGTACTAGATTATGTATAACAAAGTAATGGTTATATAACACATGATACACCTTAATCTCACTAGTATACTACCTACACTGGCATAATACACAGTTGGTTGTAACATTCAAGCACATGTGATAGTAATAAACAAAAAACTATTTGATTCATTATGTTATCGATAAACAATGTGATAACTAGTATACTGACTTGCCAATGATAAGACAATTGTAGTGGATGAGACAGTAACTATACACAGAATGTTACAAAAATTAAAAGTTGTGATGGAAGGGTATGGAATTAAAATAAATATTGAAAAACAAAAGTGTTGAGAATAAATAATGAAGAAGATGTGACAGTACAAATATCAAGACTGATGAATACATGGAGTAGAATAGAGTGATACTTGGAGAGCATGGTGTGTGAGAAGTGGACTAGTCAGCAAAATATTAGAAGTATCGCAGCCATAAGGAAGTGCTGAATAGCAAACAGGTAATTTTGTATAGAATGAACTTGGATCTGATAAACAGACTGACGAAATGTCCTACACAGTGTGATTTACTTTTAGGTTTGTGAATTTGTTGTATGAAGTGATGAATTCTCTACGCTCGAATACATACTAATGGAGATGGTGGTGATGTCTGGAGCCTACTACAAGAGTAAACACTATATTATAATAGTACGCTACAGACTAATAGTTAATGTTGATTTACCATTTGAGATAAATCATAACAAACAGTTACTTTAAATTTATTTCATTATTACAGGGCACCCCATTGGCTAAAACAAAATATGGATGGGTCCGTGGAAGATACCAACAAGCTTTTAATAACAGAACCTACATCTCGTTCACGGGTATTCCTTATGCAGATCCACCAGTAGGAGAATACAGATTTGAGGTATGTGTTTAAAAGGAACTTTGTGTGTGTGTGTGTGTGTGTGTGTGTGTGTGTGTGTGTGTGTGTGTGTGTGTGTGTGTGTGTGTGTGTGTGTGTGTGTGTGTGTGTGTGTGTGTTAATTCTGATGTTTATTATAAAAAACATATAAACACATATGCATACGCACACACGAGCACATGCTTACACAAAAAAATATGTTTACACTCAAATTCAAACTCAAGTGTCACTTAACACTGAAAATAAGTGTGTGACACATCAAAATAAGAATGGCAATCCAACCAAATAATATAACAATGGCTTTTTTTCATTTATGAACATCCTGCAATTTTTAACAAACCAAGAGTCATGAGACAAATAATAAAAATTTTGTATACCGTCTAATTATTTTATATAAAAAATATGATTAAAATACACACTAAAAATATATAAACTTATGTGAGTTATTTGTAATCAGGATAGTACGAGGGCAATTTGAAAAGTTCGTGGCCTACCATATAAGCGAATGTGTGGCGTTTCTGTTTTTTACCGCATCGTGGCACCACGTTCGGCCCACGAACAGCTGTGAAGCGTCAAGTTATTGTTGCAGAGAAACAGCTGTATAAATAAGGTTATCTCACAACAACGGTGAAAATGGAGAAAATTGATCATCGTGCAATGATTTAATTTTTTGTTAAAAAAGGTTTAACGCCAACAGAAATTTTTAATGAGATAAAGAATGTATTGCGTGATGCTGGACCTTCATTTACTACAGTGAAAAAAATGGGCTACTGAATTTAAACGTGGTCATGCAAGTTTGGAAGATAACCCGTATACTGGGCGTTCAAAAAGTGCCACTACACCAGAAATCATCAATTAAGTGCACGATATTGTTTTGGAAGATCGTCGTTTGAAGATGTCTGAAATTCTTAAGCCTGTGGGCATCTCAGATGAAAGGGTACATCACATTCTTACTGAGGAATTAGGTATGAAAAAGCTGTCTGCAAGATGGGTGCGCGTTTGTTGACAAGTGACCAATAACGCACGCGAGTGCAAGCTTCTCGGAATATTTGGACCGTTTTAAGGAAAATCCGAAAGAATTTATTCGTAGATTTGTAACAACTGATGAAAATTGGGTCCATTACTTCATTCTAGAAACAAAACAACATTCGAAACAATGGATGCATAGTGATTCGCTGCCTCCAAAAACGGTAAAATTAATTTTGTTGGCTGGAAAGTGTATAGGGTCCATTTTTCTGGGATGCTAAGGGGATAATGTTACTAGATTGCCTTGAAAAGGGTCAAACAATAAATTGATTGTATTATGCTAACCTTTTGGGCTAATTAAATGTAAAAATTTGAGAAAAAAGACCTGGTTTAGCAAAGAAGATCATTTTCTATCAGGATAATGCACGCCCTTACATACGCGTTGTATCTGTGGGAAAAATCACCGATTTGAAGTATGATCTGTTGCACCATCCGCCTTATTCGCCTGATTTAGCGCCATCTGACTTTCATCTATTCCCAAACCTCAAAAAATTTTTTGGGGGGAAGCGATTTTCCTCAGATGATGAGCTGAAAACGGCAGTAAACGGTTATTTTGATGACTTAGAAGAATCAGACTTCCTCAACGGGGTAATGACTTGACGCTTCACTGCTGTTCGTGGGGCGAACGTGGTGCCATGACGCAGTAAAAAACAGAAACGCCACACATTCGTTTCTATGTAGGGCGCGAACTTTTCAAATCACCCTCGTATGTACACTATGGTTTACCACAAAGCTACTCATAAGGGACAATATATCCACAATTTGGCTAACCACCCTGATCACACAAAACGGGAGAGGTCATTAAAACTTGAAAATATTGTGCTGAGGCCATATGTTTAATGGTGAATGTTATAAAAAAGAAATTGATAATACTGTTAGTGACTTTTCAAAGAATGGCTATAGTCAGAGATTTATTAATGACACTTTGGCTATGAGAAAGGTTGCTTACAATAATAAAAATGAGGATGTGAATGGTAGATTAGTTATTGCATATGTTCAGGGAACATCGGAAAGAACTCAGAGGATTGCAATAAAATATGGACAGCACACTGCTTTTCACTCCCACAACACTTTAGGGAAAGTTCTATATAATACTGCACCCAAACTATCTAAATGAGTGTAAAAATGTTATATACACCCTGTCATGTGAATGTGGATTATAGTATTTTGGCTACACTACAAGGCCTCTGAAGGTACATCTGGCAGAACACAGGGAAAACATTAAAGAAGGGAAGATTAACATATCTAAATTAGCTATACATGTATGGGACGAACAATGTAAAATCTGTGGGATCAAGTAGATGTCGTTGGGCAGCAACTAATACTAATAAACGAAAAACCATAGAGGAATCCAGCTATAAATGATAATTGTATCAGTCAGCCTAGTAAAGTTGCATCAGGATGTGTATTAAGAAAGTAAAAGATCTTACAGGATCTGTAAAACAGTATGTACGTTGCGGTGTGCGGGTCCAGGGTGCTTTGTTTTGTACTTAAATAAGGTGTTGCTTGTCTCTGACGTTGTTTGTTATATCAGTGTGGCTGCGCCTTCTGGTTCTGTCCAATGGACTTAGAAGGTAAGTAATTGTTCTTTTTATACAGTTTTTTTTACAGTTGTGTTTAACTTTGTAGGTGGTGATGGTTTATTATTTTTTGACAGTTCACGGTTGTTAGTGAACGAATATCAACCAGGCTTAGTTTGTATTTAATATACTAGTTTAACTTAATGCATTCAAGTACTGAAATACTAGTATTTAAATATTAGGTTTTATTTAATGTACTGAAGACAAGTTCTAATGGTAGTAACTGTCCGACCTAAACCTTCTGATTATATGAGACATGTTTTGGACATTATGCTGAATGTCAATCATTGACATGTTGATCCTCTGACTGCTGCAGTATTTGTGCTTCACCAGATAATGGCTTGACGCACAATGGCTGACGATGGACATACAACCTACTGCTTGAAATGTGTCTCATGTGTAAGCTAAAACTTCTTGACCATACGGGTATACACCAAGTTTAAACATTAAGCAGAATGTTTTCTTCATGTGACTTGCCAGCTACAGAATGGGAACGACTATTTTAAAATATGTTACTATGGTCTCCTTGATCGTCATATGGTACAGTGGAAATTATCCAGTTTACAAGTTTTAGTACTTTACACTAATAACCAGTTTTAATTATCACAATTAACAGTTTGTAATCAACAAGTTATTCAACAAGATTATACTTGTACAATAATTCAAGGTAATCTGTCCTCACAAATAATAATGTCAACTAATAGAGTCCCACAGAATAAAACACATAACACTTCGCAACAATACTTCGAACCTTATTGGAATAAATCGCCACTCAAACTCAAACTAAGAGTTGCTGAATGCTTATATTTATACCCCGCTGAGATTGCAGAATAATCCGTAATATGCATCAACACTACCAGAAAACACTAGAGCATAATTGCTTGCCACCTTGAACACAGTGCGCGCGGACCGGTGAAGTCTCGGCAGTCTCGGCTGCGGAAGCATGACAAGTGTCACATTATTTTCCTTCATCTCAAAGTAGCAGCAATATGTACTGTTAAGAAACAAGTAGTACTTATACAGTGTACAGTGTAGTTGTATTTATAGTTGTAGTGTGCTTGCAGATACGCTCCGGTATCTGCTATTATGTTGTTTTTCTAAAAACTGCTCCAATTATAATTATTAGGAGTTATTAGTGTGATTGTATAATCTGTATAAGTGTCTCTGAATAATTCACTCTTTTAATTTAAATAGGCTTCGCGCACTTTTGTTGTATGCCTCCCTCACTTACCACAAGTATCTGTTTCAGTCCTGTTCTGTGACGGTTGTTGCTGAAATACATACACTTAAAATGCACACAAATATTCAATTTGAATATTCAAAACAGTTAGTACACACAATATGAATGAATTAGCACATATAGATAATACTTTAAATTACTCTCTGTTTGAATTCTTCCGCCACCTTTGGTAGAACTGATTTAAAAGAAATAATTTAATTTATATTTGAAATGATACTCTTGTTCATAGGTAAATAAGTGAAGGTTTATTAACAATTTTAAAATGGCAAATTTCAAAAACAATTAACAATCATTTGGGCTAATAACCCTTTAAATAATAATTACAATTGATTGATTTTAACATAAAACTCTGTCCAGGCTCAATGCTGGTAGTCCTGTCACTGGTACAATAATTTGAACTTAATAGGTTATGTTTTCTTGTCAATGTATTATCAGGTTGTTAGGTTCTTTGAGGTGACATGATATCAGTGTCAAGATGCAATATTAATAGAATTAAGAAAATTGAACAATGGTTATTAAATAACAAATAAATATCAAAAAACAAAAGTTGGTACCATATATCTGAGAATTATGGTACTGCCGTACGTGGGATTGCGCACGCACCTTATTACTTGTTAGCCAGCGTCAAACTCGTGGCTTGTACAGTTTCAATGTATCGTTTTATTTTCAACAATTAGTCTGATAAATATATATTTTCAAGAGAAAAAATTAATAAAATACAAAAAAAACTCTTGATATGATTTCTATTTGGTTTGGAATTTATATGAGAACAGATGCAACAGTTAAATTAACAAGCTACCGCTACTATTTTGAGGTTAGCTATCACAGGTAATGTTATTATGGTAAATGATTTCTATTTGGTTAACATTTCTTAATTTATATTTCTGAACATATTATTAGTAACATTTTGACATGTTGCTATTAGAATTACTTTTATACTTTTGTATGAAAGTTGATATTCTTTAATTCAAAACATCGAAATAATCAAAACAAACTAAGTTTAGTCAAAAGAGTGACTAAATGTTAACTCTTGTAATTAATGACAATTACTTCAAACATAATTATTAAAATTATGAAAATTAATTAAAATATTTATCTAATATTTTAATAAGTATAAATTGACATTTCTTGGAATTCTAATAATTCCATTATAAGTTTAACCTTTCGCTAGTACTTGACTCGCGTAGTATTCATATATGTCTATTTAAAATTATTATTTTTTAAACCAAAGTTATTTAAATAAAATATTGTACTCCCTGTTTATTTATCACAACACACACGAGTACGACCGGGATTATACACTATCGTACTTGTATCTCTCGATAATACCGCACATTCCACTCGGAAGTATTTTTGTTGTGTCAAGGTTATGTATGTTTATCAACTTATTGTTAATGGACGCGCACAAATTTGAAAATAATACTTTTCCATGGTGTAGAGCTGCGTGGCCACCTCGTCTGAAAGCTGTTCGTAGACTGTTACATTTTGCCGGAGCGTCTCTTTCGAGTCTGACAAAATGCGTTGATTTGATTGGTTGTAAACACTATAGTCTTCACCCCAAAAGCCTATGTTTTATTAAAATATTTGGTGTTTTACCAAATTTTGACTTTGGGTTGGAGTTTATGTGACGTAAGCACTAGTGTAAAAAATAATTGAAAAGTTAATAATTACAATAACTTCCTTACTGAACGTCCTATCGTTACATGAGTTACGTCATTGAATTATAGACATTTTCTTCTTTAATTTAAGTCTAAACAACATTATTTTATTTACACCGCTTCTCTTAATATAACTTTTTTATTAATTATCTTTGGTGTTTCTTATTTTTATAAGTCTTTGTCACCTGATTTAATTATTTTTAATAAAAACACTTTCTAAATAAACACTTGGAGTCCATTTCTCACTTGGTTTAGTTTAATATTTGGAAATAATTATTTCCTTAACAATAGCTCATTATAGCGTCATTAGGCGTCCATTTTTGTTTTTATATAAATGTATTTAAAATGAATTTCCCTTATTTAATACAAGTAATCTTACAATCTAATAATACTAAAACGATTATTTACATGATTTCACACTCAAATATCTTTACATGATTGTATTAGATATAATATACATACTGTCTTATTCCTCTTCTACCTGTTTCATACAATTGTCAATATAATTTTAGTCTTTTCTATATAAATTATATTATGTATTAAATATCATTAGTGTACATATATTGTACTTAATGCATTACATATAGTGGTTAGCTTCTAGCTAGTTTAGAACCCTTCAATTCTTCAATAATGGGTTTGTTCCTATGGTGTCTCATCATAGTGGTCATTTATTTTTCATAAAAACAATAATTAAACTGTTATTGTTACATTTTATTTGTGTTTCTATATTGGTACTAGACATTACTCCTACTTCTGGTAATGTTCTCAGTTACTCTTAGACAAATTTATAGGTCATATTTTTCCTAAGTAACTTACTTAACATGGTTTGTTTACATCTGATTTCTGTCACTATGGTCAGTTGGTTTCTAATTATTTGCATATATACTAACTGTTTTTATAGTTCTAATCTGTTCTCAAAGTTGTATTGAGTTTCCCTCTAACTACTGGTAATATTGTGAACAATCTGTGTTTAATCTTTAATCCACTATTTTCCTTAACTAATGGGCCATACAGTGGTCCATCTTACATCTGATTGTTTTTACATGGTTAGTTAGTTTACTACATTTTGTTTATAATACTGTTGTTATTATGTTAATGATCTGTTCTCAAACCATTACCAGATATTGATCTTTCTACTGGTAATATTGTTATTTACTTTAGCATTGGTTTTGTTATTGCACTTTGCAGTGGCGGCGCTAACGAAACGGGGGCCCCCCCCGCGAAACTAATTAGGGGGCCCTATAAAAATGGTTAAATTTTGCATACGTAATAGGGGAAAACACTCAAATGAGTTTCTATTTATGTGTGTTTCACAACAATGGTTTGTGAATACTTTCTCGTCTATCACAAAGCGTTTGCAATTTGCAAAGGATGTTTTACACGTGTACAAACTCTTAAAATTCATTGTTGCTAAATAGACAAAGTTCTACACAAACTATAAAAAAACCAAAATAAAAAGAATGATTTATTTTTACGCCAAAGATCTAAACTCAGACTATGAAACAGTACCGCACACAGAGTGTTAAAAATTTATTATTTAAAAACGAATATCAAAGTAACATTCTAGCTTTTTTCAAACATTTAAATTAGTTTGTAACTGAATTTGTAAAATTCTTGAATATACTCTATACAAGTTCTCCTTAAGTCTAATCCAATTCAATAACACTCGAACTCAAGTAATGTACAATATTTACAGATGAGGATCAACCAAAGTTCACTGTTTTCCTAAGCCTAGTCTTCTTTTTTTAATAGCTAAGAACTTTTCAACCACTTCGTTGATATTAGTTTTCTGTGTCTCTTCATGCTCAATGCTTAACAGTGCCAAGTCACTCAACCGAGTTTGGGCCATGGTACTTATTAAGTATGACTTAATTTAATTAATTTAAGTTTTGAAAAGCTTCTTTGCGCTGTAGCTGTTGTGACAGGTATGGTTAAATAAAGCTGCAAAGCTGTAGTTAAGTCTGGGAGGCAACTCATAAGGCAGCTGTTTTCTTCAACCAGTAAATTCATCATTTCTCGAATTCTTTTCTTGTGTACAATTTCTTTGGTCATCAGAGCTTTGAAGGATATTACTTGGTCAGGCAGTGATGTGGAAAGGTCACCAGGATACACATTTACCAGAGCCTTATTTTTCTCCACTATTGTCTCTTGTGAGAAGTTTACTAAATTCTGAGGCGTCAGGAATGAAAACCTATCATCAATGCAACGCAATCCTTCGAATCTCATTTGTAGCTGAGCTATTACAATATCTAGTGTTGCATTGAAAACTTTTACTTCAAATGATTTCACTGGGTCGTCAATTCTATGGTCAACTGATAATTCAACAAAGAAGCGTTTTACAACTCGTTTACACTTATTTTTCATGTTACAAGTTATGTCCCATGACTGGGCCAACTGGGGCCCCCCATGAGGGTCGGGGCCCCCCCGCGCCGCGGGGTCTGCGGGGGCCTTATCGCCGCCACTGGCACTTTGCCTAATTGAATTGGCATATTTGTTGCATCTTTGCTATTTCTGTTTGCCATTGCATTTGATTGGTTTTATTTACATGGTTGCATTATAATGCATTGTCTATTAGGATGTATTGTTATTTATAACAATTCCTTAATTGATATCATTGTTGATAATCATTTATTTTCATTGATATGTTTGGTTTTCTGTTTAACAGGTACCTTCTCTATGGGTTATGTAACAATGTACCATCTGTTTTAATGCAGTATGTCTCTACTACTTACATGGTATCAGCATGGTATTCCACAATAATATTTTACTTATTTTATTACACATGTTTATACATTCCTTCTTAAACACTAACACGTATCTTATTGTATTATTTATTATATTTTTCTAGTCATAGGTTGAATTCAATTCAATCCATTTTGTTTGATACAAGGGTTTTTTATTTGTTGTCAGTTCTTTACCAAAAAAAAAAAAACATAATTATATTGTTCTATTTTGTTTTATTCTGGTGGTCTTATGATTTTCTGTGTTGATCACAACTTTATTAAATGCGTCACACTCATTGTTCGTGTCTATTTGACTCATTTAACATCTTGTTGTTTTCATCATGGAATTAACATATTTTCATATACTTATAAACTTCATCACTATAATTGTTTGTGTGGTTTTATCAGTAGAAATAGTTAGTTATTCACATGTTTCACATCTATTAAGTACGCACTGTTATTGTTTGTGTTTCCTTAAATGCTAAACACTGGTTTTTCATCCTCACATTTGATAATCATCGTTTCACTTGTCACTTATATAGTCTTTGGTACACGTGGTTTTATATTGATTACTGGTATGATTTATTCATCTTCTTCTCTCTTCTGAGTCATCTTTCTTGTCCTTCTTCTTTCTTCTTCCTCGTTATTTTCATCGTAGTCATTATTTCTTAATTGTTCCTCTCGCTGTTTGAGTTTGTTAATCCTTATTTCGTTGTTTCCCCTCACTTTTGGAGTTTTTTAATTCTTATTTCGTTGTTTCCCCTCACTTTTGGATCCTATTGGGTCTAGTTACTGGTATTTTGTTTTGGCTCATGTCATTTTCTTTCTTATGTTTCGTACTTGATGTCACTAGGTTGATATTATTTTATTCATAGTTGGATTTTCATATTAACACATTTGTAGATACACACAATATATACATGGATTTACTTATCTAGATTTACATTCATATTTTTCTCTTACTTGCCGTCCTTTAAGCTCATTTTATGTAACTGCCATATTTGGTTATGTTACAGTACGCACACACACATTACAGCCAGGCTCTGCTGGACTAGCCGAGAAACAAGTAGAATGTTCTGTAATCGCATAACAATATTTACAACACAATTAGATAGGCAATAGTATACTTGTATAATCTGCAATGTTTTGAATATTTATTAATCTTACAGCTGACTAGATCACTCACACCATGGAATGGGACAAGAAATGCAACAGAACCAGCACCTCCTTGTTTGCAGTATACTGATCCACTGTATCCAGGAATTACAGTGATGGGCCAAGAGGACTGTTTGTATGTCAACGTTTTTGCTCCTGCCAGTGAAAATTCTCGGGTAATTTTTTAATATGCTTTGATTATATGTGTTGTGACAGTCTTCTTACCTTTACTTTGTACACAGCTTCTTCAAATATGTAATTCCTCCAATCTGAATGAATCTTGTTATTTATGTTCCAGACTAACACTACAAAACATAACGATTGTGGTCCTAAAGGTTGTCCTGTTATTGTTCACATACACGGAGGATCATTTCACTTCTTCAGCTCGCAGGAGTTTGGTGCCAAATACCTTATGCAAACTGGGAAAGTTATATTCGTAACGTTTAACTATCGTCTAGGACCTTTAGGCAAGTAACTTGTTTTTCAACTATTTTCTTGTCAATTTTAAATTAATTTAAATTTAGACAGTAAACTTACATTTAAATATTTTAGAAACAATTTGTTTAAATATTTTTGTTTACAAATTACATAGACTGGAGAACGTATAAGGTTTAATACCTTATACAAAATTGTCCAATTTGTCCAACCATCCTGATCACATAAAACAGGAGAGGTCATTAAAACTTTAAAATCCTGTGCCGAGGCCATATGTTGTAGTGGTGAATATTGTAAACAAGAAATTGATAATACGTTGGTGACTTTTCAAAGAACGGCTATAGTCAGAGATTTATTAATGACACTTTAGCTATGAGAAAGGTTGCTTATGATAAAAAAAATTAGGATCTGAATGGTAGATTAGTTATTGCATATGTTCAGGGAACATCGGAAATAATTCAGAGGATCACAATAAAATATGGACTGCATACTGCTTCTCACTCCCTCAACACTTTAGGGAAAGTTCTACATAATACTGCACCCAAACTATCTAAATTAGAGTATAAAACTGTTATATACATCCTCTCATGTGAATGTGGATTATAGTATTTTGGCTATACTTCAATGCCTCTGGAGGTACATCTGGCAGAACACAGGAAAAACATTAAAGAATGGAAGACTAACATATCTAAATTCAGCTGTACATGTATGGGACAAGCAACATAAAATCCTGTGGGATCAAGTAGATATCGTTGGTCAGCGACTAATACTAATAAACGATTACGATCATGGTAATGGTGATATAATTATGACTATTATAATAATGTGTAGCCCTGCTGCATTAAACTAAGCTCTATGGTGCTGAAGGGTGTATTAAATAGAGAGGAACATAACAAACTGTGTGTGTATGGATGGAAAATAACAGAGAAATACCGATTCACATTACAATATTATCAAAACTGAAACAAAGTGTCATCGACTTATCTTGATGAGCAAGAAAGTTAAGTCGTGTGTTGTATGAGAACTGACACTGTAAACACCAAATAATATTATGCTAAAATTAACATCAAATTTGTACTGTCACCCAGTCTTATGCATTGGAATGTAACAGATTATTTATATTTTAAAGAAGCTAACTCATCATCTGTTTCCTTTTACCTGTTAGTATTTCTGTTGCGATCAAACTCATTAAGACTGCTATTAGTATTATCATCATATTACTTGATAGCAGTACCTGAATTACCATCACCTCCTGTGATAAATTCCAATCGATGTCGCGACAAAAGGGCCCAGCGACATAAGCGCACAACTGATAGTGGTTGAAAGGGGTGCGAGTGAATGGGTGAGGCTGCATATTTAGGAAAAACGAACATTTAGTATTTTAATAATGATTACTGATTTCCATCACACTTTATCCAGGCTTTGGACTGGCTAAATGAGAGAAACCAATGTATTATGATTTCTTTCACTTAGGCGTGTTTAAAATCAGCTTGAAGAAAGCTTCGTCATTTTGTACATCTTTTTTTGTAGTTTTGTAATTTTTGGTTTTTTATAAGTTTTTAGCTTTTTTAAAATCAGCTTGAAGAAAGCTTTGTCATTTCGGTTTTTTATAAGTTTACTCCAACTTTTGAAGGTAAGAGAGCATGCGAAGACATTGCCTTATATTGCCAGTTTCTTCATACAGCTTGATTGTTTTTTCGATGCTCTTGTCCAGTTTATTATATTTCAGTTTTCTTCGCTTTCCATTCAGGTTCAATTGCATTCTCATGTAGATCACAGCTGAGTTTCCGGCCTCCATTTTCAAAGTTTGGACCAAATCTTTAACTCTAGGACGTGGCTTTTGAAACGTGCTGTTCACTTTATTGTTCCATCCTTCAACTGCGTTTGTGGTCCGGTGACGTCTCTTGTAACAGTTCCATAGTTGTATGCTGATCTGCTCATTTTCCACCCATCTTTCAGTAAAATAGTCAAAAAATTCTATAAGTTTTGGATTTCCAGGGTTCTGGGAGTAAATCTCTAACCAGCCATCGACGACATCCTCAGGCTTGAGAAACGCGAGAGATGCACACATTTTTATCACAGTTCGAACTTCCTCATTTTCTTTGTAGTCCCACGTAAGACCTAACTCTTGCACCTTCCTCCATAGACACTTTTTCAGGTGGAAATAACAACCTTGAATTTTTGCAGCTGGGAAAACTTCTTGCAATGCCACTATAGCCGCTGCCTTCAAAATCTACATTGACTTTTTTCGGTTTCCAGTTAGGTATAGCTTGAATAATTAGTCGAAAGAGCTTGACGTATGTTTCTTTCTTCTTGTCTGGTAACAATGCAAAAGCCACGGGTATATATTTGTTTCTTCTTCTGAGCTTCCAAAATCTGCATGGATAGAGTAAATCTGCGAAAACTGTTTGCTGGAGCTTTTAAAAGTTCCATCCATTAAAAAATCTTCACAATTGTTTAGCCCCTCTCTTCCTATATTTCCACTAAAAATCAATATTCTTTCACCGAGTGAGTTGTCATCCGCCAGTAGAAGGCTGCTACCATCATTCATCTTCAACAAATCTTCGTCAAGAACTACGTCTTCACGATTCTCGGGCTCTGTTTGATTTACATCTCTGTCGTTGGAGAGTTCTTTTAGTCGTGGCCTGAGCTGGAATCTCTGTGACAAAATCGAAACCTTTGTTGTGAAGTTCACCCAACTCTTGATTGTAGATTCTCGAGATTTGCGTTTCCTCTTCACGGGCACGCTTTTTTGCTTTTTGAAGTGATTTTTTGACTTCCAGTCGTGCTTCGTCTGGAGCGCCACATTGATGTTCACTAGTACTCAAAACTTCGCCAGACTTACTCTTCATAAGTCCTCGGCATCTTGTAGACCTCGCTCTTGAACACCTCCAGAATATTGCCCCTTCCACATTCTGCCACTTTAAGACACACGAGTATCCTCTGTACAGCACGCATGGCTTACCCTTATTTGTCGTCATAAGTTCCATTTCACCAGCCAGCAAAAATATGTAGCACACACCGCACCAGCACACACGTCTTAATAAACGAAAAACTAAAGCAACAGTGGTAAGTGTCGGCGAGGTAGGGGGTTGGAGCTTCGGGATTCCCACTTCATTGTTTTTCAGCGAGGGTGTTGACCGCAGGTAGCTAGAGGCAGGGAGGGGTAGTTTGGGCGCTTATGTCACAAATTTCAGCATGTGCGCTTATGTCGCTGGGCGCTTTTGTCATGAATTCTTCCAATCAAATCTAATTTTATTGTAATTTTGTCACAATCAGTGCCAGATTTAAGATTTTTGAGGCCCTAGGCCAAGTTTATGAGCCCCCCCCCACTGTGACTTTGAAGTAATATATGTACTCCAGAAGTAATTTAACATCAGATTAATACTATTGTTACGATGGTCTACTCGCTCGTCGTAGGTACAGTGGAAACAAAATAAGTACAAGACACCAATTAAGTCACTAATCACACCTTTAATTTTTACAGTAAAACCGTTCGTAATTAACAACACAGTGTCTACAACAAATCAAATGAAAATTGTTCACAAGCAATAAAATGTCCACTAATATTAAAACTCAATTGTATTACAATTATACCATCCGAACATAAAACGCAACACTTCACTAATAACTACTTGAACGTACACGGTAATATTGCTACTATAACTCTCGGACCGCACTATCCAAAATCGCAACTGATACTAAACTGAACGTCGTTTGAGTATGGTATTTATAGCTAGTCGAATATCTAGACGATTCCTAATTGCGTCATAGCGTGCGTATGAACTACGTAATTAACTGCGGCCTTGACACAGTCCGCACGGCTGGCGGCATCGAGAACTTTCTCGTAGATGCGGATACAAGCACGTACACCACACGCATACACTCTGGATCTCTCTGGAACGTTCGATAAACACGTAGATTGTTCTGTGACGTCGTAACACTGCCTCCTCCTTAAGCCTGTTCGTCCCAAACTGGCAAACCGTCTCTAAAGTTGTACTTAGCTAGGCGATCTGTGCAGCTGTTCAGTGGACGACCTTGAACTTTCGCTGTCCTTCCTGTTGAATCCGATAAACAACATCGTTAATTCTTTTTTTCAGAGTGTAGGGTCCTTCCCAGTTAGACTGAAGATTAGGTGAGCAACCACGACGGCGCTTTGGATTGAACAACCAGACCTGATCTCCTTCTTGGAAACCCACACTATAACTGCGAATGTCATACCGAGTTTTCATTTTATCACTGGCAATCTTCAGCCGTCCTCTTACCAAGCAATTCGTTTCTCACAGTTGGTTTTCTAATTGCGAGGAATAGTTCTTTGGCTCTTGGGACTGAGTCTCAGGTGATCCAAACATCAAGTCCCCAGGAAGACGAATCTCCCGCCCAAACACCAATTTTGCTGGAGTCATGCCGGTTGTGTCATGTACTGATGACCTATACGCCATAAGGAATAGTGGTATACGTTGGTCCCAGTCTGTTTGGTTCTCATCAACAACTTTCGAAAGATGCTGCTCAAGTGTCCTGTTGAATCTCTCAACCATCCCGTCCGACTGAGGATGCAGAGGCGTTGTCCTGGTCTTTCGAATTCCGAGTAGACGGCATAATTCTTTAAACACTCCTGATTCGAAATTTCTCCCTTGATCCGTATGGATTTCCATAGGGGCTCCATAACGGCAACAGAAGTTGTGAACTAACTGCTTTGCCACAGTGGTAACCTCCTGATTTGGAATTGCGTAGGCTTCCACCCACTTAATAAAGTAGTCACCTACAACCATGATGTACCGGTTTCCATCGTCAGTAACTGGGAATGGTTCAGCAATGTCTATGGCAATTCTCTCGAAAGGTTGTCCAACTTTATACTGTCTCATTTTTCCCCTGCTTCTGGTTTGTGAGCCCTTGCTTACAGCACATATTTCACACGTCCGAACCCATTCCTCTACGTCGTGGCGAAGATGAAGCCAATAGAATCGCTTCGGTATTTTGTCAAGGGTTTTGTTAACGCCAAGATGGCCTCCAGATGTTCCATCATGCATGTCCTTCAAAACAGACTGCACTTTACTTCGGGGAACTATCAACTGCATGACCACATCTCGTCCATCTGCACTTTCCCAAGCCCTTTTCAGCAATCCGTTTTCTAAGGTGAGAGATTCCCATTGTGCCCAGTAGCCCTTCAGCACTTCAGAACCATGGCAGATATCTTGCCAATCCGGGTGGCAACCTTCCTCTTTTGCTGTCAAGATCGATCCAATGTCTTTGTCAGTCATCTGTTCTTGTCGACAGTCTTGTGTTGTCCAGCCGTCACCCAGGAAATCTAGTGATGGCTTGAACATGTTCACTTGAGTTTTGTTCTTCCTTTCTGTGGCAATTTCGGCAGTCTTCAGGGCACGGTCTTCGTGATAAGCCATCTGCATTACCGTGCAGGCGCCCTCGCCGATGTTGTACCTTGAAGTTGTACTCTTGCAGACGTTTGAGCCACCTTGCCAACTGTCCTTCCAGATTTTTAAATCTCAAGAGCCATGCAAGTGCAGCATGGTCGGTACGTAGTGAAAACTCTCTCCCATAGAGGTATTTATGGAAGTGCTCCAAAGCTCTGACAATTGCCAACAACTCTCTTCTTGTAATACAATAATTTCTCTCTGGTTTAGAAAGCGTCTTGCTGTAATACGCTATTACCCGTCCTTCACCGTTCTGCACTTGAGACAAAACTGCTCCTAGACCAGTATTGCTTGCGTCTGTGTCTACGATGTACTTCCCTTCGGAAGCTGGAAAAGTGAGAATTGGCTGCCAACATAATGCAATCTCCAACGTTCTAAATGCTTGGTCACACTCTCTCGACCATTGGAAGTTTCGTTTATTTTCCGTTAGCTCATGTAGTGGTTTAGCAATAGTAGCGAAGCCTTTCACAAAACGTCGGTAATATGAGCATAATCCCAGGAAACTCCGAACTTCGTGTTTATTCTTCGGAACTGGCCAGTCTCTTACGGTGTCTACTTTATTAGGATCCATGCTAACACCTGCTGCTGAAACCCCAGATGGCCCAAATACTGTACTTCCTTCTGGAATAGAGAACACTTCTTCGGGCTCAGCTTCAGTTGTGCACCGTGAATTCTAGTTAGAACTTCCTTAAGATTTTCCAAATGATCTTCGAAAGTCTTCCCGATCACTATGACATCGTCTAAGTAAACAAGGCAAGTTTTCCACATCAGGCCTCGGAGTATCAGGTTCATCAATCTCTCAAATGTTGCCGGTGCATTACAGAGTCCAAATGGCATGATGTTAAATTGGAATAAGCCACTTGGGGTCGAGAAAGCGGTCTTTTCCTTGTCTTCTTGATGAAGACCCACTTGCCAATATCCACTCTTCAGGTCCAATGTGGAAAACCACTGTGCTCTGGACAACGTGTCGAGTGTATCGTCAACGCAAGATAATGGATAGCAGTCTTTCTTTGTAACGTCATTTAACCTCCGGTAGTCTACGCAGAAACGCAATCCACCATCCTTCTTCGCTACCAGCACTACAGGGGAAGACCAAGCACTTGACGAAGGTTCGATTACTCCCTCTGTCAACATGTCCTGTACTAACCGAGACATTTCCTCTTGTTTAGATAATGGAGGCCTTCGAGGAGGTTGGCGTATCGGTGTTGTGTCCCCGGTATTGATGTGATGTTGCACAAGAGAGGTTCTTCCCAGTGACTGTCCCCGAACTGCAAAACAATCTTTGAATTCGTGTAAAAACTGTCCGAGTTCTTTTACCTCACCAATTGAGAGGTCGTTAGAAGATCTGTTCAATAATTCTTGCAGTTCCTCTGGTAATTTGGAAGTATCCGAAGAACTGGATCTTCGTTCCGTTATTCCGGCTACCCAGGCCACAGGAGTCAATTTGCCTAGGAGCGTATTGATTTGTAAAGTGATAGCTTGATCCATAATATTCGCCACTCTAATAGGTACATTTCCGGTTTCATCAGCTTTTACTAAACTTCTGGCAATTAGTATGCCCGGTGTGCTGACTACCTGGGGTTTGAATATAGAGCACTGATTGCCCCTAGTATCTACCGCAGTTCTAACCATGATGATCTTTTCAGAGTTTGGCGGAACAGTTACGGCCACTTGGTTTATGACGTCCATCGATTTTTCTGCTGTCGTCATTGTTGATAGCATTACCTCTTCGCCACCATTCTCAAGACATTGTTTTTGAAGTCGACTATAAATCCGTATGCGTTCATAACGTCCACACCAAGAATTGCTTCATCCACAATGTCTGCAACAAGTACTTGATGATTAAACTCAAGTCTACCGAGGCGTAGGTGTATCTCCACTTTTCCATACACTTTTACAGGCCGTCCAGTAGCTGTTCGCAAGCTGCAAGAACACCAGATTGGCTTGAGATCTTTCACCACGTCGGGGCGCACAAGAGAAACTGTTGCACCTGTGTCAACTGTAACCGAGGTTGGCCTTTCTTGAACAAATCCGGTAACTACCAAGCTCCCGCTGTTTTTCTGAAGTGTAGAAATTGCGTATTGTCTAGGGGCTTCATTCCTCCAGTTAGTCAGCACACGCCCCGTTGTACCGGCTACTGCTCATTTCCCTGCTGCTGAATTCTAACCCGACAATCTCGTTGTAGATGTCCAGGTTTCCCACATCTATAACACTTCGGTCTTCCATCCTTTCTATTTTATTCTGTGGTGCCGACCGTCGAGTCTCTGTTCCTTGTTCTTCTTCCTCATCGTATGTGCCGTCGCGATCTTTTAGCGTGTGCACTTTATGACTTGTCCAACCAGACGCTGATTTGGCGGCCTCAAATTGCAAAGCATGTACCAGGGTGTCCGCACTGTTTTGGTGTCTTGCCATTCATAACACTTGCTGTAGTTCGTTATCTCGGACACCGGCAGTAAATGTCTGCATCGCAAAACTCGTTCGAAAATCTTCTGGCGCTTCAGGATAGGCCAGTCTAATTAGTCTGTCGATACTTGCTTCAAACTCTTGAAGGCTCTCCCCGGCATGCTGTCGCCTTGCTCTCAACTGGGTGCAGTACACATCTCGCAAGTGTTTATCACCATACCGTAATTCTAGAGCTTTTATCAACTCGGCATAGATGTTCTGGCTGTCAGGTGGCACTTTCTGTAGTAATTCTGCCGCAGGACATTTTAATGCAAGAACGAGTGAAACAGCCTTGTCTTTCTCTGTCCAATTATTTGCGCATGCAGCAGCTTCAAATTGGCCGAGGTACTTTGCCCATTGACTGCTTCCGTCAAAGGTTGGAGCTTTGACATGAACTGTCCCTACTGCAGGCAAAGTGACTTTCTCTATTAACTTATTTTCTGTGACTTTTTCTGTATTTATCATTGGTACAGTCTGTTCACAAAGTTGTTTTGGTTGTAACTTCAGGCACTGCTCGACTTCATTTTTAATCTGCTCTTTTATGTTTGCCAATGAGTTTTCTACTGCAGATATTTTTGTTGACATAACTTCTTCAACAGTCAAGACAGATTTTCCTACTTCAGCTATTTTATTTGACACGGATTCTTCTACGTCAGATATTCTGGTAATCTGATTATTGAGCTCACCTCGTAATTCACCTACGTCACCACGTAGGAGACCCAATTCTGCGGTAGTATGTTCTTGCATCTGCTTTTGTTCATGAATTAACGCTTTGATGTCACCTGCTTCACGTTTACGTTCCTCTTTTTGTCTTTCTTCTGTTTCTAGCATTAGTGCTTTCTGACGTTCCTCAGCTTCTTCTCTTTCCTGCCTACATTTTTCATCCTGTCGTTTTTCTGCTTCTTCCTGTGTCTGCCGCAGCAGTGTTTGTAAAGCTTCCATCATCTGACTGGTATCCATTTTATTAATTAATTACGAACTACACTCGTCTTGTACAAAGTGTCCACTGTTTCCACTGTTAACCGTTCTATCCCAGTTCTGACACCACTGTTACGACGGTACGACGTTCTACTCGCTCATCGTAGGTACAGTGGAAATAAAATAAGTACAAGACACCAATTAAGTCACTAATCACACCTTTAATTTTTACAGTAAAACAGTTCGTAATTAACAACACAGTGTCTACAACAAATCAAATGAAAATTGTTCACACGCAATAAAATGTCCACTAATATTAAAACTCAATTGTATTACAATTATACCATCCGAATATAAAACGCAACACTTCACTAATAACTACTTGAACGTACACGGTAATATCGCTACTATAACTCTCGGACCGCACTATCCAAAATCGCAACTGATACTAACCTGAACGTCGTTTGAGTACTGGTATTTATAGCTAGTCGAATATCTAGACGATTCCTAATTGCGTCGTAGCGTGCGTATGAACTACGTAATTAACTGCGGCCTTGGCACAGTCCACACGGCTGACGACATCGAGAACTTTCTCGTAGATGCGGATACAAGCACGTACACCACACGCGTACACTCTGGATCTCTGGAACGTTCGATAAACATGTAGATTGTTCTGTGACGTCGTAACACTATAAAATTTAAAACCAGTAGGCTACTATAAAAAGGTGTGTTTTCATATAGCAAACTTTTTCAAAATATTAAGAACCATGCAAAAGAATGAGCAAATTAATTTATTTTTTAAGTAGAGTAACTTAAGCTTATTCAGAAATTTAACATACTTTTTTTTATTGTCTAGGTATAACAAATTAATTTATTAATGTGAATGTTTATGTTCATGTTCATGATGAATACGTTTAGTGTACGGATTCAATTCTATGTTCATAAAGTTTTCACACTAATATATATCAATGAAACAACATGCTGCCCACCACACAAAACTAAAAATCTTGTTTACATTCAAAACAAAATAAAAACATAACCTCAAATTGCAAACCATTCAGTCACAATGCTGATAAACAATGATAACAAACAAGGGTGGTAGCACGGTCATGTAAATTCGGGGGCAATATAGAGGACGTTCAAAATTCGCACGCGCATTTTCTTCTTCAAGAATGCTGATGTCTTCAAAATAAGCGGGCAATATTTAAATGAGATCTGTCATCATTTGTATTAATAACAAAAATTGATCACTTAATTTCAAGAAACCATACTTAAATAAATCAAAGTGCCTCCTACTGTTATAAAAATACTTCTGTTACAAAAAATAAATATCTGTAGCTTGCGGCCCCTCTGAGCCCACGGCCTAGTCAGCCTAGTGGTAAATCTGGCACTGGTCATAATGCCTGACAGTATCGTCTCAATGTTAACTCCTTCTCAGTACAAGACCTCCAACACATAACTTCCTTGCAGTCACCTACCCAAACATTTCCTGTTTCAGACATTATTGCTTGTTATTCAGTAAATTACACAAAGACTTCCTTAACAGTTGTATAACAGTGTGCCCCTTGACTGCTAAGATCGGATCAATATTGTTAAAAAAAACCCACAGTGGTTAAAACTATACTGTTAGTAAAACCTTCAGGCATGGAATATCTGAATGCTTGTTTGTATGAGCAGAAGTAAGGCTGCGCTATGAACAAGACCTGAGATATCAGTGCCTGTAATTGCTCATTGTCCTTTACAAACAAAACATACACAAACACACAGTTTCATAGCCCTTAACCCTTTGAAAGGATTAAAGAGCTCATACAAACATGTAAGAAATTTCATTAAATACCGTACTAGTTAAGTTTGTATACAATGGCACTTATAATGATTCCATATAAAAATGTTTTCACAAGTGTTTTCATGAAGTGCTTGTGTAACCATTGATGACATATTGTTGTCTATCTCTATTTCTTATGTCGATCTATCACTACATGGATGCAGAATATGATCAGGATATGTATATCCTTGTTTTCATAATATATCTAACTTACAGCTAACGTCTTATTAGAAATTTGTACTAGTTTGTACTTTCTTTTGTTACATTTTAGGCTTTTTAAGCACTGAGGACAATGTGGTGCCTGGAAATAATGGCTTGAAAGATCAAATAAAGGCTCTAACATTCATAAAGGAAAACATAAATGCTTTTGGTGGAGATGCGAACAGCATAACTCTGACTGGATGGTCGGCTGGATCTGCAAGTGTTCACTTAATGTATCTATCTCCATTGGCCACCAGTAAGTGACCATACATAAACAAAAATAATGTTAACATTAGTTTATATCAAGTAACAGTTTATTATTATAATCTTCTTCTTTTTCTACTGGTGTTATAACCCAGTACAGGTTTTAGCCTCTTCAACAATTTTTCTCTAGTCGGCCCTCTCATTATATAGTCTCCATCTCCTTATCCCCATATTCCTCACATCCTGTTCAACATTCTCAATCCATCTCTTCCTTGGCCTTCTTCTTGATTTCCTACCTACTGGTCTACATTCTAAAATTTTTCTGGGAATCCTATGTTGTTCCATCCTCATCGCGTATCCCACCTAGGCAGTTCTTCTACTCTTTATAAATCTTACTATATCAGCTCAGTGTATTAGATTATTTATTCCTTGATTCCTTCATATTCTTCATGAACAGTTATTTTTTGCTAGCTCAAAAAAATTTCTTAGTATTTTTCATTTGAATATTCTTATATACAATTCATCTTTTTGTAGACCCAGGTTTCACAAGCAAATGTTATAAGTCTAATTATGGTATATTGTTATAACGGTAAAGTGATCGTCATATGGTACAGTGGAAAACAGAATACAAGACACCAATTAAATCACTAATCACCAGTTTTAATTATCACAATTAAACAGTTTGTAATTAACAAGACAGTCTCTTACAACAAATCAAATAAAAATGGGTCACACGCAATAAAATCTCAACTAATATAAAACACAATTGTCTTACAATTAATTATAAAACATAACACTTCGTCACAGTACTTCAAACCGCACTATGTAAATCGCCACTTAAATGCACAGAGTATTGCCCGACAAATAACTGAACACAACCTCTCTGAGTACTTGTATTTATACACCACTGATGTTCCAGAATATTCACTAATAGGCGTCTACTAGAAAACACTAGAACGTAATTCATTGTGGTCTTGAACACAGCACGCCCAGACTGGTATAGTCTGGTATAGACCCAATAGGTGACGTGTAATTGTCTTTCACCGCAAAATAGCAGCATTATGTACGCACACACACATTACAGCTGGATCCCACTGGAACAATCAATAAACTTGTAGAATGTTCCGTATTACGTTACACTTTTTCCGCATTACATAACAATATTTTTAATTTTAATGATTTGTTCAGTGTTCAGTCGGCAGTGACTTCATTAATTTTGAGTAGGCGTAGTAACATCAGTTACCACTAAGAATTTTCACCTGGATACCACTGCTTGTGATATTAATGTAATTGATTTGTGAGCATAGCTAGAAAAATACACTTGTGTGTTTAAATTCATGATTTTCACACTGTAATGTTGACTTTGACATGATGTTCTTGTCGGTTCCACGTACTTGCTTTTATTATCATTTATAATGGGCACAAGCATAAGGATTTCTGTGGATTTTTATTCCTATACATCACCTAATTTCCATCTGGTTGATTATTGCTTCTAAAACTAAGATAAAGAGTAATACATCTATGGTAATGTGGATGTGAACTGTCTGCCAACTCGTATCGTTGCTCTGGAACCAACCAGTCCCTTCCACAAGTCGTACCAATTTCTTTGGGGTACCAAGTGATAATAGAAGTGATAATAGATCTTCAATCCCCTTTCCTCCATAAATACTGTCAAAGGCTTGTCTTAAGTCTACATATAAATTATATAGATGTATGTTGTATTCATATGTCTTTTCCTATATCTGTCTTATGGTGTTTTTGGTCAATTGTTGAATGGCTCGATCAGAATCCACATAATCAATAATCAGTCATTATAATTTTTCTATAATAGCATAAATAGTAATTTCTAATAGTGTTTGGCAATAATTATTTATACCACCATATGCGTCATTATATATCAAAGACTTCTGGATATAAAACAATAACTGCCTGTACAAAGCCTTCTTATTTACGTTATCATACTGAAAATATTATAGTATTTATTAACACAGAATTTTACTGCAAGTTCTTTGATCTTGAATTATAAAGTGTTGAAAAACTGCCTAGTACACCAAAACAAAAATGAATCAATCTGTCAAATCTAAACTATGCATCTAATGTGATTACAGATTTATGTAATTATTACACACAGGTGTGTCAACATAAAAAAAACAAAATAAGTTTTGAATCAGGAAATTAAAAAATTGCATGGATTTTTAAATCTAACCTTATATGTAAAATTAATGTAACTTTGAAACTCATATTATTTACATATTTTGTAAACATGTTCTTTCCAAAAACTGGTATTATTTTAAATTTGTGTATGCTGCCTTTTTAAACCTATTTCATAAACACAATTTTATTTCAGAATTGTTTCATCGTGGTTATGGTCTGAGTGGTTCTGCTTTTTCCCCATGGGCATTTCAAGATGCTGCAAGAGAGAAAGCTCACAAACTAGCTGCACAACTCAACTGTCCGACCAACAGTTCTCACAACCTTGTCAACTGTCTTAAAACAAAACCAGGCAAAGATATTGTAGTCCAGACCAAACATTTCCAGGTAAACCATCAAACCGTATATTCAGCTGTATTTGTGCTTTTGTGAGCACACACACATACACACACAAGTGCATCTCCCATTAAATCCTATATTCCAATTTATTACACATTTTTTTGTTTACTTTTCTCTTCATAAGTTATTTGTTTTTTGTGTCACAAGTTGGCATCATGAACACAGCATTTCCAGCCCAGCCGTTTCTGGTCTCAGCCTTACTGTAAGGCTTCAGATTTTAAGTAATTTCAATTAGCGATCCTTCTGATTTCTAAGCTACTGCTGACTCGTTAAAGAACTTTAATTCAAAACACAAGGAAAGACAACTGAAGAGGAAGTTTATGCTGTGACAATGTAGCCCAGGAAGGGAGACAGACATTTTAAAGGTGACATATGTAATACAGATGAGACAAGATTAAATAAGAAATTTAAGGTGCCTTCAGATTCTCCAGAAGTTGTTTAAAGGGAAGGAAGTTGTAATAAAGGGAAGACTGTAGTGTTTTTTTTTTAAATGATCCAAATGAATTACACTTTTCCAGTATTGATGATATGGGCAGAGTAAAAAACTTAGACGCAATGGGTGCAGCCCTTCTCAAGGTAAGATGCGAGGTAACACTTCTCTCGAATGGGAGCTGCAACATAAAGTCTTATGGCAGGAAGCAAAATTTATTGGTAAAGAAAAGAAGTTGTTCAAACAAAGATTTAAGGAAGCTCCTTTTACTGTTAGAAATTAGCAGCGAAATTTTGAACATTTGGCTTCATTCCATTTGTATGACAGAGACAAAAAATTTGTGTCTCTGTCACTATGTTTTGTTGACCTTTTAGGGGAACACACGTTTTGTTTAGATTCTGCTTGTGTTTTGTGAGTTCTGTATGTTTTTTATAGTATACATTCATTCATTAGTATTATTTTACCTTTTGATAATATATTATGTGAAGTTTTGTTATTATTATTTTGTTGACTCTCTATAACTGGTTATATAATATTATTTATTTCTTTACATGTATTAGTTTATAATTAGCCTGAAAATGGCCGAAACGTCACATTTTTTCTCTGATGACAAAAGTCCATCAGTTAATTCATATTTAAATGTCTACAATCCATCACATGCATCTTTTAAAGAAACCACGTGAATATGTACTAGTACATAACATGTGTGTGTGTGTGTGTGTGTGTGTGTGTGTGTGTGTGTGTGTGTGGTGCTTTTGTTACTAAGTGTAGGCCTATATTAGCATTTTTGTTATTTATTCGATTATTAAACTGAAGTTTGATCAGTTAGAATTCACATTTCACATTCCCTCTATACAGGGAAAACCTGCTGCCCTTCTGAGCTAATGATACAATTAAGAATCAAACACTTGACTTTAATACTTGTTTTAACCTGTTTCTTTACAGCCTTATCTGCACTTACCATATGGTATATTTGGCCCTGTAGTTGAAGTGCCCAATGACTCAGCATTCCTCACTAAGAATCCATATGATTTGATTGAAGCTGGAGAATTTCAAGATAAGCCACTGATATTGTCTGTTACTGAAAGAGAAGGTCTTGCCCCAGCTGCATGTAAGTATCACATTCAAGTAATATTTGTATCTACTCAATTAATATTTGTATTGGAACAGTAACAGTGTTGTGAGTAGTACCATAAGTTATAAGAGTGGGGATACGCCATGACATATGTATAGTAGGGCATGTGAGTGAGTCACAGGGCGATCGCCATAAGAGCAATAACGCTCACGATGTATTCACTATTGTAGCTGTATAATAAATCTTTTTATTATATTTAATAACCGTG
This sequence comes from Magicicada septendecula, assembly GCA_034769895.1. NCBI lineage: Eukaryota > Metazoa > Arthropoda > Insecta > Hemiptera > Cicadidae > Magicicada > Magicicada septendecula. The sequence goes on along the minus strand of CM068369.1, from coordinate 508,786,251 downwards.
TAAATGTACATTTATTCACACATATAACATGGCGCTGCGGCTTTGAAGAACTAAAGTGCGTAAAATATATAGTGGAGTTATTCAGTTTGAATACAGTGTGTGAGTTGCGTAGTGTAATTGTGAAAATGTCTGCTACTGCTGCAGGTACAGGAACGACAACGACGTTTACAACCACGTCTATGTCATTAACGGGCTTGAAACCACCAAGTTGTTTACAAAAGTTAACTACTGACGGATGGACAAAGTGGAAACAGCTTTTTGAAATATATCGTATTGCATCAGGTACTAATAAAATGGCCGATGATGTACAGGTGGCCGTATTTTTGCATTGCATAGGTGACGAATGTGTAGACGTGTATAATACGTTGGGATTAACCGACGATGAAAAAAACAGTTACGATACAGTACTGCAGAAATTTGAAGAGCACTTTGTGCCTATCAAAAATGAGAGTGTTAGTTCGCACATGTTTTTCATGAGAAATCAGCAGCCTGGTGAGTCGTTTGATGCATATTTGACTGAATTGAAGAAATTAAGTGCGGATTGTAATTTTAGTACTTTGAGAGAGCGTTTGATAAGAGATCGCATTGTTGCCGGCATTTTAGACAAACGAGTCAAAGATAGGTTATTACGTGAAAGTGAGTTAACATTCGTAAAAACTGTTAAAATTTGTAAAAGTGCTGAATTATCAGATCAGCATGTTAAAAAACTCGAGCCTACAAAGGAAGTTGCTAGCATAAAAAAAACAGCTGAGTAGCGGCAATTCCAAGACTCATGACGGTGACGCAGGCAACAACATGAGCAGAGTTCAACAGACAAAGATGACATCATCATCATCTTCTACGACACGAGAGCCGGGTGCTTCAAGACAACAGGTGACCGCATGCCAACGGTGCGGATACAATCATCGTTTTAAGAATTGTCCAGCGTTTATGAAGGACTGTATAAACTGTGGTAAGACAGGACATTTTGCAAAAATGTGTAAAAATAAGCGTTCAATAAAAGTTGTGAATGTGAGTTGTGAATGTCTGAGGCTGAATGTGAGTATTTTGATGAATTTTTTTGTGACTGGATTAGTGTGGATGCTATCAGTGCACGAGACGAATGGATACAACATGTAAATATTTTAGATTCTAAGAAAACAGTTGCTTTTAAAATTGACACTGGAGCTCAATGTAATATAATACCTATTGACTTGTGTAGAAAACTGAATATAACTGAATGCCTGAAATCTAATGTAATTTTGAAAAATTATAGTCAAGAAAAAATGAAAACTATTGGTAAAGTAAGCTTAAATTGCAAAGTAGGCAATATTGAACAACGAGTAGAGTTTGAAATTTTTTATGGTAAAAGTGTACCTATTTTAGGTTTAAAGAGTTCCATTGATTTTAATTTGATACAAAGAGTCCAGCCCGGAGACGAAGCTATATATGTTGACATTTTAAATGCTTTTTCAGTAAACACAGCTAATGATATTATAAAGAAATACGCAGATGTTTTTAATGGTTATGGTAGAATAAAAGATTTTCAATATAAAATAGAATTAAAAGAAGGAAGTGTAGGTAAAGTAGAACCATGTAGACATGTTCCTTTTAAATTGATTAATAAATTGAAATATGAAATAAATAGAATGGAAGCTGTTGGTATTATATCAAAAATTAAAAAACCAACTGATTTTGTAAATTCATTAGTAGTTGTTGGTAAAACAGATGGGTCAATAAGAATTTGTTTGGACCCACAATATTTAAATTCTTGCATAAAAAGAGAACATATTCAGCTTCCTACAATTGATGAGATTGCAGCAAAGGTAAAAAACGCAAAATATTTTACAAAGTTGGATGCAAATAAAGCATTCTGGCAAGTTGAATTGTCAGAAGATAGTAAAGCGTTAACTACTTTTAATACTCCATTTGGGAGATATTATTTTAACAGAATGCCTTACGGTATAAGCTCTAGTCCTGAAGTATTCTATAGAGTTTTTAATCAAATTTTTGAAGATATTGAAAATGTAGGCATATATGCCGATGATATGTTAATTTGGGCTGAGACTAAAGACCAATTATTAAAAATTATGGATAAAGTTTTTAAAAGAGCCAGAGAATATGGTATTAAATTTAATGCAGATAAAAGTGCTTTTATTGTAACGAAAGTTAAATATTTAGGTCATATACTTTCCGCAGATGGAATTGAAATTGATACAGAAAAAGTTGAGGCAATTGAAAAAATGCAAATACCAAAAAATAAAAGAGAATTACTAACATTCTTAGGAACAATAAATTATGTATCAAAGTTTATACCAAATGCTGCACAATTAACTAGTAGTTTAAGACAACTAACAAAGAAAGATGTGCCATTTGTGTGGGGTACTGCACAGCAAACGTCATTTTTAAAGCTTAAAGAGGCGTTATGTAAACCTCCAGTTTTAACATATTTTGAGATAAATAAACCCATAACATTGAGTGTAGATGCTTCCAGTGAGGGACTTGGATGTGTATTGATACAAGATGGAAGACCAGTGGCATATGGTTCCCGTGCTTTAACAGAGACTGAAGTAATGTACAGTCAAATTGAAAAAGAGTGTTTAGCAATTGTTTTTGGTTGTCATAAATTCAATCAATATTTGTTTGGTCAAAAATTTGTCGTAGAGACTGACCATAATCCACTGATCTCGATCTTTAAAAAACCAATGAATAAAATCCCTCCACGATTACAAAGGATGAGAATAAGTTTACATAATTTTGATTTAGATCTTAAGTATGTACCAGGTAAAAAGTTATTACTGGCTGATCATTTGAGCAGACTTTATTTGCAAACTACAGAGTCCTCTGATGAAGAAAAAATTAAAGCATATGTTATGATGGTTGAGAAAAGTCTTAGTGTATCTGATATAAGAATGAATGAATTAAAAAATGAAACTAGCAACGATAAAGAACTGCAAGAAGTTCTAAAATATGTAAAAGATGGATGGCCTGTAAACAAATCATCCGTTTCTGAAACTGTCAAACCATATTTTTCTTTCTAAGAAGAACTTTCAGAGGGTAAGGGTTTATTGTTGAAAAATACTTGTATAGTTGTACCAAAATCCATGAGAAAAGTAATGCTTGCTAAAATACATTATGCTCATTTTGGTAGTGAAAAATGCAAAATGTTAGCTAGAAAAACATTGTTTTGGCCAGGCATGTCGAAGCAAATTGATGACTTGGTAAGCAATTGTGATATTTGTTGTAGTTATCAAAGGGATAACTGTGATATATCGTTTTATTACATTAATTTTTTAATAACATATTATGCTTTGTTTACCTCTACACTTGCGGCTAGTTCAATATGGTACCAACATGACATTAACTTACTAGGGTCCAGATGTTCGACTTAGGCGAGCTGAAAAAACAAAATGGTTGTTTGAAATAATAGGCTAAACTTTAATTTCATTAGTAGTTTTAAACTTGTATTTATTAATTATCTGAGTATTCTATTGAGAACAAAACAAAATGTAATCCTTCTCCTTCTACAAATTTCAACATGGCTGCGATACATTTTCTTTACATCAAACTTTATTCAGGTTATATTTAAACAATATAATTAAAATTCATAATTAAAACATTGAAACATATGCTGAAAATTACTCCTACTTTTCTGTAACGTAAACCAGCGCTTTTATGTCATATTAAGATAGGTACCTACACACACCCACGCAAACACACACCCATACTATGTCATACTGCACATTTTATTTGTTGAGCTCAATTTTGAAAAAAGAATTTAGTATTTTAAATGATTTGAAAAATGTTTACTTTCCTGCTGGTGCGGCGAATTTGACGCCATAGATATCAACTCGTGGCTTACAGTTTGTTGGTTCTCGTACTTCACATTTTTATGGCCGAACTGTTAATTTATTTCCAATTTCACTCACTGTCTCTACTTTATTGTTATAAAAGACTGTTTAAATACCGAAATATATAAAAATTTACTTTTTTGTAGTTCTGCGGGCCCGCAAATTACATTCCGGAACTTATAGGTGTTACTCGCGCGAGTTGTTATTTCAGACTGGCAATATGCTACCGGCACTAATTTCTGTTGTGGCCTTGGTTATACGACCAATTCTTATTGTTTTACAGTTTGTATTCCTACCCCAGCAGACTGCTTTCGTTACATAACGGAATTCCACAACAGGGTTCGTCTCTGACGTAATGTGGTATGATGTTAGTTGCATAACTTGTTTTGCTGTTTTGTGTGTTATTGGTTGACCTTGGCACAATTCCAGCTTGTTGATTTCTGCGTCTTTTGATATTTACATACAATATTTGCAATCAGTCTTACCACCTCCGCTACCACTGTCGCTAACAATAAATTTACCTTTGTTTATACGTTTGTCCCTATTATCGAAAAATGTTATTTATTTTATAAAAAAAATATACAAACTGCTTTATTTATAAACTGCAAAATAGGGGTTACAATACCCCCTCAATGAGATATTTTATGCCGAAGCACAAAAAAATCTCATTGACACATTCATACTTGCTAAAGGGATCAGCCAGGATATGTCGCCACAACCCCCTTTACGGTTTACAAAAAAAAATATAATCAACTCACCCTTGGTCTGGTGACTGTGACCGCACCTGAATGACAATACTGGACTTCTCTCTCGAAATCCCAACACCGTAGAGTCAGACAGATACTCAACGCCCCTGCTCTGACGCGCTGGCCAGCTCAGGACCACCGCCACAGCATCACCAAACACTGAAACAACAAATCAAATATCAAATAGTGGCCTTATACAACACCATATCCCCAACTGATCTGTTTCCCCCTAGCGGTGCTGGTTTGCGCTAAGAAGCACTGGTTTTTTTTTTTTTTCACTAACTGCTAATATATATCAGAATACCTAACAACAACATGATCCCCTTTTAAAATTCCATAATCTCATTCTATCTACTTTCTCTTGTTAACTTTATCCCAAAATTCAAAATCATTGCCCTGATTCCCATCAGAATTTAAATAAACAGACGACTGACTCACAAACATTTCCCATTACCCTATTACATTTCTCTCATCCCCAATTTAAAATGCATTTAAAATATTTAAATTCATAAAATTCTCTTACACTAACAAACACAATATAACATAAGAAAACATAGTACACTCAGAATTCACATTGTTATCCTTATCTTAAAATAAACAATTTGTATTTAAAATTTACACATTTTACATCATTAGGTTTGCATATAAAATCATAAAAATTGCATGTTAATCTCAATTTAACTTTTATTAATTCGTTTCTCAATTTTTTTTTTTTTTTTTTTACACATCATTTCATTTATTATTCCCTTTCATTTATTTGGGTGATTCTCAGTTATTCATCATAATTCACTTTATCAACTTGGCATTTACTCATAATCTTACCCCTTTTATTACTCTAACGCTCCCTTACAAAATCTTTAACTAGTATGACACCCCTCTATCAAAATCTACTAACCCTTCTCTACCTCTAACTACTTACTACTTTAACTCAATTCGCCACCTTCTCTCAATATATAAAAAAAATACTCTCTAACCCTTTGTACATAGGATACGTGTTTCCTCCCCCCCAAAAAGCTCAATTCCTGTTCTCTGGTTCCTGGATTCTACCTAAGGCAACCCCTTCCCACTAAATCTATACCAAATCCCGTCCCAACTCATCATCATGTTGCGGACTCCCACATTACACTACCCCCTACTACAAAATTGCCATCCCCAAAATCTCAACCTCATTACCTTACTACAACTACAACAAAATAACAACATCAATTATAAACATTAATATATCAAACAAAACTCTACATATATTCTCCATTACTACTGTGTCTCCCTCCATCAATACTTCTCAAAATTCTATAACATACATTAACTCAAAACAACATTACATTATTTTCATCTCTACTATTTCTTTAACTTTGACTTCAACTTGGACAGATCTATATGTCCCACAAATATTCATCACCCAACTTTTATCTTTTGCAACCCCTTGAAAATTTTAACTATCACCAACTTTATTTCATTTTATTTTAAAATCTATAAACACATTAAAAACATATTATCGTATTTTATAATCCTTATTCCTAACAAACTACATGCAATTAACACAATAAGATATAATAAACACAATATAGGAAGTATGTAGTGCATCTATTTTTCAAATCAAAACAAAATTATTTAGTAGCGAGTCATCATTATTAAAATATAGCAAATTTCTAATTCGTTACCCCCCAAAATTACCCACACATCTTAACATAACATAATAAACAAAGAGAAATTAACCTGGATTATTAGCATACATTAAACAAACAATTCTCTTTTATATAATTTGTATAAAACTTATAAACATTATAATTTGAAATTTTTCTTTCATTAACTCTTTTATATATCATCATTTCATTATTTATCCTTTGCTGTAATTAGGTTCCTCAGAATTTTCAAATTTATTATTAATCTATATATTTTAACAATTATGTTATTCCACACAATAAACCATTTAATATTTACTAATTTATTCATTAATTATCATTAAATTGAAATCTCATCAAACAATTTAAATTCATTATAAAAAGTCAAACATATAACCTTCAATCACAATATCTAAACACCTCAAATTATTTACTTCAATTTAGTATTAAAACACAACATATTTCAATTACTATCAAAAATTTTACAAGTCATTAATTATTGTCTTCATAATTAATTTTATTACTTAATTAGAATGCAAAATATTAATAATATTATTATTATTATCACAACATTTTCCCACTACATATACACATTATTTACCTAACATTTCATAATACACACAAATGAATTCACTACATTATTTACAAAGTATACGTCAATAACTGTTCAATTGTTTCACACTTCATATGTCCAAGTCTGCAAGGTCATTACCAAAATTACAATATCTAACAATGTCTATTCACTGATTTTTTTAGTTCAGCCTCCACCATCGTATATATATCTAATATATTTGTAACATGCATCATTGTTATCTACATACCATTTATTATAATTATTATTATTATCATAATAACCCATTACCTTTATTCCATTCATCATACCATTATAATTTATAGGGTTATTCCCTATTAATATTTCATAAACCTTGTCAACATCAGGTATTATTGTCCAGTCTCCATCAGTATTATTGGTCAATGTCAGGTAAGTTGTTTTCTCATTTTTATATTCCTCTACTATCACGTCAGGTAAGTCATTATTATTTATAAAAATATTACCAAAATAATTCTCTATCTCTCTTTCAACAGGTAATCTTTTTCTCAATTCATCATAATTTCTTTTTAACTTATATACTTCTATCTCTCTCTCAATGCACAACTCTCTCTCTTCATAACACCACATCACACTCTCACAATTATTACCGACAGAGGGTACAACATTATACAACATCAATATACACTTCAATTCATCTACTAATATGGGTCTCTTACCCTGCAAAAACAACATTTGTGAACACTCTGGTTCAGAAAAATTAATGAAAAAATTTACCCTCTGCCCCCATTCAACTACTATATTATTTTTCCACTCTCTCTCTACTTCATCAATACACCTTAACATCTCATAATCACACTCCACAAACTCATCAGTACTATTTTTGATTATATTTTCATCATTTGTCTCTCCATTGTTCTTTACCCCCACTATACTCTCAGGATTGTAATTAATATCATTATCTAACACTACCTCTTCCACTATTTCGTCATCATTAATATTTGTTATACCTATAACATTGTCATCTACCTTCCTATTCAGTATTTGATTTAATTTAACTTCTAAATTCTTATTCATCTCATCAAACTTTTTCTCACAACTACTATTTATTGACTCTACTATCTGGTCTTTAAATGTACTAAAACGTTCATCAATCTCGTTCAAGCGTTTATTCACGTTACTTTCAAATTTAACATATTGTGTAGTCATTTCATCAAATTTATCATTGAAATTATTATTCTGTACCTCAAATTTATTGTTAAAATTACTGTTCATTTTCTCTAACTGCTTTAGTATAACACTCATCATATCATTTTCTATTTGGTTACATTTTGTTGAGATTGGAGTCGATAGATTACTCGAGTCGTCTATAGCTGATTCAGTTAGGCTGAATTCTTTTGATCGATTTACTGGGGTTGAATGAACCCCTGGTTCTCCCACACTAGCCGATTCGCTCATTTCAACGACAATCTCGTTATTATCTGCCATTTTGAAAATAAAAGAAAACTTTTACATATATTTCTTTTCAAAATGTTACTATATATATAACATATATTTATTATCAAAAGATATTCTATTTACCCATACTCCACACCATCATAACATAACCCCTATCTATGTCTATTTTACGTAATTTTAGCTTTACCTCAAACAACCGTTCTGCTCTCCAAGTGGCCTATATTTATATAAATGTATTTATATAAATAGTCCCTACGTTCGGAAGCCAAATGTGATATATCGTTTTATTACATTAATTTTTTAATAACATATTACGCTTTGTTTACCTCTACACTTGCGGCTAGTTCAATATGGTACCAACATGACATTAACTTACTAGGGTCCAGATGTTCGACTTAGGCGAGCTGAAAAAACAAAACGGTTGTTTGAAATAATAGGCTAAACTTTAATTTCATTAGTAGTTTTAAACTTGTATTTATTAATTATCTGAGTATTCTATTGAGAACAAAACAAAATGTAATCCTTCTCCTTCTACAAATTTCAACATGGCTGCGATACATTTTCTTTACATCAAACTTTATTCAGGTTATATTTAAACAATATAATTAAAATTCATAATTAAAACATTGAAACATATGCTGAAAATTACTCCTACTTTTCCGTAACGTAAACCAGCGCTTTTATGTCATATTAAGATAGGTACCTACACACACCCACGCAAACACACACCCATACTATGTCATACTGCACATTTTATTTGTTGAGCTCAATTTTGAAAAAAGAATTTAGTATTTTAAATGATTTGAAAAAAGTTTACTTTCCTGCTGGTGCGGCGAATTTGACGCCATAGATATCAACTCGTGGCTTACAGTTTGTTGGTTCTCGTACTTCACATTTTTATGGCCGAACTGTTAATTTATTTCCAATTTCACTCACTGTCTCTACTTTATTGTTATAAAAGACTGTTTAAATACCGAAATATATAAAAATTTACATTTTTGTAGTTCTGCGGGCCCGCAAATTACATTCCGGAACTTATAGGTGTTATTCGCGCGAGTTGTTATTTCAGACTGGCAATATGTACCGGCACTAATTTGTGTTGTGGCCTTGGTTATACGACCAATTCTTATTGTTTTACAGTTTGTATTCCTACCCCAGCAGACTGCTTTCGTTACATAACGGAATTCCACAACAGGGTTCGTCTCTGACGTAATGTGGTATGATGTTAGTTGCATAACTTGTTTTGCTGTTTTGTGTGTTATTGGTTGACCTTGGCACAATTCCAGCTTGTTGATTTCTGCGTCTTTTGATATTTACATACAATATTTGCAATCAGTCTTACCACCTCCGCTACCACTGTCGCTAACAATAAATTTACCTTTGTTTATACGTTTGTCCCTATTATCGAAAAATGTTATTTATTTTATGAAAAAAATATACAAACTGCTTTATTACCCCAAAATAGGCCCGTTACATAGTAAAGAACCAATGATTGAAAAACCAATACCTAAAAATCCTTGGGAAATTGTAGCTTCTGATATTTTTTATTTACTTGGTAAAAGGTTTATAATTGTAGTAGATACGTATAGTAAATTCATTGATTTGCAACATTTAAGTGATTTAAGCACAGAGTCTACTATACAGTCTTTAAAGGAGTTTTTTCCACGATATGGGGTACCTAAAGCTTTATATTCAGATTCAGGTACTCAATACACGAGTTTTAAATTTAAAAAATTTTCAGATCAGTGGGGTTTTAAACATGTGATAACTACTCCAAAACATCACCAGTCAAATGGTTTAGCAGAGAGACATATACAGACTCTCAAACATATTTTGAAAAAAATTATTCAGGAAGGAAAGGATAAAGAAATGGCTCTATTACAATTAAGAAATATGCCTATTGATAATAGTGGCATTACGCCAGCGGAATTAATGTATGGTAGGAAAGTAAGAAACATAATACCAAATTCAAATGAAGGCAAAGTAGAGTCAAATAAATTTAGTACTATTTTGCAAGAACGTCAAAATAAACAAAAGTTCTATTATAATAAAGGTTCGAAAGCTCTTACAGAATTTAATGTGGGAGATAAAGTTAAAATTCATGATGAAGGAAAGGAAACCTTACCTCATCAAAGTGGTATTATTATTGAAAAACATCAAAATCCTAGATCTTATAAAGTAAAAACAGAGCAAAATACTGTTGTAACACGTAATCGAAAAGATCTATCCAAAGGTACACAATTTAATGAAATCCAATATAGTTTAGATATACCATTAGAAGAGCCCACGCAAAGAAGAGTTTCGAGCAATACAAATACTGTAAATAATAATGTGAATAATGCAAATAATATCTGTAATAATAATCCTATTGTTAATGTGACTGCGAATGATGCTCCAGTAATTACGACTAGATCAGGTCATACGATAAAGAAACCAGAGTACCTAAAAGGTTATGTATGTTTAATAAATGTTATGTAATAATATTGTAATTTAATTTTGAAAAACTAGAAAAGGGGAGATGTTGTGAGTAGTACCATAATTTATAAGTGTGGGGATAGGCCATGACATATGTATAGTAGGGCATGTGAGTGAGTCACAGGGCGATCGCCATAAGAGCAACACGCTCACGATGTATTGTATAATAAATCTTTTTATTATATTTAATAACCGTGTAACTGTACATTTATTCACACATATAACAAACAGTAAAGGTTTTTACAAAATTGAAAAATTACAATCTTATTTTCAAAGGTAACAAAAAAATGATATTATATCACACAGGACTTTCTCATTCACTACAATTTTTTAATTTGGATCCTAACATCATACTATTGATTTACTTACACCTTGACTTCTGTCAAAAATGTTATTTTCTGAAAACTTTAATAACATCCAAATATGACTAATAACATTTCCATTTTTTTTTTATAAGCAAATTATATCTTAACATACACATGAAACAAACACTATTATTTCAGGTTTACTTATGCCATGAAATAACATGGCAGTATGACATATTTGGGTATATAACAAAGACCGTTAAAGTTTCTTTTAGTAGACTCAGGATGTTACTCAGGCAATTTATTTTCATAAAAAAATATACTTATGTAAAATAATTGCAAAATTTATAATTAACCAAATCTGCTATTACTCTATCGTTGTCAGGGCACAAATGTATTACATTTCATGTTTCTGTTATTCAATCTTCTTCTTAGTTGGTTCAATAGGTACATGTTCCTTCACTGTTGGCCTGTTCTACCAACATCACTCATTTATCTCGATCCACAATGTGGGTGATAACCATGTTTAATTATTTGAGCTAAAACACAGTGCATTGTCTTTCAACAATTCTTAGATTCTTGGATTTTGTTGTCCATGACGTGTTCGTTACTTAACTAAATATCACTATTACATTAACGACTCGGAACACTACATTTTTTATAAGTAAAAGCATAAAGTTTTACCTTACAGCCTGAACCGGTTTTCTCCTTTAAAAGGCTTCTTCAGAGGCTGCCGCTGGTAGCGCTGTCCGTCTTGTTGTGGGTGACGGAATCGAATTTTGAAAGATCGATGCTATGTGTGTGTGGGGTGAGATATGTTCGAATAATGCGTGCGGTTTGAATTGTGTCTGTTCATTTAGGATGTCATTTTTATTTGTTTTTGTGTGTTTGTATATTTCCAATTGTTCTAGAGTGTCTAGTTTTCGGCCTTTTGTGTGTACGTATAGAATGTTCATGTTATTGTCGATGTTTTTATATGTGTGGTTTGCTTCAATGAGGTGGTTTGCAAAGGTAGATTCCGTAGTGGAGTGGAGTGCCTTTGTGTGATCAATGTATCTCTGTTTGAAGCTACGTCCTGTCTGGCCTATGTAGAATTTATTGCAATTTGAGCAATTTAGCTTGTAAACACCGGGTAGATTGAATTTGTTTTGTGCTTTGTGTGTGTGTATTGATATTGTGTGTTCTGTTTTGTTAGTAGTTTTGTAAGCGATTCTGTATCCTGCTTTTTTGAATTTGTGGGCTATTTTTTCAGTTTGTTTGTTGATGTATGTTAGTGTTATGAATTTGTTGTTTTCTGTCTTTGTCTGTTGTTTGTTTTATGTAGGAGTTTACTGACTATTGTTCTGTCATATCCGTTAGATTCTCCTAGATATTTTATCGTGTTTAGTTCGTCTTTGTAGTCTTTTTCATCTAAGGGGATGTTGTTAAGTCTATGTATCATAGTTCTGAAGGCAGCTAGTTTGTGTTGTATTGGGTGATTGGAGGTGTTGTGTATTAGTGTGTCAGTTGTAGTTGGTTTTCTGTATATACTGAATTTGTGCCTGTGTTCTAGTTTTGTGATGGAGAGGTCTAAGAAGTTTATGGTATTGTTGTGTTCATATTCAGCAGTAAAGGTTATGATTTTATGTATTTTGTTTATATGCGTTAGTAACTGTTCACATTGTCTTTTGTTTCCCCTGTATAGTAGCCCAAGACAGGCTACAGTCCAAATGTACAAATTCACAATTTTGAAGGTTAGAAAAATTGTTGCTCACATAACATTCAACAAAACATGCCTAAACAAATCAATAACACCAAAATACGCCCAAATCAAAATTAAACACAACAACCAGGCCGCTCAAATAACACAAAAATCGCACAAAGGACATACATAAAAGAATCCATAAAACAGCTATATAAGAAAAAACACGCTCTCAACCGTAAAGCACTAACGCTACACCTACAGATCGCCAACATATACGGACACAATTACATGACTGAACTAATACATCATACGAATGAATGGACAAAAAACAAATACATAACATACAGACAAAACACGACAGAAAAATAAAAAACCTGACACCAATCAACACAAATATAATTCCCTCACACAAATTCTACCCACATACAATAAACCTCACGAACGTCACACTCACTAAAAACGAACAAACACTCCTTGATAAAGGCCTAAAACATAACATACATTACAAACCAAACACTAACAAAATTCATAGTTGACACTGAAACAAATATACAAAACACAGCACCAGAACATCAAGACACACTAAGACATAATATAAACAATATAATAGGAGCACATAAGACACCAGACAACAACAACCACAACGCAGAAATACACACAGCCATCAAACTGAGGGAAAAGGCACACAAACACAACATCACATTTGTAAAAGCAGACAAAGGCAACATGACTGTAATCATCCCCACAGACAACCTACACAAAAAAGTACAAAACTTCATGGAACAGAACAACATCACAGAACTAAAACACGATCCCATCGACAGATACCAAAACACAGTAAAACAACTAGTCAACAAAGCCAAACACATAATGACACACAAACAAAAGCCCTACATGAAACAAATCCGACCATCAGCCCCTACCCTCCAAGCGCTTCCCAAAATCCATAAAGAAGATATTCCGATCCACCCCATTATCAACTACCGTAATGTCCCTGCACACAAACTCGCAAAATATCTAGACAAAATTATCAGACAACACACACAACTAGACAACAACATTGCAGTAAAAAACAACACAGACCTAGTAACAAAAATAAAAGACATACACATCCCCCATAATGCCACATTAGCCTCCTTTGACATTAAAAACCTGTACACAAACATCCCCATCTCTGAAACAATCACCATCCTACAAAACAAACTCAAACAGAACAACACACCAGACAAACTTATCAACGAAATAACAGAAACACTGAACATTATCACAAAACAAAACTTCTTTACTTATAACAATAAATACTACACACAGAACGATGGCTTACCCATGGGCTCCCCCATATCCAGCATTCTAGCAGAAGTCTTCCTCCAACACTTAGAAAAAACAAAAATAGGCACAAACAATGACAGACACTCACATAAAATACTATATTGGCACAGATACGTTGATGACATTCTAATACTATACAGGGGAAACAAAAGACAATGTGAACAGTTACTAACGCATATAAACAAAATATATAAAAACTTAACCTTTACTGCTGAATACGAACACAACAATACCATAAACTTCTTAGACCTCTCCATCACAAAACTAGAACACAGGCACAAATTCAGTATATACAGAAAACCAACTACAACTGACACACTAATACACAACACCTCCAATCACCCAATACAACACAAACTAGCTGCCTTCAGAACTATGATACATAGACTTAACAACATCCCCTTAGATGAAAAAGACTACAAAGACGAACTAAACACGATAAAATATCTAGCAGAATCTAACGGATATGACAGAACAATAGTCAGTAAACTCCTACACAAAACAAACAACAGACAAAGACAGAAAACAACAAATTCATAACACTAACATACATCAACAAACAAACTGAAAAAAAAACCCACAAATTCAAAATTCAGGATACAGAATCGCTTACAAAACTACTAACAAAACAGAACACACACTATCAAAACACACACACAAAGCACAAAACAAATTCGATCTACCCGGTGTTTACAAGCTAAATTGCTCAAATTGCAATAAATTCTACATAGGCCAGACAGGACGTAGCTTCAAACAGAGGTACATTGAACACACAAAGGCACTCCACTCCACTACGGAATCCACCTTTGCAAACCACCTCATTGAAGCAAACCACACACATAAAAACATCGACAATAACATGAACATTCTACACGTACACACAAAAGGCCGAAAACTAGACACTCTAGAACAACTGGAAATATATAAACACACAAAAACAAATAAAAAAGACATCCTAAACGAACAGACACAATTCAAATCGCACGCATTATTCGAACATATCTCACCCCACACACACATAGCATCGATCTTTCGAAATTCGATTCCGTCACCCACAACAAGACGGACAGCGCTACCAGTGGCAGCCTCTGAAGAAGCCTTTTAAAGGAGAAAACCGGTTCAGGCTGTAAGGTAAAACTTTATGCTTTTACTTATAAAAAACCTACTGTTCCGCATCGTTAATGTAATAGTGATATTTAATTCTTAGATCTTACTCTAAGGAGTGCCCCCTCCCACATGGTATGTGTAATGGTTTCTTTCTGTCCTGCAGTATTCTGTTCTCAACCCCCCCTCCTCCCATCATGATAGCCTAATAATGAGATGAAGCCAAGATCTCTATAAGCTGCATACATACTATTATCTGTTTTCCTCATATTGGACATATAATTTCCCCAGACCTTATCTTTCACATCTGGCCAACAGACTGCTGCCAAAATTATTAAGGGTCCACGTCTGTCTTATTTACAAAACATCTTATGTATTTTAAACTTAGTTAACATTTCTTGTATGCAATACTTTAGTAAACTAATATTATTAGATTTGTTCGTTGGCATAGCCAATCAGAGGACTCATGGGGCTGCACAGAGCTCTCATCAAAAATTAAGAATTTAACCAATGTATAGTTATATGTTGTTTGCAAAGGATAACACAGAAATATTATACTACAAGTAGATCAGCATAAGAGAAACGAAGCAGAAGAAATAAGGAAAATAAACTCATTCCAATTATTCAACAGGTGGGTTTTGTGGAAGGCAACAATTAGGGTTATCTATGAGAGAACTCATTGATTCACAATGAATCGAGTTGAATGAATCAGATGAGAATGATAGAAATTTTTGATCCCTTCTGTAGTACAGAGCACACATATTTTGAGGACAATATTTTGACAGAACAGTTGAAGGCAAATAATGTGAGTCTGGATTTTCAAAATTAAATAACTGAAATTTTCAGTTTAACTTCTTACTGTGTACAGGTGTTAGCTAATAACTTTTGGTGAAAGGAAAGTCGAAAAATAAATGTTTACTAAAGAGTTTAATACAGGCACTTTGGCACTTAAACTTTCTACATAGTGAATAGATTATTTTTTATTTCCTCCTGTGACAGGTTCATACATTATATTGTTTTACTGAGTATTAGACACAGTTTTCTGTGTTGTGTACCAACCTCTTTTAGGTCACCAGAGATCTCTTCTTATACCAACTTCTTTCTCTAATAATTAGAGCTTATTATTACTATTAATACCATTTACTTTCTTGTTATTTTCCTTTCAAACGTTTTAAGTTTTTTCTTCTTTGCTTGTGAAGCACACTGTATTTTAGTGCATACTTCACAATTAAAGTAAAGTAGGCTATGTGTCCAGTTTGTATTCTCTCTCTCTCTCTCTCTCTCTCTCTGGGTTACCAGCCTGTAGACTGGTTGGCAGCAGAACCAGTGGGTAGTAGAACAAGATGAAGACCCCGAAGTAGATTCAAAAATCAGATAGAGGAGGACCTCAGAAAGCTGAACATAAGAAACTGGAAAGCCAGGGCACGCAATTGGGAAGAATGAAGTTGACTCTTGGAGCAGGCCAAGACCCACCAACGGTTGTAGATGATGACGATATGTCACCAATTACCCTGCTCCTCTCATTATTTCCATCTACTATATCTGAAGCAGCAATCAATACTATAATTTCCGACACATATTGCAACAATACGAGCATAGGCTGTAATGCGCATATATAATATAAAATAAATATTTAATTTAATTTTAATGATATATAATAGACGAACAGGTGTGAGATTGGAAGCTGGCATTCAAGCAGGAATCGGCAGATAAACATCACGCGATTACCACTGCATACGTGTACACAAGTAAATAGTGTGTGTGCGTGAAGCCTGTTTGAGCCTGAAAATTTGCAACCTCACCCCAAGTCAATGCTAAATTAAGAATATATTTAATATTAAGCAAACCATAAATGTTAGCGAGAAGGTAAAAACTTCTAAAAATGCGTAAAAATCAAACTCAAGTGCAGTGCGAATTCTACGTAATTCGGACAATCAGTGCTAATTCTGTGCGATTTTTAAAGCATTATAATTACACTAGTGATGCGGTCATCATGATAATTGCACATCACATAGGTCATTAAATTAGACAATATTTTATCGCCGTGAAATCCGCGTTAAACAGTGCGATTGGCGAAAAAGTGCAAAAATGTAAAATATGACAACAGTGGGGACTATCACGCCATGGTTCAACTGTCGACAGGCTAATTCCTGAATCGACAGCTGCAGTTTTCTTGGTGAATATAAATACAAGCCCAGGAGAGCTAATCTCTCTCTTCTAACAGTCTTCATTCGTGGCAGAACGCTATGTCCGTCAGAGACACGAAATTTTAATTACTTTGGACAGAGTTAGACAATATGTCTAACACCAATAAGACTTTTTGTTAATCATAACTTATACAGTATTACGATCAATATTTTGAATTAAAATAGTAATGGAAAACAGTAGTTAAAAAGTACCATAACAAAGAAATCATCAGATGTCTACAAGTGGTCTACATCTAAGAGCATTACTCCAGACCGAGGACAAGAGCACTACATGGCATAAATTCCAGACGTAAAGGACGAGTCATCGGACTTCCGAGAGGACCCGGAGGAAGAGGAAAGGATCCAGGACTTCATGACTATGCAGGATTCACAACATCAAGGACTCAGGACCAGGAGAGGGTATGCTGAGGAACCGCTACAATTCAGGTGAAAGAAGCCATGTATTCCTCATAACAAAAGACTTAATCAAAGATTGATAAACATTGTCAAAAGAAAGACAATAATTTCAAAAAAAAGTGTAATTTATAACTTATAAATACAAATGTCTTGTATAAAAATTATAGCATAATTTTTGAATTAATAATTTATTGAAAATATTTTAAATTTAAATTGTAGAGCAATTATGAAAGCATAATTTTTGAATTGATAATTTATTGAAAATATTTTAAATTTAAATTGTAGAGTAATTATGAAAGCATAATTTTTGAATTGATAATTTATTGAAAATATTTTAATGTACATTTGAAAGAATCAATTAGATTTGTTCAAAGAATGAACAAATAGTTAACTTAGTTAAATATTTTATAATGAAAGCACACATTCAGACTGAATAGTCCAGACAGTATAACATAATGAAGAAATGTTTTTAATTAAAATTAATAATATCATATCTATGATATAAGATTTATGTTGGTGATGAGATTACAACAAACAAAGAAACTTTGAAACCATGTATAATGAATATCCTATGACGAAGTAATCATTATTTGTATATTATTATCTCTTGATATGTTTGTTTAAATTAATAAATGGGAACATTTTGAATTTCCTAAAAAAACTACCATTATTATAATTACGCCTGAACGCCTAAATACACGTACATGTTGTTAGAAATGTTATTTACTGTTGTATAATTTTGTCGCTCATGAGCATGCGCCCGACACACTTACATTTAATAACGTTGTACCGTTGTATAAATTGTTGCCCGTCAACGTGTGGCACGACACGCCTACATTTAATAAATAAATGTATGCTCTATTGTTAAATATGTGCATAGGATTTATGTATAATAATTGATGTGTATTAATGAATATTTTTATGTGTTTAATTTTGTTGTGTATATTGTATTGTAATAATGCAACTGGCGCCCACCCCAATAAACAGGTGTAATTATAATATACGTAGATAAAAATAAATAATAATAATAATAATAATAACGAAACAATAAATAAATAAAACTAATAAGTCAGTTCCATAAAAATAATATTCTAAAATATTATAAATAAATATTTTAATAATTATTCAACATGGCAGAACCAGGAGGGTTGAATCTAGAAGCTTTTAAAAATTCGATACTAGCAATGATGGACGAATTAGTCATAAAACAAGCCAAAAAATTTAAAGAAGAGTTAAAAGACGAGAATATCAAGCAAATAAAAAAATAGATGAAATAAATACCAAACAAACAGAAAGTTTAGAAAATAGATTAGAACAACAGTTTGAGAATTCTAAACAAGAGACTATAAGAATAACTGAAAGTTTGGAAGAATTGAAGAACGGTAATCTTGAAATAAAACAAAGGATAATAGACAGTAATGCACAGTTAACCGAAAAAATTGTTGATACCAACTTACATATTGACACTCTTAGAAAAGATATATGTGAAGTAATTGGTAAACAAACAGAGCTAATATGTGAAAGGATGGTATGGGAAGAAATCATAATAGTTGAAAATACGTTCGTAATTAATAACGATAATCATAAAGAAGTAATTAACATTAAGGAAGAGAAGAAATAAAGGTTAATAAAATGTACCTTATTAATAGCGATATCCCAATTGTGACACACACACACTAGTAAAGCACATAATTATAAGGTATACACTTAAGACACCACACTTACGGAGGTAAATATCACGGTAGGCCTAATGAGAAATCAATATTTTGAATTAAAATAGTAATGGAAAACAGTAGTTAAAAAGTACCATAACAAAGAAATCATCAGATGTCTACAAGTGGTCTACATCTAAGAGCATTACTCCAGACCGAGGACAAGAGCACTACATGGCATAAATTCCAGACGTAAAGGACGAGTCATCGGACTTCCGAGAGGACCCGGAGGAAGAGGAAAGGATCCAGGACTTCATGACTATGCAGGATTCACAACATCAAGGACTCAGGACCAGGAGAGGGTATGCTGAGGAACCGCTACAATTCAGGTGAAAGAAGCCATGTATTCCTCATAACAAAAGACTTAATCAAAGATTGATAAACATTGTCAAAAGAAAGACAATAATTTCAAAAAAAAGTGTAATTTATAACTTATAAATACAAATGTCTTGTATAAAAATTATAGCATAATTTTTGAATTAATAATTTATTGAAAATATTTTAAATTTAAATTGTAGAGCAATTATGAAAGCATAATTTTTGAATTGATAATTTATTGAAAATATTTTAAATTTAAATTGTAGAGTAATTATGAAAGCATAATTTTTGAATTGATAATTTATTGAAAATATTTTAATGTACATTTGAAAGAATCAATTAGATTTGTTCAAAGAATGAACAAATAGTTAACTTAGTTAAATATTTTATAATGAAAGCACACATTCAGACTGAATAGTCCAGACAGTATAACATAATGAAGAAATGTTTTTAATTAAAATTAATAATATCATATCTATGATATAAGATTTATGTTGGTGATGAGATTACAACAAACAAAGAAACTTTGAAACCATGTATAATGAATATCCTATGACGAAGTAATCATTATTTGTATATTATTATCTCTTGATATGTTTGTTTAAATTAATAAATGGGAACATTTTGAATTTCCTAAAAAAACTACCATTATTATAATTACGCCTGAACGCCTAAATACACGTACATGTTGTTAGAAATGTTATTTACTGTTGTATAATTTTGTCGCTCATGAGCATGCGCCCGACACACTTACATTTAATAACGTTGTACCGTTGTATAAATTGTTGCCCGTCAACGTGTGGCACGACACGCCTACATTTAATAAATAAATGTATGCTCTATTGTTAAATATGTGCATAGGATTTATGTATAATAATTGATGTGTATTAATGAATATTTTTATGTGTTTAATTTTGTTGTGTATATTGTATTGTAATAATGCAACTGGCGCCCACCCCAATAAACAGGTGTAATTATAATATACGTAGATAAAAATAAATAATAATAATAATAATAATAACGAAACAATAAATAAATAAAACTAATAAGTCAGTTCCATAAAAATAATATTCTAAAATATTATAAATAAATATTTTAATAATTATTCAACATGGCAGAACCAGGAGGGTTGAATCTAGAAGCTTTTAAAAATTCGATACTAGCAATGATGGACGAATTAGTCATAAAACAAGCCAAAAAATTTAAAGAAGAGTTAAAAGAGGAGAATATCAAGCAAATAAAAAAATAGATGAAATAAATACCAAACAAACAGAAAGTTTAGAAAATAGATTAGAACAACAGTTTGAGAATTCTAAACAAGAGACTATAAGAATAACTGAAAGTTTGGAAGAATTGAAGAACGGTAATCTTGAAATAAAACAAAGGATAATAGACAGTAATGCACAGTTAACCGAAAAAATTGTTGATACCAACTTACATATTGACACTCTTAGAAAAGATATATGTGAAGTAATTGGTAAACAAACAGAGCTAATATGTGAAAGGATGGTATGGGAAGAAATCATAATAGTTGAAAATACGTTCGTAATTAATAACGATAATCATAAAGAAGTAATTAACATTAAGGAAGAGAAGAAATAAAGGTTAATAAAATGTACCTTATTAATAGCGATATCCCAATTGTGACACACACACACTAGTAAAGCACATAATTATAAGGTATACACTTAAGACACCACACTTACGGAGGTAAATATCACGGTAGGCCTAATGAGAAACGTAGTAAATTATTTATACGAAATACTATGCAAACTTGTGATAAATATGATGTTAGGTATACGCATGAGAAGTATAAAGCAAACGATAATAACAATAATTATAACCGTAATTATAAAAATCATGGTAAGTATAATTATAAAAGATACAAAGAGAGAGAAAAGTCGCGCACAGCTGGTCAGGTACAGTAGTATTAAATAGACATGAAGCAACGCGCATGTTGTAGTGGGGAGAAGTCAGGAGCGGTGGAAGCTACGAGGAGGAAAATGTCTACTAACGCAGTTGAAAATATCGGCCTACTCTCTCAATTGTGAATGAGACGCATGTGTGAGATGAGTAATCTATTTTGAGACGGATTAACTTTTTATACCTATTGTGCCGAAGTTACGCATCTAATTAAAGATGAAAGAAAAGTAAAATTTACGTTTTTCCCTGTAAAAGTACTAAAATTTAAAAACTGATATAGCTTATAATGACAGCTGAAATAAAGCAGTTATACTTCCTTGTCGATTCACAATAATTTACTTTTTATTAGTTTTATAACTTTATTTACTTAATTTTGTATTGTCTATGCATTCTTATGATGCTTTCAATTGTTTATTTTTAATTTGTAACGTTTTTATGGGTTTATTGTTTTCTACACTTCATTAGCTACATTTTTAACTATATTACCAAATGTACCCAACTAAGTTTTATAGCCCTACCACACGCACACATACACACACACACACACACATATGTAACTTACTTTTTACTAACTTACCTAACTTTTTACTAACCAATTATTCTTATAATTTTCAAATTGAATTGTTTTGTTATTCTTTTAATTGTTTTTAAGGTTTTTACAGTTTAGTACGTTTTATATTTAATTCACTACTTTTTTACTAAATACTAAAAATTTGGTTGTAGGTAAGTTTTGATTTCGATTACGACACGACCAGACAGTAAACGTGGACATTTTTTAAAACGAAACAAGCGTCAGACACAACAGAAAGAGACAATGTAATAAAGCTTTCACACAGTTATAAAATGTTTAATACTGCCATTATTTTGTAAACAGTGACTTGGCGTGTTGTGTCTGTTGCAATGTTTCTCCAAAGTCGAGCCTAGACATCAACAATAGTTGTACATTTTGGAATGTGTACACGTTACGATTCACGAAAAAACGTAGTAATATATTATGATCCACATTGCTCTGGCATCTTAATTTGTTTGAGTAAGTAACATCAACAACAGATGCGAAATACTGCGTGTGTTTTTTTAAACAAGCAGATGTAAACTATCCATAAATAACAGGAGAGACAATATTAATGCAACAATTAGACTAAAACTATTTAAGTAATATAGAGCTCATTTACTTACGTGCAATTACAATTATTTAGGTCAGTTCTTCCACCTCACTAATATTTCCGTCACTGTTACTATCACTATCACTATCACTATCACTCAAATCGTCTTCACTGCTGCTATCCCGTCCAACATTAATTTCTAAACGATCTGTCACAGTATCCATTATTTGGTCCGATCTCACGTAATCGTTTTCAATTTTCATGACGTGGTCACATCTTGATCTCCAGTCTGCGGGAGAAATACAATCAAATTCTGTTTTCGCCAAGTTTATGACACTGTCTACAGAAAAATGCATGTTCTTTCTTTTAACACGCTCCTTCACGGTTGCCCAAATCAGTTCAATAGGATTAAGATCTGGGTGGTAGGGTGGAAGTCGTAAAACGGAATGTCCATGGTTTGCCAAAATAGCATCTATTTTAGAAGTTTTGTATGTTGGTTTATGTTGCTTGATTAGTGCATAGAGCTCAGGTTTTAACATAGATGGACTACAAGGAATGTTATGGTTCTGTAACCAGTTAATCATGTCTCCCTTTTTTGTTAATGATGTTGGAGGTGGATTTAATTGTACATTGTGGTAGGGGGCATTGTCTATTACTACTACACTGTTCTTATTCAAGTTCGGTATAAGCATTTCACTCTACCCACTTTTCATAATTTTCGTAGTTCATGTCGTTGTGATAATCGCCTTTTTTGAAACCCGATTTAAACATTAAGAGAGCATTTGATACAAACCCAGTTTCGCCACCAGCATGAACTACAACCACCCGCTGTCCTTTATTTATTGGAGTTTTTAGGCCACTTTTATCACTGTCTGTCCACGTTTTTGTAACTGACATTGAACTGTGAAAATAGGTTTCGTCCGTGTACACTATGGGCCGCCGTTCTCCTCTGTACTGCTGTATTTTTCTTATAAAATCTACTCTTAAGTTTATAATGTCATGTTTCTCTATTAAAAGTTTTCTACTGTTTTCAGCACGTTTCCACCGAAATCCCATTTGTCGAATAATTTGTCTAAGACTAAATACACTACCATTATAATTAATTCGTTCTCGTAAAATTCTTAAAATAACTTTTAATGTTGGTCTTTCCCCTTCCGTTGTGTGACAGTCGTGAATAATTCGTCGAATAGTACACTTGTCAAAATAGTCTATGTCGGTTTTTACTTTTTTTCTTGGACGTTTTTTATGGGGAGTGCTGAAAGATTTTGTATCACCCGTATACGTGGATGCTTCTTTAATAATTCTAAAAACACTACTTAGTGACACACCACATGCCTGAGCTACCCGTTCCTGTAAATTTTCTTTCTGATGTTTCTTTGCCTTCAGATTTCATAAACTTGTAAACATTATAAATTATTTTCCGACTCTGACTATGTATGACTTTCCTTTGCACAGAAGTCGACGGTGAACCAGACTGATCCATTTCACTCGACAAACCAGAAAAAAAAGCAAACTACATAAATGAAATTAAACGCTACATTTTTATGAATACTGATGTTTTTTGAAAAGTACGCACATAATAATCTCCACAGCCGTCTGGAAGGCAACTGAGTTTTGTTTCTCTGCTGACGCATGCGCATTACATAACCTGCGCTGTTAGCACGAAAATGGTTGATTCATGTCTAGCAAACTTTACTGTAGGTGCACTAAGCCAAACTAATGAGAGAGAGAGAGAAATGTTTGTAAAGAGAGACAAAAGGGAGATTTTGTATGGTCAACAGGTAAGATGAAATCGTTACCCTATGAACAGGTGACTTCCACGGTCAAACCAGATGTTGCAGCAATACAATGGAATACTGACTACAAAGGAACAACAAATTTCCTGTGTATGTACAAAACAATTGCTGTTAAACTAAGGAGGGGTGTAATATCAAACGACACACCGAACTCAATACCTGAATGGAATGAATAAGTATTTTAAAAGAAAAATATTACTGTTAATTATTAATAATAAGAAAAAGGCGTTAAAATAATAAGAAATAATATGTGTAAAAAGATAAAAGATTAACTACGAAATGTTATTTATTAAGGTTATGATTGCAAATAAAAAGAAATGTTAGTGGAAAGAAATATAAGAAAATGTCAAAGAATTAAATAATAAAGAATGTTATGCTAAATAAAAGTATGTACAAAGAAAGGTAAGAAATGTATTATAAATGGTAAGGAATGTTAGTATTCAATGTATAAGAATGGCAAGGAATGTAATGTGTTGAAAGTAGTATAAGGAATGATTGTAAAGGAATGTTATTATCAATGTTGTTATTAATATGGAGAAAGTATTAGAGAGGAGAAATCAATGCTATAATTGTCAGAACGGCTGATCAAGCAAAAACTTCACACTTAATGGAGATACAAGGACACAGAAGAAAGCGAGAGTGAAAAGTCAAAAGGGCAGAGACTACTTAGAAATTAGGACTACGAGTAAAATATTGTTATTTTCTAAGGCAGTTCATCTGTAACCGGTCATGTGGCACACTACAAAGCTGAAAGAGTATTCTGTTACGGAAGTGTATTTCAAGTAAGAATGAAGAAAATTATTAGCGATCAGAAAGGTAATGTTAAAGAATGTAATAAAAGGTAATGAAGGTTAATGTAGTATATAAGTAATGTAAGAAAGGTTAAGAAAGATAAAGAATGCTCATGTAAGAAAAAGGTTAAGGAACGAAGGTAGGAATGTATAATTAAGATAATGTAAAATGGCATAATATTGTTTGAAGAATGCCATAATATGTTAAGATGCAAAATGTTTATCAGTGCAAGAATGAAGTTCACTCAGAAAGTTTTACACGTAAAAATAAATAGGTCAGTGGAACCAGATTAAAGGAGAACAATGGGAAGAAGCACCTACGCTTATGCATTGTTAGCAACTCGTAGGGAGGGGAGATAGGAACTAGACTTGTTTTACCCTCCAACTAAGGGAATTTGAACAATTAATATTAATTATCATGGATAGTAGTGTATAAATAAAAATATATATATAAGTAATATGAAATATAAAAATATAAGATGTCTAATATAGAAAAAAATATTTATTAAATAAATTTATTAAAATTTGTTTTACCAAGTAGAGGAATAATGTGACAATACAAGCATAGGCTGTAATGCGCATATATAATATAAAATAAATATTTAATTTAATTTTAATAATATTGTTATAAGACGAGTACGTGCGTCTCGTTCGTGTCATGCAATGAAACCAATTTGTTAATAGGAACAGGTATGATACTCTGTCTCTCCTCTCTTCGGTCATGTCAATTTAATTCAATTTTTTAGATATCTGGAGTTGGGGAATATAGTAATTTCGTTAACTAATATTAGCTTATCTTTCTAAGTAAAATACTAGTGTTAGTGTGATTGTAACTTAAGTAATTATTGTTTTATTCTATAATTTCGCTCAGCCCTAGTATACCTCGAAGAGAATTACGTAAATTTCGTGTTTTATTGCTCTTCTCTTTGGTGTCGGAGAATTCCGCAACAAGCGCTGCAGTTCCGGGACAACGAAACTTATAGGTTAATTCACTGTTTACGTTAACCAATTATTATGTACTTAGTTACTTTTTTATTCCCAACTCATTAAATAATACCCCAAATAATAAGATTTTGCAACTATACAAGGTTTCTTTATTTATTCACTCCGTTAACATTAACTAAGACAGTTTCCAATTGGCATACAAAAAGGCTATAGATTGCGTGAATCGATTATTGTTCAGTCCAATACTTTATTTTATATTCAGTTATATAATTTGTTTTTGTTTATAATTAACTTAATTCAGGGTGTGAAGGTTCTTGTAACTGTGGGGAAGATTAAAAATACATGGATAAGAATGCAAGATTTACAAATTTGAAGTGTTGTGTTGTTAATATGATTTATACATTTATAATTTACCAGACTAGAACGAAGCAACTCGAGTAGGCAGTTGGCTGATAACCTCGTCGCTCAAAATGGATATGTTGTTCGAGATTCCTTTCTTCGGTTCAAATGAATGGAATTCTTGTCCTGGTCACCTCGGAAATACAGCTCCCTGGGTTTATTTACGGCCAGACTGGTGGTCCTTCTGCAAATTCTGGATCCAAATACGTTCTTCTATCGTTTGAAGTAATTAGTGATGTTCCGTGTATTTAAAAGGTTATGAGTTCCAATGTGGTGTATATTATTTGTTGTGACACAGTTGACTCTTTGTAGTGGTTTTAATATATCGTTAATTCTTTTCTGGTATAGGACAATTCAAGTCCTTCCTTGTGGAACCCAGTTATTTATTTTTATTGTGATACTGTACTATGATCTCATTTGGTTAAACTTTGCTGGCATAAGTCAAGAAGATTATCATTAGAATTTTGTGGATTATAATTGTATCAAAATAATTTAGAATATTCTAATTACATTAAACATTTCTTGGGTTTTTTAATCTCATCACGTTCAGATCATAAAAGGCAATAATTGAAATCAACAACTTCATACATTACTGTTGTCCTTAGCAACACATTATTTTTCTTCCTTCTCAATGTTTTGTATATAGTTATTATTTCATATATTTTTCGTCCATTCCTTATTAATCTTCTATCATATCGGAATATAACTTTACCTATCGTTTGTTTACTATTTTCTACATATATTCTGCTGGTTTTTTTATCTTAGTCTGTTTCTTTTATATTTATTACTTTTTCGATATCAAACGTTATCAATCGATATCATGGCATTGTGGCATTATCATAATTTGTTTAAATTGAGGTGGTTTATTATATATCATTACTTATCAAATGTTTTTCCTAGCTCTTTGAACCGTATTCATTAATTATTATTAACTTCCGTACCTAACCTTTATGTTATGAGTGGTTATATAGTGTTATTGGCTGTTAGGCCTTTTATTGTATATAGACCTACCTTTGTTTATAACTGGTGAACAACTATAGCCCTTTTACATAAGTTCATACATATAATAAAATCTTAACTATTAACATTTACACAAATAATTATTCTTTTCATAACTAATAACAATTTTATCTTGATCTATGGATCACATATAAGAAAATTGAGATCCATTAA
The DNA here is from genome assembly GCA_034769895.1 of Magicicada septendecula. Classification (NCBI taxonomy): domain Eukaryota; kingdom Metazoa; phylum Arthropoda; class Insecta; order Hemiptera; family Cicadidae; genus Magicicada; species Magicicada septendecula. The sequence continues at coordinate 508,758,385 of CM068369.1, read as the reverse complement.
CACTAACTAACTGCTTCCCACATCCTTCTATAACAGTAATTGAATAATACATTTTGCTTCATTACTTTCCATTAACTCAACAAATAATTTGTATAACATAACATAAACTTTAACATAACATTCATCGTTACAAAATAATATCATTTAATTCATAATCCTTACTTACTATTGCTATAAGGTAAATTATTGTCTCATTTTTGTTTAATTTCATTGTCATTTACTTTGACATTTTCTGTACTAGTTTCTTTCTTACAATTCTCATCAGTATAATATTTATTTACTTTTCACTGAACATGGATTTCTTACTATTGTCTAATTTACAGGTTTGTTTATTATTGTTATTTCTACCTTGCATCCTTATTCATTTTTATATATAATTATAAATGTATTTATTAGATCTTTGTATTATCATGGGAGTTAAATATTGATTTACTCATTATTTTGTCAATATTCCATTTATGTAACATGGATGACTGCATTTCTGTTGCGTTACATATGCTCCCCCTCCTAAAAAAGTTTAGTTTACCTGAATGAAGTTTAGGTCAAATAAACTTGTCTTTTTCACATGCCTTTTCTTCATATCAATATTAATGGTTAACGATGGGATTCTCAATGTAACTTTGTTAGACTAGTATTCATAATTCTTTATTTAATAACATTTCATTATCTCTATTAACATTCTTGATCATATTTAATTTCTGTAAACAGTATTTGTTGATAGTTGGCTACAATATTCAATGATACTTTAGGTTCACATCTTTTCTACCTTTAATTACTGTAATTATTTCTATGTAAATATTTCTCAATTATTCTTCTGTCAGCTATTTTCCTTCTGTTTTCTTCGTCATACTCTTCTGGAATCTGAGGTCATTCTTGCAACGATTCTAATATTCCTTAAATATTTAATTTCCCTAACAATCCCTAATATTATCTTGTTGTTGCATCCTCTTCATTCACTTTATAATTTAATAATATATATAATACTTTCACTTATGAACTTACTGTTGTCACTTCCCAAACGTTTCGTGATGTTGTTTCTCTTCTTCAGTGGGTTTAATACTAACTGTCGATTACAGAATAACCGTTATGGAATGGAGTGTGTGGTGGGGGTTGATGGTGGGAAGGGATTGGCGCTGAGGTTCGAATTATGTGTGTGGATCAGTGTGTCAAATAGTGTATGTGATTTGTAATGTATCTGTTCATTTAATATGTTGTTTGGTTGTAGTGTGTGATATCTGTATATTTCAAATTGTTCAGCTGTGTTTAGTTTTCTACTTTTAGGTAAGTAGTGTAATATTTCCATGTTGTGTTCTATGTTTGTGTAACTGTGGTTTTCGTTATGTAAATGTGTGGCTGTAAATCCCAATACACATAAAATTGCAAACACATTTAGGAAACAAAATTATAAAGTAGCTTACAGAACCAACAACACCATTAGAAAACACATAAACAATACTAACAAAGACATTGACACATACAGCAAAACAGGGGTTTATAAATTAAATTGCAATGATTGCCAACAATTCTACATCGGCCAGACGGGAAGATCTTTTTCTTCCAGGTTTTCTGAACATTTAAAAGCCCTCACCACAAAGTACATACATTCCACATTTGCCACTCATTTGCCACTATCTTCATACTTTGTGATTCCATTTTATTTTCCTTAAACAATTTTTGATAATAATTCTGACAGTTATCATTTGTAATTATTTTTGTTTTTCTTTCTTGTTGTGATAATAACGCTAAGTATCTTCTTCATTTGTTCTTCTGATCTCAATATTTTCTAAATAGTAATTGGTTTGACTATTATTATTATTACTGTGTTTCTGAATAGTTACAGTCCTTAGCTCAACTATTATTTTTCTTATCTTATTTCATTATTTTGGCTGGTTATATTTCAATGAATTATGTTGATAAACATTTTTTCTCGTTTTCTTTAATATTACATTGGTCACAATTAATCGTTTATTGAGGTTGTTCTTTTCACTTGGCAATGCGGTAGGTATTTTAGGTCATATTATTCTTCTTATATTATTTTGCATAGGTATACTTGATATAAAAAACTTTTTATCTTGGGGTTCCATGATTCCTTATTCATAATATTGCTTCGTAGACGTGTAGTAATAATTCTGGTTTTCTTCTGTAATCTTGGGGTTTGTTATTAACTATTCTTAATACCTTTTTCATAACTATATTTTAATTCAGACTTACTTCATTTTGAATGATATGTTTTCTATTTATATAATATTGTTCAAAAAATTCTTTTTTATTTACAAGTGTTTTCTCTTCAAAATTGGTGATAAGTTGTTCTTATTTAGATTTAGAATTTATTGGATTTATTCATAATATTTCTTTATGGACTCCTGATTGTATGTTCCCTTAATCTTTTTCGTGACAGGGTTCATTATTTCATATGTATTGTTATTATTATTTTTTGTGATCACATATGGCCCAGTATATAATAATAATAATTTTTTAGTTATTCCTTCTAGAGTGCTGGGTAGCTCCCTGTTTCTTATTAATATTTTCTCGCCCACTTGTTACTTAATTGGTTTTGGATTATTCTTTTCATATTTCTTTTTCTTCATTTCCGCCTTTTCCATTATTCGGTTATAAAATTTAACGTTTTCAAACTGATATTCTGGGTTTGTTGGAAAATTTATGATATCCTGGATTTCCCTAGGTGGAAGCCTTTCAAACATAACGGTATAAGGGGTATTTTTGATGGATTGATGGTAAGATATATTTAAGAACTCTTCGGTCAGTGACTAGTATTCGTACCACCTTCTCTGTTGGTCATGACAGTAAGTTCGGAGTATTCTGCCAACTTCCCTCAATACCCGTTCTGCCGGATTGCTGCTGGGGTGGTATACTGAAGTCTTATATGTTCTAATGTTGTGTTTTAGAAGATTATTTCTCCATTTACTTCCCTTGAATTGCGTACCATGATCGGTGATAATAGATGACGGTTTACCAATCTCTGTTATGTAACGTCCAATGACTATTTCCAGAATTTTCTTGGTTGTGGCTCTGCTAATAGCATAGAGTTTAGTATATTTGGAAAAGTGATCAAAAATAATAATTATGAATTTATATCTATGGTTCCCTCCACTGCGTGGGAATGGTCCACATATATTCAGGAATACTTTCTCCAGCTTATATTTGGATATGATAGGGATCATGACTCCCTCCTTCTTATCATTGTTATGTTTAACCATCTGGCAGATGTGACATGCTTGGATTGATTTTTGCACCTTTCTGTTTATATTTTTTATGTACACTTGTTCTTCCAGGGCTTTGACGATTTTTATGGCTCCCATGTGTCCATATCGTTCATGGTAATCCAAGATCAATTTGTTTTCCATAGCTGTGGGAATTACTAATTTCCAGTGTATTTGATTAGGGGTAACTTTAATAAATAATCGATCATCATGTATACAGTAATATTTAGTAATAACGTCATCAGCATTTTGCACCTTCTGGCGTATGTTTATTAATTTGGGATCCGATTTTTGGTGTTGATTAATTTCATTTGTGATAATTTCTAAATCTTTCCTACTCTTAATGACATTGTACACCTTCGCAATCTGTTCCTTTTCTCCCTCGAACGATTGGTCTTGGATGTTTATTCGGGACAAGATATGTTCTTTCTTCTAGGTATATATTCCCAATCGATGCAATACTCTTGCAATGCAAGGACCCATCTAGTTAGCCGGCCATGACTAAGTTTACATCGTTTTAGAAATGAAATTGATTTATGGTCACTTCTTACGGTCACTGGGTATCCGAGTATGTAGGTTCTATACTTATTGCATGCGTACACTACACTTAGCAGCTCCTTCTCAGTAACGTTATAGTTGCGTTCGCAGTTGTTCAGCACTCTGCTGGCGAATCTGATTACCATGTGATGTCCTTCTTCATCTTCTTGATATAGAGTAGCTCCTAAACTAACATTGCTCGCATCACAATTTAAATAAAAGCGTTTGTCAAAATCAGGGTGGTACAATATAACCGTCTCTAGAAATTTCTTCTTGATTAATTGCAGAATTTTATCTTGTTCTGGTCCCCATGCCCATTTGTCTTTGGATGATAATTGTTTTTGAAATTTGGCAGTTATTTCCGAATAGTTATCTTGGAATTTTCGGTAATAGTTACAAATTCCAAGAAAGGATTGTAGCTGTTTTCTATTTTTTGGAGTAGGGAACAGTTGAATTGCTTCTATTTTTTCTGTTGAAGGTGTGATACCCTCCTCAGACAAATTAAAACCTAAGAACTTTACTTGGTTGGCGATAAATTTAGATTTATTCAGCTTGAGTGTTATGTTATTTTCGGACAATTTTCTCAGTACCTGTTCCACCTGCTCGCAATGTTCATCCCAATGTGAAGAAGTTATAAGTAAGTCATCTACACAGACCGTAGTGAATTGCAGTGTTTCTTGTCCCAATACTTGGTCCATGCATTTTACAAATATAGCAACAGAATTGATTAATCCGAAAGGTAGCCTTTTAAATTGATAGTTCCTTCCGTCAAAAAGGAACGCCATATATTTTCTACTATCTGGGTGTAGCTCAACCTGCCAGTATCCGCATACCGTATCCCAAGTACTGATGTATTTAATGCCGTGGAATTTCTTTAAGATTTCTTCGATTTCGCCCGGGGAAGTCCTATCGTTGATGATCATCTTATTTATTTCCCTAGCGTCCAGGCAAATTCTTACCTTTCCGTTCTTTTTCGGGATTGCCACTATGGGACTGGTATAGGGCGATTGACTGTATTCTATTATGTCATCCTGAATCATATGATTAATCTCGGCCCGGACTTCGTTTTTGATTGAATAAGCGATTGGGTAGGATTTTCTACGAAAGTCCACTGGTTCTTTAAAATTTATCACACACTGATATCCCTTTACTTTACCTGGAGCATTGGAGAATATGTGCTTGTATTTATTATATATTTGAATTAAATTTTTGGCCTGTACCTTACTTACTAGTCGACAAGTTTTTTCCCTTTGGAATTCTCGGATCTCTTCTAACTTACTCTGCCACAGTTCGGGATCGTCGTCCTCATATTGAATGACTTCTTGGATTTTATTTTTTTTACAAAAATAGCTTTTTATAGCCTGACATTTGTTATTAACTGGAACGGTTCTGCTAGCATCTACCAATTCGGCTGTCCATAATCCTTCTTCGGATGTTAAAGATATTATGCCTTTAGTAAGTCAATTACTGCGGAATGCTGTCGCAATATATCGCATCCAATCAATACATTGAACGGTAATCCCGTTGCGACCAAGAATCCTATTGGTAAGGTTATATTATTATTGGTAAGATCGAGCGATACTTGTTTTTCAACTGTTTTATTTTGCCGTCCACTGGCTCCGATAATTATCACATTATTAACAGGTAAGGTCGGTATAGGCAACTGGCTTTCTCGCTGTATTTTTTCCAGTTCAGTACTATCTATCAACGAGATGTTGGATCCAGTATCTATCATTATGGTAGATTGTACTCCATATAATTTTGCTGTTACATATATAATTTCATTATTACTATTACTGCATACATGCTTATTATCCTCTTCCAATAAATCATCTCTAATATTTTTTAAATAGTGGTTATTAATTATAGTTATGGTATTATTATTCTTAGTTTTATTTACAAGTCGTTGTTCCCCAAGATTACGGTTCAGTGAAGGGTATTAGTCATTTTTCACTGCCTCTATTAGTTTAAATGAGGGCTTCCCCCATCTTCTCTATTTTCATTTAAATTATAAGGTTGATTTTGTACAGGTTCAGTGCGGTCCTCTGCATTAGGTTCCACTATTCGATAATTTCTTTCAGGTTGATAGTTGTCTTCACGCCGGGACTGATTATAATGACTGTCATATCGGTGATTCCTTGGGTAATACCGTCGTTGATTGTTTTGAGGCCTGGAGTAAATATAATTAACGTTGTGCCTATAATTATTGGGTCGTCTGTCCCCATCTCCTCTGTTATTGCGACTATCGCGGTAATTATAAGGATTATTGCCACGATAATTATAATTCCTGGTATTATTATTCGAGTGATCGTTCTGTGTCCAATTTGAATTAACGTTCTGAGCGATCATTAACGATTGTGATCATTATTATGGGAATTGGTTGGTGGCTCGTTATTATGATACTTCTGATATTTATAATTTAACATTCTGTTTCTTTGCTATTGATTCTCGTGCTCATAATTCTCAAGGAATTTGGCCATGGCTGAAATCGTTTTGATTTGGCTACACATACGTGCATTTTTTATCCCTTCCTCATAATGGTAGGATAGTTGTATCACCAAACATTCTTCGGGAATTCTGGGCTCTAAATTCCGTGCCATACATACTTTTCCTAGAAAGTATGAAGTAGGAGACTGTCCTATGTTCGTTTCGTATCGGCCGTTACTCAAATTATTTCTAATCATGTTCTGGGTCGACTCCGACCAATATTTCTCTTTAAATTGTTTTTTGAATTCGGTCATGTCCAGTATATCCGGGCGCACCGCTGTCCACCAATTATCATAGGTATCTTTAAATGTCTCATCAATCATACCGCGTATAATACTCCAGCGATTTTCTCTGTTTCTTGCGATCATCTCTTCCAACCTCTTTAAAAATTCCATCGGATTACGCTTGTAATTACAAAAATTAATCGACTCCCGGTTCTCGTGGTTATGTGTATGACTATGTTGGCATGTCCTATCCCGCCATGAATCTACTTCTTCTTGTAACTGTAGTTTGCGTCTACTAATTTCCTCTATTTTATTTTTACTGGTATTAATTTGACCTTCCATATTGTTTAAATTGCCATATACTCTTTCGAGTCGTTCACCCATGCCAGTCTGTATTTGCGTAATCCCTTCCTTATTCTCTTCCCGTACCTGATGTACTTCGTTTTTAATTTGCTCATATTTTCCGACAGTTTCCTGTTGGATTTCTTCGACCATTATTTTACTCTCGATTTTTATGTCATTAATTTTATTTTGTAATTCCTCGCGAACCTGTACTACTGTTTCGTTAGTTTTTTCTAACCCTTCATTTGTTTTGGCTATTTCTAATTTTCTTTCCTCATTATTCTGGTCCACCTTCTGGTTAACTGTCACATGAATATTCTCAATTTTTTCATTAATCTGCCTTAAATTTTCTTCATGTATTTGTAGGATGTCTTCCTTCATTTGTTTTAAACCCTCATCATTCCTATCTAACCTTTCATGAATTTGGTTCAATCTTTCGTTATTCCTATCGAACTTTTCGTTCATTAGTTTTGAGGTTTCTTTAATTTCCTCATTTGTTTTATCAAATTTTTCCTCCAGTCTGAGTTTTCCTTATTTTCCTCATTTGTTTCCTTGAGTTTTCTTTAATTTCCTCTTTCATTTGTCTTATTAAAGTTTCATTGTTTTGTTGGCTTTGTTCTGCCATCAATTTCATCATCTCCTGCCAACTTGGTATTTCTCTGGCTCCCGCTTTATCTATTTGGTCCCCTTGGGCCTCTTCTTCCATTACTCCCTTTTCCTTGTCCGCAATTATTTCAGTTTCCGTTATTTCGTCTGTCTGTTGTTCCATTTCACTACCTGTTATTATTTCTATTTCCTGTTCTTGTTCACCTTCTTCCTTCTCAGTATCTTCTGCCCTCCTCTTTGATCTACCTCTGGTATCATACATTTTTATTCTCCCACAGTTGCCTGCTCTGGTTAAGTAATATTACTATAATTATAGTTACTTAACTCAAGCCCTACACTAGTTGAGCGCCAATTTGTTATATTAAACGACGTCTTGCGGGTTTCTCGTTCTTTCAGCCCCAACGTAGCTGGCGTCAATTTGTAATTGAACGAGTACGTGCGTCTCGTTCGTGTCACGCAATGTAAACCAATTTGTTAATAGGAACCGGTATGATACTCTGTCTCTCCTCTCTTCGGTCGTGTCAATTTAATTCAATTTTTTAGATATCTGGAGTTGGGGAATATAGTAATTTTGTTAACTAATATTAGCTTATCTTTCTAAGTAAAATACTAGTGTTAGTGTGATTGTAACTTAAGTAATTATTGTTTTATTCTATAATTTCGCTCAGCCCTAGTATACCTCGAAGAGAATTACGTAAATTTCGTGTTTTATTGCTCTTCTCTTTGGTGTCGGAGAATTCCGCAACAAGCGCTGCAGTTCCGGGACAACGAAACTTATAGGTTAATTCACTGTTTACGTTAACCAATTATTATGTACTTAGTCAGTTACTTTTTTATTCCCAACTCATTAAATAATACCCCAAATAATAAGATTTTGCAACTATACAAGGTTTCTTTATTTATTCACTCCGTTAACATTAACTAAGACAGTTTCCAATTGGCATACAAAAAGGCTATAGATTGCGTGAATCGATTATTGTTCAGTCCAATACTTTATTTTATATTCAGTTATATAATTTGTTTTTGTTTATAATTAACTTAATTCAGGGTGTGAAGGTTCTTGTAACTGTGGGGAAGATTAAAAATACATGGATAAGAATGCAAGATTTACAAATTTGAAGTGTTGTGTTGTTAATATGATTTATACATTTATAATTTACCAGACTAGAACGAAGCAACTCGAGTAGGCAGTTGGCTGATAACCTCGTCGCTCAAAATGGATATGTTGTTCGAGATTCCTTTCTTCGGTTCAAATGAATGGAATTCTTGTCCTGGTCACCTCGGAAATACAGCTCCCTGGGTTTATTTACGGCCAGACTGGTGGTCCTTCTGCAAATTCTGGATCCAAATACGTTCTTCTATCGTTTGAAGTAATTAGTGATGTTCCGTGTATTTAAAAGGTTATGAGTTCCAATGTGGTGTATATTATTTGTTGTGACACAGTTGACTCTTTGTAGTGGTTTTAATATATCGTTAATTCTTTTCTGGTATAGGACAATTCAAGTCCTTCCTTGTGGAACCCAGTTATTTATTTTTATTGTGATACTGTACTATGATCTCATTTGGTTAAACTTTGCTGGCATAAGTCAAGAAGATTATCATTAGAATTTTGTGGATTATAATTGTATCAAAATAATTTAGAATATTCTAATTACATTAAACATTTCTTGGGTTTTTTAATCTCATCACGTTCAGATCATAAAAGGCAATAATTGAAATCAACAACTTCATACATTACTGTTGTCCTTAGCAACACATTATTTTTCTTCCTTCTCAATGTTTTGTATATAGTTATTATTTCATATATTTTTCGTCCATTCCTTATTAATCTTCTATCATATCGGAATATAACTTTACCTATCGTTTGTTTACTATTTTCTACATATATTCTGCTGGTTTTTTTATCTTAGTCTGTTTCTTTTATATTTATTACTTTTTCGATATCAAACGTTATCAATCGATATCATGGCATTGTGGCATTATCATAATTTGTTTAAATTGAGGTGGTTTATTATATATCATTACTTATCAAATGTTTTTCCTAGCTCTTTGAACCGTATTCATTAATTATTATTAACTTCCGTACCTAACCTTTATGTTATGAGTGGTTATATAGTGTTATTGGCTGTTAGGCCTTTTATTGTATATGGACCTACCTTTGTTTATAACTGGTGAACAACTATAGCCCTTTTACATAAGTTCATACATATAATCAAATCTTAACTATTAAATTTACACAAATAATTATTCCTTTCATAACTAATAACAATTTTATCTTGATCTATGGATCACATATAAGAAAATTGAGATCCATTAACACTAACTAACTGCTTCCCACATCCTTCTATAACAGTAATTGAATAATACATTTTGCTTCATTACTTTCCATTAACTCAACAAATAATTTGCATAACATAACATAAACTTTTAACACAACATTCATCGTTACAAAATAATATCATTTAATTCATAATCCTTACTTACTATTGCTATAACGTAAATTATTGTCTCGTTTTTGTTTAATTTCATTGTCATTTACTTTGACATTTTCTGTACTAGTTTCTTTCTTACAATTCTCATCAGTATAATATTTATTTACTTTTCACTGAACATGGATTTCTTACTATTGTCTAATTTACAGGTTTGTTTATTATTGTTATTTCTACCTTGAATCCTTATTCATTTTTATATATAATTATAAATGTATTTATTAGATCTTTGTATTATCATGGGAGTTAAATATTGATTTACTCATTATTTTGTCAATATTCCATTTATGTAACATGGATGACTGCATTTCTGTTGCGTTACAATATATAATAGATGAACAGGTGTGAGATTGGAAGCTGGCTTTCAAGCAGGAATTGACAGGTAAACATCACGCGATTACCGCTACATACGTGTACACAAGTAAATAGTGTGTGTGCGTGAAGCCTGTTTGAACCTGAAAGTTTGCACCTCACCCCAAGTCAATGCTAAATTAAGAATATATTTAATATTAAGCAAACCATAAATGTTAGCGAGAAGGTAAAAACTTCTAAAAATGCGTAAAAATCAAACTCAAGTGCAGTGCGAATTCTACGTAATTCAGACAATCAGTGCTAATTCTGTGCGATTTTTAAAGCATTATAATTACACTAGTGATGCGATCATCATGATAATTGCACATCACATAGGTCATTAAATTAGACAATATTTTATCGCCGTGAAATCCGCGTTAAACAGTGCGATTGGCAAAAAAGTGCAAAAATGTGAAATATGACGAGAGTGGGGGCTTATCACGCCATGGTTCAACTGTCGACAGGCTAATTCCTGAATCGACAGCTGCAGTTTTCTTGGTGAATATAAATACAAGCCCAGGAGAGCTAATCTCTCTCTTCTAACAGTCTTCATTCGTGGCGGAATGTTATGTCCATCAGAGACACGAAATTTTAATTACTTTGGACAGAGTTAGACAATATGTCTAACACCAATAAGACTTTTTGTTAATCATAACTTATACAGTATTACGATCAATATTTTGAAATAAAATAGTAATGGAAAACAGTAGTTAAAAAGTACCATAACAAAGAAATCGTCAGATGTCTACAAGTGGTCTACATCTAAGAGCATTACTCCAGACCGAGGACGAGAGCACTACATGGCATAAATCCAGACGTAAAGGACGAGTCATCGGACTTCCGAGAGGACCCGGAGGAAGAGGAAAGGATCCAGGACTTCCGAGAGGACTCAGAGGACGAGGAAAGGATCCAGGACTTCATGACTATGCAGGATTCACAACATCAAGGACTCAGGACCAGGAGAGGGTATGCTGAGGAACCACTACAATTAAGGTGAAAGAAAGCCATGTATTCCTCATAACAAAAGACTTAATCAAAGATTGATAAACATTGTCAAAAGAAAGACAATAATTTCAAAAAAAAGTGTAATTTATAACTTATAAATACAAATGTCTTGTATAAAAATTATAGCATAATTTTTGAATTAATAATTTATTGAAAATATTTTAAATTTAAATTGTAGAGTAATTATGAAAGCATAATTTTTGAATTGATAATTTATTGAAAATATTTTAAATTTAAATTGTAGAGTAATTATGAAAGCATAATTTTTGAATTGATAATTTATTGAAAATATTTTAATGTACATTTGAAAGAAGCAATTAGATTTGTTCAACGAATGAACAAATAGTTAACTTAGTTAAATATTTTATATTGAAAGCACACATTCAGACTGAGTAGTCCAGACAGTATAACATAATGAAGAAATGTTTTTAATTAAAATTAATAAATCATATCTATGATATAAGATTTATGTTGGTGATGAGATTACAACAAACAAAGAAACTTTGAAACCATGTATAATGAATATCCTATGACGAAGTAATCATTATTTGTATATTATTATCTCTTGATATGTTTGTTTAAATTAATAAATGCGAACATTTTGAATTTCCTAAAAAGACTACCATCTATATATTAATACGTGAAGAGAAAACTTTGTACCCCTTTTTAAGCATATTGCGCGCACGGAGGAGTGTGAGATTTGGCATAGTTAAAGTTTATATGGAGAAGGAGTGCAGAAAGCTAAAATTTATACATAATATGTGTTACGAATACATTAAATTAAATAAAATAAAACATTCATTTGCACTTGAAAATTCATTTAAACTTTTTCAAACAATGGTAAGTGTTAAAAATAATATAACTGTGTTGCCAGGCACCAAAATTATTTTGAAATTATTTTGAGGGATAGATTAAATGCGCACTGAATGTTATTCCAAGAAATTTTAATACTTTTGATTGTGGATTAATGCATTTACAATGCAGGTTTTGCAATGCAAAACATTTCGAATCTGAGGTCACTTTAGGTGAAAGGACTGCATTCACTTCATGTTGTCATAAGGTTAAAGCAATATTACCAGCCTTAAGTCAAAATGAATACTTTAGATCATTGTATGATGGACTTACTTCAAATGAACCTTCAATAAAAAGAAAGTCAAAAATTTATTTTGAAAACATTCGTAAATACAATTCATCATTTGCTATGGTTAGCTCAGAAGCTAAAATTTCGGATACAGTTACGCGTGGAGTGTATTATTTTAAAATACATGATGTTTTTTATCACAGATCAGGTCCAATGACTGCTGGATATGGTCGCTCACCATGTTATGCGCAATTATATTTTTATGATGTTGACACTGCTGTCAATTATAGATTACGTGAACACTATAATCAAACATGCAATAACAATATAATGCGCGAAATCTCTCTTGAATTGGAACGCATTAATCCTTTCGTTCGGTCATTCATTGCAATGAAAGATCGTTGTCAGAGAGTTGAAAATCAAAATAAAGAAATTTGTATGCTCATTAAAGTAAGTTGTGATTTAGATCTACGCCGTTATAATGATGCAGTTCAAACTGATGTAGCAGTAATATTTAGTACAGTTGATGGTGAGCCACCCTTTGAACGAAATATGGTTTCGTTTTCAAAAGTTAATGGTACCATTAAAAATATCTCCTACCATTACCGCATCGGCCTAGCTGAGAACGAAACCTGTCCGCTTTGCAACTCCGGAAGAATGGACGGAGAACACTTACGGGACTGCCAAGCACTCACGTACCCGACTGACGACATAACCAATGGCTACTGGGAGGCTCGGCGTCGAATGGTTGAAGAACCACGTACGGGCGTTGGCTAAAGTAAAGTAAGTAATTAAAAATATCTCTGTTTTGGATTCATCATTGGACCCTTTAGCGTACCCATTACTTTTTCCAAATGGTGATACTGGGTGGCATATCAATATTTCTCATAATGTACCAACTACATCTAATTCAAGAGCGCCCAGAAATAAATTAACCATGCTTCAGTATGCAGCCTATCGACTTGCAATTAGAGAAGATTTTAGCATATTGCACCATTCACAAAAATTATTTCTGCAGTGGATAGTTGATGTGTTGATGTATGTGAGAATAGAGGGCACAAGGTTACATTTCATTCGACAAAATCAAACAAGTCTTAGGTCTGAAGTTTACAACAATTTAACAGATTATTTAGAACTGAACCCCGATGCCAAAAAATGTTGGCCGTAGAGTAATTTTACCATCTTCATTCAATGGATCTCCAAGAAATATGTATCAGAATTATTTAGATGCAATGTCAATTGTACAACATTTCGGAAAGCCTTCTTTGTTTATTACAATGACTTGCAATCCAAGTTGGCCTGAAATAGTTAGCAATATTGGTGTAGGTGAGTCAGCTAATTTTCGACCTGATATTGTTGAGCGTGTATTCAAGTCCAAACTGAAAGCATTAATTGAGGGCCTTACACTAAAGAAAATCTTCGGTAAAGTTGAAGCACTCATTTATACAATTGAGTTTCAAAAGAGAGGATTGCCTCATGCTCACATTTTACTCTCTTTAAATGAGCAAGATAAAATTGTTAACGCTACCGATATTGATAAAGTTGTATCTGCGGAGATTCCTAACATTCAATTACATCCTACATTACATGAATATGTTGTAAAACACATGATGCATGGTCCATGCGGTGTACTTAATCCAAATTCTGTATGTATGAGAGATGGAAAATGCACAAAAGATTATCTAAAACGATTTAATGAATTTACATGTGAATCATTAAATGGATATCCATTATACAGAAGGCGTGATAATGGTATTAATGCTGAAGTTCGCGGTAGTAGCCTCGACAATCGTTATGTTGTACCATACAATCCGTATTTACTTGCCAAATTTAATTGCCATATAAATGCTGAAGTATGCACTACAGTTAAAAGTGTTAAATACATTTATAAATACGTGTATAAAGGCTATGACAGTGCATCTGTTGAATTAGGTTCAGAGAGAAATGAACCAGGTCAAGAAATACAAATTGATGAAGTTGAACATTTTTTAAATGGCCGTTATGTCGGATCAACTGAAGCTGTATGGCGCATCTATGAATTACCAATGCATTTTCAATCACATGTCATCGTTAGACTTGACATTCATTTACCGCGTAGACAGAATGTTTACTTTCGAGAAGGGCAAGAACGTCAAGCAATTGAAAATGCAAGACAAACAAAATTATTAGCATTTTTTGAATTGAATCGATCAGATCCATCAGCGCATGAATATGAGTATATTGAAATTCCTTTCCATTATATGTGGGAAGATTCCCGAAAAAAATGGAAGAAGAGAAGGCGTGGAGGTGATAAAATCATTACACGCATATATGTAGTATCACCAAAAGACATCGAACTTTTCCATTTACGATTGCTTTTATTACATGTCTGTGGTCCAAAATCATTTGAGGATGTTAGAACATACAATGGAATTTTACACACTTCTTTTGTTGAAGCGTGCCATGCTCGCGGCATTGCTTCAAATGATAATGAATGGCGCGAATGTTTAAATGAAGCAAAAGAATTACATTCACCAAAACAAATGCAAAATTTATTTGGTTACTTTTGTGCATTAAATGTGCCAGCCAATGCATTGGCATTATGGAATGAATTTAAAGTATATCTTAGTGAAGATTTTTTGAGAGATTACAACGAAGAAGTATCCTTTAACACAGCTCTATTAGAAATTGAAGATATTTTGAATGTTCATAATTTGTCATGTCAAGAACTTGGTTTACCAGTTCCCACGTATTCGCAGAGAACAGACGAAGCAAATGCTACTGATCCAATAGAACAAGAGTTTCTGTTTTGTGAGCATTATGAAACTGCAAATATTGAACAGCGTAATCTAACTGATCAAGTGATTCGTGAAGTTTTGCACCATGATACTGGATCTAATGTTTTTTGTTTAACCGCTCATGCAGGTTGTGGAAAAACATTCACACAACCTGCAATCTTTCACAAATTAAATTCGCTTAATCTTAGTTGCATTGCAACAGCGTTCAGTGGCATAGCTTCAACTCTATTACTTGGAGGTAGAACCTTACACAATGTGTTTAAATTGCCTATACCCATTTTGGAAAATTCTGTAGCGAATATTACCGCAAATAGTAGCTATGGATGTTACATAAATTCATCATCATTGATAACTATTGATTAAATTTCTATGTGCCCACTGCAAGTGTTGAAAATCATAGATAGATTATTGCAGGATCTATGCGATGAAAATGATAAACATAAACCATTTGGAGTGAAAACGATACTTCTGTGCGGTGATTTTCGGCAAATCTTACCAGTTGTCCCACATGGATCACGTGCAACTTTAATTGAAAATTGTGTCATGAGTTGGCATAAATTTGTTTATTTTCATAAAGTAACGTTTACTCAAAATATGAGAGCCTTACCAAGTGAAATAGAATTTGTCGAATTCTTGAAAAAAAATGGTAATGATTAAGCCCCACAATTCCCTCAGTTTGGTGAAAATATTATTGAAATACCTCAGCAATTAATAGGAGATGAAAATAATATTATTAATGAGGTGTATGGAAATATTTCCGAAAACATACTCTCAGATAACATATTGAAGTCAGTTATTTTAGCACCTAAAAATGATGATTGTACTTTTATTAATACTGATATACTTAATCGAATACCAGGTGAACAGAAAACATATCATAGCTACGATAAAATAATTTGTGATGATGACAATGAAATCAATAACTATCCAGTAGAGTTTTTGAACTCTTTGACTATTAGTGGTTTGCCACCACATAAGTTAGTATTGAAAGTTAATTGCATCTTTTACTGATCAGAAACTTAAATACAAAGAAAGCATTAATCAATGGAACAAGAATGCGCATCAAGTGTATGCATCGTAATGCTATTGATTGCGAAGTTTTAACTGGAACCGCACGCAATAAGAGAATTTTGATTCCACGTATAAATTTAACATATTCCGGTACTGTTTTACCATTTAACTTTCAAAGAACTCAATTTCCAATTATACCTGCATTTGCAATGACAATAAATAAGTCTCAAGGACAAACATTCGAAAAAATTGGAATTTTATTGAGGCAGCCAGTTTTTACACATGGTCAATTGCAGGGGGGGCCATTCCGGCTTCCCGCGCTAACCTAGCGATCAGCTGTTGTTGGCGCGTGACGTCGACTGGTGGAAGAAATACGCGCGAGTCTTGATTTACCATGCAATCTTACCTGAGACAATGTCCTACTTAGCATCTCTCTGCTGTTTACACGAAATATTAACAATAATTGTAATGAGCTATTCATATAGAAAAGGATTAAACAACAAAATTAAATGGTTTGCGGCAAAAAATAATGGTAAAATCTATTTCTACATTTAATAGAAAAGTAAGCAAGTCTGTCCACATATAACATTGACAAAATGGCACAAGATGTAAAATTAAGTCGGAAAGGGGGCGATATTATATATATATATATATATAATTTTTTATTATTTGTTAATTTTATATTAATAGAATTATTTCGATTGATATTAATTTACTTAGAAACCTCTGATGATACTGATATTTTTCAGTGAAACGTGCATCAGGTGTTAAAAAGATTATACGAAATTATACTACTTGCAGAAGAAACAAATTGAAAACATCACAAATTATATATATATATATATATATATATGTATGTGTGTATAATATGCCTGCGTGGGTGGGTGCACGTACCTGCACACGCGTGCGCGCATGAGTGCGTGTATAAACATTTCTATGTAGTATAATATATTTGAAACAAGCTTCCAATTATTATAATTATAATCAATATCATAATCATTTTCTTTATCTACATTTTCATTGTTATAACGTTAAAAACTGAAGCTACTACGTTTAGTTGTAAACATAAAAACTTTTATCAACGAAATGAAAATGGTTATTTAGTTGATACATACCTTCATAGGTGACTTAAATTTTTGAAGACGAAGCTACCCAGAGCCGACTCTTTGTTGCTGCATACTTTTCAAGTGACTTGAGTTTGAGCTGTTTGTTCAGATGGCGGATTCTGATGAATGTTCTTGTCCTGACGTACAGACAAATGACTTTCTCGTCCACCTCTGGAAATTTAGATTTGAGTAAGGTGACCAAATAAGAGATAACTTTCACTTGTTTTGATACTGTACGTCCGTGGAAAGAAGTAAAAACTATCTCAAACTGAATCAGTTTTTGTAACCACTCGTCTGACGGATGGGTAAGCACCCCCTTTGATATACCGGTAATCGATATCCAGTCATGACTATGTTCCCCGGAAAGACACAATGTTTCGCCTCTCACACCTAGACTTTCATCAATGAAGCGGCACTTGAATGCGATGTACCCGGCCAGATATTTTAAGGCATCTTGAGGAACATCGTTGTCACTTGCAGACGGGGCCTAGTCCTCTGTTTTTAACAATTCTGCTTCGTCGGTGTCATTATTCGGAGAACTTGGTATTAATGTATGTTCAACTATGTCTATGCATAGTTCATTGGTAACAAACTGGATGAAATCCTCGTTAGAGTCATTTGATTCCATAACTTCAGTGGAATGAATGCTACCATCCTCAGCCACAGACGCACTTCCAGATAACGGTATATCGTCCGTGCTACCCGTTAAAAGCAAGAGCCGAATTCTGTTGCGCACTTCAAAGGGAGTGGGATTATTATAAAAGACGCCTAATCCCCGAATTCGTGAAAAAAAGTTTTCAAGGCAATCTTGATTGAATCTAGCGGTCAAAATGTACGTTGGACGTGTGTGCTACGATTCATCAGATGACGTAATTCTGGGGCCCCACAGTAATGTTCAGGTGGTCATGATTAGAGAGAGGTCTGTTTGCCAAGTGGAAGCAACCCATTTATTATGATTTTGATGTGACCATGACAGATGTATTGCTTAAAAGCATTATCAGTGCCGTTGAGAGCAGTAATATTCATGTAGCGGCTGTGACGTGTGATATGGGGGGAAAGAATTCAAAAGTCTGGAAGTAATGAGATGTAAACACAGGAAAAAATGTCTTCATTAACTCAACTACAAACGATAAGGTGTGGGTTTTCTGTGACGTACCTCATCTTTTGAAGCTGTTTAGAAATCATTTTCTAGACCATGGGTTGTTACTTTGCGACGGCACTGAGCTTAAAAAGGATACAATCGAAAATCTGTTACAGCAACAGAAAGGAGAATTGACGATTTTACCCAATATTAGTCAGATACACCTTAACGTAACTGGTCGATCTCGTCAAAATGTAAGATTTGCTGCACAGTTGTTTTCTAATCGTACAGCAAAGGCGCTGAAGTATGTTGCAAATAAAGAGCGCGAAAGCAGCTTCATCGAACTGGTAAACGATGCATTTGATGTTTTAAACTCGAGACTTCCAAAAGACCAGAAAACGCCCCTCAGAAGTGGGTACGGCAATTTAAGGAGCCAAGAAAATACTTTAAAAAGGTTTTTGGAAGTAATAACTAACATGCGAGTAGCAAGTAAAAAAAGTTTACTATCTTTTCAGAAAGGTTTCGTTATATCTTTAAATTCATTGTTCGGCCTTTATGAACAAATGACAATGATTCATGGCGTGACGTACATTTTGATCGCTAGATTCAATCAAGATTGCCTTGAAAACTTTTTTTCACGAATTCGGGGATTAGGCGTCTTTTATAATAATCCCACTCCATTTGAAGTGCGCAACAGAATTCGGCTCTTGCTTTTAACGGGTAGCACGGATGATATACCGTTATCTGGAAGTGCATCTGTGGCTGAGGATGGTAGCATTCATTCCACCGAAGTTATGGAATCAAATGACTCTGACGAGGATTTCATCCAGTTTGTTACCAATGAACTATGCATAGACATAGTTGAACATACATTAATACCAAGTTCTCCGAATAATGACACCGACGAAGCAGAATTGTTAAAAACAGAGGACTTGGCCCCGTCTGCAAGTGACAACGATGTTCCTCAAGATGCCTTAAAATATCTGGCCGGGTACATCGCATTCAAGTGCCGCTTCATTGATGAAAGTCTAGGTGTGAGAGGCGAAACATTGTGTCTTTCCGGGGAACATAGTCATGACTGGATATCGATTACCGGTATATCAAAGGGGGGGCTTACCCATCCGTCAGATGAGTGGTTACAAAAACTGATTCAGTTTGAGATAGTTTTTACTTCTTTCCACGGACGTACAGTATCAAAACAAGTGAAAGTTATCTCTTATTTGGTCACCTTACTCAAATCTAAATTTCCAGAGGTGGACGAGAAAGTCATTTGTCTGTACGTCAGGACAAGAACATTCATCAGAATCCGCCATCTGAACAAACAGCTCAAACTCAAGTCACTTGAAAAGTATGCAGCAACAAAGAGTCGGCTCTGGGTAGCTTCGTCTTCAAAAATTTAAGTCACCTATGAAGGTATGTATCAACTAAATAACCATTTTCATTTCGTTGATAAAAGTTTTTATGTTTACAACTAAACGTAGTAGCTTCAGTTTTTAACGTTATAACAATGAAAATGTAGATAAAGAAAATGATTATGATATTGATTATAATTATAATAATTGGAAGCTTGTTTCAAATATATTATACTACATAGAAATGTTTATACACGCACTCATGCGCGCACGCGTGTGCAGGTACGTGCACCCACCCACGCAGGCATATTATACACACATACATATATATATATATATATATATATAATTTGTGATGTTTTCAATTTGTTTCTTCTGCAAGTAGTATAATTTCGTATAATCTTTTTAACACCTGATGCACGTTTCACTGAAAAATATCAGTATCATCAGAGGTTTCTAAGTAAATTAATATCAATCGAAATAATTCTATTAATATAAAATTAACAAATAATAAAAAATTATATATATATATATATATAATATCGCCCCCTTTCCGACTTAATTTTACATCTTGTGCCATTTTGTCAATGTTATATGTGGACAGACTTGCTTACTTTTCTATTAAATGTAGAAATAGATTTTACCATTATTTTTTGCCGCAAACCATTTAATTTTGTTGTTTAATCCTTTTCTATATGAATAGCTCATTACAATTATTGTTAATATTTCGTGTAAACAGCAGAGAGATGCTAAGTAGGACATTGTCTCAGGTAAGATTGCATGGTAAATCAAGACTCGCGCGTATTTCTTCCACCAGTCGACGTCGGAGCGAAGCAACCAATGGGAGCGTAACTGGCCGGAGTGGCCTACCTTATTATTCTAGTTACATTGGGTCAATTGTGCGTCGCAGCAAGTAGAGTTCGATCATTCGATGGTTTGAGATTTTATATTTCCGAATATAATGGCCAAGGGCATTTAGCAAATGATGAAAGAGTTTTTACAAAAAACATCGTTTACACAGAAGTTCTGAATCATTAAATTCACTTTCAAACTATTTTAAGTTCAATGGACAACATTTATTTTTTTTAACCGCCCGGTTTTTTTGATTTAATGAAAAATATATGAAAAAATATGAGGCACGTATTTTTTAGTTCATTTTTTATTTTGTATTAATTTTTTATTTAAATTTTATATAATTCGAAAAAGATAGGCAAAATAACTGTGTAGCCTTGGCGAAACCTGGTCAGTATGGCAATAAAAAAAACCCAAGGAAATGTCAAAAAACGCGTTATTGCTTTTTAAATATGGCTTAGCCAAGCTAAACCTTATTTTTCCTATCTTTCATATTTTTCAAATAACTCGAAAATTAATGCATAGAAAAAAAATTAAAAAATTACCCCAGTTTTAATTTTATTTTATATCGATTCAGAATTTTCAAATTGTCGGACTTCACCTGTGGGGAGCCGCAGTACAACATACATTGTTAGTCTAAACACCAGTCTAGACGCATTGCGCAATTGGCCCAGCAGCAGGCTTCTTGTGAATTATAGTATGCAGGTGAACAGCAGCCAGTAAGCAGCAGCATACAGTGCAGCTGGTTAAATAAAACGGTGGCCTCGGGTGTAAGATAGGCCGAAAATGCTTTAATCGGCCTATCCAGTAAAACAACTAGTAAAGTGTGAACAATGTAGCGGGTTTAAAATATCTATAAAAGTGTACAAACAATATAGCGCGGCCAGTTCTATTGCAACTCACGGCCGTGCGGCCAGCCTACAAAACATCAAGTGTTCGAACAAAGTTACGTCGGCCGCCTATTAATTTACCACATGTGGGAACATTGAATTACAACAGTGAAAATCTAAGTAAATACGGTAAGCTAATAAATAATTGCGTGAGTGCGCCAAAAAAAACGAGTAAAACGGTTATCACGAGACGGCGCAACAAACCATATGGACACGCACGGTGGACGAGTAACTAACAACCTTACATATATATGTAAATCAATTTAAAACAAATGATGATAGCTGATAAACATGTAAACCTAAATAATTGAGAGTTCTAAGGGAAGGGATTTTGGTAAAAGAAAATAGCAAGGGGAAAAGAGATAAATATGTACTGGTTCATTTCAAATATAAACAATTTGTAATAGGTTAGAAGTAAAAAAGATTTTATTTGTAAATTTGTTTGATGTCCTGTTATTCGTTAATAACACTTACTGATAATATAAAATAATATACCAGTTTTAATTGATGTCCAAGTAAAACGAAGTAATTAATGTGGTTAATAAATTAGAAGTGATTGGTTTTAAAACAAATTGTGTATTTATATGTGTACTGATAACCTTCAAATAATCCTTTCTGTAGCTGGTTTCGTCTGAACGACTCTGGACCCGAACCCGAAGGTAAGAGTAAGATTTTAGTATTTGAAAGAAATTTATAGTGTTTCAAAGTCTCATTTTTATTAGCATTTATTTGATTCAATAATAACATGAAAAAATTAAAACTGACAATGAATTATATCAAAAAATAAATACGAATACAAGCTGTAATTGTTTTTTTTTTCAACTGTTACTAACATTAAATTTTAAATTTCATAGGTATTGAGGGGAATTAAGGCAAACAACACACGCTAATGATGTATTTGCACATGCTCGCAGCTGACGTAATAGAACAAAATTCAAAAGTTATATGCAATGATTATAGAGGTGTACTCTTTGACAAAAGAACCTCAGTAATGTTCAAACTTAAAAATTTAATGAATTACGGTCGAATTTCGACCACTGGGCGACCACTAGTTATTATAAATACGCCTGAACCCCTAATTACACGTACACGTTGTTAGAAATGTTATTTACTGTTGTATAGTTTTGTCGCTCACGAGTGTGCGCCCGACACACTTACACTTAATAACGTTGTATCATTGTAATATTTTAATGTTTATTGATTTGAATTTTATGTTTGGTGGAAAATAAATCTACTGTCTTCTGTATTCATATATTGCCATCCACTTGCTTAGACTATATTCACTTAATTTTATTGCATAAAATCATTAAAAAATATTCTGTTTCAGATTATATTGTTAATGAAACAATTATGAATTTCTTAAATAACAGTTGGACTGATGTAGCACCATTTTTGCTGGACTACAATTATACAGTAAAACCTGAGTTAAAAGTCAATGTTAGCCAAAGAATAAGGAGTTACTATTTTGCTGCTGATGATAGACCAAAACCTATTTCTCCTCGTAATGGACACATAACAGTTCAAAACTGGCAAAAATTGGTTCGCGTAAGTATATAATCATGATACAAAGAGTTTTGTTACTGAACAGTGTATATAACCTGACCCTTTGGTGTGTGTAGATATTGTTGTTATAGGTTCAGCCCAACACTGAATTGTACTAGTTTTACTTGAAGGAGTTTTAGCGGTGATTCATCACATTCATTTGCCCTATTCTCAGGCTGGCTGATTTTCTAGGATGAAATGATCTAGGTTGGAATGATCTATCTACCATGGTCTAAATTACACACCAAGGAAAAGTAAACAGTCTGATGGTGGGAGAAATGAATCTGTCAAAACATCATAAAACCTTTTTAGGCAAAAAAAGTACAATTAAATGTCAGACTTGATCTGAAACAACATGTAACATGTTGTTGATATTACATATAATATCTGCAAAAAGCTAAGAATTATCTGAAACACAGATGTGTGTATATACACACATATTTTATTGTAGTAATTAAATACAATAATTGAACAAGCAAAGTGATTTCTCAGTTTTAACTCAACCATTTGGCATTTGTCTACATATGTCTATCTACCTGTTTGGTGTACATATTGTACTGCTGTAAAAATAAACAACAGTACATAAGAATAAAATAATAATTTCAGAAGAAGCAAAGGCATAAATTTAATAGTATTGTGAACATATGTTAGAATTGTAAACAAAAAACTGATTAGTTAGTCATGACCAACATAGAGGTAGACTCCAATATTGGAACTGTATAATACAGAACAGCATTAAGAAAATATATGTTGACAATTATTATATTAAAATTGAAATAAACATTAAAATACAATGAAAGGGTAATAAGATTGTAATCTAATATATACAAATTAGAATGGATAATGTAAAATCAAATAAAATAATAATTAGTAAAGTTATATATGTTTTTAAGAGTAATTGATGAAAAGATGTGATGAATTTATGGCAAATTGTAAATTGTTATAATTGAATTGTGTTGAAATGAAAGAAAATTAGTAACACAGAGTAAATTGTGTTTTTAAGAGTAATTGATGAAAAGATGTGATGAATTTATGGCAAATTGTAAATTGTTATAATTGAATTGTGTTGAAATGAAAGAAAATTAGTTAGTTAACATTTATATTTAATCTAGTAAACATCAAAAAGAGTGAGTCAAAATTTATATTTATTATGATAAACATCTAAAAGTGGTCCTGTAAAAGAGTTTTAATTTTATATTTAATATTGTAAACATCAAAAAGAAGAGAATTGAAATTTATATCTAATAGAATAAATATCAGAGTATAAACCTGTAACACTGAAAGAAGTATAATTTTGTATTCAACTTAATAAACATCAATATTTCCAAGAAGCCTGAGTATATATTTTATAGAACGCAGATCTAAAAGAAGAAGCCTGTCCAGGAGTATAATTTTATAGTCAACATAATAAACATTGATATTTAAAAGAAGCATCAATTTAATAATCAAAGAAGAAAATATAATTCGACATTTAATTTAATAAATATCCAAGAGAAGGAACAAAACACGAAGCCTAACATTATATTTAAGATGATAAACATCAGCGAGAATTGAACCCATTGCAGTTGTGAAGAGCTAAGATTCAAACTATTCACATTTACATGATAGATATTATTATATTGTTATTTCTTCAAAATTTATGAACTAACGTTATTTGGTACTGATTAAAGAAAATAATCAATCATTCCCAGTATTAAATAATATAAATCGAATTAGTAGTTGTCGACCCTGAGATAGAGGTTTTTCATGAGCAGATGTTAAACATAAACAATACATAAAAATTATTCCAAATATTAAAATAATATAGACAACTTGTACTGATCACCCTAATAAAGGGAAATTACTATTGCAAACAGAAACAAATAGAACTAACTAAAAAGAGAACAGTACATTAAATGTCGCCTACAACTTGGGGCATATAGAAATACTATATTTGCAATTAAGAACAGTACAATATCACAATAACTTTTGAATGAATCAATCAATTTTCATAAAGACTGGGATGTGTCCCCATACTTTTACACTAAAGATCCCTATTGTTTTTTAGACTGATCCATTTTGGGGTTGGGAGGCAAAAATGTGAGGTCAACATTTACAAAACACACAAAAATCCATGTGGGGTATCAAATTAAAGGGAAATTTAAGCAAATGTTGAATATAGTCCTCACTTATAAAACTTTCAAACGTTTTGGATACGAGGGCCCCAAAAGTAGGTCAAAATTTGGATAAAATCACAAAAATCCATGTATGGTATCAAATTACAGAGAATTTTGTCCAAAATCTAAACATAGTACTCATTTTTAAAAATATCTATGTTTTGGGATACCAGGGCCTAAAAAAGGGACCAAAAATTTGAAAAATCCAGCAAGGTGTCAGAATAAAGAGCATTTAAAACAGATTCAGATGTAATGTTGACTATACAAACTGTTTAATTTTAGGGACATCATGGCCCAAAAAGGAAACTCAAAATTTTAAAAAGTTACTAAAATATTAAATTCTGCGCTATCAGGCTATAGTCGATTGCTCAAGGTCTTGTGTCTAAACGTTTCCGCCACACCTCTGGAGGCCATCTTCAGTAGAAAAGGGAAAATAAAGAACACATTCACAGAGATGACACGCTAAACCCACCTTGTAATATAATATATTAGTAATTAAAGGAATATAATTTTAGTAATGTTCACTCTGGTCATGATAGCCTTCGCAAAAATTGTGTCTATATGATGGATCAAGTAGTAAGCAATTTGTTCAAAATACAAACTGAGTATTTTCAACAATTTGACAGAATTAAAATCTCTCAACACTCAGTAATCTAATCCTGACCTTACAGTAAATTCTATCTCATTTAAAATTGTGAGCACATTCTGCATATTCTATGGCTTACTGAATAAATAATTAAAAATTTTAACTGTACAGTTAATAATTTTAACTGTAGCCTACAGTTAATAATTTTAACTGCACTGCTTCATATTTTTTCTATTTTTTTAATATTACTAAAAACAAATAATAAAAACTAGTTCAAAGGTGAAATTACGAAGTGGTGAAAAATTAACATTGTTAAGAACAATATTCTAAACACTGTGGACTAAACCACAGAATTTCCATGATGTCGCATGCTTTTTGTCCGTAGTTTTGTCATTACAAGTTAGAATATTTGTATACATGATGACTTATATCTTTATGATCTTTTACAGTTACTTACAGACCGACTTATGAGTCTGGATGTTTTCCGAGCGGCCCTTCTTCAAGCCTCTAAGAGTACTAGTCCTGTATATTCATATATGTTTTCATACAGAGGTGCTCATAGTGTAACTGAATTTATGAGCAAAACAAACACTGATTATGGTAAATGTTAAGATTTTTTATTTTTCTTATTACAAAACAAAAACTTGTATTTATATGTTAAGATAATAACAATGAATATTCAGTGACTTCCATTTCAGAATAAATAAATACTAAATATAAGTATATCACTACCGACTTGGAACACAAAGTTTCCACAGATGATCTACACAATAAAAAAAACCTTTGTGTTCCGTGTCGGTAGTGATATACTTATATTTAGTTAATCAATGGATACGTCATGGACAATGAAATTCAAGAATAAATACTACTTCCAAGGAGAATCGGCATTTGTTAAAAGGGCTTCAGTCACTGTTTTTGACATTTTCACTTTTTGACAGATTTCAAATATTTGTATATAGATCTACATTCTGTGTTAAATGACATCAGTCTCTCAACTAGTAAGCCCACAGCACGAGGTTGAATATTCTGAAATTGTTAAAAAGGCTTCAGTCACTGACTGACGTCCTTTTAACAAATTATGTTGGCAGCACTGCTATTGTGGGCCAGATGTTTGGCCAAAACTCTGGCAGCGTGTCAGCTGTGTTTTGTTTTACTTCTATGTTATGTTGTTTACAGCTTTGTTTTTTTAAAACATTTGTGAGAATTTACAGTTTTAATAATGATTGAAAGTGATAACAGTGAAGTTAATAATACCCCCCAAAAAAGAAAACTTGCAGATCCGAGTGCATACAAGAGAAACATAATAAAAAAAGCAATTTTAAAAGGTGAACAGTATGTGAACCATAAAGGAAATGAAGTTCCTGCCAAAAACCCATTGTTTTCTTGTGGGTAAGTAGAAGGCCTTTTTTATTAATTTTTGTCTCTTCCTCAAAACTAATGGTGTTTTCTATGACCGTAATTTAAAAACTTAATAAATCACTTTGACGTAGTAACCTACAGCTTGCCTCTCCTTCATGATAAAGGTAGATAGAGCTAGTATTGTTTTTGATGTTGGTAATGCAAAATACATTAACGGTCAGCTGGCGTAAATAAAAAAGTTCTTGCACTGGGACCTTGGGTAATGAAATATTCTGCATAAAGTCAAATGAAATAGAAAGAACATCTTGTTCTTTTTTTACCATCTTCAGAGGCCTCATATTTTAGGGCCGAGTAGAATTTCTTGCTCTTATGTTTATGTACAAGAAGTTCAGCTACCGCAGAGCGTTTTGTGGCATCATGTAAATGAGGTGACTTAATTTTTAGCTTGAGTTCCTCACAGGTGCAACAGGTGTCTACCTGTGGGCGACCAAATCGTAGGTTGAAGTTTTCTATAAAAAAAAATTATAGTAAAAACTGTAGCTAACTTTTGTGTCAGGGTACTTATCACGAAAGAGACTGTACATCATTTTTACATTTAAATCAGCATTAAGATAGTTTTTTTTCTCCTGAATAATGTGACTCTTTCACAGGAAAATAGCCTATGTGCTCTCTAACTAGGCTTTTTGTTTCATCCGATAAGCTAAAAGAAATTCCCTTTCCTCTTTTGTCTTCAGGCGTTACACCTGGAAAACTTATTGTGAAGGAGGTTCAGGCTTCTGAGATTTCGGACTTCAAAGGTTGGTGGAAAGCATTCTATAAAAACACACCAGTTTCTGAAGAAACTGAAAAGAAACCCAAAGATGAAAAAGTTAAATTTGGGATTTCAAGCTTGTATCACTTTGTCTTTCAATCAAAATTGAAAGGGTACATAAAGGCTATACAACCATCAACGGCCTGAACTGCCAAACTTTTTTTATGTCTTCAACCAAAGGTCCGGTGACTCCTCCAAGCAACCCGACCTACCCCGAGGGTAAAGTTGGAATTAAGTTAGTGAAAATAACTGACATTGGAAAAGTCATTCAATATGTCCCTCATGAGCACTGGGAATTTTATAGTATGATTTTAGTTATCTTGTTGATTCATCCTCTTCGTTCACTTTATTAAATTTATTAATATATATAAACTTTCACGTATGAACTTACTATTCGTTGTCACTTCCCCAAACGTTTCAAGGTGATGTTCCTCTTCCTCAGTGGGAGTAATACTGAATGTCGATTACAGAATAACCGTTATGGACTATAGGTGTGTGTGGTGGGGGTTGATGGTGGGAAGGGGTTGGCGTTGCTTACGTGAAAGTTTATATATATTAATAAATATGATTTTAGAGTGGCCAGTTCACAGTGATAACGCCTCAGCCAACAATGACGATTAAAAACTTTACTGAAACTTTAATGAAACGTGTTATTCTTATGATCAAGCCATTAATGTGTCATGTGCACTACATTTTGTAACTTTTAATAATAAACTGTCTTATTAATAAGCCTAAAAAAAAGTTTTATTCCATGAAATCTTTGTAATTTGTTAAAAGGGTCAGAATTTTGTCATTTGTCAAAAAGTCACAACTTTTAAAAAATTTATAGCTTAAAATGTTTTCACTTAAAAAAATCAAATTGCACATGAATGTATTTCTGAATAACTTATTTTTATGAGAAAAATAAAATATATATATATATATATATATTATATTATATATATATATAATCTTATATTATATATTATAAATATATATTGCCTATAGATACGGCCATAAACAGTTTTTTCTTGTTTTCCAAAAGTTTGGTTGTGTTGACATGCCTTTTTAACAAATGCCGATTAAGGATTACTTGAATTGCAGATTTTCTTATATACTGCTGTTGAAAAAAACTGTGAATATTTTCATGGATTACACAAATATTTGTACACCGCATTACGTACTTTGAGTGGATGAAACAAAGTGGCGTCAAAGTCATTTTCTGTGTATGAGAAAACACCAAAATAGCTAGTAACAGGTCAGAATGTGGTTCATACTCCAGTCTGTAGAAGAAATAACTGGAACTGAACAGAAACAAGAGATAGTTATTGTTCCTGCATAAGATAATTTTTCATAAAATCAGATTTTATAGTAAAAAAAGGGACAGATTGTACAAACAATTAAAAAACGATGAAATATGTTTACAAAAATAGAAAGATATTCAACAGAATACAAATTTTGTATTTGTAACTAAAAAACAGTATATCAGATATATGTAAAGATGAGATTAAAAAAGAAAATTTTTAATGTTATCAAAAGATTTGCAAAGACCTCAAAACAAAGACATTGTCAATAGACCCACAAGAATACTGTGTACAACTGGAAGTGCTCTATGAATCAAAGGAAAGTCATAATGAATTGTGTAAAAAATGAAATAAGAATAATATTCTACTAATCTCATCTTTGTGACTTTCTCATTTTCTAAAATTAGGAATATACAAATTACTCTTTTCATGTATACAAGGCCTCTTCATGTATCACCCTTTCCCACTTATAAATATGCCACCACTTTTTTTTTAATGAATAGCTAATTCATTTTTCAACAAGCATCTGTAAATTTTATAAAAAAATTGAAAAAAATGTATGCCAGTATTTTCTTTATTCTGAGGAAAAAATTGAGTTTGCCCAGTTGAATTACAAGATTATTGAATAAACAGTGTGTTTCCATTCAGAGAACGTTTCTAAAAGGAAATCAAAATTTAAAAGGGAGATTCAAAAAACAAATGATTTACTATATACTTTACTGATGATAAAATAATGAGGACTAAATAGATACAACTGGCAAAGATTGAGGACTGAGGACAGTGAAAAATCTATGTCCATCAGTGTACTTAGATTTTAAAAAATTATGATAGTTATCATTTTCCTTACAAAAATCTAACTTTACTAGTACACAGTGCCAGCTTACCTAATTACTTGCAGCAACTCCGAAATGTAAGTATAAATCTATTAATTACATGAAGAAACTATGTTGAACCGAAAGGACTTTTCAGGATATGTAAATCTTTTGAAAAAATTATTAGAAAAGTTTAGTTTTTTTTATTTACTAGAAAAAAAAAACATTTTTTGTATTTTATGAACTGTACAATAATTTCAATTTAAAATATCATTGTCAAATATATTTTACCAATAAAAAATAATTGTTTATGTATGTAGAATAAATAGAGAATAATAATATCTGAACAATAATATTTTTAAAAGTATATATTTATTTTCCAGCTTTGAGAATTCAGTATCTATATCTGTAGATGGAAAAATTAAAAATTATTGTTTACTTATTATTAAATTTTGCCTCTAAAAATTAATATTACTTACAATATCATTCATGTTTCTTATTATTAAAAAAATCTCATTTACAACTACTTAAAAATGGAACATTTCTAAATGTATTAGTATAACACTAAATGGGGAATTTGAAAATAAGTCAAGGGTTTACACCAATAGTCAAGGGTTTGGGATAAACCAAACAACGTGAGAGACTTGAAGACATAAGGTGGGAAGGGCAGGGAGAAATATAATGTGGAGAATTTACCATGTTGTACTTAGGAATGGTAGTAAGAAAAAAAATAATCAAACATGTACACAAGATAATGTCAAAGAAGGTAGAATACTTCTGAAGTATAAAGAGAACTGGCAACTGAAGTGGACAAATCCTGAGGCAAACGGATGGCTACCAATAGCTTTAAAGGGAAGAGGGAAAGAGAGGAAGTTTGAAGCTCTTGGATGACACACAGTGTGGCATGCCATCTCAAGAGATGAAGGCTCAAGCTGGAATAGATACTAATGGAGAGAACTGTGTTGTTTGAGACTTGATACACAGCAGAATACAAAATCATGATATAGCAATAACTAAGCACAAAATTCAGTTATATTTTTGTAGTGAGCCTTGTATAAAATTACATGATAGTATGTATGGCAATGATGTCAATCTGCTGATATAAGAAACTGTGACGGTTCAAAAGTCCGTCTTAATGTTCATTGGTACGGAGAGGATAAATTTATTGTATTTTAATATATGTAAATGGTTAGGTCAATTCCCCCCCCCACGTATAAGAACACAACGCAGTTTCATCTGTATGAGCCGAATCCAAGGTCGTGGCATACATGCGATTCTACACACATATTTGGGCGAACCCAGTTAAGAAAGCACTGGTAAGACGTCATCAATCATGATACGTAACAACAGTGACGCAAAACAAGGGCGTCGCCCGCTTAAAAACAATAGAATTATGACGAGGCTAATCCCCTCCACCTATAAAATTTACGCAAATATGGCGTTCTCAGTCTTTTACAACACATCAGAGCGTCAACAGCTGAAATTGCAGTTGGCGTAGTTTTCGCCAAAAGTGTTTAATCAAATTACAAAATGTAACAGTGAACTTTTAAACAACCACTAGCAAATTACTATTCAAGTATGTAAATTAGAATCAGTGTTAACAGAGGAAATCGACTAGGGACCTTCGGCGAACATCTGCCAGCAAATGGGGAAAAACCTGACATCAACTGCGGCCCTACAATTTCACACATTCAGGGAAGTCCAAATTACTAATCAGCCTTAATATTTCTGAGCTCAAAATTATAATGAATTAAACAAAAAATGTATCTGTGTTAGCGAGTGTGTGGGAGAGAGCATGGGAGTGTGAACGTGCCGGCTATAATGATAAAAGATTGGGGCATTGGTTTGTGCTATATAACGATCGTAAATTGAATCGATCAATTTTTTTTAGAGCTGCAGCTATGGTTAACTTTATAATAGGATTAAGTATAAAAGTAATTGAAAAGTAATGAGTAATGGAGATAGACGTAAGGATGTGTAGACGCCATTTGTTTTTGTTCATATGCGCGCCATCTTTGGTTTCCGTAAAGCTTTATAACGCTAATGCAGATTAATTAAACAAATTCATGGCACCAAAAAATTGTAGTCAGTCATTATTTCAACAACCCTCAATGTTTCTGAATCTCGCTGAGCACGAGTCCTGGCCCTTAGAGTTGAAACTCATGTTGTGTATAAACCATGTGCTCGAACCGGATGTGGCATGGAACAGGCAGTAAGTAAATTATTTTATTTATTAGTAACAAATATAAAATATAAGAAATATTGGAGTGTAGGTGAATAACAATTGGCAGCCCGAACTGCGACTTTATATAAAAATTATTTTATATAAAAATAAGCCAGATTCAGAAACAGAGTGGGTGGTGAAATGATTCGTAACATAACACGTAAGAGGTTATAGCAATGGTTAGGTTATGTTGATGATAGATTAAAAGACCTATAAGCAACAATTCAAAATAAACGCTAGTTTATTATTAAAGAAAATTTCATTAAAATGGCAGAAAACTATGAAAGTGTCAATCTAAATGACACAGCGACAGAATCAGTAATAATGAATGGGATCGTTGCAAACTCAACACCTGTCGGTAGTAAAGTATCATTAGATGACTTGTTTCAATTAATGAAAAGTCAAAGTCATGAGTTAAATGTAAAGTTTGATGAGAAATTCAATGAAATGAAAAATGAGATCAAAAAACAAACTTTTAAGTTCGATAAAAGAATAAGTGAAATGCATGCACGTTTCGATGAAACGGAGTTAGAGAATAAGAGAGAAATAGATAAATTGAATGAAAACAAAGACGACAAGGTAAGTAGTGGGGAGAATTATAATAATAAAAATAAAAATATGGTATTAGAAAATAATGGTGAGAATATTGGTAGTGATAATGAGATTTTAATGGGAATATAATATGATAATGATGGAATGTTAGTGTGTGATGAGTTAGAGAGAAAGTGGGGAGAAAGTATAATTGTAAAAGGGTTGCAGGGGGTAAATTTTTCCCGTGTTGGTGAAGTAAAGGCTTCACATGTGTTTAGGAAGGACGAGAGTGCCTTCAGTATATATTTGGAAGACGATATGTCTCCAAATAAATTTCCCTGGGTTTTTTGTGCACTTCATAGGTGGTGCAGTAATTATGAGTTAGTGTCCCCTGCATATTTTGAGAGTGACAGATATATTGAGAGAGAGAGAGAGGTATTGTGAAAGGAAGAGAGAGATAGAGATTTTTAAGATAAGTAGAAAGTATGAAGAGTTTGTGGAAAGGTTAGGAGTAGAGATGATGTATAATTATAATGAATACTTACCTCGGATTAAAGATGCTGTTATTAGAGATGATATTATAAAAGATGAAAATAATGACTTTGTAACTTACCTGAATGTGACTAATCATACTGAAGGTGACAGGACCATACCGAATGTTGACAAGTTTTATGATATAGTAATGTGGAGTAATCCTGCAGAGTATTACTATGGTATAATGGATAAAACCGATTTAAATAGTTATTATATTACAAAAGATGATATAATGTACTTAATTAAAAATGAGTTGTGTATACGTAAGATAAGATTATTGTTTGATGATGGGGGATAAATATTTTACTGTGTTATGAACATTTAATTATGTGATAGTGTGGTTTCAAGATGGACTGTTTTATGAACTGATTTATGGTCAATGATTAAATGATAATTTGGATTGTATATTTTTGTGTGTTGATGTCCAGGTATTGATGTACTTTTGATGTTGTGTATTATATATATTTTTATGTAAACCATATAGGTAATAGAAATGGCTTTAATAATACTTATAATGTTTATTTTGTTCTCAGAGGGAAATAACTGTAGAATTTTAAATAATTGAAGAATAATTAATTGTGATGATGAATTTAAATAATTATGAGATCTAGATTCTAATGATTAGTAAATGAGTAAACATAAATATGTTCAGGTATTGAGTTGTATTATTATTGTAAGATAAGTGATGAATTTTCTAGTGTTATATTAAAGTGAAATGTTGTAAAGAGGTTTTGGTGATGATGATAAATAAGGCATGTGAGTTAAGCAGGGTTAATTTTAATGGTAGTTAGAGAGAATAAGAAGTTGAAATACTTGTAAAATGAGGATATTAGTTATTTTATTTAAAGAGAAAAATGATATAAGTGGAATTGTTGAAGGGGGTTACTATGGAGAGATTGGTGCCATAATATGTAAATCTGGTTGTTAGTAGGAAAGAAAGGTGAGTAAGGTTAGATAGATAAATGCCAATATAATAAATCAAATAATAGTGAATAATGGAGAGTCACCCAAACTAAGAGGGAGGAAAATGTCAAACAAGAGAAAAGTCATAGTTGAAAAGTTGATATAAAAGATAATAATAATGTTATAAAGTTTTGATACAAGTTGTGTAAATGTAAATTGTTTAATGTAACTGTAACAATGCTAATGGTTAATGTTAATGTTTTACTATGTTGTATTGTTATTGGTAGCAACGGTAACAAATATCAAGTAAAGAAATAACGTTGTTATTGGTGTTGAATATAAAAAATATAATTATGATTCTGTGGTAAAGAAATGTTAATCAGAAAATGATAAATAAAGTTTGAATAGTTAGAATCTGTCATGAATAAGTGGTGTTTTGAATTTTAGACGATAGGGAGATAGATTATTATTGTTGCTTTTGGAAAAAATTACGGAATTAGAATACGTGCTGATGTTTAGTATAAGAATATATTTTCATGTGGTGAAGAGAGTAAAATTATATTGACTGGAGTCAGAAAGCTTTGATAAATATAGGAATGTCAAAAGTGGAAATGGATTTTCTGTCCTAAATCTTGTTTGTTTTTGTTATTGAAAAATTTTAGAGTTAAGCAAATCAATGCCTCAGGGCATAAACCAATGCAACTAAGGGGAGACATATCAGTTGCGGATATGGAAGTATATAAGGCCACTATTTTAAAATTTTGTATTCAATGTTTCAGCATGTGGTGATGTTGTGACGGCGGTCCTGAGCTGGCCGGTGCGTCAGAGCAGGAGCGTTACGTGCCTGTTGGCCTTGCAGTGTTGGGATCTCACATGAGAAGTCCAGTAAGGTCATGCGGGTACTGTCATCATCATTGGACCAAGGGTAAGTGATTGTATTTCTTTTTTATGTAAACACTACAGGGGGTTATGGCGACATATCTGGGCTGATCCCTTTAGGCAGTGTGAATGAGTCAATGAGAGTTTTTATGTTTCGACATAAAACCTCTCATTGAGGGGGTTTTGTGACGGTACAAAAGTCCGTCTTAATGTTCATTGGTACGGAGAGGATAAATTTATTGTATTTTAATATATGTAAATGGTTAGGTCAATCCCCCCCACGTATAAGAACACAACGCAGTTTCATCTGTATAAGCCGAATCCAAGGTCGTGGCATACATGCGATTCTACACACATATTTGGGCGAACCCAGTTAAGAAAGCACTGGTAAGACGTCATCAATCATGATACGTAACAACAGTGACGCAAAACAAGGGCGTCGCCCACTTAAAAACAATAGAATTATGACGAGGCTAATCCCCTCCACCTATAAAATTTATGCAAATATGGCATTCTCAGTCTTTTACAACACATCAGAGCGTCAACAGCTGAAATTGCAGTTGGCGTAGTTTTCGCCAAAAGTGTTTAATCAAATTACAAAATGTAACAGTGAACTTTTAAACAACCACTAGCAAATTACTATTCAAGTATGTAAATTAGAATCAGTGTTAAAAGAGGAAATCGACTAGGGACCTTCGGCGAACATCTGCCAGCAAATGGGGAAAAACCTGACATCAACTGTGGCCCTACAATTTCACACATTCAGGGAAGTCCAAATTACTAATCTACCTTAATATTTCTGAGCTCAAAATTATAATGAATTAAACAAAAAATGTATCTGTGTTAGCGAGTGTGTGGGAGAGAGCATGGGAGTGTGAACGTGCCGGCTATAATGATAAAAGATTGGGGCATTGGTTTGTGCTATATAACGATCGTAAATTGAATCGATCAATTTTTTTTAGAGCTGCAGCTATGGTTAACTTTATAATAGGATTAAGTATAAAAGTAATGAGTAATGGAGATAGACGTAAGGATGTGTAGACGCCATTTGTTTTTGTTCATATGCGGCGCCATCTTTGGTTTCCGTAAAGCTTTATAACGCTAATTCAGATTAATTAAACAAATTCATGGCACCAAAAAATTGTAGTCAGTCATTATTTCAACAACCCTCAATGTTTCTGAATCTTGCTGAGCACGAGTCCTGGCCCTTAGAGTTGAAACTCATGTTGTGTATAAACCATGTGCTCGAACCGGATGTGGCATAGAACAGGTGGTAAGTAAATTATTTTATTTATTAGTAACAAATATAAAATATAAGAAATATTGGAGTGGAGGTTAATAACAAAACATGCATGCTTTGTGTAAATTGTTAATGTTGATTATATTTCTTATTGGATTTTGTTGTCCATGACGTGTCCATTGATTAACTAAATATAAGTATATCACTACCAACTCAGAACACAAAGTTTTTTTTTGGTAAAATGTAAAAGTTTTACCTTATACGTATACGGATACAATTACATGACTGAATTAATACACCGTGTGGTGTATTAATGACTGGACATAAAAAGCAAATACAAAACATACGGACAAAACACGAGAGAAAAATTACAAACCTCACACCAATCAGCACAAATATAATTACTTCACACAAATTCTACACATGTATAGTAAACCTTACGAACATCACAATCACAAAAAACGAACAAACACTCATTTTTTAGTTTTCTTTCATGTTTTGTCCATGTTTTCTTTTTCTCCAGTCATTTGTGTGGTGTATTAATTCGGTCATGTACAGTAGCATGGAAATTAATCCGAACACAGATGTTTTTCCATAAAAAACTACTTTATTCACAAACAAAACTACACAAGTACATTTAGAAAAATAACTAGTAGCTGATATGTCCTCCTTTGTTCTTAATGAGGTCAGAGACACGTTTCGGCATTGATTCGACAAGTGTGTTGCAGATTTTTTTTATTTCTTCATCATGAAACCATACCTTTATGACAGCTTCAATCAGTGCATTTTTTGTGGTACAGTTAATTATTTCCACTCTCCGCTTTGCGATAGCCCACAAGTTTTCTATTGGATTCAAATCCGGGGAATTGCCAGGTCAATTTAAAACAGAAATTTTGTGTTGTTGAAAAAAGCTTTTACTTTTTTGGCAATATGGCATGGTGCTAAATCTTGCTGGAACACACCGTTGCCTTCTGGAAACAGGGCCTGAAGTTGTGTGATGACTCTTGTTTGCAGAATGTTGATGTATTCATCACTTCTTAGCATACCATTCACTGGAACCAATGATCCAGGGCCTTTAGAAGTAAAGTTACCACAAAACGTTTTTTTTGGGGGGTGCTTAACAGATTGCTGGAGGTGCGCTGGTGACGTTTCTTCATTAGCTGCTTTTCTAACGTAAGGCACTTTTTGTCCCTGAACAAAAAAATGTGTCTCATCAGAAAACATTACATTTTTCCAGTCTTCTATTGTCCAGTTTGCATGTGCTTTGGCCCACGCTAGCCTTTTTTTGCACATTGCGGTGGTTAAAAGCTGTTTTATAATTGGTCGGCGAGCTTTTCGTCCAGCTGCAAGCAGTCTGGGTCGAACTGTTGTCACATGAACATTTGTTCCACTAGCTGCTAACTCTCGGTTCAAATCCACAGCAGAAAGTGTAGGGTTAATTTTACTTTTTCTCACCAACATCCGATCTTGTGATGAAGTAGTTTTCTTTTTTCGGACACAACTTCCCTTTCTTCATGGTGAAACTGAACCAGTTTCTTTGAACTGGTTTACAAGAGCATTCACAGTTCCTAGGCCTACATCACACTCAATAGCTATTTGACGCTGTCATATTGGTGTGCTCAGAAAAAGCAACAATCTTGCGGAGCGTTTTCTCGGAGTTATATCCATTACTACAAAAGCACTACAGTACACTACACAAAGTATAGAAACTTTAAAATTCTAATTTCAGAAGAAGCAATAACAAAACCTACTCAAAGTATTTTATTCACAACACAATAAACTCAAAACTCCAAGAACATTTAACTTCAAACTACTAAACAACATGAAGACAACTAAGAGAATGTGTTTTGGTTTAACAGTGTTACCACCGTGAACAAATAAACCAAAATTTCCTTGCGTTAAACAGATATGTCCCTGTGTTCGGATTAATTTGCACGCTACTGTATATGTATAAGGTAAAACTTTTACATTTTACCAATAAAAAACTTTGTGTTTGAGTCGGTAGTGATATATTTATATTGCTTAATTAGGCTTTAACTGATCTAAGTTCTAAGCCTTCATTAGTTTGACCTATTTTACTTTTTCATGCACAGGTGCATGCCACGGAGATGATATGGCTTATGCACTCGATAATCCTTTCATGGAAGCAAGCACAACTGCAGATGACAGAGCAATGATTGATAGATTTGTTCGTATGTGGACTTCATACGCAACTACAGGGTATGTTGAGTTATAATAAATAAAATTTCTGCACAAAATTTGGAATTTTAAATAAACTTATTTATACAAGTAACAATATATGTGCATTATATATCTTCTGTTACTACTGTAGCAACAAGTTTCCCAACTTGATTTAGACAAGACAGGCTTGTTGGTAGAGGTTATGGGATGTTAAGAATAAACTTAGTACACTATTCCCCTTACCTGTTATATAATTTTGTAACTGAGTAAAAACTGGGAAGCTCTCAGATAGTTTCAGACTCAAAATATACTTTTACCTCAGTTTTGGGGTGAAGAATGTCATTTAACAATAGATAAAGATTCAGACGTGTAGCCAGAATTTTTCATGGGGAGCTCTATCAATGATGATGGCAGACTTGTTTGAAACATGACAATATACTGCGACAATACAAGCATATGCTGTAATGCGCATATATGAAATAAAATAAATATTTAATTTAATTTTAATAATATGTAATAGACGAGCAGGTGTGAAATTGGAAGCTGGCTTTCAAACAGGAATCAACAAGAAATTTGCTATTACCGCTGTAAGCGTGTACACAAGTAAATAGAGTGTGTGCGTGAAGCCTGTTTGAGCCTGAAAGTTTGCAACCACACCCCAAATAAATGCTAAATTAAGAGTATAGTTAATTTTAAGCAAACCATAAATGTTAGAAAGAATGTAAAAGCTTCTAAAAATGCGTAAAAATGTGCAGTGCAAATTCTACGTAATTCGGACAATCAGTGCAAACTCTGTGCGATTTTTAAAGCATTATAATTACACTAATCATGTGATCATTATGATAATTACATATCATATGTGTAATTAAATTAGACAATATTAAGATCACCTTGAAATCCGCATTAAACAGTGTGATTGGCGAAAAAGTGCGAATATGTGAAATGAGACGAGAGTGGGGGCACTCGCGCCATGGACAGTTTTTGACATGCTTATTCCTGAGCCAACAGGTATGGTTTTCTTGGTGGATATAAATACGAGCCCAAGAGAGCCAAACTCTCTCTTCTTCAATCAGTCGTCAGTCGTGGCGGTATGCTATGTCCATCAGTTACGAGAATTTTTAACTCGTCTAACATTCTTCAGTCATGGCGGTACGCTATGTCCGTCTGAGATGCGAAATTTTAATTACTTTGGACAGAGTTAGACACTATGTCTAACATCAGCAAGACTTTTATATCATAAATATAAAGTGTTACGGGAAATGTTTTGAGTTCAAGTAGTAAGGAAAAACAATAAATAAAAAAATAAATAAAAAGTACCGTAACAATAAAATCGTCGGACGTCTACGAGCAGTCTACAACTAAGAACATCAACTCTAGACAGATGCCGAGAGAACGTCTAGCAGAGGAACGAGACACAGAGCACTAGAGATGGTTCTATCACAACAGCAACCAATCCAGAGCAAAACGTCATTACAATCTACAGCAGCCGATGTACCATGAAGGACGAGAGACGGGAGAATGAGCTGTGAGACCAGTAAGGACAAGAGGAGGAGCAGACCGACGGATCACTGGAGGACATGGGACAATCTGCAGAATTTAAGGTGATGAAAAACCAATCTATAATTATCAAAGAATAAAGACATTAAAAGACTTTAATAAAAAAAAAGAAAAACATTTTTTTTTATTAAAGAATAACTATGTAGATAGAGATAAGAAAATGTAATTTACATGTAATCAGAATATTCTTTAATTATTTTTCTTTAATGAATGAACAGTCAATGTAAAGATAATTTAAATCCTTGCTTGGAGAATTAACAAGTAATTAATTTATTTAAATCTTTTTATTGAAAGCACATAAAGTAAAGTAATTGGAAATAATCAATTAGTTGTGTTAAAATGATTATAAAGCCGTAAAAGGTATGTCAAGTATAGAATAAGGATGTATTAACAAATTTAAAAAGCACACATTCAGACTGAGTAGTCAAGAAATTATAATATAACGAAGAAACGTTTTAATTAAAATTGATAATATAATATCTAGGATATAAAATCTATGTTTGTGATGAGAATACGGCAAGCAAAGAAACTTTGAAACCATAGATAATGAATATCGTATGGCAAATTAATCATTATTTTTATATTATTATTTTTAATAAGTTTGTTTGAATTAATAAATGAAAACATATTACGACTCCTAAAAAGACTACTCTTATTATAATTACACCTGAACCCCAATTATACATACACGTTGTTAGGAATGTTATATATAAATGTTATATGAGTATAAACACAGCACCAATTAAAATACATTAAATACAGAAACGTGTACCGTTGTATAATTTTGTCGCCCGTCAACGTGTGGCACGACACGCCTACATTTAAATAAATAAATGTATGCTCTATGGTTAAATGTTTGCATAGGATTTATGTTTAATAATTTATGTTTATTAATGAATATTTTTATATGTTGTTTAATTTTGTTGTGTGTATTGTACTGTAATAATGCAACTGGCGCCCACCCCAACAAACAGGTGTAATTTTAATATAAGTAGATAAGAATAAATAAATAATAATAACTAAACAACAAATAAATAAAATTAATAAGTCGGTTCCATAAGAATAATATTCTAAAATATTATAAATAAATATTTTAATAATAATTCGACATGGCGGCACCAGGAAACTTAGATATAGAGGCATTGCAGACAATGATGTGTGCTTGGGTAGATGAGATAAGCACAAAACAAACAGAAAATATAAATGCTAAACTGAAAGAACAAACAGAAAGTTTAAATAATAAATTAGAACAACAACTGAAAATTTTAAGCAAGACACTATAAGAATAACTGAAAGTTAGAAGAATTGAAGAACGGTAATCTTGAAATAAAACAAAGATAATCGACAGTAATGCACAGTTAACTGAAAAAATTGTTGATATCAACTCACATATTGACACTATCACAGAAAATGTATGTGAAATAATTGGTAAACAAACGGAACAAATATGTGAAAGGATGGTATGGGAACAAACCATAATAGTTGAAAATACGTTCATAATTAATAACAATAATAAAAAAATGATTAACATTAAAGAAGAGAACAAAATAAAGATTAAGAAAGCGTACCTTATTGATCGAAATATCCCAATTGCAAGTTACACACACACTAGTAAGTCACATAAGATAACACATGTGAAACACTTAAGGCACCGCACTTACGGAGAT
This sequence comes from Magicicada septendecula, assembly GCA_034769895.1. Taxonomy (NCBI): domain Eukaryota; kingdom Metazoa; phylum Arthropoda; class Insecta; order Hemiptera; family Cicadidae; genus Magicicada; species Magicicada septendecula. Next base: position 508,716,708 of record CM068369.1, on the reverse strand, counting down.
AAAGATCACTGTAGGCTTAATGAGAAACGTATTAATAAATTATCTATACGAAACACTACGCAAACTAAGGATAAGTATGATGTTAGGTATACACACGAGAAGTATAAAGCAAACGATAATTATAACTGTAATTATAACTACGGTGAGTATTATCATAAACAACGAATGAAAAAACTGTCGACAGCTGTTCAGGTAGGTTCACTCAACCAAACTAGTGACAAGAGAATTGTGAAACGCGGAGAGAACGAGAGAAAGAGGGGAAATTCTGTGTGGCCAACAGGTAAGATGAAATTGTTACCCTATAAACAGGTGACTTCCACGATAAAAACAAACGTCGCAGCGATACAATGGGATTTTAATGAGGCAGGAATGCAAGACAGAAATTGTTATATGGCGGCTACTATACTATGCTACAAAGGAACAATATACGTCTGGGAGACGACGGACAATGCAAGTGTTATAATGAGGGGTGTAAAATCAAACGACACACCAAACTCAATGCTCTATTGAATGAATAATTATTTTTAAAAAAATAATAATAATATTGCTGATTATTAAGAAGAAATAAGGAATTAAATAATAAAGAATGTTATGCTAAATAAAAGTATGTTCAAAGAAAGGTAAGAAATGTATTATTAATGGTAAGGAATGTAATGTGTAAATAAATATGTAAGAAATGATTGTGAAGGAATGTTATTATTGATGTTGTTATTAATATGAAGAAAGGGTTAGAAATGAGAAATAAATGTTATGTCAGAACGGCTGATCAAGCGAAAACTTCATACCTTAATGGAAATGCAAGGACACAGAAGAAAGCGATAGTGAAAAGTCAAAAGAGCAGAGACTACTTAGAATTTAGGACTACGAGTAAAATATTGACATGTCTTCTAAGGCACTTCATCTGTAACCGATCATGGGACACACTACAAAGCTAAAAGAGTATTCTGTTACTGAAGTGTATTTCAGAAAGTAATGGTAAAAATGAAGAAAATTATTAGCGATCAGAAAGGTAATGTTAAAGAAATGTAATAAAAGGTAATGAAAGTTAATGTATTGTATAAGTAATGTAAGAAATGTTAAGAAAGATAAAGAATGTATATGTAAGAAAAGAGTGAAGAATGGTAAGAATGTATGATTAAGATAATGTAAAATTTTAGACTGAAGGATGGCATAATATGTTAAGATGCAAAATGTTTACCAGTGCAAGAATGCAAACTCGTGTAGGAAGTGCTACACGTAAAAATAAATAGGTCAGTGGGACCAGATTAAAGGAGAACAATGAAACACGCATTGTTATCAACCCGTACGGGGGGAGCAGGGAACTTGACTTGTTTTACCCTCCAACTAAGGGAATTTGAACAATTAATATTCATTATCATGGATAGTAGTGTATGAATACAAATAAAATAAAAAAATAAGTAATATGAAATATAAAAATATGTCTAATGATAGAAAAAAAATATTTTAATAAATATATTTATTAAAAATTTTTTTTTTACCAAGCAGAGGAATAATGCGACAATACAAGCATATGCTGTAATGCGCATATATGAAATAAAATAAATATTTTATTTAATTTTAATAATATGTAATAGACGAGCAGGTGTGAAATTGGAAGCTGGCTTTCAAACAGGAATCAACAAGAAATATGCTATTACCACTGTAAGCGTGTACACAAGTAAATAGAGTGTGTGCGTGGAGCCTGTTTGAGCCTGAAAGTTTGCAACCACACCCCAAATAAATGCTAAATTAAGAGTATAGTTAATTTTAAGCAAACCATAAATGTTAGAAAGAATGTAAAAGCTTCTAAAAATGCGTAAAAATCAGACACATGTGCAGTGCGAATTCTACGTAATTCGGACAATCAGTGCAAATTCTGTGCGATTTTTAAAGCATTATAATTATACTAATGATGCGATCATTATGATAATTACATATCATTTGTGTAATTAAATTAGACAATATTAGATCACCTTGAAATCCGCATTAAACAGTGTGAATGGCGAAAAAGTCCGAATATGTGAAATGAGACGAGAGTGGGGGCACTCGCGCCATGGACAGTTTTTGACATGCTTATTCCTGAGCCAACAGGTATGGTTTTCTTGGTGGATATAAATACGAGCCCAGGAGAGCCAAACTCTCTCTTCTTCAATCAGTCGTCAGTCGTGGCGGTATGCTATGTCCGTCAGCTACGAGAATTTTTAACTCTTCTAACATTCTTCAGTTGTGGCGGTACGCTGTGTCCATCTGAGATGCGAAATTTTAATTATTTTGGACAGAGTTAGACGCTATGTCTTTATGGGAAATGTTTTGAGTTCAAGTAGTAATGAAAAACAATAAATAAAAAGTACCGTAACAATAAAATCGTCGGACATCTACGAGCAGTCTACAACTAAGAACATCAACTCTAGACAGATGCCGAGAGAACTTCTAGCAGAGGAACGAGACACAGAGCACTAGAGATGGTTCTATCACAACAGCAACCAATCCAGAGCAAAACGTCATTACAATCTACAGCAGTCAATGTACCATGAAGGACGAGAGACGGGAGAACGAGCAGTGAGACCAGTAAGGACAAGAGAACATCCAGGAGGAGCAGACCGACGGATCACTGGAGGACATGGGACAATCTGCAGAATTTAAGGTGATGAAAAACCAATCTATAATTAACAAAAAATAAAGACATTGAAAGACTTTAATAAAAAAAAAAGAAAAACATTTTTTTTTATTAAAGAATAACTATGTAGATAGAGATAAGAAAATGTAATTTACGTGTAATCAGAATATTCTTTAATTATTTTTCTTTAATGAATGAACAGTCAATGTAAAGATAATTTAAATCCTTGCTTGGAGAATTAACAAGTAATTAATTTATTTAAATCTTTTTATTGAAAGCACATAAAGTAAAGTAATTGGAAATAATCAATTAGTTGTGTTAAAATGATTATAAAGCCGTAAAAGGTATGTAAAGTATAGAATAAGGATGTATTAACAAATTTAAAAAGCACACATTCAGACTGAGTAGTCAAGAAATTATAATATAACGAAGAAACGTTTTAATTAAAATTGATAATATAATATCTAGGATATAAAATCTATGTTTGTGATGAGAATACGGCAAGCAAAGAAACTTTGAAACCATAGATAATGAATATAGTATGGCAAATTAATCATTCGGACCCTACTCGCACCTACCAATGGGGAAGTTGCAACCCTCACAACCAAACTTCGCTATACCATGGCCATGATTTTACTTTTCTCCTTTTTTCCATTTTTGGAAAAAAATGAATATACAACAAGAATGAATAGCAACAACATGAATATACCTAGTTAGGCTTAAACTGTATGTACCAGACAGGCTTATCACATTCAATAATATGAACCTATTTGTGCCAACATCAACCCAGCATACAAAAGTGGTTTGAACAAGTCAAGTTACATCCTTTATAAAACATTAACATCGTTGGAAAGTTTGTTACTTTTCAGATATATTTTGCCATCTTTATAAACATCTTCTATGACAAAGGCAAGATTTATTAATGGATATTTTTTTAAATGCTCACTGGATAACAGTTATATTTTGATACTATTAATTTGTAATTTGATGTATACAGTAGAACCCCAGAAATCCGAACATGATTTTGAAGAAAAACAACATTTGAAAAAACACATAAAGACATAAGAAACACATTTATTATTACATAAAACTATCATATGTAACCTAATTTTACGTAAAGAATCATTGAAAAATTAATAAAGTATGTACAAGTATTGCTACTTACGTAAAACAGGATTGAAATGTAAAAAATATTGGAATTAACATTGTATAAAAACAACAACGTCATACAGCATTTCATTAACATCAGAGCTGAATGGCCAAGGAAAAACACAAAAGAAACACACACAAACGTTACACTACATTTTTTCACTTAAAATCAGTGATCTTCATCTGGCGAAGTGACATAAACCTTCCCGAGGATGCGATGTTGCGCCAGCGTCGCATAAACATGACATCATTGGGTGTAGCAGATGCGTGTTGTTCTACGTAGCGCAACGCGATGTTGAGAGTGACGGCAGCGTCAGAATGAGTCACGTTTCTTGAGGCATCTTCTCCCTCGCTATCGCTACCTGATACATTGTCATGTTGATCCTGGACCACAGACACTATGTCATGCTCGGTGCGTTCTTCATTGTCGTCTAGTGCTGCCCACTTCTCCAGACAACCTTTTTCAGCATCCTCACATCCTGGTACTTTTTGAAAGAGATGAAGGAGCTCAGTTTCATCATCTCGTGTTGTAAGAGGTGTTTCCACAAATTCGAGGCTGGGCCAAAGCTTCGTCCAAGATCTCTGCAGTAAATTTTTACCGGTATTGTTCCAGGATTCTGCAACCCAGTAAATCACATCTTTTATTGTTATCTTCTTTAGCTTCTCAAGAATAGAAAGAGAACAATCTTCTTCAATGTGAGTTTGCAGAAGCATTTTTCTGTAGCTTAGTTTTATGTTCTGTAGCACACCTTGATCTATAGGCTGCAGCAGCGATGTCACGTTAGGTGGTAGAAAAAATGCTTTTATGTCTCTGCACACCAACTGCATGTCTGAAGGATGTGACGGAGCGCTGTCTATCAAAAGTAGAGCTCGAGGTGGCAGTCCATTTTCTTCGTTAAATCTTGTTACAGAAGGAACAAATTTCTTTTCAAACCACTCCTTAAAAAGATTACCAGTCATCCACGCCTTAGTCTGATTTCTGTAATAAACAGGGAGAGAATTCATGTTCATATTTTTAAGGGCTTGTGGCTTGGCAGATTTTCTAATCACCATTAATGGTAGCTTGTTTGTTCCCGCGGCGTTACTGCAGGCCAAAACTGTGAGACGCTGTTTGTTCATTTTAAAGCCTGGCGCAGAAGATTCCTCTTTAGAAGCAAGACTTTTAGTGGGAAGTCCTTTAAAATTCAGTCCAGTCTCGTCCGCATTATACACTTGCTGGGGCGAGTAATTTTCCGACGAAATCAAATCGGCGAATTCATCTAAATATTCTTTTGCAGCAGTATTATCAGCTGATAACTTCTCTCCGCTTATCGTCAGTTGTTTGATTCCATGCCTTCTCTTCCATCGATCCAACCACCCATTGCTAGCAGTAAATGCCAAATCTCCGTTCATTAGTTTGTTCAGCCACAATGCCTTTTCTTGAATTAATGGACCACTAATAGGAACTCCTTTCTGCCTCTCTTGTGTAAACCACAAAAACACTGTTTCGTCAATTTCTTCATTTACAGAAACTTTTGCGTGATGGCGTTGTGTCAAAGTTTTTTCACTTGTTGCACTGCAAAACTGTTCAATTTTCGCACGATTCTTTTTACAGTCACTGAGTGTTGCCTTACCAACACCAAATTCAACAGCCAACTTCGTCAAACTTTCCCCTTTGTCTAGTCACATTAACACTTCGAGTTTTTCTTTTAAAGTACAAGAACTATGTTTTCGTTTGCTTGCCATAATTTAAGAAAACTAAAAAACCCGATCTACACTGCTCACTTCAAATGCAAAAACAATAAACCTTAAACGAAAACTCGAACAAACTATGTACACTGGATGGAAACAGTAACAGCAGACAAACGCACAGGACAACAAACGCCAGAGGACTAACTGGAATACAAAGATTTCTAGACCTATTGTAGTAGGACTGGGCTGTTTTTAGCACACTTCCGCCCGACAGCAACAGTGATTCACGGGCAGTCAAGGTCAGCAACCTCCGGCGGCTTCGTCTCACCCCTATGCAGAACGGGCGGCGTGTACACCGTAACTAGTGTTGAGTACTATGTATGCAGATTTTTCGGCTAATCCGAACAGGCTACAGCCCCAATTAGTTTGGATTTGAGGGGTTCCACTGTATAAGTTTTCTGAATCATTTTGATTTAAATGGAATAAATCCTATTGTAGTCCCAAGCCACGTGTTTGTTAACCAAATACACTGTACTCACCGTCTATGGCCTTTCCGTAATGTTTTTTCATGTTTACATGTTTCGAGGCACTTGCCTCATCATCAGAACTTATAAAACCAATCTATGTCACAAATAATGACATTTGTCAAAATATTAAAAACACAATACGGCAATTAAACTATGTACATAACTTGCTTTAAAAATGTTAGGTGTGCCTTGCAAGACAACACGCGCCGTAATGACGTAATCTAAGCCTTATCTCGACCATATCGCATAGCGGTATCGTACAGTATATTTGATTTATACTGTAATTGGTCGTTCAACACATGTGGCTTGGTACTGGCGTCGTTGTATGCTCTGTAAATTTCATATTCTTCAAGGGCGTTCAAATAACCCCCTTTACTGCAGAAATGAAGGGGTATTAAATTCGAGCTAAAATCCGTGTAACTGTGATTGTTGTCTATAAGGTGCCTGGCGAAATTTGACTTGATATTGTCGAAGTTGGAAACTCGTGTAGGGGGTCTATGTTCAGAAAATCTTGTCAAAAAACCTCGACCCGTCTGGCCCACATAAAAAGCCTCACAGTCGTTGCAGACTAGCTTATAAACTCCTGTTTTATTTTCAAGACTGGTATGTTCAGGGGTGCGGAGATTATTTAAGATGTTATTACCAGTCTTATAGGAAACGACTATGTTGTTGACTTTATTAATGGTTGACTTAAAAATCCCTGGCATGAAATGTGTATAAGGTGCCGCAATGTACTTGCATGCCCTTGTTTCGAGGTTCTCATTTCTATTATTTATATCTTTAGTTTCATTTTTAATAGTGTTACTCTTCTTTTTCTTTTGTTTTTTTAAAATATTATCTATTATTCTTTCGTTGTACCCATTGTTAAACGCAATGACTTTAATGGTATTTAATTCATAGATGTAATCCTCAATGCCAAGGGGTATAGACAACAGGCGATGTATCATGCTATGGAATGCAGCTAATTTCTGTGAAATGGGGTGGAACGATGAGGCATGTATGACAGCGTCAGTCATCGTGGGCTTCCTAAATATATTAAAACATAGTTTTTTAGTAACAAAATCCTTAGTTACTGTCAAATCCAGAAAATGTAACTGACCTCTAACTTCATTCTCCAAAGTAAACTGTATCTTGTTGTTAATGCCATTCAAGTAATTGTGGAGCTTGTCAATTTGTGCCTTTATACACCATAAAAGTGTCGTCGACATATCTGCCATAGAACACCACATTGTAATTATATGTAGGGTTTGCAAACAAGAAAGAATTTTCAAAGTAATCTAAGTACACCTCCGCTAGAATACTAGAGAGTGGGGAACCCATAGCCAACCCCTCCAGCTGTCTGAAAAACTGTTTGTTATGTGTGCTTGTGCCTCATCAGCAGTAAAGGGGGTTATTTGAACGCCCTTGAAGAATATGAAATTTACAAAGCATACAACGATGCCAGTACCAAGCCACATGTGTTGAACGACCAATTACAGTATAAATCAAATATACTGTATGATACCGCTATGCGATATGGTCGAGATAAGGCTTAGATTACGTCATTACGGCGCGTGTTGTCTTGCAAGGCACACCTAACATTTTTAAAGCAAGTTATGTACATAGTTTAATTGCCGTATTGTGTTTTTAATATTTTGACAAATGTCATTATTTGTGACATAGATTGGTTTTATAAGTTCTGATGATGAGGCAAGTGCCTCGAAACATGTAAACATGAAAAAACATTACGGAAAGGCCATAGACGGTGAGTACAGTGTATTTGGTTAACAAACACGTGGCTTGGTACTACAACAGGATTTATTCCATTTAAATCAAAATGAATAACAATAGTCGTGATAACGTAGTACGCAGATTTCAGAATATTAAAACACAATTGCATAAGACCATTCTGCATATTAGATTTAATAAAGCATGCTTGAAAAATATGGTCATTCCAAATTACGCTATTATAAAGTTTAAAGGCACGTCTATTGCAGATATGAAAGCTAAAAAACGTGCAGAGATTTTTAGAATTAAAGAGGAATTGAGGTCGTTATATATTAAAAAATCATTTCTTAATTCTAAATTGTATGGACCACACTTACAACTACTTAATGACGTACATCCAGCTGCACTAGATCATTATCTGGAATTTATAAACAGTACGATAGAAATAGTTGTTTACAATATGCGTATGACGCAGCTTAACAAGTTACAAAGGTTAATAGACAATCAAATACCTAAAACCAGTAATACTAGTTGTAAACACGTATTCCATACACGACTATGTAATTTGACTTCGATTGAATTAAATACTGATGAAGAAAATCTTTTAAATAAAGGATTAAAATACAATCTCCCATTACATAACCCGAACTTCAACACAAGGCACATTCTAACTGAAGTTGCTAGTGCCGAAACTGTGATTAAAGCAATTAATGAACAAAAAGAACAAGATGAAGCACGGTTCATAATAAATAACAAATTTAACAAAATTATACGTAACCAACTTAATAACGTACATTCTCCTATTCCTTCTATGACTAATTATAATGCCGAACGTAGGATTTTAAAAACATTAAAGAAAAACTATCTGATGATCAAGCCCTTGTCACTAAGGCGGATAAGGGTAACACTCTGGTTATTTTAAATAAGAATGATTATGACGATAAAATACGCGATTTCATTGCAAATAATAATATCACCCTGCTAACCTCTGACCCCACGGATTTAACGTCTTAATCGTAGCTTAAACATGTGTACACATCTCTTTGATGAACGTACTAGACGTTCTTTAAAACCAATTAATTCTAAAGCGCCTGTTTTATCAGGTCTGCCAAAGCTTCACAAGGAGGGGATTCCTATTAGACCACTAGTAAATTTTACCACTGCACCCGGTTACAAAGCAGCTAGAAAATTAGTGAGTATATTAAAACATAATTTACATTTGATTAATAGTTGTGATTTCGTTGAAAAAGTGAAAAACCTGATGATTGAACCCCACTATAAACTTATTTCTTTTTACATTGTGAACTTGTATACAAATGTACCGGTGAGTGAAACCTTACGCCTATTAAGATCTAACCTTGTTAACACCAATAAACTGGATGCTAATTGCATAAATGAAATATTAGAATTGTTGGAAGTGATTTTGGACCAGAATTATTTCACACATAACAAACAGTTTTTCAGACAGCTGGAGGGGTTGGCTATGGGTTCCCCACTCTCTAGTATTCTAGCGGAGGTGTACTTAGATTACTTTGAAAATTCTTTCTTGTTTGCAAACCCTACATATAATTACAATGTGGTGTTCTATGGCAGATATGTCGACGACACTTTTATGGTGTATAAAGGCACAAATTGACAAGCTCCACAATTACTTGAATGGCATTAACAACAAGATACAGTTTACTTTGGAGAATGAAGTTAGAGGTCAGTTACATTTTCTGGATTTGACAGTAACTACGGATTTTGTTACTAAAAAACTATGTTTTAATATATTTAGGAAGCCCACGATGACTGACGCTGTCATACATGCCTCATCGTTCCACCCCATTTCACAGAAATTAGCTGCATTCCATAGCATGATACATCGCCTGTTGTCTATACCCCTTGGCATCGAGGATTACATCGATGAATTAAATACCATTAAAGTCATTGCATTTAACAACGGGTACAACGAAAGAATAATAGATAATATTTTAAAAAAACAAAAGAAACAGAAGAGCAACACTATTAAAAATGAAACTAAAGATATAAATAATAGAAATGAGAACCTCGAAACAAAGACACGCAAGTACATTGCGGCACCTTATACACATTTCATGCCAGGGATTTTTAAGTCAACCATTAATAAAGTCAACAACATAGTCGTTTCCTATAAGACTGGTAATAACATCTTAAATAATCTCCGCACCCCTGAACATACCAGTCTTGAAAATAAAACAGGAGTTTATAAGCTAGTCTGCAACGACTGTGAGGCTTTTTATGTGGGCCAGACGGGTCGAGGTTTTTTGACAAGATTTTCTGAACATAGACCCCCTACACGAGTTTACAACTTCGACAATATCAAGTCAAATTTCGCCAGGCACCTTATAGACAACAATCACAGTTACACGGATTTTAGCTCGAATTTAATACCCCTTCATTTCTGCAGTAAAGGGGGTTATTTGAACGCCCTTGAAGAATATGAAATTTACAGAGCATACAACGACGCCAGTACCAAGCCACATGTGTTGAACGACCAATTACAGTATAAATCAAATATACTGTACGATACTGCTATGTGATATGGTCGAGATAAGGCTTAGATTACGTCATTACGGCGCGTGTTGTCTTGCAAGGCACACCTAACATTTTTAAAGCAAGTTATGTACATAGTTTAATTGCCGTATTGTGTTTTTAATATTTTGACAAATGTCATTATTTGTGACATAGATTGGTTTTATAAGTTCTGATGATGAGGCAAGTGCCTCGAAACATGTAAACATGAAAAAACATTACGGAAAGGCCATAGACGGTGAGTACAGTGTATTTGGGTTTCTGAATCAGTTGTTTAAAATTAATTTATGTATATGGCACTTTGTCAGGTAATATTGAGGTTTGAAAGCCAAAATGACTGAGACTAATATTGACCTTACTGTAACTGTAATTTCAGATGATTTAAACTGTAGTAAATGTTAACTAAAAATATCGCTATAAATATTAACGGTACAGTATGAAATATGTCTTACGAGTCTTGGCTGACATACTGTTACTGTGCATATATCTATACGTTGTAATAAGTGAAAACTAGTTCAGGCTACAAGGTAAACGTTTTACATTTTTACCAATAAAAAATTAGTGTTCCTAGTCAGTAGTGATATATTTATAATTATTTTTAACAGTGTTTTGTATGTTTGTTTTTATTTTAGAGAACCTGACTTTGGTGATGATATCACCTGGGAAAGAATAGATCGCCAAGGACAATCAATAGGAGTAATCAATTACCTTCAAATTAAGTCTCCGACTACATATTTTACTATTGCCAGTTCCAACTTTGGCCGACATTCATTTTGGAGTAGTCTGCCAATTAATGAACCGCAGTCTGGAAGGATTGCATGAGAGAATATTGCTAGCTAGTTATTTTTACATTTCATCATTAGAAGTCTGGTGATCTGTATGAACTAAAAGTAATTTGTGAAAGTTGTGTTTTGTATAATCAAGTACTCGTACTAACTTCACACACACACACACACACACACACGCTGTAAAATACAAAATAGTTTCAATAACAAAGTTCTGACTATTATATGTAATAATTTCCTTTCCCTTTTGAATACTGTGAAGTCTCTTAAGTCTATTGTCTGTTCCAGTAACGATGAAAATTCTTTCAATTTTCTATTCCTCTGTTTGGATGTAAGTATATTTGTTTAGCGTGTATATTACTATATTGATTATAATGAGTTGCATATTTTATTATGATAAACACACCTTAAAATGTGAACAAAAAAGGGGATAGTTCCTATACAAAAAAAAGAAGTAAATTCAAAAATTTGATCTGGCAGAAAAATGTAATAGAAGATACCCAGATGAATTAAATGGATAAGATTCTCTTCACTGTATTACCTATGCATTGAACAAGATGGTTGGTGAGGATACCGAGATTTGTGAAGGTAAGAGCAACTCAATCAATAAAGGAAAATCAAAAACAGAGAAGAAACTTGATGGTGTTACAGTAATCAATATTTGGGACACAAGTTAGCTGATGCCATGTAATCGATAAAAATTTTAGTAGTCAAAAATAAACCTGAATCAAAATGTCTCTGTTAAGCCAATGACTCTGAAAGTATTGCACAGAGCCCAAGGTTGTATGTGTGTTTAACTGTGTTGCTGTTGGTATAGCAAGGACTTTGGGGGGAATTATGTTCATAAAGCAAATGGTTTTATCATTTATCACGCAAGCTGTTCAGTTTAAGTAACTGCATTATATTTTTAAAAAGTCGATTTGGGCTCCCTTTTAATTTTTCAAATTAATCATTATTCCAGAATTCATGAGATGCCAGTCAGCCTTCCAAATGTGGCCCAGTACTCCTTATAATCCCCCCTCCCCCATTATGTCGATATACATTTTAATGTGTGTGTGACGGTACCAACTCTTTCATGGACAGAAACAAGAGCATCATATTTATAATGTGCTTTTAAGTACAATAACGGTAGAAGGATACATTTTGTTCAAAATAATACTTTGTGCATATTAAGAGTCAGGGAAATATAGTAATATATAGCCAAAAATGTTTATAAGTGCTCACCAAACTTGCTCCTCAACTCGTCAGTCCCTTCTTGAAAATTAATTGGAATTTCAGTGCACAATAAATGTTATCTCCAAATTTTCCATTACAAATCTTAGGTATTTATACAACAAACCCTGATATTGGGAAAAGGACCATTCTACATCACAAAGTCAATCTGGTATACTTAAAAAGAGGGAAATCACTTACATTTCAAATCCCGTGTTTCATAAAACATAAATTTGAATTTATATTTGAAGGTTTCAATTTTTGATCCTATGAAAAAACTGATTTTGCTTTCAATAAAACACATTTCAATAATAGTTTCTGTGTTGTTATTCCAAGGTTTTTTTATTGAATCGCACATGAAATTCAAATTCGCAAGAAATATATGCCAGTTTTTTAACATGTCTTTTAACAGATTTTGAAAGATCTCTATAGGTGAAGCATCATCTTTGTCCGATTCATCAACAACTGATTAAACACTATCAACATTATATCAATAATATAACATTACAAAAAACCAAGAGCCCCAGCGAGTGACAGTGGGTGCTGGTGGTAATGGAATGTTAGGATTTTTGTTTTTGAACAGATAAATTATCGTAGGGGATTTAACAAACACTTTCTTTACATTTGATACTAATCTGTCCTCATTAGGATACAAGGATCGGATACTACACAGTCTGTGTAGAGCATGCACAACACAGGTAAAGTGTATCCATTTCAGATAGCTGACACAAAGGGCTTCTGCTGCTTTTCCATATACGGCACTGTATCGGTAATAAAAGGCAGTACATTATTGTATGTAATACCCTTTGGGCATAACAAATGCATTCTTTTAATTTAAGAACCTAGTGACTTCAACATGTTGTTCTGCTGACATTTCTTTACAAGCCATCAAAAGTGGAAGTTCGGAATCTTCACTGTGTCATTTTTAAGCACACCAATAACTACATTTCTCACATTTTCCTGCTGAGTCCATAGTTCCATCAACGCTTACTCAAATTTTCTCATTTTCACACATTGCTTTTTAATATTTTCTAATATTTCTCCATAGAAGTTTGGAAAATAGTGTTTTCGCAATGTAGACTCATCCAGAGGACCCAAGTTCATGTGCTTCACAACAAAATTTCAAAGCTCTGGATTGTTTACTTTGTGTAGAGGAATGTCTGCTGAAATGAAATTCATGAGACTTTGTAGGTTCCGAATGTGAGGAGGGGAAGGGTCCTGTTTCACCTAAAAGCATTTGTTTCGAACATGAAGCTGCAGTGATATGTTGGTTACCAGATACATGCTGCATAACTTGTGATCATTACCCACTTTTATGGAATTTCCACAAAGCTGAATATACACAAAGATCTTTCCATCTGATCTGAATATACCTTTAAATTCTTTAACATACTGCTGAAACAAAAAAGAAATTATAGACAGCATCAGTGAAAGCTTTGTTATATGCAAATACTGGTGACTTCAGTTCTGAATAGGGAACAGCAGGTAGTTTTGACCACCTGTTTAACAATAATTAAGGTGAGACACAAATGATAAGAAACTACAGAAACATTAATGATTACATTATTAATTTTCATCCTTTTTTTGTATTGTTACAATTGTGTGCATTAAGTCAAAGATAAAATAAAAAATCACTACATAGTTAAAACACCAATTTTCGTGACAAGGTTATTTTGGTAGGAGTTTATTTCTGAGTGTAAACAAAGTTTGGCAGTACTACATCTGTCGATGTATCACAACTATAATTACAATAACCAACAGGACATTCCCTCTGCGGTATGTCTCAACTGACATTTAAAGCAAAACTACATTTACGGCCATCGGTAGTCATTCACATCATGCAAATGTGCCTGTTTAGTATGACTGGTTTTTTAAAATCATGTATGTATTAAGTTTTCCAGGCACACGTGTGTATGTGTGGTGTGAGGGGGGTGCAACACCTACAGATTGACAACTGACAAAAGTTCGGCAAAAAAGTCTAGATTTTAAAACAAAAAAAAGGAGGAAGAGGCTTTTGAGTCTTTTGTTCACACATCTTGCGTTAAAAACTTCTTAATTATTAAATTGAACTTTATGGATTATAATTATAAGCTAATATGGCGAATTTATATTTAATTAGATAGGTATTATGACAACTTATATACTGAATGTGAGGAGTGGATTGAGGAGGCTGGTTTTTTGGTTTTAATGGTTTTAGATGTGGGGAGCTGCTAAGGACAGCTCTGTATGCATTTCTTTAAACAAACTACATTGTAATATTGTTGAATATCATTCTATAGTTTACAGCTCTTTCTGTGTTTAGTGACGCAGCAAGAAGAGGGAGAGAATATATGAAAGGTTCTCAAAAAATCAATTCAAACAACATTACCAAAGAATACAAAATTATTATTTTTCAGTGTTACATTAAAAAAAAAATCAAAATTTATCAATAATCACATATAGTTACCACATATGTATAGATCTGAATCACTAGAGTCACATGAAAGTTCTAGGATTTGTGGACTTGAGAGCCTGACATCAGACATTTGGGTACCAGATGGCAGTGTTGAAACAACTTCAGCAGGTTGGGCAACAGATGGCAGTGGTGGGACAACTTCAGCAAGTTGGGCAACAGATAGCAGTGGTGGAGGAACTTCAGCAGGTTGGGGGACAGATGGCAGTGGTGGGGCAACTTCAGCAGTTTGGGGAACAGATGACAGTGGTGGAGGAACTTCAGCAGGTTGGGTTGGGATCGGTGGGAGTTGGGTTGGGTTGGGCAGGTTGGTTGGGTTCAGCGGGTTGCGTGGAGTAACTTCAGCAAGCATTACACGACCATTGCTCATGTGTTCTAAACGTGTCTTAATCAGATATTCAGTGATAAACCTCTGCGCTTCTAGAGCAGTTTGAAGCGGAAGTTGTCTAAGATGTGATACCACAATTCTACCAAAAATTCCAAAACTATCAGTCTCAATATTAAGTGTTGGCACATTAACTTCTGACGCCCGATCAACCATCACACCAGACTGCTGCTGTGGTTGTCTACATGATGCTGTGAGGGAACTTTCAGCTGTACTGTTTCCATGATGAGGAGTTTCATTGTGCACGTTGTGTTTATTGGCAAAAGTTGTATCGTGTGAATCTGAAGAGTCATCCAAATCAATTATAGTCTCCTGAAATTAAGAAAATTGTATACCCAATATGTATAAATGGTACCTGGACAACTAATATAATGACACTTCAATATCGATATACGATTTCACTTAGTCATGATAAAAGGAGTAGGAGTATCAAACAGTATTCTTTCATATTTTCAAATGTAAATACATTCACACTTTATCTTTAATTTTAAGTAAAAGTATATATTTTACATAAAAAATTAATAACTTAAAGCAATTATTAATTTAAAATAAGGAAATAAATTACTGGTCCACAATCCCGTATCCAAAATTCCGAAATCCGAAAGTTTTTTTTTTGTGGAGTATGGAGCATCAGTCATCTCTGCATAACAAGGCTTGTTTGGCGCGTGAACAGCTGACCAAACTCCACACCCACTCACCACGTCACTCAAGGTGTAATTAAAAAGCTTCTGCTTACCATGAAGCAGCTGAAAATTAAATTGACGGATTTGCCAAGATAATATCTGACGAAAACCTTAGTCCTGAAGAAATTTACAATGCTGATGAAACAGCTCTCTACTGGCGCTATGTACCTAGAAAAACATAAGCAACGGCTGATGAGAGAACACCAACAGGTTTTAAGGATGCTAAGGACAGGTTAACTATTCTTGGGTGTGCCAATGCTGCTGGCACACACAAGGTGAAGTTGGCAGTGACTGGAAAAAGCAAACATCTGAGATGTCTGAAAGGTATATGCTATTTACCTGTGCATTATTATGCCAACAAGAAAGCATGGGTAACCCAAGAAATGTTTTCCGACTGGTTCAATAACCACTTCGTACCAGCTGCACAAGGTCATTGCAGGCAAGCTGGACTGGAAGAAAACTGTAAAATTTTATTGTTCCTGGACAACTGCTCCGCACATCCCCTGCCGAACTTCTTGTCAAAAGTAATGTTTTCAGCATCTACTTGCCCCCTAATGTGACATCTATATTACAGCCTTGTGACCAAAGAATTTTATGCTCCATGAAGAGCAAGTATAAAAACTATTTTTAAACTGCTTGGTGCAGTCAACAGAGGAGTAGGAATCCAAGACTTCCTGAAAGAGTTCAGTTTTAAGGATGCCATTTACGCAGTTGGTAATGCTTGGAAGGGTGTTGATAAATCAACATTAACAATGCTTGGCACAGCCTTTGGCCTACAACGATGTTTGATGTAAATGAACCTACAGATGAAGACTTTGAAGGATTTCGTGTCACTGGTGAGAAGATGATGATATCAAAACCTCGTAACTTAAGCTAAATGTTTATTGGACAAAAGTGTAAATATGTTAGAGGAAGCTGACATCTAAGAAATGCTGAACATTGACAATGATGCACCTGTTGTGCATTCCTTGAGTGATGGGGAAATTGCTGAAATGGTGTTCAATACAGATAAGCATGAGGATAGTAGTGATGATGATGACATTGTGAACACAGGTTAAAAAGTCCCCATAGACAATATAGTGGAAATGTGTGATCAGTTAATTGCTGCCATTGACCAACGTGCATTTATCAGTAAGCAAGAGATTATGGCAATTTACTCAGTTAAAGAGACATTGCTTAGACAGAAACCTATGTTAATGAGACAGATGACACTTGAAGAAGTATTTAGAAATGCCGTCTGTCGTAGTGCTGCTTTATCACTTGAGAATCCTGTTCCTGGCCCATCATCAGGTTTCCGACTGCAACCTGATGACGAAGACGATGGTGACATTGATGTACCCTCTTCTCCAAGATCCTCAAGCTAGATGTCATGCACCTTAACTCCATTTATGTTCCAGGTGGCTGTACAGTATTTAGCTTTGTTTACCAGACGTATTGCTTAACTGCAGATACATATTTAGATTAGTTTGAACCTGTAGCCTGTATGTCCTAGATTATTTAAGTTCTACATTTATTCCAATAAATCATTTATCAGTTTATTACTACAGCATATAAATAAACTGTATTACTGTATTGTACCTGTACTATTTATAATCTTTACATATCCCACTTAGTATGAATATTTATACATTTCTCTGCAGAAATATTAATGTGTTTGATTACGGTGTATTTGAAGCTGTGTATGTTCGAGTTTTACCGAATGTTTTTCTTGGAAATAAAATGTCCTTGAGAATTTATGGTCTATAATTATCTCAATATTTCATTTATCAATATATTACTCTATAAATAAACTGTAGTAGTATTTCTAGTCTTTATGTATCCCACTTAGTGTGAGTATTCATACGTTTTTGCTGCAGTATTAATGTTTGATTATGGGGTGCTGCCCTAGACCCCACTGGGCGAGCTACCTTTATTCTGAAATCCGAAACACAAATGGCCCCAAGAGTTTTGGATAAGGGATTGTGGACCTGTACTTTGAATGCAACAAACAATATCGGGAAACAATAAATTAATAGGACTTTTAATAATTATAGGAAGCGGTTTTAAACAGATAATGTTATAATATCATTCAATTCAATATAAAATGGTAGCAACCAAAACTGCTCTCATAGAGTAAACAATGTCATGAACAATGAAGGCAAGCGTATTTGATATAGAAAAGGTGACAACCATGAAAAACCACACGTGTAACTTGAATATAGTAAACAAGTATCAGACAAAAGTAAAAGCAGGAAAGAAACAATGAATGGCATGGAAAGGGCTAATATACAGTATGTATAAGAAGTCTGATATAAAAAAATTATAAAAATCAACAATCTCAAATATTGTTTAAACATACAAAAATGATTCAGAAAGCGTATGCAATGTGGTTAAAAAAATGTACTGATATAGAAGATTCAATCACTTTCTGCTACAGTCCATTTCTTGATGTATATAATACATTTAATATTTATAAATAAATTTACCTCAAGATATACCTTTTAACGTTGAAAACGTTTATTGAAAGCCTGCAAGCCTGCCTCTGAGTATACAGTCGATTTTTGATGAAAGTGTTCCCTGACCCATTTTCCGCAATTGTGTCAAAAGTTCAAAAGGTAGAAGGACCGGAAAGGTGTCAAAAGATGTGTTTTGATAAGGACTATCAGATTTCAAGATAAAAGTTTGGAAACCACTTCCGGCCTAAATACTATTTGGCAAAAACATGATAAAATCGCTTGTGTTTTTGCTTGTTTTCATTTGGATTCAAATCTTTTGTTATTTAACTTTTCTGTATTTTTATTGTTCTAAAGTGTTCTCTCATTCAATACCCCCAGACCGTTTTTTCATTTTTCCATTATCATCAAACCGGAAGTAGTTATAAGAATAATAAGTTGAGTATGTACTGTTGATTGAGTGATAGACACTAGCGCTAGTAGTGATAGATTTAGTGAACTACTTATCTTTGTGGATGTGGTTATGTTTCAGTATACATTGTGCAATCATGCCGAAACCACGCAAAAGACGTGCATTCGTTACAGAAAGGATTGAAAACTGGAAAAAACCTAAAATGTTATTAAGTGATTAGCCTGGAACGAGTCGAGAAGAAGATAGTGTTATAATACAACCAAACGATGAAGCCGCGAAGAAACGCAGAGTTCGGCAGAAGAAACGTGAACTTACTCGTGTAGAATCGTTCCATCATTATATGAATGATAATTTCTTTTCTAATAAATTGACTGAGTATTGCCATGTTTGCGATAGAATATGGTGGTCTAACCAATTGCGTAAAGTGAAAGAAAATACAATCAAGTGGAATTATCTGGTTAAAATAGGTTATCATCCTACAGTGTCTAATTATAAGGTGTGTGGTAAGTGTAACCACGATTTACATATAAGACGGACACCTCATATGTCAACTGTGAACGGGTTTGTTTATCCAGAGGAATTGAAGGATTTACCACCTTTGTGTCCAATTACGGAAAGACTGATTTCGCCACGTCTACCGTTTATGAGTATACGTCATCTTCGATATTTCAAAGGGGCGAAAAAATTGTGTGGACAAGTGATAAATGTTCCCGTAGATGTCGACAATATGGTGCGTGTGTTGCCGCGTTCTTTGGATGACGATTATGCATTTACTGTTCATTTAAAGAGAAATCTGATAAATAGGAGTTCGTACTTGGTCGGGTGTATATCGAAAAGTGTCGTGAAGAATTATTTCCCCTATTTCCTACAATTTCCAAGTTCCTATTCCCTTAAATTCAAAGTTCTATTACAAGGATAGTTATGTAAAGTACAATAATTACAAATATCTATGTTCCCCATTTTGCATTTGTCCTAAAGACGTTTTCAACGTTCACATTATCGTACAAGGTACGAGAACTGTGCATTTTTTTTCCTTATTAGGAACATGTTTCGGGTACCATATTGTACCCATCCTCAGCCTTACGGTTTCTTTTGTCTGGTGAAGTACATATGTGTTGGTTGACTATTATTATTGTGGCTTCCTGTTGGCTTCTGGTACTTCAAATTGGTTTTATTGTGTGTGATTGTGGTGTATGTGTTAGTTTTTTGTGTATTTTCGATGTTGAGTGCTTTGAATATTGTGTCATGTTTTGTATTGATTTGTATTTGTTCAGGTATTAGTTTTTTTTGTGTTTTATGTTTGTATATTTGTAAATTTTCCCAAATGTTCATTAAGGTGCCTTTGTGTGGTATATGTTTTATTAGTATCACATTGGTTATGTCTGGGAATTCATGTCCTGTGTTTATTGCATGTGTGGCTAAATTGGATTTATATATTTCTGGTTTTTTGTATGCGTTTAGGTGTTCAAAATAACGTTTTTTCAGCTGTTTTTTTGTTTGTCCTATGTAACATTTATTGCATTCTTGGCATTCAATTTTGTATATACCGTTAGTTGTTGTATTATCTTTGTTGTGTGGGCTATTTAGTTTTTGTAAATTATTTTTATTAGTTTTGTATGCTATTTTTATATCTGTGTTTTTAAATAGTTTTGTTAGTTTTGTCATTTTATTATTTATGTATGTGAATGTGGCCCATCTTTTGTTGTTATTATTATTTATGTGTTGTTCATTTTGATTAATTCTTAATTGTTCAGTTTTTATTTTATATTTGATTTTATTTTCTATTTTGTTTACAGTATTTTTATTTTATCCATTTTCATAATCAATTTGGTATATTATATTTCTTTCTTTTTCAGTTTCTTGTTTGTTTAGGGGAATTTTGTACATTCTGTTAAATAGCGAATAGAATGCTGCCATTTTATGTTGTGGTGGGTGGTCAGAATGGTTAGGTATAATGATGTTAGTAGAAGTTGGTTTTCTATATATTGCATATTCTATGTGGTTGTTGTATCTTGTGATGGTTATGTCTAAATAGTTGATTTTGTTGTTTTTCTTTTTCTTCTGTGAATTGTATTTTAGGATGTATGTTATTGATTTGTTTCAGTATGTTCTCTGCATTTGTGTTTTTGTTATTTGATACATATAGCCCATCATCTATACATCTTATCCATATGCCATTTGGATCATATGATTTTATAATATTTTGCATTTTGGTGTCTATGTGTTGTAGGAATATTTCTGCTATTATGCTTGAAAATGGTGATCCCATTGCTAAACCTTCTTGCTGTTGATAAATTTTGCTATTAAATTCAAAGTAATTTTGTCTTAGTATTAGTTGGAAGCTATTTTTTATTTTGGTTATATATTGTTTGTTTTCATTTTGTTCTTTAAGTTTGTTTATTATTATGTCTATTGTTTCTTCTACTGGGATGTTGGTGTACATGTTTGTGATATCATATGATGTGAAAAATGTATTTTCATTTATATTTATTATTTTTAGTTTGTCTATTGATTCGTATGTATTTTTTATGTTATGATGGTTATTTGTTAGATGGTTACTTTATAGTTTTGTGCTATTATTTTTGCTATTTTGTATGTAGGAGCTTTTTTGAAGTTGATTAATGGACGTATTGGGTTGTTTAATTTGTGTATTTTTATTAGGCTATTCATTTTAGGTGGTTCTGGATTATTATTTATATATATGTCTGTGTTTTCACAGAAGAAAAAGAAAAACATAACAAAATCAACTATTTAGACATAACCATCACAAGATACAACAACCACATAGAATATGCAATATATAGAAAACCAACTTCTACTAACATCATTATACCTAACCATTCTGACCACCCACCACAACATAAAATGGCAGCATTCTATTCGCTATTTAACAGAATGTACAAAATTCCCCTAAACAAACAAGAAACTGACAAAGAAAGAAATATAATATACCAAATTGGTTATAAAATGGATACAATAAAAATACTGTTAACAAAATAGAAAATAAAATCAAATATAAAATAAAAACTGAACAATTAAGAATTAATCAAAATGAACAACACATAAATAATAACAACAACAAAAAATGGGCCACATTCACATACATAAATAATAAAATGACAAAACTAACAAAACTATTTAAAAACACAGATATAAAAATAGCATACAAAACTAATAAAAATAATTTACAAAAACTAAATAGCCCACACAACAAAGATAATACAACAACTAACGGTTTATACAAAATTGAATGCCAAGAATGCAATAAATGTTACCTGAAAAAACGTTATTTTGAACACCTAAACACATACAAAAAACCGGAAATATATAAATCCAATTTAGCCACACATACAATATGTGACAGATATTATTTAATATTGGAATTATATTGCAAAATACAGTTAGACAACACGTTGATTAGAAAAGACTTTATTCATTGAACTGAACTTGATAGAATACATACATCCGTTATAACAATAATAATACGCGCATGCGTATTGTACATAAATTGTTTAACCATATTTAAATTGTACATATGATATATTTGACATTCCCCCTCAATTTAAATACCCATATAATTTAAATACCCTTAATTTAAATTTGGAACAGTTTTGGTATGAGTACAGTTGATAAATATACTTACATTAAAAAAATAAATGCAAAATTGAAAATTTTGGTATCTGAAAACTATTTTATGTTGAGTTTTTCAAAAAACTTTGCAAACTTTATATTATTTAAGGATTTTGTGAAAATATCAGCTACATTATCTTGGGTTTTTATGTACTCTAATTCAATAAGTTTTTTGTGTATAAGATCCTTAATATAGTGATATTTAATGTCTATATGTCTAGTACGTCTGCTATTCTCATAGCTTTCACACATGTTAAGTGCACTTTGGTTGTCTACATAAATTAAAGGAATTAAGACATTGCACTTCAAGTCCACAAGTATGCGTTGAAAGTATACCACATCCATCGCTGCCATTGCACATGCTATGTATTCCGCTTCAGCTGTTGACTGGGATACGCATGTTTGTTTCTTTGTAAACCAGGATACAGGGTTGTTACAGTGATATATTATACATCCACTTGTACTCTTTCTGCTGGTGATGTCTCCTGCCCAATCTGCATCTGAATATGTGATTAATCCAGTATCTTGATTTTTATGAAATGTGAGATTCAAATGCTTGGTACCATTTAAGTACCTCAATACCCTCTTCGCAACAATCCAGAGTTGTTTAGTGGGTTTATCAAGATATCTACTTAAGACAGATGTAGCGTAAGCTATGTCTGGTCTACTTACAATTGATATGTAGATAAGTGAACCAAGGAGTTCTCTGTAAGGTAAGTTTTTGTCCACTGGTAGAGGTAAGTCAACCTGGAAATTGTGTTCCATAGGTGTATCCATCGGTTTTCCATTATCCAGACGAAATCTTGAGATTACTTTTTGTATGAATTCCTTTTGAGAAATGGTGATCTGCTCTTTATTTACATTGATTTCTGTGTCCAGAAAGTTGTTGATGATTCCTAATTCTTTTGCGTTGAACTCCTTTTTAAGGAACTCAATGATTTTTAGACATTCGCTCTTGTCACCTGTGATGATTATATCATCAACCCATATAATAAGGTAAGCATTTTTACCCAAGTACAAACAAAAGTCATTCTGAGGTCTGATTAGACCATGATGTTGCACAGCCTCGTTAAACCTTTCATTCCATTTTCTGGGTGAAGAGCGAAGACCGTATAAGCTTTTCATGAGTTTTAGAGCATTCGTTGGACATTTTACTCCTTTGGATGGTTTTATATAAACTTCAGTGTCTAGCTTGGCATTTAGGAATGCTGTAGGGATATCAAGTTGTTTAATTTCCCATCCATTTTGCAGTGCTACAGACAGTAAGATTCTGATGGTGGAAAGTTGAGCGACTGGTGCATAAATGTTGGAGGACACTTCCTCTTGAAATCCTTTTGCTACTAGACGAGCTTTCTTAGTGCCATCAGGCTTGATTTTGAAAACCCACATTGTATCAATAGCTTTGATGCCTTTGGGTAGATTTGTTGCCTTCCAAGTTTGATGTTTTTCGAGGGCACTTATTTCCTTTTGTATCGCTTCTTCCCAACCATCTCTAGTACATATGGCATCTTATAAGAGATTGGTACTCCTGCACAAAGACAGTACGCTAAGTGCATCTCATCTTCGTTTTGACTAAAACTTTCATTATAATCCTTGTACAGTATATAATCTTTAAATTTCTCTGGAACAGTTTTAATTCTTTCACTTCTACGCAGTGATGTTTGATCACCCTGTTGGACAGTATCACTTAGACTGCTGTCTCTATGTGCAGGTGAGGTGCCAGTGACATTTTGAACCTGGATGTCTCCTTCGCTCATACTTTGATGCTCTTTATCACCTACACTGTCACCTCCAATTACCATTTGTAGGATATCTTCTAAGGCTTTCTGACTAGTATAGTTGATGTTAATTTCATCAAAGGTAACATCCCTTGAGATTATAATTTCACTTTTTTTGGGTACCCATAGTCTATACCCATGTTTAGCATAGCCTACCATAATGCATTCAACTGATCTTGTTTCTAGCTTGTCTGCTGGAACAGGCAGTTTATATGCCCAAGCCTTTGAACCAAAAACCCTCAACTTGTCATAATTCACTTTACATAGGTAGACTTCAGCGCGTACCTTATTTTCCTTCAGGGCAACTGTTGGAGAGCGGTTCAATTGGTATGCAGCACAACGTATTGCTTCACCCCACAAGAACTTAGGCAAATTTGTTTCAGCGAATAGTGTTCGTACTCTACTCATTAGAGTGAAATTGATTCTTTCGCTAACTACATTCTGCTGCTGTGTATGTGGCAAAGTGTATTTGTTGACTATTCCTTTTTGTACACAGAAATTTTTAAACACATGTGATGAGTACTCTCCACCACAATCTGACCTGATTCTTGAAGAGTAATATCCTCTGGCCTTTAACTCTTGGACATAATTCATATTTCTTTCTGCTTCATTTTTGTGTTTTAAAAGGAACACCTGGGTAAAATGTGAATAGTCATCGAAAATTGTTTGATAATATTTTTCACCTTTCATGGTGTGTATTTTAAAAGGACCAGCCAAGTCACTGTGAATGAGTTCTCCAATTCTTTTTGACCTTGGTAGGGGTACATCCTTAAAAGGCTTTCGTTTTGCTTTGCCTTGGTTACAGGGACTGCATACTCCAAAATTGTGTGGAAAATTTAGTGATCCCAGACCTTGAGCATTGAGATGTCCAAGTCTTCGGTGCCATAGTAGATCCTTACTTAATGAAATGCAACAACAAGTTTCACTCATCGAAGGGTGTGCTATTGAAAACTGAGCCACATACAAATTTCCTTCGGATTCACATTTCATTTGCAATTTGTTATTTGAGATAGTAACTGATTTTCCACCACTATTGAATTGAACATCAAACCCCTTTGAACTCATTCTTTTCACTGATAAGAGATTGTAGGGAAACTCAGGTACAATAATAGCAGGTATCTTTATGAAAACATAACTGTTATTTTTATTGTTCAACACTTTCAAGCGAATTATACCTCTTTTTGTACCTTTTATAGTCCTACCATTTGCTATTTTTATTTCCATTTTATTCTCCATTTCTTCAACATTTTCCATAAGCTTTTCCAAATTTTCTGATACCCAGTGATTTGTGGCACCACTATCTAAAATGAATTTAACGGATCGAGTATTTGCTAGTAATTCTGAGGATAAAGCGCCATTTTTCTCAATATTTTCAGCGGAAATGAAATCAAATTCTTCTTCTTGATCATCTTCGCTCTGTGCAATATTTGACGTATGTCTTGTCGTCTTGCCTCTTCCACGCCCTCGAGAGTTTCCTCTCCCTCTCTTACCGCGATATCCATGGCCGCGATATGACGTCTGAGGCGTCTGTTGAGTTTGCACATCCTTGTTTGATGGACACTCATTTTTGAAATGTCCTTTGCCTCTACATGTGTGACATATTACATTTTCGTACCTCATCTGTGAGCTATTCTTATATTCACCTGGAGAGTAGAAAGAGCAGTTACCGTCGTTATCAACCTTATCACCTGCATTGGAGTTCTCTTTGTTTTTGAGTTCAGTATCCAATAACCTTATTTTTACATCAGAATACGAATATACTGTCGCGTCTTTATTCATTATCGTTTCGATGTAATGACGCTCTCAAAGCTTTCCGGCATTGTCAGAAGAAGGTAACACGTTTTGTCGGTATCATCGGTTGCAACTTTGCTTACGCCATCGAGTTCTTTTATGAGTTTTTCAAATTTAGTGAAATGATCTTGTAATTCGCCATCAACGAATTTCATTTTCAATAGCTTTCGCATTATAAACATCTTAGATAATGCGCTTTTTCTCTGGAAGACATTTTCCAGATTTGCAATCATTTCTTTGGCGCTTTGTGCACTCTCTATGTATTCAATATATTTATCTGATATTGACTGTGCGATGATGCATTGAGCTTTTACATCTTTAGCTTGGAAACTGGTCAAATCTGCACCTGTGAGTGCTGCGATTTCTGTGTCTGTTTTATCTAATGCTACGAGTGCACCCTCTTTATTCAGAACAAGACATATTCTATATTTCCAAGTGGAAAAATTATCTGCCTTTACCAGGGGAAAGGGAACCACAGACGTAGCCATTTTAGGTTACGCACGTGAACTCTTTCACTTTGAGCCTGTATATGTAAACAAACTTTTCTCTGTAAATAATTCCGACGTAATTACAACTAACACACATCTATATATCTCCAAATTACTAGTGTCGGCCCATAACCTGTGAGAGATATTATTTAATATTGGAATTATATTGCCAAATACAGTTAGACAACACGTTGATTAGAAAAGACTTTATTCCTTGAACTGAACTTGACAGAATACATACATCTGTTATAACAATAATAATACGCGCATGCGTATTGTACATACATTGTTTAACCATATTTAAATTGTACATATGATATATTTGACACAATAAACACAGGACATGAATTCCCAGACATAACCAATGTCTATAAAATAGGTTATTTACCTTCTGTCGACGTTTCTTAAAATCCTTTTAGGATAACTCGAGTTTCGACACCATTTGGTGTCATCATCAGATCGGAATATGAATTAGGTTAAAACATTTTGATGCATATGCATCTCGTCAGATATTTAAAAAATTAAAAACAACACATTAACATTATATAAAACAATAAATAAACTATATCACAACAAAATAACATTAACAATAGAATATAAAAACAACGCGGCCGCAAACGAACCTGTACAGGAACGCCCCCACGGTAAGACTAATCAATGCCGGTTTGACCTCGGTTCAATTTTATCGATCTGATATAGCCAATCTCTCGTTCCATAAGATCGATTCTATTAAATAAAACATTATTGTTATGTATTGCTTTTTCATTTAGGACACGATTGTGATCCTTCTTTATGGCTTTGTAAATCTGTTCCTGTACAGGTTCGTTTGCGGCCGCGTTGTTTTTATATTCTATTGTTAATGTTATTTTGTTGTGATATAGTTTATTTATTGTTTTATATAATGTTAATGTGTTGTTTTTAATTTTTTAAATATCTGACGAGATGCATATGCATCAAAATGTTTTAACCTAATTCATATTCCGATCTGATGATGACACCAAATGGTGTCGAAACTCGAGTTATCCTAAAAGGATTTTAAGAAACGTCGACAGAAGGTAAATAACCTATTTTATAGTCTTAATCGTTTCTGGAGGCAAGAAAAATGTTTAAAAAAAATAACCAATGTGATACTAATAAAACATATACCACACAAAGGCACCTTAATGAACATTTGGGAAAATTTACAAATATACAAACATAAAACACAAAACAAACTAATACCTGAACAAATACAAATCAATACAAAACATGACACAATATTCAAAGTGCTCAACATCGAAAATATACAAAAAACTAACACATACACCACAAACACACACAATAAAACCAATTTGAAGTACCAGAAGCCAACAGGAAGCTACAATAATAATAGTCAACCAACACATATGTACTTCACCAGACAAAAAAAACTGGAAGGCTGAGGATGGCTACAAGATGGTACCCGAAACATGTTCCTAATAAGGAAAAAAAACACTTAGAAAAAACAAAAATACTCACAAACAATGACAGACACTCACATAAAATACTATATTGGCACAGATACGTTGATGACATTCTATTACTATACAGGGGAAACAAAAGACAATGTGAACAGTTACTAATGCACATAAACAAAATACATAACAACATAACCTTTACTGCCGAATACGAACACAACAATACCATAAACTTCTTAGACCTCTCCATCACAAAACTAGAACACAGGCACAAATTCAGTATATACAGAAAACCAACCACAACTGACACACTAATACACAACACCTCCAATCGCCCAATACAACACAAACTAGCTGCTTTCAGAACCATGATACATAGACTTAACAACATCCCCTCAGATGAAAAAGACTACAAAGACGAACTAAACACGATAAAATATCTAGCAGAATCTAACGGATATGACAGAACAATAGTCAGTAAACTCCTACACAAAACACAAAACAAACAACAGACAAAGACAGAAAACAAACAAATTCATAACACTAACATACATCAACAAACTGAAAAAATAGCTCACAAATTCAAAAAAGCAGGATACAGAATCGCTTACAAAACTACTAACAAAACAAATTCGATCTACCCGGTGTATACAAGCTAAATTGCAATAAATTCTACATAGGCCAGCAGGACGTAGCTTCAAACAGAGATACATTGAACACACAAAGGCACTCCACTCCACTACAGAATCTACCTTTGCAAACCACCTCATTGAAGCAAACCACACATATAAAAACATCGACAATAACATGAACATTCTACATGTACACACAAAAGGCCGAAAACTAGACACTCTAGAACAATTAGAAATCTACAAACACACAAAAACAAATAAAAACGACATCCTAAACGAACAGACACAATTCAAATCGCACGCATTATTCGAACACATCTCACCCAACACACACAGCATCGATCTTTCGAAAATCTATCCCGTCGCCAACAACAAGACGGACAGCGCTACCTACGGCAGCCTCTGAAGAAGCCTTTTAAAGGAGAAAACCGGTTTAGGCTTTAAGGTAAATCTTTATGATTTTACTTATAAAAAACTTATTGTTCCGAGTCGTTAATACAATAGTGATATTTAGTAAGTAACGGACACGTCATGGACAACGAAATCCAAGAAAAAAAAAGGTATATCTTGAGGTAAATTTATTTATAAATATTAAATGTATGGTATAGAAGAGAAACTAGAAAAAAGTTGTATATGAGGGTCAGTCAAATATACATCAGAATTTTTGTAAACAAATTTATTTATTTACAAACTACACATACATAATTTTTCCACATAGTTTCCATTAACATCCACGCCACAAACTATACTAGTCTCAAAACTAAAAATTGACCAGCTGGAAGTATCCACATAAATCTATGAAATAAAAAAAATTGAAGCTTTAGCTTCTTTACCTTCTCACAGAAATAATTTTGTGAAATATATTTGTCACATTCGGAAATCCTTAAGTTTGGAATACACTTTAGCCCCATACGCTTAGTTTTACGAGAGTAGTGGACCATTGTTTTAGGTAATTGGTTAGGTCATTTTACTTTACTGAAAACACTGATTTTTTTTTTTTTTTTTTTTTTTTTTTTGAATGCTCTAGAAGATATTTAGTTAAGTAGATAGCCCTGATAATGCTAAAATTTACCATCTTTTTCCTAACAAAAATTACCGCCAAAGGAAAAAAAAATTAATTAAAATAAATGTATTTTTGCTTTCTGTATAGGTTAGATAACAAATGTATAAAGTTTTAGAAAAATCTAAAATGGTCAGCAATTACCTCTGGACTACTTGACATGGGCTGACCATCTATTGTTATATGTTGGTCACTTTTGATGATGTGGTGAACTTCACTAATTTTTACTTCCATGTTCCATAAGGAAATGGAAGTATGGTGATGGCAAAAAAAATCATGTTTGAGATAAGGGCTGATTCTGATTGTACTACCCTCAAAATATGAAGAAAAGTTATTTTCCGAAAAGTGTCTGTGTGTAGAATTTTTTCTATGGCGAACAATAACTGCCGCAAATTCAAACAGAATTAAATAATTTTTTGCATACGAGCCTGAGTTGTAGAGGACTCAAGGCCTATTGATTTTGGTTAACATCAGTTAAGTGGTAGGGGTAGCTTACCTGCAACGTTTTACGTTTTAACAAGAGTAAAGTACTTAATTTTGATAAATAATGTATCCTGAAAAGAAAGTCATAATAATCCACTGTAGAAAGGTAGATGAAATATCTGTAAATGAAAACGGCAGTTGAAGGGGGAGGAGGTAATTTTCTATAAATGAAAATTATAGTTGAAGGGGGAGGGGATAATTTTTTGTATGTGTACTACGTAATCGGCAACAAAGAAGTAGTTGTTTGTCAAAATTCCATCCCAGGCTGTTTGGCCAAGGTCCAATGTTTTCTGCAAAACCAGACGTTTTGGCAGTGCCATCAACTGCCATCGTCAGTGACAATAGAGTGCGCTAATGAGAGGTGGTATATGTTAGTGACCCCACAGTAATGTGGTTAAGGCTGAAGAAAGAAGTAGTTTCTATGGAAAGATTTCATTTTAAAAATGATTTTAAATATAAATCTTAGAACGTAGAAGTCATGTATGGTTCTCCATATTGATTTTTTCAAGTGTTATACTGGTTTCTGGCCAAAGGAGATCAGTTAAATTTCTACAAAATTTTGACCACTAGAAAGGAACTTATGCCGTGCAAACACTTGTGTTTCTGATAACATCTCATCACCAAACTGTGAGTGTAATCTTTGCAAATTTCACTTGGGTTTAACATTTTCACTTGTTAAAACTTTAATTATAGCACGTTGTACAATGGTACTACGCAATGGTTGCTCATTCATCATTTAATGACTAACTGAACGTAAACCATAAGTATGGGGGCACAATGAGTCTACGACATGCTCACTGTTCCCACTTGTGTAGTCTCGACACATTCCGCTGTTGCAAAGAATTTCCGGTTTATATTTGACTGGACCCTCGTATATTGTCTATTGAAGTGGGGGGGGGGCTAGATTTATCTTGGTGGAAACAGATGAAACTCATAAATTTTTATGAGGCTTAGGGATGTTGAACACATAACCGTGATAATACTACAGTTTGCTTACACACTCTTAAATGAAATAGGTTGTAAGTACAAAGGACTTAAAATAATCTTATAAATAATAAACTGCGACAGAACCATGCTAGGAACATCAGCAATAAGGGATATTGGTGCTATAACGCATTCTCTGACGATCATAGGCAAGTTGTAAATTAATTTTATTCATTTTTTGTAAATTAGATGCAAGTTTTGAATTAAGAAATGGGTAAAAAAATTAGTTATGTCAAAATACTCATAATTTTACACTCTATCATGTCCAGTGCAATGTTAGTGCGCAAGTGATTTATATTTGATTTAATAACTTCATTAATAATTAACATTTCTGTATGAATCTTGGACAGGGTATGCACCGTATTGAAGGCTACGTTTTTCATATATTCAATACCGCAGAACTATAATTTCAATATTTTAATGAAATTAATTCAGACTTGGATATAGTTTTAACTTGATATCATGATGAAAATCTGTGACATATCTAAGATTTCAACCAATCAGTTATTCGAGTCGGTCCTTTGCAGAGTACACTTCATACAGTTTGCCTCGAGGTCTCGTCATGAAAGGTCATACTGGCTGCCATGAGTTTTTCGTGTCAGGACGTGTCTATCCTATAAGTGACATAGAACTTAGGTATACGTTACGAGTTATCTAGAATCGAAGAACTCAAATTATAACAAAATTAATAGTAGATCAATATTAATGCTTTTCCTGTTAGTGCAAGATTTTCTGCCTAGGACAGCAATACCTATCGGGGTATTACTGATTGACACGAGAACACTTGAAGAGTTTGGATTTTGTAAGCCTAATACACAGATCTATTTAATTGCACATTACCAAAACCCTGAGATCAATTAATAAACAATAACAGATTTATGAATGCGGCGTGTGTGTGAACGCGAGTGTCAGCTATGCCGAGGTCAACAGGCAGTGGATCATCAACACCGACATCGACAGTAGTTGTGGAATTCGACACCCAAGTAACAAACAGTTGTAAAACTAAGAATTGATAAACTCTTTATTTGAAAGACTAAATAATTAAATAAATAAATTTTATGTTTGAAAACTTAATAAGACAGAGGAATACATTTTGTTAGTTAATAAATTCCTACATCCAGATATAGACACTGTGTTTATATTATCATTATCCATGCAATATTTATTTTGTTATGCAGCAAACCATATAAATAATCTTATAAAAAAGTAAGGAAAATTAATTGAAATATTAGCAAAAAGAAAAATTAATAAAAAAATCTTGGTGCATGCAAAAAAAAAGAAAAAATTTTATTGTTCATCATAATATGATAGAATTAACAGCCATGCGGAAGTGGAGCACAGACATAGGAAGACTGGTTTGAAATTGTGAACAGGCTGCAGAAAATCTGATTAGCCCCCAATGGGGCAGAACTCAAGTATTTCACCACATATCACCTTATGTGGAGTACAAGATTAGACTAGAATCTTCTGTGGTTAAATACAAGATTAGACTAGAATCTTCTGTGGTTAACACACTGAAGCGAGACAGTGACAGAGTCAAAGAGAAGCACTATGTAGGGCCTTGAGCTTCCAGACATTTTGGGAAGTTGGTAACGTTTTTTAAAAATACAAACAAACAGAATACTCTATCCCACAAATCAAAAGAAAATTTAAGTAAGGAATACTAGAGACCTGACGACAGAAACTGAACACTGAAGTCGAGATAATCAGTAGAGAAACAACTCGTTGTGAAGCTAACAAAATTTTCATTCATTTCCCACATGAACACAGCAGTGTTGTACAGTGTTTCATAGTGTGAGCACCCGCTGCAACAAGCATGTGTGTGACAGAGACAGGTAGTACATGAGTGAGACAGTGTACTGTTATCTCGTTGTCTCCCTGCTCTTCTCTCTAGACAACTTTGCTATACTTTTAAGTGGGGGCAATTTATTTGCTGGGTCCACGCAGCTCAGCGACCATGAAAGGCTGTCACGTTTCTACCTCTAATGACAACCAAAATTATGTCAGAATTTGTGATTCAAATAAAATTATCAGTGACATGTATGAAGCGTTTACTTCAAATAAAAAAAGCTCCTACACAATTTAAAACATGTCGTCTTAAATTACTTGAAAGATTACTGATTCCAAGCTAAACAATTCAACAAGACATTATCCAATTAGTGCCTCACATAAAGAAGAGTGTCAGAGGGCAGTACACTTAGTCTCCTTCTATATTAAATCTGCTGACGTAAATCATATAAATAACACATGGATTATAACATGCAGGGACATATATAATCTGTGTAAGAACAAAAAATCATATATGTACTTTATTGATAGCTTCTCACAGAACTTATAAATAATCAAAAATCAGAAATTATAAAATAACAAATGCAAAATGCTTACTTAGTTATCAAACATTTATTCCAGTTCACATCACCTATTTAGAAATTTAAGGTACATGGAAATTTACTGTAGCTCATTGTAAAGGCACAAAGAAATCTTAGCAAAACATTTCATTTTATATTTACATTAGTGGGGAGGGGAGTAAATCAGCTAAAATTTGGAAATATACTGTTCACAATGCTATTAACACAAGATTACTTATTTTCTTTTAAATGTTTAATTCTCTCTTAAACTATTTAAAAATACCATTACTAAAATATCAAAAATTACTAAAAAAAACTGAAATAAAATAAAAAATTTGAAATAAACTTACTTTTCCTCCTCTTCATTCCTTAACTTACTACATTCCTTTGTTTCACTTTAACTGGAATGCATCACATCCGTCCTGTTTTAAATCTTTTAATTTTATTATGAAACTGGTAATTTACTCCAGCCCTCCTTTGCATCAGTGTATCAGTGCATTGCTATGTTTATTAGTTTCCAACTTGATGTTGCAAATTTTGGCGAATAAATTCTCAAAAGTATTTGACTGTAAAAATGAGACATCTAGTAAAAACAATTCTGTATGTATGTACAGAAAATATACAAAAACACCTAGTGGACAACACCCAATGTGCACGGCCATACAAGTACTGCAACCACAAAACAAAGTGCTACCGAAATGTTCTGCAAATGTATACAATTGCCAACTACTGAACAGAACACAGGCAGTGAATATGAGACACAGAAAATATTTTTTATATGCCTTAATTAGAACTTGAAATTGAGAAAAGTTACATTATAATGAACAAAACACAAAAAAAAAATAAAAGCAGCACATTAAGAATTCATGAACTTGATAACATAATGATTCACAGACACACACGTTCATAAACAACACTACTAAGAAAGTTACCCAACCAGATAAAAACGAATACAGTGGAACCTCAATATAACATCCCTGTGATAAAACGCAACCCTTGATGTACATTTTTCACATGACCCTCGCTCATTTTTCACGGTCCCGGCAAGTTAAATAGTTAAACTTGGGACCTTTATATAAAGCGACCCTCGATATAAACCGCCTTATGGCCAGTCCACAGAAGAGCGTTATATCAAGGTTTCACTGTATATTAAAATGGGATACAAAGCAGTCACAATGTGGAAAAATAAATAACTCATACAGCTATGAGTGATACACTAAACAAGCCACTTATAAAACTGAATTCGAAGATTGACAAAAAATTTCACATTGACCAGGCAAAAAGAAAAAAAATATGCCACTTTGAACATTTAAAAATATACAAAAAATACTTATAAATCCAATTCACAAACATATGCTATAAACACATGACATAAATCCCATACATTACTACAACATGCATATAAAGGCACAACAATGAAGATTTGTGAAACCTACAAATACAACAAACATAAAACACAAACCAAATCAATACCTCTGAACAAATGCTGGTCAATACAAAACACAAAATTTAAAAATACAAATTTTAAACCACTCACAAGACAAAATTATCCATCAAACCCAACAACAATAAGGCAAAACATAAAAATCAACAACATATCAACCAATAGCGACATTCAACCAATTCACAAACCTTCATCAGGCAGTAGATCAACAAGGTTTGTTAATGGGCGTACTGCATGATGATTAAACATATGGGAAATCGTCTTAACAGGACATTTAGACTACAGGTAGATGGACATTTTTTAAATTAGGTTCTTTTTCCAAGGAAACTTATGTAACTAAAATTAATGTAATGGTAACTAACATTTTATCCCAATCACACTGGCTAGACTGTATGTTAAATAACGCAATTATCTATGTGTTAAGTGACACTGGTTTTGCAACACATCAGCTGATCTATTTTTAACATGCCTTCCTTGGTTGAAAATCTAGGTG
This sequence comes from Magicicada septendecula, assembly GCA_034769895.1. Classification (NCBI taxonomy): domain Eukaryota; kingdom Metazoa; phylum Arthropoda; class Insecta; order Hemiptera; family Cicadidae; genus Magicicada; species Magicicada septendecula. Next base: position 508,681,556 of record CM068369.1, on the reverse strand, counting down.
TAGACAGTCTTGCTTTATTATTTTATTATTATCAAGTGATTTATGTGTTTTGCAAAGTGATGAGAAAATCCAGCATAACATCAAAAGCGACTGTTTCATTATTGGTTGTTAGAAGACAACAGAAACGACAGAGAAAGTGGTAGATAGACTTACACCCAATAATTGGCAGTCAACCTAATAAAGGAAAATTCAGAAACATACATGAAAAACTTCAAAATTACTCAATTTTTTTTACTATCGTAGCTTGTGTATAAATTCATTTCAGTCCATTATCGTACGGAATACAAAGTCAAGTTTATGACTAGGCCTATGCTTTTTGTAAAACAAGAACTCGTACGCTCACGCAAAAACCAGCCCAACAACTATAGCATAAATTTCTTAATTATAAAGAAAATGCTAATGTCGCACAACTATAGCATAATAAATTTCTTAATTATAAAGACAATGCTAATGTCGCAATCATTTCGAACAGGCAGCCCAACATCACACTACTCAAACAGTGTAGTATATTGTTATTACATATTGTGACAAAAATAACTTACACTTGTGTCTGTAATATGTCTGTTTTTGAAGTCTGTGTAGCACTCTTTATTTTAAGGCCAATCCCAAAATTTGCATAATGCTTTCATTAATACATGTTATTACAGAAGCAAAAGGAAAATATCGGTATGGAGAACCATACATGACTTCCATGTTCTAAGATTATATTTAAAATCATTTACGAAATGAAATGTTTCCATAGAAACTACTTCTATCCACTTATTGCTTCAGCCTTAACCACAGTACTGTGGTCACTAACGTATACCACCACACGTTATTGCACTCGATTTTCACTGATGATGGAAGTCGATGGCACTGCCGAAACGTCTGATTTTGCAGAAAACTTTGGTCTACGGCCAAACAGGACGGGAAGGCATTTTAACAACAAACTACTTCTTTGTTGCCGATAATGTAGTACATATATAAATAAAATGTTGCCGGTAAACTACCCCTTTCCTTAATCGATCTTCAACAAAATCAGCAGACCTTGAGTACTCTATAATTCAAAAAGGTATGCAAAAAAGTAGTTGATTCTGTTTGAATTTACGGCAGTTATCGTTCGTCATATAAAAAATTACACTTGTTAAAACATAAAATGTTGCAGGTAAACTACCCCTTTCCCTTAACCGACCTTCACCAATAGCAATAGGTCTTGAGAACTCTACAATACAGGGCTGTATGCAAAACATTATTTGATTCTGTTTGAATTTGCGGCTGTTATCGTTTGCCATAGAAACAAATTACCCTTGAAATAATTAACAAGTGTAAAAGTGTCAAATAATAACCTGTAAAACACTGAAACCACATAGCCAAAACATAGAGGGTACCAGGTAACCTCAACTATAATTAGCATAAAATAAGACCAAAACGATGTAAAGTAGTGTTAGTTATAAAATAATGATAGAAGACATTGTAAAGACGAACCTAGTGATACAATTTTTTATTAATTAAAAATGGTATGTGTGGTGTTTAATGCAAATACACAGACTGAAATTGGACAGAAAGTGTACACATCGCACCTTGGGAAGAAGACTGTGCCAACTCCAAAAATGTTATTTTACAGGAAGGACATTTTAATATCTGAACTTAAATGTAAAATCTAAAAATAAAATGAAGAGACTGGTATTTACTGATATAGACATAAAATGACTTCTAAATGAAACTATCTTTTACAATTTTATTAAAATACAAATTTTGTAAAAATTATAAGCCTTTTTTAGAGTTGGTACAGTCTTGTTGCCAAAATGCCTACAATTTTTAGTTTTGGTACAGACACATTTCCTCACCCATTATTGTGCCACCTGTTTATTATTTTTTAATTAATTTTTTGAAGAATTATAAGCAAGGTTACAAAGTAATGAAACACAATACAATTTTTATCTAAATTGATTTTATTACATTATCAAAATTAATTGCATTGGTGTTAATCATTATTGATGAAGTTGCAATAGTGTTCAAATAAAAATGTTTTGGTATTCTCCATAAAAAAATATTGATAAAAAACAAGACAATTTTTGATCAATTAACAATTAACATTTCACAAGAAAATACAGATAAGTAAGGAACAACAAGAATAATTATAATAATAAATTACTTTTAGTATGGTACACCATTCTCTACAACAAAAATGAAAGCGATGGAAACAATTTAAACAAATTAATTGGTAAAAGAACTGCAGGTAACCAATTTATTCATCTGTATCACTTGAATCTGCAACTGGTAGTGAATTGTAAAAATCGGTATGGAGAACCATACATGACTTCCATATTCTAAGATTTATATTTAAAATCATTTTCAGCCAAACAGCCAGGCTGTGTCTTACCTGCCTTTTTATTGCTGTATTAAATGAAAAATATTATATTACATTAAAATGAAAAAATTATAATTTTATTGCCTGCCAACAAAATTATTTTATTTTTAACAATTACCATTGTTTCAAAAAGTTTAAATAAATTTTCAAGTACTTTACTCTTGTTAAAACGTAAAAGGTTGCAGGTAAACTACCCCTTCCCCTTAACCGATCTTCACCAAAATCGAAAGTCATTGAGACCTCTACAATTCAGGGACGTATGAAAAAAATTATTTGATTCTGTTTGAATTTGCGGCTGTTATCGTTTGCCATAGAAAATACGCTTGATAAAAAAACGTTGCAGGTAAACTACCCCTTCCCCTTAACCGATCTTCACCAAAAACAATAGGTCTTGAGTACTCTACAAATCAGGGCTGTATGCAAAAAATTATTTGATTCTGTTTGAATTTGCGGCTGTTATCGTTTGCCATAGAAAATACCCTTGTTAAAAAAACGTTGCAGGTAAACTACCCCTTTCCCTCAACCGATCTTCACCAAAAACAATAGGTCTTGAGAACTCTACAATTTAGGGCTGTATGCAAATAATCTTTTGATTCTGTTTGAATTTGCGGCTGTTATCGTTTGCCATAGGAAATACCCTTGTTAAAACATAAAACGTTACAGGTAAACTACCCCTTTCCCTTAACCGATCTTCACCAAAATCAACAGATCTTGAGAACTCTACAATTCAGGGCTGTATGTGAAACATTATTTGATTCTGTTTGAATTTGCGGCTGTTATCGTTTGCCATAGAAAAAAAATCTACAGAAGACAGACAGACAGACACACAGACACTTTTCGGAAAACGACTTTTTTCATGTTTTGAGTGTAGTAGAATCAGAATCTGCAATAATCTCGAACACGATTTTTTTTGCCATCACCATACTTCCATTCCTTAAGGAATATGGAAGTAAAAACTGTGATGCTGTTTATACATCAAACAGCATGTAAGATGTAATGTGATCTTATTACATTAGAAGCACAAAGTGATAATAAATCCCTTTTTTTAGCATGAGATATGCCTGGTGGGACGTTGTATGCTAATTCCAGTTGTAATTCCGCTGTTCGTCCTCTCATTTTTTCCCTTATATTTAAAACTTTGTAATCGTCTTTAAAATTATTTATAAAAAATCAGGAATGGGTTCTCCTTTTCTACACGAATTACACTAATATCTTTCCATTTCACGTCCTCACCTGACAAGTTTTTTTAATAGTTTTCCCCACATTTTTTAATTTGTTTATGTCTTTCACATCTTCAGTGTCAATTTCATTCACAATGAATGGATTGCCCCTTTTCTTTGATGTCTGAATGACAGTGACCCATTGTGCTGGAACAGACACTGGACCTGATCGTAAAGTTAATTTTTTTTGCTCTTCAATCAAGGAGTGGACCATGTCACCCTCATTTTGCGTGTGTCCAACTGGTAGAAACTTGTGAGTGATTAAATTCACATTAAATTTTTTGACAGCATAAAGAAAAGCTGTGGGAATTGCCCGGTTCTTATTTTGTCCAGGACAATTATCCGAATAAAAAATGACGTCTTTGTTATGGCACTTTTTTCTAAAAATAAAAGAAGACAAGAACCAATTTCGTTACAGCCTCTTTTTGCCTGAGCTTCATTCCAGACATAGCAAAAAGCAGTGGAATTTCCAATATCATAAATAGTAAAATTTAATGTGGAAAGACGTCTCTTATAATAGAATAAAGAAGCATCTCCACAAGGTGTTGGCAGGATAGCTTGTAAATCAAAAACAGCTGTCACACACTCTTTGTTTTTACCTCTTAATGAATCTACTTTTTTTTTCTTCTCTAGCTTGTTCTTTTACTTCCAAATGGGCCTCATAAGATAATTTTAATTCCTCATTTTCAGGACAATTTTTGTACCGCTCACACAAACAGCAGATGTCTTTTTTGGGAACAAAAAAGCTAATGTTAAATTTTTCTAAAATTACTTTTCTAAATGCTGTATAATTACCATACAACGTTTGATTTTGTTCACATTCATTTTTATAATCTCTGTATATGTCAGAAAGCGTTTTACCTCCATCTATGTATTCCCGTGTCGTTTGACTTCTTAAGTAGTGTGATTCTATCCTAGGGATCGCATTTATAAAATCAGTCATACTTTGTGTTACATTTTCATCATTCTTCTTATGTTTCCCATGCTTACCACGACGCTCAGGCTCAAGAAATCCATCTTTTAGTTTTCCTAGAGCAGTACTAACCGTTCTTTTACTAATGTCTTAAGAGCTTAAAAAAAAGTGTCTACATACCTGTATTTTACTAGTATTGCATTCAAGAAAGTAACTGTTATTGAGAGACAGTTTGCTACCTTTTTTGCTATATCGATATTTTGGTTTAACTTGTTGTATATTTTTTTAAATCCAGTCTCTCTGGCGAGTTACATCTTGTAATGCGTAAAAGTTCTTAAAAATTGTCTGTCGTTGTTGTTCATTAATTTTATCAGGACATTTTAGATGACATTTTGCTGTATTGCATGGAGGTTTCACCGATTGTGCATTAATTTCTTTACCACTTGAATTAATGTATCCATGTCCCGAATTACGTTTGATTTTTGCTACATTTTTTCCAATTTTGTACATTACGAAACCTTTTCCTTACACGCTTTTTGGGTGTCTCTACATTATCATTATCTGAATCACTTATAACTATATTACCTGCCCTAACATTACAATTATTAATACTATCACTAACACTATCAAAGTCTGTTGAAGTACCTGAAATAATTATTTTATTAAATAAACTGCTTTTCTTCGATGGCGGTTCCCAATTTTCATCCTCAGACGTGTTATCGACGTAATCATCATCAGAAGTAAGGATTTCCTCTTGCACCATTGATGTAGAAGGCAAATTATTATGTGTTTCCGCAGTGGTGTCATATGCAGCTAATTCATTACCGGTTTGTGATACATTGTCTGCAAAGAAAAGTGAAAGAAATTATTAAATAATTGAATTAATAGGGTTCTTGATGTTGATTTTTTTACAATAGTAATGGGTTATTACTCTTTTTACAACAACGATTATTTTTGTTTCTTTGTATAAATTACGACTATTTGTGTATAAATTAATAATTATACTGCAATTATTAATTTAGGTATTTGATTTTTGACGACGTACCCACATTTCAATAAAAACAAATCCATTACTGGTAACACTTAGTCATTATGAAATTAACAAAAAGTAAAAAATTGTAGGTTATACATACTGTAATTACAACGCACCTTCAGTTTTGTTTTCCAAAGCAAGCTCCAATATTCTTCTTGCTCTTGACTTCACTTTCCTTGTTAAATTAGTGGTTTTATTTTCCATTTTAAAATAAATTTAACCTGAAAATTACTTTATTGAACAGAATCACGCTTGAACAAAAAGTGCTGGAATACAACTCACATTCAACCCAGGAAACAACCTTATATTTGGTGCCAAACTCGAAATCACCTGATAATTATAACGATCATGAACTATGTTTGGGGAGAAGCGTGTACCAAATCAAAAGGTACACTATTCTTGCAAATCGTACAAACGACTCACAATAAATTTTAAAAGAAGACTGTTCTATTTTAGTTAGCACAGTCTTCTTCCCAAATGAATGAAACATTCACCCAAAGGAATACTGAACTTTTAAACATAACCTACAAAATAAGCTATTTTTTGACTTGGAACACTCTTCCACTGAAAAAGGAACCCAAAAGCTTCACAGATATAAACCTAACTCAAAATTGATAATTTTTGAGTTGGCACGGTCTTCTTCCCAAGGTGCGACATTAAACACGCTCAGAATTACTATAATAATATAAACCAGTGAAGGACAATGTCATAAATGTGCAATATGATATGTATTACCACTATTATAGTACACAATGATTATTATGAGAAAGTAATTTAACCAGAATTAAGGAAAATTGAGGTCACTGCCTGACCACACTAGCTGCAAGAAGTATTGGTGAATTACTATCAATATCACATGTAATTATAAAAGAACAACCATTGCAAAACAAGCTTTACACTGTAAAGACAATTTAGAATTAAAAGAACCACATAAAGATGGGTATATCATTAATTCAGAATTACACGAAAAAGACATGGCATACTAACACTATGAAAAATATATGTTACATTAAAAACAAGACAATAATTGTATTCTAATGAAAACCATGCTGTAATATAAATAAACACAAGCAAGGTAACAAAAACAGAATAATTAACAAATATGCCAAATAATGTGCCTAGTATATGTATTAACAGAAAATGAAACTAATAAAACCAGGAATCTACAGAATTAAGAAACAGCAAAGGGAACACAGACATAGACAGACATTACCAAAGACAAACCATGACAAAAAACTCTTTATTCTAATAAAAGAATAGCATTAATTAAATAAATCAAAACCAGTGTACCAGGCATGCTTTTAATAGTCTACTGGCAATTTCAAATAAAATAACAAAATAAAAAGAACCTAGTAATCACCTGTACACAGGTAGAAATCATAAAGAGATAGTAAATAATAATTAACAAGTGTAAAAGTGTCAAATAATAACCTGTAAAACATTGAAACCAAATAGCCAAAACGTAGAGGGTACCAGGTAACCTCAACTATAATATTAGCATAAAATAAGACCAAAACGATGTAAAGTAGTGTTAGTTATAAAATAATTATAGAAGACATTGTAAAGACGAACCTAGTGATAAAATTTGTTATTAATTAAAAGTGGCATGTGTGGTGTTTAATGCAAGTACACAGACTGAAATTGGACAGAAAGTGTACACATTAAACACGCTCAGAATTTCTATAATAATATAAACCAGTGAAGGACAATGTCATAAATGTGCAATATGATATGTAGTACCACTATTATAGTACACAATGATTATTATGAGAAAGTAATTTAACCAGAATTAAGGAAAATTGAGGTCACTGCCTGACCACACTAGCTGCAAGAAGTATTGGTGAATTACTATCAATATCACATGTAATTATAAAAGAACAACCATTGCAAAATAAGCTTTACACTGTAAAGACAATTTAGAATTAAAAGAACCACATAAAGATGGGTATATCATTAATTCAGAATTACATGAAAAAGACAGGCATACTAACACTATGAATAAATGTTACGTTAAAAACAAGCAAATAATTGTATTCTAATAAAAACTAAGCTGTTTAGAACTTGTAATGGACATCTTAGAATACCTATACCACTGCAAAAGTGTGAACAGGACAAATTATGTCAATAAATAAAGAAAATCTATCTGACTATGCTCTAACCCTTAGAACGCATGGTTCAAATTTATTAATCTTAGACAATCATTGTACTTGGAAATTAAGAATTAAAATAGGTTAATTACAATTATAAATTCTCAGATTAGGAGAGTAGTTATATCTATTAACCATATGTTCTTAATCTAAAACAATAAATCTCGTCTGAAAATGTTCGATATTTTGAGGTTACCATTGTATGAAAAAATAATCATCTTTAAGCTATGCTTATATTTAATTTACAATTTAACAATAATAGTGATTATTTGAATAATGTCTTGATGACACTGTAATGGTGTAATTATTGACAAATGTGTAATTAGTTCAAAGTGCATTACTAGATATTACGCTAACATAGTAAGTAATTAATATTGCACTAGGGCCTATACTTGCCTTAAATTCACTGAATTGCAAATTATTATACACCTTCCAATTGTATGAGCACTGGAATAAACTTTATAAGCTTTTAAAAAAGCAAGTATTTCGAACGGCAGATAAAATCAACCTTATCGCTTCAGAACTTTAACAAAAGTCGGTTAACGGAAAAAGATTTTCGGCAACATGGCGCATAGGATTGTGGGTAACATTATTCAAATATAGACGCCTGCTTTCCTTAAATATGATAGATTTCACAAAGCATTTTCTATGGAATAAAAGTTACAATAAATACTATTACAAACATAATTCCCTTATGCATCTTGAAATTGCAAATCATGGCATAAATTCGTCCATTAATATCAAAATTCACTTTTTTAAACTAATAGTCGATTAGTCGATACAACATTTTGATAAACGTATGTCTTATAACTAATTACTGATTGAATGATTGTTGTTTAAAAGAAAATAACTAGGATACGTATAAAGTTCTTTTATAACAATTCTTAACATAATAAACATCTTAAATTGACAAACATACAATGTTTAGTTCTAGGCTTCAGTTGGCCTATCACATCCTAAGTTAGTTTTATCATTACTTATCATAAAACATTGCAGGTAAACTACCCCTTTCCCTTACCCGATCTTCACCAAAATCAATAGGTCTTGAGAACTCTACAATTCAGGGCTGTATGCAAAACATTATTTGATTCTGTTTACATTTGCGGCTTTTATCGTTTGCCATAGAAAATACCCTTGTTAAAATATAAAATGTTGCAGGTAAACTACCCCTTTCCCTTAACCGATCTTCACCAAAAACAATAGGTCTTGAGTACTCTACAAATCAGGGCTGTATGCAAAAAATTATTTGTTTCTGTTTGAATTTGCGGCTCTTATCGTTTGCCATAGAAAATACCCTTTTAAAACACAAAACGTTGCAGGTAAACTACCCCTTTCCTATAACCGATCTTCAACAAAAACAATAGGTCATGAGAACTATACAATTCAGCGCTGTATGCAAAACATTATTTGATTCTGTTTACATTTGCAGCTTTTATCGTTTGCCATAGAAAATACCCTTGTTAAAGTATAAAATGTTGCAGGTAAACTACCCCTTTCCCTTAACCGATCTTCACCAAAACCAATAGGTCATGAGAACTCTATAATTCAGGGCTGTATGCAAAAGAGTAGTTGATTCTGTTTGAATTTGCGGCTGTTATCGTTTCCCATATAAAAATATCGGTATGGAGAACCATACATGACTTCCATATTCTAAGATTTACATTTAAAATCATTTTCGAAATGAAATATTACCATAGAAACTACTTCTTTCTACTTACTGCTTCAGCCTTAACCACAGTACTGTGGTCACTAACGTATACCACCTCACGTTATCGCACTTGATTTTCACTGATGATGGAAGTCGATGGCATTGCCGAAATGTCTGGTTTTGTAGAAAACATTGGACTACGGCCAAATATCCCGGGAAGGAATTTTAACAAAAACTACTTCTTTGTTGCCGATAACGTTGTACACATATATATCAGTGGCGAAGTTACATGGAGGCAACTGAGGCAATGCCTACCCTAAAAAATTCTGTAGAATAAAAATTATAAATACGTATGAACTACATAACGTAAAGATTATACACTGTTACTGCGACTGTCAAATTTATTAAACCGAAACGTGCTTTATTGAGCGACCGCTAGATGGTGACAGGTGAGATTCGGCATAGTTCGTTTAAAGCGAATGAGGCAACCTGAACTTGCCTCAGCGTTTTTTGTATACATCGTATGTAAGCAATGTAGTGGTGTGATAGGGAAGTGTAGGGAGGGGGGATTGTCCCGCGCTGTACACATAGAGCGTTGAGGCATGCCTCACTTCTGTGGTCCAAACAGTTAAGTTAAAGCGCCTGTGTTGTTTCTAAGTGTTTATTTTATGCGGTTATTAAAAGTGTCACTGTTATTCCGCTGAACTAACAGATGATCAAGATTGTTATTTGAATTATTTGTAACATTAAACATATACTGTATATAGAAACTAATCAAGTTTAAAAATTTGAAGTTCAATCAGTTGTATTATTGTGTATGACTAATACAAGGATTGTTCAATAGACACACGTATAGAGCTGTAAAGCATTTTTTATTCAACGATTTTAAAAGAAGTCTCCAATAACATTAAGACATGAGTTCCACTGTTGCACTAACCTGTAGATTCCCTGCTAGTAAAATTCTTACGGCTGTTTGTGGAACCATTCGGTTACAGCAAACTCTACCTCAGCATCCGATTTGACCCACCGTCCTTTTAGTGATTCCTTAAAAAAAATTTAAGATAAGATTTTTGCCTACCCATTCATTAACTACTAGCTTCGCCAGTAAGCAAATTGATGTCCATTTTTTCGGCTTGCACGCGTTATGTTGGTGTGGGTTTCGGCACTTTCCATTTAAAAAGCGTGCAAACGTAAGAAAATAAACATGAGTGAGGCCAGAAATAACGTGAATTGTGTGTGTGTGTGTGTGTGTGTGTGTGTGTGTGTGTGTGTGTGTGTGTGTGTGTGTGTGTGTGTGTGTGTGTGTGTGTGTGTGTGTGTGTGTGTGTGTGTGTGTGTGTGTGTGTGTGTGTGTGTGTGTGTGTGTGTGTGTGTGTGTGTGTGTGTCTTACCTGCCTTTTTATTGCCGTATTAAATGAAAAATATTATATTACATTAAAATGAAAAAATTTTAATTTTATTGCCTGGCAACAAAATTATTTTATTTTTAACAATTACCATTGTTTCAAAAAGTTTAAATAAATTTTCAAGTACTTTACTCTTGTTAAAACGTAAAAGGTTGCAGGTAAACTACCCCTTCCACTTAACCGATCTTCACCAAAATCGAAAGTCCTTGAGACCTCTACAATTCAGGGACGTATGCAAAAAATTATTTGATTCTGTTTGAATTTGCGGCAGTTATCGTTTGCCATAGAAAATACGCTTGATAAAAAACGTTGCAGGTAAACTACCCCTTCTCCTTAACCGATCTTCACCAAAAACAATAGGTCTTGAGTACTCTACAAATCAGGGCTGTATGCAGAAAATTATTTGATTCTGTTTGAATTTGCGGCTGTTATCGTTTGCCATAGAAAATACCCTTGTTAAAACATAAAACGTTACAGGTAAACTACCCCTTTCCCTTAACCGATCTTCACCAAAAACAATAGGTCTTGAGAACTCTACAATTCAGGGCTGTATGCGAAACATTATTTGATTCTGTTTGAATTTGCGGCTGTTATCGTTTGCCAAAAAAAAAAATTTCCCTTGATAAAAAAAAACCGTTGCAGGTAAACTACCCCTTTCCCTTAACCGATCTTCACCAAAAACAATAGGTCATGAGTACTCTACAAATCAGGGCTGTATGCAAAAAATTATTTGATTCTGTTTGAATTTGCGGCTGTTATCATTTGCCATAGAAAAAAAATCTACAGACTCACAGACACAGACTCACACACAGACACTTTTTGAAAAATGACTTTTTTTCATGTTTTGAGTGTAGTACAATCATAATCTGCAATAATCTCGAACACGATTTTTTTTGCCATCACCATACTTCCATTTCCTTAAGGAACATGGAAGTAAAATGACAAAGTAGGTGTTTAATCACAGAAACCGACAAGAGATGCTCCATAATTCAAGTATTAGCAACTACAAGAGTTAAAAAAGACAATTAACAGTAAACAATTACCTTCATGCCCCTTCAAGTTATAAAAAACTAACCAATTCACATATATGTGTATCTATAAAACACAATAATATAAACATTTATATACTGTATAAACTGAATGGTATTAGCATGTATATTGCAGTGGTAATTCCTGACCCAATGAGAAAGGTAAGCATCGACTCTAAGCACAATATTAGGGTACTTAACTCAGGCAGTGGTTGTGGACACTCTGCAATTTTTTTTCCTCATATGAATGTATTCTAAACGGCTTTCGTAGAAGGGAATGAATAGCACAGCCACAATGCGACATGTAAGGTGCTGAACTTGAATCACCCCATGAACTGACACTTCATGGATGGACAGATCGGATATAAGCAGGCACACACTTGCCTCGGCCCGAAACTTGCAATCCAAAAGCTAACCTCAAACGGTGACAACCAAAATAAAAAAAAGACAAAAACATAGCCACATTTTCAACAAGCCGAAACACTGCTTGTGCTTCTAGTGGTGCAAACAATCCTAGTGGCTTGAAGCATTACTAACAAGCGCATGCTTTTTGGGAATCTGAGAGCCAGGTAGTCTGGCAGTTTAGCACACTATATAGGTACCAGCAAACAACAAACTTGTAAGTTAGAGTGTTACAAGTTTGAGTATTTCTAACTGTAGCCTAATATAAAAAAGAAGGCTAGATAGTGAGATTTCTAAAAATTATGGTCAACTCACTGTTAGAGTACTGAAGACTTTTTGAAGTGACTGCCTTGAGAGCAGAGCGGTCAGTCAGCTGTTAAAACAGTGACAGAACTAGAAGCAAAGTGGTATTAACAACTTTGATCAAACCAAGTTATCAATGTCATTTTGACTGGAAGATATGTGACAAATGCACCCTCGATTTGAAAAAATGAGAGATAAGGAGGCATATGAAACAGTTTTTGGTGATAACAATAAGATTGGTTATATAATCATTTATTTACTTTTGCCTGATTTTCTTTGGGTAAGCACTGTTTGTGTGCAAGCTCTGACGATTCGCCTCTGGTATATTGTCAGTAGTAGAAAATTGAGAGTGATGCCATTTTATACATGTGACCCAAAGTTTGATGTTATAGTTAAAAACCATAGCTCATGTTATTTTCATTTAAGACAGTAATATAGAGTAGCATTAACACATAATCCCAACACTCTGAACACCCCAGTAATACAAAATAGTTGAAAAAATTTTCAGACTACTGTGTTTGGACTGGACACACACACACACATACGCGAGCGCGCGCGCGCGGAGTTGATCATGTATTGTTGTTTATGTTTTTAAACAACAAGGGGCTAAACCTAAAATGACTGTGGAACATGTTTCATTGAAATAATATAGTTTAAATACAAACCTACAAGGAACGATCAAAGAATGCTACAACACTACTTAAAATCAAACTTCCAGGTTAAATATGTGTGGTCATTGGAATTTTCTTGCTTCAATTCAATCCATTAGTACCAATCTGTAACTGAAAACTTATGTATACGGATATGAAATTCTGAGAATTTTTCCAGTAAAAAGGATATAATAGAAGCAAAAATTCTTATTATGGTTTGAAAATACACATGGGAAAACCACCACGGAAGTCAGGCAATTCATATATGTAGTCTGTTATCATTCTTAAGAATCCCTCACCTCACCAACATTACACAACACGACTATATTACAGATTAATTCTCAAAAAAAATGTGTAGACACAAACACAACATACTACTCTGAGAGTTGAAGAAGATACAGGATAGGAAGAAAAGAGTGTAAAGTAAAGAACAAGAAAAAGGAAACAAAGTTTGAATAAAGTTACTAATGAACAGTATAACAGCTAAATGATATCTGTACCAGCTTCGCTGCATGGCCAATGCGATAATTTAGGTTTTCATCTGGCTGCACAACCGTCTCTTGGCGGTGATTTTCTGAGACAACACGCCGCTGCCTCTCATTACTCGCTCTGCTCACAAGTTGAGAACCTGCAGATTCTGCTCTTGTTTGTGTTCTTCGTTTCTTTTTTCTCTGTGGCAAGGAAAGAACCACAATGTCATCATTCTCCTGGAAAACAACTGTCTAGACCTTACTGTTGATTCAGATATTAGGTTGTCACTTACAGTGTACATACATAGTCCAAAGTTTTAATAAGTCATTGACAGATTTACGTACTATTAAATTTATATTCAGACCACAGTGTCGGATTTACCACTAGGCCGTGGGCTCAGAGGGGGCCTCAATCTACAGACAGAATTTTTTTTAAACAGAAGTATTTTTATAAAAGTAGGAGGCACTTTGATTTATTTAAGTATGATTTTTTGAAATTAAATAATCAATTTTTGTTAATAATACAAATGGAAGACAGTTCTTGTTTAAATATTGCGCGCTTATTTTTAAGATGTTGGCATCCTTGAAAACTAATCTGCATGCGAATTTTGAACGTCCACTATACTGCCCCCGAATTTACATGACTGTGGTACCACCCTTGTTTGTTATCATTGTTTATCTGCATTGTGACTGAATGGTTTGGGATTTGAGGTTATGTTTTTATTTTGTTTTGAATGTAAAAAAGAAGGTATTTAGCTTTGTGTGGTGGGCAGTGTTTTGTTTTGTTGATATTTATTAGTGTGAAAACTTTATGAACATAGAATTGAATCCGTACACTAAATGTATTCATCATAAACATGAACATAAACATTCACGTTAATAAATTAATGTGTTATACTAGGACAATAAAAAAGAAATGTTTATGTTAAATTTCTGAATAAGCTTAGAAGCTTAGTTAAGTTACTCTACTTGAAAAATAAATTAATTTGCTCAGTTCTTTTGCATGGTTCTTAATATTTTGAAAAAGTTTGCTAAATGAAAGCACGCTTTTTTATTAGCCTACTGGTTTTAAATTTGATAGTATTAATCTGACACTAAATTACTTCTGCAGTACATATATTACTTCAATATCACAGCGGGGGGGGGGGGGGTGCTCATAAAACTTGGCCTACGAGCTCAAAAATCTTAAATCTGGCACTGTCAGACACACAATAATATTTAATATACTATATAATATTTACTAAATTTCATAATATTTATACCATTTGAAGGTAGTTTATATTAAACTTTGTATTAAATTAACTTCTGATATGGCAAAAGAAGTACAATTACACTACATAATAATTTTACATTATATATGCATCACAGACATTATTAATGGGACCTTGTATTAAAATTGTTTTTAATCACATTTTTATTTTTAAATGATTTTCCACATGTTTCTGAACATTTTGGTATACAATACTTGCATGTTTTAGCCCTTCTTATACCTAAAAATATATATATACAAGTAACAGGCCCACAAATATCATTACATTTTTTTTTATTGTTCTGTTCACCACTATTTATAGCATGCCGTTACAAAATTTACCTGACGCTTATTAAAACGCTTTATTAAAACACGATTATAAATTTCAATATTAGTTATATTTATTTTTTGCAATTGACAACACTGTAAATTTCATTCTACAGCTGACTTACTGTTATATACAGTAACTGCGAGGATATAAAGTACAAGAACAAACCACTCTGTGCCAATGGTAAACCTACTGGCATAAACAAAATGAAAACTGCAATATGGGCAACATAATTCCATCTTCTCTTGACAGATGAAAAACCACAAAATGAACTATGTAGAGAAATCATACTGCATACTCTAATTTCAGGACTAAAGTACATCCACAAAAACTCTATCCCAGATGCTATGATGAAAGCAATCAAACCAATATACGGGCCTAAAGACTTAGCAAATTTATACTTACTGAAAAAGTGCCAACACGGCCAAACTGAAAATCATCAATCATCAAACTACTGAGTCGCTCAATTTTATTATTTGGACCAGAATACCAAAGAATGTTCTTGTAGGACTTGAAACAGTAAAACTGAAAGTATTTGATGAAATTATAACTTTTAATAGTGTTGCACAGAGTAAAGTACCCAGTAAAGTAAAAGTTTTGCAGAACATACGTTTTGCAGATCAAACTGTCTTATAGGTGTAAAATCAATCAAGAGGACGCACATTAAGGAAGCTAACAGGGCAGTTGAAGAAATGGCTATGAGGGCAAGGCAGGCAAAAACAAACATAAAAAGAATGAGATGAAAAGGAAATGACAAGCCAATATGGTGCAGGAATGTTTTAATAGGCAATTTGAGTGATGATTTGTGTGCTTATTATTGACCATCTGATCATGTTTACTTTTTATCTAGTGAAATAACTGTGAGTGGATTGGAAATTGCTGTTAGTTGGTACTGATGGAAGTTCAGCACTGTTATGTTCATGGGATCCCATGGCCCATGCTGTGGTTCATGGGATCTTTCTACTGTGTTCTGTACCGAGTTGAACCTGTTCAAAGCGTTCTTCTATTTCACACACACACACACACAAAATATATATATATAGATACCGATCAATGTATAGGGATTCTTGTTCATCTAGATTTTTTTTCGTCAACTTTTGTCTTCTTGACTCTAAATATCCTTTTCTCTGAATCTTCCTCGGTAGTTTGGAAGACGTCACAAGAAGAAGGACGTGGTCAAATCCAGAACAAGAATTCTCACACACCATGCCACATACAGACTATGTGATACTTATATGGTGGTACTCACTTCTCGGTACTTGATGAAAGGCCGAAGGAATGAGTTCATTGCAGTGAACCAGTATGCTTTCGGAACGTAGAAACTAGCGTCACATGTTGAATCTGGATATGGCATCCTATTCTCCATTTTCTTGAGGTCGTTTGAATAGGTGACCCTTAGCATCCTAAATTTCTGGATGACCTCTGGAATTCCAAATCCAGGAATACCCATAGCGTCGGCGATCCGCGCCGCAGCAACTTTACGGAGATAACGGTCCCTATGTTGCGGCAACGACGTATCGTACAGCAGCTGCTCATGACGATACAGTTGTAAAAACTTCATTGTCTCTTTAAACGTAAATTTCACATATTTCCGTCTCTTTCTTATCTTTTCTTTTGACATACTGTTTATCACTTCGTACTTCACGACTGACCGTAACACAAAATATCTAAATATAGTTTTGAATCTTGCGACTTAGTTGATGTATCTAACAAAAGCAATGGCTAAAACTAACCTTTACACTTTACAACAAATATGGCTCCTGTATTATTTAAAATGTAAAATTACTCATTATTTTTTGAAACTAAAATTAAAATTATTCTTTGAGCTCTGCTACCGAGTATCACTGGTCAAAAACTACAAATATAAATATTTAAGTTTGTAGACTTCGTCGTTGGGCCATTCTGATGCTTAGTTTTACAAGCCTCTGCACTCTGAAGTAATTACATTCTTTACACCGAAAGATCTTACATTTTAGCTTCATTTCCGACTCACACTGGCAAATAAAAAAAAAAAAACGTGCAACTTTAACTGTCAGATAAAGCTTTCACCTTATGCTATGTCAACATGTCCATCAACTAATCAACAGAAACACACATGGACGCAGTGTTGCCAGGTCAATAAGTTAATAAGTCCTCTTTTCCCCACATTGCTACCCAAAATTTACCCACAGCCATAAAAATCCCCACTGCCACAAACGCGTTTGCTTTATGCGGTGTCACATTTTATAGCGTCTGAGTATGTTCTAAATGTTTAAATACTATTACAAGAAGAATATAAATATTAAAAACTTGTTTTAAGTACGATAAAAAAAATGTTCTAACCCGCTGAGGTCAGCCTCAATATTATTTGAAAACCTTTTCATGCACTTAGTCCAGTATAGACGTGAGTTTTAATATTCACACATTACACTATAGTTAACAACTTTCCATTTGTTTAGTTCACAAAAACAATTTACAATTCGCTAACGATTCGATAAATGACACGGTATTCGTCAGGTAACCACAGTACTGTGGCAAGAATCGTTTTCCACACTGAAGATGGCTTCCAGAGGAGAGGCTGAAACGTCTGTTAGTAACAACAGGAGTACACCGCAGCCCAATACCCCGGAGTTTAGTTAGATTGTTTCCAACATTGTTGACGCCGGCCGTCATAAATTCTAACTTATCCATGCGCTATTGTAAATAACTAATCCTGTGAATCCCAGTATGTTAGTTGTGCAACTAGCTCACTAAGGTATTTTGACGAATTAGCATTGCTAAGGCAGTTTACAAGAGCAGGAGGCCCATGGATCCCTCCTGGTGGTCCCCTAAACTCGGGGTTCAGTATTTATGGTAATCAGGCTTGAAAAGTCTTTAAAAAAGAAAAAATATATTTTTTTTATTGAATAGTTATTAAAATACGCATAAACTATAACCTTACACATTTAACAATTTTTATTATTTGAAATCGCCACCAATTCGCCACATTTACACAAATCCCCACCATTTCCCCACTTCCCATTTTGAGGCTTCAAATTTCGCCACTGTGGGGAAGAATCCCCACACCTGGCAACCCTGCATGGACGGGAACCGTCTATTTTCCCCATAATTTATTACCTTTTTATCCGTCAGTGACTTCGTTCAGCGTTTTTTATTTAGACGCGTTTCGTGACATGTGTCACATCTTCAGTAGTCCTCGTCAAAAGTTAAAATTCACGTAAAACACATTTGCACATATACACAAAATTACAAACACATACGTGCAAATGTGTTTTACGTGAATTTTAACTTTTGACGAGGACTACTGAAGATGTGACACGTCACGAAACGCGTCTAAATAAAAAACGCTGAACGAAGTCACTGACGGATAAAAAGGTAATAAATTATTGTGAAAAAGTGACTTGGATACTATATAAAAACAAAATATTTTCCCCAATCCACTTCTGCCAGTAATCAATTTGCTCTGGTGCATTTCGAAGTCACAATCCATTTTATAATAAAAGTTAACGATTTGTTACTAATTAATAAAGTTAATAAAGGGTTTTAATATTTTAAGTATAATAAAATTCAATATGTATTAAAGAATAGACAAATGTGTATTTCCACTTCTAACGTACGACATGCTTTGTCACACTAGATGTGCTAGAATTGTGTTACCATTGTCCCGTTTCACCGACGTTCGTTAAATCATTCGTAAATAATTTAGCAGAAGATTTAAGCTCCTTTAAAGATAACAGGCAGTAAAATTGTTGGTTAACGGAAGTTTTTTGGCCCGTTAACTAACTAGCTTTTTGACCCTTAAACCAGCAATCGCTAACATTAAAATTCTGGGATTTCGTTCTCCATGACGTGTCGTTACTTAACTATTATAATTATTTAAATTATTTATTAGTTTGTAAACACCAGGTAGATCGAATTTGTTTTGTGCTTTGTGTGTGTGTGTTCTGTTTTGTTAGTTTTAACTTTTTAGTTTTAGTAACTTTGTTAGTTTTAACTAACAAAACAGAACACACACTATCAAAACACACATACAAAGCACAAAAACAAATTGCTCAGATTGCAACAAATTCTACATAGGCCAGACAGGGCGTATCTTCAAACAAAGATACATTGAACACACAAAGGCACTACACTCCACTACAGAATCCACCTTTGCAAACCACCTCATTGAAGCAAACCACACATACAAAAACATCAACAATAACATGGACATTCTACACGTACACACAAAAGGCCGAAAACTAGACACTCTAAAACAATTGGAAATATACAAAAACACGTAAAAACGACACGACATCCTAAACGAACAGACGCAATTCAAATCACACGCATTATTCGAACATATCACACCCCACACACACACACAATATCGATCTCTCGAAAGTCGATACCGTCGCCAACAACAAGACGGGCAGTGCTCCCAGCGGCAGCCTCTGAAGAAGCTTTTTAAAAGCGAAAACCGGTTAAGGTTATAAGGTAAACTTCACGTTTTTACCCATAAAAAACTTTGTGTTTCGAGTCGGTAGTGAAATAATTATATTTAATTAAAATTCTGTTCAGCGCTAATGTCGTTCTCTGCCATTAAAATGCAGTTTTAAATAAAATTAATGAAAGGTTTTGAGAGATTCCAGTTATAACTAGACATGATTTATAGAACACTGATTCACGGTCACTACTAAAATACAGATTGTGTGTGTGTGTGTACACACGCGCACAAATTTGTGTCCAGTTTCAGTGGTCGTAAAGTTTATGTAGTAGAGTAGGCCTAACCTTGGCACTATCATTGTTGTATGCGAAAAATGTGACCATTTACAAAACCAGATTTATGTAAACACATAATACCTGTTTTAAACGTTTTTTGAATTTTATTATAATTATTTTGCAAGTAAAACAATTAATATTGGTTATTAAACTTTCACTTGTAAACTTACTTTGTTTCCTCCCGTACGCGTTTCGGCGTGATGTGCGCCTTCGTCAGCGGTGTGAGACAGACTGTCAGTAACTTGTAACGGTTTTTTTGTTGGTAGGTTGATTGTGGGGGGTGGTAGGGAATTGGCGCGGGGATCCGAAATACCACACCCCCCCCACTCAACCTACCAACAAAAAAAACCGTTACAAGTTACTGACAGTCTGTCACACCGCTGACGAAGGCGCACATCACGCCGAAACGCGTACGGGAGGAAACAAAGTAAGTTCACAAGTGAAAATTTAATAACCAATATTAATTTAGTGCTATGAAAAAAGAAGAAAAACTATCAAAACAACTAAAACAATTAATCAGAACAAACTACAAAAAGCGAACCAGAAAACTACGGTACTCCATAGGTATCTACAGATTACAAAGTAATAAATAAATGAAATATAATTTACCAATTTGATGTATTCAACTTGGTATTCTTGTTGGAATTATGCAATTATTTTCTTCTGCTGAAAGCAAACACAAATTGAAGTAAACTGTTTTCCTCATTTATCTCATAATTTTTATTTACAAATAACAATTATTTTCTTAAATACGTATTTTTTTCCCCAAAAGAAGTTTGTAATTCATTGTTATCAGTATTAAACAATAAATATGGTATCTTGGTTATATTGTCACTCTGAGTATATCTCCACGGTCAATATTCATTTTAATTTTAAATTCTCACCAATCTGCTATACACGGAAGTTCGAAGTATGTACGTACAACTGTAGTGCCAGAAGACACCTGAAAAGACCAATCGGAACGCAGAAAGACTGGATTGGGATAAAAAGAAACGCCGACGCGAAATACAAAATAATGTTGACGTCTTGTCACACAGCATTCTGGCATTTCGATATTTATCGTTACTATGCAGTTTTGTGTCATCATCACTTAAATATTTATTTCGTCGTTAATCCCTTTCTGTGGAACCCATCAACAAATAAGAAAAATTTAATAAGAAAAATATATTGTAACCCTCTTCTTCGCAATTAAAACGGAATATATTGAATTTATGTATGGACTGCTGCAACCGTGAAACGATCATGATTCTAGTTTTGCAACTGTTAAACGCCATTACATAAAAAAAAAGTATTTAAAGAAAATATTCTTTCAAGTGTAACCACAGTTCTCCATAATGTGTTCCTTGTTCTTATTTCGTTCTAACCGTTATGTATGAAATGTTATGTGTGCGAATGTTTCCAGTCTTGGAAACGCAGTGTGTAGTGAAAGCGAGGTTATGTTACTGTAAGCCGTGTGATATTTAAAGTGTTTGTGTTAACAGTTAAGGAAAATGACTTTGTATCATTTTGGAAATTGTCTGGCTTTAGTTTACGTACCATACTATTTGACATATAAGTACTCTGGCTTGTGAGTATTGAAAACTCCGAAATTAATACATTATATGAACTTAACCTAATTGGACAAGAAAATGTAGAATTTGAAATGAAGTTTTCTTCTGTGACTGGAAGAAAGTTCATCCTGGTTTGGAAATTTCATGTTAAAAATTGTACACGATGCTTCAAAATAATGTTGTTTAAAAGCTTATAACTATATTTTTTTCATTGAGCTTGAACATTACTTACGCGTGTCGAAGCGTCATTGTACCCTGAAACATTTGAATCTTGATGTTACGAGTAGACAAATTTTATTTTATGTATATTCAGTGTATATGCATGTTTATACCAGCGCGGGTGTGTGCCTGTAGTGGGCTGTTTTATTTTAATGTTTGCATGTGTGTACTAGTATTTTCCAGCAAAATTGTCATAAACCTACAAAAGTAACTAGTCTGTACAAGTACGATAAGCCAAATTACAATTTAAATAGAAAAAATATTAACAATAACATGACATTATAATTTTAAGTTATGTAAATACATAGAGAATCATTCTTTTTTTGTAGACTGATACATTTTGCCCTTCCTGTTGCTGATTGAAAATTATTGTAAAAATCTTAACAGGTGAGTTTTGACTGTCATTATCAGGAACTTATTTAAATATGGTAGAACAATCATTTTTTATTTGTATGTACATTGTGAAAGTACATGTGTCTTCTTAGTAATAGTTTTGTAAATTACCTACAGAATATTTAGTTAAGAAAGAATAACTTATGGATTTTTATCATGTTAATGTTACACTGAAATAAAGAATAGATATTTTGCCTTCTAAGGCCATTCTATGTCAAACCAGCAAAAAAATAAAAATTAACTTGACCATTTTCAATTTGAATGAAGTTGATTCAATGTGGATGAAGTTTTACCACATTGAAGTAAATACAAAAATATGGTAATAGCCTACTACCAAATATATTTTTTTGTGATTCCATTTTTGAGAATGAGATTTTTAAAATTTAGGAAAATTCTATTTTTTTACCTGGACCTCATTTTTTAAATAATTGCTTATCTAATCCGTCGAGTGACTTACTTGTAATTCCGCTTGACGCGTTTCAGGGCATATGCCCCATCTTCAGAATAATTCCTCTTCACAGAACGTCAGACATTAAGATTAAAATGTAATAAATTAAAATTAAAATCCATGGTTAAAATATTAACTCGTCAAAATATTAAAATATACTAAATGCACAAAGGAGCACGCACTATCACAATATGAGTTCACTTCGCGTTATAGTCGGTGTACACCGCCGCGATGTTACTCGCGCACTGACTGTCTGAGTAAACTGTTATCTGCGCAACGCATCTTGTATCCTAATGGCCGTGTCGTACAAGGGATTTGACTTGAAGTTAAGTTGGTCGTTTAATATGAATCCGCCGTCTTGTGAGTTGTTCGTCTTTTTAATTTGTTTAAAGGCCTTGTAAATTTCGAATTCTTCTAATGTGTCCATATATCTGCCTTTTTTGCAAAAGTGTAATGGTTTAAAGTTGGTGTCAAAATTGGTGTAGTTATGATTATTATTTACGAGGTGACGTGCAAAGTTGGATTTGAGAATGTGGGTGTCGTTTTTTGGTAAATGTTCTTGGAAGCGTTTTTTGAACGCTCTGCCGGTTTGTCCAATATAGAAGCTGTTGCAATCGTCACATTGGATTTTATAGGCACCTGTCCTCTGTTTTATTGGTTTTGCAGCTTTATGGTGAAGAATTTTCTTAATGTTGTTATCAGTCCGGAAAGTTAAAGTTATATTCAATTTTCTAAAAATGTTGGTTAATGTATGGGGTAAAGTTCGGCCGTAAATAGAAGTCACGTACGTGCTGTCTCGGTTACTACTCGGTTTTGTTTTCTTGTTATGTAACTTTTTCCGGTGTTTTTTGATCAAAGCATCGATCATAGAGCACGTATATCCATTGGCCTTAGCTATGTATTTAATGGTGTTGACTTCCTCCTGAAAGTCACTGATTTCTAACGGTATGGTGAGTAATCTATGTATGAAACTGTTATAGGCGGCCATTTTTTGCGGAAGAGGGTGATGGGAATCCGCGTGTATCGTGGCGTCGGTGGTGGTAGGTTTTCTATATATTTGGTATTGGAAACTATTGTCAAACCTTGTTATTGTTAAATCGAGGAAATTAAGTTTATTTTCTATTTCAACCTCGAGGGTAAATTGTATGTTCTTGTTTATATTATTTAAATAGTTTTTTAAATTATTGATCTGTCTTATGGTACCGTTAAAAATGATGAAGGTGTCATCTACATAACGTGTATATGATACTATCTTGTTATGCCATTTGTTTGCGCTGCTGAACATATGTGTGTTTTCGTAGTGGTTCAGGTATATGTCCGCCAATAATCCAGAGAGTGGGGATCCCATCGCTAAACCTTTCTTTTGTATATAGTATTTTCCATCAAATATAAAATAGTTTTGATTTAAAACAACTTCCAATAGAGCGGTTATCTCATTAATTTCATCAGGACTGCGTATGTTAGCTACAATAAGATTATACTTGAGAATATTTATTGTATCCTGGACGGGTATATTTGTATAAAGGTCTACTATGTCGAAAGATGCGATTCTGTAATTAGGTTTAATTTGGATGTTTTTCAGTTTGTCGATAAATTCAGTGCAACTTTTTGTGCTATGGTCATTCTTTAAGCTTATACTGTTCTTTATTATTTGTACTAGTTTTTTACTGATTTTGTAACTCGGAGCAGTGGTGAAGTTCACAAGCGGCCTAATTGGTACACTGGGTTTATGAATCTTTGGCAAACCAGTAAACTGGGGAGCCTCTGCATTAATAGGTTTCAATGAGTGACGTGTGGCGCTATTGAACAAGTGCGTACAACGACTAACTGTGTTATTCAGGGCTTTAACGAAATCGGCTGACGGGTCGGCATTTACCATTGTAATATTATTATTTTCAATGAATTGATTAACCCTTTGCGAATATTGGTTTTTGTCCATTATAACGATAGTGTTTCCCTTGTCCGCCTTTGTAATGAGTGCATCATTGTTGGATAATTTGTCTTTGATTTGTTTTAAAGGTTTAATTTCGTTCATATATTTAAAGTTTAGTTTAGGGCTTTTTTTGTTCGAAAATTTATTGAGTTTGTTTTTAATCAAAACTCGAGCCTCATTTTGTAAGTTTATGTTAGGTATTGACTTTATAGCCGTCTCAGCGCAAATTATTTCATGGTATATGTGGTTTTTATTGCTGTGGGGTATGTTGTAATTTAGACCCTTGTTAAGTACGTCCATTTCATTCTTATTAAAGTTTATCGATGTTAGATTAGATACGCGCACATAGAATTCGTGTTTACAGGTGACGTTATCTTCGTTTGGTTTTTGTTTACTTTTGAGAGTTCTAAGTTTCTTATCATGTTTTGTATATACACGTTGCATTACATCGTTGATGTATTTATTGCAATCATGTAATATATTGTCTAATTGTAATGCATGGACACTGTTAAGCAGCTTCAAATGGGACAAATATAATTCTTTGTTCAATTCAGTCTTTTTCCTATATAAATATCTCAACTCCTCCTTTAACCACATCACCTGTGCACGCTCTTTGATTTTTGTGGCCGTATTGGAGTTATTGTTTATTTTGATAGAGGCATACTTAGGTATTAAGTTTATTAAGGTATTACCACCACCGACGCCACGATACACGCGGATTCCCATCACCCTCTTCCGCAAAAAATGGCCGCCTATAACAGTTTCATACATAGATTACTCACCATACCGTTAGAAATCAGTGACTTTCAGGAGGAAGTCAACACCATTAAATACATAGCTAAGGCCAATGGATATACGTGCTCTATGATCGATGCTTTGATCAAAAAACACCGGAAAAAGTTACATAACAAGAAAACAAAACCGAGTAGTAACCGAGACAGCACGTACGTGACTTCTATTTACGGCCGAACTTTACCCCATACATTAACCAACATTTTTAGAAAATTGAATATAACTTTAACTTTCCGGACTGATAACAACATTAAGAAAATTCTTCACCATAAAGCTGCAAAACCAATAAAACAGAGGACAGGTGCCTATAAAATCCAATGTGACGATTGCAACAGCTTCTATATTGGACAAACCGGCAGAGCGTTCAAAAAACGCTTCCAAGAACATTTACCAAAAAACGACACCCACATTCTCAAATCCAACTTTGCACGTCACCTCGTAAATAATAATCATAACTACACCAATTTTGACACCAACTTTAAACCATTACACTTTTGCAAAAAAGGCAGATATATGGACACATTAGAAGAATTCGAAATTTACAAGGCCTTTAAACAAATTAAAAAGACGAACAACTCACAAGACGGCGGATTCATATTAAACGACCAACTTAACTTCAAGTCAAATCCCTTGTACGACACGGCCATTAGGATACAAGATGCGTTGCGCAGATAACAGTTTACTCAGACAGTCAGTGCGCGAGTAACATCGCGGCGGTGTACACCGACTATAACGCGAAGTGAACTCATATTGTGATAGTGCGTGCTCCTTTGTGCATTTAGTATATTTTAATATTTTGACGAGTTAATATTTTAACCATGGATTTTAATTTTAATTTATTACATTTTAATCTTAATGTCTGACGTTCTGTGAAGAGGAATTATTCTGAAGATGGGGCATATGCCCTGAAACGCGTCAAGCGGAATTACAAGTAAGTCACTCGACGGATTAGATAAGCAATTATTTATTTAATACAGTGACTTGGATACTTTAAAAATGAATATTAAACTCATTTTTTAATCTATAATAACTTTTATATATTGGTGCGAGACTTATATATATTCTGTATCTCATTTTTGTGGCTTTTTATGATATTTAGTCTCTTGCAACCTAAACTTAATATAATTATGTTTACAGAATTGACATTACTCATACTTTTATTTTTGTTACTAAAAGAAATCGTTATTGTAAATCTGTAATAAGTTGCTAATAAAAAATATAAATTACATTTCAAAACTTGGTGGTGAGAATACATTTTTTTAAATAACCACAATAAAAGGATAGCAAAAGGTACATTATTTTGAGAAATCACTGATGCTGTCATTCATCATCATCATCTTCAGCAAGAACTATAACAAAAATGGTTTGTTATAGTCGTAAGCAGATAGACTAGAGCTGGTTACTCCAGCACTTCTTCGGACACCCCATACCTCTTTGTTCTTTTGGCTTATATTTCCATAGTTGCTTATGGATGTGGCAGTCATTCATTCGGTTAAATTGTTCCAACAATTTTACCCAATATTGGGCAATTCTATCAAGTATACTCTTAATATTCAGCTCCTGCTATACATCAACATTTCTTTTGCGATCTTTAAGGGTATATTTTTTTACCATGTGCCTGAGAAATCTCATTTCGGACACTTCAATAGAACTGGGCTGGGACTTCATGTCCAATTCTCAGACCCGTAGATAAGTGTGGGTAGGGCCATCACCTTGTAGAACTTCAGGCATGTTTATTTCTTAATTGATTTTAGTTCTCCTGATGGTCCCTGAGTTCTCCAACATATGGTTGAACTTGTGCAGCTTCTTCACCACATCATCGTTTGTGATGTAGGATACATTACAGTCCAGATATTCAGAATTTCTTGCTCCAGAACAGTACCACCTACAACAATTTTTGCTCATAAGAGATCAGCTCCATGAAAAGCCATCATTTTGGTCTTCAAAATGGAGATTTGTAATCCGATACCTTTGCAGATTTGACTTAGTGAGTGTATAGCTATCTGGAAGTTGCTTTGTGAGTTCGACAGGATAGCCTGGTCATTAGCAAATAACAATATGTCATTGGCAGAGTTACAATTCATAAAATGTTCTGGAAGGTTCATCTGTATTTAGTTAAAAAGATGAGTTGTCAATGGGCATCTTGTCATACTCTACAATTGATCAGGCCTGCACTAAGAGTTGTGCTTTGTCTTCCTGTCTCAATTAAGATTTTGTTTTCCATATAAAGACTTTGTATGTCTCTAATGAGTTGTTGTGGGACCCCTTTCTTTGCCATCACTGCCCACATGCTGCCCCTATTCACTCTATCAAATGCCTTTCCAAAGTTAATGGAAGCTGTGTATGTGGGCGATTTATATTCTCTGTGATTTTCGATTATATGTGCCATTGTGTGTTTTAGATCATGTTTCGACTGATGTAAAACAAACTATCATCCCCTCCCCAAACACACACACACATTCACTCAATTAATTGATCTGGTTATGCGTGTGATTTTTCTGTGGGTCAGGTCCTGATAATGACAGTAAATATTGTTGAAACGTCAACACAAATACTATAAAATTTGTGTTATACTGATTGACTGATTCTCGCTAAACCTTCCATCATTAAAATTTTATTGATCGACAGTCACTACTAAATTAATGACTATAATATAGCAATAATAATTGGTATTTAATATTGTTTGTTTTTACTGTCCACAATCTCATCATTCGGGAACCTTAGCAAAAACGTTTATTACCATAAACACTGTCGAATAGTGTCCATGTATGTAGAATCTTGGCTACTTTCATATCCCTTTAAGTATACAAGGCAGTTTTAGTATAATTTATTACTGTATTGCTTTCTGTGACAATGCAAAATAGGCCTACTGATACACAAATAAGTGGTTATTCCACAAATTTGTAATTACCAAGTCAACTATGTCCCATTTCACGATTTTAAATAAATTATAAGATTCCAATGTGCGCCAAGTTACATTGATTATTTTGATTTACTTCACCTTAAGCCACAAGTAGGAAATTGCAGACAATACACTAGCATTGCTTCTTGTTAGTGTTTACAAGAGTGCTATCTTGTTATTGGTGTTTAGATCTGTTTACATTCACATCTGGGTGGGTGGGTGGAGGGGGGACAGAGGATGGTCCAAGAAAATTTTGGTGCCTCCCACACTCAGCAGATCCACCTCTGCTTCTGAATTATTTATCCCTAGCAGTAGGGAAATGTGGGTAAGTTGCCATGATCCCACAGGAGATTCACAGTGAATAACACTGAGTTGAAGAAGCACAAACCACTTTGCTCTTCCACTGTAATATAAAATTTAAATAGAGATGTATACAATGTGTCATATATCTTTCAAACAATATCTCCAAGATTTGAAAGCTGCTCGGAAACTGAAATACTTTACATTAGCTTCTTATTAAATGTAGTTTAGTATCTATCCCTTTATATAAATGTGTTTTTTGAAAATGTATGTTAGCTGTGATAAAAGATTAGATGGGGTAAATTAGGTTTAATTTATTTTTTAAGTGCGCTATTATAAACAAGTTAACTTTATATATATATATATATATATATATATATATATATATATATATTGTAATCTAGATAATTACGTTATTATTGAATATGGAGTTCCCCACTGTTGGGTTCGTCAAATTGTAACGAATTAGTTTAAGTGTATTTATTAAATTATATTATGTTCAAAAGCTCCACTGTGAATGCGTCGATTTGTAAAATTTTACTGCAGATGAGATCTCCTGCAAATCAATGTTAATTTACAAAAAAAATTATTTATTATATAGTTGATATTATTCGGTTATTGATCATAGACCTGTGTTAAGTAGTTATCGAGTGTTTTCCCAGAGAAAAACGCTATATTACAGTTATTATAGTGAATAATTCAGTATTTTTCTCCAACCCTAGTCGGTATGTATTATCTAAATTGGAAAGAGCGGAGAGAGGAGAGCGTAAGTTAGTTCTCTATTCTCCCGTATTCACCAGCTGTCTGCAGATGAGCGCTGTTATTGGCGATTGACCCGTTATTATAGGTTAAGTCGTTCCACTTGATGCGTTTCTCACATTCCTTTCTCTGTAAAATACACCCTATTCGAAATACAATAATTATTCTACAAATAACACAAAATCGTCAAATTCAAGAAGGGTTCTTTATTTTATATATGTTATAATAAAAATTATAGATACTGATGTTTGTGATGATAGTAGGTTATGATGGGTGTAGATATATTTATATTTTGGTGTGTTCGTGTGAGTGTAGACACGCACCGGTATCTACGATAATGTTGTTTATCAAAAGATGTAATCGTAATCGTTGAGGTTATTGGTGTTAATGTATTGTTTTTTATGGGTACGTAGTAATAGTTCACTCCTTTTATTTTAATATGGTTCGCGCACTTTGTTGTGTATCTCTCTTACTTACCACACTTGAATACTTCAATTCTGTTCTGTGACGTTCCTTCTGAAATACATGCACTTCAAATACAAGAAAATATTCGGATTGAATATTTAATATATCATCACACACAATAGTAAATGAAGCAATATCTGATGAATATTCTGAATTATGCTAAATCTTTTTAAATTCTTCCGCCACCTGTGTCAGAACTGATTAAAAAATAAATGAATTTACTTTTAATAGAAATGATACTCCTTTTGTGGTAATAAAATTGGAGGTTTATTAACAATTTAATAAATAATAAAATCTTTGACAATTAATAAGCAATAATAAACAACCTTTCAATTACTGATTACAACAAAAATTCAAATAAGACTCTGTCTAATTCCTCAAGGCTGGTAGACCTGTTATTAGTACAATATTTTAACTGCAATAGGTTATGTTACTTTGATTCAGTGAATTACCATATTTCGTTAGGTTCTTTTAGGTAACATGATACCAGTCACAAGATGTAATACAAATAACGATATAGAATTAACAATAATGAATAATAATCGAACAAATATAAAAAATCAAAAAATTGGTACCATATGTCTGGTATTTATGAAACTATCGTACGCGGGCATGCGCACGCATCTCTAATACTAGTTTGCAATTATCAAGCTGTATGACTTGTACAGTATTTAAAAATGTATTACTTTCGTTTAATAACTTGTTTTAAAAATCATCTATTCACAAGAGAAAAATTTCTCAAAAAACTCTTGTTAGTAATTCTATTTGATTTGGATGTTACTTGAGAACAGATCGGTAATATTGAAATTATCAAGTTACCGTAACGATTTCTGAGGTTAGAATTAATCGGTGTTGTTACAAAGGATAAATATTTCTTAATAGCTATTATTTCTTAAACTATACATGTAAACATATTATTCATAATCCTTTAATATATTATTATCAGAATTACATTTATTCATATTGTATGAAAATTAATAAAGTATATTTCAAAACATCGAAAAAATCAAGAGAATTAAGTTTAGTCAAATGAGTGACTAAATATTCTTGTATTCATTAATAATTATTTCCAAACATTATATTTTAAATTATTATAAATAATTAAAATATTTTTATAATATTTTAATAATGGCGATTTAAATCTTTCCGCAATTCTGATAATTTAATTACTGTTTTTCGATACTCTGCATTATCTGACTTGCGCAGTATCGAAGGTTAGCTATTCACAAAAATTATTATTTTCGTTCAAATATTGTTTAAATAAAATTGTACTCCCTGTTTCCTATTTAACACTTCACTCGCAAGTATGGTCGACATTATACACTGACCTACTTGTTTAATTAAAACAACTCCACACTTTTTCACTCGTATGTATACATGTTGTGTTAAGGTTAACTGTATGTTGTTGTACTGACGTATATGGCGCGCACCGTTTTAAAAAATAAACTTCTTCTTTTTGTCTTGAGCGGCGTGGCCTATTCGTTTGATGGTTGATCGTAGACTGTTCTGCTCCTCTGAAGCGTCTCTCGGTTGTCTGTCGAAAGTCATTCATTCTATTGGCTGGAGACATTGTACTCTCTGACCCAAAAGCCTTTGTTTTATTAAAATATTTAATTTTTTGACAAAATTGAGTTTGGTGTGGAGGCTTTTTTACGTCATCACTGGTACAAAAATTTAACTGGAAAGTTTAAAATTACCATAACTTTCTTACTTTACGTCCTATCGTTAATTGGTTGATATCAGTGAATTCAGGGCGTTTTGCTTGTTAAATTAAGTCCAAAAACGCTTATTTTCCGTTCATTACTACTATCACAATAACGATTTTATTTGTTATTTCTGGTGTATCTTATTTTTATAAGTTCGTTACACCAGATTTTACTTAATTATAATAAAACACTTCTTAAATAAACACTTTGAGTCTATATCTCAGTCGGTTTGATATACAATTTGGGAATGATTGTTCCCTACACAAATCTCGTTATGGCGTCATTAAGCGTCCATGTTAGATTTTTCATAAACATGCTTAGAACTAATTTTTCTTATTTAAAACGATCATATTACTATCTAATAATACTAGTAATGTTTATTTACACAATTTTACACTATAATATTTATATATGACTGTGGTTAATTTAATATTTACATAGTTTCAGTCCTCTCCTATCTCTCTTATACAATTTTTTCACCTTATTTTCGGTCTCTTCTATACAAATCATATCATGTAATGATTATAATTAGTGTACACACATAGTACCTAATTTATTGTATATAATGGTTATCTTTTAATTAGTTCAGAACTCTTTAATCTTTCAGTAATGGCTCTGTTTATGTTGTGTCATATCATAGTAGTCATTTATTTTTTCTAATACAACAACTAAATTGTTATTGTCCTATTTGGTTTGGATTCCCAAAGTAGCATTAGATATTATTCTAACTTTTGGTAAAGTTTCCAATTACTTTTACACAAGTTTATATGCTATATTTTTCATAAATAACTTGTTTGTCATGGTTTGTTTACATTTGGTTTTCTTCATAATAGTCATTTGGTTTTTAATTGTTTGTATATAATATGACTGTTTTTATGGTCATTATCTGTTCTCAAAGTAGCATTGGGATTTCCTCTTACTACTGGTAACAATTGTAACAATCTGTGCTCAACATTTGATACAGTATTTTTCCTAACTAATTAGCTATACAATGGTTCAGCTTACTTCTGGTCATATGTACATAGTTAGTTAGTTTACAATAATTTAGTTACAATATTGTTCTTATCATGTTTAGAATCTGTTCTCAATGTATTATCAGATATTTATCTCACGACTGGTGAGATTCAGAACTCTTATAAACATTGATATTGGTTTTGATACTGTACTTTGCTTAACTAAATTGGCATACTTTTCTCATCTCTGCTATTCTCTGTGCCATTATGTCTGGCTTGTTCTATTTACATTGTTTTGCAATATATTACATTGTCTCTTAATATTTATCATTACTACTTATAATAAATTCTCGTTTGATAACATATTTGATGATCAGGTATTTATACTAATATGTATCATTTTCTGTTGTAATAGGTCTCTTCCTTGTGGGTTGTGTAACAATGTACCATCTGTTTTAGTGCAGTATTTTTCTACTACTAAACTGACTTCACTACGGTATATTAACATAATACTTTAACTAATTTGTTACACATGTTTATACAATTCCTTCTTAAACACTAACACAAATCTTTTTTGTATTATTTTCAATATTTTTCTGGACAATGGTGGAACTTAATTCCTGTCATTGTTTGATACTTAACAAATGTCTTTTATTTGTTGTCAGTTCTCTATGAACAATAACATAATTGTTCTATTTTGTTCTAATCTGGTGGTCTGATGATTATGTGTATTGATTACAACTTTATTAAATTAGTCACACTCATTGTCTGTGTTTATTTGACTATTTTTAATTTTTGTTGTTTAATCATGAAATTAACATATTTCTCACACTGTAAACTTCATCACTGTAATCGTTTGTGTGATTTATTCAGTTGAAATTAGTTAGTTATTGTAACATCACAAGATGTTACCTAACCTAAGTGTATGTTATCAGATTTTATAAGGACAAAACAACCATGTAAATAGGAATATAATAGTAGAAATAACCAAGAACGGAGAAACCAAGAAAGAAGAATGAAGCAGAAGTGCCACATGAAACAGTAACCCAAGGGCTGTTTGACACTACAACTAGACTAAGACTAAAACGAACTGATGGACAGAGTAAATTTACATTCAGCTGTCAATCCAGTAAGTAGTTGATGGAAACCGAATATTACATGTAAATAAAAAATGAAGTAATGAGCAGTTAAATACTGTGAAAGCAGAATTAGCATTTTGCTGATAATAGACGTGACAGTGACTAGTAAATTATGAATGCCAAAACTAAAATTAACAATGGCTACATAGTGAGAACAAAGATGTATTTCAGCATCAAATATACTTGTGAGAAAAGAGAACTATTTATAAGAGAGAATCTTATACAAATAAGATATCTCCACAATTTACCGAATTGAGAACCAATAAGCATTATTAAGGCCAAATTCCAATGTAGGCGATATGTCTTAGCAAGCTTAGACCAAACATTAGTCAGTAAATTGACTATTGAGAATTAACACAAGTGTAAATTAAAATACACAGAACAATGGTTATGCCCTGACATAACAAAAAACATTATTAAAACAATAGGTTTAATCATAATTTTAATTGTTAAATAGTAGTTTAAAACGAGTTAGCATAAAACGAAATTTCATAGTAAGTAGGATCATTCATTACAATGTATAGAGTTTAGGTGTACACATAATGTTCAGTAAAAATGTCAGTACAGAATTAATGGTGTTCGCACATAAACATTTGATTAATAAAATGATATGTGAACACAAACAATATTAACCAAAAGTGTAAAATCGGCGACTCAGAAATAGCAGACGACAGTGAAAGTGATGTACCCGAACATTGGTTTTATAACAATGTCGGTCAAAGTGAAAGTAATTCGAGATCGAGTGATATCAAATTAAAGGAGAAAAAACGATCTTTAATTTGATAATAATATCAACCCAATCGCAACTGTATTTAGTGCGGGAGAGATGTTAGCATCAGTCTAAAAATGTACATCGGAAAACTGTTTATGAATAATAACAACAATGACAACTAGCTGTCACCTCAACATTTGACGGTTAGAAAAATCCGTTATCAACTGCCAAAAAGTGACACGTCATACCGACACACCTACCAGAGCCAATCAGAAAATTAGTTAGTAATTAACATTTTTACCTAAGGCCGATCAAAGAAGGGGGTATATAAGAACGAAGCAGCCAATTTTGAGGCAGACTCTTACTGACTAGCGTGTAGCACAGACGTGTGCCCGCCATCACTACATTTTTAATAACTCTTAGCGTCATTTACATATTACATTGAAACAAATAGTTCAACAACAAGAAACGACTACTTCAAGTTCATCTACAGCAAACAACAGTGATTAAGTGCAGTATCATTTTAATTTCGTGCGGGAAATAATGAACAGGAATAATTAATTGTTATTATTCACGATCCATTTTAATCAGAAGAGGATCGCATTATTCTGTTCTTGTGCGAGTTTAGTGCCGAAACCCAGTAATCATTATAATCCGATTACTGAAGTGATTAATAAGTTTTAATTAAATAATTAAAACTCAGAAGGTAACAGTGCAATCATTACTAATTTTTATCTGAGCGCCATAACCTATACTTTTTTCAACACTAGCCTGTACTGACGCAAAACACAAAAACACTTTAAGATTACACCACGTCTCAATTTATTATATGAATTTGTGATTATGAATTAAGCTATATGTTAGTTGTAAGGGTTCTCACTTGATAAATATTGTCATTAAAAAAGCAAGCGTTGATGAAACGCGCAATCTTTCAACAGATCATTTTTAATTTTGTTTACTTTACGAAAGTAACCTAAAAACTTTGTTGATCAATTTTATATCAAAAGATTATTGGATATTGTGTAGGCATAATTGTTTTATTTCGTGTCTCAAAGAATTCACAACTGAGATAATCATAATTTTAATGTTAAAAATAAATAACATCTGGACTTAGCCAGATTTATAATTCATGTTCTGAGCAAGCCGTGTAAGGCATATAATAACTGACTTTTAATTGTACAACTTTGTACTACTGAGATTTTCATAATTGTTAATGTTAAAAATAAATAACATCTGGACTTAGCCAGATTTATAATTCATGTTCTGAGCAAGCCGCATAAGGCATATAATAACTGACTTTTAATTGTACAACTTTGTACTTCTGAGATTTTCATAATTGTTAATGTTAAAAATAAATAACATCTGGACTTAACCAGATTTATAATTCATGTTCTGAGCAAGCCGTATAAGGCATATAATAACTGACTTTTAATTGTACAACTTTGTATGTTTGCTTTATATTTGTTTTTGAATTCTCTATGAGGGTATAAATAAAACCCATTAGTAACAGCATCACCTGATTTGATTTATTTCTATAGGATAATTGAATATTTTCTTTTAACAAACTTAAACAACCTTCTGTTGTGTTTAACATATTGGAATAGCATTGCCAAAAGGTGACACACAATTATATTAAATTTTCTAATCATTCAGTAAATCTATGTGTGGGTTTTACACGGGATTTTCCCTGAATAAATCCGTGTGGCGCCCACTAATTAATAAACAAGGTAATCTAACCTTGCAACCAAAGTGAGTTGGTGTTTGTAAACTGAGTTGACAGTTTAGTGATCTTCTAGTAAACACGACCGGGTACGTAAGAGTATATTTTTGTTTATGATATTGTCCAGACATTACGAGACGTGACATACTCAGACTACCTGCAATCTGGAGAAGAAGTTTCACTGCCAGTTTCAACCAGACGATAACTATTATCAAGCAACCAACTGCTAGACTTCACGTTTTAACTCAAGCTAATTTAGCATTTAATTATAATCAACTTCACTATTTTATTTATTTAATATAAGGGAATTCTTTTTAAACAAGTATAATTAAACCATTGTAAACACACTGTGAGTAACTTTGAATGTTTCATTTTAAATTACTTTACTACTTTAGTAACCTTCAATTAGAAACAACTATTCTAAACATTGAGTTATCTCAAAGGAATATTTCACACATAATTGAACTTTGTTTTAACGAGACTTTTAATATTTTAAACACAAATATAAGTTTAAATAACAACACTTTTATTTTATTTCAAGTTAATTGTAAACACACACGTTTTTATTTTATTACAAATAGGCTAGATCAACAGTGTGGCTTTTAAACAAAATTTAAACGGAATTTAAACATTATTTTAATTTAATTACTATAAACAAATAAACATAATAATTTTAAATACACTCGAATTTCGTTCTCTTATAAATTGACGATTCCAACGCGGGGCTTTAAGAATAAAACAAATAACCCCACGCAATTCGTCTCCCGTTATATTATTCACAGGTTTCACATTTGTATTAAGTACACACTGTAATTGTTTGTGGTTCCTTAAATGTTTCACACTGGTCTTCTTTTCACACTTATAATCATTTCTTTTGTCACTTACATTGTTTTTAGTACATGTGGTTTATGTTGAGTCCTTATATCTTCTGTCCATCTTCTTTCTTCTTCTTGGTGCTCCTCCTGGTCCTTCTTCTTTCTTCTTTATCCTATATTTTCATCGTAGTTGCTATTTTTATTTATCTCCATTGTTGTTGGAGCTTGTTGGTCCTTGTTTCGTTGATTCCCCTCACTGTTGGATCCTATTGGGTCTAGTTACTGACATTTTGTTTTGGGCTTGTGGCATTTCTTTCTTCATTTTGTATTTAATGTTGATATATTAGTATTCTATTCTTCATTGTTGGATTTTTTATTAATATATTTGTAGATACACACTTATATACACTTAGGTTTATTTATCTAGATATATTTCCATGTTTTTCTCATACTTGACGTTACATTCGTTTATATTATGTAACTACCATATTTTTGGTACTGTTACAATGTTTAAATTCCAACAGCTGTTTCCTCCTGCTACTAATACATCATATCAATCACACAATACAGAATCGATTTGTTATTGAACTCGTGTTTTAGATGTTACAATTTAATTATGATTTTCAGTTTGTCTTTTATCTCAGGGTACATGTAGTTCTTTTAACTATTAGTAAGGTCAGGTAATGCAAATTCAGGTTACTAGGTATTACAATTTATTTTAAAATCTGATTATATAAAGTATAAACATAAGCAGGTTTTTTACCAAACGTTTACAAGATACTCGTTAAGGCCGTGTTCCACTAAACGGTGACGGATAGCTGAGTGATGAGGAATGGCTTGAATATATCAACCTCCAGCTTCTCAATAAAAGTTGGTGTTAGTGTCCCAGGATGTAATGGAAAGTTCAGTTCTTGATCTTCGCTGATTTTTCGTTTCTGGTGGTCACAGGTCCCGACGGAATTAGTGTAGTATTAAGTCCTTGCTCCGTTGTTGAAAGTGAGGTTCTGTATGTAAATTTAATTCTCTTTATTTTTCGTTGTATGGTATTTATTCACTTCGACTTCTCCAGGTTTGGGGCTATCTTCATTTATTTATTGTTTTCCATTATTACTCATTTGACGGTAGGTTTAGTTAATTTATTCTTTAGATTTTTGATTTGAATTTTATTGATAGGTATTTCAATATTCTCTGAGTGAGAGTCTCGGAAGTCGTCCAACCGTCTTTTTGATCAGTTACTATGTTTTAATTTGAATTAACAGTAATTTTATTTATTAGGTTTATTGGTTTTTTGTAGATTTATCACCGCTGAACTGTCCTCGTTCATTTATAACAATTGAATGTTGAAATCAACAAGATATCTTGCATTTTGTTGTCCCTAACAGCCATCTTCCTCTTATGTTATTGGATAATATTTGTTATCCTAGAGCCATAATTAGTAAATATTCTTACACTTATTTAATAAAATACTCCCTTCTTGGAATTACATTAAATCACATAAAACTTTCACTTACTCTGCCTTATTAAACAGTATACATTTTACTACATTTTCTTCTTAATCGACTTATTTTAAAAGGTATTAATTTCCTTTTACAAAATACTAATTTTAGGCCTATTGGTTTTATTACATGTATTATAATTTTTTGTTTTTAATTTAATTTTTCTGACCTGACCTACTGTACAGAGTCACTGGCTTATGGCCAATTATTCCAATTTTAATTTCCTGATTTCAATTTATTATTATTATTTAGTTTATCATCGAACCCTTCATTGGTTTTTAACATAATTATAATGACCACTTGACAATTTATTATCAATTATTGTCTTCCTGGCCAAGTTTACAAATATTATTTTAAGACATCTTCATTAATTATTTAAAGTAAATACACTTAACATGATACCATACATAATAAATACACTTGTATTTAATTACTTAAATACAAGTTTAACATGAATGAAATGAGTACCCATTACTTAGTACTTCCTTAAAGCAATGGCTTCACACCTGCTACATACAAAATACAAAATAAATATCATGTAAACACAATATCATGATAAAACACAACAACACGTACATCTTTATAAAACATTAAATATTAATTAAACAGTCTATTATTTTCAAACTCGTCTACAGTAAATTCACAGTCATTAGACACTGTGTTTATAGTTTACATCTTCCACTGATCACTCCATATTTTATATTTAGATACATTTTTACTATTTTATTACCTAGTAACCTTACTAGGTTGTGAAGTTTAATACACTTTTAAATATATAAAATACATAAATTAATTTCACCTACCTGTAAAGATTCTTTATGGGTCCAAGATCCGGTCGCACGTACGTCGGACACAAACGTGCTTTATAGGTTAGTGAAATAAGTGACTCGACTCATTTTTGAATGAAGAGAATTGATATTTTAATTCTTTAGAATCATTTAAAATTTTATCCAAAATTGTTATTCATGTTTGTGCAGATTAAATTACATCTTATAATTTCTTCTCTTGGTTATTGTTACATGTTAACTTATTCTATCGTCTTACCTTAATTGTCACACATTAATATAAACAGCCCAGCCTGCAATTTTTCACACTCACAACCACACAGAAAATTACAAAGCCCTTAACATTTTAAAAGAATACCCCCCAGCCGGCACGCGGTGACCATTCGAGCTCGTTTC
Organism: Magicicada septendecula; assembly: GCA_034769895.1. Lineage (NCBI taxonomy): Eukaryota > Metazoa > Arthropoda > Insecta > Hemiptera > Cicadidae > Magicicada > Magicicada septendecula. The sequence continues at coordinate 508,642,186 of CM068369.1, read as the reverse complement.
ATTTCGTAAATAATTGCGTCGCCGTCGAATAAAACTGATTTGGTTATTCTCACATGCTCACTACTACCACTGACACATGTTGGTTAATTTGAATTTACTCTTGAGATTAAAACTTATAAAATTTTGCAGAGCCCACTTGGCTCTGTGCCTGCGCAGACACAATCAGTGAACGAACTGGGAGAACGGCGGAGCATGTGCCGTTGACTTGATTGAGTCTCTCGTTGTGGAAACCAATGCCTGTGGTTTTGTCGCCCCACATATGCCTTATTTAACTCATGCTGTAGGTGTTTTGTTAGTTGTATCAGGATATCGGCTAGGCACTGGCTAACGTCACGAGATGGGCAGACCTTGAGCCATACATCCACCAGCGAGGTAAACGAAAGTGAATTAAATTCGTTTCTTGGCCATCTTAGTTTTGGAAGTCCGCGTGGGTCCGCGCGCCTGGATGTATAATGCGTATGGGCGCGCTGTCACACTCAAAGTTCTTGGAAATGAGGCTTGGTAAATTCTTGGTTGCTGATTGCACAACGTGATATTACTGCACCTTTGTTACAAACTGTTCTATACACGTGGTCTGGTCACCGTTGAAATAAAATTTACACACATTTTTATGAATCCCCAAAAAATGCAATAAAATAAAATACCCATAAATTTGGCCCGTTACAAGGTATCATCAATACATTTTTTGGGTGAGGTTGGCCCTCCTGACCTTAATTATGGCATACCTTGGGTATTGTTTGAGTTTCTATGGACAAAGTTTTTATGTAATGTTTGGGACCTTAACTTTGTTACGTTACATAATACTCCCCCTCCGGAAGAAGTTTATTTTAGCTGAATATCATTTAGTTGAAATAAACTTATAGTTTCTTCATGCCTTGGAATATTTATTTGATAAAATTATCAATTTATAATGGTTTCAGTTTTTTATTGTTTCTGTTTTAGTACGCAATTCAATGGGTTCTTTGGGGTTTATTTTCTCTTTCTATTCCTTAAACTTTTAATTGCACCGGAAAACTGTGTTGACACTCATTGTATGTTTTGTCATTAATTCTCTACTGGTACCTCCCTCAGTTGTAGACCTGTCCTTTTCTCTGGAACTCATAACTTCTTCTAGCTTATTACGCCATCATTTCTTATTATCATATTTATATTTAATTACCTCACTGGGTGTATAATCCCTAAAATACTATATTTCCCTAACATTTTTCCCTAATATCATAGCTGGTACGGAATCAGAGGGGCACTATTGGCTTCCATTACTCTGCCGTTTCCCTAACTATATCTTCTGAGATCAGAGGAACTTCATCTCTGTCCAGAAAAAAATAAACGTTGCACTATCACAACATATACATATAATTATTACCTATAAGGTAGCTCCTTCGCTACGAACTTATATTCAAGGGATGATTACTATTATTTATGAGGTATCCTAATACTTTTCTTAACTTATTTATCTCGTTGTTCTGTAGTTCCATTTATCATATTATTCACCAGTATAGTAGTTAAAGCTGTTCAATATTCATTTTAAATTCTTCTTAGTTCCGTGCTCTCAATTAATTATTCATTAGCATACGTATTTTACTATTTTTAATTCACTCCCATTTACTTCTGCAATTAAACACTGAATCTCCTCCTTATCATAAATTGTATGGCACATTCTTCCTTCATCTAACTCATTTCTAACCCTTCTTAAATAGCAACTAGTCTTCATTGTTCTTATCATTGTAATTATCCTGATTAATATGGTTATTTATATAATTATTATTGTCATTCATGGTATCTTCTTTTGTGATTATTAGTTTAAAATAATTTCTTCTGAATTATATAGTAAGGTGTTCTTACTTATTTTTGAATTATGTGGTTTTAAAATAGATTCCAACTAATTCATCTTAACTATTTTGTATTGTCCACTGTTCGGGCTGCTCTACCAATATGGTTTTCTGGTGGATTCCGTAGATTATATGCAGTTGTAAATCTTTCAATGGCATCGTCGCAGTATGGATCATACACATACGGTTCTATGTCCTCTTCGTTCCGTCTATTCTTTCCCTCAGCATTCCCAGAATCGGGATTAGGTTTACGGTTTCCACGATGGTCCTCTTGGTTATTCCTCTCATCAGTCATGATATAGTGTACTCAAGCTATGTGGGTTCCCTGGTCATTACTTGGTTGATTTTCCGAGGGTATGTCTCTCCTTTGTTCCCTGCTTCCTCCATCATTCTCGACGCTCCTATTTCTGTTTTGATTTCTTCCATCACCGTTCCCTCGGTTACTATTCCAATAGTCTCTCCCGTTATCAAAATTCCTGCGGCCTGTGCTGTATCGATTATTATTAGGGTTATTATAATGATTGTTTTGGTAATTATTATTGCGGTAGCGATTATTCATATAATGGTCATTAACATTTCGGTTATAATTATTGTTGTTATACCTATTCATTCCCTGACGCGACTCTTGATTTTTCTCCTCTCTCCTATTGTTTGAATAGTCACTTTGTTTTCGAGACCTCTGATAATAGTCTTCCATTTCATAGCTGGCTAACAAGGTTTCCATTGCTCCTACTGTCTTCACTTGTCCACTGCGTCTGGCACGAACTATTTCTTCTTCGAAATGGTAAGATAGTTTATTCACTAAACATTCCTCTGGTATTCGCGGTTCCAAATGACGCGTCAAACACACCTTTCCCAAAAAGTAGGTAGTTGGGGACTGCTCTTGATTAATGTTGAATCTTCCGTTGGTAATGTTGTCCCTAATCATGTTCTGTACGGAATCCGACCAGTATTTTGACCTAAAAGCCTTCTTAAACTCTTCATAAGAGTTTCGTTTCGTTTCAAACTGCTGACCACCAATTATCATTTATGCTTTTAAAACAGTCATCCAACAAATTTTTTATTATGTTCCATCAGGTCACTTTAATTCTACCAAACCATTCATCTATTCTCTCTAAAAATTCTATGGGGTTTCCTCTATAAATTTTGAAATTGATGTTTTCTTTTTGCTCAGGGGCTATGTGATGTGCCAGGTACATTGGTCGATTTTGTAAATTTTCTATCGACTCCTTGATATTAATCAACTCCTGATTCTGTATGTTTTCAACGGTCCCTTTATTTTGATCCACTTGTGTTTTTATTTGCGTTATTTCATTATTAACTATCTCAATTCTCCCAGCTATATTAATTTGCACTTCGTCCAATTTCCCTTGGGTTTCTAATTGTACCTCTTTTATTCTAGTTTTGTTATTGTTTTCTACTTGATTAATTTTGGCCTCTACTTCCACTCTGAGTTGTATGATGGTTTCATCCGTCTTTTCTAGACTTACCTTAGTTTCAGTTATTTGCTGTCTTACTTCCTCTTCATAATCATCCACCCTTTTGCTAAGTATTTCATTGACATTTGTAATCCTTTCATTAATGACTTCCCTCAACGCTTGGTTTTGTTCATTGATAATTTGCCGTAAATCCTTATTACTGTTTTCAATTCTCTCGTCTATTTGTGTGTGATTTTCCTGAATCTGCCTTAAGCTCTTGTCGTTCCTGTCAAACCTTTCATTAATTTGGTTTAAGCTTTCATTTATCAGCTGGTTATTCTCATCATTTTCCTCTTTATTTTTGTCAAACTTCTCATTCATTAGTTTGATTAAGTTCTCACTCAAAATTTCGTTTTGTTTCTTTGAGTTTTCGTTAATATTGTCTATTTTGTTTTCTAGCTTTTCTGAATTCTCATTTATACCGTCTATTTTTTCATTGATTTGTCTAAAATCGACCTTCAATTGTTCATTATTTTCATTTATGGTTTGCGTTAAAATTTCACTAGTACTTTCCTTAATACTGTCTATTTTTTCAGAGTTTTCTTCAAATTTTTTATTTAATTCTTCCTTCTGTTTCTTGGAATCTTCTTTAATTAATTCCCATAATTTTTGTAAATCTAGGCCTCCTCTGGCTTCCTCTTTATCGCCCGCCTGTTGTTCCATTTTGATGTCTGTAACTATCTCTGCTTCTTCCTCCCGTCTATCTTCTTCCGTTTCTTGGTCTTTCGCCATCCTTTTAGAAACACCTCTCGTATGCATTCCTGTGCCTCTAATAGTTGTCTGCTCCAGTTAAGTAATAGCGATATAGTCAATTTTTTACTTAACTAAAGCCCACTCGTTGAGCGCCAATTTGTAATCTAAATAATTACGTTATTATTGAATATGGAGTTCCCCACTGTTGGGTTCGTCAAATTGTAATGAATTAGTTTAAGTGTATTTATTAAATTATATTATGTTCAAAAGCTCCACTATGAATGCGTCGATTTGTAAAATTTTACTGCAGATGAGATCTCCTGCAAATCAATGTTAATTTACAAAAAAAATTTATTTATTATATAGTTGATATTATTCGGTTATTGGTCATAGACCTGTGTTAAGTAGTTATCGAGTGTTTTCCCAGAGAAAAACGCTATATTACAGTTATTATAGTGAATAATTCAGTATTTTTCTCCAACCCTAGTCGGTATGTATTATCTAAATTGGAAAGAGCGGAGAGAGGAGAGCGTAAGTTAGTTCTCTATTCTCCCGTATTCACCAGCTGTCTGCAGACGAGCGCTGTTATTGGCGATTGACCCGTTATTATAGGTTAAGTCGTTCCACTTGATGCGTTTCTCACATTCCTTTCTCTGTAAAATACACCCTATTCGAAATACAATAATTATTCTACAAATAACACAAAATCGTCAAATTCAAGAAGGGTTCTTTATTTTATATATGTTTAAATTCCAACAGCTGTTTCCTCCTGCTACTAATACATCATATCGATCACACAATAGAGAATCGATTTGTTATTGAACTCGTGTTTTAGATGTTACAATTTAATTATGATTTTCAGTTTGTCTTTTATCTCAGGGTACATGTAGTTCTTTTAACTATTAGTAAGGTCAGGTAATGCAAATTCAGGTTACTAGGTATTACAATTTATTTTAAAATCTGATTATATAAAGTATAAACATAAGCAGGTTTTTTACCAAACATTTACAAGATACTCGTTAAGGCCGTGTTCCACTAAACGGTGACGGATAGCTGAGTGATGAGGAATGGCTTGAATATATCAACCTCCAGCTTCTCAATAAAAGTTGGTGTTAGTGTCCCAGGATGTAATGGAAAGTTCAGTTCTTGATCTTCGCTGATTTTTCGTTTCTGGTGGTCACAGGTCCCGACGGAATTAGTGTAGTATTAAGTCCTTGCTCCGTTGTTGAAAGTGAGGTTCTGTATGTAAATTTAATTCTCTTTATTTTTCGTTGTATGGTATTTATTCACTTCGACTTCTCCAGGTCTGGGGCTATCTTCATTTATTTATTGTTTTCCATTATTACTCATTTGACGGTAGGTTTAGTTAATTTATTCTTTAGATTTTTGATTTGAATTTTATTGATAGGTATTTCAATATTCTCGGAGTGAGAGTCTCGGAAGTCGTCCAACCGTCTTTTTGATCAGTTACTATGTTTTAATTTGAATTAACAGTAATTTTATTTATTAGGTTTATTGGTTTTTTGTAGATTTATCACTGCTGAACTGTCCTCGTTCATTTATAACAATTGAATGTTGAAATCAACAAGATATCTTGCATTTTGTTGTCCCTAACAACCATCTTCCTCTTATGTTATTGGATAATATTTGTTATCCTAGAGCCATAATTAGTAAATATTCTTACACTTATTTAATAAAATACTCCCTTCTTGGAATTACATTAAATCACATAAAACTTTCACTTAATCTGCCTTATTAAACAGTATACATTTTACTACATTTTCTTCTTAATCGACTTATTTTAAAAGGTATTAATTTCCTTTTACAAAATACTAATTTTTAGGCCTATTGGTTTTATTACATGTATTATAATTTTTTGTTTTTAATTTAATTTTTCTGACCTGACCTACTGTACAAAGAGTCACTGGCTTATGGCCAATTATTCCAATTTTAATTTCCTGATTTCAATTTATTATTATTATTTAGTTTATCATCGAACCCTTCATTGGTTTTTTTCTGGGCGCTCTTGAATTAAATGTAGTTGGTACATTATGAGAAATATTGATATGCCACCCAGTATCACCATTTGGAAAAAGTAATGGATACGCTAAAGGGTCCAATGATGAATCCAAAACAGAGATATTTTTAATGGTACCATTAACTTTTGAAAACGAAACCATATTTCGTTCAAAGGGTGGCTCACCATCAACTGTACTAAATATTACTGCTACATCAGTTTGAACTGCATCATTATAACGGAGTAGATCTAAATCACGATTTACTTTAATGAGCATACAAATTTCTTTATTTTGATTTTCAACTCTCTGACAATGATCTTGCATTGCAATGAATGACCGAACGAAAGGATTAATGCGTTCCAATTCAAGAGAGATTTCGCGCATTATATTGTTATTGCATGTTTGATTATAGTGTTCACGTAATCTATAATTGACAGCAGTGTCAACATCATAAAAATATAATTGCGCATAACATGGTGAGCGACCATATCCAGCAGTCATTGGACCTGATCTGTGATAAAAAACATCATGTATTTTAAAATGATACACTCCACGCGTAACTGTATCCGAAATTTTAGCTTCTGAGTTAACCATAGCAAATGATGAATTGTATTTACGAATGTTTTCAAAATAATTTTTTGACTTTCTTTTTATTGAAGGTTCATTTGAAGTAAGTCCATCATACAATGATTTAAAGTATTCATTTTGACTTAAGGCCGGTAATATTGCTTTACCCTTATGACAACATGAAGTGAATGCAGTCCTTTCACCTAAAGTGACCTCAGATTCTAAATGTTTTGCATTGCAAAACCTGCATTGTAAATGCATTAATCCACAATCAAAAGTATTAAAATTTCTTGGAATGACATTCAGTGCGCATTTAAATGTATCCCTCAAAATAATTTAATCATTTTGTATACTATTTACACTATTTAAATTTGCATTTGGTCTATTATCATTTTGACTTTCACGCGAATATATATTCCTTCTTCTTTGTCTCTCACTCCGACCCGTCAGTGTTATACTATTTACACTATTTAAATTTGCATTTGGTCTATTATCATTTTGACTTTCACACGAATATATATTCCTTCTTCTTTGTCTCTCACTCCGACCCGTCAGTGTTCTATGTCGAGGCATAATGGAAGTAGGTGCGAATATCTGAATGTAAAAAAAAAAACATGTAATGAAATTACTGAAACTAAGATTAGACAGGGTTTAATTTAAAAATAATAAAATGTACTCACTTTTTTGAAACCACCAATAATAATTAGGCGAGAGTAAGTCAATTCAAATTGCGGCTACAAAATTTTCCTTTTGCAACAGGTGTATATTAAGCAAGCTGTATTTCACTTTCAACTGCACATCTATACATAGTATAAAGTAAAGTCGGTCCGTTTTCTCTCTGTGTTTGAAATCGCTAATCTCAGGAAGTACTGAACGGATTTTATTCAAGTTTTCGCCAATAGATAGAGTGTCTATCGAGGAACATTTATGTGTATAATTAATACATATATGTTGTACATTAGCTTAGCTATCACGGTTTATGTCAAGTAAGTGATATAGTTTACATTTTATGAATGTTTCTTTGTTTGTCCCGTATGCGTTCCTATACCATTCATCCGATTGCGATGAAACTTCGGTGAGTTGTTATGCGCATGCCCACGAAGGTTTCTGTATTTTTTTCGGTGGGGTCCTTTGGGGGGTTCTTTGGGGTCTTCCACATCTCCTCCTAAACCACTGGACCGATTTCAACCAAACTTGGCACAAATATTTTACGCAACAGGAGAACCAACATAGGATAGGTGTTTTTTCAATGGGGTCCTTTTGGGGGTTCTTTGGGGTCTTCCACATCTTCTCCTAAACCACTGGACCGATTTCAACCAAACTTGGCACAAATATTGGAGAACCAACATAGGATAGGTGTTTTTTCGATGGGGTCCTTTTGGGGGTTCTTTGGGGTCTTCCACATCACCTCCTAAACCACTGGACCGATTTCAACCAAACTTGGCACAAATATTTTACGCAAAGGGAGAACCAACATAGGACAAGTGTTTTTTCGATACGATCCTTTGGGGGGTCCTTTGGTGTCTTCCACGTCTCCACCTAAACTATTGGACCGATTTCAACCAAACTTGGCACAAATATTTTACACAACGGGAGAACCAACATAGGACAGGTGTTTTTTTCAATACAATCCTCTGGGGGGTCCTTTGCGGTCTTAAAAAAACTATTAGATCTGGTTACTATGGCAACCCAATAGAATAGATTCTGTTCTAAATATATTATCGCATTAAATTGAAGACCATGCTAATGAAGTTGTGGGCAACAGCTATTTATTTTTAAGAAGCCTACTTTAATTGAACTTTATTAATTAAACTAACATTTTCATTACGTACAACGTGAAACTCCGTAGCGAAGCACGGGTATTCTGCTAGTTAATATATAAAACACATATATCTAATATACAAAATATAAAATAAAGGCGCTTTTTTGCCTTGACATACACTCCACAGACTATTGAAAAAGGAACATTTGAAATCACACAAAATTCACAGCTCATTCAGTCAATCTGTCAGTAATTATTTGTTGGCAACATTTTAAAATTCTTTGGCGACAATCTCTACTCTGTGCGACTGTTTGACCACAGACTATTATGTGTTTGACATTAGCAGTATGAACGTACACTAAAATGAAAAAATTATAATTTTATTGCCTGGCAACAAAATTATTTTATTTTTAACAATTACCATTGTTTGAAAAAGTTTAAATGAATTTTCAAGTCCAAATGAATGTTTTATTTTATTTAATTTAATGTATTTGTAACACATATTATATATAAATTTTAGCTTTCTGCACTCCTTCTCCATATAAACTTTAACTATGCCAAATCTCACACTCCTCCGTGCGCGCAATATGCTTAAAAAGGGGTACAAATTTTTCTCTTCACGTATTAATATATAGATTACCAAAAATGCATTATTTTATTTATTCTCATTACTATTTAAATTACTTTGTGCAATGCACAGTACCCGATATATTTGTACTGTTGCAACATATATATATATATACATACATATGTATGTGTGTTTAAACACTTTTTCCTACAGTCTATTTCTTGATGCATATATAATTTATTTAATATTTATAAATTCTTTACCTCACGACATGAATTCCCAGATATAACCAACATGACACTAATGAAACACATGTCACACAAAGGCACCATAATGAACATATGGGAAAATTTACAAATATACAAACACAAAACAAACTAATACCTGAACAAACACAAATCAATACAAAACATGACACAATTTTCAAAGCACTCAACATCGAAAATACTCAAAAAGCTAATATATACACCACAATAACACTAATATAAAATACAAAAAACCAACGGGAAACCATAACAACAACCAACCAAAACACAAATACTCCACAAGATATAAAATCAGGAAGGCTGAGGATGGGAACAATACGCTTCCCAAACCATGTACCAAATAAGGGAGTAAAACATCTTGAGGTAAAGAATTTATAAATATTAAATAAATTACGTACACACGCACCCACACCAGTTTACTTAAAATGTTTGTTGTCAGTATTGCAAATAATCTGCCATTTCTGTTTGTTTTAGATCAGAGTATGGAGCATTTTGGAAATGTGTTCAAGCAGGTGGTATATATGTATTTACACAGTTATGTAAGATGCTGATTTTAGCAACATTCTTTCCAACAAGTGATTCCAGTAACCATGACAGTTTAGATTTTGTTGGCGTGAGTACACATTTTGTATATAAATAATAATAATAATTATTATTATTAAATAATATTGACTGACAAGTTAACAAATCATACTGAAATATTTACTGTTGTGAAGCTACTTACCTTCACATAAAAGTCACTAACATACATTGTATATTTGTCGGGCGCCATCTTGCCAACTGCAAGAAAATAATTTATGAGGGTTCTTTTCAGCGGACTAGGAGAGCAGAATGTGGTTGCTGAAATAATTAATTTAATTCATATTGGCAATGAACCTAAGGTTTATTTATTCTTTAATACACACAACAACAAAAAATAAAACTTCTTTTCCTACACTTAAATACTATTGCCAACTTAACTATGAACTCGTGAAATGAATGTCATTAAAATTATTTTTCTTACATCTTTTTCATTATTAATTTGGTCTTATTTATATATTTCTTTGATTATATTTCACCAATAATTACATTTAATGATTATATATCTTCACAAACCAGCCTTCTTTGTTTAAATTTATCTATTCTCACATACTCACGCACACACACACACACACACACACACACACACCCCCAATTAATTTATACCCCGTGAGATCTCATATTTTTGTTATTTTATGATTTTGGTTAACTTTTGTTAAATAGTTCGATACACATTTTTTCTTTTTACTTATCTGTTCAAATGAGTCCTGAAGGCGTCACACTATTTTACACGCACATTTGCTATATTTTTTAAACTGATGATTTCCGAAAAATGTTTCTACATTTTGTATATGTATTCCGATTTCTACATGTTCTTAAAGCTGTTATTATACTCTGATTTAGAGTTAAAAAGCGTTATGTTTCATTTTTTGGTGCGGGCACGAAAATCACGCACAGCCGGCAAACGCACAGTCACATCGCGTCCATATTTATTGGATGTTCATAGCCGACTGAGAGAGAGCTACAGGCGCTATTTTATGAAGTCGCCTGTTGTAGGAGGTTCAATTCTTATTGTCTTAAAGTTTATATCACTCCGCCAGCTGCATGTCACCGTTATGTAACGGAATTACTCATCAAGGATAGGCTCTGACGTAACGCTCGCCTGATGTTTCATTGCATAATTTGTTTACCGTTACATAATGTGTTTACTGGTTTTGTGTTCGTCATTGTCTGACCTTGACACAGCTTGTCGGCTATCAAATACGTTCATACTGGTTTTACAAAACATTGTTAAACAATTCTGCACAGTCAATGTAGCCACGGTTGTTTTCATTTCAAACAAATTTACCTCTCGGTTACAAAATTTATAATTTCTGTCCTTATCACTCAACAAGGGATAAAGTTATTATTATTTATTTATAAAAAAAAATACAAAATATGTTATTTATTATCAATAAAATATAAACTTCTTTACATTGTCTCAGGTAGGCCCCAAAAATGCCCCGCTACAATACCCCCTCAATGAGATATTTTATGCCGAAGCATAAAAAATCTCATTGACACATTCATACTTGCTAAAGGGATCAGCCAGGATATGTCGCCACAACCCCCTGTACGGTTTACAAACAAGAATAATCAACTCACCCTTGGTCCGGTGACTGTGACTGCATCTGCATGACAATACTGGACTTCTCTCTCGAGATCCCAACACCGTAGAGTCAGACAGATACTCAACGCCCCTGCTCTGACGCGTAGGCCAGCTCAGGTCCGCCGCCACAGCATCACCAAACACTGAAACAACAAATCAAAATATTAAATAGTGGCCTTATACAACACCATATCCCCAACTGATCTGTTCCCCCCTAGCGGTGCTGGTTTGCGCTAAGAAGCACTGGTTTTGTTTTTACTCACTTATTACTAACATGTATATATCAGAATACCTAACATAACTTAACATAAGAAAACACAGTACATTAATAATTCATTTTAAAATAAACAACTTACAACTAAAATGTTACACACTTTACATCATTAAATTAGCATAAAAAATCAAAAAATTACTTTTAAACTTGATTTACTCTTATTAATTCGTTTCTCAAAATTACAAAAATTATTTTTTATTTATTTTTTTTTTCAATTATGGCCATCATTATTCCATTTCATTACTTTGGGTGATTCTCCGTTATTCATTATAATTTACTTTATCCACTTGGCATTTACTCATAAACTTCCCCTTTTATTACTCTAACGTTCCCTTACAAAATCTTTAACTAGTATGACACCCCACTATCAAAATTTTACTAACCCTTCTCTACCTCTAACTACTTACTAATTTAACTCCAATCGCCACCTTCTACTCTTACAAAAAAAAATACTCTCTAACCCTTTGTACATAGGATACGTGTTTCCTTCCCAAAACTCATTCCCTTATGTTGGTCCCTGGACTCACCCTAGGTAACCCTTTCCGGCGCCAATCGGTCCCTATCCCGTCCCAACCCTTGTTGCGGACTCCCCAAATACACTACCACTACTACAAAATTACCATCCCCAAAAAATCTCAATCTCATAACCTCACTACAACTACAACAAATTAACATCAACAAAATAAACAATATATCGCTCAAAACTCTACATAAAATCTCCATTTCTACTGTGTCTCCACTTATTTCTCAAAATTCTATAACATACATTAACTCAAAACGACATTGCATTATTTTCATTTCCACTATTACTTTAACTTTTACTTCGATTTGGACAAATCTATGTCCCACAAAATTCAACTTGAACTGATTCAAACATTTTATTCAAACAATTACTATCCCCCACTTCTATCTTTTACAACCTATTGAAAATTTTACTTATTACAACTATTTTTCATTTTATTTTAAAATCTGTAAACACATTGAAAACATATTATTATATTTTTATAATACTTATTCCTAACATACTAATGCAATCAACACACTAAGACATAATAACACAATATAAGAAGTATTTAGTGCATCTATTTTTTAAATTCAAACAAAATTATTGAGTAGCAAATCATCATTATTAATTAAAATATATCAAATTTTTTAATACGTTATCCCCTTGGATAACCTCCCAGCCACACACACTATTATAATACATTACATAACATAATACACAAATAGCAATACATCTGGATTCTTAGCAAAAAATATTAAACAAACAAGTCTCTTTTACATCATTTATATAAAAATTTATAAACATTATTATTTAAAATTTTTCATTAACTGTTTTTATTTATCATCATTATTGACTTTATCCTGTGTTGCAATCAGATTTTCAAAAATTCTAAATTTATTATTAACACATATTTTTAATCATTATGTTCCACAAAATTCCACAAAATAAACCATTTAACATTTATTTATTTATTCATGATTATTAAATTAAAATCTCATCACACAATTTAAATTCCTTATAAAATTCAAACACATAACATTCAATCACAATATCTAAACATCTCAAATTATTTAATTCATTTGATTATTAAAATAACATATTTCAATTATTCTCAACATTCTACAAATCATTAACTATTGTCTTCATTATTATTTTATTATTTAACTAGAATGCAAAAATATTAATAATATTATTATTATTAACACAACATTTTCCAAAACATATACACATTACTTATTTAACATTTCACAATACACACAAATGAATTCAATATTATTTACAAAATATGCGTCAAAACTGTTCAAGTGTATCTCACTTCATGTCCACATCTGCCATGTCAAACAACCATAAAACAAAATGTTTAATTGTCTTTTATTGTCTTACAGTCTACCCTCCATCGTCCCAAATCAACCTTGGTTTTATATAACACTGTTGCTTTTTATTTACAAACAAATGGTTACTTTGTGTGTCATAACCAGAACAACCAAATTCACTCATTTTACCAGAATACTCATTAAACCAGTCTACGTTAGGTATTTTTGTTACGTCTCCGTCATTACATTCAGTCACTATCGGTCTAATTATTTTTATCAAATCATTGTAATCATTATTATTCAAATATATTTCTAAGCCTTCTTTCCATTCATCATACTTTCTATTCAAATTATACAATTCTGTTACATACCATTCTCTATTTACCTCTCTCTCTTCATAACACCACATCACACTCTCACAATTATTCCGGACAGAGGGTACAACATTATACAACATTACTTCATTTAACAATAAGGGTCTCTTGCCCTGAAAAAACAACATTAAATCATCATCATCATTATAAACAATAAGGGGAAAATTTGCCCTCTGTCCCCATTTAATTACTACATTATTCTTCCACTCTCTCTCTACTTCATAAACACTCATGAACATTTCATTATCGCATTCTAAAACTTCATCAGCACTATTTATTATATTTTCATCATTATTCTTCACCCCCACTATACTCTCAAAATTGTCTACTATTTCGTCATTTTTACATTTTGTCTTACTTAAAACATTGTCACCTAATTTCTCGAACTTCTGTTCTAACTTATTTAAACTGTTTCTTATTATTTCGTTAGTGCTTTCTAACTGTTTACTCATTTCTTGTATTTCATGTTTCAACTCTTTAAAACTATTCTTTTGAATATCGAACTTTTCATTGATACTACTTTTGAACTCTTGCATATCGTTTTTCTGTTCATTAAATTGAATATCGAACTTTTCATTGATACTACTTTTGAACTCTTGCATATCGTTTTTCTGTTCATTAAAAAGCAATTTCATCATCTTAATCATATCATTATCTTCAGCCGTTTTATTCGCGACTGGTGTTGAGTGAACACCTTCATGCATGATTTGAGACTCAGTTATGCTTATCTGGCTTTCATCTACACTGTCAGTGACGCTGACAGTTTCCTGATTGTCTGCCATTTTTCTTAAAAAAAATTTTTTATATATATATTTCTTAGCAAACTATTATTTTGTCAAACATAATTATTATTGAGAAAAGAAAAAAAAAAATGTTCTGCTCACTCATACTACAAAACATGACATAACCCTATTCTATACGTCTATTTTACGTATGCAAAAATTTTATTTTACCTCAACAACCATTCTGTTCTCCAAGTAGGCCTATATTTATATAATATTATTATATAAATCGTCCCTAAGTTCGGAAGCCAAATGTGATGCTACGAATTAAGTCCCTGTTCGGGCGCCAAATGTGAAGCTACTTACCTTCACATAAAAGTCACTAACATACATTGTATATTTGTCGGGCGCCATCTTGCCAACTGCAAGAAAATAATTTATGAGGGTTCTTTTCAGCGGACTAGGAGAGCAGAATGTGGTTGCTGAAATAATTAATTTAATTCATATTGGCAATGAACCTAAGGTTTATTTATTCTTTAATACACACAACAACAAAAAATAAAACTTCTTTTCCTACACTTACATACTATTGCCAACTTAACTATGAACTCGTGAAATGAATGTCATTAAAATTATTTTTCTTACATCTTTTTCATTATTAATTTGGTCTTATTTATATATTTCTTTGATTATATTTCACCAATAATTACATTTAATGATTATATATCTTCACAAACCAGCCTTCTTTGTTTAAATTTATCTATTCTCACATACTCACGCACACACACACACACACACACACACCCCCAATTAATTTATACCCCGTGAGATCTCATATTTTTGTTATTTTATGATTTTGGTTAACTTTTGTTAAATAGTTCGATACACATTTTTTCTTTTTACTTATCTGTTCAAATGAGTCCTGAAGGCGTCACACTATTTTACACGCACATTTGCTATATTTTTTAAACTGATGATTTCCGAAAAATGTCTCTACATTTTGTATATGTATTCCGATTTCTACATGTTCTTAAAGCTGTTATTATACTCTGATTTAGAGTTAAAAAGCGTTATGTTTCATTTTTTGGTGCGGGCACGAAAATCACGCACAGCCGGCAAACGCACAGTCACATCGCGTCCATATTTATTGGATGTTCATAGCCGACTGAGAGAGAGCTACAGGCGCTATTTTATGAAGTCGCCTGTTGTAGGAGGTTCAATTCTTATTGTCTTAAAGTTTATATCACTCCGCCAGCTGCATGTCACCGTTATGTAACGGAATTACTCATCAAGGATAGGCTCTGACGTAACGCTCGCCTGATGTTTCATTGCATAATTTGTTTACCGTTACATAATGTGTTTACTGGTTTTGTGTTCGTCATTGTCTGACCTTGACACAGCTTGTCGGCTATCAAATACGTTCATACTGGTTTTACAAAACATTGTTAAACAATTCTGCACAGTCAATGTAGCCACGGTTG
Source organism: Magicicada septendecula (assembly GCA_034769895.1). Classification (NCBI taxonomy): domain Eukaryota; kingdom Metazoa; phylum Arthropoda; class Insecta; order Hemiptera; family Cicadidae; genus Magicicada; species Magicicada septendecula. The sequence continues at coordinate 508,626,169 of CM068369.1, read as the reverse complement.
TTTTCATTTCAAACAAATTTACCTCTCGGTTACAAAATTTATAATTTCTGTCCTTATCACTCAACAAGGGATAAAGTTATTATTATTTATTTATAAAAAAAAATACAAAATATGTTATTTATTATCAATAAAATATAAACTTCTTTACATTGTCTCAGGTAGGCCCCAAAAATGCCCCGCTACACTGTGTTTGTTTGTAATATGTACTGAAACCTTTACTGTGTTACTGAACACTTTACTGTGTCACTGAAAACATACATTTGTTTACTACATTTATGAAAAATTATGCAGGTATATAACAAATCATACTGAAAATATTCACTGCATTTGTTTACTGTATTTATGAAAAATTATGCAGGTATGTGTAAACAAAAACTGGTTCACAAAAACACAATTTTAATAATGTGTGGTTTTTGTGTTTTATTAGGAATTCCTAAAGGCAACAGTGGACCTCGCAGATTTAGGCGGACTCTATCTGGTGTTAGCCGGTATACCAGGTAAAGGACATGCCAAAGTGTTGACAGCAGGCGTTGGCTGGGCAGGAGCTGAGCTCATTCTGACAAGGTGCTTGCTGCTGTGGGTTGGTGCAAGAGGCGCAGAGTTTGACTGGAAGTACATCCAGAAAAGCCTTGAGTCTAATATTAGTCTGGTAAAGATAATATTTATTAACAGGTCAGATTCCATTTTAATAAACTGTAAAGATACATGTACAGAAAATTTCATCAAATGCTGTAAGTGGTTATAAATTCTTGTAATCTAAGAAGCAATATACAACAATAATATTGTTGAATTGAATGAATTAATGCTGTCACAACACCAGCATAAAGAATTACCACGTTAAGTGCCTGGCCTTGTTTCTATAACAAGTACCTGGGGTATCACCCTTTGAATAATGCCACAAACATAATAGCCTAGGGGATTTAAATCTAGTATATTGGGAGGTCAGAATTACTTAGACCAAAATACATCCACATTATAGGAAAGCCAGTTTTGCATTAAATGGATTGTGTGAGCCAGTGCGCCATCCTTTTAAAAGATGTATAGTCTCCCAGAGGCTACAGTTTCTATCAGTAGATTTACTACAGTCTCCAGAATGTGGAATAAACCTCCCTCAGTGCAGATGGCACTTAGGGCATGAACACTGACTGGAAACTTCATCGTGTTTATTGCAGGCACATCTTTGAGATTGTGGGAAGCCAACGGTTATTCTTCTGGTTCACTATTGCATCAACAGTAAAAATCTTCTCGTCAGAAAAACCCTTGAGGTGACCTGCAGGTTTGTGCTTCAACAAACAAAGAAGCAAATTCCAGCAGACAGTTCTCTCGGCCTTGTCAGCCTCAGACAATACCTTGCATAATTTGTTGTCCTTTGAGCATATAAGACATGTATCTCATGTCATTTTCAGCTATTCAGTGTATGGTGGCCACAATCTTTGGGCGATAGTCGAGGTCCTTGCAATCTTCTCTCTTGAATAACTTTACGTTGCCAGGTTAGCAGAAGCTTCTTCAGACTTCTCTGTGTGTACATACTTTTGCACAATGTCAAACAGTCAGTTTTGGATAATGAAGAACTGGATAATTTTGGTTGGCGAATGCTTGGGACAAAGCGCTTCAATTATCCCTGCTCTTTGATTATATTCTGCACTTGATCTCACTAACTTGGCCATTTTTAGGTTATGCACATCTTACACATACATTTAGCTTACCCGAATACCAACAATCATCTATTGGTAAAGTCAAAAGTAGCAGGAAATTTAAATTGAATTTTGTCCGGATGTAGCTGATGTGCCAGTTATTACAGGTATAATTGAAAGTTGTTGAACGTGCATGTGTAGACAATTCTCAACAAGATACTGTGTGTTAAAGCCAATATTAGTTGCTGAATTGCTTTGTACTGGATGAGGCCTTGTGAATCTCGGCCCCTGCCCAATAACAGTAGTCTTGAGAATGACGTGATAAGATCTCATCCATTATGAAGCAATTAGTGTTCTGTTCTGGTTGTATATAAGTTGTTTGTATCCACAGATGTTTATCACATGAACAAGTTGTCTGATCCACTGTCAAGTAATTAAATTAACAAAAGCATAAATTATGTTTCAGGTTCAACACATAACAACGGTTACGTTGGTGTGGCTGTGGTCTCGTCATGACCTAAACAAATCACTACAGCCAGTTGTGATGGCAATGCTTACTTTGTGCTCATACAAACCTCTAATAATGGAAGCATTAGTTCAGGCGACTGCTTCTGGACCCTGGGTAGCTCTCCTTCTGCGAACAGTATTCACACTTTGTCTGGGGGCAACAACGTTGCAAATATATGCAGGCTTAGCTCAGTCTATAGGTATTTATTGAATTAATAAATGTTAGTTAGAAGAAAAAAAAATGATCACAATTGAAGAGGAAAGGAAATGACTGATTCTTGAGTCCAGTAAAGGGGCAAGAAGATGTGATAACTGAAACTAAGATTTTGGTAGAGTGAAAGATTATCATCCATTTTTTCCATTATGTTTTGGCTCATATGTTACAGGGTTTATGAGAAGAAATAAAATTCAAAATATACTGAATCTTTTTTAGTTGATGTTTATTTTTTTTTAATTTTTTGCTGTTATGTCATCCCAGACAGAGGAACATCTTTCCAATCTACATTGCATTAATCTCTGTAAATGTATTGTATATTTTATATGATTGGGATTAAAATCACTCTTATTGATCTAACTGGTGAATAACTTACATATTTACTATCATTACCAAAAATAAACTGGTGAAATAAGCAAAACGTTTGCAATAAATAGTATTGCTGATTTAATTATATCATTGTTAATCTTGTTTGCTCCTGTGAGGCAAGTACTGTCGTTTTGCTGCGTATAATATAAGTCTTACAGTGAACTGAACACGGTTACACAGATGGTTACGTATGTTTCCTGGAATAGGTGTGTGTGAAACTCCAGTCATCATGTACACCGAAGAAAAGATCGTTTTAAACATGAAGAACTACAAGACCACTACGAACTGGCTGACATCATACACAGATACTAATTAATACAACAGTAATTGTTTCCAGATGAAGTAAAGTGAAAAATCCCACTAAGAGAAGTCATCTGGAATCCTGATTAGAGAACTCGCCGCACTCAAGCAAGCTGTACAGAAAAATGGATACACCACAAATTGCACAGTGCTCACCCACTAGGGCAAACACTTGGAAACATGAAAACATCACAGCTAACAAGATCATTGTACCACACAGTGGTGTAGTTATGGGGAAAGATCAGGGGGGATCAATCCCCCTCCCAGAGCTATTAAAAATTTCAGCAAAATTGCATAATCACCTAACATAGACCTATTTCTAAGCCAGTTGTGTGTTAAAATAAAGCTTATAAATAACTGTAGAAATAAATGGAATTAAAATATCTGTAAATTAATAAAATAAGGTTAGAGTTTCCTTAATATTGATAACGTGGGGGTTTGTCATGTTGGTAATGTTGGACTTTGAATCCAGCCATTAAAAAAATGCACACATGCCAGAAAAAAGAAGGCGGAGCGTATTCATATGTTTTTATCTTCTTTGCCCAGACATACTTCCTCTTACAGAGTTGTCTGTGTCGTGACTTATGTAGTCTAATATCTCTATGGTGTGAACCTATGTAACATTTATTGCAATCTTGGCATTCAATTTTGTATATACCATTGGTTGTTGTATTATCTTTGTTGTGTGGGTTATTTAGTTTTTGTAGATAATTTTTGTTAGTTTTGCATGCTATTTTAATGTCTGTGTTTTTAAACAGTTTTGTTAATTTGTCATATAAATGTTACAAAAAAAAAAAAAAACTTTATTTTGAACACCTAAACGCATACAAAAAACCAGAAATATACAAATATAATTTGGCCACACATGCAATAAACACTGGACATGAATTCCCAGACATAACCAACATGACACTAATAAAACACATACCACACAAAGGAACCATAATGAACATTTGGGAAAATTTACAAATATACAAACATAAAACACAAAACAAACTAATACCTGAACAAATACAAATCAATACAAAACATGACACAATTTTTATAGCACTCAACATCGAAAATACACAAAATACTAATACATACACCACAATCACACAATAATACCACTTTAAAGTACCAGAGACCAACAAGAAACCACAATAACGACAAGCCAACACACAAGTACTTCACCAGACGCAAAATCACGAAGGCTGAGGATGAGAACACACTGGTTCTCGAAACATGTTCCTAATAAGGAAAAAAAATATCTTGAGGTAATTTCTTTATAAATATTAAATATATTATATACATCAAGAAACGGACTGTAGCAAAAAGTGTTTGCAACAGAACACAGGATGATAAGATATGCTGTTTATATCAGAGTACATGAATGACGAGCATTTTCTTGTTTAAATTTGTTTTGTGTAATATTTTGTCTTTTAGTCATAAGTTTTGTATTTAAAAATTGATAAGCATATAGGTTACACCAAACTCTTCATAAAAAGATGTACTATATTGTCATGTATTTTTTGTATGAATTGGTGCGCGTGTGCGGGTGTGATAATCTGCGATCGCTATAGCGGCAGTGGTAGTCAACTGATTTACATGAAAATTTGACAAGGAATTATTTAAGTAAATAGCTTCGATTTGTGTATACTCTGAGGTTTGTAACTATTTTAGAAATATGGTTTTTTAAGTAAAGCAAAACTCAAGTGTAACTCTTATCAATGATAGGGTAATAAAAATTGTAGATAATTTCCATGCAGGACTATGCAAAATTATACAAAGTTTTTCATGAAATTTGTGTATCTGGTCGTTCCATCAATCATGTGACTTGGGCTTGGCCTATCAAATTACACCAAATTCAGTGAGATTCATACGTTGCAGAGCTTGGATGGACACAGTCTGTCTGTCGACGTTGCTAGGGGAAGTTGTGCCCGGGTAAGAGAGTTGTTCTCTTACAAAAGTAGAAATATCTTATATAAAATAAACCATAAACCTTAAAATTCTTAACGAAGTTTTGCGGTAAGAACCAAGAAGAAATAGAGGAATATTTTGTATAAAATAAACTATAAACCTTGAAATTCTTAACGAAGTTTTGCGATAAGAACAGAGACGGTAAATAATTAGATAAAATTTAAAATATATTACAGTGCTGTTTCGTGTAAGTTAAGATATCTGCTTAGGGAACTTAAAGACACTACAAGATATCGTGGAAGCAGTCAAACATAACTACGAGACTCTGTGAAATATCGCCGCTGGAGCCGCTTGCTGTACAAGTTAACGACAAGACGAAGAGGACGCCAGGACGAAGAGGACACCAGGAAGGAGTGAAGCTGTAGAAGAGGCGACGAGACGGGACCGACGAGACGAGAGGAGGACGTTGGATCAAACAAGTAAAATCGATTTATATTAATCGAACAATACAAACAATTTAATATACTATCAATACATGACAATTTAAAATACATTATACATCTTTATAAACAATATTTGTATATAATAAATAATTTTTCATCTCCTCCATAATAGAATTGTATCCATCTTTACACACTCACAATATCCTTATTAGAATAATAAAGTTTGATCTGTTGCAATATATATTGCGACAGTACAAATAAGTGATGTACTGAGCATTGAATATAAAAATTTAAATTTACCTAATAAACTGTAAATAATTAATAATATATTAGAAATAAGCATGTCAGGGATTGCAAGCTTGGCTCAGACAAAAATATGAACAGGTGTTTCGACCTGAATCGACGTGCACACACACACAAATGTAACTGAAAGTGTGTACACCAGTATTTTGCTAGTGTGTGTGAACGCAGGTCTATACAGGCGAGTTTACCACCCCAAGATGAATAATTGCACAATTACTGTTTTTCCGTAATTATTCATAAACTATAATTAAGAATTAAAATCCAAAAACTCAATAAAATGTAATAAAATTTACTAAATACTGTGTACGAAAACCACGCGAAAGTGCCACACCGTACGAGTGTAATAGTGAAATAACTGTGTACAAATCGAAAGGGTTAAGTTGCAATGTCCAAATTTATAGTGAACATGTGTTGTAAAAATAGTTATAAGATAAGTATAAGAGTATACTTACAGGACTCTGCAATTCGCAGAAATATAAGAAATAGCGAATTTGACAAAGAGTGGGGGAACTGAATCCAGAGACAGTTTCTGACATGTCGATTTCGTACCACTGCAGGTGTCGACCAAGACATGGGTATAAATAGGACACGCAAGCTACAGTGGTTCTCTTTCTTAAATCATCCACGGTTCAGCGGGAGCTTATGCCCGTCCGCACGGCGTATTTATTTTTTTGTAAATAGTTTAAATTTTCCAGTTACATACAACTATGTAACTAAGTTGTAAATACAATCATTTTTAAATAATAACAGCAGTACATAAGAAGAATTACATAAGAAGATCCATTGACGTCAGAAACAGCACGAGGAGAGTTCCAGAGAGTGATTCGATGCTGGAAAAGAAGAAGTGATTCGACGCTGGACAAGAGGAGAAGAGAGACAGCCGACGCTGGACAAGAGGAGAAGAGAGACAGCCGACGCTGGACAAGAGGAGAAGAGAGACAGCCGACGCTGGACAAGAGGAGAAGAGAGACAGCCGACGCTGGAGTGCGAGACGAGGACGACTACAGATGAAAAAAATGATCGAGTATGATTGACGACAATAAGGTGATAAACAACTTATTTATATCTTAATCGTACAGTGAACTCAAAGACAAAGACATTTCTATTTTATTTATAAGTAAGAGCCAATGTTTCTTGTAAAGTAGAATTAAAATCATAGATGTTTTAGAAATACGATTAACATAACAAGAGCTCAAATTAATATGAAATAAAATGAATACAAAGCATTTAAATGAAAACAATTAGTATTTGAGAAAAAACAGTACTGAGAAACAAAAGATAAATTCAATAACTATTAATATTTTGAGTACATTACAATATACGAGGGTAAGGCAAAAAGTAAAGGCAAATTTTTTAAAAGGAACTTTTTATTGTGAAAACAAGATGACAAGTAACATCATTTCTCTACATAATCTCCCTCAACTTCTATGCACTTGGTCCATCTCTTGAGAAGCTTCGTAATTCCGTCCTGGAAGAAGATTTGTGGCATCTTGCACAGCCACTCGCGCACCGCCTCCACAACCTCGTCATCCGACGAAAACTTAGATTCACGCAGGTGCTCCTTCATCGGACCAAAAAGGTGAAAATCACTTGGAGCTAGGTCAGGACTGTACGGCGGATGCTCCACCAGCTCAAAACCAAGATCTTGAATGCACTGGATCGTTTTCCCCGCAGTATGAGGACGGACATTGTCGTGAAGCAAAAGAACACCTTTTGAAAGTTTTCCACGCCTCTTTGTTTTGATTTTGGGTTTCAGATCTCGCAGTAGCTGTCACTATTCACTGTTTGACCTTTAGGAGTGTAATGAATTAGAAGTGGACCTTTCATATCCCAAAACACTGTCATTATCAACTTTCCTGCAGAAACTTGTCTTTTGAACTTTTTTGCTGTAAGTGAGGATGGATGTTTCCACACCATACTCTGGTGTCCGCTTACTCTGTGGTTCGAAGTGATGGACCCATGTCTCATCAACGGTTACTATGCGACTGAGAAACTCTTCTCCTTCCTCTTCTAAACGCCTTAAATGTGATTTCAAAATTTCCATACGTTTCAGTTTGTGCTGGTCTGTCAGTCGATGTGGTACCCAACGAGCACACACTTTGCGATAATTTAGTGATTCGTGGATGATTGCAACTGCTGAACCGTGGCTAATGTTCAACGCATGCGCAATATCATCAATTTTGACATGACGATCATCATGAATCATTCGCTCAACTGTCTCGATGTTCTTGTCCGTCTTCGAAGTGGATGGCCTACCTGAACGCTCTTCATCGCAGATAGATACACGACCATTTTTAAAGCGATTTTTCCACTCATAAATTTTGCGTTCACTAAGACAGCTCTCACCGTACTGCTGCTGCATTCTGCGAATAATCTCCGCAGGTTTAGTCCCTTCAGAGTGCAGAAAACGTACCACTCCCCTCATTTCTTCCTTGGTGCACACGGACAACGGGGCACTCATAATAAAATGCCCTGAAATCACTACGAATGGAGCTGAGCACTGAAACAACACACCTAAAGAACAAAAAAACTTTGAGGTTATGATATGTCATTGTTCAGTCAGTGCTGCCATCCATTGCAGCAGGGAAAATAAAATTTGCCTTTACTTTTTGACTTACCCTGTATAAAAAGAGATTTAAACATTGATATTTTGAAACACATTAATTGACTGAGTAGTCTGAAAATGAGATTTTTCTTTAATACAATAATTAGCAGAATAGAATATTTAGTCAGTAAGGATGTATATAGCATAAGCCTTACGGCATAATAACAAATAATAACAAATGTTTTAAATCGAAGTCAGTGCCATGTGCACAATTTTTAATAATATCAAATAAATTTGAAATACCGTTACCAGTTACATAGAGTTCTTATTGCAGATACACCTGAAACCCAATTTAAATGTTATATTGTTACATAATTTGTCAATCTGGAACGTGAGACCGGTCACGGCTATTTTTATGTATATGTAACGTTGCATAAATTTGGCGCTCCAAGATCGTGGGGCTCCACAAATTTAAATTATATTAAATTTGCAATTTGTTACGTTGCAAAATATATATATATACAATATATATATATATATATTGTAGCATGACAGATAATCCACTAAATCATAATTCCAATCTGATCATAATTTAATATAAATTACATTAAATAAAAAGAAAATTCTAATGAAAATAATTAAATATCGAAGTAAAATACCACCATAAAAGGAAAAAATAAAAGTTAATCATCATAATGCAACAAAAATATATCAAGAGAAATAAATCCTACAAAAACTAAAATAAAATCAGGATAATACCCAGGTAGGATAGGAGCAGGTAAAGAAGATACCCCGAACAAACCAACGAACCATAAAACCAGATTACCTTGGAGAACCCAAGATGGAAGAATTGTGAAGAGAAGAAAATGTAGAATGGGAAGAACTACAAGATATATCCAAGGAAAACCTATTACAAAGAATAACAAACCCCAAAAAAGATTAAATGTCACCCATGAAAGTATAACAACCCAAAACCTCATGTAAAATAGTTATAAACAAAAGTGTTTAGGGTAGTAAGTAGAAGTGCACCCACTAAAGTTATTGAGTAATGAAATAAACAAATCATCATTATCCCTTATCTTTAAGATTTTGGTCTTGGAGTATTGTAAAACTCAAGTGTAAATAAGAACCAAAAATATAAGTGAACCAGTGCAAGTTATTTCAATATACTAAATAAACTTCAAGTATAAGTGTGACTGATATTTCAACTATGTACAATTAAACAACTTTAATGTTTGCTATAAATACAAATATAAAATGTTAGGAAGTATTCTTATGAAAACATTACTAATCTTTCAAAGAAGATGCTACTTTTTATCAAAAAACATTCTTTAAAATGTGAATGATAAAGAGAGCAGGTGGGGAATAAATACAGTGACAAGGGGATTAAAATGTAATAATAAAAAATAAACAGAAAGGACTGTAACCAAATTAAATTTAAGGAAAATAAAATTAAATGGCTGATTATGTTTGTGTTAAAGCCTATGAACACCATATTTCAAGGTGGTGTATAGGATAAGAATTATTATTATTATCAAAATGTTTATTATGTCTTACAGTGTTAGTACAGACTAAAATGTATCAGTATGAATACCATACTATTTTATAAAATGTTTGTTATATGTTATTAGTAATAATTGAAACTAAAATGTCTGACTTTAAAGACCAATAATTAATTTTAAATATTGTTTGTGTATTATGAGCATGAATACAATGCTACATGTTCCAATAATTATTTAAGGAGATTGTATTTAATATTATATTTACTTCACAAAAGTCAGAAGGGGTATAGACATAGTATTATTCAAAACACAGTATATGTAGAACCAGAAAATCTAGGCCAAATAGGAAATTCCAATAACATTATAATTGAGTAATTAAGTTCAATAAAACAAGTAAACTGATGAGATTTATATAAGGTGAATCAATCACCAAATACTATAACTAAAGGTATACTTTAAAGGAATAATATAAAAAGATGTATAAAATTATTCAAAAATTTGCAAATGTAATACCTAACCATTTCAGAGGGGGAATCAGAAATTCATTAATTATATTTAAAAGGATGATCAATTGATAAATTTACAAGACATTGATGAAAGATAAACATTTATACCAATCTGAGATTTATTATCATCATAATTATAACACATAAAATGGCTAAATTTTGGACAAGGACAGGAAACAGAATATTGAGCCTACTTTTCCAAAATGACAGAAATGTAGCAATTTTGATAAAAAACTTTATAAAGATGGATCATTGTATATCAAATTAAGCAGAAGGAGTTAAAGAAACCGATTATGTATTTGCTATTACATGAAATTAATTAATAACCAAAATATATTCTATGATATAATGTACTTTAATTGAATGCATCGGAAGTAGATAAAACTTGAACAATACTTTTCTAATATTAAATCGGCTAAGAGATTTCAGAAACGAAGGAAGTAAAACAGTTCTTAATTAACATTCGAAGAGTACGGGTGAATTAAGCTCGTGCTAATAACCGTATACCGGAACGATTAATGGCGGATAACAGTTGAAACATAGCGTAATATAAATTTTGAGAATTTGGACAGAACACTATTAAACAATAAATACAGTGAAAATTACCAACAACGAACATAGAACCAAGTGAATACACCACACAAACTAGTGAATTAACAATTTGAACCACCAACACTAATAATTTCCAGACAACTAAAACGAACTTTTACAACACTAATATCTTAAAAGTAAAACACACATTTTCTCGAGTGAACAACGGAACAGTGAACGAGAGGTAATCCAACAACCCAAGAAACATTATTCACTATTGCGGATACTAGGAAGCAGTTGTGAAGGCATCTTTATTGTAAGAAAATTTCACTACGACGGTTTCAGTTTTACAGAACAGCAAGTGAGCGGCCATGATGGTTCCCAGCATGCAAAGCGCCCACAAGGAATAAGATTCGTCGCCACAGCCAATTGGTCTGAATTTTTACTTAATAAACATTATATATCATAACTAACTTTATAATTACTAACCATTAAGATTTTTTATTGTAATGTTATACTTTCGAGCCTTGCCCCTTCTCTGACTATATAATATAACCGTTTAAAGAACCCTGAAAATATTTATATCAAATAACATATGTAACAACTCTCGATCGCCCTGTGAAAGAGTCGAACAATATAACCTAATCGATTTTTAATCGACCTTTTTTCAATAATTGTTAATAAAATATAGTAATTCAACATTTTTGGTATTAAATTTATTTCTAAACTATAAATAGAGTTTAGTGAACGACATCAGCTGCAAGAAAGGCAGCCATTACTACAGTGAAAGTAAAATATTGGAGAAGGAAGAATAATCGCAAATCGATTAGTGAATGAGACAATCCAATTAACGCTGAATTTACTTACAGCAAACCACAAGTGATATAATTGCCAAAAATAACTTAAAGGAATTTAAAATTTCAACACGAGCACATTACAAGAATTATTTATTAACTATTGAACATTAAAAACCAAACAAAAAATTTTTTTTTGAAAATTATTAAAATAAAAATAAAAATTTTTTTTTTAATTTTTGTACACGTACAAGAAAATAATTATTTGTAACCACGTCTTGTTACAAATTGGCGTCCAACTAGAGGGCTTCAATTAGTGATTGAAAGGCCACAGTAATTTGCCCAATTACTAATTAAGCTTGGCAGCGGTTATACCGTCGGAGGAAGAAGCAACATGCAGCGTCGTGCGACTTTGAAGAAAAGGGCGGCAGAGGCCGAAAAGGAAATCGATATGGGAGACTAGGAGGCAACACCCGTGGAAGAGGTAGAATTATTATTACCTCCAAAAAACCTAAACAGACCACACCACAAAAGGAACCGAATCAACCCGCACCACCAAAGGAACAGCCCGAGAAAACTGCGCCAACCGGGGATGATAAGTTCCAGGAAACCCTAATGAAAATGATAATGGAAATGAGAGAGGATAACAAATCAATGAGTAAGAAGATGGAGAAGGACAACCAATCCAACAAGGAAGAATTAAGCAAGAAAATGGACGACAACAACCAGTCCACCAAGGAAGAATTAAGCGAAATAAATAAGAATATAGAATCCACGAAAGAAGGATTAAGGAAGGACATTGAAGAAAAGAGTAAGAAGATGGAAGCGAAGATGGAGGAAAACAGTATGAAGATGGAGGAAAACAGTAAGAAGATGGAAGAAGAAATGGGGAAAAGTTTAGAAGAATTGAAGGAAGACAACCAGCTGTTAAGGGAAGAATTCAAAACAACAAAGGAAGAATTGGGTAATAAAATTGAGGATACAAATAAGAGGATTGAAGAAAATAACAAGAAAATGGAAGAGAAGATGGGGGAGAAGTTGGAAGAATTGAGAGAGGATAACCAACTACTGAGAGAAGAATTAAGAGAAGTCAACCAGGAGAACATGAACAAAGTAGACGAGAGAATCGAGTTGGCGAAGGAAGAGTTGAGCAGGAAAATTAATGACAATAAGAGATCTATGAATAAAAAATTGGAAGAAGAAACAATAATAATAAATCAACAAATCAGAGAAGTTGACGAAAGATGTCGCCAAACTGAGTGCGAAGTACAGGAAGTCAAGGAAGTAGTAAATACCAAGATCGGAGAACAACATCAAAAGAAATGGGAAGAAAACCGGAAGGAAACACAGGAGGAACTAAGTAAGGTGCGTAACCAAGTTACGGAGAGGTGTGATGGAATGGAGGTAGCCATGACGAATATCACCGGTCAAGTGCGGCAGAGCCAGGAAGTGATCCGAAACCAACCAAATAACTTCACACATTTCCCCATAAATGAGAATCGAGAGTGGTTAAACTTTCGGCAGTATAAAAGAAAGCCCATGGAGTTCTTGGCCCGAATAGAGGAGTATATTGCCAAACATAGGGGCAACAGATGGGTCAACAACCGGGAGCTGTTAGATGAATCATTCCGGGAAATGACAGATATTGGTGGATGGCCAACCGGAGCGAAATAAGAGGATTACCAGCAGTTCAAAAGCTTGTTTAAGGTGAAATACTGGTCTGAAACTACCCAGAATCTAATACGTGACAACATCTGTCACGGCCGATACAAACCACAGATAGGTAGCTCAATGACTGCATACTTCCTCGGCAAGATATGTATGGCTAAACATTTGGAACCAGCCATACCAGAAGAGTGCCTCATCAACAAATTATCGTATCATTACGATGAAGAGGTAATCCGAGCCAGGAGAGGCAGCCAAATCAAGATGATACAGGCTATGACCGAACTGCTCGAAAATTACGAGAATGAGGAATATTGCAGACAAAGCCGGAGGAGGAATGATCGGCCAGAACCTAGGAACCAGCAGTACACCAACAACAGGAATAAAAACAACGGTAATGGCTACCAGAAAAACCGTGCCAATCCACCGAATAATACCAACAACAACAATAATAATAACAATAACAACATTCCAACTAACCAAAATAACAATCGAACGAATAACGGTTACCAGGGTAATAAAAACCAGTATTACCCGAACCCCAACGTTAATAGTCAGAGAAACCCCAATTATAATAACACGGAACGTTATTATAACCAAAATCGAGGGTGTCCACCATACCAGAATAATGGTAACAATAGGTTTTTCCGACCGCGGGTGAACTTCATACGGGCTGAAGACGGTCGCCAAAGAAGATACTACCATCAGCGACGTAACAGGTACCACGAGTATGAGGATCGGCGGAGGAGCCGAGAACGTGACGATCCAAGGTATAGTCAGACTAGACGGAGTACCAGTCTAGACAATACAGAACTGCTAACTAAACGAGATCAACCGTTGGATCATCGCACAGAGCGGCAGGGACCCACTCAAGGTCTCCCGACTGATGCATCAGTCAGTGCGACTAATAACAATAATGAAATCGAACATTTAAACGGGAGGAGGCAGTAATAAATCACCCTGACCCATTACTGCTCCTATTTCCTGGGTATCTAAATGAGTTGCAAAGAACAACTGATACAAATAGTATAACAATAATAGGTTGCAACTACTTGAAAAACATTCGACACGAGCTATTGGAGGAGGATGACACTAGCCTCAATAAAATAAACAATGAAATTACACATATCAATGCGGAAGTAGAAGGAGTCCCCGCAAAATTAATGATCGATACTGGTTCGAATGTATCAATAATAAATACAACAGAGTTGGAGAGAATCCAAAGGGAATGTGGAAGAGTATTGCCGACATTGCCGTTAAATAATATTGTTTTACTAGGTGCCACCGGCTGCCAAAACAAGACGATAAGAAGACAAGTTTCGACCAGCTAATCGGGCAACTACAAATAAAATTCTGGGAATATTAACCGACCAGTACTTCCCAAACATCGGAAAACCAGTTTCGATCTTTACAGATCATGGAACCCAGTTTAAGGGGAAAAAATGGCGGGATACCCTACTATCTACGGGTGTTCGTACTTACAAAACCTCGGTCTACCACCCGAGCAGTAATCCAGCCGAGAGGGTGTTACGAGAAGTGGGGAGGATATTAAGAACATACTGTCACAATCAACAGAGGAGGTGGCAAGACTATCTAGAAGCCACAGAAGAATTCCTCAACTTGGCATACCACCCAGCCATAGGAATTACCCCATACTCCGCCATGTACGAGAAACAACCCCCACGAGAGATCGCAGAAATAATAGAGTTCCCAAGAGATAATGTTTATACTTTTGACAAGATACAATTTTATAACAAGATGGCCGAAGACCAGGAGAAACGGCGAAACAAATATCAAAAGAATAGTGGTAAAATAATAACCTATACATGTGGAGAAAAAATATTATTAAAAAATCGGGAATTACCCAGCACACTGGAAGGAATAACAAAGAAGTTGTTACTACTATACACTGGACCCTATATAGTCTCCATGGACAAAAACAATAATACTTATGAAATAAAGGAGATGGGTTCCGGTAGAATCAAAGGTGTATATAACCAGGCTTCCATGAAGAAATATTATGAAGAGTAGAAGGTTAAACATAAAGACAATTTTAAAACCCCTAAATTCAAAAATTGAAGTAAGATCACCTTACTACAAAATTTATGAAACCATTATAAAAACAAAAGAGAGAATTTTGAATTTAAAAACAACTAAATTCTAAAATATTGTAAGATCACCTTACAGACATGATTTATGAAAACTATGTATGAAAAATAAAAGAAAAAGAATTTGGAATTTACATAAAAACAACTAAATTCTAAAATATTAGTAACATCAACTTATGCAAACAATTTTAAGAAAAACATTTGGAATAATTAAAGAGAATTTTGAATTTAAAAACAACTAAATTCTAAAATATTAGTAAGATCAACTTACGCAAACAATTTTAAGAAAAACATTTGGAATAATTAAAGAGAATTTTGAATTTAAAAACAACTAAATTCTAAAATATTGTAAGATCACCTTACAGACATGATTTATGAAAACTATGTATGAAAAATAAAAGAAAAAGAATTTGGAATTTACATAAAAACAACTAAATCCAAAAATGAAGTAAGTTCACCTTACCAGCAAGTGTTTATGAAAACCATTTGAGAATTAAAAAAGAGAATTTAGAATAAACCAAATAAATTCTACAAAAATATAAAAGTACCATTACAACCAATTATTTATAAAAACATTCTAGGGAATTAAAGAAAAGGAAGTAAGAACCACGGATACAATTAAATGAATAAACTTGTGTGAAAATAAAAATAATAAAACTTCGAAGTAATACAAAGAGAAACAATGACCACATTAATATGATAATTAAAGAATTCATTTGAATAAAAAATCAGAGCGAAGTAATTTGTGAAAAAGAACAAAATATATAAATGTAATTAAATAAATCCCTAATGAATATGATCATAAAATAAATGTCGAGGGTAATAAAGACAATTAGAAGAAAGTGCTAGAACATGGAACTAGTGGAATTAAAGAGAACTAAGAAACAAACAAAAAATATCATAAAATATATGCTGCCAATGACCAGAAGCAGATTGCAATAACAACCAAAGAAGAATAGAGAAGTAATACCAAAAACGGTATAATTGATAAATAATGATAATTATATTAATAAAAGAGCTTCCCACCATAAAAAGATATGAGATAACAATAAAGCTAACAATTCAGAAGAATAACTAAGATAGAAATATTAAAAGATCTGAGCAATATACGAAGTGAAGTATCCAAAGATATTTTTTTTAAATAGTCATAAAATGGACTATTCTTAAATAATTTTTATTAATAACTGTCTGTAGATAAGTCCAGCAGTATTAATATGTTTTTTGAGCAGAGATGATTTGCCTCTGTACTCAAACAGAAGTGATGTATGGCCAGCGGAGTATGTAGCCTACAGTGCCTCTCTGAACTGCCCCAGCTCACGTGTTAGGGAATGATAGGGAATAAATATCCCAGGGATAAAACACCAAGTTAAGAAAAATGAAAATAAAATAATAAATATGAAACTCAGATGACTATTACTATCAAAGAAGATCAATTAAGAATAAAATATATGTAAGCTCGAATATGTAGAAGGAAATTTAGAAATGGAAGGAAGTCAAGAATTATAAAAATATAATAATTATCATAAGCAATTATTTCAGACAAACAAAGTATAGTCTTAACTAATCACTTCTGGAGGAGGGCAATCCACTAAATCATAATTCCAATCTGATCATAATTTAATATAAATTACTAAATATCACTATAGTATTGACGACTCCGAACACTAAGTATTTATAAGTAAAAACGTAAAGTTTTACCTTACAGCCTAAACGGGCTTTCACCTTTAGAAGGCTTCATCAGAGGCTGCCATAGGTAGCGCTGTCCGTCTTGTTGTTGGCGACGGGATAGTTTTTCGAAAGATCGAAGCTGTGTGTGTGTGGTGAGGTGGTGTGGTGCAGCTTCGATCTTTCGAAAAACTATCCCATCGCCAACAACAAGACGGACAGCGCTACCTACGGCAGCATCTGATGAAGCCTTCTAAAGGTGAAAGCCGGTTTAGGCTGTAAGGTAAAACTTTACGTTTTTACTTATAAAAAACTTAGTGTTCCGAGTTGTCAATACTATAGTGATATTTAGTTAAGTAACGGACACGTCATGGACAACGAAATCCAAGAATATAAATTACATTAAATAAAAAGAAAATTCAAATGAAAATAATTAAATATCGAAGTAAAATACCACCATAAAAGGAAAAAATAAAAGTTAATCATCATAATGCAACAAAAATATATCAAGAGAAATAAATCCTACAAAAACTAAAATAAAATCAGGATAATACCCAGGTAGGATAGGAGCAGGTAAAGAAGATACCCCGAACGAACCATAAAACCAGATTACCTTGGAGAACCCAAGATGGAAGAATTGTGAAGAGAAGAAAATGTAGAATGGGAAGAACTACAAGATATATCCAAGGAAAACCTATTACAAAGAATAACAAACCCCAAAAAAGATTAAATGTCACCCATGAAAGTATAACAACCCAAAACCTCATGTAAAATAGTTATAAACAAAAGTGTTTAGGGTAGTAAGTAGAAGTGCACCCACTAAAGTTATTGAGTAATGAAATAAACAAATCTTCATTATCCCTTATCTTTAAGATTTTGGTCTTGGAGTATTGTAAAACTCAAGTGTAAATAAGAACCAAAAATATAAGTGAACCAGTGCAAGTTATTTCAATATACTAAATAAACTTCAAGTATAAGTGTAACTGATATTTCAACTATGTACAATTAAACAACTTTAATGTTTGCTATAAATACAAATATATATAATGTTAGGAAGTATTCTTATGAAAACATTACTAATGTTTCAAAGAAGATGCCACTTTTTATCAAAAAACATTCTTTAAAATGTGAATGATAAAGAGAGCAGGTGGGGAATAAATACAGTGACAAGGGGATTAAAATGTAATAATAAAAAATAAACAGAAAGGACTGTAACCAAATTAAATTTAAGGAAAATAAAATTAAATGGCTGATTATGTTTGTGTTAAAGCCTATGAACACCATATTTCAAGGTGGTGTATAGGATAAGAATTATTATTATTATCAAAATGTTTATTATGTCTTACAGTGTTAGTACAGACTAAAATGTATCAGTATGAATACCATACTATTTTATAAAATGTTTGTTATGTGTTATTAGTAATAATTTAAACTAAAATGTCTGACTTGAAAGACCAATAATTAATTTTAAATATTGTTTGTGTATTATGAGCATGAATACAATGCTACATGTTCCAATAATTATTTAAGGAGATTGTATTTAATATTATATTTACTTCAGAAAGTCAGAAGGGGTATAGACATAGTATTATTCAAAACACAGTATATGTAGAACCAGAAAATCTAGGCCAAATAGGAAATTCCAATAACATTATAATTGAGTAATTAAGTTCAATAAAACAAGTAAACTGATGAGATTTATATAGGGTGAATCAATCACCAAATACTATAACTAAAGGTATACTTTAAAGGAATAATATAAAAAGATGTATAAAATTATTCAAAAATTTGCAAATGTAATACCTAACCATTTCAGAGGGGGAATCAGAAATTCATTAATTATATTTAAAAGGATGATCAATTGATAAATTTACAAGACACTGATGAAAGATAGACATTTATACCAATCTGAGATTTATTATCATCATAATTATAACACATAAAATGGCTAAATTTTGGACAAGGACAGGAAACAGAATATTGAGCCTACTTTTCCAAAATGACAGAAATGTAGCAATTTTGATAAAAAACTTTATAAAGATGGATCATTGTATATCAAATTAAGCAGAAGGAGTTAAAGAAACCGATTATGTATTTGCTATTACATGAAATTAATTAATAACCAAAATATATTCTATGATATAATGTACTTTAATTGAATGCATCGGAAGTAGATAAAACTTGAACACTACTTTTCTAATATTAATTCGGCTAAGAGATTTCAGAAACGAAGGAAGTAAAACAGTTCTTAATTAACATTCAAAGAGTACGGGTGAATTAAGCTCGTGCTAATAACCGTATACCGGAACGATTAATGGCGGATAACAGTTGAAACATAGCGTAATATAAATTTTGAGAATTTGGACAGAACACTATTAAACAATAAATACAGTGAAAATTACCAACAACGAACATAGAACCAAGTGAATACACCACACAAACTAGTGAATTAACAATTTGAACCACCAACACTAATAATTTCCAGACAACTAAAACGAACTTTTACAACACTAATATCTTAAAAGTAAAACACACATTTTCTCGAGTGAACAACGGAACAGTGAACGAGAGGTAATCCAACAACCCAAGAAACATTATTCACTATTGCGGATACTAGGAAGCAGTTGTGAAGGCATCTTTATTGTAAGAAAATTTCACTACGACGGTTTCAGTTTTACAGAACAGCAAGTGAGCGGCCATGATGGTTCCCAGCATGCAAAGCGCCCACAAGGAATAAGATTCGTTGCCACAGCCAATTGGTCTGAATTTTTACTTAATAAACATTATATATCATAACTGACTTTGTAATTACTAACCATTAAGATTTTTTATTGTAATGTTATACTTTCGAGCCTTGCCCCTTCTCTGACTATATAACATAACCGTTTAAAGAACCCTGAAAATATTTATATCAAATAACATATGCAACAACTCTCGATCGCCCTGTGAAAGAGTCGAACAATATAACCTAATCGATTTTTAATCGACCTTTTTTCAATAATTGTTAATAAAATATAGTAATTCAACATTTTTGGTATTAAATTTATTTCTAAACTATAAATAGAGTTTAGTGAACAACATCAGCTGCAAGAAAGGCAGCCATTACTATAGTGAAAGTAAAATATTGGAGAAGGAAGAATAATCGCAAATCGATTAGTGAATGAGACAATCCAATTAACGCTGAATTTACTTACAGCAAACCACAAGTGATATAATTGCCAAAAATAACTTAAAGGAATTTAAAATTTCAACACGAGCACAAGAATTATTTATTAACTATTGAACATTAAAAACCAAACATAAAATTTTTTTTTTGAAAATTTTTAAAATAAAAAATAAACATTTTTTTAAAATTTTTGTACACGTACAAGAAAATAATTATTTGTAACCACGTCTTGTTACTATATATATATATATATATATATATATATATATATATATATATATATATATATATATTGTTATAACCGTGTTTCTTCGTGTAACAATTTTGTAGTTCAAAATAGTATATTGATATTGAGTTTTAGTGTTTAAATTTTGCAAACGTTATTGATTCGCTCGTCGGATGCGTATTATAAAAGCGTCGTGTAGCCTGTGTGTCCTTACCTGTCCCTTCTCACTCTTTACTTCTTCCCGATAGGCGCCAAATTGTATTGCTAGAAAACAAAAGATTCTACCTTAGTTGTTTTATGGTATGGTAGTGTTGATTTGAATTGTTCGCCAACTGGCTGGAGCTCGAATCTCGCTTGAGTGGGGGAACGTGTTACTAACGTAAAATAATGTTGGTTAATTCTACTCGCTGTTACAAAACACAACATACATAATATTTTTGAAAATAATTATTGGACAGTTAGTAATGATTCACACTTTTTTATTTGGCTCAGAACTTGTTAATCTTCATTAACGCTTATACAAAAGGTGGTTAATATAATTTTTTTTAGCCTCGGCAATAAATAATCGTTCACTCAACGGAAGGCTGGGTTGGCAATACAATGTTTTTCTGTCGCCACAATAGACGGCGTTTATTATTTACACAATAAATTTGCCAATGGATCCTTTTAAGTATGACAAAGAAGTTTTAAAACAAGATAATTAATTACAATATATCACTTTATAATCGTGGTAATTAAAATTGAACAAGGTTTACATTAGATTCAAAGTTGTGGTGTCAAAGTGTGTGACGGTGTCATTCGTGTAGTACATAGGTTATATTTAGTTAACTGGTATTCATAAATTATGTTTTATTTATCAATCTTTGAAAAAATAATACCATCAGTTATAGTGAGAGTTCACAGTTTAGTGAGAAAGTTGAAAGAATTTATTTCAGATATTTAATTAATTCAGCAATACTTATCATCAGTTGCTTTGAAGTGTAGTGTCAAATAGTTAATGTAGGTTGGGTTCATCGATGTTGATTCTTCGTTCTTCAAATATCTTGGGCTTCAGGTACGCCTTGCATCTTTTTCTTGTTAGTTGACTTATTTTTATAGATCTGGATTTAATTAAGCTGGTCCTTGGTCTGGGTTGAATGTATCATTCCCTCGTCAGTTAGTTCGGTCCTTCACTTCATGAAATATGGTCACTTTTACTATTTTTTAAATCAAATTTGGGCCCTTCACGGCGTGGCGTCTCTCCTCATAAGCATCACTATAGATTCTAACGTTCCTAACCGAAAATCGTCAATATTCTGCTGTTGTCGTGGTAACTCAAAGATTCTGATTGGATAAACTCGACTTAAGACCATTGTTTAGAAGATTTGAATTTTTATTCAAAAGGGTTACATATCTTCTGATTGCTATTACTCTTCGGTATTCCTTTCTAAGTATTAAATATCATCACCACTGTTTGTATTTTGTTTCAAAGATTAATTTCATAAGGTTGGGTTTACTGATGTATTAACATTTGGACAGTTATGTTGATATTATTGAAATACACTGTTTTCTTATTTTACTTGATTACCTTAACGTTTCTCTCTTAATATGATTACCTAATTGTCCTTTATTGTTTACTTGCCTTAGTTTTGCTAATGTTATAGTTTAATTCTCAAAATTTGTAGTTTTTGTTGTTTTACAGTTAGGCATTTGCCTAGGCCTAAACAGCAATTGGCTATTTTTCTTAATTTACACAGATTACATTTTATTTTCCCTTTGTACAGGTTTTGGATTGTTTTACACATGATTTGTTTACTTGTTGAGTGGTTTTGTGTCTGTTTCATAATAATTGTGTTATTTTATTAGTTTCCATATTATGGCTTGTCTGTTGTTTCATAACTGCTTTTTCAGTATTATTAGATTTGTCTGAATTTATCTTGTTTCTTAATTATTGCTTTTGTTTATAATTGAACTATTATTTACTATTCTCTATTACTTAAAACATAACATTTAGGTTTATGGCCTACATAACTCCCACAGCCATATTCCTATTTCTCAAACATAATTATTCTTGAACTAACTATAAATGACATTAAGCCATAACTGAATCTTCAACAACTGTTTACTATCTAATATTAACATCTTTTTTTATTATTACCGGTATCAGTTTGTCAAATAAAAAATATTCTTTAATGTATCATTTTAAATTAATGATATTGGATTCTTATTTTTATGACTAAAAATCATGTATTCTGTGTATTAACACACTGATAGTCATTCTTGCTTAAATACATTGGTAATAATATGAATTGCCAACTTAGAATACTAATGGCTTACAAATTAAAATATGATAGGTAGTCAATACTACTCCTATCTGAATTCTATTAATTACTTAGTTTACTGCACTATGGTTCAGTTTGTTATGTACACTGGTGTCCACTGATAATTGCCACAGTCTTTTCTGTGTTCAGCAATTATTAGCTTTCACTCACTTTTATTACTCACTTATAGTTTCACTGATAGTTTTTATCACTGTATAAATAATATAATAGTGTCTATCCCTATCAATGGGGTTCTATTTAATTTGGTTTGTAACACTATCACCTTGCACTCTCTATGTTTGACTTAAGTGTTACTGGTGGGTATTGCTTACTTAAATTCTCTTTCTCATTTTACAAATGTTCATTATTACTCTAATTCCCTATCTCTCACTTTACCAGGTTCAATTATACCGTTAACAAGTTCATGTTGTATTAGATTGATTTGTCATAGTTATCTCTATTCATTTGGTTAGTGTACCTTTCTACATTTAAGTTTTTAAAATTTAACACTTCTCATTTACATTGTTTGTTTGGGTTTACATTAATAATTATTATTTACAATTATCACTCCTTGGTTTCTTTTTATTTGGTCTATCACTGGTGTTCTGGCTGGTTCTACTTATTCACTTCATTTGGTGATGATCCATATATCCTTTCATAGGTGTTAGGCCTGGTTCTACTTTCTCACTTATTTTGTGATTATTTATATATCCTTTCCTTGGTGTTGGGACTGGTCCTACCTTCTCACTTACCATCTATTGGGTTATTATGGTTAAATCGCCATGTATCCTTGTTTTCAACGTTTCGGTCCATTGCTTGTTACTTTTCTCTTATCAGAGGTTACTTTTATGATTACTCTCATATGCTTGATCGTATTATTATTTTAATTACCCATTCTTTTATCTCTGACTCATCCCTTTTAATCATAGTGTTAATTATTTAATAATTTATTCTTATCATGTTTCTTCATTAGTGTTTGTTGAAGATATGTACCATTACAATATATATTTTTATATAACCTTTTCACACCCTCCTTTGTGTGAGTAAACAGCCCCACGTTTATGCGTCACTCTGTTAAATAACCTTTTCTGACGAGTTAAAGGCGTGTTGTTTTGCCATACGTTGGATGCGTCACTCTGATAAACTACCCAGTATTTAAGGTTTATACAATTTAATAGGGTCTCTAATATTGCAGTAATTATTATTAATAATTGGTAAAGTTTGTTGTTATTATTAACGATTTGGTTTATTGATTTATCTAATTCAATTCAACCTATTGTGGAATCCAATGTAGATAAATCGGTTTACTTACACTTGTCGTCGTTTAATCAAAGTTTACTGTATTATGAGTAAATGTTTACTTGTCGATCCGTCGATGAATGTAACTGATGCATAGATCTCTTGAAGTTGATATCCTCTTCTGTTAAAAGTGTCGTCTGTGTAAGTCAAAGTATTGTCTCTACAAGGTTATTAATATAAATTACACTTCACGTACCTGTGTTGAAGTACTGGATGTTCAGAGGTTCACAGTTAATTAATAAACTGTCAAGTTCTTGGTTGACCAGTATATCTTTACTGTAAAAGTTTCTACAACACCTTAAATATTACTTGGGCGCCATATGGGGTTTTTCAACAGAAATGTCCCATAAAAATAAAACTTCTGATTTAATAATTGTGAGTATTGCCTTTTAATGATTCTATCAGTGATTGGTTATTTAAATTGAGATCAATCCAATAAGGTTTTACTTGATTATTCACTGTTAAATGCACCTCAGTGCTTTCAATACTGATTGTTGATTATTAATTAAAATAATTAATAACAAATGTTGATGCTGTATAATACTGATTTTTTATTATTATCTATTGGATTATGTTGACAAATACATACAAAATAATAAATTACGGATCACAAGTCGTCCGGTTTAATTACTGGCCTAGCTCAGTTTTGAGTACAATGAAAACTCTTATTTCTTATTAACAAATTATTTATCTTAATTAATTACCTCAAGGGTGGTTTCTTTTAAGATACAGAATAGAACGTTATTTTCTTTCAAAAAGCACTAATATGATATCATAAGTTAAGTTAGACACCTTTAATAAATTTCAATTAAATAACAAAAAGTTTGTTTGTTCAAACTCAAACTGAGTTTAGTTATAAAAATATTAATCATATAATCTTACTTCGGGATGTGTTGATCCCTCTAAATAAATTTGGTACAATGTTATGTACAAATAGTCTTATTGTTTTTCATCAGTACAAAGTGTGTTAGGTTCTACGGTTATCTGATGAAAATGTAAACAAATAAATTTTATCACTGTACTACCTGTTTTTTAATCGTATCGATTAATTTACAAACACATTAACAATCAGATTATAATGATCGTTAAATCACTTCACTTAATTCGCACTTGGAACGAGAAAAATTTTCTTCTTACTAAACAGATAGGTTATCGCCTTTTTAGGTTATGATTATATGTCTCGTTCAGATGCACGCACTACTTGCTTAAAGTCACCACTAACTTTCGTAGCACATACAGGTTAAATTATTCTTCTTTTCAGTGATTGTTTTATAAAATTGTGATAACTAAATTAATCTGTGCTGTTGTTGTTGGTTGAGTGATGTTAACAAAACGCAGAACGCATACGACTAGCTTGTGGAAAAAAATGCCAATGCCGTCTTTCTGGCGTGTCATCGATTATATAGGATTCTCTTGACCGTCGCTAGGGTTCATTTGCGTTAACTAAACTCGTTTGTGATTGGTACAAAATTATGTCATGATGACGTAATGTTATTAATAAACATTACCGCGTCGTATTTTGTACTCATTCTCATTGTTGTTATTATTACATGAACTTCTTCAAATCTTGCCAAAATAATGATGCTAACGTTAATTACTTGACTATTACAGTTCCATTTTGGATGCTATTACTATCAAATTATAGCTTATTTTCTTATCTTTAATTTGATGTGGCTTGAGGCCAGTTTAAACATAGTTTTCATTAACAATTCATTAATTTACTGTCCTGAGACATTGTTTACTAGTGTCGTCTGCTAACAACGCAAATTTGACTATTTACCTTTCTTTAATATTTGATTAATTATGTTTGTTTTCTCTTTTGAACATTAGAAAATGATTAAAATTACATACATTATTGTATCTAAATGCTTCCTACAGCTGAACAATATAAATTATTGGTCTAATTAAGTCGACACATTAATTTGAATTTTCCTAATTCACTATTTATATTTTGAAATGTCTTTCTCATTTCTTAAGTGTATATTACCGGCCAAGTGGTGGTACATTACACTTTATTCGTTATAGTTATAATTCTATTAGTTTATGGTTTTGTGGCTACATCTAGCATAGTATATGGTCTTTGTTACTTCTATATAATGGTTCTATTTATATCAGCCAATATGCTGTTATTTATTACCATGCAATTAAGGTCAGTGGTTAATTTGTTTATTCTGTATGACTTTACTCATCAACGTTTTTATCTGGCTTACTTGACAGCTTATTTGTGAAACTTTGCTTGTCCATTTGTCATAGTCAGTCAGTTTATTTAAGTTGTAGTGTCATTCGTTCCATGCAGTGGATTCATCACTGCTTCTTGGGATCCCTCCTCTTCTTTTCTTCTTGGCTGGTCCATTCTCTTCACTGTTACATTCATTTTATTTACTCATTTACAATTCTAGTGGTATAATTCACCCTTGTGGTGTTCATTATGCTTATGGAACATTTTGTGATGTTACATATACTCCCCTCTCAAAATTGATAATTTGAGAAAACAAGTTTTGTGGTTTGATGAAATTATCACTTTATCTTGGTTTAATTATAAGATTACTGCTTTTTCTTTACTGAATTTAATAGTCTGTTGGTGAGTTGTTTTAGACTAAGTTCACTGCTAGTACCGTTTTCAGCTTATAAGTATTGGTCAAGTTTTTTTTTTTTCTTGGTCATTTAGTTATATTGTACATTTGTTCTTATTTTAACAAGTTCCCTGTTTCCTGCAGTAATACATTTTTTCTTCACATTATACATATCTTGATTCATGTGACAATTCTCCTTTGCTCTCTTATTTACCTCATAGTTGTTGATTTAATCCTTGAAATATCATAATTCCCTAACATTTATAGCAGGTTCGGAGTCAGAGATGCTCTAATTGGCATCCATTCTCCGCCGTTCCTCAACTATACACTCACAGAACAGAGGAATCTTCATCTCTGTTTATACATTGTTAACATTGTTTATACACTAGTTTGTAACACTTCCGTTTGTTTAGTTTCCTTGGATTATCTGGGGTTTTCACACTTTCACCATTCTATTGGGTTAATTATGGGTCAATTAGATTCTGTTTGAGTCATTTTATTTATATTTGCATGGAGCATTGTATACTTTGATATTGTTAGATATGATGTAATATTACACATTTGATAGTACTCATCATTCATAATATCTCTTCAATGATGCTTGGTTGAAAGTACCTTTGATTTTCTTACTCACTGGGTCTGAAATTTCATATGTGTTGTTCTGATTGTTTTTTATGATGGTATACGGACCTGTATACAGTAATAGTAGTTTTTTCGTGATACCCTCCATTGTACTGGGTAATTCCCGATTTTTTAGTAATATTTTATCCCATACTTGGTACTGTATTATTTTCAGTGGTACTTTGTTTAGGTACTTTCTTCTCCTTTCTTCTATTTTCTCTACAATCTTATTATAAAATTGGACTTTGTTGAACTGGTATTCCTGGCTTTGGGGAAAATTAATAATGTCAGTGATTTCTCGTGGTGGGGGTTTCTCAAACATGTCATTATATGGTGTGGTTTCAATGGATTGGTGGTGAGCTAGATTTATGAAATCTTCTGCTGCTGATAATGTACTCATTTCACTTCCGTTGCTGGTTGGAACAGTATGTCCTGAGGATTCTCCCAACTTCTCTTAACACTCTTTCTGCCGGGTTACTGCTAGGATGGTATACTGAGGTTTTATAGGTTTTTACCCCATGATCCAGCAGTGTCCTTCCACCTCCTACCCTTGAACTGGGTCCCATGACCCATCATGAGTTATGATAGTCTTCGGACTTCCCACTTCAGGTATATAGTTTTATATGATAATAGTGAGTATGTTATTTGTGGTTGCACGATTTATTGGGTATAATTTTGTGAATTTTGTGTAATGGTCGAAAATTATTATGAGGTATTTATACTGATGTCTACCTCCACTTATAGGGAATGGACCGCAGATGTCTACGAAAACTTTTTCCAATTTGTTTGATGAAGTTATAGGTATCATTATTCCATCTTTCTTTTCATTGTTGCATTTTACTAATTGACATATGTGGCAATTCCTGACATAATTACGTACTCTTCTGTTTATGTCTTTAATGTACAGGTGTTCTTCCAGTGCCCTCACCACTTTCAGTGCTCCCATGTGTCCATAATGTATGTGATAATCGGTGATGATTTCTTTTTCTAGTGTTCGGGGTATTACCAATTTCCAAGTATTATTGTGGTATCTTGCTTTGACGAACAAAAGATTGTGGTGTATACAATAGTAAGGTATTATTATATTGTCCTGTGCATTTAATCTCTGATGGATTTGCATTAACTTGCTGTCTTGCTTCTGGTGTTGTTCGATTTCTTTGACTATTTCTTCTAAGTCCGATCGACCCTTAATGATGTGATAGACCTTTGCAATCGTTTCCTCCTCTCCTTCATAAGTTTGATTGGTAATATTTATGCGTGATAATACGTCTGCTGCTATGTTCTTCTTGCCTGGAATGTACTTCCAACTGATGTTATATTCTTGTAAGACTAGGGTCCATCTTGTCAATCGACCGTGGCTTAATTTACAGTTCTTCAGGAATGATATGGACTTGTGGTCTGTCCGTACAGTTATTGAATATCCTAATACAGTAGAACCTCATTATAACGGACTAATTGGGGCTAAAGGTTGTCTGTTGTAATGAAAGTCCGTTATATAACAAATAAGTCTTGTTAGGTCGTATTTACATCAATAACACTCGGTATGTTAGTATAAAAGATGTTTATTTTTACTTGACATCATTTTACATAGCATACATGACAATGAGATCATACTGTTCATATTTACATTATAGAGCAGAATTGAAACTTTATATACATTCTATTGTTTTATTTTCTTGAACAAGAAGGGCCTGGTTCATTATTATTCATTAGGTTATTACTACTAACATTAACTGGTTTGAAAAAAGTATTGATTTTTTGTTGTGTTTGTTTGTTATTTATTTCGTTGGTCAGTAACTGACGAAGATGCCGGAAGTGTTCATAGTAAGCAAACATATTTTCATTTTTTGATTGTTCAACATACTCAATGACAAAATTTAAATGATCTTTCACTTCACTCACTTTTATTGTTGCCTGAGTATTGTTTTCCTCTTGTAAGTCTTCCCCCTCGTCCTCCGAAGAGTCTTCTTTCTCAGTGACACTGCCAACAAATGTATTATTAACTATTGGGAGTGAAAGTATACCTGGCTAAGGCGTTAACCTTTCTTTGTTTTCAACTCCCTTTCCCTTACCATTCAAACAAACAGTTTCCTGTATTTGTTGTTATTATCTCAACAGTTAATTCTCAAACCAGTTAATTCAATGGTGGATTGGGGTTGAGTTTTAACTTTCAACGATTTATACCTGACAAGGGTGTTTGTCTCTGAAAACTGTCATTCGGCACTGGCGGGCAGACGTGAGTCATTCTGGTGCATTGACTTAGTTATTAGGGGGTGGGGGTACGACGTAAAAGACATGTCCGTTGTAAAAGAAGTCCGTAGTAACGGGGTCCGTTATAACGAGGTTCTACTGTATATAGGTCCGGAATTTTCCGCAGGCAAATACAACGCTTAACAGTTCTTTTTCTGTCACATTGTAATTTCGCTCGCACTTGTTCAATGTTCTACTGGCGAAGCTTATAACCAGATGGTTCCCATCTTCGTCCTCTTGGTACAGTGTAGACCCTAAACTGATGTCGCTTGCATCACAATTTAGGTAGAAAGGCTTATTGAAATCTGGGTGATGCAGCATTACTGTCTCCAGGAATTTGTTTTTAATCTGTTGAAATACTGTGTCTTGAGTTGGTCCCCATGCCCATTTGTCCTTTGAAGATAATTGTGGTGATAATTTTGTGGTTAATTCTGAATAGTTACTTTGGAATTTACGATAATAGTTGCACAGGCCTAAAAAAGACTGTAATTGTTTTTTGTTTCTCGGGGTGGGGAATTGTTGTATTGATTCTATCTTTTCTCTACAGTGTGTTATTCCATGTTCTGTTAAATGGAAACCTAAAAACTGTACTTCCTTAGCTATAAGTTGTGATTTCTCAAGTTTCAACGTGATGTTGTTTTCTGACAGCTTGTTTAACACATGGTTTATTCTACTACAGTGATCTTCCCAATTGGTAGACGTTATGAGTAGATCGTCTACATAAATGGTAGTGAACTGGAGCGCTTCTTGACCTAATACCTGGTCCATACATTGAATAAATACCGCTACAGAGTTCACTAATCCGAAGGGCAATCGTTTGAAATGGTAATTGCGCCCTTCAAAAATAAAGGCCACGTATTTTCGGCTGTGGGGGTGTAGTTCCACCTGCCAGTATCCGCAGACGGTGTCCCATGAACTAATAAACTGTGTGCCATGAAACTTCTTTAAAATCTCCTCGATTTCGCCAGGAGATGTTCTGTCATTAATCAGATTTTTATTAATCTCCCTAGCATCCAGGCAAAGTCTTACTTTCCCGTTCTTCTTCTTGATAGCTACAATAGGGCTGGTGTAAGGTGACTAACTGCACTCAATGATGTCATCTTTTAATAGATGGTTAATTTCGGTCCTGACTGCTTCCTTTAAAGAATAAGCAATAGGGTAGGACTTCCGATTAAAATTTACAGGTTCTGTAAATTTTAGTGCACATTGGTAATTCTTGACCTTACCCGGGATGTCCGAGAATACATGCCGGTATCTGTTGTATATGTTGATCAACATTTCAATTTGTTCTGGGTTTGGTGAGTTAAATTGGCGGATTTCTTGGATTTTTTCGTTCCACAAAATGTTATTGTTTTGTTGATACTCAGTTTCTTCCTGGGGTGTCTAATTTCTAGAGCTTAGGAGTTCTCTTATGTGGAAAATGGTGCGGTCTTGAGGGGCTTCCTTGCTTTCAGTCAGCTTGGCCGTCCATTCCAAATCGTTTGTACTCAGTTATTCTTGCTCTGCTCATGTCAATAATTGCTGAGTATTTTCTCAGGATATCGCAGCCAATTAAACTGCAAAAGGGTAATCCATTAGCTACCAAAAATATCATTGTGATCTTGACTCCATGACTGGTCACTTCTACATTGACCTGTTTTTTGACGGTCTTATTTTGTCGTCCAGTCGCTCCCACTAATATTATGTTGTTAATCGGTAGGGTTGGTATTACTAATTTACATTCTTTCTGTATTCGGTTGATCTCAGTGCTGTCAATTAAAGAGACGTTCGCACCCGTGTCGATCATCAATGTGGTGGTCACCCCGTTTATTTCGGCAGTCACATATGGTATCTCATTGTTACATTGGTTGTGGTCAATTTCTTCTTCTTCTTCAAGTAGTTCTTGTCTCATGTTCTTCAAATAATGACTTCGTATTATCGTTATTGTTTTATCTAAGTTTTGTCTGTAATTGTACCCAATAGAATGGTTCAGTGAGGGGTCTAGTTGGTTTCTCACTGCCGCGGTGCGTTTAAAGAGAGTTCATTCTCTTCCTCACGTCCGTCCAGCGTGTTTGCTTGATTTCTCTCGTCCATTTCGGGCCGTCCCCCATGATTAGTTTGTCATTGGTTGGCATGAAATGTACTTGGGGTCGATAATCGTTATCCCTGCTGTCGCCTTCAATACTTCGGCTCCTTCGTTGTCCACCCCTTGAATTTCTCCTGTCTTCGTGCTGGTACTCTTCATCATCATGCCCATTGAAGCTTCGGCGTCTCGGGTAATAGCGCCTCCTCCCCTGATCATTATTGGCTTGTATGTAATTAACCCTTCTGTATAGTTGGGGTTGGTTATTCCCACCTTGGTTATGTGGTCGGTTGGGATTATTATTGTTATATTGGGGTCGTCTCATGTTGTTATTATTGTTGCCAGCATAATTGTTACTCTGATTGTTTGGTCAGTAATTATTTTCGCCGTTGTTGTTCGCATTGTTATTATAGTTATTCCGGTAGTTCCGGAAAGTGGGGTTGTTATTATTACCTTGATTGTTATTTTTATCTTGGTAATAATCGTTCCTCTTACGGCTTCTTTTGTAATAACTCTCGTGTTCATTGTCTTCGAATAGCGCCGCCATGGCTTGGATAGTCTTTATCTGTCCCCATTGTCGTGATCGTGCCACTCCCTCCTCGTAGTGAAACGCTAATTTGGTGACTAGGCACTCCTCTGGTATTCGTGGTTCGAGGTTTCTGGAAGAGGTTGGAGTCTTCCCTCGACTGGCGTCATACTTGCCGTGACATATGTCGTCTCGCACTATATTTTGAGTGGATTCTGACCAGTATTTGGCCCTGAATAGCGTCTTAAATTCATCGTAACTTTGAATTTCGTGACGGGTTGCTGTCCGCCAGTTGTCGTGTATTTCTTTAAAATACTCGTCTATTAAACTGCGGATTACGGTCCATCTATTTTCTCGAATTCTGGTCAAATTTTCTTCTGCCCTTTCCAGAAACTCGATTGGGTTCTTTTTATAGTTCTTAAAATTGATATTATCGCGATTGTCCACGGTTTGTAGGTACTGACCCCGTGCTGGTCGGTTACGGATTGTTTCAAGTTCCTCTCGTATTTGCAGGATCTCTCGTTATCGTAACTCTTCAATCTTTTCCTTGTTATTGACAGTCAGGTTTCGTATGTTGTTTACTGATGCATCTATTTCCTCACATCTCTCTCCTACGTCCGTCCATACCCGCTTGATTTCGTCCTGATTCATCTTCTTCAGCGATTCTATTCGGACTTCGTTAATTTCTTCTAGATTGTTGATCCATCCATTGACCTCTTCTTTAGTTTGTTGCAATTCTTGGTTGTATTGTTCGCACCTCTCGTGTACTTCCGCAATCTCTCTTCTAACTATTGTTATTTCTCCGTCTATTTTTGTGTTTATTTTCTCGTTATTCTCCCCCATCTTCTTGCTGATCACGTCCATCTTCTTATTTAAATCTTCTTTCAACATCTTGCTGTTGTCGTCCATTTTCTCCTCCATTTTCTGGCTGTTGTCGTCTATTTTTTTATTTAAATCTTCCTTCAATGACTCGATATTCCTTTGGCTATCTTCCTTCAACGACTCGATATTTTTATTAAATTTCTCATTACTTTTTAATGTTTCTTCCATCATCTTCTTCATCCATTCCTGGAAGTCTGCGTCCCCTGTTTGTGTGGGTCTCTGAGGTTGTTTGGGTTGCTCGGGTTCTGCAGGAGGTATTCTTTCTTGTTGGTTTTCTAGGGTATTATTTGTTGTAACTTCCATTTCAGTTGTTATTTGTTCCTCGTGTACCTCTATGTTCACCTTGGTGTCGGCTCCTTGATTTTCTCTTGGTCGGTATGTCGATCTGGTACCGTATGGTTTAGGCATGGTCGTTCTACTGTACTTGCCGGGCTAATTTAATATAGTTCAATTAAAATATACTTCTGTCTATTTTTAAAGCCGCACTCGTTGGTCGCCACTCTATTAAATCACCTTTTCACACCCTCCTTTGTGTGAGTAAACAGCCCCACGTTTATGCGTCACTCTGTTAAATAACCTTTTCTGACGAGTTAAAGGCGTGTTGTTTTGCCATACGTTGGATGCGTCACTCTGATAAACTACCCAGTATTTAAGGTTTATACAATTTAATAGGGTCTCTAATATTGCAGTAATTATTATTAATAATTGGTAAAGTTTGTTGTTATTATTAACGATTTGGTTTATTGATTTATCTAATTCAATTCAACCTATTGTGGAATCCAATGTAGATAAATCGGTTTACTTACACTTGTCGTCGTTTAATCAAAGTTGATTGTATTATGAGTAAATGTTTACTTGTCGATCCGTTGATGAATGTAACTGATGCGTAGATCTCTTGAAGTTGATATCCTCTTCTGTTAAAAGTGTCGTCTGTGTAAGTCAAAGTATTGTCTCTACAAGGTTATTAATATAAATTACACTTCACGTACCTGTGTTGAAGTACTGGATGTTCAGAGGTTCACAGTTAATTAATAAACTGTCAAGTTCTTGGTTGACCAGTATATCTTTACTGTAAAAGTTTCTACAACACCTTAAATATTACTTGGGCGCCATATGGGGTTTTTCAACAGAAATGTCCCATAAAAATAAAACTTCTGATTTAATAATTGTGAGTATTGCCTTTTAATGATTCTATCAGTGATCGGTTATTTAAATTGAGATCAATTCAGTAAGGTTTTACTTGATTATTCACTGTTAAATGCACCTCAGTGCTTTCAATACTGATTGTTGATTATTAATTAAAATAATTAATAACAAATGTTGATGCTGTATAATACTGATTTTTTATTATTATCTATTGGATTATGTTGACAAACTATACAAATTATACCGACAACACTCTCTCTCTCTCTCTCTCTCCAGAAACAATAGTGGATTTGAATAAATTTATAACCATAGCCTCCATCACTAACAAATCCAAAATAATCAGGGAAACTACAGATATACAGGTGATTCAAAATTGCATGGCATCTCGGGACCTGATTCTATGGCTAAAAATAAGAAAAAAAGTTCATATAAACATAGGTCTGAAAACAGTTTGTCAGCGAGTTACAGCTCGCGAACCAGTTCGCCCTGATTTCTATTCGCACGGTAAAATGACGCCATACTGAAATTTTTTTTCAAAATGACGCCAGTGTTATGTTTTTTGTGTCTACTACTCCACAACATACAAAAAGGTAGAAAAATGGATTTGTTAGAAATTTTAGACATTAAAAAGCAATAAAAAATAACAAAAATTTAACCAATGAACAGACTGAATTTTGTGTATCCCCTTTATTAAAATCTGTTATTTAGTTTAGTTTATTTTATATTATTTTGAATGTTCATCATTATTTTAAATTTTGCATTCAGTTTATATTTAGTTCAGTTAATTTTATATTTTGCATTCATGATTGTATTTAGTTTTTAAAGACACCAGACCTTCCCTTGTCTCATGCACACACTCCCCACCCCTCGCCATCACAACACAGATTGTTAACTACCCTCTAACTTTCTTTTTATATACATAAACTATGGTACTTATATATGTATAATGTCGGTCAAAACATGGTACACATGTGTACTTACCGGGATCCTTGCCGGTGAACATGTGCTTCTTCGTTTAAACACTTTTTTACCTAAGGGGTGCCAGGATTCGTAACAGCGAGATTTGTTTAAACAGAAAAAGTGACACAATGAAAACACAAACGCTTTAGCTACTGTAACTACTCGTTTTAATTTTCCACATAATAAAATATACAGTCGTAAAACATACATAAAGGCCTAACCCAAAATGGCTGCCAGTATTAACTCAAAACAAAATGGCGGCTATCTTTCTTCATTGTTTTCTTTTATTAATTTAATTAAATCAGTACTGAGAAGCCTCATCATTAAAATTAGTTAGATTCCTTTTTATTTTATACTGCAGTTAAAGTATCGTATATCAACACAAACCAATGCCCTATACGTATATAGGCATGGCCACGCCCTAGTGCAATCACACGCTCACTCACACGTTACTGTAATTACATTTTATACAATTTATTATTTCATTTATTGAGCTCATGAATAAATATAAAGAGAGATAAATTGTGACTTCTCTGTGGTAAGCGGATCGTCGCTCCCTCGCTGGCCTCAGATGTATCCCAGGAGTATGATCGGTGTTGAATTCATTACAAGTTAGATTTTTCTGCACTGACTCTACATTAAAGGTGTTATAATATGTACTTTGGTTTACTGTTCTCTACTACATGTTTGATATCACATTTTTACAAGATTCTAATTGTTTTTCACAACTTTTGATGAAAATTATTACCACCAGCGATACATCGCTGTGGCCTCTCTAGTGGACGGTGATGAACTGAGACCGATTAATGTACAATTTTATGCTTGTGTGCGTGACTTTGACGTCATTAAGCTCTGTTCTGCAGAACAACGCCCTAGTCGTACGCATTGTTTTCAGTGCGTCATTGTTTTTTCTATGACGGAATAACTTTATTGTCCAATCACAATGTATATGTAACAGACTTCCTCACCATCTCCGCCATGGCTGTTTCCGACTCCCGCACGTTCCAACGGTGACCTTGGTATGATACACTGCCTGATTCTGCTTGGTTCTCTCTTTATATTGGGACAATGGACCTAACCACTCTGTATGTTCATAGTTACACAATAAAACATTGAAAATCACCCTTATAACCCATAATTATGGAATGGGGTCAAAATGTACTGTTACAAACCCCCTCAAGGAAAATTTCTGTGTCGGAACACAAAAAATTTCCTTGACTCATTCACACTTTCCTAAAAAGATCAGTCTAGATATGTCACCACAACCCCCTGTATTGTTATTATATAAAAAATTTTATCATCACTTACCCTTGGTCCTATGATGCTGGTCGCACCCTCTGACCTTACTGGACTTCTCCGGAGAGATCCCTACACCATAAGGCCATGAGGCACTCTACACTCCTGTTCTGACGCTCCAGCCAGCCCAGGACTGCGGTCACAACACCACAAAACTCTGAAACATTGCATACAAAAATTAAAATAGTGGTCCAGTACACTTCCATATCTATAACTGATATGTTCCCTTTTAGATACATTGGTTTGTGTTCGGGCCTTGGTTTGTTTTTGTTTTTTTTTTTTTCAAAAGTTTCACTTATCCACAACAAGACTTAAAATACATCGATTTTTGCCACCACCAAATTCAACTGCTTCCTTGTAAGAAAATAAACAACATATATATGTAACTACATATAACACAATATATCAACAATTCTTTAGTATACCCCAAAATACCTTCACCTACTTATTTCTATAAATTCAACTTACAACTATCATGGCAGACACCTTTACTTTAAACTTTGTTGCTCAACTTATAATCATTTATCTATTTTTGTAAATGGCAGCTTACTAGACTATTTCATTTAACTTCATTTTTAACTTTAAACTTCCAACTTCAGAATATACTATATCTTAACACTGGTTACCGTCATTACCCCTGTAGTGACCTCCTAACCACACACTCTATTGCCCTCAACATAATAAAACATCATAAAACATTACATTACATATTAACATTGTTACATTTACCTTACATTAAACAGTTTACATGACTTGTACCAAACTTTATCACATTACTACTTCAATTAACTTTTAATTATTTGACACTTGTTTATATTCTATACAACAATTTCAAATTTGTCCTTACCTTTCTGTTACAATTACCTTCCTTTGTTACCTCACCTTCCTACCATGAATTCTCCTTTTCTAACCCCTCTATCCTTACTCGTTTGGGTGACTCTCTACTATTCATTATTTTCTCTGTCTTATTTTGGCATCTGTCAACCTAACCTTACTCACCTCTTTTCTTTTTTCTACACTAGCCGCTTCTAACCATTAATATATTTTGACACCAATATCTCTTAATAACCCCCTTCACAAATCCCATTTAAAACCTCTGGCACCGCGCCTTTTTGTACTAGTATGTGTGTATTCCCTCTAACCAACTCATTCCCTTATCGGTTTCTGACCCTTTCAGATAACCCTTTCCGGCACACAACGATCCCTTCCTGTCTCAACATCTCTCGTTGGACTCCTACACCAATACCCTTATTACAAAATATCACCATCAACAACTATAAAATTACCATGCACATCACTCAACCCTACATATAATCACTAACCACTGTGTCCCTAAAATATCTAACACCTCTTTATATTTTATCAACATCTCAACACTTTATTTTTCCTAACTCCCAATAACTCTATTGAACTAACTCCCATGCCTCTATTTTATCCTTACTACCCAAACTCTTTACAACATTAATATACCATTACAAAATTTATCACTTATCTGCTAACAATAATACCTCTCAATACCCAAATCTATTACCTGCTTAATCATTTACTAACCCTTATACCCTGAATCTCATAATATCATTTAAACTTTCTTTTGTTATTTAAAATCATACAATACATGCTTACCTAAAAAATACATAAAATACACAACAGTAAAAATACACAAATACTTAGACATCACTACACAAAAATATACAATTCACATGATCACTAAATCATTTGCCATAATCAGTCCATTTTTAAAAACACTGTCCACACAATTAAATGTTCATAACACAATAAACAATTACCCCATATCGTCGAACAATAGTCTTATCTTATATCTATATACATTGCTTATTATTGAATCTCTTATATTAACATCATAAATGCATATACCATTCAAATTTTCATTATTTTCCACAAACTCATCTAATCTGTCATGATTGGTCATTGTCCTGTCACCTCCAGTATAATTCGTCACAATCAGCTAAGTTACTAAGTCATTATTTTCATTATCATCTCCTACGACTACTATATCAGCTTCATTACAAGGTAGGTACTTATTATTTTTATTATATATCATCTCTACACCTAACCTTTTCCTAAACTCTTCATAATTTTTCTTTACTTTATATATCTCAATTTCTCTCTCTCTCAAAACATTTCTCACCATCATACCAAGCTACACACTCTTTTTCCATATATGCAGGGGACTCTACTACTTTATCACTGCACCACCTGTGAAGTGCACAAAAAAAACCAGGGACCACTTTATTTGTAGACCTTTTGTCTTCCAAATACGCATTGAAGGCACTCTCGTCCTTCCTAAACACACGTGAAGTCTTTACTTCACCCCCTACTACAACATTACGGGAAAAATTTACCCCCTGCAACCCCTTTATCTGTAAATTCTCTCTATACTTTCTCTCTAATTCATCAACACTTTTTATCACTTCATTATCAAATTCTACTCCCATTATACTTTTATCACCACTCTCAATACTCACACAATTATTTTCTAACACCATATTTGTAATTCTATTATAATTCTCACCACTACTTACCTTGTCTTTATTTCTATCTGATTTGTCTACCTTGTCAATGTTACAATTTTGTTTCTGTATTTCGTTTTTAAATTTTTCTAATCTCTCTTCTAATTGGTTAAATTTTACATCTTGCACATTATTTTGTTTTTTCAATTCATTTTCGAGGCTATCAAACTTCTCGTCAATCTCTTTTAACACACTATTTTGTGTTTTAATCAATGCGAACAGGTCTTCTAATGATATTTTATTTTCGACTGCCTTAGACGTCGAATTCGCGCTTATTCTGTCTAATAAAACAGACTCTGTGTGTGTGTCGTTTACACCTAACATACTATTATTGTGTTCTGCCATAATTTAGCCGTTTCTATTACTCTCTGTATTTTTATTATATAATTATTGGTTGTTTTGTTTCGTCAACATAACCTTTTGTGTTTTTTGGTTATGTTCTGTTTTGCACCACCTTCTCTGTTTTCAAATCTGGCTGTTTATATAAATTAATATTTATATCGTCCTCAGTAAGGGCGCCATCTGTTAACTAACATATAATTACGTCCCAGTGAGGGCGGCATCTGTTAACTACCCTCTAACTACCTTTTTATATACATAAACTATGGTACTTATATATGTATAATGTCGGTCAAAACATGGTACACATGTGTACTTACCGGGATCCTTGCCGGTGAACATGTGCTTCTTCGTTTAAACACTTTTTTACCTAAGGGGTGCCAGGATTCGTAACAGCGAGATTTGTTTAAACAGAAAAAGTGACACAATGAAAACACAAACGCTTTAGCTACTGTAACTACTCGTTTTAATTTTCCACATAATAAAATATACAGTCGTAAAACATACATAAAGGCCTAACCCAAAATGGCTGCCAGTATTAACTCAAAACAAAATGGCGGCTATCTTTCTTCATTGTTTTCTTTTATTAATTTAATTAAATCAGTACTGAGAAGCCTCATCATTAAAATTAGTTAGATTCCTTTTTATTTTATACTGCAGTTAAAGTATCGTATATCAACACAAACCAATGCCCTATACGTATATAGGCATGGCCACGCCCTAGTGCAATCACACGCTCACTCACACGTTACTGTAATTACATTTTATACAATTTATTATTTCATTTATTGAGCTCATGAATAAATATAAAGAGAGATAAATTGTGACTTCTCTGTGGTAAGCGGATCGTCGCTCCCTCGCTGGCCTCAGATGTATCCCAGGAGTATGATCGGTGTTGAATTCATTACAAGTTAGATTTTTCTGCACTGACTCTACATTAAAGGTGTTATAATATGTACTTTGGTTTACTGTTCTCTACTACATGTTTGATATCACATTTTTACAAGATTCTAATTGTTTTTCACAACTTTTGATGAAAATTATTACCACCAGCGATACATCGCTGTGGCCTCTCTAGTGGACGGTGATGAACTGAGACCGATTAATGTACAATTTTATGCTTGTGTGCGTGACTTTGACGTCATTAAGCTCTGTTCTGCAGAACAACGCCCTAGTCGTACGCATTGTTTTCAGTGCGTCATTGTTTTTTCTATGACGGAATAACTTTATTGTCCAATCACAATGTATATGTAACAGACTTCCTCACCATCTCCGCCATGGCTGTTTCC
Source organism: Magicicada septendecula (assembly GCA_034769895.1). NCBI lineage: Eukaryota > Metazoa > Arthropoda > Insecta > Hemiptera > Cicadidae > Magicicada > Magicicada septendecula. Next base: position 508,585,718 of record CM068369.1, on the reverse strand, counting down.
GACTCCCGCACGTTCCAACGGTGACCTTGGTATGATACACTGCCTGATTCTGCTTGGTTCTCTCTTTATATTGGGACAATGGACCTAACCACTCTGTATGTTCATAGTTACACAATAAAACATTGAAAATCACCCTTATAACCCATAATTATGGAATGGGGTCAAAATGTACTGTTACAAGATGTTCCAGATACGCCCTAAACAGATGTTTACCACCTACACTACTCTAAGATCCTGTGTTCAGTAATTTCATTCACTCGCTCTTTGACAATGGCTTAAGTTAGTCGAAACAGCTGTCAGAGTTAATTAAAAAATTTGTGAAACTTACCAAGTGTTTTTATATATTTTACAAAACCTTTGTATTAATATGTTTCACCAAGTGCCCAACGAGTCATCAATTAATATCGTAAAATTAATTCGTTAATTCGCCAATAAACAAATAAAAATTTCTAACTAACACAGAAACCTTATTATGGTGTGGAAAATGCTTTTGGAACCAACACCCCAAGAAGTGGCTACTAAGAACAACTAACCACTCATACCACCATTCCAACACATGATAGACATTATAAACAGCACAACAAAATGTAGATGTCAGAGCAGATGTCGAAATGTAGAGAGAAGAATAATGTGAATGATGCAGTCAAGTCCAAAAATAAACACTGAAAATAGAATAGGCTGCAGAAATCTACATGGAAACCTGTACATACACACACACACAAAGCGTTACTAAAATAATATAACTAAATATAAATATATTTACATAAAGGAATTGAGTGATTAAAATATTTTAAAGATATAATTCGAAAATTATACATGTAAACAAGAAATTAATAAAAATGTATATAAAATATAGTAATATGTGCAATTACTAATATGCAGAGGCTAAGCTAAGGGGGGGGGGCAACGGGCCAGCCGCCCCAGGCGGCATAGGCAGGAGGATGGCAAAGTGAGCATAGACTTTGATGGAGAAGATGGAGACGGGGGTTGCAGGAGATAAGGGAAGGTCAAATGTCTAAAAACTAAATACAATCTGAATACAAACTAAATACAATATTCAGATTGTATTTAGTTTTTACAGACACTTGACCTTCCCTTAGCTCCTGCAACCCCCGTCTCCAACTTCACACCTCACATGTTTCAATACATGCCGTAAACAGATGGCCACCACCACCCTTACTTACATCCTCTGTTTAGGTTTCCATTCATCTCTTTTAGGTTTCCATTCATCTCTTTGACAATGGCTTAAGAAGTCGAAACAGCTGTCAGTTAAATAAAATCTGTGAAACGTACCAAGTGTTTATATATTTTTAAAGATCCTTAAACAAGTATTGGTTTGATAAATCACACTTGGATGTGTTTTTCTCCAACTAAAAAATCTCTATTTTGCTTTTGTTGCACTTTATTTCCACAAAAAAACTATCAAAGAAACCATTCCAATATTAAAAACGGCTTTTAGTTGTGGCAAAAGTTAAATCCCCGTATTCAGGATCATAAAAATAGCCCTGCTCATAGCTCTGTGTTTTTTGAATTGGAACGTCTTTAAACAAATGGGGACTTATTGATGATCTACTTCAAGAACAAATGAGTAAAGCAGTTAAGACATGGAAAAAATTATTGAACGGATCATTGCCACAGTACAAACTCTTGCACAACAAATCTGGCACTGATAGGACATTGAGAGTCAATTACTAACAATCCAAGTCCTGGAAACTTTCTGGCTTTGTTAAAATACTTGGATTAGTTTTTAACATATAAAAATATACTTTGTGTATAACATGTTAAAATACTTTGTTATGCTTTGGATAAATAAAGCATTGAGACTTCTGGAGACGCTAATGGATAAATTAAAAGTTTGGAGGAATGAGCTGTGTGAGAATGTCGTTACTAAGGCAGAGCAGGTATGTAATGAATGGAGTGTCAGTATAACAAAAAGGATAAAAAGAAAGCACACGATGCCAAGGGAGTATGCAGATGATTCTCCATTAGCCGTTCGGCAAGAAATGCGACGTTCTCTATTAGAAATTTGGACAAACTATCAGTTAAAATTTCAAGCCATTTCTGTAACATAAAAGAGTTAGAGAACGGTTTGTGTTCATTCTGTAAAGTGGATACGTAAATGATGGGGATGTACATTTTAAGGAACAGCTTTCCCAAATCAATATTAAGTGGTTGCAAAACTGTAGCCACATGACCTAAACAGTGAAGAATTGTTCAGTGACTTGAAAGACGTCATACTTTTATTTAAAAGGGAAAAAGTTAACGGAGAACAAAAAGGTTTTACACCTCAGTGACTGCTACATTTCTTCAATGAGATTAGAAGCCTACAAAACACTAGCACCAGCTTTAAAAATTTTTTCTTACTTTACCAGTATCTGTCTTCTTGTGAACAATCATTTAGTAAGTTGAAATTGATTAAATCATACCTACAATCAACTATATCTCAAGACACGGTACCATATTATCTAGCGATACTTTCAATTGAAAACGACATTGCTTCGTCTTTAGATTATAGTGATTTAATATCCCACTTTGCAGCAATTAAGACCAGGAAAGTTACATTTTAAAATGTCCCATTTTAAATATTTATTAGATATTAAAAATACATATTAAGTGTTTATTAATAGAAGATGGACCCATTAACCTGTAATTGTAAGTGATTTCTTTTATTACTTTTAGTGTAATTCTTTGTTTAACTTTATGTTGCTCTAGGATGTTTTGACGTTGCGCTTTAGACCTACAAGGAATTTGTGCATGTTTATTACAACATTCTTATGTTATACATTTTTTATATTACTACGTATTTTATAGTCTACATTTGTTAATAGGAAATAAATGTATACAAACTAAATACCGATAATATAATATGTAATTTCTTAATTTTGACTTAACAAATATTGTTAAGACATTTGCTGGACGTACTTTCACACAAAAATCTACACATTTGCATTTATTAAGTACTTTGTTCACTGGATGAGCCTTCATTTTTGCTCTTTTTTCCCCCTTTTATTTGTGAAGGTGAGGAAGCCGACGATCTCTTTGTCCCTGGTGCCAAAAAGGCTAGCTACGCCACTGCTAATATTTAGACATTTGAAACAAAGTATAGAACTGTAAATGGACAAAATTAAATAACTTACGTGTTTTGTTTTGAATAAAAATAATGTAAAGAAAAAAATAAGACATCCATTATTTCCATAGTATAGCTGTATACTCATCAAACATTAATTTCGTGTAAAATAAAAATAAAGTCACATAGTGCAACATGTGTTTGTCTCATTCTCATTTTCTTTACAATGACCGAATGCTTGGATCAGCAGTACTGCAACAAGTGCTGTCAGAAACTAGGGAATACCCAAGTAAAAACCATCAAGAAAAGATTCAGCAGATATATGGTGATGATGCAATGGTGTTACACAAATTCAACAGTGGTACAGCCGTTTGTGGAGAGTGACCAGCATTCTGAGAGAAGCCCATCAACAAGCCAAAATGCTGCCATTATTGAGAAAGTGTGAGCCATCATGCCGGCAATTGATAATGGAGGATCATTGTTTGATAGTCTGGGAAATCACTATGAGATTGGGATCAGCATTGGTTCTGCACACAATCCCAAAAGAAGCTTTTCAGTATTCCTTCCAGCAATGGAAGAACCACTGGACTAAGTGCATGGAAATCACAAGGCGCCTAGTTTGAAGGGGATTAGGTATTGTAATCAGTAATCAGTCGGATATAGAATCTTTTTGCACAGTCCAATGTTGGATACTCTTTTTGTAGATACCTCATGTACTGTATTCAAAATATAATATGCAACTGAACGCAAGCCACGCCCTAAACATTAGTTTAAAAATCATAAATTGTCTGAATAAACAGAAATATCAGCCTTAAATTAATGGTACTAATATAAAATTATTATTATTATGTTATTACAAAAATTTATTTTTGTAATTTTAAATTATTTTATGACACTTAGTTTATATTTTTACAGCTTATAAATTATTTTTCATTTTTATACTTTAATCATTGTCATTTTCTGAATTTTCACTGCCACAAGGTGCTCAGTTGCCTCTTTGTGAAAGATACTGGCTTCTGTTCCACCAGTTTGATAGAATTTTGTCCCATGCACTTTTGATCCAGTTGCCAAATTCCACAACAGATTGTTTTCTTCTTATTTTACCTGCTCTAGGTTAAGGGATATTTGTGTCACCAATCAGTTATTGTACAAGCACCACTGTTTTATCTTTAAAACGTTTATTCACTAGAACGTCTGGCACCTGTTGTTGACTAGTCACTCCTGTAGGAATAACTACAAGGTTAGTGTTCATTTCTTCATACATTTTTTTTACTTTACCAGTAGTGATGATCACAGAATGCATCAAATACTAATATACCATGACATTTTAGTAATACAACTGACTTTATTGCAGTGATAGATAGTTATATATCACATGATTGTTAATCATGTAACCTTTTTCTTGACATCACAATATACACTCTATGCTTTGGCTAATGCACTGAGCATTATACTTACAATATAATTTTTCAATTACTGGTATAAGATTCCGTTCCCTTTTTGTCACTGTAAGATGATATGTCATGTCACATTATCATTTCCCAATGTTCACATTGTTCACAATGAGTATCATTGTGAACAATTGTGTGTCTTTTGTAAATTAATGACAGATTGCTGATATTTAATGAGTTTTTCTTCATAATTACATGGTAGTTTTTGTGCAAGTGAGATACACATATCATAAGTGCAAATTGATTTTGCCATATCATTTTTCTTGCCCCTCCCTCCCAAAGCGGGCATTGAGCCGGGGACATTAATTCTGCTATATCTGCTGAAAAACTTTAACTTTAAAACTTTTCTAGTACCAGGCCATCCTTGGCTTCTTAAAAACCTCATTCATTCATAGATATCAGACTCTATTACAAAATGTCCTGTTTGTGGGATCAGATTTAGTAGCTGATCCTTCTTTTTTTTTGCCATTGTTGAATACACGATCTACCAGTATCAAATATGCTTCATGACTGCATATTTTTTGTATATGGTCTATTATAAATCAGTGTGTAATTCATGCTGTATATATTGGATGTGTCTTTAGTCATTGTATCTTTAAACTACATAAACACTGAATGTAAAGAAAGTATAAATAAGCAAGAAATTACTAGCATTGTCACAAATATAGCATCAAATTAGTGTATTTATTTTTAGAAGAAAAAGTGTGACTTGTATTCGGAACAATAAAGTATAATTAAAAATTCATTTTTATGTTTATACGGAGCCTGTAAACACAAACTTAACATGATTGGGAATGTTACCTCATACATGATTGATGCTGTCACCATACGTCCATTCCTACAGAACAGAGGAAGAAAAGTGTTTACTTTTATTTTATATACACAAAGTCAAAGTAATGGACAATTTTGTTTCTGTGGTAGTGATAAGAGTGATTATCCTCAAGCTGGATCAGCTGTGTTATGTCTTTCTTATAAAATTGTTTGTCCAACTTAATCCTTGTAGTAATTTCACTATTCAAATTTCTAGTAGTTAGCACAATTGATGTGTGCTCATACAATCAAACAGTATGACAATTTTATTCTATTATTCACTTTTACTTGGTCACTACAAACTTTACTTCTTTATTTTCATTGTAGAACCATCCGTGATTATAAGAATAAGGGTCGATTTATACAGGGAACAAGCCGACGGTGTGACGATTACTCAACAAGTTGAACAGAAAATTCTTTAACACTTTGTAGTAGGGCAATTTATACTGCTGATGTGATGAGTCCGAGTTGGTCGAGACTCGTCAACAATATTTTTCTGAAACTCGTCCACCACTTGGCATGTCCGCTTCCTGTATGAATCACTTCAATGAGCCAAGCACGTGGTTTTTAGAGTGGGAAGGCTTCTCTTTCCTTTTGTGAATTTGTTTTAGAACAAAGTAATTTCCATTTTCATCATGAATGACATCTTTTCTGTTTTTTTTCATCTTCCAGTGGACAGCTATTGCCGCTAACTCGTCAATTGAAATTGAAAAGAAGGTTGACATGTTTCACCAAAATCGCTAACTATGCTTACTACAAATACAGAGAATAAACTCTGAACAAGCTCGGACGGTCTGTTGCCTGTATAAACAGTTATGTGCTCAGTGTGTCCTCATCATGTTGTCGGCTCATTCCCTGTATAAATCAACCCTAAAAGTTTGAAATACTGTTAACAAATTATCAGATTTCTGAAAGTGAAACTATTTTAATGAGCTATAAAAGATGTGCATATTGCATCCACATTTTTGTACTGTAATGTTAATTTTGCTTACTTACAATTTTACTTTACATTTGTTTACTAACATCATCTGTGTTTTGCGACTACTTTGAGATGCCATCTTGAATTGTTGCCAACTGTATTATTTTTTACTTAACCGAGGTTAAGCCAAGGTCCTTTCTAGGCATGTTCGGAGGACAGAATAGGATTATTTCAGTAAATGAATTAATTATTGGTTCACAAATAATTATTACCTTTTATTATTTTTGTTTTATTTCAACAATCATACATTAAACTTTCCCTTGAAACACAAAAGAAAACCCCCTTTTTGAGCTCATATTTCCTTATATATCTATAAATATTATAACCAACCACTTATAGGGTGTGTTTAATTAACTTGAAATAAAATAAAAGTGTTGTTATTTAAACTTATATTCGTGTTTAAAATATTAAAAGTCTCGTTAAAACCAAGTTCAATTATGTGTGAAATATTCTTTTGAGATAAATCAATGTTTGGAATAGTCGTTTCTAATTGAAGGTTACTAATGTAGTAAAGTAATTTAAAATGAAACATTCAAAGTTACTCACAGTGTGTTTACAATGGTTTAATTATACTTGTTTAAAAAGAATTCCCTTATATTAAATAAATAAAATAGTGAGGTTGATTATAATTAAATGCTAAATTAGCTTAAGTTGAAACGTAAAGTACAGCAGTTGGTTGCTTGATAACGGTTATCGTCTGGTTGAAACTGGCAGTGAAACTTCTTTTCCCGATTGCAGGTAGTCTGAGTGTGTCACGTCTCGTAATGTCTGGACAATATCATAAACAAAAATATACTTTTACGTACCTGGTCGTGTTTACTAGAAGTTCACTAAACTGTCAACTCAGTTTACAAACACCAACTCACTTTGGTTGCAAGGTTAGATTACCTTGTTTATTAATTAGTGGGCGCCACACGTATTTATTCAGGGAAAATCCCGTGTAAAACCCACACATAAAATTGCTGAATGATTAGAAAATTTAAAATAATTGAGTATCGCCTTTTGGCAGTGTTATTCCAAAATGTTAAACACAACAGAAGGTTGTTTACGTCTTTTTTTTTTAAAGAAAATATTTAATTATCCTATAGAAATAAATCAAATCAGGTGATGCTGTTAGTAATGGGTTTTATTTATACCCTCATAGAGAATTCAAAAACAAATATAAAGCAAACATACAAAGTTGTACAATTAAAAATCAGTTATTATGTGCCTTATACGGCTTGCTCAGAACATGAATTATAAATCTGGCTAAGTCCAGATGTTATTTATTTTTAACATTAAAATTATGAAAATCTCAGAAGTACAAAGTTGTACAATTAAAAGTCAGTTATTATATGCCTTATACGGCTTGCTCAGAACATGAATTATAAATCTGGCTAAGTCCAGATGTTATTTATTTTTAACATTAAAATTATGAAAATCTCAGAAGTACAAAGTTGTACAATTAAAAGTCAGTTATTATATGCCTTATATGGCTTGCTCAGAACATGAATTATAAATCTTGCTAAGTCCAGATGTTATTTATTTTTAACATTAAAATTATGAAAATCTCAGTAGTGAATTCTTTGAGACACGAAAGAAAAACAATTATGCCTACACAATATCCAATAATCTTTTTGGTATAAAATTGATCAACAAAGTTTTTAGGTTACTTTCGTAAAGTAAACAAAATAAAAATGATCTGTTGAAAGATCGCGCGTTTCATCAACGCTTGCTTTTTTAGTGACAATATTTATCATGTGAGAACCCTTACAACTAACATATAGCTTAACTCATAATAACAAATTCATATAATAAATTGAGACGTGGTGTAATCTTAAAATGTTTTTGTGTTTTGCGTCAGTACAGACTAGTGTTGAAAAAAGTACAGGTTATGGCGCTCAGATAAAATTAGTAATGATTGCACTGTTACCTTCTGAGTTTTAATTATTTAATTAAAACTTATTAATCACTTCAGTAATCGGATTATAGTGATTACTGGGTTTTGGCACTAAACTCGCACAAGAACAGAATAATGCGATCCTCTTCTGATTAAAATGGATCGTGAATAATAACAATTAATTATTTTTCTGTTCGTTATTTCCCGCACGAAATTAAAATGATACTGCACTTAATCACTGTTGTTTGCTGTAGATTAACTTGAAGTAGTCGTTTCTTGGTGTTGAACTATTTGTTTCAATGTAATATGCAGATGACGCTAAGAGTTATTAAAAATGTAGAGATGGCGGGCACACGTCTGTGCTATATGCTGGTCAGTAAGAGTCTGCCTCAAAATTCGCTGTTCCGTTCTTATATACCCCCTTCTTTGATCGGTCTTAGGTAAAAATGTTAATTACTAACTAATTTTCTGATTGGCTCTGGCAGGTGTGTCGGTATGACGTATCGTTTTTTGGCAGTTGATAACGGTTTTTTCTAACCGTCGAATGCAGAGGCGACAGCTACCTGTCATTGTTGTTATTATTCATAAACAGTTTTCTGATGCACATTTTTAGAATGATGCTAACATCTCTCCCGCACTAAATACAGTTGCGATTGGGTTGATATCATTATCAAATTAAAGATCGTTTTTTCTTCTTTAATTTGATATCACTCGATATCAAATTACTTTCACTTTGACCGACATTGTTATAAAACCAATGTTCGGGTACATCACTTTCACTGTCGTCTGCTTTTTCTGAGTCGCTGATTTTACACTTTTGGTTAATATTGTTTGTGTTCACATATCATTTTATTATTCAAATGTTTATGTGGGAACACCATTAATTCTGTACTGACATCTTTATTGAACATTTTGTGTACACCTAAACTCTATACATTGTAACGAATGATCCTACTTACTATGACATTTCGTTTTATGCTAACTCGTTCTAATCTACTGTTTAACAATTAAAATTATGATTAAACCTATTGTTTTAATAATGTCTTTTGTTATGTCAGGGCATAACCATTGTTCGGTGTATTTTAATTTACACTTATGTTAATTCTCCATAGTCAATTTACTGACTAGTGTTTGGTCTAAGCGTTGTTAAGACATATCGCCTATATTGGAATTTTGCCTTAATAACACTTATTGGTTCTCAATTCGGTAATTTTTGGAGGTCTCTTATTTGTATACGATTCTCTCTTATAAATAGTTCTCTTTTCTCACAAGTATATTTGATGCTGAAATACATCTTCGTTCTCACTATGTAGCCATTGTTAATTTTAGTTTTGGCATTCATAATTTACTAGTCATTGTCAAATCTATTATCAGCAAAATGCTAATTCTGCTTTCACAGTATTTAACTGCTTATTAATTCATTTTTTATTTACATATAACCTTCGGTTTACATCAACTACTGACTGGATTGACAGCTGAATGTAAATTTACTCTGTCCATCAGTTCGTCTCAGTCTTAGTCTAGTTGTAGTGTCAAACAGCCTTTGGGTTACTGTTTCATGTGGCACTTCTACTTCATTCTTCTTTCTTGGTTTCTCCTTTCTTGGTTATTTTTTTTACTATTATATTCCTATTTACATGGTTGTTTTGTCCTTATAAAATCTGATAACATACACTTAGGTTAGGTAACATCTTGTGATGTTACATATACACCCTCTTTAAAATTGATCATTTGAGAAAAATTTATTTTTTTTTTGTAAAATTATCAATTCATGTCAGTTTCTTAGTATACTCTTATAGTTTTTTTTTCTTGTACTCTTTGATTTTTTAAACATACTGTTGGTGTATTACTCTAGCTTGATTTTTATCCAGTGATACAATTCTTAATTTACTAGTATTTTCAAGTTGCTTACTCTCTAAGTCATTTAACTACAATAGATCTCGTTTTTTAAGTTAACAATTTCCTGTCTTATTCACATTCTACTTTCTTATCACATATCTTTACATTCGTGATTATCTTAATGGTTATTATAATTCATACCTCACAGATTCTTTCATAATATTCCTTGATACATTAATACAATATAATTCCCTAACTGTTGTAGAGGTTTCGGAATCAGGGTGGCTCACTATGGCTAACATCCTCTGCCGTTCCTCACTACACATTCTCAGATTCAGAGGCATTACTCTTCTCTGTCTGAGAAAAAAAATTAACATTGCACCTGGCAATAGTTGCACTATCACAACTTGTTAACTAACAGATATTTACGTCCCAGTGAGGGCGGCATCTGTTAACTACCCTCTAACTACCTTTTTATATACATAAACTATGGTACTTATATATGTATAATGTCGGTCAAAACATGGTACACATGTGTACTTACCGGGATCCTTGCCGGTGAACATGTGCTTCTTCGTTTAAACACTTTTTTACCTAAGGGGTGCCAGGATTCGTAACAGCGAGATTTGTTTAAACAGAAAAAGTGACACAATGAAAACACAAACTCTTTAGCTACTGTAACTACTCGTTTTAATTTTCCACATAATAAAATATACAGTCGTAAAACATACATAAAGGCCTAACCCAAAATGGCTGCCAGTATTAACTCAAAACAAAATGGCGGCTATCTTTCTTCATTGTTTTCTTTTATTAATTTAATTAAATCAGTACTGAGAAGCCTCATCATTAAAATTAGTTAGATTCCTTTTTATTTTATACTGCAGTTAAAGTATCGTATCAACACAAACCAATGCCCTATACGTATATAGGCATGGCCACGCCCTAGTGCAATCACACGCTCACTCACACGTTACTGTAATTACATTTTATACAATTTATTATTTCATTTATTGAGCTCATGAATAAATATAAAGAGAGATAAATTGTGACTTCTCTGTGGTAAGCGGATCGTCGCTCCCTCGCTGGCCTCAGATGTATCCCAGGAGTATGATCGGTGTTGAATTCATTACAAGTTAGATTTTTCTGCACTGACTCTACATTAAAGGTGTTATATTATGTACTTTGGTTTACTGTTCTCTACTACATGTTTGATATCACATTTTACAAGATTCTAATAGTTTTTCACAACTTTTGATGAAAATTATTACCACCAGCGATACATCGCTGTGGCCTCTCTAGTGGACGGTGATGAACTGAGACCGATTAATGTACAATTTTATGCTTGTGTGCGTGACTTTGATGTCATTAAGCTCTGTTCTGCAGAACAACGCCCTAGTCGTACGCATTGTTTTCAGTGCGTCATTGTTTTTTCTATGACGGAATAACTTTATTGTCCAATCACAATGTATATGTAACAGACTTCCTCACCATCTCCGCCATGGCTGTTTCCGACTCCCGCACGTTCCAACGGTGACCTTGGTATGATACACTGCCTGATTCTGCTTGGTTCTCTCTTTATATTGGGACAATGGACCTAACCACTCTGTATGTTCATAGTTACACAATAAAACATTGAAAATCACCCTTATAACCCATAATTATGGAATGGGGTCAAAATGTACTGTTACAAACCCCCTCAAGGAAAATTTCTGTGTCGGAACACAAAAAATTTCCTTGACTCATTCACACTTTCCTAAAAGGATCAGTCTAGATATGTCACCACAACCCCCTGTATTGTTATTATATAAAAATTTTATCATCACTTACCCTTGGTCCTATGATGCTGGTCGCACCCTCTGACCTTACTGGACTTCTCCGGAGAGATCCCTACACCATAAGGCCATGAGGCACTCTACACTCCTGTTCTGACGCTCCAGCCAGCCCAGGACTGCGGTCACAACACCACAAAACTCTGAAACATTGCATACAAAAATTAAAATAGTGGTCCAGTTACACTTCCATATCTATAACTGATATGTTCCCTTTTAGATACATTGGTTTGTGTTCGGGCCTTGGTTTGTTTTTGTTTTTTTTTTTTTCAAAAGTTTCACTTATCCACAACAAGACTTAAAATACATCGATTTTTGCCACCACCAAATTCAACTGCTTCCTTGTAAGAAAATAAACAACATATATATGTAACTACATATAACACAATATATCAACAATTCTTTAGTATACCCCAAAATACCTTCACCTACTTATTTCTATAAATTCAACTTACAACTATCATGGCAGACACCTTTACTTTAAACTTTGTTGCTCAACTTATAATCATTTATCTATTTTTGTAAATGGCAGCTTACTAGACTATTTCATTTAACTTCATTTTTAACTTTAAACTTCCAACTTCAGAATATACTATATCTTAACACTGGTTACCGTCATTACCCCTGTAACGACCTCCTAACCACACACTCTATCGCCCCCCAACATAATAAAACATCATAAAACATTGTACATTACATATTAACATCGTTACATTTACCTTACATTAAACAATTTAAATTTACATGATTTGTACCAAACTTTATAACATCAATTCTCAATTAACTTTAATTATTTAACATTCGTTTAGATTCTATACAACAATTTCAATTTTATCCTTACCCTTCAGTTACAATTACCTTCCTTTGTTACCTCCCCTTCCTACCATGAATTTTCCTTTTCTAACCCTTCTATCCTTACTCGTTTGGGTGACTCTCTATTATTCATTATTTTCTCTGTCTTATTTTGGCATCTGTCAACCTAACCTTACTACCCCTTTTTTCTACTAACAACCGCTTCTAACCATTAATATATATTTTGACACCAATATCTCTTAATAACCCCCTTCACGAATCCCATTTAAAACCTCTGGCACCGCGCCTTTTTTGTACTAGTATGTGTGTATTCCCTCTAACCAACTCATTCCCTTATCGGTTTCTGACCCTTTCAGATAACCCTTTCCGGCACACAACGATCCACTCCCGTCTCAACATCTCTCGTTGGACTCCTACACCAATACCCTTATTACAAAATATCACCAACAACAACAAATATAATTACCACGCACATCACTCAACTCTACATATAATTACTAACCACTGTGTCCCTAAAATATCTAACACCTCTTTATACATTATCAGCATCTCAACACTTTATTTTTCCTAACTCCCAATAACTCTATTTAACTAACTCCAATGCCTCTATTTTATCCTTACTACCCAAACTCTTTTACAACATTTCAACTTAATACATTAGAAAATTCATCACTTACCAACTAACAATACTTCCTCTCAATACCCAAATCTATTACCTGCTTAATCATTTACTAACCCTTATAACCTGAATCTCATAATATCATTTAAACTTCCTTTAGTTATTTAAAATCGTACAACACATGCTTACCTAAAAAAAATACATAAAGTACACAACAGCAAAAATACATAAATACATAGACATCACTACACAAAAATATACAATTCACATAATCACTAAATCATTTGCCATAATCAGTCCTAATCAGTCCATTTTTAAAAACACTGTCCACACAATTAAATGTTCATAACACAATAAACAATTACCCCATATCGTCGAACAATAGTCTTATCTTATATCTATATACATTGCTTATTATTGAATCTCTTATATTAACATCATAAATGCATATACCATTCAAATTTTCATTATTTTCCACAAACTCATTTAATCTGTCATGATTGGTCATTGTCCTGTCACCTCCAGTATAATTCGTCACAATCAGATAAGTTACTAAGTCATTATTTTCATTATCATCTCCTACGATTACTATATCAGCTTCATTACAAGGTAGGTACTTATTATTTTTATTATATATCATCTCTACACCTAACCTTTTCCTAAACTCTTCATAATTTTTCTTTACTTTATATATCTCAATTTCTCTCTTTCTCTCTCTCTCAAAACATTTCTCACCATCATACCAAGCTACACACTCTTTCTCCATATATGCAGGGGACTCTACTGCTTTATCACTGCACCACCTGTGTAGTGCACAAAAAAAACCAGGGACCACTTTATTTGTAGACCTTTTGTCTTCCAAATACGCATTGAAGGCACTCTCGTCCTTCCTAAACACACGTGAAGTCTTTACTTCACCCCCTACTACAACATTAAGGGACAATTTTACCCCCTGCAACCCCTTTATCTGTAAATTCTCTCTATACTTTCTCTCTAACTCATCAACACTTTTTATCACTTCATTATCAAATTCTACTCCCATTATACTTTTATCACCACTCTCAATACTCACACAATTATTTTCTAACACCATATTTGTAATTCTATTATACTTCTCACCACTACTTACCTTGTCTTTATTTCTATCTGATTTGTCTACCTTGTCAATGTTACAATTTTGTTTCTTTATTTCGTTTTTAAATTTTTCTAATCTCTCTTCTAATTGGTTCAATTTTACATCTTGCACATTATTTTGTTTTTTCAATTCATTTTCGAGGCTATCAAACTTCTCGTCAATCTCCTTTAACACACTATTTTGTGTTTTAATCAATGCGAACAGGTCTTCTAATGATATTTTATTTTTGACTGCCTTAGGCGCCGAATTCGCGCTTATTCTGTCTAATAAAACAGACTCTGTGTGTGTGTCGTTTACACCTAACATACTATTATTGTGTTCTGCCATAATTTAGCTGTTTCTATTACTCTCTGTATTTTTATTATATAATTATTGGTTGTTTTGTTTCGTCAACATAACCTTTTGTGTTTTTTGGTTATGTTCTGTTTTGCACCACCTTCTCTGTTTTCAAATCTGGCTGTTTATATAAATTAATATTTATATCGTCCTCAGTAAGGGCGCCATCTGTTAACTAACAGATATTTACGTCCCAGTGAGGGCGGCATCTGTTAACTACCCTCTAACTACCTTTTTATATACATAAACTATGGTACTTATATATGTATAATGTCGGTCAAAACATGGTACACATGTGTACTTACCGGGATCCTTGCCGGTGAACATGTGCTTCTTCGTTTAAACACTTTTTTACCTAAGGGGTGCCAGGATTCGTAACAGCGAGATTTGTTTAAACAGAAAAAGTGACACAATGAAAACACAAACTCTTTAGCTACTGTAACTACTCGTTTTAATTTTCCGCATAATAAAATATACAGTCGTAAAACATACATAAAGGCCTAACCCAAAATGGCTGCCAGTATTAACTCAAAACAAAATGGCGGCTATCTTTCTTCATTGTTTTCTTTTATTAATTTAATTAAATCAGTACTGAGAAGCCTCATCATTAAAATTAGTTAGATTCCTTTTTATTTTATACTGCAGTTAAAGTATCGTATCAACACAAACCAATGCCCTATACGTATATAGGCATGGCCACGCCCTAGTGCAATCACACGCTCACTCACACGTTGCTGTAATTACATTTTATACAATTTATTATTTCATTTATTGAGCTCATGAATAAATATAAAGAGAGATAAATTGTGACTTCTCTGTGGTAAGCGGATCGTCGCTCCCTCGCTGGCCTCAGATGTATCCCAGGAGTATGATCGGTGTTGAATTCATTACAAGTTAGATTTTCTGCACTGACTCTACATTAAAGGTGTTATATTATGTACTTTGGTTTACTGTTCTCTACTACATGTTTGATATCACATTTTACAAGATTCTAATAGTTTTTCACAACTTTTGATGAAAATTATTACCACCAGCGATACATCGCTGTGGCCTCTCTAGTGGACGGTGATGAACTGAGACCGATTAATGTACAATTTTATGCTTGTGTGCGTGACTTTGACGTCATTAAGCTCTGTTCTGCAGAACAACGCCCTAGTCGTACGCATTGTTTTCAGTGCGTCATTGTTTTTTCTATGACGGAATAACTTTATTGTCCAATCACAATGTATATGTAACAGACTTCATCACCATCTCCGCCATGGCTGTTTCCGACTCCCGCACGTTCCAACGGTGACCTTGGTATGATACACTACCTGATTCTGCTTGGTTCTCTCTTTATATTGGGACAATGGACCTAACCACTCTGTATGTTCATAGTTACACAATAAAACATTGAAAATCACCCTTATAACCCATAATTATGGAATGGGGTCAAAATGTACTGTTACAAACTCAAAAAAAAATATCACATATCATTCATATTCAATAACATAATATATTCACTATAATATTCAAGGTATCAGAGGTTTTCATTTAGATCACATTTCCATCTTTATACTAGCTAACATACTTTCTTTCTTACAGGTAATTATTTCTTTTAGACTTGATATTTTTAGCTATGCTTTTACTAGCTATATAGTTACTTTTTGTACTAGTTGACCCTTTGCTTTGGTTCGCTTGAATATTCTTAAGATTGTACACTTATTTTGATGCTTATAGTACTTATGCATTTGGTTTGTTCTATCTAGAGTCTACAATATTTTTGTTTTCACAATAGTTCATTAAATCTTTCTTAACAAGTTATATTCATCCTGAATTATCAGGGCTTACATTGTTGGTATACTAAATGGTTTTTTTTTTTTTTTTTTTTTGTTTGATGTTCTCTGACATATTCTGTTGATGTACAATATTTAATAATTGACAAACATTTTTCTTTCCTTTCATTCAATTATAACAATAGTTATCTTTACAATTAACACTCTTTGTTATTTTTCTTCTCTACTCCTTCAAGTGATGGTGGTTTTCACTTATTCTGGATGATTTTATATAATATACAATATTCTATAAATACAATTTCATGTGACAGTATAATAACATACTAATATCTAATTTTATAGACATTTTTGGGGTTTACATGGTTTGTTTTACAAACATTTATTTTCTTTCCTTACATTCCATAATAATGTCCTTCTTTTATTTTACACACTTTGTTATACTGCCTCTCTACTCCTTCAAAGGTTAGCTGGGTGAACCTTTATTCTGGACGATTTTATATAATATTTGAGCTTTATGAGAGGTACACAATAATCATTTTATAAACATTAAGTGACATAGAATATTCATTTGGATACACATTTTTCTCTAAGTATAGTATAGTAATTATATTTATATGCCACTACTGGCTCTTTGTGACATGATAGAAGTCTTTTTCTTATTAAATCATTTGATTGACATTACATAATTTTCTATCCTTTGGTGTGACAGATCTGGTTCTTTTTCACCAGTAACAAATAGTTTGGCTCATTTTAATTCTACACACTTTTGTAACTTGATAAGGCAAATTGATTAGTTATGATCAATTAGTTACCTTCAATATTTTGTAGCTTAACATCAAATGAGTTCGTGTATAGTAATGGTTTTTTAAACATATTTTTTCTTTTATACCCTAAACGTTCGGGTGAAAAATGTTGCTTACTACTACATATTATCCGTCCTTAATATTAATCTTTCACTGCCGCGAGGAGTTTAAAGAGCTTGTACTCTCCTCGTTGCGTCGGTCTTGATCATTTCCACTACTCCTATCATCCGTCATGGTACGTCCTCCTTGATGGACGGGTTCCTGGTCTGGAACAAAATGTATGTGTGGTCGGTAGTCGCTATTGCGGTCGTCGCCCTCAATGCTACTACTCCTCCATCGTCCTCCTCTCATGCTTCCTCTGTCTCCACTGTAGCTGTCTCTACGTTGGTATCGTCGCCTTCTATCGGAGTCGTAATTGGCTTGTATATAATTTGCTCGGCGATATTGTGACGGTGGATTATTCCCGCCTTGGTTTGGTGGTCGATTGGTGTTGTTATTAAAATTGGGTCGCCGGTTATTGTTATTATTATTGTTATTCTGGTTGCCATTATTATTACTGTTATTATTATTACTCGGGTTATTCGGCCTATTATTATTGTTATTGTGATTAACGTTATTATAATTTTGGTTTGTCTGGCCATTATTATTAAAATTACTTCGAGAATTTCGAGGGTAGTTATTATTATTATTGTTCGTATTGCCGCCCATGGTATTAAAATGGTCATTTCGCCGACGACTCCTACGGTAATATCCCTCATGCTCCTGATCTTCGAGCAACGCTGACATAGCTGCTATTGTCTTAATCTGCCCCCACTGACGTGCTTTTGCGACACCCTCCTCAAAGTGGTAAGACAATTTAGTGACAAGACATTCCTCCGGTATCTTTGTTTCTAGGTTTCGTGCGAGACATACCTGACCCAAAAAGTATGACGTCATGGTCCCTCCTCGGTTCGCATCGTATTTTCCGTGACATATATGGTCTCGTACGATGTTTTGCGTCGCCTCGGACCAATATTTTGCGCGGAATTGAGTTTTGAATTCATCGTAACTGTGAACCTCGTGGTGCGTTGCGGTCCACCAATTGTCGTATATTTCTTTGAAGTATTCGTCGATCAAACTTTTTATGTTATTCCACCTAGTCTCTCTAACCCGTGCCAAGTGCTCTTCCACACGCGCTAAAAATTCGATAGGATTTCGTCGATAATTTCTAAAATTGATTGCGTCGCGGTTATCATTCGGTAGTAGGTACTGACCTGGTATCGGACGGTTGCGGATAATCTCAATCTCCTCCCGCATTTGCACTATTTCCTGCTGTCTGAGTTCTTCAATCCTCTCTCGATTTGCGACAGTTAAATTCCTTACTGCGTCTACTGAGGTACTCACTTCTTCGCAGCGCTCACCTACGTCTATCCTTACCCGTTTAATCTCATCTTGATTCGTCCTTCTCAAAGACTCTATTCTTGCTTCGGTCACCTCCTCCATGGTATTGAGTCTCCCGTCGACCTCTTCTCTGGTTCGCTGCAAGTCCTGGTCGTGTTGTTCGCACCTTTTATTTACTTCGACGATTTCCTCCCTCACAACGGCAATCTCCACGTCTATTCTTGTGTTTATCTTATCATTGCCTTCTTCCATCCTCCTGCTAATTTCAGTCAAGGTGGTGTTCAATTCTTCCCTAATGGCTTGACGGTTATCGTCGATTTTACTGTTCAGCGCTTCCATAGACTTATGAGTATTGTCAATCCTTTTATTTAGGTCCTCCTTCAGCGATTCCATATTTTTACTCAGTGATTCCATATTTCTATTTAAGTCCCGATGGTCCTCCCTTATCGACTCTATATTTCTATTTAACACCTCGACATTCCTTTGATTTTCTTCCCGGGATTTCTTACCATCTTCCTGTAATGCTTCCATATTTTTATTTATTGATTCTATGTCCCTTTTGGAATTTTCATTAATTTTTGTAAAATTGTTATTAACCTGTCCGAATTGTTCCATCATCATTCTCATCTTGTGATCCCATCTCATCTCTTCAGTCAGCTTGTTTGGTTGTGGGAGTTCTTCAGGCCGTCTGGGTTGGTTGTCGACAGTCACTTCTATCTCTGGTTCTACGTGAGGTATTTCGTCGGTACTAGTTTCGATATTATTGATTGTAATAACTTCCATCTCGTCTGTGGGTTGCTCTTCGTATGTATCTACATCCCGTTGCATCTCTCCTACCCTACTGTCCTTATATCTTGTATCGTATTGGTGGGTGTGCGGCATGTTAATTTTTTCATGTCTACCGGGCTGATATAAAATATAAAAAATATTTATTTAATATTTTTTAAGCCACACTAGTTGGTGCGCCAATTTATAACGAAAAGAAATTCGGTAGTTTAAAATTAAGGTTTATTAAAATCAAATTTAAATTCCGTTCAAATTTCGTTTAACTTGAAATAAAATAAATGTGTGGTTATTTAAACTTATATTCGTGTTTAAAATATTAAAAGTCTTGTTAAAACCAAGTTCAATTATGTGTGAAATATTCTTTTGAGATAAATCAATGTTTGGAATAGTCGTTTCTAATTGAAGGTTACTAATGTAGTAAAGTAATTTAAAATGAAACATTCAAAGTTACTCACAGTGTGTTTACAATGGTTTAATTATACTTGTTTAAAAAGAATTCCCTTATATTAAATAAATAAAATAGTGAGGTTGATTATAATTAAATGCTAAATTAGCTTAAGTTGAAACGTAAAGTACAGCAGTTGGTTGCTTGATAACGGTTATCGTCTGGTTGAAACTGGCAGTGAAACTTCTTCTCCCGATTGCAGGTAGTCTGAGTGTGTCACGTCTCATAATGTCTGGACAATATCATAAACAAAAATATACTTTTACGTACCTGGTCGTGTTTACTAGAAGTTCACTAAACTGTCAACTCAGTTTACAAACACCAACTCACTTTGGTTGCAAGGTTAGATTACCTTGTTTATTAATTAGTGGGCGCCACACGGATTTATTCAGGGAAAATCCCGTGTAAAACCCACACATAAAATTGCTGAATGATTAGAAAATTTAAAATAATTGAGTATCGCCTTTTGGCAATGTTATTCCAAAATGTTAAACACAACAGAAGGTTGTTTACGTCTTTTTTTTTAAAAGAAATTATTTAATTATCCTATAGAAATAAATCAAATCAGGTGATGCTGTTAGTAATGGGTTTTATTTATACCCTCATAGAGAATTCAAAAACAAATATAAAGCAAACATACAAAGTTGTACAATTAAAAGTCAGTTATTATGTGCCTTATACGGCTTGCTCAGAACATGAATTATAAATCTGGCTAAGTCCAGATGTTATTTATTTTTAACATTAAAATTATGAAAATCTCAGAAGTACAAAGTTGTACAATTAAAAGTCAGTTATTATATGCCTTATACGGCTTGCTCAGAACATGAATTATAAATCTGGCTAAGTCCAGATGTTATTTATTTTTAACATTAAAATTATGAAAATCTCAGTAGTGAATTCTTTGAGACACGAAAGAAAAACAATTATGCCTACACAATATCCAATAATCTTTTTGGTATAAAATTGATCAACAAAGTTTTTAGGTTACTTTCGTAAAGTAAACAAAATAAAAATGATCTGTTGAAAGATCGCGCGTTTCATCAACGCTTGCTTTTTTAGTGACAATATTTATCATGTGAGAACCCTTACAACTAACATATAGCTTAACTCATAATAACAAATTCATATAATAAATTGAGACGTGGTGTAATCTTAAAATGTTTTTGTGTTTTGCGTCAGTACAGACTAGTGTTGAAAAAAGTACAGGTTATGGCGCTCAGATAAAATTTAGTAATGATTGCACTGTTACCTTCTGAGTTTTAATTATTTAATTAAAACTTATTAATCACTTCAGTAATCGGATTATAGTGATTGCTGGGTTTTGGCACTAAACTCGCACAAGAACAGAATAATGCGATCCTCTTCTGATTAAAATGGATCGTGAATAATAACAATTAATTATTTTTCTGTTCGTTATTTCCCGCACGAAATTAAAATGATACTGCACTTAATCACTGTTGTTTGCTGTAGATTAACTTGAAGTAGCCGTTTCTTGGTGTTGAACTATTTGTTTCAATGTAATATGCAGATGACGCTAAGAGTTATTAAAAATGTAGAGATGGCGGGCACACGTCTGTGCTATATGCTGGTCAGTAAGAGTCTGCCTCAAAATTCGCTGTTCCGTTCTTATATACCCCCTTCTTTGATCGGTCTTAGGTAAAAATGTTAATTACTAACTAATTTTCTGATTGGCTCTGGCAGGTGTGTCGGTATGACGTATCGTTTTTTGGCAGTTGATAACGGTTTTTTCTAACCGTCGAATGCAGAGGCGACAGCTACCTGTCATTGTTGTTATTATTCATAAACAGTTTTCTGATGCACATTTTTAGAATGATGCTAACATCTCTCCCGCACTAAATACAGTTGCGATTGGGTTGATATCATTATCAAATTAAAGATCGTTTTTTCTTCTTTAATTTGATATCACTCGATATCGAATTACTTTCACTTTGACCGACATTGTTATAAAACCAATGTTCGGGTACATCACTTTCACTGTCGTCTGCTTTTTCTGAGTCGCCGATTTTACACTTTTGGTTAATATTGTTTGTGTTCACATATCATTTTATTATTCAAATGTTTATGTGGGAACACCATTAATTCTGTACTGACATCTTTATTGAACATTTTGTGTACACCTAAACTCTATACATTGTAACGAATGATCCTACTTACTATGACATTTCGTTTTATGCTAACTCGTTCTAATCTACTGTTTAACAATTAAAATTATGATTAAACCTATTGTTTTAAAATGTCTTTTGTTATGTCAGGGCATAACCATTGTTCGGTGTATTTTAATTTACACTTATGTTAATTCTCCATAGTCAATTTACTGACTAGTGTTTGGTCTAAGCGTTGTTAAGACATATCGCCTATATTGGAATTTTGCCTTAATAACACTTATTGGTTCTCAATTCGGTAATTTTTGGAGGTCTCTTATTTGTATAAGATTCTCTCTTATAAATAGTTCTCTTTTCTCACAAGTATATTTGATGCTGAAATACATCTTTGTTCTCACTATGTAGCCATTGTTAATTTTAGTTTTGGCATTCATAATTTACTAGTCATTGTCAAATCTATTATCAGCAAAATGCTAATTCTGCTTTCACAGTATTTAACTGCTTATTAATTCATTTTTTATTTACATATAACCTTCGGTTTACATCAACTACTGACTGGATTGACAGCTGAATGTAAATTTACTCTGTCCATCAGTTTGTCTCAGTCTTAGTCTAGTTGTAGTGTCAAACAGCCTTTGGGTTACTGTTTCATGTGGCACTTCTACTTCATTCTTCTTTCTTGGTTTCTCCTTTCTTGGTTATTTTTTTTACTATTATATTCCTATTTACATGGTTGTTTTGTCCTTATAAAATCTGATAACATACACTTAGGTTAGGTAACATCTTGTGATGTTACAATATATATAATTTAGATGACCATTTTTATTATTTATATAATTTGGAATTTATTTATGTTTGTCTGTTACTTATCTGACCATCCTCCAAACGACTCCCCTTGTACCACGCACTCTCGATTACTCCTTACATTTCACTTTCTTTCACCGTTTTTTCTTTTAAAAAAAATAACAGTTACTCCAATATAATTAATATTTAAACTTTGTGAATTCACATTTTTACATTTTATTTATTCGGGCGCCCGTAAATTTGTCTGCGGAACTTTGGTGACCGTACGGCACAAGGTTGTAATTTCAACTGGGTTTATTGAAACTGTGCTTAGCTGGCGGGTGAGCGAACTGCCCGCGTCTGTCATCCCTAGATGTTGGTTGGCGACTGCTGTTATACGCCAAGCGCAGACAGACTGCTGGCGTCGATCTGGCGAGTTAGCAAACACTCCCGCATTCCTAAGTGATGTGCGCTGGGCTCGGCTTATGACGTCGTGTAGCGTGACTTCAATTTGTACAAAATAGATCATTCAGCTAAAAATAACTGCCTTTCGCTGTTAAACCATTGACACTGAGTCCAATTCATGTACATTGTTTTTACCCCATACATTTCCAAATAAAACTTTACATTTCCATTATTTCTCGGGAGGGTTTTACCTGTACTATTACAATACCCCCTCAATGAGAGGTTTTATGCTGAAGCATAAAAACTCTCATTGACACTCACATTCTTTCTAAAGGAATCAGTCCAGATATGGCACCATAACCCTCTTTACATTCTACTAAAATTCATGGGTAACTTACCCCCCTGGTCCGGTAACTGTGGCTGCACCTGAATGACCTTACTGGACTTCCCTCTCGAGATCCCAACACCGCAAGGCCAGACAGGCACTTGACGCCCCTGCTCTGACGCGCTGGCCAGCACAGGACCGCCGCCACATCATCACCAGACATTGAAACATGAAATCAAAACATCAAATAATGGCCTTACATAATACCATATCCCCAACTGATCTGGTCCCCCTTGGCTGTGCTTGTTTGCGTTAAGAAGCACTGGTTTTTTTTTTTAACTTCTAACCTACATATATATTTAACATAACATGATACATTTTAAATTTTACTATCAACATTCTGTATGCCTCTCTCTTGTTAATTCTTATCCCAAATTCAAAATATTTCCCTGATTCCCATCAGAATTTAAATAACCACTTCCCATTACACCATCATTACAAATATCTTTCATTACCCAAATCACATCTCAAAATATTTAAATTCATTACTAGAATTCCTCTTAAACACATTTAAATCGACTACATCATCACAAATTATCTACTTATATCTTTTCTCAAACTTTGTTAATCATCTCCATAATACTCTTCAAAACAACACTAAAATCATTTAATTACATCATAAAATCAATTACACATTCTATATTATCAACATAATTCCATTTCATCGGGTTATTTTATCCTGTTTATAATAATCATCAACTTCCTCCTTTACACATCATTTTATAATATCCCCCTCCCCAATGAATCCCTTAACCCCTGATACCCCGCGTTACAAAAGTGTCAGTGACCTCATGGACTTTCACCTATTTTAGTATGACACAAACTCGCATAAATGAAATTTCTCCCTCGTAGCCTGTAACGTAGCCACCACCCTTCCACCCCCGCTGGACTGTAGCGCCCAGTTGCTTCCACAAGAACTGAAGTTTATTAGGGTGTAAACGCTGCTTACACCATTCTTGCTTCGGCGTTATATAAAAATTCGGCATTACTGGTATCCGAGGACACCAGTAATCCTACTAAAATGATTCATATCCCCTTAATACGGTCTATCACCCCATTCAGTGGTAGCCACTGTTCCATAGTTATGTTGATTCCCCTGATTCACACCCTGGTTAATTTCTAAATTACACCAATTTCAAAGGCAACCAACCATGGTCAGTGTACAATAAGTCTGCCCATAACTGGTTGTCAGCCAAAACCACAGTCTGGGCTGGTAAGGCCAGGACCGCCCGAAAGTGGGGAATTGCATTTAAAACATACAATACATGTTTTATATCCCTACACAATTATATACTACTCAATCAGACACTTTATGCTTCTCATAATACAACATAATAAACACTCAAATTGAACATTAACATTATTACATTAAAATAAACATCTCACACTTGAATCTGAATAAATTTACAAACATTTCCTGTAATTTCAACTTTCAATTTAAAGATTCCACTTTTTATATAATTATTTCAAGAGCATTTAACTTCATTTGATTCCATCAAAACTATAAATCGATCACAAAAAATACCATGTACCTCCCAATAACATAACCGCAACACAATACATTATGCATCAATACAAATTTATCTACAATTTTTGTCATATTTTATTGTTTACCACACCTCATTACATAAGTTAGCCAAGTAATTACCATAAACTAAAATATTTAAATGTTCATTCACTATATATCTAACCACCATCGTCTAAAATTAATCTTATTTTACACGAGTATAATGCATTTTTTATTAAGTACATTATATTATCACTATTACTATAACAACCATTCCATTTCTCAAATTGTTCCACTACACCAGAATAATAACCCCCCCGGATTACTCCATATTATTCTATCATAAAATCGGTCTACATCAGTATTTTTGGTTAAGTCTCCTTTGTTGTTTTTGACACAATTAAATAGGTAATCAGTTCATGACTCTCACCTGCTGCTACAACTGTTTCATCGCCAGTTAAGTGCTTATTATCTTCGATATCAAATTCCTCTACTACTGCGGTACTCATTTCTACACAAGGTAAGTTTTTCATATAATCAACTCTCTCACTATTTATTCTCTCTATTAACTCTTTATAATCTCTCCTCAATTTGAACAACTCTATCTTTCTCACTCTCAAAATCGCTTACACTACCCCATCTTACTTTCTCTCGTTCCATGCAGAGGGCACTGCAACATCATAAAAACACCTCCTGGCTCTTCCAGGACCACTACAAAAAATTAACGGACTACTTAGAGACACTTTGTCTCCGATTAAGGGACAGTTGCCCTCCAAAAACACCTGTGAACACCTTCTTTCACAATATAACTGGGGAAATTTTACCCTCTGCCCCATATTTCTACTTGAATTCTCCTCATATTCTCTCTCTAACTTACAAACACTGACTACTACCCCTTCACTACCCCCTACTCCCATTACTCTTGTAACGGTACAGAATTATAGGGTGTTATTTTATTAATTATAAATGGTAATGACAGGGAATCGCCCAGACAAGGTTTCGATTTTAAAGCAGTGTGTGACTTTCGGAACACCCAGTTGCACGTTTGGTCTGTCAGATAGGCCTCATACGCCAAATCCAGGTGCTGTGGAATGTGAAAGAGTGCGCGTCTGCCCGTTCGCACAGAGTAATTGTCACACGTTTTGGCGAGCCAGAGAGCACGAGTTTATAGTAAAATACCTGCGCCAAATGAGATATCACATGGTGCCTGCCCAGCCTATCACGAATCAAGTAGCCACAGCAAGAGGACGTTGGGCCATCTTGAGAAAATTACTTAGCGTCAGTTAGCTAAACCGGCCGGTTTAACGTAACAGGCTCGCGAGCCAAATTTTTAATAAAAGTATTAAAGAAGGTGACTAAAGTGCTAAGAAAATGATATAAAATAATATAAACAGTGAAACATCAACAACTCGGAAGTGCTCAAAATTTTAACAGTGTAAACTTGATTTGGATAAATAAAGGAACAGAAAATGAACTAATTTCAAAACGTCCTTCATGACGACTACAGGAAAGTCAATTTGGTAACATTAATCAAAGAAATATAATAAATTACAAAAGCGCTTTAAACATAAAATGGGGTAAATGAATGAAAGAGAGTGTAATGAATTACTGGGTTGCCTTTATTTAATTTAATTAATCATTTACTTTAATTATAAGGAGTAAGAAATGTTAAATTTTGTTTATCTTGGTTAAATGGGGTCTTTGCCTCAGTGTTGAAATCTGTTTAATTTAAATGCTGGAGAATAGATAAGGAGAATTCATAATTTTATTTGATTCACAAAGGAGAGAATAATAACAAGAATGTTCAATAAAAGTTGATTTATGTAACAGCTGAAAATGAGAGTCGAATTTCTTAGTAACATAAACCCTAAATCACGTTTATAGGTCACGAGTTCACGTGAAGACCCTGGCACTGGGACCCAAGACAAGGTAAGAAGTGTGGAAATGTGTAATGAGTATTTTTTATTAAATATTATTTGGTCATAAATATGTAACTTAACAATGGTGCGCTGGAACAGGGACAGTTTTTACAAATTTAACTTTTGTACAGACCACGTCTACTCGTGAATATAAGGTGATTTAGAGGTTAAAGCAGAGTACGTATAAATTACGTGCAGGTTATGCGATGCTTATACTATATTTAAGTAATACTTATAATATTAATTAATACTGAGTACATGTAAGGTTAATTTGTTTGTAAGATTAAAATCTCATAAATAATATAAAAAATGGATACCAATGAAAGTAGTAACAAGGACGTCAGCTTCACTGACAGCCAGACGGAAAGTCAAATAAATAGTGATGTAAGCGAGACTGAGTCAAAAATAATGGAAGGCGTAACGAATCAATCGACGCCTATTCCAGTTAAAAAAGATGATAGCTATGAAATGCTGAAAATGATACAAACAATGCTAGATACGAAATTCAATGAGCAGAATGTAAAGTTGGATGAACAAAAAAGTGAAATTAAGGAGATAAAGAGTAATTTTAATGATAAGTTTGATGAACAAAATAATAAGTTTGATGCTAAATTTAATGAAGTAAACATTAAAATGAATGATAAATTAAATGAACTAAATAATGAGATGAAGTTGATGAGAGATGAGATAAAACAGCAAAATTTTAATTTTAAGAAGCAAATGAATGAAATTGATACATGTTGTGCTAGTATTAAAGAGCAGATACTAGAATCAGTAAACCATAAGTTTGATGAACAAATTAGTGAAATCACAGAAAATCTTGAAAGTAAAATAAATGATGTAAACGAACAAATGACAGATCAAATTAAAATTCAAGTTAAAGAACAGTGTGTAGAGATAGAAACTAAGTGTATTAATAAGATTAGTGAAAATAATGATGACAAAAAATAAGATAGTGGAGATAGAAAATGTATGTAAACAATCTATGCAAGAGAGTGTGGGGGTTATGAATAAACATAACCTTCGATACGAAAATATGTATGATAACAAATTAAGAGTAATTGAACAAGACATAGTAGAAATTAAAGATGAATTACATGTGGTAGTGAGCCAAAATTTAAATAATGTTGCGGAGCGAATATTGTATACTCGCGAAGCAAAAGATGGTATTGAACTTGAACAGTTTTGTTGTGACAACCGGAGAGTACACCCGATGCAGTTCCTGAGTAGGGTAAGGGAATTTAACCGGTTTAATAGCAGTAGTTGGGAGGTGAAATTATTAAAGATTTTAAAATGTTTTAAGGGCAGTTCTGAAATATGGGCTGAAGTACATAGAACAGAGTGGGGTAGTTATGAGAAGTTCGAGGCAGCGTTCCGAAATAAATATTGGTCTGAAGAGGACCAGGAAATATTACGTAGTAGAATCATGGGAACAAGGAATTTTGGGGGAATCAACAACATAACCATGTACGTAATGAGGCGAAATACTTAGAACCGCCGTTGCCGTTTCGGTCGTTTGTTAGACATGTTAGTAAACACCTGCCCAGGGAGGTACAAATTACATTAATGACGAGAGAGGTAGCAGATATAAATGAACTGGAAAATATGTTAGATGTATTTCAAAACATTAGGGACCATGAAATAGGTAGGCGTCCTAACCAATCAGGTACGAATAATAGAGGTAATTATATGCCACAAAGAGGGTCACAACAGGGAAATGCGTACGTTAAACAAGAAAATCATAGTCGAGACGGGGGTTGGAAATGTGTGGGATGCTCGGGAGAGAACTATGCTATCAGGAATTTTTGTTACAGGTGCAAGAAACCAAGGCCGGAACAGTGGGGTGGAACTACGTCGTCGCAGAACAATATACCACAGTTGGCAGGAGATGACCGCGGGGGAGTAGCAAGGAGTTGGGGAAATAACAACCGGAACGAGAGGGGAAATATGCAGGGCAGTACCACCGACAGAATGGAAAACTGAGGCTGACAATGGAAGCAAGGACCACACCGTTGTCCACAGATAACGACAGGGTCCAGGTAACGGACGAATATCATAACAATGTAATACAAATGGATATGACGAAGGAGTTGTTGGAGGAAGATGACGCGGGAATTATGGAAACAAAAACCGGATTGACGGAGGCAATCGTCAACATAGAAGGTAAGAATTTTAAAACATTAATAGATACAGGAAGTGAGATATCAGTAGTTTCAGAAAATGTAATGGGAGAATTACAAGAAATAAATAAAAATATTCCATCATTACCAGTTGCGGGCATAACAGTAGTGGGGGTAACCGGAGTACAGAGTAAAAGGGTTACTAGACAAGTACAATTGAATATATTCATTAATAAAACTGAATTTGAAAATACTTTTCTAGTAGTTAAGGGACTGAGTTTAGATGTAATCTTAGGAAATGATTTTTTGGAGAGAAATAAACGAATAGTAGAATTTAATAATGGGAGTGAACCAGTCAGGGTTAATTTTAAGAGGGTGCTAGAGGAGATTAAAGTTACGGGAGTAAAAATAATACAGAAGCAGGTAGGCGATGGAGACATAGAAACAAGAGTGAATATATGTCGAGAGAGTGAGATTGTAGAGAATGATGAGGGAGAGATGCATGTGAGTGATGAGAGAGTATGGGAAAATAGGGCGGATACATTTTTTAATGAGGGTGGAGTTGTAGGGAGTCCACAACGACAGGAGTTGTGGGCAGTTGTGCAACATTTTAGAGAGGTGTTTGCGGAGTTGCCTGGAAAAGCCAGGAACTATGTGTGCGAGTTGAAGGTTCGGGAACACTCACCCTACATGCAGAGAAGTTATCCAGTACCATTTTCAAAGAGGAGAGCAGTGCAAGAGGAGTTGGATAGAATGATGGAGGGAGACATTATTGAGAGATCAATATCGCCGTACTCAAATCCATTGGTAGTGGTAATAAAGAAAGATGGAAAGGTAAGATTATGTTTAGATGCTAGGAAAATTAATCAAATTATAATACCTGACCGGGAGTCACCGGAACCCATAAATGAGATTTTTCAGAAATTCAGCGGAGTCAAATACATGACACCTTTGGATTTGACAGCAGGATACTGGCAAGTTCCGTTAGCAGCAGAGAGTCGAAGGTATACTGCATTTCTCTTCAATGGTAAGAACTATCAGTTTAAGCGTTTGCCATTTGGACTTAACACTAGTGTAGCAAGTTTTATAAAATGTTTAGATAGGATATTACAACCTAAGGACTTACATTTTTTAACCGTATATGTTGATGACTTATTAATAGCATCAAGAACATTTTCAGAACATTTAGAACATCTTGAATATGTGTTAGATAAATTATAAAATGGGGGTCTAATGGTTAATTGGGAGAAGTCTAAGTTTCTGCAAACTGAAATACACTTTTTAGGTTTTATTATTACTCCAGAGGGAATTCTAGCTAACCCTGATAAAGTAGTAGCTATTATGCGCTTTCCAGAACTGAAGAATATTAAGCAGCTACAAAGTTTTTTGGGTCTGTGTAACTTTTATAGAAAATTTCAGAAAAACTACGCACAGACGACAACAAGACCTAAGTGCCGTTCTACAGAAGAATGAACAGTGGAATTGGGGAGAGAAGGAAAGGGACGCATTCGAGGAGATAAAGAAAAAATTTTCAAATATGATAATGATGAATCACCCTGATTTCTTGAAAACTTTCTATTTGCAGACTGACGCCAGTAACGTCGCCCTGGGAGCGGAATTATACCAGGAAGATAGCGACGGGGAACATCAGACGATAGCCTTCACCAGCAGATCCCTTTTGGCGGCCGAGCGGAATTACACAACTACGGAAAAGGAGTTGCTCAGTATTGTGTTCGCGGTGGGAAAGTTCCGCACATACATCTTGGGGAACAGGACAGTCATCAGAACGGACCACAAAGCGCTGTCGTTTCTAAACACATGCAGGTTAACACATAGCTATCTAACCAGGTGGGTACTAACATTACAGGAGTATAATTTTTCATGGGAGTATATTAAGGGAACAGACAATAAAGTACCAGACACTCTTTCCAGGGTAGATGTCATAGATAATAAAACAGGGAGGGATCTTAAGGAGATAGAGATTTTTCGCTTAACAAAGGAAGATAGAATTTTTGGTGAGGAGTTAAGGGTCATTAAGAACATGCAAAGATCAGAAAATAAATCGGGTAAAATAATTGCTAGTCTAGAAGCAGATATAGATGGGTCTGAAAATAATACACATTTTCAAATATATCAGGGAATTCTGTTCAAGAAAGTAGAGGGGGTGAGCATGATTGGAGGTTGGTTGTACCAGAAGAGTTGATAGATAAAATTATTTGGGATTGTCATATAAGGTATGGGCATTTTGGGGCAAAAAAGTGTGCCTATGTTTTAAAGGAGTCTTGTGGTTTTAAGAATATGGAGAGGCGAGTTAGAAGATTGTTACGGGTATGTGATTTGTGTCAGAGGTCTAAGGTAGAAGGGGAGTTGAATTATGTTAAAGTGGAGAGACCATTTGATTTAGTGGCTGTAGATTTATATGGGCCATTGCCCAAGGGTAGGGGTGGAGTAATGTATGTTTTTGTTGTTTTGGACACTTTTTCTAAGTTTGTTAGGCTGTATAGTGTGAAGAGAGTAATGAGCAGGGTGCTGAGCGAAAAGATAACCAAGGATTACATGATAAATATAGGTAAACCGAAGATAATTTTATCCGATCACGGACCCCAATTCATCAGCGGTAGGTGAAGACAGACTCTTGGATGGGAAGGCATCATACCCAAGCATACGGCAGTATACCATCCACAGTCCAACCAGGCAGAACGGGTGATGAGAGAGATTGGTAGGATATTTCGGGCATATTGTCACGCCAAGCATAGTGAATGGCCATTGTACGTGAAGAAAGTAGAAGAATGGTTGAATAGTACCACCCACGAATCCACCGGGTTTACGCCGTATGAATTAATAAAGGGAACACGGCCACCTAGAATATTGGAACACCTTTTTGAGTATCCACTGGAAGATCAGACCATCGACAGGAATGTGAAGATCCAACTAGCAAATGAGAGTTTACTCACCAAAGGGGAAAGGAGAAAGCAGAGACATGATGAAAAAGGTAAGTGGACTAAATATGAGGTAGGACAATTAGTATTGGTAAGGAGACACAATTTGTCTAGCGCACAAGATAAAGAAATAAAGAATTTTTTTTCTGTTATACGAGGGACCCTATGAAATAATGAGGTAAAGATGAATAATGCTTACGTATTGCGAAACCAAGCAACGCAGGAGATAGTGGGTACACAGAACGCTACGAATTTGAAGTTATATTGGTCACAATAAGTAATTGAATTATAATATATTTTTTTTTGTTTTCAGAAGGGATTCTTTCCCATTTTCGGGCGGTCACAGACTTACTAACCCTGACCATGGGTTTTGGCTGTATGGAGGCGGACCATGGTTGGCGGTAACTTCCCTTTGGCGGTGAAAATGACGATGGTCCGGCTTCACAAAATTGGTACTAAGTAGAAATTTAATTTTGTTTTAGAACGGGGAGGGGGACCCCTAAGGTTCATGGATGAAAATTATTGTAAGTAGTGCATAAGTTGGCACGGCCCCACGAACCAACGGTTGCCTGATTTTGGGCAACCTTCAAAAATAAACAGGTGGGATTTGCGATCCGGTATCCCATCCTAAACAGAATGATGGTATAATATAAAAGTTGTTGTTGGGAATCGATTCGCAAATTACAAATTTTCAGTATATTTTAGCAAAAAACATGGCTTATAGAGATGGGGTCGGAGATGGTCAGACCCCATACGAGAATGAATATGAGCTAAAAGCACGTTTGGCAGCATTGAAGGAATTGTACAAAGAGGCTCTAAAAATGGCCTTTGTTATTAAATGATGGAGTAAATGTAGTGTGTGAATTATATTTTGTATAAATAGGAATAGATTATGGTTTAGGAAATCAAGTAAATATTTTGGTGTACTCACTATTTTCTATGTTCATTGAAATCACAATGAAGAACGTAAGAAAAAAAATGAATGTGGCTATAACCCATTATACGTACTATGAGGTTATATAATGAGATTTGTGAAATTTTTTTAATTTAAATATATAACATACGTAGGGGGACCTAAAAGTAACGAGAATTTTTCTCTGGCAGTTGGTAGAACGCTAGTTCCGACTTGTCCCGCTAGGTGCCTTCACTAGACACCATTTTGTATCAGTTGCCCTAGCGGCATTGTTGTGGAAACATTAGCGCGGTCAGTGTGACTATTTTTTGTAAGCGCTGTTTCACGTTTTCGGCGATTTTTAAATTAATTTAATGGCAGACATTAAATACCCACGTGATAACATCAGGTTCTGTTTCCTGTTAGGGAAATCAGCAGCAGAAACTGTCGCAATGCTTCGGACGGCTTATGGGGAGGAAGCTTTGAGCCAGGCAAGGATTTTGAGCCGACAAGAAAGCACACGCGGAACGAATTTTGCTGCAACACGTTTCATCTTCAGATCTTCAGTCAAAATTCGTTGGCATGAACTCCAGGATATTCCAGTCATTTCCTCCAATTCATCGATTGTTCTACGACGATCAAACATGATCGCAACACAGATTTTTTCAATGTTTTCGTCCGTTTTGGAAGTCGAGGGACGTCCCGGTCGTGGTTCATCTTCAATTGACATTCTGGCCACTTTTAAAACGAGAAAACCACTCGTAAATCCTTGCCTGGCTCAAAGCTTCCTCCCCATAAGCCGTCCGAAGCATTGCGAGTTTCTGCTGCTGATTTCCCTAACAGGAAACAGAACCTGATGTTAGCACGTTGGTATTTAATGTCTCCCATTAAAAAAATCGCCGAAAACGTGAAACAGCGCTTACAAAAAATAGTCACACTGACCGCGCTAATGTTTCCACAACAATGCTGCTAGGGCAACTGACACAAAATGGTGTCTAGTGAAGGCACCTAGCGGGAGAAGTCGGAACTAGCGTTCTACCAAGTGCCAGAGAAAAATTCTCGTTACTTTTGGGTCCCCCCTCGTATATATTATTTACTTGTGATTCCCCACTTTCGGGTGGTCACGGCGTCACCGAACCCTGACCGTGGATTTGGATTATTGGTAGCAAGTGTGGTTAGGCAGATTGTATCCTAGCCATACTTATTATTTTCAAAATTGGTGAATTTAGAAATCAAATGGGGAGGGTAACTCAGGGGAATCACCATAACTATGGAACAGTGGCTATCATCGAAGGGGGTGGTAGTGCCGTGTTAAGGGCATATAAGTAAATTTTAGTAGGATTACTGGTGTCCTCGGACGTCAGTAATGCCGAATTTTTTATAACGCTGAAACAAGGACGGTGTAGGCAGCGTCTATACCTTAATTAAACGTCAGTTCTTGCGGATGCAAATGAACGCTACAGTCCACCATCAGGAAATAATAGTGTGTGTGGAAAAGGAGCTGGCCGTTACAAGCCAGGGGCACAGATAACGCATCTGTGCACAAGGTAAATGCTTGATCCGGTTTACCCGGCAGGTGATTTACCTAATTGTAACTGGGTTAAAGGGGGGGTATAATAAAAATGATGAGGTAGAAGGAGAAGTAACTGAGAAATCAGTGAGGATGAATGACCATAACAGTGGTAAGGTCAAGTTTACTTTGCTCTAAATAGAGAGTTTGTTATTGATGACCCAATTACTGTTCTGTAATGGTTACTATGTGCTTTGTAATTCAATGATTAGTGATGAACATTCACTTATGAGAATAAATGATTTTAAATACTAGACTCAATGTTGTAATGATTTTATAATCAACAAGGACATTTTGTGACTTAAATTAGATAATTTTGTGTATTTGTGTTACTTGTATTCAATGTGCCTAGAGTAAGGTCGTTCACCTGGTAATCAGACATCAGCTGATGACTGGTGTTAAATGTATAGTATATTTCAGGTAATTAATTCATAGGTTCTTTTTATTAATTAATTTAATTTATTAATTTGGTTTCTTTTTACTTGTTTTTACTTGTTTTGTTGTTACTTGTTGTTTTTTATTTGTTTGGTTTTTTGTGATGGCAAAAAAAATCGTGTCTGAGATTATTGCAGAATATGATTGTACTACACTCAAAACATGAAAAAATATCGGTATGGAGAACCATACATGACTTCCATATTCTAAGATTTATATTTAAAATCATTTTCGAAATGAAATATTACCATAGAAACTACTTCTTTCTACTTACTGCTTCAGCCTTAACCACAGTACTGTGGTCACTAACGTATACCACCTCACGTTATCGCACTCGATTTTCACTGATGATGGAAGTCGATGGCATTGCCGAAACGTCTGGTTTTGTAGAAAACATTGGACTACGGCCAAATATCCCAGGAAGGAATTTTAACAAAAACTACTTCTTTGTTGCCGATAACATTGTACATATATATATATATATATATATATATATATAAAATATGCATAAAATTAATGGCTTGTATAAGTTAATGATTGATCTCCATTAAGTAGTGCTCAAGTTTCCAAAGTTTTAATATTATGATGTCCGTAATTAAAACATCAGAGCAGGTTTAGTGTGAATGAGGGTACACTGTGGACAAAAATTTTCAACATTTCCTATTGAGCGTTGCTTAGAGTAAAGCTGCGAATCTACAGTGTATGTTTCACAGAACAAACACGCGAAAAAGAAGGAGCGCTCCGAAGTCACTCATGGACCCTCAGCATCTTGCAGAGGGTTCATTTCCTAAAGACGAAAAGTCTGTCTATGAATCGTTCCTCTGTAAACACGTGCAGTTACACTGCCCAGCGATCCACAGAAAGCAAATTGATGTCCATTTTTTCGGCTTGCACGCGTTATGTTGGTGTGGGTTTCGGCACTTTCCATTTAAAAAGCGTGCAAATGTAAGAAAATAAACATGAGTGAGGCCAGAAATAACGTGAATTGTGTGTGTGTGTGTGTGTGTGTGTGTGTTACTTGCCTTTTTATTGCTGTAGGCATAATAATAAAATGGAAATGGAAACATTACATAACTGAGATATGCTTACCTGCCACGAACGATATATTATTTTATACATGGAGGAGTTCAGTGACATACACACGTACAGAAGAATTATATATATAAAGATACTAACTCATACATAATTTACATTAAAATGAAAAAATTATAATTTTATTCCCTGGCAACAAAATTATTTTATTTTTAACAATTACCATTGTTTGAAAAAGTTTAAATGAATTTTCAAGTACTTTACTGTTGTTAAAAGGTAAAAGCTTGCAGGTAAACTACCCCTTCCCCTTAACCGATCTTCACCAAAATCGAAAGTCCTTGAGATCTCTACAATTCAGGGATGTATGCAAAAATTATTTGATTCTGTTTGAATTTGCGGCTGTTATCGTTTGCCATATAAAATACGCTTGATAAAAAAACGTTGCAGGTAAACTACCCCTTCCCCTTAACCAATCTTCACCAAAAACAATAGGTCTCGAGTACTCTACAAATCAGGGCTGTATGCAAAACATTATTTGATTCTGTTTGAATTTGCGGCTGTTATCGTTTGCCATAGGAAATACCTTTGTTAAAAAAAACGTTGCAGGTAAACTACCCCTTTCCCTTAACCGATCTTCACCGAAAACAATAGGTCTTGAGAACTCTACAATTTAGGGCGGTATGCAAATAATCTTTTGGTTCTGTTTGAATTTGCGGCTGTTATCGTTTGCCATAGGAAATACCCTTGTTAAAACATAAAACGTTACAGGTAAACTACCCCTTTCCCTTAACCGATCTTCACCAAAAACAATAGGTCTTGAGAACTCTACAATTCAGAGCTGTATGCGAAACATTATTTGATTCTGTTTGAATTTGCGGATGTTATCGTTTGCCAAAAAAAAAAAATTCCCTTGATAAAAAAAAATATCAGTATGGAGAACCATACATGCCTTCCATATTCTAAGATTTATTTTTAAAATCATTTTCGAAATGAAATATTACCATAGAAACTACTTCTTTCTACTTACTGCTTCAGCCTTAACCACAGTACTGTGGTCACTAACATATACCACCTCACGTTATCGCACTCGATTTTCACTGATGATGGAAGTCAATGGCATTGCCGAAACGTCTGTTTTTGTAGAAAACATTGGACTACGGCCAAATATCCCGGGAAGGAATTTTAACAAAAACTACTTCTTTTTATGCCGATAACGTTGTACACATATATATAAAAAATATGCATAAAATTAATGGCTTGTATAAGTTAATGATTGATCTCCATTAAGTAGTGCTCAAGTTTCCAAAGTTTTAATATTATGATGTCCGTAATTAAAACATCAGAGCAGGTTTAGTGTGTATGAGGGTTCACCGTGGACAAAAATTTTCAACATTTCCTATTGAGCGTTGCTTAGAATAAATCTGCGATCTACAGTGTATATTTCACAGAACAAACACACGGAAAAGAAGGAGCGCTCCGAAGTCACTCATGGACCCTCAGCATCTTGCAGAGGGTTCATTCCCTAAAGACGAAAAGTCTGTCTATGAATCGTTCCTCTGTAAACACGTGCAGCTACACTGCCCAGCGATCCACAGGAAGCAAATCGCTATCCACGCTGGACACTTTTTCGGCTTGCATGCGTTATGTTGGTATGGGTTCGGCACTTTCCATTTAAAAACCGTGCAAATGTAAGAAAATAAAAATGAATGAGGCCAGAAATAACGCGAATTGTGTGTGTGTGTCTTCCCTGCCTTTTTATTGCGGTAGTGATAATAATAAAATGGAAACGTAAACAGTATATAACTGAGATATGCTTGCCTCCCACGCACGATATATTTTCTCTTATACATGACTAGCAGAATACCCGTGCTTCGCTACGGAGTTTCACGTTGTACGTAATGAAAATGTTAGTTTAATTAAAGTAGGCTTCTTAAAAATAAATAGCTGTTGCCCACAACTTCGTTCGCGTGGTCTTCAATTTAATGCGATAATATATTTAGAACAGAATCTATTCTATTGGGTTGCCATAGTAACCAGATCTAATAGTTTTTTAAGACTGCAAAGGACCCCCCAGAGGATCGTATCGAAAAAACACCTGTCCTATGTTGGTTCTCCCGTTGCGTAAAATATTTGTGCCAAGTTTGGTTGAAATCGGTCCAATGGTTTAGGTGGAGACCCCAAAGGATCGTATCGAAAAAAACACTTGTCCTATGTTGGTTCTCCCTTTGCGTAAAATATTTGTGCCAAGTTTGGTTGAAATCGGTCCAGTGGTTTAGGAGGCGATGTGGAAGACCCCAAAGAACCCCCAAAAGGATCCCATCGAAAAAACACCTATCCTATGTTGGTTCTCCCGTTGCGTAAAATATTTGTGCCAAGTTTGGTTGAAATCGGTACAGTGGTTTAGGAGGAGATGTGGAAGAAACCTTCGCAGACGTGCGCACAACAACTCACCAAAGTTTCATCGCAATCGGATGAATGGTATAGGAACGCATACGGGACAAACAAAGAAACATTCATTTTTATATATAAGATGTAAACTATACCACTTACTTGACATAAACCGTGATAGCTAAGCTAATGTACAACATATATGTATTAATTATACACATAAATGTTCCTCGATAGACACTCTATCTATTGGCGAAAACTTGAATAAAATCCGTTCAGTACTTCCTGAGATTAGCGATTTCAAACACAGAGAGAAAACGGACCGACTTTACTTTATACTATGTACAGATTTACATTAAAATGAAAAAATTATAATTTTATTGCCTGGCAACAAAATTATTTTATTTTTAACAATTACCATTGTTTGAAAAAGTTTAAATGAATTTTCAAGTACTTTACTCTTGTTAAAACGTAAAAGGTTGCAGGTAAACTACCCCTTCCCCTTAACCGATCTTCACCAAAATCAAAATGCCTTGAGGCCTCTACAATTCAGTGACGTATGCAAAAAATTATTTGATTCTGTTTGAATTTGCGGCAGTTATCGTTTGCCATAGAAAATACGCTTGATAAAAAACGTTGCAGGTAAACTACCACTTCCCCTCAACCGATCTTCACCAAAAACAATAGGTCTTGAGTACTCTACAAATCACGGCTGTATGCAAAAAATTATTTGATTCTGTTTGAATTTCCGGCTGTTATGGTTTGCCATAGAAAATACTCTTGATAAAAAAACGCTGCAGGTAAACTACCCCTTTCCCTTAACCGATCTTCACGAAAAACAATAGGTCTTGAGAACTCTGCAATTTAGGGCTGTATGCAAATAATCTTTTGATTCTGTTTGAATTTGCGGCTGTTATCGTTTGCCATAGGAAATACCCTTGTTAAAACATAAAACGTTACAGGTAAACTACCCCTTTCCCTTAACCGATCTTCACCAAAAACAATAGGTCTTGAGTACTCTACAATTCAGGGCTGTATGCGAAACATTATTTGATTCGGTTTGAATTTGCGGCTGTTATCGTATGCCAAAAAAAAAAAAAATTCCCTTGATAAAAAAAAACCGTTGCAGGTAAACTACCCCTTTCCCTCAACCGATCTTCACCAAAAACAATAGGTCGTGAGTACTCTACAAATCAGGGCTGTATGCAAAAAATTATTTGATTCTGTTTGAATTTGCGGCAGTTATCGTTTGCCATAGAAAAAAATCTACAAAGACAGACAGGCACATAGACAGACACACACACAGACACTTTTCGGAAAACGACTTTTTTTCATGTTTTGAGTGTAGTACAATCAGAATCTGCAATAATCTCGAACACGATTTTTTTTGCCATCACCATACTTCCATTTCCTTAAGGAATATGGAAGTAAAACCGTTGCAGATAAACTACCCCTTTCCCTCAACCGATCTTCACCAAAAACAATAGGTCGTGAGTACTCTACAAATCAGGGCTGTATGCAAAAAATTATTTGATTCTGTTTGAATTTGCGGATGTTATCGTTTGCCATAGAAAAATATCGGTATGGAGAACCATACATGACTTCCATATTCTAAGATTTATATTTAAAATCATTTTCAGCCAAACAGCCAGGCTGTGTCTTACCTGCCTTTTTATTGCTGTATTAAATGAAAAATATTATATTACATTAAAATGAAAAAATTATAAT
The DNA here is from genome assembly GCA_034769895.1 of Magicicada septendecula. Classification (NCBI taxonomy): domain Eukaryota; kingdom Metazoa; phylum Arthropoda; class Insecta; order Hemiptera; family Cicadidae; genus Magicicada; species Magicicada septendecula. The sequence continues at coordinate 508,545,546 of CM068369.1, read as the reverse complement.
TTTATTGCCTGGCAACAAAATTATTTTATTTTTAACAATTACCATTGTTTCAAAAAGTTTAAATAAATTTTCAAGTACTTTACTCTTGTTAAAACGTAAAAGGTTGCAGGTAAACTACCCCTTCCCCTTAACCGATCTTCACCAAAATCGAAAGTCTTTGAGACCTCTACAATTCAGGGAAGTATGCAAAAAATTATTTGATTCTGTTTGAATTTGCGGCTGTTATCGTTTGCCATAGAAAATACGCTTGATAAAAAAACGTTGCAGGTAAACTACCCCTTCCTCTTAACCGATCTTCACCAAAGTCTTGATTATTCTACAAATCAGGGCTTTATGCAAAACATTATTTGATTCTGTTTGAATTTGCGGCTGTTATCGTTTGCCAAACAAAATTACCCTTGCTAAAAAAAAACCGTTGCAGGTAAACTACCCCTCTCCCTCAACCGATCTTCACCAAAAACTATAGGTCTTGAGAACTCTACAATTTAGGGCTGTATGCAAATAATCTTTTGATTCTGTTTGAATTTGCGGCTGTTATCGTTTGCCATAAGAAATACCCTTGTTAAAACATAAAACGTTACAGGTAAACTACCCCTTTCCCTTAACCGATCTTCACCAAAAACAAGAGGTCTTGAGTACTCTACAAATCAGGGCTGCATGCAAAACATTATTTGATTCTGTTTGAATTTGCGGCTGTTATCGTTTGCCATAGAAAATACCCTTGTTAAAAAAACGTTGCAGGTAAACTACCCCTTTCCCTCAACCGAACTTCACCAAAAACAATACGTCTTGAGAACTCTACAATTTAGGGCTGTATGCAAATAATCTTTTGATTCTGTTTGAATTTGCGGCTGTTATCGTTTGCCATAGGAAATACCCTTGTTAAAACATAAAACGTTACAGGTAAACTACCCCTTTCCCTTAACCGATCTTCACCAAAATCAACAGATCTTGAGAACTCTACAATTCAGGGCTGTATGCGAAACATTATTTGATTCTGTTTGAATTTGCGGCTGTTATCGTTTGCCAAACAAACAAAATTACCCTTGCTAAAAAAAAACCGTTGCAGGTAAACTACCCCTTTCCATCAACCGATCTTCACCAAAAACAATAGGTGGCGAGTACTCTGCAAATCAGGGCTGTATGCAAAAAATTATTTGATTCTGTTTGAATTTGCGGCAGTTATCGTTTGCCATAGAAAAAAATTTACAGACAGACAGACACACAGACACACACACAGACACTTTTCGGAAAACGACTTTTTTTCATGTTTTGAGTGTAGTAGAATCAGAATCTGCAATAATCTCGAACACGATTTTTTTTGCCATCACCATACTTCCATTCCTTAAGGAATATGGAAGTAATATCGGTATGGAGAACCATACATGACTTCCATATTCTAAGATTTATATTTAAAATCATTTTCAGCCAAACAGCCAGGCTGTGTTTTACCTGCCATTTTATTGCTGTATTAAATGAAAAATATTATATTACATTAAAATGAAAAAATTATAATTTTATTGCTTGGCAACAAAATTATTTTATTTTTAACAATTACCATTGTTTCAAAAAGTTTAAATAAATTTTCAAGTACTTTACTCTTGTTAAAACGTAAAAGGTTGCAGGTAAACTACCCCTTCCCCTTAACCGATCTTCACCAAAATCGAAAGTCTTTGAGACCTCTACAATTCAGGGAAGTATGCAAAAAATTATTTGATTCTGTTTGAATTTGCGGCTGTTATCGTTTGCCATAGAAAATACGCTTGATAAAAAAACGTTGCAGGTAAACTACCCCTTCCCCTTAACCGATCTTCACCAAAATCGAAAGACATTGAGACCTCTACAATTCAGGGAAGTATGCAAACAATTATTTGATTCTGTTTGAATTTGCGGCTGTTATCGTTTGCCATAGAAAATACGCTTGATAAAAAAACGTTGCAGGTAAACTACCCCTTCCCCTTAACCGATCTTCACCAAGAACAATAGTTCTTGAGTACTCTACAAATCAGGGCTGTATGCAAAACATTATTTGATTCTGTTTGAATTTGCGGCTGTTATCGTTTGCCATAGAAAATACCCTTGTTAAAAAAACGTTGCAGGTAAACTACCCCTTTCCCTCAACCGAACTTCACCAAAAACAAAAGGTCTTGAGAACTCTACAATTTAGGGCTGTATGCAAATAATCTTTTGATTCTGGTTGAATTTGCGGCTGTTATCGTTTGCCATAGGAAATACCCTTGTTAAAACATAAAACGTTACTGGTAAACTACCCCTTTCCCTTAACCGACCTTCACCAAAATCAACAGATCTTGAGAACTCTACAATTCAGGGCTGTATGCGAAACATTATTTGATTCTGTTTGAATTTGCGGCTGTTATCATTTGCCAAACAAAATTACCCTTGCTAAAAAAAAACCGTTGCAGGTAAACTACCCCTCTCCCTCAACCGATCTTCACCAAAAACAATAGGTCGCGAGTACTCTGCAAATCAGGGCTGCATGCAAGAAATTATTTGATTCTGTTTGAATTTGCGGCAGTTATCGTTTGCCATAGAAAATACGCTTGATAAAAAATGTTGCAGGTAAACTACCCCTTCCCCTCAACCGATCTACACCAAAAACAATAGGTCTTGAGTACTCTGCAAATCAGGGCTGTATGCAGAAAATTATTTGATTCTATTTGAATTTGCGGCTGTTATCGTGTGCCATAGAAAATACCCTTGTTAAAAAAACCTTGTAGGTAAACTACCCCTTTCCCTTAACCGATCTTCACCAAAAACAAAAGGTCTTGAGAACTCTACAATTTAGGGCTGTATGCAAATAATCTTTTGATTCTGTTTGAATTTGCGGCGTTATCGTTTGCCATAGGAAATACCCTTGTTAAAACATAAAACGTTACAGGTAAACTACCCCTTTCCCTTAACCGATCTTCACCAAAAACAATAGGTCTTGAGAACTCTACAATTCAGGGCTGTATGCGAAACATTATTTGATTCTGTTTGAATTTGCGGCTGTTATCGTTTGCCAAAAAAAAAAATTTTCCCTTGATAAAAAAAAACCGTTGCAGGTAAACTACCCCTTTCCCTCAACCGATCTTCACCAAAAACAATAGGTCGCGAGTCCTCTATAGACCAGGGCTGTATGCAAAAAATTATTTGATTCTGTTTGAATTTGCGGCAGTTATCGTTTGCCATAGAAAAAAAATCTACACACACACACACACACACACACACACACACACACACACACACACACACACACACACACACACACACACACACACACACACACACACACACACACACACACACACACTTTTCGGAAAACGACTTTTTTTCATGTTTTGAGTGTAGTACAATCAGAATCTGCAATAATCTCGAACACGATTTTTTTTGCCATCACCATACTTCCATTCCTTAAGGAATATGGAAGTAAAAAACGTTGCAGGTAAACTACCCCTTCCCCTTAACCGATCTTCACCAAAATCGAAAGTCATTGAGACCTCTACAATTCAGGGAAGTATGCACAAAATTATTTGATTTTGTTTGAATTTGCGGCTGTTATCGTTTGCCATAGAAAATACGCTTGATAAAAAAACGTTGCAGGTAAACTACCCCTTCCCCTTAACCGATCTTCACCAAAAACAACAGGTCTTGAGTACTCTACAATTCAGGACTGTATGCAAAACATTATTTGATTCTGTTTGAATTTGCGGCTGTTATCGTTTGCCATAGAAAATACCCTTGTTAAAAAAACGTTGCAGGTAAACTACCCCTTTCCCTCAACCGAACTTCACCAAAAACAATAGGTCTTGAGAACTCTACAATTTAGGGCTGTATGCAAATAATCTTTTGATTCTGTTTGAATTTGCGGCTGTTATCGTTTGCCATAGGAAATACCCTTGTTAAAACATAAAACGTTACAGGTAAACTACCCTTTTCCCTTAACCGACCTTCACCAAAATCAACAGATCTTGAGACCTCTACAATTCAGGGCTGTATGCGAAACATTATTTGATTCTGTTTGAATTTGCGGCTGTTATCATTTGCCAAACAAACAAAATTACCCTTGCTAAAAAAAAACCGTTGCAGGTAAACTACCCCTTTCCCTCAACCGATCTTCACCAAAAACAATAGGTCGCGAGTACTCTGCAAATCAGGGCTGCATGCAAAAAATTATTTGATTCTGTTTGAATTTGCGGCAGTTATCGTTTGCCATAGAAAAAAAATCTACAGACAGACAGACAGACACAGACACTTTTCGGAAAACGACTTTTTTTCATGTTTTGAGTGTAGTAGAATCAGAATCTGCAATAATCTCGAACACGATTTTTTTTGCCATCACCATACTTCCATTCCTTAAGGAATATGGAAGTAAATATCGGTATGGAGAACCATACATGACTTCCATATTCTAAGATTTATATTTAAATCTTAATATCGCCTGCCAAGCGCGATATATTTTCTCTTATACATGATTTACATTAAAATGAAAAAATTTTAATTTTATTGCTTGGCAATAAACCAACCATTGTTTGAAAAAGTTTAAATAAATTTTCAAGTACTTTACTCTTGTTAAAACGTAAAAGGTTGCAGGTAAACTACCCCTTCCCCTTAACCGATCTTCACCAAAATCGAAAGTCCTTGAGACCTCTACAATTGAGGGACGTATGCAAAAAATTATTTGATTCTGTTTGAATTTGCGGCTGTTATCGTTTGCCATAGAAAATACGCTTGATAAAAAAACGTTGCAGGTAAACTACCCCTTCCCCTTAACCGATCTTCACCAAAAACAATAGGTCTTGAGTACTCTACAAATCAGGACTGTATGCAATACTTTATTTGATTCTGTTTGAATGTGCGGCTGTTATCGTTTGCCATAGAAAATACCCTTGTTAAAAAAACGTTGCAGGTAAACTACCCCTTCCCCTTAACCGATCTTCACCAAAATCGAAAGTCATTGAGACCTCTACAATTCAGGGAAGTATGCAAAAAATTATTTGATTCTGTTTGAATTTGCGGCTGTTATGGTTTGCCATAGAAAATACGCTTGATAAAAAAACGTTGCAGGTAAACTACCCCTTCCCCTTAACCGATCTTCACCAAAAACAATAGGTCTTGAGTACTCTACAAATCAGGGCTGTATGCAAAACATTATTTGATACTGTTTAAATTTGCGGCTGTTATCGTTTGCCATAGAAAATACCCTTGTTAAAAAAACGTTGCAGGTAAACTACCCCTTTCCCTCAACCGATCTTCACCAAAAACAATAGGTCTTGAGAACTCTACAATTTAGGGCTGTATGCAAATAATCTTTTGATTCTGTTTGAATTTGCGGCTGTTATCGTTTGCCATAGGAAATACCCTTGTTAAAACATAAAACGTTACAGGTAAACTACCCCTTTCCCTTAACCGATCTTCACCAAAAACAATAGGTCTTGAGTACTCTACAAATCAGGGCTGTATGCAAAACATTATTTGATTCTGTTTGAATTTGCGGCTGTTATCGTTTGCCAAACAAACAAAATTACCCTTGCTAAAAAAAAACCGTTGCAGGTAAACTACCCCTTTCCCTCAACCGATCTTCACCAAAAACAATAGGTCGCGAGTACTCTGCAAATCAGGGCTGCATGCAAAAAATTATTTGATTCTGTTTGAATTTGCGGCAGTTATCGTTTGCCATAGAAAAAAATCTACAGACAGACACACAGATAGACAGACAGACAGACAGACACACAGACACTTTTCGGAAAACGACTTTTTTTCATGTTTTGAGTGTAGTAGAATCAGAATCTGCAATAATCTCGAACACGATTTTTTTTGCCATCACCATACTTCCATTCCTTAAGGAATATGGAAGTAAAATCTACAGACACACACACACACACACACACTTTTCGAAAAACGACTTTTTTCATGTTTTGAGTGTAGTACAATCAGAATCTGCAATAATCTCGAACACGATTTTTTTTTGCCATCACCATACTTCCATTTCCTTAAGGAATATGGAAGTAAAAGTCATTTTTCGAAAAGTGTCTGTGTGTCTATCTGTCTGTCTATAGATTTTTTTCTACGGCAAACGATAACAGCCGCAAATTCAAACAGAATCAAATAATTTTTTGCATACAGCCCTGATTTGTAGAGTACTCGCGACGTATTGTTTTTGGTGAAGATCGGTTGAGGGATAGGGGTAGTTTACCTGCAACGGTTTTTTTTATCAAGGGTAATTTTGTTTGTTTGGCAAACGATAACAGCCGCAAATTCAAACAGAATCAAATAATGTTTCGCATACAACCCTGAATTGTAGAGTTCTCAAGATCTGTTGATTTTGGTAAAGATCGGTTAAGGAAAAGGGGTAGTTTACCTGCAACGTTTTATGTTTTAACAAGGGTATTTTGTATGGCAAACGATAACAGCCGCAAATTCAAACAGAATCAAATAATTTTCTGCATACAGCCCTGATTTGTAGAGTTCTCAAGACCTATAGTTTTTGGTGAAGATCGGTTAAGGGGAAGGGGTAGTTTACCAGCAACGGTTTTTTTATCAAGGGTAATTTTTACTTCTTTTCTATGGCAAACGATAACAGCCGCAAATTCAAACAGAATCAAATGATGTTTTGCATACAGCCCTGAATTTTAGAGTTCTCAATACCTGTTGGTGTTGGTGAAGATCGTTTAAGGGAAAGGGGTAGTTTACCTGCTACGTTTTATGTTTCAGAAGGGTATTTTTTATGGGAAACGATAAGAGCTGCAAATTCAAACAGAATCAAATACGTTTTTGCACACAACCCTGTTTTGTTGAGTACTAAACACCTATTGTTTTTGGTGAAGATCGGTTAAGGGAATAGGGTTGTTTACCAGCAACATTTTATGTTTTAACAAGGGTATTTTTTTTTTTTGACGAACGATAACTGCCGTACATTAAAACAGAATCAACTACTCTTCTGCATACCTTTATGAATTATACAGAACTCAAGGTCTGTTGATTTTGTTGAAGATCGGTTAAGGGAAAGGGGTAGTTTACCTGCAACGTTTTATGTTTTAACAAGGGTATTTTTTTTTTATGACGAACGATAACTGCCGTAAATTCAAAGAGAATCAACTAATGTTTTGCATACAGCCCTGAATTGTAGAGTTCTCAAGACCTATTGTTTTTGGTGAAGATCGGTTAATGGAATAGGGTAGTTTACCAGCAACGATTTATGTTTTATCAATGGTGTTTTCTATGGCAAACGATAACATCCGCAAATTCAAACAGAATCAAAAAATTGTTTGCATACAGGCCTGAATTGTAGAGTTCCCAAGACCTGTCGTTTTTGGTGAAGATCAGTTAAGGGAAAGGGGTAGTTTACCTGCAACGGTTTTTTTATCAAGGGTAATTTTTTTCTATAGTAAACGATAACAGCCGCAAATTCAAACAGAATCAAATGATGTTTAGCATACAGCCCTGTATTGTAGAGTTCTCAATACCTATTGGTGTTGGTGAAGATCGGTTAAGGGAAAGGGGTAGTTTACCAGCAACATTTTATGTTTTAACAAGGGTAATTTTTATATGACGAACGATAACTGCTGTAAATTCAAACAGAATCAACTAGGTTTTTGCATACCTTTTTGAACTAAAGAGAACTCAAGGTCTGTTGATTTTGTTGAAGATCGGTTAAGGGAAGGGGTAGTTTATCAGCAACGTTTTATGTTTTAAAAAGGGTAATTTTTTATGACGAACGATAACTGCCGAATATTCAATGAGAATCAAATATTTTTTTGCACCCTTTCCTGAGTTGCAGAGAGCTCAATGTCTGTTGATTTTGGTGAAGATCAGTTAAGGGAAAGAGGTAGTTTACCTGCAACATTTTATGTTGTAACAAGAGAAATGTTTCCATGACGAACGATAACTGCCGGACATTCAAACAGAATCAAATATTTTTTGCATGCTTCCCTGAATTGTAGAGGACGGAAGGTCTGTTGAGTTTGGAGAAGATCGGTTAAGAGAAAGGGGTAGTTTACCTGGAACATTTTATGATTTAACAAGAGTAAAGTACTTAATTTTTATAAATAAAGTATCCTGATAAGAAGCTCATAGTAATCCACTGTAGAAACGTAGATGAAATATCTATAAATGAAGAAGTTAGGTGAACGGGGTGGGGGTAATTTTGTATTATTAAAAATTATAGTTGAAGGTGGAGGGGAGAATTTTTTGTATGTGTACTACGTTATCGGCAACAAAGAAGTAGTTTTTTGTTAAAATTGCTTCCTGGGCTCTTTAGCCGTAGTCCAATGTTTTCTGCAAAACCAGACTTTTCGGCAGTGCCATCGACTGCCATCATCGGTGAAAATCGAGTGCAAAAACATGAGGTGGTATACGTTAGTGACCACAGTACTGTGGTTAATTCTGAAGCAATAAGTAGAAAGACGTAGTTTCTATGGAAATATTTCATTTCGAATATGATTTTAAATATAAATCTTAGAACATGGAAGTCATGTATGGTTCTACATACCGATATTTATTAATTGTTAGAGTATATATTTCTAGAAATTAAATTCATTTAATTCTTAAAAAAAAAAAAATTCTTTGAAGTAAAGATTGTATTGTGTTTTCATGTTCACTATATGAAGTGATGCTTTGTTGGTAATGTATCAGCTGATACATAGTGTTTATATTATATTTTTGTAACCAAGTGTAGTTGTAAGTGAGTTGAGGATAGTAAAAAGTTGTTTATGTTGTAACCTTTATCTGCATATGATTATAAAGATTTATAATGAAAATTAAATTCATTTAAGAGATATGAATTTCGAAAGTAAATTTGAACGCTTGATTTGAAGGTCATGATGAAGTAAATGAGTGCATAATGAAGTTAGAATTAACTGATTGGTTTTAAATGATGCAAGTAAAATGATTGATTGAAAGGGATGAGGTAAATTAAATTAAAATATGAACTTTGGTAATGAACTTAGCTTTATTTCAGTACGTGAATGAAATTTAAATAATTTAATTTTGATTTGAAATGATATTGACAGACAAACAAGTAAAAGTCGAGTAAAGTATGGGAATTGTATTTGTATGTAAAGATGAATTGTTCATGTTAATTTAAAAGTGATTATACTTGTTGTGAGGTTAGGATTTTGTAGAATAAGGAATGTTTATTTTGAGTTAAGGTGTTATGTTTAAGATAGTAATGCACATGTGTACACACCCAGTACTTTGCTAAAGGCAATCCAGTATGTATAAGGGGAAACAAATCAGTTGAGGATCTGGTTTGGTATAAGACCAGTTATTGATTTTTAGTGAATGTTACAACTTTTGGTGATACTGTGGTGAGTGCCTGTCTGATTTTACGGTGTTGGGATCTCGAACAGAGAAGTCCAGTAGAGTCATTCAGGTACAGCCATAGTCGCCGAGCTAGGGGAGTAGATTACCCATGAATTGTTAAGGAATTAAGGGGGGTTGTTGGCACCATATCCTCACTGGTCCTCTTAGGTTTTAGCAATGAGAGTTTTTCTGTTTCGGCAGAAAACCTCTCATGGGGGGGGGTATTGTAACGGTACAGAATTATGGGGTGTTATTTTATTAATTATAAATGGTAATGACGGGGAATCGCCCAGACAAGGTTTTGATTTTAAAGCAGTGTGTGACTTTCGGAACACCCAGTTGCACATTTGGTCTGTCAGATAGGCCTCATACGCCAAATCCAGGTGCTGTGGAATGTGAAAGAGTGCGCCCGTTTGCAGAGAGTAATTGTCACGAACTTTTTGGCGAGCTGGAGAGCGCGAGTTTATGGTAAAATGCTCGCGCCAAATGAGATATCACTGACGCCCGCCCAGCCTATCACGAATAAAGTAGCCACAGCAAGAGGACGTTGGGCCATGTTGAGAAAATTACTTAGCGTCAGTCAGCTAAACCGGCCGGTTTAACGTAACAGGCTCGCGAGCCAAGTTTTTAATAAAAGTATTAAAGAAGGTGACTAAAGTGCTAAGAAAATGATATAAAATAATATAAACAGTGAAACATCAACAACTCGGAAGTGCTCAAAATTTTAACAGTGTAAACTTGATTTGGACAAATAAAGGAACAGAAAATGAACTAATTTCAAAACGTCCTTCATGACGACTACAGGAAAGTCAATTTGGTAACATTAAACAAAGAAATATAATAAATTACAAAAGCGCTTTAAACATAAAATGGGGTAAATGAATGAAAGAGAGTGTAAGCAATTACTGGGTTGCCTTTATTTAATTTAATTAATCATTTACTTTAATTATAAGGAGTAAGAAATGTTAAATTTTGTTTATCTTGGTTAACCCTGGAATGGTATGATGTCGTGATTTTTACGAAACGAAACACAAATATGATTGTATAGAACAGGTTTCTGCACGGACTGTACCGGCCCTCCCAATGTCTTCCCCCACTCAACTCACAAGGTCAGTGCACGTGCAACCGTCATGCTGGCAGTACTTGTTTTTGAGCTATTGACGTCAGTTCGTGAATGTTACGATATCATACCGATGGTGTAACTATTTTACGTAGTGTTGTGTTTCAGTTTTAGTTTTATTCTTATATCAAATTTTCGTTGTTGTTGACTTAGTGTGTTGAAAATTAGTGCCATATATTAAGCGCATCTTTTTACTTGGTTTTGTCAAGTTTTACGCTGTTTTTGCTATACTACTCGTTTTTTTTAAATGGCTTTGTCACCATCGGAGATTAACAAAATTTTAAATGATGATAACTTTTTTGATACAGACGAAGATGAAGGAGCTAGCGGAAGTGAGTCAGAAAATAACATTTTAGCATACTCTGGGAGTGACGACTATAAACCTTCATCCTCAGATGAATCCTCAGATGATGAATTTCGTGAACAATTGAAGAGAATATGTCGTGGTCATTCAGCAAATGAAAAGGATTCAATGTACACATCAGGAGTGGTTGGCCCACACAGCGCTATTACACAAGTTCTTCACACCCCTGGGTCCCTCTGGTAATTGTGGGACAAAATCTGTTACAACTCTATCTGCTGAAGACCTGATAGTAGTAATACATATACTACTCTTGCTACTACTACTGGTTCTTCAGGATCTGCAAGCTCGACTCCACAACGAACAACAACAATAATCAAAGGAAAAAACGGTTATTCCTGGACTGAAAATCCTCCAACCATAAGTACAAGAAATGCCCCTAGAAATATTGTAAATATCCGACAACGGCCTAAAGGTAGAGGTAAAGATGTTCTAACCCCTTTGGATGCGTTTCAGTTGTTCTTTACTGACACTATGGTAAACTTAATCGTTACTCATACAAATGAAGAAATAGTGAGAAAACAAGCCAATTACAAAACAATTCAGTTTTTAAACAGTCAAACCTCTCCCACAGAGATAAAGGCACTCTTGAGCTTGCTTTAGTGAAAAGTGATTCCAATTTTTATTAGATTGTCTTAGATTCGATGACAAAACTACCCGAGCTGAGAGAGTAGCGACGGATCGCTTCGCACCTATAAGGGACCTTTGGGAAGCTTTCATGAAATCATGCATAGACAACTACGAGGCTGGCCCATATCTCACCATTGATGAGCAGCTGCTTGCATTTAGAGGGAGATCTGCATTCAAAATGTATATGCCTAAAAAGCCAGCTAAGTATGGTTTAAAAATTGTTATGGTTTGTGATGCTGGTTCTAAGTACATGTTAGTTGCTGAGCCATACTTAGGGAAACAAAACACAACTGTCTAAGGCCCTCTTTCCCAATACTATGTGAAAAAGTTAACGGTTCCATTTCACGGATCGAACCGCAACTTAACAATGGATAACTGGTTCACAACCGTTCCATTGGCTGATGAATTGCTCAAGGATCCTTATAAGCTGACACTTTTAGGAACGATCCGCTTAAACAAACCAAGAGATACCTTTGAGTATGAGATCGACAAAGAACAGGGACATTGGTGATTCAAAATACCTTTTCAGCAACACGACAACACTTCTATCGTACAAGGCTAAGAAGAACAAGGTAGTTTGCCTTATTTCCACAATGCACCAAGACAAGGGAGTGAATCGAGATGGCAAACCAGTTATGATTGACCATTACAACCAGACCAAAGGAGGAGTAGATACTCTTGACCAAATGCTTTCAGTCAGATCGTGCTCAAGGAAAACAAAAAGATGGCCACTCTGCATTTTGTATGACTTCATCGACATCGGAGGAGTTAACTCACTTATCATTTTGAACAGGGTCTTGAGTTCTAGAAAAGAACAAACCGTGACAAGAACATCTTTTTTGAATCAGTTGTATCAGCAGTTGGTTTTTCCATGGCTAGAACAGCGCTTGACAATCAAAAATCATCCGAGGGAGCTAAGAAGTATGGTCTTCAGTGTTCTTGGCCGAAAAGAAGCAGCAGATCCAGTTCTTCCTAGGGTGGATAAAAAGAGAACAACTTGTAAGATATGCCCAGCTGAAAAGCGAAGAATGACAGTCAATTACTGCAGCAAGTGTGACACTGCGTTCTGTGCGGAGCACCGCGGGGAAGTCTGCAAAAACTGCAGCGCCTGAATCAACTGCAGCATCATCAAGACATCACATCATTGCAAGTAAGATTTTTTTCGAGCTAATACCAAAACTTTTTTGATCATTATCCCTCTGTTTTAACATACAACTCGTTTTTTTAAATAAATATAGTAATTTCAATTTTTTTTTAATTTTTCAGATGGACCTAACTGCTAGGTGACGTCGACGACTAAACAATGTTTGACATTTTACCTCAATAAACTTTTCTTTTATATTAAATGTATTTTCAACTCTTAAAAGTATATAAAATTAAAATATGTTCTATAAGTTTTGATTTTTCATTTCCATCTTACCAAAATTTTTAGTTTCTCAAGATAGTAAAAAATACGACATCATACCAATTATGTAAGTTTTAAGTATCATACCATTCCAGATGTGGTCTTTGCCTCAGTGTTGAAATCTGTTTAATTTAAATGCTGGAGAATAGATAAGGAGAATTCATAATTTTATTTGATTCACAAAGGAGAGAATAATAACAAGAATGTTCAATAAAAGTTGATTTATGTAACAGCTGAAAATGAGAGTCGAATTTCTTAGTAACATAAACCCTAAATCACGTTTATAGGTCATGAGTTGACGTGAAGACTCTGGCACTGGGACCCAAGACAAGGTAAGAAGTGTGAAAATGTGTAATGAGTATTTTTTATTAAATATTATTTGGTCATAAATATGTAACTTAACACTCTCTCATTATCACTATTAATTTTTTCTGTATCACCCTTAGATACCCCTTTTTCAACTATCTTACCACTATTACTTGTTAACTCATTTTTATAACTATCACTTACCTTGTTAATTATTTCTTCCTTATTTTTCGTCATTTTATCACCATTACAACCACTTACCTGTTTTAATTCAACTTCTGTATTCTCCTTTAATCGACATCTATCTCCTTTCCACTTCTCGTCTCGTTTATTCATTTTATTAATAGTCATCTGCACTTTTATTAAAAATTTCCTCCATTTCACTTATTTTATCTCCTAACTTTTTAAAATTACTTTCAATCATCTCATCGGTTTTCTCAAAACGTTTATTAATTTGCTTTATTTCATTTCTAATTTCACTAAAATTACTCTTTATTTCATTATTTTGTTCTTTCAACTTTTCATTGAAATTACTATTTATATTTTCAGAGATTGTTCTCATTAGGTTAAACACATCATCCATCGATAACTCTCTTACTCTAGTTGTCGTTGGAGTGGACTTCGCTTCTACATTACTCATTATTATCGATTCGGTAAAACTGCTTTCGTTATTTGCCATTTTGATTATTTTTATTAATCAATTAATACTTAACTATTATTTATAATCTCCCCAGCACTTTACATTACAACAACATAACCTTCATACATACATCTAATTATCTCATTTATATTTTATCTGTTTACCTTAAATAACCCCCTCTGTCCTCCAAAGTAGGCCCACGTTTACATAAATAAATTTATCTAAATGTCCCTGTTCGGCAGCGCCAATTGTAATATTAAGTACTTACTTACAATTTTACTTTACATTTGTTTAATAACATCATCTGTGTTTTGCGACTACTTTGAGACGCCATCTTGAATTGTTGCCAACTGTATTATTTCTTACTTACCTGAGGTTAAGCCAAGGTCCTTTCTAGGCGTGTTTGGAGGACAGAATAGGATTATTTCAGTAAATGAATTAATTATTGGTTCACAAATAATTATTACCTTTTATTATTTTTGTTTTCTTTCAACAATCATATGTTAAACTTTCCCTTGAAACACAAAAGAAAACCCCCTTTTTGAGATCGTATTTCCTTATATATCTATATATATTGTAATATAATTAGTAAGTATGGTTTAAATAAAATTTAATTATGTTTGATATATTAGTTTGACATGTACTAAGGTTTGTAGTTGTTTCTAATTGAAGGTTACTAATGTTGTAAAGCGATTTAAAATGTAACATTCGAGGTTACTCAAAGTGTGTTTACAATTGTGTAATTAGAATTGTCTGAAAAGAATTCCCTTAAATCAAACAAATAAAATAGTTGTGTTGGTAATATTTAAATACTAGGTTTGCTTAATCCTAACAGTAAAGTATAATAGTTGGTCGCTTGATGATGATGATCGTCTTGTTGATACTGGCTGTGAAACTTCTCCTCCAGGTCGATAATAGTCTAAGTACGTTATGTCTAGTAATGTTTGGACAATATAATAAACATAATATACTTTCACGTACCTGGTCGTGTTTTCTAGAAGTTCAATAAGCTGTCAACTCAGTTTACAAAAACCAACTCACTTTAGTTGCAAGGTTAGACTGCCTCGTTTGTTAGTGGGCGCCACACGGATTTATTTTGGGAAAATCCCGTGTAAAACCCACAAATAGAATCACTGAATGATTTAAAAAAATTTAAAATAATTGTTTATTACCTTTATGGCAATGCTATTCCAAAATATTTAGTCACAACTGAAGGTTTGTATACTTACGTTTATTTTGATTTTATAGATACGATATATTATATCTCACAAATGTGGTTATGTATACAAAAACTAAGACGCCATCTTTTACTACCTAAGTCATGGGCCAAAAGTTCGTTACGCGAAGTCATAGGAAACGGAAATTGCTTGAAATAACAAAACAGCTGTTCTAATTGTTACCAATGAAATACCCCTTTTTATTCTTTACTTTGTTACATAACATTTTTTAAAACCAACTGTAACCCTTCCAAAAACATAATGTGTAATAATAACTTTGATTAAGTTTAATGATTATATGATTAAATGATTATACAATAATAACATGTATATATTTATATTTATATAGTGGTGCTCAACCCAGCACTTAGAATAATTACGCACGCACACAACCACTCACCCTTTCATTATCATGGTACAACTTATTTAAATTTTGGAGCTCCTTAAATTTAGATTGAAATTTTGAATAATTTGTTAAATGATTGATTTCTACAATAACATATATTGGGAAATAAAGGATTCAAAATATATAAGGAACGCTCTCACCAATTTCGTAGATGTTCCTGGTTGTTATAGTTGCGGTAAAACTTCGCGTACGTTACCGCGAGTTTTACGCATACACGTTACGGTCACATTTCGTTGACGCACTGTATTTACTCTGTTTATTAACCACCTACAGTGGTCTAAAAAGTTAAAATTCACTCGTAAGTGAATGGGCGGCCGGCCGGCTCAAATCAGAGCTGCAGATGAAATGACGGCAATTTCTGGTTGAAATCTGCGGAAGTGGGGCGTATTGACGTCACATTCCTTTGTCTAACGTGTTGACATCGCAGTTTGGTTGCTGTCAACACATTCTCCGCCTCTGACGTAACGAAGGCTTGGCTCTGCTTATCTCAATAACTGCACACTGTTTTTGTGATGTGACACCGTTTTTTGTCATGAATTAGTTCAAATCCTGGCAAATACTGTAATATAGTCCACTCACTGTAAATTCTATATCGGGTGTTTGAGGTTGGGTTGGGTATGTCAAAAAATAGGAAAATACAATATTTATGATCTCTTTACCATATTTTAGGTAATTATGAAATGTACCATGATTGTACCATCACAAAACCCCCTCAATGAAAGATGGTGTGACGAAGCACACAAACTTTCATTGACCCTTTCATACTTCCTAAAGGGATCAGTCAGGACAAGTCGCCACAACCCCCTTACAATTTTATATAAAAAATAACAATAACTCACCCTTGGTCTGGTGATAATGACTGTACCTTCATGACCTTACTGGACTTCTCCTGCGAGATCCCAACACCATAAGGCCACTTAGGCTCTTAACGCCCCTGCTCTGACGCGTTGGCCAGCTCAGGACCGCTGTCACACCCCAAACACTGAAACAATTTATAAAAAATATTAATATAGTGGCTTATTGAATCACTCCATCCTCAACTGATCTGGTTCCCCTTAGCTAAGTGCTGGTTTGTGCCAATAAGCACTGGGTTGGCTTACTATTTATAAAATTATAAATTATATTAAATAAAATTAGAAAGTATAAAAATTATAAAAATAATAAATCTCAAGGATTAAAAAGAATACCTTGCCTGCATATTACAAACCCTAGCTTGAATAATAGTTTCGATTCCTATCGATAATAATTATCTTCGTTCTATAATTACTATAATTGTAACATAAGCACAAAATTATAAAAAATTGAATAAAATATATTTGAAAATATAAAATATATATAATATAAAATATAATTATCTATCTCCCAAACTTGGAGAAAAACAAATCAAGAAATTTAATGAATCGATTTATTTACTTATAACTCTTAAAATAAACTTTTATTATGATTATTAGTATTATTATTATTATTATTAACAGTTAATCATCTGGCTGATAAATATTATTAACAGCGCCATTTAAAATTTTTTCTCTTCCTACACATATTATAAAATCATGTTAAAAAGTTTTCAAATAAATACATAATACATTAATAATTAACACTGATATATTAATAATACAGTTAATACATTTTAAATACTCAATCATATTTAATCATATCTTAATAAATAATTAAGATATATCAAAATTGAAATATCATTTAAAAAAAATGTTAATTTTTTCATTAGTTACATTAATAAATTTGTAGACACTTTCCAAGTCCAAAACATCACTTTTCTAACACTCCAGGAAAACAATGGATCTTCTGATATACTTAGTTACATAAAAAAAATATACAACTCCTTAATGAGTTAACCTCTTAAGTTACACAAATTTCAACTTTTCTATTCTATAAAATTTTAGAATAAAACAAGATTCAAGGGATTAATGCCAAAATATAGATTTTTTTTTTTTTTTTTTTTTTTTTTTTTTTTTTTTTTTTTTATATCCCAAGAATTAGGGGTCCCCCTCCCCGTTCAATAATAAGATTAAATTTTCAAATTTCTACCAATTTTGTGTGGAGGAAGACCATCGTTGCTTTCACTTCCTTACGTCAGTTCCGCCAACCATGGTCCACCTCCCAAACTCCAAAATCCACGATCAGAGGTGGTGAGTCTGTGATCGCCCGAAAATGGGGGAGAGTCCCTTCTGTAAACCAACAGCTAAGTTAATACTCATACACTCAAAATATAAAACATCAATATAAAATAACTAAGTCGACCAGTACAACTTTAAATTTGTAGCATTGTGTGTTCCTACTATCTCTCCAGTTACGTTGTTCTGTAATACATAAGAATTTTGCATCTTAACTTCTATGACCTCATATGGCCCTTCGTATAAGAGAAAGAATTTCTTAATTTCTTTGTCTTGTGCACTCGATAAGTCATGTCTTTTAACTAATACCATTTGTCCTACATTATACTTAATCCACTTACCTCTTGCGTCGTGTCTACGTTTTCTCTGTTCACCCTTACTAATTAAGTGTTCATTCGCCAACCGGATTTTAATGTTTATATCAGTTGTTCTACCTTCAGGTGGATAGTCGAATAATTGTTCTAAGATTCTTGGGGGGGCGTGTTCCCCTAACTAATTCATAAGGTGTATAGCCAGTGGACTCGTGGGTGGTACTGTTCAGCCAAGTTTCCACCTTTCGTACGTACAATGGCCACTCGCTGTGTTTAGCGTGACAATAGGCTCTGAAGATCCTGCCTATTTCTCTCATTACACGCTCAGCCTGGTTGGACTGGGGATGATACACAGCCGTATGCTTCGTGAGGATGCCTTCCCATCCTAAGGTTTGACGCCATCTCCCGCTGATGAACTGCGGCCCATGGTCTGATAAAATCACTTTTGGCTTACCCACGTTAATCATATAGTCTTTGGTTATTTTTTCACTCAATACCTTACTGGTAGCTCTTTTTACGCTATACAATTTTACATATTTTGAGAAAGTGTCAAGCAATACAAATATATAAACTACTCCGCCTCTACCCTTCGGCAATGGTCCAAACAAATCCACAGCAACTAAATCAAAAGGTCGATCTACCTTAATATAATTTAACTCACCTTCTACTCTGTAGTTAACCACCTTCGACTTTTGACACAAATCACAACTCCTCAGCAACTGCCTCACTCGCCTCTCCATATTTCTGAAAATACATGATTCTTTTAAAACATTTACACACTTTTTAGCCCCAAAATGACCATATCGTATATGACAATCCCAAATAATTTTCTCTTCCAACACTGCTGGTATCACTAATTTCCAGTCACGCTCACCCCCTACTACCTTCTTAAACAATAACCCTTTATAAATTTTAAAATATTGATTGTACTCAGAATCATCCAACTCCGTCTCTAAACTGTGTATTATTTTTCCAGACTTACCATCTGCTCTCTGCATGGTGTTAATATCCTTCAGCTCCTCTCCAAAGATTCTGTCTTCTCTACTAATCTGAAAAATTTCAATTTCTTTTAAGTCCCTACCTGTTTTGTTATTTTCACAATCTACTCTGGATAGAGTGTCGGGTACCTTATTTTCTGTTCCTTTAATGTACTCCCACTCGAAGTTGTACTCCTGTAAAACAAGTACCCACCTGGTTAATCGACTATGAGCAAGTTTACAAGTGTTGAGGAATGACAATGCTTTATGATCAGTTCTAATGATCGTTTTGTTTCCTAAGATGTACTTTCGAAATTTACCAACTGCAAACACAATGCTGAGTAATTCCTTCTCAGTGGTCATATAATTCTTTTCAGCTGGCAGTAAGGATCGACTAGCGAATGCAATTGTCTTATGTTCCTTCTCCTCATCTTCCTGATACAGCTCTGCTCCTACAGCGACATTGCTGGCGTCCGTCTGTAAATAAAACATCTTATCAAAATCCGGGTGGTTCATCATAATCATGTCACTAAATCTGCGTTTTATTTCTTCAAAGGCTCCACGCTCCACTTCTCCCCATTTCCATTGTCGGTTTTTCTGTAATACCGCACTTAACTTAGCGGTTAGGTAGGCGTAGTTCCTCTGAAATTTCCTATAAAAGTTGCACAGCCCAAGAAAACTCTGAAGTTGTTTGATGTTTCGCGGTTCAGGGAAACGCATAATAGATTCACCCTTGTCCGGGTTTGCGGAAATTCCTTCCGATGTAATAATGAATCCTAAAAAATTAATCTTCGTTTGTAGAAATTTGGACTTATCCCAATTTACGGTTAATCCTCCCGCTTCTAATTTTCCTAAAACATATTTTAAATGTTCTAAATGGTCTTCAAATGTACGTGAAGCTATTAAAATATCATCTACATAAACTGTGAGAAAATCTAAATCTTTTGGTCTCAAAATTCTATCCAAACATTTAATGAAACTAGCTACGCTGGTATTTAGCCCAAATGGTAGTCGCTTAAACTGATAATTTTTTCCGTTAAACAAAAATGCTGTGTATTGCCTACTTACCTCTGCTAAAGGTACCTGCCAATATCCAGCAGTCAGATCTAAGGACGTCATAAATCTTACGCCACTAAACTTTTGAAAGATCTCATTTATAGATTCTGGTGATTCTCGGTCTGGTATAATAATTTGGTTAATTTTCCTTGCGTCTAGGCATAATCTTACTCCTCCTTCCTTCTTGATTACCACCACTAACGGATTTGAGTAGTGAGACACTGACCTCTCTATGATACCATTATCTAACATCTTGTCCAACTCTTCTTGCACCGCTCGTCTTTTAGAGTAAGGCACTGGATAACTCCGCTGCATGAATGGTGTGTGTTCCTTTATCTGTAATATACATTCATAATTTTTTGCCCTTCCTGGAATATCGGCAAACACTCCCTTAAACTGCTCTATTACCTGCCATAACGCTATACGTTGGCCACTCCTTATCACCTCACCCCCACTACAGAATTCATCCGCCCTTATCTCCCATACTTCATTATTAATATTACTCATTTCATTATCAACATCTTCTAAATACTCACCCTCTATACAAAAATTTACTTTAGTATCTAAGTGATTCTCAACTACTTGTTTCTGTAACAATTTCACACCAGTTGTTCTAACTTTATTTATCACGTTTTCAAAATTAATCTTCACAGACCGCTCACCCCCATCTAACTCCAAAATTTTTTCTTTAAAATTTATTACAGCTTTATTTCTTTGTAAAAAATCATTTCCCAAAATGATATCCAAACTTAACCCCTTGACTACCAAAAATGTATTATCAAAATTCATATCTCCAATTGAGAAACTTAAATGTATCTGTTTTGTCACCCTTTTACTACGTACCCCCGTGACTCCTATTACTGTAACCCCTGCTACGGGTAAAACTGGAATATTCTTATTCAATTCTTTCAATTCACTTAAAATGTTCTCGGCTATTACTGAAATTTCGCTCCCTGTATCGACAAGTGTTTTAAAGTTTCTATTATCTATTGTTACCTGTATTTCCGTGAGTCCAGCTCTCACCTCCAATGTCGTGTTACACTCCTCCTCCAATAAATCTGCAACGATGTCTGCTTTTATTACGTTGGATTTTAAGTTCTCGATGGGTCGGACCTCATGAGTTTCCCTGAACAGTGGTCGGGTCCTACTTACCACTGTTGACTTCAGTTTTCCGGCTGTGTCCTATTATGACTTGTTGATGGCACAGGGTGTCCGCGTGTTGGTCCCTGATGGTGGTACGGTGCTCCTCTGTTACTCGGGGCTCCTCTGTTCGCAGGTATGAATTGCTTTACTTGGTTATTTCTTGGTGCTTTACAGAAATAACAATGCTGCATGTGGCCCCGATTCTCCTTCCTGCAACTAGAACAACTCCAACCGCCTGGTGTCTGTAAATCATTTCTAACATTATATTTATTGCCAGTATGATTAAAATAAGGCCTTGGTCGATTAAACTCATTGTTATTATTGTTATGGTTATACATATTTGGTTGTATAGGGCGTCTACCCATTTCACGATCATTTATACTTTGTAGTATATCTAATACCCTTTCCAGTTCATCAAGATTTTCTATCTCTTTAGTCATCAAAGTGACTTGCACTTCTCTAGGTAAGTGCTTACTAACATACCTAACAAATGACTTAAATGGTATTGGAGGCTCTAAATATTTAGCTTCGTTGTACAATCTTGTTACATAAATAGTAATGTTATTATTACTAACGTTACGTCCCATGAAATTACCCGTTCCCATAATACGGCTTCTTAAAGTCTCCTGCTCTTCTTCTGTCCTAATATTTACCCTTAAAAGCTTTCTCAAAAGTATTATAACAATCCCATTCTAACCTATGAGCTTCAGCCCATATGACTGAGTTACCCTTGAAACATTTAATAATTTTATTTAATTTCACTTCCCAGCTACTACTACTAAAATGATTATAATCCCTAGTCTGATTAAGGAATCGCATGGGATGTATTACTCTGTTTTCATGGCTAAAATTCTCTAGTTCTATTTCATTATGGAAATCTCTAGTTACTACTACTCTATCAGTTATGCTTGAAACATTTTTATTTATTTCTCCCCGTAATTCGTTTTTTACACTGGTCAAATTATTTGCAATCATATCATATTTATCATGCACATCCATACTATTTTGTACAGTTAAGTCATCAATTTCTTTAATCTTACTTTGTAACAAATTAAATCTACTCTTGGTATTTTTCTCATGTTCAGTCATAGTACTATCTATAGCTTCTAAATTTTTAGTAATATCTATCACGTTTATTTCAATGTTTTCTAAATGATTTTGCAACACATTGGTTTTAACTTCTACTTGACTTTCTACAAAATGTAAACATTTCTGTTGTATTTCTGTACTTGTTGACTGTAATTTACTTTTAATCGTGTTATTTACTGTGTCTTTTACTAGATCAATTTTAGTGTCTAAATCACTAATGGTACTATTGAACTTGTCATCAACAATGGCTAGTGTCTTTTTCTGAATGTTATCACAACGTGTTTCTACTATATTAATTCGTTCTTCTAAGTGAAAATTGTGACCTTTTAACTCTCTGAATTTAATATCAAAATTATCGAATTTGTCATTCAAATGTGTGAATTTAATATCCGTATCGCTTTTCTGTTCGTCTAGTTTTTTATCTAGTTTTAATAACAATTGTATCATTGCATTACTTTCATCTGATTTACTGTCTAAATTAGTTGAAATGGATGTATTGACTTTCGTTATTTCTACAGATACAGGCGTATGCACCTCGTCAATCTGACTAGTTTGAGGTGTTTGTACATCCATCTCGCCAGTCAAATTTACATTAGTTGTACCTATTTCTAACGTAATATTGTCATTAGTACTCATTTTGGCAATTGTGTAATGCACGCATGCATACAATTGTATT
Organism: Magicicada septendecula; assembly: GCA_034769895.1. Classification (NCBI taxonomy): domain Eukaryota; kingdom Metazoa; phylum Arthropoda; class Insecta; order Hemiptera; family Cicadidae; genus Magicicada; species Magicicada septendecula. The sequence goes on along the minus strand of CM068369.1, from coordinate 508,522,777 downwards.
ACCTAATTGTAGGGTTATGTTTACTAGTTATAAAATTTTGTCTGTTACCTCAAGCAATTTTTTCCCGTGTTTTATATACATACATAATATTACATAAGGTCCCTGTTCGTATAGGCGACACCTGTATACTTACGTTTATTTTGATTTTATAGATACGATATATTATATCTCACAAATGTGGTTATGTATACAAAAACTAAGACGCCATCTTTTACTACCTAAGTCATGGGCCAAAAGTTCGTTACGCGAAGTCATAGGAAACGGAAATTGCTTGAAATAACAAAACAGCTGTTCTAATTGTTACCAATGAAATACCCCTTTTTATTCTTTACTTTGTTACATAACATTTTTTTAAACCAACTGTAACCCTTCCAAAAACATAATGTGTAATAATAACTTTGATTAAGTTTAATGATTATATGATTAAATGATTATACTATAATAACATGTATATATTTATATTTATATAGTGGTGCTCAACCCAGCACTTAGAATAATTACGCACGCACACAACCACTCACCCTTTCATTATCATGGTACAACTTATTTAAATTTTGGAGCTCCTTAAATTTAGATTGAAATTTTGAATAATTTGTTAAATGATTGATTTCTACAATAACATATATTGGGAAATAAAGGATTCAAAATATATAAGGAACGCTCTCACCAATTTCGTAGATGTTCCTGGTTGTTATAGTTGCGGTAAAACTTCGCGTACGTTACCGCGAGTTTTACGCATACACGTTACGGTCACATTTCGTTGACGCACTGTATTTACTCTGTTTATTAACCACCTACAGTGGTCTAAAAAGTTAAAATTCACTCGTAAGTGAATGGGCGGCCGGCCGGCTCAAATCAGAGCTGCAGATGAAATGACGGCAATTTCTGGTTGAAATCTGCGGAAGTGGGGCGTATTGACGTCACATTCCTTTGTCTAACGTGTTGACATCGCAGTTTGGTTGCTGTCAACACATTCTCCGCCTCTGACGTAACGAAGGCTTGGCTCTGCTTATCTCAATAACTGCACACTGTTTTTGTGATGTGACACCGTTTTTTGTCATGAATTAGTTCAAATCCTGGCAAATACTGTAATATAGTCCACTCACTGTAAATTCTATATCGGGTGTTTGAGGTTGGGTTGGGTATGTCAAAAAATAGGAAAATACAATATTTATGATCTCTTTACCATATTTTAGGTAATTATGAAATGTACCATGATTGTACCATCACAGGTTGTTTGAGTTTTCTAAATAAAATATTTAACTATCTGTTAGAAATAAATTAAGTCGAGTTATGCTGTTAATAATGGGTTTTATTCATACCCTTGATAGAGAATTCAAAACAAATATAATTAAAACATACAATGATGTACAATTGTAAATAAGTTATTATATACCCTATAAGGCTTGCTCAGAGCACAAGTGATAAATCTGGCTAAGTCCAGATATTTGTTATTTTTTAACATTAATATTATTGAAATCTCAGATGTGAGTTCTTTGAGACACGAAAAAGAAAGTCATGCCTACACAATCGCTAATGATTTTCTGATATAAAATTAATTAATAATGCCTTTGACGTTACTTTTGTAAAGTAAACAGATAAAAATAACCTATTTGATAGGTTGTGCGTTCGTCACGCTTGATTTCTGATCTACAAAGTTTATAATTTGAGAACACTTATAACTAACATTCAGCTTAATTAATGATGACAAATTCATAAAATAAATTGAGACATGGTGTAATATTGAAATGTTTCTGTGTTTTGCGTCAGTACAGATCAGTGTATAAAAACGTACAGGTTATGGCGCTCGGAGAAAAAATGAATAGTGGTTGCACTGTTACCTTTTGGTTTTAATTATTTAATTAAAACTCATTTAACACCTCGATAATCGGATTATAGTGATTATCGTTTTTTCACTGCACACGCACAAGAACAGAGTATTTCGATCCGCTTCTAACTTAATGGATCATGGATAATATTATTTAATTACTTCTGTTCATTATTTTCCCACACTAAATTGAAATAATACTGCACATAATCACTATGGTTCTCTGTAGAATAATTTGAAGTAGTTGTTTCTTGTTGTTGAGCTATTTCCTTCGATGTGTTATGTTGATGACGCTAACAGTTATTAAAAATGTTGAGATGGCGAGCACACGTTCCGTGCTGTATGAAGTTGATAAGTGTCTAACGAGAATCGGTTACATTCTCTTATATACCCTCCTCTTCGATCGGCCTTAGGGAAAAATGTTAATTACTAACTAATTTTGTGATTGGTTCTTGCAGGTGTGATTAGTATGTCGTATTGTCTGTATAGCCATTAATAACGGTTTTTCAACTGCCAAACTCTGAGATGACAGATAGCTTTCAATGTTGTTGGTATTAGTAAACAAATTTCTGATGCATATTTCGTAAATGATGCTAACATCTTTCACGCACTTAATACCGTTGCGATTGGGTCGATATCATCATCAAATTAAAGATCATTTTGTCCTCTTTAATTTGACATAGTTTGATACCGAGTTAATTTCACTTTTACTGACATTGCTACATAAACAATGTTCAGGTACACTACTCCGCACTGTCGTCTGTTTACCTGAATTATGCACTTTGATTAATATTGTTTGTGTTCACATAGCATTTTATTACTCAAACGTTTATGTGGGAACACTATTAACTCTGTACTGACCTTCAATTACTGAACATTATGAATACACCTTAACTTTATACATTGTAATGAACGATTCTTATTACTATGACATTTCGTTTTACGCTAACTCGTTCTATTCTACTACTTAACAATTGAATTATGATTAAATATATCATTTTAATAATGTTTTTTGCTATGTTGGAGCATAACAATTGTTCTGTGTATTTAATTTACACTTACGTTACCTCCCAATAATCAACTCACTGATTATTACTTGGTCTAGGCCTTGTTAAGACATACCGTCTAGACTGGAATTTTGCCTTAACAACAGTTAGTGGTTCATAATTCGGTAATTTGTTGAGGTACTTTATTTGTATAAGATTCCCTCTTACAAATGGTTTTTCTTTCTCATAAGTATATTTGATATTGAAATATATCTTTGTTCTCACTTTGTAGCCATTGCTAATTTTAGTTTTTGGCATTCATAATTTACTAGTCATGGTTAAATTTATTATCAGCAAAATGCTAATTCTGATTTCACAGTATTCAGATTCTTATTGATTCTCTTTTTATTTACATATCATATTCTGTTTAAATTATCTACTGACTTGATTGACAGCTTACTGTAAATTTACTCTGTCCATCAGTTTGTGTTAGTCATTGTCTGGTTGTAGTGTCAAACAGTATTTGTGTTTACTGTTTCATGTGGCACTTCTGCTTCTTTCTTCTTTCTTGATTCCTCTCTTCTTGTTTATTCTTATTACTATCTTCCCTATTTACATTATTGTTCTGTCCTTATAAAATCTGACAGTGTACGTTTAGGTTAGGTAACATTTTGTTATGTTACATATACTCCCTCCTCAAAATTGATCATTTGAGAAAAAATTTATTTTTTATAAAATTATCATTTCATGTCAGTTTCTTAGTATATTTCTATTGTTTTTTTTTCTTGTACTCTTTGCATTGATTTTTTAACATACTATTAGTGTGTTACACTTGATCTTTTGTCCAGTGATATAACTCTTAACTTACTAGTATTATTTTTTTTTTTTTCTTTTCAGTTACTTATATTTTAAGTCATTTAACTACAATAGATCTTATTTCTTAAATTAACAATTTCCTGTTTTATACACATTCTTTTTTCTTATTACATATCTTTACTTTCGTGATTATCTTAATGGTTATTATAATTTATACCTCACAGATTCTCTTATAACAGTCCTTGATACATTAATACAATATAACTCCCTAACTTTTGTAGTGGGTTCGGACTCAGAGTGGCTCACTGTGGCTTACATTCTCTGCCGTTCCTCAATACACATACTCAGATTCAGAGGCATTACTCTTCTCTGTCTGAAAAAAAATAAACATTGCACCAGGCAATAGTTGCACTATCACAACTCATAACATATCACTTATCATTCATTTACAATAATATAATATATTCACTATAATATTCAAGGTTTCAGAGGTTTTCATTTATATCACATTTTCTTCTTTATACTTGCTAACATACTTTCTTTTTACAGGTAATTATTTCTTTTCAGACTTGACATTCTCAGCTATGCTTTTTATCAGCTGTATAGTTACTTTTTGTACTAGTTGACAATTTGTTTTGGCTCACTTGAGTATTCTTAAGGTTACACACTTACTGTGATGCTTGTAGTACTTATGCAGTTGGTTTTTTATATCTAGAGTTTACAATATTTTATTTTCACAATAGTTCATTAAGCTTTTCTTAATAATTTATATTTATCCTGAATTATCAGGGCGTACAATGTTCGTATACTAAATGGTTTTTTGTTAGATGTTCTCTGACATATTCTGTGATGTACAATATTTGATAATTAACAAACGTTTTTCTTTCCTTTCATTCTACTATAATAATAGCTATCTTTACAATTAACACTCTTTGTTATTTTTCTTCTCTACTCCTTCAAAGGTTAGTTGGGTGAACCTTTATTCTGGATGATTTTAATTCTAAGTTATGAAGTATAGAATATTTGATAATTACACTTTAATGTGATAATGTAATAACATACTAATATCTAATTTTATAGACATTCTTGGGGTTACATAGTTCGTTTAATAAACATTTTCTCTCTCTCCTTACACTTTCCATAATAATATCCTTCTTGTATTTTACACACTTTGTTATTCTGCCTCTCTACTCCTTCAAAGGTTAGTTGGGTGAACCTTTATTCTGGATGGTTTTAAATAATATTTTAGTTTTACAAGAGGTACACAATAATCATTTGATAAACATTAAGTTACATATAATATTCATTTGGATAAACATTTTTTTTTCTCTAAGTATAGCATAGTAATGTTAGTTGTATGCCACTACTGGCTCTTTATGACATAATAGATGTCTTATTTCTTATTAAATCATTTAGTTGGCAATACATAATTTTCTATCCTTTGGTGTGATAGATCTGGTTCTTTTTTCACAAGTAACAAATAGTTTGGCCTATATCTTAATCCTACACACTTTTGTAACTTCATAGGGCAAATTGATTTGTTATATAGTCAATTAGTTACCTTCAATAATTTGGAGCCTAATATGTGATTCTGTTAAACACTAAATGAGTCCGTTTATAGTGATCGTTTTTAAACATTTTTTTTTTTCGTTTATACCCTAAACATTCGGGTGATCAATGTCTCCTACTACTACATATTATCTGCTCTTAATAGTAATCATATTTTTATGGTTGATATACATGGGGTTATTTTGTGCTTTTCCACTCTATTAGTAGTATTACATGTTTGGGATTTCTGACATATGTTCAGTACTAGTGGTTTTGGAGATATCTTCCTATCAGGCGGTTCTTCCACTTTGCAGCTACCAGATAGTCATCAGCTTCCCGTTTTCTCGCCTTCTTCTTCTCATCATTTTCAGTATCCACGTGTCCAGTGTACTCCTGGTCTTTGTTATTATTGGTGTCCAATACCTCTTCTAATTCGGGTTGACCGTCATTAGTCTCCTGGTTGGATTTTTCCATTGATTGGTTTCTCTCCTTCCGCAATTCCTTTATTCTTTGGGCATACCCTTCAATGATCCGGTCCAGTTGTTCCTGGTACCTTCTTCTTTTCTTGGAACACCTTCGCTTCCTTTTAGGAATATCTGCTTTAAGTTCTTTGCTGGTCATAGTCTTCCTCGTGGTAACACATTTCTTCTCTTTGGTCATTCCCATGACGCTCCTTCGATACTCCTTCCTGTAGACTCCTTCTTCACGGTGGGTGACTGGAAAATAAATCATATTAACTAGACCACTTCGAGTCATTTCGATTAATTCCTTTGTTACCCTAGTCTTCTTCGGGCGTCTCATTCTTCTTATCTTCGCCTCCTTTTTCTTAATAATTTTGTTCCTCTCTTCATGAATTTTAACCTTCGAATTCACTTGTTTGGTAGTTGTATTTCTGGGTACTCCTTTTAGCTCCACTTGATCATCACACATTGGTAGGTTATTTTGTTCTAATTCTTCCTTCTCGGCTAATAACTCTTCCGCTTCTTTAATTACCTGAGTGTTTTCTATACTTCCGGTATCGATCTCCTTATATTGAATATCTTCCTCGTTTCTGTCAAGCTCATTTTCAGATAATAATGTATTTATGTCTTGTTGTTTTTCTGCTGGTTCATCATTAGTTTCCATTTCTTCCCTCCATTGTTGGATGATTTCTTCTCTCCATGATCTGATATCGTTCATCATTTCCTCTCTTGCCTTCTCAAAGCTATTCTCTACGGGGTGGGGGAACTGTTTCTCCCTACATTCCATCATCATCTTCTGGAAACTTAGCAGCTCCGTCGATGCTATTTCCTTAGGTTGGTTTTTTATGGTGTCACTTGCATTTACCTCCCCTTCAGGCGTTTTTGTGTCCGGCGTTTCCATTACTTCTTTATTTTCTGTTTTTGAGTTTATATCTGTATCTTCGAAGTTCACGGTCGGTGCGTTATCGCTTACCATCTCTCGGACCGCTTCATCATTCTCTTCCGTCGTGTCATTATCTTTATTCTCCTCTTTTTCATCATTATTGATGTCTTGTTCTGGGACATCTTTAGCCATATTTTCTTGTGGTGTTTCCATGGATTCCTTCTGGCTATGGTCGTCCTCAATTTTATCGTTAGTATTTTTCCCATTCTTCATTAAGTCTTCACCTATCTGTCTCTTCTCGTTTCTTAATTTCTTGGCATTCTTCAATTCTTCTTCGAACGCTTCCCTCCGTTTACGCTCTTCCTCCCGTCTCTCATTCTGGCGTCTTGTTTCCTCTTCCTCCTGCTGTGCTGCTCGGCTATAGAATAATTCTTCATTTTGTCTTATCTTGTTGTCTCTTAGTTCTCTTTCAACTGCTTCTTTTCTACTACGCTCATCTTCCCATCTCTGGTAACGGTAGTCCTTCTTCTCTTCGTTTCGCCATGTTGGTTGGTTATTATACCATCTTGTATTCCGGTTCCTCCTTGGTTGTGGGGTTTCCCATTCGTGGAGTCTTGCAAAGCCTTCTTCTCTCTTACTTCTTAATTGGTCTGACTCCTCTTTCATCCATTTCTTCTCCTCTTCCATTTTTCGGTTCAACTCTTCACCATCGATTTTCAATATTCTGTATATTTGGTCCCAGTCTACTCTCTCTCTTCTCCTTCTATTTCTCCAGTACATCTTTGTTTTAGTTGACTTTGTATATATTATTGCCTGTGTATGTAAGGCGTGGTTGTTCTTTTTGTGTCTACCGGGCTGTTTATTAATATAAAAAATATTTTTATTTAATATTTTTAAGCCACACTAGTTGGTGCGCCAATTTGTAATATAATTAGTAAGTATGGTTTAAATAAAATTTAATTATGTTTGATATATTAGTTTGACATGTACTAAGGTTTGTAGTTGTTTCTAATTGAAGGTTACTAATGTTGTAAAGCGATTTAAAATGTAACATTCGAGGTTACTCAAAGTGTGTTTACAATTGTGTAATTAGAATTGTCTGAAAAGAATTCCCTTAAATCAAACAAATAAAATAGTTGTGTTGGTAATATTTAAATACTAGGTTTGCTTAAGCCTAACAGTAAAGTATAATAGTTGGTCGCTTGATGATGATGATCGTCTTGTTGATACTGGCTGTGAAACTTCTCCTCCAGGTCGATAATAGTCTAAGTACGTTATGTCTAGTAATGTCTGGACAATATAATAAACATAATATACTTTCACGTACCTGGTCGTGTTTTCTAGAAGTTCAATAAGCTGTCAACTCAGTTTACAAAAACCAACTCACTTTAGTTGCAAGGTTAGACTGCCTCGTTTGTTAGTGGGCGCCACACGGATTTATTTTGGGAAAATCCCGTGTAAAACCCACAAATAGAATCACTGAATGATTTAAAAAAATTTAAAATAATTGTTTATTACCTTTATGGCAATGCTATTCCAAAATATTTAGTCACAACTGAAGGTTGTTTGAGTTTTCTAAATAAAATATTTAACTATCTGTTAGAAATAAATTAAGTCGAGTTATGCTGTTAATAATGGGTTTTATTCATACCCTTGATAGAGAATTCAAAACAAATATAATTAAAACATACAATGATGTACAATTGTAAATAAGTTATTATATACCCTATAAGGCTTGCTCAGAGCACAAGTGATAAATCTGGCTAAGTCCAGATATTTGTTATTTTTTAACATTAATATTATTGAAATCTCAGATGTGAGTTCTTTGAGACACGAAAAAGAAAGTCATGCCTACACAATCGCTAATGATTTTCTGATACAGTAGAACTTGGCTAATTCGAAGCTGAAGGGACCAGTAAAAAATTCGAATTATCCAAAAATTCGAATTAGGAAAACTTTTGATAACGGTAGAAAAATCAAATCAAAAACCGAAATTCAGTAAAGCAATATGTTATTTTATTAAACAATTTCCTTATACATATGTATTACAAACGTATAAACATGTTTCAGTACAAAATATAGCATTTACAGTTTTTTAAAAAAGCTAGAAACTTTTGATTGCATTTTGCAATTAATACACTGAGTTGTAGTAAACTCTTCAAATTTATTAAGTGCTTGGAAAATAGCGTCACTTACGTTCTGCTGTCCTTCAACAAACCATCTCAAGTCTTGTATGTAATTTGATGCCTGTGAAGCCGTTGGAATCGGTATCTCTGGAAGTTCTAGCTGGTCCCCTTCTTCATCTGAAGATGTACCATCATTTCTTTTGTTCATAACATCAGCCACAATCTCCGCATCTGTCTGTTCACCGCACACCGCCAAGTCTTCATCCATGTTTACAAACTCTTCGTAACGAATGCCTGCGTCATGTCCAACATCTTCCCAGTTATCCGTAGTAGGTACGACTTCTCTAGCAGCTTTATTCTCCTCTTCACCTTCAATGTGGCAGAAACCACCTTTACGAAAACAATTAGCAATTGTTTTTTGCGTAACTTGGTTCCAAGCACTGTTGCACATGCGGACAGCTTGAAGGATGTTAATCTTGATATTTTCGTGCTCATCTAAATAAGCACCTGACAGAATGTTTTGGACCACAAGCTTTCTGTAAAAATGCTTAAAATTTTTTATTACACCTTGGTCCATAGGTTGAACTACTGAAGTCATGTTTGGAGGGAAAAACACAACCTTTACATTTTCCATCACAGGAATAGTGTTGTGAGCTGTACAGTTGTCAATAAACAAGACGATTCTTCTGTTTTGATTCCGAAATTTCCTGTTGATTTTCAAAAGCCATTTTTCAAAAATTTCACCTGTCATCCAAGCTTTACTGTTTGATTCATATTCAACTGGGTTCGTTTTTACATTTTTGAAACAACGTGGGTTGGCTGACTTCCCTATCGTTAGCAAAGGCAGTTTTTCCGAGCCATCCATGTTTGCTCCGATTAAAAGTGTTATGCGCTCCTTGCTGTGTTTGCCGCCACTACAACTTTCTCCTTTAAAAGCAAGTGTTTTGTCGGGGGGTGCATTTGAAGAATAAGCCCGTCTCGTCTACGTTAAAAATGTCTTTAGCGTCTCTATCAGAAATCATTTGCAACAAATCGTCTTTCCATGAATTTGCAGCTTCAACGTCAATAGATCCACTTTCCCACAAACAGTTTTGAAAGACATGCCATTCCTTTCTTTAAAACCATTGAGCCAACCAGTGCTGGCCTTAAAATCTTTTTTCCCTAAGCTAGATGCGAATTCCTCAGCTTTGGCTCTGACGAGGGGCCCACTGACTGGAATTTTTTTGTCCCTTGCTTGCTTAAACCACTTCACTACACATTCATCCACGTCAGGATTTTCTGGTCCTCGCGCTCTTTTCCTATCTTTGTCGCTGGCTTTACACACACTATTCAAAATCTTCTCTTTATTTTTTAGATACGTTGACAGCGTATTTGGCGGTATCCCGAATTACTTGGCAATTTCAGATTTCTTTTTTTTGTCCCTTTTCCACTTCCCGTATAATGGCAACTTTTTCGGCAAATGTCAATGATTTGTATTGGGTCCGTGTTGGTTTTGAAAGGGCCATGATGAACACACAACACAATAAAACTGCACAATAAGCGTCACTAAAACACACCAGTCTGTATATACAGTACTGTATAAAGAAAGGAACGGTCTCTCACTACGGGACACAGCTCGCACAGTAGAAACTCAAAAAGACTTAACACTTCCACGAATGCAGGCAGACTGAACTGAAAGCAACAGTGAGGGTGGCTGACTGACGAGGCGTGCAACAAGGGACAATGGCAGACGGTACCGTTACACGAGCCAGTCATGTGTCATCGCCAGATACTGATGGCAATTCCACGAATTTGACACAAAGGACAAGCGTCTGTTCACAAAGGGCGATGCCTGCTTGTCTGTTTCCAGTCGTGTCTCTATTGTTACGTGGTCTAGCCCATACAGCAGGCGATTTTTTGTAGTTAGAGCAAAATTTTTATTTCGAATTAACCAAAAAAAGTTCGAATTACAGACGATGTTTTTGCATGGTTTTACATAGGATATTCAAGGGACCACAGTAAGTTCGAATTATCCACGAATTCGAATTATGCACGTTCGAATTAGCCAAGTTCTACTGTATAAAATTAATTAATAATGCCTTTGACGTTACTTTTGTAAAGTAAACAGATAAAAATAACCTATTTGATAGGTTGTGTGTTCGTCACGCTTGATTTCTGATCTACAAAGTTTATAATTTGAGAACACTTATAACTAACATTCAGCTTAATTAATGATGACAAATTCATAAAATAAATTGAGACATGGTGTAATATTGAAATGTTTCTGTGTTTTGCGTCAGTACAGATCAGTGTATAAAAACGTACAGGTTATGGCGCTCGGAGAAAAAATGAATAATGGTTGCACTGTTACCTTTTGGTTTTAATTATTTAATTAAAACTCATTTAACACCTCGATAATCGGATTATAGTGATTATCGTTTTTCACTGCACACGCACAAGAACAGAGTATTTCGATCCGCTTCTAACTTAATGGATCATGGATAATATTATTTAAATACTTCTGTTCATTATTTTCCCGCACTAAATTGAAATAATACTGCACATAATCACTATGGTTCTCTGTAGAATAATTTGAAGTAGTTGTTTCTTGTTGTTGAGCTATTTCCTTCGATGTGTTATGTTGATGATGCTAACAGTTATTAAAAATGTTGAGATGGCGAGCACACGTTCCGTGCTGTATGAAGTTGATAAGTGTCTAACGAGAATCTGTTACATTCTCTTATATACCCTCCTCTTCGATCGGCCTTAGGCAAAAATGTTAATTACTAACTAATTTTGTGATTGGTTCTTGCAGGTGTGATGAGTATGACGTATTGTCTGTATAGCCGTTAATAACGGTTTTTCAACTGCCAAACTCTGAGATGACAGATAGCTTTCAATGTTGTTGGTATTAGTAAACAAATTTCTGATGCATATTTCGTAAATGATGCTAACATCTTTCACGCACTTAATACCGTTGCGATTGGGTCGATATCATCATCAAATTAAAGATCATTTTGTCCTCTTTAATTTGACATAGTTTGATACCGAGTTAATTTCACTTTTACTGACATTGCTACATAAACAATGTTCAGGTACACTACTCCGCACTGTCGTCTGTTTACCTGAATCGACTATTATGCACTTTAATATTGTTTGTGTTCACATAGCATTTTATTACTCAAACGTTTATGTGGGAACACTATTAACTCTGTACTGACCTTCAATTACTGAACATTATGAATACACCTTAACTTTATACATTGTAATGAACGATTCTTATTACTATGACATTTCGTTTTACGCTAACTCGTTCTATTCTACTACTTAACAATTGAATTATGATTTTAAATATATCATTTTAATAATGTTTTTTGCTATGTTGGAGCATAACAATTGTTCTGTGTATTTAATTTACACTTACGTTACCTCCCAATAATCAACTCACTGATTATTGCTTGGTCTAGGCCTTGTTAAGACACACCGTCTAGACTGGAATTTTGCCTTAACAACATTTATTGGTTCATAATTCGGTAATTTGTTGAGGTACTTTATTTGTATAAGATTCCCTCTTACAAATGGTTTTTCTTTCTCATAAGTATATTTGATATTGAAATATATCTTTGTTCTCACTTTGTAGCCATTGCTAATTTTAGTTTTTGGCATTCATAATTTACTAGTCATGGTTAAATTTATTATCAGCAAAATGCTAATTCTGATTTCACAGTATTCAGATTCTTATTGATTCTCTTTTTATTTACATATCATATTCTGTTTACATTATCTACTGACTTGATTGACAGCTTACTGTAAATTTACTCTGTCCATCAGTTTGTGTTAGTCATTGTCTGGTTGTAGTGTCAAACAGTATTTGTGTTTACTGTTTCATGTGGCACTTCTGCTTCTTTCTTCTTTCTTGATTCCTCTCTTCGTGTTTATTCTTATTACTATCTTCCCTATTTACATTATTGTTCTGTCCTTATAAAATCTGACAGTGTACGTTTAGGTTAGGTAACATTTTGTTATGTTACAATATATATGTAATTTAGATGACCATTTTTATTATTTATATAATTTGGAATTTATTTATGTTTGTCTGTTACTTATCTGACATTGTGCCGTACGCACAAGGTTGTAATTTCAACTGGGTTTATTGAAAACTGTGCTTACCCGGTGGGCAAGCGAACTGCCCGCGTCCTTCATCCCTAGATGTTGGTTGGCGACTGCTGTTATACGCTAAGCGCAGACAGACTGCTGGCATCGATCTGGCGAGTTAGCAAACACTCCCGCATTCCTAAGTGATGAGCGCTGGGCTCGGCTTATGACGTCGTGTAGCGTGACTTCAATTTGTACAAAATAGATCATTCAGCTAAAAATAACTGCCTTTCGCTGTTAAACCACTGACCTTGAGTCCAATTCATGTACATTGTTTTTACCCCATACATTTATAAATAAAACTTTACATTTCCATTATTTCTCGGGAGGGTTTTACCTGTACCGTTAGAGTACTTTTTTTTTACAGTGGGCAAAGTCCAGTACTGGGTTTACCAGTATAACAAAAGTGCTGCTTATCATATCAACATAGTTAACAAATAACGAAATATGTGGAAAAATAAGGCAATGTGTACTTCAGCTGTATGCACTTGCCTATAAAAGTACCAATACTAAAGAGAAATGAACATATAATACCAATTATTAACATCTTAGTACTACGCAGAACATCAATTACCCGGAATAATAAATGTCAGTGCATGTACTGGGTAAATATATTTTCCTGATAAGTGAAAACTTATATTAAAAGTTGTGAGAACTTTTCAGAAATTATCTGTTTATACAGAAAAAGAGAAAATTATATTATGTGGTAATGAACAAAAAATCTCATTATCTTCATCATATCCTTTTTCCGGTTTAGGTCACTGGACTTTTTCTGCTTCATCAACATTCAGTGGACATCCCTCAGTCTTATGATACTACATTTTTTGTATGTGGTTTCAATTCATTCTGGTCAGGAGTTCATCCCAATTTGCCATATATCACTGCATTTCTCTTTTAGTAGCTCCATATTCCAATCATTTCGTGTAGTTGTGTTTCTTATCTTCTCCTCTTTTGTGTGTCTTTTAGTTCTGAGAAATTTCACTTGTGTTCAGAGTTGCAGAGTCTTTATTTCTTTATCTTTGTGAATGTCGACGTTTCATTCTATTTAGCCCTATAGGGGGGTACAAGAATCATATAAACAAGTTAGTGTCTCTAGCTTTATTTCTAAATGTATGTGGTAGTACTCTATATATTAGCTTGATACTTATTAATTTTGCTCACATGTTCCCTCTCATACTCATACAAGTGTATGTGTATGTGACATCATAGCCAAGACACCGAAGGTAAGAAATGTTCTCCAGGGATGTATCTCATATCTGTTTTTATTTGAATTGCCTCTTTTCCCCATTAAGCCATTTCTTTTGCTGTTATTTTTTCCACCATTTACTATAAGTCTAATATTTTTACTAGATAGTCTAAATAGGATATCTGCTTCTGGAAACAATGACCAGTTGCTGCTTCCACAAATAACTTTATGTTCAAGAACTAGCATTCATTTATTTTGATCCCACATCAATGGAGCCATACACACTGCCATTCTATTATAATTTAATTAATGTTCATATTAAAAAGTGTGAGTGATAAAGGGCACTCTAGTATTACACCAAAAACGTTTGGTAGATATGTACTGTAAATACTGAGAAGTGACCAGGATCATAACAACAGATGCAAGGCCACCTGCTCCTTTCATGGAGAAGGGCAAGTCCCAGACACCTAAAACTGGAACCCGTCAGTAAGGCATGGTAACCCCTACAGAAGACCCCAGGTTGAAGGCTTTGTGACTGTCTAGTAACCCATGCATGTAAAATATAGTGTTTGCAAGAACTATTTAAACTTGGTAACAACAAGGGAATGGTTTAGATTGCTTGATTTTTTACTTGCTTACCTTCAAGTTTTAAGTAGAAAGAATTTGGTATAACTGCATTCATTTTGGTTTTCTGTACAATTAATAGCTGTTTGTAATCCATATAAGCATTGCTACTTGGAAGACATGAAGTTTTTCTCCGTGGAATTCATCTTTGAGCCTCACCTCATTTCCTTCATGGGTCAAACTAGGTACAATTTCTCCATCATTGAAAATTTCATATCATGTCCTGCTCCAACATTCCACTCTTTGTAGTGGGTGAGTTAGTTAAAACTCGAACAAACTTCAGAGTAATCTTGACAAGCATTGCACTCTCACTAGCAATCTGTTTGCCATGTTGAGTGTGGGTATACTGTACTTTTTCTCTGATGAGTCAGAACGAATCAACAACATGTAAACTGACTCTAAGTTTAGACATTCTAAGTTTTTGTAAAAGATAATTGTGACTAAAAGAAAAACCAAACACCCTTCTCTTCCTAGAAAAATTCTTTTGAAAATTTTAACGAAACCTGCTCTAATGGGTGGGAGGAAAATTGCATGCTGTGGCTTCAAGAAGTGAGATGTTTATTTACAAACATCTCCTAGCAATGTGGCACATGTTAGACATCCTGGTTTATTGACACACTACTATGTATTGCTATTATTATTATTTGTTAATGAGAAAAAGATAATTTTTGATACTTTTAATTATTTGATTCTCAATCTGTAGAATGCAACAAAGAAGAAAAATAATTATCATAAACATATTACTTCAGTAGAAAGTTTAGCACTCAGGATTTGCGGCTTGGTGAGAGAAGGCTTTCAAAAGAATGGATTTTGTCCAGCAGGTCTGTGTCGTTTATGCCATACTTGAAACAAAGAGAAAAACAAATGAGTCAGTAATTATAAATAATTAAACAAAATAGTGTGTGTGGGGGGGGGAACACTATTTAGCAGTTTCAGTTACTTGTACTGTGCAAGAATCATTTATGGAAGCCATTATCTCTTTTCACTTTATAGCATACTTTCACACTTTGTAAAATACTCTACACAAAAGATAAAAAACATCTGTGTATCACGTAAAAAGTTTTTTGTATGAAATACAGAAAGGTTTGTGAGTTGCAATGAAATATTTCAGAATTATTTTTTCTTTCATAGGGTTTATTTTCCTTGATAAGCAACAATTCACAGTTATTTATTCCTACGCAGCATTCTGTTATCACCTAAAACCTAAATTGTTAATGGAATAAATCCGCTTATAGTCCAAGCCACGTATTTTATAATCAACTAAACGCTATGCAACTCACCATCTGTGGCTTAAGTAAATGTCTTCACAATACAATTGACATGTTTTGGGACACTTGTACCATCCTCAGAATTTTTAAAAATGTCTCTTCATACCATCATACGATGGCACAGTCGTCAATATATTTAAAAAATATTAAAATCCACATAAACACAAAACACAATTACATTACACAAAGTACGCGTGCAAGAGTTTTACGGTGTGTGTGTGTGTGTGTGTGTGTGTGTGTGTATGTGTGTGTGTGTGTGTGTGTGTGTGCACATGCGTGTGCATGTGTATCATTATAAGGAGTTGTGATAGTTTGTTTACATCTTCAAATGTTTTCTTTAAGAAAACGAGAAAATTATAATATCACAGAACTTAATTTATACACTATTACAATTTAAATTACTATGTGTAATGATATTTTTAATTAGTTATAAAAGCAATAATCAACAATTGGAAATATCATTACATATAGTAATTTAAATTGTAATAGTGTATAAATTAAGTTCTGTGACATTATAATTTTCTCGTTTTCTTAAAGAAAACATTTGAAGATGTAAACAAACTATCTCAACTCCTTCACATATACAATGATACATACATACTGTTACGATACCAAAAGCAGCTCAATACAAGGGAAGATATACCATAGAATGAAGTAAAAAGCATGCAACTAAATGTAGATAAAAGAAGAAGAATTAACAATTTTAAATAAATAGCACTAGAATGACTTTAACGTATACGAGACAAATGACTATGACCCAACCCAAGTGATTGGCCAAATGACAAATTATATGAAATAAACCCATAAACTAAGAAAATTAAATATAATTAAATGTATCATTGAAAATAGAAAGTACAAACCAAAAGAAAATATTGTAATGCTAGCTAAGTAAATATAGAATAATAATGAAATGAACAAATAATCAAATACACAGACAATGATACCGAGAATTATAATAACAAAACCAAAATATAATAAAGAAAGACTAATAATCCAAAATAGTCATAGACCCAAAGTGAACCAAGAGTGCATGATACTGAATAGGGAGTGAATTACAAATAAACACTATGTGATAAGGGTGAGGACACCAATGTGATTGATACAAAGAAACAAAAATAAAAGTGTATAATGCTATTGACACTAAGTACAGTGAAACAGTACAAGTGCCTGTAACCCAAAATATAAATAAACAACAATAAGTATAAGCAAGAACTCATATGAAAGTGAGAGTGCAGAAGGAAAGTGGATAATTAAAATTAAACCACAAAATATTGTAGCATAACAGAATTTTCACCTTAAAACTTAACTTAATACAACATTAAAAAAGTAATAATGTTTTATTACTTTAGGCTCTGATGAAGCCTTCTATAGGTGAAAGCCGGTTTAGGCTGTAAGGTAAAACTTTACATTTTTACTTATAAAAAACTTAGTGTTCCGAGTCGTCAATATTATAGTGATATTCATTAAAAAAGAAAAAAAAAGAAGAAACTATCAGTAGTGAGTGATAAATAAATGGTTGAAAGTGAATTAAATAAGCTGATCATTATAGTCAATAAAATCTTAAAAAATAAACTCAATAACAAGGAAAACTCTTGGTCCAAATAAAAGAAACCATCTATATAAAACCCCAGTACATCATCTGTATACCCAGTAGGATAAGGAGCAGTAAATGAAAAAGTAAATGACAAAATAATCATGTATAATTTGTTAACTTAGTGACATCAGAAGATCCGAAATACAAAAATAATCACACATTCATATGGAGCAGTAAGGAAAAAATAATAAGGTACAACTTATTGAATTAATGACATCAGAGTACCTGAATAACAAAAGTGATAACCTACTCATAGAATAGAATAAAAAATTGAGGAACAGACTATTCCAAGCTTCATACAAGGAATGCAGAATAAAGAAAGGCTATTCCCAAAATATTATGAAGAACATGTACCAATTAAACGGAGTTAAAACAACGACAAACGTTAACCCAGTAACCCAAGTTACAGGATACATTACCAATGAAAGATTGTAAAATAAATTTAAAGGTAACTTAAAAATAGATAGTGTAAATCAGAATAATGACTGCCATTAGAGTAGGTAATAAAAAGGTTTAGACAATAAGAGTGAAGGACTACCATTAGTGTAGAGGATTAAAAGTGAAATATTATAATAAACCACTATAAGAGTGAAAGACTACCATTAAGTGTAGAAAATAAAAAGTGTTTTATAATAATAAACATAAAATTAAAAGGCAGATAATAACTGCATATATTATAATTTTATAAGAGTGTTTAAATAGAATATAAGGAGTGATAAACAGTAAAATAAATAGAAAACCATGAACTTACCATAGATGTAAGGGAATAAGTTAAATACAGAAGGATTGTTTAGGATTAAATAATATATAAGAAAATGATAGATATAAGATGTTTTTATTATGATTAAATGATATATAGAAAATGATAGATGTAAGATGTTTTTATTATAACTCAATGATATATATGAAAATAATAGATATAAGATGTCATGTTATACTTAAATAATGTTCACTAATTTCAAAATTTTGTTAAGGCAGGGAAGGCAAGGAGATAATTAATATATTTTGAATTGTAAACCATATAAATAATAATATAACAAAATAGTTAAAAAACCCAATAGCAAACCAAAACCATATTTTAGACCAAAATCAACTACTACCATAGAGTCAAATCCAAAAGGATGAACTCAATAAAACTGTATATAATTAGCAGAAATTAGTCAATGTAAAATAAAGATATGTAAATCTAATCAGCACAGAAACACATAATAGTAAACGTAATGACCAGAAGATAAAATTAACTTTATTGGAAATAGGTAATATAAGGCCTAACAAGGGACTCAGTACAAATAAAATGTGAATTAATCAGTATTAGAATGTTATAACAACAAATTGTTAATAACCAAGAATAATGATGAAAGAAGTAAAATTATTTAAAGAAAATGTTAACTCAAAATGAATTGTAAACCATTTAATTTATAATTATGTGAAAAATAATAAGGCCTATAAGAAATATCAAAAAATGTAAATTTTAAGCTTAATTGAACTTAAAATAGGTCAAGTTATATATTGAATTATGTAAAATTAGAAGAAGAATATTGCTAGGTAGTTAAATTTTCATAAAATTAACAAATAAATAAGTTATAGCCATAAATAAGAAAAAATATCATATATTTTTTATAATATCAGATCTAAGCCAAGGCGACAGCTGTTTCCAGACAATGGGAAGGAGAATAAGATATTTCGGAAATTACCACATTAAGACGACGATTTAAGTCATCAGTTAATTGTTAAACGTGAACGCGTACGGATCAGAAAGTACCGACAGAAGATCCAAAAATTATAAATGGTTTGGAAAAAATGAAGTGCAACATCAAAAAACATTACATAGTTTATCAACTGAAGGTTAATGCCTAATAACTTAACTAATAACCAAAACGAAAACGAATAACAGTAATAATACAATCCAACACAAGAGTACAAGGAACCAACCGCCATATTGAAATATTAACTCAACACCAATTCCAATAGAACAACGAACTCAAACAGATTTTGGAACACGGAACACTACACGAATAATCCAGGACAAAACAACATCACCGAGGAGAAGAAAACACTAAAACTAAGTATCCAGAGGGACCACATCACCGCAGAGTACGAGATCCACCATTATATTTGAGGGAGAAGACAAAACATAGGAGTCAGCGTGGGTAGCAGAGATCCGAAGCTGACGGCCGCCATACTTTTATTTGCATAGCGAGACATACACAGCCTCCTGGAACCAGTGACGACGTGACGTCATACACTACTGCTTGGTTCGAAATTTTATTTATTCAATGACATTATTTTCTGAATATATGTTACTTTTATGGAATAGTATTTAAGTTTGAATTAATTGTAAGTACTGTATATTGTGACTTGCCCTTCTCTGACCATTTCGACAGTTCAAAGAACTCAATTAATTAATTTATGTAATTTCATATATTTGTCTAATGACACAATCGACCTGTGAGTTGAGTCATAGCCGCAGCCATTTGTCGATGTGCGTAAGATTGGCGCAAAACTTTCAAAATAAATATCAGAATTGTTTTAAATACTCGTGTCTATTATTATTTGAATTATAAAAATTAGTGTTTCTTTCTTCCTAACGTAATTTAGAAGGATTATGAAAAAATCAAGAAGAAGAAGAGGAGCTGAGATAGAAGAGAGTATACTTCGACCCAGTTGACATAATCAGATTAACACAAGCGAAACAAACATTTCGTCGCTAAGGCATACACTATAACCAATTCACAATTTACGTAATTAAAAATATAAAAAAATAATAAAAATAATTCATTAATTAAACAATTAAAATAAATAAAATAAAAACATTAAATTTTTTATTTAATTAATAAACCTATAAAAAAATTTTATTATAAACAATAAATTAAATTTTTATTTGTAGTAAATCACGATATATTACAATCTATATATTAATACGTGAAGAGAAAACTTTGTACCCCTTTTTAAGCATATTGCGCACACGGAGGAGTGTGAGATTTGGCATAGTTAAAGTTTATATGGAGAAGGAGTGCAGAAAGCTAAAATTTATATATAATATGTGTTACAAATACATTAAATAAAATAAAATAATACATTCATTTGCACTTGAAAATTCATTTAAACTTTTTCAAACAATGGTAATTGTTAAAAATAAAATAATTTTGTTGCCAGGCAACAATAGTCTGTGGAGTGTACGTCAAGGCAAAAAAGCGTTTATTTTATATTTTGTATATTAGATATCTGTGTTTTATATATTAATGTGCAGTTGAAAGTGAAATACAGCTTGCTTAATACTGACAGATTGACTGAATGAGCTGTGAATTTTGTGTGATTTCAAATGTTCCTTTTTCAATAGTCTGTGGAGTGTATGTCAAGGCAAAAAAGCGTTTATTTTATATTTTGTATATTAGATATCTGTGTTTTATATATTAATGTGCAGTTGAAAGTGAAATACAGCTTGCTTAATATACACCTGTTGCAAAAGGAAAATTTTGTAGCAGCAATTTGAATTGACTTACTCTCGCCTAATTATTATTGGTGGTTTCAAAATGGTGAGTACATTTTATTATTTTTAAATTAAACCCTGTCTAATCTTAGTTTCAGTAATTTCATTACATGTTTTTTTTTACATTCAGATATTCGCACCTACTTCCATTATGCCTCGACATAGAACATTGACGGGTCGGAGTGAGAGACAAAGAAGAAGGAATATATATTCGCGTGAAAGTCAAAATGATAATAGACCAAATGCAAATTTAAATAGTGTAAATAGTATAACATTGACGGGTCGGAGTGAGAGACAAAGAAGAAGGAATATATATTCGCGTGAAAGTCAAAATGATAATAGACCAAATGCAAATTTAAATAGTGTAAATAGTATACAAAATGATGAAATTATTTTGAGGGATACATTTAAATGCGCACTGAATGTCATTCCAAGAAATTTTAATACTTTTGATTGTGGATTAATGCATTTACAATGCAGGTTTTGCAATGCAAAACATTTCGAATCTGAGGTCACTTTAGGTGAAAGGATTGCATTCACTTCATGTTGTCATAAGGGAAAAGCAATATTACCGGCCTTAAGTCAAAATGGATACTTTAAATCATTGTATGATGGATTTACTTCAAATGAACCTTCAATAAAAAGAAAGTCAAAAAATTATTTTGAAAACATTCGTAAATACAATTCATCATTTGCTATGGTTAGCTCAGAAGCTAAAATTTCGGATACAGTTACGCGTGGAGTGTATCATTTTAAAATACATGATGTTTTTTATCACAGATCAGGTCCAATGACTGCTGGATATGGTCGCTCACCATGTTATGCGCAATTATATTTTTATGATGTTGACACTGCTGTCAATTATAGATTACGTGAACAGTATAATCAAACATGCAATAACAATATAATGCGCGAAATCTCTCTTGAATTGGAACGCATTAATCCTTTCGTTTGGTCATTCATTGCAATGAAAGATCATTGTCAGAGAGTTGAAAATCAAAATAAAGAAATTTGTATGCTCATTAAAGTAAATCGTGATTTAGATCTACGCTATTATAATGATGCAGTTCAAACTGATGTAGCAGTAATATTTAGTACAGTTGATGGTGAGCCACCCTTTGAACGAAATATGGTTTCGTTTTCAAAAGTTAATGGTACCATTAAAAATATCTCTGTTTTGGATTCATCATTGGACCCTTTAGCGTATCCATTACTTTTTCCAAATGGTGATACTGGGTGGTATATCAATATTTCTCATAATGTACCAACTACATCTAATTCAAGAGCGCCCAGAAATAAATTAACCATGCTTCAGTATGCAGCCTATTGATTTGCAATTAGAGAAGATTTTAGCATGTTGCACCATTCACAAAAATTATTTCTGCAGTGGATAGTTGATATGTATGTGAGAATAGAGGGCACAAGGTTACATTTCATTCGACAAAATCAAACAAGTCTTAGGTCTGAAGTTTACAATTTAACAGATTATTTAGAATTGAACTTCAATGCCAATAATGTTGGCCGTAGAGTAATTTTACCATCTTCATTCAATGGATCTCCAAGAAATATGTATCAGAATTATTTAGATGCAATGTCAATTGTACAACATTTCGGAAAGCCTTCTTTGTTTATTACAATGACTTGCAATCCAAGTTGGCCTGAAATAGTTAGCAATATTGGTGTAGGTGAGTCAGCTAATTTTCGACCTGATATTGTTGTGCGTGTATTCAAGTCCAAACTGAAAGCATTAATTGAGGGCCTTACACTAAAAAAAATCTTCGGTAAAGTTGAAGCACTCATTTATACAATTGAGTTTTTTTATACAAAAGAGAGGATTGCCTCATGCTTACATTTTACTCTCTTTAAATGAGCAAGATAAAATTGTTAACGCTACCGATATTGATAAAGTTGTATCTGCGGAGATTCCTAACATTCAAACACATCCTACATTACATGAATATGTTGTAAAACACATGATGCATGGTCCATGCGGTGTACTTAATCCAAATTCTGTATGTATGAGAGATGGAAAATGCACAAAAGATTATCCAAAACGATTTAATGAATTTACATGTGAATCATTAAATGGATATCCATTATACAGAAGGCGTGATAATGGTATTAATGCTGAGGTTCGCGGTAGTTGCCTCGATAATCGTTATGTTGTACCATACACTCCGTATTTACTTGCCAGATTTAATTGCCATATAAATGTTGAAGTATGCACTACAGTTAAAAGTGTTAAATACATTTATAAATATGTGTATAAAGGCTATGACAGTGCATCTGTTGAATTAGGTTCAGAGAGAAATGAACCAGGTCAAGAAATACAAATTGATGAAGTTAAAAATTTTTTAAATGGCCGTTATGTCGTATCAACTGAAGCTGTATGGCGAATCTATGAATTACCAATGCATTTTCAATCACATGTCATCGTAGACTTGACATTCATTTACCGCGTAGACAGAATGTTTACTTTCGAGAAGGGCAAGAACGTCAAGCAATTGAAAATGCAAGACAAACAAAATTATTAGCATTTTTTGAATTGAATCGATCAGATCCATCAGCGCATGAATATAAGTATATTGAAATTCCTTTGCATTATGTATGGGAAGATTCCCGAAAAAAATGGAAGAAGAGAAGGCGTGGAGGTGATAAAATCATTACACGCATATATGTAGTATCACCAAAAGGCATCGAACTTTTCCATTTACGATTGCTTTTATTACATGTCTGTGGTCCAAAATCATTTGAGGATGTTAGAACATACAATGGAATTATACACACTTCTTTTGTTGAAGCGTGCCATGCTCGCGGCATTGCTTCAAATGATAATGAATGGCGCGAATGTTTAAATGAAGCAAAAGAATTACATTCACCAAAACAAATGCGAAATTTATTTGGTTACATTTGTGCATTAAATGTGCCAGCCAATGCATTGGCATTATGGAATGAATTTAAAGTATATCTTAGTGAAGATTTTTTGAGAGATTACAACGAAGAAGTATCCTTTAATACAGCTCTATTAGAAATTGAAGATATTTTGAATGTTCATAATTTGTCATGTCAAGAACTTGGTTTACCAGTTCCCACGTATTCGCAGAGAACAGACGAAGCAAATGCTATTGATCCAATAGAACAAGAGTTTCTGTTTTGTGAGCATTATGAAACTGCAAATATTGAACAGCGTAATCTAATTGATCGTGTGATTCGTGAAGTTTTGCATCATGATACTGGATCTAATGTTTTTTGTTTAACCGCTCATGCAGGTTGTGGTAAAACATTCACGCAAACAGCAATCATTCACAAATTAAATTAGCTTAATCTTAGTTGCATTGCAACAGCGTTCAGTGGCATAGCTTCAACTCTATTACTTGGAGGTAGAACTTTACACAATGTGTTTAAATTGCCTATACCCATTTTGGAAAATTCTGTAGCGAATATTACCGCAAATAGTAGCTATGGACGTTACATAAATTCATCATCATTGATAATTATTGATGAAATTCCTATGTGCCCACTGCAAGTGTTGAAAATCATAGATAGATTATTGCAGGATCTATGCGATGAAAATGATAAACATAAACCACTTGGAGGGAAAACGATACTTCGTGCGGTGATTTTCGGCAAATCTTACCAGTTGTCCCACATGGATCACGTGCAACTTTAATTGAAAATTGTGTCACGAGTTGGCATAAATTTGTTTATTTTCATAAAGTAACGTTTACTCAAAATATGAGAGCCTTACCAAGTGAAATAGAATTTGTCGAATTCTTGAAAAAAATTGGTAATGATGAAGCCCCACAATTCCCTCAGTTTGGTGAAAATATTATTGAAATACCTCAGCAATTAATAGGAGATGAAAATAATATTATTAATGAGGTGTATAGAAATATTTCCGAAAACATACTCTCAGATAACATATTGAAGTCTGTTATTTTAGCACCTAAAAATGATGATTGTACTTTTATTAATACTGATATTCTTAATTGAATACCAGGTGAACAGAAAACATATCATAGCTACGATAAAATAATTTGTGATGATGACAATGAAATCAATAACTATCCAGTAGAGTTTTTGAATTCTTTGACTATTTGTGGTTTGCCACCACATAAGTTAGTATTGAAGTTAATTGCATCGTTTTACTGATCAGAAACTTAAATACAAAGGAAGCATTAGTCAATGGAACAAGAATGCGCATCAAGTGTATGCATCGTAATGCTATTGATTGCGAAGTTTTAACTGGAACCTCACGCAATAAGAGAATTTTGATTCCACGTATAAATTTAACATATTCCGGTACTGTTTTACCATTTAACTTTCAAAGAACTCAATTTCCAATTATACCTGCGTTTGCGATGACAATAAATAAGTCTCAAGGACAAACATTCGAACAAATTGGAATTTTATTGAGGCAGCCAGTTTTTACACATGGTCAATTGTACGTCGCAGCAAGTAGAGTTCGATCATTCGATGGTTTGAGATTTTATATTTCCGAATATAATGGCCAAGGGCATTTAGCAAATGATGAAAGAGTTTTTACAAAAAACATCGTTTACACAGAAGTTCTGAATCATTAAATTCACTTTCAAACTATTTTAAGTTCAATGGACAACATTTATTTTTTTAACCGCCGGTTTTTTTTATTTAATGAAAAATATATGAAAAAATATGAGGCACGTATTTTTTATTTCATTTTTTATTTTGTATTAATTTTTTATTTAAATTTTATATAATTCGAAAAAGATATGCAAAATAACTGTGTAGCCTTGGCGAAACCTGGTCAGTATGGCAATAAATAAAACCCAAGGTGTAACGGTACAAAAAATTGTAGGCTACCACAGTTTTAATTTTACTTTATATTAATTCAATTCAAGTTTCCAATTGTTAACTTTCACCTGTGAGGTACCCCAGTAACCAGCAATGCACACAGTTAGCCTAAACAATTGTCCAGACGTATTGCGTAACTGCCCCACCAGCAGGCTCTTTGTGAATTACAGTCTGCAGTTTGTCATCAGAGAGTGAACAGTAGTAAGCAGCATCAGACAGTAAAGTGTGCAATTTAAAATTAAACGGTGGCCTCGGGTGCAAGATAGGCCGTAATAAAGAGTAGGCCTATCTTTCAAAGCAATAACAAGTATTAAAACAGTGAAAACATTTATAAAAAGTGCAATTTATGGTAGCGGTCACATAGTTAAAAACATAAGAGCTCGAGCAATAAAAGTCGGCCGACAAACAAGTCTGTAAAAGTAAAATTCGTAATTGCAAACTAAAGTGAATTAAATAAGACGGAGTGTGTAGCAGTAGTGCGGAAGATTATGAACTGTGGAAATAACCTTAGTGACCAAAAACAGCCAACAACACAAGGTGGTAATGGAACGGATTAACGCCGTGGGTTAAGTATTCTACATAACACTATCAGAACTATTCCCTAAATACAGACATTAAATATAAATACCGAGTTTTAATTACGGGGTTTTAAAAGAGAATAAAATTAAAAAAAAGTATGAATGAGAGAGCGTTGCAAAGTGCTGGTCAAGTTATTTGTAAATTGTACTATTGCTAAGTCATTTTCATATGTGTTAAAACCAATTGTTCAAGTATTCATGCCTTATTTAAAAAAAAAAAATGTAATGTAAAAATAGAGTGAAAGCAAATAGTAAATTAAAGAAAGTTAGTTGTTTAGAATACAAAATTTGGTGTTAGAAAAATTATTTTGAAACGTCAACCCAAGTAACCTTGTCTGTAGCTGGTTTCGTCTGAACGACTTTGGACCCGAAGGTAAGAGTAAGATAATATAGTATTTCAATTAATTAATAGAGTTTCATTGGTGCCCGAACAGGGACCCGAGTATAGGGTTTATAACCTATATCCGCCAGACCTAACCAAGCTGCAGAACAGGTTATTTGGAAGTGAGGGCGATTATTGTGTAGTTTGCTAAGCACACATTTATAAGTATACTATTTATAACATATACTCAAAATGGAGAGTAATAGTGATAAAGTCAATAATATTGAATTGACTAGTACAAGTACTGACAATCAAGTAAACACAATAATAACCGAAACGGTAATAAATGAAATAAGCCTAACAGAATCAGTGACAATGGAAGGCGCTAAGATTCATTCAACGCCTATCCAAAACAAGCAAAATGATAATAACGAGATAGTGAATATGATACAAGTAATGTTAGAAAAACAAAGTATGATGTTAAGCAATAATTTTAATAGTCGTTTTGACATGAATGATACCAAGTTCAATGAACAAAATAAGAAATTGGATGTTTTAAATGTTAAATTTGAACAATATAAAGAACAGAATATGAGATGTGAAAATATTATAAACGTAAAGCTTGACGAATTAACCAATTCATTGTGTAGTATTGACGTACGACTTAATGAAATATGTAGTGAAATAAAAAGAGAATCAGATGAGTCACGAGAATGTGTGTGTGTGGGAGACAGTAATACAAATGAGAATCATAATGATATGTGTAAAAACGTGGTAGTTGAGAATAAGGAGATTAATGTTGAGAGTGATGAGGAAGATTTTGTTGAAGTAGAGTTTAGTAATGAAGTGTTGCTAGCAAATGCCAATGAGAATGAGAGAGAGTGTGAAGACAGTTTAAATGAAGAGAGTGTACAGAGGGTAGAATTTTCCCGTGATGTGGTTGTGGGTGAAGAAAATGCTTCACTAATATTGTTGGAGGACAAAGGTTCCTCCTTAGTTTTTGTAAAAGACAAAAGGTCTTTGTATTATTTTTGTGTACCTGGTAAAGCCAGATGTTGTAGTAATGTTGCGTTGCCCTCTGTATGGAATGAGAATGTGAACTGTTGTGAGAAATATTGTAATGAGAGAATTAGAGAGAGAGAAACAGAAATATTTAAGTTAAATAGAGATTATGAAGAGTTGAGAGAGAATATGAACAAATATTTACCTGTTGGGAAAGTTAATGTACCTGTAGTAGTAGAATATGATAATAATGATGTAATGGTAATAACAAAAAACACGGACGGAGACTTTACAAAAAATACTGATGTCGATTTGATTTATGTTAAGATAATTTTGGGGGGTAACCCTATAGATTATTGTTTTGGTACAATGGGAAAAATAAAATTTTATGGCCACAACACACAAACGAGCCATACATATGTTGTGTATCAATAAAATTGAAAAGTGTCATATACCGAAAAGACTAATTTTTGACGATGGAGGTTGAATTAAAAAAGCAATGTATGGACATATTAAATACTTTAATATATGGTAATGACCTTGCTGAATTTAGGTATTGATGTGTGGTATATAAGAAAATTATTACGGAAATCTGTAAATAAATGTGTTACTGTTAAATGTATTGTGTTAATAGTATTCTGTTGCAATGTATATTATAGCTTATGTGCAACATATGTTTGTAATGAGAGGGAAAGGTATAATAATAAATAATAATAATTGTATTCCACTAAAATAATGAACAAAAGGTATTCATGAAGCCTATTTTGTATTTATATTCAAAGTGTTTTAAATAATATAACTAAAGTTAAAATGTTTTTAGTAAAATGTTATTCAAGTAATTGTGGTGAATTAAAATTATATCTGATCTGAATGGGAATAAAAAATTTAAGAGATAATTATGTTAACTAAAAAATTTATAAAAAATTGAAAAATGCAGTACAGGTGTTAGAGGTGAGGTAAGCAGAATGTTTAAATTGAGAGTGTTTATAACTGTGTTTATGAAAACAAGTCTGGCACACAAGTGTTTATGTAAACAGGTATGCTGTATGTTGTGACTAATGTCTACAGTCATGATGAGTTGACAATAACAAAACTGTTGTAGTCTGCTGAATCATTGCCAGTAGGAAAATTCTATTATGAAATAAAAAGAAATACCAGCTTTGAAGAAATGAAGGTAAATTTTTTGAATAATGTAGGTAATATTTTTATGTCGGATCATTTTGAAAAATGTAATTAATTTTGAAATTGTTAATTAAAACAATATGAATTAAATTTAATGAAAGGTAATTAAATAAATTAAAAAGATAATTTTTGATAATGACTTCGAATCTATTTTGATCTGAATTTTGATGGTAAAATAAATAATTGATAAAAAACATAATGATTAAAATATTCATTATGGTAGAATGTAAGTTTATATTATTATTTTTAAAACCAAACCAGTACTTTGTATAAGCAGAACCAGTACTTTGCAAGGAATGAGCCTTTATGGCTAAGAGGAAACAAATCAGTTGTAGGATATGGAGTGATGGAAGGCCGTCTATTGGATTTGAAGTGAATGTTCCAGAGTCAGGCGATACTGTGGTGGATATCGGTCCAAGCTTATGGTGGTGGGATCTCGAGTAGAGAAGTCCCGTAAGATCGGATGGGTGCTGCCACAGCCGCCAGACTAGGGGGGTAAGAACCCATGATTTTAGTAGAGTGTTCAGGGGGGTTGCAGTGCCATATCCTCACTGATCCTCTTAGGGTTTAGGCAATAAGAGTTTGAACGCTTCGGACTTCAACCTCTTATTGGGGGGGGGTATTGTAACAGTACAAAAAATTGTAGGCTACCACAGTTTTAATTTTACTTTATATTAATTCAGTTCAAGTTTCCAGTTGTTAACTTTCACCTGTGAGGTACCCCAGTAACCAGCAATGCACACAGTTAGCCTAAACAATTGCCCAGACGTATTGCGTAACTGCCCCAGCAGCAGGCTCTTTGTGAATTACAGTCTGCAGTTTGTCATCAGAGAGTGAACAGTAGTAAGCAGCATCAGACAGTAAAGTGTGCAATTTAAAATTAAACGGTGGCCTCGGGTGCAAGATAGGCCGTAATAAAGAGTAGGCCTATCTTTCAAAGCAATAACAAGTATTAAAAGTGTGAAAACATTTATAAAAAGTGCAATTTATGGTAGCGGTCACATAGTTAAAAACATAAGAGCTCGAGCAATAAAAGTCGGCCGACAAACAAGTCTGTAAAAGTAAAATTTGTAATTGCAAACTAAAGTGAATTAAATAAGATGGAGTGTGTAGCGGTAGTGCGGAAGATTATGAACTGTGGAAATAACCTTAGTGACCAAAAACAGCCAACAACACAAGGTGGTAATGGAACGGATTAACGCCGTGGGTTAAGTATTCTATATAACACTATCAGAACTATTCCCTAAATACAGACATTAAATATAAATACCGAGTTTTAATTACGGGGTTTTAAAAGAGAATAAAATAAAAAAAAAGTATGAATGAGAGAGCGTTGCAAAGTGCTGGTCAAGTTATTTGTAAATTGTACTATTGCTAAGTCATTTTCATATGTGTTAAAACCAATTGTTCAAGTATTCATGCCTTATTTTAAAAAAAAAATGTAATGTAAAAATAGAGTGAAAGCAAATAGTAAATTAAAGAAAGTTAGTTGTTTAGAATACAAAATTTGGTGTTAGAAAAATTATTTTGAAACGTCAACCCAAGTAACCTTGTCTGTAGCTGGTTTCGTCTGAACGACTTTGGACCCGAAGGTAAGAGTAAGATAATATAGTATTTCAATTAATTAATAGAGTTTCAAAGGAAATGTCAAAAAATGCGTTATTGCTTTTTAAATATGGCTTAGCCAAGCTAAACCTCATTTTTCCTATCTTTCATATTTTTCAAATAACTCGAAAATTAATGCATAGAAAAAAAATTAAAAAATTATGTAAGCTTTGTAGCAGAAAATCTTCACTCTTTTCGAATTTTGTACCTTACCAAAAATGAAATGTAATCCACTGGAATTGAAAACAATGTATCTTATACGTCTATGAATGTCAAGTCTCATTTTTATTAGCCTTTATTTGATTCAATAATAACATGAAAAAATTAAAACTGACAATGAATTATATCAAAAAATAAATACGAATACAAGCTGTAATTGTGTTTTTTTTCAACTGTTACTAACATTAAATTTTAAATTTCATAGGTATTGCAGGGAATTAAGGCAAACAACATACGCTAATGACGTATTTGTACACGCTCGCAGCTGACATAATAGAACAAAATTCAAAAAAATTATATGCAATGATTATAGAGGTATACTCTTTGACAAAAGAACCTCAATAACGTTCAAACTTAAAAATTTAATGAATTACGGTCGAATTTCGACCACTGGGCGACCACTAGTATTATAGAAATATGCAAATGTTATAATTGTTGAACAGTGTTAAGAGTAAGTTGTATTATGTTGATGAAAGCCTAAGAAACAGTTCATGTTAAAGTTATAAATTTAGATATAAAAAGCATTAAAATGTCAGAGAAGCTGTAATATTCATATATTAAGGAATGTAAATCAGTAATTAATGTAAACTAGCTAAAACAAAACAATAAGAAACTATTAATAAGAATAAACTTAAAGTTTAAATAATGTACAAATGACAGGCAAAGTTAGGCCTAAAACTATATGAACAAAAATTGTAAAATATAAACAAATAACAGTACACAGTGAGGGTAAAAAATAAGCAAACATAAAATACCAAAACAAAGAACAGTACAAACCCAAAATAATTGCAAAAAAAAAACAATATAATAAATAAAATAAGTAAAAAGAACAAAAATAAACAAATGTTAGAACAGCCCAGAGATAATGGAAACTAGTCATGTTTGATGTCTAAATAATCTACATCAAAAAAGCTATTCAATGATAATAATAAAAATCATATTGATAATAATACAAAGAAAAAACCTAATTAGAAAATATTTATTCATTTTGGGAAAATGCCCAAGACATATAACAATGAGTACAAAATTCTTTCAGCCAATTGAAATAGGAGTCTAGTTACTATGACAACACCACATTATTAGGAAAAACCATTATAAACGGATTAAGAGTCCATTTTTAGCATCAGAAGAGGGCGGATGACAAAATAGTAGCTCCATAAAAAATTCGAAAATAAACCTAACGGATGAATTAAAACCAATAATACTAAATGGAAATAAGAAAAAAAATTAACAGAACATAATAACAAGATACATCCAATTTAATCGAGAATTACGGAACATAAAACCAATGAAATAAGAGAAGGAAGACCTGAACACCAGACTTTATGAAAATAATCTACCAAACATTGATGAAATTGTAACGTATAATATTTAATTAATTTACTACACCAACGAGAAGAATCACAACACTTCTAAATTAATGCACAGTATCCAAAACTTGGTTCAAACACTAAAAATACTGAATGACTATTAAATTATACAATAATCATTATTAAAAGATTATTCAAATTAATTATTAATACTTTGGGAAATAAGAAAATATTGGTACCCGATATCTAACTTAACCTATATTTGTAAACGGAAGTCACTATTGTTTTAAATACTAAGAAAACTGTTGTAAAGAAGGATCATAATATTTAATTAACTTTATGTGAAGTATTATAGTAGGAATAAACCTATTTTAGTACCAAGCCACGTTTCCGTTAAATATATGAAAAATATATTATACTAACCATCTGTGACTTCTCGTATTTGATGTCTCTTCTTATTACGACATGTTTCAAGACTCTTGTCCCATTGTCAAGCATAAAATTTTATAGCACATATCAGATATGTTTGTCAAACGTTAAAAACCATGTTAACCATGGTTAACATGGTTTAAGAAACCATGTTATAAGACTACAAATAATATCTTAAATAATCTTCATACCCACGAACCTACTTGTATTGAGAATAAAACGGGCATTTACAAATTGTCATGCAATGATTGTGACGCTTTCTATGTGGGCCAGACGGGCCGTGGTTTTCTCAGAAGATTTAATGAACACAAACCACCCACTATCTGTCGTAACTATGATACCATCAAATCAAGTTTCACCAAACATCTTATTAACGAAAATCATAGTTACACCGATTTCAGAACTAATTTAAAACCCCTCCACTTTTGCAGTAAAGGAAGTTATATGAAAGACTACAAATAATATCTTAAATAATCTTCGTACCCATGAACCTACTTGTATTGAGAATTAAATGGGCATTTACAAATTGTCATGCAATGATTGTGACGCTTTCTATGTGGGCCAGACGGGCCGTGGTTTTCTCAAAAGATTTAGTGAACACAAACCACCCACTATCTGTCGTAACTATGATACCATCAAATCAAGTTTCGCCAAACATCTTATTAACGAAAATCATAGTTACACCGATTTCAGAACTAATTAAAAACCCCTCCACTTTTGCAGTAAAGGACGTTATATGAACACACTCGAAGAATTTGAGGTGTACAAAGCATTCAGGGACACTAATACCAAGCCACACATTTTGAACGACCAGTTATTATTCAAGAATAATGTATTGTACGAAACCGCGTTGAGATATTGAGATAACAAGAATCAGTTGCCGTTAATGCGCGGTGAGTCGCTGTGCAGTGTACACTGTTCGCCCGGTGCGCGTATTAAAGTTACAAATTAATATAGTTCGTTTTTTAATAATCCGTTATTTGTGGTCATCATGACATGGTTTTTAACGTTATAACATTGCCAAACCCTGATCATATTTGATATCAATAAGTATGTAAAAAATGCTAAGAAATAATATATTTTGATAAATAAATAATAACGAGAATGAAAGTAGTAAATATAATTAAGAGTGAAGGAGGAAGAATAGTAAACCAAAGGTGATTATCAAATAAGAAATACAAACTAGACTGACAGACAAATGACATTGACCCAACCCCAGAGATTGGCCAGATATTAACCAAAATAAAGCGAGACAAGATGGAAGTGAAGGAGAAGAAAAATGAATTTAAATAATGGACCAAACCAACTGCAAAGAAAATAAAATGAACCAAGGTGATGAAACACAGACAAATAATGTAGAAGAGGGAAGGGGGTGATGATACCATCCAATATCAAAAAAGGAAACGAAACCGGTGATTAACCAATATAAAAAAGAAATGTTAATATTATCTATGTGACAAATATGACCCATAATTAATAAAAACCCATTAAATAAAAATACACTAACCCACAAATTAGTAGTATATGTAAGTAAGAAACCTAGAAAGAGACATGAACTCGTTAGATACAAATAAACTTTGTAATGATAGTGAGATAGTGAGAAATATAATGAAAATAATTAAGTGACCTAGAGAAATAATAATAGGGTTTACCCACCAATAAGTGTAAAATAAAAAGTGATAACAGTGACAGTAATGTGTGAAAAAGGATATTGTAAGCAATAGTGTAATTAAAAAGATAGTGATAGATAAGTAAACACTCAATGAATCAATGATGGACCATTGAAAGATTTAAGAGTGGAATTGTAAAAAATTTATATAGTTAAGGGTAATTAGAGATAGTGTTTAGATTAGAAATAGATAAAGAATACAATGTTATTCAGGGGAGAAAGCCCAGGTACAATAAACTGTTGTGTTAACATGGGATGTAGAAAAGTAGTAGTAAAGATTTAAGTAATTAAATATATAGTTGGTAAATACCCTATGTTATGAGGGAAATTAAGTTAAATAAGTTTACAAGAAGTAATGATGTTTATTACTCAGAGTAGTAGCAAAGAAGGAAATTAATGTTAAAAACAACAGTTACTAATAACTTGTAAAGAATTGTTTGTTTCAATTATGAAGAGGATATGGCTGGAGGGAACTTACAGTCCATAGGCCTAAGTGTTATATTTTTTAAGTATTAAGACATAAAAAATAATTCTGACATATGTTCAGAACAAAAACAAACTCAAGACATAACAACCACTAAACAAATCATTTATAACAACAGAACAAAAACTTTGTAATGAGATGAAATATAATTAGAATAATTTAAATAGGAATAATCAATGGCTACTAAGGCCTAGGAAATGTATAACTGTCAATGATAAATAATTGCAAACTGTATAAAAACAACCAGGAGATTAAGAAATTCAAGGCAAGTAAATAGCCGAGAATAATTTATAAATCATTTTAAGGAAAAAATATTAGAATAAGAACTTAGTTTAAAAGAGAAATGTAAATACAAAATATTAACAGATTTGTACAAACATTGATATTTCATAAAAACATACATTATGGGATACCAAATTAATCTTTGAAAGGAAATGATAACAGTGGTGATAATATTTAATATGTAGGGAAGAGGACGGAAGAATATAATCAAAAAGAAGATATGCAGTTATTTTGAATAAAAATTCATAATTTGATAACAATAGACTACTTCAGAATTAACCAATCAGTATTATTTGGTTACTATGACAACAGTCGTTTGGTGTCTAATTACCGTTGGATTTCTTTATTGGATACATGACGCTTTCGTTGAATAGACGCTAGTTTTCGAATGACCAAAATTGTCAATTAAAACATTAAAAATCTCGGAAGAAGTTACTAGCAAGTGAATACCAAGAAATAAGACGATGACTGGGACCATATTACTGAAGTCGAGGCCGAATTAACGAAATAAGAAAATAAATTCCTACCGATTAAACTGGAAAAGGTGCCTGATGTCCCAAATCAATGCAAATTAAAGAGGATTGCAGTATAACCCATTAATAGCAGATCGTATGAACTCGTCCTATCTACTGAAGTGATAAGTACCTATTAAATTACCCAAATTTCTAAATAAACTCACGTTAATTATTTCTCACTAAAGGTCGAAATCTCACTAAACTGAAAATAATTACTTTCAAAGATTAAAAAGAATACTAAGTCACTGAAAATTTATAAACTGACAAAGATAACCTGTTGTTAATTATCCATAACTTGTAAACACTTTTACTACACTACACTAAACAAATTATACCTACACAATATGTTATTTAAGTTTAACTGATGTAAGGGTGTGTATTTTTATTGTTTTAAACATTTGTAATCCTTTTAACGTAATCTCAAGAACCTGTGACAAACGAATAATAATAATCTTGCGTATAATTTCCAACAGACGCCATTACTAAAAGTCTGTTTATCAGTTCAAATATCGATTTGTCAAACCCTGTAGTTGTCTCATATAAATAACCGGAGCTTTTGTAGTAGAATAATTTGTGTTAAATGAATAACTAATCATTAATAAAAAATATATCAGTATTGAGTGTAACCACGGTGTTATAATTTCATTAGGAGGTGCACAATATTTTATGTACATTTTAGCAGACAAGTAGTGTTGACGACTAACGATTTACACAGCCCACGCAACGAACTACTGATCGCTACAGTTGGCCTAGGCTGGCGGAAATATTTGAATTATTCAAACCGCCTGAGCTGCGCTGGTCATACACCTTTGAATTTTATTTTAATTGTTTTAATAAAACAATTTGGCGCCACCGGGATTTTCACACCCCTAGTGAACAACAGGTAAGAACATCGAGACCTGGTTATTCGTACGTTCGCAACGGACGAAACCTGCGGAAGTTGCATGCATTTGAACTACGGATAGAGAAGACACGTTACACCCATTACACACAAATTGTACATTATTTACATTTTACAGAGTAAAACGGTAGCCGTACACACGACTACATTACAAATTGGCAACCAACCGGTGGAGCTAGAAGAGAGAGAAATACGAAATTCTAGCGGCGATTACGAAAGGTTACAATATGTACACCAGAGGATTGTCGAAAAAATTGGCAAAGGAGAAGGAGATGGAAGAAAACAGAGGGGAAGAAGAGGAAGGAACACCGATTGAAGAAGTGGAGACCGTAATAACCACAACAGAACCAAGCCAAGACGAAGAAATGGAACCACAGGCTGGATATAGGGGGGAAGCCAGAGGAGGAATGGATTTACAAAAATTGTGGGAATTAATTAACCAAAATTTTAAGAAACAGGAGGAGAAATTCGACGGAATGAAGAAAGAAACCAGTGACAATTTCAAGAAGCAGAAGGAAGAATTCGACAAGAATGAGGAAAGTTTGAAACAGATCAACGAAAAAATAGTGAGTACTAAGGAAGAATTGAGGAAAACAGTCAACCAAAATAATGAAACACTACAACAACGATTGCTGGAGGAAATTCAGCAAAGAAACGAAGAATTGAAGGAACAGCTGAAGGAGGACCACGAGAAAATAAAGAAGAAATGAAGCTACAGATGGCACACCAATTAATGGAGTACCGAGAAGAAGCAAAGCAGCAGATTACGGAAATCAATGACAAATTAGAGGAGACTTTGGAGAAGCTAGAAAAAACCAACGAAAATGTTTCTGAAGTCCATGAGGAGGTAATCAATAAAATCAACAACCTCGAAGGAGAAACCAAAAGGAGAATTGAGGAATGTCACAAAGAAACAACCAAAAGGTGGGAACAAGTGAACCAGGACATGCATCAAGTCCGGGAAGAGAATCAGAAGGAGACAGCAGTGATACGAACAGACCTGGGAGAAAGGAAGGAAGGAGTGTACAGCAATTTAAATAAAATCGACAGTAAAGTGGACAAAAATAAACAAAAAATTGAAGAGATACATAGACGAGAAGAATTATTACAGGAAGAAGTGGACACCTGGCGTGACCGATCATGTAACCACAACCAAATATTTAACAATGGCAATAGAGATACAATAAATTTCCGCAACTATAAGCGCAACCCAATGGAGTTTTTGAAGAGGGTAGAAGAACTGATAATAAAGAACCGCGAAACACGATGGACAGCTGTGAGGGGAATGCTAGATGACATGTTTAAGGAAACATATGACAACTGGTGGACCGCTACACGACCAGACATCCAGAGTATCCAAGAATTCAAAACCCAATTCAAAGCAAAGTACTGGTCAGAGTCAACCCAGAACATGGTCCGTAACAATTTAAGTAACGGAAGGTATGAAAACCAAAACGTACAAACATTAACCTCATACTTTCTAGGAAAAATCTGCATGGCCAGGAATTTAGAACCACGCATTCCGGAAGAGTGTTTAGTAATACAATTATCGTACCACTATGATGATGCGATCCAGAAAGCCCGTATGTATAGTCAAGTCAAGACAATTCAGGACATGGCTAGTTTATTAGAGAGCCATGAACACGAATGGCAGTACCGTAAGAACAGATTCACGAGTTTCCGAAATAGTAGACCAAATGAAGGGCCATCCACACCAAACCAACAGGGTGACAATAAGCCACCACCGAACAACACAAATAACTACCAAGGAAATCAACGTGGGAATAATGCGCCCAGGAACTATCACTCAAACAATAACAATAATGGCAATTTCAGAAATGATTACAGAGGGAATCAACAACGGAACGGTCCTAATAATTATTACCGTCCAGGAAACGGTAACAACAACTACAACAATTCAGGATACCGGCCACAGGTAAATTACATAAGGGGACGAAGACAAAGGAGTCCAAGAAGAAACCATCACTCACCTAACTATCGGCGAACGCACTCTTAACAGGTACCAGATACAAGAAGTCGCCCATTCGAAGATCACCGGAACAATGTGGATGACCGGAACAATCGACATGAGCCGAACACTAATCAAAATGGCAATAACAATGAGAATTCTGATGCACTACCACACAATCAAGCGAGTAGTGATGGGGAACATCGAGTATACCGGATAAACCATATCTTAGCAGAGGAACAGGATGAAGAACCACACGATAACCACAGAAATGAAAGTAATGTAGAAGATGATTTCAGCTATGGAGAGAGGGTATGGCCCCAACATGTGGTAAGGTGGTGATGACATAAATTTAATAATATCATCCAGAATAAGTGTGACTATCGAGCACTTGAAGGAGAAGAGGTGCATAATAACAAAGTGTCGAACAAGAGAAGGAAATAATAAAGGAAAGAAAAGGAGAAGTCAACTTACCAAAGTGTAAATAACAAGGTCCCATGTATAATAATAGGTATGACCATACACTATAACAAGAGACAAGGGCAATAACACTTACGAGATCACTCACCCTGTCACAAAGAAAATAAAGGGTGTATACAATCAAGCCTCAATTAAGAAATATTATGACAATCAACAATGACTGTAAAAAATTTTTTAAAGTAAAAAACCAACAAAAATACTTTAAATAAAGAAAAAAATAACGCGACAAACAAACAAGTTTGCCAATGTCATAAAGAAAAGATCTCTAAAGAATGTCAAAATTCCAAAACATTTGTAAGTACAGCTTACACTAATCATTAGAGAAACCATTATGATGAATAAAAAATTGTAAAAAATCAAAAGATATGTAAGAAAAGCTCACGCAAATATCTCGATAATATTTTAGAACAATTAAAAATGGAGAGATAAAAAGTTACAAGGCATCCATATAAAGTAAGAGCAACCAACTTACTACAATATTTAAATAAAAATTAATAATAGAGGAGTGTAGTCACAAAACATTCCTACAAAATAAGATTAAATTACCATAATATTTAGCCAAAAAATGAGGCATGAAAAGCATAACATACTATAAAGGAATAAGCTACAAAAAATTCCTAACTAGTAAGAAGCAATAACTTACTATGATATTTAAAAAATTATGAAAAAAAAAATGTCAATCAAAATGATCAGCTTCCACAACTATTTAGAAAGAGGGGAAGTGAAATTACCCAAACCAATGATCACAAAACGATATAAATAATAAAATAAACATTCTAAGAGTTATAATGTGAAATGAGATGAAACAAAGAGTAATTAAAAATGAATAAAAATGTGGATTGTATCAATAAAAAACAATGCTCCAATTATTGTCAAGTAGTATCGATAAAGAAAGATGAAACAATATATGACTCGAACTGAGCAATAATGAAGTATAAAAGTAAAAGATTCCCAACAAATATTATGATTATAATTATTATTATTATTATTTTGAGTCACGAGTTGACTGTATTTAAGAATTATTAATTGAGATTGTCTGTTGAATGAATCCAGCTATCATTTTACTAAGCAGGGATGATGTTCCCCTGATCTCAGTATAAGAGTAGTTTTGATGGAAAATAAGATTTATAGGGAATAAGTTATAATAAAAAATCAATAAGCCAGTTCGCAATATGAGAAAATAATGAAGAAAAGACTAAGAAGAATGTAAATAAAAGATACAGAATTAATCATAAAAAATGAATGAGAAGCAGGAGAATTTGAAAAAAAAATTGATACGATACAATCGATAATTTCATCAAACTTAGAATCACGTTTTATAAAATGATCAATTTTGGTGGAAGGGCATTATATAACATTGCCAAACCCTGATCATATTTGATATCAATAAGTATGTAAAAAATGCTAAGAAATAATATATTTTGATAAATAAATAATAACGAGAATGAAAGTAGTAAATATAATTAAGAGTGAAGGAGGAAGAATAGTAAACCAAAGGTGATTATCAAATAAGAAATACAAACTAGACTGACAGACAAATGACATTAACCCAACCCCAGAGATTGGCCAGATATTAACCAAAATAAAGCGAGACAAGATGGAAGTGAAGGAGAAGAAAAATGAATTTAAATAATGGACCAAACCAACTGCAAAGAAAATAAAATGAACCAAGGTGATGAAACACAGACAAATAATGTAGAAGAGGGAAGGGGGTGATGATACCATCCAATATCAAAAAAGGAAACGAAACCGGTGATTAACCAATATAAAAAAGAAATGTTAATATTATCTATGTGACAAATATGACCCATAATTAATAAAAACCCATTAAATAAAAATACACTAACCCACAAATTAGTAGTATATGTAAGTAAGAAACCTAGAAAGAGACATGAACTCGTTAGATACAAATAAACTTTGTAATGATAGTGAGATAGTGAGAAATATAATGAAAGTAATTAAGTGACCTAGAGAAATAATAATAGGGTTTACCCACCAATAAGTGTAAAATAAAAAGTGATAACAGTGACAGTGATGTGTGAAAAAGGATATTGTAAGCAATAGTGTAATTAAAAAGATAGTGATAGATAAGTAAACACTCAATGAATCAATGATGGACCATTGAAAGATTTAAGAGTGGAATTGTAAAAAATTTATATAGTTAAGGGTAATTAGAGATAGTGTTTAGATTAGAAATAGATAAAGAATACAATGTTATTCAGGGGAGAAAGCCCAGGTAAAATAAACTGTTGTGTTAACATGGGATGTAGAAAAGTAGTAGTAAAGATTTAAGTAATTAAATATATAGTTGGTAAATACCCTATGTTATGAGGGAAATTAAGTTAAATAAGTTTACAAGAAGTAATGATGTTTATTACTCAGAGTAGTAGCAAAGAAGGAAAGTAATGTTAAAAACAACAGTTACTAATAACTTGTAAAGAATTGTTTGTTTCAATTATGAAGAGGATATGGCTGGAGGGAACTTACAGTCCATAGGCCTAAGTGTTATATTTTTTAAGTATTAAGACATAAAAAATAATTCTGACATATGTTCAGAACAAAAACAAACTCAAGACATAACAACCACTAAACAAATCATTTATAACAACAGAACAAAAACTTTGTAATGAGATGAAATATAATTAGAATAATTTAAATAGGAATAATCAATGGCTACTAAGGCCTAGGAAATGTATAACTGTCAATGATAAATAATTGCAAACTGTATAAAAACAACCAGGAGATTAAGAAATTCAAGGCAAGTAAATAGCCGAGAATAATTTATAAATCATTTTAAGGAAAAAATATTAGAATAAGAACTTAGTTTAAAAGAGAAATGTAAATACAAAATATTAACAGATTTGTACAAACATTGATATTTCATAAAAACATACATTATGGGATACCAAATTAATCTTTGAAAGGAAATGATAACAGTGGTGATAATATTTAATATGTAGGGAAGAGGACGGAAGAATATAATCAAAAAGAAGATATGCAGTTATTTTGAATAAAAATTCATAATTTGATAACAATAGACTACTTCAGAATTAACCAATCAGTATTATTTGGTTACTATGACAACAGTCGTTTGGTGTCTAATTACCGTTGGATTTCTTTATTGGATACATGACGCTTTCGTTGAATAGACGCTAGTTTTCGAATGACCAAAATTGTCAATTAAAACATTAAAAATCTCGGAAGAAGTTACTAGCAAGTGAATACCAAGAAATAAGACGATGACTGGGACCATATTACTGAAGTCGAGGCCGAATTAACGAAATAAGAAAATAAATTCCTACCGATTAAACTGGAAAAGGTGCCTGATGTCCCAAACCAATGCAAATTAAAGAGGATTGCAGTATAACCCATTAATAGCAGATCGTATGAACTCGTCCTATCTACTGAAGTGATAAGTACCTATTAAATTACACAAATTTCTAAATAAACTCACGTTAATTATTTCTCACTAAAGGTCGAAATCTCACTAAACTGAAAATAATTACTTTCAAAGATTAAAAAGAATACTAAGTCACTGAAAATTTATAAACTGACAAAGATAACCTGTTGTTAATTATCCATAACTTGTAAACACTTTTACTACACTACACTAAACAAATTATACCTACA
The DNA here is from genome assembly GCA_034769895.1 of Magicicada septendecula. Lineage (NCBI taxonomy): Eukaryota > Metazoa > Arthropoda > Insecta > Hemiptera > Cicadidae > Magicicada > Magicicada septendecula. The sequence continues at coordinate 508,480,423 of CM068369.1, read as the reverse complement.
CAATATGTTATTTAAGTTTAACTGATGTAAGGGTGTGTATTTTTATTGTTTTAAACATTTGTAATCCTTTTAACGTAATCTCAAGAACCTGTGACAAACGAATAATAATAATCTTGCGTATAATTTCCAACAGACGCCATTACTAAAAGTCTGTTTATCAGTTCAAATATCGATTTGTCAAACCCTGTAGTTGTCTCATATAAATAACCGGAGCTTTTGTAGTAGAATAATTTGTGTTAAATGAATAACTAATCATTAATAAAAAATATATCAGTATTGAGTGTAACCATGGTGTTATAATTTCATTAGGAGGTGCACAATATTTTATGTACATTTTAGCAGACAAGTAGTGTTGACGACTAACGATTTACACAGCCCACGCAACGAACTACTGATCGCTACAGTTGGCCTAGGCTGGCGGAAATATTTGAATTATTCAAACCGCCTGAGCTGCGCTGGTCATACACCTTTGAATTTTATTTTAATTGTTTTAATAAAACAATTTGGCGCCACCAGGATTTTCACACCCCTAGTGAACAACAGGTAAGAACATCGAGACCTGGTTATTCGTACGTTCGCAACGGACGAAACCTGCGGAAGTTGCATGCATTTGAACTACGGATAGAGAAGACACGTTACACCCATTACACAAATTGTACATTATTTACATTTTACAGAGTAAAACGGTAGCCGTACACACGACTACATTACAACGTTTGACAAACATATCTGATATGTGCTATAAAATTTTATGCTTGACAATGGGACAAGAGTCTTGAAACATGTCGTAATAAGAAGAGACATCAAATACGAGAAGTCACAGACGGTTAGTATAATATATTTTTGATGTGAACCTTCAAAAATCATTTTGTTATCTTTTTGCCGTAATCAAAAGAACTTTTTGACTGATCACATGTATGTATAAAATAAATTCGACATCATAGCATGGTCATCAACGACTCAATCAACATAGCCAACCGCTGAGTTGTAATTCTTAATAGCCGGAGCAAAATAGTTATATATTTTTATAATTTCATGTCTCAATCACTATTACAAGCAAAACCGATAATTAATAAACCAATACGCAAAGTAATACCTGTTCATTATTTCAATTAATAATTTATATGTGTTTATTTCATTAATATAGCACTGTGAACATTTTCTACCAGAATTACAGGTTGGTACGACTGTCGCGAAAGAGCGGAATTCGAATTTATTCGAATCCAAGCGGCGAGAGATACAGTTGCATCCAGAGGAAGAATTTAACTATTTTAATTGTTTTAAATCAAACAATTTGGCACCTATTATCGGGAAAATAACATCTACGTGGAACAGGTAATCAGGTATTGTCGAGGTTACAAGAATGACGCAAACATATCGTTATAAATTGACGACGCAATTTGGGAAGTTTACGGGAGACACAAAGAGCTTGTTGTTATAAATTGACAGCAACAACTGAGGCTTAATAAACATACTGAGAGCATGTTGTTATAATACGCACGCACACTCACATACACAAAGATGTTCACCCAAATAATTGTTCTGTTGTGTTTGACATTTCTTTTGTGTTCATACACAGGTCCTGATGATGACAATAAACACTGTCGAAACGTCAACTTAAATAAGTTAAAATTTGTGTTATATTTTTGACCGATCCTCACAAACCTTTCACTGAAAAATTAATAGTAGTATTAGTATCGCTTCACTAATATATGTGTACACAAAATAGAAATAGAGCCAATAATGTATGAACAAATTGCTAGTGTTAATGGTATATATGTAAGACTATACAAAGGCACTTTCTTCATTATTTTGTTTATAGTTTACAATGTAAAATTATACTTTCATTTCTTTAATGAATTAAATGCCACCTCCTGCAGATCATGAGGGTCTGATGCAGGCAATGATTTTGATCTAAATTTATACTGTACTCCACATTTACCTATGAGATAGTAATACATTATTTTAAATTTTGCAAGTTTCAATAACCAAACACCATGGTTATTGTTTGTTTGTTGCAAAACATCATGCTTAATTTACAGAATGATCATTCTCATGACTTTCACACACACTATCACATGTAAAGTTGTTCTTCATCATAGTAACATGGGCAAAATGTCTGACAATAGTGCTAACAGAACATGGTTTGAGCAAAAATATTTTAAGGTTTCAAACATACTGACTTACTATTTTTGCTTGTGCATAGCAGTGTTCATAGTAGTCGCTGCGGCACATGTGTAGGTTGATCAATGCCAGATATGCCCACACATCAGCCAGTCTGTGGTCTAACATATTTGCTTCTGACAATGCCATTTCTGCATCCTCCATGTCATATAACTGTTTATTCAAAACAATGTTGTATTTTGTTATTACAATATATAACAAAAATTTATTACAAAAATTATTATTTGAACGCATAAGAATAATATGTACATTACACACAGTGGCGTACGCAGAATTTTGTTAAGGGGGGGGCCATTATTAAAATTGTTTACAATTGACATTATCAGTATTTTAAATTTTGTGTATTATTATTATTATTATATCATGTTACGGTATAATATTTAAGCAGCAAATAGTGTTTCAGATGTGCCACGCTTGTTTGTTTACATCAGGATTAAGCTAAGAACAGAAACAGTGTACAAAAATTAGTATTTAATACGTCAAATTAAATAATGTTAACAAAATATTTACAGTTTCATAGTAACATGATTTTCAGTATTCAAAATTTTTGTGCTTGATTTTGTTACAACACAAATAAGCCACCCCAATACCAGGGACGAAAAAGATGATTCTGAATATTGTAACGTAACGTCGTTCTGAAGTACTTTCCGAGGAGTCTTTGTATGTGACCTATTGTGTGCTCGTCTTATTTAATTACGCCCCACTGTTGTAAGCGCCAATCTGTAACGTAATCGCTTTTTATGAAGTATAGGGTTATTTTTTGAAAGTCTCTGGGCGGTCAGGGTACCTTTTTGCGATCGTCACTTATGAATTATAATTATTAATGTTCAAATCAATCGGATTTGAAGTTTACCAAAAGAAACAGAAATCGAGTGTGTGTGATTTGGTAGAGATTAAGAAAGTTGTTTAATCTTAGTTAGAAGAGAGAGTAAGAACAATTTTGTTACACCCAGATTATACAATTTCTTATTTTTAAAAATTCGCTGTTCATAAGATCAGCTGATTTTGACACCAACCTCAAAATGTTAGGTTAACCAAACACCACGGTTCGGTAATACTCCCCGGTGGATAGTCCTCTTCTTGGCTTACTGAAAATCTACAACAACTACCCTCTACAATAAAGAATACACGTTTGATTATTTAACATAAAATATTCAGAGTATTTATTTGTATAATACACTGATTTCCTCTTCTTCCAGTATACAGATATTATAATCGATCTTTTCCAGTCAATAATACATTGGATCGATTTAGTGAGGTAAACATTTGAATTATCATAAATATATTTTTATGATTTTATAATTTTATCCTTGATTAGACATTAAACAACATATAATTCATTTTTATTAATTTCCCCAGGGTTAAGGGTAAGTTCTTTGTGTTATGAGACGGTCAGAAATGAATAATTATATACTACGCTTTACAAGATAAAAATTAATAAATTTCGAATTTTTGGTTTATTTCATAGTATGTAGTTCCGGATTTGTCCGCAAGAGTGCAGATTATTTCTTTATTATACACATGGAATCATTTACGAAATATTGTAACTGCACCACAATTTGATATGAGGTTTTCTTGGTTAATAAGGATTAATAACGTTTATATTACCTCTTTCCTCGAAGTTTTTACTTGAATGGAGCTGTTTCTAGCGTTGTAGTTCTAGTTGTTTTATAATTTCGTTGAATGTCCCTAAGATACAATCTCGCTAAAAACTCGAAGTGCGGTTCAGCTTGGCCAGATCTTGGAATTGGTTATTTCACTTTTTTATCGGGTAAAGCACTTTATATTTGATATCTGAAGGAGTTTGAACATAAGGTGGATACTGTGAGTTAATTTCTATTCCATTTTCGCACCCTTTCCGAAAGTTTTAAAATGGTTTTAATATAATTTTTGTGACATCACTTTTCTCAACCGAACGGTTTCCAATCGTTTTTAACAATTAATTCATATGTTGTTATATCGTTACTCTTAGTAACCAAATATTTTTATATCATTTTTTATTTGTGCCTCTATTTACTTTTGAGTATATAGGCTGTTTTTAATTATTATAAATTTATTTCTTATTTATAGAAAAATAATTCTTTTTAACTTTGGTTTATTATCCAATTTGATTTACATAAGGTTTTTCCGTTTATTTTCTTATAACCTTAGATATAGGTCTTTAATATTATTATTTCCTTTAATTGAATTTATATATTATTTACTAATTTCTTATAGTATCCTTACACTGCACTATTTTCTTCTGCCATTTTCCTCATACAGTATTATTTTATTTTTTATTATCATCTTATATTGAACTCTTTTATTTTTAACCCTGGGTTATCTTATATTCAAACATAATTATTCTATTAAATATAAAATTAAACCTAGGTACTAAATTTTAGTTGTCTACACAATACAAATCATACAATAATTAAACAAAATACATAACTGGTTAGTAGCAACACAGTCTACTATTATAATCAATTGTTTCTACATCTACAGCACAAGTCTGTAAGATGCTCCCTTCAAAGTCACTTATTTACTCACTGGGTACACTATAACTCACTTGTTACACTTTATATCAATTAAATATAGTTTATAATGTTTGGTGATATAAACTAATTTAGAGCTAGGTATATTATACCCATTTCTGACCTTTATGATGGATAATTAAGTTATCATTTTTGGGACTGGGTTATGTAACGTTACAATATAAAATAATACTTCATATAAAATAAAATGTTTAATATAAATAAAATATAAAGACAATGACACGACAAATGACGACATGACCTAACCCAAGTGATTGAACCAACAAAAGGAAACAAAAGAATGGAACAACAAAAAACAAACAAGAATAAAACCAAAGAAGAAAGTGATTGACCCAAACAAAATGAAGAAGGGAAAAAACCAAAACCAAACAAAAATGAAACAAATTAAAGAAATTGAATGACTCAATATAACAGGTTAAAATGAACCCAAAGGAGAAGGTGGAAAACCAATGTATTAACCAAATACAATGAAAATGAAGAAGGAGGGAAATGGAGAAGAAACAAACCCAAGATGAAGGGAAATAAATAAAAATAAAAACCAATGATAATACACAAACAAGTAATAAAGAATATGAGCAGGAGAAATGATACACTCACATGTAATATTGGAAAAAAGACCAATAATTAACCTATGTAAAAAAGTAAATGTTATTATCCATCAATGGACAAAAAAGTAAATGACAATTGAAAGAAACCCAATTAAACAATGTTAAATATAAAAAAGCAAACTAACCCACAAATTAGAGTTAGATGTAATGATAGAAATATAAAGACATAAAATTGTTAATATTATTAATGATATTTTGTAATGAAAGAGATAGAACGGTAGTGAGATAGTAATTAGAGAGATTACCCATATAGAAACACTTAAAAACAAAAACATTTGTGAAGTGCAAAATGAAAGTGTAAAAACCCCAAAGTGTAGTGATAAAGAAAGGACACTAATTAAATTATAATAAACTATAAATAATTTAAAAGTGAAGGTGGTGATTAAATGAGAATAATGTAAAATAAAGAATGTTAACATAGGGAAAAATAGTGAATGATGAAAGCATAAACACTTAATAAATCCAGATGAAACACTAAATGATTAAAAGTGGAGAATATTAGTACTTAAGAATAGTAGTAAGTATAAACAATTAATTAAGGTATATTGAACGCTGAAAAGTGATGAAGACAGTATTTAGTTAAGAAAGAATGTTATTGTTAAATTTAAGTGAATGCAATTATAAGTAAAAGGGAGAATACCCTGAAAGAAAAAACAGAAAGTGTTAACATGGAGGGAAAGTAAAGATTGTTTAAAAATTAAGGAGTTAAAAACCAATCAATAAACACCCATGTTATAAGGGATCGTTATTAAAATAAGTTCATAAAAAGTGATGTTGGTTATCACACAAAAAATGATATAAAATGAGATGAATTGTAAGCAGTTAAATAATTATTTAAGCAAGTTTATGAATAGGATATGGCTGGAAGAATTATACAGACCATAGGCCCAGATATTGTATTTAATAAGATCAAAAAATAGTAAATAATAACCACATTGTTATTATTGGCAAAATTAAATAAGTAAAAAAGTAAAGAAATGTATGACCTAGAAAACGAGGAAACCAGATAGTAAACAATTATGTATAAAACAATAGTGACAAAATAATAACACATAAACAGACCCAAAACACAACAATAAATAACACAACCAATTATAATAATGAAATAAAGCCAATTAGGCTAAAATGAGATGTAATTTGAATGAAATAAGTCAAATACCATAATGGCTACTTAGGCCTATGAAAATGCCTGTCAGAAACAAAACTACAAATTATAACAAATTACAAAGAAATTAGTAAATCCGAGGCGAATGACTCACCCAGGATAAATTGTAAATCTTTTTAAGACAAAATATTATAATAAGTATTTGAATTCAAAAAGAAATGTAATTAACAAGTATTAAAATAATTGTAAAAACATAAAACCTAAAATAACCCAAACTTGAGGGGTATCAAATTAATCTATGAAAGGAAATACATACTATAGTGACAATATTTAATGCTTAGGCAGGAAGATAGAGGAATAACAGCAATCAGAAGATATACTAGGATTTTGAAAAGAATTCAAATTTTGATAATAATGGATTTTTATCAATCTAAGCCAATCGGAATTCATTGGTAACCATAGAAACGGACGTTGGTGGCAAAAATTACCGCTGAATATCGTTACTCGTAAAGCGTCATTCTACCAGGACAGAAGCCGAATTTTGGAAGACCGAATTTTAATTAAATAATCTAAAACAGTGAATGAAATTCAAAACCATGACTGAATAAGAGAAGCAGACGAACCATTGGAGCAGTCAACTAAAGACCAAGGACCATAAAACAGAAAAATAAAAGAAAATTATGACCACATCCTATATGAAAAGGACGCCAGACCTACTTAAGTCCCAAGATTCATGAAAATAGAAACTATTGCAGCCCAATCCTCTTCTGACCCAATGAACGATAACACCAAGTCAACTGATGTGTTAAGTACCATTGAATTACCTTATTTCCAAAAATAAAATCACTCTAAATTTTACTAAAAGTAATTTGATCTCATTATAAGCCGAATATTCTCTTTCAAAGATTAATTAAGAAAAATAAACACACTGAAAATTTGTTAACATAAAATGTAACCTATTGTTTAAAACACAAACTTTCGAAACACATTTAACGATACTACAGAACAGATTGTAACCACACACCTTATTATTTATGTACACTAAGAATAAGGTAAAATACTTTTATTGTAATCATAGGAATTCTTTGCCTTGTAATCAAAAGAATTCACCGATTTTGGAATGAAATTAATTATAAAATATCAGTATGGAGAACCATACATGACTTCCATATTGTAAGATTTATATTTAAAATCATTTTTAAAATGAAATATTACCATATAAACTACTTCTTTCTACTTACTGCTTCAGCCTTAACCACAGTACTGCGGTCACTAACGTATACCACCTCACGTTATCGCACTCGTTTTTCACTGATGATGGAAGTTGATGGCATTGCTGAAACGTCTGGTTTTGTAGAAAACATTGGACTACAGCCAAATATCCCGGGAAGGAATTTTAACAAAAACTACTTCTGTGTTGCCGATAACGTTGTACACATATATATAAAAAATATGCATAAAATTAATGGCTTGTATAAGTTAATGATTGATCTCCATTAAGTAGTGCTCAAGTTTCCAAAGTTTTAATATTATGACGTCCGTAATTAAAACATCAGAGCAGGTTTAGTGTGTATGAGGGTACACCGTGGACAAAAATTTTCAACATTTCCTATCGAGCGTTGCTTAGAATAAAGCTGCGAATCTACAGTGTACGTTTCACAGAACAAACACGCAGAAAAGAAGGAGCGCTCCGAAGTCACTCATGGATCCTCAGCATCTTGCAGAGGGTTCATTCCCTAAAGACGAAAAGTCTGTCTATGAATCGTTCCTCTGTAAACACGTGCAGTTACACTGCCCAGCGATACACAGGAAGCAAATCGCTATCCACGCTGGACACTTTTTCGTCTTGCACGCGTTATGTTGGTATGGGTTTCGGCACTTTCCATTTAAAAAGCGTGCAAATGTAAGAAAATAAACATGAATGAGGCCAGAAATAATGCGGATTTTGTGTGTGTGTGTGTGTGTGTGTGTGTGTGTGAGTGTGTGTCTTCCCTGCCTTTTTATTGGGGTAGTCATAGTAATAAAAAGGAAACGTAAACAGTACATAACTGAGATACGCTTGCCTGCCATGCATGATATATTTTCTCTTATACACGATTTACATTAAAATGAAAAAATTATAATTTTATTGCCTGGCATCAAAATTATTTTATTTTTAACAATTACCATTGTTTGAAAAAGTTTAAATGAATTTTCAAGTACTTTACTCTTGTTAAAACGTAAAAGGTTGCAGGTAAACTACCCCTTCCCCTTAATCGATCTTCACCAAAATCAAAAGGCCTTGAGTTCTCTATAATTCAGAGATGTATGCAAAAAATTATTTGGTTTTGTTTGAATATGCGGCAGTTATCGTTCGTCATAGAAAATTACCCTTGATAAAAAACGTTGCAGGTAAACTACCCCTTCCCCTTAACCGATCTTCACCAAAAACAATAGGACTTGAGTACTCTACAAATCAGGGCTGTATGCAAAAAATTATTTGATTCTGCTTGAATTTGCAGCTGTTATCGTTTGCTATAGAAAATACCCTTGATAAAAAAACGCTGCAGGTAAACTACCCCTTTCCCTTAACCAATCTTCACCAAAAACAATAGATCTTGAGAACTCTGCAAATCAGGGCTGTACGCAAAAAAATATTCGATTCTGTTTGAATTTGCGGCAGTTATTGTTTGCCATAGAAAAAAATACGCATAGGCAGACAGACAGACAGACAGACAGACACACACACACACACACACAGACACTTTTCAAAAAACGACTTTTTTTCATGTTTTGAGTGTAGTACAATCAGAATCTGCAATAATCTCGAACACGATTTTTTTTGCCATCACCATACTTCCATTTCCTTAAGGAATATGGAAGTAAAACTACACGTTCCGCTGCCATGCTGATGTGAATATATCGTTCCTTAATCGATTCGTCATCCTGAGAAGAATTGTTTCATGTAAAAAGTCGGTGCAAAGTTGTTAATCAACTAATATAATTTAATTGTCAAAATTGAAAATATTATTTATCAAACATTAAAATAACTAGTACAGGGAGTAACGTTGTTTTTATTCCATAGGGAGTGTATCATATAATTTGTGTTTATTAGTGAACTAGATTTTACAGCCAGCGCTCACGCTGAAAAACGACACACTACTTGCTCGATATAGTAAGTTTAACCGAGGCGGGAATTATTTGAACGCCCCGGCCGTCATCGCTGAGAACTTCGTTATCACATATTATTTAATAAATTTTAATTGTGTTAATAAACAATTTGGCGCCACCCGGGATTAACACACCCCTATATAAGAACAGGTAAGGTTACTGCTGTGTTGTACTGGTAATTACCGCAACGCTACGGACATCAATAGTGCAAAATAGATGTAACGACCCCAGTGCGAGACGAATGCACTAACACAGACAATACAATATACACGTCTTTTACAGAGTCGACTCGAACTCTTCGTTACAATTTACACGTTTTTAATTTAGGCTCTAAAAAATGATAAGTTCAAGATACAAAATTTTTAAGGAAATCGTCGCGGTAATGACCGTGGGGTTTGCAGCCTACACTTTGGACAGATTCTACTCCACTCACCACCGGACTAGCTGCAAAACCCCACGGTCATTACCACGACGATTCCCTAAACAACATTCAATAAGATGAATTTAGTTTTAACCATCGTTTGACATATCCGATTGAAAAGAAACTAGTCTCGTTCTTAAACCATACATACAGTATCTCACATTTTGACAATTAATAAATATCAATTGATCACAATCACAAGGTCGTGTCAATTGTATTTTTTCGTTTCCTTTCAGTCTCTTTGCCTTTCACGACATAAAGCTGTGCTCACTTAAAAACAGAAGACGTCGTTTATAGTAGTATAAACGTTCAAGGGGGGGTTCAAACCCAGTAACCCCCCCTTGCGTACGCCTCTGATTACACATGTATATTGTAGCATGACAGATTATCCACATTATAATGAATGAAAAATGATCATAAATAAATTTAAAATAAAATGAAATCAAGGAAAAATCCAAATACAAACAAATAAGTACCATAGTAAAATGCAATCATAATTTGAAGAAATAAAAATAAATTAAAAACAACTAAGCAACACCTATGAGTAATGAAAAATAAACCAAAAAACTAAAATAAAGTAAGGAAATACCCAGGTAGGATAGGAGTTTTGAAGAAACAAGGTAGGATGGGAGTAAGTAAGGCAAAACCCAGAAAATACCGACATCCCTAATAAAAGGAATGAAATTAGAAGAAACCACGTCGTAGAACAAGACAGAGTAGGGAAATACCCAAAGTAAACCCAATAATAAAAGGATAAAACCCCAAAAGAGAGTATATTTAACCGATGGAAGTATAACATAAAATAACAAATAATGTAATATAGATATAAACAAAAGTGTCTAAAGGTAGAACTATAAGTGAACCAGTGGAAGTTATTTATATAATGGAAAAAACAAATCTTCTTAATCCACTATAAATAAAATTCTTGATCTGATAAGACTAAAAAACTAATTAGAGATAGCAGATAAGAATAACAGGGGACCAGTGCAAGTTATTTTATTATGTTAAATAAACTTCAAGTGTCTGTGTTTAAAGTTCTTAAACTAAGTGTATCTTAAACTGATTGGTACCTTTACACAACTTTAAAGTTATTGTATCAAATACAGAAATAGTATTTTGTAGAATGTTATTATAAAAAATAGACTACAGATGTTTTTAAGAAAGTGCCACTTTTTATCCAACAACATTCATTAAAATGACAGAGATAAAATAAGAGCAGGAAATATTTAAGTGAAGTGAAAAAGGGACATTCACATATAAAACAAAAACAGCTAAGACTGCACCAAAAGTAATTTTAAGAAATTATCTAAATAATGAAAGAACAGATGTGTTTTGTTTATGTTAAGTCCAATGAACTCAGGGCTGAAATGTCTGGGTTTGAATACAATTTTTGTTATAAAATATTTGTTAAGAGTTAATAATTGTTATCAATGCTAAATACTCATGTAGTTAAGTAAGGGAATTTTAATTAAAATTGTATTAGAATAGAATGTCAGAAGGGGTAGAAGCAAGCTGTAATATCCATAAAACATTGTAAATGAACACAGGTAAAATTTAGGCAAATGGTAAATCTCAACAACCTTATAATTGATGAATAAGTCAAGTAAATTAATTAAACTGATGAAATTTGTATAATGTAAATCAGACACAGGGTATTATAACTGAAACTATACTTTAGAAAGATATTGAAAAAAGGTATGAAAGATTGTTGGAAAAAATGCAAATGTAATAACAGAAAAATCAAAGGGGGGAGTCCCAAATTAAAGATAATATTTAAAAAAGATACTAATTCATAAAATTACCAGGAATTAATGGAAAATAAACATTTTATTTCAATCAGGGATTTTGTTCAATCATAATTATAACTTCATAAGGATGGTAAACCATTTAATGTGACAGGAAGTAAAATTATAGGCCTACCTGTAAAAAATACTGTAAATAGGGCATTTTGATATGGAAAACATTGTAAAAGTATCATATTTGGTATTAAATCACGTAGAATTAACTAGAGAAAGAGATTATGTATTAGGTATTTAATAAAATTAAATAATAGTAAAAATGTATTCAATCGTATAATGTAAAAATCAGTTATGTAAGCTGAAATGCTAGAAATTTAAAACAATGTCTTTTTAATATTAAATTGGCTAAGACGTTTTGGATGAAGAAGAAAATAGAACAGTTGATTGCTATATGTTGAACAGGACACATCTAAGCCAGCTCTCGCGAAATATTCACATATAGCGAAGGAGTAAAACATGGCGAGAGTTTAACCAAGTTGAATAATTTTGAAATCGCGAATTTTGGAAAAAGCTTAAACAACCACTAAATTCAGTGAAATAAACCAGTACAACTATTGAATTAAACTAATACTGAACAGTTAAAGTATAATAACAATTTTCACACCTATAAACGATAATTCTGAATAGCGAGACGAAACCTGCCATTATCGACCTTATGGCATAAAGTGAATTAAAAACATTATCCAACACAATTTAACGAGGCGAATCATTGAACACTGATCCAGGACAACTACACTATCACCAGAGGGATTAATCACTACTGCTGGGGACGAGGAAAACTTGGAAAGGCGACATTTATTTGAAGAGAATTCCTTGACATGCAGCCTTCAACAACATATGTAGCACGAAGCAGCCATTTTGAAATCCCATGATCCTCTGCAGGTCCGCTAGCTTCACATCAAACCGAAATTGGTTCGAACAACTTACTTTACTAAACAATATATATTAAATCATATCCTTGTATTTTTAGATACAGTAATTAAGCTTATAATTGTAAGTGTTATACTTTCCAGACTTGCCCTTTCTCTGACTATTATAATATAACAGCTCAAAGAACCTGTGAATTAATCTTAATAATTTATATAAAAATAATTGTTCGCCCTGAGAGAACGAGTCGATATTTTAACTGTTGAATAATCGATTTACAATCGATCCATAATTAATTTGTTAATAAAACTTGGAATTCTGCAAAATTGATTTCTATTTATTTCTAAAACATATAAATAGAATAAAATAATATTTAAATCACGGACTATACGAAAAGCGGCAATTACCAAAGTGGAAGGAGCATACACTCAGAAGAAGAAGAACCGCAAATCGATTAGTACAGGAGACAATCCTATTAACGCAGAACCTAATTCTAATTACACGAAGTAATATAATTTGACAAAACAATTTCAATAGAATTAAATTTACACCACAACAGTTTAAAATAATTAATCCAAAAACAATTAAAACATAAAACATAAATTTTCAAAAAATTAAAACAAAATTTTTTATTTTGTTACAAAATTGACGCTTACAACAGAGGGGCATAAAATAAACATCGAGCTAAATCACGTAATATTACAATATGCACATCTGTCGAACTAGTTATACAAGGTCTGTAAATTAAGTAATGAGACTAATCATGTACCAGTCAATATGGCAACACTGTAAGGTTTCCACTAACACAGATGGTTAGATAAATAGCTGATTTATGTGTTTAATATTTATTGTCTATTGTTGCCACATGAAATGTAAACAAGCTTTTTGTGAAGTGAGTTTTTTGTTGTGCTTTATAAAAATGAGTGACATCAATTATGAGCAACATTGTCCAATCAAGTTTTGCATTAAACTCGGGCACAATGTTACTGAGACTTTTACAGAATTGACAGAAGTGTATGGAGATGAAGCTTTGTCAAGAGCACAGGTTTCCTGATGGTTTAAAGCATTTTCAGATGGCCGGGAATCAATTAAGGATAATCCATGCTCTGGAAGACCATCAACGTCAAGAACTCACGACAGTGTTGATTGAATCAGAGACTTGGTGCAGTCTGACCGTCAATTAACCATCAGAATCTATAGCTTGTTAATCAATACTTTCTCTATTTCTGATGTTTAAACATTTGTTTAACTGTTCTACTATCATGATAATATATGCTATTCTCATAACAGTACTTGGGGAAGTTATTCCATTATGTGTCTCTTTTTGAGCTAAATGCTCAAAACATTATTGTATAACCTTATCATATCCATTTGTAGTGCATTTTATAAAAAAAACATTACCATGTAACATGCAGTACCAAGTGCTAACCAGGACAAGGGTGAAGGCCCGTGTGTGCAGGCTAGCAGGAACATTTCTTTGGCTTTCGTGTAATCGTTTGCTTCCATCAAACATAATCCATATCTATAAAAAAAAAACTTTAGTAAATAATACTGTATAAACTGATAAGAATACATGAATTTAAAAAAAGTCACTTGTTTGGTATTTAACTTTAGTATACTGGAATATATTTTCCCATATTTATTGTGGAATACTCATAAAACTATAATAAAACAAAAGTGTAATAGGGAAATTTATTATGAATTTTAATGTAGTAATGAAAATATAATCTGCAAAAACTTACAATTTGTTTTAAAACATTTTGTAAGTTTTATTGTATAGCACAATTAACAGAAATATGATTTTTTGTATGTTTATGTAAATTGTTTTGGAGAAACATATCTGTATGGTAAGCATATTTCTAAATGTTTTATTTGATTCATTGTGTTCTAGTATTGTTGTACTATGATATATTAAGTTTTATATTTTTTGAAAAATGGATTATTACTGTAATGTTTACAGACTAGACTAATTTAATCTTTAACTTTATCTTTAATTTAATCTTTAACTTCAAGACTACTTGAAGTTATTTTGGGTACCTTTACAATTATAAGTAATGAAGTTTAATAAATAGAATCAGCATGTGAATAATATTGAGGGGTTAGTGGTAAAACTCCCTATTGAGGGGTTAGTGGTAAAACTCCCTATTGAGGGGTTAGTGGTAAAACTCCCCAAGTCCACTCATATGCATACATACATACATACATCCTCGGTGCTACAGCCCAGTCCGGGCCCTGGCCTCCAAAAGAAATCGTCCCCACTGGTCTCTACTCCCGGCCAATGTCCACCAGTTTGCTGCACCCAGCCTCACTGCCTCCTTACCAACCTGGTCCAGCCATCTTGTACGCGGTCTTCCTTTCCTTCTCCTTCCCATCGGCAAATAATTCTTAACTCTTTTTGGGATTCTATCCTCTGCCATTCTCTGCACATGACCAGCCCAACGCAATCTGTTAATTTGTATGAGTTGCACGATCGGAAGATCTTTAAACCTTTCGTACAACTCTCGATTATGCAGTCGCCTCCAAATGTCGTTTTGTAGCGGGTCATTTTTGGGTGTTTTTATTTTTAACAGTATGGGGCATTTATATTTTTTATTTCTTTCATTTTGGGCGGGCTTGTCAAAAGGTTATGAAAATTATTGTGCAACGTTATTTTCCGTGTAACAGAACGATGTTAAGAAACAGTGGTAACAAAGCTATACGCAGTTGTTATTGTGCAACGCGGCGAGCAAAGAATTTACCTCCTTCAAAATTCTCAGAAATTTGTACTTGTGTGGCAGCGCTCAAACGCAACTATTCCAGCAGGGGCGCCAACCCACGCGCTGGTAAAGAATTAAGATGGCGAGAGCGGAGAATTATTCATCGTCTTCTCAAAGACCATCCGGAAATACTGCCAAAGCCCCGCCTACTATTAATGACATCAGCAGAGCCAAAGCCAATATCGTCCTTTGGTATCCAGAATATAACTCTGCTATTCCATGCATAAAGTGGTTACCCCACAACAATTAAGCATGAACGGCGCCTAAAACCTGATGGCCGTGACTGCTCATTTCCCGCGACTCAACGAAACACATTGCCCAGTTCATCTCTGATCGTGTCGGCCGACACAGCGCCAAGTGCGCTATACTAAATTTTTATCAGTCTTTTTTATCTAAAAAGTGAAATAACAGAGAAAATCATGTGACCGTATAAGGGTGCGCAAGTAGACACTAACAAGTTTTATTTCGGACACATCAGTAAATACAAAAAGTGAGAAACAAGCGCTCGGGTGATCACCACGTGCTACGGTCGGGAAGGGTATCTTTTAAAATGTATTAAGGGTTTTTTTTGTTTAATAATGCAGGTATGAATGAGAGAATGAGCAAAGCTGGGCTCTGTCTGTTTATGTTTCATGTGTATGTGTCACTTAAAATAAGGTAAGCATTTTTATTGTATAAGTAGTAAGGCTAAGAACATGTCTCAAGAAAATTTTATTTAAAGATCAAGTAAAAATGAACAACAATTAATCCGATCCAAAGTAATGACAAAAAATAAAGTAAAATAATTTCTCTTCCAAAATGTATTGTGTAAGTCATTTCACTAACCTGTGAAACACATGTTTGCATTCGAAGTTCGTGCGAACGGATTACTGGACCCAGAAAGAGAAAGAACCTTTACAGGTAGGTAATAATAAATTGCAGATTATATATTTTAAAATGTATTGGAATATAACAACGGCGCCCGTAACAGGAACGAATTTAATTTATTGTTAAAAGTTAAATTCCACACCTACGAAGATGCAAACGTGTGTTTTAGGGTTGGCGGAATAAAATAAAAATGCAATAACTTACGCAAAATTAACATGAGGTAGAAAATAGTACAATAATTTTATGTATAATAGGATGGTGTAATATTTAGCACACGAAACATTTTTTTGAAAGAAATAGAAATATTTAAACAAAAGTTAAAATGGCAGATAACGAGAACGTCAGTCTAGCTGACAATACCAATGAAAGCCAGACAAGCGCAACTGAATCACAAATTATGAGTGGAGAAATTATTCACTCGACGCCAGTCCCGACTAACAGGGCTGACGAAAATCAAATAGTAAAAATGATGCAGACGCTTTTTAACATACAAAATAATAAGTTCGATGAGTAATTTAGTAACCTAGATGAGAAATTTAGTAACCTAGATGAAAAATTTAGCGAACAGAAAAATGAAATTAGAGAAGTTCAAAATAATTTTAACGTAAAATTTGAAGAAGTTAAAAATGAAATCAGAAAGCAGAATATTAGTTTTGACAGACGAATCAATGAAATAGATGTACGTTGTACAAATATGCAAGAACAAGTAGTAGAAATAGTTAATGAGAAATTCGATGCTAAAATAAATGATTTAGATGACAAAATCAATACAATTAATGAAACAGTAATTAGCACAGTTCAAAACCAAATAGAGACACAAAGTAAAGAGATAGAAAATAAATGTTTAGCTACAGTAGATAAGCAGATAGAGATGAAAACCAAATTTGAAATAAATATACAAATAGACGTTAAAACAACTGTTTTACAAGATCAGTTAGAAAATTTTGAGTCAAATGTAATAAGTATAGCAGAGAATATAGAAACAGTAAGTAAAGCTATTTCAGAGCATGCAGATAATACCAACTGTAAAATAAGTACCATACAAAGTGAACTTAGAGAAATAGATGAATTCAGTTTACAAACTAGTAATAATATATATGACAAATGTACTGTAATTGAGAATAATTTAATGAGTGTGAAGAATGAATTACGGGGGGAATTTAACAAAAAATTTACCGGAGTTACTGAAAGGGTTATCATAACTAGAGATTTACACAATGAAATTGAATTAGAAACATTTAGCTATGAAAACCGAACAATACATCCAATGAGATTTATAAACCAAACCCGGGAATACAACCGTTTCAATAACAGTAATTGTGAGGTACAATTAACCAAAATAATTAAATGTTTTAGGGGTAGTTCAGTAGTGTGGGCGGAAGCACATCGGTCAGAATGGGATTGTTATGAGACATTTGAAAGAGCATTTAAAGGAAAATATTGGACCGAAGATGAACAAGAGATACTAAGAAGCCGTATAATGGGAACGGGCGATTTTTTAGGACACCCTAATAATAATAATTTAACAATATACGTGACCAAGTTATATAACGAAGCGAAATATTTAGAGCCGCAGATACCATTTAAATCTTTTGTTAGACATGTAAGTAAACACTTACCGAAACCACTTTAATGACAAAAGAAATTGAAGATATGAACGAGTTGGAGAGAATACTAGATATATTACAGAGCATTAGAGATCGAGAAGGGGGTAGGCGAATACAACAGAATAATAACCATCATCATGTTGAACATAATCAAAATAAGAATAATAATTATCGTGGGTATAATAATAATGTGCATAGAGATCATGTAAACAAACCAGGTGAGTGGAGTTGTTCCAGGTGCAAATGGGAGAATTTCGCCAGCAGACAACGGTGTTATAAATGTAGTTTCCCAAGAGAAGAGCAGAGGAGGAGAAACGAAACCAGGCAGTATAGAGGAACAAATAACTACCACCAGGGACCACCGCGGGATCACCAGATACCCACAACAAGTAACCATAGACAACAACCGGAAAACTAGAGCATACAGTGGTAGCACGGACCAGACCACTGTACGGGGAAGGAAGTGAGGTCCAACTGTTAGAAGATGTCACAAGTAATGTAATTAGAACAGACATAGTTGCAGATCTGCTGGAAGAAGAAAACAAGACAATCGAGGTGAGAGCGGGACTAACAGAAATACAGGTAAATGTAGCTAATAAATATTATAGAACACTTGTAGATACAGGTAGTGAGATTTCTGTTATTGCTGAAAACATTTTAGGAGAATTAAAAGAAAGTATAAAGAATATTCCAATTTTACCAGTAGCTGGGGTTACAGTAGTAGGAGTTACAGGCGTACGCAGTAAGAGAATAACAAAACAGATACACTTAAGTTTTTTGATAAATGACAGAATTTGAGAACACATTTTTGGTAGTTAAAGGGTTAAGTTTAGACATTATATTGGGTAATGATTTTCTGCAAAGAAATAAAGCTATTGTAAACTTTAAGGAGAAAATAGTGGAATTAGACGGGGGTGATCGGTCTGTAAAGGTTAATTTTGAACAAATAATAGATAAAGTTAAAACAACGGGGGTAAAAATATTACAAAAGAGAGTAGGCGAGAGTGATATAGATACTAGAGTAAATTTATGTAGAGAGAGTGAGTATATTGAGGATTGTGAGAATGAAATGAGTAATATTAATAATGCAGTATGGGAGATAAGGGCGGATGAATTTTGTAGTGGAGGTGAGGTGGTAAGGAGTGATCAGCGTGCGGCGCTGTGGCAAGTGATCGAGGAGTTTAAGGGAGTGTTTGCCGATATTCCAGGAAGGGCAAAGGATTATGTATGTACATTGCAGATACGGGAACACACACCTTTCATGCAGCGAAGTTATCCCGTGCCTTATTCCAAGAGACGAGCGGTGCAAGAGGAACTGGACAGGATGATGGAAGGAGGGATAATAGAAAGGTCAGTATCACACTATTCGAACCCATTAGTTGTAGTAATTAAAAAAGATGGCAGAGTTAGGTTATGTTTAGATGCCAGGCGGATCAACCAGATAATAATACCAGACCGTGAATCACCAGAGTCAATCAATGAAATATTTCAGAAATTCAGCGGGGTGAGATATATGACGTCATTGGATCTAACAGCAGGATATTGGCAGGTACCATTGGCGGAGGTGAGTAGGAAATATACAGCTTTCCTATTTAACGGTAAGAACTATCAATTTCAAAGATTGCCATTTGGATTAAATACCAGCGTAGCCAGCTTCATAAAGTGCTTAGACCAAATTTTAAAACCCAAAGATTTAGATGTTTTAACGGTCTATGTAGATGATATTTTAATTGCGTCAAGAACTTTTGTGGACTATTTAGAACATTTAGGATATGTGCTAGCCAAATTAAAGGAAGGCGGACTTACTGTAAATTGGGACAAATCAAAATTTCTACAAACACAAATAAATTTTTTAGGATTTATAATCACACCAGAAGGAATCTCCGCAAATCCGGATAAAGTGGACTCCATCATGCGCTTCCCTGAGCCAAAGAACATCAAGCAGCTACAGAGTTTTCTTGGATTGTGTAATTTTTATCAAAAATTTCAGAAGAACTACGCCCATGTGACAGCAAGATTGAGTGCGGTACTCCAGAAAAATAAACAATGGAGATGGGGATTAGTGGAACGAGAAGCGTTCAACGAAATTAAACAGAAATTTAGCAAAATGATAATGATGAACCACCCTGATTTTAATAAAATATTTTTCTTACAGACAGATGCTAGTAACGTGGCCGTAGGTGCGGAACTCTACCAAGAAGACGAAGAGAAAGAACACCTAACCATCGCATTTGCGAGCCGATCCTTGTTGATGGCTGAGAAGAACTATACCACTACCGAAAAGGAACTATTAAGTATTGTGTTCGCCGTCAGCAAATTTCGCACTTACATCTTGGGAAATATGACGGTGATCCGCACCGATCACAAGGCATTATCCTTTTTAAATACATGTAAACTCGCTCACAGCCGTTTAACCAGGTGGGTACTTGTTTTACAGGAATATAATTTCGAATGGGAGTACATTAAGGGAACAGACAACAAGATACCTGACACTCTTTCACGGGTAGACATGTTAGACAATAAGACAGGTAGGGATTTAAAGGAAATTGAAATTTTTCAGGTTAGCAGAGAAGACAGAATTTTTGGTGAAGAGTTGAAGGACATCAGAACCATGCAACGAGCAGATGGTAAGTCAGGTAAGATTATGGATAGTTTAGAAACAGAATTAGCAGAGTCAGAATATAATCAGCATTTTCAGATTTATCAGGGGTTATTATTTAAGAAAGTAGTAGGGGGTGAGCGTGATTGGAAACTAGTTATGCCAGAGGGGTTAGTTGATAAGATTATTTGGGATTGTCATTTAAGATATGGCCATTTTGGGGCGAAGAAGTGTGTTAATGTTTTGAAAGAGTCATGTGTTTTTAAAAATATGGAAAGAAGGGTTAGAAAATTGTTAAGGGGTTGTGATTTATGTCAGAAATCGAAAGTAGTAAATTATAGAGTAGAAGGGGAGATGAATTTTATAAAAGTGAATAGACCTTTCGATTTAGTTGCGGTAGATTTGTTTGGGCCATTGCCAAAGGGTAGAGGCGGGGTGATGTATATTTTTGTGATGCTTGATACTTTTTCTAAATATGTGAGATTGTATAGCGTTAAAAGAGCTACCAGTCAGGTATTGAGTGAGAAGGTGACAAAGGACTACATGATTCACGTGGGTAAGCCGAGAGTAATTTTATCAGACCATGGTCCGCAGTTCATCAGTGGGAAATGGCGTCAGACTCTAGGATGGGAAGGAATCATCACGAAACATACGGCTGTGTACCATCCCCAGTCCAACCAGGCTGAGCCTGTAATGAGAGAGATAGGCAGGATCTTTAGAGCCTATTGTCACGCTAAACACAGCGAGTGGCCGTTGTACGTCCGAAGAGTAGAGACTTGGCTGAACAGTACCACCCACGAGTCCACCGGCTATACACCTCACGAGTTGATCAAAGGAACACGCCCCCCGAGAATTTTGGAACAGTTGTTTGATTACCCACCTGAGAGTGAGAAAGCGGATGTGAGTATAAAAATCAGGTTGGCAAATGAGAGTTTATTAAGTAAAGGAGAACAAAGAAAACGTAGGCACGACGGAAAAGGTAAGTGGATGAAGTATGAAGTAGGACAATTGGTATTGATGAGGAGACATGATTTGTCGAGCGCTCAGGACAAGGAGATTAAGAAATTTTTCTTACTCTATGAAGGACCGTATGAGGTAATAGAAGTTGAGATGAAGAATTCGTATGTATTACAGAACAGAGAGACAAGGGAGATAGTAGGGACACACAATGCTACAAATTTGAAATTGTATTGGTCATCATAGGAATTTTACCAGGATTGTTGTTAATTATTATTGTATGAATGAAATTTAATCTGATTTTATATGTTTACAGAAGGGAGTCTCCCCCATTTTCGGGCGGTCATGATCTTACCAGTCCTGGCCGTGGAATTCGGAACTCGGAGACGGGCCATGGTTGGAGGATCTTCCTTCGGGCGGTGAACGCAACGATGGTCCGGCTCCACCAAAATTGGTTAAAATTAGAAAACTCACAATACTTTGAACGGGGAGGGGGACCCATAGTTTCGTGGAAAGGTAGTATATATATATATTTTTTTTTCTTTCCTCTTTTCACGAAATATTTTAGTTTTATTTTAGAAATTGTAAAATGAAACAACCAAAAATTTGGAATTTGAATACTTAAATTTTCAAATAATTGTTTTCCCTCAGAAAACAACACAAATGTATTTTATTTTGATGTAACTGTATAAGATGATTCATTGTGGTACTTATTATTTTGTCAGAAAGAAAATGTTAGTGAAAAGTGAAAGATTGGACTTGCAGAAGTGTCTATGTGAAAATTTTTAAAAGTAAATAAAAGAACTTGTTATTATACAAGATTAAAGGATAATTTTAGGGGGTAGATTGGTGCTCAATGAAGTGATAGAACAATGGAGTGTGGAACTGCAAATGTAGAAAGTTTAGTTATCAATGTTAATTAGTTAGCTATTAAGTTGCTATTGCGGGGGTTGCCTGTGCTCTCGTAGATAGCGGAATGGGTTGGGGGTAACAGAGAGTGTTACCTCCATCGGAGGCCGAAATGGCGAAAATGTGCGGCACACCTTTTTCGTGTAAATTAAAATTTACACACTGCTAAACGACCGTGTCGCACATAATAGTAATGAATGAAACAGGCAGTGAAATGAAAGTTAGATTTCCCCGACTTTTCGGGTGGTTAGTGTCTTACCAGCACTAACCGTGGTTTTGGCTAGCGGCCAGCTATGGTCATATCAAGTCCCTTGACCATAGCTGACTTGAAATTGGTATATATTAGAAATTCAATGGGGGGAGACAACTAGGGGAAATCTCCGGAACTATGAAACAGCGGCTGCCACTCTGCCCGCTTGGGGGTAGCATAGACAGGTGGTAGACCCGTGTAAGGGTGTATAATTATAACGAGAACATGTTGGTGTTCAATACTTTCAAATGTAATAGCGGAAACAGAGACACGGAGAGGTAAAACCTGCTCCAAAATATAGTCTTTGTGGAAGTGAAAAGGCGCCACAGTCTTACATAATTTGAAATAGTGTGTGTGGCTGGGAGGTGACGCAAAGGAGTCACGAATGTAAATTTTATAACATAACATTTTTTTATTCAAAGTTGGATCCAATAAAACTGCTTATGCTCTGTTCAATTAACTAGCTGATCAGATATGTAATATAAGGTGTTCGTTACATGCTATGATTTTAAATGTATTATTTTATTGTTGTATGTTAGGTATAGGCATTGATAAGAATATGTGTTTTCATGATATGTGTATGCTTTAAATTCAGCCAATAATTAAACGCCTGGCAGGCAATTAACATAATAGAAGTGAGTATTGATAAATAAATATATATATTTCATATAAGTTGTTCAAATTTGAGATGTGTTTTCATTATGTTAGGATATCAGTTGATCAGCAATAAGATGTTACTGGTATATTGGTTATAAAGGTTCCAAGTTATTAATGTTCAGTGTAATGTTTTTAATGTATTACAGATGTTTTAAAATAATGATAAAAAGTAACTTGATAAAATGAGAAACAAAGTAATAATTTATGCAAGTTAACAAAAGAGAGTTTTTGGGTGATGAATATTTTACGGGACGTGTAGATCTGTCCAAGTTGAAGTCAGAGTTAAAGTTGAAATAGTAGAGATGAGGATAATGTAATGTTGTTTTGAGTTTATACATGTTATAGTATTTTGAGAAGTATTGATGTTGACACGGTAGTAGTGAGTATATGTAGAGATGAGTAATGTGAATGAGATATAAACATATTTGTTGATGATATTTTGTAGTAAGGGTGAGGTGGTAAGGTGTGAGCAACGTGCGGCATTGTGGCGAGAATAGAGTAGTTCGCGTGAGTGTTTGCCGATATTTTGGAGGGGCATTGGCTCGTATGGGTATAGCCAGGTAGGGAACACACATCCTAGTACAAAGATGAGCGGTGCCAGAGGTAAATTGAGTTTAGAGTGTTTTGATAGATATTTTGATAGAGATGGGTGTCATGTAGTAAAAGTTAATAGTAGAGTCAGAGGGAGAAAGATTATATAGGTATCCAGATCAAGTAGTACATTAAATGAGATAAATAATTTAAATCACCCACACTAAAGTAGATTGAAATTGTTAAATAAAGAGAGAGATTTATAATAAAGAATATAAAATTTTTTATTTTTTTTTGAAACCAGTGACAGAATTTTGATAAAATTTGAAAATAATGTAAAATTAAGAATTGTTTATTTTAAATAATTTAAATGTCAATTGATGATTATTTATATTAATTTTTTTGTAATTTTGAATGTTTTATTTTATTATGTTTTGTGTTGCAAATTAGACTGTTACAGATGTTAAATGTAGTTTCAGAAAGCATACATAACATATGTAGGTCAAGGGTTTTGGACTTGACCTAGTTTCGATCAGCTGATGAGGTCATACACCTACTGAGCTTGTATAGTAGGAAGTCAATTTTATTTGTTTGTTTAATTAATTCGAACCAATATTTAAATAATTTTAAATATGAAGGAAACATTTTAATAAATATAAATTTTTTTTTGAATTTAAAAATTTTTGAAAATTTTAATTTTTTTTTGGAAAAAAAAAACTTGATTTTTCGCCTGCCAGCGAGTGAATATTTTTGAGTAATGAGTATTTTATTATGTGTGTATTTAACATGTTTATTTTATTGATTTCCTGTATTGCATGGTATTGTTAGAATCTAAGTATTCACATGTTAAGTTAAGGATGTTTTAGCCATAAGAAATGGTTAATTTAGCTTAGTTTGAAATAAAAACAGAGAAAACAAGGAAGAGAATTTTTTTGATAAAATATTATTTTGAATTTTGAATTTTCTAAATTTTTTATAAATCTTAAAAGATAATTTTTCAATTTTAATATGTGTTATGTCGACATGTAATGTGAGAGTGTGTGAGCCCAGTATCTGCTAAAGGCAGCCCAGCTTGCATACAAGGGGAAACATATCGGTAGAGGATCTGGAATAATTTAAGCCAGGGATGGAGGATTTTGGGGGTAGCATGTTAGAAGGTGAGGTGCGCTGTGGTACTTAGCTGTTCGATTTCTCGGTGTTGGGATCTCTTACGGAGAAGTCCAGTGATCTCGTTCAGGTGAGTCCATAGTCGCTGAGCCAGGGGGGTCATGTACCCATGCAGATTAAGAACAAGGGGGTTGTTGGCACCAGTTCCTCACCGGTCCTCTTCGGGGTTTGTCGATGAGATTTCTTCTGTTGTGAACAGCAGAATTCTCATCGAGGGGGTATTGTAGCGGGTCATTTTTGGGTGTTTTTATTTTTAACAGTATGGGGCATTTATATTTTTTATTTCTTTCATTTTGGGCGGGCTTGTCAAAAGGTTATGAAAATTATTGTGCAACGTTATTTTCCGTGTAACAGAACGATGTTAAGAAACAGTGGTAACAAAGCTATACGCAGTTGTTATTGTGCAACGCGGCGAGCAAAGAATTTACCTCCTTCAAAATTCTCAGAAATTTGTACTTGTGTGGCAGCGCTCAAACGCAACTATTCCAGCAGGGGCGCCAACCCACGCGCTGGTAAAGAATTAAGATGGCGAGAGCGGAGAATTATTCATCGTCTTCTCAAAGACCATCCGGAAATACTGCCAAAGCCCCGCCTACTATTAATGACATCAGCAGAGCCAAAGCCAATATCGTCCTTTGGTATCCAGAATATAACTCTGCTATTCCATGCATAAAGTGGTTACCCCACAACAATTAAGCATGAACGGCGCCTAAAACCTGATGGCCGTGACTGCTCATTTCCCGCGACTCAACGAAACACATTGCCCAGTTCATCTCTGATCGTGTCGGCCGACACAGCGCCAAGTGCGCTATACTAAATTTTTATCAGTCTTTTTTATCTAAAAAGTGAAATAACAGAGAAAATCATGTGACCGTATAAGGGTGCGCAAGTAGACACTAACAAGTTTTATTTCGGACACATCAGTAAATACAAAAAGTGAGAAACAAGCGCTCGGGTGATCACCACGTGCTACGGTCGGGAAGGGTATCTTTTAAAATGTATTAAGGGTTTTTTTTGTTTAATAATGCAGGTATGAATGAGAGAATGAGCAAAGCTGGGCTCTGTCTGTTTATGTTTCATGTGTATGTGTCACTTAAAATAAGGTAAGCATTTTTATTGTATAAGTAGTAAGGCTAAGAACATGTCTCAAGAAAATTTTATTTAAAGATCAAGTAAAAATGAACAACAATTAATCCGATCCAAAGTAATGACAAAAAATAAAGTAAAATAATTTCTCTTCCAAAATGTATTGTGTAAGTCATTTCACTAACCTGTGAAACACATGTTTGCATTCGAAGTTCGTGAGAACGGATTACTGGACCCAGAAAGAGAAAGAACCTTTACAGGTAGGTAATAATAAATTGCAGATTATATATATTTTAAAATGTATTGGAATATAACAGTTTTCCTTCACAGGGCCATAGATTCTCCTCAGTACCCTCCTCTCAAAAACGGATAGTTTCTGCTCATCTAGTTTTTTTAGCACCCAGCATTCCGAGCCATACATCAGGACTGGTCTGATCAAGGTCTTGTATAGGGTGGCTTTTGTATCTTTACTTATTAATTTTGACTTAAAATGTTTCACCAGTCCATAGTAACACCTATTAGTCCACTCATATGAATTAACAGAAAACTGAAATTTAAGGTTTTCAAGAGAATGAAACTGGTTTTCGAGGTTAATTTTTATTATTAACTAGCTGTTACCCACAGCTTCACACGCAAATATTGGACTTTTAATAAGTATTTTAATATAATTTTTATTGCCTATGTCTGTATGGCGTTGTGTCAGCTTGTATAACAATTTTGTACTCATTAATCGAATTCTCTCGAAAGCTGTTTTCAACACTTATACTATTTTAACTTGTATTAAATTATTATGTTGGTGAAACAGCCTTTTGAGATTTAAAAGTACCTGTTTATAAACCCTTTGGAGATATTTATAAAGTACCTGTTAAAACAAAAATGCTAAATTCTTTATTTTAAGTGTTACTGTGTTAGAAGCATTGTATAACACAACATTGAACATTATGTTTTCCTCAACCATGGGTTTTATTTATTTGAGCAGTAAACTAAAAACCAAAAACCGTTGTCACCTAACCTCACAAATGAAAACAGCACTTATTTTCATTTTGCATTAAGTAATAGGACAATTTACAATTAGTTCACTTTTTTTTCACATCGTAATATATCGATACAATCACATATTATATAAAACATCGAAAATGTACTGCAGGAATGGATAAATGTACGTTCCAATGCTGCTAAATAACTTTTGTTTATTTACTTGTTACTATGGTAATTAATTCTGGTCTCCATGGTGTTGTTGACATCTTTATACGCGTCAACAAAAAGGCATAATTAAGAGCCTAAATTGTGCGAACGGGGCAAAATATCAAATTCCAAGTTAGACAGTATTTTTTGCCTTGTGTCAAAGGTTACCTGTGCAAAATTTGGTGGCAGTCGGTGTAACGGTGTGGATTTGTATTTAGTACCCATAAATCCTCTGACTTTGAGTTTTATATATATATATATATATATATATATATATATATATATATATATATAGTTTTTTTATTTATTACATAGCTGTTAAAAAGTAAAAATAAAAAGAGAAATGCATAAAAATGTTATTTTTGTAACATATTGAAACATAATTTAAACTTGGACTTGGATAGTTTTACCACTAACCCCTCCATATATAAAAATCTTTTAGTCACACCTAGTTGAAGTAACTCATCTTAGATTTGAAGAGGTTAGTTATTGTCTGATAAGTTTAATACAGCTGTAAGCACTAGCACTTAGGTGTAAAGGTGTAAAATGTAATGCTAAGTGTTAGTATGCAATTAAATATATTCATTAAATAAAAGAAGAAAACTTCTGGAAAAATAGAGAAATTTAATTTCAACATTGTCATTGATAATTATTTTATACATAATGTTTGAAGTTATTTTTTACTGGATGTGGTTTTCAGTGGCTGCACCATTTTCAAGTCTTAGCCAACCACTTTTTTTGCATGTTTTGAAAAACTGACATATGTACATTTTCCAAGCGTCATATTCTAGGCTGCATGAGTTGGAGAAATATTTTCACAGGATTTTCAGAAACTTCAGAAGGGGTTCAGGAAAGTAATTTTGAAAATAAATAATTAAGTTTTACAAAATGTAAATTTTAATGTAGTTTAAAATAACATTTTGTATAAGTTCATTTCAACTTAAAAATTCTGTCCATGCTACAGATTCTGAATAACTTTTTTGAATTTAAAACTTATTTAAATCTGATAGTACAGTACAAAGTATTTCAGAGATATGAAGTAGGGCACCATTTTTTCCAGTACTGCACTAAATAAGTTTTTAGAGAATGTGCACAGTATTGGGGAAAGCTTGTTTGTTTTTACATGTTATTTTAAGAAATTGGGAAGGACAATAGAGTTGTTCATACATTTATGTTTTTATAATTTTCAATTACAACACTATTATATTTTTGATTGAAAACCATATTTGACTGTAACTGTTATTAACACCAAACACCAATTTATTAATATATATATTAATATGTCAGTATGTTAAACTAAGCTTGAAATTGTTACCACTGATGTCACATCATAGAAAAGGTAAGCTGTTGGTTAATAATAAACAGCCCTGCTCGTCAACTGAAAATGGTGTTGTTAGGGACAACAAAAATTAATTTGCAGCACATACAGTACAGCATTGATTATCCGAACATCCATTAACCAAACGATCTATTATGTAATAGGGCAGAAAGGGGTTTTTTATTTTATTAAATTTATTTAAAACTGGTTGTAGGCCACGTTGCAAGTCCCACGTAAAACGGTTTCATTCAAACAATGAACGCAGTGACATAACTCGTGAGCGGGTGTGGTAACAACGCAGTACGGTTCTGAGAAATCAAGTTTGGTGTTACACTTCATACGCGCAACATGAGCACGCGCGCAGAAGGGACGCCAACAAGATGTCTAAATTGTAAAATTTTCTTGCCATGTGGTTTGGATGATGATGGAAGTCCGTGAAGACTCCGCCCACCTGAGTCTACGGCCTCGTGAAAATGGAATCTCATCAACACCTTGGGAACATTAACAACCCATGTTCCCTGTACAATGATGAACAATTTGTAGCAAGCAGGCAGTGTGTTCCGTCTTGAGCAGCAGTTGAGTGGAGCGTTTTGTTAACGCTCTCCCCAGTCGACGAAATCTCTCTTCCCCGGCCGGGGTGAATACAAAAGTTCACGAACTTAAAAGCTATTCTAACATAGTCATGAAGTGTTAAAGTTCAATTTTAACCAATTAATATCGACAGCGCAACAACATCTCAGATCGAAATAAGTGGAGTGAGCAAGAAAATTAAAAATGCAGTAAATTGACAAAACATTCGAACAGATACGCAGTGCGGTGCGTGGTCATCAGAGACGCCAAGGGTTAAGTAGTCGACTGCCAATTATACTGTATAATTAATTTCATTTTTTAAGGACCCTAACTAAATAATATGGGGAATTAAACGGTATGAGTGAGAGCGTGAGCAATCTGGGTCGCTTTTGTAGAGAATAAGTTAATCATTACGTTATAGTCAGTAGTAAGTAAATTTTGATAGCATGCATATGTGAATTAAATATTGCTCGGAGTGTTACTCCTAGAAAAAAACCTAACTCAACAGTAAAAGTCACAATTTGAAGTAGTTGTCATTATGTATTATGTAGTACGATAAAAGGAACAGGGTATATCAATAGATTCAGATTAGAAATAAAAAAGAAAAAATGTCATGCTAAAGAAAATAAAGTAACATTTTATTTGAGTTTATAAAAATATGTGTTTGTTAATTTGCACTCACCTGTGGTTTTACTCTGCCAGAGTACATCAGACGAGACCTTGGTAAATTATCGGTAAAGGTAAGTGACTAGAATTTCAATATTTTAAACATTAATAAACATGTACAGCTTCAGTTGGTGCCCTAAAAAGGGACTCGATTTCAGTATTTTAAAACCTAATTGGATCGTAAAGCTTCAGTTGACGCCCTAAACAGGGACGAATTTACAGATTTCAATAACTTAATAAGTCTAGCTTCAATTATCTGAAGTCAATAAAAATTACAATTTTGTACTGTACTGTATAGTAATGTATTGGACACATGTAAGCGTATTTGAAATTTATTGAATATAAAAAATTGTATACTATAAATTATTACAGTACTATACAGTAATAAATAAACACTGTAGCTATACAGCCTTGCAAAGAATCGATAAACACACATCAACAAACTTCGATAAACACATTTACAATTTATAAACAAACTGTGTCAATGGCAGTCTGTCACCAAATGTCTGAGTCACCGATGACATCACTCAACATCAATCTACCACAGTAGAACTGTCTCTTGTTCAGTTTGCAAGCATTAGTAAGCTGAGTTAATGTCAGTGCAGTCGCTCGTTGCTGTTCTTTTTACTTTAACTACTTTTTTATAATGTCTGCAAAAAGAAAGAGAGTAGTGTTGTCAATAAAGGATAAACTTAAAATTATTGATCGTCTGAAGAAAGGAGAACCAGCTAGCGCATTGGCTTCTGAATTTAGTTGAGTCATTAAATGAACGTAATGAAAATGAAACAGATTCAGATGAAGACGGCAAGAATGCTACTAATACAAAATTTAGTAATACAAAAGCAAAGGCTTTTGAAGCACTTGAGACTGTTCTAAAGTGGGCTGAAACAGAAGATGAGATAGATTGTATTCAGCTTATGAATCTTAAATAACTTCAGTCTTTAGCAGCGAGAAAACGGGGTATCGGTTTGAAGCAGACAGCGATAGACAATTCTGCAAAAAAGTGTAAATCCATGGTACTGTATGTTTTGTTTTGTTTTTTAATTTTTAATTAATTTTATAGTACAGTATTTATATTTAAACTATAATTTTGTTTAAATAACTTTTGGTTTTTATTAATTACATTCAGTTTTAATTCAATGATTTTTAGCCTTAGTAAAACATTACAGTACAGTATACAGGTTGCTGTAATTATATAACAGTATGTGAGACATGATTTTGTAATAAAAACCTTTTTGTTTTTGTAAAGACAAATAATTTTTTCAATTTACGATCTATTATCCAAAATATCGATTATCTGAATTATCCCAAAAGGTTCAGATAATCGATGTTCTATTGTAATACAAAACAGTTTTTTAAGAATACAATTATTTCTTATGGATGCATTAAAAAACAAACAACAAACTTTAAGAAAAAAATGCATGTCTATGTTAATACAGATGTGTTTAAATTATATGTACATATTTGCTGAAGAGTTCTTTTCTTTAAGAAATACATTTACACCATGTATCACTGTATGCTGGTAAAACACACACACACGCGGCAACATTTGTAGTACCTTAGGTATGTAAGAGGAATGTCAGTTGGCCTTTTAACAGATTCGATTACAAACTTATAGGCGTCCTGTGCTTCCTGCTTCTTCCCCAGTTTGTAATAATTGTGACCCATTAAACTCCATATATGGCAGTTCTAGAGAAACAATTATATATTCATTTTATTTTATCAAAATGGTTTATTTAACTG
The DNA here is from genome assembly GCA_034769895.1 of Magicicada septendecula. NCBI lineage: Eukaryota > Metazoa > Arthropoda > Insecta > Hemiptera > Cicadidae > Magicicada > Magicicada septendecula. The sequence goes on along the minus strand of CM068369.1, from coordinate 508,448,887 downwards.
ACAAATTACTTATACCAAAATGACAGGTTTTTACAAATCCTAGTTTTCATTACAAAAGGAACTGTATGTGAATTCATAAAACTTACAAACATCAATCAATAAAGTACATTCAATAAATGTTTGTGTGTTTTTATTAAAACATGATTAAGTCCATTAACATTAAATTATTCGCTATTAACAATGCAGTGATTCAGAATTATCTACTTATGTACTTCTCCCTTTATCTTGCTCAGTGTTGCCTCTTTTATGGAAAACAGGTAATTATAATTAATAAATAAATATTATAAAATAAAATTAATAAATATAATTAAATATAATTAATTATTTAAACAGTTTTAAACCAATTTAATTGCAAATAAAAGAGTTCATGATAATTAAATTATTTACTGTTAGATATTAAAATTATAGTTAAAATTCCAATTTGTCAAGGATACTAGAGCACCTACATAAAAATAACAAGATAATTGTAAGGGATAAAAAAACCTATTTATACAGTATTCATATAGAATGATTAGCAACAACAAAAATAATCCATACTATCACAAAAGAATAAGAAATAAAATCCATGAAGCAATAAATGTATGGCTTCTTCAAAAGTGAATTGGTAAATAATGTTGCCAGAATATAAGGTAAATCATTGGTTATATAAACTAATGGAATGGAGACCAAGCAAGGTCACCAACACAGACAGAACACACAATATAACTGGCCCACTGTAACAAGCTACTAACTGGCTCAAGAAAGCACAAATTCAACATTAATATGTTACACCTATTAGTTTGCATTTATTTTACACAGCACTTGCAAGTGCCACCATAATTAGAATGTCTAAGACTGTGTTGTTCAAATAGCAAACTATTTTACTAGACCTATTCATAAGCTTGAGTGGTTCGTGGTTTGAATAATAAAAAATACAAGGTGTGATAAAAAGTAACAATAATTTTTGAATTGCGCGAACAGTATCGTGTTAAGCGAGGTAATTTTTGTTTTCTAATTTGGTAGTTCTGGCAATGATGCAGAACACGTATCAGGCGGGAAGCAAGCTGCGATGCTTAGTTTGTGTTTGGCGAGTGAATGAGTCAGATGTACTTCAGTGGTATTCGGCAATTTTTTGTGTGGTGAAATGTCGGATCAGAGAATTTGTCTAAAATTTTGCGTTAAAAATGGAATTAAGTGCAGCGAAGCTTTCAAAATGTTAAAGAAGGCCTTTGGCAACGATACTATGTCACAATCACACATTTATGAGTGGTACAAACGCTTTCAGGAAGGCCGAGAAGACATCGAAGATGACACAAGGTCTGGGCGTCCTAGCTCATCAACCAATGATGAAAACATGGAAAAAGTTAAAGCGCTTGTGCTTACCAATTGCAGAATCACCATTAGAGAGGGTGCAGAAGAAATAGGAATCTCGTATGTGTCATGCGAAGCGATTTTTACTAATGTTTTGTACATGAAACACGTGGCAGCCAAATTTGTTCCGAAACTGCTGAATTTTCAGCAAAAACAGCATCGTGTAACCATCGCTCAACAAATGCTTTCTGACGTCGCTGACAACCCAGACTTACTCAAACAGATCATAACTGGTGACAAAATGTGGGTGTATGGCTACGACGTTGAAACAAAGGCTCAATCGTCCCAATGGAAGTTTTCTGAGGAGCAAAGACCAAAAAAGCACGTCAAGTTCGGGCAAATGTCAAGGTCCTTCTAACTGTGTTCTTCGACTACAATGGAATTGTTCATCATGAATTCTTACCGTCAGGTCATACAGTCAACAAGGAGTACTACCTACAGGTCTTATGCAATTTGCTTGAGGCAATTCAGAGAAAATGACCCAAATTTTGGAGAGACAACTCGTGGATTTTGCACCATGACAATGCACCAGCGCATTCCGCTTTACTTATCCAAGAGTTCTTAGCGAAACACAATACCGTTGTGATGCCGCAACCACCCTATTCTCCAGACATGGCTCCCTGTGACTTTTTCCTGTTTCCCAAGGTCAAAAGGACAACATTTTTTTTAACAATAGATGAGATAAAGGCAAAATTGCAGGCTGAGATGAAGGCGATACCTAAAGAGGCGTTCCACCAGTGTCTCACAAACTGGAAGCTACGTTGGCATAAGTGTATAATATCACAGGGAGACTACTTTGAAGGGGATGGGATATACATTGAAGATTGAATAAATTCTTTTTGAGAAAATGACAAAATTCTCATTACTTTTTGATCACACCTCGTGCAATGTGTAGATTGATCACACCTCATACAATGTGTAGAGGCAAGTTGCTACAACTAAACATCAGCAGTGTTGTCAGTCGAGGATCCATTATATTCTGTTGGTGGTAGCAATGCTCATTTTTGACCTTAAGTATAGCATTATTAGCATATACACTATAATGCTAATATACTCTATAATAATGCTACATACCCGTATGCTTTGAGTTTTGTTAGCGTATATTTATTTTTTGTCTTTGTGTTTATTTTTGCTGCATAAAGGTAAACCTACCCATAGTGATATGGGTTCATAAACTATATAGGGTAGATGTTTGCAGTCCGTTTATCTTATGAATCTCTCTAGAACAACACCTGGACACTGTATGTCCCTTGAGTGCTTCCCCCCTAAAAAAACTATCTGTTGGCATCCTCTTATTGTCACTACATTTAGCAGTCACTGTACAGTGCTATATGTGTAGGAGTAGTTTTGTCTAAACCCTCAACAAATGAATCTGGAAACTGCTTTCACGAAGTTAATACTAAGACAGTACACAACCTGTATGTTCATTTTAATGATCAACGAGATCAACTATTTTAATACTACTATATCCAAAATAATATTATTTTGAATCCTTAATTTCACAGTGACCATCAATCAACACATTTTAATGATGAAGGGTTTGCGAGGATTGTGTTTGGTGTTGTAATAACTCAGCAACAATTGTCCTGATGATGACAATAAATATTGTCGAATCGTAGACACAATAATTTAAAATTTGTGTTATACTTTTTAGACCAATCCTCGCAAACCCTTCGTTGTTAATATTATTTTGAATAATAGGCCTAATAATTAAAACTGTGTTGTAACGATATAAAAAAAGTCTAATAGAAACAATTTATTCACTAAACTGATTGCTCTTTAGTCAATATGTATGTGCTGTGTTGCTAAACAATAAAAAGCATTGTAACTTTACTCCTGGTCTTTCCTTTCCTCGCTTTTTATTACTGGCTTTCTGGTAAGAGCAAATGCAGGTTGGTGTGAGCAAATGTTGTATTACTGGAAATTGAAACATTTTATGCACTGCAAACTGATGTTCATTCAGTAACAGAGCAATGTTTTCATTAGATTCATCATTATATAGGGCACAAAAATTACACATGTTTAAATATTAACAGTGATTAAATGTTACTGTGCTCGTATGTAGAGATGAAATTTATGTGTTTAAATTTGAAAAACCAACATTTGCCATTTTTGATGGACTGATTTAATTTTTAAGAAAGCAATATTTTCATTTCACTACAAATATTTTCAGGCTAGTAATTATAAAACATAATAAGTACAAATAAGATAAACACTAAATAGGATCAAATATATTGCAACTCACCGTCTGCGGCTTTTTGAAACAACGTCTTCACTATAAAGTTGACATGTTTCGGGACACTTGTCCCATCCTCAGAACGTAAAATATTCGTGTATCATTTAACGTTGATACAGTTGTCAAATAATTAAAATATTAAAATCCAATATAAATGTACATCGTTTAACCGTGGCGCTCGTTTTTAAACATTTATATTGGATTTTAATATTTTAATTATTTGACAACTGTATCAATGTTAAACGATACACGAATATTTTAAGTTTCTGAGGATGGGACAAGTGTCCTGAAACATGTCAACTGTATAGTGAAGACGTTGTTTCAAAAAGCCGCAGACGGTGAGTTGCAATATATTTGATTGAACAACACGTGGCTTGGTACTAAAATTGGGATTTATTCCTTTTAAACTAGATAGGATTATAAGTACACTGACTTCCACGTTACTGTCGATGTTTGTGTATGTGTAGAATATCCAGACACAGCAACATTAATATTCTACATGTACACACAAAGGGCCGAAAACTAGACACTCTTGAACAACTAGAAATATACAAACACATAAAAATGACATCCTAAACGAACAGACACAATTCAAATCACACATATTATTCGAACATATCACACCCCACACACACAACTTGATCTTTCAAAAGACAGCGCTGTTGCCAAGAAAAAGATGGACAGCGCTCTCCCAGTGGCAGCTTCTGACGAAGCTTGTAATAAGCAAAAACTGGTTCAGGCTATAGGTAAAAATTTTACATTTTTACCAATAAAAAAATTAGTGTTCCAAGTCGGTAGTGTTTTACTTATAATTAGTTAATCAACGGACATGTCATGGACAACAAAATCCAAGAACTAAATAGGAGTGTCTCTTTAACACTATGTATTTACATGGTGTATCCTAGATAGTTTTGCTACTTACTTCCCAATCCATGTGAGTGGCTTCCATCAGGTGTGTATTGCTTTCTTCATGCCTTCCCTGCATGTAGTGACTAACTGCCAAAAGATACAGATACGGTGCTGTTGGTTTAGCTTGATCTGACAAATCACACGATAAACTGATTTCTGCAAACTGAACAATTTAATGTTGCAGGAAGTTTTGTAATTCGAACAAGTAGTATACTACAAGTATATTAGGTATACACTTAAATTTATACTGTCTTAAAAATACTGCTTGTACAATTTATATACAAGATACGTACAGTAATATATCTTTACAAAACAATGAGTCAACAAGACTGACAAGGGTCATTTGTCAGTATGGACTGAATCCTAAATTAGAAACAAAATTGTGAATACTTTGTTAAAATGAGCGTATTGGAGCGTACTGGACAAGTTAATAAAGAAAATTGTATAATAGCTTTTAACTGTAATTTCTTATATTACTCACACTGTTAGCAAGTTTTATTTTAATTTTGTTTCTTTTTATGCAGTTATTAAGTCTGTTAAAATGATAGAAGTTAATTTTTATAGCCTATACTCCTTCGTATCCTATGAAACTGGGTAATGGACAGAAAAGTCACCAAGGAAAGACAAACACTGATCACTCAATTCAGACAGTAATGTACAATACTGCGTTCACTCTTTAAATGTAATTTTTTTTTAATTCCATCAGTCTCCGTCTATATCAGATTCCAGGTATACAACTAATACGAGTTGTACAATGCGTCCAGGTCATGTATAATGCGTATTATGTTTGTCAGTAGAATATTATTTACAGTGCTCCTAATTTACTAATTATTCCTCAGCATAACTGAGGACTGCTTTTTTTTAAACTAGAGTGTCAGAAAAAGGCTGTTTGAAAAAGCTTAAATCTATCAACTATACAAAAAACATGTTTGTTAACATTTTTAACATACATGGTACATATAACAAGAGTTTCAATATATGGTTCACTTCAGAGAAATAAGTTTATATTTACCTCAGAAAACCCAAATTTAAGCATAAGGATAGCTGTCTGTAAGAATGGCCTATCGTTTACTGAAATCACAGGACACCAACTGAGAAGCACAGCAGAATCTCCGACAGACTGTTGAGGACAGTCAGACTCTATCTTGTTTTGCAGACATTTCACTCCTGAATGTCATGAATGTTAATTAATAATGTTAATTTAAAATTGATGTTACTTTATGATTATAATTTCCAAAATTTATTCAGTTATAATACAATTAGCACAATTCACAAAATAATTAGTTTCTTCTGAAAGTATAAAAGTATTTCGTATAATGCATGGTTCACAGATTTATTTGTATCATCAGAGACTGATCTCATAAACATTTTAGTTTGTGATGATGCAAACATAAACTGTGTTTTTCTCTATTGAATCCTTCTGTGCCTCAGGATCAGGTTAAAGTGTGCCTTACATAACATAATATTTTACTCGTGAAGAAACAAATTTTGTTTGTGATAACTGTAATTTAAAATTATGTAAATTTTTATTATATTTATAAAATTCATGTTTAATGAGATGTTAACCTCAAAAATTGTTTGTGATAACCAATGCTTTTTGGCTGAAATATACTAGAAACATTTGTTTCAGCAAATATGATATTTGCTCCTATAAACTTGAAAAACAGAAATGGAAAAAAATTAGACTGTGTAATTTTGCATTTACTCTATTTGAAAGTCTCACCATTAGATGTTTATTGCTAGACTTGTCTCAAGTTTACTTATGCGCAGTTTGAATTTAATGCATGAAATGCTGTACCAAATCGCTTGTTGTTGACAGTGTTTTTCCTTCTAATATTATTAATGTCATCAACAGTTGCAGACAGCACTGTAGCAGTACAGGGTAGATGTTCGAAATAATTCATACCAAAAAACCCATCCACCAAAACACTTTTGGGAGCAGATGCATTGTCCTGATGAAAAATTATTCTTTTTTTCACTAAACCGGGCCTTTTCTCACAAATTTTTTTAATCAGTTGTTCCATAAGATTTTCATGGTATTCTCCAATAACTGATTTATCTTTCTTGAGATAATCAACTAGTAAAGCTTTTTGCATTTCATAAAATTTTGATATCATGATATTTCCTGCTGATGGAACCAACTTTGTTTTCTTTGGAGCACTTTTTGTATTGACTGTTGTTTCATTTCTGGTGTGTAGTGGTGGACCCAAGTCTCATTCACAGTTATAAATCTATAAATAAAATTAGGTGTATTCTTCTTAAAACACTCACAACATTTCTCAAAAACTTTCATTCGCATTTGCATTTTCATCACTTGCTAACAAATGCAGCAACCACTTACATAACGTTTTTCAAACCAAGTTCTTGAATTAAAATATGATACAAGTGAGATGCATATGATCTCAGCAGTGTCATCCACTCTCAGTTACCTGTCTCCTGACATTATGTATGGAATGTTTTTAATAATATTTAGGGTTGGACTTTTTGGGGATCCATCATGGGGGTTGTCTTCAATGCCCATACAACCATCTTTTAACTTGAATGGTCACTTATAAAACACTGTTGTTGAAGGCCGTCTTCTGGTACCTTTCCATTGGTGCTAGCTCTTTTTTTTAACAAAGATTTTTATCACAGCACAGTGTTTGATTTTGCCCAATTTTCAAAACATGCATGAGACAAAGTTCAAACAGCTGGTAAACATTGAATAAATTGAGAGACAGATTTGGTACTTAATAACTGTTTACAGAAATATGAATCTTACACTAAAAATTGTAGTTCCACTGCTAAGCCACACATTTCACTCCCCCAAACTTTTCAATTAACCCTCATAATATGTAGTATCTTGGACTGGCTTCTTTGTACAACAAACATGCTTGATTTGCTACATACGGTATATGTTCTATGCCATATGTCCAGATGAGCTTTATAACTACCAAACAAATTTAAATGAAAATTCTTCTATCATCAGTTAATATAGTTTGATATTAATGCCTACTTTTCTCATCAGAATTATTCTAATATTCTTCACAATAAATCAGTTTACCTAGCAATATTTCCATCATATTAGCAACATGTTGTCCACATACATCTACAGAACAAACCAACGTTATTCTATTTGAGTAGAATGAAACTTCATTGTCTGAAACAATACAAAGCATTTCTCCATTCTCATGCTGAAGACATCTTTCTACTTCTCTGCTCTGATATTTTTTCTTGACACTGTTATATGGGTTATTTTTTGATTTCTATGGTAGCATCCATTTTTAGATTGCAGTTAATAATGCACATGCCAAAATGGATCCATAATTATCCATAGTACCTTGTTAAAAATATCTGAAACTACACATCTTCATAAAATAGCACAGCTATAGGGCTACGTTGATTTCAGAATTTCCTTGTATAAAAGCAGATGTAATGCACAACATCAAACTTAGACTTAGTCCCTAGCAGCCAGTGCCATCTTCCGAATTTAATAAATATTTATTACTTCAGTGGCGGCTGGTGACTTTTCACCTGGAGGCGCGCAATCATAAAAAATTTTAACAATGTAAAATCTTACCTGAAATGGAAAGTGGATTGAACGAAGCCAATTATTTCTTAAAAGTAAATTCCGCCCTTCTATTTTTCATAGATATGAACTTTTCCAACACTTTGTCATCGAAACTGTCAATACTTGCACTAAATTTTTATTTATGGACATCATCGCCAACGCATTTAAACGATCATTACCCATAGTATTTTGCAAAATTGTCTTGACTATTTTAAGAGTTGAAAAACAACGCTCTGATTCTGCAGTTGTCATTGGTGTTGTTAAAATTATTTTGAGTATTGTAACGGGACAAATAAAGGGATTTTTTATTTTATTTAAAATGGGGTTTTATTTTAGTTAAATATTTTAAATTCACTTCATCGGTATAGCCAGTCCCCAGTTGAATCTAAAGCGTAGTTTCGAACAAAGGAACTGTGTTGAAACATTTGCAAAGGAATGTGCCAGTCGTCGGTTCTTAGAACTTTGCGGCTGTGTGAGACCTGCGCCCAAATGCACTACACCAGCAGGTGCGCAGACCCACGCCACGAAACCAAGACAACATGGCTTAGAGACGAAAGTTGGTTCGCACATGTGCGTTTATGCTGGCGGAAGTAAGTTAAGTCCAGCCTACAATTGTGATGTCAACCAGTGCTCACTAAATGTCATGCACGTAAAATACACGAGTAACCCATGTGTTGAATGTGCCACAGCAGTGACTACCAAATAGAAGGCATTGCTTTCCATCTTCTTCAACAAATATATCGAGGAGGTGGGGACTGATAGACGCTTCGCAGTCCATCACCAACATCAACCTGCGCAGGTTGCCCGGCAACCCGGGTTTGTAAAAAGTAACCTTTTTATATCAAATATCAGTGAGTGAAAGTTAGACAACATCCCAGAGTGAGAACAGGGTCACGAAAAATGAACTAATAAATCGTTTTCGTAAATTACAGAAAGAAAATTGTGTGCGATTCAACGCGAAGTCAGGATGACTCCACGTGGCCGGCTGGAGTATCAATCTACATCAAGGTTAATTAAAAATGGGGTTTTAAAATAAAGGGGTGTTAAAATTGTGTGTGTGTGTGTGTGTGTGTGTGTGTGTGTGTGTGCGAGAGCAGACTGGGCTGTCTGATATATATATATATTGCGACAACACAAATTACTAAACTATTGGCGCATAGGATATGATAGTATGTGTAATTCAAATTACAAGTCTATATTGGAGGGTTTAAGATTATTTATTGTACAAACACAAGTTATAGTTTATATGGTATATTTGTAATGTACAGAATGTAATGTTTGATATAGAGTCTTTCTTTTAAAATGTTAAATAATGTTCATACGCAAGACGTGATACGTTACATAAGAAGACTCCCCCGATGATGTTGTTGAATAGAAGGGCCGGTCTTTGCGGTGTAGTTGGTTCGTCAGGTGTGGCTTACAAATGACAGACGTTTTCCCAGAAACGTTTACAGCTGGGCTGGCGTCCTGTAACAGCTTGGCTGATGTCCTGTAACAGCTGGGCTGGTCCTATAACAGCTGGGCTGATGTCCTATAACCGCTGGGCTGATGTCCTGTAACAGCTGGGCTGATGTCCTGTAACAGCTGGGCTGATGTCCTGTAACAGCTGGGCTGATGTCCTGTAACAGCTGGGCTGATGTCCTGCAATTCCCACGATGAATCCGACACTTCGCACACACAACGGTACTACAGGTGTTATTACTCGCAAAACTTATATAGATTTTAAGACCAAGTAATATCTCAGGTGACAGTGAGTTTATCAATAACGGTATATTGAGCTTATACCTCTCAGGCTTCTTCAAGTGTTCTCGCGAATACCAAGGTCTACCGCGATCAGCAGACCACCCTATGAGGAAATCTTGCACTCACACGGAAACGTCTTAATAATATACATGAACGTAAACAATAGTCCGACAGGTATAGGGATTGTAGCGATACACACGTCTAAGTTCAGTTAATGGCCACACAACGATAATACTTCACGCGCCACCCGGGAAACGTTTACCACTCGCGCACGCGCGCACATTTCCACTAACACAGTACATGGATCACCATAAATAATAATGCACAGTCTTCTTTAAACTAAACCCTTAACCTTACTAAATACAATTGATAACAACCAAACTTAACCATCTACCAATATAATACGAGTGTCCATTGTCTGTGTAATATATGACTTGCCCCGCCTATCATGATCCTGTGATTCGTTGCAGGATTAACTCCTTCCCGCATAAAAAAAAAATTTTTTTTTTTTTTTTTAGTTAACTAACAAAAAATAAAATTTTTTTTTTCAATATACCCAAAACAACTTCCTAATCTTGAAATAATAATAATACCCTCAAACTAAAATCAAATAAACATCCTCAATTAATACTAACATTTCCACCTGTCACTTTGACAGAAGCATCAATTCACAAGACACGTGGTAACCTTCAAACCAAAACAAACACACATGTTCTTGACACACAGATAACGAAATCTTATGCAGGATCATAGCGTACACAGACAACATTCCTTATCTAAACTAGATTATGTTCACTCTCAGAGTCATCTTACATACAACATTTAAACCTGAACTTGACATATTTAACATCACTACACATTCTTACCCCTATATCCTGACATTTATTTCTGAGTTTACGGATCCTTTGTATAATACTTCCTCAATGAGGACGCATGGAATTTACCAATCGCACGGTTGGTATTTGGGTTGGTTAAGATAAAGGTATTTTTCCCAACTTGCTCCGACAGGGTATACGGACCATTATACAGCCTAAAAAACTTCGCGGCTGTGTTGTCCTCCCTTCTTCCAACATTTAATGCTCGTAAAAGCACACTCTCTCCAGTCTTGAACTTGACTAGTTTATGTTCCGCATTAAATTTCTCCGTGCGCTCCTCGGCGCACTTTTTAATGCGTCTTCTAGCCTCGATTTTCTTTATCTCAACTGGTATAGGCATATTATGTGTCGCTATCCTTTCAATGTGTTTACCCCAGACCCGGCCTGGCATTTCTCCGGTTTGGAGTTCATTTGGAGTATACCCAGTAGTAGAATTATAATTTCCATTTATGGCATACTCAAAAAATTCTAGGAATTCCGGCCACTTACTCTGGTTAGTATTACAGTACGTACGGAACAACCGTCCCAACTCCTTGTTGACCCGCTCAGCCAAGTTACCTTGCGGTCTCCGGATCGCTGTCAAGACCGTCTGGACCCCGTGTTTCTCAAGCTCGGAGTGCCACTTGGTGTTCGTAAATTGCTTACCTTGATCTGAGAGTATCTTCCTTACGGGACCATTTTTCGGCATGTATTTATTTAGCATAATGTTTATGACAGCCGACGTAGTAGGTCTACCAATAGCATATAGGCTAACATGTTTGGTAAAGGCATCCGTAACAACCACCAGGTTCTTCATTCCACGTGCCGCCCGAGGAAGTGGACCCAAAAAATCAATGCATACAAGGTCATTTTTATTACGGACGACAATGTTACCCATTTCAACCTGTGTATGTTGGTTCGGATATTTCGCTGTTTGGCAGATGTGGCATGAGCGGAGTATGGCCTTTATTTTCCTGGTCATATTTAGCCACACAAAATCCTCCCGCATTGCCAGGTAACATTTATAAGGCCCCGCATGAGCCAGACTCTCATGACACATCCAGGTGAGGTCTTCCACCATGGCGTCCGGTACCATAATCTTCCATCCGCCATTGATAATTTTATACACTACGTCTTTATATATTCTGTACTTAGGGTTTTCTTGTATCCGGATAGCGTCACATATCCGCTTCAACTTTGTGTCACGCTGCTGTTCCATACCAATATTTCTTAGCTTATTTTTGAGACTGTCTTCTAATTTATATTTGACAGCTAGAATTTGAACCTCCTGGTTATTAGACGCATGACGTTCTTCCACCATTGGAGGGTATCGGCTTAACGTGTCAGCTGCTTGGTTCTCGCTTGCCTTACAGTACTTAATGGTAAAGTCGTACTCTTGGATGGCCATGATCCAACGGGATATGCGAGCGTTCGCTAACTTGCAGCGCAACATGAACGATAAGGCCTGGTTGTCCGAAAGGATTTCGAAGTGTTGTCCAACCAGGTAATAACGAAATTTACTAATGCAGTACACAATAGCCAATATTTCTTTCTCCGATGTGAAATAGTTACGTTCGGCCCCTTTTAGTGACCTACTACTGTGCGCAATTATTTTGTTTTCGCCCTTCTCATTCCGTTGGTAGAGTACCCCCCCAATGGCATAATCAGAAGCATCGCAATTCAGGACATATGTGCCCCTTTTCTCAGGATGGAACACGTGCAGGTTTCTACTATACAAATTTTTAGTCGCGTCGAAAGCATGCTGATGACGCTCCTCCCATCTCCATTTATTACTCTTACGAAGTAGTTCTAACAACGGCTCAATTGTCCCAGAATATTCTGGAGTAAAACGTCTGAAGTAACCAGTCAATCCGAGGAACGCTCTGATATCCCTGGGTTTTGTGGGTTTCGGGAACTCCATGATCGCATGTATTTTTTCCGGGTCCGTTGTTATACCTTCCGCTGAGATAATATGACCCAAAAATTTAATTTGCGATTTCCCGAATTCACACTTTTCAAGATTGAGAGTCAGGTTAGCGGCTTGCAATTTCTGAAATACAATCTTGAGATGTTCAAGATGTTCTTCAAATGATTTGGATATGACCAAAATATCATCAACAAATATGCTGACGAAGTCCTCCACCTCAGGTCCCAGAGCTAACTCCAAACATCTGACCATGGCCGCTAAACTAGTAACCAAACCAAATGGAACTACTTTAAACTGATAGCATTTATTTCGATATAGAAATGCTGTGTATCTTCTCGACTCCTTGGCAAGGGGAATCTGCCAGAATCCACTTTTGAGATCAAGGCGAGACATGTATTTAACCCCTTGACATTTTATGAATAAGTTCTCCGCATTCGGAGCACAGTCGTAGCATTTTTTTGTAATAGAATTGAGATTTCTCATGTCGAGACATAATCGAATGTCGTTATTTTTCTTTTTAACAACAACCATAGGATTTAAAAAATTGCTATCAGTTCGTTCAATCACACCATTCTGAAGCATACTCTTAACTTCGGCATCAACCTGTTGTTGATAGTGAAGGGGGATGGGGTACGTCTTCCGTACAAATTTATTTTCATCCGTGACCTGAATACTGTGTTCATAAACATTCGTGACGGTAGGATTTTTGGAAAACACAGATTCAAATATATCAAGCATACTTTGCAGCTTATCTTGCTCATTGCTCGTTATCTGCCTGCTGTGAGTCCGCAGATTATGTGTTATCTTATCGGCAAGTTGAACCGCTGGGCGAGTTATAGTAATAGGTTCACAATCAGACTCCGTCTTACCCCTCCTGCGTCCTAACCTGATATTGTGTTTATTATTATTTACTGTACATTTCAGTATTTTATCTGGAAAATCCATGGTCGCGTGCAGTTTATTTAATGTGTCCACTCCCAAAATAACATTATACACGAGTTTCTTGACCATAAGCACAGTGACCTCTATTTCCATTCCCTGAATGGATACTGTTATCATAGCTTGACGGTCAACCCTCTGAGATTCACCCGTCGCTGATTTTATGATTTTGTGGGCTGCCGGCAGAATCGGGATTTTTTTAAAATGTTTCCTGGGCCTCTCTAGGAATCGCTCATCCATTAACGAAATTTCTGCACCGCTGTCAAATAAAACTTCGCCGACACATCCGTTAATTTTCGCGTTGACAATGAGGTCAGTGTCATTTTCAACGCTAATACCTTTCTCATTTTCCTTACTATGGTTATTGCAAATTAAACTATCTCTAATTACAGCAGGATACAGGCCGGACACTACTAATTTTCTCTTATAACTAACATCTTTCACATTTGATTTATTGAACTGCTTTTTATATTTATAACGGGCTTTTAAGACTTCATTCATCCCATTATGTTTACACCATTTCCGATTGGTAATTCTATTAGGTATTTTATATTGTTTTGGTGACTGTGTGTGCTTGGTTTGAGTTTGATACTGAAAATTTTTATTCTCCCGTCCATAAAAATTTTGCTGTGAGCTGACGTCATTTAAAGTCTTATATACATACTGGGTACAGTTTAGAGGTGACGAGGTACTTTGCAATCGTGACACTTGCTGTTGTAGTTTTTGAATCCGCAGGTCACGTTCGGCCATTAATTCATTTATCGTAGATATGTGTTGCACTACTTGCTCTGCCGTACCAGAGAGTTTCGCTTCATATTCACTAAGTCGTGACTTATTGACTTCCAAATTTGCCTCTATATTGGCCTTCATAGTTTCCACGGTCTCGCTAATATGCTTTTCTGCCGCTTCTACCATTTGTTTGCTTTGTTCGGATTGCTCCTGTATGGCCACGTATGATTTCTCGTTTTCCTCATGGAGTGATTTGTTTTGTTTCCCGGCTTCTGCTGAAAGCTTCTGTATATTCACTTCCATCTTTTCTTCCATAGTTTTCATATTAGCTAATATGGCCGCTAAAGCACTCTCTATCCCTTTTGACTCCGCCATAATGATTAAAATTTAATTTAAAATTTAGTAAATTTAAATTTATTGATTTATACGCAAAGCAAGTTATTATTATCACAACAAGATTAGAACATATGGTAACCAGTTTATACGCACACAGAAAAAGCAGTTCAAAATATCAACATGTAAATACCTTATCTAACATACAACAACTAATAATCTACCTCCAATATACTGATAAAATCTGTTCATATATGATATACAAGAGAATATGCACTATTGAAAAATTATATCCTCAGCTTTTCACATGAACAATACACATACAATTATTACGTTAATTATATTTATACGTCGGATTTTTCCAACAAATTTTATATTCATAGACAAATATATAATAGCGTAAAATTACCGCTATTTACGAGCCCTACGTTGCTAAGCGCCAAAATATCTCTATGCGACAACACAAATTACTAAACTATTGGCGCATAGGATATGATAGTATGTGTAATTCAAATTACAAGTCTATATTGGAGGGTTTAAGATTATTTATTGTACAAACACAAGTTATAGTTTATATGGTATATTTGTAATGTACAGAATGTAATGTTTGATATAGAGTCTTTCTTTTAAAATGTTAAATAATGTTCATACGCAAGACGTGATACGTTACATAAGAAGACTCCCCCGATGATGTTGTTGAATAGAAGGGCCGGTCTTTGCGGTGTAGTTGGTTCGTCAGGTGTGGCTTACAAATGACAGACGTTTTCCCAGAAACGTTTACAGCTGGGCTGGCGTCCTGTAACAGCTTGGCTGATGTCCTGTAACAGCTGGGCTGGTCCTATAACAGCTGGGCTGATGTCCTATAACCGCTGGGCTGATGTCCTGTAACAGCTGGGCTGATGTCCTGTAACAGCTGGGCTGATGTCCTGTAACAGCTGGGCTGATGTCCTGTAACAGCTGGGCTGATGTCCTGCAATTCCCACGATGAATCCGACACTTCGCACACACAACGGTACTACGGGTGTTATTACTCGCAAAACTTATATAGATTTTAAGACCAAGTAATATCTCAGGTGACAGTGAGTTTATCAATAACGGTATATTGAGCTTATACCTCTCAAGCTTCTTCAAGTGTTCTCGCGAATACCAAGGTCTACCGCGATCAGCAGACCACCCTATGAGGAAATCTTGCACTCGCACGGAAACGTCTTGATGGAACTATTGCGTAACAATTGATACTGTCACTGCGGAAAATCTTGCACAGTGATACAGTTACACTCACTTCTTACACACGTAATACTACAATATTAATATCGTGTGTAAAGATACAAATCAATTGTTATGCGTCACACGCGTTACTATCCCGAAAAGTCTTAACAGATCCTTGCAAGCGGTAGAGTCTTGTACAAGGAATTGTATGTACCGTTCACGGTAGCAGCAGTGAAGAACTGCTTGTAAATTTTCGCACAATGCGTTAAACACTGGTGTGTGCAAATGTACCACACACACAGTTCTGAGTCTTCCCGTTTCACTAACGACGAATAGTCTTTACAACACCTTGCAAGCGGTAGAATTCTTGTACAAGGAGTGCACGTTCCGTTCGCGGTAGATGGCGTAGAAGAACTACGTAATTATACGCGTAATGCGTTTAAACACTCCTGCGTGCAGATGTACTACATACACAGTTCTGAGCCTTCCCGTTTCACTATCGACGAATAGTCTTTACAACACCTTGCAAGCGGTAGAATTCTTGTACAAGGAGTGCACGACCCGTTCGCGGTAGATGGCGTAGAAGAACTGCCTGTGTAACGACAGGCATAAGAAAATTTCCAACCACCAGTCAGCATTCTATTGGTGGATGGAAGTCACATGGTTAGTAAAAGTGACAATGCACTATTCATGCATTAGAGTGCATTTATCTTGTAACAGCATGCATAGCGGTAATCAGACTACACGTATCTCATGCATGCTGCCTACATATTAATAATATACATGAACGTAAACAATAGTCCGACAGGTATAGGGATTGTAGCGATACACACGTCTAAGTTCAGTTAATGGCCACACAACGATAATACTTCACGCGCCACCCGGGAAATGTTTACCACTCGCGCACGCGCGCACATTTCCACTAACACAGTACATGGATCACCATAAATAATAATGCACAGTCTTCTTTAAACTAAACCCTTAACCTTACTAAATACAATTGATAACAACCAAACTTAACCATCTACCAATATAATACGAGTGTCCATTGTCTGTGTAATATATGACTTGCCCCGCCTATCATGATCCTGTGATTCGTTGCAATATATATATATATATATATATATATATATATATATATATATATATAATAAGGTAAGATGTTTAATGTAATTATATAGGTAACTTACGCATGTCGCAAAGTGTGAGGCATACAGTTTTCTTTTACTATTGGAGAACAAATTGTTTGAAATAATTGGCAAGAAATATTGATATAATATAAATTAAAAATTGTTTTTTAATCTATTCAAAAATGCGAGTTGCGTCCGTTGTTGCAATAACCTCTAATCATACTTGCATCTTAAAGTTCGTGTGATGGATTCTGGGAGGAGTGGACAAAACAAGGTAGGTGGAAGTTAAAATAATTTTATGTATTTGTATTTGTGTTAATAGATGTAACTTTACAATTGGCGCTACGACAGGGACAGTTTTTATATAAATTAAAAATTAAATATAAAAACCACACCTACAAGTAAGGATGCAAGTGTGATTTGAGGGTTAAGTAACTACGTAAAAATTACGCAGCACATATAAATTAGTACATCACAATGTACAGAGGTTAAGAGTGAAGTGGTAGATGTTTTTATGTAAGAAAATCTAGATTAATAAACTTATAGATATGGCAGGTAATGAAAGCAATATAAATGAAACGACTAGTGTCGAAAATTTTGATGAATCAAACATGAGTAATTTTGAGGTACATTCGACTCCAAGTGCGAGTCAAAATAAAATAGAAATAAATGTAACAGATCAAAGCAATGTAACTGAAGATTCGGGGATTCAAACAACCCCAAAATTGAATAGGGAAAGTAAAAATAATAATGAAGAAGTCAGCTTCACTGACAAAAATGTAGCAGCACAATCTACTCCAACGACAACATGAGTCGATGGACGATATGTTCAATCTGATAAAAACAATGTCCGAAAATATAAGTAGTAATCTAAATGAATTAAAAGAACAAAATAATGAACAAAAGAATAGTTTTTACAGCAAATTAGATGTACAGAATAACAAATTTAATGAATTAAATAGTCGTTTTGACAATAACGATATAAAATTGAATAAATTTGATGCTAAATTTGATGTACTTAAATTTGAAATCAATGAGGTAAAAATGAAATGCGAAAGTAGTTGTAACGAATTGAAACGAGATATTAAGAAAATAGTAGAGGCAGTAGGAGAACAGATTAAAAGCAATAGTAATAATGATAATAAAAAATTAACAAGTGATAACAATAAGGTCGAAAATGAGAATATAATTTAAAATGTGGTATTAGAGAATAAGGTAACAAATGATAACAATGATATTGAAAATGGTAATGTAATTGAAAAGGTGGTATCAGAGTGTGATACGTTGAAGGTAGATAGTGAGTGAGAGAGAGAGAATAATAGGTTGTAACGGAGTAGTAATTAGTGTTGATGAATTAGAGAAAGAATGGAAAGAGAGAGTAGATGAGTATGTAGGGCAGAGGGTAAATTGTCCCCATATGTATGATGAACCAAGGTGTTCAAAAATGTTATTGTTGCAGGGCAAGAGACCCTTATTAGTGGAAGATTTGAGTTGTTTCCCCTTTTTGTATGAATTAGTACCCTCTGTGTGGAATGGTGTTGAAAATGTGAGATGGTGTTATGATGAGAGAGATTTAGATAGAGAATTGTGTGTTGTCAAAGAGATAGAATTATATAAGTTGGAGAGGAATTATAATGAGTGGAAAGTGATGTTAGAAGTGGTAAAAATAAATGCTATGAAATACTTACCTGTTAAAATAGAGAATGAGAATTATTTTGATGAGACATGTTTAAATAATAATAATTTACCTTATGTTGTGATGAATGAGAAAATAACTGACTTGATAATGAATATTACTACTAATGGAGACTGGACAGAAATAAATAATGTTGACTTGATTTATGATTATTGTGGTAAAATGAATAAACTAAAATTTTATGGTTATTACACACAGGATAGCCATATGTGGAATGTAAATAAAATTGAAAATTGTTATGTGAAACCCAGACTAATATTTGATGATGGAGGCTGAACATAAATTAAATAGATGGACATTATAATATTTTGATTTATGGTTCTGACCTGGCAGACTTGGACAATGAAGTGTGATAAATTGAATAATAATGATGAAGAATTGTAAATAATGTTTAGTGAAATTAATTGTGTGTATTGTCAAATGTTAGGTAAACGGAATGTAGTAGAAATTGTTGTGATAATAATAATAATATTTTTGCAGTCTAAATAAACAAAAAAAAAAATAATTTTGAAGAGGATAACAAATGAATTGTAATTATGGTAATTGGTGAAAGTAATTAAAATTGTTGTGTTTTCAATAATTAATTTAATTAAAATAATTGGAGGTGTTTAAATATCTTGATTGATTTAACTGTTATATAATTGAATTTTTTTAATGAATTCAAATTATTTTACGAGATGTGAATTTGATAGTAATAAATAGATAAATGTTAAATTGTTTGGTATGAAGTAACACTGTTGTTAAATGTTTCAGAGGTTACGTGGAGATATTGGTGTGTGTGGCTGGGGGGTTGCTCAAGGGAGCAACGAATTAATTTTCATAACATAAAAATGATAACTCACTTTTGCACTAATTAAATGCTTGTATTATGATTTGCTAAATAGGTGTTCATATGTTTATTATAACTGTGTTTATTCTGTTTTATAAGCGTATTATTTTATTGTGTTAGAGATAAGGATTGATAAAATATGTGATTTATATAATTTTGAAATGTGGTTATAACAAAGTAAATACTTAGACCGACCGGCAGGTGGTTTACCTAATTGTACCAGAGTCAGAAAAGGGGGAAACAAGGAAGCGATGTAGATGTGTACTAATTATGTGTAGTATGTTAGATATAAGGATTGTAAAAATATGTATTTCATATAATTGTAGAATGCATGTGTAGTAAGGTCATTCACCTTGCTAGGAAAATCAGTTGATCAGCTGTACAATATCACTTATAAACGATTTGCAAATTTTTCAGGTTAGTTAAATCTTTGAATATGAGGAAAATGGAATGTAATTAATGTTTGAATAATGATTTTAATGTGTTAAAGATTTTATTTTAAATGATGAAGGTAATTTGATATAGTTGAGAATTTTAAATAATTTGTGAAAGATAGTAAAAGGTAGATTTTGGGTGATTAATATTTTGTTGGGACATGTAGATCAGTCCAAGTTGAGTTTAAAGTGGTAATAGAGATGAATAAATATTGTTATGAATAATGTAATGTAGAATTTGAGAAGTATTGATAGTGACACAGTAGTTATGGGGAATATATGTAGAGTAATGATTGATATATTGATGTAATAAATAAGTGGAGATATTTTGTTGTAGTTGAAGTGATGTAATGAGAATGGTAATTAGTGGATGGGAATTTTGTAAGAGGGGGTAGTGTGGTAGGAGTCCGCAACAAAAGGGTTGGGATGGGAAGGGACCGTTTAGCGCCGGAAAGGGTTGCCTTAGGTAGAATCCAGGAACCAACATAAGGGAATGAGATTTTGGGGGGGGGGAACACACATCCTGAGTACAAAGGGTTAGAGAGTATTTTTTATATATAAGAGTAGAGTGATGCGAATTGAGTTGAGTAATAAGTGGGTTTAGAGTGTTTGATAGATGTATTTGATAGAGAGGGGTGTCATATTAGTTAAAGTTGTTAGTGATATTCGAGTAAGAAGGGATAAAGATTATAAATGTATACATGCCAAGTGGTATCTCAAGTTAGTATGAATAATTAAATCACCCAAACTAATGGAGAATGAGAATATTAAAGAAAAAGAGTCATAGTAAAAATATAGAATTTTAATTGAAACAAGTGACAATTGTAAGAGAATTTGAGAATAAAGTATAGTGGTAAAATGTGTAATTTTGAGCAAGTTAAATGTCAATTTTATTGGTAATTGTATTAATACTTTGTTATTTTTAAAGGTCATATTTTATTATATTTTTGTGTTTAAAGATAGAATTTTAAAGATGTTTAATGTATTTTCTAATGTAACTTATGTATAACTTATGTAGGTCAAGGTTCTTGACTTGACCCAGTTTGATCAGCTGATGGGTGATGTTATATACTAGACCTGTTTGGGCAATGAAGTAATGCCCATTTTGCTGTTTAATTGATGCAAATAATTTTAAATTTTCTACAATATTTAGAAAAATAATATTTTAATAAATTTAAATTTTTTTTTGAAAAAAAAAATGATTTTGTGCCTGCCATCTATGTGATGTTTTTGAATTTTGATTATATTATTGTTTGTGTGTATTAATATTGTTATTGAATTATATTGTTTAGGATATATGTATAATCAAATGTTAGGATAAGGAAGTTCATGTTTTAATTAAACGTTCCATTTATTTGTTTTCTAAGTATTAATAGTAACAAAGAGAATTAATCAATTCAGATAAAAGATATTTTTGGTTTTGATGAAAATAATAATAATATAACAATCTGATTTTGAGCTTAAAAGAATGGTGAATTTAAAGATAAATATTTTGTGATTTTTAAATGATGAGTTTGTTTATAAGATATTATGTGAGCGTGTACAAGCCCAGTAACTGCTGAAGGCAGCCCAGTGTGCATGGTAAGGGGGAACATATCGGTTGAGGATCTGGCATGATATAAGACCAGGGATTTGGATTTTGGGGTAGCATGTTAGAAGGTTAGGTGCACTGTGGTGCATGTCTGTTCGGTTTTATGGTGTTGGGATCTCGTATAGAGAAGTCCAGTGATCTCGTGCAGATGCGGCCATAGTCGCCGAGCCAGGGGGGTTGTGTACCCATGAGGTAGAAGAATAAATGGGGGGTTGTTGGCGCCACATCCTCACCGATCCTCTTAGGGGTTTAGCAATGAGATTTCTTCTGTTTCGACAGAAGATCTCTCATTGGGGGGGTATTGTAACGGGACAAATAAAGGGATTTTTTATTTTATTTAAAATGGGGTTTTATTTTAGTTAAATATTTTAAATTCACTTCATCGGTGTAGCCAGTCCCCAGTTGAATCTAAAGCGTAGTTTCGAACAAAGGAATGTGCCAGTCGTCGGTTCTTAGAACTTTGCGGCTGTGTGAGACCTGCACCCAAACGCACTACACCAGCAGGCGCGCAGACCCACGCCACGAAACCAAGACAACATGGCTTAGAGACGAAAGTTGGTTCGCACATGTGCGTTTATGCTGGCGGAAGTAAGTTAAGTCCAGCCTACAATTGTGATGTCAACCAGTGCTCACCAAATATCATGCACGTAAAATACACGAGTAACCCATGTGTTGAATGTGCCACAGCAGTGACTACCAAATAGAAGGCATTGCTTTCCGTCTTCTTCAACAAATATATCGAGGAGGTGGGGACTGATAGACGCTTTGCAGTCCATCACCAACATCAACCTGCGCAGGTTGCCCGGCAACCCGGGTTTGTAAAAAGTAACCTTTTTATATCAAATATCAGTGCGTGAAAGTTAGACAACATCCCAGAGTGAGAACAGGGTCATGAAAAATGAAATAATAAATCGTTTTCATAAATTACAGAAAGAAAATTGTGTGCGATTCAACGCGAAGTCGGGATGACTCCACGTGGCCGGCCGGAGTATCAATCTACATCAAGGTTAATTAAAAATGGGGTTTTAAAATAAAGGGGTGTTAAAATTGTGTGTGTGTGTGTGTGTGTGTGTGCGCGCGCGAGAGCAGACTGGGCTGTCTGATATATATATATATATATATATATATATATATATATAATAAGGTGAGATGCTTAATGTAATTATATAGGTAACTTAAGCATGTCGCAAAGTGTGAGGCATACAGTTTTATTTTACTATTGGAGAATAAATTGTTTGAAATAATTGGCAAGAAATATTGATATAATATAAATTAAAAATTGTTTTTTAATCTATTCAAAAATGCGAGTTGCGTCCGTTATTGCAATAACCTCTAATCATACTTGCATCTTAAAGTTCGTGTGATGGATTCTGGGAGGAGTGGACAAAACAAGGTAGGTGGAAGTTAAAATAATTTTATGTATTTGTATTTGTGTTAATAGATGTAACTTCACAGTATTTTTATATTTTCCGGGAAAATATCAGTAAGATTATGTTGCAGCAGTAATGTAAGGACGTTTGTGGCTCCAATTATTTGTCTAAAGTCCGGTCATGAGTAAATAACTTCTAATTCTGTTTTTAAACGAGTCTGGTCTAGAAATGGATATGAAGAACACACTGTATCCAAAATGCCCGCTGGAAATTCTTTTGAATATTTTGCTATTGATTCTGAATTAAACAACTGAGCTGCTTGCAGATGGCCACGATATGAGAATCTGTCTTTCATCTGTAAAATAATGACATCACACACTTCTTTGGCAAACGCACTTCTTGGTAACTTATCTTCTTTTCTTCTCCCCTTTATTGAATGAAAATTTTCTTCAATATTGCTTTGAATAGTGTCAGTTTCGTTTCTAATATTTTTAACACAAATCTCAAAATTTTGAATATCAATTTGAAGTTGGATACTATCCTTATTTCTTGACTGGATTTGATTATAAAGAATGTCAACATGAGGTAAAAGTTTGTGAAAGAATGTGAGCCAAAACAAAAATTCTGGGTCTTCTAGAGCTCGTCTGAGACCAGAAGCCTCATTAGAAGTAATTGCTTCTTAGCCATTTATCTTCAATCTCTTCAAACACTTCTATGAGCTTCTCTCGATTCTCGAACACATTATTGACTGTCCTAATGTTATAGTTCCATCTGATTGTTGCTACTTTTGGTAACCTGTGCTTGACTATTTCTTCTAACATATCTCACCTATTTGAAGAATTTGAAAAAAAGGTGGGAATTGCTGATAAATTATTAAAAAACACTCGCACTTTAGCATGCTGTGATGCTGCATTTTGGATCAAGAGATTAAGATGGTGAGCATAACAATGTATGTAATGAGTGTAAGGATATTTCTTCTTAATAAAACTTTGAACACCACCTACAGCACCACTCATTACATTTGCCCCATCGTATGTTTGAGCGATTAACTTTTGTGGTGTTCCCATAATTATAGGATCAATTTCATTTTCTATACATTTTTGTATTCCTTCTGCTGATTTATCCTTGACTCTTCTAAAGCACCAAAAACTCTCACGAACAGTTCCATCAAAAACGTATCTAAATATTAGTACCATTTGGCACCAATTTGTAACATCTGTAGTTTTGTCACATTGAATAGCCAAGAAGTCGGAATTTTTAATTTGATTATAAATTTCTTCTTGGCACACAGCCAACATGCTATCTAAAATATCGTTCTGTATACTTTTAGAAGTCCCCTTAAACACTGTAGCATTCTGCAGATGTTCTCGCAACACACATCAAGTTCTGCAGAAAAATCAACTAATTCTCTAAATATTCCATGATTTACCGATTCTTGCAGTGACCTCTAAGTGCCAACTCAAAAACACTGCAAAATTTTACGCAGCAAATAATATGTTTCAAAATATAACGGTTCTTTCTAACCTGTTCATTATGTTCAAGAACATGTGTCCGATAAGCTGAATTAAGTTGTGTCAAAATATTTACTTTGCCTAGTAAAGCCAGTTGTGTGCATGCATTAATATGGCTTCGAGATGATTCATGTTTTTTTTATTTTAGTAGGAAGATGATACAAACCTTTTATGCCCTTTCTGGCTCAATTTGCATCCGTTTCTATTCCTGCAGGGTTGAAAAATAATACACACGGAAAACAGTACAACAAATTCGAAACTTCACACCCACATATCCAATTTATTTCGATTATAAATGTCTCTTGAGAAACGCTGAGTAAATGTCCTATTTTGGGCTTTCCTTTCACTGGTCTGTGTTAAAAGATCAAGTAATGGCCGGCCTAAATTTTTAATATTTATTTCATCCTCTAAAGAAAGTCCGGTAAAATTTGTTTTTATTAAGACACTGACTCTATTCATGTTTGTAGGCGACACGTGACACAAAACACAAAAACACGTATGATAAAAGTAAATTGACGATCAACGAACTGCACACTGACACCACTGTTAAAAACTGGCACAGGCCGCTGAATAGTAGCGGCCCAAACACATGGTTTATTAAACGGTGATATTCGCTATGACGTCACACGGCACGTCATGTAATCATGGCAACCAGGCCGCAAGTCTCTGGCAAATAGCAGGCCCTGTCTATTTGGTTCATGCTACCTACCATGCGCAAGACAGATAAATACTTCCATTCTAATCTAAATCGATGCTTAAAAAACATTGCTCATCCTTTATCTTTAAAATAAACAAGAGACAAAGGACAGACAGTTAACTATGGTAATGTGATTTAACTTTTTTGTATGTTCTCTGTCAAGGGGGGCGTGCGGCCATGCGGCCACAATAAGAAACCACCACTGATTTACTTCTGAATCATCTTTTATATTTTTGACATGTTTCTTTTCAGTTATGATTTGAGTCAAACTTCATACCCAATGTTTGCTCAGAATGTGAGCTGTGAACTAATGTCAAATAGATCTGGGTTTATTTTCTTATTTGTTAAAGTCAATTTGGACTCATTAACTTTATCCATCGTTCTAGTATTTGTTTATTTGTGCAAGTTTGTTTATTTGTTTATTCTAGTTATTTGGTTGTGCAGGGCATTTTGCTGAGACAATAGGCATTTCAAAAGAACACGTTGAACATATTTTACATAAGTGCAAATAAAAAAGCTTTGTGCCAGGTGGGTGCCGCACTTGCTCACAGCAGATCAAAAACGTATGGGCATGAAAATATCTGAACAGTGCTTGGAGCATTTTAATAAGAACAAAGCAGATTTTTTGCATTGGTTTATAACAATGGATGAAACTTGAATCCACCACTACACACCAGAGTCCAAACAACAATCGTGCAGTACCTTGATGAAATTTTGAGGATTAGGTATTACAATAACTAATTTTACTAAGCAATACAAATCTACTAAATATCACTAAAGTATCCACTAAACTATCCTACTAAATATCCACCTCATTGAAGCAAACCACACATATAAAAACATCGACAATAACATGAACATTCTACACGTACACACAAAAGGCCGAAAACTAGACACTCTAGAACAATTAGAAATATACAAACACACAAAAACAAATAAAAACGACATCCTAAACGAACAGACACAATTCAAATCGCACGCATTATTCGAACACATCTCACCACACACACACACACACAGCTTCAATCTTTCGAATAACTATCCCGTCGCCAACAACAAGACGGACAACGCTACCTATGGCAGCCTCTGATGAAGCCTTCTAAAGGTGAAAGCCGGTTTAGGCTGTAAGGTAAAACTTTACGTTTTTACTTATAAAAAACTTAGTGTTCCGAGTCATCAATACTTTAGTGATATTTAGTTAAGTAACGGACACGTCATGGACAACGAAATCCAAGAATTTAACTCAGCAAGACGAGCCACCATCCAAGCGTACAAGTTCACCACTTTGAAGGTTAGAAAGATTGTAGCTCACATAACTTTCAAAAAAACATACATAAACAAATCACTAACACCTAAATATGCCCAAATCAAAATTAAACATAACAACCAGGCCGCCCGAATAACACAAAACTTCGCACAAAGAACATACATAAAAGAATCAATTAAACAACTGTATAAGAAAAAAGACGCCCTCAACCGCAAAGCACTAACACTACACCTACAAATCGCCAACACATACGGACACAATTACATGACTGAACTAATACATCACACAAATGAATGGACAAAAAAACAAATACATAACATACAGACAAAACACGACAGAAAAATAAAAAACCTGACACCAATCAAAACAGATATAATTCCCTCGCACAAATTCTACCCACGTACAGTAAACCTCACGAACGTCACACTCACAAAAAACGAACAAACACTCCTTGATAAAGGCCTAAAACATAACATACATTACAAACATAACATCCAAACACTAACAAAGCTCATAATTGACACAGAAACAAATATACAAAACACAGCACCAGAACATCAAGACACATTAAGACATAATATAAACAACACAATAGGAGTACATAAGACACCAGACAACAACAACCACAACTCAGAAATACACACAGCCATCAAACTGAGGGAAAAGGCACACAAACACAACATCACATTTGTAAAAGCTGACAAAGGCAACACGACTGTAATTATCCCCACAGACAACCTACACAAAAAAGTACAAAACTTCATGGAACAGAACAACATCACAGAACTAAAACACGACCCCACCGACAGACACCAAAACTCAGTAAAACAAATAGTCAACAAAGCCAAACACATTATGACACATAAACAAAAGCCCTACATGAAACAAATCAGACCATCAGCACCTACACTCCAAGCGCTTCCCAAAATCCATAAAGAAGACATTCCGATCCGTCCCATTATCAACTACCGTAATGCCCCTGCACACAAACTGGCAAAATATCTAGACAAAATCATTAGACAACACACACAAATTGACAACAACATTGCAGTAAAAAACAACACTGACCTAGTAACAAAAATAAAAGACATACACATCCCCCATAATGCCACATTAGCCTCCTTTGACATTAAAAACCTGTACACAAACATCCCAATCTCTGAAACAATCACCATCCTACAAAACAAACTCAAACAGAACAACACACCAGACGAACTTATCAATGAAATAACAGAAACTCTGAACATTATCACAAAGCAAAACTACTTTACTTATAACAATAAATACTACACACAGAACGATGGCCTACCCATGGGCTCCCCCATATCCAGCATTCTAGCAGAAGTCTTTCTCCAACACTTAGAAAAACAAAAATACTCACAAACAATGACAGACACTCACATAAAATACTATATTGGCACAGATACGTTGATGACATTCTAATACTATACAGGGGAAACAAAAGACAATGCGAACAGTTACTAACGCACATAAACAAAATACATAAAAACATAACCTTCACTGCCGAATACGAACACAACAATACCATAAACTTCTTAGACCTCTCCATCACAAAACTAGAACACAGGCACAAATTCAATATATACAGAAAACCAACTACAACTGACACACTAATACACAACACCTCCAATCACCCAATACAACACAAACTAGCTGCTTTTAGAACCATGATACATAGATTTAACAACATCCCCTTAGATGAAATAGACTACAAAGACGAACTAAACACGATAAAATATCTAGCAGAATCTAACGGTTATGACAGAACAATAGTCAGTAAACTCCTACACAAAACACAAAACAAACAACAGACAAAGACAGAAAACAACAAATTCATAACACTAACATACATCAACAAACAAACTGAAAAAATCGCCCACAAATTCAAAAAATCAGGATACAGAATCGCTTACAAAACTACCAACAAAACAGAACACACACTATCAAAACGCATGCCCAAAGCACAAAACAAATTCGATCTACCTGGTGTATACAAGCTAAATTGCTCAGATTGCAATAAATTCTACATAGGCCAGACAGGACGTAGCTTCAAACAGAGATACATTGAACACACAAAAGCACTCCACACCACTACAGAATCTACCTTTGCAAACCACCTCATTGAAGCAAACCACACATATAAAAACATCGAAAATAACATGAACATTCTACACGTACACACAAAAGGCCGAAAACTAGACACTCTAGAACAATTAGAAATATACAAACACACAAAAACAAATAAAAACGACATCCTAAACGAACAGACACAATTCAAATTGCACGCATTATTCGAACACATCTCACCACACACACACAGCTTCAATCTTTCGAATAACTATCCCGTCGCCAACAACAAGACGGACAACACTACCTATGGCAGCCTCTGATGAAGCCTTCTAAAGGTGAAAGCCGGTTTAGGCTGTAAGGTAAAACTTTACGTTTTTACTTATAAAAAACTTAGTGTTCCGAGTCGTCAATACTTTAGTGATATTTAGTTAAGTAACGGACACGTCATGGACAACGAAATCCAAGAATACAAATCTACGTTGGAACACAGTGTAAAGTATTTGTTTTGACTTGGACATCAAATGTCATGTTTTATGGATGGTATTGGTTCCATTATGTCACTTCTGTTCCATTGGTACAGAACTTTGAACACATAAGAATTTTCTAAATAAATGTACTGTACTATCGTGACATGTGAATATCTTTAATAATCCACATTTATATAATATGAAAACGAAGAATACATAAAGTACAGAATATTTCAATTTTCATACACTGTGAAGAGTGTGAAGACGCTCATTGTCAACTACTGTCCACATCAGAAGGTGTTTTTAAACTTATGACATGAACTGCAAAAGACTATAATAAAAATAACATTGTTGAATTCTTAATAAAAGGGGACAGATTCTGACTGGGTATTTAATATATTTAATATTTTTCAAAGGCATACTCAGAGAGTTTCATATTTCTTACATTTTCATTGAAATTCATATTTCTCTTTGTAGCCTACTTATATAAGGGGGGGGGGTGCAAAGTAAATAATTATTAGTATTGGTGTAACTTTCACTTGTAAACTTACTTGTTGTTTTCACTCATACGTCATTTCAGAGTGGTGTGCTCCTTCGTCAGTGAGTTTTACAGATACGGAATGTACAAACTGTCGGTAATTCTATGTATAACGGTATTGGTTAACAGGTTGCGTGTGGGTGGAGGTGGAGTGGACTGGCACAGGAGTTTGAATTGTTGTAGGTGTCGAATAGTGTGTTTGATTTAAATTGTAATTGGTCATTGAGTATGTTGTTGGGTTGTGTTTTGTTGTGTTTGTATATTTCAAATTGTACTGTGGTGTTAAGTTTACGACTTTTGGGTAGGAAGTGTAAAATTTAACGTTGTTTTTTATATTGGTGTAGCTGTGGTTTTCTGTGTGGATATGTGTGGCAAATGTGGATTGTATGTAATTGGTTAGTGCTTTGGTGTGTTCATAAAATTTGGATGAAAAAGGTCTTACTGTCTGGCCTATGTAGAATTTGTTGCAATCATTGCATGTTAATTTATAAACTCCTGTTTTGTTGTATATGTCTGTGTTTTTGTTTGTGCCATTGAGGTACCTTTTGATGTTGTCGTTGGTTCTGTGTGCTATTTTGTAGTTGCATTTTCTGAATGTGTTAGCAATTCTGTGTGTGTTAGAATTGTGGTATGTGAGAGTGATGTGTTTGTATTGTTGTGTGTTGTTTTTGTTTTGAATCTGTCTATGTAATTTGTTTATTAAATCCTGGCTGTAGCCATTTTTTAGGGCTATGTATTTTATAGTGTTAAGTTCATCATTATAATCTTGTTTATTCGTTGGTATTTTAGTGAGTCTTTGTAGCATGTGGTTGAAGGGTGCATGTTTATGTTGTGTTGGATGATTTGATGTATTGTGGATGACCATGTCGGTTGTGGTTGGTTTTCTGTAGATTTTATATGTGTGTGTATTGTTTGTTTTGGTGATAGTTAGGTCTAGAAAGTTTATGCAATTGTCAATTTCTATTTCTATGGTAAATTTGAGTTTGGGGTGTATTGTGTTGATGTATTTGTGGAATGTTTCTACTTGTCTTTTATTACCTCTGTATAATAATATTATGTCATCTACATATCTATGCCAATATATGATTTTGTTGGTATATTTGTTGTTATGTATGAGATGTTCTTGTTCCATATGTTCAATATTTATTTCTGCTAGTATACCAGAGATGGGGGAGCCCATAGGGAGCCCATCTGTTTGAGTGTATATCTTGTTATTGTATGTGAAGTAATTTTGATCTGTGATTATTTTAGTGAGTGTGATGATTTCTTGTATGTGTGCTTCAGGTGTGTTATTTTGTCTGAGTATGTGTTCAAGTGTTTGGATGGTTTCTTTGACAGGTACATTGGTGTATAGATTCGTGATATCAAATGATGCTAATGTTGAGTTGTGTGGGTATGTGGATGTGTTCTAGTTTTTTGACTAGATCTATGTTGTTTTTAACAGAAGTGTTGTTGGTTAAATTTATGTGTTTTCTGATTAGTTTATCGAGGTGTCTGGCAATTTTATGAGAGGGAGCTTGTGTGTTATTTATCAATGGTCTAATGGGTATGTTGGGTTTGTGTATTTTAGGTAATGCGTTTAGTTTTGGGGGGTTAGGTTTAATTTGTTTTAAATATTTTATGTTGTCTGTTTGAATTATGTATTTTGCATTATTTATGAATTTGTTAATTTGTTTTTGGTATTTTATTGTGGGGTCCTTTGTTAATTGTGTTATATTGTTTTTGGAAAAGAATATTTCTGTTTTATTGTTGATTTCTTGTTTGTTCATGATGACTGTTGTGTTGCCTTTGTCAGCTTTTACTTATAGTAAGGTTATGTTGATATAGTTTTTGTTGTATATTTTTCAGCATTTTAATTTTGTTATTTTGTTTTTTTGGTTGTTTTTTTATTATGTGTTTTAATCTTCGTTTGATGTCATGGCATAAGAGTTCTTGGCCATTGTTGTGTGTGTGTTTTGTATGGCTGTTTCTGTGTCAATGATTACGTCAAATATATGTTTACTGTTGTTGTTGTTGTTGGAGTTATTGTGTTGTAAATTGTGTTTGAGACATTTATTTCTTCTTTGTTAAATATGATGTCAGTTGTGTTAACCGTACGTGTGTGGAATTTGTGTGTCGGCATGGGGATTGGTTCTAATTTGCATGTTATAATGTTTGATAATTTTTTGTTATGTCTATTACACACACAACCTGTTAACCAATACTGTTATACATAGAATTACTGACAGTTTGTACATTCCGTATCTGTAAAACTCACTGACGAAGGAGCACACCACTCCGAAACGACGTATGAGTGAAAACAACAAGTAAGTTTACAAGTGAAAGTTACACCAATACTAATAATTATTATACAGTTGTGTATTTATTTTTTTTATATTACTTTATTTTATTTTGTTTTATCAGCTAATAACATAAATCAGTTGATATAAATCAGCTGTTCTATATTGTAAATAATATTTTCAAAAATATTTGTATTTATTATTGTTGTTGATTTCAGTATCTTATGTCACTTTTCCATAACTGTATATATGTAATGGAATACAGTTGCACTGCTCAGTATAGACATTACCTGCAATATGAGCTACACTTGCAATATATGGTTGCTCTGATTCGTCTGCAAATAGTTTGAATGCAAACCACCCTTCAGCAAAGTGTGGATAGAACATAGTGAGTGCAGTGAAAAACAACTCTGCTTCTTTATAGTCTTCTGTGAGCCATGAAAACAGGGCATGGAACAACAGGCTGAAATATTGATGAGATACAAATGTCAGAAGTAGAAATATACTTTGTATAATATATGTGTGTGTTTTTGAAGCAGGGTATAAGTGAATAAACAATGTGGTACAATTTCTGTATTACTTTAATTTCTATTTTTTATTTCTATACTAGTTATATCATCTACTTACATAGAGGTATACACTAAATATAGGCCACACGTAATTTAAAATTTCTAAATTATAGCAGTGTGTCTTAAACATGCAGAACGTTATATGTAACATACATGTTATTCCAAAGATATGATTACTAACAATCGTACACAAACCTAATATGAAACATCAACTTGAAATAGAATAGAAGGACAGTCTGTCAAAGTTATGTTGGCGTAGTTAAATGCATAAAATAGTGATGCGAGTTAGACACGTAATAGTGAAAGGTGTTTATGTTTGATATGCACAAATTGCTTGCATGCAAGCAGCATTACTGCCCAATAATGACAGATGTATGCGAATGGAGAACTACAAACAATGGCCTCCCATTACAGATACCAATGCTGCCGCCTGAGACAATACACCCACGCCTGAATTGCAAGGATAGGGTGAGAAGTCCCAGGCCTGAATAGGAAAACAGCACTTTTCTGGATTAGTTTGTATTTAGTTCTCAACATAATTTCTATTTAGCTCTATACACTTTTTCCAACAATGTTCTAAAGCGGTTCTGCCAGACTGATTTATCGAAATTCTCAGTAAATATTTTCTCATCGAGTCATTTTAAGTTTAGGAAAGAGGTAGAAGTCACTCGGGGCTATATAGGGTAAGTATGGTGGCTGACGAAGGAATTCAAACTTCAATTATTTGATTTTAGCCATCGCAACAATTGTATGAAACCTCCTTTGGAGAATTTTTTTGGTCAAGTTGTCAGCAAACAGATGTTTGTGTAAGATGTTGCGCATAGGTTCCGTTGATACACCAGCAGTCTCAGCTATCTCGTTCACTTTCATTTTATTGTCTACCAAAACGATTTTATGGATTATTTTTTATTTTTGCTGGCACAGTCACTTCAATTGGACGTCCAACACATGGGTCGTCAGTTGTGTTTGTCCGACCCATTTAATACAGCAACCCAGTGTTCAACCATTGTATTCAATGAATAACAGTTCCTCAACTTTGAATACAGCTCTTTTTTATATCGGTTGCAGTTAAAAATCTATGAAAACAAAATTTATTCATAGAACAAATTTCCAGTCTATCTAATGATGCTCAAGGTGCTTACAGCAGTGGACTGTGAAACTAATAATAATCAACTCAGTGACTTTATATCATAAAAACTAGACCTACAAGGAATGAAATCATACAACATGGTCAAAATAATGAACATAGTAGCGCTATATCTGTGTCAGGCCCAGAACGTTTCACCCTACCCTTGTATTGTGCACCCATTGAACCAGGCTAGGTTAACTTTGACAAACCATACGTGTGTATAAGAATTATCCATTGGTGAGAAGACAGCAGGAAGATTGATGGACAGCTGTTATTTTGAAAAACATTAGAACAGGAGGAGTGAATGACTGGAGTCATAAAGCATCTAACAGTGTTATGAGGCAGGCCTGTGTCAGTGGAGGGCTGTAGTGCTAGAAGAAGAAGAAGAAGAAGAAGAAGAAGAAGAAGAAGAAGAAGAAGAAGAAAGAAAAAACATATAGAGGGAAAGAGGGAAAATAAATACAAAATAGAAACAATAAATTGAGCCAAATAGCTCAAATAACCGTAAATTAATACAATTTCAGTGTAGGACCCTCCAAAGTTATTGTTGACATAAAAATAATAAATGTGTATAGATAAAAGTTGGTTGACATCAACATCTCTAATCAACTTCACTTTTACTGTCTCTGACACGTGTAAAAATTAATATAAAATTGTCTATTTTTTACATTGTCAACTAAATACAATATTGTAGATGATGCTCATAAATCTGGCAAAACATTTTGTAGTAAATATTTTAAAAATTTGCAAATTCATTTTAAAATTATAATAGTTCATTAGTAATTCATCGAAATTATGAATGGAATAAACAAAACAGAAAATGTACATTGAAATAAGATTTCTTTATAAGTAAATCTTAGTTTCCTGCAGGATTCTTATGTTAACAAACTTTAATTACTTCTGCAGGTAGATTGTACTACTTTTTATAATTTAAATTAATCGCAGGTTAATTAAAACTAGTGGTCGCCCAGTGGTCGAAATTCGACCGCAATTCGTTAAATTTTTAAGTTTGAACGTTATTGAGGTTCTTTTGTCAAAGAGTATACCTCTATAATCATTGCATATAATTTTTTTGAATTTTGTTCTATTACGTCAGCTGCGAGCATGTACAAATACGCCATTAGCGTGTGTTGTTTGCCTTAATTCCCTGCAATACCTATGAAATTTAAAATTTAATGTTAGTAACAGTTGAAAAAATATCGGTATGGAGAACCATACATGACTTCCATATTCTAAGATTTATATTTAAAATCATTTTCGAAATGAAATATTACCATAGAAACTACTTCTTTCTACATACTGCTTCAGCCTTAACCACAGTACTGTGGTCACTAACGTATACCACCTCACGTTATCGCACTCAATTTTCACTGATGATGGAAGTCGATGGTATTGCCGAAACGTCTGGTTTTGTAGAAAACATTGGACTACGGCCAAATATCCCGGGAAGGAATTTTAACAAAAACTACTTCTTTGTTGCCGATAACGTTGTACACATATATATAAAAAATATGCATAAAATTAATGGCTTGTATAAGTTAATGATTGATCTCCATTAAGTAGTGCTCAAGTTTCCAAAGTTTTAATATTATGACGTCCGTAATTAAAACATCAGAGCAGGTTTAGTGTGTATAAGGGTACACCATGGACAAAAATTTTCAACATTTCCTATTGAGCGTTGCTTAGAATAAAGCTGTGAATCTACAGTGTACGTTTCACAGAACAAACACGCGGAAAAGAAGGAGCGCTCCTAAGTCACTCATGGACCCTCAGCATCCTGCAGAGGGTTCATTCCCTAAAGACGAAAAGTTTGTCTATGAATCGTTCCTCTGTTAACACGTGCAGTTACACTGCCCAGCGATCCACAGGAAGCAAATTGATGTCCATTTTTTCGGCTTGCACGCGTTATATTGGTGTGGGTTTCGGCACTTTACATTTAAAAAGCGTGCAAATGTAAGAAAATAAACATGAGTGAGGCCAGAAATAATGCGAATTTTGTGTGTGTGTCTTCCCTGCCTTTTTATTGCTGTAGGCATAATAATAAAATGGAAACGTAAACATTACATAACTGAGATATGCTTACCTGCCACGAACGATATATTATTTTATACATGTATATTAACTCATACATAATTTACATTAAAATGAAAAAATTATAATTTTATTGCCTGGCAACAAAATTATTTTATTTTTACTTCCATATTCCTTAAGGAAATGGAAGTATGGTGATGGCAAAAAAAATTGTGTTCGAGATTATTGCAGATTCTGATTGTACTACACTCAAAACATGAAAAAAAGTCGTTTTTCGAAAAGTGTCTGTGTGTGTGTCTGTCTGTGTGTAGATTTTTTTTATGGCAAACGATAACAGCCGCAAATTCAAACAAAAACAAATAATTTTTTGCATACAGACCTGATATTTAGAGTACTCACGACCTATTGTTTTTGGTGAAGATCGGTTGAGGGAAAGGGGTAGTTTACCTGCAATGATTTGTTTTTATGAATAGTAATTTTTTTTTTTTTTTTTGGCAAACAATAACAGTCGCAAATTCAAACAGAATCAAATAATGTTTCGCATACAGCCCTGAATTATGGAGTTCTCAAGACATATTGTTTTTGGTGAAGATTGGTTAAGGGAAAGGGGTAGTTTACCTGCAACGTTTTATGTTTTAACAAGGGTATTTTCTATGGCAAACGATAACAGCCGCAAATTCAAACAGAATCAAAAGATTATTTGCATACAGCCCTAAATTGCAGAGTTCTCAAGACCTATTGTTTTTGGTGAAGATCGGTTAAGGGAAAGGGGTAGTTTACCAGCAGCGTTTTTCTATCAAGGGTATTATCTATGGCAAACGATAACAGCCGCAAATTCAAACAGAATCAAATAATTTTTTGCATACAGCCGTGATTTGTAGAGTACTCAAGACCTTTTGTTTTTGGTGAAGATTGGTTAAGGGGAAGGGGTAGTTTACCTGCAACATTTTGTTTTAACAAGGGTATTTTCTATGGCAAACGATAACAGCCGCAAATTCAAACAGAATCAAAAGATTATTTGCATACAGCCCTAAATTGCAGAGTTCTCAAGACCTATTGTTTTTGGTGAAGATCGGTTTTAGGGAAAGGGGTAGTTTACCGGCAGCGTTTTTTTATCAAGGGTATTTTCTATGGGAAACGATAACAGCCGCAAATTCAAACAGAATCAAATAATTTTTTGCATACGTCACTGAATTGTAGAGGACTCAAGGCCTTTCGATTTTGGTGAAGATCGGTTAAGGGGAAGGGGTAGTTTACCTGCAAACTTTTACGTTTTAACAAGAGTAAAGTACTTAAAAATTCATTTAAACTTTTTCAAACAATGGTAATTGTTAATAAACTACCCCTTTCCCTGAACCGATCTTCACCAAAATCTAAAGGCCTTGAGTCCTCTACAATTCAGTGACGTATGCAAAAAATTATTTGATTCTGTTTGAATTTGCGGCAGTTATCGTTTGCCATAGAAAATACGCTTGATAAAAAACGTTGCAGGTAAACTACCCCTTCCCCTCAACCGATCTTCACCAAAAACAATAGGTCTTGAGTACTCCACAAATCAGGGCTGTATGCAGAAAATTATTTGATTCTGTTTGAATTTGCGGCTGTTATCGTTTGCCATAGAAAATACCCTTGTTAAAAAAAGTTGTAGGTAAACTACCCCTTTCCCTTAACCGATCTTCACCAAAAACAACAGGTCTTGAGAACTCTACAATTTAGGGCTGTATGCAAATAATCTTTTGATTCTGCTTGAATTTGCGGCTGTTATCGTTTGCCATAGGAAATACCCTTGATAGAAAAACGCTGCTGGTAAACTACCCCTTTCCCTTAACCGATCTTCACCAAAAACAATAGGTCTTGAGAACTCTGCAATTTAGGGCTGTATGCAAATAATCTTTTGATTCTGTTTGAATTTGCGGCTGTTATCGTTTGCCAAAAAAAAAAAAAAAATTCCCTTGATAAAAAAAAACTGTTGCAGGTAAACTACCCCTTTCCCTCAACCGATCTTCACCAAAAACAATAGGTCGTGAGTACTCTACAAATCAGGACTGTATGCAAAAAATTATTTGATTCTGTTTGAATTTGCGGCAGTTATCGTTTGCCATAGAAAAAAAATCTACACACAGACACACACACACACAGACACTTTTCGGAAAACGACTTTTTTTCATGTTTTGAGTGTAGTACAATCAGAATCTGCAATAATCCCGAACACGATTTTTTTTGCCATCACCATACTTCCATTCCTTAAGTAATATGGAAGTAATAAAAATAAAATAATTTTGTTGCCAGGCAATAAAATTATAATTTTTTTCATTTTAATGTAAATCATGTATAAGAGAAAATATATCGTGCGTGGCAGGCAATCATATCTCAGTTATGTACTGTATACGTTTCCATTTTATTATTATGACTACCGCAATAAAAAGGCAGGGAAGACACACACACACACACACACACACACACACACACACAAAATTCGCGTTATTTCTGGCCTCACTCATGTTTATTTTCTTACATTTGCATGCTTTTTAAATGGAAAGTGCCGAAACCCACACCAACATAACGCGTGCAAGCCGAAAAAATGGACATCAATTTGCTTCCTGTGGATCGCTGGGCAGTGTAACTGCACGTGTTTACAGAGGAACGATTCATAGACAAACTTTTCGTCTTTAGGGAATGAACCCACTGCAGGATGCTGAGGGTCCATGAGTGACTTCGGAGCGCTCCTTCTTTTCCGCGTGTTTGTTTTGTGAAACGTACACTGTAGATTCGCAGCTTTATTCTAAGCAACGCTCAATAGGAAATGTTGAAAATTTTTGTCCACGGTGTACCCTCATACACACTAAACCTGCTCTGATGTTTTAATTACGGACGTCATAATATTAAAACTTTGGAAACTTGAGCACTACTTAATGGAGATCAATCATTAACTTATACAAGCTATTAATTTTATGCACATTTTTTTTATATATATGTGTACAACGTTATCGGCAACAAAGAAGTAGTTTCTGTTAAAATTCCTTCCTGGGATATTTGGCCGTAGTCCAATGTTTTCTACAAAACCAGACGTTTCGGCAATACCATTGACTTCCATCATCAGTGAAAATCGAGTGCGATAACGTGAGGTGGTATACGTTAGTGACCACAGTACTGTGGTTAAGGCTGAAGCAGTAAGTAGAAAGAAGTAGTTTCTATGGTAATATTTCATTTCGAAAATGATTTTAAATATAAATCTTAGAATATGGAAGTCATGTATGGTTCTCCATACCGATATTTTGATATAATTCATTGTCAGTTTTAATTTTTTCATGTTATTATTGAATCAAATAAACGCTAATAAAAATGAGACTTGACATTCATAGAAGTATAAGATACACTGTTTTCAGTTCCAGTGGATTACATTTCATTTTTGGTAAGGTACAAAGTCGAAACAGTTTGAAGATTATCTGCTACAAAGCTTATATAATTTTTTAATTTTTTTTTCTTTGCATTAATTTTCGAGTTATTTGAAAAATATGAAAGATAGGGAAAATGAGGTTTAGCTTGGCTAAGCCATATTTAAAAAGCAATAACACGTTTTTTGACATTTCCTTGGGTTTTTTTTATTGCCATACTGACCAGGTTTCGCCAAGGCTACACAGTTATTTTGCCTATATTTTCGAATTATATAAAATTTAAATAAAAAATTAATACAAAATAAAAAATGAAATAAAAAATACATGCCTCGTATTTTTTCATATATTTTTCATTAAATCAAAAAAACTGGGCGGTTAAACAAATAAATGTTGTCCATTGGACTTAAAATAGTTTGAAAGTGAATTTAATGATTCAGAACTTCTGTGTAAACGATGTTTTTTATAAAAACTCTTTCATCATTTGCTAAATGCCCTTGGCCATTATATTCGGAAATATAAAATCTCAAACCATCGAATGATCGAACTCTACTTGCTGCGATGTACAATTGACCATGTGTAAAAACTGGCTGCCTCAATAAAATTCCAATTTTTTCGAATGTTTGTCCTTGAGACTTATTTAATTTATTGTCATCGCAAATGCAGGTATAATTGGAAATTGAGTTCTTTGAAAGTTAAATGGTAAAACAGTACCGGAATATGTTAAATTTATACGTGGAATCAAAATTCTCTTATTGCGTGCAGTTCCAGTTAAAACTTCGCAATCAATAGCATTACGATGCATACACTTGATGCGCATTCTTGTTCCATTGACTAATGCTTCCTTTGTATTTAAGTTTCTGATCAGTAAAACGATGCAACTAACTTTCAATACTAACTTATGTGGTGGCAAATCACTAATAGTCAAAGAATTCAAAAAATCTACTGGATAGTTATTGATTTCATTGTCATCATCACAAATTATTTTATCGTAGCTATGATATGTTTTCTGTTCACCTGGTATTCGATTAAGTATATCAGTATTAATAAAAGTACAATCATCATTTTTAGGTGCTAAAATAACTGACTTCAATATGTTATCTGAGAGTATGTTTTCGGAAATATTTCCATACACCTCATTAATAATATTATTTTCATCTCCTATTAATTGCTGAGGTATTTCAATAATATTTTGACCAAACTGAGGGATTTGTGGGGCTTCATCATTACCAATTTTTTTCAAGAATTCGACAAATTCTATTTCACTTGATAAGGCTCTCATATTTTGAGTAAACATTACTTAATGAAAATAAACAAATTTATGCCAACTCGTGACACAATTTTCAATTAAAGTTGCACGTGATCCATGTGGGACAACTGGTAAGATTTGCCGAAAATCACCGCACAGAAGTATCGTTTTCCCTCCAAATGGTTTATGTTTATCATTTTCATCGCATAGATCCTGCAATAATCTATATATGATTTTCAACACTTCCAGTGGGCACATAGAAATTTCATCAATAATTATCAATGATGATGAATTTATGTAATGTCCATAGCTACTATTTGCGGTAATATTTGCTACAGAATTTTCCAAAATGGGTATAGGCAATTTAAACACATTGTGTAAAGTTCTACCTCCAAGTAATAGAGTTGAAGCTATGCCACTGAACGCTGTTGCAATGCAACTAAGATTAAGCGAATTTAATTTGTGAATGATTGCTGTTTGTGTGAATGTTTTTCCACAAGCTGCATGAGCGGTTAAACAAAAAACATTAGATCCAGTATCATGATGCAAAACTTCACGAATCACACGATCAATTAGATTACGCTGTTCAATATTTGCAGTTTCATAATGCTCAGAAAACAGAAACTCTTGTTCTATTGGATCAATAACATTTGCTTCGTCTGTTCTCTGCGAATACGTGGGAACTGGTAAACCAAGTTCTTGACATGACAAATTATGAACATTCAAAATATCTTCAATTTCTAATAGAGCTGTATTAAAGGATACTTCTTCGTTGTAATCTCTCAAAAAATCTTCACTAAGATATACTTTAAATTCGTTCCATAACGCCAATGCATTGGCTGGCACATTTAATGCACAAATGTAACCAAATAAATTTCGCATTTGTTTTGGTGAATGTAATTCTTTTGCTTCATTTAAACATTCGTGCCATCATTATCATTTGAAGCAATGCCGCGAGCATGGCACGCTTCAACAAAAGAAGTGTGTATAATTCCATTGTATGTTCTAACATCCTCAAATGATTTTGGACCACAGACATGTAATAAAAGCAATCGTAAATGGAAAAGTTCGATGCCTTTTGGTGATACTACATATATGCGTGTAATGATTTTATCACCTCCACGCCTTCTCTTCTTCCATTTTTTTCGGGAATCTTCCCATACATAATGCAAAGGAATTTCAATATACTTATATTCATGCGCTGATGGATCTGATCGATTCAATTCAAAAAATGCTAATAATTTTGTTTG
Source organism: Magicicada septendecula (assembly GCA_034769895.1). Lineage (NCBI taxonomy): Eukaryota > Metazoa > Arthropoda > Insecta > Hemiptera > Cicadidae > Magicicada > Magicicada septendecula. The sequence goes on along the minus strand of CM068369.1, from coordinate 508,407,588 downwards.
TCTTGCATTTTCAATTGCTTGACGTTCTTGCCCTTCTCGAAAGTAAACATTCTGTCTACGCGGTAAATGAATGTCAAGTCTAACAATGGCATGTGATTGAAAATGCATTGGTAATTCATAGATGCGCCATACAGCTTCAGTTGATCCGACATAACGGCCATTTAAAAAATTTTTAACTTCATCAATTTGTATTTCTTGACCTGGTTCATTTCTCTCTGAACCTAATTCAACAGATGCACTGTCATAGCCTTTATACACGTATTTATAAATGTATTTAACACTTTTAACTGTAGCGCATACTTCAACATTTATATGGCAATTAAATTTGGCAAGTAAATACGGATTGTATGGTACAACATAACGATTGTCGAGGCAACTACCGCGAACCTCAGCATTAATACCATTATCACGCCTTCTGTATAATGGATATCCATGTAATGATTCACATGTAAATTCATTAAATCGTTTTGGATAATCTTTTGTGCATTTTCCATCTCTCATACATACAGAATTTGGATTAAGTACACCGCATGGACCATGCATCATGTGTTTTACAACATATTCATGTAACGTAGGATGTGTTTGAATGTTAGGAATCTCCGCAGATACAACTTTATCAATATCGGTAGCGTTAACAATTTTATCTTGCTCATTTAAAGAGAGTAAAATGTGAGCATGAGGCAATCCTCTCTTTTGAAACTCAATTGTATAAATGAGTGCTTCAACTTTACCGAAGATTTTTTTTAGTGTAAGGCCCTCAATTAATGCTTTCAGTTTGGACTTGAATACACGCACAACAATATCAGGTCGAAAATTAGCTGACTCACCTACACCAATATTGCTAACTATTTCAGGCCAACTTGGATTGCAAGTCATTGTAATAAACAAAGAAGGCTTTCCGAAATGTTGTACAATTGACATTGCATCTAAATAATTCTGATACATATTTCTTGGAGATCCATTGAATGAAGATGGTAAAATTACTCTACGGCCAACATTATTGGCATTGGAGTTCAATTCTAAATAATCTGTTAAATTGTTGTAAACTTCAGACCTAAGACTTGTTTGATTTTGTCGAATGAAATGTAACCTTGTGCCCTCTATTCTCACATACATATCAACTATCCACTGCAGAAATAATTTTTGTGAATGGTGCAACATGCTAAAATCTTCTCTAATTGCAAGTCGATAGGCTGCATACTGAAGCATGGTTAATTTATTTCTGGGTGCTCTTGAATTAGATGTAGTTGGTACATTATGAGAAATATTGATATGCCACCCAGTATCACCATTTGGAAAAAGTAATGGATACGCTAAAGGGTCCAATGATGAATCCAAAACAGAGATATTTTTAATGGTACCATTAACTTTTGAAAACGAAACCATATTTCGTTCAAAGGGTGACTCACCATCAACTGTACTAAATATTACTGCTACATCAGTTTGAACTGCATCATTATAACAGCGTAGATCTAAATCACGATTTACTTTAATGAGCATACAAATTTCTTTATTTTGATTTTCAACTCTCTGACAATGATCTTTCATTGCAATGAATGACCGAACGAAAGGATTAATGCGTTCCAATTCAAGAGAGATTTCGCGCATTATATTGTTATTGCATGTTTGATTATAGTGTTCACGTAATCTATAATTGACAGCAGTGTCAACATCATAAAAATATAATTGCGCATAACATGGTGAGTGACCATATCCAGCAGTCATTGGACCTGATCTGTGATAAAAAACATCATGTATTTTAAAATGATACACTCCACGCGTAACAGTATCCGAAATTTTAGCTTCTGAGCTAACCATAGCAAATGATGAATTGTATTTACGAACGTTTTCAAAATAATTTTTTGACTTTCTTTTTATTGAAGGTTCATTTGAAGTAAGTCCATCATACAATGATTTAAAGTATTCATTTTGACTTAAGGCCGGTAATATTGCTTTACCCTTATGACAACATGAAGTGAATGCAGTCCTTTCACCTAAAGTGACCTCAGATTCGAAATGTTTTGCATTGCAAAACCTGCATTGTAAATGCATTAATCCACAATCAAAAGTATTAAAATTTCTTGGAATGACATTCAGTGTGCATTTAAATGCATCCCTCAAAATAATTTCATCATTTTGTATACTATTTACACTATTTAAATTTGCATTTGGTCTATTATCATTTTGACTTTCACGCGAATATATATTCCTTCTTCTTTGTCTCTCACTCCGACCCGTCAATGTTCTATGTCAAGGCATAATGGAAGTAGGTGCGAATACCTGAATATAAAAAAAAAAATGTAATGAAATTACTGAAACTAAGGTTAGACAGGGTTTAATTTAAAAATAATAAAATGTACTCACCATTTTGAAACCACCAATAATAATTAGGCGAGAGTAAGTCAATTCAAATTGCGGCTACACAATTTTCCTTTTGCAACAGGTGTATATTAAGCAAGCTGTATTTCACTTTCAACTGCACATTAATATATAAAACACAGATATCTAATATACAAAATATAAAATAAACGCTTTTTTGCCTTGACATACACTCCACAGACTATTGAAAAAGGAACATTTGAAATCACACAAAATTCACAGCTCATTCAGTCAATCTGTCAGCATTAAGCAAGCTGTATTTCACTTTCAACTGCACATTAATATATAAAACACAGATATCTAATATACAAAATATAAAATAAACGCTTTTTTGCCTTGACATACACTCCACAGACTATTGTTGCTGGCAACAAAATTATTTTATTTTTAACAATTACCATTGTTTGAAAACGTTTAAATGAATTTTCAAGTGCAAATGAATGTTTTATTTAATTTAATTTAATGTATTTGTAACACATATTATATATAAATTTTAGCTTTCTGCACTCCTTCTCCATATAAACTTTAAATAAATAAATAAACCTCCGCTCAACAGTCCGTTAAGGACCAAGGCGTACCGCGCGGCTTTTGTGTTAGTGTGACGGTGTATGGCTAGTACTACACGCCACCAGCAGTTAGTTGCGGTATTCACAGCCAGGAGGCGGCGCTGTTATCTCAGCACCTACTCAGTTTGCCTCACGACGCTGAGTGCACGCCGTACGGAACCTCCGCCGGGAATTGAACCCGGGACCACGAGCGCATCAATCGCCCGCGTTAGCCACTAGACCACCTGGAGGCTCCATATAAACTTTAACTATGCCAAATCTCACACTCCTCCGTGCGCGCAATATGCTTAAAAAGGGGTACAAAGTTTTCTCTTCACGTATTAATATATAGATGACAAAAAAGTAGTACAATCTACTTGCAGAATTAATTTCAATTTTATAATATAAGGAAGTCGGATTGGACTAACTGAAGATTTTAAGCAGATTTGTCTTACAATGTGTGTGCGTGTGTTTTCTTATTGTAACTCATAAATTTCTTGCATTTATATAATAATAATATAATTGAATCTGCAAAAATCTGGGTTGCAAATATCACTTAAGACCAAGGTGATGGCTTTTCGTGGAACTGATCCTGTATAGGCAAAAATTGTCGTAGATGGTACTGTCCTGGAACAAGTTAGCAATTTTTAATACCTGGGCTACAGTATGTCTTCTAATGCAAGCAACAATATTGTGAATAAGTTGCATAAGTTCAACTTTATGTGCGGGACCATTAGGCGAACCCTTAAGTCAGCAAGTAAAGGAACATGCCTAAAATTCTACAAGGTGATAGCTCTTCCCATACTTCTTTATGGGTCTGAGAATTGGACTTTAATGAAAGGTCAGGCCAGTCGCATCCAAGAAGCTGAAATGAGATTTCTCAGCCACATGGCAGGGTATACTCTCCATGATCATAGAAGAAACAGAGATTAACGGCAGGAACTGAATATTATGAGTATACTCGACAGAATCGCCCAGTATCGTCTGAATTGATGGCACCATCTTTGCCGAATGAATGATTGCCGCATCCCCAAACAACTCTGGAACTATAAGCCGAGGGGACGGAGAGGTATGTGATGTCCGAGGAAGCGCTGGAGTGTTCTAATCTTTGCCTATTTGAGACCGGAACAAACCATCCTTGGTTTAATCCTTGAAGATGATGATAATGATGATAACAACAATAATAATAATAATAATAATAATGACAAGAGCAATCAAATTTTAGTTCTAGACATACACTTTTAGATTTTGTGTTGTTCCTTCAGACGCTCCAAAATTATGCAAAATTATTTTGTATTTGCATCTGTGGAGGAACAGAATGAAATCTTGTGCAATGTACTCCAGCTGGAATTGATGGGAGTACATTGCAATGGGAATACTTTATGCACACGGAAGCAGTCAGTACAGTTAAGTATTTTACTGTAATTTATGTACATGAAATTAAACAGCACGAATTATTAAACCAATAATTAAATCAGCTGCAGCAAATGTCACTCATAAAGATTTCTAAACTTTTATGGTTTTTGTTATTAAAAATAACACTATTTTGGGGTTTAATGTACATTTTACTTTTTGTAACATCAAACCTTTTACTCATTTTGTAATGAGATATCCTCAGTATCTCAGCAAAACCACTGATATAAAGCTACAGTAAAGTATCAACACATTAGTGGTTAGATAAACTAACATTTTCAATCTGCCCTGTGATTTCTTGTTTTTGATGATGCATTCAAAGCATATGTTCATCATCAGATCTTTAAAAAATCCCTTATACAAGGTCGTCACTGGTTAAAATTCCAATTGGATATGCACTGTACGTGTTAGTAGGTGTGCACCTATTTATGTTTGGGCGACCACATACGAGGCGTGTTTTTTAAGTAAATACCGTTTCGCTATATCGCTGCTACAGTCGCCGTTCTGCGCATGCGCACTGAGTGTCTGCATCTATTGGCTTGCTACATATGCCATTACATGAGCAGAAGTCTTTGTTTACATTTTCCTGTGCATGTTTAAAATGCCTCATACCATTGAAAGTCCCACCGATTGTGAAATATGGGCTGTAATTCGTTTCCTAAATGCAAGAGACGTGAAAGCGGTGGATATTCATCAACAGATAAGTGAAGTGTACGGGGAAACGCTATGAGTGATAGCATGGTGAGAAAGTGGGTTAGAGCATTTAAATAAGGGCGTACAAACATGCACGATTAGGCATGGAGTGGGCGACTGTCTGTCATTAATGACAACCTGGTGCAGAAAGTTAACAAAAAGGTTCATGAGAATAGGCGGTTTACGATTTTTTCACTGTCTAATGAATTTCCTCAAGTTTCAAGAAGTGTTCTCTATGAAATTGTGACAGACCGCTTAAATTATCGGAAGTTGTGCTCACGCTGGGTCCCAAAAATGCTGACTAAGTTGCACAAAACAAAACGTTTAGCTAGTGCTCTGACTATTCTCACGAGGTACAGTGAGGAAGGTGAGCTGTTTTTAAGCCAAATCATCAGTGGCGACGAGACATGGGTGTCTCACATTACACCAGAATCAAAACAGCAGTCCATGGAATGGCGGCACTCAACATCTCCCAAAAAGGTGAAGTTCAAGCAAACCATTTCAGCCCGGAAAATTTTGTGCACTGTGTTTTGGAACAGGCAGGGGGTGTTGCTTGTTGATTTTTTGCCTCGGGGTGAAACAATAAATGCTGTGATATACTGTGATACCCTGAATAAACTGCATCGAGCAATCCAAAACAAAAGGCGTGGCATGCTCAGTAGGGGAATCGTACTGCTTCACGACAATGCTTGGCCACACAATGGTCAATGGACCCAAGATCTGATTACATCATTTGGCTGGGAAAAACTGGATCATCCCCCCTACAGTCCAGACCTCGCACCCAGTGACTATCACTTGTTCCTCCATTTAAAGCGGCATCTTGGTGCCCAGCGCTACGACAACGATGACGATGTCAAAACAGCCGTGCAACAATGGTTATCTTCTCAGGCAGCTGATTTCTATGAAGATGGGATACAGAAGCTGATCACACGATACGACAAGTGCCTCAATATAGGTGGAAATTATGTTGAAAAATAGTTTAATGTACTGGCTTTCATGTAGAAATAAAATTTTTGAAAAAATATTACTTGTTATTTTTAGTATCAAAACAGTACTTACTTAAAAAACACGCCTCGTATAATCACTTAATTGTTGATCACCTGTTTGAATGTATGCACACAACTAACATGTACAGTGCATATGCAATTTGAATGTTAACTAGTGATGATATTGTATGAGGGACTTTTTAAAGTTGTCTTGTTTGTTCATCATCTTTTTTCACAGCACTACACTTTATATAATTTTTTAAAGATCTGACAATGAAGCATATGTGTTGAAATGTGTCACCAATTGTAAACAAGAAGTCACAAGGCAGACTGGAAAAGTTTGTTTGTCTGTTCTTATAAGTGACTTTGATACCACTGAAAACATGCATGCATTAGTGGTTATAAACTTATTAGTTTACCATTTTAGTTACGTTAGATAAAATATTAAACAACAACAACAACAACAACAAATCAGAACATTTGATTACTCACCCATTTTTATGCCTTACATCTAGACTTAGTGTTTCACGTGCACATTCATGAGCTGTCTCATACTCAGTTTGCAGAACACAAAAAATGCCATAATCAATCCAGTACTGAGGTTCCATCTTACCACACCGATCTAAACGCTGTATAGAATAGTATGCTTTATTGTGATTCAGTACAAAATATTTTTTTTTAAATATAATACCTGCAAGCAGTGTTACGTTAAATAAAATTATCAGTGGGGTGGGGGGCAAAGTAACTCACGTCCGTAGCATCCCTCAAGCTACATGTGCCCCCGGGTGGTGCTGAATGAGTAACAGCATGGTAACAGTATGCCAAAGAAGGTTCAACTTTATTTGGACACCAGGAACAAAATGGAATAGTTTAGTTTTCCATGCAGCCATAATTGAAGATTGTAACTTATTGGTTGACTTACAATAAAATTATGAAATTATTGTTAAAATAGCTAGGCCTATGGTTTTTGTGGTCAGGCACCTATTTAAAATGAGCTTTTCCCTTTAGCATACAAGTACAAGGGCAGTCTGAAAAGTTCTCGGCCTCGACCATAGGTGCCAGCACTATCGCGAATTTTTCTTTCTTATGTTGATACTACATCTATTGTTAGCATGTGTGTGCAATTTTCAGGTCATTCAACCAAATAATTTGTATTATACAACCGTTTGAAACAGAAGTGTTGTCCATATTCCTTAAAATTGAGAAAATTGAGTATCGTGCAGTCAAAGGTTCTTTATGAAAGAGGGTTTAACACAAAGTGAAATTTATTCAAGGTATGTTGTTAAGGTATATGAGAACTCTTCTCCTTCATTCTTCTCCTTCTCTAACAGTTAAAAATGGGCTGCCGAGATTAAACGTAGTCGTACCAGCCTGGAAGACTATCCATGTGAAGGATGTCCAAAAATGGCAACAACATCAGAAACCCTTGAAAAAGTGCATGATATGGTTTTGGACAATCGCCAAATTAGAGTGCATGAAATTGCTGAGACTATATGCATTTCAAAAAAACGGGTCAGACATATTTTACATAAGCAAATGCAAATAAAAAAGCTTTGTGCCAGGTGGGTGCCGCGTTTGCTTACAGCAGATCAAAAACGCATGCACATGAAAATATCTGAACAGTGCTTAGAGCATTTTAATAACAACAAAGCAGATATTTTGCATCAGTTTATTACAATGGATGAAAATTGGATCCACCAGAGTCCAAACAACAATCAAAGCAGTGGACAGAAGGTGGTTGTTCAGCGCCAAACAAGGCAAAGTCAATTTCATCAGCAGCAAAAGTGATGACATCTGTGTTTTGGGATGCTAAAGGTGTATTGTACATCGATTACTTTGAAAAGGGTGCAACAATAACCAGAGAATATTATTCCAACCTTTTATCAAAACTAGACAAAAAGTTTGTGAAAAAAGGCCCGATTTGCAGAAAAAAATCATTTTCATTAAGACAGTGCACCTGCCCACAAGAGTACTGTATTTTAGCAATGGAAAAATTAAGAGATCTCTGCTATGAATTGTTGGAACATCCTCCCTATTTCCCAGATTTGGCTTCCTTAGACTTCCAACTTTTCCCAAAACTCAAACTCTTTCTTGCTGGTCAGAATTTTTTATCGGATGAAGAGGTGATTTCAGCTGTAGAGGGGAATTTGCCAGACCTACAGAAAACCACTTCAGGGACAGGATAGTGGCACTGGAACTTTGCTGGAATAAATGTGTTATGCTAAGTAGAGATTACGTGGATAAATAAAAATATTTTTGAAATTATAAATTTGTTTTTTCATTGTTAGGCCGAGGACTTTTCAGACCGCCCTTTTAATTTGCTCAATAATGACATTTTGGTTATATAATTTCTGTACTGCAGTAATTACCACATTTGTTGTATTCTGTAAGAACAGACAGTATTTACGTGTGGTAGAACTTGATCAAAGCAGACTGGTGTAAACACTGTTCAAAAACATTTGGTCCAAAGGTTTTATCAGGGGCAGTGTAAATCTAATAAATACATCTCTGTCTTTTTACCTATGCTGTATAACTCAAAGTTATACAACCTCTATAACTCAAATTGTGACTTCATCGGACATACATATTACACTATTACTGGATTTTGTTGTCCATGACGTGTCCATTGATTAACTAATTATAAATATATCACTACTGTTTAACATTTTTACCAATAAAAAAATTAGTCATCCGAGTCAGTAGTAATATATTTATAATTAGTTACACTATTACATTATATAACGCTGTTACGAAAGGCTGAAGTTTAAGCACTTGAAGTGAATTTATTTATTAATCTATTAGACACTTCATTGGTGCGTACTTTTACTTTTTTACTCTGATTTTCACAGTATTTATCAAATTCTTCTTGCACTGTTGACACTAGTAACTATGTCACAATTACAATTACACATCAAAACTTAGCATGTTCAAGACATTTGAAGTAAACATCTCTCATTTAACGAGGAAACGATTTATTAAAAACACTTCATCATAATGTTATAATATTTTTATAATTACAAACATTAATAAAATTAATGATATTGTTTTTAATAAATTAATTAATTGTTTTTTATATTTAAAAAATCTGTAAATTTTTTTAAATGTTTCATTTTGTGGAAATAACTTTGACTAATTTTATTCAAATTAGGAAATGGCAGCTAAATTTAATAAAGTGGTAAATTTAATAAATGTTTTAAAGTGCATATTTTTAATGTTCTCAGTAACCGTGTTTCAACTGTGTGCCATCCCTTTAAAATTTTTAAAATTCAGATTATTGAATTTTATACATACTACTACCATATTTTATTTAGGTTTAATTTTATTACAACTTTAATGATAGTATTATAAAAAAATTAATTATAGTTTTTGGAAATTATTGAAATTTTTAGAATTTTCATAATAAATAAATATAATTTTGTTTATTACTTTCAATTTTGGATTCAAAATGTTTTGTTTAATTTTATTATCTAGTTTACTGATTTTTTAAATATAGTTCTTCTTAATAATTTTCTGCTGTTCAGTTCTTTCAGATATTTAATACTGATTGTTTATGTATACAGTATACACATTAAAAAATGTTACTGTATAGAGAGAAAGCGTATGATATTTGTTACCTCCAATATATACACTTTAGCTCTGTCACAGTTTGATTGTTCCCAGGCCTCAACTGCGTAATATTGAAGATGGTCTATTGTGACACCTGGATCATAAATGTTACATTTCAGAGGGTGTCCGTCCACTAATGAGTTGACAACTCTAAACATTTTTTCAACCAACCTCAAGTATGTTTCCTGTATATAATTCTGAAAACAAAAATGGTTTTGATTTTATAAAATTATAACAAAATAATTATTTGATAATGCAGACTTCAAAAAAATGCGTAAGTCCCGTTAGAAAGGTGAGGCAATGTCCTTCAAAACACAATGGGATTCACCCCAACATAAAGTGTGAAAGTTAGAAAGTAGCGTCGTTTTTAACAAGTTAAGCGGCCACGCGGTAAAATAACGTGCCCGAAGTCATTGACCAATAAGCGGAAGCACAATAGGAAGCGTGAAAGAATTACGCTGTCTGAATGGGTATATTCAAACATACCGGGGAAATTTTCAAAATAGAACCAATGGGAAAGGAATCAGCTATGACAGAAGAGAGGGTATCTCCAAATAAACTATAAAAAGAGAAGATATTAAAGAATCGGGAGTTTATCAAAGTCTGATAGGGTAGGAGTCTATGTCACTCAGTAAATAACTCCATTAATGTAATTATAACAGCAACGTTACTCCAAACTTATACATAATGTCTAAATTGTTATGATAAAGAGTCGGAAAGAATAATTAGTACCGTGGGAGGAAAAAACATATAGATTAGTGCGCGGAAGTACGAGATAAGAAGTATATTTAATATGTGCACGTAAGTACGAAACAAGAAGTGTATTTATACCTATGTGCACTTAAGTACAAAACAAGAAGTATATTTATACCTATGAGCACGTCGATTGTATAACGCGAATGTGTGATACAAAAGTAATAAATCAAATGTGCTTATTAGTGGAGTGAAGTGTGTTGATCAAAGTGGAAACACCAGTCATATCAGAGGAATCCTACAAAACAAGTAACAGAATTCTATAATAACAATTTATAAACCAATTGTTGTCAAACATAGTAATTAATGTCTACCGAACTAAACTCATCTCATTCTAAAAGATCCCACAGTTCGTTCAGATCCTATGCAAAGTAATTTATGTATTATGACATGTCAAGAAGAATAATAAGTAGATGTGTAGATATAGCTAAGTCTCTATATAACAAAACGTAATAAATAAATTAAGATATAGTAACCATTGGAATTAAGTAAGAGGCTAATTTACACGCAAATGTTAGTATATTAAGAGATTCATAATGGTTGATAGAATATTATGATGTGCCTTAAAATGATATCAATTAAATATTTATGTTGTGTGAGTAAATGTAATATTGCAAACTAGTAATTCAATTTATATGATGAGCAATTGTAATTCTGAAGATTAGTGAATCAATTAAATTTTGTTTTAATAAGTAATTATAAGCTTGACAATTGATAAAGCAGTTGATGCCATATAAAGAATATGTAGTATGGAGTATTAGAATTTTAATTTACATGTCTGTATTATGAAAGAATCAATATAGAGTATTATTAGAATCTGAACGAGAAAGTGTCATTATTTGATAAACCCTGAGGTACTCTGCTCTGGTGTCCAATGGTAATTATTGATTTCACAAGTTAAACGAGCAGATATACTTAGTTGTTAGACGCAATCACACTGTAGAATTAAGAATCTTTATATTTAGTATGAAAAGTGAAATTAAAACTGTATATTTAACACCCCGGAAGAAGGGGATCCCCAAAAGAATGTTATAAGATATAATTAAATTTATACAATTCTTAATGTTTTTAGAGAATTTAAATTATTTGTATATTTTTTATGTTTAATATATTATAACATCGCCAAATTCAGATCATATTTGATATCTATAAATATGTAAGAAAGGCTAAAAAGTAATATATTTTAATAAATAAATAATGAAGAGAATAAAAATATAAAATGTAATTAAGAAAGAAGGAGGAAGAATAGTAAACCAAAAGTGATTTTTAAATAAAATTACAGACTAGACTGACAGACAAATGACTTTGACCCAACCCCAGAGATTGGCCAGATAAAAACCAAAATAAAGTGAAACAAGATGGAAGTGAAGGAGAAGAAAAATGAAAATAAAAATGGAACAAACCAACTATGGAGGAAATAAAGTGAAACAAGATGATGAAACACAGACAAATAGTATAGAATAGGGAAGGGTGAAATGATACAATCAAATATCATAAAGGAAACAAAATCAGTAAATAACCAATATAAAAAATAAATATTAGTATTGACTAAGTGACAAATGTAATTCGTAATTAATAAAACCCCGATAAATAAAAATACACTAACCCAAGAATTAGTAGTATATGTAAGTAAGAAATCTAGAAAGACATGAACTTATTAGACATAAATAATATTTGTAAAGAAAGAGCGAGATAGTGAGAAATATACTGAAAGTAACTAAGTGACAAAGAAAAATAATAATAGGGATTACCCACTAATAAACACTTAAAATAAAAGGTTTAAGAAGTGCCAATAGTGAAAGTGTAAATACCCCAAAATAATGAGTGAATCAGCGATAAACACTAATTAGTTAAAACTGAAAGTGATGAATAAAAAATGATATTGTAAAAGATAATACGATAAAAAATAGTAATAGATAAGAAAACACTTAGGAAGTCAATGATAAAACACTAAATGATTTAATAGTGAACTTATAAGAATTATATAGTTAATGGTAATAAAAAATAGTATTTAGATTAGATGGTAAACAATTAATTAAGAAGTAATGAACATTGAAGAGTGATGATAACAGTATTAATTAAAAAGAATCTTATTGTTAAGTTTAATTGAATACAATCGTAGTTAAAAGGGGGAAGCCCATGTAAGGTAAACAGTTTGTGTTATCATGGATTGGAGAAAGAGAATAGTAAAGAAATAAGAAATTAAGAATGCAATCAATAAACACCCTACGTTATAAGGGATCATAGATTAAGTATGTTTGAAAGGAGTGATGATGCTTCTCACCCAAAATAATAGTAAAGTAATGAAATGCATGTTAAACCAACAGTACCTAATAACTGGTCAAGAATTGTTCATTTAAATTTATAAATAGGCTATGACTGAAGGAAGCTTACAGTCCATAGGCCTAGTTGTTATATTTTATGTATTAAAGAATAGTAAATAATAGCCATATTGTTGACAATGGCAAGTTAAATAAATAAGCAAATGAATCAATTCAGAAATAATAAACACTAGAAAATCAGTTAGGAAATAATTGACAAACCAAAATATAGAAAATAATCTTGACACATCATCAGTACACAAACAAATTCAAGACACAATAACCAATAAACGAACCAATTATAACAACAAAACAAAACACTTTGTAGTAAAATGAAATATAATTTGTATAACATAGGTAAAAATAATCAATGGCTACTTAGGCCTAGGAAATGCCTAACTGTCAATAACAAATAACTGCAAATTGTATAAAATCCACTAGGAAATCAACAAATTCAAGGCGAGTAAATAGCCAAGAATAATTTGTAAATCAGTTTAAAAGAAATATGTTAGAATAAGGAATTAAATTAAAGGAGAAATGTAATTACCAAATATTAAAATATGTGTACAAACATTAATATTTTGAAGAACCCGACCTTAAGGGATATCAAATTAATCTTTGAAAGGAAATAATAACAGTAGTGATAATATTTAATATGTAGGGAAGAAGAACGAAGAATATAAGCAATCAGAAGAGATACAGCTATTTTGAAAAAAAAATCAAATTTGATAACAATGGTTATAAGTCAAAATTAACCAATCAGAATTAATTGGTAACCATGACAACAGACGTTTGGTTACTAATTTACCGTTAGATTTCTTTACTCGTAATGTGATGCTCTTGCTGAATAGACGCCAAATCTTGAACGATCAAATTTCTAATTTAAAACATACAAATAGTAAACGGAATTACCACCAATGAACAAGAAGGAAGCAGACGATGACTGAAACCATTTAACTGATGTCGAAGACGAATTAAATAAAAAAGAAACGAATAAATTGCCACGATTAATTTGAAAAAGATGCCAGATGCCCTACACAATTGAAAATTAAATATGATTGCAGCCTAATTCATTTTGACCAGATCAACTGGGTACTACCAGTCTACTGACGTGTTAAGTATCATTTAAATTACCCAAATTTCCGAATAAACTCACTTTAAAGATTTCTCACAGTAATCTGAACTCTCACTAAACTGCACATAATTTCTTTCAAAGATTAAAATAAAAAACTAAGACACTGAAAATTTGTCAACTTGTGAAGTTAACCTGTTGTTAGTTTACGAAATTTTGAAACACTTTTACTTCACTCCAAGAACAAGTTATAACTACACAGTATATTATTTAAGTTTAACTGATGTAAGGTTGTGTATTTTTATTGTTGTAATCATTAATAATCCTTTTAACGTAATCACAAGAATCCAAGACGATCGAACGAAAACATTTGTATACGACTTCGACAGACGCCATTATTGTTTGTCTGTTACATTCAAAGATCGATTTGTCAAACCCAGAGATTTTGTCTCATATAAATTACTGGTGCAAATGTATTACAAAAGAAAACATAATTTGTATTAACCTGAATAATTAATAATCTACATATAATAAACAAGTACTGAGTGTAACCACTGTGTTGTAATTTCATTAGGATGGTGTATAATAACTTGTGTACATTTTAGAGAACAGTTAGTATTGACGGCAAGCGCTCACATAGCCAGCGCAACGAACTACTGGCCCGATTCAGACGGCCAAGTCACGGCGGGAACGAATTGAATTCTCCACACCGCCTGAGCTGCGCTTGTCATACATTCATAAATTTTTAATTGTTTTAAATAAACAATTTGGCACCACCCGGGATTTTCACACCCCTAGTGAACAACAGGTAAGGACTTCGATACCTGGTTATTCGTACGTTCGCAACGGACATTATCAGCGTAAGTTATGTTCCTAAGCGACAACGGATTGGTAAGACACGTTACACCCATTACACTTAGACACGTTTACGAGATAGACGGACAAATGGTTTCGTAACAATATTTACAAAAATGAATACTTTCAGTGTACTACTAACCTGATGTTCACATTCTGAGATTCCGGGTTTTGATGTTCCAAGTTTGTTTCGAACATACATTACAACTGATTCTCGTAATGTTTCTGTAATTTTTCTGTATCCTCCTGTCTGATGTAAATGCATCAAGAAATTCTTTTCGACATTTTCTGATGCAGGAGCTTCACAACTATGAAATAACTAGAAAGAATGTTGAAGCTCGTTAAAATATTGTAGGTTAATTGTTTACAGAGATTGTTTACAAAAAAAAAATGAAAGGGTAACTGTTAATCATAACTTTTACCCTTCATTCATGTTAACAGGACATGTTCATATTTTGTATCTTTTGTATGAAGCAAGCTACTGGCGATTTCATAGTTTGATAGACTATATAGAAAATATACATCTCAGTTCCATTCTGATTAGCCATATCTCGGTTTTGACAGAGGTCTTTTACGATTCATTTCTTCCAAACATGCTATTTATTTTATTTTGTTTTCTACAACTTTTCATTAATGAATTTGTTTCTTTAATAACCAGTTTTCTTTCACATTGATATTTACTCTCTGGTTTAAAGAAAAACTCAAGACTAATAAGCATGTGCTTTAAAGCTGGAATATTTAATACGTACATGTCACATTGTACAAATTTTATGAGACTTTCTTATCTTTGTATTGCCTATAGCACACTGTCATACAACAGCAAATCAAACACATGGATGTGTGTGTGAGTTTGTGTGTGCATGTATATATGTGTGTGTGTGTATGTGTATGTTCTTGTGAAACTTCATTTTCTTAATAGCTAATCAAAAACATCATTAAAATATTAGAAAAATGATTAAGTGACAAAAAGTCTGATATTCTATTACAAAGATTCAGTTTTTAATAAAATGAAATCTATATTATTATAATATTAATAGTGCATGTTCTGAGACCCTCCTGTGAAATATAACAACCCTTTTGATGTTCTAAGAATAGCATAATGTTCCAAGTACAGATGGACCTAACATGATGCAATTTCCTGAGCTTCCACTGTCTGAAGATAGAGTAGGAAAAGGTGAGAGATTTTGGGTCATATAGCATGTTTTAATATCTTAATCGCATAGTTATTCAATATAACAGTATTGGTCTTTAATAAGAGCCAAGTAATAAGAGGATTTAATAAAAAAAACAATAAGATTATATAGATGGTACTGCAATTCTAGCAAGAAGTGAAATATAACTTCAAGATATTGTAGACAAATTAGTCAAAGTGGGGAAGATTTAATTATAGGAAGAAAATATATACTGAGAAAAGACAAAATTTATATAGAACCAAATTGTCTATTATGATGGGAACATAAAGTTTAGACAGATAGAAATTTTTACCGTATTGTAGTGATGTAGCCAGGGGAGGGTCCAAGGGCTCCAGACTCCTACAAATTGTAAAATGTTGATAGTTATTACAACACTTAGGATTAAACAGTCAGTTTCATTCATAGAAAAATGGTATTCAGGATAATCACACATACATTGCGTGTTTTTTTAGTTTTTTTTTAATGTTATTTCATGATAGGGTGGGAGGGTGGCATTAAACAACCTTTGTTTTCAAGAAGTACGATATAGAAACATAAGGTAATTTTAATTAAAAACAATTTTTATTGTCAAAAATAATGATTTAACATGCGACATGCTTTATCAGACTTTTGTAATAGGAATTATGTTGTAGATTATTGGGACTGAATATGTCAAATTCGGATTTTAATATTCACTTTTTTTTAATCAAATCTGATAAGAAAATTATAAAATGACTGTAAATGTTTCTTTTATTATAGTTTTCCAGTTTGTTTCATTTCACAGTTCTAGAATATCCAAAACCTGACTTTAGGGTCCTCATGTCTATCTTTCTCCAGGGGAAAATCTTGACCCCCCACCGCAGCTTTCTGAAAGGACATCCTGGAATGGGTATTTTCGACTTTGATTCCATGCTACCAATCTAATCTGCACCCCCTGCCCAAAACAAAATTTTAGCTATGTTCCTGCCTTATTGCCTGAACCAGTTTTCGATCATTGTCAGCTTCATCAGAGGTTACTGGTAGGCATTCTCTGTCTGTACTATTTTTGGTGACAGCGCTGTCATTTGAAAGATTCTTATTGTGTATATTACATTAAGCAGCATTTCACAACACGCACACAATAATGATCTTTCAAATGGCAGTGCTGTCACCAAAAATGGACAGAACTCCTAGCAGCAGTATCTGATGAAGCTCCCAATGAGCAAAAACCAGTTCGGGCAATATGGTAAAAACTTTATAAATATTTTTATCTAAAATACCTGCGTTCCACTATTATATATATATATATATATATATATTGTAGCATGACAGATAATCCACACAAATACATTACTCAATGATCATTAATAAAGCTCTAAGATATGGAATATCCAGATGAGAATTAATTAAAATGCACTGTTTAATAATATATTCACAAGAAAGGTTGAATAAAGAAAATTTCTGCAAACAATATAATATAATACAAATTTAAAAACCCAGAAGACTAAAAATGATAATAACAAAATTACCCAGGTAAGATAGAAGCAGGCAATTAATATACCCCGTCAAAGAAACCAGACCAGAAGAAACGAAGGCATACACGGCGAAAAACTACAGAAGAAGGAAGAATAGTCAAAACTACCACTACAGAAGACAGAAGAAAGAAGACTAATTAAAACTACTACTACTGAAGAATGAAGACAGAAGAACGATCAAAGATACAGAAGACAGAAGAAAGAAGAATAATTAAAACTACTATTACTGAAGAAAGAAGAACAATCAAAGATACTGAAGACAGAAGAAAGAAGAATAATTAGAACTACTATTACTGAAGAACGAAGAAAGAAGAACAATTAAAGATACAGAAGACAGAATAAAGAAGAATAATTAAAACTACTATTACTGAAGAATGAAGAAAGAAGAACAATCAAAGATACAGAAGACAGAAGAAAGAAGAATAATTAAAACTACTATTACTGAAGAAAGAAGAACAATCAAAGATACAGAAGACAGAAGAAAGAAGAATAATTAAAACTACTATTACTGAAGAAAGAAGAACTAATTAAAACTACTATTACTAAAGAATGAAGAAAGAAGAACAATCAAAGATACAGAAGACAGAAGAAAGAAGAATAATTAAAACTACTATTACTGAAGAAGGAAGAACAATCAAAGCTAAAGAAGAAGGAAGAACAATTAAAACTCAAAGAAGAAAGAAGAACAAACTAAATCTAATGAAGAAAGAAGAACTAGTTAAAACTACTACTACTGAAGAATGAAGAAAGAAGAACAATCAAAGATACAGAAGACAGAAGAAAGAAGAAGAATTAAAACTACTATTACTGAAGAAAGAAGAACAATCAAAGATACAGAAGACAGAAGAAAGAAGAATAATTAAAACTACTATTACTGAAGAAAGAAGAACAATCAAAGATACAGAAGACAGAAGAAAGAAGAATAATTAAAACTACTATTACTGAAGAAAGAAGAACAAACTAAATCTACTGAAGAAAGAAGAAGGAAGACTAATTAAAACTACTACTACTGAAGAAGGAAGAAGGAAGAATAAAGAAGAACCAAACTCAAAGAAGAAAGAAGAATAATAAAAATAAGAACTACAGAAGAAGGAAGAAGGAAGGATAATCCAAAACTACAGAAGAAGGAAGAATAACCAAACTCAAGAAGAAAGAAGAATAATTAAGACGACCCATATAAAACAAAAACCCCATAGGGAAAGAACCCCCAAAAAACCCCAAAATCAATGAATGCCCAAAAAAGAAAGTATAACACAATAAAAAACCATATCACTGTAAAACTGACAAAAAACTAAAAGTGTTAGCTGTAGTAAATATTAGTGCATTCAAAAAGTTATTGTGTAATGTGCATAAACAAATCTTCACAGTTCCCCCATGGTTGAATATTTCATATTAAAAACTAGAAAAAGACTAGTAAATATAGTAATAATTTACCATGGAAAGGTGTAAGTGATCAAATTATAACTAATAAACTTTAAGAAAGGTGCATGAGTAGCAGTACAAAGTAACAAACTTTAAGTTTTGTGAACAGTGCCTACTTTGATAATGAAGTAGTAATTTTACTAATAAAAAGCTACTAAAACTGTATGAACATTCCATAGAATGGAATATAACTTATATAGCCAGGGTTATACTTTAAGAGGGGGCATAAATCTTATAAAATGGGGAATTACAGAACTAACTGTTTATGATGGAGTAGTAGAAGGTATTAACAATTATATATGGATCCAAATGTGGGGTTCTAATTAAATATAGCATTTAGATAAGTAAGGGTTAGTCATAAGAAATATTAGTATTATAATTGTTATTTTATTGTTCATGTTAATTTAGGAATGCATTATCTAAAATTAGATAACATTCCAATGTTGTAGAAATACTTTTTATTATGTTATTAGGTGATACCAAAACAATGTTATTAAGAACACCAGTTTTATATATCTGGGTGTTATATTTTAATTGTATAATCTATAATTACTGTTATGCCAGATCAGAGAACTAATTTTTAATCAAATATATCAGAGTCAGAAGTCAGAGAAGGAAATAAAATAATTACATTAGTAAAACATTCTGCAAATAGCCACAATTCAAATCTAGGCAATATAATAAAGTTAAAATGCAGAATAATTAATAAACCTAATCTTATAAACCAGTCAAACTGACAATATTTAGGCAAGATACACTCAACATATCAAATACTAGGTAAATAAGGCTTTCTAAAGATATGGTCATTCTATGAGTAAAATTATTTATTTGTATAATGAAATACCATTTGAAACTGAAATAGGTTCACTAACTTTATCAGAAGGGGAATCATATACAACTGAATTATATGAAAAAACCATCATTAATATACTAAATTGCAATAAAATAAGTGAGAATTGATAATTATACAAATTTCAGATTTCATAGAATAATAATTATATTAGTTAAAATGGCTATTATTTACATAGAAGACAGGGAAGTATAATTTTAGGCCTACCTCCCAAAAAATTATAAGAAATAATTTTCCGATAAAACTTTGTAATACTAACTTAATTACTATAAAAATAAGTAGAATAGAATAGTGAAAACGAATATGTATTTTATATTTCAAACAGTTAAGTAATAACGAATTTACTTTATAAGCATAGTGCACGAAATTAAAGTGTGTCGGAAGTTATGGCAATTTTAAACAATGTCTTTTTAATATTAAATTGGCTAAGACGTTTCGGATGACGAAGGAAATCCACGCAGTTCATTAATATACATTGAAGAGCACACTTTACGTGAATATTTTATAAAACCCAACCTTAATGGCGATTACGTATAACTAAAGTTCGGAATCAGTTTTTGTGTAAAAATTAAATTTTAAACTATTCTAATCATTGTGAAGTGGTGAAGTTGCCCTATGAACTACATAACACCTATAAACAGCATCACATATCACTATTTAAACGAAATAACACTGGAATCACACCAAATACCAAGTGAATATTCGAGGTTAAACGGACACACATAAACACCAATTGATCTACTTATTTAACAACATTTTTACACCCAGTGACTTTTCCATCTTACTCCAGTGACATTAAACTATACCCAAGAAGAGATTAAACGAGTACGAAGAGGATTTAATCGCAGAAGGAACATATTTATTCCACAAGTACTTTGTCAATGTTAGAAGGTGAAATCCACGCATGCGCCAGACGGCCACTTTGACTGATCTCATCAACACAACCAGTCGACTGTTTGCTGAACTGTGGTGAATAGAAATTATATATAAACTTTTATTATTACTAATTACCATTCTATTGTTTAATTTTAATACATTTTCAGCATTGTAAGTGTTATACTTTCTGACCCTGACCTTCTCTGGTTTTTTTATAAATAACCGTTAAAAGAACCTATATGTGTATAATACCAATATAAAGGTCATAGATCGACCGGACCTGAGTGAGTCGATACGGCATTATAACATTGTTTTCAATTAAGCAAATTCATTATTTTGTTGAATAAACGCTTGTTATCTAGTGAATTGAATTTGATTTCTTTAATAAAGGAATATAACCATTAATTAATAAAGAAAACTCGACAACCTTTAAAGGCAATATATGCGAATTACAACCTTTCAAGAGGAAGAAGAAGAGAGCTGTTCGCGCCTAATTCAAAGTGGATTGTCTTTTTAATAAATTTAACGAAGGGAAGATCATTACTAGAAGACACACCATACCATACTATTTATAATTACAATCAATAATCTCAATTTATTACTAAATTTTAAGAATATAAACACCTCGAAAACAATTATTTCAGAATTATAAAATTATATCACATTTCAAATTGCTACAACAACAACATACACCAAGAACATTTGATAACAGCATTATTTAGGAACATTACCAAATCGACGTCTCCCGGAGCGGAACGTCATTACTACACCTACGCACCATAAAAGTCAATCTGGGTAATATTATACCAGAACACCATTACAATTACAATTATATATTACCAAAGTGAAGACCAGCAGAGAGAGCCGAATGAAGACTAGAAGACATCATCTATATTACTACACACAATAGTGAGAGTACAATTCTCATACAACTACACATATTTTTATATTTGTATATTTTGTAATTTACATTTATATTACAAAATTGGCGAACCCAACTTGTGGGGCTTGATTACATCAGAATTTTAGAACACCATAGAACAGTAACACACCGTAATATTACAAAATTGGCTAGCCCAACCAGTGGGGCTTACAGGTGAGCACAATCTACATACATCAATCTTTTATTTATTTTATTATACCCACACAATTTACACATAAATATTACAAATTTGGCGTCCAACTAAAGGGCTGTAATTAGGGGTTGAAATTACTGTAATTACTTACCCAACTCCTAATTCAGCTTGGCAGCGGTTAGTCAGCCAGGGAATCAGGGAAGATGATGCGTCGTGCCACATCAAAGAAGAGAGCGGCGGAGGCCGAGAAAGAACTCGATATGGAGGATAAGGAGGCGACCCCCGTGGAGGATGTGGAAAAGATACTAGAACGGGTAGAACATCAACAACCAGCACCACCAGAGAAACAACCCGAAATACCCACTCAAACAGGGGACGTCCATGTCCAAGACCAGGAGAAATCCAAAACAACAGAAGAAAGTAAAATGGACAAATTAATGGAAATGTTCATGCAAATAAGAGAAGACAACAGATCAATGAGTAAGAAGATGGAAGAAAACAGCAAAGATTTGAAAAAGGACATAGGAGAAACCAAGGAAGAATTAAGCAAGAAAATGGATTCTACTACAGAAGAAAATAATAAAAGGTTAGAAGAGTTGAAGAATGATAACCAATCTTTAAAGAAAGAATTGAAGAATGACAACCAAGAAACAAAAGAAGAATTGGGCCGTAAAATAGAAAGGACCAATAAGAGAATTGAGGAAACCAGTAAAAAGGTGGAAAAGAAAATGGAAGAAAATAAGAAGAATTTGGAAGAAAAAATGGAAGAAACCAATAAGAAAATCGAAAGTGATCATCAACAGTTAAGGAAAGAGTTAAGAGAGGACTACCAACGGTTAAGAGAAGAAATAAGGGAGGATAACCGACGATGGCATAAGGAAATGAAAGAAGACAGGGAAGAGGAAAGAAGGGATAGAAAAGAATACAGACAAATCTTGAAGCAAGGTTTGAGTGAAATAGATAAAAACGTCACATCCTTGGATGAAGAATTGGATAAGACACTGGACAACAGCAAACCAGAACGAAAGGAAATACCAAACAATAAAACAATGGAGCCAGTGATAGTGTTACCTGAAAAGAAAACGAACGGGAAGAAAGAAAATACTAAGGATATGGAAGTGAAACAAAAGCGAATGAAAAGAAGGCATCCAAAGAAATTAATGAAAACAAGGGAAGAAATGGAAATGATGAACCATGGTTTATTTGATAATGATAATATCCCTATTACCAACAATGAAGAAATCGTGAGTTCCAGAAATTATGGAAATAGATTGATGGTAATCTCAGAAATGGTTTACCAGCAGACAGTAGTTTACCACGGGGAAGTGATCAGAGGTAAATGGAATACAACAGGGATGGAGATATATGGTAGATTGTCAATGGTATCATTGATCATTGATGGACCAGAGACGTACTGGTATATAAAACACTATGATAGAGGGAGCCGAATAAGCTTAGCAGCCAACAAAGGAATAGCAGCTGGAAAAATGAAATACAAGACAAAGGCCAGAGATGTCACTAGTACCGGAACGATGATGAAGACTATGGTCATCCGAACAATGAGAGCAAATGAAGTGACAGACTACGGTTAAGTCTAATACCATACACCTCCACAAAAAGGGACTGATGTTATGATAACCGGCAATGGCAAAAAACTATGTCAAAGAAAAAGAAATTATGAGCAATTGTCCAACCTAATAAAAATCTTCAACCTGGGTATTTAAAAGAAAAATAATTATAAGAAGTACATTTGAAATAAAGAAAAGAAGAGAGCTAATACCATATTTAGGGTAATAATATGATATGTTAACCATATTTATGAAAAAATATTATGAGTAAGGAAAGGTATAGAAGAAGTAAGTAAAATTTCCAAATTCAAAAAAAAAAAGTAAAAATTCAAAAATGAAGTAATGACTACTTACTGCCTATTATTTAGAAAACCATTTATGAATCAAAGAGAAAATGAATTTTGAATTAAATCATCAAAATTCAAAAACCCAAGTAAAAACAATTTACTACCTTATTTTAAAAACAACTTTTAGAAATGAACAAGGAGAAAAAGAATTTGGATAACACATTACAAACAATTATATATGGGACCAATTCTGAAAAAACTTTCAAGAATAAAGAAATGGCAGTACAAACCACTGATACAATTTAAATGAATAAACTTATTGTGAAGTGAAATTAATGAGAATTTTATGTCAAATAAACAGAGATATTAAACATATGACATTAATAATAAAGAGTGCATTTGGATAAAAAGCAAGAGCAGAATAAAATTTTAAAAAAGAAAGAAAAAACCATATATAAATAAGTCCATAAGAAAAAGATGATCATATATAAATGTCAGTTATAAGAAAGACAATTAAAAGAGTAATTGAAAAAACATAATACTAGTGGAACGATTCACAAGAATTAATAAAGGAACAAAAATATAATACAAAATATATGCTACCAATGACCAGAAGGAGATTGTGATAACAGTCAAAAAATGACAGAGAATTAAAAACTTTACACTGAATAATAAGTGATGATTATATTATACCAGCTTCCAATCACAAGGAGAAATAAAATGCCAGCAGAGCTAACCATTGAGAAAAATAACTGAGATAGAGATTCACTAAGATAGATATATAAATAGATCTGTTCGTATACGAAGTGAAATATCCAAAGATATTTAATTTTTTTTTTAATAGTCATAAGGTGGACTATTCTTATATAATTTTATTAATGACTGTCTGAGATAAGTCCAGCAGTATTATTATGTATTGGTCAGAGATGATTTACCTCTGTAATCAATAAATGACGTAGTATGGCCAGCAGAGTGAGATGCCTACAGAGCCCCTCTGGACACTGCCCCAACTAACGTGTTAGGGAATTTTAGGGAATAAATATCCCAAAGATAAAGAAACGAGTTAAGAAGAAAATGGAAAAATAAAAAATAACGAACCTCAGATGACTATTACTATCAGTAAGAATCCAGTTAATAATGAAATATAGATAAGCTCAAAAATATAGGAGAAAAAATTTTTAGAAATGTGAAGGAAGTAAAAGAAATATAATTTATAATATAATGTCATAAGCAATTATTTCAGACAAACTAAGTATGATCTGAACTAATCACTTCTGGAAGAGAGCAATCTGTAGCATGACAGATAATCCACACAAATACATTACTCAATGATCATTAATAAAGCTCTAAGATATGGAATATCCAGATGAGAATTAATTAAAATGCACTGTTTAATAATATATTCACAAGAAAGGTTGAATAAAGAATATTTCTGCAAACAATATAATACAAATTTAAAAACCCAGAAGACTAAAAATGATAATAACAAAATTACCCAGGTAAGATAGAAGCAGGCAATTAATATACCCCGTCAAAGAAACCAGACCAGAAGAAACGAAGGCATACACGGCGAAAAACTACAGAAGAAGGAAGAATAGTCAAAACTACCACTACAGAAGACAGAAGAAAGAAGACTAATTAAAACTACTACTACTGAAGAATGAAGACAGAAGAACGATCAAAGATACAGAAGACAGAAGAAAGAAGAATAATTAAAACTACTATTACTGAAGAAAGAAGAACAATCAAAGATACTGAAGACAGAAGAAAGAAGAATAATTAGAACTACTATTACTGAAGAACGAAGAAAGAAGAACAATTAAAGATACAGAAGACAGAAGAAAGAAGAATAATTAAAACTACTATTACTGAAGAATGAAGAAAGAAGAACAATCAAAGATACAGAAGACAGAAGAAAGAAGAATAATTAAAACTACTATTACTGAAGAAAGAAGAACAATCAAAGATACAGAAGACAGAAGACAGAAGAATAATTAAAACTACTATTACTGAAGAAGGAAGAACTAATTAAAACTACTATTACTGAAGAATGAAGAAAGAAGAACAATCAAAGATACAGAAGACAGAAGAAAGAAGAATAATTAAAACTACTATTACTGAAGAAGGAAGAACAATCAAAGCTAAAGAAGAAGGAAGAACAATTAAAACTCAAAGAAGAAAGAAGAACAAACTAAATCTAATGAAGAAAGAAGAACTAGTTAAAACTACTACTACTGAAGAATGAAGAAAGAAGAACAATCAAAGATACAGAAGACAGAAGAAAGAAGAATAATTAAAACTACTATTACTGAAGAAAGAAGAACAATCAAAGATACAGAAGACAGAAGAAAGAAGAATAATTAAAACTACTATTACTGAAGAAAGAAGAACAATCAAAGATACAGAAGACAGAAGAAAGAAGAATAATTAAAACTACTATTACTGAAGAAAGAAGAACAAACTAAATCTACTGAAGAAAGAAGAAGGAAGACTAATTAAAACTACTACTACTGAAGAAGGAAGAAGGAAGAATAAAGAAGAACCAAACTCAAAGAAGAAAGAAGAATAATAAAAATAAGAACTACAGAAGAAGGAAGAAGGAAGGATAATCCAAAACTACAGAAGAAGGAAGAATAACCAAACTCAAGAAGAAAGAAGAATAATTAAGACGACCCATATAAAACAAAAACCCCATAGGGAAAGAACCCCCAAAAAACCCCAAAATCAATGAATGCCCAAAAAAGAAAGTATAACACAATAAAAAACCATATCACTGTAAAACTGACAAAAAACTAAAAGTGTTAGCTGTAGTAAATATTAGTGCATTCAAAAAGTTATTGTGTAATGTGCATAAACAAATCTTCACAGTTCCCCCATGGTTGAATATTTCATATTAAAAACTAGAAAAAGACTAGTAAATATAGTAATAATTTACCATGGAAAGGTGTAAGTGATCAAATTATAACTAATAAACTTTAAGAAAGGTGCATGAGTAGCAGTACAAAGTAACAAACTTTAAGTTTTGTGAACAGTGCCTACTTTGATAATGAAGTAGTAATTTTACTAATAAAAAGCTACTAAAACTGTATGAACATTCCATAGAATGGAATATAACTTATATAGCCAGGGTTATACTTTAAGAGGGGGCATAAATCTTATAAAATGGGGAATTACAGAACTAACTGTTTATGATGGAGTAGTAGAAGGTATTAACAATTATATATGGATCCAAATGTGGGGTTCTAATTAAATATAGCATTTAGATAAGTAAGGGTTAGTCATAAGAAATATTAGTATTATAATTGTTATTTTATTGTTCATGTTAATTTAGGAATGCATTATCTAAAATTAGATAACATTCCAATGTTGTAGAAATACTTTTTATTATGTTATTAGGTGATATACCAAAACAATGTTATTAAGAACACCAGTTTTATATATCTGGGTGTTATATTTTAATTGTATAATCTATAATTACTGTTATGCCAGATCAGAGAACTAATTTTTAATCAAATATATCAGAGTCAGAAGTCAGAGAAGGAAATAAAATAATTACATTAGTAAAACATTCTGCAAATAGCCACAATTCAAATCTAGGCAATATAATAAAGTTAAAATGCAGAATAATTAATAAACCTAATCTTATAAACCAGTCAAACTGACAATATTTAGGCAAGATACACTCAACATATCAAATACTAGGTAAATAAGGCTTTCTAAAGATATGGTCATTCTATGAGTAAAATTATTTATTTGTATAATGAAATACCATTTGAAACTGAAATAGGTTCACTAACTTTATCAGAAGGGGAATCATATACAACTGAATTATATGAAAAAACCATCATTAATATACTAAATTGCAATAAAATAAGTGAGAATTGATAATTATACAAATTTCAGATTTCATAGAATAATAATTATATTAGTTAAAATGGCTATTATTTACATAGAAGACAGGGAAGTATAATTTTAGGCCTACCTCCCAAAAAAGTATAAGAAATAATTTTCCGATAAAACTTTGTAATACTAACTTAATTACTATCAAAATAAGTAGAATAGAATAGTGAAAACGAATATGTATTTTATATTTCAAACAGTTAAGTAATAACGAATTTACTTTATAAGCATAGTGCACGAAATTAAAGTGTGTCGGAAGTTATGGCAATTTTAAACAATGTCTTTTTAATATTAAATTGGCTAAGACGTTTCGGATGACGAAGGAAATCCACGCAGTTCATTAATATACATTGAAGAGCACACTTTACGTGAATATTTTATAAAACCCAACCTTAATGGCGATTACGTATAACTAAAGTTCGGAATCAGTTTTTGTGTAAAAATTAAATTTTAAACTATTCTAATCATTGTGAAGTGGTGAAGTTGCCCTATGAACTACATAACACCTATAAACAGCATCACATATCACTATTTAAACGAAATAACACTGGAATCACACCAAATACCAAGTGAATATTCGAGGTTAAACGGACACACATAAACACCAATTGATCTACTTATTTAACAACATTTTTACACCCAGTGACTTTTCCATCTTACTCCAGTGACATTAAACTATACCCAAGAAGAGATTAAACGAGTACGAAGAGGATTTAATCGCAGAAGGAACATATTTATTCCACAAGTACTTTGTCAATGTTAGAAGGTGAAATCCACGCATGCGCCAGACGGCCACTTTGACTGATCTCATCAACACAACCAGTCGACTGTTT
Organism: Magicicada septendecula; assembly: GCA_034769895.1. Lineage (NCBI taxonomy): Eukaryota > Metazoa > Arthropoda > Insecta > Hemiptera > Cicadidae > Magicicada > Magicicada septendecula. The sequence continues at coordinate 508,379,467 of CM068369.1, read as the reverse complement.
GCTGAACTGTGGTGAATAGAAATTATATATAAACTTTTATTATTACTAATTACCATTCTATTGTTTAATTTTAATACATTTTCAGCATTGTAAGTGTTATACTTTCTGACCCTGACCTTCTCTGGTTTTTTTATAAATAACCGTTAAAAGAACCTATATGTGTATAATACCAATATAAAGGTCATAGATCGACCGGACCTGAGTGAGTCGATACGGCATTATAACATTGTTTTCAATTAAGCAAATTCATTATTTTGTTGAATAAACGCTTGTTATCTAGTGAATTGAATTTGATTTCTTTAATAAAGGAATATAACCATTAATTAATAAAGAAAACTCGACAACCTTTAAAGGCAATATATGCGAATTACAACCTTTCAAGAGGAAGAAGAAGAGAGCTGTTCACGCCTAATTCAAAGTGGATTGTCTTTTTAATAAATTTAACGAAGGGAAGATCATTACTAGAAGACACACCATACCATACTATTTATAATTACAATCAATAATCTCAATTTATTACTAAATTTTAAGAATATAAACACCTCGAAAACAATTATTTCAGAATTATAAAATTATATCACATTTCAAATTGCTACAACAACAACATACACCAAGAACATTTGATAACAGCATTATTTAGGAACATTACCAAATCGACGTCTCCCGGAGCGGAACGTCATTACTACACCTACGCACCATAAAAGTCAATCTGGGTAATATTATACCAGAACACCATTACAATTACAATTATATATTACCAAAGTGAAGACCAGCAGAGAGAGCCGAATGAAGACTAGAAGACATCATCTATATTACTACACACAATAGTGAGAGTACAATTCTCATACAACTACACATATTTTTATATTTGTATATTTTGTAATTTACATTTATATTACAAAATTGGCGAACCCAACTTGTGGGGCTTGATTACATCAGAATTTTAGAACACCATAGAACAGTAACACACCGTAATATTACAAAATTGGCTAGCCCAACCAGTGGGGCTTACAGGTGAGCACAATCTACATACATCAATCTTTTATTTATTTTATTATACCCACACAATTTACACATAAATATTACAATATATATATATATTGTTGTTGTAACAGTTGGACATGTATTGGACAACAAAACCCAAGAAATTAAATTTATATAATTGGGAAACATAATACAAACTAACAGAAAAAAAGCTAAGATAGCAAAGGCAAAAATCGGTATGGGGAACCATACATGACTTCTATGTTGTAATATTTATGTTTAACATAATTTACTTGAATTCGGTTTGGTAATTTCTAAAAAAATATCGCCCACCCTCAAACTAATTTCACTATTTATAGATAGTTTTGTTATTATGGGGTAGTCGTTTAATATAATGTTATTTTCAGTCACTTTATCCATAAAAATTAGGTAGGCTTACTTTATTCTTATAAAGAAACCGAACTATGCAGATAATCATCCCTCCTCCGAAGTGCTCCAAAGTCACTCATGGACCCTGAGCATCTTGCATTTCGTCTCATTCCCTAAAGACGAAAAGTCTGTCTATAAACCGTTCCTCTGTAAACACATGCAGTTACACTGCCCAGCGATCCACAGGAAGCAAAACGCTATCCACGCTGGACACTTTTTCGGCTTGCACGCGTTGTCTTGGTGTGGGTTTCGGCACTTTCCATTTAAAAAGCGTGCAGATGTAAGAAAATAAACATGAGTGAGGCCAGAAATAACGCCTTCTTTTCAGGATACTTTATTTATCAAAATTAAGCACTTTACTCTTGTTAAAACGTAAAATGTTGCAGGTAAACTACCCCTTTCCCTTAATCAATCTTCACCAGAATCAATAGGCCTTGAGTCCTCTACAATTCAGAGCTGTATGCAAAACATTATTTGATTCTGTTTGAATTTGCGGCTGTTATCATTTGCCATAGAAAAAATTCTACACACAGACAGACAGACACACAGTCACTTTTCAAAAAATGACTTTTTTTCATGTTTTGATGGTAGTACAATCAGAATCTGCCATTATCTCGAACACAATTTTTTTGCCATGACCATACTTCCATTTCCTTATGGAACATGGAAGTAAAAATAGTTTTTAGTGAGAAGAAAAAATTGTATCATGGCAGACTGAATATTATTGACAATCTATTATTGGATCAACAGAAACATGAAGCATTGTGGATATAGGGAGGAAGTTTAAATTATCTTTCACTTTATATTAACTTTATCTTTATGTATTATGTTAAGTCTATTATGTTATTTGGGAAATCTTGAGAAGTGGACATGGAGGAGAATTCAGAAACAAAATGCAAGCATATGATAAGAAACAAAACAGTGTTGGGAAAGACATGGTAAGAGAAAAGTGTGGAGAAATATGATATAAGAGGAAAAGAGAAGAAGATGAAGGATAATAGTGGTTGATGAGTTTACAAGCACTTATTGTTAGAAGCTTGTATTGATAACAATCATAAGCTTTTAGGAGTAGATGGATGGGATAGGATGAAGTAAAGGTGCATGATCAATCTTAAGTCTTGGACCTCACACATAACAGAAGTCTTGAACAGGGGGGTTAAAATGTATGCACTCGGACAAACAACCCATAGTGTCGGACTCCCATTACTGGACTACCAACTGAATCACCTCCTGTTCTACTAGGACAATATCTGGGGAAAGTTTAACACATTAATTCAGGCTAGGACTTGTTTATACCCACAGGGCTAACTTCGAGGTTTGAGCTACTCCTCCACAAACAAGTTCGCACTTTTTCTTCTGAAGGATACCTGAGACCAAGTCCCCACTGCTCCTCACCCTGAACCATAGTCTCTACAGTGGTGTCGAGAGTGACATGACCCAACTCCATCTCTAGCTGTCTTCTATTGCTGGGCCCAGCAGTCACATTCATAGAAAGCATGTGCTTAGCATTGTTGTCTAGTACCAGGCAGTACAGGCAGTACAGGCAGTTGGCTGCTGCTGCCTTTCCTATTCTATACAGGTAGGGTTGAAAATACATATTGTTATGAGATCACAGAACAATCTACTGTGTCATATAGTAGTCGACCTTTCAGTCCATAATCAGACATCTGTAATCAAGCTTGCAGTCCACCTTTCTCTTGGCTTATGCTCCCAAGAAGTTTGGCAGTCAGAAAGTACACAGATCCTTTCCTCTTCACTGGCTGCTTCCTTCCCAACCTCTGATAGACTTCCAGGTGCTCCCTAGCTAGGAAAAAATGGGGATCATCCTGACGATTACCATCACAGCTGGCTCAGAAACAGTACAATACTGTTTGTAGAGTTAAGGAGATAACAACACCAACACCACCACCAACAACAACAATAATAGTAATAATATATTGAACTTAACTCACAACCAGTAAAATTAGGAATATTAATAATGTATAATATTTATTAATATTAATAAGCATAAATATTAATAACATAGTCTTTTAATCTAATGGCATTTTTTACACTAATTTGAAGCTATTAAGTAAAAGTATTGATTACTGACAGCATATTGTTCATATATAACTTTAACAGTACTCTCAATGCACAATTCATAATTGTCTTCAGCCATCTGAGCATCAACAACTAGTGGATCCGGCTCAGGTCTTGGAGGTATCAATTCTGAAATACTAAAAAATGTTTGCTACATTAAAGTTGTACCATATGTACATTTCCTACATGTGTTTAAATACTTAACAACTATTTTTTGAAACAGGTGTTAATTACCTTTTCACTTAATTTTTTCCATACCTTCTAATTTTTTAAGAGACATGGGAATCAAACTTTAAAAATTTGTTTGTAATGGCAAAATTTAAAAAGTATGTTATGAAGTGTCTAATCACTTTGAACGTGTGCTTTAATTTAATCTTTTCATCTATATTTATGGTATCTGTTCAGAAATATTGGGCTCTTCATAAAGCGTCAACAATGTATTGAATAATTTTTACAACACGTGTCTAATCTGTTTTAGACACATTCTGAAGAGCCCTTAAAATCGGTCACAATGTAAAATATGTAGCAACACACTACAGTTTTAATTTCATAAAATTTGATACCTATATTATTTACCCTTAACTTTATTTAAATAGTTACTGTTCAGTAACTTTTTCATTTCATATGTTTTTATTACTGTGACTGCATTACTTTTAAGTATAAAACCAATAACAAACAAATAACCAAATTATGGAATTAAATACTGCATGAGTGTGCATGAGATAATTTGCTCTAATGAAAAGTGGGAAAAATTCAAAATAATAAAATAAAAATATCGGTATGGAGAACCATACATGACTTCCATATTCTAAGATTTATAATCTGAAATATGCTTGCCTGCCAAGCACGATATATTTTCTAATAAATATACATAATTTACATTAAAATGAAAAAATTATAATTTTATTGCCTGGCAACAAAATTATTTTATTTTCAACAATTACCATTGTTTGAAAAAGTTTAAATGAATTTTCAAGTACTTTACTCTTGTTAAAACGTAAAAGGTTGCTGGTAAACTACCCCTTCCCCTTAACCGATCTTCACCAAAATCTAATGGCCTTAAGTCCTCTACAATTCACTGACGTATGCAAAAAATTATTTGATTCTGTTTGAATTTGCGGCAGTTATCGTTTGCCATAGAAAATACGCTCGATAAAAAAATGTTGCAGGTAAACTACCCCTTCCCCTTAACCGATCTTCACCAAAAACAATAGGTCTTGAGAACGCTACACTTTAGGGCTGTATGCAAATAATCTTTTGATTCTGTTTGAATTTGCGGCTGTTATCGTTTGCCATAGGAAATACCCTTGTTAAAACATAAAACATTACAGGTAAACTACCCCTTTCCCGTAACCGATCTTCACCAAAAACAATAGGTCTTGAGAACTCTACAATTCAGGGCTGTATGCGAAACATTATTTGATTCTGTTTGAATTTGCGGCTGTTATCGTTTGCCAAAAAAAAATTTCCCTTGATAAAAAAAAACTGTTGCAGGTAAACTACCCCTTTCCCTCAACCGATCTTCGCCAAAAACAATAGGTCGTGAGTACTCTACAAATCAGAGCTGTATGCAAAAAATTATTTGATTCTGTTTGAATTTGCGGTAGTTATCGTTTGCCATAGAAAAATATCGGTATGGAGAACCATACAAGACTTCCATATTCTAAGATTTATTTTTAAAATCATTTTCGAAATGGAATATTACCATAGAAACTACTTCTTTCTACTTACTGCTTCAGCCTTAACCACAGTACTGTGGTCACTAACATATACCACCTCACGTTATCGCACTCGATTTTCACTGATGATGAAAGTCTATGGCATTGCCGAAACGTCTGGTTTTGTAGAAAACATTGGACTACGGCCAAATATTCCGGGAAGGAATTTTAACAAAAACTACTTCTTTGTTGCCGATAACGTTGTACACATATATATAAAAAATATGCATAAAATTAATGGCTTGTATAAGTTAATGATTGATCTCCATTAAGTAGTGCTCAAGTTTCCAAAGTTTTAATATTATGATGTCCGTAATTAAAACATCAGAGCAGGTTTAGTGTGTATGAGGGTTCACCGTGGACAAAAATTTTCAACATTTCCTATTGAGCGTTGCTTAGAATAAATCTGCGAATCTACAGTGTACGTTTCACAGAACAAACACGCGGAAAAGAAGGAGCGCTCCGAAGTCACTCATGGACCCTCAGCATCTTGCAGAGGGTTCATTCCCTAAAGACGAAAAGTCTGTCTATGAATCGTTCCTCTGTAAACACGTGCAGTTACACTGCCCAGCGATCCACAGGAAGCAAATCGCTATCCACGCTGGACACTTTTTCGGTTTGCATGCGTTATGTTGGTATGGGTTTGACACTTTCCATTTAAAAACCGTGCAAATGTAAGAAAATAAACATGAATGAGGTCAGAAATAACGCGAATTGTGTGTGTGTGTGTGTGTGTCTTCCCTGCCTTTTTATTGCGGTAGTGATAATAATAAAATGGAAACGTAAACAGTACATAACTGAGATATGCTTGCCTGCCACGCACGATATATTTTCTCTTATACATGACTAGCAGAATACCCGTGCTTCGCTACGGAGTTTCACGTTGTACGTAATGAAAATGTTAGTTTAATTAATAATAAAGTTTAATTAAAGTAGGCTTCTTAAAAATAAATAGCTGTTGCCCACAACTTCGTTCGCGTGGTCTTCAATTTAATGCGATAATATATTTAGAACAGAATCTATTCTATTGGGTTGCCATAGTAACCAGATCTAATAGTTTTTCAAGACCGCAAAGGACCCCCCAGAGGATCGTATCGAAAAAAACACCTGTCCTATGTTGGTTCTCCCGTTGCGTAAAATATTTGTGCCAAGTTTGGTTGAAATCGGTCCAATGGTTTAGGTAAAGACGTGGAAGACCCCAAAGGACCCCCCAAAGGATCGTATCGAAAAAAACACTTGTCCTATGTTGGTTCTCCCTTTGCGTAAAATATTTGTGCCAAGTTTGGTTGAAATCGGTCCAGTGGTTTAGGAGGCGATGTGGAAGACCCCAAAGAACCCCCAAAAGGACCCCATCGAAAAAACACCTATCCTATGTTGGTTCTCCTTTTGCGTAAAATATTTGTGCCAAGTTTGGATGAAATCGATACAGTGGTTTAGGAGGAGATGTGGAAGAAACCTTCGCGGACATGCGCACAACAACTCACCGAAGTTTCATCGCAATCGGATGAATGGTATAGGAACGCATAAGGGACAAACAAAGAAACATTCATTTTATATATAAGATGTAAACTATACCACTTACTTGACATAAACCGTGATAGCTAAGCTAATGTACAACATATATGTATTAATTATACACATAAATGTTCCTCGATAGACACTCTATCTATTGGCGAAAACTTGAATAAAATCCGTTCAGTACTTCCTGAGATTAGCGATTTCAAACACAGAGAGAAAACGGACCGACGTTACCTTATACTATGTACAGATTTACATTAAAATGAAAAAATTATAATTTTATTGCCTGGCAACAAAATTATTTTATTTTTAACAATTACCATTGTTTCAAAAAGTTTAAATGAATTTTCAAGTACTTTACTCTTGTTAAAACGTAAAAGGTTGCAGGTAAACTACCCCTTCCCCTTAACCGATCTTCACCAAAATCGAAAGTCCTTGAGACCTCTACAATTCAGGGACGTATGCAAAAAATTATTTGATTCTGTTTGAATTTGCGGCTGTTATCGTTTGCCATATAAAATACGCTTGATAAAAAAACGTTGCCGGTAAACTACCCCTTTCCCCTTAACCGATCTTCACCAAAAACAATAGGTCTTAAGTACTCTACAAATCACGGCCGTATGCAAAAAATTATTTGATTCTGTTTGAATTTGCGGCTGTTATCGTTTGCCATAGAAAATACCCTTGTTAAAAAAAGTTGCAGGTAAACTACCCCTTTCCCTTAACCGATCTTCACCAAAAACAATAGGTCTTGAGAACTCTACAATTTAGGGCTGTATGCAAATAATCTTTTGATTCTGTTTGAATTTGCGGCTGTTATCGTTTGCCATAGGAAATACCCTTGTTAAAACATAAAACGTTACAGGTAAACTACCCCTTTCCCTTAACCGATCTTCACCAAAAACAAAAGGTCGTGAGAACTCTACAATTCAGGGCTGTATACGAAACATTATTTGATTCTGTTTGAATTTGCGGCTGTTATCGTTTGCCAAAAAAAAAAAATTTCCCTTGATAAAAAAAACCGATGCAGGTAAACTACCCCTTTCCCTCAACCGATCTTCACCAAAAACAATAGGTCGCGAGTACTCTACAAATCAGGGCTGTATGCAAAAAATTATTTGATTCTGTTTGAATTTGCGACAGTTATCGTTTGCCATAGAAAAAAAATCTACAGACAGACAGACACACAGACAGACAGACAGACAGACACACACACAGACACTTTTCGGAAAACGACTTTTTTTCATGTTTTGAGTGTAGTAGAATCAGAATCTGCAATAATCTCGAACACGATTTTTTTTGCCATCACCATACTTCCATTCCTTAAGGAATATGGAAGTAAAAAATCTACAGACACAGACACACACACACACACAGACAGACACACACACAGACACTTTTCGGAAAACGACTTTTTTTCATGTTTTGAGTGTAGTAGAATCAGAATCTGCAATAATCTCGAACACGATTTTTTTTGCCATCACCATACTTCCATTCCTTAAGGAATATGGAAGTAAAATTGATTTTAGACATGTAATTGTTTCAGTTTAAAGCATCTATATATTAATACGTGAAGAGAACACTTTGTACCTCTTTTTAAGCATATTGCGCGTATGGAGGAGTGTGAGATTTGGCATAGTTAAAGTTTATATGGAGAAGGAGTGCAGAAAGCTAAAATTTATATATAATATGTGTTACAAATATATTAAATAAAATAAAATAAAACATTCATTTGCACTTGAAAATTCATTTAAACATTTTCAAACAATGGTAATTGTTAAAAATAAAATAATTTTGTTGCCAGGCAACAATAGTCTGTGGAGTGTATGTCAAGGCAAAAAAGTGTTTATTTTATATTTTGTATATTAGATATCTGTGTTTTATATATTAATGTGCAGTTGAAAGTGAAATACAGCTTGCTTAATATACACCTGTTGCAAAAAGAAAATTTTGTAGCAGCATTTGAATTGACTTACTCTCGCCTAATTATTATTGGTGGTTTCAAAATGGTGAGTACATTTTATTATTTTTAAATTAAACCCTGTCTAATCTTAGTTTCAGTAATTTCATTACATGTTTTTTTTTTACATTCAGATGTTCGCACCTACTTCCATTATGCCTCGACATAGAACATTGACGGGTCGGAATGAGAGACAAAGAAGAAGGAATATATATTCGCGTGAAAGTCAAAATGATAATAGACCAAATGCAAATTTAAATAGTGTAAATAGTATAGAAAATGATGAAATTATTTTGAGGGATACATTTAAATGCACACTGAATGTCATTCCAAGAAATTTTAATACTTTTGATTGTGGATTAATGCATTTACAATGCAGGTTTTGCAATGCAAAACATTTCGAATCTGAGGTCACTTTAGGTGAAAGGACTGCATTCACTTCATGTTGTCATAAGGGTAAAGCAATATTACCGGCCTTAAGTCAAAATGAATACTTTAAATCATTGTATGATGGACTTACTTCAAATGAACCTTCAATAAAAAGAAAGTCAAAAAATTATTTTGAAAACATTCGTAAATACAATTCATCATTTGCTATGGTTAGCTCAGAAGCTAAAATTTCGGATACAGTTACGCGTGGAGTGTATCATTTTAAAATACATGATGTTTTTTATCACAGATCAGGTCCAATGACTGCTGGATATGGTCACTCACCATGTTATGCGCAATTATATTTTTATGATGTTGACACTGCTGTCAATTATAGATTACGTGAACACTATAATCAAACATGCAATAACAATATAATGCGCGAAATCTCTCTTGAATTGGAACGCATTAATCCTTTCGTTCGGTCATTCATTGCAATGAAAGATCATTGTCAGAGAGTTGAAAATCAAAATAAAGAAATTTGTATGCTCATTAAAGTAAATCGTGATTTAGATCTATGCCGTTATAATGATGCAGTTCAAACTGATGTAGCAGTAATATTTAGTACAGTTGATGGTGAGCCACCCTTTGAACGAAATATGGTTTCGTTTTCAAAAGTTAATGGTACCATTAAAAATATCTCTGTTTTAGATTCATCATTGGACCCTTTAGCGTATCCATTACTTTTTCCAAATGGTGATACTGGGTGGCATATCAATATTTCTCATAATGTACCAACTACATCTAATTCAAGAGCGCCCAGAAATAAATTAACCATGCTTCAGTATGCAGCCTATCGACTTGCAATTAGAGAAGATTTTAGCACGTTGCACCATTCACAAAAATTATTTCTGCAGTGGATAGTTGATATGTATGTGAGAATAGAGGGCACAAGGTTACATTTCATTTGACAAAATCAAACAAGTCTTAGGTCTGAAGTTTACCAGAGTAATTTTACCATCTTCATTCAATGGATCTCCAAGAAATATGTATCAGAATTATTTAGATGCAATGTCAATTGTACAACATTTCGGAAAGCCTTCTTTGTTTATTACAATGACTTGCAATCCAAGTTGGCCTGAAATAGTTAGCAATATTGGTGTAGGTGAGTCAGCTAATTTTCGACCTGATATTGTTGTGCGTGTGTTCAAGTCCAAACTGAAAGCATTAATTGAGGGCCTTACACTAAAAAAAATCTTCGGTAAAGTTGAAGCACTCATTTATACAATTGAGTTTCAAAAGAGAGGATTGCCTCATGCTCACATTTTACTCTCTTTAAATGAGCAAGATAAAATTGTTAACGCTACCGATATTGATAAAGTTGTATCTGCGGAGATTCCTAACATTCAAACACATCCTACGTTACATGAATATGTTGTAAAACACATGATGCATGGTCCATGCGGTGTACTTAATCCAAATTCTGTATGTATGAGAGATGGAAAATGCACAAAAGATTATCCAAAACGATTTAATGAATTTACATGTGAATCATTAAATGGATATCCATTATATAGAAGGCGTGATAATAGTATTAATGCTGAAGTTCGCGGTAGTTGCCTCGACAATCGTTATGTTGTACCATACAATCCGTATTTACTTGCCAAATTTAATTGCCATATAAATGTTGAAGTATGCACTACAGTTAAAAGTGTTAAATACATTTATAAATACGTGTATAAAGGCTATGACAGTGCATCTGTTGAATTAGGTTCAGAGAGAAATGAACCAGGTCAAGAAATACAAATTGATGAAGTTAAAAATTTTTTAAATGGCTGTTATGTCGGATCAAGTGAAGCTGTATGGCGCATCTATGAATTACCAATGCATTTTCAATCACATATCATCGTTAGACTTGACATTCATTTACCACGTAGACAGAATGTTTACTTTCGAGAAGGGCAAGAACGTCAAGCAATTGAAAATGCAAGACAAACAAAATTATTAGCATTTTTTGAATTGAATCGATCAGATCCATCAGCGCATGAATATAAGTATATTGAAATTCCTTTGCATTATGTGTGGGAAGATTCCCGAAAAAAATGGAAGAAGAGAAGGCGTGGAGGTGATAAAATCATTACACGCATATACGTAGTATCACCAAAAGACATCGAACTTTTCCATTTACGATTGCTTTTATTACATGTCTGTGGTCCAAAATCATTTGAGGATGTTAGAACATACAATGGAATTATACACACTTCTTTTGTTGAAGCGTGCCATGCTCGCGGCATTGCTTCAAATGATAATGAATGGTACGAATGTTTAAATGAAGCAAAAGAATTACATTCACCAAAACAAATGCGAAATTAATTTGGTTACATTTGTGCATTAAATGTGCCAGCCAATGCATTGGCGTTATGGAATGAATTTAAAGTATATCTTAGTGAAGATTTTTTGAGAGATTACAACGAAGAAGTATCCTTTAATACAGCTCTATTAAAAATTGAAGATATTTTGAATGTTCATAATTTGTCATGTCAAGAACTTGGTTTACCAGTTCCCACGTATTTGCAGAGAACAGACGAAGCAAATGCTATTGATCCAATAGAACAAGAGTTTCTGTTTTCTGAGCATTATGAAACTGCAAATATTGAACAGCATAATCTAATTGATCGTGTGATTCGTGAAGTTTTGCATCATGATACTGGATCTAATGTTTTTTGTTTAACCGCTCATGCAGGTTGTGGAAAAACATTCACACAAACAGCAATCATTCACAAATTAAATTCGCTTAATCTTAGTTGCATTGCAACAGCGTTCAGTGGCATAGCTTCAACTCTATTACTTGGAGGTAGAACTTTACACAATGTGTTTAAATTGCCTATACCCATTTTGGAAAATTCTGTAGCGAATATTACCGCAAATAGTAGCTATGGACATTACATAAATTCATCATCATTGATAATTATTGATGAAATTTCTATGTGCCCACTGCAAGTGTTGAAAATCATAGATAGATTATTGCAGGATCTATGCGATGAAAATGATAAACATAAACCATTTGGAGGGAAAACGATACTTCTGTGCGGTGATTTTCGGCAAATCTTACCAGTTGTCCCACATGGATCACGTGCACCTTTAATTGAAAATTGTGTCACGAGTTGGCATAAATTTGTTTATTTTCATAAAGTAACGTTTACTCAAAATATGAGAGCCTTACCAAGTGAAATAGAATTTGTCAAATTCTTGAAAAAAATTGGTAATGATGAAGCCCCACAAATCCCTCAGTTTGGTGAAAATATTATTGAAATACCTCAGCAATTAATAGGAGATGAAAATAATATTATTAATGAGGTGTATGGAAATATTTCCGAAAACATACTCTCAGATAACATATTGAAGTCAGTTATTTTAGCACCTAAAAATGATGATTGTACTTTTATTAATACTGATATACTTAATCGAATACCAGGTGAACAGAAAACATATCATAGCTACGATAAAATAATTTGTGATGATGACAATGAAATCAATAACTATCCAGTAGATTTTTTGAATTCTTTGACTATTAGTGGTTTGCCACCACATAAGTTAGTATTGAAAGTTAATTGCATCGTTTTACTGATCAGAAACTTAAATACAAAGGAAGCATTAGTCAATGGAACAAGAATGCGCATCAAGTGTATTCATCGTAATGCTATTGATTGCGAAGTTTTAACTGGAACCGCACGCAATAAGAGAATTTTGATTCCACGTATAAATTTAACATATTCCGGTACTGTTTTACCATTTAACTTTCAAAGAACTCAATTTCCAATTATACCTGCATTTGCGATGACAATAAATAAGTCTCAAGGACAAACATTCGAACAAATTGGAATTTTATTGAGGCAGCCAGTTTTTACACATGGTCAATTGTACGTCGCAGCAAGTAGAGTTCGATCATTCGATGGTTTGAGATTTTATATTTCCGAATATAATGGCCAAGGGCATTTAGCAAATGATGAAAGAGTTTTTACAAAAAACATCGTTTACACAGAAGTTCTGAATCATTAAATTCACTTTCAAACTATTTTAAGTTCAATGGACAACATTTAATTTTTTAACCGCCCGGTTTTTTTGATTTAATGAAAAATATATGAAAAAATACGAGGCACGTATTTTTTATTTCATTTTTGATTTTGTATTAATTTTTTTTTTAATTTTATATAATTCGAAAAAGATAGGCAAAATGTAGCCTTGGCAAAACCTGGTCAGTATGGCAATAAAAAAAACCCAAGGAAATGTCAAAAAACGTGTTATTGCTTTTTAAATATGGCTTAGCCAAGCTAAACCTCATTTTTCCTATCTTTCATATTTTTCAAATAACTCGAAAATTAATGCATAGAACAAAAAATTATATAAGCTTTGTAGCAGAAAATCTTCAAACTGTTTTCGAATTTTGTACCTTACCAAAATTGAAATGTAATCCACTGGAATTGAAAACAATGTATCTTATACTTCTATGAATGTCAAGTCTCATTTTTATTAGCGTTTATTTGATTCAATAATAACATGAAAAAATTAAAACTGACAATGAATTATATCAAAAAATAAATACGAATACAAGCTGTAATTGTGTTTTTTTTCAACTGTTACTAACATTAAAGTTTAAATTTCATAGGTATTGCAGGGAATTAAGGCAAACAACACACGCTAATGACGTATTTGTACACGCTCCCAGCTGACGTAATAGAACAAAATTCAAAAAAATTATATGCAATGATTATAGAGGTATACTCTTTGACAAAAGAACCTCAATAACGTTCAAACTTAAAAATTTAATGAATTACGGTCGAATTTCGACCACTAGTTTTTTTAAAGCCTTGTAATATGTTTTTGTTTCAATTAGCACTAATACAGTACTTTCTTGTGAAACATTTTCTGATTTTTAGAAATCCGTGTTGACAGTCTTTCCCTATACAGAGTTGTTCTCACCTTGTTAAATGAGTCAGGGGAGGTCTATATATTGTCAGGCTAACTTGTGCCGGTGTGCCGGCTATTGAGCATTTAGTTAAAATTTTTTTTCTATCGTAATATAACGCGAATGCAAGTGTGCTGGGCCGACCCTTGCACTGCGTGGTAGGTAGACGGCTGCGCGCGCAGCTCGTACTTGAGGTCGTCTTGCTTTGTCACGCGCGGCTGCAGTCTACGCTTCGCCTCGCTCAGAGAATTATCCGTCTCCCTCTCTCTGAACCTTATGACGCAGTTGCTGGTTCTTATGGCTGGCTAAAGAATAAAGGACTCCCGGTAAGAATTCTTACTTTGTCTTTATAAGTAATCATACATGTATGTATAATTAATAACAATAGGCAACCGTATAAAATACGTAGTTATGTGTGTGCGGCCCGACACGTTTTGTGTTAAGAGAAACTCATTCTTTACTGATTTACGTAATGCCCAGTATATAGCCCATGCTCTTTTTATTATTTTCTGTAATAGTGCGAGAAGTTTTTCAAGAGTCATTGTCATGGTAAAAGTGTACAACATTAAAAAATTATTGACTAAATGTAATGCGTAGTCAGGTCATGAACTGTGTCAGTGCATGCAGTGGACTGTCGCAGAGTTTGTTAATTAACTTCACAGTAGAGAATTAAGTGTGAAAGCTTCTATGTATGAAATTTAATTGAATGTAAAACATTCTTAATGCTGTGAGTGCCTTGCTGTTAAATTTTTTGGTCAAGTAACGATTACCACTTACCACGTAGCCGTTTAACCTGCAAATTTTTTTGTCGAAGCATGTTGACCGAGTGCTGATCACTTTATATTAAGCCACGTTTAAATAGGGCTGTTCATTATTCAAATTTACTTATTCCATGGCTGATTTTTAGACTCTTTAAGCTGGTTGTAAAAACTTTAATTAATGAATATTGTGCTTTATTGAGAGTTAGCTGGAGACCCGTTTTGAGGTTAATTACCTTAGCTCGGGTGTACATTTTTAATGAACAGTTCTCTAATTTATTTGAATGAATAGGGTTCTCGAATTGAGCCGGAGCCTGGTCTCGCTGTGAGCCGAACACCTGCTCCAGACATGGACCAATACAAGTACCTCTCATAAGAGGGAGATGGAGACTGCTTTTCTATGTTGCACTCGCCAGCATTTATAAGGTGATATTCATGCATTTATTTATTATTTTGGGGCCGGGCCGGCAGTGTGCCCGTTAACGGTAAATAGCTTTGAAGCCATGTGACCACGTGTACAGACTGTCTACCGGAAAGTTGAGCAGTGATCATGACTCTGAACACTATAATTGAATTCAAGAACACTTTTATAACTCATTTACATAACACTAAATGCAATGCCTGTAAGTGTGTGCTGCACTGGGGGAGCGCGCCAGAGATATTTTACTATTGTACCATTTTACAGTTGCATCTCCTTTTCATTTAACTCTTTAAAAAAAAAATTATGTTACAGCTCAGTAGCTCTGTTCCGGCTGGAACAGCTGTGTATAAGTTTTAATTGACTATGGGTTTCACATTTAAGGGCTGGGGGCTTTCCTGGGTTTTTTTTTTGGGACGTTTTCAGGGGTTACAAAAGGGGACTTAGTTTTCTCTGACACACGCTGGTGCAACCTCAGACAGGTTGAAGGCCTGTCAAATTTTGTCAACTACATGCGGGCGCGCTCCCACAGATGCCAGAGCACAACCCCCTTATTGTATTCTTTTCTTTTAATTATTTTATATAGTCATTTGGGGCTAATAGAAATAATTTACTATTTGTCTGGAAATATTTTAGTTGATTTTGCCCCTTGCACAAGGGGTATACTGATTGTTTTCTTAACTGGTAAACACATAGGAATTGATTTCCACTTGTAGTATTTGCTGTTTAATTTTGACTATAAAACATGTATTCAGCATTTTCTTTTTGGGTAAATCATATATTGTCAAAATTTTCTGAAATTGTAAAGCCTCAAGCAATTAATTTCTGTTTATTAAAGTACATAACGATTTTAATTCCTTTCGGAATTTTGTGAAGTCAAATAACTATTTAGAATTCTGTAAACGCTGTTTGAAAGTAGGTGATGTAGTTCTGTCAATTTTTACTTAATGATGTGAAAGGAACTTAAGGTTCACACGCTCATGATGGGTCATTGATCAATGGAATGCTAGACAAATGGGCGGTCCGGTTTTATTTATGCGTCATGAATTATTATCATCCTTCCTGGGGTTTTGGCTTTTATGTAATTCTACTGAACGGGTTGCCGACGGGCGTATATTTTATCACTGCTGGGTTATAAGATTGTAGTTACTCTACCTGGTAGGTGGATGCATTCCAGGGGCATGCGTGTTAAAATTAATGTGATTGTGGGTTCGTGTACCTTATGTTCTGTGTGTGTTGTTATGTGTCTAGCTAGCCACGAGATGGGAGAGAATTTTGTAATTATATATACATGTGTTTACTGATTTATATACCTTGTTGTGCTTAATATTTATACACATTTGTTATGCTTAAGATTTATACACACTTGTGATGTTTTATATTTATACACATTTGTTATGCCTAAGATTTATACACACTTGTTATGTTTTACCTTTATTCATACTTGTGATTGGGCATACATGTTATTCTGGTTTAATAATGTTAAAGCAGGGCATGAAATAAAATAAATTGTTATCGTTCTGTTACGGCTGAGTTTTATTGCAAGTCCCGTCATACTGGACCCAGCATAATTTTTGCTTCTCTAGGCTTCGGCCTAGTCCTAATTAACTTGTGGCTTCTCTTTCAAAAAAAAAAATATTAAAATAAATTAAGTTGTTTTTATACTCATAAAAAAAAAGGACATAAAAGGAAAGAGGGGTTACAAACTGAATAGCTGCTATATATATATATGAAGAATATTGTATCATAATTATGGTTGGAGCCTTAGCACTGGGGTCATTCCCACTCCACTGATACAATAGGTGTTGTGCTGGAGATCTACTGATTACAACAATGACTATCTAACTTAGTCTACTATTGGGTAAATATGATCTCTGCTGGAATACCAGGGATAACAGCTGGTCTAAATCAAAATCATTCTAGATGAGTATAACAGTTGGATGGATTCATTCATCATCTTCATTCATTATTGTAGACGATCTGAAGGATTAGTTAATCATAAATTAGGTTACTCAGTTTAACAGGGTCCACCTGTATGTATGTGGGCAGAGGTCAAAAGTCTTCCTCAATTGAAAACTTGCGATTATGTACTTCACATGCTTTAACGTATATCTAAAAGTGGTCTTGGCTGACATAGTAGTTCAGATGCTCTCATATGGATGTGTGGATGAGAATTTTTTATTATTTAAAAAGAAGTGTTATAAATAAGATTTGCACTCTTCAAATGATCTTTCTGATGTACATGTATAAACCTACACAAAAAAGTACAAGACTTCATAGAACAGAACAACATCACAGAACTAAAACACGACCCCACCGACAGATACCAAAACTCAGTAAAACAAATAGTCAACAAAGCCAAACACATTATGACACATAAACAAAAGCCCTACATGAAACAAATCCGACCATCAGCACCTACACTCCAAGCGCTTCCCAAAATCCATAAAGAAGACATTCCGATCCGCCCCATTATCAACTACCGTAATGCCCCTGCACACAAACTGGCAAAATATCTAGACAAAATTATTAGACAACACACACAAATAAACAACAACATTGCAGTAAAAAACAACACTGACCTAGTAACAAAAATAAAAGACATACACATCCCCCATAACGCCACATTAGCCTCCTTTGACATTAAAAACCTGTACACAAACATCCGCATCTCTGAAACAATCACCATCCTACAAAACAAACTCAAACAGAACAACACACCAGACGAACTTATCAATGAAATAACAGAAACTCTGAACATTATCACAAAACAAAACTACTTTACTTATAACAATAAATACTACACACAGAACAATGGCCTACCCATGGGCTCCCCCATATCCAGCATTCTAGCAGAAGTCTTCCTCCAACACTTAGAAAAAACAAAAATACTCACAAACAATGACAGACACACATAAATTACTATATTGGCACAGATACGTTGATGACATTCTAATACTATACAGGGGAAACAAAAGACAATGTGAACAGTTACTAACGCACATAAACAAAATACATAAAAACATAACCTTCACTGCCGAATACGAACACAACAATACCATAAACTTCTTAGACCTCTCCATCACAAAACTAGAACACAGGCACAAATTCAGTATATACAGAAAACCAACTACAACTGACACACTAATACACAACACCTCCAATCACCCAATACAACACAAACTAGCTGCTTTTAGAACCATGATACATAGACTTAACAACATCCCCTTAGATGAAATAGACTACAAAGACGAACTAAACACGATAAAATATCTAGCAGAATCTAACGGTTATGACAGAACAATAGTCAGTAAACTCCTACACAAAACACAAAACAAACAACAGACAAAGACAGAAAACAACAAATTCATAACACTAACATACATCAACAAACAAACTGAAAAAATTGCCCACAAATTCAAAAAAGCAGGATACAGAATCGCTTACAAAACTACTAACAAAACAGAACACACACTATCAAAACGCATGGCCAAAGCACAAAACAAATTCGATCTACCCGGTGTATATAAACTAAATTGTTCAAATTGCAGTAAATTCTACATAGGCCAGACAGGACGTAGCTTCAAACAGAGATACATTGAACACACAAAAGCACTCCACACCACTACAGAATCTACCTTCGCAAACCACCTCATTGAAGCAAACCACACATATAAAAACATCGACAATAACATGAACATACTACACGTACACACAAAAGGCCGAAAACTAGACACTCTAGAACAATTAGAAATATACAAACACACAAAAACAAATAAAAACGACATCCTAAACGAACAGACACAATTCAAATCGCACGCATTATTCGAATACATCTCACCACACACACACAGCTTCAATCTTTCGAAACACTTTCTCGTCGCCAACAACAAGACGAGCAGCGCTACTAACGACAGCCTCTGATGAAGCCTTCTATATGTGAAAGCCGGTTTAGGCTGTAAGGTAAAACTTTACGTTTTTACTTATAAAAAACTTTGTGTTCCGAGTCGTCAATATTATAGTGATATTTAGTTAAGTAACGGACACGTCATGGACAACGAAATCCAAGTACATGTATAATAAGAGCAGTAAATGAGAAAACATAATTAGAAAGCCAACGGACAGAACTATACACATTTTCTGTGATAAGATCAAGGGAGCAAGTGAAATTGAGAGCTCTACTAAGCAAATATTACCAGAAATAATTAATGGACAAGTCCATGTAAGTAGATGGGACAAAAAGGTGCAGCTTCCTAAGAATATGACTTCACTTTCATGATTTGAGGAAGGAGAATTTAGGCATCTAAGCCTTGCACATTTTTGACGACAAGTTAATAATGCTTATATGAGTATATTATACTGAATATACCAAAACAATTCTACAAAAATAATTAAAAAAACAACAATCATCTGTTGACCTATTCTGTCGCCATCTCTGTGTCTGTCTGTCTGTCTCTCTCTCTCTGTCACACACACACACACACACACACACACACACACACACACACACACACACACACACACACACACACACACACACACACACACACACACACACACACACACACACACACACACACACACACACACACACACACACACACACACACACACACACACACACACACACACATATCAGATAGTGTATTTACCAAGTTGTTATTTCTTCTTTGGTATGTTTGTCTATAAATGGTCTTTTGAGTTCTACTTCAACTATAACAAACACTGGCTGGCCATCTTCAGTGAAAACTGGTACTGACACTGGTTGTTCTTCTTGAGCAGGTTCAAGAGGCTGTGGTAAGAAACAGTCACAGTTAAAGGAACAAAGCAAATAATGTCCACACACCATATGGATGTAATACACTGTATCATTATTTTACATAATTTTATAGCACACATAAGCATTTGTTTGAATACAGAGTTTACGCATCATCTCCATATACCTCTTTGCCATTATATATGCATATTATATTCTGTAGAAGAAGACATTTTTCATGATATTACTAATTCAAAGAGTCAATTGTTGATGACATGTAATAAAAATTGACCAAGAGTTGGTGCTTACAATGTTTTTATACCAAGTATTTTTACCTTATCAAGTACAACTTTTGGTACTTTTTAAGCATTACTAAAATTTATCATGATTCTGTAATGTAATCGCAGATATTCCCTGCTTTGCTTTCAGCACTGTCCAAGATAGATGACTTCATATTTATAAGTTAAAATTTAGCTCATATTTTCTTATATTCCCTCCTGCTTTACTTTTATCAGAGACAGAATGATAACATGTATGACAATGAAAATAAAAAACATAATAGTAGATACAGACATGCACAACTGCGTGCGCGCGTGCGCACACACACACACACACACACACACACACACACACACTCACTAAAAGCAATACTGTTTGTAAGTACTAGTAAATAAATACTTGTAGAATTACCAGATGGAATATAATGTGCTTATTTATGAATTGAAGTTAAATGTTGTTATGTAGAAGCTAAGGTACACATTCTTCTGTAAAAAGAGAAAGATCTAGCGGGACAAAAAGTGTCTCAAATAGCAGAATTATTATTTGAAACAATGAAATGCAAGTTTATTATGTTGCATACATTGTGTTTGTGTCTAGTGACAGTGAATGCAAGCATCAGTTATCTGTGCTTAAGTTACACCAGGTCTATTCAAAGTACAACATGAAAATGTCTGTGCAAAAACTACTGGTATGGTTTTTGCAGACAAATACACTTAAATGACGTTAGATAGTACAAGCATTCAGTACATGTCATGGTTCTGCTATGTTTTTTGGAACATCACTTATGATGTTGATCATAAGTTGGCCAAGTTTCAGTCAACACATGGAACAATTTTTCAAGCATAGTCACGCAAAATGAAGCAAGAGACTCAACTATAAATTTATAAGGTAGTGGCTTTATTGCTGTATGGTTCTGAAACTTGTATTCAATGAAAAAATCTTAATAGAATACAAGCATTGAAGGTGAGATTATTTCAATCTCTTAAAGGCTTCATGCAAAAAGCGTAGACTCTATAATGATGATATACTTAAGAAGCTGAAAATGTTTAAAAATCAAGATCGTATTGTAGAGAGCAGAGATGGATTCCTCATCTGAATAGGATGCCAGGTGGCAGATTGCCTAAGGAAGTTTGGCAGTACTAGCCAGTTGATGAAGAAATGGAGGAAGTACTGACAATGTGGAGGTAATTCTGGTACCTTCCCAATAACCATACCTACACTAATTTTCAATATTTCGATTATGCGATAGTTGGCATCAACATATAGTGAATATCATATAATTTTGGTGAAATGAATTTTTTTAATCACTTAACCACTATGGTTACTTTATTTAATATTATGATGAATCAGTTACCTAAACTTGTCTGTTCCTTTAATCACTGAGTTATTCTTTTCTCCAGGTTTTTACTTTCTCATCTGTTACTGCCAAGTACACGAGTACACAATTTTCTTCAGATTCATGTTCGATTTTTCAACTTCTTCACAACAACTGAACCACATAACTTATTTCTTCATCCTGGGCTGTCACCACCACATCATTCATAAAATAGAGACTGTGCATATTTTAATTCCAGATGTTTCCACCTGATATTTCTGATATTATGAAGCTAGTGCATGCTCCAGAAATATTTTAAATAGTTTTGGGACAATGTTGAACATCCTTCTAGTAACACTATTTTGTTTCTTATTTTGATATATAGGGTTTTCTATATATAAATTTTTACTACTTATTTTTTAACACTGATGGTATTTCTATTCTTGGGACATGTATCTGTAGCTCTCTTCTAAGCACAGATTAATAACCTTTCTTTGGATCAGTGAAAGCTAGTATTCATATCTATTTTTTGCTCTCACATTTTCGATCAGCTTTTACAAACTCTTCACATAGTGTGTGCATGGTTTATTTGCTTGAAACCTGGCTTTATTTCTATATTTTCATTATTATGGTCTCTCTCAGTTTATTCCTCATATCTACCCATACAACCACCCAACTGTTGCTATCACATTAATTCCTTGATACTCTGTACAATGTTAACATCATATATAGAATGTCTTAATCATCCTTCTTTCACTTTTGAGGGCATGGCTACCCCTTTTGTTACTTTCTCATGATTATTTGCTATATCAGTTTCACCAGATTCTCTGTTCCCTATTTAACAAGCTCTGGTATAGTGTCTAATTCTCTAGTTAAAAATTAAAAGTTTAATATCCTTATTTGTCAACATAGATATTGTAACATAACGAAGTTAAGATCCCATACGTTACACAAAAACTTGATCACTATCAAAATAAAACAATACCCAATGTGTGCAATAATTAAGGTCAGGAAGGTAAACCTTCGTATAATAAACAGATTAATAATACCTAGTAAGGTTACTAGGTAATAAAATAATAAAAATGTCTATAAATATAAAATATGGAGTGATCAGTGGAAGGTGTAAACAATAAACATAGTGTCCAATGATGTGAAATTACCATAGACAGTTTGAACTGAGAGTAGACTGGTTAATTGGTATTTAATATTTTATAATGATGTACATGTTATTATGTTTTATCATGATGTTTTGTTCTCATGGTATTTATGTTGTCTTTTGTATGTAGCAGGTGCGAAGCAATTGCTTTAAGAAAGTATCAAGTAATTGATACTAATTTCATTCATGTTAAACTTTATAAGAATAACTATTTGTGTACTTACTTTGAGTAATTAATGGAGATACCGTTAGATAATATTTGTAAACTTGGCCATGAAGGCAATAATTGTTAATAAATTGCCAAGGGGTCATTGTAATTATGTTATAAACAGATGAAGGGTTCAATAATAAAATAAATAATAATAAATTGAAATCAGGATAAAATAAAATTAGAATAATTGGCCATAAGCCAATTATTGTACTGTACTGTATTGACTCATTGTACAGTAGGTCAGGTCAGAAAAGTTAAATAAAAAATAAAAAATTATAACACATGTAATAAAACAAATAGGCCTAAAATTAGTATTTTGTAAAAGGAAAATAATACCTTTTAAACTAAGTCGATCAAGAAGAAAATGTAGTAAAATGTATATAGTTTAATAATGCATATTAGGTGAAAATTTTATATGGTTTAATGTAATTTTAATAAGGGAGTATTTTATTAAATGAGTGCAAGAATATTTTCTAATTACGGCTCTAGGATAACAAATATTATCCAATAACAGAAGAAGAAATGGTTGTCATGGACGACTGAATGCAAGATATCTTGTTGATTTCAACACTTAATTGTTATATGTGAATGGGTTGAGTTCAGTTGATACAAATTTAGAAAAAGAAACCAAAAACCTAATGAATAAAATCAATATAAATCAAATTTCATAAGTAGTAATCCATTAAAAAGGACAGTGGATTGACTTCCGAGGCTATCACTCAACAAATATAATTCGTTCTACCAATAAATTTAACGAATTTCTAAAAAATAAATTAACCAACCTATTAATGGCAAATGAGCAATAATGAAGATTAACCATAAATAAATGAAGACAACCTATAGACTGGCGATGCCAAATTAATTAAATATATTAAAAACAAACAAAGAAATTTAAAATAACGTCCAAAACCTCACTTTCCACAACCGAACGAAGTCTTAATACTACACAAATTCCATTGGGACCTGTAACTACCAGAACCGTGAATATTCACGAAGATCAGAACTGAAACTTCTACTACATCCTGGGACATCAATACCAAACTTTTATTGAGAAGACGGAGGCTGAGATTTTCCAGACATTGAATCAACATTCTGTTCTCGTCTCTGTGTAGCGAAACACGGTCATATTAAGTATCTTGTCAAAGTACGGTAAAAAACCAGCTTATGTTTGAACTTTATATAATAAGATTTTATAACTAAATTGTAATACCTAGTAAAATACCTAGTATCACCCATATAAAATATTGTCCCCTTATAAATAGATTGATATTGCAGTATTTAAGAAAGAACACTTACAACCTCAAAAAATAAAATAAAAACAAAACAATTAACTCAAAAAACAACAAAAATAATTGGGTTACAATTTAACGAACCCAACAGTGGGGCTTAATTAGGCGAGAGTTTCAAAGAGTATAAGGAGTCACATTTATATTACAAATTGACGCCGACAACGTTGGGGCTTTTGAACATTATCTAATTCAATAAGTGACTATATGCTATTATATTACAAATTGGCGTTTCCAACATGGAGCGTATTTAAACCTTGTTATACATCACTCTATTATATTACAAATTGACGAACCCAACAGTGGGGCTTAACGTTGATACACGGGAAACACACAGAACTTATTATATTACAATATTTACAATACTATTACTGCCTATACAGGTGATCAGTACAATTAAATAATTTATCATTGTGTTATGGTGTTAAGTGTCAGAATTGTTACAATTAATTAAAATTTAATATGTTTAATACAGATGTTCATAACATTTATATTGATAATATGTAAAAAAAATTGAAATGAATAAACAAATAGAATCTCGCTTTCACATGAACAGTAGGTATTTTTTGTGTACAATTTATTTAAATTAGTTCATTATTTATACAGGTAAGAGTGAAAAAACAATTTTATATAAAGATCCTTGGAGTTTAATATGTAGTTGTTACATTAATAGGAAATGGTACAAAAATGGATGTTGTATCTTAACTGGACTACAAACCTACAAAATTATACGAGGGATGGTCACGTCAATCCTGGACTTTTGTTAGACTAGAGTGTAAATGGAGATTCCTGCACATTCTGTTGGTCATACATATGAAGTACACGTATCAGCATGGCGCGCTGTATTGTTTACACGTTAGACAATAACAACAGTCAGTCGTAAAGAACATGGTGTCCAATGCATACGTGGAACAGAAAGTTGTAATGAAATTTCTCATGAACGAAGGCATAAAATCCAGTGAGATTTATTCACGGCTCCTTGCACAGTACGGTGATGAGACTCTTAGTCACAGTAAAACATCTGAGTGGTGCAAACATTTTAAAGAAGGCCATACATCAGTGACTGACGATCCCAGTCGAGGTGGTTCGGAGCCTACTTTAGTCATTCCCATGAACATTCTGTGAGTGGAAGAACTGATCCTTGATAATTGACGGATAACTTGTTAGCAAATTGCAAAAGAAATAAATGTGTCTGTGGGAACTGTAAACAAAATCATTCACGAACATCTGAAGTTCAGTAAGGTTAGTGCACATTGGGTACCAAGACACCTTTCTGCTTTTGACCAGCATAGAAGATTGCAAATCTGCAAGGAGTTAACGCAACGTTTTGACAAAGAAGGCCAGCTTTTTCTAGATCGAATTGTTACCTGCGATGAAACGTGGGTCCATCATTTCACCCTGGAATCAAAATGTGCATCAAAGCAGTGGACTCACCACCTCCCAAAAATTTTGAACAATTGCTTCTGCAGGCAAAGTTATGGCCTCAATTTTATGGGATAAAAATGGCATCATTCATGTCAATTTTCTGCCCCGTGGAGTCAATATTAACAGTGAGTACTACTGTGAAGTTCTTCAAGATGTGCACAATGCTCTCAAGAAAAAACGGCCTGGTGTGATCACTAAAGGCTTTCTGTTTCTGCAGGACAATGCACGCCCGCATACCGCCCACCGCACAACATGCACGCTACAAGATCTTGGCTGGGAGTTATTGCCACACACCCCTTACAGTCCGGACTTCACTCCCAGTGATTTTCACCTGTTCAGGTCCTTGAAATTGTTCCTGGGAGGTCAGCATTCCAACAGTGATGATGAGATGAAGCAGTCAGTCCTATCTTGGTTTTGACGTAACAACAAATCTTTCTACACTGCGGGTATCCAGGCACTAGGGAAACACTGGGATAAATGTAGCAGGGGATTACATCGAGAAATAAAAGTATTTTTTACTATCATAATGTTCTATATTTATTAAAAATTAATAGTCCTGGATTGACATGAACGTCCCTCGTAATTTATAAGAACATTGTAAAAATAAATTGTTGACCATTTTCATCACAACTGAGGAGGCCCTGTATTCCTAATTTCATTCGTTAGTATTTTTTACAAAGACTACTGATATAATCATATGATCTATTTATTATTATCAATATTTTTTATCACAGTTACCCAGGTAGGTCACATAAAACGGACACAGACAGCCAGTATTGTCCCAGTTCTGTTACAGAAGAAGACAAATTATGTAATTTAGTATACAATTTTATACAAATTCTTGTTACTATCTGTTTACTAACAGTTAGTGAATTAAGGTGCATTAAAAAGAAAAATTATGAAGGAACAGGTGAAACTTAGGGCAGAGAAGAATGTTAAGAGTTGAATATTCCCATATTCCCAATTTTTTATAGAGATGAACAGAATGATGTTGTTTTGTGTGTGTGTGTGTGTGTGTGTGTGTGTGTGTGTGTGTGTGTGTGTGTGTGTGTGTGTGTGTGTGTGTGTGTGTGTGTGTATGTGTGTGTGTGTGTGTGTGTGTGTGTGTGTGTGTGTGTGTGTGTGTGTGTAAAAGTGTGATATTGTTCACTACTTGCCTGTATTTCTTCAGTTTTCTGTAGTTTTCCCGTTGCGGTTGATTTTATCTCTTTTTGATCGCTAGCTTTCTCATCTGCTTTGTTCTTGGACCGCCTTGGAGATTCAGCTTTTGATCTACTTCTTAATGGCTGACTTGATTTTGTTGATTCTATTTTATCACTTGACTTTTGTCTCTTTCCTTTAGGACTTTCTTTTGACTGGTGTCGTTTTTTCTCTGTTTTTGATGAACGATCCAGGTTTTGAAGTTCATTTGAGATTTTCTGAGGTGATTCATCCGATGGTGGTTGAGGTGGAGGTGATGTGAATGCATAGTCTCTACCAAATTTCTTTATCATTTCAGCATCAGTGTAAGTATACAGTTGTCCTGTTACTCTTGTCTGTGTCACTGAAAAAATATAACAGGTCACAGCTTGAGATAAATCTCATGTCTGCAAAATGCTATACAACACAGAAAACACATGGACTTGACTAATGTGTTACTCTAATATTTAGTTTAGTAAACATAAATTTATTATGGCCCAGTGGATAGTGAAATTATTTATAAAGCACCATATGGTGTATATTTGAATACACACCAGAGCGAACTAACATTCACAGCATGATGTGCCTTGATGTTAGGTACAGTTTATATTCAACCAATTATGTGTATTGTCATGAGGGAGACCTACGTGATATATATTATTCTTCATTCATACCATTTTGTTTAGATATTGTTCATACTATATTAGATCAGATGGATACAGAGCTTGGTTACATGATGCATAAAGTTATAACCACAACATCTGCTTTGGGAGTGAATCATTACACTACAGAATCACAAGATCAATAATTTTTTAAAATTAGTAATAATGAAAAGAAAGTAGTTGTTAAATAAATCTTTTGATTCGGATTACCTCCAGGATACAACAGATTTGATATATCAAGGAACACAATAAAATGTCTATTTGGTTGTTCAGCTGCTGCGTCTTTCTTTTCTTTACTTTTCCCTTTCTTTGGAGATGCTTTGCGCTTCTCCTCTACAGTCTTGACTTTTAATTCCATTGGCCAGCACCTGTATCTGTTTTATTGACATGCACAAACACAATGAGAAAAGTTTGCACAATAATTAAATACTCTTATTATTTATACTGTTTTACACAGACAAATGAATTAACTAATTATAACACTACCAACTCGTAACAAAATTTATTATTGATAAAAATGTAAAATTTTTACCTTATAATCTGAACCAGTTTTTGCTTATTACAAGCTTTGTCAGAGGCCCTCGGGAGCACTGTCCGTCTTTTTATTGGTGACGGCGCCATTTTTTGAAAGATCGATGTTGTGTGTGTGGGGTGTGATATGTTTGAATAATATGTGTGATTCGAATTGTGTCTGTTCGTTTAGGATGTCGTTTTTGTGTGTTTATATATTTCCAATTGTTCTAGAGTGTCTAGTTTTCGGCCTTTTGTGTGTACGTGTAGAATGTCCATGTTGCCTTTGACGTTTGTGTATGAGGTTTGCTTCAATGAGGTGGTTTTAAAATTCATCCAGTCCCTTGCATGAATTAAAGAAAATACTTGCATTTTTTTTTTACAAAATTTAAACATAAACCTTTGCATAAAACACAAATTACAAAAAGAATACAAAAAATTAAATACAAATTACGAAATAATATGATGACTATTAGCAAAAACTAATTTGTGCAACAAAATCTAAGATTTAAACATATAAAAATGTCAAGTATGCAAATAGGAACAAACAATTCTAGAGATATTATTATGTAATTTGTGTACATACTAATTTAATAATAAAATACTATTAATAAGTATAATTATCTTGCTATTTGCTAAAGCAACTAAAGATGAATTTGAAAATAAGGATAGAGATACTGGAGTTACAGAATATTTCTGAAGCAAAGAAACTGAAACTTTGTTTGTCTGTTCTACAGAAAATAAATTTTTAATTAAGCAGTGAATGCCCTGAACAAGTTACAAATTATTGGGACTAAATCTTGTGTAGTTTCTGACCACACTTTTACTCAGTACAGAAGACCACTGAGTCAAGGAAAAATGGTTGACCAGAATGTGAAAGTAAAAGTATTTTCAACTGCAAAACAATTTACTACTTGCAGATTTTTTATATGATGACTGGATGATGAATTTGGCTTACTTAATTCACATGTTCATTAAATTTAATGAGTTTAACCTTTCTGTTGAAGGACATGTGGAAAAATAAATTTATATTTATTGATACAGTAAACGCATTTAATAAAAAACATTGTCTGAAAGGAAAGAAAAATATTACTGACATTAAATATAATTAATTCACTACCGACTCGGAACACAAAGTTTATTATGGGTAAAAACATAAAAGTTTTACCTTATAGCCTGAACCGGTTTTCGCTTTTAAAAAGCTTCTTCAGAGGCTGTCATTAGGAGCACTGACCGTCTTATTCTTGGCGACGGTATCGACTTTTGAAAGATTGATGTTTTGTGTGTGTGGGGTGTGATATGTTTGAATAATGCGTGTGACTTGAATTGTGTCTGTTCATTTAGGATGTTGTTTTTGTGTGTTTTCGTGTGTTTGTATATTTCCAGTTGTTCTAGAGTGTCTAGTTTTCAGCCTTTTGAGTGTACGTGTAGAATGTCCATGTTATTGTCGATGTTTTTGATGTGTAGTTTGCTTCAATGAGGTGGTTTGCAAAGGTGGATTCTGTAGTGTAGTGTAGTGCCTTTCTGTGTTCAATGTATCTTTGTTTGAAACTACATCCTGTATGGCCTATGTAGAATTTGTTGCAATCTGAGGAATTTAGTTTGTAAACACCAGGGAGATCGAATTTGTTTTGTGTGTGTGTTCTGTTTTGTTAGTAGTTTTGTATGTGATTATGTATCTTGCTTTTATGAATTTGTGGGCTATTTTTTTCAGTTTGGTTGTTGATGTATGTTAGTGTTATGAAGTTGTTGTTTTCTGTCTTTGTCCGTTGTTTGTTTTGTGTAGGAGTTTATTGACTATTGTTCTGTTGTATCTGTTGGATTCTGCTAGATATATTATCGTGTTTAGTTCGTCTTTGTAGTCAACATCTAGTGGGATGTTGTTAAGTCTATGTATCATAGTTCTGAAGGCAGCTAGTTTGTGTTGTATTGGGTGATTGGAGTAGTTGTGTATTAGTGTGTCAGTTGTAGTTGGTTTTCTATATATACTGAATTTGTGCCGGTGTTCAAATTGTGTGATGGAGAGGTCTAAGAAGTTTATGTTATTGTTGTGTTCGTATTCGACAGTAAAGGTTATGTTTTTGTGTATTTTGTTTATGTGTGTTAGTAACTGTTCACATTGTCTTTTGTTTCCCTTGTATAGTATTAGAATCTGTGCCATCAACATCATCAACGTATCTGTGCCAGTATAGTATTTTATGTGAGTGTCTATCATTGTTTGTGAGGATTCTTGTTTTTTCAAAGTGTTGGAGGAAGACTTCTGCTAGAATGCTGGATATGGGTGAGCCCATGGGTAGACCGCCATTCTGTGTGTACCCGTAAAAAACTTTGTGTTCCGAGTCGGTAGTGAATTAATTATATTTAGTTAAGTAACGGACATGTCATGGTCAACGAAATCCAAGAATTACTGACATGTTTCCACAGTGTACTATAATGACAGCAGGAGGTACATGAAGACACATAGTCACATGTATATTGTAACGTAACAGAGTTGAGGTCCCCCAACGTTACATAAAAATTGAATGAAACATGGTCAAGGACCATACTCTGAATTAAGGCTGCTCAGTAGTTAATGTGTCTGAGAAGTACCTCAAGTCAAAAGAGGCGATGACTAATGTTAAATATAAAAAACCAGACCAATGAATAGTTAAATATATTAAAATGCTTGTTTTTATACTGTAACTTAATGAGGTTTACAGAATATTTATGTTATATTTTGAGTAGTGTAGAAATGAACTGAAGTTGTTTAATAGTAATACTTCATCAAAGATTATGTTTATATTTATGTTAGATTTGTCTTTATACAATCAAGTATAGTTACCAATGTTAGGCATTATACTAAGTTCTAAGTATTGTCTAAAGTTGAATAATACTGTTGTTTTAATTAATGTTTATAAACTTGGCCAGGAGGGCGATCAATGTTCATGTTTGACAAGTAGTTCTGACAATTATATTATAAATTAATGAAGGGTTCCAGAACCAGTTAATTAATGTAAAAAAGTAAACACCAGTAAATTAAAATTAATGTAATTAACCATTTAACCAATAATTAATTGTACAGTAGGTCAGGTAAAAGAAAATTAAGTTAAAGAACCAAATAATGTTATAACGGTTGTAAGAAAATCTATAGGCCTAAATTCCCTATTAGTGAAAGGAAATTAATACCTTTTTAAGAAACCCAGTCCAACGAAACTATGGTAACACATTTACTGTTTAAGAAGGAAGGTTAGGCGAGAATTTTAGGTGATTTAATATTAATCCAAGCATGGAGTATTTTATTGGAAAAGAGTAGTAATATTCTATAATGCCGGCTCAAGAAAATATAGAAAACGTGGTTGTTAAGGCAACTAAAATGTACAGAAGTTGTTGATTTGAATTTATTCGTTCTGATTGTTACAAGCTATTAGGTTGAGATGGACCGATATATTTAAAAAATATGAATAATAAATCTGGAAGAAATATGAATCAAAATTGAAAAACCCTTTTTGAAAAATAATTGTAATTTAATGCTGATGAGTAATAAAAATTAAATAACCTTCCAAATTGTAAATGAATACATTTAAAAAGAATTGAAAGCCTCTCACCTCATTCACCAAATAATTCCGCTGGATTTGGTATTCAACCAATTCCTTCTATAAACAGAAGATCAGTTAAAAAGAATTAAAGCCTGAACTAACGGAATTATTGAAAATACCAGAAGACCAAGTGTGGCAGAGATAACCTTCACTGGCAGCAGAAGAAGCTGGGATCCTAATTTCATTTCACCGGGACCGAGAATTAACGAGATCATAGAAGAAGATCAGAAGTCCGAAGAATTCCTGAGAGCTTCCCATTCCTCTCCACAATCAATTTTATTAAAGGCAGAACACTTTTACTGGATGAAGACAAATTAATCTGAATCTTGGCAACTGTTTACGGACGCCCACAGCCAGGCGAAGTTTTCGTCAGCTTGGTAAAAAACAACCTATTTTAATTTCACTATATTTAGAGTAAATAATTTTGTTTTGTAAATTGAGCAACCTTAATTATGCATTTTACCTGGCCTTACTAATGGTTCCAAGAACTTTACGAACCCTGGGATAAGAATTATTTATTATTATTTTCATGTGTATATGTTTATAGAATTTGAGTAATTGATAATCGATATATTTCTGTGTGATCGATTTGATCGTATTATTATTTTTTGAGACAACGTGGACTGTGAATTAATAGAGAAAATAAATAAAGTATCTTTATTGTATGAGATAACGTTTGAAGTTATTGCAGAATAAATACTATATGTAGTGGTTGGAATAATTTACAAAAAGGTTGATTCAAACTCAATGAATAACTAACCTATAAGTACGTTTATTACAAGTAACAGCGCTCAACGTTTGCAGCTGGTGGGACGGGAGATTGCTGAACTAGCTTGTGTTTAGTATAAAATTTGAATGGAATTTTCTAACATCGAGTGACTAGGGTTGACACAAATACCCCTTACATTCAGTCAATACTACATACATATCGTTAATATTACACAACCACTGAAAACTAAGTTAAATCTATAGAGTAGTATGATTATAAATTCAAGGAACATAATTATAATTTTGTTTGCTTAATAATCTATTTTCTGAAGGTTTCATCGGTCACAACCGAAAGATATATTTATTAATAAAACATTAATTAAACCAGGTAACAACATTTTAATTGTTACGAATTGCCACCTGCAACGTATTACTTGGTGTTTGATACACAGGAGTCTCATATAACTAATTACACCCTTTTAAAAACAAGATTTCTTTACAATTTGACGCTTCCAGCGTGCAGCATATAATATAATATACGTCCTCACATAATTAGTTCTTTACAAAATTGGCACTTACAACAGTGGGGCTTGAATAAGACGGACGTTTCGCTAGTACCTCACATACTTATTTTATTACAAATTGGCGCTCAACGAATGGGCTTTAGTTAAGCAAAAAATCATCTTATTGTTACTTAACTTGAGCAGGCAACCATTAGAGGCACAGGCATGCAACCAAGGGGACCAACCACATAAGGAGGAAGCCAGAGGAGGATTAAATTGGGAAAAATTAATGGAATTAATGAGTAGTATGAAGGAGGATAATAGACAAACTAACGAAAAATTAGACAGTATTAAAGAAGATTCCAAGAAACAGAAGGAAGAATTAAATAAAAAATTTGAAGAAAACTCTGAAAAAATAGACAGTATTAAGGAAAGTACTAGTGAACTTTTGAGGCAAACCATAAATGAAAATAATGAACAATTGAAGGCCGATTTTAGACAAATCAATGAAAGGCTGGAAAATAAAATAGACAGTATTAATGAAAACTCAAAGAAACAAAACGAAATTTTGAGCGAGAATTTAATCAAGCAAATGAATGAAAAGTTTGACAGGAATGACGAGAATTTGAGGCAGATTCAGGACGATAACAAACTAATGAACGAAAAACTTGAGGAAAACAATAAACGAATGAAGGCAGATCTTGAGAAAATCAATGAGGATAATATTATACGAATCGATGAGAAAATTGAGCATTCTAACAAGGAATTAAGGGAAAATGTTGATAAAGAGAATGAAGGGTTAAGACAAGCTCTCAATAAGAAAATCGAGGACGCTAGTGAGGCAATCAGCCAGAAGGTAGGTAAGAACGACGGCGAAAGAAAACAGGAGATAGCTGAAACAAATAGAAAACTGAGAGTGACCGATGAAGCTATTACACAAAATAGGGCTGAACTAGAGAACAAGATAGGCCATATAGAAGAAGAGAACCGGATTCAAGTGGAATCAATACGAGCAGATTGCGGAAACCAGCATCGAAACTTAGATACGGTCGTAAACGAAGTACAGAAGTAAAGGACAACGTAACCAGGAGAGAATCGAGAACATACAACGGTCAGTTGACAACCGAACAATCGCTATTCCATATACACAACATATAGACGACCGGGAGACCATCAACTTTAAGTCATACAAGAGAAACCCAATGGAATTCTTGGAACGGGTCGGCAAACAACTAATGAGAATTGGTAAAAACAGGTGGCCAATAATTCGTCGTTACTTAGACGAACATTTCAAAGAAACTTATGATAACTGGTGGACAGCCACCAGGCACGACATCCGAAGCTACGAAGAATTTAAAATAGCTTTTAAAGCCAGGTACTGGTCAGACGCCACCCAGAACGTAGTAAGGGAGAGCATCAGCTATGGAAGGTATGACGCCAGCAGAGGAACAACACTTACCGCCTACTTCCTGGGAAAAGTATGTTTGGCAAGACACCTTGAACCAAAAATCCCAGAGGAAATTCTCGTCACCAGGTTAGCATACCACTATGATAACGGGATATCAATAGCACGATCGGGTGGACAGATAAAAACGATACAGGCCATGTCAACGCTATTGGAAGAACACGAGCGTGAGGTACATTATCGAAGGAGTCGGCAGAGAAACGACCGGTACGGGAGCAGGGATTTCCCAGACTACAACAATAGAAACAATAACCATAACAGTCATGAGACGAATAACCGGACGAACTATAATGGCAGGCCAGGTAACTATGGTAATGAGGCGTACCAACGGCAAAATAACAACAACAGCCCAAGGAACAACGGAAACAATTACGGGAATAAGACAGAATATTCCGAACAACCAATATAACCGGTCGTATAACCCAAGTTACCAGAATCAGAACACAAACAACCGAAATTATGATAACAGTAACCGTAACCCAAACAACCAAAACCAAAACTACAGGAGAGTTAATTATGTGGGGGCGTACGATAACTATAACGGGAGGACATACTACCAAGGACGTCGGAGTTTTAATAGAGACACCGACTGGAACCAGGATAATAATAACGATAGAAGAGATACTAGGACTAATGGAGGCAGGAGTCGGAGTCAGGAGGACTACCGCCGGGTTAACTACGAAGAGGATCGTCCATTACGCGTTTCCAGACCAATGGTGAATTTTATAAGGGCCGAAGAGAATGGTCCAAGGAATGATCAACACCAAGGGGAGAATGATAATGAGTGTTTACAACGGAGCAATAGCATCGGAGAATCCAGATCCGGAAGCGAGAACCAAAGAAGGGACGATCCATCTAGAAATGTCCGAATAATTTATAATCAACAGAACCCACCAGAATGCTGGATCCCCTAAGAGGAGATGGCCACCGACCCAGTACGTCCCAGGATGTAAGACAAGAAATAGATGAAGAAGAAGCCACGGCCGACAGATGGAACGCATAATAAAAACCCCAAAATTCCAAAAGACGTAAGGACAACTTATTTAATTTATTTCGGAACAATATAATTTAAAATGAAGAGACTAAAACCCCAAAATTCAAAAAAATGAAGTAAGTTCAACTTACAAAAAAGTATTTAAGAAAACAATTTATGAGGTATATAAAAAAGAGAATTTTGAAGATAAAAACAACCAAATTCGAAAAATAAGTAAGAACACCTATATAATTTAGAAGAAATTACTTTAAACTAATATAAAAAAAAAAAAAATAACACTGATTCAACCTAATAAAAATCATCAAAACCAAAAAACAAAATGAGTTTATCTGATGTAATATAATAGTGAGAAATGTAATTTAGAATGTAAAAGGAATAATAATGATTGTGCCAGAAGAATATAACTACATGATGTAATGTATAGTACTAACCAAAATCTCATAACCAGCTGTATTGATCATAAAGGAATATGAGCCAAGGAAGATAAGAGAATGAAGAAGCCAAAATGGAACCGTCAAAAGGATCACAAGAAAAGAAAAAAAAACAAATGGTTAAGAATTATCCGTAAAAAACCAATTAATAAATGTCAATAAAATAGCCAAGTATTGGAGAGGAAAAGTGTATAATAGAAGGAAGAATTAATATGAAGAAATAATATGATCTGTGTTAAAGTACAGTGAATAATCCCTAGAGTATGATTATTATTTATTATTTTATTGAAGGTCACATGATGACTACCTTACGAGGTTTATTAATGAAGATTGACTGTAGAATATTCCAGCAATCATTTAACTGGGCAGAGATGATGTTCCTCTGGTCCCAGAAAGTATGTAACGGACGACAGTAATTGGTTAGCCGATAGAGCACCACCGATTCGATTCCAGTTATAATGTTAGGGAGGTTTAGGAAAATTAAATATTAGAGGGAAAACTCACAAATAAATATAGATGAATAAATAAAACCAGATCCAAAATGTATAATTAATAAAGAATGTCACAAGAATGATTATAGAAATAAGATTTAAACTTGGAAAATAATTGATTTCAAGAAGGAACGAAGAAATGATAGTAATACAACAGAAAATTCTGAAATATAAAAGTACTATGAATAGGAATAGGAAACCAATTGGCCAGATACAAGTTGTGCGTTTATTTCTTGCTAAACTTTGTGTATAGAAAATAAACTTATTTTGAAGGGGGGGTGTTATGTAACGTAACAGAGTTGAGGTCCCCCAACGTTACATAAAAATTGAATGAAACATGGTCAAGGACCATACCCTGAATTAAGGCTGCTCAGTAGTTAATGTGTCTGAGAAGTACCTCAAGTCAAAAGGGGCGATGACTAATGTATAATATAAAAAACCAGACCAATGAATAGTTAAATATAATAAAATGCTTGTTTTTATACTGTAACTTAATGAGGTTTACAGAATATTTATGTTATATTTTGAGTAGTGTAGAAATGAACTGATGTTGTTTAATAGTAATACTTCATCAAAGATTATGCTTATATTTATGTTAGATTTGTCTTTATACAATCAAGTATAGTTACCAATGTTAGGCATTATACTAAGTTCTAAGTATTGTCTAAAGTTGAATAATACTGTTGTTTTAATTAATGTTTATAAACTTGGCCAGGAGGGCGATCAATGTTCATGTTTGACAAGTAGTTCTGACAATTATATTATAAATTAATGAAGGGTTCCAGAACCAGTTAATTAATGTAAAAAAGTAAACACCAGTAAATTAAAATTAATGTAATTAACCATTTAACCAATAATTAATTGTACAGTAGGTCAGGTAAAAGAAAATTAAGTTAAAGAACCAAATAATGTTATAACGGTTGTAAGAAAATCTATAGGCCTAAATTCCATATTAGTGAAAGGAAATTAATACCTTTTTAAGAAACCCAGTCCAACGAAACTATGGTAACACATTTACTGTTTAAGAAGGAATGTTAGGGGAGAATTTTAGGTGATTTAATATTAATCCAAGCATGGAGTATTTTATTGGAAAAGAGTAGTAATATTCTATAATGCCGGCTCAAGGATATATAGAAAACGTGGTTGTTAAGGCATCTAAAATGTACAGAAGTTGTTGATTTGAATTTATTCGTTCTGATTGTTACAAGCTATTAGGTTGAGATGGACCGATATATTTAAAAAATATGAATAATAAATCTGGAAGAAATATGAATCAAAATTGAAAAACCCTTTTTGAAAAATAATTGTAATTTAATGCTGATGAGTAATAAAAATTAAATAACCTTCCAAATTGTAAATGAATACATTTAAAAAGAATTGAAAGCCTCTCACCTCATTCACCAAATAATTCCGCTGGATTTGGTATTCAATCAATTCCTTCTATAAACAGAAGATCAGATAAAAAGAATTAAAGCCTGAACTAACGGAATTATTGAAAATACCAGAAGACCAAGTGTGGCAGAGATAACCTTCACTGGCAGCAGAAGAAGCTGGGATCCTAATTTCATTTCACCGGGACCGAGAATTAACGAGATCATAGAAGAAGATCAGAAGTCCGAAGAATTCCTGAGAGCTTCCCATTCCTCTCCACAATCAATTTTATTAAAGGCAGAACACTTTTACTGGATGAAGACAAATTAATCTGAATCTTGGCAACTGTTTACGGACGCCCACAGCCAGGCGAAGTTTTCGTCAGCTTGGTAAAAAACAACCTATTTTAATTTCACTATATTTAGAGTAAATAATTTTGTTTTGTAAATTGAGCAACCTTAATTATGCATTTTACCTGGCCTTACTAATGGTTCCAAGAACTTTACGAACCCTGGGATAAGAATTATTTATTATTATTTTCATGTGTATATGTTTATAGAATTTGAGTAATTGATAATCGATATATTTCTGTGTGATCGATTTGATCGTATTATTATTTTTTGAGACAACGTGGACTGTGAATTAATAGAGAAAATAAATAAAGTATCTTTATTGTATGAGATAACGTTTGAAGTTATTGCAGAATAAATACTATATGTAGTGGTTGGAATAATTTACAAAAAGGTTGATTCAAACTCAATGAATAACTAACCTATAAGTACGTTTATTACAAGTAACAGCGCTCAACGTTTGCAGCTGGTGGGACGAGAGATTGCTGAACTAGCTTGTGTTTAGTACAAAATTTGAATGGAATTTTCTAACATCGAGTGACTAGGGTTGACACAAATACCCCTTACATTCAGTCAATACTACATACATATCGCTAATATCACACAACCACTGAAAACTAAGTTAAATCTATAGAGTAGTATGATTATAAATTCAAGGAACATAATTATAATTTTGTTTGCTTAATAATCTATTTTCTGAAGGTTTCATCGGTCACAACCGAAGGATATATTTATTAATAAAACATTAATTAAACCAGGTAACAACTTTTTAATTGTTACGAATTGCCACCTGCAACGTATTACTTGGTGTTTGATACACAGGAGTCTCATATAACTAATAACACCCTTTTAAAAACAAGATTTCTTTACAATTTGACGCTTCCAGCGTGCAGCATATAATATAATATACGTCCTCACATAATTAGTTCTTTACAAAATTGGCGCTTACAACAGTGGGGCTTGAATAAGACGGACGTTTCGCTAGTACCTCACATACTTATTTTATTACAAATTGGCGCTCAACGAGTGGGCTTTAGTTAAGCAAAAAATCATCTTATTGTTACTTAACTTGAGCAGGCAACCATTAGAGGCACAGGAATGCATACGAGAGAGGTGTTACGAAAAGAATGGAGAAGGAACAAGAAACATAAGAAGATAGGAGGGAAGAAGAAACAGAGGCAGGTACAGATATTGAAATGGAACAACAGGCGAGCAATACAGAGGATACCCAAGGGGACCAACCAGATAAGGAGGAAGCCAGAGGAGGATTAAATTGGGAAAAATTAATGGAATTAATGAGTAGTATGAAGGAGGATAATAGACAAACTAACGAAAAATTAGACAGTATTAAAGAAGATTCCAAGAAACAGAAGGAAGAATTAAATAAAAAATTTGAAGAAAACTCTGAAAAAATAGACAGTATTAAGGAAAGTACTAGTGAACTTTTGAGGCAAACCATAAATGAAAATAATGAACAATTGAAGGCCGATTTTAGACAAATCAATGAAAGGCTGGAAAATAAAATAGACAGTATTAATGAAAACTCAAAGAAACAAAACGAAATTTTGAGCGAGAATTTAATCAAGCAAATGAATGAAAAGTTTGACAGGAATGACGAGAATTTGAGGCAGATTCAGGACGATAACAAACTAATGAACGAAAAACTTGAGGAAAACAATAAACGAATGAAGGCAGATCTTGAGAAAATCAATGAGGATAATATTATACGAATCGATGAGAAAATTGAGCATTCTAACAAGGAATTAAGGGAAAATGTTGATAAACAGAATGAAGGGTTAAGACAAGCTCTCAATAAGAAAATCGAGGACGCTAGTGAGGCAATCAGCCAGAAGGTAGGTAAGAACGACGGCGAAAGAAAACAGGAGATAGCTGAAACAAATAGAAAACTGAGAGTGACCGATGAAGCTATTACACAAAATAGGGCTGAACTAGAGAACAAGATAGGCCATATAGAAGAAGAGAACCGGATTCAAGTGGAATCAATACGAGCAGATTGCGGAAACCAGCATCGAAACTTAGATACGGTCGTAAACGAAGTACAGAAGTAAAGGACAACGTAACCAGGAGAGAATCGAGAACATACAACGGTCAGTTGACAACCGAACAATCGCTATTCCATATACACAACATATAGACGACCGGGAGACCATCAACTTTAAGTCATACAAGAGAAACCCAATGGAATTCTTGGAACGGGTCGGCAAACAACTAATGAGAATTGGTAAAAACAGGTGGCCAATAATTCGTCGTTACTTAGACGAACATTTCAAAGAAACTTATGATAACTGGTGGACAGCCACCAGGCACGACATCCGAAGCTACGAAGAATTTAAAATAGCTTTTAAAGCCAGGTACTGGTCAGACGCCACCCAGAACGTAGTAAGGGAGAGCATCAGCTATGGAAGGTATGACGCCAGCAGAGGAACAACACTTACCGCCTACTTCCTGGGAAAAGTATGTTTGGCAAGACACCTTGAACCAAAAATCCCAGAGGAAATTCTCGTCACCAGGTTAGCATACCACTATGATAACGGGATATCAATAGCACGATCGGGTGGACAGATAAAAACGATACAGGCCATGTCAACGCTATTGGAAGAACATGAGCGTGAGGTACATTATCGAAGGAGTCGGCAGAGAAACGACCGGTACGGGAGCAGGGATTTCCCAGACTACAACAATAGAAACAATAACCATAACAGTCATGAGACGAATAACCGGACGAACTATAATGGCAGGCCAGGTAACTATGGTAATGAGGCGTACCAACGGCAAAATAACAACAACAGCCCAAGGAACAACGGAAACAATTACGGGAATAAGACAGAATATTCCGAACAACCAATATAACCGGTCGTATAACCCAAGTTACCAGAATCAGAACACAAACAACCGAAATTATGATAACAGTAACCGTAACCCAAACAACCAAAACCAAAACTACAGGAGAGTTAATTATGTGGGGGCGTACGATAACTATAACGGGAGGACATACTACCAAGGACGTCGGAGTTTTAATAGAGACACCGACTGGAACCAGGATAATAATAACGATAGAAGAGATACTAGGACTAATGGAGGCAGGAGTCGGAGTCAGGAGGACTACCGCCGGGTTAACTACGAAGAGGATCGTCCATTACGCGTTTCCAGACCAATGGTGAATTTTATAAGGGCCGAAGAGAATGGTCCAAGGAATGATCAACACCAAGGGGAGAATGATAATGAGTGTTTACAACGGAGCAATAGCATCGGAGAATCCAGATCCGGAAGCGAGAACCAAAGAAGGGACGATCCATCTAGAAATGTCCGAATAATTTATAATCAACAGAACCCACCAGAATGCTGGATCCCCTAAGAGGAGATGGCCACCGACCCAGTACGTCCCAGGATGTAAGACAAGAAATAGATGAAGAAGAAGCCACGGCCGACAGATGGAACGCATAATAAAAACCCCAAAATTCCAAAAGACGTAAGGACAACTTATTTAATTTATTTCGGAACAATATAATTTAAAATGAAGAGACTAAAACCCCAAAATTCAAAAAAATGAAGTAAGTTCAACTTACAAAAAAGTATTTAAGAAAACAATTTATGAGGTATATAAAAAAGAGAATTTTGAAGATAAAAACAACCAAATTCGAAAAATAAGTAAGAACACCTATATAATTTAGAAGAAATTACTTTAAACTAATATAAAAAAAAAAAAAATAACACTGATTCAACCTAATAAAAATCATCAAAACCAAAAAACAAAATGAGTTTATCTGATGTAATATAATAGTGAGAAATGTAATTTAGAATGTAAAAGGAATAATAATGATTGTGCCAGAAGAATATAACTACATGATGTAATGTATAGTACTAACCAAAATCTCATAACCAGCTGTATTGATCATAAAGGAATATGAGCCAAGGAAGATAAGAGAATGAAGAAGCCAAAATGGAACCGTCAAAAGGATCACAAGAAAAGAAAAAAAAACAAATGGTTAAGAATTATCCGTAAAAAACCAATTAATAAATGTCAATAAAATAGCCAAGTATTGGAGAGGAAAAGTGTATAATAGAAGGAAGAATTAATATGAAGAAATAATATGATCTGTGTTAAAGTACAGTGAATAATCCCTAGAGTATGATTATTATTTATTATTTTATTGAAGGTCACATGATGACTACCTTACGAGGTTTATTAATGAAGATTGACTGTAGAATATTCCAGCAATCATTTAACTGGGCAGAGATGATGTTCCTCTGGTCCCAGAAAGTATGTAACGGACGACAGTAATTGGTTAGCCGATAGAGCACCACCGATTCGATTCCAGTTATAATGTTAGGGAGGTTTAGGAAAATTAAATATTAGAGGGAAAACTCACAAATAAATATAGATGAATAAATAAAACCAGATCCAAAATGTATAATTAATAAAGAATGTCACAAGAATGATTATAGAAATAAGATTTAAACTTGGAAAATAATTGATTTCAAGAAGGAACGAAGAAATGATAGTAATACAACAGAAAATTCTGAAATATAAAAGTACTATGAATAGGAATAGGAAACCAATTGGCCAGATACAAGTTGTGCGTTTATTTCTTGCTAAACTTTGTGTATAGAAAATAAACTTATTTTGAAGGGGGGGTGTTATGTAACGTAACAGAGTTGAGGTCCCCCAACGTTACATAAAAATTGAATGAAACATGGTCAAGGACCATACCCTGAATTAAGGCTGCTCAGTAGTTAATGTGTCTGAGAAGTACCTCAAGTCAAAAGGGGCGATGACTAATGTATAATATAAAAAACCAGACCAATGAATAGTTAAATATAATAAAATGCTTGTTTTTATACTGTAACTTAATGAGGTTTACAGAATATTTATGTTATATTTTGAGTAGTGTAGAAATGAACTGATGTTGTTTAATAGTAATACTTCATCAAAGATTATGCTTATATTTATGTTAGATTTGTCTTTATACAATCAAGTATAGTTACCAATGTTAGGCATTATACTAAGTTCTAAGTATTGTCTAAAGTTGAATAATACTGTTGTTTTAATTAATGTTTATAAACTTGGCCAGGAGGGCGATCAATGTTCATGTTTGACAAGTAGTTCTGACAATTATATTATAAATTAATGAAGGGTTCCAGAACCAGTTAATTAATGTAAAAAAGTAAACACCAGTAAATTAAAATTAATGTAATTAACCATTTAACCAATAATTAATTGTACAGTAGGTCAGGTAAAAGAAAATTAAGTTAAAGAACCAAATAATGTTATAACGGTTGTAAGAAAATCTATAGGCCTAAATTCCATATTAGTGAAAGGAAATTAATACCTTTTTAAGAAACCCAGTCCAACGAAACTATGGTAACACATTTACTGTTTAAGAAGGAATGTTAGGGGAGAATTTTAGGTGATTTAATATTAATCCAAGCATGGAGTATTTTATTGGAAAAGAGTAGTAATATTCTATAATGCCGGCTCAAGGATATATAGAAAACGTGGTTGTTAAGGCATCTAAAATGTACAGAAGTTGTTGATTTGAATTTATTCGTTCTGATTGTTACAAGCTATTAGGTTGAGATGGACCGATATATTTAAAAAATATGAATAATAAATCTGGAAGAAATATGAATCAAAATTGAAAAACCCTTTTTGAAAAATAATTGTAATTTAATGCTGATGAGTAATAAAAATTAAATAACCTTCCAAATTGTAAATGAATACATTTAAAAAGAATTGAAAGCCTCTCACCTCATTCACCAAATAATTCCGCTGGATTTGGTATTCAATCAATTCCTTCTATAAACAGAAGATCAGATAAAAAGAATTAAAG
The DNA here is from genome assembly GCA_034769895.1 of Magicicada septendecula. NCBI lineage: Eukaryota > Metazoa > Arthropoda > Insecta > Hemiptera > Cicadidae > Magicicada > Magicicada septendecula. The sequence continues at coordinate 508,335,749 of CM068369.1, read as the reverse complement.
CCTGAACTAACGGAATTATTGAAAATACCAGAAGACCAAGTGTGGCAGAGATAACCTTCACTGGCAGCAGAAGAAGCTGGGATCCTAATTTCATTTCACCGGGACCGAGAATTAACGAGATCATAGAAGAAGATCAGAAGTCCGAAGAATTCCTGAGAGCTTCCCATTCCTCTCCACAATCAATTTTATTAAAGGCAGAACACTTTTACTGGATGAAGACAAATTAATCTGAATCTTGGCAACTGTTTACGGACGCCCACAGCCAGGCGAAGTTTTCGTCAGCTTGGTAAAAAACAACCTATTTTAATTTCACTATATTTAGAGTAAATAATTTTGTTTTGTAAATTGAGCAACCTTAATTATGCATTTTACCTGGCCTTACTAATGGTTCCAAGAACTTTACGAACCCTGGGATAAGAATTATTTATTATTATTTTCATGTGTATATGTTTATAGAATTTGAGTAATTGATAATCGATATATTTCTGTGTGATCGATTTGATCGTATTATTATTTTTTGAGACAACGTGGACTGTGAATTAATAGAGAAAATAAATAAAGTATCTTTATTGTATGAGATAACGTTTGAAGTTATTGCAGAATAAATACTATATGTAGTGGTTGGAATAATTTACAAAAAGGTTGATTCAAACTCAATGAATAACTAACCTATAAGTACGTTTATTACAAGTAACAGCGCTCAACGTTTGCAGCTGGTGGGACGAGAGATTGCTGAACTAGCTTGTGTTTAGTACAAAATTTGAATGGAATTTTCTAACATCGAGTGACTAGGGTTGACACAAATACCCCTTACATTCAGTCAATACTACATACATATCGCTAATATCACACAACCACTGAAAACTAAGTTAAATCTATAGAGTAGTATGATTATAAATTCAAGGAACATAATTATAATTTTGTTTGCTTAATAATCTATTTTCTGAAGGTTTCATCGGTCACAACCGAAGGATATATTTATTAATAAAACATTAATTAAACCAGGTAACAACTTTTTAATTGTTACGAATTGCCACCTGCAACGTATTACTTGGTGTTTGATACACAGGAGTCTCATATAACTAATAACACCCTTTTAAAAACAAGATTTCTTTACAATTTGACGCTTCCAGCGTGCAGCATATAATATAATATACGTCCTCACATAATTAGTTCTTTACAAAATTGGCGCTTACAACAGTGGGGCTTGAATAAGACGGACGTTTCGCTAGTACCTCACATACTTATTTTATTACAAATTGGCGCTCAACGAGTGGGCTTTAGTTAAGCAAAAAATCATCTTATTGTTACTTAACTTGAGCAGGCAACCATTAGAGGCACAGGAATGCATACGAGAGAGGTGTTACGAAAAGAATGGAGAAGGAACAAGAAACATAAGAAGATAGGAGGGAAGAAGAAACAGAGGCAGGTACAGATATTGAAATGGAACAACAGGCGAGCAATACAGAGGATACCCAAGGGGACCAACCAGATAAGGAGGAAGCCAGAGGAGGATTAAATTGGGAAAAATTAATGGAATTAATGAGTAGTATGAAGGAGGATAATAGACAAACTAACGAAAAATTAGACAGTATTAAAGAAGATTCCAAGAAACAGAAGGAAGAATTAAATAAAAAATTTGAAGAAAACTCTGAAAAAATAGACAGTATTAAGGAAAGTACTAGTGAACTTTTGAGGCAAACCATAAATGAAAATAATGAACAATTGAAGGCCGATTTTAGACAAATCAATGAAAGGCTGGAAAATAAAATAGACAGTATTAATGAAAACTCAAAGAAACAAAACGAAATTTTGAGCGAGAATTTAATCAAGCAAATGAATGAAAAGTTTGACAGGAATGACGAGAATTTGAGGCAGATTCAGGACGATAACAAACTAATGAACGAAAAACTTGAGGAAAACAATAAACGAATGAAGGCAGATCTTGAGAAAATCAATGAGGATAATATTATACGAATCGATGAGAAAATTGAGCATTCTAACAAGGAATTAAGGGAAAATGTTGATAAACAGAATGAAGGGTTAAGACAAGCTCTCAATAAGAAAATCGAGGACGCTAGTGAGGCAATCAGCCAGAAGGTAGGTAAGAACGACGGCGAAAGAAAACAGGAGATAGCTGAAACAAATAGAAAACTGAGAGTGACCGATGAAGCTATTACACAAAATAGGGCTGAACTAGAGAACAAGATAGGCCATATAGAAGAAGAGAACCGGATTCAAGTGGAATCAATACGAGCAGATTGCGGAAACCAGCATCGAAACTTAGATACGGTCGTAAACGAAGTACAGAAGTAAAGGACAACGTAACCAGGAGAGAATCGAGAACATACAACGGTCAGTTGACAACCGAACAATCGCTATTCCATATACACAACATATAGACGACCGGGAGACCATCAACTTTAAGTCATACAAGAGAAACCCAATGGAATTCTTGGAACGGGTCGGCAAACAACTAATGAGAATTGGTAAAAACAGGTGGCCAATAATTCGTCGTTACTTAGACGAACATTTCAAAGAAACTTATGATAACTGGTGGACAGCCACCAGGCACGACATCCGAAGCTACGAAGAATTTAAAATAGCTTTTAAAGCCAGGTACTGGTCAGACGCCACCCAGAACGTAGTAAGGGAGAGCATCAGCTATGGAAGGTATGACGCCAGCAGAGGAACAACACTTACCGCCTACTTCCTGGGAAAAGTATGTTTGGCAAGACACCTTGAACCAAAAATCCCAGAGGAAATTCTCGTCACCAGGTTAGCATACCACTATGATAACGGGATATCAATAGCACGATCGGGTGGACAGATAAAAACGATACAGGCCAAGTCAACGCTATTGGAAGAACACGAGCGTGAGGTACATTATCGAAGGAGTCGGCAGAGAAACGACCGGTACGGGAGCAGGGATTTCCCAGACTACAACAATAGAAACAATAACCATAACAGTCATGAGGCGAATAACCGGACGAACTATAATGGCAGGCCAGGTAACTATGGTAATGAGGCGTACCAACGGCAAAATAACAACAACAGCCCAAGGAACAACGGAAACAATTACGGGAATAAGACAGAATATTCCGAACAACCAATATAACCGGTCGTATAACCCAAGTTACCAGAATCAGAACACAAACAACCGAAATTATGATAACAGTAACCGTAACCCGAACAACCAAAACCAAAACTACAGGAGAGTTAATTATGTGGGGGCGTACGATAACTATAACGGGAGGACATACTACCAAGGACGTCGGAGTTTTAATAGAGACACCGACTGGAACCAGGATAATAATAACGATAGAAGAGATACTAGGACTAATGGAGGCAGGAGTCGGGGTCAGGAGGACTACCGCCGGGTTAACTACGAAGAGGATCGTCCATTACGCGTTTCCAGACCAATGGTGAATTTTATAAGGGCCGAAGAGAATGGTCCAAGGAATGATCAACACCAAGGGGAGAATGATAATGAGTGTTTACAACGGAGCAATAGCATCGGAGAATCCAGATCCGGAAGCGAGAACCAAAGAAGGGACGATCCATCTAGAAATGTCCGAATAATTTATAATCAACAGAACCCACCAGAATGCTGGATTCCCCTAAGAGGAGATGGCCACCGACCCAGTACGTCCCAGGATGTAAGACAAGAAATAGATGAAGAAGAAGCCACGGCCGACAGATGGAACGCATAATAAAAACCCCAAAATTCCAAAAGACGTAAGGACAACTTATTTAATTTATTTCGGAACAATATAATTTAAAATGAAGAGACTAAAACCCCAAAATTCAAAAAAATGAAGTAAGTTCAACTTACAAAAAAGTATTTAAGAAAACAATTTATGAGGTATATAAAAAAGAGAATTTTGAAGATAAAAACAACCAAATTCGAAAAATAAGTAAGAACACCTTACTATATAATTTAGAAGAAATTACTTTAAACTAATATAAAAAAAAAAAAATAACACTGATTCAACCTAATAAAAATCATCAAAACCAAAAAACAAAATGAGTTTATCTGATGTAATATAATAGTGAGAAATGTAATTTAGAATGTAAAAGGAATAATAATGATTGTGCCAGAAGAATATAACTACATGATGTAATGTATAGTACTAACCAAAATCTCATAACCAGCTGTATTGATCATAAAGGAATATGAGCCAAGGAAGATAAGAGAATGAAGAAGCCAAAATGGAACCGTCAAAAGGATCACAAGAAAAGAAAAAAAAAACAAATGGTTAAGAATTATCCGTAAAAAACCAATTAATAAATGTCAATAAAATAGCCAAGTATTGGAGAGGAAAAGTGTATAATAGAAGGAAGAATTAATATGAAGAAATAATATGATCTGAGTTAAAGTACAGTGAATAATCCCTAGAGTATGATTATTATTTATTATTTTATTGAAGGTCACATGATGACTACCTTACGAGGTTTATTAATGAAGATTGACTGTAGAATATTCCAGCAATCATTTAACTGGGCAGAGATGATGTTCCTCTGGTCCCAGAAAGTATGTAACGGACGACAGTAATTGGTTAGCCGATAGAGCACCACCGATTCGATTCCAGTTATAATGTTAGGGAGGTTTAGGAAAATTAAATATTAGAGGGAAAACTCACAAATAAATATAGATGAATAAATAAAACCAGATCCAAAATGTATAATTAATAAAGAATGTCACAAGAATGATTACAGAAATAAGATTTAAACTTGGAAAATAATTGATTTTAAGAAGGAACGAAGAAATGATAGTAATACAACAGATAATTCTGAAATATAAAAGTACTATGAATAGGAAACCAATTGGCCAGATACAAGTTGTGCGTTTATTCTTGCTAAACTTTGTTTATAGAAAATAAACTTATTTTGAAGGGGGGGTGTTATGTAACGTAACAGAGTTGAGGTCCCCCAACGTTACATAAAAATTGAATGAAACATGGTCAAGGACCATACCCTGAATTAAGGCTGCTCAGTAGTTAATGTGTCTGAGAAGTACCTCAAGTCAAAAGAGGCGATGACTAATGTTAAATATAAAAAACCAGACCAATGAATAGTTAAATATATTAAAATGCTTGTTTTTATACTGTAACTTAATGAGGTTTACAGAATATTTATGTTATATTTTGAGTAGTGTAGAAATGAACTGATGTTGTTTAATAGTAATACTTCATCCAAGATTATGTTTATATTTATGTTAGATTTGTCTTTATACAATCAAGTATAGTTACCAATATTAGGCATTATACTAAGTTCTAAGTATTGTCTAAAGTTGAATAATACTGTTGTTTTAATTAATGTTTATAAACTTGGCCAGGAGGGCGATCAATGTTCATGTTTGACAAGTAGTTCTGACAATTATATTATAAATTAATGAAGGGTTCCAGAACCAGTTAATTAATGTAAAAAAGTAAACACCAGTAAATTAAAATTAATGTAATTAACCATTTAACCAATAATTAATTGTACAGTAGGTCAGGTAAAAGAAAATTAAGTTAAAGAACCAAATAATGTTATAACGGTTGTAAGAAAATCTATAGGCCTAAATTCCATATTAGTGAAAGGAAATTAATACCTTTTTAAGAAACCCAGTCCAACGAAACTATGGTAACACATTTACTGTTTAAGAAGGAAGGTTAGGGGAGAATTTTAGGTGATTTAATATTAATCCAAGCATGGAGTATTTTATTGGAAAAGAGTAGTAATATTCTATAATGCCGGCTCAAGGATATATAGAAAACGTGGTTGTTAAGGCAACTAAAATGTACAGAAGTTGTTGATTTGAATTTATTCGTTCTGATTATTACAAGCTATTAGGTTGAGATGGACCGATATATTTAAAAAATATGAATAATAAATCTGGAAGAAATATGAATCAAAATTGAAAAACCCTTTTTGAAAAATAATTGTAATTTAATGCTGATGAGTAATAAAAATTAAATAACCTTCCAAATTGTAAATGAATACATTTAAAAAGAATTGAAAGCCTCTCACCTCATTCACCAAATAATTCCGCTGGATTTGGTATTCAACCAATTCCTTCTATAAACAGAAGATCAGTTAAAAAGAATTAAAGCCTGAACTAACGGAATTATTGAAAATACCAGAAGACCAAGTGTGGCAGAGATAACCTTCACTGGCAGCAGAAGAAGCTGGGATCCTAATTTCATTTCACCGGGACCGAGAATTAAGGAGACCATAGAAGAAGATCAGAAGTCTGAAGAATTCCTGAGAGCTTCCCATTCCTCTCCACAATCAATTTTATTAAAGGCAGAACACTTTTACTGGATGAAGACAAATTAATCTGAATCTTGGCAACTGTTTACGGACGCCCACAGCCAGGCGAAGTTTTCGTCAGCTTGGTAAAAAACAACCTATTTTAATTTCACTATATTTAGAGTAAATAATTTTGTTTTGTAAATTGAGCAACCTTAATTATGCATTTTACCTGGCCTTACTAATGGTTCCAAGAACTTTACGAACCCTGGGATAAGAATTATTTATTATTATTTTCATGTGTATATGTTTATAGAATTTGAGTAATTGATAATCGATATATTTCTGTATGATCGATTTGATCGTATTATTATTTTTTGAGACAACGTGGACTGTGAATTAATAGAGAAAATAAATAAAGTATCTTTATTGTATGAGATAACGTTTGAAGTTATTGCAGAATAAATACTATATGTAGTGTTTGGAATAATTTACAAAAAGGTTGATTCAAACTCAATGAATAACTAACCTATAAGTACGTTTATTACAAGTAACAGCGCTCAACGTTTGCAGTTGGTGGGATGGGAGATTGCTGAACAAGCTTGTGTTTAGTACAAAATTTGAATGGAATTTTCTAACATCGAGTGACTAGGGTTGACACAAATACCCCTTACATTCAGTCAATACTACATACATATCGCTAATATTACACAACCACTGAAAATTAAGTTAAATCTATAGAGTAGTATGATTATAAATTCAAGGAACATACTTATAATTTTGTTTGCTTAATAATCTATTTTCTGAAGGTTTCATCGGTCACAACCGAAAGATATATTTATTAATAAAACATTAATTAAACCAGGTAACAACATTTTAATTGTTACGAATTGCCACCTGCAACGTATTACTTGGTGTTTGATACACAGGAGTCTCATATAACTAATTACACCCTTTTAAAAACAAGATTTCTTTACAATTTGACGCTTCCAGCGTGCAGCATATAATATAATATACGTCCTCACATAATTAGTTCTTTACAAAATTGGCGCTTACAACAGTGGGGCTTGAATAAGACGGACGTTTCGCTAGTACCTCACATACTTATTTTATTACAAATTGGCGCTCAACGAGTGGGCTTTAGTTAAGCAAAAAATCATCTTATTGTTACTTAACTTGAGCAGGCAACCATTAGAGGCACAGGAATGCATACGAGAGAGGTGTTACGAAAAGAATGGAGAAGGAACAAGAAACAGAAGAAGATAGGAGGGAAGAAGAAACAGAGGCAGGTACAGATATTGAAATGGAACAACAGGCGAGCAATACAGAGGATACCCAAGGGGACCAACCAGATAAGGAGGAAGCCAGAGGAGGATTAAATTGGGAAAAATTAATGGAATTAATGAGTAGTATGAAGGAGGATAATAGACAAACTAACGAAAAATTAGACAGTATTAAAGAAGATTCCAAGAAACAGAAGGAAGAATTAAATAAAAAATTTGAAGAAAACTCTGAAAAAATAGACAGTATTAAGGAAAGTACTAGTGAACTTTTGAGGCAAACCATAAATGAAAATAATGAACAATTGAAGGCCGATTTTAGACAAATCAATGAAAGGCTGGAAAATAAAATAGACAGTATTAATGAAAACTCAAAGAAACAAAACGAAATTTTGAGCGAGAATTTAATCAAGCAAATGAATGAAAAGTTTGACAGGAATGACGAGAATTTGAGGCAGATTCAGGACGATAACAAACTAATGAACGAAAAACTTGAGGAAAACAATAAACGAATGAAGGCAGATCTTGAGAAAATCAATGAGGATAATATTATACGAATCGATGAGAAAATTGAGCATTCTAACAAGGAATTAAGGGAAAATGTTGATAAACAGAATGAAGGGTTAAGACAAGCTCTCAATAAGAAAATCGAGGATGCTAGTGAGGCAATCAGCCAGAAGGTAGGTAAGAATGACGGCGAAAGAAAACAGGAGATAGCTGAAACAAATAGAAAACTAAGAGTGACCGATGAAGCTATTACACGAAATAGGGCTGAACTAGAGATCAAGATAGGCCATATAGAAGAAGAGAACCGGATTCAAGTGGAATCAATACGAGCAGATTGCGGAAAACAGCATCGAAACTTAGATACGGTCGTAAACGAAGTACAGAAGCAAGGACAATGTAACAAGGAGAGAATCGAGAACATACAACGGTCAGTTGACAACCGAACAATCGCTATTCCATATACACAACATATAGATGACCGGGAGACCATCAACTTTAAGTCATACAAGAGAAACCCAATGGAATTCTTGGAACGAGTCGGCGAACAACTAATGAGAATTGGTGAAAACAGGTGGCCAATAATTCGTCGTTACTTAGACGAACATTTCAAAGAAACTTATGATAACTGGTGGACAGCCACCAGGCACGACATCCGAAGCTACGAAGAATTTAAAATAGCTTTTAAAGCCAGGTACTGGTCAGACGCCACCCAGAATGTAGTAAGGGAGAGCATCAGCTATGGAAGGTATGACGCCAGCAGAGGAACAACACTTACCGCCTACTTCCTGGGAAAAGTATGTTTGGCAAGACATCTTGAACCAAAAATCCCGGAGGAAATTCTCGTCACCAGGTTAGCATACCACTATGATAACGGGATATCAATAGCACGATCGGGTGGACAGATAAAAACGATACAGGCCATGTCAACGCTATTGGAAGAACACGAGCGTGAGGTACATTATCGAAGGAGTCGGCAGAGAAACGACCGGTACGGGAGCAGGGATTTCCCAGACTACAACAATAGAAACAATAACCATAACAGTCATGAGACGAATAACCGGACGAACTATAATGGCAGGCCAGGTAACTATGGTAATGAGGCGTACCAACGGCAAAATAACAACAACAGCCCAAGGAACAACGGAAACAATTACGGGAATAGACAGAATATTCTGTACAACCAATATAACCGGTCGTATAACCCAAGTTACCAGAATCAGAACACAAACAACCGAAATTATGATAACAGTAACCGTAACCCGAACAACCAAAACCAAAACTACAGGAGAGTTAATTATGTGGGGGCGTACGATAACTATAATGGGAGGACATACTACCAAGGACGTCGGAGTTTTAATAGAGACACCGACTGGAACCAGGATAATAATAACGATAGAAGAGATACTAGGACTAATGGAGGCAGGAGTCGGGGTCAGGAGGACTACCGCCGGGTTAACTACGAAGAGGATCGTCCATTACGCGTTTCCAGACCAATGGTGAATTTTATAAGGGCCGAAGAGAATGGTCCAAGGAATGATCAACACCAAGGGGAGAATGATAATGAGTGTTTACAACGGAGCAATAGCATCGGAGAATCCAGATCCGGAAGCGAGAACCAAAGAAGGGACGATCCATCTAGAAATGTCCGAATAATTTATAATCAACAGAACCCACCAGAATGCTGGATTCCCCTAAGAGGAGATGGCCACCGACCCAGTACGTCCCAGGATGTAAGACAAGAAATAGATGATGAAGAAGAAGCCACGGCCGACAGATGGAACGCATAATAAAAACCCCAAAATTCCAAAAGACGTAAGGACAACTTATTTAATTTATTTCGGAACAATATAATTTAAAATGAAGAGACTAAAACACCAAAATTCAAAAAATGAAGTAAGTTCAACTTACAAAAAAGTATTTAAGAAAACAATTTATGAGGTATATAAAAAAGAGAATTTTGAAGATAAAAACAACCAAATTCAAAAAATAAGTAAGAACACCTTACTATATAATTTAGAAGAAATTACTTTAAACTAATATAAAAAAAAAATAATAACACTGATTCAACCTAATAAAAATCATCAAAACCAAAAAACAAAATGAGTTTATCTGATGTAATATAATAGTGAGAAATGTAATTTAGAATGTAAAAGGAATAATAATGATTGTGCCAGAAGAATATAACTACATGATGTAATGTATAGTACTAACCAAAATCTCATAACCAGCTGTATTGATCATAAAGGAATATGAGCCAAGGAAGATAAGAGAATGAAGAAGCCAAAATGGAACCGTCAAAAGGATCACAAGAAAAGAAAAAAAAAAACAAATGGTTAAGAATTATCCGTAAAAAACCAATTAATAAATGTCAATAAAATAGCCAAGTATTGGAGAGGAAAAGTGTATAATAGAAGGAAGAATTAATATGAAGAAATAATATGATCTGAGTTAAAGTACAGTGAATAATCCCTAGAGTATGATTATTATTTATTATTTTATTGAAGGTCACATGATGACTGCCTTACGAGGTTTATTAATAAAGATTGACTGTAGAATATTCCAGCAATCATTTAACTGGGCAGAGATGATGTTCCTCTGGTCCCAGAAAGTATGTAATGGACGACGGTAATTGGTTAGCCGATAGAGCACCACCGATTCGATTCCAGTTATAATGTTAGGGAGGTTTAGGAAAATTAAATATTAGAGGGAAAACTCACAAATAAATATAGATGAATAAATAAAACCAGATCCAAAATGTATAATTAATAAAGAATGTCACAAGAATGATTACAGAAATAAGATTTAAACTTGGAAAATAATTGATTTTAAGAAGGAACGAAGAAATGATAGTAATACAACAGATAATTCTGAAATATAAAAGTACTATGAATAGGAAACCAATTGGCCAGATACAAGTTGTGCGTTTATTCTTGCTAAACTTTGTTTATAGAAAATAAACTTATTTCGAAGGGGGGGTGTTATGTAACGTAACAGAGTTGAGGTCCCCCAACGTTACATAAAAATTGAATGAAACATGGTCAAGGACCATACCCTGAATTAAGGCTGCTCAGTAGTTAATGTGTCTGAGAAGTACCTCAAGTCAAAAGAGGCGATGACTAATGTTAAATATAAAAAACCAGACCAATGAATAGTTAAATATATTAAAATGCTTGTTTTTATACTGTAACTTAATGAGGTTTACAGAATATTTATGTTATATTTTGAGTAGTGTAGAAATGAACTGATGTTGTTTAATAGTAATACTTCATCCAAGATTATGTTTATATTTATGTTAGATTTGTCTTTATACAATCAAGTATAGTTACCAATATTAGGCATTATACTAAGTTCTAAGTATTGTCTAAAGTTGAATAATACTGTTGTTTTAATTAATGTTTATAAACTTGGCCAGGAGGGCGATCAATGTTCATGTTTGACAAGTAGTTCTGACAATTATATTATAAATTAATGAAGGGTTCCAGAACCAGTTAATTAATGTAAAAAAGTAAACACCAGTAAATTAAAATTAATGTAATTAACCATTTAACCAATAATTAATTGTACAGTAGGTCAGGTAAAAGAAAATTAAGTTAAAGAACCAAATAATGTTATAACGGTTGTAAGAAAATCTATAGGCCTAAATTCCATATTAGTGAAAGGAAATTAATACCTTTTTAAGAAACCCAGTCCAACGAAACTATGGTAACACATTTACTGTTTAAGAAGGAAGGTTAGGGGAGAATTTTAGGTGATTTAATATTAATCCAAGCATGGAGTATTTTATTGGAAAAGAGTAGTAATATTCTATAATGCCGGCTCAAGGATATATAGAAAACGTGGTTGTTAAGGCAACTAAAATGTACAGAAGTTGTTGATTTGAATTTATTCGTTCTGATTGTTACAAGCTATTAGGTTGAGATGGACCGATATATTTAAAAAATATGAATAATAAATCTGGAAGAAATATGAATCAAAATTGAAAAACCCTTTTTGAAAAATAATTGTAATTTAATGCTGATGAGTAATAAAAATTAAATAACCTTCCAAATTGTAAATGAATACATTTAAAAAGAATTGAAAGCCTCTCACCTCATTCACCAAATAATTCCGCTGGATTTGGTATTCAACCAATTCCTTCTATAAACAGAAGATCAGTTAAAAAGAATTAAAGCCTGAACTAACGGAATTATTGAAAATACCAGAAGACCAAGTGTGGCAGAGATAACCTTCACTGGCAGCAGAAGAAGCTGGGATCCTAATTTCATTTCACCGGGACCGAGAATTAAGGAGACCATAGAAGAAGATCAGAAGTCTGAAGAATTCCTGAGAGCTTCCCATTCCTCTCCACAATCAATTTTATTAAAGGCAGAACACTTTTACTGGATGAAGACAAATTAATCTGAATCTTGGCAACTGTTTACGGACGCCCACAGCCAGGCGAAGTTTTCGTCAGCTTGGTAAAAAACAACCTATTTTAATTTCACTATATTTAGAGTAAATAATTTTGTTTTGTAAATTGAGCAACCTTAATTATGCATTTTACCTGGCCTTACTAATGGTTCCAAGAACTTTACGAACCCTGGGATAAGAATTATTTATTATTATTTTCATGTGTATATGTTTATAGAATTTGAGTAATTGATAATCGATATATTTCTGTATGATCGATTTGATCGTATTATTATTTTTTGAGACAACGTGGACTGTGAATTAATAGAGAAAATAAATAAAGTATCTTTATTGTATGAGATAACGTTTGAAGTTATTGCAGAATAAATACTATATGTAGTGTTTGGAATAATTTACAAAAAGGTTGATTCAAACTCAATGAATAACTAACCTATAAGTACGTTTATTACAAGTAACAGCGCTCAACGTTTGCAGCTGGTGGGATGGGAGATTGCTGAACAAGCTTGTGTTTAGTACAAAATTTGAATGGAATTTTCTAACATCGAGTGACTAGGGTTGACACAAATACCCCTTACATTCAGTCAATACTACATACATATCGCTAATATTACACAACCACTGAAAATTAAGTTAAATCTATAGAGTAGTATGATTATAAATTCAAGGAACATACTTATAATTTTGTTTGCTTAATAATTTATTTTCTGAAGGTTTCATCGGTCACAACCGAAAGATATATTTATTAATAAAACATTAATTAAACCAGGTAACAACATTTTAATTGTTACGAATTGCCACCTGCAACGTATTACTTGGTGTTTGATACACAGGAGTCTCATATAACTAATTACACCCTTTTAAAAACAAGATTTCTTTACAATTTGACGCTTCCAGCGTGCAGCATATAATATAATATACGTCCTCACATAATTAGTTCTTTACAAAATTGGCGCTTACAACAGTGGCGCTTGAATAAGACGGACGTTTCGCTAGTACCTCACATACTTATTTTATTACAAATTGGCGCTCAACGAGTGGGCTTTAGTTAAGCAAAAAATCATCTTATTGTTACTTAACTTGAGCAGGCAACCATTAGAGGCACAGGAATGCATACGAGAGAGGTGTTACGAAAAGAATGGAGAAGGAACAAGAAACAGAAGAAGATAGGAGGGAAGAAGAAACAGAGGCAGGTACAGATATTGAAATGGAACAACAGGCGAGCAATACAGAGGATACCCAAGGGGACCAACCAGATAAGGAGGAAGCCAGAGGAGGATTAAATTGGGAAAAATTAATGGAATTAATGAGTAGTATGAAGGAGGATAATAGACAAACTAACGAAAAATTAGACAGTATTAAAGAAGATTCCAAGAAACAGAAGGAAGAATTAAATAAAAAATTTGAAGAAAACTCTGAAAAAATAGACAGTATTAAGGAAAGTACTAGTGAACTTTTGAGGCAAACCATAAATGAAAATAATGAACAATTGAAGGCCGATTTTAGACAAATCAATGAAAGGCTGGAAAATAAAATAGACAGTATTAATGAAAACTCAAAGAAACAAAACGAAATTTTGAGCGAGAATTTAATCAAGCAAATGAATGAAAAGTTTGACAGGAATGACGAGAATTTGAGGCAGATTCAGGATGATAACAAACTAATGAACGAAAAACTTGAGGAGAGGAAAACAATAAACGAATGAAGGCAGATCTTGAGAAAATCAATGAGGATAATATTATACGAATCGATGAGAAAATTGAGCATTCTAACAAGGAATTAAGGGAAAATGTTGATAAACAGAATGAAGGGTTAAGACAAGCTCTCAATAAGAAAATCGAGGACGCTAGTGAGGCAATCAGCCAGAAGGTAGGTAAGAACGACGGCGAAAGAAAACAGGAGATAGCTGAAACAAATAGAAAACTGAGAGTGACCGATGAAGCTATTACACAAAATAGGGCTGAACTAGAGAACAAATAGGCCATATAGAAGAAGAGAACCGGATTCAAGTGGAATCAATACGAGCAGATTGCGGAAACCAGCATCGAAACTTAGATACGGTCGTAAACGAAGTACAGAAGCAAGGACAACGTAACCAGGAGAGAATCGAGAACATACAACGGTCAGTTGACAACCGAACAATCGCTATTCCATATACACAACATATAGACGACCGGGAGACCATCAACTTTAAGTCATACAAGAGAAACCCAATGGAATTCTTGGAACGGGTCGGCAAACAACTAATGAGAATTGGTAAAAACAGGTGGCCAATAATTCGTTGTTACTTAGACGAACATTTCAAAGAAACTTATGATAACTGGTGGACAGCCACCAGGCACGACATCCGAAGCTACGAAGAATTTAAAATAGCTTTTAAAGCCAGGTACTGGTCAGACGCCACCCAGAACGTAGTAAGGGAGAGCATCAGCTATGGAAGGTATGACGCCAGCAGAGGAACAACACTTACCGCCTACTTCCTGGGAAAAGTATGTTTGGCAAGACACCTTGAACCAAAAATCCCAGAGGAAATTCTCGTCACCAGGTTAGCATACCACTATGATAACGGGATATCAATAGCACGATCGGGTGGACAGATAAAAACGATACAGGCCATGTCAACGCTATTGGAAGAACACGAGCGTGAGGTACATTATCGAAGGAGTCGGCAGAGAAACAACCGGTACGGGAGCAGGGATTTCCCAGACTACAACAATAGAAACAATAACCATAACAGTCATGAGGCGAATAACCGGACGAACTATAATGGCAGGCCAGGTAACTATGGTAATGAGGCGTACCAACGGCAAAATAACAACAACAGCCCAAGGAACAACGGAAACAATTACGGGAATAAGACAGAATATTCCGAACAACCAATATAACCGGTCGTATAACCCAAGTTACCAGAATCAGAACACAAACAACCGAAATTATGATAACAGTAACCGTAACCCGAACAACCAAAACAAAAACTACAGGAGAGTTAATTATGTGGGGGCGTACGATAACTATAACGGGAGGACATACTACCAAGGACGTCGGAGTTTTAATAGAGACACCGACTGGAACCAGGATAATAATAACGATAGAAGAGATACTAGGACTAATGGAGGCAGGAGTCGGAGTCAGGAGGACTACCGCCGGGTTAACTACGAAGAGGATCGTCCATTACGCGTTTCCAGACCAATGGTGAATTTTATAAGGGCCGAAGAGAATGGTCCAAGGAATGATCAACACCAAGGGGAGAATGATAATGAGTGTTTACAACGGAGCAATAGCATCGGAGAATCCAGATCCGGAAGCGAGAACCAAAGAAGGGACGATCCATCTAGAAATGTCCGAATAATTTATAATCAACAGAACCCACCAGAATGCTGGATTCCCCTAAGAGGAGATGGCCACCGACCCAGTACGTCCCAGGATGTAAGACAAGAAATAGATGAAGAAGAAGCCACGGCCGACAGATGGAACGCATAATAAAAACCCCAAAATTCCAAAAGACGTAAGGACAACTTATTTAATTTATTTCGGAACAATATAATTTAAAATGAAGAGACTAAAACCCCAAAATTCAAAAAAATGAAGTAAGTTCAACTTACAAAAAAGTATTTAAGAAAACAATTTATGAGGTATATAAAAAGAGAATTTTGAAGATAAAAACAACCAAATTCGAAAAATAAGTAAGAACACCTTACTATATAATTTAGAAGAAATTACTTTAAACTAATATAAAAAAAAAAAATAACACTGATTCAACCTAATAAAAATCATCAAAACCAAAAAACAAAATGAGTTTATCTGATGTAATATAATAGTGAGAAATGTAATTTAGAATGTAAAAGGAATAATAATGATTGTGCCAGAAGAATATAACTACATGATGTAATGTATAGTACTAACCAAAATCTCATAACCAGCTGTATTGATCATAAAGGAATATGAGCCAAGGAAGATAAGAGAATGAAGAAGCCAAAATGGAACCGTCAAAAGGATCACAAGAAAAGAAAAAAAAAAACAAATGGTTAAGAATTATCCGTAAAAAACCAATTAATAAATGTCAATAAAATAGCCAAGTATTGGAGAGGAAAAGTGTATAATAGAAGGAAGAATTAATATGAAGAAATAATATGATCTGAGTTAAAGTACAGTGAATAATCCCTAGAGTATGATTATTATTTATTATTTTATTGAAGGTCACATGATGACTACCTTACGAGGTTTATTAATGAAGATTGACTGTAGAATATTCCAGCAATCATTTAACTGGGCAGAGATGATGTTCCTCTGGTCCCAGAAAGTATGTAACGGACGACAGTAATTGGTTAGCCGATAGAGCACCACCGATTCGATTCCAGTTATAATGTTAGGGAGGTTTAGGAAAATTAAATATTAGAGGGAAAACTCACAAATAAATATAGATGAATAAATAAAAAAAGATCCAAAATGTATAATTAATAAAGAATGTCACAAGAATGATTACAGAAATAAGATTTAAACTTGGAAAATAATTGATTTTAAGAAGGAACGAAGAAATGATAGTAATACAACAGATAATTCTGAATTATAAAAGTACTATGAATAGGAAACCAATTGGCCAGATACAAGTTGTGCGTTTATTTCTTGCTAAACTTTGTTTATAGAAAATAAACTTATTTCGAAGGGGGGGTGTTATGTAACGTAACAGAGTTGAGGTCCCCCAACGTTACATAAAAATTGAATGAAACATGGTCAAGGACCATACCCTGAATTAAGGCTGCTCAGTAGTTAATGTGTCTGAGAAGTACCTCAAGTCAAAAGAGGCGATGACTAATGTTAAATATAAAAAACCAGACCAATGAATAGTTAAATATATTAAAATGCTTGTTTTTATACTGTAACTTAATGAGGTTTACAGAATATTTATGTTATATTTTGAGTAGTGTAGAAATGAACTGATGTTGTTTAATAGTAATACTTCATCCAAGATTATGTTTATATTTATGTTAGATTTGTCTTTATACAATCAAGTATAGTTACCAATATTAGGCATTATACTAAGTTCTAAGTATTGTCTAAAGTTGAATAATACTGTTGTTTTAATTAATGTTTATAAACTTGGCCAGGAGGGCGATCAATGTTCATGTTTGACAAGTAGTTCTGACAATTATATTATAAATTAATGAAGGGTTCCAGAACCAGTTAATTAATGTAAAAAAGTAAACACCAGTAAATTAAAATTAATGTAATTAACCATTTAACCAATAATTAATTGTACAGTAGGTCAGGTAAAAGAAAATTAAGTTAAAGAACCAAATAATGTTATAACGGTTGTAAGAAAATCTATAGGCCTAAATTCCATATTAGTGAAAGGAAATTAATACCTTTTTAAGAAACCCAGTCCAACGAAACTATGGTAACACATTTACTGTTTAAGAAGGAAGGTTAGGGGAGAATTTTAGGTGATTTAATATTAATCCAAGCATGGAGTATTTTATTGGAAAAGAGTAGTAATATTCTATAATGCCGGCTCAAGGATATATAGAAAACGTGGTTGTTAAGGCAACTAAAATGTACAGAAGTTGTTGATTTGAATTTATTCGTTCTGATTGTTACAAGCTATTAGGTTGAGATGGACCGATATATTTAAAAAATATGAATAATAAATCTGGAAGAAATATGAATCAAAATTGAAAAACCCTTTTTGAAAAATAATTGTAATTTAATGCTGATGAGTAATAAAAATTAAATAACCTTCCAAATTGTAAATGAATACATTTAAAAAGAATTGAAAGCCTCTCACCTCATTCACCAAATAATTCCGCTGGATTTGGTATTCAACCAACTCCTTCTATAAACAGAAGATCAGTTAAAAAGAATTAAAGCCTGAACTAACGGAATTATTGAAAATACCAGAAGACCAAGTGTGGCAGAGATAACCTTCACTGGCAGCAGAAGAAGCTGGGATCCTAATTTCATTTCACCGGGACCGAGAATTAACGAGACCATAGAAGAAGATCAGAAGTCTGAAGAATTCCTGAGAGCTTCCCATTCCTCTCCACAATCAATTTTATTAAAGGCAGAACACTTTTACTGGATGAAGACAAATTAATCTGAATCTTGGCAACTGTTTACGGACGCCCACAGCCAGGCGAAGTTTTCGTCAGCTTGGTAAAAAACAACCTATTTTAATTTCACTATATTTAGAGTAAATAATTTTGTTTTGTAAATTGAGCAACCTTAATTATGCATTTTACCTGGCCTTACTAATGGTTCCAAGAACTTTACGAACCCTGGGATAAGAATTATTTATTATTATTTTCATGTGTATATGTTTATAGAATTTGAGTAATTGATAATCGATATATTTCTGTATGATCGATTTGATCGTATTATTATTTTTTGAGACAACGTGGACTGTGAATTAATAGAGAAAATAAATAAAGTATCTTTATTGTATGAGATAACGTTTGAAGTTATTGCAGAATAAATACTATATGTAGTGTTTGGAATAATTTACAAAAAGGTTGATTCAAACTCAATGAATAACTAACCTATAAGTACGTTTATTACAAGTAACAGCGCTCAACGTTTGCAGCTGGTGGGATGGGAGATTGCTGAACAAGCTTGTGTTTAGTACAAAATTTGAATGGAATTTTCTAACATCGAGTGACTAGGGTTGACACAAATACCCCTTACATTCAGTCAATACTACATACATATCGCTAATATTACACAACCACTGAAAATTAAGTTAAATCTATAGAGTAGTATGATTATAAATTCAAGGAACATACTTATAATTTTGTTTGCTTAATAATCTATTTTCTGAAGGTTTCATCGGTCACAACCGAAAGATATATTTATTAATAAAAACATTAATTAAACCAGGTAACAACATTTTAATTGTTACGAATTGCCACCTGCAACGTATTACTTGGTGTTTGATACACAGGAGTCTCATATAACTAATTAAACCCTTTTAAAAACAAGATTTCTTTACAATTTGACGCTTCCAGCGTGCAGCATATAATATAATATACGTCCTCACATAATTAGTTCTTTACAAAATTGGCGCTTACAACAGTGGGGCTTGAATAAGACGGACGTTTCGCTAGTACCTCACATACTTATTTTATTACAAATTGGCGCTCAACGAGTGGGCTTTAGTTAAGCAAAAAATCATCTTATTGTTACTTAACTTGAGCAGGCAACCATTAGAGGCACAGGAATGCATACGAGAGAGGTGTTACGAAAAGAATGGAGAAGGAACAAGAAACAGAAGAAGATAGGAGGGAAGAAGAAACAGAGGCAGGTACAGATATTGAAATGGAACAACAGGCGAGCAATACAGAGGATACCCAAGGGGACCAACCAGATAAGGAGGAAGCCAGAGGAGGATTAAATTGGGAAAAATTAATGGAATTAATGAGTAGTATGAAGGAGGATAATAGACAAACTAACGAAAAATTAGACAGTATTAAAGAAGATTCCAAGAAACAGAAGGAAGAATTAAATAAAAAATTTGAAGAAAACTCTGAAAAAATAGACAGTATTAAGGAAAGTACTAGTGAACTTTTGAGGCAAACCATAAATGAAAATAATGAACAATTGAAGGCCGATTTTAGACAAATCAATGAAAGGCTGGAAAATAAAATAGACAGTATTAATGAAAACTCAAAGAAACAAAACGAAATTTTGAGCGAGAATTTAATCAAGCAAATGAATGAAAAGTTTGACAGGAATGACGAGAATTTGAGGCAGATTCAGGACGATAACAAACTAATGAACGAAAAACTTGAGGAAAACAATAAACGAATGAAGGCAGATCTTGAGAAAATCAATGAGGATAATATTATACGAATCGATGAGAAAATTGAGCATTCTAACAAGGAATTAAGGGAAAATGTTGATAAACAGAATGAAGGGTTAAGACAAGCTCTCAATAAGAAAATCGAGGATGCTAGTGAGGAAATCAGCCAGAAGGTAGGTAAGAACGACGGCGAAAGAAAACAGGAGATAGCTGAAACAAATAGAAAACTAAGAGTGACCGATGAAGCTATTACACGAAATAGGGCTGAACTAGAGATCAAGATAGGCCATATAGAAGAAGAGAACCGGATTCAAGTGGAATCAATACGAGCAGATTGCGGAAAACAGCATCGAAACTTAGATACGGTCGTAAACGAAGTACAGAAGCAAGGACAATGTAACAAGGAGAGAATCGAGAACATACAACGGTCAGTTGACAACCGAACAATCGCTATTCCATATACACAACATATAGACGACCGGGAGACCATCAACTTTAAGTCATACAAGAGAAACCCAATGGAATTCTTGGAACGGGTCGGCGAACAACTAATGAGAATTGGTGAAAACAGGTGGCCAATAATTCGTCGTTACTTAGACGAACATTTCAAAGAAACTTATGATAACTGGTGGACAGCCACCAGGCACGACATCCGAAGCTACGAAGAATTTAAAATAGCTTTTAAAGCCAGGTACTGGTCAGACGCCACCCAGAACGTAGTAAGGGAGAGCATCAGCTATGGAAGGTATGACGCCAGCAGAGGAACAACACTTACCGCCTACTTCCTGGGAAAAGTATGTTTGGCAAGACACCTTGAACCAAAAATCCCGGAGGAAATTCTCGTCACCAGGTTAGCATACCACTATGATAACGGGATATCAATAGCACGATCGGGTGGACAGATAAAAACGATACAGGCCATGTCAACGCTATTGGAAGAACACGAGCGTGAGGTACATTATCGAAGGAGTCGGCAGAGAAACGACCGGTACGGGAGCAGGGATTTCCCAGACTACAACAATAGAAACAATAACCATAACAGTCATGAGACGAATAACCGGACGAACTATAATGGCAGGCCAGGTAACTATGGTAATGAGGCGTACCAACGGCAAAATAACAACAACAGCCCAAGGAACAACGGAAACAATTACGGGAATAGACAGAATATTCTGAACAACCAATATAACCGGTCGTATAACCCAAGTTACCAGAATCAGAACACAAACAACCGAAATTATGATAACAGTAACCGTAACCCGAACAACCAAAACCAAAACTACAGGAGAGTTAATTATGTGGGGGCGTACGATAACTATAATGGGAGGACATACTACCAAGGACGTCGGAGTTTTAATAGAGACACCGACTGGAACCAGGATAATAATAACGATAGAAGAGATACTAGGACTAATGGAGGCAGGAGTCGGGGTCAGGAGGACTACCGCCGGGTTAACTACGAAGAGGATCGTCCATTACGCGTTTCCAGACCAATGGTGAATTTTATAAGGGCCGAAGAGAATGGTCCAAGGAATGATCAACACCAAGGGGAGAATGATAATGAGTGTTTACAACGGAGCAATAGCATCGGAGAATCCAGATCCGGAAGCGAGAACCAAAGAAGGGACGATCCATCTAGAAATGTCCGAATAATTTATAATCAACAGAACCCACCAGAATGCTGGATTCCCCTAAGAGGAGATGGCCACCGACCCAGTACGTCCCAGGATGTAAGACAAGAAATAGATGAAGAAGAAGCCACGGCCGACAGATGGAACGCATAATAAAAACCCCAAAATTCCAAAAGACGTAAGGACAACTTATTTAATTTATTTCGGAACAATATAATTTAAAATGAAGAGACTAAAACACCAAAATTCAAAAAATGAAGTAAGTTCAACTTACAAAAAAGTATTTAAGAAAACAATTTATGAGGTATATAAAAAAGAGAATTTTGAAGATAAAAACAACCAAATTCAAAAAATAAGTAAGAACACCTTACTATATAATTTAGAAGAAATTACTTTAAACTAATATAAAAAAAAAATAATAACACTGATTCAACCTAATAAAAATCATCAAAACCAAAAAACAAAATGAGTTTATCTGATGTAATATAATAGTGAGAAATGTAATTTAGAATGTAAAAGGAATAATAATGATTGTGCCAGAAGAATATAACTACATGATGTAATGTATAGTACTAACCAAAATCTCATAACCAGCTGTATTGATCATAAAGGAATATGAGCCAAGGAAGATAAGAGAATGAAGAAGCCAAAATGGAACCGTCAAAAGGATCACAAGAAAAGAAAAAAAAAACAAATGGTTAAGAATTATCCGTAAAAAACCAATTAATAAATGTCAATAAAATAGCCAAGTATTGGAGAGGAAAAGTGTATAATAGAAGGAAGAATTAATATGAAGAAATAATATGATCTGAGTTAAAGTACAGTGAATAATCCCTAGAGTATGATTATTATTTATTATTTTATTGAAGGTCACATGATGACTACCTTACGAGGTTTATTAATGAAGATTGACTGTAGAATATTCCAGCAATCATTTAACTGGGCAGAGATGATGTTCCTCTGGTCCCAGAAAGTATGTAACGGACGACAGTAATTGGTTAGCCGATAGAGCACCACCGATTCGATTCCAGTTATAATGTTAGGGAGGTTTAGGAAAATTAAATATTAGAGGGAAAACTCACAAATAAATATAGATGAATAAATAAAACCAGATCCAAAATGTATAATTAATAAAGAATGTCACAAGAATGATTACAGAAATAAGATTTAAAGTTGGAAAATAATTGATTTTAAGAAGGAACGAAGAAATGATAGTAATACAACAGATAATTCTGAAATATAAAAGTACTATGAATAGGAAACCAATTGGCCAGATACAAGTTGTGCGTTTATTTCTTGCTAAACTTTGTTTATAGAAAATAAACTTATTTCGAAGGGGGGGTGTTATGTAACGTAACAGAGTTGAGGTCCCCCAACGTTACATAAAAATTGAATGAAACATGGTCAAGGACCATACCCTGAATTAAGGCTGCTCAGTAGTTAATGTGTCTGAGAAGTACCTCAAGTCAAAAGAGGCGATGACTAATGTTAGATATAAAAAAACAGACCAATGAATAGTTAAATATATTAAAATGCTTGTTTTTATACTGTAACTTAATGAGGTTTACAGAATATTTATGTTATATTTTGAGTAGTGTAGAAATGAACTGATGTTGTTTAATAGTAATACTTCATCCAAGATTATGTTTATATTTATGTTAGATTTGTCTTTATACAATCAAGTATAGTTACCAATATTAGGCATTATACTAAGTTCTAAGTATTGTCTAAAGTTGAATAATACTGTTGTTTTAATTAATGTTTATAAACTTGGCCAGGAGGGCGATCAATGTTCATGTTTGACAAGTAGTTCTGACAATTATATTATAAATTAATGAAGGGTTCCAGAACCAGTTAATTAATGTAAAAAAGTAAACACCAGTAAATTAAAATTAATGTAATTAACCATTTAACCAATAATTAATTGTACAGTAGGTCAGGTAAAAGAAAATTAAGTTAAAGAACCAAATAATGTTATAACGGTTGTAAGAAAATCTATAGGCCTAAATTCCATATTAGTGAAAGGAAATTAATACCTTTTTAAGAAACCCAGTCCAACGAAACTATGGTAACACATTTACTGTTTAAGAAGGAAGGTTAGGGGAGAATTTTAGGTGATTTAATATTAATCCAAGCATGGAGTATTTTATTGGAAAAGAGTAGTAATATTCTATAATGCCGGCTCAAGGATATATAGAAAACGTGGTTGTTAAGGCAACTAAAATGTACAGAAGTTGTTGATTTGAATTTATTCGTTCTGATTGTTACAAGCTATTAGGTTGAGATGGACCGATATATTTAAAAAATATGAATAATAAATCTGGAAGAAATATGAATCAAAATTGAAAAACCCTTTTTGAAAAATAATTGTAATTTAATGCTGATGAGTAATAAAAATTAAATAACCTTCCAAATTGTAAATGAATACATTTAAAAAGAATTGAAAGCCTCTCACCTCATTCACCAAATAATTCCGCTGGATTTGGTATTCAACCAATTCCTTCTATAAACAGAAGATCAGTTAAAAAGAATTAAAGCCTGAACTAACGGAATTATTGAAAATACCAGAAGACCAAGTGTGGCAGAGATAACCTTCACTGGCAGCAGAAGAAGCTGGGATCCTAATTTCATTTCACCGGGACCGAGAATTAACGAGACCATAGAAGAAGATCAGAAGTCTGAAGAATTCCTGAGAGCTTCCCATTCCTCTCCACAATCAATTTTATTAAAGGCAGAACACTTTTACTGGATGAAGACAAATTAATCTGAATCTTGGCAACTGTTTACGGACGCCCACAGCCAGGCGAAGTTTTCGTCAGCTTGGTAAAAAACAACCTATTTTAATTTCACTATATTTAGAGTAAATAATTTTGTTTTGTAAATTGAGCAACCTTAATTATGCATTTTACCTGGCCTTACTAATGGTTCCAAGAACTTTACGAACCCTGGGATAAGAATTATTTATTATTATTTTCATGTGTATATGTTTATAGAATTTGAGTAATTGATAATCGATATATTTCTGTATGATCGATTTGATCGTATTATTATTTTTTGAGACAACGTGGACTGTGAATTAATAGAGAAAATAAATAAAGTATCTTTATTGTATGAGATAACGTTTGAAGTTATTGCAGAATAAATACTATATGTAGTGTTTGGAATAATTTACAAAAAGGTTGATTCAAACTCAATGAATAACTAACCTATAAGTACGTTTATTACAAGTAACAGCGCTCAACGTTTGCAGCTGGTGGGATGGGAGATTGCTGAACAAGCTTGTGTTTAGTACAAAATTTGAATGGAATTTTCTAACATCGAGTGACTAGGGTTGACACAAATACCCCTTACATTCAGTCAATACTACATACATATCGCTAATATTACACAACCACTGAAAATTAAGTTAAATCTATAGAGTAGTATGATTATAAATTCAAGGAACATACTTATAATTTTGTTTGCTTAATAATCTATTTTCTGAAGGTTTCATCGGTCACAACCGAAAGATATATTTATTAACAAAAACATTAATTAAACCAGGTAACAACATTTTAATTGTTACGAATTGCCACCTGCAACGTATTACTTGGTGTTTGATACACAGGAGTCTCATATAACTAATTAAACCCTTTTAAAAACAAGATTTCTTTACAATTTGACGCTTCCAGCGTGCAGCATATAATATAATATACGTCCTCACATAATTAGTTCTTTACAAAATTGGCGCTTACAACAGTGGGGCTTGAATAAGACGGACGTTTCGCTAGTACCTCACATACTTATTTTATTACAAATTGGCGCTCAACGAGTGGGCTTTAGTTAAGCAAAAAATCATCTTATTGTTACTTAACTTGAGCAGGCAACCATTAGAGGCACAGGAATGCATACGAGAGAGGTGTTACGAAAAGAATGGAGAAGGAACAAGAAACAGAAGAAGATAGGAGGGAAGAAGAAACAGAGGCAGGTACAGATATTGAAATGGAACAACAGGCGAGCAATACAGAGGATACCCAAGGGGACCAACCAGATAAGGAGGAAGCCAGAGGAGGATTAAATTGGGAAAAATTAATGGAATTAATGAGTAGTATGAAGGAGGATAATAGACAAACTAACGAAAAATTAGACAGTATTAAAGAAGATTCCAAGAAACAGAAGGAAGAATTAAATAAAAAATTTGAAGAAAACTCTGAAAAAATAGACAGTATTAAGGAAAGTACTAGTGAACTTTTGAGGCAAACCATAAATGAAAATAATGAACAATTGAAGGCCGATTTTAGACAAATCAATGAAAGGCTGGAAAATAAAATAGACAGTATTAATGAAAACTCAAAGAAACAAAACGAAATTTTGAGTGAGAATTTAGTCAAGCAAATGAATGAAAAGTTTGACAGGAATGACGAGAATTTGAGGCAGATTCAGGACGATAACAAACTAATGAACGAAAAACTTGAGGAAAACAATAAACGAATGAAGGCAGATCTTGAGAAAATCAATGAGGATAATATTATACGAATCGATGAGAAAATTGAGCATTCTAACAAGGAATTAAGGGAAAATGTTGATAAACAGAATGAAGGGTTAAGACAAGCTCTCAATAAGAAAATCGAGGATGCTAGTGAGGCAATCAGCCAGAAGGTAGGTAAGAACGACGGCGAAAGAAAACAGGAGATAGCTGAAACAAATAGAAAACTGAGAGTGACCGATGAAGCTATTACACGAAATAGGGCTGAACTAGAGATCAAGATAGGCCATATAGAAGAAGAGAACCGGATTCAAGTGGAATCAATACGAGCAGATTGCGGAAACCAGCATCGAAACTTAGATACGGTCGTAAACGAAGTACAGAAGCAAGGACAATGTAACAAGGAGAGAATCGAGAACATACAACGGTCAGTTGACAACCGAACAATCGCTATTCCATATACACAACATATAGATGACCGGGAGACCATCAACTTTAAGTCATACAAGAGAAACCCAATGGAATTCTTGGAACGGGTCGGCGAACAACTAATGAGAATTGGTGAAAACAGGTGGCCAATAATTCGTCGTTACTTAGACGAACATTTCAAAGAAACTTATGATAACTGGTGGACAGCCACCAGGCACGACATCCGAAGCTACGAAGAATTTAAAATAGCTTTTAAAGCCAGGTACTGGTCAGACGCCACCCAGAACGTAGTAAGGGAGAGCATCAGCTATGGAAGGTATGACGCCAGCAGAGGAACAACACTTACCGCCTACTTCCTGGGAAAAGTATGTTTGGCAAGACACCTTGAACCAAAAATCCCGGAGGAAATTCTCGTCACCAGGTTAGCATACCACTATGATAACGGGATATCAATAGCACGATCGGGTGGACAGATAAAAACGATACAGGCCATGTCAACGCTATTGGAAGAACACGAGCGTGAGGTACATTATCGAAGGAGTCGGCAGAGAAACGACCGGTACGGGAGCAGGGATTTCCCAGACTACAACAATAGAAACAATAACCATAACAGTCATGAGACGAATAACCGGACGAACTATAATGGCAGGCCAGGTAACTATGGTAATGAGGCGTACCAACGGCAAAATAACAACAACAGCCCAAGGAACAACGGAAACAATTACGGGAATAGACAGAATATTCTGAACAACCAATATAACCGGTCGTATAACCCAAGTTACCAGAATCAGAACACAAACAACCGAAATTATGATAACAGTAACCGTAACCCGAACAACCAAAACCAAAACTACAGGAGAGTTAATTATGTGGGGGCGTACGATAACTATAATGGGAGGACATACTACCAAGGACGTCGGAGTTTTAATAGAGACACCGACTGGAACCAGGATAATAATAACGATAGAAGAGATACTAGGACTAATGGAGGCAGGAGTCGGGGTCAGGAGGACTACCGCCGGGTTAACTACGAAGAGGATCGTCCATTACGCGTTTCCAGACCAATGGTGAATTTTATAAGGGCCGAAGAGAATGGTCCAAGGAATGATCAACACCAAGGGGAGAATGATAATGAGTGTTTACAACGGAGCAATAGCATCGGAGAATCCAGATCCGGAAGCGAGAAGCAAAGAAGGGACGATCCATCTAGAAATGTCCGAATAATTTATAATCAACAGAACCCACAAGAATGCTGGATTCCCCTAAGAGGAGATGGCCACCGACCCAGTACGTCCCAGGATGTAAGACAAGAAATAGATGAAGAAGAAGCCACGGCCGACAGATGGAACGCATAATAAAAACCCCAAAATTCCAAAAGATGTAAGGACAACTTATTTAATTTATTTCGGAACAATATAATTTAAAATGAAGAGACTAAAACCCCAAAATTAAAAAAAATGAAGTAAGTTCAACTTACAAAAAAGTATTTAAGAAAACAATTTATGAGGTATATAAAAAAGAGAATTTTGAAGATAAAAACAACCAAATTCGAAAAATAAGTAAGAACACCTTACTATATAATTTAGAAGAAATTACTTTAAACTAATATAAAAAAAAAAAAAATAACACTGATTCAACCTAATAAAAATCATCAAAACCAAAAAACAAAATGAGTTTATCTGATGTAATATAATAGTGAGAAATGTAATTTAGAATGTAAAAGGAATAATAATGATTGTGCCAGAAGAATATAACTACATGATGTAATGTATAGTACTAACCAAAATCTCATAACCAGCTGTATTGATCATAAAGGAATATGAGCCAAGGAAGATAAGAGAATGAAGAAGCCAAAATGGAACCGTCAAAAGGATCACAAGAAAAGAAAAAAAAAACAAGTGGTTAAGAATTATCCGTAAAAAACCAATTAATAAATGTCAATAAAATAGCCAAGTATTGGAGAGGAAAAGTGTATAATAGAAGGAAGAATTAATATGAAGAAATAATATGATCTGAGTTAAAGTACAGTGAATAATCCCTAGAGTATGATTATTATTTATTATTTTATTGAAGGTCACATGATGACTACCTTACGAGGTTTATTAATGAAGATTGACTGTAGAATATTCCAGCAATCATTTAACTGGGCAGAGATGATGTTCCTCTGGTCCCAGAAAGTATGTAACGGACGACGGTAATTGGTTAGCCGATAGAGCACCACCGATTCGATTCCAGTTATAATGTTAGGGAGGTTTAGGAAAATTAAATATTAGAGGGAAAACTCACAAATAAATATAGATGAATAAATAAAACCAGATCCAAAATGTATAATTAATAAAGAATGTCACAAGAATGATTATAGAAATAAGATTTAAAGTTGGAAAATAATTGATTTTAAGAAGGAACGAAGAAATGATAGGAATACAACAGATAATTCTGAAATATAAAAGTACTATGAATAGGAAACCAATTGGCCAGATACAAGTTGTGCGTTTATTTCTTGCTAAACTTTGTTTATAGAAAATAAACTTATTTCGAAGGGGGGGTGTTATGTAACGTAACAGAGTTGAGAATTGAATGAAACATGGTCAAGGACCATACCCTGAATTAAGGCTGCTCAGTAGTTAATGTGTCTGAGAAGTACCTCAAGTCAAAAGAGGCGATGACTAATGTTAAATATAAAAAACCAGACCAATGAATAGTTAAATATAATAAAATGCTTGTTTTCATACTGTAACTTAATGAGGTTTATAGAATATTTATGTTATATTTTGAGTAGTGTAGAAATGAACTGATGTTGTTTAATAGTAATACTTCATCAAAGATTATGTTTATATTTATGTTAGATTTGTCTTTATATAATCAAGTATAGTTACCAATGTTAGGCATTATACTAAGTTCTAAGTATTGTCTAAAGTTGAATAATACTGTTGTTTTAATTAATGTTTATAAACTTGGCCAGGAGGGCGATCAATGTTCATGTTTGACAAGTAGTTCTGACAATTATATTATAAATTAATGAAGGGTTCCAGAACCAGTTAATTAATGTAAAAAAGTAAACACCAGTAAATTAAAATTAATGTAATTAACCATTTAACCAATAATTAATTGTACAGTAGGTCAGGTAAAAGAAAATTAAGTTAAAGAACCAAATAATGTTATAACGGTTGTAAGAAAATCTATAGGCCTAAATTCCATATTAGTGAAAGGAAATTAATACCTTTTTAAGAAACCCAGTCCAACCAAACTATGGTAACACATTTACTGTTTAAGAAGGAAGGTTAGGGGAGAATTTTAGGTGATTTAATATTAATCCAAGCATGGAGTATTTTATTGAAAAAGAGTAGTAATATTCTATAATGCCGGCTCAAGGATATATAGAAAACGTGGTTGTTAAGGCAACTAAAATGTACAGAAGTTGTTGATTTGAATTTATTCATTCTGACTGTTACAAGCTATTAGGTTGAGATGGACCGATATATTTAAAAAATATGAATAATAAATCTGGAAGAAATATGAATCAAAATTGAAAAACCCTTTTTGAAAAATAATTGTAATTTAATGCTGATGAGTAATAAAAATTAAATAACCTTCCAAATTGTAAATGAACACATTTAAAAAGAATTGAAAGCCTCTCACCTCATTCACCAAATAATTCCGCTGGATTTGGTATTCAACCAATTCCTTCTATAAACAGAAGATCAGTTAAAAAGAATTAAAGCCTTAACTAACGGAATTATTGAAAATACCAGAAGACCAAGTGTGGCAGAGATAACCTTCACTGGCAGCAGAAGAAGCTGGGATCCTAATTTCATTTCACCGGGACCGAGGATTAACGAGATCATAGAAGAAGATCAGAAGTCTGAAGAATTCCTGAGAGCTTCCCATTCCTCTCCACAATCAATTTTATTAAAGGCAGAACACTTTTACTGGATGAAGACAAATTAATCTGAATCTTGGCAACTGTTTACGGACGCCCACAGCCAGGCGAAGTTTTCGTCAGCTTGGTAAAAAACAACCTATTTTAATTTCACTATATTTAGAGTAAATAATTTTGTTTTGTAAATTGAGCAACCTTAATTATGCATTTTACCTGGCCTTACTAATGGTTCCAAGAACTTTACGAACCCTGGGATAAGAATTATTTATTATTATTTTCATGTGTATATGTTTATAGAATTTGAGTAATTGATAATCGATATATTTCTGTGTGATCGATTTGATCGTATTATTATTTTTTGAGACAACGTGGACTGTGAATTAATAGAGAAAATAAATAAAGTATCTTTATTGTATGAGATAACGTTTGAAGTTATTGCAGAATAAATACTATATGTAGTGGTTGGAATAATTTACAAAAAGGTTGATTCAAACTCAATGAATAACTAACCTATAAGTACGTTTATTACAAGTAACAGCGTTCAACGTTTGCAGCTGGTGGGACGAGAGATTGCTGAACTAGCTTGTGTTTAGTACAAAATTTGAATGGAATTTTCTAACATCGAGTGACTAGGGTTGACACAAATACTTCTTACATTAAGTCAATACTACATACATATCGCTAATATTACACAACCACTGAAAACTAAGTTAAATCTATAGAGTAATATGATTATAAATTCAAGGAACATAATTATAATTTTGTTTGCTTAATAATCTATTTTCTGAAGGTTTCATCGGTCACAACCGAAGGATATATTTATTAATAAAACATTAATTAAACCAGGTAACAACATTTTAATTGTTACGAATTGCCACCTGCAACGTATTACTTGGCGTTTGATACACAGGAGTCTCATATAACTAATTACACCCTTTTAAAAACAAGATTTCTTTACAATTTGACACTTCCAGCGTGCAGCATATAATATAATATACGTCCTCACATAATTAGTTCTTTACAAAATTGGCGCTTACAACAGTGGGGCTTGAATAAGACGGACGTTTCGCTAGTACCTCACATACTTATTTTATTACAATATATATAAGTTGTTTGTGTATAGACTATGTGTTTTTACTTCCATATTCCTTAAGGAATGGAAGTATGGTGATGGAAAAAAAAATCGTGTTCGAGATTATTGCAGATTCTGATTCTACTACACTCAAAACTTGAAAAAAAGGCGTTTTCCGAAAAGTGTCTGTGTGTGTGTGTCTGTCTGTCTGTGGGTCTGTAGATTTTTTTCTATGGGAAACGATAACTGCCGCAAATTCAAACAGAATCAAATAATTTTTTGCATACAGCGCTGATTTGTAGAGTACTCACGACCTATTGTTTTTGGTGAAGATCGGTTGAGGGAAAGGGGTAGTTTACCTGCAACGGTTTTTTTTTATCAAGGGAAATTTTTTTTTTTGGCAAACGATAACAGCCGTAAATTCAAACAGAATCAAATAATGTTTCGTATACAGCCCTGAATTGTAGAGTTCTCAAGACCTTTTGTTTTTGGTGAATATCGGTTAAGGGAAAGGGGTAGTTTACCTGTAACGTTTTATGTTTTAACAAGGGTATTTCCTATGGCAAACGATAACAGCCGCAAATTCAAACAGAATCAAAAGATTATTTGCATACAGCCCTAAATTGTAGAGTTCTCAAGACCTATTGTTTTTGGTGAAGATTGGTTGAGGGAAAGGGGTAGTTTACCTGCAGCATTTTTTTATCAAGGGTTTTTTCTATGGCAAACGATAACAGCCGCAAATTCAAACAGAATCAAATAATGTTTTGCATGCAGGCCTGATTTGTAGAGTACTCAAGGCCTATTGTTTTTGGTGAAGATCGGTTAAGGGGAAGGGGTAGTTTACCAGCAACGTTTTTTTATCAAGCGTATTTTCTATGGCAAACGATAACTGCCGCAAATTCAAACAGAATCAAATAATTTTTTGCATACGTCACTGAATTGTAGAGGTCTGAAGGACTTTTGATTTTGGTGAAGATCGGTTAAGGGGAAGGGGTAGTTTACCTGCAACCTTTTACGTTTTTACAAGAGTAAAGTACTTGAAAATTTATTTAAACTTTTTGAAACAATGGTAATTGTTAAAAATAAAATAATTTTGTTGCCAGACAATAAAATTATAATTTTTTCATTTTAATGTAAATCTGTACATAGTATAAAGTAAAGTTGGTCCGTTTTCTCTCTGTGTTTGAAATCGCTAATCTCAGGAAGTACTGAACGGATTTTATTCAAGTTTTCGCCAATAGATAGAGTGTCTATCGAGGAACATTTATGTGTATAATTAATACATATATGTTGTACATTAGCTTAGCTATCACGGTTTGTCAAGTAAGTGGTATAGTTTACATCTTATATATAAAAATGAATGTTTCTTTGTTTGTCCCGTATGCGTTCCTATACCATTCATCCGAATGCGATGAAACTTCGGTGAGTTGTTGTGCGCACGTCCGGAAGGTTTCTTCCACATCTCCTCCTAAACCACTGTACCGATTTCAACCAAACTTGGCACAAATATTTTATGACGTGGGAGAACCAACATAGGATAGGTGTTTTTTCGATGGGGTCCTTTTGGGGGTTCTTTGGGGTCTTCCACATCGCCTCCTAAACCACTGGACCGATTTCAACCAAACTTGGCACAAATATTTTACGCAAAGGGAGAACCAACATAGGACAAGTTTTTTTTTCTATACGATCCTTTGGGGTCTTCCACGTCTCCACCTAAACCATTGGACCGATTTCAACCAAACTTGGCACAAATATTTTACGCAACGGGAGAACCAACATAGGACAGGTGTTTTTTCGATACGATCCTCTGGGGGGTCCTTTGCTGTCTTAAAAAACTATTAGATCTGGTTACTATGGCAACCAATAGAATAGATTCTGTTCTAAATATATTATCGCATTAAATTGAAGACCACGCGAACGAAGTTGTGGGCAACAGCTATTTATTTTTAAGAAGCCTACTTTAATTAAACTTTATTAATTAAATTAACATTTTCATTACGTACAACGTGAAACTCCGTAGCGAAGCACGGTATTCTGCTAGTCATGTATAAGAGAAAATATATCGTGCGTGGCAGGCAAGCATATCTCAGTTATGTACTGTTTACGTTTCCATTTTATTATTATCACTACCACAATAAAAAGGCAGGGAAGACGCACACACACACACACACACACACACACACACACACAATTCGCGTTATTTCTGGCCTCATTCATGTTTATTTTCTTACATTTGCACGGTTTTTAAATGGAAAGTGCCGAACCCATACCAACATAACGCATGCAAGCCGAAAAAGTGTCCAGCGTGGATAGCGATTTGCTTCCTGTGGATCGCTGGGCAGTGTAACTGCACGTGTTTACAGAGGAAGGATTCATAGACAGACTTTTCGTCTTTAGGGAATGAACCCTCTGCAAGATGCTGAGGGTCCATGAGTGGCTTCGGAGCGCTCCTTCTTTTCCGCATGTTTGTTCTGTGAAACGTACACTGTAGATTCGCAGATTTATTCTAAGCAACGCTCAATAGGAAATGTTGAAAATTTTTGTCCACGGTGAACCCTCATACACACTAAACCTGCTCTGATGTTTTAATTACGGACATCATAATATTAAAACTTTGAAAACTTGAGCACTACTTAATGGAGATCAATCATTAACTTATACAAGCCATTAATTTTATGCATATTTTTATATATATGTGTACAACGTTATCGGCAACAAAGAAGTAGTTTTTGTTAAAATTCCTTCCCGGGATATTTGGCCGTAGTCCAATGTTTTCTACAAAACCAGATGTTTCGGCAATGCCATTGACTTCCATCATCAGTGAAAATCGAGTGCGATAACGTGAGGTGGTATATGTTAGTGACCACAGTACTGTGGTTAAGGCCGAAGCAGTAAGTAGAAAGAAGTAGTTTCTATGGTAATATTTCATTTCGAAAATGATTTTAAAAATAAATCTTAGAATATGGAAGACATGTATGGTTCTCCATACCGATATTTACTTATATGTAAAACATAGTTTTATCTTTTATGTTTTTTAAGCATCAAGAGTATACTGCTGGCAGTTTTAAATTTAAGTAATACTATTTATAATTATGAAAAAAATGACTAAGATAAGAATTTATAATAAAACTAAAGATAAGGCCACAAAAGTAACTTTGAAAAACAAATCAAATTTAAGACAGTATTCAAATCAGTAATTACTTCACAAGTTTGTCAAAGATTTCTTTTTGTGTGGCTTCCTGGATCCAGCACCGTCGGAGCACATTCCATTCTAAACGTGGTGATGAAGCACTCAGTAACTCTTTTAGGTTTACTCTTACTGTATTTTTTATATCTAGTATGTCGTCATTGAGCCTGAAACATGCAAAACCCTAGAATGTGTATCCATATACCGGTATCACTTAATGTCTAACCTGAAACCAGGTTGTAAGCACAATCTGAAACCTATTTATAGGGGGGACTGATCAAGTTGCTGCTTAGAGTGATTTAGTACAGGTGGTAAAGAACATTAACCACTACATCACAGAGGAATCATGTTAACTTGCAATAATCCTTATGTATAGCATATTGTGAGTAAAAACATAAAAACATACAAAATTAATGCGACACTGTTATTCATTTTCCATTGTAGGTTACTTGTTTTTGAATAACCTGCTGCTGAAGTACTTTAGGAACAGCTAGGATAGACTGCCAACGCTAGCTGTTTGGTATATAAGGAATATTTGTTTTTCATTTATTTTAAACAGGCAAAGCTAAACCACACACACACACACACACACACACACACACACACACACACACACACACACACACACACACACACACACACACACACACACACACACACAAGTTGGTTTTACACAAAATAAGGTCATCTATTTTAAAGAAAACAGCAAGTGCTAAGAAGCAAAAATTATTAACAGATTATTTTCAGCGTGCATAAACACTGACTCTGTACATATTGTTCTGCTTGTAAATATAATATTTACAAATGTCATGGATTTTAAATGACAAATATTATTTTAATTGACAAAAACATTATTTGACTAATTTTTAAGCACTAGGTTACAATTTTTGCTTTAACCGGGATTTTGACTTATCCTTGATCACCTTGGCGGTGATTATCCCGGATAATCAGGAGTTGACTGTATTTGAAAGCATGGAGTCATTGAATGTGTATTTAAAGATTATCATTGTTCAAGTGATTACACATGGGTACTCACATGTCATGGAGTTAAATATAACAAATAACTTAATATGAATATAGGACAACTGACCTCATCGACATTTGATCATTAGTTCAACTACTACAAGTTACAAAATCAAAATTAATAAGAGAGTTAGTATTAACTCCATTACAATAATAATAATAATAATAAAATAAATAATAATAATTTTTTTTTTTGCAGGAGGTGCGAACCCTGTGCATGACCTGGTTCAGCATGCACTGCGCCTCCTCTGCGTCTCTCGCAGTGATCACGGCACCCACGTCATCAGCATATGCTACCAGAAAGGTATCGTCTGGCATCTCCATCCAGAGGATTCCATCATAGAATGCATTCCACAGGTCGGGGCCCAAGATAGAGCCCTGAGCTACACCTCCTGTTAATTCTCTTCTGCGTGCATCTGCTGTGTCGTACCAGAGCTCCCTGTCCCATAGGTAACTTTGTATTATCTGGAGCAGGTAGTCCAGCACTTGAAAGACATCCTCCAAAGCTGCTAGCAAGTCTGTCCACCTGGCCGAATTAAAGGCGTTGCGTACATCCAGTGTTGCGAGTAGCACCGTCCTTCTGGAGAAGTGATTACCCCGCTGGGCCACCTGGATGGCATTCAAGATCTCCTGTACGGCTCCAATGGTGGATCAGGCTGTTCAGAACCCATACTGCCTCCCTGACAGATCTCCTGCATCCCGAATAGCCGCTACTAGGCAAGGCCTGAGTAGACGTTCCAGTAGTTTCCCCACCGTGTCCAGCATACAAAGAGGTCTGTATGCCAATGGGGAATTCGGGTCGCCCTTCCCTTTGCTGACTAAGACTAGTCTCTGGATCTTCCACCTCTTTGGGAAGATTCCGTCTTTTAGGCAGCAGTTGTACATATTATGTAGCACCTGGGGGCAGGATCTAGCGACCATCCTCAGCACTTCCGCAGGTATACCATCCGGCCCTGGTGCCTTCTTGTTGCGCAGGAAGCTAGCAGCTAGTGATAGCTCGCCCTCACTGAAAATCGGGACGTCTTCCAACGGGCCTGGGTATTCCTCTCAATCCCCCCATGGGTGACGAGGAAACAGACCGTCCACAATGAAGCGCATCTGATTTTCATCCATCCTTGGGCTACGTGGCCGGGCTCCAAGCCTGTACCCCAGACCCCAGGGATCAGAATCTAGATCACTCTTGAGGGTCTCCCACTTGAGCCGCTTGCTTCTGTTGATGGCTTCCTTCAGTCTTTTTCTAGTGAGCTGATATTCTTCTTGCGCTTCGGCTGCTGCATTCGCATTTATCCGTCTGTTTCTGGTCGCCATACGACGCGAGTGCAAGCAACGTCTCCTGAGGTCAGCAATCTCGTCTGTCCACCAGTACACCACTGTCTTCCCCCCACGGTGTTCCGCTCTCCTGGGCATAGACACATCGCAGGCATTCCGTATGAGGTGTATTGTCACACTGACAACTTCCTCTGTCGAACCCAAGCTGTTCATCACCGCCTCCTTTCCGATTGCGATGACATCCTGCAACAAATCCTCATCCAGTTTGGACTCGTTCCAGCCAGGTGTTCATCTGGGTTCAGCTATGGTCGAATACTGAACTCTCCGCAGGGTGAAAGTGATATACTGGTGATCACTACCAGTATAATCTTCCAACACCTTCCATTTCAAGACATTGTGCGCCAATGCATCAGATACCAAAGTGATGTCCGGGATTGTTTCGAAGCAACCAGGTCTTCTAAAAGTTGAGATACCTCCCACATTGACCACCGCGAACCCGAATCTTGCTGCCATCTCTAACACATACTGTCCCTTGGCGCACGTCGTAGGCATTCTCCACTCTACTGCTTTGGTGTTGAAGTCTCCACTGACCACGCAGGGGCCTTCCATCTCACGAATCGTGTCTTCCAATTTGTCCACTTTCTCAAGAAATTCATGGATGGTCTCGTTAGGGGTGAGGTAGCAGCTCACATAAGTGATGTCCTCGCATCTCACTCACACGAATCCACTTCCGGCACCATGGCTTGAAGGGAATGGCACGGTCGGGTCAGGAATCCAGATTGCAGCCATCCCAAGTAAGGATACCATCCCAGTTCCTCTCTATCGTGGTGCTGCTCACTGATGATCAGAAGATTGGCACCCACGTCCAGCTTCAGCTGCTCCAGGAGGGCGTCCGCCATCCTGCTCCTATGCAGGTTTCCCTGGAGAATCTTCATTGGCCAAGCCTGCTCTGGCCCTCTCAATAATAATAATAATAATAAAATCTGCTAATAAGATCTTTGAGCTGTAGAACTCATATACTATTTTGAATTTTATACATTTATTATTGTGTCTTTCAATATTAGATGACAGGGGTATTGGGAGGTATTAATTCTAACAAATTATTATCTTCTCCTTCTTCTAGCAGGGACTAGGTGAATCGCCTGTTCCGGTCCCAAAGGAATATATCCACTTCACCCAATGTTTCGTAGGTCTTCCTATACTTTGTTGTCCAACGTTCTTGTATTGCAAGACTTCCTTAGGCAACCTGCCGTCTGGCATCCTATCCAGATGAGCAA
The DNA here is from genome assembly GCA_034769895.1 of Magicicada septendecula. Classification (NCBI taxonomy): domain Eukaryota; kingdom Metazoa; phylum Arthropoda; class Insecta; order Hemiptera; family Cicadidae; genus Magicicada; species Magicicada septendecula. The sequence continues at coordinate 508,297,293 of CM068369.1, read as the reverse complement.
TCCATTTCTCTTTATTTTCTGCAATTTGATTATGGTTATTAAAAATTTTTAACTTTATCTCTCTTTTAAATCCTTGGTTGATACGGGTTTAGCACACCTGATGTACCACAGCTAGATTTTCTCATCTTGCTTCACCCTGTCTTGGGTGCAATCCCTTTCTTTAATCTTTCCAGTCTGCTCTCTCTTGACCAACTCTTCATCTTTTCGACCCCAGCCTATTAGGTTTCCAAGGAATAAGTATAGTCGTCCATTTTTCATACTTCAACTTTACTCGGTAATTCTTGTTTTTCTTTCTTACTACCCAGTAAGGATCCTCCCAGGGTTAAAGGTGGAACAATATTAAATTTTCAATATGATCTTGGATATTAAAAGACTTGAATATTTGGGGATCTTAAATCCCCAAATAGACTTAATAATTTTCTTAAATGTTTAGTTCCATTTTTGGCCCATGATGTCCCTAATATTAAACAAATTGCATAGCAAACACTACATTCGGATCTGGCTTAAGATGCCCTTCATTCTGACACCTGGCTGGATTTTTATAACTTTTTCAAATGTTTGTTTCCTTTTTTGAGCCTATGCGTCCCAAAACGTAGCTTTCATCCAGTTGTACATCTTGTTGCAGCTCCACATCCTTGAAACTTATCTTGTGGAATTAATTTGTGTCTCCATTTCTTAAAATTTCTGCAAAGAAAGAGCAACTCATCTATTGTACATGAATAAACAAATTTGGGCATATGGGATATAGCTCTTTGGCTGCACAACACCATTAAATGAGCAACTTATACAATGCAGTATGAATAAATTCTTTTGTGCAATTATAATAGACCATGACATGGATCCTACAAGACTCAACATCAAATTGTTAAGTACAGTTATCATGGAATTTCCTGTCAACTAAAAAAAAAAGAATCCATGAACGTGTGAATGTGAAAGAGGTAAAGTGTGCCAGAAAAGTTAAACCATACAAACCAGTCAGAATCATAGTGTAGTTTAATGTCAGTAAATAAAAATAGACTTTAAGGAAATGAATGAAACTGTATATAAACTCATACTCACTATGTTTGGAATAACAAACATAAGTGTAAGATATGACGACAGTCATTATCATCATCATCATCCTCAAGGTTTAAGCCAAGAATGAGGTTTGTTCTGGTCTCAAATAGGCAAATATTACAGCTGGTCACTCCAGCGCTTTCTCGGACATCCCACACCTCTCCGTCCCCTTGGCTTATAGTTCCATAGTTGTTTGGGGATGCAGCAGTCATCCATTCAGTAAAGATGTTCCCACCAATTCAGTCGATACTGGGCAATCCTGTCGAGTATACTTATAATATTCAGTTCCTGCCATATATCTGTGTTTCTTCTATGATCATGGAGAGTATACCCTGCCACGTGCCTGAGAAATCTCATTTCAGCCGCTTGGATGTGACTGGCCTGGTCTTTCATTAAAGTCCAGTTCTCAGACCCATAAAGAAATGTGGAAAGAGCCATCACCTTGTAGAATTTTAGACATGTTCCTTTACTTGCTGACTTAAGGGTTCGCCTGATGGTCCTGCACATAAGGTTGAACTTATGCAACTTATGCACCACGTCATTGCTTGCATTATAAGACACACTGTAGCCCAGGTATTCAAAACTGTAACTTGTTCCATGACAGTACCGTATATAACAATTTTTAACTGTACGGGATCAGTTCCACAAAAAGCCAGAGTCTTTGGAGATTCCATTTAACAAATGTATACCCATCTGCAATCTGTTTTCATAGTCTGACAGAATAGCCTGATCGTCCACAAACAACAACGTGTCAATTGTAGAGTGACCAAACATAAAATGGTCTGGAAGACACATCTGCCAGTTTTGTATGACATCGTCAATATATAAATTAAAAAGGGAAGGTGATAATGGAGATATGACAGTGCTAACCATAATCAATGGTTAATAAAATAAAGAAAAATAATTTCATTTCAGCATCTAGGCTACATCAATATTATACACACGTGTCCACATTTGTGCAAAATTCTCCACAAATATCTTCACCTTTGTCTGTTGCACATATCATATAACTCTTTCCTGCAAACGTGCAAGCATTTCTTAGTCTTCTCTTGGCATTTATTACACTTCTTGGGTTCTATTCCAATACATAATTTATCCAGTTACGCCAGGAAATATATTTACCTGTCTTCTATTTATTCTTTGTTGTAAGCAAACTTTACTTCATGTATGTTTTCTAGATTTGTAAAAGGTATCATTACATAGACACAGATATACACACATCTTTTAATAAATATTTTTAATTATAAGTATAACACTACCAACTTGGAACACAAAGTTTTTTATTGATAAATAAGTACAATTTTTACATTATACCCTGAGCCAGTTTTTGCTTATTATTAGCTTCATCAGAGCCTCTGACGAAGATTATAATAAGCGAAAATGGTTCAGCCAACTTTGTGTTCCGAGTTGGTAGTATTATACTTACAATTAGTTAATCAACGGATACGTCATGGACAACAAAACCACAAAATATTTTTGCTTATTAATAATTACAACAACAAGAAATTTTTTTATCAAATATGAATATAACATTTTTACATATACATGTGTGTGTGTGTGTGTGTGTGTGTGTGTGTGTGTGCGTGCGTGCGTGCGTGTGCGTGCGTGCGTGCGTGCGTGCGTGCGTGCGTGCGTGCGTGCGTGCGTGTGTGTGTGTGTGTGTGTGTGTGTGTGTGTGTGTGTGTGTGTGTGTGTGTGTGTGTGTGTGTGTGTGTGTGTGTGTGTGTAATAAATGCTATTTAAAGCGATACAGGAGCAAGAATGTACATTTCATTTACCTGTACTTGGAAACAGCTGACCTTCCAGGAATGTGACTGAGATTAAGCCACCGTTTGTTATTTTCACTTACAGGTGATGTTTGTATTTCATAGTTGCTAAATGTCACCAATGTGTACTCCTAGAGTAAACCACATACAATTTATAACACATTTACTTGGGTAATGCCAGGATAATAGGTGGAAAGTCAAACATTGTGCTATCGGCTATATATTACTGGTATTGATCTATTACTGTATGTTTTTCATTTAATAAACTACACTACATACACATAAAAAGCATGAGACAGTAAAAAAGTAGAACTTCAGCCATAATAATAAATAATCTTAATAAATGTTAACAACTGACATAATAACAGTTGCTAATTACCCGAAATTAAATGAAATTTGCGTCACATGCACCCTTATATTCTTCTGTTTTGATTAACAATATGTATTGAACCAAACATGTTGTTACAATGGTCTCACAGATTGTCGTATGGTACAGTGGAAACAAAATACAGCCACCAATGAATTCACTAATCACCAGCTTTAATTAATCACAAGTAACAGTTTGTAATCAACTTGTACAATAAGTCATGTTAAATTTGTCCACACACAATAATAATGTCAAGGAGTTCCAGCCTACTTATACACAATAACACTTCACCCCAATACTTCTGAACCTCACTTGAATAAATTGCCACTTATAACTGAACTGACAAATAGAGCTGCTGCTGTTTAAATAGGTAGCACAAGTGTTCTAGAATAATCCATAATATGCATCAACAGGTACTCAAAAACTCTAGAGCATACTTTAGTGCGGCCTTGGCAGAAACACACACACCTGTTTGGCTGGCTGGGAAACATGTAGAATGAAACTCTCCATTGTTCAAGAACGTCAGTCGTTACAATGTTAACAATAAGTCATATTCATGAACAAATCTTTTTTTTTCCTTTTGCATTGGGGTATAATTTCTACAGTTTTGTCTTCTTCTACGGTTATAAATTCTACTATTGTAATATTTTTTTATTTTTGCTATTTCATTAATTGTTTTCAGCATCATCAGAAATAGATAAATTATTTTAACGCTTTAAAAACATTTGTTAAATTGAAAAAGATTAAAACAGAATGTGTTTAAAGGTTAAAATTACCTCTGTATTCATGACAAGGTTGGTCAACAGCTAAAAGAGTTCCACTGAACACAGAATAAATACTGACTCTCTCTGTCTACTACTCTTTATGCATAGTTGTAATGATGTCATTCACCAGCATGTGTCACTTATGTATCAACACCTTTCTAGTATAGTTGTTCTATGCTTTTCTAGAATAAACTACACTACCTAAAAATGTATTGTACATTGATATAGAACATTGTAGTGTATTCTATAAATAGTGTGCATCAGTATACATAAGTTATACATTAATTGTGGATAATGTAAATACATGTGCTAACATAACCTACGTACTATTTAATAATACCAATCACAATATTACTTAATATATTATACAATGTTCATAATATTCCATTAATTGTGGTTTGGGGGTTCTCTAGTATACAACAATTGAGCAGAAACATGGATGATGAAGATACAACATCAGAAGAGGTTGACTTCAGCAGAGATGGATTATTTGGCAAAGAGCACCTAGAAGGTCCAAGATAGAAAGAATGAGAAATGAAACTATCAGTAAATAATGGAAGTGATATGAAAAATAATAAATATAATTTAACCATGTTTACAAAAACATGGTTGTGGAAGTGATAGAACAAAAAAAAAAAAGATTGCTGTGGTACGGGTATCTCAGAAGAACGGAAGAAAGTAGGATCCCCAAAGAAGTAGCATGTAGCATATTGGAAGCCAGATGGAAGAAGGAGTAGGAATCCCAGGAAAAAATTGATTGACTGTATACAGAAGGATATGAACAAGTGTGGCTTTCAATTATAAGATGCTGAAGATGGAGATAAGAGGTAAGTGGAGAAACATAATCAAAGGATAATGACTAGTGTGTTGGGAAATTCCTTGTTAATGTCTATATGTGTTGAATATGTAATTTGTGTAGTTTATTGGTAGGAGAAACACTCAACATGGGGAAAATTCTCTAGTAAAAGAAATTATAATAAACTAAACTATTGGGATTCAATAGAATTTTGGTATCTTTCCTGTTATGTGCTCACTATAATTTGGTGCAATCACAGTCACACTTCAAATACAAATACTATCTTATTCAATTGTTTAATATTTTGAATTGGTTTAAAACAAATACGAAAAATAGATTTAAATTGGAAAAATGAATACGAACAAATTAGGCAGGAATATCATTCTGGGAGGGTCCATATTTACTACGCTTTCAACAATTTTTAGAAATGTGTCTTTGTTACTGTTCAACTTTCTTACTATCTAAATTTTTGTTAGGTATGAATCCAAAGTGTTCATTTGAGTGCTCCAACAAAGGAATGTGTGTCCAGAAAGATAAAAAGTAATAGGTACGATTAGTATGTGTAATTATACAAAGTATTGATTCAATTTTCCAAAAAGTTATAGTTTTATAAAAGTGAGGTATGCAAAAAAAGAAAATACAGCAAATTATTATGATTTTTGTACTGATTTAGAGAAATGCATTCGTACCCGTTCAGCAAATTATAATGGGAAGATAGCAAGTAACATCTGTACTCTGAATAACTGAAGTCTAAAACAATACAAAACACTTTAAAAAAGGCAACGGCTAAAATAGAGTACAAAATAAAATAGAATGTAATTATAAAATAAACATAATGGTGAATCATGTGAGAAGTGTATAAATCCTGAACAAATGCTATGAAAATCAGATATTTGAGAAGAATACAGAGTAAAATGAAAAGGAATAAAGTACAAAATCAGACATTTAGACAAGAGCTTAAGATAGAGACAGGTTGGCTTAAGCATGTATCATGGTACATGGCTGAGAAAAGAAGCACTAAAGAGTATACAAAACACAAACACAGAAGAGAATAAATAGAAAGACCAAAGCAAGGACGAATCCTGGGTTTTCATAAAGGGCATACTGTTTTTAATACTACCAAATTAATGGTGGTTTAGGTTATTCTGAATAGTAAGCGATGTTCCATAGAAAACAGTACTTTCTTTTAGGTGGTTAGAAAGCGCATCATAATCACTAAAAGGATTTAGCAATTCTATATGATGCCCTTTGTTTACAAAATCAGCAGACTCATCATGATCACTAAAAAGCACTTGTTGTTTTTAATACATATTAGATGTGGTTTTGTAAATGAATATGAACGAACATCTGCATCTGTAAGAGTTTTAAAACAACACTTAAAACTTTTATACTGATTTCACATCTAATTTAAAACCCTTGCATATTTGTAATAGAGGCCAATATATGAACGCTTTGGAGGAGTTTGAAACTTACAAATCTTGCAATAACTACACAGTCAGGATTTCCTATTGAATGATCATTTGAACTTTAAATCGAACCTGCTGTATGATACAACCTTGAACTTGCATAAACATTCATAGATAATTTCAATATCCGATTGGCCTTCAAAGATTGTGCTAAAATGTGAGTATAAAATGTCTGTGATATGATTTTAACAATTAATGACCTTGACTGAGTCGTTTATATCTGAAGATGGAACCGATGCTCCAAAATGCTTCATTTTAGTGCAAAAATGAAGTCACATGACTTATCTCAGGTGATTCTATTAATTTATCTGTAATTTTGCAATCCAAGTTGAACAATTGTTATAAGTGAATGCAAAAATTATGAAGCCATTCTATCAAATACTCAGATACTTTATCTTCATAGCTGTTTAATGTAGCCAGACTAATGTTTAAAATAAAAAAATTAACATTATACAAATTTTTTTAAAATTATAGTTAACTAAGATTTTGGCTTCATCTTGACTCCCTTGAAAAAAGGCACAACATTAATAGGAAAGGATATTTTCAATGCCTTTTACATACATTGAACAAACAGGTTTGTGAAAAAACCTAGTCCAGCAGAGAAAGAAAATCTTGTTGCATCGGCACTCAAATCTGTTTTGCAATGGGGAGAAATGTTAGGGATTTGGTTCAAACATAGCATAACAATCAGCCTGTTCTCTCAAATTTTAATCTGCTATTGTCTGTTTGCATTTAAGAAATTCATAAAAAAATGTATTCCATCAAATGAAGAGCTGATAGGAACTGTAGAAGGGCAGTTTTGCAGACTTTCTGTGGAAATAGTTGCTATTGTTGTTAGTTGCTACAGAAGTAGAATAGTGTATTGAAGAACTATTAGAAAATTTTAATGATCATCATCATTTTTGTGTTTTCTCGGACGTCCCACACCTCTTTGTCCCCTCGGCTTATAGTTCCAGAGTGGTTTCGGGATGAGGCAGTCATCCATCTGGCAGAGATGTTCCCACCAATTCAGCCGATACTGGGGGATCCTGTCAAGTATACTCATAATATTCAGTTCCTGCTGTATATCTGTGTTTCTTCTTTGATCATGGAGAGTATACCCTGCCACGTGCCTGAGAAATCTCATTTCAGCTGCTTGGCTCATTTCATATTCACTACTAAATTGCCTTAAATTTTAATGCTCTTAAGTGAAATTATGTTAAAAAGTAGAACTTAATTGAATTTTAAAATGTTTCTTCAACTGACAACCTGACAACGTTACCTCTCATATTATGAATATTATCGTTCATAAGTAAAGTTAAAAAACCAAGTTTTCTGCCAAGTTACAATACAACCAGCAAGTATATGGGCTGTTTGATTATAAGTATTTGTAATAAGACTCACTTCTGGTGTCTGTCCAACCAGTGGTAGTGCTGTGTATACGTCAGAGCCAGTGCCTGGTTCCAGCAGTTCAGGCAGTACATTGTGCATTGCTTCCAGTGTAAAGTGTAAGATGTTGAATGGTGTGACACCTTCCATCGTGTCTGCAATGGGTTCAACAGAAACAGACAACTGTGGCAGGTTAGGCCAAGCAGTGACAGTGGATCCAACAGTTTTCTGTGTACTCTCTAATAGCAGCAGCTCAGTTAGTCTTGTCTCACCTGTAAATACATAAATATTCAGGTCTAAATATATTAAACATGCATACAAGGTTTGAACAAACCCTATTCATGCAATTTTTACTTCCATATTCCTTAAGGAATGGAAGTATGGTGATGGCAAAAAAAATCGTGTTCGAGATTATTGCAGATTCTGATTCTACTACACTCAAAACATGAAAAAAAGTCGTTTTCCGAAAAGTGTCTGTATGTGTGTCTGTCTGTCTGTCTGTCTGTGTGTCTGTAGATTGTTTTTCTATGGCAAACGATAACTGCCACAAATTCAAACAGAATCAAATAATTTTTTGCATACAGCCCTGATTTGTAGAGTACTCACGACCTATTGTTTTTGGTAAGGGGTAGTTTACCTGCAACGGTTTTTTTTTATCAAGGGAAATTTTTTTTTTTGGCAAACGATAACAGCCGCAAATTCAAACAGAATTAAATAATGTTTCGTATACAGCCCTGAATTGTAGAGTTCTCAAGACCTATTGTTTTTGGTGAAGATCGGTTAAGGAAAGGGGTAGTTTACCTGTAACGTTTTATGTTTTAACAAGGGTATTTCCTATGGCAAATGATAACAGCCGCAAATTCAAACAGACTCAAAAGATTATTTGCATACAGCCCTAAATTGTAGAGGTCTCAAGACCTATTGTTTTTGGTGAAGATCGGTTGAGGGAAAGGGGTAGTTTACCGGCAGCGTTTTTTTAACAAGGGTATTTTCTATGGCAAACGATAACAGCCGCAAATTCAAACAGAATCAAATAATGTTTTGCATACAGTCCTAATTTGTAGAGTACTCAAGACCTATTGTTTTTGGTGAAGATCGGTTAAGGGGAAGGGGTAGTTTACCTGCAACGTTTTTTTATCAAGCATATTTTCTATGGCAAACGATAACAGCCGCAAATTCAAACAGAATCAAATAATTTTTTGCATACGTCCCTGAATTGTAGAGGTCTCAAGGACTTTCGATTTTGGTGAAGATCGGTTAAGGGGAAGGGGTAGTTTACCTGCAACCTTTTACGTTTTAACAAGAGTAAAGTACTTGAAAATTTATTTAAACTTTTTGAAACAATGGTAATTGTTAAAAATAAAATAATTTTGTTGCCAGGCAATAAAATTATAATTTTTTCATTTTAATGTAATATAATATTTTTCATTTAATACAGCAATAAAAAGGCAGGTAAGACACACACACACACACACACACAATTCACATTATTTCTGGCCTCACTCATGTTTATTTTCTTACATTTGCACGCTTTTTAAATGGAAAGTGCCGAAACCCACACCAACATAACGCGTGCAAGCCGAAATTTTTTTTAAGAATCACTAAAAGGACGGTGGTTCAAATCGGACGCTGAGGTAGAGTTTGCTGTAACCGAATGGTTCCACAAACAGCCGTAAGAATTTTACTAGCAGGGAATCTACAGGTTAGCGCAACAGTGGAACTCATGTCTTAATGTTATTGGAGACTTCTTTTAAAATCGTTGAATAAAAAATGCTTTACGGCTCTATACGTGTTTCTATTGAACAATCCTTGTATTAGTCATACACAATAATACAACTGATTGAACTTCAAATTTTTAAACTTGATTAGTTTCTATATATATGTTTAATGTTACAAATAATTCAAATAACAATCTTGATCATCTGTTAGTTCAGCAGAATAACAGTGACACTTGTAATAACCGCATAAAATAAACACTTAGAAACAACACAGGCGCTTTAACTTAACTGTTTGGACCACAGCAGTGAGGCATGCCTCAACGCTCTATGTGTACAGCGCGGGACAATCCCCCCTCCCTACACTTCCCTATCACACCACTACATTGCTTACATACGATGTATACAAAAAACGCTGAGGCAAGTTCAGGTTGCCTCATTCGCTTTAAACGAACTATGCCGAATCTCACCTGTCACCATCTAGCGGTCGCTCAATAAAGCACGTTTCGGTTTAATAAATTTGACAGTCGCAGTAACAATGTATAATCTTTATGTTATGTAGTTCATACGTATTTATAATTTTTATTCTACAGAATTTTTTAGGGTAGGCATTGCCTCAATTGCCTCCATGTAACTTCGCCACTGATATATATGTGTACAACGTTAACGGCAACAAAGAAGTAGTTTTTGTTCAAATTCCTTCCCGGGATATTTGGCCGTAGTCCAATGTTTTCTACAAAACCAGACATTTCGGCAATGCCATCGACTTCCATCATCAGTGAAAATCGAGTGCGATAACGTGAGGTGGTATACGTTAGTGACCACAGTACCGTGGTTAAGGCTGAAGCAGTAAGTAGAAAAAAGTAGTTTCTATGGTAATATTTCATTTCAAAAATGATTTTAAATATAAATCTTAGAATATGGAAGTCATGTATAGTTCTCCATACCGATATTTTTTTTTTTGGCAAACGATAACAGCCGCAAATTCAAACAAAATCAAATAATGTTTCGTATACAGCCCTGAATTGTAGAGTTCTCAAGACCGATTGTTTTTGGTGAAGATCGGTTAAGGGAAAGGGGTAGTTTACCTGTAACGTTTTATGTTTTAACAATGGTATTTCCTATGGCAAATGATAACAGCCGCAAATTCAAACAGACTCAAAAGATTATTTGCATACAGCCCTAAATTGTAGAGGTCTCAAGACCTATTGTTTTTGGTGAAGATCGGTTGAGGGAAAGGGGTAGTTTACCTGCAGCGTTTTTTTATCAAGGGTATTTTCTATGGCAAACGATAACAGCCGCAAATTCAAACAGAATCAAATAATGTTTTGCATAGAGCCCTGATTTGTAGAGTACTCAAGGCCTATTGTTTTTGGTGAAGATCGGTTAAGGGGAAGGGGTAGTTTACCTGCAACGTTTTTTTATCAAGCATATTTTCTATGGCAAACGATAACAGCCGCAAATTCAAACAGAATCAAATAATTTTTTGCATATGTCCCTGAATTGTAGAGGTCTCAAGGACTTTCGATTTTGGTGAAGATCGGTTAAGGGGAAGGGGTAGTTTACCTGCAACCTTTTACGTTTTAACAAGAGTAAAGTACTTGAAATTTTATTTAAACTTTTTGAAACAATGGTAATTGTTAAAAATAAAATAATTTTGTTGCCAGGCAATAAAATTATAATTTTTTCATTTTAATGTAAATCTGTACATAGTATAAAGTAAAGTCGGTCCGTTTTCTCTGTGTTTGAAATCGCTAATCTCAGGAAGTACTGAACGGATTTTATTCAAGTTTTCGCCAATAGATAGAGTGTCTATCGAGGAACATTTATGTGTATAATTAATACATATATGTTGTACATTATCTTAGCTATCACGGTTTATGTCAAGTAAGTGGTATAGTTTACATCATATATATAAAAATGAATGTTTCTTTGTTTGTGCTGTATGCGTTCCCCTATACCATTCATCCGATTGCGATGAAACTTCGGTGAGTTGTTGTGCGCACGTCCGCGAAGGTTTCTTCCACATCTCCTCCTAAACCACTGTACCGATTTCAACCAAACTTGGCACAAATATTTTACGACGCGGGAGAACCAACATAGGATAGGTTTTTTTTCGATGGGGTCCTTTTGGGGGTTCTTTGGGGTCTTCCACATCGCCTCCTAAACCACTGGACCGATTTCAACCAAACTTGGCACAAATATTTTATGCAAAGGGAGAACCAACATAGGACAAGTGTTTTTTTTTCTATATGATCCTTTGGGGTCTTCCACGTCTCCACCTAAACCATTGGACCGATTTCAACCAAACTTGGCACAAATATTTTACGCAATGGGAGAACCAACATAGGACAGGTGTTTTTTTTCGATACGATCCTCTGGGGGGTCCTTTGCGGTCTTAAAAAACTATTAGATCTGGTTACTATGGCAACCCAATAGAATAGATTCTGTTCTAAATATATTATCGCATTAAATTGAAGACCACGCGAACGAAGTTGTGGGCAACAGCTATTTATTTTTAAGAAGCCTACTTTAATTAAACTTTATTAATTAAACTAACATTTTCATTACGTACAACGTGAAACTCCGTAGCGAAGCACGGTATTCTGCTAGTCATGTATAAGAGAAAATATATCGTGCGTGGCAGGCAAGCATATCTCAGTTATGTACTGTTTACGTTTCCATTTTATTATTATCACTACCACAATAAAAAGGCAGGGAAGACGCACACACACACACACACACACACACACACACACACACACACACACACACACACACACACACACACACACACACACACACACACACACACACACACACACACACACACACACACACACACACAATTCGCGTTATTTCTGGCCTCATTCATGTTTATTTTCTTACATTTGCACGGTTTTTAAATGGAAAGTGCCGAACCCATACCAACATAACGCATGCAAGCCGAAAAAGTGTCCAGCGTGGATAGCGATTTGCTTCCTGTGGATCGCTGGGCAGTGTAACTGCACGTGTTTACAGAGGAAGGATTCATAGACAGACTTTTCGTCTTTAGGGAATGAACCCTCTGCAAGATGCTGAGGGTCCATGAGTGGCTTCGGAGCGCTCCTTCTTTTCCGCATGTTTGTTCTGTGAAACGTACACTGTAGATTCGCAGATTTATTCTAAGCAACGCTCAATAGGAAATGTTGAAAATTTTTGTCCACGGTGAACCCTCATACACACTAAACCTGCTCTGATGTTTTAATTACGGACATCATAATATTAAAACTTTGAAAACTTGAGCACTACTTAATGGAGATCAATCATTAACTTATACAAGCCATTAATTTTATGCATATTTTTATATATATATATATGTGTACAACGTTATCGGCAACAAAGAAGTAGTTTTTGTTAAAATTCCTTCCCGGGATATTTGGCCGTAGTCCAATGTTTTCTACAAAACCAGACGTTTCGGCAATGCCATTGACTTCCATCATCAGTGAAAATCGAGTGCGATAACGTGAGGTGGTATATGTTAGTGACCACAGTACTGTGGTTAAGGCTGAAGCAGTAAGTAGAAAGAAGTAGTTTCTATGGTAATATTTCATTTCGAAAATGATTTTAAAAATAAATCTTAGAATATGGAAGTCATATATGGTTCTCCATACCGATATTTGAGTTTTCTGTGATGTGAATGTTTCCTTCAAAAACATTTCTCTCTATAATAAAAATAATCCCAGAAACTGTATCATTTGTAGACTTATTTGTAATTAGGTTTAAAAGCTAATTAAGTAAGTTGTGTTTCTGAGTATTGGGGTTTTCAAGTTTAACTTTTAACTATATATTTTTATTAGTTTAAATTTTTAACTGCATTTTTATTAGAACGAAACTCGATATCAACTAGAAACTATCCATATCAAGGTCGATAAATAATGTTTTTACATACTTGTAATAGTATAATAGTATATATGTTGTAGCAGGTTTTTGGGTACATCCGTCTATGTGATGTTTATATTGGCTACATTTCGTTCCGTAATCCTGGAACATTTTCAAGGCGTACTGATGTTGATTTAACTATGGTGCGCGTTTCATATCTCGCTTCCCTTGTGATTTTCGCCATGGAAGGGTTAGAGCGTGGGAGTGAGTGTGTTGTGGCCATATGTTGTTTGTTAATTTGTGAACTGTCAGTTAGGAATTTCCAAGTTGTCACTAATTTAGTGTATTCATTTCTGCCATTGACCGCTCCCTCTCTCATCTGATATATTTCAATGGCCTCCTTGAACTGACTGATTTTCTTATAGTTAGTTCGTGCCAAGATTTTTGTGTTTTCGAAATCAATAGTGTGTCCTGTTTCTTCAGTGTGTTTTGTTAGGGATGTGTTGTCTTCTTGTTTTGCTACTGCCAATTCGTGTTATTGGACACATTGATGGATATTTCTCCTAGATTGGCTGATATAAGATCGGTCGCAGTTTTTGCATGGTATTTGATATACACCTTGTCCCTCTAAGTGTATGTGGTCCTTCGGATTTTGTAGAAAGGCATTGATTTTTTTGTGCGTGTTGAATGTTGTCCTGATGTGATTTTTCTTGAGTATTCTCCCTATTATGTCTGTTGTGCCCTTTATATATGGTAATGTTAAGGTGCTATGTACTCCTGTTTCTTTCTCCGGTTGCATCTTCTTTGTCTTCTTTTGTTTGATGGCGTTGTTTAAATCAGATGGGGTGTATCCATTGAAAACCAGTGTCTCCTTCAAAGTATTCAGCTCCTGTTTCGTGTGTTCCTCATCCGGAAGGTGTAGGGCTCTGTGTGTGTCTTCACTACAGACTGTAACTGCGCTGGGTGCTGATGGAACTGTCTATGTAAGTATCTGTTTGTGTGTGTGGGTTTTCTGTATGTGGAAAAGCTAAGGTGATGGTCAATATATTAATTAAAGTTGACTTTCAGAATGCGGTATCTCAGACTGAGAATGTTATACCATACGCACTAGTTGTTTCTGAAAAATCATTAGAATACGATATAATTAGCAGTGATATTAAGGAAGTATAGATAACTGATTTTAAACTTAATATCTAATTACTCTTTAACATATTGAGTTCTTTTGTTAACTTTGGAGTAAAAATTTCCTTTAAAATTTTTCTTTAGTGGTTGGCTCTAAAAGTGGTTTAGAAGCTAGTTTTTTCATAAATTTGTATTAATGTTCTAATGGCCCCAAAAGTGAAATAGGATCGGCATACTGATATCTACTTTTATATATATATATTGTAATGTAACTCTTTAGTTTACGTGTTTTAATTAGTTCGTGTTATTTAATTACGCCCCACTGTTGTAGGCACCAACTTTATAATGTAAGTACAAAGTGTGTAATGTTATCTTAATCTTATACCTCACGTTTGTAGGCGCCAATTCTATAATATAATTATTTAGTTTAAATAAGCTCTACGTTGGAAACATCACTTTGTAATATAATTTGTTTATCAGTGTTGATATAACGTTGTTTAATGTGTTTAACTAAGTCACACGTTGCTAGTGCCGTCCTGTAATATAACGTGATGTAGTGGTAAGGTGAGAGAGATTGTTTTTGTGGGCTAGTGCTTTTTGAATCTTCCCGCACTTCTGGTTGACTCGGCGATCGGCCCTAACCGTATGTTGGCAGTTGTAGGTTAGTTTATTTTCCATCGCCGGCAAGGTTAATTCGCTTTGCGTACCTGCTCGCTCCCACTATTACCTGTGAACAAACTCTTATTCTAATTGCACGTATGAAATGATAACTCTGGTATTGGTAATCATTGATTTGTTTTATTTTTTCTCAGCTTATTGGTTAAACAACATAAATGGTTCGGTCTTAAATTGACCTTGACAGTTTAGTATCGATTTGTATTTGAATCCGATCTTCAATGATTTGCAAATAATTATAATATAAATTAAATATCTCAGGGGTTGAGTTCTTTGGGCCAGTTAAGAAGTCAGAAATGCTTTTAAAAAGGAGTACAACACATTACAAATACATTGAAAATAATAAATCTTAGTTATTAATGTTTACAAGTATGAACGTAATGTTTTTAACCAACTACGCCAACGAACTTTGTATGCATTGGCAAACGAATCGATAAACAAGATGGCCTGGTCGTTTAACCAAGCGTCATGTGGTTCCAATGTCTTTCTGTTTAAATAAAGTGTTATTATTGATAACCACCGTATTAATGTGCAGCGGTTATTCCAATTATCACCGTAGATAGTTTATATAGTGTAGTGAAGTTGATCTATGTGTAGTGTTGTTATGAAAATACTTCGGTTACAAGTAACAAGTGTTGTTACTTGTATACTGCAATCAGCCCGCTCGCTATGATTTTTTGGTGTTTGTGTAGAATTAAGCTTCCATCGGTTAGTGATATTTCTTTTATCTTCTCTTTAAGTTTTCTGGTGTGTTTACTTCGTCTATGGTTTCATTTGGAACATTAATTGAGTATAATATTGATTGTTTTATTTTTACTCAAAGCGTCAGCTATTCGACTTCTGATCTTTACTGCTTGGCGTTTAACAATAGAATCCTTCCTTCTTCTCGTCTTAGTAACGGGTTTTTGACCAGTAAACTCCATTTTTGATTGGTCAGTTTGCATGACTTGAGGTCAAGCGGCATATAGTACCGAAAATTATATCCTTGCCTTTCCAGTCAAAAAATACTTCCTTGTTAATTTTTGTTTAAATTAAAATTAGTTTACATAGTTTTGTTCCTTTTATAAAGGTCTACATTTTGATATATAATTTTATATGTGTTAACTTTATATTAGGTGTCTTTTCACCTTTACAAAAATTATAAATCTGGACTATAATACCCCCCCCCCCGCCCTGTCTTTTACTATACCATACTTAATTTTTGTTGGATTAATTTAATCTGATTCACAATTATTATAAAACTTGTCCCTGTCCCTTATTACATTTTGGTCCTTCTTTGTTATTATTGTCTTATATTAATTTGGTAACTTAATCATTAACTTAATCTGACATTATCTTATTTTATGTTACATGTTCGGCATAGGCCTTAAATTTGATTTCATTATCATTTTCTAATTCACATTATTTATTAATTGGTTTTTTGTTTTGAACCCTTTTGCCCGATTACATTTGTTTAAAGCTTATTACATGATTTTTTCCTTTAACATATTCTAACAATGTTTATGAATTAACACAAAATCCCTTAACATACTAACTAAAAATGTTGCTTTCATGGCCAATATCACATTCATTTTTTAACAAACGATAACACAAAATATTTAGTTTACTATAATACCAATTCTATTCCCATGTTATCAGGCTCTATTAATGGACCATTATTATATTGTTTATATGGGCCTCTATTTAAGTATTTTTTGGTATTATGTTGTAACATACACTTTCTATTTTTGTCTATAGGCTTAATACACTTCTTATAATCTTTTACATATGATTTATTAATAATAACAATTATTGGCATTGGCCTAAATAAAAGAAGAATAAACATGGTTAAACACTGCTAATGCCTTCTCTTTGAAATCAACAACATGAGTTAAATAACTACAAAACACTTTCAATAAATAATGCTACACTATTACAATTGTTTGTTTACACTCTGCTATTTAGTATGTATGTTACTTTATAAAGCTTATACGAGTTGTTTCTCTCGTATTGACCTATTTGGTTCCTTACACTTAACATAATTAGAGGGATCATTGATCTTTACAGTCTTATCTGTGTGATTAAAGATCACCCTTGTTTTTCCACTTTTTTCCACTTTTCACAAGTTTTTGTCTTATTATCTACAGTACATGGTTTCTTATTTATCACCCTATTATGTTGTACTTTTATTTTGGCATTATTAAATATTAGAGTTCAGTTATTCTGACTTTTTTGTTATTTGGACTATTTTGGTTAATTATTTGGGGCTCCCATTATGTCACACTACATAATTGCCCCCCCCCCCAACATGGTTATTTTTTCGAAACTGGGGTTTAGGGAAAATAAGCTGTTACTTTTGATGCTTTTGTTTATTCATAAAACTTTTTCCTTCTTTACTATATTTATTTCTTATGGTTTCAGGGATTGGGTTGTGATGAATTTTTTTTAATTTGGTTATTATCTCATAATTTACACATAACTTCTTTTCTTCTTTGGCGAATCTACGACAATATATTATTTTTCTTCATCTTCTTCATATATGTAGTTACCAACTGATTCTTCCTTTCATCTGGGGTTTCTCCTGTTCCTATGGATTCCTTAATTGGGGTTATCAATTCCTCCCTAACTTGAAATGGCACGGTGAACGCATATCGGCTGTGAGTGGCACTATTCTGACCTATTCCTTACCCGACCATTCACCCCGTGCATGGTACAGTGCTCGTACAAAAATGGTAACTCTTGCGTTACTTTAAATACCCTCAGAATCATGTTGTCTTCTTACTTCTTCTCATTATTATAAATTGCATCCCAGCAGCTCCCCTTACTTTCATATAACTTATTTTCAGTTTTGGTAAAAATCCTTTGTATACTTCTTCTTTTCCATTTAATTTTTTGTTGTTGTTAATTGATTCATTTGCCACTGTTATTCATCTTCTGTTTCAATACCCCTTTTTAGCAGTTACAACTATAGTTATTATTACTCTATTTATTTACAAACATCAATTTTTTTTCTGCAAGTTCATTACTTCATTTAGTTGTTTTCAGTACTTCTTTTTTGCTTTTTCATTATTGTCCCCTTATTATTGTTATTAACTGTCTTTCTCTTCTTAATGGATTCAAAATAAATTCTCTGGAGTATCCTGTAAGATGTTCTTACTTAATTTAGAATTTGGTGGGTTATTTGTTCATGTTTTTTGAAATCTTCATCGGTCATTACATTTATCATCATTTTTTCTTCTCAATTCTCCAATGGTTTGCCTTGTTGGTAATCATACAATCAGTCCCTTGTCTCTATAGTGTATGATATTTAGTTTTTATCCATGGTCCATCATCTCCTCTGCACTTGTGGTTCGGATAACCTTGGTGTGTAGAACTATTTCTGTCCTTGTGAAATAGGTCTCTTCTACCTGGTACAGCCATTTTTCTAATATCATATGTTCCTTAGTATCCATGACTGCTTCCATTATTTTATTATGTGGTTCATGAATCAAAGAAGTTAATTGTACCTCCCTCATTAATGTTCTCACTGGTATTGGTTTATTTAGCATTTCTATTTCTGGTATTTTCCATTCAAATATAGAGTTGTTGAAGTTTTTATTCACTGGTTTGTTGTGAATCTCTTCTATAATTTCTTTTAAAGTCCTCCTACAATCTTTATAATCCATTAATTCACTATGGTCGGTAATTGGTAGATTAAACATATTAATTAGTCCATGCTTCATCATCTCCACTTCTTCTCTTGTTTTTATTAGTTTCTTTTTATATATTTTTTCTATATCTTTTGTTTTCTTAATCTTCTTAATTGTTTGGTTCTTCTTTACTTCTCTACGGTTGGTTTCTATGTGCTTAATTTTCTCTTTGTTTTTGTTATTTTTGTTTTCAGAAAACAATACACTTGAGTCTTCTTTATTCTCTATTCCCTTCCTACTATCTTCTTCAATTTCTGGATTCAATTGTTCCATATTGTTATTGTTTGTTATTTCTTCTACCTTTAATTTACTTCTATCATTTATTGACAGATTTTGTTGTTCCAAGTTTTCATCCTTGTGTACTTCCATCCTCTGGCTAAGTGTCCGTCTGATGTCTTCGATCTTCTCATTTATAAGTTCCCTTAATTCTCTCTTAATACTTTCATTGGTACTGTCTATCATTTCATTGATTTTCTCAATTTTATTTTCCAGATTCTCGTTAATTTGTCTATTATCTTCCTTGATCTGTCTTAAACTCTCATTAGTACTTTCCTTAGTACTATCTATTTTTTCGTTCGTTTATTTCGTTTATCGAACGACGAGTGCAGATGAGTTAATGGACCATGGTTAAAACAAGTAATAATCAACCAGAAAAAAAGGGGACTGATTTTCTGTATACCGACCAAGCAACCCATTGGAAAAAAGGAACCAAATAAATAATATTAAATATAATAAAACAGCAAAATTCAAAAAGCAAGTAAGGACAACTTACTTAAGATATTTTGAAACAATATAATTTAAGATAAACAACAAAACACCAAGAGAATGTAAGAACAGATTACATAATTTATTTATAAACAATATGATTTAAAATGAAATAATAGAAAAAAATAATATTTTTTTGGGAACAACGAGAAGAAAAAAAAATATAAAAACAATTAATGGTAATGTGCTCAGACAAGAAGGTAAAATAAGAAGAACAATGGATAATATAATGACTATAATTACAATGAAGCTAAAGAATGATAATAATTAATACAGCTACAATTTAGAATTTCTCGGAGTTGAAAATGATAAAGGAAGAAATGATACGAAGAACATCTGTCACAAGAAGGAAAGTCAAAAGGGTTTAAAAATAATGCCAGTCAATAATGTTATCTGAAATTAGTTACTGAAAAATAAGAAGGAATCAAGAAGAAAAAGAAATATATAATTAAATGGAAACAGCAACAGCGTGAATAATCCCAAAAGTGTTTTTTATTAGTCAAAAAATAGACTATTATGGTATAATTTTTATTTTTTATAACTGTCTGTAGATGAATTCCAGCAGTATTATATTTTGAGCAGAGATGATAATTCCTCTGAGCTCAAAGAAGTGTAGTATGGCCAGCAGAGTATGTAGCCAAAAGGGCCCCTCTGGACTGTCCCAGCTCATGTGTTAGGGAATGTTAGGGGAATTGAATATTTAAGGGATAATAAAACAGCTGAGAAGATTGATATCAGATTCCAGAAGTATGAAGGAAGAAAACAGAAAGAAGATAGCAGACAGAAGCTCAATTGAGAAAGCACATTTATAGAAGTAAATAGAAATATGAGAGTGTTAAAACAAGTTTTTACTGATTATTGTGACCAATCCTTATCCAGTAATGTTTGAAAAACAACCAAGAGAAAGAATATCATTAGTGAATTTTCCTCCAGGAGAGAGAGTTGAGTATTAGTAAAATATGTTACATTATGAAATAAAGTCAATTACCATTAACAAAATAAAAGGTATATAACCAAGCAGAAATGAAAATATATTATGAAGATTGATAAAGGAAGGAGAAGAATGAGGAATTCAATGATTGATTTTAAAAAGAAAATAAAAATAAATCTGTTCTAATGGGGGAGCTTTATGTAACATTACATAACCCCTGCCCAACAATGATAAATAATAAAGAAGTATTCATTTAATCATAAAAAATAAAATCAGTAATTACCCATTAAAAAAGTCAGAAATGGGGATTATGTGTCATACTATAAAAACCTTTGTACCATAAAACACTGTAGCAATTGAAAACAATGTGTATGCCAAAGTGCGGTGTGTGCAAAGTGAAACATAGTATGTTATGTGGAAGTGTTAAAAACTTAAAAAGGACATCTCACAAGTTTGTGATGCAGATGCAAGAAGCAGTATTACAGTAATAGACTATAATACTAATGACAAGTTGTTGTAGTTTTGTGTTGTGTAGGCCACAAAGGCAATATAACTATAATTAATATTTTGTTTACTATAATTATTTTTGTTTATGTTTAAAGGAATCTAGGGTTATATCAAACTAATAATGGTCAATTAATACTATATTAGAGAGATGGAGTGGAAAACAAAGTAGTGTAGAGTAAGAATACATTAACTGAAGTATAAGTCATAAATAAACTAAAATAAAAATCATTAAATTATAAAATACTGGTAGCCAAGCTTAAGTAAATTCATGAAGAAAACCCTTATATAAATTAAATTTAATTATAACTAAAATTTGTAAAAGAGTATTTTTTTTTTTAAAAGAAGAAATGAAATAATAATAATTAATACTAGCCTATTTACCAAAACGGTACCTAGGTTAGCCAATAAAAAACCAGCAATTTCTTGGTTACTAGGAGTAACTAACCAACAAGAAATGATTGATTGTTCAATTGTATTCAAAGTGAGCAGATGAAAAAATGTAATGTCCAATAAAATTTAAAAAAATTAATAAATATTATTCGGAACAAACCACTACAAAATTAATGAAACGAGTCAGCACCATACAATACATCAGAGACATCCTTTGAACTACAATAATTCATACCAGAAAATCGATGGAAATCAAAAAATCCAGCTAACCATATCTCGGCCTAGACATCGGAATTGCAAATCATTGGGTGAGATCGCTTCCTTTTAATACATAACAAAATTACACATCAACTATAAGTATAGAACACTAGAAACAGCACCATCTCTTTCAATTCATAAGAAAACAAGGAACATAATAAACTTTATTTAATTAACCAAAAAACGGTAAAAAACGGTGTGTGTTCACTAGGGACGTTCCGGCAGCCATCATTATTTGTGTTCGGTTTCTGTGAAGATACGTAGTCTGCGCTCTGGCAGTGTAAAAACCAACTTAATGAACCAGATTTTAAAATAAACGAATATTATTAATGTAAAGTATGATACAAACAAATATGCATTTCTGACTTTCTTAAAGTTCAAAGAACCTCAAATAACCCTGGGAAATATAATTAATTAATTTTTCTTTCTAAAAAACTGTAATTCAAAACATTTGTTGTGTGTTATATGTAATGTAAAACTAATATCGAAATAATGTTGTGATTTCAAAAAATAATCGATTGTCAATTTATGTTTTGGAGACAATAGTATCCAGTGAATAAAAATAAATTGAATGACTGCCTTGCTTTTAGGGAAATAATTGTGTATTATTTCTGGTAGATAGTAGTTTGTTACAGGAAATAAGGAATAGCCGACAAGAGTAAGAAAATCAGCCAGTCATCAGAAAATTATTAAGTACTGCAAAAATAACATAACCTTATATGGGTTCATAAATAGAAAACAGCTGATGCAACGAGCGGAAAAATTTTAAAGTACTAGGTCGTATACAAAGAGAGTAATTCTCTTTGGCTCTCTTTCACTCTCTCTCCTACCTATCTTCAAACAACTGCCCTGATTTAATACGAAATTAAGATAACTTGGTTAATATAATTCATAACCACACACTCTCGATTTTAGAAAGTAAATAACATTATCGGAATCCAAACAAATAACACAAACAGATAACAAACGTTGTAACCGAGAAAGACGCGATCAGCGTCCGAGACGTTACAAACGACGCTAACAGAGTAGGGCTTAAAAAGAAGTCAACCCGTTCAGTTAGATATCGTTAAAAAATAGACGCGATACAGTGATTACTCGTTACAACAGTTAGAGCCAATTAAATTGCCCTGCTTCTCAGGCAGCATTATTGATTGGCAACATTATTATAGTATGTTTGTGGAACTAGTACACGTCAGAACTGACCTTACGGACATTCAAAAATTACACTATTTACACTCGTCATTAAGGGACGAAGCTTTAAACGTAATAAAATCTCTCCCCATAACGCATGACAACTATGCGGTAGCCATTTATCTATTAAGGGCCAGGTATGACAGCAAATTAATTGTCTCAGCCTATCATATAGGGAATGTCCTGGGAATGAAGTCCATGCAGCAGGAGTCCATGGTTGGCATCTCCAAATTCATTGACAAAATTACCGCAAATATAAATGCGTTAAATTCATTGAATTTACCGGTAAATACTTTTGAAATCATTTTTGTTCAATACTTAACTCAAAAACTCGATAACCAGACATGTCGGCTCTGGAAAGAAAGCCTGTCTGATGAGCGATTTCCTAATTTCAATAACTTTATTAAATTTTTAAATAGTAGAAGACTATTGCAAAACGTCGGCGGCGTGACCATCTCAGTAAGCAAAATACACGTTAGCGATAAGACTCCCTATCGCAAAGCTATTAAACCGGTTGATATTAAGAGGTCGACATTCCATTCTCATATCAGCAGCAACATCTGTCAGATGTGTAGAGGTAAACACCGCCTATCTGAATGCCCACAATTTGTGGCTATATCTCCCCTGGAACAAAAAAATATTTTAATTAAAAATAAACTCTGTTTAAATTGCATACGTCCAGGCCATGATCTCGCACACTGTCCTTCCAAATTTGCTTGCAGGACATGCACTAAACGCCACCACACAATGATTCACATATCAGGCAATAACGCTTCGGGTAGGAACAATCAGTTTTCACTGAAACTGCAAACGAACAAATCTATCTTAATATCCACCGCTGTCTGCATGACAACTGACCATGCCGGTAGGAAGCACCCAGTAAGAATTCTATTGGACTCAGGTTCGCAAGCTAACTTCTGCACCATGAGTTTCGCATGTCGTATGGGTCTAAAACTGACTAAATCTCAATTACCCATCACCGGTATAAACAATTCCTTATCGCAAGCTGACTTCAGTACTAGGGTAATACTAGGGTAAGGTTGCATTCCCGTTACAAGAATTTTAGTTTGAATGTACATTGCGCTGTGCTTCCCAGCATTACGAATAATCTCCCTGCGGAATCATTTGATATCTCATCCCTAAATGTACCAAAAGGCATATTCCTAGCTGACCCGCAACTGAACTTTTCTTCGCAAATTGACCTATTGCTTGGTGCTCAGTATTATTTACAATTAATTGAACCTGTCAAATTCATCCGTAGCCCACATTTTCCCATAATACAGGAGACAAAATTGGGATTCATTCTCGCGGGTAACTTGTCATTTAATGTTGACATGACAAGACCTGTCTCATCATTCAAAGCATGTGAAGATAATAATGCTATTTCCTCTCAACTAAAGGACTTCTGGAAGTTAGAGGACGTTGCTGTTCATGCTCCCTCCGTCGAGGACTCGGAATGCGAAAGTCATTTTGTCGCTAACACTTTCCGTAATAATGATGGTAGATTTGTGGTATCCCTATCTCGCAGGTCATACAATTCTCATTTGGGCGATTCTCTTCACGGAGCTATCCGCAGATGTCAATCACTGGAACTCAAGTTCAAGCAGAACCCTCCCCATGAGTCATCATCGTGGCCCACCAGTGCCTTCGATGCCCAGTCACCCTGCACTCATCCCGATTTTGAGCAGGAACAACGTAAGCAGGTCCAAACCTCATTGATTGTCGCTTCATCAATGTCTAGTTATTTTGAAAACTACTCTTCGCTTTCAAAACTCCTTCGCGTATTTTCGTATTGCCGTCGATTCATTCGGAACTCTAGGCTCCCTATAGCGGATAGAGACACTTCCTTTTTAATGTCCCATGACTTAGATGGTACACTTTTGATTTTTATTCGCCAGTCCGAACGATCGCACTTTAGCACCGAAATCAAGCAACTTGAAGCACAACGCTGCATCCCTAATAATAGTAAAATTCTGTCACTTAACCCCTTTATGGACAATGCGGGGATATTACGCGTGGGCGGACGCCTTCAGCACTCCCAGCTTACCTATGAGAGTAAACACCAAATCATACTACACCCGAATTCTCACCTCCGTAAATTAATCATAGAAGGCGAGCATCTTTGTCTACTACACGCTGGGGTACAATTGATTCAGCACTCTTTACGGCAGAAATACTGGAAAATTAATGACAAATCTTATATACGTTCAGTAATACACAAATGTATTACTTGTTTTCGATTCCGTGCTAGGAGCGCAAGCCAATTACAAGGACAATTACCCCCTTCTCGGGTTACGCCTGCTAAGCCATTTTCTCAATCTGCAGTCGACTATGCCGGTCCCGTATTTATACGTCATGGCGGGCAGCGTTCAAAATCGACATCAAAGGCTTATATTGCTCTATTTATATGCATGGCCACTAAAGCTATTCACCTTGAACTAGTCTCAGATCTTACCTCAGATGCCTTCATAGCAGCCTTGAAATGGTTTATAGCACGTAGAAGTATCCCTGATCAGATATTCTCCGGCAATGGAACAAACTTTCGTCGTGCTAGTAGCACACTTCACGAATTATACAAACTTTTGCAATCTAATGGATTTGAACAGACCACCCAGGATTTTACCAGTGCCCGAGGCATCAAATGGTCCTTTATTCCCCCCTCAGCACCTCATTTCGGTGGCCTGTGGGAAAGCGGAGTCAAGAGCATCAAATTTCATTTGTGGCGTGTTGTCGGTGGAACCATTCTTACGTTTGAGGAGTATTACACTATCTTAACTCAAATAGAGTCCTGCCTCAACTCACGCCCTTTGTTCACCATATCAAATGACTCTAGGGACCCCGAACCTTTAACTCCAGCTCACTTCCTGGTTGGTTCTCCGCTCACTGCACTCCCGGAACCTGACTATTCCAATGTCAATATTAGTCGTCTGGGCAGATGGCAGCTGCTCCAAAGATTCACCCAGTCTATTGGAACAGGCAGTCGAAAGATTATTTGCACCAGTTACAGCAACGCAACAAATGGCGCAGCCTGTCAAAAAATTTGACTCCTGGACAACTCGTCCTTATTCTAGAAGACAATTCCCCCCCCCCACTGCAGTGGAAACGCGGGGTAGTCACTAATGTTGTAACTATCACTGATTTACTGCAAATATATAATATCTTACTCTTACCTTTCGGGTTCGGATCCAGGGCCGTTCAGACGAAACCAGCTACAGAAATGATTATTTGGGTTTGAGTGGCGAAATAATTACGCTTAACACATGGCTGCTCTAGTAATTAATCTTATTTATTTCTATTGGTTTAAATTCACTATTTAAGTTCACTATTGAACAATGATTTACACAAAGAACTCACTTAACACATGATACGGATATTCAAAGTTACCAGAGCTACCTTTAATTCATTAACTTATAACCTCCAAATTATGTAAAGAAAATTACAATTGATTAATTGCTACACTATAATTCCAGAATTTATTTTATCAAAACCAGTACTTTGATCTTGTACATACATATTCTCGCTTACGCTCTCTCTCTCTCTCTCTCTCTCTCTCTCTCTCTCTCTCTCTCTCTCTCTCTCTCTCTCTTTCTCGTTCTTTCTACTTTACATTCTAAAATTTTTTATGAGATCTCATTGTTGGATTTAAACTCCAAACTTTTATTTTAACGGGATGAATCATGAATGGTCAACGATTCTTATTTAAATTTCTGACTGTTGACTGTTACTTATCTGGATCAGATATCCGCTCAATTTCACCACCACATGTTAGTCACTTTTTAAGGCACACTCACAAAAACTTCAGTTCTGAATGTTGAAAACTCATTACTATTGTTGATTGTCCGTCATTATTTACTACACATGTGTTTGAAACTCACTCCCGTAACATTTTTAGTCGGTCGACGTACGTAACTTGAACTCTTATGTTTTGAATTATTTGACCATGCTGCCATAAATTGCATGGTAACACTTTTTATGTTTTTTGTTAGATAAGCCCTTTTGGCTTTAGGCCTATCTTGCACGCCCGAGGTCACTGTTTTCAATTAACGAACTTTTTACTGTCTGATGCTGCTTACTTCTGTTCCCTCTCTGATGACAAACTGCAGACTGTGATTCACAAAGAGCCTGCTGCTGGGCGGTTACGCAATACGTCTGGCAATTGTTTAGGCTAACTGTATGTATGTTGCACTGGGGCTCCCCACAGGTGAAAGTCTGACAATTTGGAAAGTGATTGAAATGATGATTTGAATTAATATAAAATTAAACTGAGATAGCTCACAATTCTGTACCGTTACAATACCCCCCCAATAAGAGGTTGAAAGCCGAAGCGTTCAAACTCTTATTGCCTAAACCCTAAGAGGATCAGTGAGGATATGGCGCCGCAACCCCCCTGAACACTCTACTAAAATCATGGGTTCTTACCCCCCTAGTCTGGCGACTGCGGCAGCACCCATCCGATCTTACAGGACTTCTCTACTCGAGATCCCACCACCATAAGCTCAGACCGATACCCACCACAGTATCGCCTGACTCTAGAACATTCAATTAGAACTTAATAAATGGCCTTCCATCACTCCATATCCCACAACTGATTGTTTCCTCTTAGCCATACCGGCTTATTCTTTACAAAGTACTGGTTCTTTTGTTTACAAAGTACTGGCTTTAGTTTAAAACAATAATATAAACTTACAGTCTACTAAATATTTTAATCATTATGTTTTTTATCAATTAAGATTTAATTTATAATTCCAGTTTGAATTCGAATGAAAATAAAGTTAAGTTCATTATTACAAGTTCATTATTAAAATCATCTTTTCAATTAATTTAATTACCAATTTCATTTAATTTAATTCATATTGTTTTAATTAACAAATTCAAAATTAATTACATTTTTCAAAATGATCCGGCATAAAATATTACCTACATTATTCAAAAAATTTACATTCCTTAATAATGGTATTTCTTTTTATTTCGTAATGGGATTTTCCTACTAGCAATAATTCAGCAGACTACAACATTTTTTGTTATGGTCACCAAGCAGGTCTGTAGACATTAGTCACAACATACAACTACAACACACCTGTTTACATAAACAGTTGTATGTCAGACTGTTTTAATAAACACTCTCAGTTTCAACATTCATGGTTACATCATACTAACACCTGTACTTCACTTTTCAATTTTCTATAAATCTTTTAGATAACATATTTATCAATGTCTATTTCTTACAGTTCAACCCAATATAATTCTAATTCACCTTTCAGTTATTATTACTTTTTGATTACAATTTCTATTTAATACCATTATCTCAATTTATATTATGGAATTAAACTCTTTTCACACCTGCAAGCATTTTCCTCTATATAACTTATATTATAAAATTTATACTTACAGTATATTATCCACCTATTGACCTGAACACAAAATACACACCACACACACACACCAATATCTCCACGTAACCTCTGAAACATTTAACAACAATGTTAGTTCAAATCAAACAATTTAACATTTATTTATTAATATAAAATCTCATAAAACAATTTAAATCCATTGGAAAATTCGATTATACAACCTTTAAATTAATCAGAATATTTGAACATCTCAAATTATTTAATTAAATCAATTATTGAAAACACAACATTTTAATTACTCTCACCAATTACAATAATTACAATTTATTTATTATCTTCTTCCAAATTATTTTTGTTATTTATTTAAGCTGCAAAATATTAATATTATTATTATCATCACAACAATTTCTACTACATACATACATTGGTTATCTAACATTTTATAATACATACAATTAAATTCACTACACTTATTTACAATTCTTCATCATTGATTACTCAGTTATATCACACTTCAATGTCAAAAGTCACCTAGGTCATTACCATATATTAACATATTTAAAATTGTTCATTTATGAATTTCAGCCTCCATCGTCGAAAATTAGTCTGGGTTTCAAATAACAATTTTCAATTTTATTTGCATTCCACATACGGTTATCTTGTGTATAGTAACCATAAAATTTCAGTTTATTCATTTTACCATAATAATCATATACCAGGTCAACATTATTTATTTCTGTCCAGTCTCCATTAGTAGTTATATTCATTATCAAGTCAGTTATTTTTTCATCATCAGGTAAATTATTATTATTTAAACATGTATCATCAAAACAATTCTCACTCTCTATTTTAACAGGTAAGTATTGCATATCATTTAACATCTCTTTCAACTCATTATAATTTCTCTGCAACTTATATAATTCTGTTTCTTTATCAACACACAATTCTCTATCTAAATCTCTCTCAACAAAACACCATCTCGCACTTTCAACCCCATTCCACACAGAGGGTGCTAATTTATACAAAAAAGGGATATAACTCAAATCTTCCATTAAATAGGGTCTCTTGCCCTCCAATAATAACATTTTTGAACACCTTGGTTCATCACAAATAAGGGGAAAATTTACCCTCTGCCCTACATATTCATCTACTCTTTCTTTCCATTCTTTTTCTAATTCATCAACACTAATTACTACTTCGTTACAACATATTTCTCTCTCTCTCTCTCACTCACTATTTCACTATCTACTTTCAACGTACTCTCACTCTCTGATACCACCCTTTCAATCACATTACCACTTTCAATATCATTGTTAACATTTGTTATCTTACTCTCTACTACCACATTTTTAATTATATTCTCATTTTCGACATTATTGTCATCATTTGTTAATTTTTTATTATCATTATTATTTTTGCTTTTACTCTGTTCTCCCACTGACTCTACTATTCTCTCAATATCTTGTTTCAATTCGTTACAACTATTTTCGCATTTTATTTTTACTTCATCAATGTCAAATTTAAGTACATCAAATTTACAATTAAATTCACTTTTAATTTCATTCAGTTTTATGTCGTTATTGTCTAAACGATTATTTAATTCGTTAAATTTGTCATTCTGTACATCTAATTTACAGTTAAAATCACTTTTCATTTCATTCAATGTTATGTCGTTACTGTCCAAACGATTATTTATACCATCAAATTTATCATCATTACTATCAAATCGTTTACTTAGAAGTTTAAATAAGTCATTCATGGACATCTCTTTTTCTTTTGTATTTGTTTTAATTGTAATAAGGGTGGAAGTTGCTTCCCCCTCATTAATTAATACAGATTCGTTTACATTACTGTCACTGATTGACAGTGACTCTGTCTGAATACCTGAATCGCCTTTATTGGCCGACTCAGTTGACATATTTTCATTTACTACCGTTTCGGTTACTATTGTTTTTATTTGATTTTCAGCACTAGTGCTAGTTAAATCAATAGTGTTTTCCATGTTTTAAAGTATTTACTTATACACAATTTATATACTTATACTGACAATCGCCCTCACTCCCAAACAACCCGTTCTGCAGCTTGGTTAGGTCTGGCGAATGTAAGTTGTAACCTACACTCGAGTCCCTGTTCGGGCGCCAATGTAACTGTCACTGATTTACTGCAAATATATAATATCTTACTCTTACCTTTCGGGTTCGGATCCAGGGCCGTTCAGACGAAACCAGCTACAGAAATGATTATTTGGGTTTGAGTGGCGAAATAATTATGCTTAACACATGGCTGCTCTAGTAATTAATCTTATTTATTTCTATTGGTTTAAATTCACTATTTAAGTTCACTATTGAACAATGATTTACACAAAGAACTCACTTAACAGATGATACGGATATTCAAAGTTACCAGAGCTACCTTTAATTCATTAACTTATAACCTCCAAATTATATAAAGAAAATTACAATTGATTAATTGCTACACTATAATTCCGGAATTTATTTTATCAAAACCAGTACTTTGATCTTGTACATACATATTCTCGCTTACGCTCTCTCTCTCTCTCTCTCTCTCTCTCTCTCTCTCTCTCTCTCTCTCTCTCTCTCTCTCTCTCTCTCTCTCTCTCTCTTTCTCGTTCTTTCTACTTTACATTCTAAAATTTTTTATGAGATCTCATTGTTGGATTTAAACTCCAAACTTTTATTTTAACGGGATGAATCATGAATGGTCAACGATTCTTATTTAAATTTCTGACTGTTGACTGTTACTTATCTGGATCAGATATCCACTCAATTTCACCACCACATGTTAGTCACTTTTTAAGGCACACTCACAAAAACTTCAGTTCTGAATGTTGAAAACTCGTTACTATTGTTGATTGTCCGTCATTATTTACTACACATGTGTTTGAAACTCACTCCCATAACATTTTTAGTCGGTCGACGTACGTAACTTGAACTCTTATGTTTTGAATTATTTGACCATGCTGCCATAAATTGCATGGTAACACTTTTTATGTTTTTTGTTAGATAAGCCCTTTTGGCTTTAGGCCTATCTTGCACGCCCGAGGCCACTGTTTTCAATTAACGAACTTTTTACTGTCTGATGCTGCTTACTTCTGTTCCCTCTCTGATGACAAACTGCAGACTGTGATTCACAAAGAGCCTGCTGCTGGGCGGTTACGCAATACGTCTGGCAATTGTTTAGGCTAACTGTATGTATGTTGCACTGGGGCTCCCCACAGGTGAAAGTCTGACAATTTGGAAAGTGATTGAAATGATGATTTGAATTAATATAAAATTAAACTGGGATAGCTCACAATTCTGTACCGTTACAATGTCTATTCGGGTCAGGATTCAATAGTGCGCGTCACGGATGTTCGCACCGCATACGGTATCCTACGTCGACCCATTCATAAATTATGTCCACTTCCAGTGGCCTCAGACTAATCGCATGAGCGTTCATGCGACATGCATCCTTGATTCGAACTTTATCATGCTTTACATTTGTGATTTTTATTATATTATTATTAAGCTTTTTATTATTGTATTGCCATATTGAATCAGTTTTTGAGAATGTTTTCTTTATATAAATTAAGTGTTATTATTTACGTTTGTTAAAAATTAAATATATATATTTACTGGACATATGTTCATGCTTCAAGAAAGATCATGTTTAGTTACATAAGAACTTTTGTTTTTATCATGAGTTTTTATTTTGTACATTTTCTAGCACAGAAATTGTTTTGTTTGCTTTTGAGTTTTTCTTATAGCGTTAATTAATTTTGTTATTTACAGATTTTATATCAGAGATGATTTACTTTAAAAAAAAAGGGGATCAATTTAATCTATAAGGCTTTCAAGTATTGTGTGTTGTCTTTGTATATAACATTTGATAATAACTATTATGCTTTTATTATGGTATTATTCTATGGTTATATAATTTTTGAATTTTTTTGGGATTATTATTCTAATACGGTACTATGCTGTAAATTATTATGTCTCTTATCATTGTATTGTTATCTGTTGCATATTTTTGAATTTTTGGAATCATTATCCTATTATTATGTACTGCCAACTATTATGTCTGTCTGATTATTGTATTATTATGTATCATTATCATGTTATTATGTGTCTTGGAATTTTTAGTATCATTATTCTATCAGTATGTAACGTAAATTATTATGTATTATGTATCCTTACAGAATTTGGGTGTCATTGCTTGATTGTTATGCATGTCAATTGTTATGTCTTTGTTATTGTATCATAATTTGTTATTTATTATTGAATATTGGTGCCATGAAATGGCAATTATTATGTACTATACACACAATGAATTAAGTTGCAAAATCGCCCGATTTTGTGCGGGCAGTATGGTTAAACTTTGTACTCATGTAAACTTTGTACTGTAAAAATATGCATTGTGGTCCGTACAGTGACGTCATTTCTCCCCACGCTGATCTGCTACCGGCTTGCATCCAAGCCTGCAGCAGTCAAAATTAATCAGTTCCTTGCAAGACTCCGAGCAGGCATCAAGCCTCAGTTCGCCAGCCATGGCTACATTATTCTAAATTTTAGCATGATCAGCATGCGATAGTTACTTAGGCTATCCAAGCCATTTTACGCACGATTATGTCCTTCAGTATTTAATTTCTATCTCAATTATCAGGCATTTATGCCGCGCTAAACTGCACGGGCCAGCAACTATGTCTTATTAATTTTCAATAAACTATTAGCTCAAGAACATATAATACAGTCCACTTTATTATTTCACTAATTTACCAGCACCTCAACTAGCATTCTAAGACCAACTTAAGATTTCATCGAGAGCATCTAAGACGCAACACAAGCTATGTTTAAAAAAGTATGTTATGTCAAAATGTTCACAATTTTATTCTCTTTTTTATCATGTGAAATATTTGTGTAAGTGCGTGGGTGCGTGTGAGATTTACATTTTATTTAATAACTTCAAGGAAAATTAACATTTTGTTCTGAAACTTGGACAGAGTATTCTCATGGTTATAAGCTACATTTTCCATATCATAAATTCTCCACAACTATGATTTTTATATGGTTTTTTTAAATGAAATCAGTCTTATTTTATTCTCGTTACCTCCTAGAAAGTAATAAAATTTGTAGATTAAATCTAGACAGGCCTTTGCAGAATCGGACAGAGTTTAAGCCTGATTTCAGTATATCTGTGTTCTCATCTGTGACGTTGCTAGAGTTTCAACCAATCAGAAGGTCTAAAAATTATTTGAGATGGTCCTTTGTTGAAAGCACTTCACTCAGTTTCTTCCGAGGACTTGACATAGAAACACGTACTCGCTGTCACGAGTTTTTCATGATAAGACAGGTCGTTTTCCTTAAGACTTAGAAGTTGGTTCATGGTTCGAGTTCTTTGCAACCATTACCACATAGAGAACTCAAATAATAAATAGATCATTCTAGTGCTTTCCTGTGTACAGTAGAAGATTTCCGTTAGGGGCAAAATATCTGCCGAGATATTTTGATAGTAACGGGAGAACACTTCAAGAAGCCAGAATTTTGTGTAAGCTCAATACACGATCTATTTTACCCAGTTTTAAGTCCCTAAGATTAAGTGAGTTTAAAATTATAAACAATAACAGTTCATGTCGCAGTGTGCATGTGTGCAAAGACGTGAATTGTCAGCGTAGTAATCATCAGTCGACATGCAGAGTCACAACAGTCCAGTTGAGTGAGCATGGTGTCTACGCAAACGGTGGAATTCAACGATCAAGTAACATATTGGTAAAACAAACAAATAGACTAAGTTATTGAAAGACGATTTATTTTTAATTATCTTGTTGGTACATCCTCTTCATTCACTTTTTTAAATATTATATATATATATATATTACTATAATACTTATAACTATTTTACCTCAAGATGTATTTTTTCCTTTAGGGACATGTTTCGGGAGATCCTATTCTCCCATCTTCAACCTTCGCCATCTTGCTTCTGGTGCAGTATTTGTGTGTTGGCTTCTGGATGTTATTATGGTGGTTTGTTGGTCTTTGGTCCTTCAATGTTGCATTATTGTGTGTGGTTGTGGTATCTGTTTTTGTATTTTGTGTATTTTCGATGTTGAGTGCTTTGAATATTGTGTCATGTTTTGTATTGGTTTGTATTTGTTCTGGTATTAATTTGTTTTGTGTTTTATGTTTGTAAATCTGTAAATTTTCCCAAATGTTCATTATGGTGCCTTTGTGTGGTATATGTTTTATTAGTGTTACATTGGTTATGTCTGGGAATTCATGTCCTGTGTTTATTGCATGTGTGGCTAAATTGGATTTATATATATTTGGTTTTTTGTATGCATTTAGGTGTTCAAAATAACGTTTTTTCAGCTGTTTTTTTGTTTGTCCTATATAACATTTATTGCAATCTTGGCATTCTATTTTGTATATACCGTTGGTTGTTGTATTATCTTTGTTGTGTGAGTTATTTAGATTTTGTAATTTATTTTTATTAGTTTTGTATGCTATTTTTATATCTGTGTTTTTAAATAGTTTTGTTAGTTTTGACATTTTATTATTTATATATGTGAATGTGGCCCATTTTTTGTTGTTGTTATTATTTATGTGTTGTTCAGTTTGATTAATTCTTAATTGTTCAGTTTTTATTTTGTATTTGATTTTATTTTCTATTTTGATCATAGTATTTTTATTGTATCCATTTGCATAACCAATTTGGTATATTATGTTTCTTTCTTTGTCAGTTTCTTGTTTGTTTAGGGGTATTTTGTACATTCTGTTAAATAACGAATAAAATGCTGCCATTTTATTACCCCTAAACAAACAAGAAACTGACAAAGAAAGAAACATAATATACCAAATTGGTTATGCAAATGGATACAATAAAAATACTATGATCAAAATAGAAAATAAAATCAAATACAAAATAAAAACTGAACAATTAAGAATTAATCAAACTGAACAACACATAAATAATAACAACAACAAAAAATGGGCCACATTCACATATATAAATAATAAAATGTCAAAACTAACAAAACTATTTAAAAACACAGATATAAAAATAGCATACAAAACTAATAAAAATAAATTACAAAATCTAAATAACTCACACAACAAAGATAATACAACAACCAACGGTATATACAAAATAGAATGCCAAGATTGCAATAAATGTTATATAGGACAAACAAAAAAACAGCTGAAAAAACGTTATTTTGAACACCTAAATGCATACAAAAAACCAAATATATATAAATCCAATTTAGCCACACATGCAATAAACACAGGACATGAATTCCCAGACATAACCAATGTAACACTAATAAAACATATACCACACAAAGGCACCATAATGAACATTTGGGAAAATTTACAGATTTACAAACATAAAACACAAAACAAATTAATACCAGAACAAATACAAACCAATACAAAACATGACACAATATTCAAAGCACTCAACATCGAAAATACACAAAATACAAAAACAGATACCACAACCACACACAATAATGCAACATTGAAGGACCAAAGACCAACAAACCACCATAATAACATCCAGAAGCCAACACACAAATACTGCACCAGAAGCAAGATGGCGAAGGTTGAAGATGGGAGAACAGGATCTCCCGAAACATGTCCCTAAAGGAAAAAATACATCTTGAGGTAAAATAGTTATAAGTATTATAGTATTATATACATCAAGAAACAGACTGTAGCAGAAAGTGATTGAAATATATATATATTAAACTTTCACTGTGAACACTTACTTTTTGGTTTTGTTTCCCAGATGTTTCGACGTGGTGTTCGTCTTCCTCAATGCGATTTAAAATACTGAATATCTGTACAAAGTAACGGTTATGGGTTGTAGGTGTGTGTGGTGGGGGTTGCTGGTGGGAGGGAATTGGCGCTGGGATTCAAAATTTGTGTTTGAATAAGTGTATCGAAAAGTATGTGTGATCTATAATGTAATTGTTCATTTAATATGTTGTTTGGTTGTAGTGTGTGATATCTGTATATTTCAAATTTATTTTTAATAAACAATTTTATGTTACAAAGTAATAAGACAGTAGTAAATTTTAATGTTTCAATTTAATAAATTTTCCTACCTCCAGATATAGACTCTATTATAATAATTTCAATATTACCTATCTATGTAGTTTTAATTTGTATCGTTGCAATATATACTGTGAGACATTAACTAAATTATATAATGAACACACAATAGCATCCCAATTATCTGTAAAATTAGCCTACAACTAAGTACAGTGTTTTCAATGACAGTCAATAAACTTGCATTTACATATTTACATACCCATGAGTAATGGCAATATATCCAAGTTTGCTTGTCCTAAAATTCCAAAGTACTGTTGCATTTTCACATCTTGTTGTTTAGTTAAGTCAGCTGTTCCTTCTTTACTAGTCCTAGATGATTTTGGAGATTTAATTGCTTTCTTGGTTTGCTTTGGAGATTTGTGGGAGTGCCTTTTTTGTTGCTGTGCTTTCTTGTCTGCAATGTCACCTTTGAATGCAACTGTAACTGTATAATGTTGTGATGTTTATTACAATATTAATCAATAGACAATAACTAAAAAATATGTTAGTAAGCTTTTTGACATATCATGATAATATAAAAATCTTGGGAATGGATATAAAAATTGACATATTGGGCAATTATTTTTCTAATTCGGTCACAGAGACATACATTTTAACAAGACTCATTTAAGGCATCTTTTATTGATGATATGAAGTGAATTCTGTACTCAAAGGATAACTTAACAGAACTGTCATTATTCTAAAACAATAGTAAAATTTTAAAGCACCATTCTTTGCATGAAGATAATAATCCTACCATATCATATTTACAGCATGTCTATTTATATACAATCATTAAATCATTTACACTTCCCCTCACTTATATCTGATTATAAACTTTGACAAATCAAGTAATGAAGGCGTATAACAAGGCTAATTGAAGGGTGATAATTTTTGTCATTTTATTTATACAAAAACCAACAATAAAACATGTAAATGAATAATGAAAATGTATAATATATGTCAATTGGCTTATACAATTCTATAAAATTGTCTATAAATTGTATAATTTTTATTGCTGTTATCAAATTTTACTGAAACCACAGCTTCAAAATTCAAAAACTAAAATAAATAATATAATGGAATTTAAATCTTAAAGTAATATTAATGCGTAAATAAATAAGAACAAGAAGCACTAGAAGATCTGGATGGCCAAGAAAAATGTGGAATAATAAATTGGCTGTTATACTGAATAAGAAATGTTTTGACTAGACTCAAGCTGTAGTCTGTGCAAACCTTAGAGAAAAAGCATTGAGCTGATGGACTTCTTATTCTTCTTTAGCACTACAGCCCAATATGAGCCCTGGCTTCCAACACAATCTTCTCCGATGTCTCCTGTCCATTGCCAGCTCAGTGAAACCCCTCACGTCTGTTCTTCTTAGATCTTCCAGCACATCATCCAACCATCTTATCCTAGGTCGACCCCTCTTTCTGCTTTCATAGACTTGTGGCTTCATAGGATTTTCTTTGGCATATGCTGATCATCCATTCACTCTAGGTGACCTAGCCATTGTATCAATTGAACTTTTAAGCTTATGTACCACAATGCAGACAAACATAACACCATTATTGTATTGTGGTCAAGACACTGTCCGTGGCTCACACTCTCTCTTCTCTCTTTCTTGTAGCGGGTCATTTTTGGGTGTTTTTATTTTTAACCGTTTGGGGCATTATTATATTTTTACTTATTTCGTTTTCGGGCGGACTGGTATAATAAATTTGAAAAAACTGTAATTGTATGGTGCAACGTTATTGTCCAAGCAACAGCACGAGGTTGAGAAACAGCGTTTGGAACAAAAGCGACGCGCAATTTCAGTGGTGTAACGCGGCAGAAGAATTTACCTCCCCCAAAATTCTAAGAACTCTGTGCATGTGTTTTGACGCCCATATGCAACTCAGCCGGGCGGGGATCGGCACTGACGCCGTGAGTGACACCGCAGTTGAGACCAACATGGCGCTGGGACGAGAAGTTATTAGTTCCAAGTGAGCGGCTACCGGAAAACAGCGTCAAACTCCGCCTACTGTGAGCGACATCAGCAGAGCAGATGCCAATATCGGCCTCTGGACACACACACATGCCAGTTATAATCCATGCATAAAATGGTTATGCCACCGCAATTAATCACCAACGGCGACTAAAACCGGATGGCCGTGACTGCTCATTTCCCGCGACTCGAGGAAACACATTGTGCAGTTCGTCACTGACTGTGTCGGCGCCGACACGCGAGCTAAATATGCTCATATAATTTCATTAGTATTTGATAATGAAAGTGAAGTAGTCATTTTCTAAAACCAGTGACAGGATGGGAGGATAGTTGTAGAACAATAATATCCAAATTTGTGATTCAGTTTCGTCCTTTTCGAGACGTTTTCGACCTACCGCGGGCTGGCCACGAGGTCACAGAAGAACGCGTTGCCGGTAGTGATCTAAAATCATGTATTCAATCGGGTAAATGGGGGTTTTATAATGGAATGTGAGTATTGAGTGTGCAATGCTGGGCTGTTCTGTGTTTATGTGTGAAATATATAATTGTTTGTATCTGTATAAAGGATAAGGTAAGCCATAGTCGATAAGGTGCAAGAGTTGCACAACATGTAACACGAAGTTTTATCAATTCAACATTTCTTATTAATAAAAAAAATCTAATTTCTCTTCCATATAATTGAGAGTTAAATTCTTTCAATGCCTTATTTCGTTATATGTATCGTCAGAGTTCGTCGAACGAAATGGGTTAGTCCACACTATGCGATCCGGCCAGATCAAGTTGAAAGGTAAGTGGGAGTAGTAATTTGAATAAAAATAATTTTACCAAAAGAATAAAAAAAAGTTACAATTGGTGCAGCGTGATCAGGATTTAATATAACTGAAGAGGGGTTATTTTAACACCGGCCTACATCTGACGATGCATAGCGAAGTAGGGTTGTGAAAGCAAATTGATTTGGAAAAATATCAGTTTTGAAATAAAATTACTAATTGACAGTTGTTACGTAAGAAAAAATAGATAAAGTAAAAATGTCCGAGAATACAGAAAAAAGTAGTATAATAAATTCAATTATGAGTGAAAGTGGCCTTGAGTCGCAATCGCTGGATGAAAGTGGTATGTTGAGGGGGGAGACGGGTGCTGTTACAGAAACAGCTGGCGGCAGTAATGTAATAGTTCATTCCACTCCGATTGCGTCTCAACCACAACCAAACGAAACAGATGTTGATTCGGGGATTCAATTGACCCCCGTTTCAACTAATAAAAGTAAACAATCAGAGGAACTAGATATAATGAGTTTTTTACGAAAAATGGACAACAAATTTGATATGCAGAATAATGAATTAAATAAGCGTCTTGATAGAAATGACGAGAAACTTGAAATTTTAAGTAACGAATTCAAAGAGCAGAAAATAAAATGCGAACAGCA
Source organism: Magicicada septendecula (assembly GCA_034769895.1). Taxonomy (NCBI): domain Eukaryota; kingdom Metazoa; phylum Arthropoda; class Insecta; order Hemiptera; family Cicadidae; genus Magicicada; species Magicicada septendecula. The sequence goes on along the minus strand of CM068369.1, from coordinate 508,257,775 downwards.
GAATATTAAAAATGATATTATTTTTAATGAAATTAAAGAACAGAATATTCAGTTTCAGCAAAATATAAATATAAAATTCGATGGTTTAATAAATAGTATACAAGACAAGAATGTATGTCTTGAAAATGTCAATGAAATGACAAGAAACAGTCTGAATAAAGTAGAATCAAGTAAGAATAATACAAACGAAAATTGTAATGACAGTGTTGTGTTAGGTAATGAATTAATAAATAATAATGATGTTGAGAATAATGAGCATAATAAGGTAGTCGAGAAATTGGTATCTGAGAGTACTAATGAAGTTGTAGAATGTGATTATGAGATGTTAGTGTGTGTTAACGAGTTAGAGAGAGAGTGGAAAGAGAGTTATATTATGGGTATGAAACAGGGGGTAAATTGTTTACGAGGTAGAATGGGGGGTGAAGGAAGACCTTCACGTATATATTGTGTAGACAAATGTGCTACAAATAATTGTTTTTTGAAGTTTTTTGCTTTTCCTGGAGAAGTCAGGAAAGATTTAATTGAATTTATACCCTCTGTCTGTAATACTTTTGAGAGTGTGATTTGGGGTTATGAAGAGAGAGATGTAAACAGAGAATTGTGTGTTAATGAAGGAACAGAATTATATAACTTAAATAGAAAGTATGATGAATGGAAGGAAAGTTTAGAAATATATGTGAATGATAATGATTACAATGATGTAATAAAAATAATTAACCCAATAGTTAAATATTTTACTGATGGAGACTTGATAAAAATACCTAACGTAGACTGGTTTAACGAATATGTGAATAAGTTGATTGAAGTTAGTTTTTCTGGTTACAACACACAAAACAGTCATTTGTGTGCTGATAAAATTGAACGATGTTATGTAGAGCCAAGGTTGATTTGGAACGATGGAGGTTAAACTATTAAAACAATAAAAGACAGTATAAATATTTTGTTTTAATGGTTTTTTTTGACATGGCAGATTGGGACAGAAGTGTGGAAAAAATGGAATAATAATTAACAAGAGTTGTAAATAAAATATAGTGAATTTATACGTGTGTATGTAAGATGATTGTTGTGATAATAATATTGAAATACTTGCAATTTAAATAAATAAACCAAATTAATTTTGAAAACAAGTAATCAGAGAATTATAATTGTTGATGGTAATGAATTCTGTATGCTTAATAATTAATTTAATTAAAACAATTTGATATATTTTGAATATTTTAATTGAGTATGTAAAGGTTGTATAATTAATTTTTTTATTGTTGTCTATTAGATAAGCATTGATAAGAATATGTAATTTTATTATGTGTGTATTTGTTTAAGCCAATAAGTAAATCGTCTGGCAGATTAACATAAGCATCAGAATCAGAGAAATGGGAAACAATGAGGTGAGAAGGGAGAATAAATAAAAATAAATATGTATCTTCCATGTAAGTTGTTCAATTTTAAGATGTAGTTTCATTGTGTTTTTATTATGTTAGGATATCAGCTGATCAACAATACCATGTCACTGGTATATTGGTTTGTAAATGTTACAAGTAATTAATGTTTAGTGTACTACAGATATTTTGAAGTAAAGATAAAAAGAATATGCAAATTAATAAAAGATAATTCATGGGTGATAAGTGTTTTATGGGACATGCAGACCTGTCCAAATTGAATTAAACGTTAAATGTGAAATGATAGAGATGAATATAATGTAATGTTGTTTTTGAATTGATGTGATGTAACAGAGTTGGTGGAGTATTAATGTTGACACAGTGGTAATGGAGACTTTATGTAGATTTTGAGTGACATATTGTTGTTTTTATAGTTAAGGAGATTATTTTGTGTATTTGTAGTAATGTAATGAGATGGAGATTTTGGGGATGGCAATTTTGTATTAGAGGGTAGTGTAATGTAGGAGTCCGCAACAAGGGTTGGGACGGGATAGGAATAGATTTTAGTGAGGAGGGGCCGCCTTAGGTAAAATCCGGGGGCCAAATAAGGGAAATGAGTTTTTGGGAAGGAAACACGTATCCTATATATACAAAGGGTTAGCGAGTATTATATATGTAGAGAAGGCGGCGAAGTGTGTTAAATGGTAAGTTGGGATTTAGAGTGTTTTGATTAGTAGATATTTTGGTAGAGATGGGTGTCATGGGAGTTGAAGTTGATTAATGTTAGAGCCATAGGGAGAGGTAAAGATTACATATGTATAGAGATCTAATACAGAAAAATGAGAATAAATAATTTATATCACCCATGGTAAAGTGTAGCGAGATTGTTAGATGAAGAGTAGGATTGTTAAACTGTTAACTAAAGAGAGGAATTTATAATAAAGAATATACAATTGTTTTTTCAACCAGTGACAGAATTTTGATAAAATTTGAAAATAATGTAAAGTTAAGAATTGTTTGTTTTAAATAATTCAAATGTCAATCTGTTTATTATTTATATTAATATTTTGTTGGTTTTAAATATTTTGTTTTATTATGTTTGTATTTCAAGTTAGGATATTACAAATGTTCAATGTGTTTTCAGAAATCATATATAACATATGTAGGTCAAGGATTTTGGACTTGACCTAGTTATGATCAGCTGATGAGTTCATACACCTACTGAGCTTGTGTATAGTAGGAAGCCAATTTTAATTTGTTTGTTTGATTAATTCAAACCAATATTTGGATAATTTTAATAAATGTTATTTAATAAATAAATGCAATAAAATTTTTTAATGAATAAATTTAAATTTTTTTTGAATTTTAAAATTTGAAAATTTTTAAAATTTTTTTGAGAAAAAAAAAACTAGATTTTTCGCCTGCCAGCGAATGACTATTTTAGATAATGATTTTTTATTATGTGTGTATTAACCATGTTTCTTTTATTGTATTGCCTCATATTGGTAGACTATAAGTGATTCTCCATGTTAGAATAGGAATGTTTATATTAGTAGAAATGTCTAGGTTAAGTCATGTGAAGCAAAAAGTTAGAAAAAAGGAGGAAGAGAATTTTTGATAAAAGATTATTTTTTTTGAATTTTGAATTTTTTAAATTTTTGATAAATTTTAAAAGAAAGTTTTATTCTTATGTGTTATGGTAATATGTAATGTTAGAGTGTGTGAGCCCAGTATTTGCCAAAGGCAGCCCAGCTTGCAAAAAAGGGGATCCATATCGGCGGAGGAGCTGGGATAATTTTAGCCAGGGATTGAGGATTTTGGGGGTAGCATGTTAGAAGGCGAGGTGCGCCGTGGTGCGAGTCTGATCGATTTCTCGGTGTTGGGATCTCTAACGGAGAAGTCCAGTGATCTCGTTCAGATGAGTCCATGGTCGCTGAGCCAGGGGGGTCGTGTACCCATGCAGATTAAGAACCAGGTGGTTGTTGGCCCCAGTTCCTCACCGGTCCTCTTCGGGGTTATCGATGAGATTTCTTCTGTCGTGGACAGCAGAATTCTCATCGAGGGGGTATTGTAGCGGGTCATTTTTGGGTGTTTTTATTTTTAACTGTTTGGGGCATTATTATATTTTTACTTATTTCGTTTTCGGGCGGACTGGTATAATAAATTTGAAAAAACTGTAATTGTATGGTGCAACGTTATTGTCCAAGCAACAGCACGAGGTTGAGAAACAGCGTTTGGAACAAAAGCGACGCGCAATTTCAGTGGTGTAACGCGGCAGAAGAATTTACCTCCCCCAAAATTCTAAGAACTCTGTGCATGTGTTTTGACGCCCGTATGCAACTCAGCCGGGCGGGGATCGGCACTGACGCCGTGAGTGACACCGCAGTTGAGACCAACATGGCGCTGGGACGAGAAGTTATTAGTTCCAAGTGAGCGGCTACCGGAAAACAGCGTCAAACTCCGCCTACTGTGAGCGACATCAGCAGAGCAGATGCCAATATCGGCCTCTGGACACACACACATGCCAGTTATAATCCATGCATAAAATGGTTATGCCACCGCAATTAATCACCAACGGCGACTAAAACCGGATGGCCGTGACTGCTCATTTCCCGCGACTCGAGGAAACACATTGTGCAGTTCGTCACTGACTGTGTCGGCGCCGACACGCGAGCTAAATATGCTCATATAATTTCATTAGTATTTGATAATGAAAGTGAAGTAGTCATTTTCTAAAACCAGTGACAGGATGGGAGGATAGTTGTAGAACAATAATATCCAAATTTGTGATTCAGTTTCGTCCTTTTCGAGACGTTTTCGACCTACCGCGGGCTGGCCACGAGGTCACAGAAGAACGCGTTGCCGGTAGTGATCTAAAATCATGTATTCAATCGGGTAAATGGGGGTTTTATAATGGAATGTGAGTATTGAGTGTGCAATGCTGGGCTGTTCTGTGTTTATGTGTGAAATATATAATTGTTTGTATCTGTATAAAGGATAAGGTAAGCCATAGTCGATAAGGTGCAAGAGTTGCACAACATGTAACACGAAGTTTTATCAATTCAACATTTCTTATTAATAAAAAAAATCTAATTTCTCTTCCATATAATTGAGAGTTAAATTCTTTCAATGCCTTATTTCGTTATATGTATCGTCAGAGTTCGTCGAACGAAATGGGTTAGTCCACACTATGCGATCCGGCCAGATCAAGTTGAAAGGTAAGTGGGAGTAGTAATTTGAATAAAAATAATTTTACCAAAAGAATAAAAAAAGTTACATTCTCTCTCATTCTTTGCACATGTAAACTCTCTGTCTGCCTCTCTCTCTCTCTCTCTCTCTCTCTCTCTCTCTCTCTCTCTCTCTCTCTCTCTCTCTCTCTCTCTCTCTCTCTCTCTCTTCTATTACATGCACACAGCAATGTTTGAACATATTCACATGAAACAATGAGCGGTAGTTGCAGTAAGTCAAAGGTGTGCGTGTTTGTGATCATTTAACAATGAAATAGACATCTGTTTATTTTTAAATCAATGAAACAGTTAATGTCAGCTATGAAAACAACTCTTATCATCTTTCACGACTGTTTTGTCTTCGCCTGTGTGGCTGTGTTGTTGACACATTCTTGTAAATAAAGGCTTACAGTGATAGCAAAATGCTACTTCAGGTAGGATCGCCTGAATTCTACTTTTACAAGATTCTATAAAACAAATATACTAAACTAGGTAAGCACATAGGTAAATATAGGTAAACAAGGCATTACAATATGCTGGGCTGTTAGGCTGTGGTCTCAAATGATATACATAACATACATTAGATCACAGCCTACCAACCCAGAAAATTGTGATAACATGAAGAGGGCTGTGAAAGCTTACACTCATTTATAGTAAACAAGGTTTACTAAATTAAATATACATTTGGAAAATAACCTCTACTAATAAAGAATGTTCACTAAAGAATGCAAGATTTAATATTTTAATAAAAATCATTTAATAGAATTTTTGAGATATTTTAATTTTATCACAAAATACATTTACTGTAGTCAATTGATGAAGACAATATTAGACAAGTGTGCCTTGTGAATTTTTGGCACACTCTTTCTCTTTTGATGGAATGTTCGATGACTTTGAAATTGGAACTCACTTTCACTGAATTCGAACAAACCGGCCGCTACGGCCGTTACATACAATATTTAAAACTAGACACATGGTCTAGACGGAAGCATAAAATGGCTGGAGCCCATTAGTGCAGGACTTGCAATAATACGCTTACTTCAACAGTAACAATCCCTTTTATTAGTGTTTTATAATTATCAGTTTACATTATGTTTATGACAATGATTCTTGTAATATATATGTATATAAGCATGTAATATATTAAGAATGCAAAACTGTAATAATGATTGTACAGGAATAATTTTTGCAGTTATCTTTCGTTATATCTTTTACTTAAAAACATAAATATATATACATATATATATTGACTGCACATGTATGGTAATCACCACCAGCAACCATAAGGTTCAATGCCCAGCATCACGAGTGGATACTCTTAATTAATATAGTAATACATGATAGTCAGTAATGAGTGGACATGTTCGAACAAAATATCAGATCGTTAAAAGAAGAAAGAAAAAAATACTGATTATATCAAAACTTTTCCACTAAAACTCATGAATGTAATTAAGAAAATTAATCAACTGCCTGACAAACACGGGCTCCCATACAGTTATCAATACAAATCAACATATATATATATATTTTTACAGGGCTAGTTCTAACAAGTTGATCTGTTTCATTGTTCAATGCCTCTATCATTCATCGTTTTTCATTTTCTAGAAAATATATGTATATATATTCAATGTGCTGTTATAACAGAAATGAAAGTAATTGTAACACTGTAAATAAGCAGAGAACATAAAAGTGAATGCCCTTTTTAACACAGGCTAAGTGAAACAAAATTATGCATTGATTAGGCTTGTTCTCACACAATTCTGGCAATTATAAATTGAAAATATAGTCCATATATTAAATAAGCATGTCCATGTTTGTTTCGAGCACCAAAAGTGTAGTAATTTTGAAAATGTATAATCAGAAATTTCCCACCTGTATTTCAACACTGGTTGATGTTACCGCCTGTGATGATGATGACTAGCAAGGTTGTTGGTGAGCTGGAAACTGTGGTTCACTTTCCTTAGGGCGACTGTCCTCCTAATCTCCTGGAGCTTGGGTGTGTATGTGTGTGTCCTACGGCGTTGGGGAGCTCTCGGTTGACATCCCTGCCGATGGTGATAGATGGTCAGGTCACCATTTCAGCCTCTCCCTTCCTCCTGGCGGATCAAGGACCCTGCAACGTTTAGGTATTCAGTAGTCTCATGACATATAACTGGCTCAATATTGGTTACCAAGACCACACACACTGTCACGATTTTACACACCCCCAATATTGTACGCCAGCAACATGGTTTCATGCAATTAGAGAAACTAAATGTTCACGTTTGTATTTTCAAAAAAAATATCTCCAAAAATCTCAACTCAACTTGCCATTACAACCACTTTCACTTTTGGTGTTACATATTTTGTATTACTTTTACATTTGAGTTCTAAAATAGTCGGGTGCAAAATCACCACGTGCCAACATACATATATGCATACTGGAAGTAGCCTGCTGAATGCACACACACACACACACACACACACACACACACACACACACACACACACACACACACACATGTACTCGTTCTCACGCAATTAATAAATAACCCCCACAATTCTCATTTATTTATTTAACACATAAGTCTTAATCAAATGAAAAGAATAAGTAATGATTTTTACCTGAGACACCTTCGATCAGCGACACATCATAAAGAAAGAATGTAGCAGTGGCAGAAATTCCTTCCAAGGCCGTCAGACACCAGTACCGAGGAGAGCGAAATTGGAAAATGAGGCAGACTCGCGTTTTTCATTTTGCCACGAGGCCTCGGTTTAACGTGCAACGGACTGTTTATTAGCTGACCGGCAGCCTGCATTATTGAATTGCCGCTCACCTATCAAACGTCATTGGCGCCTCGGTTAGCCTCGGCGCAATTTTTAAATTATGCTGAACACTTCGGCACATGAATATCCGCCTTGATCTCAGAAACTATTTGGGTTTATTGACAGAAACATGAAGGTTCAAAACCTTCAAAGGAATAAGTTGTATACTGCAAAATAATAAGACCGCAGTGGTCAATTTTGCCTCCTCCTCCTTCTTCTAATCCTTCAGTTCCAGATGGGTTGAAGGAGGCTAAAGAAGAAGAGCTGCTATAATAATGAAATATGTATATTGAAATTATATACATATTTTTTAAGAAATACATATAAATGTAAGTATCAGGTATATACTCTATATTTATTCTTAATTTGTGTCTACTTGATAAATAAACTGCAATATAATGTAGGCTTTCATGGCCTGTGTCAATCCTATCGCTTGTAAAAACTGTTGGGGTATTTGGTTGTGATCATGATTGTCAGACACAGATTGTTTGATGGCATGATGGTAAATGTCCCCAAAAGTTTGGTACCAAAGACAATATAATGCTTACAAATGTTGGGATATTTACCACCATGCCACACAGTCTTGCCATCAGATACACAGTCCTGTATCTGATGAAGATAACAACTCGAGCCATAAAAATGTCAAAGAGTAGCAGAAATTAGATTTTGCATCAGACCACAACCAAATAGCCAGACAGTTTTTACAACCAATAGGAAATAAACTGCAAATTTACACACTTACACTAGCACTCACTTAGAAATGGGTTTGCAGTAAGGTTGTCTAATGTCTGTGCTGTAACAGGTCCTGTAATTCTGTAATACATCTCTGAACCAATCTGTGTTGACTCTTCATTTTCTACTTTTATGTCATTTAGTTCCCCGATGACTTCACCAATGAATTCCATTTTTATGTTTACTTCAAACGGAAACAATCTATTTTTCTGTGGTTGGTTAGGTGAAACAAAGGTAATTAATGAAAAACACAATACTCAATAAACAGGAGTTGTATAATATTAAGTTATCACAACATTAAAAATCATATTGACATAATACTTCATATCATATGGACATATTACGGATATGAATGTAACATACCAGCTTAGAATATACAGGATCTTGTGACAAGGCTGGCATATTCTAGGACAATGAAATGTAGTACATACAGAATATACAGCTCTGTATATACTTGTTTCCCTTCATCAAACATGTTGATTATTTCACATGGGTTCTTAAATTTAAAATGTTTAATTAGTAATTAGAAATTTTGTCCTCCAAACCACTGTTGTCTACATTGTTTTCAAAGTTGATGTTTTAATTAAATCTTTGATTTTAATATTTACCTGTTACTTTAATGTCTTGGGAGTAGTTTAATTATTGTAACACATCTTCAGAGCATCTAAATTACATTCCAAACTAGCTACATGAATGACTAACTAGACAACCAACGTACTTAGATCTAACTACTAGTTATGCTTTTATCAAAGTTCAATTAAAAGTTAAACAAGCCGTGTACTATACTTTGTTATACACTTCAAAACATAATATTTCTTCCAAAGTGGTACAGAATAAACAAGTCTGTGTTCATATTAAAACACTAAACAGGTGTATATAATCAACAAATTTGTACTTGTACTCACTTTTTTAAATCTAGTAATGTTAAAAGGAAAAAGTAGGCATATAGTTGATTTGTATAAGTAGTATTTACTCATGTGTGCACACGTTTATGAGTTTGTATTCAATCCAAAAAATTGGAAATTTGGGATAGGAGTAACTAGAAAAACAAATGTTCAGATTCTATACATGTGCTGTTGAGTGAGTGAGTGAGAGAGAGAGAGAGAGAGAGAGAGAGAGAGAGAGAGAGAGTGTGTGGTTTGTTATTTGTAACAAAACACAGTCTTTGCCAGTATTTATGTTTGAATCAAAGTTCTGAAAACACACACACAAGTTTGTAATTTTCTGAAAGGAACAGTAAGAAGCTTGGGAAGACATCACATTACCAATGATGATCTCAGTGTAGCAGATTGTGTGCCCAGTAATTTGTTGAAAATAATAAAATTACTGCTGGTACAAACTGGAGACATAAATAAGTGAACAACAGAACATAATATGTAGAAAACCTATATACATTAGATGAATTTCAAGAACGGTAGAAGGCCCAGATGGGATAAATATAGGACTTCTGAAATATGTTTGTAGGCTATTAGATTTTAGCCTGCTCCATTATTAAATGACTGCTGGAAGCAGAAAAAGATTCCAGACCTATAGAAATCAGCAGAAGTTACATTACACAGAAAGGGGACCTGTAACTCATGTGAGAACTCGAATGAAATTAAGCCTTCAAAACACATCCTAAAAATTGTATGCTTGGATTATTAAGAGTTGTCTGACAAAAAAAGTGCCAAAGTGATGGTACAGTACTAGAAAAACAGAATGGATCCTGCAATGATAACATTACAGCAGTCTGACAACTAATAGAGGAGTGTAGGGAATAGAGTCTGGACCCATATTGGCCTATTATTAAAACAAATATTTTGCCCATTTTTGATATGGCATCCTCAGTAGTAAAGCTGGAACCCTTGAGAATTCTACTTCATATTAAGGCCAAACGTTTTGTGTTAATATCAGTAATATATGATATTAGTCATGGACAACGAAATCTAAGAATAATATATGATTTACAAAAATAGAAATTTACAAAAAAAAAATTGACCGTTGAGTAACATTTAAAATATCTTAGTAAGATATAACTTTACGGTAAACCTGTTGCTTCTGTAGCATTTACAATAGTCTCAGTATATTGCATTACAGACTGTATTCAGCCACATTTCCTGTAAATCAATCATACAGGCCAAATAAATGGATCAACTAAATTCTCTTTGTGAAATTGTATAACTTTTTATCAGGCGTGAATTCTCCATATGTGCGACGTGTGCGCCGCACGCGTCAAAATTATTGCTGTGAATAAATAATTTAAAACTCTACTTATGTTTCAAATGAAGATGTGTTATTGCAAGGAACGTGTGCGCTGGGAGCGGCCGCACCTCTCAAGGCTATTGCTGAGGTAGCTGACTGGCGAGAAGTGCGTGCTAGACTTGTAGAGGGGAGCGGAGAGGTAAAGTGGGGGTGCAGTGGTGTTAGCATGCCTTGAGTGCGGCTTCAGTACCGCACCAACCAGGCGTGCCGAGAGTTGTATGGTTTCTAAAGTTCTTTGAGATTTTCGAATTATTTCTGTTGAACTGTGATTCTGTTTTTGTGATGTACTTCTAAATCATGGAAAATCATAATTGTACAATGATGACATTTTGAAAAATGGATTTTCATGTAGAAGTTTCGAAGAAAAACTTAAAATTGTTACAAATGGAAGACCGTGCCCTCCGTTGCCTAATTTAACAACTAAACACAAGGGCAAAAAGGAAGAATACACTAGACACTTTTCAGTATCATCTTTCAACTTGATTCCATGGTTAACTGGCTGTGAGAAATTAAATAAATTATTTTGTTGGCCATGTATTCTTTTTTCCAAAGAAAAAAGTGTGTGGACGAAAACTGGATTTTCCGATCTCAGTCATTTATCCTCTGCACAGCAACAACACAAAGATCGCAGTCTCATGTAGAATCATTTCTTAAATGCAAGATGCTTGGAAAGCAGAGAATTGACGTTTTAATTGACTCCCAACATAAAGACAATATCAGCAAACACAATGAGCTTGTTAAAAAAAAATCGAGACATATTGAAGAGATTAATAGATGCTGTTTGTTATCTTGCAAAGCAGGAACTTCCTCTGAAAGGCCATGATGAATCAGCCGACTCATTAGACAAAGGAAATTACTTGGAGTTTCTTGAGGCACTCAGAGCATATGATCCTCTTTTAGACAACCATCTAAAAACAGCTACTGTGTTTCGAGGTACATCTCCAGCAATACAAAATGACATAATCCATTCTATACGGGATGTTATTATAGACGAAATAAAGGAAGAAGTTTCTTCAGCAACCTTCACTTCTATCATGCTGGACGAGTCGTCTGACATCTCATGTAAATCCCAACTTTCAACTGTGCTCCGGTTTGTTAAGGATGGTGCTGCTTGTGAACGCTTTGTTGGATTTACTGACGTAAGTTCAGATAGAACAGCTGAAGGACTATTTGCACATGTGACAAGTTTCGTGGAAGAGTTTAATATCAGTGACAGATTGGTAGGGCAGACGTATGATGGTGCCGCAGTAATGACCAGTCACTTGAACGGGCTTCAAGCTAAAGTTCTAGAATCTTACCCAAAGGCTCTTTTACACATTGTTATGCCCATGTTTTAAACTTAGTTCTTCAACAATGTCTCTCAAATATAAAAGACTGCAGGATTTTTTTTCATACACTTAGTGGGCTTCCAGCGTTCTTTTCCAAATCCTCAAAAAGGACAATTGCTTTGGAAGAATTTGTACAGAGGAAACTGCCATCAGTTGCTCCTACCAGATGGAATTTTACTTCAAGGTTAGTGCAAACTGTCAAAGAATATAGTGTTCAACTTATAGAATTTTTTGAAAGTATTGTGGAAAACTGTAGTGAATGGGAAAGTGATACAGTAGTCAAATCAAGAGTTTTCTCTCTTTTTTGAGTGAGTTCAATACCGTATTTTTGTTTGAAGTATTTTCCAAACTGTTTCATACACAGATGTACTGTATAATATTCTCCAGAGTGAATCTGTAGACATAATGTACTGTCATCAAAAAGTTATTGATACTGTACAACAATTGCAAAGTGAGAGACAAAATGGTTTTGATGCCGTATGGATAGCAGCTAAAGGTGATAGAAGAGGAGCTGAGCCTAGAACTAAAAGAATTTGACAGGACTCTGAGGACAACTATTGTCGTCGATTGTTCTGTGAAATCATTGACAATATTGTGCAACAAATAGATTTGAGGTATGGTTCAGTTTCGAAGTTGAGATTCTGTCATCTCCTCTCACCTAATAAATTTTCCATTTACAAGGAAAATTTTCCGTCTGTCCTTCTGGAGTCCTTAGGATCAGTGTATGAGTCATTATTTGATCTTGTAAGACTCAAAAGTGAACTTTTAGTGGTATATTCCAGTGATGAATTTCATGGTCTACATGTCTTTGAGTTGGTCAGGTTTCTAAAGAACAATGACTTAATTTCTGCATTCAAAGAAGTATACATGTTAGCTGAGTTAATTCTGACTATACCAAGTACCACAAGTTCAGTTGAACGTTCGTTTTCGGCTCTAAAACGCATTCACAACTACTGCAGGAGCACTCAGAGCGAGGACAGGTTAAGCATTTTAAGTATTATTTCTATTGAGAAAGAAATACTCCACAGACTGAGACTCAAAGACTCATTTCATGAAAGGGTAATTGAGAAGTTTTTATGTAAAGAAAGAAGAGCAGAACTTGTTTATAAATAGATATATAAACAGGAGAAAAGTTGACTGAACTAACTTTTAGGATACTTTTATTATTATTATTATTATTATTATTATTATTTTGTTGTTGCATTTCCCTAAATAATGCAGCTTATAAACTTGATAATTAAATAGTTTTGTAGTAGACGGATATGATTATTTTTTAAGCAGCACACACACCTTGTCAAAGCAGGATACGCCCCTGCTTTTTATAATGGAAGCATGGGTTTTGTTTTGTCTTACAAGTTCCATATTTTATTTAAATACTATTTTATTTTCTACAATGCTAGTCTTTAACTACACTAGTAAGATTTGTACTAACTTCAAAAATTCACCATCAGATGACAGTAAGTTTGTTATGAAAACGATTCAATTCTTGAGGTTAACTCCGTTTTAAAATGAGTGCTGTGTTTATAAATTTGTGTATTCCAAATGAACTAAAAGAATTATGCTGTTTCTTTACAGAACGACGTGTGTCCATTCTATACAACAAGCATGTGCGTATGGATCTGCGCACACACATGCACACTCACATAAGGCCTAATCAGTGGCGGCTCGTGGTTCTGACAGTTGGGGGTTCAACGTCTGAATGTTTCTACTAAGATACGAGCAATTATTCCATTCCAAATAACACACGTGGTGGGTCTCAACATGAAGACATAACTATTGATAACTTTTAGTAGGCCTAATATTTAGTTGTGTTTATGCTGTTTGTAAATTTTCTAAAAACGTATAGTTAAAATAAAAGGATAGTTAAATATTTCTGTTTAATATTTCAAACGGGAAGTGGCCTACCGAGTTCCTTAATTTTGCAGTTATCTTTAATAGAGAGAGAGGGAGGGAGAGAGAGAGAGATACAGAGAGAGAGAGAGAGAGAGAGAGAGAGAGAGAGAGAGAGAGAGAGAGAGAGAGAGAGAGAGAGAGAGAGAAGAATTTTTTCTTAATAGATTGAACACCATTCATTTTACCAAATCAATGAACTGAACACAAAAATAAGAAATACCTGAACACTTAACACACAAAAATACCTGCAAACACTTTGAAGGTTATACACGCTTTGATCAGTTTCACGTTAATACACTTATTTAATGAGTACATTAAACACACTTTATTTTCAGAATACAATTACTTCACTATTTTATTTGATTGTAAGACTTTACTGCACACATTTTCATTGCATTCTAAATGAAATAGAGAAATCTGACACAAAACTGATGATAAACGGACAAATCATGTGGTAAAAATCATAATAATTGCGAATGGCGGTAAAGTGGAACCCCGCTAGTCCGAAAACCCGCTTAATCTGAACTGGTAGTTTGTAAAAAGGGTCTAAAAATTGGACAAAGAAATAAAAAAATACGACAAAATAACTGGAACATATCAATATAATTTGTACATAAAAAGCTTAGATAAATACACACTAATGCATTTTTAGTGAAATTTTTATTAAAACAGTACTTTAGATTGTTTTAAATACAGTAGGTCAATATGGCAAAATAAAGTTTGAATTACGTTATCAAGAAATTAGTGTCTATAAAATGAATGGAAACATTTTGGTACATACAGTTTAGTGCCAGTAAAAGTATATAAAACACAAAAAAACTACAATAAATACACACTACATAACTAGACACTACTTAAGGTGTTGCACAAAATCAGTCATTTTTCTCTGATGCAAAGCTGTAAATCCAGCAGATGCCGCGATGTTCCGCCAGCGCCTCAAAAATAAGACATCTGCCGGTGTAGCATTGGCGTGCTTCTCTACATAGGCTAACGATAGTTCAAAAGCTTCGGCGTGTGAGATCTGTGGCACAGGATCTTATTTTCATCGGAATTGTCATCACGTGTTTGTTGCATCAAAGATACGATTTCTTCATCAGTCAAAACTTGATGGTCTTCGATGTCAGCTGCCAGCCATTCGTTGACGTCTGTGTCGTCTGCTTTCTCACAGCCTGGGATTTGTTGTACGAGCTACAAGACTTCACTTCTCTCATCGGCTTGTTCAGGGCGTCAATGTAGGTAAGGTCTGGCCATAACTTAGACCAAGACTGTCTGAAGAGTTGTTGCTTGACATTTTTCCATCCTGCAGCTAACCAGTATATTATGTCTTTTATGGTGATTTTGTTGAGGATTTGAAGAATTGTTTGTGTAGGGTCCTCGTTTTCAATTAGAGACCTTAGAAGCAATTTCTTATATATACACTTCATGTTCTGAAGAACCTGTTGATCCATTGGCTGCAGTAATGGAGTGACGTTTGGAGGTAAAAAAATTGTTTTGATATCTCCGTTGATAAGTTCTTCTTCTGGGGGTGTACTGTAGCATTTTCTAAGACAAGTAAAGCTCTGGGTTGTAGGTCGTTTTCTTTACTGAACTTTTTAACAGTGGGCACAAATTGTTCATGATACCACTCCTTGAATAATTCGCTGGTCATCCATGCTTTTCTTTGGCTCTTGTAGTGTACAGGAAGTGAGTTGACCTTGATGTTTTTGAATGCCCTCGGCTTTTTAGATATGCCTGTAACCATGAGAGACAACTTATTAGTCCCAGCTGCATTAATTCAAGCTAAGACAGTGAGTCGTTCTTTGGACATTTTAAAGCCAGGAGCACCAAGTTCTTGTTTAGCAGCAAGGCTCGTTTTAGGCAATGCCTTAAAATTTAATCCTGTCTCGTTGCAGTTATATACTTCTTGAGGTGAATAATTATCTGACACAATTATGCCTTCAAATTTAGACACATATTCTTTTGCCGCATAATAATACGCCGACAGAGATTCTCCAGTTATGGATAACATTCGTACACCGTGCCTTCTCTTCCACCTGTCCAGCCAACCATTGCTAGCGATAAATTTTGGGTCACCATTCATAAGTTTATTAAGATGAACTGCATTTTCCTGGATGAAGGGACCACTAAGGGGAACACCTCTCAGTCTTTCTTGAAAAAAACCACGTAAATCTTCGACTTTCTTAAAGTCTTACACCTTTAAGAGAACCTTCTCTGTTGCCTATAACATAAAACTGCTCAATCTTAGTGCGATTTTTTTTCCAATCACTTATTGTCGCCTTACCTACACCGAAATCAGCTGCTAATTTTGTACCACTCTCGCCCTTATCTAGCCAATTTAACACTTCAAGTTTTTCTTTCAAAGTACACGAATTATTGTTGTTTGATTGTAGGCACAAATGTGATACTGTTTATACACGTTATACAATTTGTATTCATAATATACAGTATTGTTAACCTATAACCCGGTTAATCCGAATTTACGCCAATCCGAACAGGACTTGGTCCCAATTAGTTCGGACCAGCGGGGTTCCACTGTATTATAAAAATGTTAAAATTCCCAGTCAGTGCGGTTCGGCCCTCATCGGAACTATTTGTCTCTATCGCTAACATTCGGGATTAGCAACTGTTGAGTGTAATTTTGCATATACTGATTTCCCCCTCCAAAGCTGTCTACACAGTCCAGAGCTGTTTTGCACCTCCAAGCACTAGTAGCGAGCAATATGCCTATTACGCGAATCCGTTACTGTTCAGTCAACAAGATTACTCCCGCAAATCTTGTTATTTAAATATGAAACTATTATCTCAACAAATCCTTAAACATATTTAAATTATTTTAGGGGGTCCAGTGAACCACTGAACCTTATGGACGAGGCGCCACTGGGCCTAATAAAAAAATTTGTTAAAAAGTGTCATTGAGCCCTTTCTTAAATGACTGATTCAATTACGTTTGTTGGTGGCCTTACAAACTCACTTTACATTTTGACTGTACTATAAAGTAAGTCTCTTCAACATGTGCCATGTATATACATGATACTATGTAAAATGTAGGTCTTACCATTTTCATACATGAGCTCACGAACCGTGATCAATTAATGACATTGTTATAAATATAAACTCACGTTAAAACCAAAGTGAGACAACTGTAATTACAAAACACATAAGTTTAAGGGAACATATTGATTAACTTACAATATTCTTTAATGCGTCAATGGTAATTCGGAATCCTCTACTGGGAGGTTCAAGTACAATTGTGGGTGCTTCCTGATTTGCTTCTGCCATTTTACTTACCATAATGTGGTCCCTGCAAATAATTTTGATAACAGGTTAGTCTTACAAACAACAAAGATAGCAACTTCTTTTTAATTAAACAAAATACTGGTTGTTATTCTCAAAAGCAATGTATATTGGTGTATAGATTGCTGTATTATGTACCCCATAACTGGGCACCACAAAGAATAAGGTCATGCGGACAGCCTCCCTGAGGTCTACCTGGTAAGTAAAGGCTTTTGTAAAGTAAAGATTTTGGTGAAGATTGTTTAAGGGAAAGGGGTGGTTTACCAGCAACGTTTTATGTTTTAACAAGGGTAATTGTTTCTATGACGAACGATAACTGCCGTAAATTCAAAGAGAATCAAATAATATTTTGCATACGTTCCTGAATTGAAAAGATCTGAAGGTCTGTTGATTTTGGTGAAGATCGGTTAAAGGGAAAGGGGTAGTTTACCTGCCACCTTTAATGTTTTAACAAGAGTAATTGTTTCTATGACAAACGATAACTGCCGCACATTCAAACAGAATCAAATAATAATTTGCATGCATCTCTGAATTGTAGCGGACTCAATACATATTGATATTGGTGAAGATCAGTTAACAGAAAGGGGTAGTTTACCTGCAACGTTTTATGTGATAACAAGGTTAATTTTTTCTATGACGAACGACAACTGCTGTAAATTCAAACATAATAAAACAATTTTTTGCATACGTCCCTAAATTGTAGAGAACTCAAGGCCTGTTGATTTTGGTGAAGATCAGTTAAGGGAAAGGGGTAGTTTACCTGCAACATTTTTTGTTGTAACAAGAGACATTTTTTCATGACGAACGATAACTGCCGTAAATTCAAATAGAATAAAATAATTTTTTACATATGCACCTGAGTTGTAGAAGACTCAAGGCCTATTGATTTTGGTGAATATCAGTTACGGGGGAAGGGCAGTTTACCTGAAACATTTTTTGTTGTAACAAGAGTAAAGAACTTAATTTTGATAAATAAAGTATCCTGATAAGAAGATCTTAATAATCCACTGTAGAAACGTAGATGAAATATTTATAAATGAAGAGGCTAGTTGAACGGGGTGGGGGGTAATTTTCTATAAATGAAAATTATAGTTGAAGGGGGAGGGGATAATTTTTATGTGTACTACGTTATCGGCAACAAAGTAGTAGTTTGTTGTTAAAATTCCTTCCTGGGCTGTTTGGCTGTAGTCCAATGTTTTCTGCAAAACCAGACGTTTCCGCAGTGCCGTCGACTGCCATCATCAGTGAAAATCGATTGCGATAACGTGTGGTGGTATACGTTAGTGACCACAGTACTGTGGTTAAGGCTGAAGCAATAAGTGGAAAGAAGTAATTTCTATGGAAACATTTCATTTCGTAAATGATTTAAAATATAAATCATAGAACATGGAAGACATGTATGGTTCTCCATACCGATATTTGTCTTATGTAACATTTATTACAATCTTGGCATTCAATTTTGTATATCCCATTGGTTGTTGTATTATCCAAAATACACAAAATACTAATATATACACCACAATCACATACAATAATACCAATTTAAAGTCCCATAGGCCAACAGGAAACCAGAACAAAAACCAACCAACACACAAGTACTTCACAAGACTCAAAATTAGAAAGGCTGAGGACGGGAACACAAAGCATCCCGAAACATGTTCCAAATAAGGGAATAAAACATCTTGAGGTAAAGAATTTGTAAAATTAAATAAATTATATATATTTTTTAGTTGTCTTGATTGTTCATCTCTTCTTTCACAGCACTAACACTTATCTAAAAATGAACTTTTTCTTGTGAAACTTACTGTTTTTCGTTGGACACGTTTTGGCGTACGTATTCGCCTTCTTCAGCTTTGAGTCAGACTGCCATCATTTCGTAACGGTTGTTGTGTGGAAGGTGTAGTGGGGGTGGTGTGTGGAGGAAGGGGATTGGCACGGGGATTCAACTTGATGTTTGTTTTTTGTAAAATTGTGTCAAAAATTGTGTATGTAATTTATATTGTAATTGATCATTAAGTATGTTGTTTGGTTGTGTTGTGTGGTGTTTATATATTTCGTATTGTTCAGCTGTGTTGAGTTTTCGACCTTTAGGTAAGTAATGTAAAATTTCAAGATTAGTGTCTATGTTGGTGTAACTGTGGTTTTCTGTGTGTATGCATGTGGCAAATGCGGAGTGTATATTGTTGTTGGTTAGAGCTTTTAAGTGTTCAGAATAACGGGATGAAAAAGATCTAATAGTTCACCAACTATTACAGTCATTACAATTTAATTTGTAAACACCTGTTTTGTTATATTTGTCTATGTCTGTGTTTGTATTATTGATGTGTTTTTTGATGGTATTGGTTGTTCTGTATGCTATTTTGTATTTGTGTTTTCTGAATGTGTTGGCGATTTTGTGTGTGTAGGAGTTGTGGTATGTGAGTGTGTTGATGGTATTTTGTGTTTTGTTGTTTTTGTTTTTGATGCGTTTGTGTAGTGTGTTTATTAAATTAGGGTTGTAACCGTTTTTGATTGCTATGTATTTTATTGTGTTGAGTTCGTCGGTGTAATCTTGTTTATTTAAGGGTATTTTAGTTAGTCTATGGAGCATATGGTTGAGGGCCGCATGTTTATGTTGTGTTGGGTGGTTTGATGTGTTGTGTATAACTATGTCAGTTGTGGTTGGTTTCCTGTATATTTTGTACGTGTGTGTATTGTTAGTTTTGTTAATTGTTAGGTCTAGAAAATTTATACTATTGTTTTGTTCAATTTCCAGTGTAAATTTTAATTTATGGTGTATAGTGTTTATGTATTTGTGGAAGTTTTCAACTTGTCTTGTGTTGCCTTTGAATAAAAGTAATATATCATCTACACACCTGTGCCAGTATATAATTTTGTTAGTGTATTTGTTGTTGTTTATTATGTGGTTCTGTTCTATGTTGTGTATATATATTTCTGCTAGTATTCCTGATATGGGGGATCCCATCGGGAGACCTTCTGTTTGTGTGTATATCTTGTTATTGTATGTAAAGTAATTTTGTTCAGTTATTAGTTTGGTAAGTGTGATGATTTCTTGTATGTGTGTTTCAGGTGTGTTGTTTTGTCTGAGTAGTTGTTCTAGTGTTTGGATGGTTTCTTTGATGGGGACATTAGTGTATAGATTGGTTATATCAAAAGATGCCAGAGTTGAGTTATGTGGGATGTGGATGTGTTCAGTTTTCCTGACTAGGTCGATGTTGTTTTTGATAGATGTGTTGTTACTGAGATTAATATTTTCTCTGATTATTTTGTCTAGTTGTTTGGCGATTTTGTGGGAGGGTGCCTGTGTGTTGTTTATTAATGGTCTGATGGGAATGTTAGGTTTATGTATTTTTGGTAATGCATTTAGTTTAGAGGGGGTTAGGTTTTATTTGTTGTTATATTATTATATTGTATTTGATCATTAAGTATGTTCTTTGGTTGTGTTGTGTGGTGTTTATATATTTCGTATTGTTCAGTTGTGTTGAGTTTTCGACCTTTAGGTAAGTAATGTAAAATTTCAAGATTAGTGTCTATGTTGGTGTAACTGTGGTTTTCTGTGTGTATGTGTGTGGCAAATGCGGAGTAATATAACGGAAATAAATAAAGACCCCACACTAAAATTTCATAAACAGATTAACAAATTCATAAACAACACAAAACATATAATCAAACCAGAAAGCGCCAAATACCTTAAACAAATAAAACCTAACCCCCCTAAACTAAATGCATTACCAAAAATACATAAACCTAACATTCCCATCAGACCATTAATAAACAACACACAGGCACCCTCCCACAAAATCGCAAAACAACTAGACAAAATAATCAGAGAAAATATTAATCTCAGTAACCACACATCTATCAAAAACAACATCGACCTAGTCCGGAAAACCGAACACATCCACATCCCACATAACTCTACTCTGGCATCTTTTGATATAACCAATCTATACACTAATGTCCCCATCAAAGAAACCATCCAAACACTAGAACAACTACTCAGACAAAACAACACACCTGAAACACACATACAAGAAATCATCACACTTACCAAACTAATAACTGAACAAAATTACTTTACATACAATAACAAGATATACACACAAACAGAAGGTCTCCCGATGGGATCCCCCATATCAGGAATACTAGCAGAAATATATATTATAACGACTGGTTTTTTATTTAAATGTTAATGTCAAATTTATAATCGAATTTACGTTACGTTTAAATTAACTTGAAACAAAAATAAAAGAGTGGTTGTTGTTTAAATTTAAATTTGTGGTTAAAGTATTAAAAGTCTCATTAAAACAAAATTCATCTATGGGTGAAGTGTTCCTTGGAGATAACTCAATGTTGATAATGGTTGTTTCTACTTGAAGGTGACCAATGTAGTAAAGTATTTTACCCTACCACATTCAAGTTACTCACAGTGTTTACAATGGTTTAAATACTCTTGTTTTTTAAAGAATTCCCTTGTATTAAACAAAAAATAATAAAGTTGATTATATTTAAATGTTAGATTATTTTAAATTAAAACATGGAGTATGGCAGTTGATTGTTTGATAGTAGATCTCGTCTGGTTGAAACTGGTAGTGGAAACTTCTTCTGATTACAGGTAGTCTGAGTAAGTCAAGTCCCGTAAAGTCTGGACAATATTATAAACAAACATATACTTTTACGTACCTGATTGCGTTTACTTGAAGTTCACTAAACTGTCAACTCAGCTTACATTCATCAACTCCCTTTGGTTGCAAGGTTATGTCACCTTGTTTATTAAATTAATGGGCGCCACACGGATTTATTCAGGGAAAATCCCGTGTAAAACCCGTTCATAAAAATTAATAGATGAATTGAAAATTTAAAATAGTTGAGTACCACTTTTTGGCAATGCTATTCCAATATGTCAAACACAACAGAAGGTTGTTTAAGTTCATTAAAAGAAACTATTTAATTATTCAGAAAAAATAAAATAAATCAAATCAGGTGATGCTGTTAATAATGGGTTTATTTGCACCCTTATAGTGAATTCAAAAAATACACATAATGTAACATACAAAGTTGTACAATGAAAGGTTAATTATTATATGCCTCATACGGCTTGCTCAGAACATGAGTTATAAATCTGGTTAAGTCCAGATACTATTTATTGTAATATAAAATTATTACAATTATTAATATTAGTATTATTGTTATTATTATCGTTATTATTATCTCAGTTGTGAATTCTTTGAGACACGAAAGAAAACAATTATGCCTACACAGTATCCAATGATACAATTGATCAAAAAATTTGAAGTTACTTTTACCAAGTAATTAAAATAAAAAAACGATCTATTGTAAGATCGTGCGTTTCATCAACGCTTGCTTTTTTAATGACAATATTATTCAATTGAGAGCCCTTACAACTAACATATAGCTTACTTACTAATAACAAATTTGAATAATAAATCGAAACGTGGTGTAATCTTAAATACTGTTTTTGTGTTTTGCGTCAGTACAGGTTATGGTAGCAAAATACAAGTTATTGCGCTCAGATCAAGAATAATAATAATTGCACTTTTACCTTCGTAGTTTTAATTATTTTAATTAAAACCTTTTATCACTTAAGTAATCGGATTATAGAGATTACTTTCTTTCAGCACTAATTCGCGCAAGAACAGAAATTCGATCCTCTTCTGATAAAAATGGATCGTGAATACTGACAATAAATTATTTTCTGTTCGTCATTCCCGCACAAAAATAAAATAAACTGCACTTGAACACTGTAGTTGATTGATGATGCACTTGAAGTAAAGTTTCTCGTTGTTAACTATTGGTTCCGGAGTGTAAGGTAGCTGACGCTATGTGTTATAAGAAAAACGTGGCGGAGACGAGCGTACGTCTGTTCAGCTCATTAGTTAGTAAAGGTCTCTTCTCAAAATTCGCCGGTCTGTCTTTTTATACCCACCTTTTGGATCGGGCTTAGGAAAAATTATCATTTTATAACTAATTTTCCTATTGGTCCAGACAGGTGAGACGAAGATGACGTATCACTTTTTGGCGGTTGGAAACGGTTTTTCTAACTGTCAAGTGTTGAGATGATTGACAGGTCGCTTCTGTTGTCATTGTTATTATTATTTGTACTCAGATTCCTGATATACATTTATAAAATGATGCTAACAGTTGTCATACGCTTAATACCGTCACGATTGAGTTGATATTATTATCAAATTAAAGATTGTTTTGTTTCCTTTAAATTGATATCACTCGATCTCGGATTACCTTCACTTTAACCGACATTGTTAGAAAATCAATGTTCGGGTACACTATTCTTACTGTCGTCTGCTCTTCATGAGTCGCCGATTTTACACTTTTGGTTAACCTTTCTCGTATCCACATAACATTTTATTAATCAAATGTTTATGTGCGGACTCCATTAATACTGTACTGACGTTTTTTTCACTGAACTTTACTTTTACACCTTAATTCTATACATAGTAATAAATGATCCTACTGACTAATGACATTTTGTTTACCATTAGTTAGTTTTAAGCTACTATTTACAAATAAAATCGTGGCTAAACCTATCGTTTTAATATCATTTTTCGTTATGTTAATGCATAACCATTGTTCTGGTGCATTTTATTTTGCACTGGTGGTAATTATTGATAGTCATTTTATTGACTAATGTTTGGTCTAAGTTTGTTAAGTGTAGAATATCGCCTACACTGAAATTTGGCCTTTATAATGCCTATTGGTTCTCAATTCGGTAAATTACAGAGACATCTTATTGGTATAAGATTCTCTTATATAGTTAGCTCTCTTTTCTGACAGGTATATTTGATGCAGAAATACATCTTAGTTCCTACAATATAGCCATTGTTAACATTGGTTTTGGCATTCATTATCTACTGTTCATAGTCACATTTATTATCAGAAAAATGCTGATTTTGCTTTCACAGTATTTAACTGCTAATTCGTTTGTTTTTTGTTTATAAATGACATTCGGTTTACATTAACCATTTACTGAATTGACAGTTGA
The DNA here is from genome assembly GCA_034769895.1 of Magicicada septendecula. Lineage (NCBI taxonomy): Eukaryota > Metazoa > Arthropoda > Insecta > Hemiptera > Cicadidae > Magicicada > Magicicada septendecula. Next base: position 508,233,858 of record CM068369.1, on the reverse strand, counting down.
ATTTAAATCTATTCTGTCCATTAGTTCGTTTTAGTCTCAGTCTAGTTGTAGTGTCAAACAGCTATTGGGTTACTGTTTCCCATGGCACTTCTGCTTTATCCTTCTCTCTTGGTTTCTTCTTTCTTGTTTATTTTGACTATTCTATACCTATTTACATGGTTATTCTGTTTTATGAAATCTAATAACATACACTTAGGTTAGGTGACATCTTGTGATGTTACAATATACACAACATAGAACAGAACCACATAATAAACAACAACAAATACACTAACAAAATTATATACTGGCACAGGTGTGTAGATGATATATTACTTTTATTCAAAGGCAACACAAGACAAGTTGAAAACTTCCACAAATACATAAACACTATACACCACAAATTAAAATTTACACTGGAAATTGAACAAAACAATAGTATAAATTTTCTAGACCTAACAATTAACAAAACTAACAATACACACACGTACAAAATATACAGGAAACCAACCACAACTGACATAGTTATACACAACACATCAAACCACCCAACACAACATAAACATGCGGCCTTCAACCATATGCTCCATAGACTAACTAAAATACCCTTAAATAAACAAGATTACACCGACGAACTCAACACAGTAAAATACATAGCAATCAAAAACGGTTACAACCCTAATTTAATAAACACACTACACAAACGCATCAAAAACAAAAACAACAAAACACAAAATACCATCAACACACTCACATACCACAACTCCTACACACACAAAATCGCCAACACATTCAGAAAACACAAATACAAAATAGCATACAGAACAACCAATACCATCAAAAAACACATCAATAATACAAACACAGACATAGACAAATATAACAAAAACAGGTGTTTACAAATTAAATTGTAATGACTGTAATAGTTTCTACATAGGCCAGACAGGAAGATCTTTTTCATCCCGTTATTCTGAACACTTAAAAGCTCTAACCAACAACAATATACACTCCTTCGTATTGTTTAAATTAGCAGCCATCCTTACTTTTCTTTTATAAAATTGCTAAACTGCTATAATTGTTTTTATTATTTAGACAAAGCTTTTCGTCATTACTGACATCTTCAGGTCTTAAACAACCTAATCTTCAGGTTGTTTAAGACCTGAAGATGTCAGTAATGACGAAAAGCTTTGTCTAAATAATAAAAACAATTATAGCAGTTTAGCAATTTTATAAAAGAAAAATATACACTCCGTATTTGCCACACACATACACACAGAAAACCACAGTTACACCAATATAGACACTAATCTTGAAATTTTACATTACTTACCTAAAGGTCGAAAACTCAACACAGCTGAACAATACGAAATATATAAACACCACACAACACAACCAAACAACATACTTAATGATCAATTACAATATAAATCACATACACTTTTTGACACAATTTTATAAAAAACAAACATCAAGTTGAATCCCCGCGCCAATCCCCTTCCTCCACACACCACCCCCACTATACCTTCCACACAACAACCGTTACGAAATGATGGCAGTCTGACTAAAGCTGAAGAAGGCGAATACGTACGCCGAAACGCGTCCAACGAAAAACAGTAAGTTTCACAAGAAAAAGTTCATTTTTAGATAAATATATTTTTTGTATAGAAAATGCTGTAAGAAAGAAAAAACTGAACAATATCTATAAATGGTTGTTGTTTGGTTGTCAAACAATTAATTATAAGTATAATACTACTGACTTGGAACACAAAGTTTTTTATTGGTAAAATTTTTTATTTTTACCAATAAAAAACTTAGATGTTCCGATTTAGTAGTATTCTACTTATAATTTGTTAATCCACGGACACGTCATAGACAACAAAATCCAAGAAGTAAAAAAATTGTAATACATTCAATTTGGACACATTATAATATGTTAGTATCATAAGCATAAAGATTAATTTATTATAGTGAACTTAATTTTTAAAATTTTTGATTTGTTGTTGGATATTTTATATATTTGAGTTATAAAAATTATAATTCTGATATTATTATAAAGACTCTAGTGTAGTTCACTTCACTTTAGCAAATGTTTCTTATACAGGCTATGAAATATTTGTACAGCAGCCATATAACCAACAAATATAACAATATACTCAACTATTTAGTGTACTAACTTTTTTGAATTTAAGAATAATTCTCAATTCTGAAGTTTCTCTTTGGCCAAAAGTTAGATGAATTATCCACAAATGTACATATTGGGCTGTAAGTTTACTTGATAATAGTAGTTAAAACAATGCATTTTTACAAAGCAACTTATGTTTACACAGTGTTTTACAATTACCGGTACATCAATGTGAAACAATTTAACACTGTATAAAACTTGAAATTATAATATAGATAAAGAGCTCCACTTTTAATAAATAGGTAATAAATTATTCAATCGTAGAGATCTACCTGTTCCAGTTTTTCACATCAGCTATTAGTACAAATTTCTCCCTTGATTGTTTAATATTATGCAACTGTGTAGTTAATAGTTGTCCTTTCCTACTGCTTCTCACAATATTTTAATTCTGAACTGCCTGTGATTATGAAAAATGTTCTGTATTTATTGTTATTAATATAAAAAAACGCCACTTGAACACAAATAGTGATTTTAAGTAGTATCCAAATAAGTAAGTAGTGACACAAATAGCATCCAAAAGTAGTATACATATTGGATGGATAAGTTATTGAGATCTGAAAGAAAGGCTTGACGCCGAGCTTGGATCAAGCACTGTATATCAGCAGTGGTTACACTGGAAACAGATTTTTGATGACAATTTAAATGACGGTATAATAGAAAGGTAAGAGTAAACTTCTTATAAATTACATTTTCCCAAGTGTTTTTAAGCTTATAAACAAACGTTCTAATTATCAGTCTCCTATTAGGACAATGAATGAACTATGCACCTAAAAATGAAGCTAGACTTTGCCGTCCCATGAGAAGCCAGCAACATGGTGAATCTATAGATCAGTTTCTACTAAGGACCTCCGCACATGGCGCGACTACTCTGCAACACGAGTTGAGCAACTGGTTTGAGACGCGATCGTTTTGGAACTTGAGCTGCTAATGGGTTGCTGTTGTCCACAGATGGAGCAACTGAATTTTGACCAAGATGAAATTAGTATTGGGCAACCTGTCTAGTGAAGATGATGTGAACAGAACTGTAGTGAGATGTTTTGTTGACATTCTTCTTCAAATTATTATTATTATGTGTAACAGTAGTGATGAGGAAGACATTGTTTGTACACAATACCGAAGACGGCAAAGAGGTGGCAGGATGTTCTATACTCATCCTTACATCCAAAGAAATATTAAGTGCAGGCTTTTTGTAGCTGCCACTCAGCTGAAAGAATTAGATTCAAAATTCACTGCAATTTACAGAATGTCAGAAGCTTCTTATCAGCGCTTATTACAAATGGCTGTCCCTGCCTTCACAAAACGTAATACTAAATAATAAAGCATAACATTGTGTGCTTTTCCACCTCTTGGACGAATTTTATATTTACCACCTGATCGTTCATTTTATAGATGAAAGTTAATAAAAATTACAAAAACTATAAAATGAAACTATAAGAACTTTAAAAAATTATAAAATGACTTTAAAGTAAAAAATGCTGAACGGAAAAGTTGCACAACGAGACACAAGTTGCTTTTCAATCAGCAAGCTGGGTTGCCTGCAACTGGAATGTGAGTGATTTCAATCCAGTCTCTTTACAATCGTGTTGTGTGTGGCGCCCCTCTCCACTATGGTGACGGATCACAAAACAGTTGGTTGCACAACCTTTTAACAACTAAAGTCACAAAACAGTCGTGCCATGTGCGGAGGGCCTAAGTTTTCAAATGTTAAGTTTCAAGAAATTTGTTGCTGAAATACATTTGGGATTCTTTTGTAATAGACTGATTTTATCTGTAAACATAAGGCAATGACTACTAGGGAATATAACAATAACTTTACAAGAAGCTGCTGAGAGTGCTAACGGTTTAAAAGTGGCTCAGGTGCAGTCTAAATAACTACAATCAAGGCTTGATTTGTACCTTATCCTACTAATGTAACTCCTCCATCTGTACAGATTTCAACAGAGTATCATGAAATTGGGGGTACAAAATCAAACACTCCAACTGTAACTATTGTACCTAAACCTGCATGCTACTTTTGTAGATATGACAGATATCCACATGTCACCTGTCCTGCTGAAACTGTCTCTGTTAAAAGGATTCCAAAAGGGCCCATTTCTCTTAAGTGTGTACATCTTATCACTTCATCATCAACCATGAGTCTGCAACCCTTGGTGGATCTTGCCTGCTCCAAGAGTCGATTCCATTCCTCCCTATTGCGTGCCTTGGCTTTCCAGTTTCTTATGTTGAGATTTCCAAGGTCCTCCTTTATCCAGTCTTTGAATCTACTTCAGGGTCTTCCCCTTTTTCTACTACCTATTGGTTTCTGGTAGATAATATGTTTCGTAGGCTGTCCTTCCTCCATTCTCTCTATGTGTCCAACCCACCTTAGCCTATGTATAGCAAAATTGAAAGTTAAGGGCATGGAAATGCGCAAAACACTTATGGTCAGAGGGGAAAGGCGATGTGGAGGAAGTTGCGGTCAGATGTGAGAAGAGAATTGTAGTTATCAGCGATGGTGTTGCCAACCTATGAATATCATTTCTTACAGTAACAAAAACTCGCGACTGTTAAGGTTTGTTTGTAAATGTGTCACCACAAATCTCTATCTGTGTGTGTGTGTGTGTGTGTGTGTGTGCGTGTGTGTGTGTGTGTGTGTGTGTGTGTGTGCGTGTGTGCCTACAGTCACACAGCTGGCTTTAAAAAAGAATTATACGTTTACTGTTTTCGACGTAAATCAACAAATAAATATAATAATAATAATAGTAATATTGTAATTGTATTACTATACAAATCAAGCAAATGATATGTACTGTTCACACGTATCGGAATTTTTTGCTGTTACATATCAGAATGTTCTATAAACATATCTGAGTGTTGTTTGGTCGTCATTGTGCACTGCTGAGATGTAAAAAACTACAGCCTTTCTGATCGTTCTTATCGCAATGGAATTTGCAAACTGTACACTTCCACCCTTTAATAACACGTGACTATCTCTACAATTTCTCATTACATAAAAGAACGTGTTCTTCATATTAATTTAATTGGAAGAATCTTTGTAATCCTGGAGAACAAAAAACTGTATATTATTACTTCTCGTGCTTGACTATGAATAACTTTCCTGTCTTTGCTAGTTGAAGGAAAAGTATCCAGTTTAACAAATCTCATTACACAAATAATTACAATAATACATAATTACAGAATAAAAACTACCAATAGTAATTAACTAAAAAAAATAAATAACTAATAAAAATGAGTGACTGTAAAACAACAATGTAATTAATAATAAATTGAAATAATAATAACAAATGCAAGACTGAGATAGTACGTCACACAATAACTAACAATGTACTGGTAACTAAAACATCACACACAAAGTTGGCGACACCTTCACTTGCATACCAGCTGATTCTCCGGTACTCTCCTGCCATTCACAATTTCAAAGTGGACTCGTCCATCCATAAATTGGTTTCTGCGCAAATGCCCTTAACTTTCAATTTTACTGTATTTTGATTATCCTGACAATGTCCGGCTCTTTGTAAAGATGGTATAGTTCATAATTATAGTGCCTGGGCCACATTCCATTTACTTGTACTCCTCTAAATATTGTTCTTAGAATCTGTCTTTCACAGCAACCTAGAAGTCTCTTGTTATTTTTTGTCATTGTCCAGGTTTCTGAAGCATATGACAGGACTGACCTCATAAATGTTCTGTAGATTTTGCAGTTTGTGCTTCTTGAGATGAAGCTAGATGTCAGGTGCTTTTTTAATCCATAATATGTTTTATTTGCGAGATATATTCTTCTTATTATTTCAGAATATTAAACACTTATGGTACCCAAAATAGTGGCTGCATCCCTTTTTAGTCTCTCTAGCAAGTATCTCAATCAGACTCGATAGGTTAAAGAGCAGAAGCACTTACCGATACTGCAGCACTAGTTGTTTTATTAGTGAATCATTTGCTAAACAAAGTAGAATTTTATCATTTAACAGAAAAACTGCCATGCCTTGTGTTGCTTTGATTCTTGATCTTAAAGATAACTGTAATGTCAAAATCAAATTAACAGACCATAGTTGTGGCAAAGAAAACTGCTTATTAATGACAGATCTTTGTGCTGATGCAATTATTAGTCATGATGTTCATAAGTATCATTCTTCTATAGAACTGAACTTTAATGTTGAACTCATCTGTCACTGAAAGCTTGTACCATATCCTCCACTGTAGCACAACCAGTCTCATTCTTCACAATGTAGACATTCATTGTAAACCAATAAAGATAGGATCCAGAAGGTATTCTCAAGAAGTCTATTGAAAAAGAAACACAGAATTTTTGTTTGATGGCATAATGGAACGTAGTTGCTCCCTTTTTTTGTTTCTCATACTTAGGTTTATTCCCACTATGTTCGGTTTGCTTCAAGAACTATAAATACTTTCTTCCATAGTGATTAACATCACAAACTATATTGTGTGCTGTATGTATTAAGTTGGAATATGTCTGAAGCCTATATCCAATTAATATTGTACATATTGAAACATCTCTACACTGTTTTCAACTTAACATATTTTATACATGTATGTTACCCATATTAACCTATACCCATATGTTATTACCCATATGTTACCCATACATATTTTTACCCATATTAATTTTAGTATATATTTGATTATAACTGATAATTATATTTACTATTATATTATATTATTATAGTAATATTATTAAACCATTATATTATTAATATATTCAATTGTAATAATGTAATATTTAATGTACTAATGTTTCAAATGTGTCAAATATAAGGACCTATAATTATCAACATCATACAACTACAATGAGCATATATTACGCCAGAATGGTTTGTGTCTGTTAACTGTGCTAGTGGGTGAAAAATAATAAATATAGCTTTTAATAGTATACTTTTTAACATCTCTACAGTCTGTATTCAGCTATAAAATATTTTTAGACATGCATTGCTCTCTGTACCAATTTCAATAAGTTTATACATTCTGTGATTACTGTATCTACAGTTATTTATAAGTATAATTAAGAAATTATTATGTTATCACTTATTAAATTGTAATATTGTATTAATTATGTTTTTGGAATATTATAATTGTGTCTATCTATTTAAGTAAAACAGTATGTGTGATTTGTAATTATTTTGCTGATATAAACCCCCCCCCCACACACACAAACACATTTACTCAATTAATTGATCTGGTTGTGTATATTTTTTCTTTATTGTCCGTACACAGACCCTGATGATGACAATTAATACTGTTGAAACATCAACACAAATAATGTAAAATATGTTTTATACTTGTTGACTAATCTTTGCTAAAATTTCCATTGTAAAATCAATTGTTGATCAATCGGTCACTACTAATTTAAGGATTTTGTAAAAGATAACAACAAAACACGGCAGAAAAATACAAAATAAGTAAGCTCTACAAGTAAGCTCCATCAGAGGTCACATTATAGTCAGACAAGACATCACATCACTATTATAGTACAGGATAATAGTACTCAGATTGCAGGGCAGATCATTACTTGCTGACTCTGGGCTGTGCGGGACAAGGGTATGCCCATTGCCTGCGCATGTGCTGCATCCCGAGCTTCAAGTAGAGCTCCTGCAGCAGGGACCACAGATGGTGCTGGATTTTAGGGTGTGGCCTGCTACCAGCCGTGGGTTTTCAATTAATTAATATATTAATTGAGGGTGAGAGTTCACCGAAGCCGGATCCAAGGTTCACATGGCACAGATGGGTAGCGACTGAGGGCGCTAATAAGGTGATTGCCCTGAAATCGGGCGGTGCGGCAATAGAATTTTTGGGACAGGGTCCGTATAGGTCCAGCGTTCAGGGAACAAACACATAAGGAGTCTCTAATGGTTTTGTTAGAAGTCAGGTAGTAGGTTTTGCATGCCCAGCACATTCCTCGGTCAAGGAGACACTGAAGCTTTCGCTTATGGGTCTTAGCCAAGTAATCCCATATGGGAATCGCGTAGGTAACCATCGGCACCACATAGGTGGAGACGATAAGCTTCCCTAGGCAGCGGGTCATAGAACTACTGCAAAGCAGGGGACAGAGTGAACATAGTCGATTAGTGGTCTTGCGGGCTACTTGCTCGGAGTGTGTCCGCCAGGTAAGACATTGATCAAGGTGAAGCCCGAGGTACTTAACCTAAATACCACTATTATATTAAAGACTCGGAACACAAGTTTATTAGTTCAGTCATGTAATTGTGTCCGTATATGTTGGTGATCTGTAGGTGTAGCGTTAGTGCTTTGCGGTTGAGAACATCTTTTTTCTTATATAGCTGTTTTATGGATTCTTTTATGTATGTCCTTTGTGCGATGTTTTGTTTATTTGAGTGGCCTGGTTGTTGTGTTTAATTTTGATTTGTACGTATTTTGGTGTTATTGATTTGTTTAGGCATGTTTTGTTGAATGTTAATATAACATATATAACCTTGTGTTCCGAGTCGTTAATATAATAGTGGTATTTAGTTAAGTAACGGACACGTCATGGACAACGAAATCCAAGTACTTAACCTCTCGAGACCAGGGCAGAGGAGTGTTGCCTATGTACAGTCTGTCAGGGAGGCTTAAGCGCCTGGAGAAGACTATGGCTGTGCTCTTGGCCATGTTGATGGACCAACCCTTCATCTCTCTGCCCACTCAACTTATTCGGCAAGCTGTTCCTGAAGCCGGATAACTGCCGTTTCTGGACGACGATCGATGGCATACATCGCCATGTTGTCAGCAAACATGGACATTCTGGTTCCCGGCAACTTGGGCGTGTCATTGACGTACACAGAGAGAAGCAGGGACGCTTCCCTGAGGTACACCAGCCATAATAGCCCTTTCCGAAGAAAGGGTGTTATCTAATCTCAATCATTACTTGTTAAAGATGAAACCAATCACATGGAGTTTTTCTATGGGAAATAACAATTAGAAATTGATACCATACTTGATAATTCACAATTGAATAACTAAAAAGAATCAGTTAATTGACAGAATTTCTTTTGGAAAATTCTGTGTCCTAAATGTACAGTAATTACATTCTATATATAAAAAATGTCTGTAAGTGAATAAAGAATAAGACTAAGAACAATGATGTTTTTGATTATGGCACATGTTTTGTTTTTGTTAACATCAAATATTTCATCACTCAACAATGAGATATCCTCAGTGGCTCAATTGAGGATACCTTATCACAAAATGTTTTTGTATTAACAGAAATAAAATTTTTGTTAAACCTGAGAATATTAACACGTGACCTACAGTTTACAAGTCACAAACAATGTAGGTATTCAGTCAGTTTATAACAAATGTTTTTAAACTACAGGTTTAATTATAGAAAACATTTTTTTTAATCATGTCAACTTATATATACTTATGTTTTATGTTGTGTCATAATAGTGAAGCAAAGCATAAACTTTTGAACTTATTTAATAAATTTAGTCCACAGTGCTTCAAGCAGGCCTATACTGAAACATTTTGAATCAACTTTCTTAAAACTGTTTAGCCATGGCCAGCTCTAGTAGAAGGCCTGAACATTAAACGTGGCAACACTGGAACCAGCTGATATTTTGAGGCCGACTAGATGATCTCTTAATTTATGTATTTCAATAATCAAATCGTTCATTTTTAATTGCCGGTTAACAGCAGTCTTATAATTCTTCACTTCTTGCAAATTAAAAGTTTATTATGTAAAATACTGTTATATTATTTAAGAAATATAATAATTAACTCATTCATATGATACAAATTCAATAACTTGAACAAAATTAATTCTTTAGTCCTAACACTAATTTCTTCAACTTAAACGTATAGTACTAAGTGTGCACAGACCTATAACTTAGATTTAGCTATAAATGATTTTAGTAATGCTGTAAAATCAAACCAAAATATAACATGTTCACTTTAGCTATTATATTACACTATGCTTATAGGCCTCAGACTTGTTGCCATGTTTAATGTTTCGGCCTTCTACTAGAGTCGGCCATGGTTTAGCAGAATACCATGTGAACAATAATGGTCTATGGAACCTATTATATTAAGATTAAAAATATTTTGGTTGAAATGTTATTGAACTTACATACATTTCATGTCAGTTTATTTATGTGGCAAATATTTTGACACATCCTAGGTGGAGTGTAAGATGGTTACTTTATGTTTAATTTGTATTTATAAGTATCAATAAATTTATAATTTTGAAAAACATGTATTTTATGTATCTATGTTTTAGATATAAGTAACATACAAAAATATGTGTATCACTCAACATAAAAGTATTTTTATTAAATGAAAGTTATAATGTTTTCATATATTTATTTAGTACTGTAAATAAATAAATAAATACTGTATTAAAATGTAACCCTGTTTTCGGAGAATAGTACAGATCTAGACCGGGAAGTCGAGAAACATCCCTGGTGGAGGGCAGCAGCACCCACCAGTACTGGCATGGGGGCAAAGACAGTAGTAGTCAGCTGGACCCATAGCTGAACATCACCTGGCGGAACTGAAGGGCAGTGGTACGGCAGGTGAACTGCGAGGGTGGACAGGACTCTATAGCTAAGGTGAAGGCAGCCTGTCTAGGAGAAGAACACCCCAAAATCAAAATACCTGGTCCTCCAGGTTGGGGGTTGGGTGTGAGGCTGACGACCTCACCCTGTGAAAAAGCTATTGTTGTGAATGGTCAAGAAGGAGGACCTCAGAAAGCTGGAATGGAATAGACTCTTGGAGCAGCCCAAGACCCACCAAGGGTTGTAGAGCCACGGTTGATGATTGATACTGTATTAAAATACTGGAAACACTTACTTAGAATGAAATCTACATAAATTTATACGCTTTATTTAATTTATGTAAACGCTTATCAGTAATCTGTATGGAAATTGACTGATTCAGAATTAACTTCATTATCTATATATTACTGTAAAATAAATAAAACCAATACTACTTTTTACATTACTTAAAATATGTACAAGTCAGATTTACCTTCAATATCTTGTTTTATCAATTAGTTGGATATATCCAGTACAATACAACATAATACTTTTACTTCAATTCACAAATAATGACAACAAATTCGATTTGAGAACATTACTAGCAGGAAAAGTATCTAATCAAAAAATTAAAATTCAATCTAAACAGACACTTTTCGTGTATCAATCAGTTATTTCTGTTACATTAGAAAGAAATATTTGCGCTAAAATTGCTATTCTTCTTCTTTAACAGTATCTATGTATTTTTTACAGCATTCTTCTTCTTTATCAAATGTATACACAATTTGAAACAATTAATTTTTTTCACATAAATTGGCAATAAAATAATTCTCATAGAATCAAAATTCGTATATATAATAATTTAATTTGTATGAAATAGAAATAAATATTTATCTCGGGATCGATCTTAACATCATGAAATCTTTACTTTCCTGCATTTTATAAGTTTACGTTCCTGATGCTGAAATACATACAAGTAAAATAAGACATGTGGGTATGTAAAATGTATAAATATAAGTTGTTTAACCTGTATTAATGTTCATGTAATGATTAGGGTGAAAGTATAATAAATAACATTATGCATTATCTAAAAGTATCTATGTGCATAAGTCCTCACACTGAAGATTTACATTTTCCAAATTCGGTTTTCTGTAATTAGGAAATTTACCAGTTAATAGCAACATATTAAGAATTTTAAGAATATTGAAAATGTTAAGAAAATTTTTCGGTGTTCACCCCTGTTAAGAGAATTGTGCCAAATTATAAAATCGTATAGGCTATGTTATAAATTAGGCTATATAGTGATGTAATAACGGGTTCGATCAGTTTACTAATCGTGACAAAACTTGTGCATTTAGACAAAAAAACTTATAAATTCTAAAATACCTACTTTTCTCGACATACTGGCGAGTACGAATTATATCGATGTCTATAGATTTACTATAGCCTATGGTAAGTGAAATTTTTTTTATTAAAAATATTAAAACTTAAACGTAAATATGCCTCGAAATAGGCCTAAATGTATGCTCGCAGTACTTTTTTATTAAAAAATAAACTCAAAACTTATATAGGCCTATACACGGGAAGATAGTATTTGAGTTAATAGTACATTTTGTTATATTTTGTATTTCCACGATAACAACTTAGAGGCGCATTAATATGAAATCAATTTCAAAAAACTATTCGAATGTTAGATACATATACTGTATTTTATATTTGACACATTACATCGAATTCAAAAACTATGATTAGACAACTGAAGGAGACGACTTTTGTAAAAATGTTTGTTTATTACAGTGGTACTCGTTTAAAACATAAATAATTATATGTACAGTAAATCTAATTATGTTAGGAATTTACTGCTTTGTCTAAGCCTACACTTTTCTTTTGAATTTAAGTAAGCCTAATTGTTGTATTTTTAAGCTTCACGTAGAGAGTACATTTATACTTAGGCCTAGTTTTAAAATAAAAACGTCAGGAATAGTCTTCCGCCACTCTTCGAGAAAAGTAATTGAAATCGAATCTACCTTACCTTGTGCACGAAACTTACTGAAAAAATAAAATAAACGAAAGCATCTTAAATCTAAGCGAATACATAGAGATACTGCTCTATAACACGATTGCACCCTTTAACCTATTCCGAAAGCAAATAAAATAAAATACCATACTTAAACAATTTTACATATCAGTAGAAACAGTAAAGCCAAAGTTGTATTACTAAACGTATATTTACACTTATGTTTACAAAGAACACATTGTTATAAAAACTCTATATATTGAGTACATCGTGATATAAAACGCGTGACATTTATTTGTAGCAATAAAAACTTGTCGAGGAAATCATTGCGCCTTAAGATTTTCTTACATCTTTTGCGAAGATCATCACAAGCTTAGCAGAAACAGCGTAGTTATTCAGAAATCATACCTGGGCGGTTCACGCATCATTTCTTTCTGGGTTGTTATTCTCACGTCTAATCTTATATGCTATCCAGACGAATAAAATAATCAAATATATAAATATTAGTATCGATAAACTTTTTAAATTGAAAGGAACGAATATGTAACTTGCTACAATTTTCCAGTATCTTGAGGTGCAAGAATCTAAACTCATAATTTGAGACTAGGTAATGTCTATAAAATTATAATAAAATACTTGTAAATTTGTTATCTGGTGTCGGCATGATTTGTGATGTGTTCTCTTTTTATTCTGAATCTGTTTATATATTTTTGTTGAAGCCTTTCACCGCCATTTCGATTTCCTAGGACATTTCGATTATTGCCGATAGACTACTTCTTATTTTTCACTTTCACATAACCATGTTTCATTTAGATAGTTTCAAGTACCGGTAATTTACTTTATATTTGTGCCCTTTTTGTTGTGCCGTTCGAAATTTCTGTGCTAGTGGTCGCTCGAAGATAATAATAATAATAACAATAATCTTACAAGCTTCGTTGAAAAATGAGAAGTAAATCAAGTATAAACAGTTACTATGATGTGGTTTTCGCTACAGTAACCGAATACGCCGCTTTTGACCAAACAATGTTGAATAATATTATTTCAAACCTGAATCTGAAGAGTTTTTCCTGTTTTCTGATCTTCTGCATCATACTGACGTTATTTATAAAATCGGACAAGTTGTGTAGAAAACGAAATAGGAAAATTAAAATAAAACAGATTGGTTCGCAGAGTTCATAGCGTGTAGACTGTTTGTTGTGACCGATTTTTTTTAAATTTTTAATTTTTGATTGTGTATGTAAAAGTGTACACTGAAAGTGACAATAAATAAAAATGGTCTTGTAAATACCTGACAGTCCTTACTGCACTTAGACAAAAATAATATTAACTTAAATTGTGAAATGCTAGCAGATTTTGGAATTGTAAGGAATTTTTTCTATAGGCGTACACACCACGTGTGGACAGTAAAATATCATCATCATCATCATCACAGATTAAACCAAGAATGGTTTGTTCCGATCTCAAATAGGCAAAGATTAGAGCTGGTCACTCCAGCGCTTCCTCGGACGTCCCACACCTCTCCATCCCTTCGGCTTATAGTTCCAGAGTTGTTTGGGGATGCGGTAGTCGTCCATTCGGCAAAGATGTTTCCACCAATTCAGCCGATACTGGGCAACCCTGTCGAGTATACTCATAATATTTAGTTCCTGCCGTATATCTGTGTTTCTTCTATGATCATGGAGAGTATACTCTGCCACGTGCCTGAGAAATCTCATTTCAGCCGCTTGGGTGCGACTGTTCTGGTCTTCGATAAGTCCAGGTCTCAGACCCATAAAGACGTGTGGGAAGAGCCATCACCTTGTAGAATTTTAGGCGTGTTCCTTTACTTGCTGACTTAAGGGTTCGCCTAATGGTCCTGCACATACGGCTGAACTTATGCAACGTATTCACAATGTCGTTGCATGCATTATAAGACACTCTGTAGTCCAGGTATTCAAAATTGCTAACTTGTTCCAGGACAGTACCATCTGTAACAATTTTTGCCCATACGGGATCTGTTACACGAAAAGCCATCACCTTGGTATTAAGTGTGGATATTTGTAATCCAGAGTCTTTAAAATATACTTAAAAAATTTCCATGACGACTAAGAAAGTAATTCTGTTTAAAGCTAATCTTGTGATACGTACTGAAAAGGATTTAAAATTACTTTGATTCCTTGTAGATTGGAGGAAAGTAACAGCGAAAGGAATATTCAAAACATCGAAAATGTAGTGTTGGTACAGATATTGAGAAAGATTTGTATAATGTATTTCGATAGAACACTAATGTGTAGGTAAAAATGTTTGAAAATTTACCTTTTTGCCTGAGCCATCTTTCGTTCGTTGTTAACTTGGTCAGAGGCAGCCGCTAGGAGCGCTGTCAGTTCAGTTTTTGGAGAGTTAGCGCCGTTGTTTGAATTGGTTGACAGACCTTTGTTTGTGTGTGTGCGTGTGCAGTGTCTTCAGAGAGTACATGTGATTTAAATTGTGTCTGTTCATTTAGAATGTTTTTCTGTGCTTGTACACTTCCAGTTGTTCAAGTGTATCTAGTTTGCGAACCTTTGGGTTTCCGTGTTGTTTTGATGTTTGTTTGCATGTGTGGTCTGATTCAGTGAGATGGTTTGCTAAAGCGGATTCAGTGGTGGAGTATAATGCTTTAATTGTGTCTGTCTGTAACTGCGTCCTGTCTGGCCCATGTAGAATTTATTGTATTGTGAGCAGTTTAGTTTGCAAACGGCAGGTAGTCCTAAATCAAATTTGTTTAACAGTTTGTGTGTGTTTGTTGACAGCATGTGGTATCATTTTGTTCGTCTGATACTCGGACAGGTCATAGACAACAAAATCCAAGAATTAAAACATTTGTAACGTAAGGTTTACGTTACAGTGAAATAACGTAGTAGCGGGCTTCGAAGTTTGTGAGAACCGGTTCGTGCGGTCCAAATCCTAGATAGAGGTAAAGAGGAGGAAATGCACGCAAACCAAGAGGATGAACAAGAGCAGCGTTCTTCGAAGACATGGTAGGAGATGAACTTCCTATCGTACTGCGATTTAAATAGAACGATGATGGAGAGAGAGAGACGTGGTTAACTCGACAAGGCGATGATGATGATGACGGCCTGTAGTAGGGCCGTCGTGTGCCATCCGTCCAGGTTTTGTATTCATACATGTGACGCTTGACTTACCACCAGACACGAAGAAATATGTTTTAGAATATATTAAGGTTTGCACAACTTTATTACAAGCAAATTATAAAAAGAATGAACGTAATATATAAGTGAAGAAAAGCTCGTGTCATGACAAGTGAAAATCCGTCTTCCTCAGATTCCTTCTGATCGCTCTGATACTTCTGAAATTTCGACTTCTCACGATCTGGTAAAATGTTACCGTTCTGCATCTCTTCACAAAAGACACTCGTGACAAGTTTCTGCTTTTTTGTTCCCCTTTTGTAACTCAGTTATTTTAGTTTTCTTGTAGACATCCTCCCTGTAGATGGTTAGCGAGCTTTTGTGGTTTTCGATTTTAAAAAATCTCAGGAATTATATATACACGTTTCATTGTTGTTACTACTAAAAGTTTCGCCTTTTCCACGAGGAGGCAACAGAGCTAGACTGAGACTGAGTCATCACAGGACGCCTCGTCATAAAACAAACAAACCGCTTGTTGCTACGAACAGCTTTAGAAATTGTTTTTTATAAACGTCAACGGATATTTTTAGATGGATCGGAATAGAATTGGGGAAGAACGCAACACTGCGGGAACCCATCACGAGCCAGGCACACAGGCTAACGCCAAATTCTGTTTTACCTAATTCAGCGTCTTCTTCTTCTTCTTCTTTTTCTTCAGCAGCGCGACAACCCATTACTGAGTCAAGACCTCGTTTAACAGCCTCTGACAGTTGTCCCGGAAACTGATAGGTTTCTGCACATAAAAAGCTTCACAGATAGAATATGTGAATTCTCCGATCCAATCTCCAACCTGGAGGACCAGGAACTTTGATTTCGGGGTGCTCTTCCCCTAGAGAATTGCTTTCACCTCAGCTGACGAGCTCTCTCTGACCGGTCGCAGTAGGCAAACTGACTCAGCCCATGTGTGCAGCCGTTGGGCTACTACAGCCTCCTCCGCCTCCGCACTAGGTGCACATCCTGCTGCCGATGTGCACCATCCTGCCAGGCCAGGGCCCAGGATACCCCCAGGCTGTCCTGACAGAACTCCCATCTCTCGTTTGCTTACCGATCCACTCCGCCGAAGGGATTGGTTACCACAACCTTGGAGTAGATTGCTCGGCGTAACAGGGTCCACCGACGTGAAGGTGAGAGTGGAGTTGGGGTGGAGAGGCTGGTGCATTTCTCTTCTATGAAAGCATATGTTCGCGGCACACCCTCTTATGACCCCACTAATGTCATTACGTAACCAGTTTTTTCGAACAGTTTGAGGCTTGTCCTGAGGGACAAGTCTCGGGCTGATCTGGGGCAAAGCTCCCTTCAACCGTATGGTAAAGTTGAGAGGAGACGTACGCCAGAGTGGGCCGGAGGCGGAGAAAGCGGAGTCACTCAGAAGAACGAGTAGAGTGTGGGTGTGTATGTGTGTGTGTGTCAATGTAGTGTGAACAGCCAAATGGGTGTCGGAAGATGCTGATGTGAGTGCCAAAATAAAAACTGTAATGAACAGCCAAGACGAGGTCGAGTAGCGCAGGACGGTAAAGATGGAGGGAAGCGTCAATGCGGGGACACACAGAAGAGGGAAAAGTAAACGGTGTGAAAATAGAAAAATTTAAGGAGTTAGGAGACCAAGAATGATGCAAGGTGGCATACGCTATGTGTGATATGTGTATTTACGTGTTTCTGCGTCTACGAGGATTCCTTGGAGGTGGCTCATCTGCAATGGTTAGAAGACACAGGGCCGGATTTAAGGGTAGGCTGACTAGGGGTCTAGGAGCCCGCACCACATAAAAATAAAAAAAAATAATAAAATTATTGTAACAAAAATAAAAGAATATTCTTCGAGCCTTCGATCAGCCCTAACTACACTACACCAGTCCAGTTGTGTATTATTCCTTTTTACCCGAACTTAAATTTGGTATATTTTCCCTAGGCTTATAAAAAAAATCTGTTCCCCAGAATTTGTCACGACTGAAAAGTAGGGGGCCCGCACCACAACCTCAACCTAGGGGCCCGCATACTCTAAATCCGGTGCTGAGAAGGTGGTTTATGAGGAAGGAAGGTGTTCGGGAGTTCCGGGTACTTCTGTTGATGGAGGCTACAGTGGACTAGAGGGATGCACGTTGCTTAGCGGTTTGGGAATATTTCCAGTTTAATTTATAAAGGAAATACTCTAGGTTGGGAAAGAGTTAATTGAGGGCATACAGAGCGTTGTTGCTGGTTTTACGTAACCAGTTCTGTTTGTATATATATTTTTATGTATACGTATTATGTTGTCGCACGATTAACGAAATGTTAAGGTGCCTGATAAGATCTCTGACAGTGGGTCTCATCGACACTGATGATACCTCATCGTAGTGTGCTCGAAACGTTTCGTTTTAGAAGAAATAAAACGACGTGTTTAAAAGGAAAACCCAGTGTTGTTATTATCGCATTGTGAACTGCTATGTCCAGGTCGACTTGTAACAGGTTTATGGTACAAGTTTGCGACACGATTATACGATGACCCTCTGGTTTACAATATTACTTCTAGGATGTTGGCAATCAATGGATGAATCAACCCTGGGTCTACAACGTTGGTGGGTCTTGGCCTGGACCAAGAGTCGATTCCATTCCTCCCTATTGCATGCCCTGGCTTTCCAGTTTCTTATGTTCAGCTTTCCGAGGTTCTCCTTAATCTGGTCTTAACTTAACTTACTTAAGTTATGTTTGAATCTACTTCGGGGTAGAGAACCCTTTTTCTACTACCCATTGGTTTCTGGTAGAAAATATGTTTCGTAGGCTGTCGTTCCTCCATTCTCTCTGTGTCTAACCCACCTTAGCCTGTGTATTTTGATTATCCTGACAATGTCCGGCTCTTTGTAAAGATGGTATAGCTCATAATAATAGCGCCTGCTCCACATTCCATTTTCTTGTACTTCTCTAAATATTGTTCTTAGAATCCGTCTTTCACAGCAACCTAGAAGTCTCTCGCTATTTTTTGTCATTGTCCAGGTTTCTGAAGCATACGTCAGCACTAGCCTGATAAGTGTTTTTTGTAGATTTTGCATTTCGTGCTTCTGGCTGTTGGGAGTAATTTTGACTATTTCCATAAAAAAGAAATATAAAAAGGAAAATCGTGATAGTGAAATGTTCTAGCCACATTAGTTTCTATCTTGAGAACGCCTGTGAAGAGTAGAACAGTTTTTTCCATTAGCAACGCGCGGTTCGTAATTTGAACACAGGATTCCATAAAAAATCACCATCACTGATGAATCCGTCCAAAGACAAATTTCAACTGAACTGTACTCTCCACATTGTTCTATCATATTCCGCGCTATTCTTCTTCTTCATTTTCGTGACAGACGCATGTAGCTGCCCATGGCATGTTCAACCAGTGTTGCCCATGCATATCGGTCCTGAGCAAGGGTGACGTTTATCCTCAGCTGCTTGATATAATTCAGGACACTGTCTCCTCACCGACTCCTGGTGGCCGTCCTCTAGGTCGCACTCCATCAGGAGAGAACCCTTTAACAACTTTTTAACTATCCTGGTGTCTTCCGTTCTCAGAACATGACCCAGCCATTTTAATGAAGGAAGTAATGCCGAGATCATAGTATGCTGCATACAATTCTTTATTTTTTCCTCTGTCGCCATATTCCATTTTCACAAATTGCGCCTAGAATCCACCTAAGCAATTTTGTTTAGAATCTGTCCAGCAGCTCCGTCCCCGACCTATTAGGGTTCAGGCATGGCCGGCTCTAGTAGAAGGCCGGAACATTAAACGTGGCAACGTTGCGTATGAGGACTATAAGAGAAGGTATAATAAAATAGCTAAAATGAACATGTTACATTATGATTTAATTTCATAGCGTTACTAAAATCATGAGTAGACCTATTTATAGCTAAATCTAAATTATAGGTCTGTGAGCATTCAGCACTACACGTTTAAGTTGAAGAAATTAGTGAATTAGTGTTAGGCCTAATGAATTAATTTTGTTCGAATTATTGAATTCGTATGATATGAATGAGTTAATTATTATATTTCTTAAATAATATAACAGTATTTTACATAATAAACTTTAATTTGTAAAAAGTTAAGAATTATGAAACTGCTGTTAACCGGCAATTAAAAATGACTCGATTTGATTATTGAAATACATAAATTAAGAGATCGTCTAGTCGGCCTCAAAATATCAGCTGGTTCCAGTGTTGCCATGTTTAATGTTCCGGCCTTCTACTAGAGCCGGCCATGGTCCAGCTTCACCACCGTAAGTCACGGCTAGTTTGATTAAAGTCTTATACAACCTGAACTTAGTTGACTGGACTGGCTTAGTATCCTGTTCCTCAAGATTTTATTCAATATGTGCCGCTCTCTTCAGTTCATAATTTCTCTCCAATATCTTTCCCTTAATACTTCTGTAGACTGTTCCTTCTCAAAATGTGATCAATCCAATAATCGTATAATACTTATCTTGTCAATTATTCTCCTAAGGACTTCTTCATTTCCTACATTTTCTTTCCAGCTAATTTTTTCCGTTTTCACCAGTCCACATTTCAGAGATTTCCAGATACTTGTTTTCCCTGTTTGTAATAGTGTTTGTAATGTATTCCCTGTTTCCTGTCCGATGCATACATTACAGTGCCCCGCTTTGTGTCTTCTGTAAGTTCACACAAATCCTCTTGTAACAAATAAGTTTCTTACTCTACTAAACGCTATCTTTCCAGATATAATTCTACTTGTAATATCTTATGTACAACTTACATGCCAAGTGATTATTCTTCCAAGGTATTTGATTGAATCTACTTGATTCAACTTTTGATCTTCTATTATCATATTTAATTTGAACCTGCTACTTTCTGCAAAGCCTGACCAGAGCTTGGAGTTATCATGTTTTTATCGCTGACGTAAAAAGAAATTTCAACCAATCGGAACCTTCGATTTGTCAGGCAGATCGTGAATTTGTACGATTTGGTTGGGCAGTTCTTCAGAAAGAGCTGACGAAAGCAGACGTTCTTCTCCTGCGAGATTTTCGTGCGAGGTGCCGCGAGCTGAGTGTCACGGGGGAACTCAGATCATTAAAAGTACAGTTACAAGTCTGAGATTATCAGACAAATTTAAAATATATTCTTAGGATAAAATTAATAATATAATTAATAATACGGGTCAGTATTATATAGTGCTGTCCGTGGGAGTTAAGGATGTTCATGTGGGACTTAGGTAAGTTATGTTCATCCGGAGTTATAACTTAAATACAGGTGAGAACACTTCAAAATTGCGATAAGTGGAAGCTCAGCCCACTTTTGTAATTGAATAACTAAACCCGTATGAACGAACAATGAGATAAGATTAATTAACTAAATAAATTTAGGATCCTACGGATAGACGTGCGAAGTTAAGTGAACCCCCTACTGGATTGAAGATACAGCGAATTCTGGAGAAACACCATTTATTACCTAACAGGGCAAATACCTCCCGTTGAGTTAACGTAAGATTTTGACGGACTATATCTTAAACCAGTGGTTCCCAAAGTGGGGTCCGTGACAATGTTTCAGGGGGTCCGCAGGCACTTTTAAGAAAAATTAGAATATACCGTAATTTTCTCCGATTATTTATTCTCTAAAATCTAAATTTTAGAATCTTAAAACAATCAGGCGAAGATTCCAGTATTTTTTGTTGGGGGGGGGGGCTTAAACTAGTTGTAATTGTAAAAGTAATTTCAAGTTAATGGCTTTAATAATGTCATTAAATCATGTCGTGTAGGAGATCTGTTTGTCAGCTGAACTGACTAGACCTCTCTCTTACACTACAAAAAGAAGATTCATTGGCAAAACTTTCAACTGACAGTTCATTAAAATTACAGTTTTCGCATTTACAGCTAGCTGACTTCTGGTTATATGTAATGACTGACTATCTTGAACTCGCTAAAAAAGCTTTGAAGTGTTTACCTGTGTTTCCCTTTACTTATTTGTGTGAAACCGCATTCTCTCTGCTTACGTAGGCCTACTTGAAGTCAAAGTTAAGAAATAAACTTGATATCGAGAGTGACTTTAATATTGAAATTATCAGACATTAAACCCAATATTGCAGAGCTAACTGTTCAAAAGCACCTTCAATGTTCACATTAAATTATGTTTGATATCATTAATATTACAATTTTGCAAGTTAAGGGAATTCTGATTTCAATACATTTCAATTAAAATATAAGAGTTTCTATCATATTTTCTGTTTGTTTTGTTTCAGAACTCAGACGGGGTCCGTGAATTTTTAAATTATTTGGTGGGGGATTCGCGGACTGAAAAGATTGGGAACCACTGTCTTAAACTGAGCTTCGTGAAACGGGTTACCTTCCGTTAAATCCTTAACTGGTAATTTACCGGCTGTTAAATTCTTAACGGAAGTCGGTGAAACGGGGTACCAACCATAATTTTTTTTTTTTGCTAAATCTATGTGTGCACTGTCTAATTAACTGGTTCAATTCACATGAAGGCACGACTTACTTTATATGCATCAAGTTTAGATTGCCGGCTGAAGTTTTACTTTCCATAAATGTTTATAAGCGCGGTCGAATTTGTTCCCGCACAGTAACATTCTCTGTTTCATTTTTATTCAACCCATCGTAGGCCTAACGTGCCAGGCGGTAAATTATTCGGTTGTCTCCGCTGACGTAGGATTTTTAGTGGTTTAATAAGAAAATATCGGTATGGAAAACCATACATGACTTCCATGTTCTAAGATTTATATTTAAAATCATATTCGAAATGAAATATTTCCATAGAAACTACTTCTTTCTACTTATTGCTTCAGCCTTAACCACAGTACTGTGGTCACTAACGTATACCTCCTCACGTTTTCGCACTCGATTTTCACTGATGATGGCAGTCGATGGCACTGCCGAAAAGTCTGGTTTTGCAGAAAACATTGAACTACGGCTAAACAGCCCGGGAAGGAATTTTAACAAAGAACTACTTCTTTGTTGCCGATAACGTAGTACGTACACATATAAACAATTCTCCCCTCCCCCTTCAACTATATTTTCATTAATAGAAAATTACCACCACCCCGTTCACCTAACCTCTTCATTTATAGATATTTCATCTACGTTTCTACAGTGGATTATTGTGAGCTTCTTATCAGGATACTTTATTTATCAAAATTAAGTACTTTACTCTTGTTAAAATATAAAACGTTGCAGGTAAACTACCCCTTTCTCTTAACCGATCTTCACCAAAATCAATCTTCAGTCCTTCTCAATTCAGGCATGCATGCAAAAAAATATTTGATTCTGTTTGAATGTGCGGCAGTTATCGTTCGTCATATAAAAAATTACCCTTGTTAAAACATAAAATGTTGCAGGTAAACTACTCCTTTCCCATAACCGATCTTCACCAACACCAATAGGTCTTGAGAACTCTACAATACAGGGCTGTATGCAAAACATTCTTTGATTTTTTTGAATTTGCGGCTGTTATCGTTTGCCATAGAAAATACCCTTGTTAAAACATAAAACGTACCACGGAAACTACCCCTTTCCCTTAACCGATCTTTACCAAAAACAATAAGTCTTGAGAACTCTACAATTCAGGGCTGTATGCAAAACATTATTTGATTCTGTTTGAATTTGCGGCTGTTATCGTTTGCTATAAAAAAATTACCCTTGATTAAAAAAAACGTTGCTGGTAAACTACCCCTTTCCCTTAACCGATCTTCACCAAAAACAACAGGTCTTGAGTACTCTGCAAATCAGGACTGTATGCAAAAAATTATTTGATTCTGTTTGAATTTGCGGCTGTTATCGTTTGCCATAGAAAAAATCTATAGACACACAGACACATAGACAGATAGACACACAGACACTTTTCGAAAAATGACTTTTTTCATGTTTTGAGTGTAGTACAATCAGAATCTGCAATAATCTCGAACACGATTTTTTTTGCCATCACCATACTTCCATTTCCTTAAGGATCATGGAAGTAAAATTACCCTTAAAAAAAAGTTGGAGGTAAACTACCCCTTTCTCTTAACCGATCTTCACTAAAAACAATAGTTCTTGAATACTCTACAATTCAGGGCTGTATGCAAAAAATATTTGATTCTGTTTGAATTTTCGGCTCTTATCGTTTGCCATAGAAAATACCCTTGTTAAAATATAAAACGTTGCAGGTAAACTACCCCTTAACCGATCTTCACTAAAAACAATAGATCTTGAGTACTCTATAATTCAGGGCTGTATGCAAAACATTATTTGATTCTGTTTGAATTTGCGGCTGTTATCGTTTGCCATAGAAAATTCTTCTGTTAAAACATAAAACGTTGCAGGTAAACTACCCCTTTCCGTTAACCGATCTTCACCAAAAACAATAAGTCTTGAGTACGCTACAAATCATAACTGTATGCAGAAAATTATTTGATTCTGTTTGAATTTACGGCTGTTATCGTTTGCCATAGAAAAAAATCTATAGACAGACAGACACACAGACACACACACAGACACTTTTCGAAAAATGACTTTTTTTCATGTTTTGAGTGTAGTACAATCAGAATCTGCAATAATCTCGACCACGATTTTTTTTTCCATCACCATACTTCCATTTCCTTAAGGAACATGGAAGTAAAAAAAATATCGGTATGGAGAACCATACATGACTTCCATGTTCTAAGATTTATATTTAAAATCATTTTTGAAATGAAATATTTCCATAGAAACTACTTCTTTCTACTTATTGCTTCAGCCTTAACCACAGTACTGTGGTCACTTACGTATACCACCTCACGTTTTCGCACTCGATTTTCACTGGCCGTCGATGATGGCAGTCGATGGCACTGCCGAAAAGTCTGGTTTCGCAGAAAACATTGGACTACGGCTAAACAGCCCGGGAAGGAATTTTAACAAAGAACTACTTCTTTGTTGCCGACAACGTAGTACACATATAAAAAATTCCCCCCTTCCCCTTCAACTATAATTTTCATTAATACAAAATTACCCCCATCTCGTTCAACTAACCTCTTCATTTATAGATATTTCAACTACGTTTCTACAGTGGATTATTATGAGGTACTTATCAGGATACTTTATTTATCAAAATTAAGTACTTTACTCTTGTTAAAACGTAAAATGTTGCAGGTAAACTACCCCTTTATCTTAACCGATCCTCACCAGAATCAACAGACCTTCAGTCCTCTACAATTCAGGGATGCATGAAAAAAAAATATTTGATTCTGTTTGAATGTGCGGCAGTTATCGTTCGTCATATAAACATTTCTCTTGTTACAATATAAAATGTTGCTGGTAAACTACCCCTTTCTCTCAACCGATCTTCACCAAAATCAACAGGCCTTGAGCCCTCTACAATTCAGGAAAGTATGCAAAAATTTATTTGATTATCTTTGAATTTACGGCAGTTATGTTTCGTAAAAAAAATTACCCTTGTTAAACATAAAATTTTGCTGGTAAACTACCCCTTCCCTTTAACCGATCTTCAAAAAAATCAAAAGACCTTGAGTTCTCTGTAATTCAAAAACGTATGCAAACACGTAGTTAATTCTGTTTAAATGTATGGCAGTTATTGTTAGTCATATAAAAAATTACCCTTGTTAAAACATAAAATGTTGCAGGTAAACTACCCTAAACCCTTAACTGATCTTCACGAAAACCAACAGGTCTTGAGAACTCCACAATTCAGGGGTGTATGCAAAACATTATTAGATTCTGTTTGAATTTGCTGCTGTTATCGTTTGTCATAGAAAATACCCTTGTTAAAATATAAAACGATGCCGTTAAACTACCCCTTTCCCTTAACCGATCTTCAACAAAATCGACAGACCTTGAGTTCTGTATAATTCAAAAAGGTATGCAAATAATCTTTTGATTCTGTTTGAATTTGCGGCTGTTATCGTTTGCCATAGAAAATACACTTGTTATAACATAAAACGTTGCTGGTAAACTACCCCTTTCCCTTAACCGATCTTCACCAAAAACAATAGGTCTTGAGTACTCTACAAATCAGGATTGTATGCAAAACATTATTTTATTCTGTTTGAATTTGCGGCTGTTATCGTTTGCCATAGAAAATACCCTTGTTAAAACATAAAACGTTGCTGGTAGGTAAACTACCCCTTTCCCTTAACCGATCTTCACCAAAAACAATAGGTCTTGAGAACTCTACAATTTAGGGTTGTATGCAAATAATCATTTGATTCTGTTTGATTTTACGGCTGTTATCGTTTGCCATAGAAAAAATCTTTAGACAGATAGACACACAGATAGACACACAGACACTTTTCGAAAAATGACTTTTTTTTCATGTTTTGAGTGTAGTAAAATCAGAATCTGCAATAATCTCGAACACGATTTTTTTGCCATCACCATACTTCCATTTCCTTAAGGAACATGGAAGTAAAACGGATTATTGACTTCGACGCAAAATTTCGTTGGTGCAAAAAATATTTTAAGATTAAGTGGAATCTGAAACCGTGCTTTTAACGAAAGCAAAAATAAACGTTTCCCGTAAACACCTTGGCGTTTCGAATTACGTAGGAATAAACACAACAAACATGTTTGTCTTCTCTTTACCATCAGCGGTTATTTATAGGGTGCTGTTTGGAATTCTGCCATATTGATTAGTGATGCAATGCGACACGAATATCATTGACATTCTGAATGAACACATAAAAGTACACAAAATCCGGTTTAGGCTTGACACCGCGACCGTTATTAAAGCGCTCTGGTGCCAATTCATGTTTTTCATATTTAATCGTATTTGATTCATTGGTCACAAAGCCTTGTCTACTGATGGGGAACTAGCGTACGTACTCGTTTACCTATTTACGTAAATTTATACTTCAATCTGCACTGCACAAACAGTTTTTTTTTTAAGTTTTTAATGTTCGGCAAATAGCTTGCTGCTTTAGACTTTATTCATCCAAGTCAGCGTCGGAAAATACATTAGTATTCACTGGACTGCAGAATTCGCTCACAAGTTAGAACGGAATACATTAATACTTTTGGATAAAGTTTGATATTAGATAATTTTCAGTTATCAGAAAAATTAAAAAAAATCGGGATACTAAGTTTTTGCTTAGTTAAATAACAATTGTAGAGTAGTCATACAAAAAACGGCAAAAATTCCAAACAAACAGATTTATGTTAAAATTCCTGTTAGTCTGACACACGGTTGGATTTAAAAATTTTTTAAATTTTTGATTTCATTTTTGGGCTCTGTGGTCAAAAATGTTTGAAATATAAGCCTACACTATATTCAGCTTTAAGTTAAAATTCCCTTTAATAATTTGATACGCCACATGAATTTTTGCAATTTTATCAAAATATTCGCCCAACACATCACTAAATTTGAAATTCTCGAAAATGAAGCTAAATTCATACTTTGGTCCAAATTCCCTTTAATTTGATAACAAACATGGATTTTTACAAAATTTTCTAAATTTCAAACCCTCACATTTTTCCTATTTCAAACCCTCCCTATTTTTTACAAGATCAATTTAAATAAAAAAAAACAAAAATTTTTTTTTAAAAACTTGCTTTTCTTAAAGAGAGAAATAATAAAAAGTTAAAAAATAAAAAATATTAAGTAAAAAAACAAAAATCAAACAAAAAACGTCGCACTAAAAAGTAAAAAATAATTTCTTTGCCAAATAATTACTTAAAAAATTTTTTTATTCATGTACGATGCAAGAAAAGCAAGGCGTGCGGACTTACATACAATCATACGTACAATCTACATTCGTTTATATTATATATTATATTGTAAGTATATATATGTATACTTATAACAGTGTCTCCAACAATTCCTAAATACCTTTTAGCATATTCTTTAATCTACCCGTACTTGTATGCTCTGTCATCTTCCCGCCGAGCCCTGGTACGTAATGTAACGTAAATACTTTATACAACAAGTATTACGCATTTTGCAGGATTCTAGACATCCGACTCGACTTATACATACATTCATACAAAGTATGTAAATATATGTAATATATATTATATATATAATATTATATATGTATAATATATAAATATATATGTAATATTTATAATATATTAAATATATTAATATATAATAATTATATATATATTATATATAATATTGTATATACAATAATATATTATATACTATATATAATACTATATATATAATTTAATATATACAGTATGTATACAACATATATATATATATATGTATATATATATGTATATATATATGTATATATATAATGTATATATATTATATAAATATATAATATATATTATAAGTATACATATATATACTTACAATATAATATATAATATAAACGAATGTAGATTGTACGTATGATTGTATGTAAGTGCGCACACATTGCTTTTCTTGCAGTCGTACATGAATAAACAATTTTTTAAAGTAATTATTTGGCAAAGAAATTATTTTTTACTTTTTAGTGCGACTTTTACATTGTATAAGTTAAATTAGTAGGTTAATTTGGATTTTCAAAGATAACATTATATATTGAAATTTCTCATATGTTTATAAAATATTAAACAAATTTTTATTTAAAGTTTTACTGTACAGAGTAATCAAATAGTGAAGTTTTTGATTATTGAAATACAATTGTAAATTAACAAAACTTTTTTCTTGTCGCTTATATACATTTTGAATATACATTTAACATAAAATATGTTATATTTTCATTTGAAGTTTATTAATATTTCATTTACTTAATAAAGTATCACAATTTTCGTCAAATGTTTTTATGAGTTTTTATTAAAGATTTCTCATTCGATCCATCTCTGACAATGCATCATTATTGCAAGGTTTTCTTCCAGTTAATTTGGAGTTGTCCAGTTCTTCAATCCTAAGTCCATCGAGAGATCGAACTCGGCTAAGGCTGACATACGCTTGACCTTCAGCAAAGAGCTTTGGACCCAGATAAACAACTGCGTAGTCCACAGTGCTGCCTTGCATTTTATGGACGGTTGATGCCCATGATAAAATTAACGGCAACATTCGGCGTTCAGCAGTTCCGTAGCTGTACAAGGCAGGAAATTGAATGGCTTTTGGCTGTATTACGTGAGAGCCGTCTCTGCCAAAGTCTATTCGGACTGATGGTATGTCGTTCTCGTACAGTTGTCCTCTACGGAAATGTGGCCAAATGATTTCAGTCACGAATCCTATTGCTCCATTGACAAGACCTCACCTCTGGATACATCAATGTTCGATCGCAGCATGACTTTTGCTCCAACGAATATTTCCAATTCCTTTGACAAACCTCCAGTGTTGTTAATGTCATTCGGTATGATAGTATCCAAGTGGGCATCGTCTCGGAATGGTCGAGTGGCATCCACGAGTTGATCTTGTGCTCGAATCTTGAAGATTTCAGTGCCTTTGCTTCTAAAGTGCTCCAGTACTTTCCTGTTGTGGTCATTAACTTGTTGATTGGTCGGGTAAATTCGCAATGCTCTTTCTATTGCAAATTCACCATCCATGTTGGTGTTAACTTTGTCCATCAACGAAGCTATGTGGTTGGCTGTAAGTTCTCCAACTCTAAGCGCATTTAGAATGTCGATGAATGTTGTATC
Organism: Magicicada septendecula; assembly: GCA_034769895.1. Taxonomy (NCBI): domain Eukaryota; kingdom Metazoa; phylum Arthropoda; class Insecta; order Hemiptera; family Cicadidae; genus Magicicada; species Magicicada septendecula. The sequence goes on along the minus strand of CM068369.1, from coordinate 508,204,510 downwards.
ACTATGTTGTCTCATGTTCTCCTTTAATTCAACTAGTGTTAACAGTCGCCAAAAGTGCGTAGCTGGAAGCAAACGTTCTGGCTGTTGGAATACTTGTTTTCCTCTTACTGGTGGTAGCTGCATCAAATCACCAAATACTAAGATATTGATACCTCCAAAAGGCTCCATGTTGTTTTCAAGTTGTTTCAGGCGTGAGTCGATCATGCAAAGCATTTCGTATGGTACCATTGAGATCTCATCTATGAAGAAGAACTCGATATTTTTCCACTCCTGACGCATCAACCTGAGATAGTTTCCACTAAGCATTGGCATATCACGAACGTTTTTACCATTCTTTTGAACAGGTAATTTTAGTAATGAGTGTAATATTAAACCACCCACTAATCGTGCTGCAACGCCAGTGAGGGCGCCAACTTTCACAGCCTGTTTGCCATAGCATCGATTAACTTGATTCTTGAACAGATTGAATAGAAAAGTTTTTCCAGTTCCAGCTTGACCTGTTATGAAGAGCCGTTCACGATGTGAACTTCCTTCCAGTTGATTGCGAATACTTTGGTGATGTTCTGGAAGATTTCCCGTTGACCAACATTCATAGCCTGACATGTCTGTTGGAATTGCACATCATCCATCTGTTGCTCCATAACTTCTTCAATTTCTTCTTCCATTTCGATTGGTTCTGCGTCAAGAATATCGAAGGCATGAATTTGGTTGAAAGCATTCTCAAGTTGTCGATCTCGTTGACGAAAAGTTTCCATGTGCTCACTAGTTGTTTTCAAAGTTTCTTCTCGAGCTAAGAATGCTTCTTTGGTAGAGTTAAATCCTTCAAGCAGTTCTTGTTCAGAACGGTATGGCATATATTGAAGGAGAAGACTGTAGTAGAAGTTTTCTGGATCAGATGTAGCCATGAAGTATGGAACTCTTACGACTGCAGGTGCATTTCTAACTGACATTTTGCTATTGTCAATCAGAGTTATCAATTGCTTCCTTTTCTGAAGTGGTATATCGTCGTAAGCGTCCTGGTCTATACTATCTTCATTGTTTTCCTGTCTTTTAGCATAATGCGGCTGGAATGTCATTGCGAATTCCATCAAGGTCATGTTATTAAAGTCATAAATTTGATGCTCAAGTGGACGTTTTTCGTAACGCTCGAAGATGTTGGCGCAGTATCCAGTTGCATGGCCAGACTCATCAAACTTTAGAACTTTGTATTTTTGTTCAGGCTTACGAGTGTTCAGGAAAACGCATTGTTTCGAGCTTTCCCGTAAGTTGAGGTGGCACAACCTGAAAGCGCATTCACACGCTGAAACCTGGCGTTCGTTCATCAGACGCATGAAAATTTTGGATAGCCTGCGGGATATGTTAGTTTCCTCGCGACGAATTTGCTGGATTGCTCGCGCTATACTTGCATTTAGCTCTGTAGGTTCCGTTTTTGATATGTACTTAGCGATGTAATATGCTATCGACTCATTCGATCCACATGGTTGAATATCCATATTGGCTTGCCATAGCTTGAGAAGCGTTCGATTGTAGTTGTTAACCCAACGATCTTCCTGCCGACGCTTTAGAAGGCATATTCTTCCACCGTTGCGAATGAACTCATCTGACGAGTGAGCGATGATGCGAGTTTCTATGCACGTTTGTCTTGGAAAGCTAAATCGACAAGTTGTATCCGTGTTGTTTTTTTGACATGTAGGTGTGTGATGATGTACTTGGCATCTTTTTACGACGTTATAGAGTTCATCGTCATTTGATGGCATTTCACACGTACAAACTTCATCGAGTACGCAGATTCCTTCAGGTGTCTCGAACGATGGATGATTTTCAATCCATACTACCATGTGAAGATGTGGACTTCCGCGGTTCTGGAACTCGATGCGCCACCAGAAATCTTTAAGTTTTCCACCAAACATTTGGTAATTACTCCGGACGAACATCATTAGTGCTTTGACTCGTATCATGAAATGTCTGCTCACGATTACTGGATATTGTTCGATAAGTCGTTGGGTTGCATGTACATCCAGAGAACTTGGATCTTTGTTCGGTCTACAATCAGCTATCAAGAGAGCTCTTTTCATATCTAACCAATGTAAATCATTGCAGCTGAAGATAATGAAGTATGTTGGCGGACCAAGGCATCTAATTTGGGCGATGAGTTCATTTAAAGCCGCTCGCCAGTAAGCTGATGATCCTATTAAAGTTTTTATATATAGATGAACATCATCAACCATGCCTTCTTGTCCTTCAATTTTTCGTCCACAAGCTGCTATCGTTGACTTGAGACGATACTATTCAAACATGGATAGTGTGTAGAAGAGGTAATCATTTCGTTGGAACCGTAAATCGCTGCCTAAAACTCTGCTTTGAAAGTAGTCCAGTGGTGTGATTTTAACTTGTCGAGACTGCTTTAATCCATTTATGCCATATGGAAAAAGAAAGAACCACGCTAATTCTTCTGCTTTCAATTCATGCTCTACGTTGACAATGTTGTCACGAGTCTTCCTTCGAATTTCATTGACATTTTCATGAACTTCGAGTTTATCTTCAACATCTGGTTGTACACAGTCGATTGGAGCCATTAGTGATGTTTGAATTTCTATATTTTCAGATAGTGTTTGTAGCAGCTGTGTTAAATTGGTTTGTTGTTGTTGGATTTCCACTTCTTCTTGAGTACGCAAGTGTTCTATGACATCGTTTTTGATATGAACAGAAATATAATCGATGGAATACTGAATATTTCGAGATCCTGTTGATCTCTTGCATATGCGTGTAAGTTCTTCCAATGTATCGCACTCTATATATGTATGCATGCTCTACCATTCAATCCAGCTCTTGATCCTTTCGGTCCACAAGAGTGCGAGTCTGTGAAATAGAACTTGTCGTCATAATTCATAAGTCTATAAGAATATGCAGCTGCTATCAGAATGCCGGCACTATGAGTTTCAAATAGCTGCGACAAAGCTTCACGAACCATAAGTCCGGCATTTCCTCGATTCGTTAAATCGTGTAGGCTTCCAAATAGAAGTGGTTCTTCATCATATTCTATGGAGAATGATTTTTCATACATGATGAAATCATGCTTGACAACGTCAAAGTTACGAGTCAATAAATAGCCGCCTTCTATGGGATATGCGTTCTCTTGTTGTTCCGTGAGATTGTGAATCGTTGTACACATATTATCGCCTTCAATCATATTCCTATCCAAGGTGTTGTTAGTCCACGTGCTCGGTGAGATTACAGAAGCTCTAACGATGTTTGCCAACACCATTGCACAGCACTGAACTCCTGCATACGGTGATGTGAAAATTGCCATATCACCTTGATGCCACGATGCTCTCAAAATTCTTGAAACGTTATTGATTGAAATGTAAAAACTTGTTTGCTGTGGCTCATTGTGTACTTCGGTGGTTTCTTTTTGTATTTGTTCTGTGATTCTTATCAATGCTCGCTCATCGAGTTGAACGTTGTGATCGATTGTGACATCACGATATAGCGGGTTGTTATCAAGTAACCAATGTATCGCATCAAATAGTCGAGTACGAGATATTGAAAATTGTCGTATTACGTTTAAGTTTTTTAGACATTCCGTAACAACTACGATACCCGAATCTTCCACCGATCTAGGTAGCATATGTGGTAATTTATCGCTGACTTCAAAGATGTCTTGAGCGAATAGGATTGCTTGTCCTTTGAAGCCATACTGTCTATACCAGTGTTCCGCAACCTTTTTTTACTCACGGCACACCCCAGACGGGCCTAGACTCAACACGGCACACCAAAATGTCTGTCCCCTCAAAATCATATGAATCTTAATATAATTACGAAATATTATGTCGTTATGTAATCAATTTTTATTATTATTATTATTATTATAAAACAAGAATAGACTCATGCATTTATTAACAATTTATTAACTTTAATTCACTGTAGAAAATACGAATTTTAAAGTAAATAACTCTACTCATACCTTCAATGTGATACTTGAGCCTGCTTAGCTGCACACAGACGGCTGATTCGTGGCGGAATCGTTGACAAAGCAAGCCTCATTTCTTCATCGATGGATTTGAGTCTCTCTCTCTTTGATGTTTTAATTTCAGTCAACGTCGAGAAGCCCAGTTCACACAAATATGTAGTTGAAAATGGTAATAACACATTAACTGCCATCTCGGAGATAGCCGGGTATTCACTGCTTATTGACAACCAAAATGTTTCCAAAGGCACTTCGAAAAATTTTAATTTCAATGTTCTGTCTGCTTTCAAATCTGCCAGTTCCTCTTGTAAGCCTAAATTATTCGGAAGATGTTTCGAATCCATAATGAATGGATCACGAACCCAGTCAAAATCTTCAACACTCTCTCCAAAATATTTTTTGAAATTCTGCTGCAAGAGTACTAAATGTTCTTTAATTAAGTCCATCAACACCTTATTATCGTCAGCAAGGGGCCATACAGTTGGGAACATCTCACACGACCCATTTTCAATTGTCTGTATCCACAAAATTAACTTATTAATAAATCCTTGAATCTTATCCATACTAGTCAGAATATTTTCGTTTCTACCTTGCATTTTTCTGTTTAGTTCATTCAAGTGTACGAAAATATCGGAAAGATATGCCAACTTAGATACCCATTCATCATCTGCAAATAAATCCGCATACTCATGCCCCTCAATAGTCAAAAATGCAAGTACCTCCTCTTTAAGTTCAAACATTCGCGTTAACACTTTACCTCGAGATAACCATCTTACTTCTGTATGTAGCAGAAGTGTAATGTGCTCTGATCCCATTTCTTGACACAAAACGTTAAAAAGCCGCATATTTAGGGGCCGCGATTTGATGAAGTTTACGACTTTTACTACTTCGTCCATCACAATTTTCAGAGGAGATGGCAAAGACTTAGCAACAACGGCTTCGCGGTGAATGAGAATGGTCGGTTCGTAAGTTAGGATTTACTTCGCGTACTTTACCCACGAATCCTTTCATTCGGCCTGTCATAGAAGCGGCTCCGTCTGTACAAACACTAACGCAATCCTCCCATGTTAATTCATTACGGACCACGTATTCATTAGTCGTACGAAATATTTCTTCACCGGTTGCTCGCTCGGGTAGTTCTTTGCAAAAAAAGAAATTAGTTGCAATTACATCCCCATCAACATACCTTATGTAGGAAAGAAGTTGTGCGTGACTGCCAATATCGGTGGACTCGTCGATCTGAAGTGAGAACTTTCGACTGCTCTTTATTTTCTCCTTCATAATGTCTTCGATGTCACTGGACATGTCACTAACTCGGCGGCTGATTGTGTCAGCAGAGAGAGGAATTTTTGAAATTTCAGTACCAGCTTCTAAACCCAGGACTATTTTTACCATTTCTTTACACGCGGGCATTAACAACGTTTCTGATATTGTGTGTGGTTTTTTGGCCTTTACGATAAGTTCGGCTACCTTATAGCTAGCTTCCTGTACTTTTTGCGAAACACGTACCGACGTAGTCATGAGCGTCACTTGTTTTTTATTTTGTTCGAACAACCGACGAAAATAATTCACATCTTTACTTAACAGAGAGGAATGTTTTGTTGACAAATGTCGTTTCAATTTACTGGGAACCATAGCAGCATTACTGAGTTTTTCACCACACACAACACACTCGGGGATTGGGCATGTTTTGTCACCACACCAAAAAAAACCGTAAGATAAATAATTATCACTATATTGCCGGTGAACTACTTTCTGTTTCTTTTTTTCGGGCTCGATGGTTTCACTACTTGCACTCGAGGACGGACCACTCCGTACAAGGAACTTATCCATATAAAAAAAAAAAAAATAGTTTAATAACACTGTAATAGAAAATAGTAAGACTGGTGTAGCAATCACAATATTCGCACTACTGCAGAGCACAGCTGTGATAGAATTGAACTGAAATACTGTAATTGTTGTCTGACAATGTGTGGGTCCTTCGGCGAAGAAAAAGAGCAATAAATTTTAAGAAGCGCCGACAAACAGGCACAAATATCAAAACAAGGCAATAAAATAATAAAAGAGAGGGGAATTTTTGCTAATCCCCGCAATTTTAGTTAAAAGCACGTACAGCCAGCCGTACACAAAAGATGCGGTGTTACAAAGAACTCTCTTGAATAGAGTTTTGAACGTAAACTCTATTGTATGATTGGTGCGGGCCGCTAAAAGGCTTGCTAAAAGTCTTACGCGGCTTTCTTTGCGGTGAACAAAAGCTTGCCGCCTGTAATCCATCCAACCGGCCCAATATTTCAGGCGAGAATACAAATAACTTAAGATAAGCAAACTATAACAACAAAATTGAGTAAATAAATTACATTTAATTTCTATGAAAATATAACAGTTATCAGCATGTATTAAAGAATAAACAAGCACCTTCTTACTTAAAATCGACAGTTAATTTATTACAATAATAGGTAAAAGTTCACGTCACACCTTTCACCTTGTGACGGCACACTATTGTGCCGCGGCACACCGGTTGCGGAACACTGGTCTATACGAACCATCGAATTTGATGATTTTGACGAATGGTATTATTCGTGACAGTAATCGTTGTTCTGATTGCGAAAGTTTCTTAATACAGTCTGGAATTGGTCCCGGTTGAAGATTGTTCCAATAAGCCTTTGGTGTGCTGTGGTTTTGTGGCTTGATACGTGACTTTTACAGCGACGACAAAGTAGTAATTGATTTTTTTGTTTCAATTCGTTTGGCAGATATGATGGCTTTATTGCTGGAAATCGGAATGTTGCAACTTGGTTTGGATAGCATCGTTTGGCACAGATTTCACAAATACTGTCACAAAATTTGTTGATTGCCTTCTCGAATTCTGTACAACTGGCATTTAAAACCTGACGTTGTTGACGTCTATGTTCCAAACGAATTTCACGCTCTTCGCATGTCTCTGCTGCACAGTATTGTGATTTGCGTTTTCTTAGAAGTGCCAATCGAGCTGCACGCTGTTTTGGTGTTTCGGCAGCTCTTCGTTGCGCTTCGTATTGGCTATGTGAATCTAATCTTGCACGCTTTGCTTCATTATTTTTATTCTTCTTTTTGTCCAGATATTTCTGCCGCGCTTTCTCTAACTGCCTTTTTCGCTGAGTCGCTGTTTCTTTCTTCATTGTTGTAAGCAACAGAATCAAAGACAATTACCTAAAATTGAAGATATATATATTATATATATATATTACCTAAAATTGAAGACATATGTAGATATACTAACCTTTGTGATGCTCAATTAAGAAAAAGGCGTCAAAATCACTTTATTTATAACTTTAGTATATAACTTTTTTATTACATTAATTAATTAATGTATTAAATTATCTCTAACTGTAACACTTTCCTTGAATTTTTTTCTTTTTTAAAGGTAAGTCACCTATAAGATCTAAGGATTTATTTAGATAATCTATCGATGAATCAGCATCAATAAATTTGTCATCGTCTTTGGTAGTGCCTGGAATCGAGTCCTCGACATCTAGTTGATCTGGCAGTGAATTATGTATCTTCTTCCTTCTAATGGTCCGTTCTGTCGTTTTCTTTCATTGAATTATATCTTCTATCACTTTCTTCATCTAGTTTAAATTTTATATGAGATAACTCGAATAACAGCGTCCCTTTCGCTGTAAAATTCTATTTCGAGTGAGTTGCATTGTTGAGATTTCTAAACGCTGGGTAAGTTCCTCTTTGCATTCGTTCTTTCGTCAATATCGCATATTCTCAACTTGACATTATATTAATTATATTCCTTTTTATTTTTTTAATGTTTGTTTATCTTTTTTACGTACATTCTTTATTTATTTAGTTCATTATTGGTTTTAAATCTTTTTAATATTCACTTTTTGCATACATTGATATATTATATTTTTTATATGTTTATTGGTCATATATCACTTTTTCGTACATATTATAAATAATTATATATATTATATAATTATTTAAAACAATGCAATGCAATGCATATGCATAAATATAAATATTAAATATAAATATATTCATATATATATAGATTCATCTGCGATAGATTCATCTGCGACCCCAAAAAACCCCCATAGCCGTTTTGCAGATTTTTCAATTTTCACCCCCGCACCCTTAATTTCCACCCCTTTCGAGGGATGTTTGCAAAACGGCTATCGGACTTGTCATCTGCGACCCCAAAAACCCCCGCATAGCCGTTTTGCAGATTTTTCAATATTCACCCCCGCACCCTTAATTTCCACCCTTAATATACCCCCTACATGGGGATATTTGCAAAAGTAACGATGGAATATTGTATTGTCATCCGACCTTAGTAACTATGCAAAATTTCATCAATAGGTTATGTGAGGAAGTGTGTTAAATAAAGGATGCAAGATTTGAACACATACCCCATTGTAAGTTAAAGAAAAGCAATTAAAAATCGGTATGGAGAACTATACATGACTTCTGTGTTCTATGATTCATATTTAATAATAAATAATGGCTCCCATGTGTACCACTGAAGCAGCTTAGGAGTCAGGCAGGGTAGGCTGCCTTATGCGATCCGTACGGCGTACAAGGAAGGCAGTGTGGCCAGTACTACGCTTCAGCCTCCCATTATTATCCCCAGGATGTTATCCCAGGTACTCATTTTCAACAGGCTGAGTCGACGATTTTATGGTGCGGACCCGGGAATCGAACCCGGGACCTCTATATTAGTAGCCAGATGCCATACCCACTGGTATGCTGAGCCGCCTTTCATAAATAAAATAATTTAAATATACATTGAAAAATTTGACAAGTTTGACAAATTGAAATGAAATATTTCTATAGAAACTACTTCTTTGTTGTCGATAACGTAGTACACATATAAAAAATTACACTCTCCCCGTTCAACTACCCTTTATACTTATAGATATTCCATCTAACTTGTTACAGTGGATTATTATTGTTTCAGGATACTTTATTTATCAAAATTAAATACTTTACTCTTGTTAAAACGTAAAACGTTGCAGTTAAACTACCCCTTCCCCTTAACCGATCTTCACCAAAATCAATAGGCCTTGAGTCCTTTATATCTCAGGCAGATATGCAAAAAATTATATATTTGATTCTGTTTGAACTTGCAGCAGTTATCGTTCACCATACAAAAAATTCCACACACGCGCGCGCGCGCGCACACACACACACACACACATTTCAGAAAAAGACTTTTCTCATGTTTTGAGGGTAGTGCAATCAGAATCAGCCCTTATCTCGAACACAATTTTTTTCGTCATCACTATACTTCCATTTCTTTATGGAACATGGAAGTAAAAAGCAATAGAGTTCTGCAGAGTAAAAGTATGGACACATATCGGTAAAAGTTTTACGAAAATGCTTTTAAAAGTTGTAATGAGACATGGCCAAACAGATAGACAGACAGATGCCAAACGGTCGAATTGAAAACTGAGAACTCACTTCGCTCGTTCAATAATAAATGTACTTCGTTCAACATAGTGAGCGAGTTCTGCAGCTGAGGGCGCATACTAGCGAATAAATATAGTATATAGTTTTGTATACACATGTATTTACTAGTACGGTCCTAGTATACTAGTATGTGTATACGTGTATTTAGTAGTATTCACTGAAAGATCTGCTATATATGTTACATAAGTGTATAGGCTACATTTTATAAAAGGGAAAAACGAATAATAGTTTTAAAAGCAACGAATTGTAGAATCATAAAACTAATGTTAAAAAAATTGTGAAAGTCTCAAAACTGAAGCTGAATTCATAGTTTGGTTCAAATTCCCTTTAATTTGATAACCAACATGGATTTGTACAAAATTTTCAAATTTTCAACCCCTCACATTTTTTCTATTTCAACCCCTCCCTATTTTTAATAAGTTAATTTAAAAAAGCAAAAGAGTTCTGTTGGGTAAAATTATGGAGACGCGTGCCAAGTTTTACGAAAATCGGTTGATGTTTTCAAAAGTTGTCTTGAGACATACCCAAATAGACGAATAGACAGACAAATTAATGCAAAAAGGTCGAGTAAAAACTAAGAACTCGCTTCGTTCGTTCAACAACGGAATAGCATTTGACGTTAACAATCGGATGTAGAAAGACAGCTGAAGGTCGTTGGTCAGATATACCATCGCATTCCGAAGAAATATCATTTCTGCCAGTTGAATTCTTATAAGATGTTTTCTCGTTATCCAGATGTCTGACCCATTTAGAACAGGAGGTACTGCCGTTACTTTATAGAACTTTGAAAGCCTCTTCTCTTAAGAGATTTCGTTTAGCGCGATGTTTATAATGGTGCTGCAAAATTACTGAAATTTTGTTGAAGTTTATCTATCTACATCGTCATCAAAGCTTTAAGAAAATGGAATATTACATTTTGTTACATATCGATCCACACTTTTCGCTCACAATGCTGAAATAGATTTATTTATAAATGTGGTTTTCGACGATTTCGTTTGAACAAAAAACTGAAGTTAATTAAAATATTCTGTACACCGCTGATTGCGTGTCAGCTTCTATTGCACTAGGTCGTCTCGCACATTAATGAGTCAGCTGGAGCTGGTTCATTAGTGTCATCACAACAGAACAGTGACAATAAATTAATTACATCGTTTATGTGTCTATAATAGTGGAGAAAGTATGAGTGAGTCGTCAGCAAGTGGAACGTTTTCTGTATAAATCTCTGTGTTTCATGTGTTTCATTTCTCTTTATGTGTACAACAGCCTTTCTCTTTGTCGTGTCGACAGGCGTCATGCCTGTGGCTCGTGTCGTTTTCTTCAACTATCCGCACGACATTCAGGCACAATACGACATTAACCGACATTAATTGATTTGTGTCGTACCAAAAATATTAAAAAGAAAAACAAACAATCTTAAATATATTAGATACCTTTCATGACTCTTTTTTTAAGAGGTGTTATGTTTTTTATCTCCGTATTAGACCACGCATCAACGCATAGAATATGTGTTCTTGTCCTCATCTACGAACTTCCGCCTGCCTACGCTTAAATGATTTGGCGAGGGACAAATGACCCCCGTCACATTGAACAAAGACCTCGAAATCTTCTAGGTGACCCATCATAGTCGGTAATTTCCCAATAAGCGTACCCACACTCATTTTAGATATTTAGATTATGCGCTTATTGACATCGATATGTAGTGAATATCGCATACAATTTTAGTTGGATAATTTTATTTATGTATATTATAAAATAGTTTGTTGACGATTTCAATCGTGTTTCATTGTCATACTTTTTAAGAAAAATGTTTCTGACAATAATATAACTCCGATATTACAAATATTACAAAAGTTGGCGCTGTTAGGTTAACATGCAAACTAAAATTGCACATGGAAACCAATATGCCTTTAAAATCATACTCGCTTTTTGTGAAATCCACGAAAAAACTCGAAGTAACTTGCTTATTACTATACATAACTCCATTTTTATGCGCAGAACTCGTTTTTCACTAATACTCGTTTTTTCAATAATATTCGGTTTTTGTGCAGATCACTGGAAAGGCAGTCAACTCGAGGAAGGCGGGATGCTATATAGGCCTGTCTTAATTTTTTTTTGTATTTCGCACAAAATTTGTTTCCAGTGAAGTTTTTCGAGATTTTACTGAATAACATAAAAGAATATTGACTATCTAACGAATAACAAATCTTGTTTTTATTTGTTAATACGTTTTTTTGGAGGGTTTAATCTCACTATTCAGAAATGATGTATTTTCACTTTTATTTTGTAGTTACCTTTTGTTAAAAATACGTTCTGTTCTTTGTTTTTAATGTTTTTGTCTTTCAAATCATTATGTGGATACATTTAATGTAATATTGTTTCGACCATGGGTTTTAATTCTTTAAACGGTAAACTAAAAACCAAAATCCATTATTGCCTAATCTCACAAATGAAAACAACATGTACTTTCGCTATCATTAAGAAATGTAATAATTTACAATTAGTACACTTCTTCTTCTTCACATCGTAGTATATCGATACAATCGCATATTTAAAACATCAAAAATGTAGTGCGGGTACGGGTATTGGGACAGTTCCTCAGAGTCTCTTACACTGGGAGTTTCTTCTGCAGAAACCAATACCCATGAAACACGAAACTGCTAAAACACAAACAAACAAAACTGCCTTGAATGTCCACGAAGGTTGTGACTCCTGGGGATTAACGTAACAAGAGAAAAGCAAATTACGATATGAGCTAAAAATTAGAAAGCTGCCTTTTACAGAAGAAAGCAAATTGAGGGTGGGAAGAACGAGTAGAAACAACAAGATCAGGAAGTGGAATACATGAAGGCAAATAAAGCAAGGGAAAGGGAAAGAATAGGAAAAACGCGTAGAGACTGCGACGACTAGCAGAACTGTAGAACATTTATTCATGATTAAACCTACTTTTTTTGAAAGAGTTTTTGTCTCTACTTATGCGTAAGAAAGAATTTGTATAGTAAAAAAAGTTGAGCGCTTAAGTAAGTTAGTATAAATAAAATGAACGGACACGATCGCGATTGAGCGATGATATCGTAAAGAGGTAGAAGGAAGAGAGAAGGGCAGAGTAATTCATTCTGCAAGAATGAATCTTCCCAATTTATTTAAAAAAAATAAAGTATCTCCTAATTATGCTATGACAAATGACTTGTGATGTTTTTAGTTAAAAAACAGTTGACGTGCTAACTATAGGCCTACGTGTTCAGAGAACAAGCGTATCATAAAATCAATGTTGCAGTGGCGATTACCAGATAATGGGCAACAAGAAACCGATAAAGTATCTCCTAATTAATGCTATGACAAACGACGTGTGATGTTTTTAGTTAAAAAACAGTTGACCTGCTAACTATACGTGTTCAGAGAGCAAACGTATCATAAAATCAATGTTGCAGTGGCGATCACCAGATAATGGTCAACAAGGAATCGATAAAGTATGTCCTAATTAACGCTATGACAAACGACGTGTGATGTTTTTAGTTAAAAACCAACTGACTTGCTGACTACACGTGTTCAAAGAACAAGCGTATCATAAAATCAATGTTGCAGTGGCGATCACCAGATAATGGGCAACAAGGAACCGGTTGAAAAAGTGTTAAATATAAACGAGAGTTGTGCAGGTGACAGCTGATAAGGTCGCCAAACAGATCCTTACGGTCCAGGCTGTACGCGGCCCGCTACCTTTCTCTGTCGGACATAACAATGTGAAAGGCCGCATTTTTTAACAATACCTCTTTGTATGTGCTGTCTGTTTCACACAGGTGCGAGACCAGTTCCTATCTTGGCAGACGCAACACGTATGAATTTGAAAATGTTTTGCATATTTCCCTGACTTTCTCTGGCGAATCCAAACGTTACTGTACACCCAAGTACGTCGACCGTATTTATCTTTCTAAGAACGAAATATTTAAACAATACAACAATTGTTTTCTTGTGTTTTTTTCTCCAAAAATCTGAAAGTATAAGTAATTAAAATTTAAAAAGAGAACAAACACACTCTGTCACCAATTTTTATACACCTTGGAATATTTGCGTTAGCACAGTCTGTGTACTAAAAATTTATTTAATTACTATGGAGCATTTGTCGCGGGTGCGGTCACGACGTGGGAAAGACAATTGACGTGTTGTTTAAACGTCTGTACAGATGTTAAAACTGATACAGCTTATCAAATTTAGATAGTTTGGATTTCTAGATAATAAATAAATTGGATGTGCAGCCAAAAACACGGCGATTAAATGAAAGTTCACACGTTCTTGTTCGTACGTTGGACAATTCGTGTTTTGTTGAGTATCTCTTGAGCAGAGCGCTTTATTAAAATTTTTAATCTTATAAAGAAATGAAATTGTCTCCAGTACCATTGTAACTATAATCAGTGATTGCACGACTTTGTCGTTGGTGGGAGTGCTTGCGTGGTCTGAAGATCCTTCGGGCCTCGCCGGCAGTAACGTAGCTACTGTAGGATCTTCCTTGCCGGACAGGCCGAAGACCTAGACAAAAAGGAGATATTCAGGCACAGGAGAATGTTCAACGGTTCCGAAGACGGAAGAGAAGCAAGGGTCCCAACGGTAGAGGATGCTCCAATTGTCGCGCATTAACGACTTCAATGCAAACGATGCTCAAGATGGATCTTGATTGAATATCTTCGGGCGAAATCTGATGAATTGGTGTGAAGGCATGTGGCAAGGAAATAGGAAGACGATCACATTGTTTCGACTCTCAAGTGACTGCCGTCGGCGAATGATGATGACCGTTATTGAAGCAAACTACTGCCCCGTTTGGGTCTCCTGGTGGGGAATGTTTCACGAAGAGTAATAATATATTCAACATACGAGTCTTTCAATTCTGCAGTCAACTGAAGTGGCACCCACCTCGCAGACACTTTATTGAAATGCAGCACATCATGGACAATATGGTGTGCTGAACCAACACTAATATCCATAATGGTGGCTATTTCCTTCACAGTTACGCGTCGATTTTACTTGATAATGTCTTCCACTGCAGAGATTTTTGCTGACGTCACTACTCGGTATGCCTGGCCTGGTCACGAGGCGTCCTCCACAGAATTTATGCCGTTTTTAAACTTCCTACACCACTCTTACACTTGTTGCAGGGACAGACATTAATCACCATACTGCACTTTCATTCTGTGGTGGATTTCAACGGGTTTCACACCTTCACTACTCAAAAAACGAATAACACTCTGCTCGAATTTGGTGCATATCGTCAATCGCGCGGCCATCTTTGAACGTTCTCTGCTTCTTTGTGTAGTGTCCTTGCTTCATACTGCCACCTAACAGTGGTTTATCACTGTTGTCAACTTACAAATCACCCGCGCCACTTTTTGAATCTTCATCGCATTTTTAAGGTTTTTATTTGAATCTCCCTAGGATCTTTTCGGTTAAGTGGCAGCGTGGAGTGAGCAATTACTCTACGTAACAATTACCAGTAACAACGCATTTCACCCTCCAACGCATTTTGCAACCATTCCATGGTGACAGCGTGGCCTGTCACTCTGTATGCCGTTGGGTATGTTCTAAAAAGGACTGCCGGGAATCCAAACAAGTGCGACAGAATACATTCTTAAATAATTCTCGATTAGATTTCCGCACAATCGTATACTTCATTTACTGTTGGAGTAAGGAGTACACAACCGTGCAATACTCTCAAGATGAGTTGGAAATGAATCACTCCACATGCGTGGATTGGAATTCATACATGCGAGAAGTATGTGAGCACCGTTTATTAAAAGGTCCAAAGGTTATTGGTGGACCTAATTTGCACGTAGAAGTGGACGAGACTTGTTTCACTAAAAGGAAATATAATAGGGGAAGAGTTTTACCAAATTAATGGGTATTTGGTGGAATTTGTCGTGAAACAAGAGACTGTTTCCTTGTGAGCGTTTCCGATAGATCCGCAGGGACTTTAATGCCTATAATAAACCAGTATGTTGCCCCAGCACAACCGTTTTGTCCGATGAGTGGAAAGGATATCACGATTTACATCAAAATTATCAACATTTAACAGTGAACCACTCGATACAATTTGTAAATCCAGTAAGCCAAGCCCACACCCAAAATGTAGAAAGCATGTCGGCTAATGCCAAAATGACGAACAAAATGCAATGGGGTACTTCGCGACTGATGTTGGATTTCTACCTGGCTGGATTTATGTGGCGGCAAAGGTATCGAAATTATAATGAATTTAATAAAATTATTGAAAAGATTGCACAATTTATGCCTCCTCAGTAATTTATATTCTATTTTATTTGTAGCTATAATAAATTATGAAATGTAACGTTGTATTTGTAGTTATAAATTATGTTTGTAACTGTAATTAATTTGTAGTTGTTAGTGATTTAGGAAATTAATTGTAAAATGTAATTAAAATGTAAGTAACACTGTAAATAAAATGTAAACTATTTCTAGTAAATTGTAAATAAAATATAAATATAAAACATAAAAAAAATATAAAAAATATTTAAAAAAATATGTCAAAATGAAAATAAAAATACAAACTGTCGCTGGTTATTGCCACGTGTGAGGGGGAAATGCGTTGTTACTGGCGATTGCTACGTCGAGTAATTGCTCACTGCATGGTGCCACTTAACCGAAGAGATCCCCTCCCTATACGAACGTGAAGCGTCATGACTCGCAGAAACTCATCTGAAACACGAGAAATTGAAAATGGTAATGAATAAGTGTTGATTAAACATATTGGGTTTAAGTAAACTAGTCTGCGGAAATTTTATTCATGTGGAAATCGTGCTGGTAAAGGTGTGGTCACAGCAATGAAAAATAAGTTTGCAAGTGTTATGATGTGAAATTGAAACCGCTGTTCTTCTTCCCTTGACTTAGGAGAAGGCGAAGAAACTCTAATTGCTGTTTATAGTGTTGATAACCACTCGACACGATCTGTCTGTAGTCGCACAGTTCTTTCTTTTACATTGTGGACGAATGTCTTTCAATTTCTCAGTCACAGGTAGGACTTACTGCAGAGGTTTCAAACCCTGGCAAGTAACTAATACATAAGGATCTGCAACTAAACATATTTGTGTAAGATGCTCGGTCGACCCGGCCGAATCATCTTCGTCATCTTCAAGGATTAAACCAAGGATGGTTTGTTCCGGTCTCAAATAGGCAAGAGAGCTGGTCACTCCAGCGCTTCCTCGGACGTCACACACCTCTCCGTCCCATCGGCTTATAGTTTCATACTTGTTAGGGGATGTGGCAGTCATCCATTCGGCAAAGATGTTCCCACCGATTCAGCCGATACTGGGCGATCCTGTAGAGTATACTCATATAATATTCATCCAATAAGAATCTAAAAATTATATTTGTACAGAATAAATAGGACCCTTACGAATCTGCCCTCCCGCTTTTAACGGTACTGGATTTATCAATGACGTTAGAAAAGTCCAGTTCTAAAGCTATCTCACTTTCAGTTGATGAGATAGCAAGTGAAGACAACCTCCCTTGAAACATTGTTGATCGAAAATAATGTTCTCCTCCAAAACAGATTGTTCTGCAACTGCAGCAGACACTGGTATCAACGAATTCTTAAAAACATATAGTTTGCATACACTTTTGTTATATTGTTTTGAATCATGTTTTTCAATGTGTCACCAATTCCTACGTATTTCTGAACAGTTGGCTGTTGGCAGTACGTCAGTTCTTTTGGGTAGAGATGTCGGGGCACACACTACTTATTAGCCTACGTTTATCATGAGTGGTCTAGTAAAAATCCCATACGGTCTGAGAAATTTTTGTAGTAGGGTACATAAAACATTACTGGAAAGCACCAAACTTAATACTTACATTGACTTAAGTCCTTAAATTCCTAGGTGAACATAGGGCCTCGACGAAATTTCTCCAGCGTGTTCTGTCCATTGCCAGGGCCTTCACCTCCATGTCTTGTTGACACCAGCCAGCTCTCTTTCCGTAGTCCTCTTTCAGGTGTTCCTCGGTCTTCCATGTCTGCGGCTACCTTGCGGATTCCAATTCAGTGCCTGTCTAGCGATATTTTCTGGCCGTCTTCTCAGGGTGTGACCGATCCACCTCCATCTTCTTCTCATTATCTGTAGTTGGGTGGTACTCTGACTTGTGGGCTCCCATAGATCTCTGTTCGAGATGGTCTTGGGCCACCAAATTCTCATTATGTACCTCAGGCAACGGTTTATGAAAGTCTGTAACCTTGTGGTAATGTCCTTTGTTACTTTTCAAGTCTCACATCCATACAGCAACGCCGATTTGACATTTGAGTCAAATATTCTGAGTTTTGTCTTCCTGCGTATATGGAGTGATCTCCATACTGGTCGTAACTGTGCAAATGCTCCTTTTGCTTTATTTATACAACTTATCACATGCATAAGAGCACCTCCATCCTGAAATGTGTATAACTCTTCACCTACATAAAATTATGTGCGATATTTACTAAAGATCGAAGCCAAACAATCTCACTCGAAATATCGAATATGACTGCAGGAACGGATAAAGGTACAGTACCACCAGGCTTTCCTCCAGTACCACATCTTAAAAGTCGTCAAGATAGTAACTTTCCAATTTCCTCAGGGTACAGGTTTCTGAGATATATTTGCGTATGATTCAAATGAAACTTTTTATAAATCTCTTCCTGGTTTTCAGGGACACGTTTCTGGACGCTAGAAGAGATGTTCCTATTGTTTGTGCAGTTTTACTTTTTATATCACTGAAATTAGCTTATGCTAAACCGTTATGGAATGCGGTCTCCGATCAGTGTCCGCCGTGTCTTATTCCACCCACCATCATAACATCAAACTCTTCTTCTTCTGACACTACGGTCCCCGTACATTCGTTTGAGGATGTACACTAATAGGTTTAGATGTTTTGTGTCTCTGCAATAAATTCAACCCTGGTTGTATTTGCCCAATGTGAAAATACTCAGGTTGAAAAGTTTTACTACTCTGAGTACCATGCGGTCAAAACAGCGAAGCATGTGTGTACACCGCGAGCGCAACATGCACATCGCGCGTACCAGAGTGCGTGCTGGAGTCAATGCAAGACGCGCGCGCTCGCACTGACACCCAACACGCAGACTGCAACGCGAGACATGTCGGTTCAAGCGGTGCGGTGTGTCTGTACGCGTAGGCGATACATGCTGAGATTTTACCCTTACACTTTGTTCACGAACATTAATAGTTAATACTTTGTTCAATTAACACGATCGTTCCACTTATGATTCGTTTCATCACGAGAATTTAAGTGTTTATTTGATACAATGACGTATTAATTCATTACGTGATTTCGATATTTAGTTCATGTCACCGAATTCCCTTTCACGTTTAAGTACAATGTCTCTACTTATTACATATCGTCAGGAACTTTGATTGTCTTAACGCGATTCGTTAATACATAAACTTTGAATTGTAACTAAGTCCTTTTACAGTTTTTATTTCATCACATACGTTACGATATGGTAATATACTATTAATATGTTATCACGCACTTTGCGATTCGTCAGTATATTAATGTATTGCAAAGTCTGATTAAAATCAACTCAACATTGTTTTAATAACTGAATCCCACAATTTAACTAATTCTCTCAATTGTAAGTTCAACAATTAATTCACTAACTCCATCACTTCACTAACCCAATTTCAACGTACTAACAGTTTTACATAATTACCGTCTCACTCCCTAACAAACTAACTGCTTGAATAAATAATTTTAATACCGATCAACTAACTCTTTGCTGATTTACTGAAAAAAGACTGATCTTGAATAACTGTTACTTTTGAATAACTAACTAACTGACTGTTTCTTAATAACTCTACAACTTCTGACTAACTGATCAACTTATTAGCTGCTTGAATGAACCTTAATAACTGCCTGAATGAATCTTAATAACTGGGCTTACTCTTCGCCAAAAACCTATTTTTATATCTCGAGTTCCACGACCATCTCCACATCTCGTGTACTCTTCCCACCATCTACGTCCTTATTGGTTTTTCGTCTATGATTCTGCGAAGACTCCTCCTTGATTCTCGAGCTAGTCTTCTGGCTACTTCTTCTTTCGTTCTTCACCCTCGTTTCCATGGTGATGTCTTCTCAACAACCCGCCTTTACCGAACTCTCGTTCGTGGTAGGCCACTCTAGACCCCTCCTTTAAAGTCTCGCTGTTTGCTCCTCCTTCGCCGTATGACGACGGACCTAATTTCACGGTTGTCTGTCATCCGATTGTTTTATGTTCTCTTTCAGTTCTTCCTTAGTAATTTCCGTCCAGCTACACGTGTGTCTTATAACTCGGGTGTGACGAATCGCTGTATTATCTTCGACTTCCTTCGTTAAGTTCACACGCCGATGGCGGTCTCTTTCCTGGTAATGAACATCTGCCCTACAGTTCTCCTGCATACTCCTTACTTTTGCTGGTAAACAAGTTCCCCGCTGCGTCACTATGCATGGTCCTTTGTTCCTATAACGTCCGTTTGTACCTTGCCTTTGTGGAATCTGTCTCATCCATGTATAGTCGCTAAACTCCCACGTGTGGATTGACAAATACTTGCATCGCCCTCGTATACGTTTTCTCGGTAATTGGTCCAAGAAGACGTAGTCTTTTCTCTCTCTGTTATTGCAGCTTATTCCCATGCCGTTCACTTATGTCAAACACCTGCTGTCACCGAGGCATTGTCTTCCTTAGCGGAGTCTATTTCGTCGCTAACGTGGCGCACGTGTTATTGTCTAACGGCGGCCGGTTGGCTATAACATACATCACTTTTGACAGTCGACACTCGCTACTGTTCCTTTTACGCAAAAAAAATTTGTTTACAAAATTGCTTTACAACTTGTTCTGTTTTTTGCAAAGATATTTCAGATTTATTCAATCGTTACATTAAAAAATCAATGCAGAATTTTATATTCTTCTTCTTCTTCTTCTAGCACTACAGTCCCTGTGGACCCCTGGCCTGTTCAATGACTCTCCTCCATTCTTCTCTGTCCAGAGCCTTACTCCTCCAACCTGCCGCTCGCATCTCTGTTAAATCCCATTCCACATCTTCATACCATCTCCTACTCGGACGTCCTCTCCTCCTTACTCCATCCGGCTTCCTTTCCAACGTTTACGCCTTCACTGCTGCAACTACGTCCGCTTCTCCATAGACGTTTCTTAGCTCACGATTCTTCCTTATCCTCCACATCTCGCCCACCACACGGGTTCATAAATTCTTCTCAGAATTTTCCTCTCTAAAACGCCAAGGTTTTTCATATCTTCCAACTTCAGTACCTATGACGTCTCGTTTGCATATGTTACTATAGGTCTGATTACTGTCGTAGGCTATATATTTTCTTTTTGACATTTCTTGATACATTCCTGGATTGGAATATATTTTTTAAAGCGTAGTAGCTTCTGTTTCCTGCTGTTATTCTTGCTTTTATTTTTTCGCTTGTTTCATTATTCTCTGTAATTGTGCAACACCATACGCTTACGTACAATATATAGCCTACTAAGGATTAGATAATAACACTTGTTTCAAAAAAAAGAGATGCAGAATTGTATGCTTTCCTACTCATTGTCTATTAAAATTATTAATTATTGACTACTCAATATTTAAAATTATTACTAACAGTTTCTAGCCTATATTAATTACATACACAAAATATTACCCTGGGTGACTATGAAAGTATGTATCGTTGCAGTATGAATGTACGAGGGTCAGTTGAAAACATGTTGAAAAGTTCGCGGAGCGACATCTATAGCTCAGTGGTAGAACTAACATCTTTCGTGTGCTGCAGGACGTACCTATATTTCGCTCGAACACCTGTTAATTTCCAGATTAATCTGTCAATTTATTAACTTTTTACCAGTTTTTTGAATTTTTCCTGTCACGCCGGTTTTGTGTTGTCACAAAATCAAACATTCTGCTGCGCCTTCAGAAACACAGTAAGTGGGGCACACTCGAGTTTAAATGTGGTCGTACAAGCACTGAATACTATCCCAGCAGTGGATAATGGCATTATTAAAAAAATTTCACAAGGTATTGGAACACTCCACATTGAGGAGTGGATGACGTTGCTGAAATCATAGGCATCTCATATGAGCGTGTGCATCATTCTTTAACTCAAAAATTTGGCGTGAAAAAGCGTTGTGCAAAATGGTTGCCGCATCTGGAGTTGTTGCATTTTTGGGCGTCCGGTGCGACCACGTTTAAACTTAAGTGCCTACTTACAAACTGTTGGTTTTGAAGTCGCATCATCTCCTGACACGTTTACAATTTCATTTTGAATTTCCGTTGGCGCTAAACAATTTTTAACAAAGAATCACACCACGATGTTTGATTTTGTCCGTTTTTCAAAACACGCATGACACGTCAATTTTAAACAGCTTCTAAACAATGAATAAATTGATAGATACGAAGATTTGGAAATTAACAGCAG
The DNA here is from genome assembly GCA_034769895.1 of Magicicada septendecula. Lineage (NCBI taxonomy): Eukaryota > Metazoa > Arthropoda > Insecta > Hemiptera > Cicadidae > Magicicada > Magicicada septendecula. Next base: position 508,182,645 of record CM068369.1, on the reverse strand, counting down.
TTCACATAAAATACCAATCTTGCAGCACACGAAAAATTTTAGTTTTACCGCTAGGCTACAGTTGTCGCTCCGCGAACTTTTCAACTGACCCTCGTACGTATGTAGAAATATTTTTCCCTTCAAAATATGTTTCTACGTCTAACGTCTACGTTTCTTTTAAAATGTTAATTATAACAGAAGAGCGTATGTACCACGGTGTCTATACCGCGACCACGATATTATGTTACATAATACGTTAATATTAATAGAAACTGTTTTTATATGTATTGTGAGATATAGTATATTGATATAATAATATACTGAAATATATATAATACATATTTTAAGGAAATTTGCATGCAATCGATAATATTTTATCTACATAAAAATCGATACAATTTTTCTAAGGCAACGATTTGTTGCGAGCAAGAAGTCCTGTGTGATATCTTTTTGAGTATACGATGGTCTACGGGTGCCCAGATCGTTTCGCGAGTGAGAATTATGCTATGCGCTGTTCGATAGTGATGCGGTTTTGTTACGTAACGGATCAAGTCGGCCGTGAGAAGCTTGGCTGGACGTCTGACTTCCGCGAACGCGCGGCGCTTGCCAAAACTTTTTTCTAGTTAACAAGACCCTAAACAATCGACAGTGTGAATTACGAAAAAAAAATTACGTAATGTTATAACAGTATTTGTCATAACAGTATTTACTGTTGTTAGTACACTGTACGGGTTCGGTTTTTAGAAAGTAAAACCACTTGCAAGCTGCCATCTTTCTTAATAACTGTAATTGTTGCAAGCGGTGAACAATGCCGCGGCGTTTAACTTGCATCGGCGTTTCAATTTTCTGACACGATTTTAAATGATACCGAAAGATTCTTTGGTTTCTTTTTTGATTAAAACAACATAATTAAAGTTTAGAACTTTTAAAATTTCACATGCTTGTGATTTATAATTTACATTTTGTTATAAATTTCAATTAATAATTTATTTGTATTATATTGCATTATTAATTGTAATTAAATGGTTGCTATGCAATGGAAAGTCATTGTCAACGAACACAATCAAATGACAATACTGTTTTCGTTCGACAATCGCGTTTTATTATTATTGTTATTGAAACTGAAATAATTGTTATTAACACCAAATGTTTCGTCCATTCTATGGTGTTGCTTTCTCAGCGGTAAGGAGTCTCAAGTTTGTCACTGAAGATGATAGAATGGACGATCTTTAAAACTCTAAGGGATGGTTCGTTTCTATCATGTAAACTCGGACTACCTCCATCGTAATATTTTTTCTTACTCGACGTTTCGATCCTTAGAATCTGGAATCGTCCTCAGAAACTAAAAAACAAAATAAATTACACTAAAAAATTATAAAACAAAAATATTGGCAAAATATAAATAACTACGACTACAATATTATCATAACAATGTAAGTCTTGCAAACATTAGGAAGAACATATAAGAATAAACTACAAAAGAATGTAAAATAAAATATAAGACCTAACAACGGCTGGGCAGCTATCGTCTTTAGTATTTATACCCCGACCTATCTGCTAAAGACCACGCCTCCTCTCCTACAGCTCACTCCCACGGTTACTAGACTAGTATAGTAACCGTGCTCACTCCTAAATGAACCGAAAATTCCAAACCTACACGAAATTTCCAATGCCCTTAACGGAAAAATAAGATCTACTAACGCTTGTCCCCACCGGAACAGCCTTTCATAGCACTCCTCAAAGTATTCAACCAAATCTGACGAACGTCTTTGCTCAAACAGTTCTCATTAACCACGATGACAGTTGCCTCCTTAAATTTGCGTTGTCCAGTCTTAGACTGTTTACCTACTACGAACACGACATCCCACTGTAACCTATGCACGTTCCGCCAATCTCCAGGCTTCTCGTCTTACCTGACTGGACGCGAACGCCCAGAGGCCTGCCCGTTTCTCTGAAGTGTTGTGCCCTACATTCACACGGAAGCTGGTATATTGCATTCCTAGTAACTAATGTAGAAATACTTGGTGTAGTTTTACGAGGGCGGTCTGAAAAGTTCTAGGCCTAACAACGAAAAGACGAATTTATAATTTCAAAAATATTTTTAATTTTCAACATAATCTCCTTATCCTGTCCTGAAGTGGTTTCCTGTAAATTCTGCAAAGTACCCCTCTACAGTTAAAATCACCTATTGATACGATGAAAAACGCTGACCAGCGAGAAAGGGTTTGAGTTTTGGGAAAATATGGAAATCTGAAGAAGCAAAAATCTAGCGAATAGGGATGATGTTCATAGTGGAGATCTCTTAGTTTTCCCATTGCCAAACCACTTTTGTGGGCAGGTGCATTGGCAATGGTGAAAGGATTTTTTTTCTTCTGCTAAGCGGGTCTTTTTTCACAACTTTTGTCGTCTAATTTCGATAAAAGTTTGTAATAATATTCCCTGGCTTTTGTTGCACCCCTTTCAATGTAATCGAAGTACAAAACATCTTTAGCATCCCAAAACACCGATTCTTTGACTTTTCCTGCTGATGGAATCGACTTTGCCTTCTTTGGCGCTTTGGACGGAAATGGCAACACTATTCTAACTAAAATTACAAAAATCTAGAAAGATCACCAGACAACCGAGTAAACAAAATGAAGGATTTCAATCTTTGTAATTGCAATGTACAGACTCAAAGCTCTTAATACCAATGAAAACTGCTCCAGAAATTTGAACATCGTGGACCCCCTTAGTCCGCTAAGGTCAAATGTTTAGGTATTAAGAGAACTATATTTCTTCTTCTTCTTCTTCTTCTTCTTCTTCTTCTTCTTCTTCTTCTTCTTCTTCTTCTTCTTCTTCTTCTTCTTCTTCTTCTTCCTTTGTTTGAAGAGTGAACTCCCCATTTTTCCTTTGAACAAATGAGAAATTCAGGGTTCTTTTCGTATAATTTTTATAAATTCTTTTCGTCTTTAAGTTTCTGAGTAAACCGATATGAAGTACGCTGCAAATACAGACGTTATGTATCAGATGTGAGTGACTGTCATTACTCAGAAACTTAAAATTTATTTTATTTATTTACTGACCCTGTAATTCCATTTATTTCTACAACTATTTACAAGCCTTATTTTACCACCCCGCGACTGGCTGAGAAATAGGCATATACGTTAAATGATTGCGGAATTTCGCTGAAATTTTTAATAGCTCTGGAGACAGATCAATCCCCCTGAACCCCCCCTCCCGTAGATACGCCACTAAACCTCAGTCCTCTATTAAACATCTCTCTCCCATACATACGAGGGTCAGTTGAAAAGTTCACATAGCTTAGCGGTAAAAATAAAATTTTTCGTGTGCTGCAAGATTTGTGTTTTATATGAACTCCAGTTAATTTCCAAATCTAGCTATCAATTTATTCATTGTTTAGAAGCTGTTTAAAATTGACGCGTCGTGAGTGTTTTGAAAAAACGGACAGACTCAAACATTGTGGAGTGATTCTTTGTTAAAAATTATTTAACGCCAACGGAAATTCAAAACGAAATTGTAAATACATTGGGAGATGCTGCGACTTCAAAACCAACGGTTTGTAAGTAGGCACTTGAGTTTAAACGTGGTCGCACTGGACTCCCAAAAAACGCAACAACTCCAGATGCGGCAGACATCTTGCACAAAGCTTTTCACACCTAGTTCTTGAGTTAAAGTTGATGCATACGCTCATATGAGATGCCTATGATTTCAGCAACGTCATCCACTCCTCAATCTGCGGTCTTCCAACAGCCTATGAAATTTTTTCAATAATGCCAATTTTTATTGCACTTTTTGAACGTTCACTGCTGGGATCGTCTTCAGTGTTTGTACGACCACGTTTAAACTCGAGTGTGCCCCACTTACCGTTGTTTCTGAAGGCGCAGGATCTCCTAGCACATTTAAAATTTCGTTTTGATTTTCTATTGGCGCTAAAACGTTTTTAACAGCGAATTCATCACAACACGATGTTTGATTTTGTGCATTTTAAAAACACGCGTGACAGGAAAATTTCAAACAGCTGGTAAAGAGTGAATAAATTGACAGACATATCTGGAAATTAATAGGTGTTCACACGAAATATACGTCATGCAGCACACGAAAGCTTTTAGTTCTACCACTGAGCTATAGATGTCGCTCCGCGAACTTTTCAACTGACCCTTGTAGTTTGGGAAATAATATATTATGCATATTAGAGGAAATCTACCTTGGTTACCTCTGTTTCTGGCCAAACACGGCCTTGACCTTCTTTTTACCACGTTTTTGAACACTGGTTTACGTGACCACACCACGCCAGTCAGCACTCGTCTGCTCCCTGGATTGACGAAGAGCTGTAACAAAACCGTTGTCTCAGCCGTGAGGGGGGCACGACAATGCAAAACTTGTTATTGTGGACCTTATCCCGATCCGTAGCGAGTACATAGTCGAGTAATACCCGGATACCTTAATATAAAATCAGGTACAGGACACTCTGACTATTTTGGTATTCTCTCTTCTAGGTTAGCAGCCCATAGTCTGCTTGGCAGCAGCTCGCCATTCTTCACGCTTCTCTGGTTTTCTTTTCAACTCACACACAATATGATGTTCAGTTCATATCGACCATAAGCTGTTTCATGTAGTCTAAACGGGGTCGTCCTCAATTGTTCCTGCTATTATTCTCTTAACCAACCCATTGTGTCATAGAATATGCCCTATAAACTTAACTCTTCTGCCTTTTAAATTTCGTAGAACGCTTTTTTCCTCCTGAGCTCTTTAAAAGACTTCCTCATTCGTTATCTCCTCCCTCCAGCTTATCTTGAATATTCTTCTGTAGCACCAGGTCTCAAATGCTTGCAGTCTTTTCTTGTTTTTCTGTTTGTTTAAAGCAATTTTAGCCTGGTTAATTCTGCTTATAATTTCCTTACTGCTACGTCCATCACTTGTGATTTTACTTCCTAGATAGTTATATTCTTTAACTGCTCGGAGAACATTATTTCCAAGAGTTATTCTGAGTGTAACTTTTTCCTTCTGACTACAGGCTAGGACTTTGGTCTTTTGGTCATTTATTTTCATATTGAATTCATTCTTCATTACTTGATCCATTGTGTCAAGAATCTTTTGTAGATCTTCGTTGCTCTCTGCAGTCACTGCTGTGTCATCTGCGAACCTAAGCATGTCTACTTTTTCCCCGTGTATGTTTACTCCGAGATGGGTGTCTTCTCTTACTCTATCGATCGCTTCTTGGACGTACAAGTTAAACAAACATGGAGATAGAGAACATCCCTGTCTTACTCCTTTCTCAATGTTCGCCTCCTCTTGATGGTTTCCACATCGAACTATGCCTGTCTCGTGCTTGTAAAGATTCTGGATCAATCTTCGTTCTTTGTAGGGCACTCCTGTTGTGTGTAGAATACTGAACAGCTTGTTCCACAAGACATAAAACGGACAGAAACTGGCATCAGTTGTGTTTAAGTTCCTGCAGCTTGTCAGAATAGTGAAATACTTCTTCTGTTTGATATATTTCGAAACCCGAGGTGAGGAGCAAGAAGAACAACGAGAATGTAATAACCAAAGGAGGAGAATATTATGATGTAAGATGATAAACGAGAACAAAAAAAAGAATAATTAGTACTGCCAGTAGTGATGTTGGTAGTGGGATTTAAGGAGACATGGAGGATGAGTACGATGTCCGGTTAGTATCTAATTAAAATAAAAAGTTTATACACTTGCATTCAGTGTGTTTAATTACATTAGGGATTTCGAGGAAACAGTAAAAGAAATTTTTACTTTTTTTGTGTTTGGTTGATGAGATTTTCAGGCCAAGGGACTTACCTGAAAATTATTAAACATTGATAATATCGTGCGTGCGTGTGTGTATACGGGAGTTCAATTAACTTTCTATAGTGTCTCCAATTAACTTATTCTGTTTCTTTTATATTCGTTCTTTTTGTTATTTATAATCGTTTACTGTGCTGCATAATAAATAAAGAGAAAGAAACCAACAAACGAAGAATGTCGTAAAATATTAAGTTTTCATTGTTGTGTTGTGCGGGTGTCCGTTCGGTAAGGTATCGTTCCCATGACCCGTGCAACAGAGAAAGAAAGCCACAGCCACCAGCCAGCTAAGGTGGGCAACGAGTCTGCGGACAGCCGCGGCCATTTGTAGTTGTGAAGCGTTAGTAGAAACACCTCGCGCACCACCACCACACAAGAAGAATAAGAAACATGTTATAGTCTCTTATTACTAGTGCAACAGACACTGATTGTCGTGTTTATGTGAACTGACTGTTGATTTTTATTTTGTCGATTTATCGTATATCGTCAGTACTAGCTTTTGTTTTTTTTAATAATTATAATATTATTTATTTAATATATAATTCTTTTTTTTTTTGTTTTTGCGTTCGAACAAAATGCGTAAAGAGTGTGTTATAAATCTGTGTGCCTTGATCGTGTTGGCCTGCACGGACCTGGGTAAGTACAGATGGTTAATTGTTGTTGACCATATGGTACGCTTGTGAAACGTCCACTTGATTGTGCTGTGTGCATTTTTACTTGAAACACGTCCGTTTGCGCTGTTCTTAACTGTATGCAATGTTGCTCACTCGCTACACTTTACTGTAGTCTAGGAAACCAATATACTTTGAATTATTTAATTAACCCAGTGTCAAATTATTTTTTTAAATATTTCTGTATTAATCAATTTTTCTTAATAATTTCTTAATTTAATTTATATGCATGTTGCGTAATTTGATCACTATACACACACACACACACACACACACACACACACACACACACACACACACACACACACACACACACACACACACACACACACACACACACACCATACTACTGTGATCATGTCCGTTGTAATTCATATATATATATATATATATATATATATATAAAATATATATTTAAAATTTATATTTACTTTACCTCAAGATGTTATTTTTCCCTTATTTTTAACATGTTTCGGGATCCTTAGTGATCCCATCATCAGCCTTTCTAATTTTGAATCATGTTCAGTACTTGTGTGTTGGTTGGTTGTTGTTATGGTTTCCTGTTGATTTTTGGTATTTTAAACTGGTATGATTGTGGTGTATATATTAGTATTTTGTGTATTTTCGATGTTGAGTGACTTGAAAATTGTGTCATGTCTTGTATTGATTTGTATTTGTTCAGGTATTAGTTTGTTTTGTGTTTTATGTTTGTATATTTGTAAATTTTCCCAAATGTTCATTATGGTGGCTTTGTGTGGTATGTACAAAATACTAATATATACACCACAATCACACACATAATACAAATTTAAAGCGCCAAAGGCCAACAGGAAACCACAACAACAACCAACCAACACACAAGTACTTCACAAGATTCAAAATTAGAAAGGCTGAGGATGGGAACACAAAGTGTCCCGAAACGTGTTCCAAATAAGGAAAAAACATTATGAGGTAAAGTCATTATAAATATTAAATATATTATATACATCAAGAAATAGAGTGTAGCAAAAAGTGTTTGAACACACACACACACACACACACACACACACACACACACACACACACACACACACACACACACACACACACACACACACACACACACACACACACACACACACACACACACACACACACACACACACACACACACACACACATTTGTTTATGATTTATGATGTGTCCGTTTTTCGGATTGAATACTACATTGTCTTGTGTTGTTCATTCCAAAACGTTTTCCGCAACGTTCGCAGATCCATTTCTCTACACCTTCAGGAAGATACTTTCCTAGATGTCTTATTCTGGAATTATTCACACACACACACCCTTATATGTGTATGTCTGCCTGTGTGTATTTAATATAATCAAATTGTATATCAAAAACCTAATTTTTGTTATAAATTTATGTGTATAGTTTATATATAGAAAATAATTGAATTTGAATAAGAATGTTTATTTTTTATGATAGTGTAAGACGCAGGAAACACATACAAAGAAACGAAATTGATCTCTTCCATTTAAATAAGATAATATTAGAAAGAGAGTTGTAAGACCAGTAAGCGTATTGTATTATCCGTAAATTATTCACCAGAATGACAGATTAAAATTGCTGCAAATAACTGTTTATATTGACTGTTTAACAAAACACACGCACATAGACGGCGTCACGCTTTAAGTGTCTCTCCTTCGACTATCTCTTGTTACCGAGTTGGCGTTTCGAAAGTCTTCCGCAATGTTGCATTTGCGTATTAGACTGCAAGGTAATAACCAAATTGTGCCGGGAGTGAATGATAATAAAGATGACGATGTGGGAAGACGACAGGAACACTCTGTTGTTATGTGGAGACGTCATTAAACCGTTACATAATTCTGGTAAAGAAAGAAATAACTCGGCATGTAACGTTAGGGAAAAACTGTCTGCAGAGAAATACGGAAAGTATGACAGACAGAAACAAGCAGAAATGAAAATAATATACCTCGTTGGGGGCGAATGTAGGCCTATATGGTTAATGTGAATATTGAATGTAGAGGCGATGGAAACCCAGCGTTTGCTCGGTGTTTGTTAGTGTTTAATAAATAAATAGAACCAATAACTTATTTCGTTTTTACCACTGTGCTTTCCAGTAGTTCCGCCACTGGCAAAGCAATTCAGTCCCACTGATGAAGAGGTCACAGAATGTCCTTGAAAGAGCTACTCGAACTGTAAAATAACTTCTAGGCAAGTGGTTTATTAAATTATACTTATTATATATATATATATATTTTTTTTTTTCCAAACACTTTTTGCTAAAGTCTATTTCTTGATGCATATATAATTTTTTTTTTAGTATTTATAACTTCTTTACATCAAGATGTATTTCCCTTATTTGATACATGTTTCTGGAATCCTATTGTTCCCATCCTCAGCCTACCTGATTTTATATCTTGTGGGTTATTAAGATGGCAAAGCTAACAAAATTATTTAAAAACGTGGACATTAAAATAGCATACAAAACTAATAAAAATAATTTACAAAAACTAAATAACCCACACAACAAAGATAATACAACAACCAATGGTATAAACAAAATTGAATGCCAAGATTGCAATAAATGTTACATAGGACAAACAAACAAAAACAACTAAAAAACGTTATTTTGAACATCTAAACGCCTACAAAAAAAAACAGAAATACTGTATGTAAATCTAATTTGGCCACACGTGCAATAAACACAGGACATGAATTCCCAGACATAACCAAGATGATACTAATAAAACACATACCACACAAAGGTCCCATAATGAACATATGGGAAAATTACAAATATACAAACACAAAACAAACTAATACCTGAACAAATACAAATCAATACAAAATATGACACAATTTTCAAGTCACTCAACATCGAAATTACTCAAAAAGCTAATATATAGACCACAGTTACACACAATAATACCACTATAAAATACCAGTAACCAATCAAAACACAAGTACTCCGCAAGATTCAAAATTAAGAAAGCTGAGGATGTGAACAATAGGATTCCCGAAACATGTCCCAAATAAGGGAAAAAACATCTTGAGGTAAAGTAATTATAAATATCAAATATATTGTACATGCATCAAGAAATAGACTGTAGTAAAAGGTGTTTTAATATATATAGTTTTAATATTTTTATTCAAAGTATTTCTTTTAGTTTACTGCTAATATGCATATTTCGTTGGATTCCTTTTTGCTCAACATCGTCAAAACTGTTTTTCATTTTAGTTTTACAATTTTAGTTTGTTCACAGAATTGCAACTTTTAAATGCAGTTATATTTGTAAATATAAAAATATCAATTTAATAATAGATTCGAAAAATATAAATTGATTCAAATATGATAATCATTTCAAAATTTTACCTGACAGAGTACGTCAGGTACTACGTACTTAACAGTTGAATAAGGAAACAACTGTTTTTGTAATCCTTAAGTACTAGGGACTTACACACACAATTACGTGTGTACGTATACAAACGCCTCTATACATACATACATACGTACATTGTATTGTATAAACACAATAACAATCAAATATCTTCTACATTGTACTATGGAATTTTATGCAAGACACTTCAACAGTACTGATGATGCAGACTGTTTGTGCGAAACGTGCGTAAGGTTTATAATAAAGTCCATTTATAGAAGACATTTTTTTTTTGTATCGCCCATCTAAGGACCACATGCCAATTTCAATTCTTTATTTTTTGTTCTTTTATTTTTCTCCAATATTCTTTCATCTTTTCACTGTGTCTCTTCTTCCTGTCTTCACTCCACTTTGAACCTGCGTTTATCTCTCTCCTACCCTGGACTCCTTCCATTCTTAACACTTTTGCCCGAAAAACTTCTCTTTCAATTGCTTCTTCTGCGTTTATATTATTTTTTTCTAAATCCTTTTGGACTTCTTTAATCCAACTTGATGTTGACTTCTTCCCCCACAGATATTTGAAGATCTGCTTTGACAACCTATTGACGTCCATTCTATATAAATGTCCAAAAAATAATAGTCTTCTTTTTCTCATTGTTTCTGTTATATTTTCTACACTCTGATATATTTCATCATTACTTCTTAATTTCCAACCTTCTGAAGTTTTTCGTGTGCCTAATGTTTTCCTAACAATTCGTCTTTCCAATGTTTCTAGTTTGTCTAAATTCAGTGCTAGACATTCATTTGCATATAGGCATTCTGGCTTCACTACTGTACTGTAATGCTTTATTTTCGCATTTTTAGGTAAGAAGACATTTTATTATTGTCTTTATTTTATTATATATGCCATATAGAAGACATTTTATTATTAATGTGTAATAATGTTATTATAAAAATTACTATTCCACACAAAAAGGTGTACACATACAATTTTTGTTAATTTGAGAATGATCCTCAATTGGGAGATTTTTCTCCAATCATATATTATAATTCTTGTTATTTGAATTATCAGCCTCTGTAATTCCAACTTTGTCGTGTTTCCTTGCTGAACTGGTACTTCTCATGTTCCGGACTAGGCCATTCAGTGTTCCCACCATAGTCGTGGATTAGGACTTGAAAATGGTGGAAACACTGAAAGGCCTCGTCCGAAACGTGACAAGTAGCAGTTCAGCAACGAAACACGACAAAGTTGGAAATATTATAATACAATATAAGTGTACAAATAACAGAGGACAAATGTCGATATTTGAATGTGGATATCCTTCGATCAGAAGTCCTCGTCTTCCGCATCTTCATCCGTTAGCTGACTTATTCATGTTCTTCAATATTACAGTCCCATATAGTTAAAACGACATTCTTCTCTACTCCTGCAATATCCCAATGCTGATTTGTCTTAGCGGCGGTCTTCTGGCTCCCGTTTTCTGACATGGCCGTGTCATTAGTCTTCTTTGTTCGATCTCATCTATTACAGTAATTTTCTTCTCATCGTTTCATTTTCTCGTTATTTCTAATTTTTTTTTTACCGCTGAATCTACTAGTCCGTCGTTTCTTTTTCTCGTTACTTCTAATATTTTTTGTACTGCTTCTAATCTTTTTTTTACCACTGAATCTACTAGTCCCGGTTTTTTGGAAACCAATTCAACAGACAATCTGTTCCCCCACATCCTTGTTTGTTCATTTCGCACCCCTCCACCCCCACATGTAAATGTTTGGTCTTCCTGTCTTGACTTCACCAGTTGTTTCTCTCTTCTTGCCTTTTTGACATCTTCGACTTGGTCTTCTCTATTGTCATCGGCAGGAACGTAACGTTGAGCTGAAAGTAACCCGTCGCGACGAATCGTAACACAACTGTAGAAGGGCGCGCGCGCGTGTGTGTGTTGTAGCTTCTAACGTTCAGTCTCCTCTAACGGTTCCCACACCAGTTCTACATTTTTCCCAAATATCTCAAGTTATAGATTTAGTGCCATTCTTGCAACGTGTTATTTCTAGTTTTGAAAGCTTTTCGACATTTTTTTATTTCCATGTTCCGTAAGGAAATGGAAGTATGGTGATTGCGAAAAAAATCGTGTTCAAGATACGGGCTAATTCTGATTTTACTACCCTCAAAACATGAAGAGAAGTCATTTTCCAAAAAGTGTCTGTGTGTAGAATTTTTTTTTGGCGAACGATAACTGCTGCAAATTCAAACAGAATCAAATAATTTTTTACATATGTGCCCGAGTTGTAGAGGACTCAAGGCCTATTGATTCTGCTGAAGATCGGTTAAGGGGGAGGGGTAGTTTATCTGCAACGTTTTATGTTTTAACAAGAGTAAAGTACTTAATTTTGATAAATAAAGTATCCTGAAAAGGTCATAATAATCCACTGTAGAAAGGTAGATGAAATATCGTTAAATGAAAAGAGTCTCCCGAAAATAAAGTCATATTAATCCACTGTAAAATGATAAGCGAGATAATTATAAATGAAGCGGGTGGGAGGGGTGATTTCTTGAAAATTGCTGTGCTGAAATCGAGTAAAGTACGAATATTTAATTTTGAAGGATAAGATACCTTAGAAATTGCATATGAAAAAATGATTACTCTATGAAATTGTAAATATCATTAATGGTGGGGATCGGTTGAGGAGGAGGCATGATTATCCGCGTAGTTTAGTTTCTTTATAAGAATAAAGTACCTAATGTTTATAGTTTAAAGTACGCAGCCATTCGTACTAAATATGAAGTACAAATTTCAAAGAGTTGTAAATTTTAATTATGTTCTATTTGCTGTGCTGCTCGTTTCTGTACAAATTAGGCTATATGTCTGTAACATAATTATCTTCTTCACGATGGAAGATATATAGACCGTACACTGACAAATTATAAACCATAGGCTATAAAAGAAAAGTAGGAGGATGTCATATGCCGTAGTGTTCCTGTAAAATTAACAGTTTCACTGCATATCAATAAAGATATATCACTTCGCCAGCAATCTTCGGTGCATCAGAAGTATCACTAACGGGTTAAATTAAGTTAATAAATTGAAATCGAAACGATTAACTAGTGATTACCCCCAATTATAGAAACAGGAAAGGTTAAGTGTTTGTCTGTCCATATGGCTCTTGAGCGGTTGTATTGCCTTCGGGCTTTGGTATGCTGCTGTCGTGTCTCTTGTGAGATCTCCGACTCCACTGGTCGGAGTCGGTGCTCATCTTCGGTGCTCCTAGACAAACTGTCCATCTGTATCTGTAACTACAAACCTGTTGCATAGATTTTGGTAAACCGATGCCATGGATGCCATTCGTTCTGATCATGCAAGAGACACTGTCGAAAAATGTAAAAATTTGTCACACAGATGACTTAAACACAGGGAAGAAATTGTGCTTGAGAAAATAAGAAGCACCAGAATATGAGAATAGTGAAACTGATGAAATGATGAAAGAGTTTGTTTCTTCAAGATAAAACCACATTAGTAGATCCATACTGATGAAAAGGAAAAGAAGAATTTGGAAAAGAGAAATGTATGAGAAAGGAAAGAAAATTTGACGTGGAATCATAAAAGAACTAATACGAGAAGGAAGAGAAAAATAGACGGAAAGGTAAAGAAAAAGACAGGCAGACAGATGCACACACGCGCGCGCCCGCACACGCACGCACGCACACGCACGCACAAATGAAGTTTAAAATTGTAGCTTATACTGACGAGAGAACACGGTGGTGACTGAATAATATGGCAAGGTACGTTGGAAAAATACACAGTAGTGGAGTAAGAGATGTGAAAAAGGAGAGAGATATCCCTACCTTTCAGAAGGAAGGAGTAATAAAAGAGAATGTGTTAAAGATCAGAAAGACGAAAGGGAAAAAATGAAGGAACCAAACAGAGGAACGTTAAAAGCCACAAAGTTTGAGCGGAAAAGAAATCTAACCTGTAGAGAGAGAGAGAGAGAGAGAGAGAGAGAGAGAGAGAGAAAAGGGCTGTTTAAATTTATTTGTGCGACAAGTCTCAAGAATGAAATGATAATATTTAGTAGATCACTGATAATAATGACTGACAATAGTTGTATACGGTGAGTGGGTATTTCTTATTCCGTTGAGTTGTCGTGTCAAAGACCCAAGAGCCGGTGCCACCTTGACCGCACCGAATCGATTTGGTATTCGGAGCTCGCCACCAACCGAAAGTAATAAAATAAAGATCGCGTCGTCTTGTATTTGTGTGAACACGAAGGTTGGGCCGTGATTCCAATACCTTACAGCTTATAAGCGCGGCCAAGAAATGCAGGGACCATTTCCAACTAGATACAGTCGATGCGGCGTGGGAACTCGCGCACAATTACATAGGCGTTGGACGCTTGTCAATTCGCAAATATGTAAATATAAACTGAGCATAAATAAACCAGCTGACTGACAGTGAAGTTTTCAATGTAAATATCATGTGTAAAGCTTGGATCCACTGCACACACCGTGCGCTTTGAGCCTGAAGTTTTGTAGTTATATATGTATATTTTGTTTTTGTAATCTATTAATACTCCGCTACTTTCAACAAGTTTAAAAATATAATCCTTCCTTACCATAAAGCTCTTCGCCTTCCATTTGTATACTTCATGTTTAAGTTAGTTCCGCAGTACTGTGTCCAGCGAGTCGTCGGTCATCCAAGCTTCTGCTACCCACCATCCGGTTTCCAAGTAATCTGTCACTGTTTATTAGGGTGGGCCAAAAAATATTTTTATTTTTTTCGATTCGCTATACCGCGGAAAACTTTCCCCTAGGACAGGTAAGTAAAACAAAACAAAAAAGAGAAATAAATAGGCGGTTAATATCTTCCGGTCGCGCACCCCCCCTCCCCCGAAAATCATAAAAAAGATCAATTTTAACCATTTTTCGTAATTTATAAAAAAACGAAACTTTTCTATGTGAGTCAAACGCTACAGCTTTAGATAAGTAAAGAACAGCACAGTAAATAAATTAAAAAAGCATTGATATTTCAACTTTCATTGCTCGCGCATTGCATCTGTAAAACACATTTTTAACATTACAATTGTAAATTTTGACACAAAATAGTTAATGATAAATGTTACGAGCTATGGCGTTATGGCAATAGTCTTTTGCTCATGCTATTGTTACTTCTTTTTGTTACTTGCTATTTTAAACCCGATTTGTGCGATAAAGCATGATGCATCGTGAAAGAATGTCGTTCTGATGAACCCATCCCTGGACTTGTCACCAACGACATTTTTGTGACTTTTCTGTCCACCAGCTCTTCACACACCGCTCCACTGCAGGTTAATGATATGGAAACTTGTCAAAATTCCATTTGTTTTAATTACGAAAAATTGTTAAAATCGATCAGTTTTTATGATTTTCGGGGGGTGATGCGCGATCGGAAGATTTTTTCTTTCATTTTTTTTTAAATTTTACTTATGTGTTCTAGGGGCAAGTTTTCCACTGTATAGCGAATCGAAAAAACAATAAAAATATTTTTCGACCTACCCTACTGTTCATCCGGTCTCGATGTCTAATGAAAATTAATGAACCGCGAAAATTTAATTAATATTTGTCAAGATAGCGTATATAGGGGAAAACGGTTCACCTGAAACAAAAGTAAAAGCCACAATGTTGATAACTTTAACCTACGTAAAATCGCTGTTAGAAACAAAATATTACGTGGCACGATCGTTTATCTAGTAAGCTAAGGGTTCGCAGTAAAGCAGAAGGTCAGAAACAGACACAGCGCGCATTTCTTCCGCCTTTGAGAGATCTGGTGTTTCTACTTATCTCCCCTCTCTCCCCCTCGGTCTTTCTCGTTTTTTATTTGAATTTTTGTTTCTTCCGTTTTTCAATCAATCCATTTTTGAAACCCTTTATTCTTCTTTCACGTTTCACGTGCTAACAGTAGCGTACATTTATGTGGTCCGCTTTTATGCAGTTTGACAAGGTCAAAAGCATCATCGTCATCATTATAGATCCGTTTATAACGCTCTCAAACGTTTTCCGACTTCGAATCTCCAACTGTATCCGATGTTCCATAAGTCACCGTTTCCTTCATGTTTTGTTTGATTGTTAATGCATTTATAATAACGCGTATAAAACGTAATGAGATTACCAATTACCAATTACATTCGTAATTACCTTCCAAAAACCATTTTCACACATAATTATGAAAGTAATGGATTATTAATTTGTAAATTAATTATGTTAGTAAAGTAGAAATAATAATAATAATAACATATGACGATGATGATGATGATGATCCCTGACGCTACAATCAGGCCTCCAACGCCACGCCTCTGTTCAGTACTTGTTTATACCACTACCCTCTATTCCCAGGCACTGCAGCTCTTCTTCAACATCTTCTAGCCATCTTTTCCGGGGTCCCCCTTTTCTTCTTCTTCCACCTGGATTCCCATTGAATACTTTCTTCACAGCTTTATTGTCCACCAACCGCTGTACATGACCTCTCCATCTAATTCTATTCTCAGTAATTCTATTTCTTTTAATCTCAGTAACAATATTATTACGACGGTCTCACTGATCGTCGTGTGACATAGTGGAAAACAATATACAAGACACCAATGAAGCCACTAAAAACCAGCTTTAATTATTACAAATAACAGTTTATAATCAACTTCTACAATAATTCGAGCAAAATTTGTCCACACGCAATCATAATGCCAACTAATAGAGTCCCGCACAATTATAAAACGATAACACTTCGCCACAGTACTTCGAACCTCAGTTGAATAAATCGCCACTTAAACTGCCTTCTAAGCGCTAGGTGTCGTTGTTTAAATAGGTAGCGTAAGTGTTCCACAATAATCCATAATACGCATCTACATTACTAGAAAACACTAGAACCTACTTGAGAACGGCGTTGAACACAGTGCGCCGACCGGTATGGTCTGGAATAGCCTCGTTTGTTGACGCATGTTAAGCGTCACGTACGCGCACAAACATTACAGCTGTGCTCTGAAGGGATAGCCGAGCAACACGGAGAACGTGCTGTAATGGCCTGACAATCCCCTCCAGCGCTTCGTTTGTGCGTATCCTCCGCCTCCGCCTCTCTCCATCCCTCCTGCCAACATACATCCTTTCCAATATCTTTCTTGGCCATGGGTTAAGCCAACTCTCTTCTCTAACTGTCAAATCCCATGCCTCACTTCCGTTTATTACAATGGGTCTTATAGATCTTAATTTTTAACTTTTTGTTTACATTTCTTGACCTCAAGACCCAAAGCATAAAAACAACTGTTGCCAACTGACATTCGAGCAGGTTTTTGTGAGGTATTTTATTGTCATGTACGATAAGCACTCGCAAGCGCCGGTACTTTGAAATTATCGCATCTTTGATAAATATCATCTTCCGTTCCTAAGCTGATTCTCCGGGCCGCTCTGCGTACCACTAGTTGGCACTTTGTCTTTTCTTTATTCGTTTTAAGACCTACTTTCTTAGTTCCACTCTGCTATGCAATAAATGTTTGCTTAGGATCAACGTTCTGTTCGAGCAATAAGCGCCACGTCATCAGCATATGTAACGCAATGAACCGTTCGATCTAATATGGTTCCCCCTGGATTTATCGATAACTTCCGCGTTACATTTTCCAGCACCAAATTGAGTTATTGAGATATACAAGTATCTTAAGCCCCTGTCTTAAACCCTTCTTTATTATGAACTACTACATTTTACTCTTAGATGCCTGGAGGGGCATTGTAACAAGTTCAGTAAGTTTCCTTGGTATTTCAAGCTTTTTCATGTACAGTAATATTATTTGGTTTTCTGCCCTAAGGGAGGTATTCAAATGGTAAAAGGTCTCAAAGCTGTCCTATCGCATGCCAGTCTTTTAATTTCTTCGTAACACCCTCTGATTTTAATGCTACCTATTAACTTCATTCTTCTACGCCCTCTTCTTTTTCCTCCTTCTATGACACCCTCCATGGCAGCAGTAAGCAAGCAGTCTCGTCTTAAACAATGACCTAACCAATTCCTTTTCCTATTTTCTATTACCTTCAGGATTCTTCTCTCTTCCCCTTTTCATCTTAAAACTTCATCATTCCTTACTTTATGAACCCACCTTACTTTTTCAATTGCTCGCCAAACCCACATCTTAAATTCTTCTAATCTTTTCTCATCCTCCTTCTTCAGTATCCATGTCTCTGCATCATATAAAGCAACGCTCCACACATAACAAAAGGGCCATACTATTTGCACTACTAGGGATATCCAACATGGATCCTTAATGTGGTGATATCCCGTTGCCTTCCACATCCACACGCCGTTGACCAAGTGGTTCATCCCCTTTAGGGACAGTTTCCCATCCCAAGGGCAAGAAAGTGCCCTACCTCTACCCGCTCATCCACCCTTCGAAGAGACCATTGGCACCTGGTAGAGAGGAACTCCTTATCCCGGGAGTCACTCGGCAGGCTGCTTGGAGTTTCAAAGAAACTGGGCGATGGGGTCGTCACATCCCTACGCCAACAGTAATATATAGTATAGTAAATAATAAGTCAGAGTGGTTAGAGATTAGTGTAAGAACTGTTATTGTAAGATAACTGATGTATGTATATTTAAAAATGTATTAAACCTATCGTAAAGCGGGACTAAGGAGAAAGTACATATAAATCGCTCAAGGATTCCAGAAATTTCTCTCCTACACTATTCTGTAACACTCTAGCTTCGGCGTCCGTATATGGCCACGGCCAGGTAGTTAGTTACTAGTCCCTGGTCCCTGCAGAACTCGCTCACTATTTTGAACGATATTTGCTGTTAGAGAAATTTTAATATTAGACAATTTTTCAATTACCTCAAAATTTACGAAAATCCTGATAACTCTATTTTTTTTACCAGAGTAATAATAATGATAGTAAACTCTTCTCTTCTAGATTAGCAGCCGATAGGCTTGTTGGCAGCAGCTCGCCATTCTTCACGCTTCTCTAATTTTCTTTTCAACTTACAATATGATGTGCAGTTCATATCGACCATAAGCTGTTTCATGTAGTCTAAATGGGGTCGTCCTCTGTGATTCTTCCCTTCAACGTTTCCTTCTATTATTCTCCTAATCAACCCATTGTGTCGGAGTATATGCCCTATAAACTTAGCTCTTTTGCCTTGTAGAAAGCTCTTTTCCTCCTGAGCTCTACTAAAGACTCCCTCATTCGTTATCTTCTCCCTCCAGCTTATCTTGAATATTCTTTTGTAGCACCAGCTCTCAAGTGCTTGGAGTCTTTTCTCGTCACTTTCTCCAATTGCCCAAGATTCACTCCCGTATAGGGGAACACTTCCTTAGTTTTAGGCTGATAGTGTTTGAACTGAAGAGACAGTAAGCGCTCGTATAATAAAACACTAAACATTCCGAACTACTGCATTGTTTTTTTAAGATAAATCTATATCAGTAGTGCATAAATAAAAAGTAATTTAATCCTAGGGTTTAAATTTATATAGGTCTATGTTTCCATAGACATCTGTAGGCCTCTATCTAATAATTTTCAATTATACATTACTGATAACAATATGAAAAGTTTTTTGCAAACACAGTTTCAAACGTTTAGAAGGAGTCTAAAATTTACAAGCGGTGTCGAAAGATGAGAACTTCGGCTTCCCGGGCTGTGGGGGAAACGTTTCGGCCGTGCCATCTTCAGTGCAAGAAGTAATTTGCGGCCTTCTGCACTGAAGATGGCCGTCGAAGGCACGGCCGAAACGTTTGCCCCACAGCCCGGCAAGCCGAAGTTCTTATAACATTGAAGCCGGCCGTGAAAACCTCAGACAGAATAAAGAGTCATGTTTTGGTAAAATTCCTCGTACCTTAATGTACGAGGAATACACATAGGCTTTTACAATTTTCTTAAATTTTGACTTTTGGGCTACAGTTTTGACTTTCACGTTTGATCCGTTGTGCCACTAAAGTTAAAAATTTTTAAAGTAAACATTACTTTCAGATTTTGGTTAAAATTGTATTAAATTTGATGTGATTTCTTGGATATTTTGACTTCTCACAATTTTGCCTCGCGTTCCCACAGTTTTTGGAGAGATAAATCGGAAAAACAAAAAGGGGTCTGTGGAGGAGTAACATTATGGACACACACGCCAAGTTTTACGAAAATCGGTTGACGCGTTCAACAGTTATCACGAGAGAGACAAAACGGGCAGAGAAATGTTTAACCGCCGAATAAAACTGAGGATTTGCTTCTCTTGTTCAATTATTGGCGTGTTCACACCGAGTTGATTAGCTGATTAGCGTATCGCGAGTTGTTACGTTGATGCTTAATTAATCGATTTATCCAAACAAACAAAAAATACAATGATATGGGCACACGAAAAGAATGACATAGGAAAGAATGCCACGGAGAGTTATGTAATGGACACCACCAGGAAGAAGGAAAAGAGGAAGGCCACCTATCATCTCGATAGAAGAAATTCAGACTATCTTGAGGGAACGAGAAATTGAAGAAGATCTTTGGATAGGCAACCAGCAGTGGTAGATTAGAATTCAATGAATTTTATAATTTTTGGTTCCGGAAAATCTGTAAATATTGTACAGCCGGATTAATAATAAATAATAGATGTTGAATATGTTTGTTATAACAGAGAGCTATGATTGTTTGATAGCGTTAAAATCCATTATTTTGTATTGGCGTGTACTCCTATAGTATACTGGTAAACAATTGCCGGGCTGTTAGGTCGGCGTCCGTCATTATTTAAAGTTCAAATGTTTTGTTAAGTTTATTTGTACAGTTTATGGACAATGTTGTCATCATGCGATGATAGTGGACCAACATTGCGATAATAGCTGTAATTTTAGGAAAGGTGGACTACGGCCTAACTGCCAGGCAATTGTTTATTAGTCTGATACCGGCCGTGAATGTCTGCCTGCGCGTTCTTTGTTCGTAGTTGTATTGTTGGGATAAAAAAGAAATTATATTCGTAGATAATTATATATATATATATATATATATATATATATATATATATATATACACATTTATATACATTGATGACATGTTGAGAGCATGGAAATCCAGAGTGACTTCGGGAATACAGCTTAACAAATCAATTTGTACTGGTTCCCTGCTATATGCGGATGACATAGTTCTTATTCAAGAAAATGACGATGATCTACAAAGAGCTATGTTTCAATTACAAGAAGTAGCAAGAGAGCACTCACTGACAATTTCAGTAAGAAAGACCAAAACCATGACCTTTAAAGGTAAATATCCAGTGAGGACTAGGATAGTTACAAAGAACAGCACTTTAGAACAAGTGAGCCGTTTCAGATGTCTTGGCTCTGCAGTAAGCTATGAATCTGAATATGATGTAAGAGAGAAGATAAATAAATTTAGGAATATTTGTGGTCCGATTCATAGAAATCTTAGAAATAAAACAATGCCCAGCACAAGGATTAAATTTTATAAGACAATTGCAATACCCCTGTTGATTTATGCGAGTGAGGCGTGGGTCATGTCAAAAAAGGAAACCGACAAGATTCACAGTGCTGAAATGCAGTTTCTTCGAAATACTTTAAAGTATACATTGCGATATAGAATAAGGAATAAAGATATCAGAGCAAAACTCAAAGTAAAGGACATAAATTAAATTACTTCAATTTACAGAAGACAATGGTGCGATCATATGCAAAGGATGACAGAGGATCGGTTGCCGAAAGCGGCACTGAACTATAAAGCCATTGGTAGAAGAGACGTGGGTCGTCCGAGGATGAGATGGGTGCCGGGACAGGTTTATATAACCTAATTCTTGATGAGGAGGAGAAGAAGAAGAAGAAGAAGGGAGAATGATATCGACATCTTTTTGGATTGTTTCCCCCTGCTACGTAGTTTATTCTTGTTTTGAGAGTCTGGTTGGTTAATGGTTGTTCACGTTTGTCACTCGTTTGCAATCGAATTTGTAATTCCTCACAGTTCCTCCTATCCGTTTGTTTTTTGTCTTTTCTCTTCATCCGCTCTGTATGTTGTTTTCTGTTCCATCTATTTCTCTCTGTTCGCTCACTGGTAGTGTAGATTCCCCCTCTTCATATCGCCTTTACGGACGCCGAATGCAAAGGCACACAGCCGAAAACAGGCTGGTGAAATGGGATTTTTAAGAACACTTTTTAGAGATATCACCGGCTGACAGCTGACGTCGTCGGGAACATCCTTGGAATGTACAAACATAACTCAAAACAAACCAATACAGACGGGACTGGACAGATCATGGAAAAATTGTACGTGAGAACGGGGGACGCCAAAGCAAATATTCTGTTTTACAATCGGTGAGTGAGAAAATGCAAAACTGGGATAAAGATAAATGGCGTGTGGTAGAAATCGATGCGTTTCGCAGACTTCATTGCTTTTTACCGGGAATAATGGAAAAACAAAGTAGTCTACATAAATATACTGTCTCCTCGTATACGAAAATCGATTTCGGACGCTCTAAATGCATATTATGTGTTACCTTTCAATGATGAGACTCTGACTAAAGTCGGAGAAAAAAGATTTTTTTTTTTGTAAAATTTTGCGAAGCAAAGGCTTAAACTTATTGGTCATATTACGCGTCACGAGAATTTGATAAAAATAATAATTGAAGGTTACATTGAAGAGAAAAGAGGAAGAGGAACACCGAGACACCTATGTGTGAAACAGATTATTGGTGCTGTAAGTTGTAGTTCCTGTGAGAGTTGGAACGGAAAGCACAGAGATCAATGTGGAGAACTGGTACAAACCAATCTGCGGATTGCTAACTAAGGAAGGAGGACATACTAACAATGTCATATATTTTATGTGCAAAGATAATTTCTTTACATTCAGTGCAGCCAAAGCAAGACAAGTTTATAAACATATGGACGTATATACAGACAGAGAAATATATATGTTACCGGGAAAGTATGTAATCCAGGCATTCTATAGAATACCTAAGCATTTCATATAATGCCTGGAGTTTTTAGGCAAAGTATATAATAGAATACTTTTCAAATGTTTTTTATACTTTTCCTGGGCATTCTGTACATTGCCTAGGCATTCTATATAATGCCAGTGATTCTTTAGGCAAAGTGTAAAATAAGCTTACTACGGTCAAAATGAAAACATTTTATTACAAAATCACACATAATTGTTTAATTTTACACAGAGAGGAACTTTGTATGACATTTCAAGATTATCTATTCTCTACTTAATTATGTTTAGATATTATTTTATTAAAATTATACTGTATAAGAACTTTTTTTAACCAATCTGGTTTTAAAAAATACATTAGATGTTATTGGTGTTTATTAATTCTAAATATATGGAATATATATTTATATATACAAAGCAGAGAGCTGTGACATTTTGAAGAATACTTTATTTCATTTTTTACACAATTACATTTTTATTTTGACATTTAGTCTTGCACACACATTTTACGAACCCTTGTCCGGATCCTGATGATTGGGCAGTAGCAGCAGAACAAAGTGCGGTTTCTTGTTCAGGAACATCTTCAACCCCCATTAGTGGTCTTGAGCATCCAGTGAACTGCGATCTTGTGTACAAGTGCTTTCCGTTAGTGGTTCCTAGTTTGTAAAATACGTCTTCTGTCACACTCACGACGATTGCTAGGATGTTTCGAAGATCTCCCCGCCCCTTGTCTACTTCAGGAATTGGAAAACGAACAGACGCGCCCACAGGAGCTCGAGGAAATTTTTTGTCAGAATCAGATTTCATCTTTTGCCTGAATTTCTAGAAATGATTTTGATCTTTTTCTTTCTTCAGTTGCATTTTTTGCTTTGAAGCAGAGACTACAGCTTCTTGCCATCGTCACACTTATCTCCACTATTGCCACTAGTGTTCAAAAAATGTCCACACGTACTATGCATATCTCTGCAGCACTCTACACACTTTTCAGAACCAAAAGTTGCGTTTGAACAAACACAGCATGCAATTGTCGGATTTGGGCGGGATTCTTGGGCTGCGTCTAAAGGGTGATTTGGGTCGATGGTTTTGGCTGCGCTAGAATGCTCTACAGGATCAATGCTTACAGTTGAAGTGGTTGCATGTTCTGTTGCCTGAATTAGGTTAGGCATGGTAGGGCCGACAGATTCAGTTATGCCGGTATCGGTATTTTGTGTAGACTGTATATTGTTGACGACTTGTTCGAGATCTTCACTTTCAAGAGTATTAACATATCATGGGGAATCGAGGATGTAGTAAGCCCTACCTTAACTTTACATCCAAAGAGAGCTTCATAGGGTGATCGTTTGATGCCAGAGTGTAAGGCTCTATTTTTCATCAACTGAACAAACCGTAAGCCCTCACTCCATTGGTCGGTTTTCTCATCTTGCATCCAAGTTGCAATCATATTTTAAATGTTTTGATTTGGCCGTTCGACACTGCCCTGATTTTGTGAATGACGGGGCTTACCATGAACAATTTTTAATGAAGGCCAATATTCTTTCAAATTATTTACAATTTTATTAGAAAATTCTCTACCGTTATCAGACTGTAAAATAGACGGAGCTCCAAATAGCATAAAAATATCAACGAGGTTGTACGCAACTTCTTCAGAAGTCTTTGTTTTGAGGGCCCGAAGGACAACAAATTTGGTTAAATGGTCCTAATAAACCATAACAAACTAAAATTTCTGTCTGGCTGGGATTGGAAATCGATGAGGTCAACCTGGCAACGAGAGTTAAACTCGGATGAAATTATTGGTTTTACGACTATACCCTTTTTTACACCTTTTTGCTTTTTTTGACAAGGCTCACACAAATGAAGGTATAGTTCAACATCATGACGTGTATGTTTTTATACTTAATAGAAAGTTCTTTTAACATTCTGTCTCTGCCTCCATGGCCTATCGCTAAGTGGGCTTCATGCAGTACATCAAACAAATCCGTATCACTGACATAAAACTGAATAGTACTATCACCTTGCTTGAGGGGATGAATTAGTTTGCTTTTATTTTCAACAAGCATAACATCGTACCTATTCACCTAACATCACGTAACGTAACATCGTACCTAAGTAATCCCGTGGGTCCTTCTGTTCTTTCTTCTTAGCAGCATGCACGTCCAACACTAGCTTACGATAGTCACCATCACTGAGAAAAACAGTTTTTAGCACTAGAACTTCGTAGCTGAGATATGTCAGCGTCAAATCGAACTCGCATTAAAGCAAGGCGGTCATTAGCACTAGACTCAGCACGTGGTTGCGACATCTCGGACGTTACTGAAGATCAGCGGGAGGTAGGGGCGTACATTGGTACGGGGTGAGTGAGGGAGGATTGATGTTGTGACATGAAACCATAGAGCACACATTGTCTTCCATACATTACCTAGAAGACGTTAGGCATTCTATACAATGCCTGGGCAATGTATGAAATGTGTTTTCTTTCATACTTTGCCGGCTGGATCCAGGCATTGTATAAAATGACTAGGTATTCTATAGAATGCCTGATTATATACTTTGCCGGTAACATATACATTTAACAACGAAAGTAGTCAAAGTTGGTTCCACATAAAACACCAAACACATGAATTTCATCACATACACACAGCGTGGTGGTGTGTGCGTGCGTGTACAAGTGCACTGGTGTATGCACAACTTCATTTCATAGAGGGATTCAACATAAAAATGAGGGCACAAACATTATGGTCACTCCCGTCCAAGCAACATTTCTCCAGATACAATAAAATAATATTTCAACTTACTTCAAAAGAACACTAAAATAGAACATAATTGTGGTTTTTTATTAAGTAGGAAATTTTGAAAGTGGTCTGAACCAAAAATACCTCTCTCTGCCCACCCCGCATATTGTGTATATGAAAGGGTCACTACCACAGTCCGTCAGGTGTATGTTATTATACTTTTTAACGTTGTAGGCCTACCCTATATGAAACTACCTACTTATTTTCCTGTCATGCCTATCATGTTTTTCAAAAGCGTGAGTATTTAAATATTTGTTTGTAGTCGGTGATAAATGTAAAACTGACGGTGACATTAAATTCTGCAGTCTGCGTGTAACAGGGTCCGTTTCACGCGGGAGAAAGCGTTACCAAAGGTGTACGGAATATAATTGGTAGGCCTGCTGTGTCCAGTCCAGTCCAGTCCGTAGTCCCGCTAGCGAGCGCGCTAGTCTGTTCTGTTACGTATAACTGTCCAGTGATAAACCTGTCGAGTTTCACAGACGCATATTCTTTACCACCAGATCTGTGATGAATAAATTGTTTCTACTGAAGCGGCCGCCGGTTTCTACAGTTTTATCACTTCAACATTTGCGCTATCACACATACCAGTGCCGTTTCTAGGAGCTGCTCTTGAGGGAATGTCACTAGCTTCTGTGTGGGGGAAGACTAGCTTTTAGGTTGTGGAATCGCCATTTTCCTCAATAAAAAAAAAGAAATTCAGGATTCTTCCCATTCAATTTTATAATACATTTTATAAATTCTTTGCGTCTCAAAATTTTTGAGTAAACCGACGACGTAAGGGATGCTGGAAATGCGTACGTTATTTACCAAATGCTGGTGACCGACTGTCATTATTAAGAAAACTCTAACTTTATTTTATTCATTATGATCGAAATTCATTACCATTGTTTGAAAAAATTTAAATGACTTTTTAAGTACTTTACTCTTGTTAAAACGTAAAACGTTGCAGGTAAACTACCCGTCCCCCTTAACCGATCTTCACCAAAATCAATAAGCCTTGAGTCCTCTACGACTCGGGTATATATGCAAAAATTTATTTGATTCTGTTTGAATTTCCGGCAGGTATCGTTCGCCATAGAAAAAATTCTACACGCAGACGCTTTTCGGAAAATGACTTTTCTTCATGTTTTGAGGATAGTACAATCAGAATCACCCCTTACCTTGAACACGACTTTTTTTGCGATCACTATAATTGAATTTCCTTACGGAACATGGAAGTAAAATTATATCCTGGGTCTTATAATACTTCTTACTACTGTGGCTTGTATATCACTGAGAAATGTCTCTTGTCATTCACTGTATTTATATCAACGCACGTGTCAGCGTTATATAATTTTAACATTCTGTCTCTGCCTCCATGGCCTATCGCTAAGTGGGCTTCATGCAGTACATCAAACAAATCCGTATCACTGACATAAAACTGAATAGTACTATCACCTTGCTTGAGGGGATGAATTAGTTTGCTTTTATTTTCAACAAGCATAACATCGTACCTATTCAGTAGCCAGTAATCCCGTGGGTCCTTCTGTTCTTTCTTCTTAGCAGCATGCACGTCCAACACTAGCTTACGATAGTCACCATCACTGAGAAAAACAGTTTTTAGCACTAGAACTTCGTAGCTGAGATATGTCAGCGTCAAATCGAACTCGCATTAAAGCAAGGCGGTCATTAGCACTAGACTCAGCACGTGGTTGCGACATCTCGGACGTTACTGAAGATCAGCGGGAGGTAGGGGCGTACATTGGTACGGGGTGAGTGAGGGAGGATTGATGTTGTGACATGAAACCATAGAGCACACATTGTCTTCCATACATTACCTAGAAGACGTTAGGCATTCTATACAATGCCTGGGCAATGTATGAAATGTGTTTTCTTTCATACTTTGCCGGCTGGATCCAGGCATTGTATAAAATGACTAGGTATTCTATAGAATGCCTGATTATATACTTTGCCGGTAACATATACATTTAACAACGAAAGTAGTCAAAGTTGGTTCCACATAAAACACCAAACACATGAATTTCATCACATACACACAGCGTGGTGGTGTGTGCGTGCGTGTACAAGTGCACTGGTGTATGCACAACTTCATTTCATAGAGGGATTCAACATAAAAATGAGGGCACAAACATTATGGTCACTCCCGTCCAAGCAACATTTCTCCAGATACAATAAAATAATATTTCAACTTACTTCAAAAGAACACTAAAATAGAACATAATTGTGGTTTTTTATTAAGTAGGAAATTTTGAAAGTGGTCTGAACCAAAAATACCTCTCTCTGCCCACCCCGCATATTGTGTATATGAAAGGGTCACTACCACAGTCCGTCAGGTGTATGTTATTATACTTTTTAACGTTGTAGGCCTACCCTATATGAAACTACCTACTTATTTTCCTGTCATGCCTATCATGTTTTTCAAAAGCGTGAGTATTTAAATATTTGTTTGTAGTCGGTGATAAATGTAAAACTGACGGTGACATTAAATTCTGCAGTCTGCGTGTAACAGGGTCCGTTTCACGCGGGAGAAAGCGTTACCAAAGGTGTACGGAATATAATTGGTAGGCCTGCTGTGTCCAGTCCAGTCCAGTCCGTAGTCCCGCTAGCGAGCGCGCTAGTCTGTTCTGTTACGTATAACTGTCCAGTGATAAACCTGTCGAGTTTCACAGACGCATATTCTTTACCACCAGATCTGTGATGAATAAATTGTTTCTACTGAAGCGGCCGCCGGTTTCTACAGTTTTATCACTTCAACATTTGCGCTATCACACATACCAGTGCCGTTTCTAGGAGCTGCTCTTGAGGGAATGTCACTAGCTTCTGTGTGGGGGAAGACTAGCTTTTAGGTTGTGGAATCGCCATTTTCCTCAATAAAAAAAAAGAAATTCAGGATTCTTCCCATTCAATTTTATAATACATTTTATAAATTCTTTGCGTCTCAAAATTTTTGAGTAAACCGACGACGTAAGGGATGCTGGAAATGCGTACGTTATTTACCAAATGCTGGTGACCGACTGTCATTATTAAGAAAACTCTAACTTTATTTTATTCATTATGATCGAAATTCATTACCATTGTTTGAAAAAATTTAAATGACTTTTTAAGTACTTTACTCTTGTTAAAACGTAAAACGTTGCAGGTAAACTACCCGTCCCCCTTAACCGATCTTCACCAAAATCAATAAGCCTTGAGTCCTCTACGACTCGGGTATATATGCAAAAATTTATTTGATTCTGTTTGAATTTCCGGCAGGTATCGTTCGCCATAGAAAAAATTCTACACGCAGACGCTTTTCGGAAAATGACTTTTCTTCATGTTTTGAGGATAGTACAATCAGAATCACCCCTTACCTTGAACACGACTTTTTTTGCGATCACTATAATTGAATTTCCTTACGGAACATGGAAGTAAAATTATATCCTGGGTCTTATAATACTTCTTACTACTGTGGCTTGTATATCACTGAGAAATGTCTCTTGTCATTCACTGTATTTATATCAACGCACGTGTCAGCGTATAATCGTAAGCATTGTCTTCAGAGGATGAAGCAAACAATTACTAGGACAGGAGTAACATGCATTTAGTACGTAGTGGCGTGGCGTATTTACGGGGGGGGCCGGGATCGGGCCCCCCAGACGGTGGGAAAAAGTCGACGAATTTTATTAACTCTTTTTTAAATGTACAAACAGGTTTGTTACACAGCATTTACGTATACGTTTGAAATACGAAACATAAGAAAAAGAATTCAGTCATTATGTTCTAAACAATGTTTAATTAACGCGTACTTTTATTGTTTTATTACCGTTTACTTAAATGGGATTAGTTTCAGGATGTTATCGCACGTTTTCAAGCCACTTTAAAGAAGATAGTAGGGCCAACGTCTTAACTTGCTTTTTTCTTTTGTGTGAATCCGACTCGACCGGAACCGGACCCCCCTCAAGACCAAAATCTAGATACGCCACTGAGTAGTAGGTCTAATAATTAGTGGCTGGAGCTTTACTGAATAGGTAAAACAAATTTTACCCGTTGCGGCAGAATGCGTTATGGCAGCGGGCGGCAGTGTGATACACAAGGACGGGTACTGTAGGGGTCGGTCATTGCTATCCGTTTGCCTTGAGCATTACTGTCTGCACGGAAGCGTTGCACAGCTGCACACAAGTACAACTGCCTTCATGCCAGATGTGTTAGTCTCTTGTCAAGAGAAGTCCGTACCTGGGATACAGCAGCTATCGCAGTTCTTGCGGTCAAACTAAAGTGCTGGTTGCACAAGGGAACAGAAGATATCCTCGCTGTTACTTCGGTTACGTGACTGTTGGTTCATCGCCCCCGCCTCCACCACGACCCAAATATACCTAACTCTTCCGCATGTAGAGCACTTAACAACTGTTTGAGATTCACATATTCGCCGATGTTTTTCAAAAGGAAAGAAACGCTTTCATGACAACCTCCGACCGTGTGAACCAAAAACCTTATACAGAATTTGGTCCTTTTGCATTAATCGGAGGCACTACTTCTGCATACAAGGGAATGGAGGCGAATTAAATTGTTTTGAAACACGTACAGAAATTAAGGAAAACAAATGAATGGCTAAGAAATCTTGGTGGCGTTTAGGAAGAAAACGGAGGAATGAAAGCAGAAATTTTTAATTGTAAAAATTAGAATTCCTGAAACCTTTTACTGACAGTACGGTGTGACGATAATAAGGTTTAGTTTGTGTAAACCTGTTTGTACGGCAGGAAGCGAGACTGTCAAACTCCTTACCGTCAGAAATCTATAGCAACCAAGGGCGGTAGCACTGGGTCTCGAGGCCGTGACGTTGTTTGTACCCGCCGATACAGTTGTTTTCCAAAGGCCACCGTGTTAACGTTACCGTTACGTTGCGATCTGGTCATTTTAGAAATTGCGTTTTCTTTGAATGTGGTTTGTGCATTCTTTTGTTTTGTCATGGGATAAGTGAAATTTTTTGAACTACGCGAGGCCTCGACTAGTGATTAGATTTTCTTCCTCGAAGCATGTCTATGAACATAATTTTTTTAACCGCTCCAACTCAGCATTCACTACTTCCGCCCGAAACAAACAATGATTGCTGTTTTCGAGCTGCTTGGTGGGAAATGATTACATGGCCGGAGTACTGTGTGCCAAAGCATGCGGCATTTTGCCTCAGTGTATGAATTTGGCAGTGGACATTTTGTATTTCCAGGAATAACATTATATCAATTGAAGAACTCGGTTATCAGAACGTTTGTAAATACAGTGGAACTCGTGAATAACGAGCTCGCTTATAACGAGAACTCGGATGTAACGAGCAAGAGTACGAGATTCGTTTGGTTTTGTATCTTAGTAATGATATTAAACTCTCTTTTAACGAGTAGGAATGCATTAGAGACTTGGTTATAACGAGCATTTTATCGCAGGGTTGGTTGTTCATGGGTTAAGGTCTTACAAAAGTTAGTTACAATACAGCATTTTAAACATTCGTTTAAAATCATTAACGGAATTTAGTGAAACTAATAAGGTAAATAATGAATTCACGAGATGTTTAAATAAATTACAAAACTCTTTTGATATCTATACATACAAGATCACTAAATAAACAAAAATAGATGATTTTTTTAATGTTAATTAAGTTCTCTGTGCGAAATATAATTCTGACGATTCCATTTAGAAAAAAAGAACAAAAAATAAATAAATTACAGTGAATTTTATTGTAATTTAAAAATAAATATTGTATATGTGGCATGGAAAGTTTTGCGTTTTTTGCTAGATTTTTGGTAAGTTTTACTACACTGTTACTTTTACTATACTTCGCGAATGAATATATATTCAGCAAAGAATGCGAGCGTCTCGTAAAAATGTTTAGTCTAAATTTAACTTTTAAGAATATAGACCCTAATGTAAAATATGTCAAAACTTTATTTGTCACAGCCTCTTCTGTAGTAGACTTTTTACTTCCATGTTCCATAAGGAAATGGAAGTATGGTGATGGCGAAAAAATTCGTGTTCGAGATAAGGGCTGATTCTGATTGTATTACCCTCAAAATATGAAGAAAAATCATTTTTAGAAAAGTGTCTGTGTGTGTCTGTCTGTGTCTGTGCGTGGAATTTTTACTATGCCAAACGATAACAGCCGCAAATTCAAACAGAATCAAATAATTATTTGCATACGTCCCTGAATTGCAGAGGACTCAAGGTCTATTGATTTTGGTGAAGATCGGTAAAGGGAAAGGGGTTGTTTACCTGCAACATTTTATGCTTTAACAAGGGTAATTTTTTCTATGACGAACGATAACTGCCGCACATTGAAACAGAATCAAATAATATTTTGCATACGTCCCTGAATTGTAAAGGACTCAAGGCCTATTGATTTTGGTGAAGATCGGTTAAGAGAAAGGGGTAGTTTACCTGCAAACATTTTACGTTTTAACAAGGGTAATTTTACTTCCATGTTCCATAAGGAAATGGAAGTATGGTGATGGCAAAAAAAAAAAATCGTGTTCGAGATAACGGCAGATAGTAAAATTACCTTAGGGGACTGGTAGTACTCCCTTCATCAGTGCTTGGCAAGCTCTGTCTGCTTTTCTTGTTTCTCTGGTTCACTTATGTTGAGTGTACGAGGGTTAGTTGAAAAGTTCGCGGAGCAACATCTATAGCTTAGCGGTAGAACTAACATTTTTCGTGTATTGCAAGATTCATATTTCTTATAAACACGTGTTACTTTCCAAATATATCTACCAGTTTATTCATTGCTTATCAGATGTTCGAAATTTACGTGTACACATGTTTTAAAAAATGGGCAAAATCAAACGTCGTGCTGTGATTGAATTCTTGGCTAAAAACTGTCTAGCGACAATGAAAACTGTCTAGCGCCGATGAATATTCACAAACGAGAAGGCAAATGTGTTAGGAGATGCTGCATCTTCAAAAACAATATTTGTAAGTGGGTTCTCGAGTTTAAACAAGGTCATACGAGCACTGAAGATGATCCCGCGGTGGACAACAAAAAAGTGCATCCACTCCAGGGATCGTTAAAAAATGCCATATGCCTATACGGTATTGGAAGAGGAGTAGATGACATTGCTGACGTCACAAGCATTTCACATTAGCGTTTGTATCATAGTTTAAGTCAAGGACTAGGTATGAAAAACCTTTGAGTTCTTGAAACGTTTCAACTTGAAAACCCACATACGAATTATTATTGTTTTTGAAGGTGCAGCATTTCCTAACACATTTGTCATTTCGTTCTGAATTTCCATTGGCGCTAGACCGTTTTTATCATTGAATTCGTGATTTTGTCCGTTTTTCAAACACACATGACACGTAAATTTCAAACAGCCAGTAAACAATGAATAAATTGGGAAATAGATTTGTAAATTAACAGGTGTTCAAACGAAATATGAATCTACGATACACACAAAATTTTAGTTCTACCGCTAGGTTATAGATGTCGCTCCGCGAACTTCTCAACTGACCATCGTGTGTGTGTGTCGATTGGTATGATTGTCCTGATTTTGTTAATTAATCATCTATTGTTGCATCAAATATATTGTTGTGTTTGGCGTTTACCTCTGACTGTTCAGGTAGCAGTACCTTGTTTTTATGATTATTGTACATATATTGCAACGTTACAAGTATTTCAAAAATTCACACAAATACATTACCATGTACTCAACGCAACTATGAAGTGTATTACACCGGCCAGGTCGCAGGATTTTTTTTATTCTGTTGAGTCAAGTACATGTAGTTGCACAATAATTAAATAATTTTCAAAGAGGATTGAGATGTTGTTGACATGAAATAATTAATTAAAACCGTTTCAAAATAATCATTCTATGATTTATTAATCTTAATGGAAAATATGTAAAAATTAAAAAATTCGAATCTTAGATAAATAAAAATATTTTCTTTTATAAGTTTACACAAATACAATGTAACCTTCTATGCTGTTCATGACATATAAAATAAACAACCATATAATCTTACTAGCTAAACAGACATGTTAAACAAATTATGTAAACCTTTTTATTTCAGTGTGTCTGACTTTGACTCAAATTTTAAATAACAGCAACTCATTTACAAACAAAAATAATATTCAATCTCAAGAATAAAATTAATTGTTGCTATAAAAAAATAAAAAATATAACATTTACTTCCAACCTATTATTTATTTCTATTGACACACCCAAATTTTAATACACAACAAAACATTAGTATTTTTAAATTTTCTTTTCTTTAACTACCCTTTAAATTTATATACAGTAATTATATTTAAGATTTTAAGTCTTTACTGTTCACGTATAAGTTTATTTTTTGACACTTCTCTTCACAAACAAAAATATAATTGTTTATTCATCACCTGCGTACTGCCGACGTTACCGTTACGCGCTCGCGCGCGTGTGTGTGTGTCTTCAGAATTTCATCATGATGATTATGCTGATGGTGTGTTCTCTGTCTCTACGGTTTGTTGTTTGTGATGGTCCTGAGTTCCTCCATAAGTCTTGGTGTGTGTGGTAAAGATGTCGATCGGTCGGCAGACCAGCAGCGTGACGTTGTGTGAAGATATCTTGAGTCTCCGAGATCGCCCCAAAATTGCCGGTGGTATTTATACTGGACGGCAATCTGACAAGTCCAGGACTGTTTTCGACCTGTTAGATATTGTCACTTCGTGCAAAGCGTCTTTTAATTACAAATCACTTTTTGGTTCATTTTCGCGATTTCGTAAACATACTCGTAGCACAAACGATATCATCGTTTGCGTAATTTTTTCCTGGTCACTCACATATAACACACTTATTAATTACTATTTAATTACACTAGTAATTAACATTAATTCACCTGGTGTCTTTATTATTGCAAATTTCTGCATTTTACATCACTATATTCGTTAAAAATTCCTTAATGTAATTGTGTATTTATAATAGGGGTAAGTCTTTGTTCACAGGTTCAAAACGTATTAATTAGTTTATTTTTATCCGGTTAAAACCTGATTACAGAGAATTCGTACGCATCACCCTATCGTAGACTCTTGCCTTCTACGATATAAGTGCTGTATTCACGCGGGGGGGGGGCATGTGTATGCTTTCTGACAATTCTTATCCTGCATAATATTGTTAAAAACTGTTCATCATATATTTCTCTATGCTAAATATTTACAAACATACCGCCCTGGGCAAATATGCAAATATACGTATTGTTGCAATATATATTTTAACAAAACTCGTGTATACCAATTTAATTTACCTTGGATAATAATTCGCCCGTTTTATTTTTATTGTTAAGTTGTAATGAAAGGTCGTTGGTTCAATGAAGAAAACCTTTGCTCTAAGTGTATCAGTTGTTCGGTTGTTTATTTACGTTGCGTGTTTTGTGAAGTGATTTCAGATATAATTTTAATGACTGAATTATTCTGACTGGTTTAATAATTAGATTTGACTTATTTTAATTCGTCAGGAAATCTGTTCGAAATTAAATGTAGCGGTCAAATTGTTCCAAACAATTCTCAACGTTCACTTTCGATATTTGTCTTAACCCTATTCGTTGAGGTTAATCTTTGTGTTGTAGTTTCCAGGGTTCCAACGACTCCTCGACGTCTTAATCTTCGTAAGTATAAAATAAATATTGATTATATCTTACCTTCAAGAAACAAGAACGCATGGAAATGATTTATTAATATTATCGTTTAATCTTTGCAATTTAATTCAAGTTGATGGAATTTTGCATTCGATATACACGCTAGTAATAATCTATATGTATCTCAGGGTTGAATAGTAAAAAATGGGTTAAACATATACTGTGGGAATTCTTTTGGCTGCTACGAAAGGTTCCATTAATTATTAACAAACAATATAGAGTACATTACAATAATTCTAATGCTTATAATCTAATGTGAGAGTTACAAAAAGTATTCAGACCAACAAAAATGTCTGGCGATATTTAGCTCGCTATGGGCAGAGCATGCTGGTCCTAGAATGACGTCACCATCATGGCCGCATTCGTCCGTCTCTGAAAATGCATGAAGTTTTGTACCAATGTATTTCAAATAAATGTGTTCCTTGTACACTGATTCTTATATAATGTGTTTCACTTTATGAAATGTCCACTAGTGATTAATTGTGGTGTGAGTTATTGAGGTGACTAGTGATTGTTCGTGTTGGATTAATAATTTTTTTGTCAATTAGAATAATGGTACTATACGTTACACTTATACGTGGAATTTAACTGTGCGTCTTCTTGTTAATCGCTTGATTTTTCTTACTGGTGTTCATTCTTTTTGGTGATGTGAATTTAGTTCATAATTTCGGTATCTTCTATTGTGGTTATAAATTGTTCTTCCAAATCAGTTCCTGGGTTTTATAATTTTGTTACATAATCATCCTGTGAGCACTATTCAACTGTCTTCAACCGTAGTTAACAATCAAGTGTAAGTTCTTCTTTTTAATTAGCTTGTTGGTACATCCTCTTCATTCACTTATTTATATATATATATATATATATATATATATATATATATTGTATCGTGACCTGTGTGTACGGTTTAAGCCACACTGTTGATTATTCGTAATATTTCTCTCGTATGTACCTCTGTTTGATTGTTTAATATTTTTCAATTTCTTATATATCTGGGTTTTCTAGATATAGTAATATCGTTAATTATGATTATCTTATCTCTCTATTTAATATACAAGTGTTAGTGTGAATGTAACTTATGTATGTATGGTGTTATTCTAAAATTCCGCTCAGACCTAGTCTGCCTTGCAGAGAATTATCGAAATTTCGTGTGTAACTCTCTTCTCTTTGGTATCGGAGAATTCCGCAACAAGCGCTGCAGTTCCGAAACAAACGAAATTTATAGGTTAACCCACCATGTACGGTGACTAGTTATTATACACTTAGTCTGTTTAATTCTTATTCCCAATTCATTAAATAATACCCAAATAATAAGATCCTGAAATTATACAAGGTTTCTTTATTAATTCAACTTGTTAACATTCAATAAGATTGGTTTTACTTGATATACGAAAGGCTATACGTTGCGTTAATTGATTATTGTTCGGTCCGTTATTTTATTTTTAATTCAGTTATATATTTTTTTTTTTATAATTAATTTAGTTCAGGGTGTGAAGGTTCTTTCAACTGCGGGGAAGATTAAAATACATAGATAAGAATGCAAGATATTACAAATTTAAAGTGTTGTTGTGTTTAATATTATTTATACAATTGAAAATTACCATACGGATTACGAAGCGACTCTGGAAGGCAGTTGTTTTTAACCTCGTGAGTTGATGCCCCGTGTCAGTCAGAAAGGAGATGATTTTCTTTATTCTTGTCTTCAAGTAGTAATAAAGTGGATTCCTTGGTCCTGGTTGATCTAGAAATACCGCTTCCTTTGTTCATCAACGGCCAAACTAGTGATTACGTTCTTCGGCAAAATCAACACATTATATTAATTTTTGTTGTTCCTAGCAACAAATTTTTTTATTCTTTTTCAATGTTTTGTTATATAGTGATAATTTCATATATTATTCTTCCACTCATCAAAATAATTCCTTATTAAACTTCCATTATATCGGAATATAACATTATTTATAGCTTGTTTACTAATTTCTATATATATTCTGATGGTTTTTAAATCTTAGTCTGTTTCTTTTCATAATTATTATTTTTCCGATATCAAACGTTATCAATCGATATCATTGCACTATGGCATTATCATAATTTGTTTATATTGAGTTGGTTTATTATTTATTATTAATTATCATAGGTTTTTTCTAACTCCTTGAACTATACTCATTAATTATTATTAACTTCTTTACCTAAACTTGCTATTCTGAGTTGTTATATAGTGTTATTGGCTGTTAGGCCTTTTATTATATTTGGATCTACTTTTGATTATAACTGGTTAACAACTATAGCCTTTTTATATAAGTTTACAAACATAATCAAACCTTAACTATGTACATGTACACAAAAATTATCCTTATTATATCTAACAACAACTTTATCTTGACCTATGGATCACATATAAGAAAAATTGAAATTAATTAATACTAATTAACTGATTTCCTTCACCTTTCTACAACAGTAAACAAATAATACATATTGCTTCATTATTTGATATTACATCAACAAGTAAGCTTCATAAACTAACACAAACTTTAACATAATATTTATGGTAACAACATAACATTATAAAATTCAGAATCATTACTTTCGATTAACTAGTAAAGTATATTATTGACTCATTTTTATCTATTTTCACCGTCATTTACTTTAACATGTTCGATATTAGTTTCTTTCTTATAATTCTTATCAGTAGTTTTGATTTATTTACTTTTCACTGAACATTGATTTCTTACTATTGTCTATATTACAGGTTTATTTTTTATTGCTATTACTACCTTGCATCCTTATTCATTTTTATACAATGATAAATGTATTTATTTGACCCTTGTATCAGTATGGGATTTAAATATTTATTTCCCTATGATATTTCTAATATTTTTATTTATGTAACATCGAGGACCGCATTTCTGTTGCGTTACAATATATATATATATATTAACACTTTCACTGTGAACTTACTTTTAGGTTTTGATTACCCAGACGTTTCGACGTGGTATTCGTCTTTCTCAGTGGGTTTTAAATACTGAATGTCTGTACAGTAACGGTTATGGGATGTAAGTGTGATAGTGATAACCCCCACCACACACACTTACATCCCATAACCGTTACTGTACAGACATTCAGTTCTTCTTTTTGTCATCGAACTGACCAAAATTTCTTAAATTCTGATTGGCTCCTTATGCACAGTTCAAGTGTTACATGACCAATACCCCTTAATTACTTTAGATTTTACAATTTGCCTTTAGCTTATTATTTTATCATTACTGTATATACTAATGGTTCATACAATGTTTATATAGTTATTAATTATAAAAATACAAATAATTTGGTACTAAACATGTCTTGGTTTAGTCCTGTAAAATCTTAGTATTTAGTGAATTTTCCAGATATCTGATGAAACAATTTATAATGGTTGATGGTAGTTATACTTTGACCCTTTGAGATACATTAATTTAAATTAATTAGTTGATAACATGAAAGTCTTATAATATATAACAAAACTCTTAATAATACACTGTGGGAATTCATTTGGCTGCTACGAAAGGTTCCATTAATTATTAACAAACAATATAGAGTACATTACAATAATTCTAATGCTTATAATCTAATGTGAGAGTTACAAATATTCAGACCAACAAAAATGTCTGGCGATATTTAGCTCGCTATGGGCAGAGCATGCTGGTCCTAGAATGATGTCACCATCATGGCCGCATTCGTCCGTCTCTGAAAATGCATGAAGTTTTGTACCAATGTATTTCAAATAAATGTGTTCCTTGTACACTGATTCTTATATAATGTGTTTCACTTTATGAAATGTCCACTAGTGATTAATTGTGGTGTGAGTTATTGAGGTGACTAGTGATTGTTCGTGTTGGATTAATAATTTTGTCAATTAGAATAATGGTACTATACGTTACACTTATACATGGAATTTAACTGTGCGCCTTCTTGTTAATTGCTTGATTTTTCTTACTGGTGTTCGTTCTTTTTGGTGATGTGAATTTAGTTCATAATTTCGGTATCTTCTATTGTGGTTATAAATTGTTCTTCCAAATCGGTTCCTGGGTTTTATAATTTTGTTACATAATCATTCTGTGAGCACTATTCAACTGTCTTCAACCATAGTTAACAATCAAGTGTAAGTTCTTCTTTTTAATTAGCTTGTTGGTACATCCTCTTCATTCACTTATTAATATATATATATATATATATATATATATATATATATATATATATTAACACTTTCACTGTGAACTTACTTTTAGGTTTTGATTACCCAGACGTTTCGACGTGGTATTCGTCTTTCTCAGTGGGTTTTAAATACTGAATGTCTGTACAGTAACGGTTATGGGATGTAAGTGTGATAGTGATAACCCCCACCACACACACTTACATCCCATAATCGTTACTGTACAGACATTCAGTTCTTCTTTTTGTCATCGAACTGACCAAAATTTCTTAAATTCTGATTGGCCCCTTATGCACAGTTCAAGTGTTACATGACCAATACCCCTTAATTACTTTAGATTTTACAATTTGCCTTTAGCTTATTATTTTATCATTACTGTATATACTAATGGTTCATACAATGTTTATATAGTTATTAATTATAAAAATACAAATAATTTGGTACTAAACATGTCTTGGTTTAGTCCTGTAAAATCTTAGTATTTAGTGAATTTTCCAGATATCTGATGAAACAATTTATAATGGTTGATGGTAGTTATACTTTGACCCTTTGAGATACATTAATTTAAATTAATTAGTTGATAACATGAAAGTCTTATAATATATAACAAAACTCTTAATAATACTACTTAGTTTAACAATTTTAATTTACGTACACTGTTTAACCATTGTCTGTATGATAAATCATTCATCACTACTGTTAATAATAACTGAACACTTCTTTATAAATAATAGTACACTATTTAACTATAGTTTGTGTAACTATTATTATTATGCCACTTTTTCTGTGTTTATCACCACTTTTATCACTGTAAGGGGTTGTGTCCCTTTTTCTCTCTTTGGTTTAATACAATTTGGTTTAATAAAGTTAATACAATTTTACTTTATTGAATGTTGTACTCTTTATTGGGTCTGTTTAGGTTACTCATTGCAAGTTGTTTAGGCCTACTAGGGTTCTTTATTTTAAATTTGGTTTGTTTACTGCCCTATTCTACTGGGTAATGTCTGGCTGGGTCTTGATAGTACAGTATTAATTAAGTCAAAGGTTGATGTTGTTGAGTCATATTATTGAGCATTGTTTTGAGTTCCATCCCTGGATAAGGTTTCACTATTGTCATTATAATTATTTTTTACAGTGTTCTGTTTCGTTACAATATATATATATTGTAATGTGACAGTTTGCACCTTTCATAAACAAACTATGATTTAACACCCAATGATCACCAAAAAACCCTTTCTATTAAACCTAACTATTAACAAACCATTTTAAATAGACTGAATATACAAAAATTGCATAATAGAGCTCAATTATTAATATATAACTATTTTCCACCATGACTACAAGAAAGTACAAAATCAATAAGAAGGTACAAAATAAACAGCCTAGACCACTTGGGTTAGGTATAATGTCAATAATATAAGTTATGTTCATTAATTATTATATAAATATCACTATAATATTGACGACTCGGAACACTAAGTTTTTTATAAGTAAAAACGTAAAGTTTTACCTTACAGCGTAAACCGGCTTTCACCTATAGAAGTCTTCATCAGAGGCTCTGATGAAGCCTTCTATAGGTGAAAGCCGGTTTACGCTGTAAGGTAAAACTTTACGTTTTTACTTATAAAAAACTTAGTGTTCCGAGTCGTCAATATTATAGTGATATTTAGTTAAGTAACGGACACGTCATGGACAACGAAATCCAAGAATTATTATATAGTTAGAGGTTTTGTGTTAAGTTATTAATTATGTTTGTATTAATAACATATAAGAGATGTTCAATAATAATTAATCTGCCCAAATAACTAATGAAGGACTAAGAAAACAAAAGAAAGTGAAATTGACACTCAAATGTTAAAAAAAATTCTGTGTGTAGAAGTGACATACTAGATATAGTGAGTGAGAAGTGACACTAAGTACAAATAAAGTGCTTTATATTAGATTAAAGAGTATCAGTAGACTCTAAACAAGGTTATAAGTGAAAAACTGACATAAATGTAAGATCTACAAGGGACATGGTTAATGTGCAGTTATATTGTAGATGCATATAACGTTAACAAACTTTGAATACAA
Organism: Magicicada septendecula; assembly: GCA_034769895.1. NCBI lineage: Eukaryota > Metazoa > Arthropoda > Insecta > Hemiptera > Cicadidae > Magicicada > Magicicada septendecula. The sequence goes on along the minus strand of CM068369.1, from coordinate 508,141,218 downwards.
GTTAACACTTAATACTTACAGCAAAAGATGGAGTGAATATTTTATTTTTTGTTTGTATATGATGTTATTATAATTTATATGTGTTATGTGCTGTCATTAATGAAAATAGTCATAGTTTTCTACATAGCAGGTTTACAATATTAAGGGTTTTGTACCGAGTCTTGGCTTAAAATAATGTAAATGAATTTTGTATTTAATGATGGAGTGAATGTTTTCTATGAAAGTTATGGTATTGAATTGTATAAACTAAATGTCAGTCTTTAAACAGAAAGTCATTAAATATTTTAACAGTAATCTATTACACTAACTTTTAAATGTTAATTCTATACTATTGTTTATGCTTTTCAATTTTCATAATGTTAGTTTTAATGTTACAGTTAATGAGACTTATGTTAATAACTAAAAGATGTTGTAATATGTATTTTGTTTAGTAACTTAAGTAAATTAAGGTTCACAGCATTGTAAACTGAGATTAGGAGTGAAATTGGCAAGCAACTCACATTATATTTTATTGTTTATGTTAAATGTTTGTAAATTCAGATAGGATTTAGTATGTGGGTTTGTATAGAGTATTTTAGTAATTTAATATTGCAACCAAAATAGGGCTTGTGATATATCAAAATTGTCAGCATCAAATAGAGATTTTAGATCTACCAATGTAAGAACTTATTGTAAATTAAATTTTGCATAAGTTCAGGGTTTGTGAACGAAAAATCAACTCGTTATTTTAGCAAGAAGCCAGGCTGGTCAGTTAACAATGCCAGTCTAATCCAGCCAATCAGAAATTTTTACATTTTGGACAGGGACGCCAGCAAAATTGAGAAAAAAACGTCATTCGTTTGTTGAATGTGGTTGTGTACAGATATACTCTCCGTAGTAAGTCATATCCAAAAAGTTAATAATTGAACCCAAGACAGGTTAGGTTGAACCAAACAGTGTTTAGAAGAAACACTGTATTTCGTTGAATTATATTATTGAAGAGTTAATTAAAGTGAAATAGTAAAAAACAGAAAATCAGTCACAATTATTATTAATTGGTGAGATAAAAACAATTTTATATTAATATAACCCGAACTTCACTAACCATCACGACACTTATTTCTGATGAACTTTATTGATCACTGTACACACTAGAACGTATAATCACACTATTTATGTAAATCTTGACATTGGTAACCACTTATTGGAGAGAATTAAGCAATTTATTATATTTTCAACTCGTTCACTTCGAATCGGAAAAATTCACAACTGGATTAAATCTAGGTCCGCCATCTTTACGAAATTTGTGTTGCCAACCGTTAAGCCGACTAACCACATTTAGTAAATAAGATCCACAAATATTGTAATTATTTTGTACTTTCTTTTGGTATTTTTGTAACATTAATATTTGTAGTCAAAAGAATCCACTAATATTGATCAAATTAAAATAAAAGTAATATTTTTTTTTTAATCCTTGGGATGAGTCTTGCCAACTTTCACACAACTCAACTAGTATAGCCAATGGTAATTGTATGTGCAATGTTATAGTTACAAACTAAGGTAAATACTAAGGAAATAAAATACTTCAATTTTTGAAGAGAGTGGTTTGTTTATTGTTAGACAAATTTAAAACTTCATAAAAAAACTACTTACTCAAAATTATTATTTTTATTTATTCAGATCAAATCATAATAACTAAGTCATTTCAACGTTGACACCCCGAAATTACCAACCCAGATTAATTCAAGAGTACAATAATAAATAATATACATTCACAATAAATAAAATAATTAATAAAATATCATGTTATATAGTTTGGCTACAACAACATGGGGCGGCATACAATAATCAATACAGAATAAATTAAGTAAAATATAAAATAAACGTTATAATATAGATAGAGTCAGAAACACTAATACAAGAGTGAGTCTTAAGACAGCACCTTTGAAAGATCAAATTAAGAAAGCGCAGCTGCGCTGGTCTGGACACGTTCAGAGGATGGAAGGGAATAGACTTCCAAAACAACTGTATGAGGCAAGAACTGCTGGGAGAAGACCAAGGGGCCAGAGAAGAGTGACTTGAGAGGACAATGTGAGGTGCTCTCTGCAGGCGGTGAGAGTGCAGTGGAATGAACCCAAGGCCCTGGCCATGCAGAGACCACAGTGGCGAGACCTTTGCTCAACCTCTACACCTTGCGGTAGAAGAGCGTTGGAATAAGAAGAAATATATATTGTTACATGACATTTTTACCATGCCCTAGTAACATAAATATACTATGATTATATTAGTAAAAAGTACCAAGAGACATAAGATTTTTAACAAAGACTTAATTGAACATGTTTTATTTTAATTGTTTATTGTATGTTGTGTTTATCATAGTTAAGATGATGTCAATGATGATAAGTAAGAAGAAAACTGTTAATGAACTTACTTATGGAATTTTGTTTTATTTGTACAGACTGTAAAGTTATAAACACAGTCAGTTAAGGGGAATTATAATATATTACTAATAGAGTAATCAGTTTCTGTCACATTTATTAATATTATGTATACTAGTGTTAATAACACTAATGTTATTCTTAACAAGAAAGTACCAAAATCATAGTCAGTTAAATTATATGAATAAGAATTTCTATTAAAATAATAAGGAAACAATGTCAGTTTATGTTAAAAGATTACTAAATGTATAAAATAAATTTAAGAAAGTGAAAGGTACAAAAAGAAATAATAATAAATAAGTTTGGAACAAAAATAATAAAAAAGTGAATCATTAACTCAGGAAATATAGATCAGAAAATAGTCAAGAGTGATGTCAAAATGATCAGTTTTTTATCAGAAGAACAAAGAAACAAATAAAATGAAGATAAAAGCTCTTATAAAAAAGGTATATCCTTTTAAAGAAAATGAAATTCCAAATAGTAAGAGTTTGTTTATATTAATAATATGATGTCACCAGGGTGATATAAAACTGTTACTTGGAAACCAGGGAGATATCTAAGGTAGGCCTTAGCAATTAATATGTTGATAGAAAAAAAAGAGTATTCTTGGCATCTGAATGAAGAAAGGTTGATTTAAACAACTTAGAGTGACTAAAATAAATTGTAATATATGTTATATCAGTGCATCTCAATATAAACAATTAAATAATTATATTTATCAAGATTAAAATAGAAGATAGAAGTGCTACAGGACTCTACAGAATTAAACCAGGACATCTATGAAGAAATTGGACCAATTGACCCTGGGAGAGAAGTATTTTTGATCTAAAATTAATCTGAACCATTCCCTGTTAAGCCTAGACTAAAGGTTTCAAAGACATTGAGTACACTTTTTATAAAAACTATTTTTGAACTTCTATTGATAACAATAATAATTAATAGTATGGACATAAGCATAAACAACCATTGATGTATAGTGCTAATATAATCTAAAGCTAATTAAGTCTAAAAAACATTTTAATAACCTAACCTATACACTGAACTGTTTTATACTCTTTATATAATACTTTTAAGACACATTGTGACTATTTCTCATCATATGTATTTTGATACTTTCCCTGTCAATACTGTTGTTATATCGTAGCCAAAAGGACCTACTAAAACATTATAATTGTATTTTATTTATTAAATATAAAATGTTTAAAATGCCTGAGATGTAAGAGCTACTGCTGCCACTCTGAGCATATTAAAATACAGCTGGCCAAACTTTGTTAAGAATTATATATGACATTTAGAACAAGTTAAAGAATAAATAAAGGATTTGAGTTTACAAAATACAGAAAAAGGTTTATTCGTTTCTTATTTCATGAATACAAAATGGGTATGATATACTGAACAAAATATCTGATACTGTGAGTTGACTTCAGTAATTAGATTAAGTTGGCAACACTCATCAATTGAAAATCTTAGCAGATTTCTTTTAAATATGTTTTGATGAGCACAAGTTATCATATTCATTGCTGAAAGAAAAGATTAAAAGAGAGTTCATTACAAAATAAAGAAACCATATACTATTTAAATAAATTTGAATAAAAATTTATTATTGATATTGTAACGCAACATAGTTGAGGTTCCCCAACGTTACATAAAAGATTGAATGAAATATGGTCAAGGACCATACCTTGACTTAAGGTTGTTCAATAGGTCATGTGCTCGAGAAGTAACTCAAACCAGAAGGAGGCAATGACTAGTATTAAATGTATAAAAGCCAGACTAAGGAATGATTGAATGTTATGAATTGTTTGTTTTGTACTGTGGCATGTTCAGGTCACAGAGTATTTTATATTGTATGTTGAATATACTAAAAATGAAATAATGTTATTTGATAATAATACTTCACCAATAATTATGTTTATGTTTATATTAGATTTGTATTTATATAACCCAGTATAGTTACCAATGTTAGGTACTGTACTAAGTTATCAGTATTGTATAATGTTGAAAAATACTGTTGTTCTAATTAATGTTTATAAACTGGATCAGGAGTGTGACCAGTGTTTTAAATCTAACAAGTAGTTCTGACAATTATATCATAAATTAATAAAGGGTTCCAGAACCAGTTAATTAATAAAAAAAAGTAACCACTAGTAAATCAAAATTCATGTAAATTAACCATGTAACCAATAATTAATTGTACAGTAGGTCAGGTAAAAAAGAAAATTAAGTTAAAAACCAAATAATGTTATAATGGTTGTAAATGAATCTGTAGGCCTAAATTCCATATTAGTGAAAGGAAATTAATACCTTTTTAGTAAACCCAGTCCAACGAAACTCTAGTAAAACATTTACTGTTTAGTAAGGAAGGTTAGGGGAGAGTTTTATGTGATTCAATATTAATCCAAGCATGGAGTATTTTATTGGAAAGGAGTAGTAATATTCTATAATGCCGGCTCAAGGATATATAGAGAACGTGGTTGTTAAGGCAACTGATATATAATAAGTTGTTGATTTTGAATAGATGGTTCTGATTGTTACAAGCTATTAGATTGAAATGGACCGATATGTTTAAAAATATATGAATAAATATAAAGGAAAGATATATCCAAACTGATAAAGCCTTTTTGTAAAATAATTATATTTGAACGCTAATGAATCATACAAATTAAATAACACTCTAAATTATCAATGAGTACAACAAAAAAGAATTGAAAGCTTCTCACCTCAGTCACTAAATAATTCCGCTGAATTTGGTCTCAAACCAATTCATGCTATAAATTGAAGACCAGTAAAGAGTTAAAGCCTGAATTAACGGAAATATTTGGAAATACAGAAGACTCGGATGACGAAATAACCTTCATTGACAGCGTAAGCTGAGATCCTAATTCCAGTTCATTGGGACCAAGAATTGTGAAGTCGCAAAAGAAGAATCGAAGCACAAGAGTTCCTGTGGGATTACCAGTACACACCATCATCAATTCATTGAAAACCAGAGCAGTTTTACTGGGTGAAGACGATATAAACTGGATTTTGACCGCTGTTGACAAACATTCACCGCCTAACGAAGCTTTCGTCGTTTGGGTAAAAAACAAATTATTTTCATATCATTGTATTTTAAGTAAATAATTTTATTCTTTTGTAAATTGAACAACCTTAATTATGCATTTTACCTGGCCTTACTAATGGTTCAAAGAACTACACGAACCCTGGTATAAGAATTAATTGTCATTATTTTCAAGTATATATGTTTTTAGAGTTTGAATAATTAAGAATCGATATATGTTGGGATAGTCGATTGGATCGTCTTATTGTTTGTCTGAGACAACGTAACTTGTTAAATACCAGAGAAAAATAAATAAAGTACATTTGTTGTATGAGATAACGTTTTAATCATTGCAGAGAAAATACTATATGTAGTTGGTGTAATAATTTATTAACAGATTGATACAAAAACTCCGAATAACTAACCTATAAATACACTTATTTCTAGTAACAGCGCTCCAAGTTTGCAGCTGGTGGGACGGGAGATTGCTGAACTAACTGGTTTTTTAATACTAAATTTGAACAAAATTTTTATCGTTGAGGGACTAGGGTTGAAACAAATACCACTTACATTCAGTAAATACTCCATATATATTGCTCATAGTAAACAACCACTGAGAACTAAATTAAGTCTATAGAATAATACCATTATAAATTCAGGAACATAATTCTAATTTTGTTGACTTAATAATCTATGTTCTGAGGGTTTCACCGGTCACAACCGAAAGGTATATTAGTTAATAACATATTAATTAAACCAGGTAACAGCAGTTTAATAGTTACGAATCGCCACCTACGACGTATTACTTGGCATTTGTTACACAGGAGTCTCTTATAACTAATTACACCCATAGAAAAGATTTCTTTACAATTTGACGTCTCCAGCTGGTATCATACAATATAACATACGTCCTCACATAATTAACAAGTAGTTCTCTACAAAATTGATTACAACAGTGGGGTTTGAATAAGACGGACGTTCCACCGCTAGTACCCAACATACATATTCCATAACAAATTGACGACTCCTACGAAGGGGACTGATCAAAGAAGGACTCACCATACGTAGTTTATTACAAATTGCCGCTTGCAAATAGGGGCTTATAAAAACATTCATCACTGGTAATTGAGTTTATTACAATATTTCACCAATAAAATTTTATTTGCAAACGGAGATTGCAAATTGGCGCTCAACAAACATCCCCCTGAACAGATACTCATCCTTAATTCAATATTAACAAAGTATATACAAATAATAACAGAGTTAAACAAGATACAAATTCAGATAAATAACCCATAGATTCGATTCTAGATGTAACAAATTGGCTATCCCAATAGTGAGGCTAAATAACATTTATTTAAACTTTGTCAAACAATAGTAATTGTTGGATTTCGTTGTCCATGACGTGTCCGTTACTTAACTAAATATCACTATAGTATTGACGACTCGGAACACTAAGTTTTTTATAAGTAAAAACGTAAAGTTTTACCTTACAGCCTAAACCGGCTTTCACCTATAGAAGGCTTCATCAGAGGCTGTCGTAGGTAGCGCTGTTCGTCTTGTTGTTGGCGACGGGAAAGCTTCGATCTTTCGAAAAACTATCCCGTCGCCAACAACAAGACGAACAGCGCTACCTACGACAGCCTCTGATGAAACCTTCTATAGGTGAAAGCCGGTTTAGGCTGTAAGGTAAAACTTTACGTTTTTACTTATAAAAAACTTAGTGTTCCGAGTCGTCAATACTATAGTGATATTTAATAGTAATTGCTTAAAATAATTTCGTTACCAGGCAATAAAATAATAATTTTTTTCATTTTAATTTAAATCTTCAACACGTGAAGATGGTACTGTTCCTGGCCGGCAAGTATATCATCTCCATTATGTAATATTTACGTTTTCAAAGTTTTATTATTATGATTACCGGTATCAAGATACAGGTACACACACATACACTCACAATTCGCTTTATTTCTGGCCTCACTCGTGTTTATTTGCTCACGCTTGGACGCATTTTAAATGAATGTTCCGTATTCACACATAAACACATCGACGCGTGCAAATGGAAATGGGGTCCAGCGTGGACAGAGATTTGCTTCCTGTGGATCGCTGGCCAGTGTAACTGCACGTGTATACAGTGGAACGGTTCATAGACAGACGTCGATTCGTCTTTAGGGAGTGAACCCTTTGCAAGTGCTCAGGGTTCATGCGAGCGACTCTGGAGCGCTCCATTCTTTTCCGCGTGTTTGTCTGTTCTGTGAAACGTACACTGTAGATTCGCAGCTTTACTCTGAGCAACGCTCCACAGTGAATGCTGACAGTCTTTGCCCACGTTGGACCCTCGTATACACACAATAAGCTGCTCTGATGTTTTGATTACGGCGATCATAAGATTATAACTTTGGAAACTTAAGCACTGCTTAGTGGAGATCAAACGTTATCTTTCACCAGCCTTTACACAATTCTATACGTACTGTGATAGACAATAAATAATTTAATGCAACAAATATCTTAATAAAATTATACAATCTGTGTATTTATTTCTACTATGATAGAAAAATTACAAATTCATGTGTGTGAGTGCGGATATAGGCCTATGTATACGAGTGGAATGCAAATTAATGTATGTAACATTCATGGTAAATAAATAAGTGTTTGCCCCTTAAGTTATTTCTGCCTACGGGCCTGTGATGATAATGACGATAATGATGATGATGACAACAACGACGAAATGGGATTTAAAATTAGAGCCGAAAATGAAATGGCGTCTGGATAGTATAAATTTAGACTAGGGTGACCACATGTGCTGTTTTTAACGGGGCTGCCCCCTCTTCTTGCACTATGTCCCGTCGTCCCGGGATAAAATTAAATGACGCAAAATGTCCCGTTTTCTCCAGAAGCATTAAAGGATGGGGAGAGAGAGAGAGTGAGAGAGAACGTTTAAATACAGGAACGTGTCGACCACAGATATTTAACCCAAATCAATGTAACCTACAGTGACCTATCGTAATTTCAGTTCATGTAGCGGTCTAAATTATGTGCTATGACGAAATAGCTTAATAGTGTTTTACTACAAAACACATAGTGACATCACTGAGGGACACAAGGGAACACATTTTGTAAGCTTGCAGTCGTATGGCGAGCAGTGGCAAAGCGTCAGGGGAGACAAGGTAGACAGTGTCTCCTCAAATGTATTCATAAAATAATTAATTTGTATTTATGAATTAAGTTGCGAAAGGGTATAAAACTAATTTAAGAAGTTAAATATCACGCGACATGACGCGAGCGTAACCCATGGAACCTTGCTGTGCGATGCAATTGTACGCGAAGTGTCAGGGTAGACATTACTTGAAATGTCTTTTTTAACATGGCTGGAGGTGAGGAGGGCTTCGGTGGACAACAAGAAAGAACCCGCGCGCGCAGCACAAAAATGTGTCCCGTACATCACATCAGGAGGCACGTCTCCCCCACACTATGGTAGCTTTTTCTTGTTTTTTAGGCCACGAATGCGTGTGTTTCAGCAGTCAGCTGTTGTCTGACAGAGTAGCATTAACTCTATTTACTATAGTTTTATTGGTTCATTAAGAACGTCAACAATCTTAGTAAGAGGTTGCTTTTGGCTGGTATTTTTATGTCTATCCAAATTATTTTGTTACGCTTCGCCACTGATGGCAAGTAGTATTCAAAAGGAAAATTATTTTATATTCTCGTCAACTAAGATATTTGTGGCGCTCTAAATTAACAGATTTTTTTGCATACTGTTTTTGACGTAACAAGGGAGTGCAAAATTTATATTCACCACCAAAAGAATGTCAAGGTTATAAGAACAACAACAACCACAACAAAAAGCACACTAAAACAATTATAACGAAAAACAAAAAACAAGTAGGTATTCAGACCGAGCGGCAACAGAATGACAACCGATCAACTGTGTCAGTGTGTATGAGCGTGCGTGCGTGTGAAACAGGTTTACGCAAAAGGCTACTGCTGTAACAGGTTTTCTTAGCCGCGCGTGCATGTGTGATGCCACAGAAACAGAAAGTGAATATGGTTAAAATGAAGCGGTGAATCGGTAATCATCAGAAAATAAATACTTGTGTCACATGTGAAAGGCACTACAGTTCCGGGTACCGTGTGTGTGTGTGGATGCAGTACGGTAATTGGGCTTCTCAAATGTCAGCGATAACGTACTGCTTCCTCAATGTGGTTTTATTTCATAACATGTTACAGCGACTAGGAGGCACAACTATGATAAGCTTTTGTAATAACCGGGTTCCAGTATCAAAACCTCTTCTCTTTACATCGTCGTCTTCAGGGGTGCTGATCCCCCCCCACCACCACCACCACCAACCACTATGACGCTCCACCAATTTTATAAAAAAATCCCTCCCCTTTTCTGACAAGACAGGCTACAGATCGAGTTTAAGGTTTCCCCGTGTGGCGGCGCGTGGACAGTTTGCTGTTCGATCCTCGACAAGAATACGTTGTAAGTTCGTATCTCTCTGCATACCTGCCTATGAATCAGGCATCACTTCCATGCCTGGATTGGTTGTGTCGATGAACGGCATTGACTGTAACAAAGTGCGTCTGTTATCCTTAACAAGATTCGGCGGCACAGTTCTCTTATATGTTCCTCAACTTTCTTATCGACGTTCGGCATCCTCAGTGCTTGCCATAAGCCGCCACACGGTGACACCTTGAACTCGATCTGTAGCCTGTTTGAACCATCGAGTAGAATACTAGATCCTTTTTTCCGTGGACACCGCGCCTACAGCCCGCTCTAAAAAGTCAACTGGGTAGATTTATTGTGCGTTTGATACGTGTCCGTTATAAGTTTTTTACAGTTTTGTAAAATTGGTGAAGATTTTTCATGCAATTGTAAAAAAAAAATCCCCCCCAAATTTTCTAAATGGCGCCAATGGCGACACGATCCCCCCCTGTAGGCACCCCTGTTTGTAATAACCGGATCTGGTATCAAAACCTTTTCTCGTTACATCGTAGTCTTCACCACACAGGCTTTACCGTTCCGTCTTCATTCCTCGGGCCATATTATCCCCCGCCTTCGTACTCTACCTAGCAGATCGTTTAGGGTAAAAACACACTAAGGGGAACGAACGAACACGATAAAAATGGTCATTACAAATTATAAGTTTTGACGATATCTATTTGTTATTGATAGATTTATCTTGGTACTAATTTATTTTCTTGGATTTATTTGTCCATGACGTGTCCGTTGATTAACTAAATATAATTAAATCACTACTGACTCGGAACACAGTTTTTTATGGGTAAAAACGTAAAAGTTTTACCTTATAGCCTGAACCAGTTTTGCTTATTATATGCTTCGTCAGACACTGACATCGCTGTCCGTCTTGTTCTTGGCGACGGCGTCGACTTTTGAAGGATCGATTTTGTGTGTGAGTGGGGGGTGATATGTTCGAATAATGAGTGATTTGAATTGTGTCTGTTCGTTTAGGATGTCGTTTTTATGTGTTTTTGTGTGTTTGTATATTTCCAATTGTTCAAGAGTGTCTAATGTTTGGCCTTTTGTGTGTACGTGTAGACTATCCATGTTATTGTCGATGTTTTTGTATGTGTGGTTTGCTTCAATGAGGTTACTCTCATATAACTGGTTCAGGCTATAAGGTAAAACCTTTACGTTTTTACCCATAAAATACTTTGTGTTCCGAGTCGGTAGTGATTTAATTATATTTAATTTATTTATTGTTCGCCTGAAGGCGACGTCTGATTCCATAGAGGTCGAAATGTCGTGTTTATTAATTTTAACTTACCATGGATAATGTCCAAAAAGTAATATAATTTGTAATGAGTATATTGCGCCATCGATTAATAAAAATTGGTCGGTTCTGTTCGGTGCAGCCGCAACACACACTAGATCGAACCGGCTTTTTTGTTCGGGCCTACTTAAGCCACTGCCAACAAGTGCTTCGAGTGTTTTCGATTAACTCTCCTGCTGTTTAAAAGATAATTACATTAGGATTTTTTCTAATTACCTGTGTTTTAAAACGTTGTCCGATGAGGAAGTAATAGACGAAAGTATAGCGATATTGTGGTAGTGGTTATTGTTAAATTCGAAAAAGTCACGTAAATTTTGGGTTCCCTTACAATACTAGAAGAAACAATACTAGTGTAGATTTTTTACAAGAACTCCGAAAGTACGAAGATAAATCCTTCAATTTGAGCTTGGGAAGTTGTAAAATGTTGTAAAATATTCTGATCAAACAAAAGGCAAGCGAATAGCACCAGACGTGTTGGGTTGTGTTCTGAGCCAATAAAACGTTCAGTTTGGTTAGTGTGTGTTGCTTCCATCGATGTATACTATATGGATCACGTGCTGCATTCACTGAATTCGGTCCGATTGTTACACCAGTGGGGAGCAAGAACACTGCGTATGTTATATACTGTACCTGTACAAACTCTGACTTTTCTGCTTTGTTATAGCTTTTGTTGCTTTAGCGGAGCATATTTTACGTTAAATGGTATAGCTATGTCATTTTAGCAATTAATGACTCCAAAGTGGGAGGTTTTTAATAAGTTCTTTTCCAAAATAAACACATTTGTTTCACTGTAAGATTTCAGTATTCGAACACATTATTTCAGTTTATCGCTAAGTTCTGTTGCGTTCTTATTTATAAACATTTAGTGTTGAAGCCAGACGGATAAAGATAAGAATAAGGGAAACAAAGAATAAAAGACGTGAGCCGTAAACTTTACAATGTTTATTGCATAAAGAAGCTGGCGCATACGCTCGCCACGGTCGTTAAAGTGTTCAATAAGCAAAGCCAATTTACATTAAAATTGTTTATTTTATTTTATAAGCTACATATTAATTTAATTGTATAAAAATTGTTTACATTAAACATTACTAAATAATACAAATTTATTTAACTTTTGGTGGACACCAAGCTTAGAGAAGGTAGCTGCAGCGGTTCTTTCCTTAGCAATGTCATAGCACAAGATTTTATAAAATAATGTCCCTATTAATTTGATAAGTTTCACTTCGTGGCTGTCTTCAGAAAAATCATTGTTTGAAATATGTTTTCTAAACACTGTGCCGGCAAAGTTTTTGCAAGCTGATATAATCATTTTTTTTGGTATTAAGTTTACTGTCAGATATAATCAATAAATTATACATATATTTTTACAATCTTTAAAACGTCTGATGACGCTCTAATTAATTTTCCGCTTGACACAAAGTCAGTAAAATGAGTGTAAACGCTCAAGTTATTATCGTCTGTTATCCGTAAATGAATGCATTCTTCACACCGAAAATACGAAATAATTTTTTTTTACAATAAAGCCACACAGATAATACAGAATGTTATCCTTATAGTATGACCTAACGTCTTTAACCATATTCATAATTCCCTTAAAGTTCTTAATTTCTTCAATATCCGTTTTATTGAAATCTTTCTCTACTTCTGAAAAACTCATTATTGAAGTTTGGTTAATAAATCAAAATCTAAAGAATTACTTTTGTTAGATCTTCAAAAGCACACATTGTTAGTAGAACTGTCCCAAATGTAATAATTGTAAAGTGTCAAAACAAGTGCATTACTGACTGAATGACTCGTTTAGTACACGTGTTAACTTAGCGCCAAACGGTTTATTCCCCCGATGGTGAGGGGAATCTGTACGTGCTTCGGAATGTTTTCTACCGTTCACATTGCCTGTCAGCACGCGATCCATATAATACGTATACATCGATGGTTGCTTCTTACCCTCACCATGCATTTCTCGGCGCTTCGGCTGGTCGCGAACGTCTCCAAACGTTTCACAACTGTTTTGTTCGCCGCATTGTGTTTTTACCCTTAGCCAGGAATTGTTAAATAGACGTCGACGCCACTTCTCTCTATGAACGTCAGCGGCGTAGCAGCACCTCGTCACTTCCATTTCTAAAAAGCCTCCATTAAAAATAACGTTACCGAGGAGAACATTTTGGTCGAACAAATAAAAGAAAGGATATCTTCTGGAAACAGACGTTACTTCTCCCTACAAGGAATATTTAAGTGTAAAAACATAAGGAGAGCAACCAAGATTCGTCTCTATAAAACAGTTCTTAAACCAGTGGTTATGTATGGGTCCGAACCTTGGACAATGACAGTGACAGAGGAAGAGTAGTTGCGCAGGTGGGAAAGAAAAGTCCTCAGGAGGATATTTGGTGCAGTGAACGTCCAAGGAACATGGAGAGTAAGGACGAATGCAGAAATCCAGCAAATCTATGGAGAACCAGATGTCGTCATTGACATAAAGAAAAGTTGAATCCGGTGGGCAGGGATAATGTTAGAGACATCCGCAGTTTTTACGGGGAGACCTGGTGCAAGAAGATAGAGACTGAGAGCAGAGGATCGAGACGACTGGAGGCGGATTGTCCAGGAGGCCAAGGCTATCCAAGAGCCGTAGCGCCAATTAAGAAGAAGCTAAAAATAATGGGAACCCATTGATGAAAATTCGACAAAACTTAATATTAACCTGCATGGATACAAAAGTACAATAATAGGTGTATACGCAATTAGTGAAGATGAAATATTGCATACAATAGATGTCTTTTTCCAGTAAACTAAGTGACATAATAGAGGAAAGTTGAAGCACAAGAGAAGTTATCATAGCTGGAGATTTTAATGGTAGAACTGGAAAACAAATGGACAGTCAAATCATAGGACCTTTTAGAGAAGATGTTATAAATGACAATGGAAACAGATTGGTTGACATTTGCGAACAACATTCCTTAAGGATTTTAAAGGGCTTTTATCAACATAAAGAAATACACAAATATATGTGGCATCAGGACACATTACAGCTGAAGTCAATTATAGACTACATAATAGTTCGGCAGCAAACAAAATTAAAAATACAAGATGTCAGATCATACAGATGAGTAAAGCTCAGTGATAATTTTCTGGTGAACTCAAAAATTTAATTTTGTTTGAGAGCGGCTGCTACTAGAGTAAAACAAATTAATGATGGGGATATTCCCCAAATTAAAATAAATACCCTGAAGTATAATCTCAACAGTTTGGAAAATGAAAGTATCGTATATTTATATAAAAAGAGACTGGATAATAAGCTAAATGAAGCTGATTTCAATGGTACAGAAATGCAATACCAACATCTTTTGAACAAGGTACATGAGGCAGCTAAATAAGCATTAGGAGAGGAAAATAAATGTCATAGAAAAAAACTATTTTATTATTGGAATGTGGAAATAGAAAAGGACGTGGAAAGGAAAAAAGATGCATACCTCAAATGGTTGAATACTAAAGATATTCAAGATAAAATTGAACTTAGAAGACAGCAGGCTAAAGTTAGGAAGAAGGTGACAGAAGCAACAAATAAAAGCTGGGAACAATCATGCAAAAAGGTAGAAAAGTTCATTGGAGGAAAAATAAATACAGAATCCTGGAAAATATTGAACAATGTAAGAACAAGCTCGTCCGAGTCGTTTAGTATTAGTAAGGGACTGAAATAAGGATGTTGTTTGTCTCCCACTTTATATACAAGGAGCACTGGAGACATGGAAAATTTTGAACAATGTAAGAACAAGCTCGTCCGAGTCGTTTAATATTAGTAAGGGACTGAAACAAGGATGTTGTTTGCCTCCCACTTTATATACAAGGAGCACTGGAGACATGGAAAATATTGAACAATGTAAGAACAAGCTCGTCCGAGTCGTTTAGTATTAGTAAGGGACTGAAACAAGGATGTTGTTTGTCTCCCACTTTATATACAAGGAGCACTGGAGACATGGAAAATATTGAACAATGTAAGAACAAGCTCGTACGAGTCGTTCAATATTAGTAAGGGACTGAAACAAGGATGTTGTTTGTCTCCCACTTTATATACAAGGAGCACTGGAGACATGGAAAATATTGAACAATTTAAGAACAAGCTCGTCCGAGTCGTTTAGTATTAGTAAGGGACTGAAACAAGGATGATGTTTGTCTCCCACTTTATATACAAGGAGCACTGGAGACATGGAAAATATTGAACAATGTAAGAACAAGCTCGTCCGAATCGTTTAGTATTAGTAAGGGACTGAAACAAGGATGTTGTTTGTCTCCCACTTTATATACAAGGAGCACTGGAGACATGGAAAATATTGAACAATGTAAGAACAAGCTCGTCCGAGTCGTTTAGTATTAGTAAGGGACTGAAACAAGGATGTTGTTTGTCTCCCACTTTATATACTAGGAGCACTGGAGACATGGAAAATATTGAACAATGTAAGAACAAGCTCGTCCGAGTCGTTTAGTATTAGTAAGGGACTGAAACAAGGATGTTGTTTGTCTCCCACTTTATATACAAGGAGCACTGGAGACATGGAAAATATTGAACAATGTAAGAACAAGCTCGTCCGAGTCGTTTAATATTAGTAAGGGACTGAAACAAGGATGTTGTTTGTCTCCCACTTTATATACAAGGAGCACTGGAGACATGGAAAATATTGAACAATGTAAGAACAAGCTCGTCCGAGTCGTTTAATATTAGTAAGGGACTGAAACAAGGATGTTGTTTGTCTCCCACTTTATATACAAGGAGCACTGGAGACATGGAAAATATTGAACAATGTAAGAACAAGCTCGTCCGAGTCGTTTAATATTAGTAAGGGACTGAAACAAGGATGTTGTTTGTCTCCCAATTTATATACAAGGAGCACTGGAGACATGGAAAATATTGAACGTAAGAACAAGCTCGTCCGAGTCGTTTAGTATTAGTAAAGGACTGAAACAAGGATGTTGTTTGTCTCCCACTTTAAATACAAGGAGCACTGGAGACATGGAAAATAATGAACAATGTAAGAACAAGCTCGTCCGAGTCGTTTAGTATTAGTAAGGGACTGAAACAAGGATGTTGGTTGTCTCCCACTTTATATACAAGGAGCACTGGAGACATGGAAAATATTGAACAATGTAAGAACAAGCTCGTCCGAGTCGTTTAATATTAGTAAGGGACTGAAACAAGGATGTTGTTTGTCTCCCACTTTATGTACAACGAGCACTGGAGACATGGAAAATATTGAACAATGTAAGAACAAGCTCGTCCGAGTCGTTTAATATTAGTAAGGGACTGAAACAAGGATGTTGTTTGTCTCCCACTTTATATACAAGGAGCACTGGAGACATGGAAAATATTGAACAATGTAAGAACAAGCTCGTCCGAGTCGTTTAATATTAGTAAGGGACTGAAACAAGGATGTTGTTTGTCTCCCAATTTATATAAAAGGAGCACTTGAGACATGGAAAATATTGAACAATGTAAGAACAAGCTCGTCCGAGTCGTTTAGTATTAGTAAAGGACTGAAACAAGGATGTTGTTTGTCTCCCACTTTAAATACAAGGAGCACTGGAGACATGGAAAATATTGAACAATGTAAGAACAAGCTCGTCCGAGTCGTTTATTATTAGTAAGGGACTGAAACAAGGATGTTGTTTGTCTCCCACTTTATATACAAGGAGCACTGGAGACATGGAAATTTTGAACAATGTAAGAACAAGCTCGTCCGAGTCGTTTAGTATTAGTAAGGGACTGAAACAAGGATGTTGTTTGTCTCCCACTTTATATACAAGGAGCACTGGAGACATGGAAAATATTGAACAATGTAAGAACAAGCTCGTCCGAGTCGTTTAGTATTAGTAAGGGACTGAAACAATGATGTTGTTTGTCTCCCACTTTATATACAAGGAGCATTGGAGACATGGAAAATATTGAACAATATAAGAGAAAGCTCGTCCGAGTCGTTTAATATTAGTAAGGGACTGAAACAAGGATGTTGTTTGTCTCCCACTTTATATACAAGGAGCACTGGAGACATGGAAAATATTGAACAATGTAAGAACAAGTTCGTCCGAGTCGTTTAGTATTAGTAAGGGACTGAAACAAGGATGTTGTTTGTCTCCCACGTTATATACAAGGAGCACTGGAGACATGGAACATATTGAACAATGTAAGAACAAGCTCGTCCGAGTCGTTTAATGTTAGTAAGGGACTGAAACAAGGATGTTGTTTGTCTCCCACTTTATATACAAGGAGCACTGGAGACATGGAAAATATTTAACAATGTAAGAACAAGCTCGTCCGAGTCGTTTAATGTTAGTAAGGGACCGAAACAAGGATGTTGTTTGTCTCCCACTTTATATACAAGGAGCACTGGAGACATGGAAAATATTAAACAATGTAAGAACAAGCTCGTCCGAGTTGTTTAGTATTAGTAAGGGACTGAAACAAGGATGTTGTTTGTCTCCCACTTTATATACAAGGAGCACTGGAGACATGGAAAATATTGAACAATGTAAGAACAAGCTCGTCCGAGTCGTTTAATATTAGTAAGGGACTGAAACAAGGATGTTGTTTGTCTCCCACTTTATATACAAGGAGCACTGGAGACATGGAAAATATTGAACAATGTAAGAACAAGCTCGTCCGAGTCGTTTAGTATTAGTAAGGGACTGAAACAAGGATGTTGTTTGTCTCCCACTTTATATACTAGGAGCACTGGAGACATGGAAAATATTGAACAATGTAAGAACAAGCTCGTCCGAGTCGTTTAATATTAGTAAGGGACTGAAACAAGGATGTTGTTTGTCTCCCACTTTATATACAAGGAGCACTGGAGACATGGAAAATATTGAACAATGTAAGAACAAGCTCGTCCGAGTCGTTTAATATTAGTAAGGGACTGAAACAAGGATGTTGTTTGTCTCCCACTTTATATACAAGGAGCACTGGAGACATTGAAAATATTGAACAATGTAAGAACAAGCTCGTCCGAGTCGTTCAGTATTAGTAAGGGACTGAAACAAGGATGATGTTTGTCTCCCACTTTATATACAAGGAGCACTGGAGACATGGAAAATATTGAACAATGTAAGAACAAGCTCGTCCGAGTCGTTTAGTATTAGTAAGGGACTGAAACAAGGATGTTGTTTGTCTCCCACTTTATATACAAGGAGCACTGGAGACATGGAAAATATTGAACAATGTAAGAACAAGCTCGTCCGAGTCGTTTAGTATTAGTAAGGGACTGAAACAAGGATGTTGTTTGTCTCCCACTTTATATACTAGGAGCACTGGAGACATGGAAAATATTGAACAATGTAAGAACAAGCTCGTCCGAGTCGTTTAATATTAGTAAGGGACTGAAACAAGGATGTTGTTTGTCTCCCACTTTATATACAAGGAGCACTGGAGACATGGAAAATATTGAACAATGTAAGAACAAGCTCGTCCGAGTCGTTTAATATTAGTAAGGGACTGAAACAAGGATGTTGTTTGTCTCCCACTTTATACACAAGGAGCACTGGAGACATGGAAAATATTGAACAATGTGAGAACAAGCTCGTCCGAGTCGTTTAGTATTAGTAAGGGACTGAAACAAGGATGTTGTTTGTCTCCCACTTTATATACAAGGAGCACTGGAGACATGGAAAATATTGAACAATGTAAGAACAAGCTCGTCCGAGTCGTTTAGTATTAGTAAAGGACTGAAACAAGGATGTTGTTTTTCTCCCACTTTATATACAAGGAGCACTGGAGACATGGAAAATATTGAAAAATATAAGAACAAGCTCGTCCGAGTCGTTTATTATTAGTAAGGGACTGAAACAAGGATGTTGTTTGTCTCCCACTTTATATACAAGGAGCACTGGAGACATGGAACATATTGAACAACGTAAGAACAAGCTCGTCCGAGTCGTTTAATGTTAGTAAGGGACTGAAACAAGGATGTTGTTTGTCTCCCACTTTATATACAAGGAGCACTGGAGACATGGAAAATATTGAACAATGTAAGAACAAGCTCGTCCGAGTCGTTTAATATTAGTAAGGGACTGAAACAAGGATGTTGTTTGTCTCCCACTTTATATACAAAGAGCACTGGAGACATTGAAAAACAAGCGTAGCAGAATGGGAATAGAATTAGAAGAGAAGTGTTTATA
Source organism: Magicicada septendecula (assembly GCA_034769895.1). Classification (NCBI taxonomy): domain Eukaryota; kingdom Metazoa; phylum Arthropoda; class Insecta; order Hemiptera; family Cicadidae; genus Magicicada; species Magicicada septendecula. The sequence continues at coordinate 508,121,809 of CM068369.1, read as the reverse complement.
CACTCTTTTATTCGCAGATGATCAAGTGGTGATAGCCAATGATGAAGAAGATATCACTTATATGATGAGAAAACTAGTAGAAGAATACGATCGATGGGGATTAAACATAAACTTCAAAAAACAGAGTACTTAGCCACAGGAAGTCGAACATCAGATCTTCAGTTATCAGATAATACGTCCATCAAGAAATGTGGAAAGTGTAAATATTTAGGAAGTATAATTAGCGATTGTGGAATATGTGATGAAGATATAAGACATAGATTAGTTTTAGGAAAAGCACTATACGCCAATTAAACTCACTTTTATGGTCCACCGAAATCGGGTTACCGACAAAGATCAAGATTTATGAAGCCATTGTTGAACCAATTACCACCTATGAGTCAGAGTGTTGGACAATCAACGAAAAGAACCGCAGGAAGATTGAAGGTGTAGAAATGGACTATCTTAGACGAGCTTCCAGAGTTTCTCGTCTGGAACGTGTAAGGAATGACGTAATAAGGGAAAGAACAAATAGAAAAGAAACTGTAATAGAAGATATAAAACGTAAACAGCTTTCCTGTTATGGACACCTAATGAGAATGAGTGAAGAAAGAATACCTGCAAGTGTGTTCAAATACAGACCTAGCAACTGAAGAAAAAGAGGCAGACCTAGATTAAAATGGATAGAAGGGATCAAAAGGAGTATGGAAGAAAATAATCTGAAGAATGAAGAAACACATAATAAGTTGATATGGAAACTGAGATGCAGGATGCGGCAGTAGCTGTGGGAGCCCCGCCAATATATATATATAAGAACAAGCTCCAAGGAAATTCAGGGATTTAGGTACATCTCACTGCAGTCTTGGGAAAATTATTTCAAACAGCTAGAGAGTAGAGAAGAATATTTGGAAGACATTGAAGGGAATTTAGGAGAAATATGAGATGATTATATTCGCTTGGATATAATATTTTACAGTATCCTTAGATGGCCGATACAAAATAAAAAATAATAAAACAATGGTTTATCAAAGTGTTCCTACAAGCTAGTCTCATTCCCCCAGGAGCAGGTACGCTACTGTACGTACCTACAGGTGACGTAAAGCGTACACTCAATTATTAAATTTTAGTTATACAATTATATAGTGCAATAATAGCTGTTGCAAGGCCATCGGCAGTCGTGTCTAATGCTGCGACGGCGTTGTTGGGCTACAGCAAACCAAATATTCCAAGGTGAAAGTTAAGTACTGTACAAACAATAAACACGGCACGGTGTCTGCATGGAATGCAGCACTCACTGCTTGTTTGCTCACTACAATGGCGTTCACTGTTGTAAACGAACTCAATAGTCAAGTCAATAGCCTATTTCAATATTTAACAAACGTTATAGGCCTATACTACTTTCCAATGTCTGCAACTCTTCCCGACATACATCCATTTCCAATTCTCTGAAATTCATCGAATGACTCACTTCGTCATCAGTGACGTTTCTAGAATTTGGCCTGGGGGGGGGTCCGGTTCTAGTCGGCTTCATGGAAAAGAAACACAAGTTAATACTGATCAACATTACTATCTTTAAAGTGGCTGAAATCGCTCCTGTTAAAATAAACGGTAATAACACATTACAAATTCGCGTTATTGGAACATTGTTTAAATACGCGTTATTGGGTAATTATTGACTGAATCGATTTTCCATTTCCTTTGAAATATAGGAAAATCGATTCAGTCAATAAGGAAACGCGGTCTGTTGCGACCCAATCATATAACCCGGTCAGTTGTGATTGTGATCAACTGCAATTTCATGTTATTATAATAATACAGAAATTACCATAATAATTCTATTAATTCCTAGCCAACCTAACCTAACCTAACCTGACCTGACCCAACTAACTTAACCTAACCTAACGTAACAAAAATCTTTCAAGAAAGACGTTACTCGCACAATTGACAAATTGCAGAATTTAAATCTCATCGAAGTTCAGAATAGGAACGTTTCTAACTAACAGATTCGGTCAGTAAGTGAAAGTACGGGGCGCAGTTGACCGCGTAAGAACAGGCAAAAACGTTGTTTCTTCTCAACTGACCAAGACCGACTTAAGGTACACAGCTGAAAAAAAAAACAGTCTAAAAATAAAAAAAATTAACAAAATTCGTCAACTTTTTTATCCTCGGGGGGGGGGGGTCCCGTTCGCTCCCCCCAAATACGCTACTGTTCTTCATCATGGTTTTCTGCGTCTGGCCCGTGTAACTGGAGCTACTTTTCGAGTGTCCACAAAGATTCTACTTCAGCACTCTGATGGGCCTCCGTTTCTCGTTCATTCTGTGGACACTTTCTTCACGATATTCCATATTCTTTTACTCAAAAGGGTCGATATTGTATAAATTTATTCCATCTGTGCCAGACATAGGAGTTATTCACCTCCTGATACGTTGATAGCGTCTGACACATCAATATACCATTTGGCTCAATAATTTGGAATCGTTCGTCTGATCGCAATAAGAAGTTTACCGCTGTCTTTGGAACATGCTTTTAGATATAAAAAGAATAATGGAAACAATGAAGAAAGGAGATTTTTTCGTATTCCTGTACGGAACAATAAAGAACCAAAAAGAAGTGGTGTAAGGAAATAGTAAAAATAAGGAGACAGAGAAACCAGTGACGAATTATCGCTATCTAATCACGTTAGTAACACCGCAAGAAAGAAGAGATACTGTTATTAAAAAATCGGTATGGATATACATGACTTCCATGTTCTAATTAATTATACAATTATTTTTAATATGTAGGCTACACTTAGACCGAAACTACATATATCAGCATGATTTGGTAAAAACGCTGAGAAAAATAATCAAAATACGAATTGTACCTAGTTGTTAATATTTTAAAAACAAAGAATTAATTTGATTAAATTATCTTTTATTTAAACAACACGAAAGAAAGGGAATACCGCTCAGCGTTTCTTATCTGTGAATTTCTGAAAACGAAAAATTATTTTGTTTACGTATCCGTGATTATATAGCATGGAACGATATCAATTGTTAATATTTAATTGAATTTTTTTAGTTTTCGGCCGAATAAATTTATAACATCAATACAAAAAATTACCCCCTCCCTCTTCAACTACCCTTTTCATTCCTAGATACTTAATCTACCTTTCCACAGTGGATTATTATGACCTTCTTTTCAGGATACTTTATTTATCAAAATTAAGTACTTTACTCTTGTTAAAACGTAAAAACGTTGCAGGTAAACTACCCCTTCCCCTTAACCGATCTTCACCAAAATCAACAGGTCTTGAGTTCTCTACAACTCGGGCACATATGCAAGAAATTACTTCATTCTGTTTGGATTTGCGGCAGTTATCGTTCGACAGACACGCAGACACTGTTCGGAAAATGACTTTTCATGTTTTGAGTGTAGTACAGTCAGAATTTGCCCTTATCTCGAACACGATTTTTTTCTCGTGTTCCTTACGAAAAAAATAGATGAAAGTAAAATAGAAAAGTTTCATACTGTTAGGTCTCAAGAATTCCATAAGAATTCCCCAAGAATGCTGCACAATTTGAAAATACTAAGTACTTTTTACAAACGTAAAGATTTTAATAATGTCTATGAATGCAAAGTTGTAATTGTATCGGAGGTGCATTGTTTTCCCTCAATCGATTTTTCCTAAAGTTTTCTTAATATCTTCTTTTTAAAAAATATTTGGTCCGCTATTGTGTGTGTGTGTGTGTGTGTGTGTGTGGTTAGAAGGGTTACTAAAAAGCTTTAAACATAGGTAGAAACGGAATGTCGTCTGTAGGAATCGAGCGCACTGCATTAAACTTTTTTTCCAACAAAGTGAAAAGCAGCGGTTTGCAGCACAGATCGTAAAGATGATAGTTGTATCGTTTACATAAAACTAAGATTGCCTGAAGTCTTCTTTCCTTTTACCTCTCGTCGCTATTAGAAGTGTGCTGTGTTGTTTCATATCCACAGCCTACGTGAGAGTTGTAACCTACACGGCGGACGCCTCGGGACTGATGACAACTACTGCAATCGCGGTTCGTGCCAAGTTATTGAAGTGCAACAGACGCGTTGCCAGCAAATTGTCTTTCGACTCGTCTTTGTCATAAAATGTAAAATGCACTCGGTTGTCAAACAGACGTATTTATTGGCTGTATATGTCATCACGTTTTATTTTTGTGCGTTTTGTCTCTCTCTGGCAAACCGCGTGCCACGTTTGTTCCAAAAAAAGACAAAGCAAATGTCAAAGAAGCAGGCGACAAGTTTGAAACAATAATAGAGTAACAGAGCGTAGCGACTTGGGCACAGCGCAAGCAACTCGGTAAACTAAACGCAGTACATGTAATTCGTTTTGTGAGTAAAACATCATACCGAGGCTACTTTTTGGGTATTGTAATATCCAATACTTTACACGAACAGGTTACTGGCCTGTTGCATGTAACACCCTTCCAGGGTCAAGAGAGACTTTTCTGTTAGCTCTACCATACCTTGACAGAAGGAAGGGCGCAGAAGACTCGCCCTATGGAGACAGCATTGCAGATTATTTTTTCTTTTATTCGTTTCCTTTGTAGTTTTACGTCGGCCTGAAAACGTTACACAGCATTCCATGTTTATATATAATACGTTTATTTCGAACCTATTTATAACAGCACTGAGTGGCGCAAGTTGGAGTTGCCCTTTTCATTTTGTTCACAAACAATAGTCCTCCTGAGGAGCGTTGGAGCAATATGTGATAACGGGGATTGGATATGCTGAAACTGTAAGCCCTCTGTGTAGACCTTAGACTGACGTTTTATAGAAGCTTCAGTGTCTCGGCCATGTAGTGAGACTGGATGATGGCAGGATCGGGTACGATGAAATGCGACCTAAGGACCGATGGAGAGGTCTGAGGAGACAAGAACGCAAAATTTTGGCCTGTTGCCCCCTTCTCGAAGACAAATTTTTTTTAACGCCTCTCTCGGGAAAACTGTATCCGTTAATAATTAGCGTTACGATAGCACTGGAATGATACCACAGATTTTGACGGCTCGTGTCATCAAAGTTACTACTAACATGTTCCTGGCTGACTGGGTGTGGTCACTTGATGTTAAAATTGTTGCTGACATACGTTTCGGTGGCCATGACGGGAACAACAACCCGTTCCCGCTATTGAAGATGGCTACCGCACATGCCGACGAAACGTAAGCAACAACAATTTTAACAACAGAACAGAGCACGCCCAATCAGCTAGGAAGCTTTTAATAGTAACTTTGATACCATTGGAGGTTTACATATGTGGATCCGAGAGTTGTTGACAACCCCGTTTCGTAGTTTATAAAGCAGCCATGCAACGCTCTCTGCCTCTACATGAATGCGTTATTGATACCGTTTCGCATATCGAAGGGAAATGATTTAAAATTTTGAAATCACCGCAGAGTTTTGAGGTACGTCATCACGAAGAACTGAAATATATACGAAAACGAGTAAGAAGTAAGAGCAAGGAGATGGTTTTTTGTGGAATTAATCCCGTACGGGCAAAAATTGTTATAGATGGTACTGTCCTGGAACAAGTTAGCAATTTTGAATACCTGGGCTACACTGTGTCTTATAATGCAAACAACGAAGTTGTGAATAAGTTGCGTAACTTCAACCTTATGTGCTGTGCGGGACCATTAGGCGAACCCTTAAGTCAGCAAGTAAAGGAACACGCCTAAAATTCTACAAGGTGATGGCTCTTCCCATACCTACTTCTTTATGGGTCTGAGAATTGGACTTTAACGAAAGGTCAGGCCAGTCGCATCCAAGCGGCTGAAATGAGATTTCTCATGTACGTGGCAGGGAATACTCTCCATGATCATAGAAGAAACACAGAAGGAACTGAATATTGTGAGTATACTCGACAGGATCGACCAGTATCGGCTGAATTGGTGGGAACATCTTTGCCGAATGGATGGCTGCCGCATCCCCAAACAACTCTGGAACTATAAGCCGACGGGACGGAGAGGTGTGGGACGTCCGAGGAAGCGCTGGAGTGACCAGCTGAAATCTTTGCCTATTTCGGACTGGAACAAACCATTGTTGGTTTAATCCATGATGATGATGATGATGATGTTTAAAACGAGTAAGAAGAAATTTTTATTATTGAATTTGAGCCATAACATGCTCTAGCTTAAGTTATTTATTCGACCAAATTATTTTCACCGTCTTCTGATTCGACGCTTCCGCACTATCCTTGGAGCATCCCAGATCCATCCGGGGCTAACTTTGTATCAATTGATTTGAATATATTTATTTTTGCATGTTATTTGTATTCATTTACACAAACAACTTGACTATTGTTAGTAACCCCGGTGTGTCCGCTACTGTTCAAGTCCCGCGATGTAAACCAATTTGTAAGTAAACCGATACGTACGGTCTAAATTCCCACTGTTGTATTTGTCAATTGTGTTGTATTAATTTAATTGTATAAATTCTCGGAAATATTTGGAGTTGTGGAATATATGGATGTACTCAATTAATGTTAACTTAACTATTTAATAATTATCAGTGTTAGTGTGCCTAGAACTTAAATAACTTAAGATTTATTCTACAATTTCATCCAACCCTATTATGCCTTGAAGAGAGTTCTGTCTGATTTTATATTTTTACGCTCCCTCTTTGGTGTCAGATAATTCCGCTATAAGCGCTGTAGTATCGGCTCAACGAAACTTGTAGGTTATTCGATGTTTATATTAACTATTTATTCTCTACTTATTCAGTTACTTTTGTTCCAGTTCACTAAACCATACTCCAAATAACAAGGTGTAACAAATATATGAAGGTTCTTTATTTGTGTATTCAATTCACATTAACTCGGATATATTCTAATTAATATATGTTGGGACTATAGATTCAGGTATCGATTGTTGACTATTTAATCCTTTGTTTATATTTGGTTATATATTATATTTGATTCGTATTTTATTTATTTCAGGGTGTGAAGGTTCTTGTAACTGTGGGGAAGACTAAAAATACATACTAAGAATGCAAGATTTACAAAAATTATGTGTTGTGTATTTAGTATGATTAATATAATATAACTTTACCAGTCTCTAACGAAGCAAATCACGTTGGCAGTTGATCGCTAAATTCGTTGTTCTGGTCAATTATGAAGCACAGTTTTCTTTCTTCAGTTTAATAAAAGTAATTCTTGTCCTGTCCACTTCGGAATACAGCTTCTGAATTGTTTTACGGCCCGATTGATGTTTCTTCTACACCGCCAGGATCCAAATAGGTTCTTCCTTCGGTTGAAGCAGTTAGTGTTGTTCCGTGTATTTGCAAGGTTATAATTTCTGGTGTTGTGACAATTATGAGTTGTGTTATTGTTAACTCTTTATATTTGATTAACTTTTCATCAATTCCCTTCGGACATGGGACAGTCCAAGTTTCTTCTTGTAGAATTTGGTTATTTGTTCTCGATTATTATTTCATAATATATCGTTATTTTATTAATCTGTGTTAGTGATAGATGTAAGTATTATCATTAGAATTTTATCTTCTTTATAATCGTATCTCTTGATTTCAAATATTACGATTCAATATATTCTTCTTGGGTTTTTTAAATCATCACGTTCAGTTTTTACCAAAAGCAATCCTTGTTATTTCATAAATCAACAACATTCTTCTTAAATTTTTCCCTAGCAACCTATATTAATTTCCGCTTCCACATGTTTTGATTATATAGTGTTTCTTTCATATATTTTTTTGTCTATTCTTTGTCAATTTGCTGTCCTATCGGAATGTAAATTTACCGATAGCTGGTTTATTATTTTATACACATCTTCTACTGGTTTTTTGATATAATTCCGTTTTTTTCCTTTTTTATTATATTTAATCCACCTTCGATATTATTTTTTACCAATCGATATTATGGCATTATGGTATTATTATAATTTGTATAAATTTTATTAAATATTATTATTAACTTAATGTTTTTTCTTCTTTCTAGCTCTTCATAGTGTATTTATTAATTATTATTAATTGATGTATCTAACCTTTAAGTTATAAGTGTTTATTTAGTATTTTTGGCTGTTAGGCCTTTTATTGTAAATTGATCTACCTGTGGTTATGTCTGTTAGGCATCTATAGTCCCTTTTATATAAATTCGTACATACAATCAAAACTTAATTATTAACATTTGTATAAACAATTATTTTTCTACATCTAATAACAAATTTATCTTGATCTCTCGATCACATATAACAAAATTCGAACTTATGAACATTGGTTAACTGCCTCACACTTCATTCTATGACAGTCATTGAATAACACTATTTGTTTCATTATTTTTCATGAACTCAACACATATTTGATATAACATCACATAAACTTTATCATAACATTTTTGTCATAATATAATACTTTTTTAACACAAAATTCTTATCTGTTATTACCATAAATTAAGTCATTGTTTCATTTTTGTTTTGTTTTTTATTAAACATATATCATTAGCTATTATTTATTTTACAGGTTCGTTTATTCTATTCAACACTACCTTGCATTCTTATCTAATTTTGTCTATGACTATAATTGTCATAATTGGGTCTCTGTTCTATTATGGTATTAAGTATCAATTTATTTATCAATCTGTGAATCTTCTTTTATGTAGCATAAATGCTATCATTTTTGTTGCGCTACACTATGCATATTACGTTGTTCTTATTGGTAGGGAGGACCCAATAGCGTTAGAGGAGCCTTCTGAAGACTACACAAGAAGGAACGAAATACCAATCAAGTAAACAAACAAGAAACGAAGAACGCCACACGCACACACGGCTCAGAGTTTTAACACGTACCGAATAAAACCCACTAATCGCTAAACACATTTCCATTGGATGATTAGGTCACACATTCTGCTTTCGACAGAATTACTTTTCCGGCGCAGAGTTTCGTATGAAGTATTTCTCGCATACCTCGACTTGCAAAAACCGTCCACCACCACGCGCTAACGGCCAGACACAATGAAAGTATTTGATATTATTAATGCTAACTACGAGAATAAGAACAAAGTACCTATCGATACCGACTGCGTGCTATATGGGAATCAGGTCGGCGGCGTCTGTGCGGTTTCTACAGTGAAATCTTCCTTTCTATGTAGATTTCTAGTACTGCTGTTAATCATTCTTTATTGACATTAAGTAGCCCTCTGTTATTCACTCTCTTCATTCGTGTAAGAATTAATTTCATTAGAAAGTCGCGCATGGATTCGTTCTCTTGTTTGCAATAAAAAAAATGAAATTATAAACAGTAATGAATTATTACCAAATTTCACTACTAAAAGTTGACAAATTGCCACAATAACGAATTATTACATTTCACTATTAAAAGTTGACAAATTACCACAATAACGAAGTGTTACATTTCACTATTAAAAGTTTACAAGTTACCACAGTAACGAATTGTTACATTTCACTATTAAAAGTTGACAAGTTACCACAATAACGACTCGTTACATTTCACTATTAAAAGTCGACAAGTTACCACAATAACGAATTATTACATTTCACTACTAAAAGTTGACAAGTTACCGCATTAACGAATTGTTACATTTCACTACTAAAAGTTGACAAATTACTACAATAACGAATTGTTACATTTCACTATTAAAAGTTGACAAATTTCCAGAATAGCGAATTGTTACATTTCACTAATAGAAGTTGACAAATTGACACAGTATTGATAGGGTTTTAATAGCTTTCCACATGCTATAGGCCTACTGCTAAATATCTTTATCATTATTATAATTATCCAATACTGCTCAATCAAAATTACAAATAAAAATGACCTCTTACGTACAGCTACTTCACATAATTTTGTATGTTTTTCTCGTTTGTTTGTAAACACTAAATGCTCGTGAGCGTAAACAAAAACAGATGACAGGAATTCAAAGAGCCACTGGTCAACGATTATATACAGCGCACCTACCGGAATATTGCAGAACTACTACAAACCTAGGAAAGATTTCCACTGCATGTTAAATTGTCCTATGCCGTCACACTTGAAAGCATACATCGATTTGTTAATGCACAAGCTTCGTCGCAAGTGACGCCACGAACACCGTTTGCTTGCATCGTGCAAACCTTGCCAGAGTAACGCGTAGCTTACAGTGCGCAACTACTGCTCAAAAATGTTTTACAAAAGCAATAGGCCTATAATTTTTTCTCGAAATAGCCTACAGTAGTTTGAAAATGGGGGGTCGGCTTCATGGAAAAGAGTTAAGACTGATCAACACGGAAACCCTATTCATGCAAACCGGGTGCAATTTGATCAGGTGTAGTTGGTGTAATCATTAAAGTGGCTGAAATCACTACCGTTAAAGTATACAGTAATAACACATTGAAATACGCGTTATTGGAACATTCTTTATAAGGTACTTATTGACTGAATCGATTTTACTTTATATTTCAAACGTTTCTACGCTAATGCTGCGTAATAAATCTGTTTTTAGGACATATATTTAAAAAATAAATACTACTATATTAGCGTACACAGCTGGAAAAAATAATAAAACAGCCTAAAAATGAAGAAATTAACATTCGTCAAGTTTTTCGACCCTCTGGGTGGGGTCAGGTTCCGTTCGTCCCCCCACCCGTAAATACGTCCCTGCCAGCTGCCACTGTTCAAACTATTCCTTCTCCAATTTTGTTAGGGTACGGTTACACGAGCGTTTTTTCCCGGCCGTTTGCGTGCGGTTGGGAAAGGCATTGAATTTATCACACAGGAGGCAATGAAACTGGTCACACGGACGTGGAAAAAACGAACGGGTCGTCAACTCTGCTGCGTTTTCAAGGTGTCTCGCATCGAAACGCAACCTGCTGCGTTTTAGTCCGTTTTTAGCACGTACGAGGGTGGTTATACGGAAGATGCCGCTAAAATAGCATTTGTTTATTTACTTGTTCCTATAGTAATTAATTTTGGTCTCCATGGTGTAGTTGACATCTCCATAAAAAAAATATGTAATGTAAAACATTTACTTAATAAATATTTATTTACTACTGATAACCAATGTTTTCTTTAATCTAAACACGGATATTTCTGTACAGTTGCGTTTTAACCTTTATATGCACATTAGCTGTTTTCCGCGGCTTCGCACGCAAATATTTGACTTTTAATAAGTATTTTAATATAATTTTTATTGTCTATGTCTATTTGGCTTCTGTCAGCTCGTGTAACAATTTTGTATTCATTAGTCAAATTCTCTCCAAAGCTGTTTCAACACTTGTACTATTTTAACTTGTACTAAAGTAGGATTATGTTGATGCAACAGCTTTGGAGATTTAAAAGTATCCGTTTACAAAGCCTTTGGAGATATTTATAAAGTACATGTTAAATCAAAAACGCTAAATTCTTTATTTTAAGTGTTACTGTGTTAGAAGCATTGTATAACACATTAAACGTTATGTTTTCCTCAACCATGGCTTTCATTTTATTTCAGCAGTATACTTAAAACCAAAAACCGTTGTCACCTAACCTCACAAATGACAACAACATGTATTTTTGCTTTGCATTAAGTAATAAGACAATTTACAATTAGTACACTTCTTCTTTTCCACATCGTAATATATCGGTATAATCGCATATTATATAAAACATCGAAAATGTACTACAGAAATGGATAAATAGCTTTTGTTTATTTACTTGTTATTATAGTAATTAATTCTGGTCTCCATGGTGTTTGCTTCTTTATTAGTAGTATTTAATATATTTCATTACTTATTCGTTTCATCATCAGAAATATGTATAAACATAAATTTTATAATCGTTTAAGACAATTACAAAATATATAGACGTATCTGTATAAAAAATTACAAAATATATCGATACAATCGCATATTAAAAACATTAAAAACTGGAGGAACGGATAAAGGTACAGTTATGATGCCGCTAAATATCATTTGTTTATTTACTTGTTGCTATGGTAATTAATTTTGGTTTCCATGGTGATGTTGACATCTTTATGCGTGTCAACGAAAAGGCATAATTAAAAGGGCCTAAATCGTGCGAACGGGGCAAAATATCAAATTCCAAGTTAGACAGTATTTTTCGCCTTTTGGCAAAGGTTACCTGTGCAAAATTTGGTGGCAATCGGTGTAACGGTGTAACGGATTTGTATTCAGTACCCATAAGTCCTCAGACTTTGGGTTTTATATAATATATAGATTTAACTTTTATAGCCAGAGCTGTAGCGATGCGCGTCCGAGACGTCCCAAAGTTGCCGTCCGATTATAAACCGCCTATGTGACTACACTTCCGTCCGTGCACGTACGAGAAAAAAACGCATGTGTGACTATTGTGCGTTTTCCAAACTCCACGCGCGTGCACGGCCGGGAAAAAACGCTCGTGTGACCGTACCCTTAATGTCGATGTTTCCGATCATACAGAGCAATGTTCAGATGTAAAATTTTATCACTTTCTTTTGTCAATCCAAGCTCAAACTGTTGGTCGCCAGCAGCGTTCTCTTCTTTATGAATGCAGTCGGATCCATGATCCTTTGTGAGCACACTTGAACTGATAAACGTTTTCTACACAGAATGAACGGAGTTAACTACCAGTAACAGGTATGTGGTCACAGAGGACAGTCGAGTAGCGTCTTCCCGGGTCAAAGGCAACGCCGCGCACGAACGCACAGACCAAACCAGTTCCTCATCATAGTGAAAGTAATAGCAGTTACTTCAAAATTAGTTATCTGCAAACATGGCTTGTTCGTTGCTTATTTTTTCCTACCTGTTTGCTCTATCCCTTTCTGTCATCATGGATGCGCGCGCGCGTACTTTTGTATGTATTATTTTATCATTAACTTTCTGGAGTTCCTTTTTTTAACAACATTATTTAAATAAATTATCAAGATACACAATGGAACCACGATAATATGAATCTCAAGGGGATTATAAAAAATCGTGTTTTCGAGGAATTCGTCAAAGCGAAGTTCGTGTTATCAAGGTAACATTCGGCTTACTGAGCTCGCTGCCGTGGGTAATTCGGCTTATAGAAGTCAACTTCGTGCTATAGAGGTTTTGTTGAGTAAAAATTCGTGTTATAAAGGCTAATTAGTACAGTATTTGATTTCAAATCCAAGAAAATTCGACTTATCAAGGTTTTTAACTAAGGAATTTCGGGTTATAGAGGTATTTGTAACATTAATGTTACGGGACATTCAGGGGTATTGAAAAAAGTTCATGTTATTGAGGTTCGTGGTATCGAGGTGCCACTGTATTACTAGTACGAACATACTTTTTAATAATTTCTTAAAACAACAAACTTTTTTCAGTCGCTCAAAATAAATGTAAAGCGAGTAAAGTATTAACTAACAGACTAATTTAATAAAACTTTTCAAAAGTTGTTTATATCAGAAAAGAATACGATTATGAATAACGTTTATATTTGAAATGACAACGACTTGAGTAATGTGCAGCTCAGGCCTATGATCTTTTACGTCTTCATTTGTTTCAAATAAAAGCCGAAATTTTGCCATTATACGCCTCCTCTGTTCAATTCATTTACATAAACTACATGAAAAATTAACAACTTTTCACTTGTTTGGATTTAGATAACTATGTATTCGGGGAGACATTTTACAGCTACTCAGCTTTGAAAATTAAATGTTTTTTTCTTAATGCCATCTAAAGAAGGTGCCATTCGTCTGAGAAATTATTAAATTTTAGGTTTCAAACCGTCTTGCCTTATTTTCTTACTGTCGTAAAATCTAAAATGCTACTGTACCTTTATACGTACCCGCATTTACCAAAGAATAATCAGCTCTAGATTTCCATCACGGCCGCCCTTCACACCGAACAACCCAGTAAATTCTGTTAGACCTGAAAATCCAACACCCAATAGTACTCAGCAATTTCAAGTTGTCACAGATAGGCCTATGTCTTATGCTCAGGCCACTAAAAATAACCTCGGAATACCTACTGCATCTCGAAGCAACACTGATGATAACACATTAGTTAAAGTATTACAAGACTCCTTTTCCAGATTCGAAGCCATATTAAACAGGCAAGCAGAACAGATGAGTACCCTCATGAATCTTCTAACCACTCTACTCAATAAACTGGTTAAATGATGTATACTTATAAAATTGCAGCTTGGTACGGGAATGGCTTAACAAAACATCAAAGAGAACTAGAAATCTTCCTCAGTACTCACGACATAGACATTTTATTAGTATCTGAGACGCACTTTACTGACAGAAACTATCTACGAATCCGCAATTATGTTGTATATAATACTCAACACCCTGATGGTAGAGCTCACGCAGGCACTGCAATTATTTTGAAGAAAAACATCAAGCACCATGAACTTCCTAAGTACGAATTAGAGCACTTGCAGGCGACCAGCATCTATGTTGAAGATTGGAACGGACCATTAACGATCTCAGCTATATACTGTCCTCCTCGACATAACATAAACAAAAAACAATACACAGAATACTTTGACACACTGGGTCAAAGATTTCTTGCGGGAGGAGACTTTAATGCTAAACACCAGATGTGGGGATCTAGAACCATCAACCCGAAAGGGCGTGAACTTTACAAGACCATCAGGGAAAACCAACTAGAAGCTACAGGAAGTCCAACCTACTGGCCAACAGATATTAGGAAGATTCCAGACGTACTTGACTTCTTTGTCGCCAAAGGAATATCATCTAATTATATTGACATTCGCTCTTGCCTTGAACTGTCTTCCGATCACACACCTATACTCTTGCTAACATCAGCACGCGAATCATAACACACGAAGGTCCTCCAAAACTCCATAGTGCAAAAACTGATTGGTGCTTTTACAGAAACATACTAAATTACACATTAAACGTAAACTTTCCTCTGAAAACAGAATATGACATAACGAAAGCTGTGGAATATTTCATCAGAATAATACAAAATGCAGCGTGGCAGTCAACTCCAAACGACAAACAACAACCAAAACAACCTGACTATCCCAGAGAGATTAAAAGTAAAATTGCTGAAAAAAGGAATCTCCGGAGAGTATGGCAACGTACTCATCATCCTGCAGACAAACATAAGTTCAACGTGGCTGCAAGACAACTAAAAGATATGATAACACGATTAAAAACTGACGTATTCCAAGCATATCTTAAAGATTTATCGGCAACAGATGACACAGATTATTCCCTCTGGAAAGCCACTAGGCGAATAAAACGACCTATCCAACACATTCCACCCATTAGATATGAAAACTAAACATGGGCCAGAAGTGATCAAGACAAAGCCACCTGCTTCGCCGATTACTTAGAAACAGTGTTTACTCCCAACAACACGCCCACAAACGTGATCGATGAAGAAGAAATACAGAGCTTCCTAGAAGAATTCCCGCAACCGTCGCCTCCAGTCAAGTTTTCACACCTAAAGAAATACACAGAATAATCCACAAAGAACTTCATGAAAAAAAGGCTCCAGGATATGACCTCATTACAGGAAAACTGTTAAAGGAACTTCCAACACTTGGAATAGCATACCTAACTGCCATATTCAACGCCATCTTAAGAACCGGTCATTACCCGCTCCAGTGGAAAGTTGCACAAATAATAATGATACAAAAACCTGGCAAGCCCATCACTGAAGTCAGCTCCTACAGACCAATAAGTCTGCTGCCAGTCTTAGGCAAAGTGTTTGAAAAAGGGTTTCTGAAACGTCTGACTCCCATAATCAGCGGGAGACAATTAATCCCGGATCATCAGTTTGGGTTCAGAAGCCAGCACGCTACTTTGGAGCAGCTTCAATACGAAATACGAAAAGCATTCGAAGAAAAAACATACTGCTCTGCTGTGTTTTTGGATATTTCAATGGCTTTCGATAAGGTTTGGCACCCTGGGTTGTTATACAAACTGAGGAAATCACTGCCATATGCATATTTTCGGGAATTACAATCTTACATTACCGATAAATTCTTTCAAGTGAAGGTTAAAGACGATGCTAGTAATCTTCGCAGAATAATCTCGGGAGTTCCGCAGGGAAGTGTGCTGGGGCCTGTGCTTTACTTGCTGTATACTGCAGATCTCCCTACATGCCCAAACACAGTCGTGGCTACCTTTGCTGACGACACAGCAATATTAGCATCTGATAAGAATCTGGATACTGCCACAGCCAACCTGCAAACCAACTTAGTCTCCAACAGGGGGCCAACAAGTGGAAAATGAAAATTAGTGAAACCAAATCACAACACATCACATTCACGTTGAAACACGGAACATGTCCACCAGTCACTTTTAATGTACGCCCCTGCCACAGGTAGATGATGTAAAATACCTTGGAATGCACTTAGATAAAAGACTCACATGGGGCAAGCATATTAAGACAAAAAGGAAACACCTAACCCTGAAATTTAATAGGCTGTACTGGCTACTGGGTAGACAATCACGGCTATCGGTGGAAAATAAGCTACTGATATACAAAGTAATGCTTCGGCCGCCGCGGCCGGTTTGGACCTATGGAGTGCAGCTTTGGGGAACGGCGTCCAACTCAAACATCGAAATCTTGCAACGATTTCAGTCAAAAACTCTGAGAACAATACTGAGCGCGCCGTAGTACGTCAGCAACGCAGTGATACATAAAGATCAACACATGAAAACTGTAAAAGAAACCATCAGCGAACACACCAACAGGTATCTTCTGAGGCTGGACAGTCACCCAAATCCACTGGCATTAAACCTCCTCGACAACAGCGAGGCGATATACAGACTTCAGCGCTATGATGTACTGGCACTCCCTACAAGATTTCTTAATTAAGAGAACTGTTCAATAATACTATATGAGTTATGCCACTGGGCACAACTCATTCATGTAAATTTTCTGTGAACTTTTACATTTATTGCAACTTTTGTTTGCAGATTATGTAATGTACTTAATAATAAAAAAATCGCTCAAAATAAATGTAAAACGAGTAAAGTATTAACTAACAGACTAATTTAATAAAACTTTTCAAAAGTTGTTTATATCAGAAAAGAATACGATTATGAATAACGTTTATATTTGAAATGACAACGACTTGAGTAATGTGCAGCTCAGGCCTATGATCTTTTACGTCTTCATTTGTTTCAAATAAAAGCCGAAATTTTGCCATTATACGCCTCCTCTGTTCAATTCATTTACATAAACTACATGAAAAATTAACAACTTTTCACTTGTTTGGATTTAGATAACTATGTATTCGGGGAGACGTTTTACAGCTACTCAGCTTTGAAAATTAAATGTTTTTTTCTTAATGCCATCTAAAGAAGGTGCCATTCGTCTGAGAAATTATTAAATTTTAGGTTTCAAACCGTGTTGCCTTATTTTCTTACTGTCGTAAAACCTAAAATGGTGCTGTACCTTTATACGTACCCGCAGTCATCTTCGATATTTCGATTATGCAATTTTAGGTTTCAAACCGTCTTGCCTTATTTTCTTACTGTCGTAAAACCTAAAATGGTACTGTACCTTTATTCTTAGGCCTACCCGCAGTCATTTTCGATATTTCGATTATGCAATATTATAGGTTTCAAACCGTCTTGCCGTATTTTCTTACTGTCGTAAAACCTAAAATGGTACTGTACCTTTATGCGTACCCGCAGTCATTTTCGATATTTCGATTATGCAATTTTAGGCTTCGATATCGCATACAATTTTATATAGATGAAAGAATTATACAAACTTTAATTTCGTAGGTTGCAAAATAGTTAGCTGGCCATTGCGTTTGGTTTTCTTTGTCATTTATTTAATGGAAAATGTTTGTAACAGTAATATATCACCTGTGACGCCAAAAGTTAATGTTGTTAGGTTAACATGAAAACTGAAATTACACATGGAAACGAATACGTATGCAATGTTAAACTCGTTTTTTCGAAAACCACGAAAAACCCAACTTTAAGTAAGGGGGGGTGCTTGCCTGTTACTATACATTGTCTCCCTTTGTGTGGCAAAACCCGGTTTTTCAGTAGAAATCGTTTTCCAGTAGTACTCGTTCTTTCACTAATACTCGATCTGTAGTAACTGAAAAGGTAACTGAAAAGCCACTAAACTCGAAAGTAAGGCCTATAATAATTAAGGAGAACAGGAAAATAGGGTGCGAATGTACGTGGTCTGTAAATTAAGTAATGAGACTAATCATGTAGCAGTCAATATGGCAACACTGTATGGTTTCCATTACCACAGATAGTTAGATAAACAGCTGATTACTGTTGAGTATTAATATTTATTGTCTATTGTTGGCACGTGAAATGTAAACAAGCTTTTTGTGAAGTAGGTTTTTGTTGTTCGTTATAAAAATGAGTGACATCTGTGACGATTTCATTAATAAAAATATGTTAATTAATTAAGTTGATAATATATAAGCGGAGAAATTTTAAATTTCTTAATAAAATCTCACATTGTAAACTAAATCTTATGGCAATCATTTAATAATAATAATATTTAATATAAGTCTAATAATAAAATTAAAAGGGAATGGAATTGTGCAGAAAGGGTAAAGCTTATTAATTTATCCTGCTTAAACAAGAACTGACCAGAATTAACTTGTTTTCTGACCCCTAAATAAACTAAGTATTATTGTAAATTTGTTATTATTTAAATAATTAATTAAGACCATTGTTACGTACTCTGATAACTTCTGCAACTAAGAATATCACGATTTAATTATTTAATCAACCGTAGTCCTTTAATTAAAATTAGAAACACGGAACTACTTTTATGTTGCCTAGTAATTGTCTTGAGATTACTACGCTCCCCTTAACTATTTCTGCCACTTGTAATGGAGCGCTCACGCCGTAAGCAGCGTAAAGCGTTGTTTCGCTATGTGTATAAATAAAAATGTGAAAGGGTTGATACTATGACTATTTAAATGAGTAAATTTGTGTGGTGATGACATCTCTCTATATTATAAAATAACGGACTATGTAAATAATACAGTATTACAACCAAGAAGGTGATAGTAAACTAATCTATCATCATGTGAAGTGTGTAACAGTGAAACAAACTTTCTATCTATGTATTCTAACTACAAGAATTATTAAGAGTAACTACAGTCGCCGGAGATGAATGTACCACACCAGGAATGATTTCACATACTTCTAGAACTTCACCATCACAGTATGATAAGGTAACGACTGAACTTCAAGAAACATCAGGAGGACAGAAGAACTAATTCTGCAGCAACTTCAGGAAAAACACAGGTGACATGGAGGCTTGTCTTCCATGGTTAAGAGTTACAAAATTATAAACCCAAAAAGACAATTTAAATTATCATATTAAAGACTTTAAAACTTATGTTTAAATGTAATAACATTAAAGACTTTAGAAACCTGACATTTTAGGTAACATGTAGTATAAAATCTAATAACGCTAGTTATAGCAAAAAGGTAAAGTTTAAACTAAAAGTTTTGTTGTTTTAGAAGATTAGTAAAAACCATTCTTCAAATGGTTAGAGTTTCAATATTGTACATGGCAAGTTGACCATAATTCATTTAATATATTTAATCCCGGATCCGTGGAATTAATCAATAAGATGTACATCATGTTTTGAGGCCCCTTTGTAAAGTAGTAATTTATGTATTTAATCATATAGTAAACTATATTGTTTGAGAACTTTCAATAGAGAACTTAATCACCAAATGTAATAAAGAGATGTCATCTAAGTACCGAGTAAATGAGTGCATAAATCAACAGTCTCCCCTTCCTAATATCCTGCTATATAAATTGTTTATTTGTTGTGATTATTTTCAGTGCTTCACAACGAAGGCAGCCGGTATAATTGGCACATCCAATTATCACTGGTTCCCTAAGTTATAACTCAAGAGAAGAGGTTATACATCATTACGAGCAATGTTGTGCAATCAACTTTTGTGTTAAACTCGGGCACAATGCTACTGAGACTTTTAAAAAATTGACAAAGGCGTATGGAGATGAAGCTTTGTCAAGAGCACAGGTTTACAGATGGTTTAAGTATTTTCAGATGGCTGGGAATTAATTAAGGATGATCCACGCTCTGGAAGACCGTCAACGTCAAGAACTGACGACAACGTTGATCAAATCAGGGACTTGGTGCGGTCTGACCGCCGATTAACCGCCAGAATCATCGCAAAACAATTAAATTTGAACCACACTACAGTTAATGGCATTATCCATAAGGAGTTTTGCCTACAGGATAGACTGTTAACCAACATGTTTACCGAGAAATTCTTTAACAGGCTGCAGGAACGAGCTGCCCGCGTGAGACCAGCCATCGTGAACACCTGGGTGCTGCATCATGACAATGCACCTTGTTAATGAGTTTTTGGCAAAGAAAAATATTCCTGTTGTCCCTCAGCCCTCTTATTTACCTGACTTCAGTCCCTGTAACTACTTTCTTTCCCCGAGATTGAAAAACATCTTAAAGGACACCATTTTGGGACGATAGATAACATTAAAAAAAAAGCGTAACCAACCAGTTGAAGGAGATTTCAGTTTCTAAGTTCCAGCACTGTTATGAAGAGTGGAAAAACTGTCTAAAGCGCTGTGTGGCTTCCCAATGGACCTATTTTGAAGGCAACAGAGTCTAGATATAGTTTGATTGTAATTAAAAGGTTTTAATAAATTAGTCTCATTATTTAATTTACAGACCTTGTATGTGCCGAACGGCAGCTGATAGGTTACCAACAGACAAGCCGTACGATAATAGATACTTCGATTCTCCGAGGAAGAGTTCCGGACTGCAGAAGAAGGAAATCGCCTGTCACATTCTCCAGATGCCGCGACCGTGTATGTGGTCATCCATCACTTGAGGATCGTGGAGACTAGTGAGATTCACGACCATGCTCTCTAAAATGAAAAAAATATGAACGATGTGACACGGACAATTTAAAGGGTAAATTTGGATGGAGAAAATGAAGAAACGATTTGAAATTCACATTTATATAAAAGATCTACATGTCAAATTTTAAATATCGGTGTGGAGAATCATACATTACTTCCATGTTCTAAGATTTATATTTAAAATCATTTTCGAAATGAAATATTTCCATAGAAACTACTTCTTTCTTCAGCCTTAACCACAGTATTGTAGTCACTAACGTATTCCACCTCAAGTTAGCGCACTCGATTTTCACTGATAATGGCAGTCGATGGCACTGCCGAAACGTCTGGTTTTGCAAAAAATGCCGGTAACGTAGTACACATATAAAAAAATATCCTCTGGCCCTCCACCTATCATTTTCATTTATAGAAAATTACCCCCTCCTCCTTCAACTACCCTTTTAATTTATAGATATTTCATCTACCTTTCTATAGTGGATTATTATGAATTTCTTTTCAGGAACTTTATTTATCAAAATTAAGTACTTTACTCTTGTTAAAATATAAAATGTTGCAGGTAAACTACCCCTTCCCCTTAACCGATCTTCACCAAAATCAATAAGCCTTGAGTCCTCTACAACTCGGGCACATATGCACAAAATTATTTGAATCTGTTTGAATTTGCGGCAGTTATCGTTCGACAGACACGCAGACAATTTTCGGAAAATGACTTTCCCTTGTGTTTTGAGTAGTACAATCAGAATCAGCCCTTATCTCGAACATGATTTTTTTTGCCACCACCATACTTCCATTTCCTTATGGAACATGGAAGTAAAATTATGTAGAAGGTAAAGAAGAAGAAGAAGAAGAAGAAGAAGAAGAAGAAGAAGAAGAAGAACATAATATTGCGAGTTCGATTTGTTTTGAAATTATAATATTTATACGGTTGCAGGATTTTGCGCAGTTCGATTGGATTTCACTTGCTCCATATATTTCGGATTTCACCTATCGGCGTGTCCAGAAATAGAACAAGTACAGGCACACGCACACACACAGAATTCCATATTGACCCAGCGCAACCGGTTTCTCAAAGTAGAATTACCGTGCGCAGACACTTTTGTTAAAAACTGGTTTCGTGATTGTTTATTGTGAGCTGGTTGTCGGGTTTCGGATTTTGTCTGATGCGCGTGATCGACAGGCAACACCACCGCTGTATTATCATGAGAGCGAGACGTTCAGACCCGTGGAGGGAGGGAATCAGGGAAATTCTGCTCCTCCATAAACTTAAATATCGGTATGGAGAACCATACATGACTTCCATGTTCCTTCTAAGATTTATATTAAAAATCATTTTCGAAATGAAATATTTCTATAGAAACTACCTCTTTCTTCAGCCTTAACCGCAGTACTGGGTTCACTAACGTATACCACCTCACGTTAGCACACTCGATTTTCACTGATGATTGCAGTCGATGCCACTGCCGAAACGTCTGGTTTTGCAGAAAACATTGGACCGCGGCCAAACAGCCTGGGAAGGAATTTTCACAACAATTTCTTTGTTGCCGATAACGTAGTACACATATAAATATCGGTATGGACACCCATACATGACTTTCATGTTCTACGATTTATATTTAAAATAATTTTCGAAATGAAATATTCCATAGAAACTACTTTTTCTATTTATTGCTTCAGCCTTAACCACAGTAGTGTGGTTACTAACGTATACCACCTCACGTTATCGCACTCGATTTTCACTGATGATGGCAGTCGATGGCACTTCCGAAACGTCTGGTTTTGCAGAAAACATTGGACTACGGCCAAACAGCCCGGGAAGCAATTTTAACAACAAACTACTTCTTTGTTACCGATAACGTAGTACACGTATAAAAAGTTCTCTCCTCCCCCTTCAACTATAATTTTCAATTATATAAAATTACTCCCACCCCGTTCAACTAGCCTCTTCATTTATAGATATTTCACCTACGTTTCTACAGTGGATTATTATGATCTTCTTTATTTATCAAAATTAAGTACTTTACTCTTGTTAAAACATAAAATGTTGCAGGTAAACAACCCTTTCCCCGTAACCGACCTTCACGAAAATCAATAGGCCCCAGACCTCACGAAAATCCTTACAACTCAGGCACATGTAAAAAAAATTGTTTGATTCTGTTTGAATGTGTGGCAGTTATTGTTCATCATAGAAACAATTACCCTTGTTAAAACATAAAATGTTGCAGGTAAACTACTCCTTTCCCTTAACCGATCTTCACCAAAATCAACAAGCCTTGAGTTCTTTACAATTCACGAACGTATGCAAAAAATTATTTGATTCTGTTAGAATTTACGGCAGTTATCGTTCGTCATAGAAAAAATTACCCTTGCAGGAATATAAAACCCTTGTTAAAACATAAAACGTTGCAGGTAAACTACCCATTTCCCTTAACCGATCTTCACCAAAATCAACAGGCCTTGAGTTCTCTACGACTGAGGAATGTATGGAAAAAATTATTTGATTCTGTTTGAATTTACGGCAGTTATCGTTCGTCATAGAAAAAATTACCCTTGTTAAAACATAAAACGTTGCTGGTAAACTACCCCTTGCTCTTAACCGATCTTCACCAAAATCAATAAGCCTTGAGTACTCTACAATTCAGAACTGTATGCAAAAAATTATTTGATTCTGTTTGAATTTGCGGCTGTTATCGTTTGCCATAGAAAATATTCTACACACAGATAGACAGATAGACACACAGACACATTTCGAAAAATGACTTTTCTTCATGTTTTGAGGGTAGTACAATCTAAATCAGCCCCTATCTCGAACACGATTTTTTTTGCCTTCACCATACTTCCATTTCCTTACGGAACATGGAAGCAAAAATCATTTTCCTACTGATGAAAAATTTTTCTGCTTCGCCTGGGAACCTCAGTGTTGATTTTTAAAATACAAAAACGCTACTTAATAGTCAGAAACCTTATTCCGAGGAAAAAGTTGATTTCTTTAGAAAGAGGAAACGGAGTATTTACTATAACGAAAACAAGAACCCTACTACTGTAAACAGCCCGTACGATACTATAGGGGATGAACAGCGTTCATAAAGAACAATACTGCATTAATTATTTGAGATTTCGTTAAATCAATAAGCCCGTGGCACAACAAGGTGGGATCAATGCCCCCACCCACAGCTATTACAAATTTCAGTATCACTAAAGTAAGCCTATTTCTCAGCCAGTTGTGTGTGTTAAACGAAGGCTTGTAAATAATTGTATAAATAATTATATAGAAAGTGCATACAATAAAAAGTGCATATCTTAAAATGCGAAAATAAGGCATTACAGTACAGTAGTGAAGCCAGAATGCCTATATGCAAGTGAGTGTCTAGCACTGGATTATAATTTAGACAAACTAGAAATATTGGAAAGATGAATTATTAGAAAGATATTAGGCCCACGAAAAACTTCAGAAGGTTGGAAATCAAGAAGTAATGATGAAATATATCAGAGTATAGAAACTATAACAGAAACAATGAGAAAAAAGACCATTATTTTTTTGACATTTGTATAGAATGGAGGACAATAGGTTAACAAAGCAGATCTTCATATATCTGTGGAGGAAGAAGTCAACATCAAGTTGGATTAAAGAAGTCCAAAAGGATTTAGAAAAAAATAATATAAACGTAGAAGAAGCAATTGAAAGAGAAGTTTTTCGGTCAAAAGTGTTAAAAATGGAAGGAGTACACGATAGGAGAGAGAAAAACGCAGGTTCAAAGTGGACTGAAGACAGGAAGAAGAGGCACAGTGAAAAGATGAAAGAATATTGGAGAAAAATAAAAGAACAAGAATAAAGAATTTAAATTGGCATGTGATCCTTAGATGGCCGATACAAAAAAAAAAAAATTATGGAATGAATCTCAAATATTTCATTTGGTCTGAGGCCTCCAAGGTAGTCTCATCGCTCCCCCAAAGATAGTCTTACTAAGTAGACAGTATACACAAAACAATGGTATACCCTATATTTGATATACTCTGCTGAAACGAGGCGTTGACACAGCAAAAACAAGACAAACATTGGAAGTGATCGAGATACTGAACCAGACACTACTCGATGGAGAGAGAAGTGATGACGTAAGGGAAAGATGCGACGTCCAAAAAAATAACTGATCTGGTTGAGAGGAGAAAAAAGTGGCAGGCACATGTGGAGATAATGACCCAACAGAATAATTATACCCTCCGGAAGGTGAAGTAGAGGTCGTCCTTAAAAGAAGATGGCGGGTCATTTTGATGCAGACAGAACCTGGGTGTATATAAAAGTGAAAGTAGAAGTAGAAGTAGAAGGAGAAGAAGGAGAAGAAGAAGAAGACGAAGAAGAAGAAGGTACAAAGCGCAGTAGTTAATTAAAATATTTTAGAACGGCATAAGAAATAAAACTTGCAGATACACACACATTGTAACTGACGTGCAAACAACATGATAACGTAAACTGAATCAGCAAACTCAACACATAAGTTGTTTCGACGTTTACCGAGTTTGGGAAATGGATAAATAAAAGATATTATCTGAAAAAAATACACAAATTCATACCGAGGATATTTTACAATAATCCAGTCTGTTTCAGGAAAATGATATTCTAAAATAGAAACTTCCTGCAAGCAAAGTTCAAGCAACACGGGTCAGGGGGTCGAGACTTTCTACACTAGCAACCGGTATATGCGACACAACTACTGCGCGCTTGGCTATCTAAAAAAAAAGCGCAGAACATTGTGTCTTAACCATACTGCGCTGTCAGCTGATAAGAACATAGACCTATTTGTACAGCGAACACGACTTGTCAGGGATCATGGGATTGTGTCAGATAAACTTTACTTCTTCTTTTTCTTCTGCTTCTTCCATCTTTCCAGCACGTTAAATGGTCTGTATATTCAAAGTTTTCATGGTATTCTGTTTACAAACGCATGCATTACATTTCCCACCATGTTTTCTTGTGCAATGTTGCTACTTATGTAAATCGTTACACACTTCTAATTGTTCTTTTATGTCGCCATTTCTTACGTGTACTAAACTTCTTTAAGGTTTCACCTCTCTAACAAATATAATCTACGTTGATTCTAAGTGTCGTCAAACTCTATTCATAGGTGGCCATTATTCAGATCCGTTTAGTAAGCGGAAATGACAATGAATTTGAATAAAAAAGAATGAAAATACCGAAAATGGAAGAAACGAGACTGAAGTAATGATAGATTGGAAAGAACAGTGGCGTTTCTAGAATTTAGCCTTGGGGGAGTCTTCAATTTAGTCCGAGGCCCGGTCAAGATGGGTTCGTAGAAAAGAAACAAAAACAATTAAAAAAACTAATCAACATTACTATCTTTAAAGTGGCTGAAAAATGTGTGATAACATCCTGAAATCAATCACATTAAAGAAACCGGTAAAAATACGCGTTACTGAAACATTTTTTAGGAGATACTGACTGAACTGATTTTCCTATATTTCACATTTCAAACGTACACACAAATCCTATGTAGTAAACCTGTTTGTATATTTAAAAAACAGTTACTAGCTGAAAAAACAGCTGAAAAGATAATAAAAGAGCCAAGAGATTAACAAATTCGTTAACTTTTTTCGACCCTCTGGGGGGGGGTCCGGTCCCGTTCGCCCCCCTCGTAAATAGTCCCCTAGGAAAGGACTGTCAGACTGTACTAAAGGGAGAAGGACACAACAAAGCTGATAGTACCAAGCAATTCTTATTACTGATATGAAATATAATTCTTTGTCGTGTTTACTTGCTGAACTACTACTTGTGATGTTCCGGACGAGGGCTTTCAGTGTTTTCACCATTTTCAAGTCCTAAACCACGACCAAAACGTTAAGGGATAACCTTAACTACTATAAGGATACACTGTGAGGTTTTGATAGTAATAATGATAGAGTTTTCATTTCTTTTGTCTTAGCGCAGTTTAATCGATCTCGATGACGAAATAAATGTCAAGCCAATACGTAAGTCCTACAGCTGTTCGTGTAGGATTTTGTGAGACGGTTTTAAATTCAGCAAACCGGGACGAGGCGTAAACTCAAACAACGAAGGTAAATGCCCGGTAGACAGATGATTAAAGCCATCGGGTCGGATTTTGAAGGAAACACCGACCGACTTTTCATCACGAAATGTTTTTGTTATTTAAGTAGCAAACAAATACGTTTTTGTTATTATAAACAAAGAAACACTTGAAAAACTACAGTTGTTTGTTACAAACACCGGTCACAATTTAATCACAAGAGACGATTAAAAAACTGGTTCTATTATATAACGATTATGTACAGCAACTGTGTTTGTTGTTTGCATGTGTGTGCGAACAGGTAAATTCGTTTTTTAAATATATGTTGTCGCTTTTTTTTTAATTTCGACGACGTTAACGTTTTAATAAAATGGAACATAAAGTTAGTGGTTGTGTACAAATAAAAACCAGACCACACTAGAATGCAAATCAGTGTAGATACTACTTCGGATATGTTGTAATCTTTGGATTCAGTTGCAATACCATTAATAATAAAGTTTTTTTTTAAATTTAAACAAAATAACAACGTACATGACTAGCTTACATATTCTCACTGATTTCTGTTTATTTGTATAGATTTTTCTCGCTAATAAGGAAGATAACCTTGACTATATTAAGAGTGGTCTGTACGCCGTGAGATGACAGCCAACCACGTGACTAAGGAGTGGTCTTCCGTAACGAGGAAACTTTTAAAATACTCAAAACTTGTTCGAAGTCAAAAAGGCGAGTGTAGAAATGATGAAGGTAGAAGAGAAGGAGGGGAATAATAAGAAGTAATCGTAGAAGAACAAAAAGAAAGAGTATTAAGCAGTGGCACAGGCAGATATATTGTTCAGAATCTGTTATCGCTTGGACGGCCGTGCTACATGGAACAGTTTACATACAAATTACACAAGTAGTACTTTGTCTTCCAGGCGATGAACAACGTCCCGCCCGCCCAGCACAAAGAAACTCTGAGGCAGACAGAATATTAAGCAGTGGCACAGGCAGATATATTGTTCAGAATCTGTTATCGCTTGGACGGCCGTGCTACATGGAACAGTTTACATACAAATTACACAAGTAGTACTTTGTCTTCCAGGCGATGAACAACGTCCCGCCCGCCCAGCACAAAGAAACTCTGAGGCAGACAGAATATTAAGCAGTGGCACAGGCAGATATATTGTTCAGAATCTGTTATCGCTTGGACGGCCGTGCTACATGGAACAGTTTACATACAAATTACACAAGTAGTACTTTGTCTTCCAGGCGATGAACAACGTCCCGCCCGCCCGGCACGAAGAAACTCTGAGGCAGACATCTAAGGGCGGAAGGGATACGTATGTGTCGTAATAAGAACGTCCATCCCCCAAAGGCCAATGGCACAGTTCCCCTCCCCCAAGTTTCACCTTTAGCCTACGCTCCAAATGCAGGTCTAATTCATAATAACTGTTACAAAATACCAGAAGACTTTAAACATTTATGTTCACTCATTGAAAAACTACGTTTAATTTTAATCGAACTCAATAAAACACAATTAATATTGTATTAGAATTTATTAAGATTTGTATAAAACAATTTAATAACACGACAAAATAAAAATTTTAAAGTCCTTGGCCACCGTCTTTCAACTTTAAAAGTCAAAATTTGTAACTTTTTAAATTATAAAAAACGTTTTATTTTTTTAAAATAAGTGTTATAAAGTAGCTTTTAATTAAGTTTAAGTAAAATAAGAAAACAGATTTTAAAATAAACAATTACTTTTATTTTTTACTTCCATGTTCCGTAAGGAAATGGAAGTATGTGATAGCGAAGAAAATCGTGTTCCAGATAAAGGCTGATTCTGATTGTACTACTCTCAAAACATGAAGAAAGTCATTTTCCGAAAAGTGTCTGTCTTTCTGTTTGTAAGTAGAATTTTTTCTATGACGAACGAAAACTGCCGCAAAATAAAACTGAATCAAATATATAATTTTTTGCATATGTGCCTGTGTTGTAGAGGACTCAAGGCCTATTGATTTTGGTGAAGATCGCTTAAGGGAAGGGGGTAGTTTATCTGCAAGTTTTACGTTTTAACAAAAAGTATTTAATTTTTACAAATAAAGTATCCTGAAAAGAAGGTCATAATAATCCACTGTAGAAAGGTAGATGAAATATCTGTAAAATGGAAAGGGTAGCTAAAGGGGGAGGGGGTAATTTTCTATAAACGAAAATGATAGTTGAAGGTGGAGGGGATAATTTTTTGTACGTATGCTACGTTATCGGCACCAAACAAGTAGTTTCTATGGAAATATTTCATTTTAATTTGTCAAACATAAAACTCGATTTACAAGGAACACAACTAACTTGTTAGAAATTATCGAACTGAATTCAAGTAAATGATTTTAAATATAAATCTTGAAACATGGAAATCATGTATGGTTCTCCACACCGATATTTGTGTTGATATTATTAATTTATTCGGCCGAAAACTTAAAAATTTCAATAAAATATTAACAATTGATATCTATGTCACCACGGATGCGTAAACAAAATAATTTTTTGTTTTCAGAAATTCACACACGCTGGGCGATGTCCGGTTTCTTTCACGTTGTTTAAATAAAAGATAATTTAATCAATCTAATTCTTTATTTTAAGAATATTAACAACTAGGTACAATTCGTATTTTGATCATCTTTCTCAGCGTTTTTACCAAAAGCATGGTGATATATTAAAAATAATTTTGTAATTAATTAGAACATGGAAGTCATGTATGGTTATCCATACCGATTTGTACATATCATTGTGCAGAACTGAATACAACTACTGAAAATAATTCAATTGCACTGATTAAAACTCTTCAACTTTGTATCCAAATGTGGAAAAAACAAAACATATTCATTTTACTTTATTACCAAAGTTTCATCTGTGTTTTGAATTGATTTAAAACAGTTACTGCTTTGTACACTGCAGATCCCAAATTTTTAGCTATTTCTCATTTTAAACTTGCTTCAGTACGTCACTTTAACATGAAAGAATAAGTGAAGCCCCATCCTGCTTCTCAAACGGTTCTTGATCATTCCTAAACGGTCCATTATCCTTTCTGCAGAGCAGCTTGTTACAATAAGAACAGGACCCTATTCATCCAGTAGAATGTTGATAAAAATACTTGTTCAATTTTTGTTAAATATAATTTTATTCGTTTTAAACTTTTGTGGTATCTGATATTCCTCCTTCCCATCAAAATTCTATAATACCCTCAAAATTCAGATAACGCAGCCTGCGCCATGATCCTCCGTGCAGACATCCCTGTCGTGGCCTCTTCTTCCGAGAATTTCAAAACCTCTAGAAATTTGTTTATTACCATCAATCTATGCTTTCCATTTTCATTGTGTGGTAAGACAATATCATATACCTTAACTAAAAGGCATTGTTTTATGTGTTAAGAGAAAAGAGACGTAAATTAAAATAATTAACTATAGTGTTACGACGGTCTATTGATCGTCGTATGGTACAGTGGAAACAAAATACAAGACACCAATTAAGTCACTAATCACCAGCTTTAATTATCACAATTAAACAGTTTGTAATCAACAAGATAGTCTCTTACAACAAATCAAATAAATATTGTTCACACGCAATAAACATGTCAATTAATATAAAACACAATTGTAAAATACATAACACTTCGCCACAATACTTCGAACCGCACTGTGTAAATCGCCGACAATTACTGAACTAAGCGCCGCTGAATGCCTATATTTATACCCAGCTATAATTCCAGAAACATCCATACTACGCATCAGCGCTACACTCGAACGTAATTGATTGCGGCCTTGACACAGTGTGCGCGGCCGGCGAAGTCTAGAAAAGTCTCGCTAACGCATGTTGAGAATCACGTATGCACACACATTACAGCCGGATTCCACTGGAACATCCGATAAACACGTAAATTGTTCTGTAATGTCGTAACAATAGTTTTCGTTTTCGTTTTCTTCGGATAAACCATCCCTTATTTCTGGAGTCTACCCACTCTGATTACCCACTAATTATGTTAAGGGGAGTGAGCAGTGCAATATTGTAAAGTGTAAAAAGAGAGTTACTAAACCTTTTGTCACGATCCTATACGTCCATATTTGTACGTATTCGTCGCTATACACCTTTATCATTTATGGGCCCAAAAATTCCTTATGGCACTTTCTTCTGTATATGTTACTGCTGTTTTGATTCTCAGTTATCTGTATTCTCAGTTGATTTGTAAATTCTCAGTTATCTTGATATACTGTACAATTTGAAAATGCGCTGCTATGTAAAATTACGTTTTACTGCACCAAATCTAACGTCTGTATCTCATATTGTATTGTCTGTGTGGGCGCGCGCGTGTGTTAGGCACTTTCCAAATATTCAAACACTTTTATATTCTCAATATCTGCACTTTCTTCTTGAAAACTTTGTCTCTCTGTTCTCGTTTGTTAGCATGCATTCAGTTTTATTCACTTTTGTTTCCAAACAGAGGGCCACGCCCATGTAAATCTACGCCTGGAGGATTTCTGTCGGCCATTCTGAGCATTCCTCTGCCTTAATAAAAGTCGTCCTGAGTTTTCGGGATTTAATCGGTACTAGTATGAATTTTGACAGCTGAGACGAACAACTTAGAATTTTTGAACGTGTAATTAAAAAAAAATGATAGCTCGAAGAAAATGGCCTGTCAGAAATGATGGTGGATCCTGGAGAATACTAATTACGAACTGCATCGATTGAGGCAAGGATAGTTTGAAGAAACTGGCCTGTTAGAAATGATAGTGGATCCTGGAGAATACTAATTATGAAGTAGATCGATTGAGGCAAGGACCGGATACATTACGATCCGCGAAAAGTCGAAGGTAATATTGACTGGGTCGTATATGTAGGTTGCATGAAGGAAACCGGACAAGTAGGGAGTATCAAGGAAAGAAAACACACAAAAGGCCAAAAACTAGACACTCTTGAACAAATAGAAATATACAAACACACAACACATAAAAACGACATTCTAAACGAACAGACACAATTCAAATCACACATATTATTCGAACATATCACACCCTACACACACAACATCGATCTTTCAAAAGACGGCGCCGTCGCCAAGAACAAGACGGACAGCGCTCCCAGTGGCAGCCTCTGATGAAGCTTATAATAAGCGAAAATAGTTCAGGCTATAAGGTAAAAATTTTACATTTTTACCAATGACTTTGTGCTCCGAGTCGGTAGTGTTATAATTAGAAAGAAAACCAGTGAGAAATTACTCACAGGATGTCCACGGAGTGGAGATTGTTTGACGCTGGAGACGTTTGTGTGGATAGAAGGACCTTCACTTCTCAGGTCACTAGAAGGACATGGAAATTGAATCCTAATGGAACCGTTAAGGATAACAGTTTGCGTTGATCTCTCACCTTCAGCACACAGCACGACTGCTTATTGCAACCAAAAATAAACATCAAGTAACCTTATAAATGTCATTTCCTTATTTACACTGGGATATTACGTACAAAATGTTTCCATGTTTCTAATATTAATACTGCACAAAGAACAAGGCTTGGTCTGCCAGAGACCGGTCCAGTTCTTGCACAACATGCGCTAACGCTACCGCCGCGGCCGTTGCGCCATCCTCAGCCCTCCAGGGCACACGCTGCGGTGTTTATTGTACCGATGATGTATACGTGGACATCGGTAAAGTCTGCATTCTGCCAAACCGGGGTTTTACCTCATCTTATGCAGTCGGTAACTTGTTAATCTTACTGTACAAGTAAATACATGACTTCACTCTTTCAAAT
Source organism: Magicicada septendecula (assembly GCA_034769895.1). NCBI lineage: Eukaryota > Metazoa > Arthropoda > Insecta > Hemiptera > Cicadidae > Magicicada > Magicicada septendecula. Next base: position 508,089,213 of record CM068369.1, on the reverse strand, counting down.
AATTGATGGAACTCCCACGTTTGATTAACCGTTAATTTCTAACGATTAAATATGAGACGGTGGCCTTCACAAGTACTAGAAAAACTTATTTGTATCCAACGTGAATGAATATGTGAATAAATTCATTGATAAATACACAATCAATCAATCAATTATAAATCAATTTATTGATAAACTCATGTGATTTATTTAATTGATTCATTGTGTACGTTTCATTAAGAACGAAATGTACAACTTTACCTGAAATAAAAAATCTGAATACCTAATTAACAATATTGTGCTTATAAATCAGTTGAAATCCTTCGTGAGTTACAATGTAGCCTACTCACCAGGAAGTAACTTCAGTTTAATCCGATAATTTACGATTGGTTTGTAGACAAAGTTAATGTTTACTCAGTTACGAGGTATCCAACTGTAAATTTTTTTAACTATAAAGTGTAACTGTAAAGGATATCTGCGGCTCGAAATATCGCAAAAGTGCGTTTCTTGTTCTCTTCTCACAAAGCTGATATAATATACCACAAATCCATTTGTGCCCCACAGATACCTTGAAAATAAGACAAAGAAGGAAACAAGGATAAGGTTTTTTTTAACACTGCGGCGGTACCAGTTTTGATGTATGGTGGTGAAGAAAAAGATACAGCAAAGATTCAGTCAGCGGAGACGAAGTTTATGAGGAGTACTCTGGGCTGTAGCCTACCTTTCTCGATAGAAAGAAGATAAGGACCGAACTGGGGGTCGACCCATTGTTGGAACAGCTACGGAGCAACAAAAGAAGGTGGTGTGAACATTTAGGAAGAATGGCTGGTGACAGGATTCCAGTGCTAGCAATGGAATATAGACCGGTGAGGAAGAGAAATGTAGGACGACCGAGAGCGAAGTGGATTTTGGAACAGGTTCAGGATGAGCCTAACTCTTGAGGTTGATGATGACCATTTGTGCCAAAGCGGACATATGGACATATGGATGTTGACTAAATTTTTCCCAGGATGAAGAGTAAAAGAAGGTCTAAAGTGTACAATGGAATTGATTAAGATAAGGGGTAAGTAAGTTCCCTTAGCTGCAGAACTTGCTCAATATTTTGAATGACATACAATTGTTTTTAGGTGAACTTCAGTATTAGATAGTGCTGAGAGATATTAATTCTGTTAAATTATTAAAGATACTGAGTCTGTATTTTGCATAAAATTCCTCATAACTTAATCCCCGCATAGACTCTTGAAAATTCATAAAATTTTGATTCTATTTTTGCTGCCTCGTTTCCCTAAACGTTCGTAGTAAATGGAACATTCCGATTTTTAAGCGCAGTTGTCCTAAAACTTTAGAATTTCCTAAGTTGTACACTACATTCAGATTCTGGTTTACATTCAGATTCTCTTTAACTTGATATCCCACTCGGATTTTGCGATTTTATCACAATTTCGACCCACTTATCGGACACTTCTATTTTGACCCAGTTTTACGTACACTTACTTCCACCCTTGGTTCGTTGGTTAATAAGTTTCAGCCAAGAGAAACTTCCATAGACGACAAACCACGCAGTGAGGGCCAGCGATTGCAGTGACAGCCAGTTTCTCAATGACATTATTCGTGCAGATCGGCGATTCACAGTTCGCGAAATCGTTGTGAGCTTGATGCTGTGCAAGGCATTATAGAGGATCCAGGCTACAGGAAAGTGGGCGCGCTGTGTTGAAAGACGGAAGTGTGTTCAGAACTGCTCTCCATGTTCGAGGCCGATGAACAGAACTTTTTTCAAATTCTGTGACTGAAGATGAGGCTTGGGTGTATCGGTACGACCCCGACACTAAAAGGCAGCCGATGGAATGGCGAGACACAGAACTTCACCTAGGCCTATGAAGTTCAGAAGTCAGAAGACCGCAGCCAAGGTGAATGTTTTTTTTTAATGTGACGGGAGATGGATTCACTTTGCTGGATTTTTTTGAACAGCGTTCTCTTAAACTGAGTGTTACATTGAGCCGTTGAAAAAACCTGAGAAGCCATCAGAAAAAAAAGATGTGAGAAAAATCTGTATGCCATTAACCTGTATCATGATAATGCTAGGCCTCACACGTCTCCAGCCACTGGGGATGATCACTGGTAGTGGTTTCCCATCCTATCTACAGCCCTGATGGTAGTCTAGGCTTTCATCTCTTTGGTACACTGAAAAATATCCTTCGGAGTACCAGTTTTGTGATACAAAAGAGGTGAAAGATGCCATTAAGGTCCACAGAGGATGTCAGAGGATGCTCCACAGACTTTATCCAAAGTGTTTACCAGAAGTGGCTGCAAAGGTTTGTTGACTGCAGTGGAGATTATTTTGAATAGTGACATTCTGTGCTCAAGGCTTAGTCCACATTATGCATATTACAACGGTACCTTTTGTGTATACATTTACATGTAATTTGAATTGTATAGCCCCGTATTTTGGGGGACAAAATTATACCAATACAATAGTAAATTAATTTGTGCTGTGTTTACATTCATACAGCATTACTGATACCGTGTATGTATAATTGGAGTTCAAGTGTAATCATAATAAGAGTAGTCCTTTTAGAAATCGTAACATGTTTTCATTTCTTTATTCAAACAAACAAAATAAAAAAAATAATAATATTTACTTCGCCATAAAATATTCATTATCTATTGTTTCAATGATTCTTTGTTGCCGTACACTCATCCTAAAATAGATTTTATATCTTATGTCTTATATTAGCAATTCTATGTTAAACATTTCTTCGTTATACTATAAATTCTCGACTACTCAGTCTGAACGTGTGCTTTATAAGTTTGTTCTTATTTACATTATTATTCTATACTTGACATACATCTTACGGCTTTATAATCATTTTAAAGGAACTAATTGAATCGTTAGTCTTCTTCTATATTTCCAATTACTTTACTTTATATGCTTTCAATAAAAAATTAAATTTATTAAATCAATTGTTAATTCTCCAAGCAAAGATTTACTGTAAATTATCTTGAAATTAACTGGTTATCATTAAAGAAAATTCTTATTACAGTTAAATTACTTTCTCTTATCTCTATCTACATAATTTTTCTTTAATTTAAAAATTTTGTTTATTAATGTCTTTCAATGTCTTTATTCTTTTATAATTATATATTGGTTTTTCGTCACCTCAATTCTGCAGATTGTCCCATGTCCTCCAGTGATATGTCGGTCCTCTCCTACTGGATGTCCTCTTGCGTTTTCTGGTTCCACTGGTCGTCCTCCAGTCACTCGTCCTTCATGGTCCCATCGGCTGGCTGTAGAATGGAATGACGTGTTGCTCTGAATCGGCTGCTGTTGTTATATAAACCGCCTCTATTGCTCTGCGTATCGTTCCTCTGCTTGATGTTCTCGTAGAAAGCTCTTCTCCTCCTGAGCTCTTCTAAAGACTTCCTCATTCGTTATCTTCTCCCTCCAGCTTATCTTGAACATTCTTCTGTAGCACCAGGTCTCAAATGCTTGGAGTCGTTTCTTGTCACTTTCTCCAATTGCCCAAGATTCACTCCCGTATAGGGCAACACTCCACACGTATGTCTTTACTAGAGTCTTCCTTATTTTTAGACTGATAGTGTTTGAAGTGAAGAGGTGTTTCTGTCTGTTGAAAGCAATTTTAGCCTGGGTAATTCTGCTTATAATTTCCTTACTGCTATGTCCATCACTTGTGATTTCACTTCCTAGATAGTTATATTCTTTAACTGCCTGGAGGACATTATTTGCCAGAGTTATTCTGACTGGATCTTCTTCCTTCCGACTACAGACTAGGACTTTGGTCTTTTGTTCATTTATTTTCATGTTGAATTCATTCTTCATTACTTGATCCATTGTGTCAAGAATCTTTTGTAGATGTTCGTTGCTCTCTTCAGTCACTGCTATGTCATCTGTGAACCTAAGCGTGTCCACTTTGTCCCCTTGTTTGTTTACTCCGAGATGGGTGTCTTCTCTTACTCTATCGGTCGCTTCTTGGACGTACAAGTTAAACAAACATGAAGATAGAAAACATCCCTGTATTTTCAGCACATACCTCGTATATTCAGGGTTATGCTTTAAAAAAAGTGGTTAGACATACCGCCCGTGGTTTGTTTCCACTTTTTTCATGGCGAAATTTTGGAAATAACGCTCCAAGAAGCGTTATAAACAATAAATATATAAAAAGCGTATATAAACAATTTTCATGTGTTTATATAGTGATTGCTATATTGATACGTGACGGCAAACACATCTCAGAGCTTACTCCAACTAGAAATATAGTGAGTTCAATTTGGTAGAATCCATGTTATAACCTCAATGAATTTAACGAAGAAACGCCATACTTCCGACCGGCTCACTCGATCTGGGTCTCAACAGAGACGGTGCGCCTCGAACCCAAAAATATCCCGCGAGGGACAGCATGATGTGCGCCTTAAGCGGCTCATCACGCTATTTGTCGAGTAATGCATAAAATAAACCTCGAGGTTTTTATTTGTCTCTAACCGTATGAGTTTTGACGGTCTTTCGTCTATACTGTCAACCTTCCTTTTAATGGAATTAGATATGTCTTCTCAGTATACCGTCTTGCCTTGCACTTCTTGTTTGTACACCTCTGGCAATCTTACTCGCTTCCTTTCACTGTAAACACTTTTCTAAATTTGAAATGTTCATGAACTATTAGATTATTTCCTCGCTGATTTAACACATTTTCATCGAGGAAGTCATCGTTCACTACACAAACATGATACACAATGGCCGAATGTCAACTCAACAGTGACTGATAAAATTCTAAACTTTCTCTTAAATATCAGGTATTTAATCAGTTTTGAGGGTTTACCCTGTGGTCACTAATTCTTGAAATGCGAATTACAAAGAGATGCATAGTCGTGAAACAAGGAAGTTGTTGAACTCCCCCGATGGTCAGAAACAAATATTTCAGCTAGCTGCTATGTGGAGAACTTTTCGCCGGCCATAAAAATGAAGCGCAGACCGAGCTTGTCCTTCCGACACCCTTCTGCGTTTGAAACACAAATAAATAAACTCGATTTTCAATGAGCATTCTCTAGACTATCAACTATCAACGACAAAAATTAATCACAAAAATTCGTTCAAAAACTTTACAGTATACTGCGTAAAAAATTTGGATCTAATTAAGACGCTTGCAGATCAAACAACAGCTTAGTTGTTTGAAAGATTTCAAACAACAGCTGACTGCTCGAGTGGCAGGTGAAGGTATTAATGATTTCCGCGCTGATTAATGTCACGGTAAATATTTGACCTTACGTAATCCGCGCTCTGAGAACGCGGACCACTTCGCCATTTTTGTACGTTTTATAGGAATTTCATCGCATTGTAAACATTGAGCATTTAAAAAAGAAAGTTTATAAGGGGCGTTATGCAGAAGCGACTAAATATGTATATGTGTGTGCGTATGTTTAAAAACACTTTCTCCTTGGAGAACAATGGCTTCTCACTTCGCGTGCGTGCGCACCATCGCACGCTTTATTCTCTGTTAATTAATTGCGGCAGACAACAATACCATTAAATTTTAATTAATTTTTGTTAATTTAATCGTCTGAGGAATTTAATGAAAATTCAATCTCTCTTATTAGTTTATCTGAGGCAATTGAAATACAGTTTGAGAACACCGATGTTTTGGGGCGTAACACAAGTTTTATAGTTATACGTCCATCCTGCTAAAACTGTCCTTAATGGTTCAAGTTAGGCAGCGTCGTATGCGTTGAACTGCTGAGATGGAGGACTACGGTAGCGTCCACAAGGGACACCTATAATCACAGGCGGAGTCAAACTTTCTCTTGGTCGTTACGTTTCAGAGACGGGTGGTTTTATGGAGAACTGGCTGCTGTGAGGGAGTTAAGAGTGTTAGTAGTTAGGTTTTTAAACCAGAGGCGTTTTGGGAGTTTTTTGTTGTTTGCGCGGATTAGTAGCGTGGCGTCCATGTAACCGCTGTTGCCGGCGGCAACAGTCCTGGAAATGAAAGAAAATAATATTATATATCACAGAATAAAAACTGTAGGTATTGAATAATTTGATATCCGGACAATATTAGTAGCGAAACTTGAAGAAAAGCATAGCATTGCTTTCGAACTGCTGGGCACTTGCACCGTCTTGTGTTGCCGGCTCAGACATCGGCAATGTTTTACTGCGTACGGTCATTGACCTCGTACTAGTTATCACTGTACAAAGTGAGGGGGACACATTCGTCCACCCAATGTGTTGCCGCTGTATAAACCGGCAAAACGCTCAGTTAACAGCTATGTTCGTTTTCGTAACTGACGTGCAGCAGTTACTACCTACCTATTTGTGTTTGTTCGTTTAGTCATGTGTTCTCTGTTTGTCTTTGTTATCTTTAATTCGATTATTTGTGTTCTGATTTATTCTGTGTAAGTATAATGAGAATCAGATTCCGTTGAACCGGGACCCTCTTCTTCTTTCAGCGAATGATAGAAAATGCTTCTAAAAAGAACACTTGTTACAAGAAAAAATTCGAATTAATTTTTAGGTGAAGTTTTAGGGCTACCACAACCGGCAGCAGGTGTTATGTACCCACGTCACGCTACTGGCGGAGAGTTCGGACGGGTTGATGATTTCAGTTGGAGGGAATCAATGGCGACGCGACTGGAGTAACAACTTGGATATCTCCAGGTCCAACACTGCTGCCTCCAGTCCGGCGGTGGTAGATGCAAACCAGCTCGTCTCTCACGGTAGCGGCCGTACATCATCTGTACTTCATCAGATTTGTACATCTTACATAGAACTTTCTGGCCCACCAACGACTGTAGCCAAATTCGGGTTTTCACTTCGTAACAGAATTAAGTGTTTCCATGTGGGAAGTTCCGGTTTATGGCGATTCGCGCTTTTTACTACGACAGAGGAGGGGACTTTCGAGCCTGGCCAGTTTACAGAGGCACGAGATGAGGTGGGCCTGACCCATTCCTCACTCGCCTACCCGACACAAGCTGACTCATTGTATTTTCGGTATCGGGTGACATCTACGGATTAAATCAATGTCTAGTAACATACAACACTTTAACTCCTGTTTCTACTGCGACACAAGTCTTCTCAATTTAAATATCTGGCAATGAACATTTACGCATATTAACTCATTAGAACTGGTGTATATTAATCAATTTTATTAAGTACAATAAGTGGGTGAGCGTAGCTAACGCTTCCCGCCAAGTGTAATACAGTTGTAGGCCTATTATGTATGTATGATAACTTGTTTTAGTCGTAAATAAAAAAGAAATCTAAACAGACGCTACTAAACCTTTAAGCAAAACTTTGTACTTTTGAAATAAAGTAAATAACGTATAATTGTAATCTGCAGACTCCCCAGTTTATTCTGCCCAATGAAAAAAAAGAGAAACAAAATCAATTAAAATTAATAATCTGTTCATTGAATGTTCACGTATGTTCTTTATTCGGACAGAGGTATTATTATATTAAGCCGAAGGCTAAATTAGTACAAGATACTTAAGGAGAATTGAAGAGTTAGTAGGGTTAAAATTTTGCAATTTTTTTTATTAGCTTATATTAAAATATTGTCTTTTTTACACAGTTTGATACCAAAACCATGCGGCTTTTATTGTTAAAATATTTTTACTTTATTGTTAAAATATTTTTAGAAAATTGTGTTGCATGCAGTTTTTGTAGCAGTTTTTTTTTAGCATTTTTGAAATTAGGCGAAAACGTGCATTTATTATCATACCTAGCTAATTTTATACAAAATATTCTTACATCTATTATAGTATTCACAAGTTACACAAGTTGAAAAACTGGAATGCATAGGCCACATCCAGAAACGGATGGGCTGTCGCTTACCACAGAAAGCTGTGGGCTAAAACTCAAGTTACGTGGTACATTACTTTCAGACCACAATATCAATAAAAGGAGCTGGCTAACCGATAAAGTTATTGATAAACTTCAAGGCAAATGTAACTGATTTAGAGGCAATGAAAACAACTGTTTGGGGTACATTTTTTCACGGTATATCTAATGACGAAAAGAGTGCTCATCAATTATGCCCACCACCGCCGGAAACCTGGTGTAAATTTAAGAAAGGTGAAGCAGAGAGTAAACCATTTCAACATAAAAACTCTATTCCTGTCGCTGTAGTGGAGGCCATAAAACCAATATTTAGAGCGCTGACCAATCCAGACCTACTGATAAGGTGCCTTCATGGCAAAACACAACACATGATCGAGTCGTTCAACAATGTACTGTGGACCAGAGTGCCAAAAAATAAACTTGTTGGGAGAAAGACATTGGAAGTTGGGGCTTATGACGCTTTAATTACATTTAATGATGGAAATATTGGACGACTGGAAGTGTTAAAGCACCTGGGCTTTACGGACTATGGTGTAAACACACTGAGCAGGAGCGGTTGCGGAAAGCGGAGTTATCAGCAAAGGAAATGACCAAGGAAGCAAGGATTAACGAGAGAAGGAGAAGAATTGAAACTGAGGAAGCCAGAGAGCCACTACAATCCAGGTGCATTTTAAATGTATGTAAATTGAAATAAAATCACACAAAATGTATACTATTTTGTTTTTCTTGATTTTCCGAAAACCTTGTTTTTTAACACTACGGTAAATTTATCTCATAAACCAATAAAGTTTTTACTGCATATTATACTTGATCTTGTTAAGCTACTGTAGTAAAATAATTTTATTAGGTGGAGAAATGTTTGTTTAAAAAAATATATATATCAGAAATTGTATAATAAAAAATGATTTGAAAAGTAAAAATTTATAACGTTTTTATTATTTTAGATATCAGTATAATTTTACTACAGAAAATACATATAATATGAGTAAATAATCATACAAAAATTTCAATCTTCTAGCTTAAAACATTTGTGAGAAAAATGTACCTAAAACCTGCCAATTTAACGTGGGCAGTATAGGACTATTCAACTCCCCTTAAGTGGCATACTCTGTAACACAAAATTCTTTAATTTCGTATTAATTATAGCAGTTAAATCTTGCGTACGGTGATAATCAAAACGGCGATATTCTTAACGACAGTTGTTGCGTAATATAAAGAGAGATCTTCGTGCATTCCCGATCACAACAATAGGTCGCGGTCTCACAATGGCCGGATAGATCGATTGTTCGGTATTGTTTTCAACTCACAGCAGGCTGTGCGAAAGCCTCAGACTCGATGGTAACAATACGTCGGTATACGCGCTGTTGACAGCTTCTTTTCATTATGTTAGTGACCTTTGGAAGCTATGATTTTGGACGCCAAGACGTTGCCACTAGTCAGAACACTACAGGGCCAGTATCCACCATAACGTTGCTAAAAATTGTACATTGAAAACTTATCAAAGGATTAAATTTTGACATTTTTCCTGAAATTTGTTTCTAATTGTATTTCATCTCCACTTATACCTCAGTTTATGGTAGCTGTGTGTGTGTTACATTATAATATTAAATTATAACAATTATATTTTATACGGTTATTATTATAATAACAAACTTTTACAAGAAATATTTTAATTATTTTGTGAATTACAATGTTTCAGTAGTATTCAACTACCATCATCAGATATGATGTAATTGAATTGTTAATTAATAAAATTGTGTTAATGGTTACAATCACAAACAGAATTAACACTGTTGCACACTACTATAAAAAAATTATTCCGATTAGCGCTTTCAAGCTTCACAGCTCGTCATCAGATCGGAAATAAAAATTAATTTTAACTTGCGCGTATTTCGGGATGACATTATTGGCCAGACATTGTTTATTAAACAATTTTTATTTCCGTAATTAATTCCGTGATTTTATTCTGTAATTGAATTTTGTTATTATTAATAATAATATAAAATATACGTACAAGAAAAATATAAGCATTTATGAAAACAATTATATTACAGATATTATGTTATATTAATTTTCATTACATGTTAGTTTTCTTAAATGTGGTAAGAAACGACTCAGTTGCCAGCAGGTATACGGTATACTAGACGGAGCAAAACCACGTCAACAAGCACCAAAGAGTTTAGAAAATCAGTGTAAATTCTACAATCCGATGTAAATTCCGGTTCTGCAGTGAAGGTTCCGGTTTCTCTTTATTTCCGAATTTCCAGTTTTCAGATTCCAATAAAGGACTGTTTATGAGCAGTTTTCTTTATTCTGAAAAACGGTCTTAGCACGTGGTAGTATTATTTTTTTTACTTTCAACAATGTGCTCATTCCCTTCTGAAGTCACACTGTCCAAGTAACAAAACTGTTTAATTTCAATTCAGTTTTCAATTAAATTAATTATTTTTCTGTCTTTATACCACAGTAACTTTTACAGAAGGCTTATAATCTAATTTAGAATAAAAAAATAATTTTATAATACAAATACTATACTTAAAAACACCTTACTTAGAGATATATCCCGAAACGTCTCAGACAAATAATCCTTTGAGTTAAGGAAACTCAGATTAGCAAAGGCCTTTACTCTAACCCGGGAACTGTACGGAAAGAAAAACCTTTCCAGAAGTGCGAAAGTCCGCCATTATAGCACTGTGATCAGGCCGGTGATCATGTATGGAGTGGAAACAATGTGCTTTCAAAATCTGGAACTTCTTAAAATTAAACGAAGAATTCTTCGGAAAATTTATGGCCCCAAAAAACCCGAAGATAGGTACAGGAATAGACTCAAAGAAGACCTGTACAGTGATCTGGAAGATGGGAAAATGGCTTTCCAAAGGAAAAGACTGAGATAATTTGGACATATGGTTCGGATGGATCGGTCCAGATTAAATAAACAAATTTTCAACTATCTTTGGCAACTTTCCAGTCTGAACGGATACACCAAACAACTCAAGGAGGAAATGATGAAACTGGTTATTTCTTTGAACGACTGTGTGGATAGAAATAGATACAGAAACAAAATTGAAAATCTTGAAGTTCTCTGCGGTGAGAAGAAGACGAGAAAGGGGTTGACAGTGGAAAGGAAGGCGGCGCATAGTGTACGAATGAGGGGCTTCTGGCAGGTGAAGGAAAGGAAATGAAATTCGCGTGGTCCGCGGCTGGCCTGTTCGTGTAAAAAGAAACATACTTAGAATATTGGGCTTTAGAATAGACATACATTATCCTTACAATATTACTTACAATAAGATATTCTTAACTCTTGGAATTAAAAACAAGCTATTAAAAGACCACAAACCTTTGGACTCTTAATTCATGATGAAAAAAATATAGGTGCGTTCCCAGGCAATCGCTCGTGAGGTTTTCTGGACCGTTGAATTTCATTCTTGTTCTTTCCGCATACGGTCTCCTGTCTACGGTCGACATATTTGTGTGGTCGTTTTAAATCTTTAAGAGACTTATGAATGATCGTACGCTTAACGGGTTTCCAACCTGTTGCGTAACGCACAATCTAGAGGATTGAGTAATTCGTTAAAATACTATAAGGTTTTCCTAACACCCGATGAACCAGCAAATAAGAACCGTGCGGAAAATTTGCCGTTCCCTGACACGAGTGCTTACAGCCCTTACAGCAACACTTGTACTAAAGCAGCACATCCGCCATTCCAAACTTACCTCTTTTTGTAATACTGAAGTTCCTCTTTTTGGAATACTGAGTTCCTTTTTTGGAATACTGAAGTTCCTCTTTTTGGAATACCGAAGTTCCTCTTTTTGGAATACTGAAGTTTTTTTTTTTTTTTTTTTTAGTTTTTCTACTGCGTTTATTTTTCTTTCTCTTGTTTGCCGGTAGCCCCGGGCAGCACTGGCGGATCTTTCAAGCAGTGGCGTATCTAGAGTTTGGCCTTGGGTGTGGGGGAGTCCGGTGTTGTCAGCTATAAAAGAAAAAACATGTTATGAATAATCAATATTATAATCTACAAAATGTCTGAATAACGTGTGATAACATTCTAAAATCAAATCTCATTAAAGTAAACGGTAATAACACAATAAAAATACGGCTTACTGAAACATTGTTTACAAGATACTTACTCACATTTTACTTTTAACAATGATAACTACAGTTTTAATAACAACAAAAGATAAACCAAGACATTTTTATGCACAAAAATATGCACAAAATGTTTTAAGAGTTTAATTCACCTTGTTTTTTGACCATTTCATTAACAACTTCTTCCGGGGTCACTGAATTGGTTTTCGTGTATTCCATATTTCAAACGTATACGCAAATGCTGTATTATAAGTCTGCTTGTATACTTAAAAAGAGTTACCACTACATTAGCGTACACATACGAAAACCTAAAACTTAAGAAATTAACAAAATTTCTTGTCAACGTTTTCGACCCTCTGGGGGGCGAGTCCGGCCCCGTTCGTCCGTTACCTAAACAACGGGTCCAGAGAAGGCCGAGTTGATGCCGTGGACAATGACATTATATTATGTAATACTGTTAACAACTTATCCGACTGAGTTAATTGATAACAGCCGTATACAAATCATGTTGCCCTTGGAAGGTGATGCGGTGATACCAGCCAATCAGAGCACGAACCTTTTGCACTTGTTTTGATTGATTAGACTTTGGAACGAATCGTGTGATGCACACCACCTTGCAGTGAAATTACAGCCTTTCGCGTTGTCGTGTTGTTTCTGCTTTAAGATCCGAGGAAATGTACCATGGTGCTCGTTATCTGCCAATGAACCACCAACGCTTTCATCGTTGCCTGAAATAATAAGACAACCTGAATTATATCAATAACGTTATTAATAAGCTTGAACTCATTAATTAATAGCTCATTATCATATTATCTCAAGCTTACTATATGCTCTAAACGATGAGTAATGAAAATTGGCACGTTTGTTCAAAAAATATTATAAATTGGTTTAAGACCAAAATAAATTTTTGAAAACAGTATAATATTCCCAACAGTTTCATTTCTTTTCCCAGCATGAACACTCTCCTTATGCCGCCGTGGGCATTTCTGATCAGTAGATGTTTTGACGCTGAGAACACGGGGAATATTGGCTGTACTGAGCATGGGTTAAGTAGATATTTTGAATATGTTGACATTATCAAACATTGGACATTTTCGTGATATGGAGTTAAAAGACACATATCCAGCGAGATGAGTGATTAAACTCAAGGAAGCACCGGTACATCGCACTAGCTCAGGATACTAACTCCATGGTTTTACAGTTTTTGTGCAAACTTGGCCTCTACCAAGACAGATATCCACGTTCTGTACATCAAGCCTTCCACAGCTGTCATTCCCGTCAAGTTGTTCTGCACAACCTCGATGCAGCGCTTTCCTGGTCTGTCAGCTGATCTATACCGATTTTGATATTTTTAAAAACATTTTTTTTTTGAGCGATCGGCTGTCTTGCCGTTCTCTCCACGGACACGTCCTGCACTTCTTTACTTCGTTTCCTATATCCAATGTCTAAACAGTTCTATCTGCTCTGTACTGGTCCTTATTGCACACCTGCGAGAGGACAAAACGTAATAGAGATGATATTGAAACTATACGGCGTTCCAAGTCGCATGTTACTTGAGGGTATGAATAATCTACTGGGGCGTCCACTGCTTAACTGCAACTTTTATAATATGCACTTTTTCACAAACGAGCTTAGCATGTTTGTAATCTCCATACAATTTTAAAGATAATGACACCAAACACGACCTGGTTGTGATATATTTTAGATATACAACTAAGTCTAATTTAATATTCACTTTGGCTTTAGAAATTACTATTTCGCAATATTAGTATTTTCATTATTTTTATATAAATATGTTTATTGATAGAATTCTTTTTAGATACAACATTTTTAGTGTTTCATAAGAAAATTGTAAATTTGTAAATTTTAATCGTAAATTTGTAATTTTTTGTGCTTTATAATTAACTTTCAATCAAGTACCGTGCTTAAATTTTAATATGATATTAATATTATAAATGTAGTACGTAAATATGTAATTGTATAGAGTTGAATAAGTTATCATATCAATCCATTTTTTCTTTTATATTGGGATACATTTTTAAATAAAATCATTTTTTTATGAATATTACATACAAGACAGCGATTGTTATTGTAAAAAAATACAAATTTTCATATTTCCGACGTAATTTTGCACCATGAATGTAAATTGTCAATATATTTGTGTTTATAATAATCAAGATATCACCGACATACCTATTAGTTTATAATAAAATATTTATTAAGTACTCCAGTTCTGGTTTTGCTTTAGAAATCCCTAAGATACTCATATTTATGGCAATTATGTGTTGTCTGGACTCATTTTCTCACAATTTCACGGAGGTAAAAAAATTATAGTATAATTTGGATTATAAGCTAAATAAAAAAATTTATAGTTTTGAATTGGACCGTATACTTATAGCTGAACTGCCCGAGACGTGCCTGGCCGGTTGTGAGTGCGCGTGCGAGAGTCTTCTAATCCCTTAGATGCCAGCCGGTTTGGAACACTACAGCAGTGGTTCCGCGGACCCCCCCCTCTCAAATAATTTAAAATTTACGGACCCCATCTGAGTTTTGAAATAAAACAAAAAATAAATATGATATATACTCTTACATTTTACTTAAAATGTATTAAAATCAAAATTCTCTTAACTTGCAAAATTACAATATTAATGATATCAAACATAGTTTAATGTGAACAATGAAGCTGCTTTTGCAGAATTAGCTCTGCGATATCTGGTTTAATGTCTGATAATTTTAATATTAAGTCACTCTCACCGTCAAGTATATTTCTTAAGTTTGACTTCAAGTACGTGAGCAGGGAAAATGAGGTTTCACACAAATAAGTGGAGAAAACAGGTAAACACTTCAAAGCTATCTATGCGAGTTCAGGATAGTCAGTCATTACATAGGCTTATAACCAGAAGTCAGCTAGCTGTAATTGCGAGACTGTAATTTTAGTGAACTGTTCTGCCAATGAATCTTCTTCTTATACTGTAAGAGAGAGGTTCAAACAAATCAGATGTTGTTCGGCGGACAAACAGATATGCTACACGACATAATTTAAAGATATTATTGAAACCATTAGTTTGAAATTACTTTGATAATTACAATTAGTTTGAACAAAAGAAAACTGTAATCTTCTACTAATTGTTTTAAGATTCTAAAATTTAGATTTTAGGGCATAAAAAATCGGAGACAATAACGGTATCTTCTATTTTTTCTTAACAGTGTCTGCGGACCTTGTAAAACATTGTCGCGGACCCCCAGGAGTCCGCGGACCCTACTTTGGGAACCACTGCTCTACAGTAGTCGTACTAAAAGGGAGAGAAGGATTAGTAAACGTTAGATTATGCGTGCGGCTCTGGTGGTTATTCATCCATAAGCACAGTATACAATAAGTTACATCTGTACGTACTATTCTTACCTGGCAACAACACATCGACAGTGGGGCATGTAAATTGCTGTTGTTGCTGAAACCAAACAGGTCGAGTCATAACTAGAGCATTGCACTCGCACACGCGCGCACGTCTGTGTGTTTAATTATAGGCTACAGTACGTGTGCCTTACGTACAATTAAACGCATAACTTATTCACATTATAATGTACTAACCAGAACACATTATACTGTACTTGTATAATAAAACAATTACGCGTTACTGTATCGCAACACACACACACACACACACACACACACACACACACACACACACACACACACACACACACACACACATTCCAACTCGTAAATTAAATTGTATACATATAGTAGGCTATACTTCGGGGCGTAAGAAATTGTGTGCACCAGTAGCGTGGCGTCCATCTAACCGCTGTTGCTGGCGGTGAAAGAAAATGAAACCTGGAAATGAAAGAAAATAAAATTAATTATATCACAGAATAAATAGTTTAGTTATTGAATAATTTGAAATCCGAACAATATTAGTAGGGAAACTTGAAGAAAAGCATAGCACTGCTTTCGAACTGTTGGGCACTTCCAACGTCTTGTGTTTCCGGCTCAGACAACGGCAATGTTTAAATGCGTACGGTCATTGACCTCGTAGTAGTTGTCACTGAACAAACGGAAGGGGGAACACATTCGTCCATCCAATGTGTTGCCGCTGTATAAACCGGCAAAACGATCAGTTTAGCAGCTATGTTCGTTTCGGAACCAACGTGCAGAAGTTATTACTTTCTTATTTGTGTTTGTTCGTTTACTTATGTGTTTCTCTGTTTGGCTTTATTATTATTAGTTCGATTATTTGTGTCCTCCTTAATTCTGTGTAAGTATAATGGAGTCAGATCCCGTTGAACCGGGACCCTCTTCTTCTGCCAGCGAAACCAACCACCTTCCGGGACGTGCCTGAAAACCTAACCAATCAGTGGCGTGGCGTGGGTACATAACACCTGTTGCCGGTTGTGATAGGCCTAAAACTTAACCTAAAAATTAGTTCAAATTTTTTTCTTGTACCAAGTGTTCCTTTTAGAGAATTTTCTACCATACGCTGGGAGAAGAAGAGGGTCCCGGTTCAACGGGATCTGACTCTCATTATGCTTACACAGAATAAATAATCGAATTAAAAATAATAAAGACAATCAGAGAAACACATGACTACTAAACGAACAAACCACAAATAGGTACGCAGTATCTGCTGCACGTCAATTCCGAAAACTAACATAGCTGCTAACTAAGCGTTTTGCCGGTTTATACAGCGGCAACACATTGGTGGGACGAGTGTGTGTCCCGACCGCAGTTTGTACAGTGACAACTACTACGAGGTCAATGACCGTACAAAGTAAAATATTCCCGATTTCTGAGCCGGCAACAAAAGACGGTGCAAGTGCCCAGCAGTTCGAAAGCAGTGCTACGCTTTTCTTCAAGTTTCCTTACTAATATTGTTCGGATTTCAAATTATTCAATAACTACTGAAGTATTTATTCTGTGAAATAATTAATATTATTTTCTCTTATTTCCAGTACTGTTGCCGCCGACGACAGCGGTTACATGAACGCCACGCTACTGTCCAATAGTGTACGGAAACCACTTACACTGTACCGCAGTAGTTATCATATCATAACTGTGTCTTCCAGTCGTTGTCCTCGTATCTTTACATTTTCTGGTCTAAAACTAGGGACATTCGTGACAATCTGCCGTTTTGCTGCCTTACGAAATGTTCCGCCCATCTACGTTTTATTTTCTTAGTTCTTTAAATAATACCTTGTATATGTTTAATTTATTTTATCGACTGAGGTTATATGGGAAGGTGTTCAACTTTTGAAGACTGCCAATCCACCGCTGAACCTTTACCTCCTAGAAGATATTATTTTCTGATAAGCGTGCAGCATGAGATACCAGAAGAAGAAATTGTTAGAAAAACATTAAGGACTATTGCAAGGTGATGCTGACTTGTTTTTAAAGAACGACGCAGATATATATGCAAAGTGACAGAATGTACGGAATTTTGAGCGAATAATTTTTGTGAACTTAAGTAATCAGTTAGGAGTAGTTATTATCTCGTAAATACAAATATTTTTTTTTGTCCTAATAAATGCTATTCAGAACTCATGTCTCTCTTAGATAATGTCTATTCTAGCATAAAACACTGTTTATCTGAATCAGATGCGGTGTATTAATTATTATCACCATCATCATCATCATCATTATCTTCACGGATTAAACCAAAGATGGTTTGTTCCGGTCTCAAATAGGCAAAGATTAGAGCTGGTCACTCCAGAGCTTCCTCGGATGTCCCACACCTCTCCGTCCCCTCGGTTTATAGTTCCAGAGTTGTTTGGGGATGCGGCAGTCATCCATTCGGTAAAGATGTTCCCACCAATTCAGCCGATACTGGGCGATCCGGTCGAGTATACTCATAATATTCAGTCCCTGCCGTATATCCGTGTTTCTTCTATGATCATGGAGAGTATACCCTGCCACGTGCCTGATAAATCTCATTTCAGCCGCTTGGATGTGACTGGCCTGGGTTTTCGTTAAGTCCAATTCTCAGACTCATAAAGAAGTGTGAGAAGAACCATCACCTTGTAGAATTTTAGGTGTGTTCCTAAAATATCGACTGTATTTATTATCGACTCTGCACGATGTGGGTCCCTGGTGTAAATAACATCTTGATATGTCTTAGAATGATAAAATTACAAAAAAATGCTTAAAATGGGGGCTGCTGAAAATATCAGTATTTTCGTTATATTATTAACGCATTGGATTAACAACGTACGTAAAACACTACGCTACTTATATTGCAGTTTGTACAAGAAAATGTTGCAAGATTGCAACTTTTTTTACACAACAGTCCCAATGACAATTCTTATAAACGATATGTTAGTATTTTACGCTACGAGAATTTTCTAAGAAAATATTATAGTTACGCAACGTTAAATTCCTCGGTATTCTTTCGAGATGAAGCTAGAATTATGTCGAATGTCGCTGCTGTTATATACAACTGTTGCACGTAGAAGCTACATGGGTGACGCAGCGTGGCAGCGGTTAGGTAGCTGCCGCGGGCAAGGTCTTGGTACCGGTATGATACCCGACTGCGTAATCGATAGGTTCGAGGACGCTAATCGACTCTCACCTTCAGAGTCTGCCGTTCTCTAATAACGGGTCTCAGTCTCCGCCGATTTGTTTTACTCGTTGTTACGTTTATTTATCAACCATAATTTAATTCTTAGAAGGTTTTCCTCTGCAATTAAGGGCGAAACAATTTGTTAAACACGATAATCCTGTTACTGATGACAACAAATACGATTTATGCGAGATAGTTTAAACCACACAATTTTTTTCCTTTCGATAATGTCTGAAGACTTTATTAAGAAATATAAAATTTTCATCAAACGTATAACGTAACTCGTTCCTCGATTGTTTGTAGTATGAAACCGTAGTTACATTTTAGTTAGATTTTATATTCGACTGAACCTAGTTACAAGAGACAATACTGAATACCTGCTTTATGTTATGTTCTCTAATGACATCAAACATGAGGGTATTGCCGGTATCGTATTAAGATAAAAGTGAAAGCTTTCGTTTCCGAAAACCCTCTTGATTTGCTCCGCTTAATACTTTTTACATTTCTTTGAATTCTTAAGTGTATTTTGTACATTTAATTAATACATTATCGGTATCTGAATAGTTTAGTATTATGTAATTTGCGCCGTTTATTGATGATCATTCGTAGTCGGTACTAGCAACCCCACCTCTCTCTGCCGCCCAGTTCTTAACTCTCTTCTATTTCTTCTACTCTTCAGTAATGTGAGTGATGATCTTTGATCGTTTTTCCAAAATATCATTTTCTGCTTTTTTTCTTTACTGCAATCCTACGATTCTTCGCCTGTTCACGTGTTTTTGTAACTGTACTTTGTAAACAGATTATGTTTCACGATGACATCGTCAAGATCCAACGTATAAATTTGTAGCCTTGTAATCGCCCACTGAACACTTCCAAAAAAATATACTCCGATCTTGCAACACTTACAATTACGGAAAGAATTCCCATTCACAATCGTTTACAGCCGAAGTATCGATGACAGCCGAGTCTCTTCATTAAACACGCTCACAAATGTTACGAAAACAGAAGAGAATGAGGTACAAGACAAGAAGGTATTATTCTTCGATTGGAGGGATATGTCATGTCGTAAAAAGAGGACCGGAACCACTAGGTTAATGCTTGGCCGAGTAAACAATACCTGCATACTGGTGTGGAAATTATTACCTATACTCAAATATTTTATAGCATACTAGTGAGAACCGACGAGGACCACTTGGATGGACAAGAAAAAAATAATAAGTCCTCGCAGAAGTGAACGAAGATAGGTTAGTTTTAAAAAAGGATTGGAAGAAGAAGGGCAAAATTGATCGGGCACATGTTACGACACAATCAATTCTTAAGTAACATTTTTGAAGGAAATGTGTTGGGGGAAAAACCACGAGGACGACCAAGAGCAGCGTTTTTCAAAGACATGGGAAAGGAGATGAACTTCCTATCGTAATGCGATTTCAAGAGGACAATGATGGAGAGAGACGTGGAAAACTCGACAAGGCATGACCTTTAGATTATGATGATGAGGGAGAACCGATGGGTAAAACATGGTCACGTGAAAATACAGTACACATCCTTTTGACAAATAGTTACTATTAAAATTAGTATTAACTAATAATTTCATATTTTCTTGAAAATAATAATAATTTACAGAGGGCAAATATTTGACGAAACTTCTCTCATGCCATGTTTTTGATGTCTTTGTTGCTCCTGGTATTCAAAGTTCCGTGGTTAAGGTATTTATTCAGTTTCAACAATTAATCGGTTTTTGTCAAGTTCAGGCATTTTTGAAATTTCAACACAAACAACAACTAAGACAATAGCGTAAATTTTAACTTCTTCTTCACTACATAGCTTGGACTATAGCCCGTTCCGATTTCACAGAGTCTCTGATCATTTTTTCCAGAGTCTTCCACAATATCTCGTTCCTACTGGCCTATATTTAAACGCTTGTTTAGAAATACGCGTGTCTACCATGCGTTCCACGTAGGACTTCCAATTCTTTCTGTATTCCTTTATTCTCTCCATAACCGACTGTAACTTCAGGTGTTTCCTTATGTCGTCGTTTCGTAGTTGATCTTTTACACTGCATACCTTAACTGCTCTTAAAAATTTAATTTCCTAGGCCTGTACTTTTGAAATATATTTTTACAGATAGTACACGTTTCACATTCATACATTAAAATTGGCACAACCACTATCTTATAGAATTTTACCTGTGTCTCCCTCTGCAGTTTATTCTTGAATAGTTGTCCTGTCCATATGAGATATCACATCCCAAATAATTAAATTGTAATACCTGCTCCAAAACACTATTATGAAATACAACGATTGCTCTTGCAGGTTTCTTCCCTAGGAAGGCCATTGTTTTTGTCTTAGTATTTGATATCTTTGTATTTCTGGCAGACTGTATGCAAGGTATAAATAACCTTTAATGTTATCTTAAAAACAGGAAAATTATACAAACTGAAATTACGTCAACGCCTGGTAGAGGCAGAACGATGTAAACTGAACACTCAGATCTCGATGTGCAGTAGACAAACACCTCGTTGCGAGGCTAAGAAAATTTTAATTCACTTCGCACATGCGCAGAACAGTTTTGTGCAGGGTTTCATAGCATGAACATCGGCTGCAACATCGGTCGGTTCTTGTGAGAACAACGGAAGCATGTGTGTGATAGAGAGGGAAATAATATGGAAGTGAGATAGTGAAAGTTATCGCGTCGCCTCTCCTCTCTTCTCTCTAGATAACTTAGCTATACTTGAAAGTGGGGGTAATTCATGCATTGGGTCGGCGCAGATGACTGTTCAGGAAAGGCTGGCGGGCCTATACGTGTGTAACGGACTTAAGCCTTGAACGGTTCTGTTTTTACATTACTTGATATCCGCTACATTCCATGTGGAAACGCGACTGTCACTTTAAGACATATGGTACCGTGTTTACCGTGTTTATTTAGACATATGGTACCGTGAGGGTACTGCCCGCGTACTGTACCTCGACTGCCTTTAACTATTTTAGTTTACACATGTGGTACCAGGTACTGTACTAGACTGCCGTCGACCGTTTCAATTTACACATATGGTACTGTGCCCATATCATACTGTTTCTTCTCACCTGTTTTTTTCTAGGAGCTTCCATTTGAGACATGAAAAGCAGCTAGCCCCCCTCAGACGACCAGCTCGTTGAAAAGCAGTTTGGACCGGTGTAGCTTGCGTTATGGCAGTGTCGGTCAGTTTAGATTGTAGGGTACTGCGCGCGTACCGTGTCGGACTGCCATCTGTCATGACCTTGACAAACTCTTACAAGAACAGTCTAAGACAGTACGGTCTGCGAACGGCACTCGCACAACCCTACATGTGTAAACTGAAAATGGTCTACCCATGTTATTCAGATGGTTTGAAATTAAAACAGTCGAGACAGTCACAGCATAGTACTAACACAGTCCTATATGTGTAAATCTACCTTTAGACTGGCCACTTTTTATTTGCTACTCGATCAAAGACTGTTCAACGACCGCGTTTTAAAATCACATCATCAGTTGAGCTTCACTAACTGTATCTTGTTGTTTCAGTGAGAAGTCAAAGGAAGAACGACGATAAGAAAGACGAAGTGGAATTCGTGTGCCCCGAAGGCGCGGGCAACGGCAACTTCGCGGATCCGGCCACTTGTCGCCGCTTCTACCAGGTAACTAGCATGCCATCTGATACATGTTTCTTATACATTTATTTTGCTTTTGAATAAACATTACCTAGTTAAGCTCCGTCCGTTCTGTTTGGTCCAACCATTACTGACGAGATCTGAAGGCCTCCTGGCTGTGACGTTACGGAAGGTCTGACGTCACTTCAAGACGGCAGTGGATCGGCCTCGACCCTGTGACCGTCCAACATGATCAACGATTCTCTGTTAATTGTCTCCTTTGTATCGCTTGTGTTAGACGAAACTTCACCGTAATCCGCTTCGTTTTAATCGTTAGTCATGCAAGGCCCCACACACATATATTACGGGAAGGGACACAGAGTTCAAGTAGACTCTGACCGGACCCAGAGTAATGTTACATGTTACGTAGTTTAATGTGAGACAACAGCTCTGCAGAAGCAAACAGAATGGTCGTGGTATACAGAAAGTCCTGAATCGAAATAAAATATGGAATTTTTACTACAACTTTCCCGCAGGAAGTTTTTAACTGGCCAAAAAATAAAAAATAAACTTTCTCGCTTACTACTTTTTGTATGTTTAGTTTCTGTATAATTAAAAACGTTTTCCTGTTATAATACTAGTAAAAAATATTAAATTTATTCCAATTAGCCTGATATTTATACTGCAGTACTTCCTGAACTGTCCTCTTTAAAACCATATACATTTTATGTATATTAGATATGTATTACTACAGTAAAACTACAAGAAAAGCGAAGGAGTGTAACAATAGCCAAATTGTACGTTTGCTATGGACGCGGTACATGACAGAGTCTGACAACAATGTTCCCCAGCTCCAATCCCATTCCATTTTCAACAAAGTATACAACGCGTTTACACTTGGCTTTCAGTATTAGATTACAGTTTCTCTCTCTCTCTCTCTCTCTCTCTCTCTCTCTCTCTCTCTCTCTCTCTCTCTCTCTCTCTCTCTCTCTCTCTCTCTCTCTCTCTCTCTCTCTCCCCCTCTCAACACAAAATGCCGTATTTTGAGAACGGCTTCTTGCCTAACTTTCCTAAGCTGCTTCGGTGGTTTAATAAGGGACCATTAATATTACTATTCAAAATGTTCGTGTCAGAATACCGTACACATTATTCGTGCTTTGATGATGTAGATATAGTCTCTGGAACTTTTATGATGGCAAAACAAATAAATTATTAACAAATAAATTATATACGTACACATAGTGTCCCATAAGTCAGTTTACCAGAGATCGAAAAATGAAATTCCGTTTTGAATGCTACAAGATCATTTGGTTACAAAAGATATTGTTACGACGGTCTAGTGGTCGTTGTATGGTACAGTGGAAAACAAAATACAAGACACTAATTATGTCACTAATCACCAGTTTGAATTATCACAATTAAACATTTTGTAATCAACAAGATCGTCTCTTACAACAAATCAAAAAATAAAAATTGTTCACACGCAATAATAATGTCAACGAGTCTTGTACAATTATAAAGCACAATACTTCGAACCGTACTGGAATAAATCGCCGATAAACTTGACTGAGCAATCGCCGACGGAAGACTGAAAACTAAGTAGCAGGTATGGGCTATTTATAGTCTGCAGGGTTCCACAATATGCGTCCTTAACAAACGCTTGAAAATTCCAGAATAATCCATACTACGTGTCAGCGCTACTGGAAAACACCAGAACGTAATGCCTTCCACACAGCGCGCGCGGACCGGAGAGTCTGGAACAATCTGGCTAACGCATGTTGAGAATCACGTCCGCACACAACATTACAGCCGGTTTCCACTGGAAGAGCCGAGAAACACATAGAATGTGGTGTTCTGTAATGGTGTAACTCTTTTTCCACATTGCGTAACAATATTCAAAATATTTACCACTGTGGTTCAATACACATGTCACAAAGACTCGGCTACGTTTTCAACAGCATCATGGCACAATTCTCCATAGGTATTAATTTTGTCAACTTCTTTGTCAACATTACACAGTAGTTGTTGTTGCGAATCACTTGGTTTGTTAGCAAAAACTATTTTTTTATTTTTATTCTGATCACCGAAAACTCACCTAGCGAAGTAGCCCACAGACTATAATGTACTACAAGTACCTGACTGAATGTAAGAACCTACGGTTCAACTATTCTACACATAAAACTACACATTTAATCCTGTAACATGCAAATCTTGTTTTATTGTAAACTAATGTTTACAGTCATCATATAAACACGGTTGCACCTACAAAATCGATCGTTAAATTTATAAGAAGCTTCGTCCGTCTCCATAATACTACTTGGAAAGTTTGGTTCTCTTTGTTGGTATTTTTACATTGAAATGTAAATTTAAAATTGTAATATTTTAAAATTATTGAATTTATATTAATAGAAGATTTGTGTTTTATTTTAAATAATGCTGGTTTAAATAATTTTAAATAAGTAAACATTATTGTTATTATGTTAAATAATACTTTAATACTGCCAATGCGTCTAGAAATTGAAACAATCACATTGCAAGATCATCAAATCGAATCGTCTTTAAAGTATGGATTTACAAACGTCCTCATATTATCGTATGTGAAACGCAGAAAGAATGTTTCCATATTTCAAGTGTTTCTATTTTTATTGTTTTAGGCTTATTACCGCTTATAGGTAAAATTAATACCTATGGAGAATTGTGCCATGATGCTGCTGAAAACGTAGCCGAGTCTTTGTGACATGTGTATTGAACCACAGTGGTAAATATTTTGAATATTGTTACGCAATGTGGAAAAAGAGTTACACCATTACAGAACACCACATTCTATGTGTTTCTCGGCTCTTCCAGTGGAAACCGGCTGTAATGTTGTGTGCGGACGTGATTCTCAACATGCGTTAGCCAGATTGTTCCAGACTCTCCGGTCCGCGCGCGCTGTGTGGAAGGCATTACGTTCTGGTGTTTTCCAGTAGCGCTGACACGTAGTATGGATTATTCTGGAATTTTCAAGCGTTTGTTAAGGACGCATATTGTGGAACCCTGCAGACTATAAATAGCCCATACCTGCTACTTAGTTTTCAGTCTTCCGTCGGCGATTGCTCAGTCAAGTTTATCGGCGATTTATTCCAGTACGGTTCGAAGTATTGTGCTTTATAATTGTACAAGACTCGTTGACATTATTATTGCGTGTGAACAATTTTTATTTTTTGATTTGTTGTAAGAGACGATCTTGTTGATTACAAAATGTTTAATTGTGATAATTCAAACTGGTGATTAGTGACATAATTAGTGTCTTGTATTTTGTTTTCCACTGTACCATACAACGACCACTAGACCGTCGTAACAATATCTTTTGTAACCAAATGATCTTGTAGCATTCAAAACGGAATTTCATTTTTCGATCTCTGGTAAACTGACTTATGGGACACTATGTGTATGTATATAATTTATTTATTAATAATTTATTTGTTTTGCCATCATACAAGTTCCAGAGACTATATCTACATCATCAAAGCACGAATAATGTGTACGGTATTCTGACACGAACATTTTGAATAGTAATATTAATGGTCCCTTATTAAACCACCGAAGCAGCTTAGGAAAGTTAGGCAAGAAGCCGTTCTCAAAATACGGCATTTTGTGTTGAGAGAGAGAGAGAGAGAGAGAGAGAGAGAGAGAGAGAGAGAGAGAGAGAGAGAGAGAGACTGTAATCTAATACTGAACGCCAAGTGTAAACGCGTTGTATACTTTGTTTGAAAATGGAATGGGATTGGAGCTGGGGAACATTGTTGTCAGACGCTGTCATGTACCGCGTCCATAGCAAACGTACAATTTGGCTATTGTTACACTCCTTCGCTTTTCTTGTAGTTTTAATGTAGTAATACATAAGCCTACCGTTAATGGGATTGATTTCAGGATGTTATCACACATTTTCCAGCCACTTTAAAGATAGTAAAGTTGATTAGTCTTACCTTGTTTTTCTTTTGTATAAAGCCCCCTCCCCGACTCGACAGACTCCCCCCCAGGCCAAATTCTAGATACGCTACTGCCCGCCTCTTTGTTAATAATCATTTGACATCACGGATTACCGTGACCTTGTTCTTACTTTGTGCGTTTTAAAACCGTAATATCTGATACGGCCATGTAATTTTAATGTGTTACTTATGTTTTGTGTGTCTCAAATCATCGGCAAACGTATTCCCTAAAAGATCATTCAGTCAGTACTAGTACCAGCTACTTAGTCATGGCCCCCACAAGGGGAAGGCCAGCGTATGCCGTGGCATAGGCACCTGGGCCTCAGGGGGCCCGGGCCAGTGAAAAAAAAAATTCAAAGTCAACAATATTTATACACTGTGACTTTAAAATGTGACCGATTTAAGTAAACTTGTGGTCAAAAATTGTTTAAGACATTATCATTATTTTCTTTTATATATAAAGAATAATCTAAATAAATCACGTTGAAATGATAAAGAAACAAACATAGTAAATTGGTTAGTATAAGCACATAAGACCACCGTATTTTAAACGTTCACTGACAACTTGGCAGAGAAGCACTACTTCCCAAGAAAGGCTTAATAATTTGGCAATTTTAGCTACTGAAAATGAATTGGCTGAGAGTATTGATTTTTCACATGCTATTGACCAGTTTGCTCCAAGTAGTTTGTTAATTCTGTTTTACTTTAAAGCGATACGTCTAAAATTTTCTATCTAATAAAAAGACTTTTAAACTTTTAACCTATTTAGCATTTTTAGCATTTAGCATTTATTAACCTGTTAAGACTTTAAAACAAGGGGGGTTTTGAACGTCGATTGGAGCCCGGAAGGTGGTCTGGCATAGGGGCCCCACCGTGGGGGCCATGTAGTTAGTACTAGTATTAAAAAAAGTTACAGTTAAAAAACGGTACTATAAAAGAAAAGCGTTCTTCTTCAGTGAGAACACACGTGCCGCGTTGAAGATTACTTCTATCAAAGTAGTTCTACTACTTTCATTGAATTAACCTTAAATACCGCTGTTTAGCATTCAACGGACGCCGTCTGACGGTTTTCACTTGTGGTTGTGCATAAATTACTTCGGTGATGCGCTGCCGCACTCAGTGAAAGTCTGTAACATACTTCTCTCTCTCTCTCTCTCTCTCTCTCTCTCTCTCTCGATTTCTCTCTCTTACACAGATACCTTAACGTTTGGAAATACCGTCCGTTATCGGGCCAGCCAGCTGTTGTTTCGTCTGGTTAGCTGCGAAATTTCAAATCTCAGCGTCTGAAAGGATCCCGACTATTGTTGACGGTGGGAGAGAAAACGATCCTCATCTCTTCTACATTGGTAAGAAACTGTGTGGTCAATCTTTGTTTATCTCTTCTTTAAGGGTACTTAGCGTTCTTAATACGTTTTTGAATAGCATTATTCTTTCAACATGCCCGTACCAATTCAGTCGCGTTGTCTCTTTCTCCTACTTCATTCTCCTTCTGAAATCTTCGTTTGTGACCGCTTCTACACTTTACGACTTCACCGTGTGAAGTCCATTTCAACAGCATCCAATCTTTATCTGTTCGTTGAGGTATTTCCAAAGTTGACATATGCTGTATATTATAGTTTATACGAATTTTTGCGTTTTACTTTTTATTTTTTAAATAATAAATACTATTGCGGCTCAGTAGACCAGTGGGTATGGCACGTGGCTACTAATCTGGAGGTCACGGATTCAATTCCCGGGCCTGCACCATAAAATCAAGGTGCGTTTTCCAGCCCCCAGGTCGACTAAGCCTGTTGAAAATGAATACCTGGATAACATCCTGGGGATAATAATGGGGGGATGAAGCGTAGTGCTGGCCACATTGCCTTCTTTGTATTCCGTGCGGCTCACATAAGGCAGCCTATCCTGGCTACTCCTAAGCTACTTCGGTGGTATACATGGGAGCCATTATTATTATTTAATATTATTCAGTTTATGTACGGGTATAGTTTCGCTTCGTGAACTATGTTACTTTTTTCTTACCACTTCCTTCTTCGCGTGTCGTCAAATTGTACTCATTCCAGCTTCGAGGACTTCTCCGCCAATTTCAAAATTGTTATAATCATCAGCTTCGTGGGTTAAACCAAGGATGATTTGTTCCGATCGCAAGTAGACAAAATCTAGAATTCGTCACTGCATCGGAGGTCCCACACTTCTCCGTCGTTACGGTTTAAAGGTCAGTAGTTGCTTGGCGGTGCGACAGCTGTCAATTTGGTTGAAATGCTCCAACCTATTTAACGTATATTCGGTAAAACTTCGTTTTACTTAATTTAACTTTCAGTCCTGCTTTCGAGTGAGTTCGAATGAAATTCTAATGAGTTCCCTGATCACCGTATTCGTCTGCAGCTATCAGAATCTGGTATGGTATCAGAAAGGTATGGTAATGTAATCATACCATTTTATAACTGATAAAAATAATCGTCATTATTTTACACATGAAGATTAGATATGGCCTATATGTTAAAACTTGTTTGACCTACAAATATGATTCCTGGTCAAATCAAAGCCTCACAAAGTCTACATCGAAGGGAAGCCAAAATATTTCAGTAAAAAAAGTTGTATTATCGTAATATTTTTTATTGTTCTTTAATTGCTCCTTGTTCAGGCTTTGTCTTTTTTCCACAGCCTTCAATAAAACCAGATTCGCCTTTTATGTAACCCCAGACCGGGCAGCGTAGGTGATGATCGGCAACAAATACCCGTTGACAATCAACGTACGCAGCTTACGGGTCATAGCCTTGCTGGCAAGTAACGGAAACAGTAAGCCCAGCCGAGCCGACACTCGCTTGGTTACTGTCTGGTCGTGGAAACGCCAGGCGACATGGACACCGAGGTACTCCCGATGTGCACTCGGCCTCGCGGTGCCTTAGGACCTCTGGATAATAGCACCGTGGAGCTCTTGGCTTCGTTGACGGCAATTTTTCAGTTGTCAGTTCAGTCCACAAAGGTATCAAGTTAGCTCTGCAGTCGTGTGATCAACCTGTTGG
Source organism: Magicicada septendecula (assembly GCA_034769895.1). NCBI lineage: Eukaryota > Metazoa > Arthropoda > Insecta > Hemiptera > Cicadidae > Magicicada > Magicicada septendecula. The sequence goes on along the minus strand of CM068369.1, from coordinate 508,060,150 downwards.
AGGCATACACCGCCTCGTCATGGCACAGAGTCGTGACCCATCCTATTTGTATAGTAAGCCCCGCCTAAAATAATTTACAATAAAGTATTCCTCGCCCAATATCTCAAAAAATTACAAAAATTTGTGGAAATTGAATATCGTTATAAGCAAGTTCCACTGTATTTACTTTAGTAACTGAAACATTCCAAAGGGCAAGTGTTTGATACATTAATACTGCCTCGGCCGAAAGGAAGACGGACGGAATCGTTTGATGTAATAACGTGTTTTTTTTTTAAGCGTGGCACTTTTAGTCGGATTCCAAAGTTAGTATTGTAAGACGAGATTACCGCTTTGAGTCCACGTTGAAGCGACTTTGCCAGAGTTAGTATTCGCTAACCGCAGCTTATCGCCTTCAACGGAGCCGACCCATCGTGTTGTCGTCATTCTGCTGTAGGTGTTGTAGCCGTTGTTTATGATCTGTTGAAAGATGTCAACAACGCAACTACATTGATACGAGAAAAAAATAATAATTACGACTGATAACAGTATCTTTGATGCCGACGGGTAACGGTTTAAATGAGGCAACTATACAGAAAGCATATTCCTTATACAGCGTACCCTCTGTTATCCGGGACTGAGGTACCCCGGCCCCTCCAGTTGTCCGGCGTTGTCAGGCGGGTACTGGCGAGCGTGGAGAGGGAAACAAGTCGCTGACCATAGACTTCAGTTGCATCATTATTCCCCCCCTCCCCCTGTACAGTGCTGTTTATTTGCAATTGTTTTTCTTGGTGTAATTATGTACTATGTTTACGTAATTTCAGATAGTGAGTTAAAAATGTCACTAGTAGACAAAACTGGCGATTTGACAACGGACGGTGTAAACAAGTAGCTGGCGGGTGACGAAGATGAAATACCAGTTTTATACAAACTATAAAAAAATGTACGATGTGATGAACAGTGAAGAGGAGGAGGAGGAGGTGGAGGAGGAAGAGGGAGAAGCAGCGACAGCTGTTCATACAGTAGGCGATGATATGGCAGTGGAGATCTTCAAAACGTCTATTAAATGGGCAGAAGAAAATGGGGTGTCTGCATGTGAATTTCTCGTGTTGAAAAAAAACTGCAAGAAAAAGCGTTAAAAGTGTCGTTTCAAGCCAAGAAACAAAGAACATTTACAGCTTTCTCATTCCAATGGAACAATACTGTACATTACTCCGCGAGTTTCATTTTTATTTCCTATGTTTTACTAAATTATAATCATAAAACTAATTTGTATAATTTTAGGAAAAATCGGTATGGAGAACCATACATGACTTCCATGTTGTAAGATTTATGTTTAAAATAATTTACTTGAATTCGGTTTGGTAATTTCTAAAAAAATATCGCCCACCCTCAAACTAATTTCACTATTTATAGATATTTTTGTTATTATGGGGTAGTCGTTTAATATAATGTTATTTTCAGTCACTTTATCCATAAAAATTAGGTACGCTTACTTTATTCTTATAAAGAAACCGAACTACGCAGATAATCATCCCTCCTCCGAAGCGCTCCGAAGTCACTCATGGACCCTGAGCATCTTACAGAGGGTTCATTCCCTAAAGACGAAAATTTTGTCTATGAACCGTTCCTCTGAAAACACGTGCAGTTACACTGCCCAGCGAACCACAGGAAGCAAATCGCTATCCACGTTGGACACTTTTTCGGCTTGCACGCGTTGTGTTGGTGTGGGTTTCGGCACTTTCCATTTAAAAAGCGTCCAAATGTAAGAATATAAACATGAGTGAGGCCAGAAATAACGCGAATTGTGTGTGTGTGTGTGTCTTGCCTGCCTTTTTATTGCGGTAATCATAATAATAAAATGGAAACGTAAACATTACATAATTGAGATATGGTTGCCTGCCACGAACGATATATTTTCTCTCATACATGATTTAAATTAAAATGAAAAAATATAGAATTTTGTTAAAGTGAAATGAAATGTTTCCATACAAACTACTTCTTTGTTGTCAATAACTTATTACACATAAAAAATTTATAAAATTTACTTCCTCCATCATCAACTACAATTTTAATTTATTAAAAAAAATTACCCCTCCCCCTTCAACAACCCTTTTCATTTATAGATATTTCATCTACCTTTCTACAGTGGATTATTATGACCTTCTTTTCAGGATACTTTATCAAAATTAGGCGCTTTACTCTTGTTAAAACGTAAAACGTTGCAGGTAAACTACCCCTTTCCCTTAACCGATCTTCACCAAAATCAATAAGCCTTGACTCCTCTACAATTCAGGACTGTATGCAAAACGTTATTTGATTTTGTTTGAATTTGCGGCCGTTATCGTTTGCCATAGAAAAAATTCTACACATAGACAGACACACACACAGACACTTTTCGAAAAATGACTTTCATGTTTTGATGATACATCAAATCTGATACTGATAGTGTCAGTATCTGCCGTTATCTCGAACACGATTTTTTTCGCCATGACCATACTTCCATTTCCTTATGGAACATGGAAGTAAAAAATATAAGATAATTTACTATAATTTTAATCCGGTGTTTTAATCGGGTGAAAGCTTTTTTCATGTTTTACTATTATGTAAAATATACGCTACTTTTTTACTTCCATGTTCCATAAGGAAGTGTGGTGATGACAAAAAAAATCGTGTTCGAGAAGATAAGGGCTGATTCTGATTGTACTACCCTCAAAACATGAAGAAAAGTCATTTTTCAAAATATGTGTGTGTGTGTGTGTGTGTGTGTGTGTGTGTGTGTGTGTGTGTGTGTGTGTGTGTGTGTGTGTGTGTGTGTGTGTGTGTGTGTGTGTGTGTGTGTGTGTGTGTGTAGAATTTTTTTTCTATGGCAAACGATAACTGCCGCAAATTCAAACAGCATCAAATCATTTTTTGCATATGTGTCTGAATTGTAGAGGACTCAATGCCTATTAATTTTGGTGAAGATCGGCTAAGGGAAAGGGGTAGTTTACCTGCGGCGTTTTATGTTTTAACAAGAGTAAAGTACTGTACTTAATTTTGATAAATAAAGTATCCTGAAAAGAAGGTCATAATAATCCACTGTAGAAAGGTAGATGAAATGTCTATAAATGAAAAGGCAGTTGAAGGGTGAGGGGGTAATTTTTACTTCCATGTTCCATAAGGAAATGGAAGTATGGTCATGGCGAAAAAAATCGTGTTCGAGATAATGGCTGATTCTGATTGTACTACCCTCAAAACATGAAGAAAAGTCATTTTTCGAAAAGTGTCTGTGTGTGTGTCTGTGTGTAGAATGTTTTCTATGGCAAACGATAACAGCCGCAAATTCAAACATAATCAAATAATTTTTTCATACATTCCTGAATTGATACAGGCCTATTGATTTTCGTGAAGGTCGGTTACGGGGAAAGGGTTGTTTACCTGCAACATTTTATGTTTTAACAAGAGTAAAGTACTTAATTTTGATAAATAAAGAAGATCAAGAATAATTAGAAGATCATAATAATCCACTGTAGAAACGTAGATGAAATATCTATAAATGAAGAGCCTAGTTGAACGGGGTGTAGGTAATTTTCTATAAATGAAAATTATAGTTGAAGGGGGAGGGGATAATTTGTTATGTGTACTACGTTATCGGCAACAAAGAAGTAGTTTTGTTGTTAACATTCCTTCCCGGGCTGTTTGGCAGTAGTCCAATGTTTTCTGCAAAACCAGACGTTTCAGAAGTGCCATCGACTGCCATCATCAGTGAAAATCGAGTGCGATAACGTTAGTGACCACAGTACTGTGGTTAAGGCTGAAGCAATAAGTTGAAAGAAGTAGTTTCTATGGAAATATATCATTTCGAAAATGATTTTAAATATAAATCTTAGAACATGGAAGTCATGTATGGTTCTCCATACCGATATTTTTATATGTGTACTACGTTATCGGTAACAAATAAGTAGATCCATGTTTTTCGGTATCCAAGCCACTTATAGTATATAATTAGTAAAATAGTTTACCTTTTTCTTGTCCGTCTGGTGGCCTTTTCTCTATATTTCATTCAACGCGTTTCAGGACATATGCCCCATCATCAGGATATCCCTTGTTGAAGTTCGTCGATCGTTAAACTATTAAAAACACTGTACACACAATTCTACACATAACAATAAATATAATATAAACATAAAAACACGTAAAATACCCAGATTTTAGACACACACGATATCGGTGGTGCGCACCACGACATGCTATAGTCGACATGGTGTAGTGGTGTCGACTATAGCATGTCGTGGTGCGCACCACCGATATCGTGTGTGTCTAAAATCTGGGTATTTTACGTGTTTTTATGTTTATATTATATTTATTGTTATGTGTAGAATTGTGTGTACAGTGTTTTTAATAGTTTAACGATCGACGAACTTCAACAAGGGATATCCTGATGATGGGGCATATGTCCTGAAACGCGTTGAATGAAATATAGAGAAAAGGCCACCAGACGGACAAGAAAAAGGTAAACTATTTTACTAATTATATACAAATAAGTAGTTTATTATTAGTATTCCTTCCCGGGCTGTTCAGCTGTGGTCCAATGTTTTCTGCAAAACCAGACGTTTCTGCAGTGCCATCGACTGTCATCATCAGTGAAAATCGATTGCGCTAACATGAGGTGGTATACGTTAGTGACCACAGTACTGTGGTTAAGGCTAAAGCAAGAAGTAGAAAGATGTAGTAAATATGGAAATATTTCATTTCTAAAATGATTTTAAATATATCTTATATATATCTTATATATATAATATATATATATATATATCTTATATATTTTATATATCTTAGAACATGGAAGTGATGTATGGTTCTCCGTACCGATATTTTTCATTTATATGGGCTTTTTTCTAATAACTATCCATTAATCTGGCATTTTCGACTGATCCGGCACCACCATGGTCTGATATCTGCCGGATTAGTGAGAGTGTACTGTATATTTTGAACCCGATTGTTCTACGAGTTCATTTCAGCAGACGGTAACCCTAGACAACACGAGGACTCGTGAATGACAACGTTTCAGAAACGTCACCATGCGCGCATTTGCACAGCGCTTGTTTCCAGTCCTTGTTTGGACTCGCTCGCCGCGCTTCACGCAGACTATGCGACGCATCTCTTGTTGTTGATACAAACTTTCACAATTGCAGTTGTTGTTGTTGTTGCATCAGATGTTAACAACGGCTACACAGATTGTGCGATAGCGTTACTACTGCTTATCGTTAGAGGTGTGCTAAACTAGTATTTGAAAATAACAGGTACGAACGAAACCGTTCCAAAAACATAACATGTACATATACCTGTTTATTGTCTGTATACACTAAGTTGGCGTCTGGGCCGGCGACTACCGGCGACTAAACCAGCCCCAGGTTACCTATAAACCAGCCCCTATTATACGTACACCTTTTTTTTTGTACCAGCCATCTAAGGATCACATCCCAATTTCAATTCTTTATTCATTATTCTTTTCTTTTCGCCAATATTTTTTCATCATTTCACTGTGTCTCTTCTTCCTGTCTTCAGTCCACTTAAAACCTGCGCTTTTCTCTCTCCTACCCTGGACTCCTTCCATTTTTAACACTTTTGCCCGGAAAACTTCTCTTTCAATTGCCTCTTCTGCGTATATATTATTTTTTTCTAAATCCTTTTGGACTTCTTTAATCCAACTTGATGGTGACTTCTTTCCCCACAGATATCTGAAGATCTGCTTTGTTTATTATTGTCGTTCATTCTATATAAATGTCCATAAAATACTAGTCTTCTTTTTCTCGTTGTTTCTGTTATATTTTCTATACTTTGATATATTTCATCATTACTTCGTAATTTCCAACCTTCTGAAGTTTTTCGTGGGCCTAATATTTTCCTAATAATTAGTCTTTCCAATATTTCTAGTTTGTTGACATTGTAATTCAGTGCTAGACATTTACATGCATATAGCCATTCTGGCTTCACTACTGTACTGTAATGCCTTATTTTCGCATTTTTAGATATGCACTTTTTATTGTAAATATCTTTAGTTATACCATATGCCCTTTCCATCTTATGAATCCTTTCTTCTATAGCAGATTTTTCTAAGCCATTCTCTTGAATTATTTCTCCTAGATACTTAAATTTTTGAACTCTCTCTATTCGACCAATATCTGTTACCAGGAATTTTGGCGCATTTGTAATGTTCGTGAGAAATTTGTTTTTTTTTCTGCAGAAAACATATATCTTTATTATACAATTTGTTACAAGGAATAAATTGAAACTAAAAGTATTAACTGTGTTACTTTACACTGTCACTTTATTAGGCTGTTACTGTTTAAAAGAAAATAATATAATTTATAGGCCTATCTTCCTTTGGGAATAGGCTACTAATTTAAGTTTTCACTAGGAGTAAAAAACTGACATAGATTTAATAATAAATTATTGATTCCATTTTGGTTAAATGGAAACTCAGGGAATGAAATTTAGAGTGCACGTAATAGCACAACAAAAGAATGTCAAAAACATTTACGTGAGATGTGCGGTGAAGTTAAAGTCATTTCCGAAATCACATTAACAAAACGTACTATATGGCCTATCAGCCACTCTGTAGATTATAAAGCAATATAATTCGCTTTTCAAAATTTACCAAGTTGGTGACTAGTATAATATATAATTTGTTATTATAATCTGTATTATATATCTGCATAACACACGAGAATTAATTTAACATCAGTATGATTTTTTTTTTTCAATTATTAAAAACAGCTTCGTCTCGTTGGCGTACAGAAATTCTGAACTTCGCTGTTTTGCTTCGTTTCGTACTTGTATGGCAATCGGCACATGTGCAGAATGAAGTAGTCAGCACCAAAAAGTGACTTTGTACTCGTAGTACTGGTTTATTCGTTAGTTGCGTAGGGGGCTACTCCCGCGACTCGGAACCACGAGTAATCGGTACGGGTATATCTACTTTTCAGTTATCGTTGAATCAGAACAGATATTTCAACTTTTCAGTCACTGTTATATCTGTTCCACAAAAATATCGTTCCAAAATACCTGTTATAGGTACATCGGCCACCTCTAGCTAAAACCCCCTACACACTATCGGACCAGACCACCGGACCGTCGGGACAAAACGCAGTTTGGTCGTGGGTTCGAAGATGTGTAGGCGTGTCCGCGGACAAAATCTGTCGTGACGGACGGTCGGGAGGTTCGATGGGAAAACCACCGGACCGCGGACCGTCCCCACCACTTTTTAGTCTGGTCGTGGAATGTGTAGCGTTGTCGCCGAACTTCCCTTGTCGTTGCCAAACCTTCGCTGTTTGTGCTTCTGTTTCTAGCTGCGCACGTTTCTGGAATAATAGCTGATAAAAGTTGTGGTGATATAGCAGCACTGAATTTCATGTCTTCATATGCTCTCCCAGTAGCTAAATAACGAAGTGTCACAATTAGCCTCTCTTCTGGAATCACGGATTCCCTGAAGACCGTATTTCTTCTTTGAATAAATGGTTTCACCAAATCCAGTAAATTGATGAAACATTCCTCATCCATCCGTAAAAAATTACGAAAATCATTTGAGGCCAGTTCTTTAAGTAAGTTTGCATGGGTGAATGTTTTCCGTTTTTGAAACAAGTTCTTTGCCCACATTTTTCTCTTCTTTCGACACTTGTCATCACTAGTTGCAACTAAAGCACTTAATGCTACACCGATTTTTTGCATTTTTGAAAGATAGGAGTCATAGCGCGACACCCTTTCCTTCACAAGATCAAACATTCGACTAGTCAGAGAAAATAGGTTCCTGTCTGAAGTTGGTCCGGTCCGAAGGTGTGTAGCCTTAACCCGACCACAGACGGTCTGGCTGTTTGGTCGTGTCTGGTGGTTCGGTCCGATAATGTGTAGGGGGCTTTCTGGGGTAAGCAATTGCCTCGGCTGCCAAACTCTCTCTACGAGGCAGGTTCTCTCTCTCTCGCTCTCTCTCTCTCTCTCTCTCTCTCTCTCTCTCTCTCTACGTGGTACACTGTGTGCTGTTATGTTCTGTTCTCAGCGTCACTAGGCTTTGTGTAAAATCTCCCTATTTCTTCATTTCCACAAACTATTTTCGCATATTTGCCATATAATATTTTTCTTATTCCTTCAGGGAATAGGCGAATCGCCTGTTCCGGTTCCAAAGGAAATTCATCCACTTTACCAGCGGTTTCTAGATCTTCCTATACTTTGTCCAGTAGGCCTATATTGTTAGACTTTTTTATGGAACCTACCATCCGGCACCCTATTCAGATCAGCAATCTATCTCTCTCTGTTCTCCGGAATGCGATCTTAGATATTACAATTCAACTCTATGAATACGTCCAGTAGCGGACTAAAGGGGAGACGTGGTGGCGGCCCGCCCCAGGCCTCACTTAGTAGGGGTGCTCCAGATTTAGAAAATTAAGTTTAAGAGACCAACAATTTATTTAAAACCTCTCATCAGAATTTTTCCCAAACAATGGATAATTCAGAGTGCAGAAATCAGGTCTGTAATGATCGAAATTAAAAAAAAATTTTAATTCCTCGATCAAGTGACACGTTCCCACACTCAAGTCGACGGACACAAGCCCAGGTCGTAAATAATGACGAATCGAGGGCACGTCAAACCCGACGACAGAGCGAAGACAAAGAAAAAATGTCTGAGCACTGCACACAATGAGTATTTCAAGGCGTCACTGACAGCTAGCCGTTTGTCAAAATTTACAGCACCCAACAATCTGAAACAAAGACTTCGTCCAGCTGCCGAGTTACACGGAATCGAGATGGAACGCCTGCTGTGGAAGCAAAGTGTAACTGCTCAATTATGAAAGGCTTTACTATGTTACAAAGGAAGTACAGAGCAATTTTAACGGAGAGATAGACAATAGACGTAACTCAGTGAATACTGCCAGTGTACCCTGCACAGCGTGAAAACACATTCTTGACAGTTTACTGAAATTTACGACTGAAAAGTAGAATTTCACCGAAATGAAGACAACGAAGGGTTGATAATCGGCGGAACGAACGTCGTGGAACTTAGACAATTAACCAAGACCTGGAGTCTGTTAACAAAAGCTCAGTCAGAACCTTAGGGAAAGTCTAAACAAAGGATAACAGAAGGCCATGAAATTGTCCTAATTTCTTAGAATCTGTGCTACGCTCGTCACATGAAACACTCCGGGGATGACGACGACCAACCAGCATCAAGCATCTTCTAAGAGAGCTCGTGGAGAGAGTAGGAAGGGTTCGGCCGACGAATCGTGAAACAGAGGATGAGATCTACAGAAGGGTAGGAATTTGTACGACCAATCAAGAGTTCGAGAAGGCGTAGAGATCGAAACTTAGACTTATGGGTAAGATGTTCCAATAAAACTGTTTGGCGAAGACGCGGAGCAGGCAGTCAAGTAGTTAATCGAGAGTCAGTGGGCAGTCAAGTAGTTAATCGAGAGTCAGTGGGCAGTCAAGTAGTTAATCGAGAGTCAGTAATTTTCAATCGGATAGTCAAGTATTCAATCGAGTAGTCAAGTCGTTCAATCGAACAGTTAGTCGCAGTTAACAGTCAGTCGGTAGTCAAGAGTATGTAGTTAATAGTAGCAGTTGGTAGTCGCAATTAATAGTCAGAAGTTAGTGCGTACGATAGACAGACGATTGATTATGTCGACCGACCGGATTCACTAATTTGTAAATTCATAAGTGAACAAAGACATCGGTATAGTCACACTTATACACAATTCTGTGCGGAAATATAAACTATGAGTGCGTACGGGACTTGAAATCTCAACTGACGCGCACATAATAATATACTAATTAACATTTAAAGTAGAACAGTGAGTGTCACCTCAAACATTCTCACATCATAACGTATCACCATGTTGAACAATTAGTTGAATAAACTATACCAAACAATTAAGCACGCAGTACGCGATACACCCAAAATAGACGGCACAGTTAACCATGTACACAAATATGGCAAACTTTCAGAACAATTCAAGTTAATGACAACATTAACACCTCACTATTTGAACTCCGGACACTCGACATCAGCGGGTTACCACAATACCATACACATGACGGGAGTGGAGATTTAGTGGAGTGAAGTGAAATTATCAGTGCTCTGCGTAACAGTGATTATGATCTTCGACGAATCATCTAGAAAGTGTCTTCTCACGACGACGGAATTGGATAAACACTCTCAAAGATAAGCTTTATGTCTACTTAATCTTAGTAGTATATACTACACTACTGTTCTGTTGCCTCTTTTCAAAGAACTAACCCCAAGAGAATAATTACATATGAGTCATATGAATCATAAAATCTATAAAATAACACTAACGTAATTCGTTATCTGAGAAATAATGAACGCATTTTAGGTAGGAATAAGTATAATTGTTGATTGTTTATTATTCGTGTATGTTTTATATATGTGCATTATTTACTGCATTTGAATGTACCATGTGTTTATGTTTCAGGAAACATCGTATAAATTGAATAATTGTATTTATATCATGTGCTTTAATATGTATGTAATTTGCAGGATATAGTTACTTACTTCAGTAAGATGTGTAATAAATAAGTAGTTAATTTACAGTATTCATGCGTTCATTATTGAAATTTCACCTTTGTTATTGATGTATTTTCATTCTAAGTATTACACTAAAAATCTCATAACTTATGCTAAACATCAATGGATACAATAAACTCGACCATTGAAACGTCTGATTAATAGACTCATAAAATCGTATTTAATCAGACACTGTGTTGAGTCAAATCTGACGAATAGAAATAATTTTAGATATATCAATTTTAACGTATTACATAAATCTTTAATTAATATGATTCATAATTGTTGAGTAATTAATCCGCGCAGATAATTAGCACAGATTAATATTCACTAGATGTAAATGGTTTCACAATTAATTACCACAGATGTAAATTATATTTACACCACTAAATGTAAATGGCTGCACAACGCTTGGCATTAAATGTAAATGGCATCCAGCTTTAGGGCGAGATACATATGAGAAAGTGATAAACTCACATAAAATACCACTAGTCCCATTTACTAAATGTAAATCATTTATATCACGATTAGCATAATAAATAAACCCCATTTATGCTAACTATAAATGGCGCCCATCGCATGGCAAAAGAGAGCAGACAGTAGTATTTAGACTAATTACAATAATATAGTACGTAAGACATTATTAAATAAGTGTAAGGTTAGCTTGACTGGTAAATGATAACGCGAAGCAAGGCGAAAATGGCTAGCGGTAGTTCTGATAGCATGGACTTTGACGTTAACAACCAGTTAGGCGCACCCGACACCAACGAAGAAAACTCATCAGTCGTCGAACCAAATATGACGGAGGAGACGTCAGAGGTCAGAGCGCGGGGACAGGAGTCACAGCAACCACAAGAGTCCCAGCAATCACATGAAGAGGCATCGCTACGTTCATTGTTGATGGACTTCATGCGCACGAATAATGAAAGCTTCAAGATGATGAATCAGAAATTCGATCAGAAATTCGATCAACATAAAGAAGAAATTAAAGAAGAAATCAACCAGAAATTCAATCAAATTAATGAAAATTTTAATAGTCATAAGGAGGACGTCAAGCGACAAATGGACGAACAGCTCGCGCTTATACGATCAGAAATGCGTGACCATAAGACCAGTTGCGACGATAAGATAAGTGAAGTCCTAAAGAAACAAGAGGATGCTACAAAAGGAATAAAAGATGACACCAATAAGAAGTTTGAAGAAGTGTGGGAAGCCCGAGAGTCGGACCACCAAGAACTCAAAAGCCTGGCACAGACCACACAATCTAGTATCAAGAAAGTCCATAACAAGCTAGATCTACACATCAATGGTAATCAGAAGAAGCAGGAAGAACTGAAGACCGAATTATACCACACGCTTCGACAGCAGCAGCAAGAGATAGGTGAAGCCAACCACACATTGCAACAGAAAATCGAGGAAGTAGACGGCCGACAAAGGACGACCGAACAGAAGCTCGACGAGAACGTCAAAGAGAAAACAACCCACATCCAGGAACTCAGGTGTCAAGTAGAGAGACTGCGGCGACAGATCACCGATGGGGAGTCTGGGCATCACAGAATAGTAAACGGACAAATACAGATTGAATTGAAATATGACGGAACCGACAGATTCCCGATGGAGTTCCTAAAGGAGTTGTCGGAGTTTCAAGAATCCTATTACCCGAGCAGCGACATCAGGTGGATCGGCAAACACCTAGAGAAGGACGCAAGCATATGGTGGCGTGTGATCCGGGACCAGATAAGTACCTTCGAAGAATTCAAGGAGGCGTTCACACTGAAGTACTGGGGGTTGGAACGACAGGACATTATCCGCGACAACCTTGAGTACGGCAGGTTTGAATGGCAGGGACCCGTCACAGCTATACAGTACGTCGAGAGGATTCTTTTGGAAAGTCGTCAGTTAACCCCAGCGTTGACCGACCGCCAACTGATAAGGAAAATTTCGAGGCACTTTGGAAGGGACTTGCAGATCGCCGTTATAACACGCGGGATCGTCACCATACCCAATTTCGAGGCCTTGATCACTGAATACACTAGCATTCAATCAAGCCACGCAGGAAGTAGACGTGCGCAATATAAGATAACGAACGAAAGGGAAGCCGGAACTGTCGATCGTCCCAGTGGTAACTTTGTCAACAAGAACGAGAGTGAAAGGAAACCAGTTTGGCAAGGACGGGCGCACGGCGGTAACCGTTACGAGGGTAAATCACACGGAGTAGTAAACACCGTTGAGTACCTGAACTCCAAACCGGGTACAAGCCAGGCAAGCGACGACAGTAATTCTAGGTCGAACAATGACCAAAGCAACAAAAAAAAAAAAAAACACCCCTACACAGCGAACGACATAGTTTTTGACGACAACAAAAACAACCCCACCAATAATGTCAATATCCTGGTACCTGACTTAAGAGACGACCTACTGAATGAATATGACGAGGACGTCACGAAACAAATATTAAAATGTCCTGAAATAATCATACAATTTAATAATAACATTAAAGTTTTAGCACTTGTCGACACCGGCTCAGTTATTAATGGGTTGTCAGAAGAATGGTTCAACGCAAACAAAAGGGACATTGAACCATATGAAATTTTACCCATGACAAACTCTCTAATCATTAGTGCTGTTGGGAACAAGTCCAAGTTAATTAGAAAACAAATACTGTGCGACATAGAAATTGACGGGATCAAAAATGAGTGTGTCTTTCTAATAATACCTGACCTTATTAAACACTGTATATTAGGGATAAGTTTTTTACAGGAGGTAGGATGTCGTATCGACATTGGCAGCAAGAAAATAGAAATAGTGAATGCGGCTGATGAAGAGGTGCACGCCGTACCCATCATGAACATGGAACTAATTGATAATGGAGAAGAAGAAGAAGAAATCTTGAGGTGCATCGACGAGAAGATATCAAACATGGACTGTCAAGACGAGGAGATATTGGGAAATTTGAAGGGAATACTTGTTAAGAATAGAAGAGTGTTTAGGGAATGCCCGGGAAGAATAGACGGATATGAGCATGAGTTTCAAGTTACGGACAGTACGCCCTACTTTCAACGGGGTTGGCCTGTACCACTTGCTTATCAGAAGAAAGTAAAGGACGAGATAGATAGGATGCTGCGATACGGTGTGATTGAACGTTGTACAAGCCCGTTCATAAATCCACTCGTAACAGTCATAAAAAGAGATGGAAGGGTCCGTCTATGCCTGGATGCAAGAAAGATAAACGGCGTTACTATTCCCGACTATGAAGGCGTTTCTCCAATAAATGAAATCTTGGCAAGATGCAGCGAGATGCGATATCTGTCTACTGTCGATTTGTCGAGCAGCTTTTGGCAAGTACCTTTGAAGAAAGAGTGCAGGAAGTATACCGCGTTCATGTATGAGGGAAGGTGCTACCAATTCACCGTTACACCATTCGGCCTTAGTACCAGTTCAGCGGCACTAACACGCGGATTGGATACGGTCTTAAATGAAGATGTTAAGAAAAACACATTAATATACGTGGACGATTGTCTATGATATTCTGACGATGTTAAAACACACTTAGAACATTTAGAGGCATTATTAAATAATCTTAACGAAAATAACTTAACCGTCAACTTAAATAAGTCACAGTTTTTCAGGAAAGAAATATCGTATCTTGGATACCAACTAACAACACGCGGCATCCAAGCTACGGAAGAGAAAGTGAAAGCCATTATGGACTTCCCTAAACCCAAGAACCAGAAACAGTTAAAGGGTTTCCTAGGCCTCACTAACTTTTATAACCGTTTTACTAGCAAATATGCGGAGACAACACAACCCCTCCATAAATTATTGAAGAAGAATCACAAATTTGTATGGACGAATGAATTAAACGACTGCTTTGACAGAGTCAAAAATCTATTTATTGACGCTGTAGTTTAAGATTTCCGCGCCCAGACCAGAGGTATTATATACAGTGTGATGCGAGTGATTACGCATACGGAGGACAACTTTACCAGCTCGATGAAGACGGGGAGATCGGCGTAATCGCCTTCACTAGTAAGACATTCAAGGGTGCTGAGCGGAACTATTATACTACGGAAAAAGAGCTTTTAAGTATTGTCCGATGCTTAGAAAAATTCCGAATATACGTTCTCGGACAACCATTAACGATCATCACCGACAACAAGGCGTTGACATTCTTAAACAAATGCCATCTAAATAATTCTCGGATTACACGATGGATTCTTGCAGTGCAGGAGTATAAATTCGATATAATTCATTCCAAGGGTAAGGAAAACATCGTAGCCGACATTTTAAGTAGATATCCACACAATACAAAATTAGAAGAGATTCATGACAACACCCATGAATATTTAGTTAACCACATAACCGTAAAAATGAGACTTGAGGTGCGTAAGTTAATCCAAAATATCGGAAAGCACCAGATGGAAGACGATAAGCTAAAAGCGATCATCACTAGATTTAAGGAGGGAAATATAGACCCTAAATTAACTAAATTTTATAAATATGTTAACGATAAGTTGTATAGACGACAGCGGAATGAATGGAAGCTGTATGTTCCTAGCAACATATCTGGGGACATAATTGCTGAAATCCATCATATGTTCGGTCATTTAGGAACAAAAAGGTGTATTAAAATGATCCAGGAACATTTCACATTCGACCGGATGTCAAAGAAAATAAAAACATATATAAAAACCTGTGACCTATGCCAGAAGTGCAAAGACACCAACAACAGAGAGCTATTTGGTGGCACACGCGCTGTGATACCTACGGCCAAAGGAGACCTGGTAAGCGCAGATTATTATGGACCCCTACCGACAGGAACGGGTGGAGTCAAATATTTATTGGTCATAGTGGATAATTTCACGAAATATGTCAAGTTATTCACCCTCCGGAGAGCAACAACCACTACGACGTTGCGGAGGATAAAAACGTATTGCGAACTATTTGGACGTCCGCGGACCATTTTGACGGACAACGGAACACAGTTCACATCCAAGAGATGGGTCAACGGTCTAAAGGAGTTGGACATACAACCAAAGTTTACTGCAATACGTAATCCATGTACCAACCTTGCCGAACGGATTAACCGGCAACTGGGAAACTTATTTCGCATTTTCATAAGTGACCAACACACTAAATGGTCCCAATACGTGAAAACGATTGAAGCGTGTCTAAACGAGGTGTACCACGAGACGATCGAAATAACCCCTCACGAAGCACACCTCGGCACGAGACCTACACGAGCATGGGAGCAATGCTTGGACAAAGGAGTCATTAGCAGCGAAGGAAAACGCGAAAACAATATATTTGTAAAGATAAAGGAGAAGCGAGAGAAACACGCGAAACGCTGTAATGAGAAGAAGAAAATCACAAAATTTGCGATTGGCGACAAGGTTCTGGTAAGAGCATTCCACCAATCCGACGCTGCGTCAAAGAGAATTGACAAGTTCTTCGAACTTTTCGCAGGACCATATAAAATCAACCGCATCATCGGCGAGGCCACATATGAGCTCGTGGAGTGCGATAGCGGGAAGACGAGAGGAAAATTTAATATACGGCAAATTAAGGCGTATCATGAGCCAGCGAACGGAAGTATAGATAACACGAGTGGTAGCGACGACTCCCGGCGACCAGCAGAAGACATAGTTTAGGTAATTTGCTCGCGCGGCCAGTCCAGCTAACCAAATAATGATATGCATTTTACTTGTTGTGTTTAGTCTGTATTTCAATGCTAACTGTGTTTGTGATCAGCACATAATTGTCATTCGTTATGTTAATTAGACGTATAAATACCAACATATACAGAAAGTGATTTGTGAAATGTACCATGTGTCAGAAGGACAGTGTAATACTATGACACAGGACACCAAAGACGTTAATAATTATGAATAATAACTTGTTAAAATGTAGAGACTCGAATAATTTGTTTATGTAAATAATAATTCAAAATGGACGATTGTTTTATAACTTTAAGAGTATGCATCACGAAGTATGCTGATTCCTTAACTATTTAATTAATATGTATGTTTCTTTTACCAATGTAATCATTTATAACATGTTACGAATTGACCATATGTATATATTTGTTAGTATAAACTGTATTCTAGAGACAGTAATGACAAGTTTAAAAGTATTTTATTGCTATATAGGTCATCGACATAAGATCGATTAATATAATGGGTAGCTAATCTACAGCTTATCTAATACATTGTGTATAAAGAATAACGAGACAAACTGTCAAATGGACAAACGTCCATGTCTTAAATTCAATTATTTACTCGAAATCGTATTGTACAGTCCGCATATGGACAGACAAAGTGTAAAAATGCGTTCATTCACTCAGATGTGCGGCAATAAATTCATATGACCATATAAAACATTAAGATGGGGAATAACAATTAATTGCTTCCTATGAGAGATAGATGTCAGTCAACCATGTCCATTCCGAAGCAGACATCCACGACTGGGACAGAGCGCAGAAATTGGATCAGATGTCTCCCGAAGTCCAACATCCAATCCAATTTGGGGACAATGTAATGATCGAAATTTTAAAAAAATTTTAATTCCTCGATCAAGTGACACGTTCCCACACTCAAGTCGACGGACACAAGCCCAGGTCGTAAATAATGACGAATCGAGGGCACGTCAAACCCGACGACAGAGCGAAGACAAAGAAAAAATGTCTGAGCACTGCACACAATGAGTATTTCAAGGCGTCACTGACAGCTAGCCGTTTGTCAAAATTTACAGCACCCAACAATCTGAAACAAAGACTTCGTCCAGCTGCCGAGTTACACGGAATCGAGATGGAACGCCTGCTGTGGAAGCAAAGTGTAACTGCTCAATTATGAAAGGCTTTACTATGTTACAAAGGAAGTACAGAGCAATTTTAACGGAGAGATAGACAATAGACGTAACTCAGTGAATACTGCCAGTGTACCCTGCACAGCGTGAAAACACATTCTTGACAGTTTACTGAAATTTACGACTGAAAAGTAGAATTTCACCGAAATGAAGACAACGAAGGGTTGATAATCGGCGGAACGAACGTCGTGGAACTTAGACAATTAACCAAGACCTGGAGTCTGTTAACAAAAGCTCAGTCAGAACCTTAGGGAAAGTCTAAACAAAGGATAACAGAAGGCCATGAAATTGTCCTAATTTCTTAGAATCTGTGCTACGCTCGTCACATGAAACACTCCGGGGATGACGACGACCAACCAGCATCAAGCATCTTCTAAGAGAGCTCGTGGAGAGAGTAGGAAGGGTTCGGCCGACGAATCGTGAAACAGAGGATGAGATCTACAGAAGGGTAGGAATTTGTACGACCAATCAAGAGTTCGAGAAGGCGTAGAGATCGAAACTTAGACTTATGGGTAAGATGTTCCAATAAAACTGTTTGGCGAAGACGCGGAGCAGGCAGTCAAGTAGTTAATCGAGAGTCAGTGGGCAGTCAAGTAGTTAATCGAGAGTCAGTGGGCAGTCAAGTAGTTAATCGAGAGTCAGTAATTTTCAATCGGATAGTCAAGTATTCAATCGAGTAGTCAAGTCGTTCAATCGAACAGTTAGTCGCAGTTAACAGTCAGTCGGTAGTCAAGAGTATGTAGTTAATAGTAGCAGTTGGTAGTCGCAATTAATAGTCAGAAGTTAGTGCGTACGATAGACAGACGATTGATTATGTCGACCGACCGGATTCACTAATTTGTAAATTCATAAGTGAACAAAGACATCGGTATAGTCACACTTATACACAATTCTGTGCGGAAATATAAACTATGAGTGCGTACGGGACTTGAAATCTCAACTGACGCGCACATAATAATATACTAATTAACATTTAAAGTAGAACAGTGAGTGTCACCTCAAACATTCTCACATCATAACGTATCACCATGTTGAACAATTAGTTGAATAAACTATACCAAACAATTAAGCACGCAGTACGCGATACACCCAAAATAGACGGCACAGTTAACCATGTACACAAATATGGCAAACTTTCAGAACAATTCAAGTTAATGACAACATTAACACCTCACTATTTGAACTCCGGACACTCGACATCAGCGGGTTACCACAATACCATACACATGACGGGAGTGGAGATTTAGTGGAGTGAAGTGAAATTATCAGTGCTCTGCGTAACAGTGATTATGATCTTCGACGAATCATCTAGAAAGTGTCTTCTCACGACGACGGAATTGGATAAACACTCTCAAAGATAAGCTTTATGTCTACTTAATCTTAGTAGTATATACTACACTACTGTTCTGTTGCCTCTTTTCAAAGAACTAACCCCAAGAGAATAATTACATATGAGTCATATGAATCATAAAATCTATAAAATAACACTAACGTAATTCGTTATCTGAGAAATAATGAACGCATTTTAGGTAGGAATAAGTATAATTGTTGATTGTTTATTATTCGTGTATGTTTTATATATGTGCATTATTTACTGCATTTGAATGTACCATGTGTTTATGTTTCAGGAAACATCGTATAAATTGAATAATTGTATTTATATCATGTGCTTTAATATGTATGTAATTTGCAGGATATAGTTACTTACTTCAGTAAGATGTGTAATAAATAAGTAGTTAATTTACAGTATTCATGCGTTCATTATTGAAATTTCACCTTTGTTATTGATGTATTTTCATTCTAAGTATTACACTAAAAATCTCATAACTTATGCTAAACATCAATGGATACAATAAACTCGACCATTGAAACGTCTGATTAATAGACTCATAAAATCGTATTTAATCAGACACTGTGTTGAGTCAAATCTGACGAATAGAAATAATTTTAGATATATCAATTTTAACGTATTACATAAATCTTTAATTAATATGATTCATAATTGTTGAGTAATTAATCCGCGCAGATAATTAGCACAGATTAATATTCACTAGATGTAAATGGTTTCACAATTAATTACCACAGATGTAAATTATATTTACACCACTAAATGTAAATGGCTGCACAACGCTTGGCATTAAATGTAAATGGCATCCAGCTTTAGGGCGAGATACATATGAGAAAGTGATAAACTCACATAAAATACCACTAGTCCCATTTACTAAATGTAAATCATTTATATCACGATTAGCATAATAAATAAACCCCATTTATGCTAACTATAGGTCAGTTGTTCAAATGAACGAATTCACAAAAAAGTGCATCACATATTGCGTGAGTGACATCGAAAACAGCTGTACGTACAACTGTACATATAAGTAACAGCGTGTGTTATCCACTAAAACTGCTAACTGACTTGACAAAAAAATTGCCAAGTATTGTTTGGAGCAATGATAAATTTGTTTTGCAGTACATACGTTTATTGTATATTATAAAGTATTGTAATGAATTTAATGCAATCTGTAAATAATACTACTTCTATTATTTATTTAAACTTTGTATTTACAATATGAAAGTGGATTTTTATTTCAAACATTACTACAGATTCTTATAAAGTTTCCTAACTAGATGTATCAATACAATAATTAGATAATAAATAGGCCTATATAAGTTAACAGTAAAGTGTTTTTGCTATATATTACTTAAAGATAAGTTGTATTATAAACATCCATTTTATTGGAGGGGGCGCCTCAGAAAGAAATCCGCCCCGGGCGTCCAGTGGCCTACGTCATCATTGTAGAGTCTATCTCTTCGTGTGTAGCCGTTAGCAGATCGCAACAATCTCACTCCGATGCCTGTATTCTACTCGCCGGAAACCAAGTTTCAGAACCATGCCATAACACTGGCACATCATTACCTCATAAAATTGTAGTGGAGTCTCTCCTTGTGTTCCTCGCTAACGCTTGACGAATTGCGCCACATATTGACAGTAAGCTGTCCAACATACGATCAACATCAATTTCACGTCATACGTGATGGCACAACCATGGTAGCGGAAATGTGATACCTGCTCTATGCTCTTATTATCTAATACAATCTTAGTTCGCGAGCGGTATTTGCCCTCAAAAGCCATAGTTTCTGTCTTCTGCACAGAAATTTTCATGTTGTAATTCGAACAGATTTGTTGTAACTGAAACATCGATCTCTAGAGCTCGCATTCATTGTTTTGGAGGATTACTTGATCATCCGCAAACAACATTGTATTCAAGTATCTTATATTTGTATACAATTATGTTATGTTTTATTCCTGAATCCACCCTGAATTTCCACTCTCTGTGTCATTAGTATAGATACTAAACAATGTTGGCGGTAATATTAAATTAAAACATGCAATATAATATTCTGAATACTTTATTTGACAGTGTGTTTAGCACATCTACTGCCGATTACATAAAAATGTTTAATACATTTTTAATAATCATGTCTGGCTTGAGAAAGTTTTCTTTTATGTTTTGAGGGTTTGGCAACTATGGCCTTTAGCCCAACGGCGTCGGTCACGAGTATGTTTCGTTCTTACCTACGTTCTAGTTACTCAATGATAGTGGAAATTCGTACACACTTAGACGCAAAACAATCTTACCAGAGCCGGAACAGTAATCTTGCTGCTTTAGGAAGCACAGAGTATCGTGTATCGTTAACTGTTCATTTCCGATGTGTTCTGTCAGGCTGTCTTTTATTCATTTCAGCAATAGCACTACATTATTCAGTTATGTGTTTCATGTAAGTGCTTCGTCACAAGTGGAGACGCTTTTTTTGTCCTACTATGAGGTAAAAAGACGTCAAGTCCGGTGACGCAAACGAGTTTACGAAGACTGCGATCACCAGCCTTTTGCCATTTACGGCAGAAAGTTTACTATCCATTCCAAATCTGCTGCCACACATTAATAATGGTGGTTGTGGTAGCTACTTCTGCGTCGTCATGACGTGTAGTGTAATAAAATTAATATTAGTGTAAGTGTGTTGATGATATAAGAGATTGTGATTGTGAAGTTCGACTCCGATGTAATCAAGCCCCTCTGTTTGGACTAGCCAATTTGTAATAAAATAAATAAGATTGATGTGTGAATCTGTAAGTTGTAAGGTGTTTAATTGGTGTGGCTCTCGACGTCTTACTGGCCTGAAACACTTCCTTAATTTTCCCAGCTGGTCGAGTCCCAATGGTAGCAAGACCGGTCGAGTAGCATAAAGTTGATGAAGAAATATATATGCTCAGCTTCACCGAAAGTTTCAAAACAAAAATTATTGTTTTGAAGAAAATTAAAAAAAAAATTATGTTTATAAAAAAAAAATAATAAAAAAAAAATTTTAATTTTATTAATTAATTAATTAGGATCAATTAATTAATATAGGGCTGTGAAGTTTTAAACAGTGTAATGCTCTTCTGAAAATTTTTATTAAAGTTTTAGTATAATTTAAATAATCTATCACCACTCATAAGACTGTCTGTAAACCAATCGATATTTGTTTACCTTTCTATTTTTTAGGTTATCTTCACTTACGGGTGGTAAAGTCCTTGTAGATTATCAATTAGAATTATATTATTGGTAATTAGTATTATTGAAGAAATAAAGAACTATTAAGTATTGAAAAGTATTAATGTTTTTTATTAAGTAATAGCAATATTGACTCTTATCGATTAGTATCGATTCTCAGGATATCGAAAAAAATTACAAAGTATATTATATAAAAATTATACAGGGTTCTTTAAACAGCCAGTTATTACCAAAGTCAGAGAAATCGGGCTAATATTTAAAAAGTATAACGTTACAATCAAATTAATAGTTATTAATAAACACAGACATTGAATAATAATTTGTAAATATAATAATTGTTTTCACCCAACAGCTGTTGAACTAAGAGGAGGCACTGGAATTGTCAAAGAAAGATGGCTGCCGTCAAGTCGATGAAAATGTTGCTCGTTGCTGCTGCATTCCAAATAATGTATTTTGACGCAATATTTCTGTTCTCGTGTCCGCAAATCTCTTGTTATATGTTGTGTAGTGACTGGTGTAGTGATTCTGGGTTGTATTTAGTGTATCTGTATAATTATTAGTTCAAACACTTTCTCCGATTCCGTCACTAATTTGGTTTAATGTATTATACAGTTTTCTAGTGTTTTATGGTGTTTTTCGGAGTAGATTTATATTGTTCTGTGTTATGGAGTGTTACTTGATCGTTTCTGTTATAATATGATAGTTTCAGAAGTATTTTACAAGTCACTCGCGATTTCACAATAACTCACTATACACTCGCTTGTATGACGATTATAGGTTAGGTTATCCACGTTATTAAATGTATGTCATGTTAACCGTTCAACTACCAATAATTAACTAACTGTTTCCTCCAGTTTCAATTAAACTCTTAGCCCATATAATATTATCCTTAACATTGTTCAAATATTTTTCACATCCTGTATGCACTTTTACATTTTCACTATATGAATGCCTATACTTTGGTTATTTGTCAATTTTATTCACTAGATTTGATTTAAATTAATCTTTCAGTTCATTCTGGTTATTTTCAGATTAAATAATGCCATTTTATAGTGTTTTCTGTCCAAAAAATAGTAATTTTACTTTCAGTTTGGGTATACTCTGAAGAGTCCAAAACATCAAAATTTACTTCCTGTCATTATATAAATTCAGCCATTTTATCAGTTATATTTAATATTAATAATCCTATATTGTATTAAAAGGTTCCTATTCCCTTATTTTCTGGTAATTAATTGAATTAGTTGTATTCTGAAACATTATTCTGAAATATATGACTCCCATGTCTAAATTTCTGAGTTTAGTCATTTTATTTTTATTTATAATTCTGAATATAATTTATTAAAATCTCTCTAAATGGTATGTGCAATTATATGGCATGATCTCAAGTTTATTTTGTCTAAACCCCTTTTGTTTATTTGCTTTTAAATGAGTAATTTCTCTGTTTTGATGAAGTTTGGTTTCCATTCTTTTGGCCTATGATTTTTTTTTTAACAATTTTTCTTACAAAATAATTTACAAACAATATATGATGTGTGATACCCTCTCTGACTTTTTACAAATAGTATTATAAATTAAACATGTTTTCAAATTACACAAAAACAATTAGTATTGGTTACAATACAAACAATAGTTAACACAAAATAAAGAACATTTTTTTTAAATAAATGGTTGTCTTCAAATCAGACATTTTGCAACAAAATTCCCATTTCCAACATGGAAATATGGTTTACAACAAAGGTTTTGTACTAACTAACATCTTAATTACTCTCTACTATTTACAAGTGGTAATTATTTTTATAGTTCTGATGTTAGTTGTTTCAGACCCAAACAAATGGCCTTATATCTAAAACATTTTTAAACATTCTTGTACTATATACATTAAAACCTTATATTTATATTCTTATTTCTAACTATTATTATAAGTAGGATTCTACAGTTTTTATACAGTCTTTTATACCTTGTCTTTGGGGAATTGTACCCTGTCATTAACAAATAAATAGTATGAACCGTTCACAAAGCACTATGAAATCTGTTTTTCTTTTTTCATGTAAAACAAAAATGTTATTTTAAACAGATTCATGTCTTATGAACAACATATTGTCACCGTACATATTTTAAGTCATTGAAAAATGCATATTTCATTGCATCCAATGTTTGTGATTGCCAAGAATGAAACACAAGGTTCATTTTTTATAATACCCAAAACTATCACTGGTTCACTTTGCACTTATATATTATGTTAATGCTAAATGGTCGTATAGTCTTATTAACATAATAAATTGGTTAGCGTTTTTTCAATGGAGATTTGTTCCATGGGTACTATATTATTGTTTCATCTTAGTTCACAGGAAACTTTTACTTTGTTCACTTCTCTCTCTTAAATTTATATACATGTGGTTTTTATTTCGTTATACTTTTGTTTTTAGATATATATTTTGGGGATATAGGGATTTGGGTGTCTTTTATAAGAGCATGACGTCTTCTTCAGGATGCTGCCCTCTTCTTCTTTCTTCAGTCTTCTTTTCTCCTGCCTTCTGGGACTGGTATCTTCTCCATCTGTTCTTGATGCCATCAGGTTTCTTGGGATCTTCTCCATCTTCTTCTTTAATTCAGAAATACACAACCTGTATTGGTTGATCTTGGCTTATTTTAGGGTTTCTCTTTTATTTATTCTCCCTCGTTGTGGGTTTGGTCATATTGTGTACTGCTTTGTTATTTACTATTTTACCTTCCTGGGTTATACCTTGAAAACCTTTGGTTATGAGACTGGTTTTGGATGACTCATCACTAGTAACTCCTTTTATTTTAACTTGTATTTTCTTTATAATAATGATTTCTTTCCACAGTTGCTATGAATTAATCTATTTATATTAAACTTAATGCTTTCTTCCAAATTTAAATATTATAACTTCATTATTCTAATGATCAATTGCCATTCAATATTATGCTTATATCTGTCACGCTACAGTAGCAATTGCATCATGTAGTGGGTTGTCCGTAGGGTGTCTCGCTGCAGTGTCAGCTTCTTCATTACCTTCAGTACCTACATGACTCGGGCACCAAACGAAAATAAAAGATGAATCAACGTCGTCAAACGCATGACACAGAGCGCCATTAACTGTCGCAATAACGGATCCACTGTGCCCGGGTTGTCCAAGACAGTTAGAAAACTTAGTGAATTCACACAGATGACAAATTTTCTCTCTCCTCGGTGTTCACAGAAACGAAGAACTTGCATACCGCATATAGTCCAACGGTGTATACACAACCCACCGCGGGCAGCGTTCAGGAGTCGGAGGCGCCCTCGATGACAAACGCACCACCCACTTCGCTCTCTATCTTCGGGCCATCACTGTATACAATGTATGATCTTCGACATATTCCTCGTGGGCTGATGTAAAAATGAGTTTCACTTCAGTTGGGTGGCACTATTTCCTACTTCTTCTGACAACATCCAGCCGGTAGTTTGATTTGCGACTTGAGTAAGTTCTTACAGATTTTAACGGTATTCGTGCGATTTGACGACTGTCAAAAACGAAGTGCCGCTGTTTTCGGCCGGGTGCTTGATGATAACTGCAACTTAACAACCAGTGGCGGCCCGTGCTTAGGTTGCACGGTTGCACAACCACCAATAATTCCCGAATTGTATTTTAAATTATAGAATTAAAAATAAAACAGCAACTAATAATAGTGTTTTGAAGCTAAATCATCGTAATTAATCATTTGCCGATTGAAAAGAGCAAAGTAATTACTAAAAACCATACACGCTCTTGCCGCGGTGTATGCACCAACTGTGACGCGCTTTGTATATGGGGAAATACAATGGAGTTGTGCTCGGGCTGGCTAGACGCGGTTGTTCCTATTACAGCGGTATAGGCTCGCTTGGTGTGATTAGGGACTGCAAATCCCGCTTGTACGTCAAGGCGCCACCAGCCTGTTTGTTGGTAAATAACACGTGGTGCGCCAGGGTTGGAATTTGTAAGTTCCATGTTAGTGTAAATCCAATTCGTCATCAAATGTAAATAATTGTACATATAAAGGAGTAAGGTGTCATAGTGTAAGATTTTTATTATATTTAACTGGCAGGACACAATGAATTCTGTCGAAAAACTAGATGAAAACGGCGTTCAGTTTAGGTCCTATTGAGGAAAAAATTGAAATTAAGACAGTAGGTAGGCCTACACCAGACCTTTCAAATTTTAATCAAAGTGTAAAATCAGGTAAAAGAATATTTAATCGTAAATTTAAAAAAGATTATAGCATAAATATTCGTGGTTACGTGGGTGTGACAATAAAATTGCATTATTTTGCTTTCCTTGTGTATTGTTTGGAGGGGAGGAGACTTGGACATTTCTGTTTAGAGAATAAAACAATTTAATACCATCCAAACCATCTGCAACCCACCAGCCGCCACTGTGAACAACCAACTTACCAAACCCATTTCCGTAACTAACTTATCAACTCCGAACTTAGTAGGCCTACTGAAATTTAATTAGTAACATGGAAGCATTATTGTAATTTACCTGCTGTCATCAAACCATAATTGACGAGTTGCACACAATAAGGACCTAACTGATAAAATGACATTTTGAAAATAACGAGTTTCAATGTTTTTAAACTAATGTAGAAATTATGACATGATGTAGGCTACAGCATTTACATTAAGTGGGACGTTATTTTAAATGTTGTGTATTGGATTATATTTAGGTTATAGCATGAACGTAATTAAAAGTTTGTAGCCTATAATACAAATCAAAGCCTCACAAAGTCTACATCGAAGGAAAGCCAAAATATTTCAGTAAAAAAAGAAGTTGAATTATCGTAATATTTTTTATTGTTCTTTAATTGCTCCTTGTTGAGGCTTTATGTCTTTTTTCCACAGCCTTCAATAAAACCAGATTCGTCTTTTATGTATCCCCAGACCGGGCAGCGTAGGTGATGGTCGGCAACAATACGCGTTGACGATCAACGTACGCAGCTTACGGTTCATAGCCTTGCTGGAATGTAACGGAAACAGTAGGCCCAGCCGAGCCGACACTCGCTTGGTTACTGTCTGGTCGTGGAAACGCCAGGCACCCCGAAGATCTACATGGACACCTGGGTACTTGACTTCGGGATGTATACCCGATGTACACTCGGCCTCGCGGTGCCTTAGGACCTCTGGATAATAGCACCGTGGAGCTCTTGGCTTCGTAGACGGCAATTTTTCAGTTGTCAGTTTAGTCCACAAAGGTATCGAGTTTGCTCTGCAGTCGTGTGATCAACCTGTTGGAGGCATACACCGCCTCGTCATGGCACAGAGTCGTGACCCGCCCTATTTGTTATTTTAAATGTTGTGTACTGGATTATATTTAGGTTATAGCATGAACGTAATTAAAACTTTATATAATACAAATTTTATAACTTCATTAAGAAAGTTTGTAAGTGGTTATAATTACAAATAGAATAATCACTATTGCACACCACTATAGAAAAATTATTCCGATTAGCGCTTTCAAGCTTCACAGCTTGAAATCAATTGTTATTTCCGATCTGACGATGAGCTGTGAATCTTGAAAGCGCTAATCGGAATAATTTTTGATTGTTGTTTCCGATCTGACGATAAGCTGCGAAGCTTGAAAGCGCTAATCGGAATAATCTATAATATATTTGCCAAAGCCCACTCACCGACTCATCACTGTATCTCAACAATGACAAGGCCTAGAAAGATGAAACTTTACATAGAATTTCACTAGATACTGTAGATGTGCAATAAGACGGGGTTTGACAAAATTCAAAATTTAAGGGGGGTTTTGGAGGGGTCAAAGTGACCGATTATTCTCATACTCACTCACTCACTCATCACTGTATCTCAACAATGACAAGGCCTAGAAAGATGAAACTTTACATAAATATTCACTAGATACTGTAGATGTGCAATAAGACGGGGTTTGACAAAATTCAAAATTTTAGGGGGGTTTTGGAGGGGTCAAAGTGACCGAATATTCTCATAAGAAATACATGACAGTTAAAACGTGACAACTGTTAGGCAGCTTCTAGATGAGATAGAAACATGAAATTTGTTCTACAAGTTAACTTAACCCTCTTTTAAAGAACACAAAGGTCAATCTTAAATAATTTTAATTAAAACTACCCTAAAGAAATCTATAATATATTTGCCAAAGCCCACTTACTCACTTAGTCATCACTGTATCTCAAGAACAACAGGGCCTACAAAGAAAATATTTCCGAATAAATTGATTCAAAGTTGTAAAAGGAGCGTAATAAATATATAGAAAACATTTGTCGGTAGAAAAAAATATTATACGATATATTAACTAGTCTTAAATATATATTAATTAATTATGAACACATGAATTTTATGCATTCATGCGATAAGAACGTGTTCCCAGAAGTACTATCACACAATTTACGTAACATATTTGTTTACGTTGCAATGTAGTCCATAAAGAGTTGTTATGTTTAGTCTGGTCTGGACACAACTCAGACACACTTGCGTCATGGGGTTCAGTCTAAAGGCCACTGATAACAGGCCAGAATGCTGCTTTGTTCAGTTCAGTTCAGTCGCTACACTGCCACTGCACACCCTGCTACTTTGTTTAAGACGATTATTTTGTTAGTTTTAGTTTGAGCATTGGATATTCTTGATTTTTTATTAGTTTGTATCTTATTTTTTAGTTTATTTGTCAAGTTTGCAAGTTTGACTATTTTTCTTATTTTTGCAGTGTAGATTCCACTTTATTAAATACGTTTTTGTTCTACCGCCGTTGTTGCTCTTACAGTTTTTGTTAAGAAGAGAATAATTTTGTTTTAGTTTGTTTTAAATAAGCTTTCTTTTCTACTTTTTCTATTTGTTTTATTAGTTTGTATCTTATTTTTTAGTTTATTTGTCAAGTTTGACTATTTTTCTTGTTTTTGCAGTGTAGATTCCACTTTATTAAATAGGTTTTTGTTCTACCGCCGTTGTTGCTCTTACAGTTTTTGTTAAGAAGAGAATAATTTTGTTTTAGTTTGTTTTAAATAGGCTTTCTTTTCTGCTTTTTATATAAATTCTATATCCCTAATACATGATAGAACAAATTGAAGTTGATGGGATCATGGTACCTCACCGTATTGTGCCTGTGGGTGCAGATGGGTCGTGCTTCTTTTACTCCCTGTCTTACCTCATGTACGGTACTGTCTCCCATGCGTCTCAAGTGCGAACAAGCGTTGTACAGTACATTTGTAACAACTGGCAACGGTTTGAGGAGCATACAATGATGGCGTGTGGTAACATTTATAGAAGTTTGGCTGAATACCGTGCTCACATGTCTCTGTACACCACATATGCCACCCACTGTGAAATTCAGGCTGCTGCCGAAATATACCCTTACCATCTGGTGGTGTATCGTGATGGTGAGGTGATTGTACAGCCTGATGAATATGAGGAGGGAAAGCCCATATTGCGATTCAAGTGTTCTGGACCCATGATGAATGCCCACTTTGAACCTCTTAGTCCTCAATACATTCCTCCTCATACATCAACTGTTGTTAACCGTCCCATCTGCACCTCGCTTGGTACTGAGAGCCTAGAAAAAATCGTTGTCGAGCAAACTGCCCAAGACCAATCCGACGATGATATACCACTTACTGTTGTTAACCGTCCCTTCTGCACCTCGCTTGGTACTGAGAGCCTAGAAAAATTCGTTGTCGAGCAAACTGCCCAAGACCAATCCGAGGATGATATACCACTTATTTATTTGCTAAACTCTGCTAAACGTGATATCCAGAACCGTTGTGTGACGCCCCCTACTGACCTAATTTCGTCTTCCTCAGAGATCAGTGCTACAGTTGATTCGAGTGTTGGGAAGAAAAGAAGAAAAAAAATCGACGTTCAAGAGTTAATGACAGAATCAAAAGACACAAAAATGTCCGTAAGAAAATACAATAGCAAAAAAGTTCATAGAGAGGCTGTTAAAAGATACAACAAGGCAAACCCTGACGTTAACAGGGGTTCAGTTTCTAGATACTCAAAGAAACATCCGGAAGTTAATCAGGAAGCTGTTCGAAGGTACACTGAGAAGAGGCAACTGATCCCATGGAAAACAAAGTCTTTATCAGGATTTAAATATGACCGTAGTACAGACTACAATAATGACAAGGCTGTTTCTCTTGGTCACCACATTGAATGCAAGTGGTGCCATGCGAAAAGTGGAAAGAAGAGAGCCCTGGCTTATGCTGCAGCAATGGCAAGGTTCGTCTTCCTTCTACTCAACAGCTTCCTGAGCCGCTTCATAGTCTTCTTACTTACAGTCACTGTCAGTCTCAGCATTTTTTATCAAATATCAGAAAGTATAACGGATGTTTTCAAATGACTTCATTTGGAGCTAAAGAGGTGCACGAAGGAAATTTCATGCCAACTTTTAAGGTCCAAGGGCAGGTTTACCATAGAATAGGAAGTTTGTTACCTTCTCCCCAGCAAGACCCCTCTTTTCTACAAATTTATTTTGTTGGAAACGATGAAAAAGAAACAGAAATCAGATCCAACCTCTTTACTGTGGTTAAGCCTTGGTTAGTTGGCCAACTTCAAAAATGTCTGCATGATAACACTCCCTACATACGAGATTTTAAAACCGCAATGGAAAATGTTCCGGAGGGGCAGGAGTTCAAAGTTGTTATTCATGCAGACAGGAAGCCTGCAGTTGAACATAGGGGTCGTTACAACGCGCCAGCAACAAGCGAGGTAGCTTTGGTTATTGTGGGACAGGAGTTTGAAAAGAGAGACATAATTCTTCACAGCAGAGACACAAAGTTGGTACGGATCAGCGAAACTCGTCGTGCGTACGACGCTCTCCAGTACCCTCTTATGTTCTGCCGTGGAGAAGACGGCTACTCTATCAATATTCCACAATATGATCCAATATCTAAAGCATCTCTCAAGAAAACAGTTTCCGCTTCAGACTTCTACGCTTACAGAATAATGGAAAGACAAGGTGAAGAAAGTTACCTATTGCTGTATCGTAGTCTTTTCAACCAGTTTTTGGTTGATATGTATGCCAAGATAGAGACAGAAAGGCTTAACTTTATAAGATTCAACCAGAGTAAGCTGCGAGCGGAAAACTATGTTCATCTTAAAGACGCCATGTGTAAGGGGGATGCTAACGTTTCAGATATGGGAAAGAGGGTCGTGTTACCATCCAGTTTTACTGGTGGGCACCGCTATATGCACGAGAGAACTCAGGACGCCATGACATATGTTCGTCACTATGGTCGTCCTGATTTGTTTATCACATTTACATGTAAACCGAAATGGTCTGAAATTGGAGCTGCCTTAAGAGACATGACATCATAGCTCGATTGTTTCATTTGAAAGTTAAAAAACTTTTCATCTTTTAACTAAAGGTTCCATTTTCGGTCAAAGTAGGTGTTACATGTATACTGTGGAGTGGTAGAAGGGTGGCTTGCCTCACGCACACATCTTGCTATGGCTGCAGGACAGGATCATGGCCGACCAAACTGACAGTGTCATAAGCACAGAGGTACCTGACCCTGAACTTCATGAAATTATTAAATCGACAATGATTCATGGCCCTTGCGGAAGCTTAAACAGGAACTCGCCCTGCATGGTTAACGGCTCATGCTCCAAAAGATATCCACGTCACTTATCTAAAGAAACCCAAACTGCTGACGATGGCTACCCCCAGTAACGTCGAAGGTCTCCTGCTGATGGTGGTTTTACAGTCAACATCAATGGAGTAGACCTAGACAGTCGGTGGGTGGTACCGTACAATCCTGTTCTGTCACGTACCTTTTTGGCACATATCAATGTCGAGTTGTGTAACTCTGTCAAATCGATAAAGTATATTTGCAAATACGTGAACAAGGGCAGTGATCAAGCAGCTTTTGTGTTGGAAAATGAGTGGGACGAAGTTTCCAAATATGAAGCAGGCCGTTACATAAGTAGTTCCGAAGCGGCATGGCGTATATTTTGCTTCCCAATCCATGAAAGATATCCTCCCGTAATGCATTTGGCTGTACACCTTGAAAATGGCCAGAGAATTTATTTTAATCCCGGAAACGTTCAAGACAAAGTTCAAAATCCACCCAAAACCACTCTACTGGCATTCTTTGAACTATGCAAATCAGACAATTTTGCCAGAACCATAATCTACAGTGAAGTCCCTGCTTACTACACCTGGAAAAACAATAAGTTTAGTCGGCGGAAACAAGGCAAAGCCGTTCCAGGAGTGAAAAAAGATAAAGTGCTCGGTCGGGTTTATACTGTACACCCTAACAATGTAGAATGTTACTACCAACGTCTTCTCCTTCATGAAGTTAAAGGGCCTACGAGTTTTAATGATCTTAAGAGGGTATCTGGCATAGTTCACTCCACTTATCAGTCTGCCTGCAGAGCGTTGGGTTTACTTCAAGATGACAATCATTGGGACATCACCTTGGAGGAAGCTGCTCTGTCGGAGTCACCACAGAAAATCAGATAACTGTTCGCTGTCATTTTGGTGTTTTGTCAAGCAGCGGATCCCTTAGTGCTGTGGGAGAAACACAGAGTCAGTATGTCAGAGGACTTCAAGAGACAGATGGAGTATGAATGTCCGGGCTTAGAGCTTGAACTACGGAACAACATCATTTACAACTGCCTACATTCATTAGAAAACTTAGTCTCTTCAATGTCCAATCAATCCCTCCAACAACTCGGTCTTCCTTCTCCAAGTCAAGAGCCCAACAGTTCTGCAGTCAACCGCGAGTACCTGAAAGAACTCTTACAACACGGTCCATCTATCTGAATTGGTTGCTGAAAACGTGCCTAAACTGAACGACGAGCAGAAAAATGTCTACAATGAAGTAATTGCGAGCATTGAATCAGAGGCTGAACGACTATTTTTCCTTGACGCACCAGGTGGTACAGGGAAAACCTTTTTGATTAATTTAATATTAGCCACGGTAAGACAAGATAGGAAAATTGCTATATCTGTGGCTTCGTCAGGTATAGCAGCAACGTTGTTGGATGGAGGGCAACATATCAAAACAAAGCGACACAGCGAAGGTACTTAAGGATTGTAAGTTGATAATTTGGGACGAGTGCACCATGGCTCACAAGGGAGGAATTGAAGCTTTGGATAGAACTCTGCAGGACGTTAGAAGCAATAAAAACCTGATGGGTGGAGTCACACTTCTAATGGCCGGAGACTTCAGACAGACTTTACCTGTTGTACCTAGGGGAACTCGAGCAGATGAAGTTAAAGCCTGTCTAAAGAGTTCTGTCCTGTGGCCTAAAGTCCAAGTTCGTTCCTTGAGAGTCAACATGCGGGTGAATCTTAAAGGCAGTTTAAAGGCAGACGAGTTTTCAAGTTTACTTTTACAGATCGGTAATGGAAATCTACCTGAAGAAAATGGCAAAGTCAATATTACAAAAGACTTATGTGAAGTTGTATACGACTTGACAACGTTGGCTGAAAAAATTTACCCAGATTTAACTAATTTTTACTTGAAAGATGTATCTTGGCTGAAAGAAAGAGCTATCCTTACTCCAAAGAATGACACTGCTGCAAATATCAATAACACATTATTGGAAAAACTGCCAACTGAGATTGTCCAGTACCAATCCGTGGACTCTGTGGTGGAAGTTGAAGATGCGGTCCATTACCCAGTAGAGTTCTTGCACACGCTTAATCCTCCAGGCATTCCACCGCGCAATCTTTGCCTTAAAGTTGGAGCTCCAATAATGCTGCTACGAAACCTGGTACCGCCTAAGCTTTGTAACGGTACTAGGCTGCAGATTAAATCGTTGCACAACAGCGTCATAGAAGCAACAATATTTACTGGATGTGGTCGGGGGAAGCAGTCTTCATTCCACGCATTCCCTTAATTCCATCGGATTACCATTTTCAGTTTAAAAGACTCCAGTTCCCTGTCAAGCTCTGCTTTGCTATGACAATAAATAAATCACAAGGGCAGTCTTTGAAAATGGCCGGTGTTGATCTGAGGGAAGACTGCTTCTCCCATGGCCAGTTGTATGTTGCTTGTTCACGAGTTAGCTCTTCTGAGAGTTTAACTATCCTTCAGCCACAGGGTCAAACAAAGAACGTTGTCTACAAGGAAGTTTTATAAGTGCCGTATTTCGTTTCACAAAACGATTTCAGTAGACTTAGTATTAGCACCCATTTATGCTTTTAAAAATTTGTAAATATTACATTTATACAATGTGCTTGGTTACCCAAGGTTAAAAAAAAACCACCGAACCAATGTGTTTATTCAGTAAAAACTGTAGCGAAGCACAGGTATACAGCTAGTTTTTTCTATAGTGGTGTGCAACAGTGATTATTCTGTTTGAAATTTTAAACTCACTTTTACAGACCCTTTCTGTCTTCAAATAATGTTAAAATTTTTGCCACATTTATTTACTTTTAAAGTATCTTCATAACTTCATAAAAAGATTAAATGAACATAAAAAATAATATCAGAACAAAAAATATTTATTTAAGTAACAAAAAATAAGTTTTAGTTTAAAAATCAATTTGCACACAAAGTTTTTGCGTGTACGTTCCAGTTCACTTTAAACAACTTTATTTTAAACAAGTTCTCTCATCGTCTTCCGTATAAATATTTTGTAACTGTGAAGACTGTGGCTGTCTTAAAGAGATTTTTTATTTACACTGTGCTCCCAAGTTTTTGCATGACTGCATTTTGTTGTGTTGTGCTA
Source organism: Magicicada septendecula (assembly GCA_034769895.1). Classification (NCBI taxonomy): domain Eukaryota; kingdom Metazoa; phylum Arthropoda; class Insecta; order Hemiptera; family Cicadidae; genus Magicicada; species Magicicada septendecula. The sequence goes on along the minus strand of CM068369.1, from coordinate 508,025,499 downwards.
CTATTATACACTATTAGCATCTTTTGTTTTGTATTTACACTATGAATTTTCTTCCTTTCAGTAACTAATAATCGGGTCATTGCCAAAGAGTGTTCATAGTGTGTGTAGTGCCGGCTTATTCCACTAAGAACATGTAACCAATATGCTCATACCACTTCTGAGGACACTTGTCTAGGAAGTGAAACAGACTTCCAATATATTTTTCTTTTGCTGGTTGAATGGCAACAGCTGCAGATGGTGATAATGGCAATATATCAAGAAGGCATCTTTGTTTTTGACTATTGGAAAGGATGATATGAACCCTTGTAACATACGGTACTAGAGTGTAATGTAACGTTCCTAAAGTTGTGGGATCTAGGATATGACTGAATTTTTGAAAGTAAATGATTTTGCCCGAGCTTTTAGCTTACAGAAATTGCACGAAGGTAATCACATTGTTCCCTGCCCTCAACTCTGGTGATGGAATACCGACATCAAAATTTATAGGCATACTAACTAAGGAATGGAGAATTGAATAAACCGTTAAAACGCAAAAAAGGGACTAACCTTCTAGAGCCTCTTATTGCATGCAACCCTCAATTTAATTTATTGAAATGTAACGTGTGATATTGTTTTGTTAAAACATTAGTCTGAAGTAAACTGCAATGTGTAGACTATTCAAAGGTCAAGCAGTGGCGTAGGTGTAGTGACGCTTGTGCCAAAATTATTGCATCTTGTGTGTGTGACTAATGCAAAGGGTGTTACCGTGACTGCACGCAAAGGTCACCACAGCCAACCTTATTACAACACGCCACTGCCTTTTGTATCTGGATTACTATTGATTGTCGGGTGTCTGATTCCATACCTCGTTCTTACAGTTTAGAGTTTTCGATGTAGACCTGCGTTATTGTCTCCTGCATATATTCGCTGTAGTACACAGCCTCACTGTAAAATCAACCGACACATACATACATGAATACAACAGTTGAGTGCATGGCCGGATTAAGGCTATGGGGGGCTCCCGACTATTTAACGCTAGAAAGCTAACGTGTCTATAAAAAACGTTAAAGCTAACGTTTCGTCTGTGAGACGACGGGTAGTTTTTAATTTAAAAAAAACGTATTTGTTATGTTCAAAATTTCTTTAATTATATTAATAATGGAAATTTATAATGTTTAAAATATATATTTACAAAACTTACATTTGCTCAGTACATTGAAACCACCAATTTCCTTGATGTTCTCCACACAGTGCCTTGGTACAGCTTCCGCAAAAGTATTTTGTTATTCGTATTTTCTTCGCTGGACTATATGCACATATTTTCCTTCCTTGATTTTCTATAATGTTGCTCTGAGGTGTAGAAACTGTGACACCAAGTATATCAGCAATGGACCGGTGAAGAGGGCGATTCAGATTTGTCGCTTGAACTCGGCGCTGTAGTTTGTAATGTTTGTAACTCGGTCGTACTAGTTTGCAATGAATGTTTTTAGCAAAAACTCGTCTAAGAACTCGCTTTTCCCGATATTTTACAGCATTGTTCACATAAATAACATAACTGTTTATTAATATGATGTTTATCATTCCGTAAAACACGCACAGAGGCCATCGTCTTGTTTTTCGGCTGCAAGACATCTGATTGCACATTTGGTCCAAAGCGTCTACAGCACCTTTAGTTTTGTTGTAACATTAATAATTTCGGGTTTTTTACTGTCTTCGTAAATTTGTGGCGTTCCATGACATGTGGACATTAGTAAGATAATTTTTTTTTTTTTGTCTGTAAGATACCATAGTTTTGTGGCCGTCAAAACAAAATATTGATGTTCCAATTGCTCTCACACCAGGGTCTTTCATTTCAGTAGGTATTTCAGGCTTGTCATGGCGTATGGTCGCAACGGTTGTTAATTTATATGGAGGGAAAAGAAGTTCTGTTGTTAAAGACACTGACATAAACCATTTGTCCATTGTGATGTTCCTGTTGGTATGCCTTTCCAAGGTATGCCATTGCATCTACCATGTATTTTGTCTTAGTGTCACACATCATCACAATTTTTATTCCGTACTTCGATGGTTTATTAGAAATATAGGCCTACATCCTGAATTTGCATCTGCCCCTGAATCCAAGTAGTTGCTCATCTATAGTTAAGTATGAACCAGATCTGTAAGAGTGTCTACAAGACGCCACAAACATGTCCCACACTTCTCTGATCGGAGTGAAACGATCTTTTTTCATTCTGTCTTCTCTAGATTCGCGATCATCAAATTGACGTGCTTCCGTGATGAAGTCAAATTGGTCACAACTCATAGTGGCCTTGTATCTTTCACCACAAAACTCAAGAGTTAAAAAGTTCTTTAGAAGGCATGTGTTGTCTTTCTGTGCTGCTGACAAAATTAAAATTCCTAGGAAAGCTAGGATCTGAAAATGATCTGAAAATTCTTCTTTTGATATTTCAGAAACTGTTGAATTCTGAACTGTGTACTTCTTCTTCTTCTGTGCAATAGCTAAGTTAGTGTATTCGATAATTTTTTTCTTCATTTCGTCAGTAAAGAAGAGGGAGAATATATCTGATAGGGCAGTTTTCTCTTTTGCACAATCCTTTGGTCCTTGAAGGATATGGACAATATTTCTAGCTGCAGTACAAACACTGGAATTCTCTGGAAGTTTAGTGGACCAAATATGACTATTTTTTCCTTTGAAATTTACCTTATCGCTGACAAAAATATATGTATCGGCAAACGAAGTTCTTTCTTGGACTGAAGACACGCTACTTGTGCTTGGTCGAGAATCATCAGGTTGGGTAGTAGCTACTTACACATTCATCAGTATCTTCTTGATGTACAGTAACCCCGATTTTAGATACTTTAACACGACGTGCTTTCTTTCTTGGTATTGGAGAAATCTGTTCTTCATCCGAACTGGAGTTAATTTGAATGTAGTCTGGATCTTCATCCGAATTATCAATCTCAGTATCTTCCTGCTCACTGTTTAAGAAGTATGAATCCAGTTCATCTTCGTCAGTTTCTGCATTCAGATATTGTAAAATTTCACTTTCAGTGAGATACTGCGAACGTTTTTGTTCTCGTTTCTGCAAATCGTCACACATAATCAACGTAGTATAATAAAAATAAATAAATGCATAAAATATTTACAACTATCTAAAATGCTTCTCCTTTAACGATACACAAAAAAACATGAAAATAATTGATAAAATACGAGATATTATGTTAAAAGTTTGAAACGATTCGGGCGGAAAAACTAACGTACAAGCTAATGTTTCGTCTACGAGACGACGCACTGTATGTTATGCAATATGCAAAATTCAAAAGACACAAACACACTACACACTTCCAATATACTCTCAGGCCTCTCTCAAGGGCAACTGAAGCTAGCGAGGTGATCAGCACAATTTGTCAACTGGGAAGAGGGGGGGGGGCACAAAATTATCAGACGCGTAGTCTGACAGACGAAGCCTTAGCTTTCCAGGGGTAAGAGCAGGGGCCCATGTATGAAATTTTAGCGTTTTTTTTATAAGGGGTAGTTTACCTGAAACATTTTATGATTTTAACAAGAGTAAAGTACTTAATTTTTATAAATAAAGTATCCTGATAAGTAGCTCATAATAATCCACTGTAGAAAGGTAGATGAAATATCTATAAATTAAAAGGGTAGTTGAAGGGGGAGGGGGTAATTTTCTATAAATGAAAATGATAGTTGAAGGTGGAGGGAATCATTTTTTATGTACGTTATCGGCAACAAAGAAGTAGTTTGTTGTTAAAATTCCTTCCCGGGCTGTTTGGCCGTGGTCCAATGTTTTCAGCAAAACCAGATGTTTCGGCAGTACATCGACTGCCATCGTCAGTAAAAATCGAGTGCGCTAACGTGAGGTGGTATACGTTAGTGACCACAGTACTATGGTTAAGGCTGAAGAAAGAAGTAGTTTCTATGGAAATATTTCATTTCGAAAATAATTTTAAATATAAATCTTAGAACATGGAAGTCGTGTATGGTTCTCCCATCGATGTATACTATGGATCGCGTGCTGCCAGGCAAAGTGAACGGCAGAAAACGGGTCCGAAGCACGTACAGCTTCCCACACAATGGTGGGCAATAAAGCGTTTGGCGCTTAGTTGACACGTGTATTAAACGAGTCATTCAGTCAGTAATGCACTTGTTTTGACACCTTACAATTAGTACATTTGGGACAGTTCTACTGAAAATTTGTGGTTATGAAGATTTTATTGTTATAATAGTTTGTTTTACTTTTGCCTGAACAGATGACAATAACGTGAGCGTTTACAGATTACTGACTTTGTGTCAAGCGAAAAATTAATTAGAGCGTCATCAGACGTTTTAAAGATTGCAAAATATGTATAATGTATTGATTATCTCTGACAGTAAACTTAATATCAAAAAAATTATTATATCAGCTTGGAAAAACTTTGCCGGCACAGTGTTTAGAAAACATATTTCAAACAATGATTTTTCTTAAGACAGCCATGAAGTGAAACAGGCACATTATTTTATATTATAAATCAAATATAAATAATAAATAAAATATATTTAATTATAAAATAGGGGCATTATTTTATAAAATCTTGTGATATGATATGCTAAGAAAAGAACCGCTGCAGCTACTCTAAGCTTGGTGTCTGCCAAAAGTTAAATAAATTTGTATTAAATAATAATGTTTAATGTAAACCAATTTTATACAATTAATACGTAGCTAATAAAATAAAATAAAATAAAAAAATTTAATGAAAATTTGCATTGCTAATTGAACACTTTAACGACCATGGCGAGCGTATACGCCAGCTTTTTTTACGCAATAAACATTTTAAAGTTTACGGCTCACGTCTTTTATTCTTTGTTTCCCTTATTCTTATCTTTATTCGTCTGGCTTCAACAATAAATGTTCATAAATAAGAACGCAGCAGAACTGTTTATGAACGCAACAGAACTTAGCGACAAACTGAAATAATGTGTCAGAACACTGAAATCTTACAGTGAAACAAATGTGTTTATTTTGGAAACGAACTTATTAAAAACCTCCCACTTTGGAGTAATTAATTGTTAAAATGACATAGCTATACCATTTAACGCAAAATGTGCTCCGGTAAAGCAACAAAAGCTATAAGAAAGCAGAAAAGTCAGAGTTTGTACAGGTACAGTACATAGCATACGCAGTGTTCTATTGTTCTTGACCGACTGGTGCAGTGGTCGGACTGAGTTCAGTGAATGGAGCACGTGATCCATATAGTAGGCTATACATCGATGGGTTCTCCATACCGATATTTAATATTTCGCATACTTGGAAAATTGTATTTATTCGTTCGAAAATGAGAATTTTTAAATTGTCGGGCATGGGGCCCCCGACAAGTGGGGCCGGAGCTTTAGCCCCCCCCCTTAATCAGGCACCGGTTGGATGTATGACCACATGGAGACTCAACAACTTCCTGCACTCGTAAGGTCAAAGGTCCCCGTTTATTACGGCCGCGTAATACATCGGACATCGACATACTGACGTATCTCACATTTAGGTTCAGATTTACCAGCACAGTCGCTCGTATTAGTACCATACCGTCTGTTCAAATACCCTCGTTTTCTCTGTTCCAGGAGTGTTCCCTTCATTTGGTTCACGCCAGCGTCCCCCCCCACACACAAATCTTAATATCTTCAGGGGTTAAGTATATATGCTGTTCATTGGTGATGTAATGGCAGTAATCGAGGGCAATGGTTTACGGAATCTAAACCACGGCCACTTTGTTCGATATTTAATCTGGTCGAAAATTAGATTTCGATTATGAACTATCCGTCAGATTTGGCAACAAACTGCGGATCGATATACAAGAAGTAGGTTATTATAAATACACGCATTCATATTTTCAAAGTTACATAATTTTACATGAATTTAAAATAACAATTCACTCGGCACATATCTTTCATACAATAAATATGCATTAAGGACGTCCAGAAATAAAAACAGGCTAAAGACCAATCATTGTCGATAATGACGGCGACCTAAATAAAAAAGCTGACGCTTTTAATTATATATAGGCCTATATATTGCAATATCTACCGATTGTTAAAAAATTAAACAAAGGAAGAAACGATCCATCCGTCCATTGCGAGGCTTCTACGGCTATTGTCTTCTGTCGCAGAACCACCACGTTGCAAACCAAATTTCCCCGTTTCATCGAGTATATCTTCTCTCCTGGCTCTATCCCGTTTTCGTCGTCTAGGTGGAACCCAGCCTAGTAACCTTTCGGACCAACGTTTCACGTGGCCGTACCATACGAGATGCTTTGTATTTATGCTGTCCGTTATCTTGTCACCACGACGTTGCCTCTTGATATCCTCATTTCTAATACGCTGGAACCTGGATCCCCACAAGACCTTCGTGTAGGCTCGTGTGGTGGTCGCTTACCGGTTTGCCTCTCGGTGGGGTTGCTCAGTGGGGTTGTCTGTTTGCTGGACCTTCATCGGACTCCTCCGCAGGTTGTGGATAGCGGATCATCACTTTGGCGCCTCGTGTAGTACCAGCTTAGCCTGAGGCGTACCATATCTAACAGTTTTCTCTTTCCCCTTGTATTACTTCCACTGACTTATACTAGGTGTGTGTGCTCTGCCCGACAACCTTCCTGGGCCATCTTTTCCTTCTTTCAACCCCGAAGCTATTAGGTTTCCGTGGGTAAGGGGATTATTCCCTGTTTCACAATTCTTGGAGATGATAGAGCTCCAAAGCTGCAGTGAAAGCAGCCCGCTCTAGGGGGAGTTGACCCTGATAATAAATCTTGATCTTTGAGGATGGGAGCTGAACAATAGGCCCTATACCCTATTTTACAACAGGCCTTATACCCTATTTTCTGTGAACAATCCACTTGCTAAAATTCCTGCAAAAATATCTCAGAAACAAACAACACTGTAAATTCTATGGGACAATAACAATACTTGCACTCAGCGAAACTTGAATTACAACAAGAATACAAGAAAGCAGTATCCAAATTCAAGAGATGAGTTTGGTAAGAAGACTTAAGGGGTGCAAACAAAATGACATGGGTAGAAAGAAATCAATAAAAGAATAACTTGAAATGTTAAATGTTAATGAGAATATATTGAATTATCTTATTAACTAAGACATAAATTAGCAATTTAGATATAAATCTTGTACATGGCCATGCCGTTCAATTAATTTTCGACAGCCTGTTACTGGGACACTGATCTAAAGGATAAAATCTCTTTCATTTTTGTAATTTTTAAGTGAAATTTGTATTAAGCCTGATGATGGCTGCAGTGGCCTTTTTACTTCCATATTCCTTAAGGAATGGAAGTATGGTGATGGCAAAAAAAATCGTGTTCGAGATTATTGCAGATTCTGATTCTACTACACTCAAAACATGAAAAAAAGTCGTTTTCCGAAAAGTGTCTGTCTGTGTGTCTGTCTGTCTGTCTGTGTGTCTATCTGTAGATTTTTTTTTGGCAAACCATAACTGCCGCAAATTCAAACAGAATCAAATAATTTTTTGCATACAGCCCTGATTTGTAGAGTACTCACGACCTATTGTTTTTGGTGAAGATCGGTTGAGGGAAAGGGGTAGTTTACCTGCAACGGTTTTTTTTTATCAAGGGAAATTTTTTTTTTTTTGCTAAACGATAACAGCCGCAAATTCAAACAGAATCAAATAATGTTTCGCATACAGCCCTGAATTGTAGAGTTGTCAAGACCTATTGTTTTTGGTGAAGATCGGTTAAGGAAAAGGGGTAGTTTACCTGTAACGTTTTATGTTTTAACAAGGGTATTTCCTATGGCAAACGATAACAGCCGCAAATTCAAACAGAATCAAAAGATTATTTGCATACAGCCCTAAATTGTAGAGTTCTCAAGACCTATTGTTTTTGGTGAAGATCGGTTAAGGGAAAGGGGTAGTTTACCTACAACGTTTTTTTAACAAGGGTTTTTTCTATGGCAAACGATAACAGCCGCAAATTCAAACAGAATCAAATAATTTTCTGCATACAGCCCTGATTTGTAGAGTACTCAAGACCTATTGTTTTTGGTGAAGATCGGTTGAGGGGAAGGGGTAGTTTACCTGCAACGTTTTTTGTCAAGCGTATTTTCTATGGCAAACGATAACAGCCGCAAATTCAAACAGAATCAAATAATTTTTTGCATACGTCAGTGAATTGTAGAGGACTCAAGGCCTTTAGATTTTGGTGAAGATCGGTTAAGGGGAAGGGGTAGTTTACCTGCAACCTTTTACGTTTTAACAAGAGTAAAGTACTTGAAAAATTATTTAAACTTTTTGAAACAATGGTAATTGTTGAAAATAAAATAATTTTGTTGCCAGGTAACAAAAATAAAGTCATTTTGATTATAAAATATAAATATTTACAACAAGAAAAGAATTTTCAGTTTTCAAAATTTAAATATATTTTTATAAAACAATGAGGTTCTTCATTGAGGTGGGGACCATGTCACTCACTCCATCTCAAGCCTCTCCCATTTTGCAGAAAAAGAGGACCCTGTCAAGGCTGATACTTTGACGACAGTGACAGGGCTTTCCACCAAATTCAGCAGAGTGACAGGTAGGCCCAACTCTGATTGGCTCCTCAGATTTCCCCAGCGTTAGTAGGTTCTATGAAAATATTTTATTTCAAAAATGATTTTAAATATAAATCTTAGATATGTTTTATAAATCTCATGTTTTATGTTTTAACATGGGTAATTTTTTATATGACGAACCATAACTGCCGTAAATTCAAACAGAATCAAATAAATTTTTACATATGTGCCTGAGCTGTAGAGAACTCAATGTCTGTTGATTTTGGTGAAGATCGGTTACGGGGAAAGGGCAGTTTACCTGAAACATTTTTTGTTGTAACATGAGTAAAGTACTTAATTTTGATAAAGTATCCTGATAAGATCTTAATAATCCACTGTAGAAACGTAGATGAAATATCTATAAATGAAGAGGCTAGTTGAATGGGCTGGGGGTAATTTTCTATAAATCAAAATTATAGTTGAAGGGGGAGGGGATAATTTTTTTTTATATGTGTACTACGTTATTGGCAACAAAGAAGTATTTTTTTGTTAAAATTCCTTCCCTGGCTGTTTGGCTGAAAATGATTTTAAATATAAATCTTAGAATATGGAAGTCATGTATGGTTCTCCATACCGATATTTTACCATAAAGTCGCTCTAATATCTGTAGGAATGATGAACGTTCGAATTTGTGAAAATATACAGTTACTTTCTCCGTAAAGTAAGTACTTGACCCAATTAATGTGTTGCAATTACGTGGTTTTCGTTTGTGCTCTTGAACCACAGAAGTCACAGCCTTGGTCAAAATGCATAGGTGTGCCTGCTAACGGTTTCCTAACCGCAAGGGGGTTGGGCATGCGTCAGTACTTGCTGGCCTTCTGTGTTCGACGCCATGCAAACATAACACAAACCATGCATCACCCCATCGACACAAATCTCGTCAACCAGACTGTTACTTCGCCTTACAGAAGCCGTTAACGTAATCTATGCACGTCTCTTCACATCCTGTATACCGACTTTCGTGCAAATCTTCTCGCCTACCCAAACTCATGTCATTATTTCTACATTTTACTTAACTTTGTAAATGGTGTCATTTGTTTGTCGTTATGAATCATCCAATTCGCTGTTCACTTTTTTCTCATTGTTATTCGTACCATTTACAGTTCCGGATTTAAGGTTTTTGAGGCCCTAGGCCAAATTTTCTGGCCCCCCCTGGCCTAAAGTCCTTGACGTTTGAAAAATATTTGGGTAGGTTTCTTATAATCAGTCAAATCTAACGTTAAAGTACCCCATGTATTCGGATCTAATAAATTAAACCTTGGAATGCAAGCGATACTTTCTAAAATTATTTTGATTCCCTTCAGTGTTTAAATTATCCACGGGCTTATTAATGGTCTGGTCGTTGGCAACCTCGCTGCAGAAGTACTTGGAACATTGAAGTCAGATTCTGAAACACATTTAGCTGCAGGGTTATCATTAGAAACTGGCGTGGTTCTAAAAGTTGATCTAGTTTTTGAGTTTTTTTTATTGTTTCCAAATGAGCTTCCTCTTTAATTTTTTTTAACTTACGTTTGTAGGCTCCACTAGCCGTGTGAATGTTCATTATGAGTACGTTTAGTGTACGGATTCAAGTCTATGTTCATAAAGTTTACACACTAATAAATATCAACGAAACAACACGCTGCCCACTGCACAAAGCTAAAAACTTTCTTTACGTTCAAAACAAAATAAAAATATAACCTCAAATCGCAAACCGTTCAGTCACAACGCAGATAAGCAATGATAACAAACAAGGGTGATACCACGGTCGTGCAAATTCGGGGGCAATGTAGCGGACGTTCAAAATTCGCATGCGCAGATTAGTTTTCAAGATGCCAACGTCTTAAAAATAAGCGCGCAATATTTAAATAAGAATTGTCTTCCATTTGTATTATTAACAAAAATTGATCATTTAATTTCAAAAAAATCTTACTTAAATAAATCAAAGTGCTTCCTACTTTTATAAAAATACTTCCGTTAAAAAATATATATATATATATATATATATATATATATATATATGTAGTTTGCGGCCCCCCTGAGCCCGTGGCCCTCGGCCGTGGCCTAGTCGGCCTAGTGGTAAATCCGGTACTGCATACAGCTTTGTCCAGACAGTTAGCTACTGTGGCTAATGTTTCGTAACCACTGTTCTTGTTTTTGGTTCACAAGTCACTGTACGATGAACTATTCGAGACGTTTCCTCTTCAAACGTAACAACACTTTATTATATCCTTCTTTTATATAAACGCACAGTTGTGTTTGTTAAAATATCTTCATTGAATTATACTCTAACGCTATTTATTTTACAGGAATATATATTTTTTTTAATTTTATAATTTTATTCGTACTTTTATATCTTCAAACCATCATCATCATCATCGTCATAAGAAGAGGTTAATTTTTTTACGTTCCGCCAGAATAAACTTTTAATTTTTCATCTTCTCTTCAACGAAGTGTAAAAAGATTATCAATAATTGTTATAATCGACAGTAAATCAAAATGGCGTTTAGGTTTACGATAATGTAATAAATATCGAGTGTATTTAAATAAATCACAAAAAATATTGTTATAACGTTACTGATAATCGTGTTGATTACACCACTATTTAAGAACATTTAATGCAGATTTACACAAAGCAAGTTTGTGACCTAAATAAAGTAGTGGAATGTAATATACAGTATGCAGTATATGAGTAACGGTGGGTCTTGGGCAATCAATTTTAAGCAATCCTTATAACATAAACTGATTTTTAAAAGTATGACCGACAATTGAGGGATTCAGAGGTCAACCTGACTAACTCAATTTTTTTGTATTTCTTGGTTTTGCAGATGGTTGAATTGAAAATAACACCATCTTTTCAGAGGTGAAAACGACTAAGTCCATAGTTTAATATTTTGCTGCTAGAATGCACTAACTATTTTACCAACTGAGAATTTCAGCAGTTGTTTCAGTTGTCATAGTAATTAACTCCATATGAGCTGTTTATTGTTGTCAGTTGTGGTTTAATGGTTAAATTTTGCTGTGTTTAGGAGTGATGCATTAATAATTATGCTTTAGCGAACTTTTAAACTTAAACCTAAGTTTTTAAAAACTAAAAATGAGTGCTTTAAGCAGTGAAAGTGACTGTTTTACTATTAGTGACATTTTTGGTGACAACACGGTTTCAAATCCAGATTATGAACCAGATCCTGGTTTAGGTGCAAGTTCTAAGCATTCAAATCATGAGGTAAACCTTGAAAATATTTTAATTTCTAATGAAGGATGTAACATGAATAATAACAGTAATGTTTCTGCGGAGGAAAGTAACGATTTAATTGGTTCTAATTTTGAGGTTGGACCTAAGCCTCCAAGAGGTCGCGAGCGCTCGAGAAATCCTGAGAACTGGAAGAGGACACAAAAAAAGATTATCTGCTGAAGAGTATAAAACGAGACAAGGTGGAACAATTTCTGTAAACGTTTTCAGTGACAAACTATGTACATGTGCAAGAGGGTGTAATGCAAGGATATCAGCGGAGGAAAGAGAACGTGTGTTCAAATCTTTTTACTGCTTAACAGATCAATCTCAACAAAACGTTTTTCTTAGCAGTTGCATGAAGGCCAGTAGTATTGTGACAGAATACAAAATAAACTTTACAGGCAAGTGAAGAGGAAAAAAGAACAATTGAATGTGAAAAGGAATTACACCAAGAAAGGCAGAAAAGGCTAGAGAAAGTTTAAATGAAGAAAATAAAAATGTTCTGATGATTACTATGTACTCACTTTTGATCTGCAAAAAGCTTTAGCATTTCCTAAATTATCCACTTGTGTTGCCTACTACAGAAGGAACCTATATATCTATGATTTTGGTATTCACATGTTCAATAATGGCAAAGCTTTTATGTATGTCTGGCCAGAGACTGAAGGTTCAAGAGGTTAGCAGGAGATTAGCGCTGTAACGAAAAATTTGAGCAATCGCAAATTTTACTAAATCAAACTATACTGAACGCAAAGAAATATGTATGTTTTAGAAAGCGGGGACGTAGTGAAACGCCTGCACCGTTAGGCGGCATTACTTGAAAGAAATTAACTTGTAAAAACTGTAGGGTATAGCGGTAGGTTAGCAACGCCGGCCTTGGGGCTGACGCCTATAAGGAAGGTAATTTTAGGCTAAGTCACGTTTTGGGACATAACTATCATAAAATGTATTATTCGCTAGGATATTAAGGGTGTTTGCCAATGTTGTAAACTTTAAGTGCATGTAACAATAGATACCGTTATGTGAGAGAGAGCGATGTGTGAGTGAGATAAATAGAGACGCTAGTTTTTTGAACACGTGGGACGCGGAAAACGTTCGGCAAATCAGAAAAAGCGTCATGTGTTGCGCGGGAGGTTTTCGCTAAGGAGATTGGGCGATTTTGTATTTAGCACTAGTTTAAACCTATGGGATTGTTTTTCTATCGAGACTTGGTAAGGGAAATTCAAAGCAAGTATAAAATATGAACTTGAAGAGAAATTAGTTAAGTCTTCTTTATACCGGCGAAACTACACTGAAGAGACTCGCGTACGATGTTTTTGCGTTAACTATATAGATATGTTTTATTAGTAACTTAAAGAATAAAGTAAATTCGCAGAAGTAAACGGAAGTAAGGGAACGTGGTAATTGCTAACACGAAAGTTATAAAGTTTAATAAACAGTAATAAGTAAATGAGTGAATGTTCGGAGTAGTAACGAATAACGAAAAGTAAATACTGCATATAAATTTTCATCAATCCGGTATTTAGTGGTGAAATCACTGAAGAGAGCGAATTAGTTCGCGTTAAAGCCACGACGGTATGAGATACCTAATCGAAACGCACGCGACGCGAACTGTGTTAGATGCACTTAAGGTAAATTCAATAATACGTTGTAAACCAGAGTGTATAATTATACGACATAATTGTATGTATCACCAATAGGTCAAGTGTAGTGTACATCTGTGATAAAGTGAATTAGTGCATTCATAACCAGGATTAACACGCAACAAACAGCTGCTGACGACTCACCGACCTGCAACACCTTAAGGACTACGCACATCGGAAGGATTCTCCACGCAAGTAACAAATAAATGAGCATTTGATTCTATATTGTTTGATAAATATATGTTTGTAATCAAATATAGTGACTCAATTTGTCTAAAAAGAACTCATTGCCATTTAAATAACATTCAAATTGTAAGGTAAAACTATCCAAGTCATATTAAAGAAATTTGTAATATATAAATGCAAATGAACCATTAAAAGTTGACTGATATATTTTAATTTGTGTTTATTATTATTGGCGCCCTGAGGTACAATAAAGAGTCGGTACACTGGAGTAAGTGTTATAGACTATTAAGTAGAAATATTAATATTATCAGTGATTAAAGTAGTTTGCAAACCTTACTTCTCACATGCTCGTAGGCCAACATTATATGCAAATCAATAATTTAACTCTTTCGTAAAGGCCTATCAAGTAGTGTATTATAGCGCTTCCCTCAAAAAGCACTTAACTATCCGTGCTAGTATTGTTAAAAATATTGTTACATATTCTGATAGTTGTGGTGGACAAAATCGCAACATAAAATTAGTGTTAACGTTAATTAAACACCTGTAAAGCCAAAATGTAAAAACAGAAGTGAAGTTATTGACCTAAAGTTCTTGGTGCCGGGACACAGTTACTACCCAATGATTCAGATTTTACTTTAATTGAAAAAAAAAAACAAAAAAGAGTAACAGTATCTTTTCACCAAGGGATTGGTATAATATTATTATAGAATGTAGAAAGAATACCAAGTACTGTTTGACAGAAATGAACCATGAAGATGAAGACTTTCTTTCAACAGAACCTTTAGAAAAATCTATCACCAACAGAAAGAAAATTGCAGTTGGAGAACCTGTGGATTGGTTATAAATGAGATGGATCAGACTTGAAGAAAAAATCCCTTTGTTCAAGTTCAAAACAAATCTCTTACCTGATATGCCATTCTAGAAGACCAATATTAAGAAAGAGATGCCACTGGTAATTATTCACTAGTCTTGCTAATGTTGCCAAAGATCTTTGGTCTCCGACAACAAGGCTGACTTCTATGGCTAAAAAAAGGACGTAATGGAGCTTCTGAATTCATTCCACCAGTGCATCACAACTATTGTAAGGACCTAAAGACAGAGACAGGGAGCTCAGAACAGCCAGCCAGTGATGATGAGTGCTATACATACTCTGAATAGGACAAACGTTTGTTTAACACAATATATTATGATTTTTCATCGTATGAGGTTTTATATTGTAATTATTTTAAACAAGGTTACTTGTTTGTAATCAAATATAGTGACTCAATTTGTCTAAAAAGAACTCATTGCCATTTAAATAACATTCAAATTGTAAGGTAAAACTATCCACTTGTAGTGTTCTGTTTTATACTTTTTTGTATAATAAAATGTACTTGAGCATAAACTTTGGTGAATATTTCTTTATACCTTTCAGTTGGCAATATGACTAACTCCACTTAAAATTGGTTTATATAATATTTTGTAAGAAAAAAAGGATTTTTCAAAGGGCTTTTAGAGGCTTTTGAATACATTATAATATTAGAAATGTGAACCACACATTAAAATTTACTTCAAATTTAATGTGAATTGTTTCTAAGTACTGTACAATACTTTGATTGTTGATATTGAAAATTTACTCCTGGTGGAGTTAATCGGTTGACTTTTGAATGCCTCAATATTGTAAAATGTGCAACGCAAGGTCATCGACATGTTGCAATGCGATGTTGACGGTTTCAACGCACAACTGTCACGAGCTATAGTGCACATCTCTCTCTCTCTCTCTCTCTCATACTCTCGCAGATTTACGTATACAATAGCCTACTTTTCTCTCGTCTCCGCTTAAAGTGCACTCTGGTAGACAAATTGAAAAGTTTTTTTTTTTCTCAGGGAGGGGGGATTTGCAGCCGCTACTTGCTACCGGCTTTCGATTATTATTTTTATTTATTTATTTATTTTTGTATCGGCCACCTAAGGACCACATGACAATTTCAATTCTTTGTTCTTTTCTTTTTCTCCAATATTCTTTCATCTTTTCACTGTCTCTTCTTCCTGTCTTCAGTTCACTTTGAACCTGCGTTTTTCTCTCTCCTACCCTGGACTCCTTCCATTTTTTAACACTTTTGCCCGAAAAACATCTCTTTCAATTGCTTCTTCTGGGTTAATATTATTTTTTTCTAAATCCTTTTGGACTTTAATCCAACTTGATGTTGACTTCTTCCCCCACAGATATTTGAAGATCTGCTTTGTTAACGTATTGTCGTCCATTCTATATAAATGTCCAAAATAATGGCCTAATTTTTCTTATTGTTTCTGTTATATTTTCTATACTCTGATATATTTCATCATTACTTCTTAATTTCCAACCTTCTGAAGTTTTTCGTGGGCCTAATATTTTCGTAATAATTCGTCTTTCCAATATTTCTAGTTTATCTAAATTGAGGACATTGCCGGACATAGGTCTATGTGCCCTTTTTCCGGCAATCGCTTTAAACGATACGCCATGATGTTTTCTCTACGCACAGTAAACTTCAAATCAAAATCTCTATTCGTTAGCCTTTGACAACACTTTTTTACAGCAGTGCAGCTGTATCAGCTGGCATCAGACATCAGTTGAGTGGTGTTGTTTCTGCATTTCATTGTATTTGAGGTTATGTTTAGTTAGTTTTGTTGTAACTACTGATATTTAGTGCAATGGACTCATCAAACGATGAAGTTAGTTTGAAACTAAAAAGTAAACGCAAAGTTTATAGTAATAATACAAATTTGAAAAGTGAAAGTGCTAAGCTAAAACGATGTAGAGGTGAAGAGTATGTTACAAAGTCTGGAAAGACTGTAAAGTGGTAAGCTGTTTTTGAATGTAGTTGAGTGCTGTAATGAGAAGTGCTGTAACAGTTTTACAGAAGAACACCAGGAAGAACTGTTTTCATCATTCTACAGCCAAGGTAAAGAACTTCAAGATTCTTTCCTTTCTAAGTGCATGATAAAAACAGCACCTACAACTGAAACTGTCCAACCTAAAAAGCCCCGAAATCATACTTGGACTTATAGTCTTAACATTGGAGGTTTGTCAGTAGCAGTATGTAAAGGTTTCCTAATAAGATTATTTCAAGTTACAACCAAAAGAATAAGGGTAATAGGCCTACAAGGGAAAATTCTAAAAGACGAGGACTTCACTGAACGGAGAGGTCATCATGCAAACCGGCCGCGCAAACTGAAACCCAATGTTTTGGATTTGATGAAAAGTCACCTTAAGTCGATTCCCCATAGTCAAAGCCATTACAGTGGAAACAAAACCTGTTTAAAATACTTTGACAATCCAGAGCTGAACATTAAAACTCTGTACACTATGTTTCAAGAGTTTTATAAGTCTAAAACTAATGAAAATTTGAAAATGCGTTATCCCCATTATTTTAAGCATTTTAAATCTAACTTTGACTTTGGTGTAGTAAAACCTAAAAGTGATGTGTGCGATTATTGTACAGAATGTAAACTAAAACTATCAAGAAACCCAAACGACCCTTGCAAAGTGCCTTATCAGACTCATCAAAGAAGTTTAAAAGAAGACTGGCTTTGAAAAAAGAGTATATTGAAAAGGCGAAGAGTGATCCGTCTTATTTAGTTTGTGAATTCGACTATGCACAAAATTACCCAGTGCCAAAGCTTAACGTTAACAACCAATTCTACAAAAGGCTGTTATGGCTGTATGCATTTAACATTCATGTGTTTAATGATGATGGGTCATACTTTTATTGTTTTATGGAATCCCAAGCTTCTAAGAACTCTAACAGTGTTGCATCATTTTTATATGATTGTCTTAAAAAATATGTGGAAAATTTGTCACAGGTAAAAACTGTGGTTCTGTTATCGGACTCTGCTGGAGGACAGAACCGCAACTCCACTATGATCAAGTTTTGTTCATGGTTCAGCAAAGTTTTTGATGTAGAAATTCTTCAGTTGTTTCCAGTAAGGGGCCATTCATTCACGCAGTGTGACCGAAACTTTGGCCTAGTGAGATCACGCATCAAGAAAAGAGAGGTCATTGGAACTGCAAAGCCATGGCTGGAAGCTATGGTTCATGCTCGACAGAACCCCAGCCCTTTTCAAGTGATTATGGACCGCAATCTCATAAAAAAGTGGGACGAGAGCCTTGAGCCTTTGTTTATTGACAATCTTTGTCAATAGTCAGAAGTCTGCAAAAATCTTAAACTTCACTATAATGAAGTATGTTATGATTAAATACAAAACTTATGGAAGTATACTGTGCTCAAACAGTTTCATACCTATCTACACACCTTTTAAGTTTTTAAAAAATTTGGACAAGACAACCCTAAAAGAACTTCAGCCTAACTCAGTTCCATTTCCTGAAATACCTGCCCATTGAGGACCAGGACTGGTTGGAACAAATGTTTGATGAGACATCTTAACAAAGCTTCTTTTGTTACCAGTTTTTGTGTAACTTTGTATTAAAATGATTTGTTCTTGGAATTTATTTTTTTATTTTAGCTACACAATACAATCCATTAAAGGTGATTGTTGGAAAAAGGGCACATAACATGAGTTAAAACTTTTGAATGTTTTACAGCACACACTTCAATAAACACAAGGTTTGTCTTTATTTTATGTACATGATAACATGTTCTATAAAAAATTTTCAATCAACTTAAAGTGTAAACTGAAATATAAGAGTTAGATAAAACCTAAATCTTTGATCGCCGTTTACCGAAAATGGTTTTTTGCTCTATGTGCCCTTTTTCCGGCAATGTCCTCAATTATAATTCAGTGGTAGACATTCACTTGCATATAGGCATTCTGGCTTCACTATTTTATTTTATTTTAAACCATTTTTCTTAACCAGTATTTTAGTATTTTACTTTTAAACGTTTTAACTATTTTTTATTAAATTTGTATTTATGTACTTGAACTAAAAAATTATTAAGTCAATTACTGTGTATTCACTTGCTTCTTAATTGTTATGAAACAGAATTAGATCAACATACGTCAGCTTTGGATTATGATTATGATTATTAACAGTAAACTTAAATAATTTTGATTTAATTACAAATGTTGGTGATAGCAATTTTTCAGTAAGTGAGAACAGAATGTACAAGAATACAGAACCGTTTTATGTTCAGCGATTATGATCGCTAAAATTATTGATGTTTAAGATTTAACAGAGGTTTCATTGAAGCAAAGGTTATTAGTAAATAAGACACATGTATGGATTTTAAAATAATTAATTCAAAAACAAGTTTTCTAAATTTAAAGTAGCAACCAACACACAATGTAAAAGCAAACCTACTGCAAACTGTATAGAATAATACAAGAATCACACGTAGAGTTAGCATACAAGACAATATTAAAAATACAAATTTACAGGCATTGCACAAATGCAATGCACAGAGAAGGGCATTAAAAATGCTTCAATAAATCTAAAAAATATATATATATTTATGTTCATTCACCAATCAATGAATTCATTCTTCATTCACCAATCAATGAATTCATTCTTCATTTACCAATGTACAGATTATAAGTTAAATGTACTGTAGTCGCATTCATAAGCGAAGTTTTATATGTGTACTACGTTATTGACAACAAAGAAGTAGTTTCTATGGAAACTCACCGGTTCCCATTTTCGATCACGCACCAGCGGTCGTTTACAAATGTGCAACACGTCCTTATAAACATTTTCAATGTTAAAATAATTAGTGTATATAATATAAACAATAATATAAATCTAAAATATATATAAAATAATCGGTATAAATGCATATTAAAAATAATATAAATAATTAGTGCATATTAAATTACCTATAATATTGAAGGAATTATTAAAAAGAACATGGAACAACTTTAAAAAAAATATTATTTACCAGATTGATATTACAAATCTTTAACGGAAATTTTTAATTAAAATCAGGTAACAAAATATTTAATTAATAATTTTAATTCTTATATACAAGGGAATATAAAAATGCGATATATTGCAAGTTATAATAACACACTTGGTATAGATTTTTTGAAAGGATAAATAAAATTATAGAATTAAAAGCTACAATAAATTTACATTGCAGATCAATATTCTAGGAGTTAATATACAATTAGGAAACCATATAAATAATTTTCCAAATTGTACAGCTAAAAACTTATAAGAAACAATAACACTGTTTTTCGATTAACCACACGTCTTTTCATTTCTTTTAAAACCAAACGTTTCGCCTGTACTTCAGTGAGGCATCCTCAGTGACTCGACAGAGACAGAGCACATTCTTGACCCACCCCAATTTATACAGTGAGCCCCCCACAATGTTCAAACAAGCCCATAATTTACTTCAATATACCTCCGACCAATAACACAAAAAATTATTTTAGGAATTGAAACAATGCACAAAAGAAATATTTAACCCCAATGATATTTTATAATTTTTTGTAACACAAGTATTGTATTTTGAACCCGTCACCTTATTCAAACTGCTGGCAACTTACAGCTGTCGTCTGTCTCTCTTGAAGTTGTTCCTATTGTTGTAAATCTCTAGCGCTTCTATTATCATCCGCGGAAATAGTTCTGAATCTTTACTATAACCGCCGTTTCTTCAAATAAAATATAATGTTTACTTTCGCAAGTGTGCTCCGCTATTGCTGATTCTTCGTGTGCCTCATGTGTTCTTGCACTCTTTTTCATCAGTCTTCGCGTTTCGTCCACGTACACATCACCACAACTATAACACCGAACAACAGCGTTATTATTAACGAAAACCACGAAAGTTTACGAGCGGGAGTTAGAAGAAACATTTGCACCTAATGTATGACTAAAGAAATGCGGTTAAAGAAAATCGAATGGCTAGACAAGAAGTAAATGCCAGTATTTGTAATCATTTTGACAAAGATCTTTAATAAAAGAGGTTTAACAGCGAGGATGCCACATCACAGTATGGACGAAACGTTTGGTGTTTATAACGATACCAATAAAACGTGGTTAACAACAGCAAAAGTGTTCCTATTAAAAGAAGAAGGTGCATGTAAATTTTCGGAGTTCTAACAGCGTGAAAGCCATGACAACGTGTAAGAAAGTTTATTGTAACTATTTAAAAGTTCCTTAAAGGGCTTACTCTCTTGTAGAATATATGATGTAATAAATATATAAGGACAAAATGTGCAGTATAAACAATCTGGTTAAAATTATGTTAGCCTAAGTACATACAAAATTACTTTCAAAATTTCATTTAATATTTCTTTTAATACTAATTCACTTTCTCCATTTAAGTGATGTTAGAGTTTATAATTAATTAGACTAATTTAGTAAATATTCTCATGTAGGCTTCCGCGACCGGTGTCGATTATATTTTTGAAGTCGTCTTCCTGTATGGACCGCGTCAAAAATGTTTTGTGTGACAACGCATTGTGTCACTTAGACCTGATGATACTCACTGTAATATGAGTGAAACGTTATCCTACAAGACATTTTTGACGCGGTCCATATCGGAAGAAGACTTCAAAAACACAATTTAGTAAATAATCAATCGTCTCAAAAGCCAAGCAAAGTTATTTGAATCCCCAAATCACCATTCTCTTTCACTTTGTAGAGTTTTAAACCCATCGTATTCTTAAATGTTGTGTATCATTCCAGAACCCACGGACGCTCCGCAACATGGAACCAACGCCATGTTTTCTAAAGCAGTCCCAGAGCGTGGCGAAGCGATTACAAGAGTGTGGTGGGGTGGCTGGTAACATTGCTATAATTTGGTGATTTGGTGGCGCCATCAGATTAACACTATCCCATACTGCCCCGTATTTCGTGAAGAATACTGTATGTCGTATTCGTAAACTGACTTTGTGAAGGTTAGGAGAAGGCACTTACTTCAAACCAAAGGAAGTCCTCTTTAAGCTGATTGGAGGTTTTACAGCTGGTTAGTAATCAGCTTGTGTAAAAATAATTCTTGCAATGACTGTAGCGGGAAAAATAATTATTATAAAAATTGTTAACAAATTTCCTTTACAAGTAATGATTGTTTAGCGGTAGTGAAGAACTTTCTAGACTCGTTCATACACATTCCATGTCTGGTTAAGAATCGAGATATGATTATATCATACAACGGGCAAGTTATTATGAATATTTCTTTCGTTGGTTGGTGTGTACATAGAGGTATATTCTTGCAGCGGGCCGCTGCAACAATGCCCACAACATTCACTGGCGGATTCATTTGAGCCGCTAGGAAATGCCGAGTGACATAACCGCAGCCGTAACCGTTCGTTTTAAATGGTTTTTGTTTAACCGACGGTCGACTTTCTCCTTTTCACGCCGTCAGACCGTACCAAGTGTGGCCGCGAGTGCTCTTCCAAAACGTACTGGCCACTCTTGCCCGTTGATATGTCTAGTTAAGTAAAATGTGTTATTATCAGCTTGTTCTCACGTTTAAGGTTTGAAGTCTTGCTACATTTGAGTTTACTTACAGACTGAAAGCTGATTGATACTGACCCTAATGTGGCTGTATATTTGAGGCATTGAACGACGACGCTTTCTGTTGTACTGACGATTTGAATTGCGCTTTTGAAATCGTTCGAACGCTTTTGGTTTTATTAACAAGTCGTAATTCATTATTTGATTTTGTCAGTCACTTAAATGCTATAACAAATAAAATCTGTAAGTAGATCAAACCGATAAGGCATTCTTTGACGTCTTTGCTTCTTGAACCTTGCTACTGTTCTGTTTTATCTAATTCTTACACTTACTGTGTTTCTGTTTGTTCGTGCGTACTTGTATGCGTTTTTCTTTCGGTTTATTCTTTCCGTATCTACTGCTTTATCTTCAGTCTTTTGACAAGTCTGAAGGATTCGTAGGCTACCATTAGCTCTGCTGCTTGACTTTCGAAGTAAGTCTTACTGACCTCCTCCGAGACACTGTCGTCTTCTACGTCAGCGATTGAAATAAAACACTCGTATCACCGTCGACACCTTGTTTATTACCGCTATCACAACTAAAAAATATAACACAGAAAATACAATTTTGATACACAATTGTAATATCGATTATTAACACAAAGGTAATTTTTACAAACAAAAAAGATAACACACAATTATAATATTGATGAACAAGTGTGGTATCGGACACATGCACTAACTCTATCATTTAACTCACCGAGCTCTGAATGGAGACTTATTCTTCCCCGTCTCTTACTGTCCTATACATAGTTGGGAATGACGTCATTCACCAACATACGTCACTACTAGTATAATCTAGGTTGTTCCATGCGTATAGTCTAGAATCTTGTAGAACAAACTGTGTGTTACGTATAAATGTATTTGTACATTGATACAGAACATTCTAGTGTATTCTATAAACATTTTCCATAAGTTGTACATCAATAGGTGATAATATAAATACACGTGAGTAACATAACCTACTTACTTAATTTATGTATTCGAATGACAAATAGTTTTAATAACAACAATCACAATACATATTTTGGTCCGAACGGTTCATCTCCTATAAAGGCCATTACTTTCGTCTTTGATTCAGATATGTTACAGAACAAGTAAGACATTTCAACTATCTCGGACGTAACATTACTTATGATCAGGATAGAGATATAGAAAATAAAGTGCCGAATTTCACAACTATGTGTGGAACGATTTGGAGAATGTTGGGAAATAAATGTAGAAAAGAAACCCAAATCAAATTTTATAAAACAATGGCAATACCTACACTACTGTATGGTTCTGAAACTTGGGTCATAAAGAAAAAAGATGAACAGAAGATACAAACAGTAGAAATAAATTTTCTGAGATCAGTTGAAAGGTGTAATAGACGAGATCATATAAGAAATTAAGAGATAAGAAGTAATTTAGGTATTTTTGCAGTTAATGAAAGGATTAAAGAATACAGAAGAAAATGGATTCAACACATAAATAGAATGGAAGAAAGTAGAATAGCGAAGATGGCGAAAGATTACAACCCTAGAGGCAGAAGAAACACAGTAGACCTAAGAAAAGGTGGACTATGGAATAGGTACTACTACTACTACTACTACTCTCCAGGACTACAGCCCATGGTGAGCCCTGGCTTCCGCTACGACCCGTCTCCACTCATCTCTGTCCATTGGCCTCAGTCTCCAGTTCCTAATGCCCATCTTTCTCAGCTCTTCTTCCACATCCTGCTGCCATCTTCTTCGAGGCCTGCCTCTTCTTCTTTTGCCCAATATCAATATGGAATAGGTACAGGCCGCTAAAGCCTAAAACCGTTAAGAAGAAGAAGATGATAATGATGATGACAATCACAATATCACTTAATATATTCATAATATTAGTTTGACTGTGGGTTGGGAGTTCTCTAGTATACAACAGTATAATACAATACAACCTAAATGAAGACCGAAAAATTACTATTTAGATGGGACGAATTCCTGTCTGCTGTAGGCAGAGCTCCTTGTTGTCGTCCTTCTCCTTCTCCACCCTTCACCACCCCTTCTCACCGTCCTCCCCGCTTGTTTTTCATTCAAGTTGTATTACTTACATGAAAATAAAATCATCAGCAGATAGGTCTATACATTCAACTTGTTTGTTTAAAAATTAAACATCTGTTGTGAAGGATCCACACGTCCTTTTTGCATTTAATATATATATATATATATATATATATATATATTGCAACGATACAAATTAAAACTGCATAGATAGGTAATATTGAAATTATTACAACAGAGTCTATATCTGGAGGTAGGAAAATTTATTAAATTAAAACATTAAGATTTACTATTGTCGTATTACGTTATAATGTCGTGTTACTTAAAAATGTCGGAATGAGTTCTTAAAAAACAAACAAAATAAAATCAGATGGTACTAGGTTGTTTCGTACTGATTTTCTTTGCTACGATTATTGATAACAGTTTTCGATAGGATTACTAATACAAATGTATGATTTCTAACAACACTGAGATTAATTAATCGTCAGCAGTTTGAAATTACAGAGCCCTGGGTTCGTACCCAATGTTAGGAATAAACGATCATAGCATGGGGAATGTTTTCGCGGCTGCATCCAACCTACAGTTTCACGGAAAGTCTCGTGTATACACAATCTTCCTAGACAATTTCTGTTGTTGAAACCAGATGACATTAGGTGAGAATCAAACACAGGATATCAATACATTAGGGCAGTGGTTTCCAAACTTTTCAGTCAGCGGAACCCCCCAAAAATTAAAAATTTCACCGACCCCGTCTGAGTTATGAAATAAAACATACAGAACATATGATACAAACTCTTATATTTTAATTAAAATGTATTAAAATCAAAATTCTCTCAACTTGCAAAATTATAATATTAATTAAATCCTTAAATTCGTAGTTTCCGACAATCAATGAATTTAATTTTTCAGTGAAGGGTTTGTGAGGATCGGTCAAATAACACAAATTTTAACTTGTATGTGTCGAAGTTTCAACAATGTTTATTGTCATCATCAGGGCAATTGTCCTGATGATGACAATAAACATTGTCGAAACGTCGACACAAATAAGTTAAAATTTGTGTTATATTTTTGACCGCTCCTCACAAACTTTTCACTGAAAAATTTATAATATTAATGGTATCAAATATGGGTTAACGTGAACAATGAAGCTGCTTTTGAACAATTAGCTCTGCAATATTAGGTTTAGTATTTTATATAATTGCAGTCTGATAATTTTAATATTGTCACTCACAACATCAAGTTTATTTCTTAACTTTGCCAACATCGGCTCTATCTTTCCAGCTACTTAGGCGTAAAACCAGCTACACGGAAAACGTTTTGCTTAGATACAGTGCTTATACGGAAAATACAGTACTTATACGTGGACTAAAACAGCGCGATCAGTTCTGCGTTGATGCGGAGCTCTAGTCAGTTCGGCTGACAAACAGACCTGCTACACGACATGATTTAAAGATATTATTAAAGCCATTAGTTTGAAATTACTTTTACAATTACAATTAGTTTGAACCCACAAAAATATATATACTGGAATCTTCTACTAATTGTTTTAAGATTCTAAAATTTAGATTTTAGGGTGTCTGCGGACCCCCTGAAATATGGTCACGGACCCCACTTTGGGAACCACTGCATTAGGGGCCTGGTACAACCGTAGGCCTACACATATGAAGCATACAGCATTTTTTAGTTAATAATCGCTACGACATTTGTTGAGAAAGTAAATCACACACACACACACACGCACACACACACACACACACACACACACACACACACACACACACACACACACACACACATTATTGACCAAAAGCAGCGATTGTGAGTGCAGCAGCAAGCGGTGAAAGCGAGACTTGTGCATAAACAATTGTTCGGTCATAAACCCGAGATTTTTCCCTACATTTAGTGCAGTTACGTTAGAAGCCTACCTCTTTGGTATCATATCACTCTACACTGCGTCGCGTTGCTGGAAATAAGAAGTAAATTTTCGTAGCATCTCGTGCTTATAAAATACAAATATTTAAATAAACTTCACATGTTTTCTCACATTTTGGGTTATTTGTTTTTTTCCTGTGTAGTGCAAAGTGTATTCTGAATTCTACGTTGATTTCGACGACCTGTCCTATGTTCACGTTGTAGGCTGACTATCTTATAGCTGTAGTTGTTTCAATTTAAAGATGCTAATGTTGTTTCATAGTTTCAGTGTGGCGACTAATATCTGTCTTCACATTCACATTCTTTCAGTGGCGGCTGGTGGTTCCATATTTTGGTGGTTGCAGTAACATGTGGTTGGAGTTGTGTAAGAGGGGTTGGGATAAAACATCAAATTTTAGAGTGAAAGTATATTGAGTGTTCTTGTAATTCCTAGTACCACTGAAGTGAAAAATAATAATCATTCTAAGTAGGAGAAAATATATTTAAAAATTATCAGAAAATAAAATAAAATAAAATAAAAGAATAATATAATCAGAAAATCGGCTCTACCTTATCGGAAAAGAAAATCCATCCTCCTGTCCTTCCCTGACGCAAACTTGTCGATTACTTTTTGGTTAAAGTCTGGAATGTCCATTATCAATTCGCGTTCAATGGATAACATAGCAAGGGCTGAAAGTCTTTCTTAGCACATAGTGTTCCTTAAAAAAGTTTTTATTCTTTTTAGAGTTGAGAAACACCTTTCGGCTTCAGCCGTTGTCATTGGAATAGTGACTAACACGTTTAAAAATTTTGCACACTCACTAAATGTTGATTCAAGGTTATTTTCTCGAACAAAGTCATACAGACTAACAATACCAGAAGCAGAAGAAAATACATCTGTGCTGTAAATAGTCGAAAGCTCCAAACGCAACTGTTTTAAATTGAGGAATGTATAAACCTCACAAACGGTTTTCAATGTTTTGTATGGAAAGTTTGACGCGTACTGCTGAAAATTCTGAGCAGAAAAAAGAGATGCAGAAACCGCATGGCCAACGAAGCCAAATCTGGCTTTAAACTGACAGATGATGGTATCACAGACTTCTTTTGCGTCTCTTTTCAACTCACTGTCTTGACATTTCCTTTTTTTGTGGGGGGATCTGGTTCTATTTCTGTGCTTTCTTCATCAATTTCTTCTCGGATTTTTTGTACATTATTCTCAAAAGAAGAGATGTATTTTTCAGCAGTAAGGGGATTGATATCTGCTTTCTGCAAGCTTCCAAATAAAATTTCTACATGAGGCATCACTTTGTGAAAAAAAGACAGCCAAAACACAAATGTATTGGTGGTGAGAGTTTTTATGAAGCCATTTGCTTGATTTATTGTGTTAAAATTTCTTATTTTATCTCCACTTAGAATATCTCTCATATACTGTATAATTTGTTTTCTGTACAGAAAAATCGTATTCACACTTCGAGATTGAAAGTTCCATCTCGTAGGTACAGATAGCGGTAATCGTTTTCTAACTATTTCGTCTAACACCTTGGTTCGCTGAGGACTACTTGAAAAAAAGGTGCATATTCCCTGTAAGCTTGCAAAGAAAACGCGAACGCTCCGATTAATTGACGCCGCATTCATCAAAACTAAATTAAGCTGGTGGGCGTAACAAAGTACATATTCTGCCTTTGGGAAATGTTTTTTGACAATAGCTTGAACTCCACCAGATGATCCAGCCATTACGGATGCACCATCGTAAGTCTGGGCAATCAGTTTTGCCAAGTGTCGTTAATTTTATGATACTCAAGCTGTTCAATAATGCAGGCTGCTAGAGTTTTGGCATCATGTTTCTCAGGTGTGAAATATCCCCAGAATCTTTTAACAGGTTTACCTTTCACAACATATCTGTACACCATAGCCATATGAAATTGTAAGCAATGTCACTGGTTTCATCAGCAATTACTGCTAAAAAGTTAGTGTCTTTAATTTCCTGTGAGATTTCCTCACGCCAGACCTCTAACATTATTTTTAAAAGCTCATTCTGGACCGTTTTTGACGTGCCTTTAAATACAGTGGCACTTTCTAAATGAGTTTTTAAAGCAACATCGAGTTCTGCACTAAAATCAATTAAGCCACGAAAAATTCCAGGGTTACTCGACACGTCAGATTTGTCGTGTCCCCGTAAAGCTAACTCGAAAGATCCGCAAAAACGAACACAATTTATAATAATATTTAAGCCGAAGAATTTGAAATATACGGGGCGTTTAAGTGCAGTCCTAATAACGTGTTAAATGACCAGCTGAATTTTAAATCTCATCAGCTATACGATATGGTTGTTGACAAATTCATATTAAGCAGGAATAGACAGCAATCGGTGGTGGGGCGTTGTGACGAGACCGTAGAGGAGGTTCAGGCAGTGCGTCGCAAGCCAGCAAAGGATGCGCATCCAGACATCGGTTAACGTGTGTAGTGTGTTTTATTTTAATGTGTTAACGACGTCCACACGGGACTGAAATCTGATGATGAGGCCTTGAGCCTCGAAACGCGTTATTTAAATAAATACAATAAGAAGTCACACGACCGATAAAAAAAGGTAAATTAATTTTAATCTGTATTGAAACGTGACTTGGATACCAGAGAACATGAGTTCAAACGATAACAGCCGCAAATTCAAACAGAATCAAATAATTTTTTGCATGCATCCCTGATTTGTAGAGTACTCAAGACCTATTGTTTTTGGTGAAGATCGGTTAAGGGAAAGGGGTAGTTTACCAGCAACGCTTTTTTATCAAGGGTAATTTTTTCTATGGCAAACGATAACAGTCGCAAATTCAAAGAGAATCAAATAATGTTTTGCATACCGCCTTGAATTCTAAAGTTCTCAAGACCTGTTGGTTTTAGTGAAGATCAGTTAAGGGAATAGGGTAGTTTACCTGCAACATTTTATGTTTTAACAAGGGTAATTTTTTCTATGACGAACG
The DNA here is from genome assembly GCA_034769895.1 of Magicicada septendecula. Taxonomy (NCBI): domain Eukaryota; kingdom Metazoa; phylum Arthropoda; class Insecta; order Hemiptera; family Cicadidae; genus Magicicada; species Magicicada septendecula. Next base: position 507,996,555 of record CM068369.1, on the reverse strand, counting down.
ATAACTGCCGTAAATTCAAACAGAATCAACTACTCTTTTGCATACCTTTTTCAATTATACAGAACTCAAGGTCTGTTGATTTCATTGAAGATCGGTTAAGGGAAAGGGGTAGTTAACCAGCAACGTTTTATATTTTAACAAGGGTATTTTCTATGGGAAACGATAAGAGCCGCAAATTCAAACAGAATCAAATAATGTTTTGCATACAGCCCTGATTTGTAGAGTACTCAAGACCTATTGTTTTTGGTGAATATCGGTTAAGGGAAAGGGGTAGTTTACCTGCAACGTTTTTTTATCAAGGGTAATTTTTTTCTACCCGGGAAAGAAGTAGTTCTTTGTTAAAATTCCTTCCCGGGCTGTTTAACCGTAGTCCAATGTTTTCTGCAAAACCAGACATTTCGGCAGTGCCATCGACTGCCATCATCAGTGAAAATCGAGTGCGAAAACGTGAGGTGGTATACGTTAGTGACCACAGTACTGTGGTTAAGGCTGAAGCAATAAGTAGAAAGAAGTAGTTTCTATGGAAATATTTCATTTCGAATATGATTTTAAATATAAATCTTAGAACATGGAAGTCATGTATGGTTCTCCATCCGATATTTTTCTATGGCAAACGATAACAGCCGCAAATTCAAACAGAATCATATAATGTTTTGCATACAGCCCTGAATTGTAGAGTTCTCAAGACCTGTTGGTGTTGGTGAAGATCGGTTAAGGGAAAGGGGTAGTTTACCTGCAACATTTTATGTTTTAACAAGGGTAATTTTTTTATGACGAACGATAACAGCCGTAAATTCAAAGAGAATTAAATACTTTTTTGCATACTGTCCTCAATTGTAAAGAAGTGAAGGTCTGTTAATTTTGGTGAAGATCGGTTAAGGGAAAGGGGTAGTTTACCTGCCACTTTTCATGTTTTAACAAGAGTAACTGTTTCTATGACGAACGATAACTGCCTTACATTCAAACAGAATCAAATTATGTTTTGTATGCATGCCTCAATTGTAGAGAACTCAAGGCCTGTTGATTTAGGTGAAGATCGGTTAAGAGATAGGGGTAGTTTACCTGCAACGTTTTATGTTTTAACAAGAGTGAAGTACTTAATTTTGATAAATAAAGTATCCTGATAAGAAGCTCATAATAATCCACTGTAGAAACGTAGATGAAATATCTATAAATGAAGAGGTTAGGTGAACGGGGTGGGAGTAATTTTCTATTAATGAAAATTATAGTTGAAGAAGGAGGAGAGAATTTTTTATATGTGTACTACTTTATCGGCAACAAAGAAGTAGTTTTTTGTTAAAATTCCTTCCCGGGCTGTTGAGCCGTAGTCCAATGTTTTCTGTAAAACCAGACGTTTCGGCAATGCCATCGACTGCTATCATCAGTCAAAATCGAGTGCGAAAACGTGAGGTGGTATACGTTAGTGACCACAGTACTGTGGTTAAGGCTGAAGCAGTAAGTGGAAAGAAGTAGTTTCTACGGAAATATTTCATTTCGAATATGATTTTAAATATAAATCTTAGAACATGGAAGTCATGTATGGTTCTCCATACCGATATTTTCAAATAATATCATGTTCTGTTTTTCTTAACTCGTATAACGTCATATGAAATTACTGGTAATGTTTTTCTTTAACGTCAATAAGCTGTACGCATAACAGCCAAACTTCGCCCTCAGTTTTCCGTTTTAGAGTTTTATGAACGGAACACCGCTTGTTTCTTTTTTATAAATTTTGTTTTCTTCTTAGTAAAAATAAAGTAGCAATTATGACAAATTCTTCGGAGGCGAATCGCTTGGAGTTATGGTCCTATAAACTCGTTCTGCTATCACCCATCACAAAACAAATATCCAAATTCCACAAGTCCTAAATCTGACGAATGCAGGCCGTAATAGTCGGATTTCGACTGTCTAGCACAGCACATTCATATTGAGAGCCGGTCTGCTACTGTCACGCCTATTAGTGAGTGCGTAGCTCCACTGTGGTGCAGTCCAAATTGCAATAAATTTTCAACGTTCTATTAAATTGATAAGTCTCTGCTTTCAAATGAAAGTTTAGCATTTCGGTAATTTACAGAATAGAATAGAATACCTTTGTTCACTTTTAGTATTTTTAACACTGAAAATGTTCATAAGGACGTGTCGCACATTTGAAAACGACCGCTGGTGTGTGATCGAAAATGGGAACCGGTGAGTTTCCATAGAAACTACTTCTTTGTTGTCAATAACGTAGTACACATATAAAACTTCCCTTATGAATGCGACTACATTTAATTTATAATCTGTACATTGGTAAATGAAGAATGAATTCATTGATTTGTGAATGAAGAATGACCTTCATTGATTGGTGAATGAACATAAATATATGTATGTTTTAGATTTATTGAAGCATTTTCAATGCCCTTCTCTGTGCATTGCATTCGTGCAATGCCTGTAAATTTTTTTTTTTGTTTACAAAGAAACCGGTTTGATCGGTTTCGTTAAATTACAAAACGGTTTTAAGCTACGAGAGCTATTCAAAAATTAACCTCCGATTGGTAGGTAAATAAAAACTAAAATATGAAATTTTTTTGTCACACACACACACACACACACACACACACACACACACACACCTATATTACATTTGCACACGATTATAACCTACATACAGGCACTAATTATATTGTTGCAACTGCAGCATCTTCTGTAGTCCCTCGTTGAAGAACACCGACGCCGCCAAGTGTTGACTCCAAACGCTAAGTAGTCAACCCGACCATCATCTAGGTGACACAATGGCACCTCTGGCCGCCAACAGGGTACGCGCACGATCGTCCATTATTGCCGATTGTGTGAACTTCCCTGAAGCTGGAGCCTTTCATGTACGCGCGTCTGCCTCTGGCCCGTACTGCTGGGTCCCCGGCGACCGCTTGATAGCCGCAACGACGATTTCGCGTTACCTTACGACCGTTCATCCGTTAGCGATGACCGGGGCGTCTCGGTTGTTCAGGCACGGCCTCGCACGACGCCGTCAACATCAATCTACAGCCTCGTTGCTCAAGTCGAGTAGTTCGGGTCACAGTCCTCGCAGACGACGAATATCACCACGGATATTATAGCTGGCGGGAGAGGCGTTGTTCCATCTGTCACCACTCGAACAGAAACAAACTTAGGCCTAATGGAATGCGTATTTTTTTTTCGCTCTGGGCTGTGCGGTTGTGCGTCGCAGAGACGAACCGCTCGGGATCTGAGTTCCGAGCTGCCTTCTGGAGCTCCTGCATCGTGGCCCTGCCCAAGTAGGGCGTGTGCTCTATAGCAGGCCGATTCTCGGCTGTTGTGCTAGCCTACACTAGCGCAGTATACACCGAGGGCGTTTCCACGAATCACCTGGACGTATACGGTACCTTCCCAGCCCAGCCACTAGAGGATTGTCTGGGAACCTCGCCGCACGTGCATAAAATGTGCGTGCAAGCCGCCTGAATGTTTCGTCTAAGGAGCGGACGCCAAGTCCTCTCCTTAGAAGGCGTGATGAGAAGCGACTGGGGACTTTGGCCGCTAGCCAAAGACCCCTGTCGAGGACGCTCTGCAACTTCTTTGTATGCATTGCGGCGAGGAAACCCCAGACCGGGCAAGCGTAGGTAATGACCGGCAGCAGATACGCGCCGACGATCATCCTGCCCAATTTCCTGGTCATGGCTGAGCTGATCAGGAGTGGAAACAGTGCGCACAGACGATCGGATGCTCGCTTATGAACTGTCTGAGCGTGGGTACGCCAGGTGAGCCGACGGTCGAGGTGTAATCCGAGGTACTTGACCTCCTTGGACCAGCGCAAGTAGGTTCTGCCGATACGTAACTGCCTAACAGGGTTCTTCCGTCGCTTAGAGAATTCGACGGCTACACTCTTGGTAGCGTTGAGTTGCACTCTCCAATTCTCAGTGCAGTCCACGAGCGTGTCGAGCTGGCGCTGCAGTCGTAGGACGGCCCTTTCCACATGACGATCGGCCGTAAATACGGCCGTGTCGTCCGCAAAGAGGGCCATCTGGACTCCAGGCTGTCTCGGCACGTCGTTGACGTAGAGCGAGAACAGAAGGGGGCCAAGAACACTACCTTGAGGGACGGCGGCTGTGATTCGTCTCTCGGAAGAGACTGAATCTCCAACTCTCACGCAGAAGGTCCTCTCCGTCAGAAAGCTAACAACCAGATGGAGGTTCAGTAAGCTTGAATAATAGGCCATCATGCCATACGCTGTCGAAGGGTTTTTCAACATCTAAGAAACAGCCAACTGTCCGTTCTCTCCGACACCCGGCTTCCGTGACGGTTCCACCATTCTCATCAGTTAATGAATGGTCGAATGCCCCACACGAAAGCCGAACACGACGCTGCACGAGGCGCTCAAAAACCTTGGACGTAGCGGAGAGTAGATTGATAAGCCAATGGAATGCGTATTGGCAGGGCACGTTAGCGCGTGCGCCGTGCTTCTATAACAACTAATTTCTGTATACCAGCCCTCGTATTTACAAGTACCTTGGTGTGACCAGTAAATGGTTGTACATTGTTGTCTTTGTATAATTCCTTTTCTAAACTGTAATACACACCTACAACGTTTGGGAATTTTTTAAATATCTTTACAGCTAGTAGTCTATTCAATGAGGCGTAAAAATCGGCAAAACTAGGGAATTGTAGAAAGTCTCCATGGATTTTCGTAATTTTTTTGTATTGTCTTCCTACAAGCTTATACAGCAAAGTTAAAAAAAAAAGTTGACCGCTCTCACCCTTAAAGGGTTGAAAAACACCCCTAAAGGGTTAAAAATGTAAAAGAATGTTAGAACACCGTTTAAAGCCCTCGACATGGGTATATATAGGGTTGTTGGGTCGCTGATCACGATTCCGAGGTCAGACTCCACGTGTGGTGCAAAGGGGTGGTTCTAAGGGCGAAAATAGCCAAAATTAGGGGTTGATAACATAATATTTCGCTCGAAAGCTCTCGACATGGGTATATGTAGGTCTTTTGAGTCGCTGATCACGATTCCGAGGTCAGACTGCACGTGTGGTGCAAAGGAGTGGTTTTAAGGGCGAAAATAGCCAAAATTAGAGGTTGATAATATAATATTTCGCTCGAAAGCTTTCGACATGGATATTGTAACGTAACGGAAATACGGTCCTCGACGTTACATAAATCAACTTATAAGATTTAGAATAGAGAAGAAAATTTATTAATTATCCACACTTGTAAAAGGTCAGAAACCCAACCCATGATTGTTTAAATAAAATAAGAATGCCAGGTAAAAAGATAAGCAAGTGATAATGTTAATAATAATAAACCTCAAGGTTCAGTGAGAGGTAAATAACAGACATTGACACATAATGTAAAAACAAATTTTGACTGTTTCATAATAATTGATGTTTTAAAGTAGATGAGAATGAGTAAATGGTGTATGACTTAAGTTACTCAAATGTACTTGTTATTAACTGTATCATGTTATATTGTTATCATGATAGTGATGTTATATTTTGTGTTAGCAAGTGAAAGTTTTCTGTTAATAGAATACCAAGTAATTAAGTATTATGTGTTATTAATTTACCATTATAGAGCTGTTGTTGAACTCAGTAATTGATTACTAATTAATTTCATTTTGTGTTATCCATAGGTCACGATAAAGCTTTTGTTAGATTTTATAGAGTTAATTATTTGTATACATGTACTTAGATAATAAGATGATTATAATTGTAAACTTGGCCAAAAAGGCTATAATTGTTAACGAGATACAAAAGAGTTTAATACAACCATGTCATAAATAGATAAAAGATTCTATAATATTGCAGATAGTAACAAGTTAAATTCAGAAGTAGATCAAGGTATAATGATAGGCCTAACAACCAGTAACATTATATAGTAAGTCAGATCAGAAAGGTTAGGTAAAGAAATTAGTAACAAATACTAAATAAAATCTAATGAGTTAGGAGAAGTTAATAATAATTGATAATAACAAATAAATAAACTCAAATTAAATAAACTCTTATAATGCCATAGTGCAATGATACCGATAGATAATGTTTAGTAACAGAAAAATAATATTTGTTAAAATAAATAGACTAAGAGGAAAAGACAGCAAAATATATAAGAATTAGTAAACAAGCCATAAGTAAAATTATATTCGGATATAATGGAAATTTAGAAAGGGATTATTTTGATGAGTGGAAGAACATTGTATGAAATGATTATAATATAACATAATATCGAATAAGAATAAATTAAAAAAATGGTTGCCAGGGACGACAAAGTAGATAGAATTTGTTGATTTGATTATTGGATAAATTTACATGAACGAAGACGGTTTAGTTAAAAGATGCTCAGAAAAAATTTGATTTAATTTAAATACAAAGTCCATAGAAATTTAAACAAAATGAATAATAAATCGCAATAGTTTGGTCCACTATCATTTAACCATATTATATAATTGGACAATCTAAAAACGATACACGAAAGTAACGAAAAATAAAGGAAGAACTCTGATTGCAAAATTCCAGATAATGAACAAATGTTAACTTAATCAATTAACAAAACCAGAGAAATAACTACCTGCATAAAGTGATATAATCCTATAACGTAAACGAAACGAAAATAAACACCAAATTATATCGGAACTTCAGTTTACACAAATCAATAGAAAAAACGCAGTTGGATTCGAATTTCGTCGAAGCACGTAACCACAAAACTCGGACATTGGTAACGAAAGGAGCGGTATTTCTGCATCATCCCAGGACCAAGAATTAAACTTTATTTTCAACTTGGAACGAAGACTGACGAGAGCAAATTTATCTGCATGCTGATCAGTTGCTGTCAAGACGAAAGGGTTATCTGTACACGACCTTATCGAGTCACGATGCCGAGCGGACGGTAAAACTACAATTATTTAATAAAAACTTAACTCTATATTGTAATACCTTGTATTCCTATTTATGCATTTTCTGATCTTACTAACAGTTGAAAGAACCTTCACGCCCTGTATTTAAAGAAATATAAAATCATAACTAAAAATAATATAAAACCTTGAATCCGATCGATAATCGATTACTTCTGACATATAGTCTTTTGTATCTAACTTAAAAGAAACAACTTTGTTGGACAAGAAATATTAAATATTAATAAAGAATCTTTTCAGAATTCCGATATCTTCTCATTTCTATAAGATTTAGTGTAGTGTGAAAAAGATATAAGATAAGTAAAGAGTGTAACTAATAATCACCGTACGCGGTGGGTTAACCTACAAATTTCCGTTGTCTGGGAACCACAGCGCTATTCGCGGACTGCTTAGGTATTAAAGAGAAGAGAATATAATAAAAATTTCTTCTCTTCTCTCCAACGCAGAATAGGCTTGAGCGAAAAATTCGAATTACACACTATACACATAAGTTTCACCCACAATAACCCAATTATATTAAATAGAGAGGAAAGGAGATATACTTAACATTATTATAAAACATATTAAAATAAGATACATAATAAATTGGCACTAAACGGAGAGAGGATTAAACGAGGAAACACCCGTTAAGTTATAAATTGGCTTCCATCGCGGGGCCTGAACGAGACAGACGCCGTAGGGCTTAAGTTATAAATTGACGCTTCCATCGTGGGGCGAATTAAATAGAGACGACAAAGGATAAGTTATAATATATATATAGGTTTTTTGGGTCGCTTATCACGATTCCGAGGTCAGATTCCGAAGAATAAAAGATTCGTTTAAATGAAAGTACAACTTTATACAAAATTTATACCAAAGTACATATTCAAATGTCAAATATCTAGTTACATATCCTGCAAATTACTGCACTATAAATGTTATAAACGTACTTACAACAACAACACTTTCAAAGCAATATATAGACTTATATATTATTATTTATTATTTGTTTCGGTTCGGTTCCATCGGGAACCATACAAAGGAGTTTCGAAAATTCGAGCGCAGCGCTTTTTAACATAGATTATATAAATAAGTATTAGGTACAATAACAGTTATCTTTCAGAATGTTTTTATTACAATTCCATTATCGGCGTTCCTTTCGAGTATAGACAGCATGAATAGCTAGAAATTTTGAATTTACAAATTTTGCAATAATATTTTTCTCAGTGTGCCTACCGGGTTCTTCCGCTAGAGGGTACAGACTGAAGCGGTTAAAATTCAAATTCCGCGAAATAATAACAAATAATAAAAAAAATATTTTTATCTTACAAACTATAATATACGAAATACTTCATATTTATTATTTATTTTCGACTTCCACTTAGTAGCCGTTGATAAAATAAGAAGTTACCGAATTTTATCATCGTTGAGCGCTCACATTTTTTACCATAACTCGGTTAATTTTAAAGATTAAAAATAAAAAATAAATTGTATTTTATAGAAAATGAAAAGGGCTACAACGTTTTTGGGATGGACAATAGTCAAAAAACCTACTGTTTCTACGATATTGTACTTAGAAACAAAAACATTTTATCATAAAATCTTATGAACACACCTTGTAACAGTTGTAACTTATCGAAAAAATACTTAAAAAAACATGACATAAGAATGAAAATATTCGCCTTTTTATGAGCTATATTTTTGGTAAATATAAATTTTTTGATAAAACGCTTTATTTTCAAGATATTTTTTTGAAAACGACAAATTTTCTCTGAAATCAAAAAAATTAAAATTTATGAAAACGGTACGCATTTCTAATCTATAACACATAAAAGAAAAAAAATTTGAGGACATTTCTAATATAATAGACAATCTAAATCTACAATACCTCGCACCAATATGCAAAACTGACAAAATGGCGACCATTTAATTTTTGATATAAAAAACATTTTAGAATTTGTATTATTTTGCTCTGTAACTTCGTTGTTTTTCAAGATATGAAAAACATCGACTTACCATTTTATAGGAAATTTCAAGAGCTTTCATTTAGTAATAATGTCATCGCAAGATGCGTTATTTTTCATTGATAAATATCAAGTTTAAGTTCGCTTCTTCAGTTAAAAAATTAAGAGTTTACATTTTGTTTATAGCATATCTCGATAACGATTCAATATATAGGAACGAAACAAAGTGCAAATTATTCCTTATTGAATTAGCTTTTATTTTGATTCTTGTAAGTTTTTTTGAAAAGTTGATAGTTTTCGAGTAAAGTACGAAAAACCCTCCAAAAACATAGAATTTTTCGCAAAAAAAAGCAATTTTCAAGTCTGAATAACTAAAAAACAACGCACTTTTTCAAAAAACTTTATTCTATATTATTTACTTAGAATTTAATTTTCTATCGATTCCTGGTGTCAGTTTAATATTTTCTTTTTACCCTCGACAAAGGGGTGGAAACCACCCTTAAATTCAAAAGCGGCAAAAATTCTTTTTTAACTTTTTTCTATAAGCGTTAAGGAAGACAATAAAACAAAATTACGAAAATCCATGGAGACTTTCTACAATTCCCTAGAAAAATCCCCATTGAATAGACTATAGCCAAGTGTTGATATTACGGCAATTCATTTAATTCATATAAATTGTAAATTTCGACGGGGAAACCTCTAGTCGTTTCTACGTACAGTCGTTGGTCCTCTACTACACGTCGTGTACACTTCCGATATAGGCCTATAGACCACCACGGAAAGGCTGAGGATGGGTACAAGATAGTACCCGAAACATGTTCCTAATAAGGAAAAAAAGGTATATCTTGAAGTAAATTTATTTATAAATATTAGATGTATTATATACATCAAGAAACGGACTGTAGCAGAAAGTGATTGAATGAATATACAGTATATATATATATATATATAATTATACATAGGCGTAACTTGGGAGGGGCAAGGGAGGGCACCCCCCCCCCAATGTTCCGAGCATTATAAAAATTTTTCCAGTTGTTATAAATAAAAACTAATAAATAGTCAAACAGGAGACAGTTGCTATGCTTGCGAGCATAGTAAGCACTATTTATCAACGTCTGTACTGTTGTCAGACGACTAGTCGCCATAAATTTATTATTCTTATTTCTTTCGAAGACACTTGTAAGGGGAATGTTTGACATATTTGAATGATATACGTAAAAATAATATTTCTGTTCGAAAAAAAAAACGCTAGAGACCTAATTAACTGGAATACAATGCGTGCCTTTTACACAAAAGGCTTGTTTTGGAACACCTAAGTTACTAAGTTCTGAGAAATAGGAGATAAGAAACGCAAAGGAGTAACACTGCTTAATTTCTTTGAAAATTGCCTGACTGGCAATTTCAAAATTTCTTTGTGTTGTGACTGATTCGGCTCACTGCTACTACTGCCGAGCATTTTGTGACAGTGTGCCTAAGGGAGAGGATGCGTTTACGAAAACTAGGTATAAGAATTGGAAGAACTGAAATTGTTTATGTTTATAGGCCTACAGTGTATTTGTTCTAGGTAAACATAACTGGAAGTAAAACTTATGAAGAAAGCTTTGTTGATCATTAAAAAATGAAATTGTCCCTCGTTTACTAACTAAGAATGATTACTAAACTTTATAATTTTGTATATAATATATTTTATTAATTTTATTATATACATGGTCTAACTACACACTTGAATTTATGAAACTTTACCTTGCCTCCCCCCAAGTTACGCCCATGACATTATATATTACTCTAACAACACATCACTGTATGTCAAACACTGTATGCTTTCGGTGCCTACTGCCTAGTGAAGACACCAAGAAAGAGAATGAGGTCTAGTAGCGCGCGCACACACACACACACACAATAAGGAGATGGCACGTCTACTAACCTCTGCCGGAAATATAAATCCGAATAGGCGTATTCGTTTATGGTAAAGCAAGAATATAAAAATATACATATTTAAAAGAAAAAAAAAAGAAAATTCATGCGTGAAGAATTGTAGACGAAATGATAGGTGAAAGTAAAGTGCTGTGAGTGTGTTTTACTGGTTGAATGCATTACTGAATCAAATTGAAATCATGAAATCGCCGCCTATTGACTACTGGAAACAACATTTTGAACTACTTTTATAGTAGTGTGTAAAAAGAAAAATAATAATAATAATGAATGTTGTTGCTATTTAGCACACGAGCTGGGCAATACTGTACATAGGCGTGTCCGCCCTTGAAGTTTCCTACCTTTGAAATGAATCGGCCGGACACGTTATGAAACAAAACGCGGCACTGACGCTCGTATTTACCGGTTCATTTTATCGGATTGTAGAGCTGTACAGACCACAGAGTACGAATATATTCCATACCGACATTTTAATTAATCATGGGCAAACGACAGGAAAAATTAATTTGGCGGCCACTAACAAAATTAATTTGTACACTCATCTTGTACACATGACGTATCAGACCTACTTAGCTTTTCATTGGAATTAAAATTTTTATATTTTTATTGGTTATTATTATACTTCATTTTATAAATAATTTTATTGTTCTAAAGTTTATACTGATGATTCTCAGTTTGACAGGAACTCAAATGGACTTATGAGTGGCCTTAATGTATTAAAAATTTAATATTAGAGGCTATAATACGTTATGGAGCTACGTATGGGGGATACATACTGGAGATAATCTCAGTTCAATGGAGGTCGAGATTTCTAGGTTTGAGATATGCACATTCTGATATTTTGAAACTCTGTGTAGTGTCCAGACATCTCAAAGCAGCTTTAGTTGTTTTTTAAAATAAATGTTAGGATCTTCCCTTTTAATGGAAAGCCCTTCAGATACAGAAATTCTATATTCTGTTTAAAAAATGGAAAATGATGTAATATAAACTATAACAAATTAACTGATGTTTAATGAGTTATGTTTGCTCATGGTGTTGACAACTTTGACTGAATTTCCTTGGCTGAAATGGAACACTGATGGGAAGTTACATCACAAACATTGCATAGTTACGTTATGAATTATCTATAAAATGATGTTACTGTAAACACACAAAAAATGCCCATGTAATGTGCACTTGTATTTAAACATTTAGACTGGTATTTTCTAAATTAAGGATTATCAGAATATAGAGATTACAAAACGTGTTATCAGTCTTCTTGTATATAGGTATCAAATGCATTTAAAGTAGGTTAAGTAAAGCTAAAGAAAAAATTTGGTATCTGTCTCGTTGCAAAGATTTCTAGAACTTCTGGTGAAATAAACGAGACAATATCCTGGTGGACGTGGAGGAACGCGAGTTTGTTTAATAGACCTTCAGTCATTGTAGATGTTAACAGCTTTTAAGTCAACATAGAACCGAAAATTAACGGCAATCATGCCTGATGTTACAGACCTGATAATAGATTTTGAATAATCACTTAGCAATGAGCAGGAGACACGTCTCTTTGCGAGGCTAACAAAATATTAATTCATTTTCCACAAGAGTTTGGTACAGTATTTGATAATCTGAACATCAGTTGCAAAAGGCCGGCGAGAACATTGAAAGATGCTAGTGTTGTGAAGCAAAAGTATGTGACAGAGTGAGAGAGAGGTAGTAAGTGAGACAGTGAACCGTTATCACGTTGTCTCCCCTCTCACCTCTCTAGACAACTTAGCTATTTTTTAAGTGGGGGTAATTCATTCGATGGGTTCTCAGCTCACCACTCAAGAAAGGGTGATGTTTCTACTTTATAAATGATTTAAAAAGCACCCTGATACTAGGTAACTCTGATGCCAGTTTGTACATTTCTGCAGGATATTTATAAAGTTTTCTATTGTCGCTGTCACATCTGCTTCCAGATCTTGAGTGTTCAACAGATGCTTGATCATAAATTACGTGATATTCTGGAATTTAAGCGCTGCGAGATGGACTGGGCTGTATTTGATGATAGCAAAGTTGGATACAGCAAAATAAATATTAACAAGATACGATTATTATTTCTTATCTGTGACAAAGATTTACGAACTGTTGATAAACTGTATTGGTTTATTAGCAATGTTTACATCTTTTGGGCCATCTGGTGGGGGTGCATGCCCCTGTTCCCCTCCTATTGAACCCATTACTGCTGGTACAAACCTTACAGACTTTCTTGAGCGCCGATCCAGAGAATGAATTATCATCACTCAAAAGTATAGTGTTAGCTGTCTAGAGATGATAGTGGGGAGACTATGTGATACCAGTTCTCTGTCTCACTTACGCACTGACTCTATCTGTTATATACTATCACTTCACAACGTTCTCGCCAGTCTTGTTGCCACTGATGTTCACACTGTACAAGACTGCTGTGCGCACGCTCGAAATAAATGAAAATTCTTTGAAAATTTTGAATACGAATATAAATTTTGATAGCCTCGCAACAAGGTGTTTGTCCACTGCATATCTCTGAGTGATTGTTTAAAGTATATTGTCACGTCTGTGCTGATTGCTGCTCTCATCAGATGAAAGCAAACATAACGAATAGCCTTGTACTGATGGTGTTGTACTGTTCTGCTCTAACCTACTTCACTGTTGACCCAATTAAGCCAAACAACCTTTTCCAATCCTTGTTGTGGAACTGAACTACTATCTTTACTAGGGTAGAGAATAAACAGTACTGATAACCAGTATGTCACTCGCTTGTAATCTGCATACAAAAAACAACAACAAAATTATAAAAAAAACGAAGGGTGAATGTCTAATACTGTATCTGTGTAATATTATGCCATATGTAAGTCAGAAAACCAGAAGACAATGAAATGACCACTCGTATTACATGGTTCATTTTATATAATACATTACAATAACTGACTGTGTTCGTATTTCAGCTAAAGTTTGTCTGGTCCTGTGTTTTAGTGTGTGGACAACTATCCGTACCTGAACCGCTGTCCATCAGGACTGTACTTTGATGACGTGAACAAACTGTGCACATTTAAGAGCGAAGCAAGATGTGGTCCAATACCTACAAGTATGTACACAAGAAAACACATAATAACGAATGCATGTGTGTGTGTGTGTGTGTGTATGAATTTATATTACAAGTATAATATAACTTAACTTAACACGAACAGAGGCGTAAAACTTAATTAATAACATTCAGTATTACGTCCTTTATATAAATTTATATTATACTTGTAATATAAATTCATATAAAGGGTGTAATACTGAATGTTATTAATTAAGTCATTTGATTTGGTGAATTCTGAAAGCACAATTACACGTAAATAGTCAGTATATTGTTTCTTTATTATTTAATCTTGTTTACCACAAATCTTAAAACCGTAAGGTATGATCTAAACTCATGATAATCCAAATTAAAAGTACTATGATTATTCTATATAGATAACAAAAAATTATTAATGAATTATTGTACACATAGGTGGTACAAACAGATCTCTCACTGCAGAGTGCACTGTGCAGACGCTTTCTTGAGATTCCTGTATGCAGAAACCTCAGTATTCTTGTACAATGGGAAACTTTTCCACTAACCTACAGTGTATGTTAAAGATGCAATTACATACTACAGTACTAATGTTTTGCTAAACATAACATTCTATTTACTCACTACATTTGAGTAAATATAAATTCACTATTTGATACTAAAACAGTAATAATTAAATGGAAACAACTTTAAAAGAAAATTATACTAATTGAAACAAAAAATTTCCCCCCTTACTTTCTGTCTGTTTGTCTGTCTATCTGTCTGTCTACTCTCTCTCCCCTCCCCCTGTTTCTTTTCTTATAGCCCACCACATCTATGCGAGTCTATCACTTAGTTTATAAACTGTCCATATAATAGTGCTTTTTCATAAAACGGCATTTTTCATTTACTCATTCACACCTGTCAACTTGTGTCCTTTCATTACAATGATGTTGATCATTTCGTCTCGGTTTTTAATTTTGAGTGGAGAAACTACCCACAGATCTATATAACAATCTTAAACCTAATCGTATTCTTCAAGATAAATAATACTTGGTTCATGGAATAATCAGTGTTAAAATTCAAGTATGGTACCGGTATTAACATAAAACATTAAAACTTTCACTTGTGTGTGTATGGGGCAAGTAACTCAGTTATGCTTATGTTGAGTTACATAAGAAAATATGAGAATATAATACTAGTTACATCTGAAACAGTTATTATGTTCTGTACATATTACTTGATTGTAGATTTATAACATGTACTCATTTGCTTAGGTACCGCTATCATTTTCTCTCAATTCATGAGTATGTTTTCAGTATATAAGTGTTAAAATGACTTCTACAGGTGTACAGTTACAATAAGAAAATGTTTACATGCACATTCAGATGTGAAGAGCCAGAAGAATGTGACATTATTGTAATTACTTATGTAATTAGTTATGTAATTACTTATGAATTAGAGAAGTTAACTATAATGACTAATTTTTTGTAGACTAAATTCAGCTGATTATTTAACAAGAAATTTAAATTTATGTTACACCTTAAAGCATACCAGTTGATATACAGTGTATTTAACAGAGTAATAGAAATTATTTCAAAGATAAAGAAAAAACAAAATAAGAAGCAATTATCACAAGTGAAAAGAAAGAAAAAAATCCAAAGTTGGGTTTAGAGATTGTTTGTTTTCAACCTTCAGCCTCTGAAAGACTTAGCCCAATATTTATCAAAAAAGCGTAACTTGTTTACAAATTTTGAATGTGCCTGAAACAACAGGAAATTCAGGTAAGACATATCTGAATATGTACTACCTGAAAGGTTAGTTGTTAGGTTAGTCTGCATGTTAACCTAACGTCAATTTTACCTCATTTACGTAAAAAAAACTACCTTATTTACCATGTACGCAGCTAAATTAGACATGGATTCCATGTAGAAGAAGGAAAAACTGCTTTTTACATTATTTTTAGCAAAAAATTTGGTTGCTCATTTTTCGTGTTCGCGCCTAGTTTTGAACTGTAGTTTACATCAAAATACAAAAACCGCGGTTATTTAAGTTTTGTGGCTACCAGAGCTCAAGTTGTCACTGGCAACTATTACGCAATAAATGAAAATTATTAATGAGTTTTGATTGGCAAATTACATTAATAAATACAAGAGCAAATTTCATAAAACAATTCAAAAATTAACCTCCTAAGCTTTAACTATAAAAAATGTAGTATACCTTTTTTGATACAAAAGGGTATACATATTTATTATAAAAATAAAGTAGCATTCCTTACTTTTAAATATGTTTAAGTCAACTTTAAAAAGTCCTTCAACTCTGTAAACTATACTTATCACTTATCCAAGTTTTCTGTTCAGTAAGTCTTTTTTTACATCTGTTTGCACTCTTCGTCATTAATATTTAAATAAATAGCTCCCGGTCTGATATTTTTTTTTTAATTGAGATTTATTTTAAATTGAGACGTCTACATTTATTTTTTCATTACAGAAGAGCATTAATTGAGTATGCCTTCCTTACTTTTTAGTTTACACAATTCTAATGATGCTATTTGAATCACACGTCTGTAATAATCATAAGTCACATATGTAATTTAATATTGTTCAATTATCATAATTTTACATGGTAATGGTCACTTAAATATGAACATTTTTAGTTTTCATTTAACTTTTTATTATTAATAACATAAATCATTGGTTTTTCTACATTTACCGATAGCTATTATAATATATACTGTAATGTACAGGAATCAAAACTAAGACCTATTTATTACACTTAACATTTTCTGAGATTTTATATTTCTAGAAACTTCATTACTTAATGTACAAATTTTAAAAGTCAAATTATGAATACCAAAAATAATAAATGCAAAAAAAAATATTATTTCCATATTTCATTCAAATCAAAACAATACTACATAAAATACTATCCTGTTAAATTACTTAACATTGTAATAAATTTATTATATTAATGACTTTCAACTGTACAGACTGTAGGCCCTTCATCCTTTAATTTTATACATTTCGTTTAATGGTTTTTGCCCCACTCTTCAGTTTTTCCTTATATTGCCCTATGTACAATTTTTCAAAACAATATTTCCAGTTACTAATATTTACATAGGACTCATGCTTTCAATCAACACTTTGTATATCATATGAAAATTTTGCTTCTATCCACAACTCATGCACATTTAAAATGATACAATAAATTGAACAAAACAAGTTAAATTGTAAAAATTCAGTTTTTACTTGAAACAGATATAAAAGTATCATTCATTTGAGGTTACACAATGCTTAAATCATTTATCCACACAAACAGGGCCGATAAGAGGGGGGCAGGGGGGCAGAGCCCCGGGGCCCGGGGTCCCAAAGCGGGCCCGGCGCATAAAGGCCTTTGTTCTGGCCATTTATTAACAGTGTAAAACCCATTTATTTACGATTAAAGTTAAAAATAACGAATTGTAGGGTCAATTAATAAATCCTAAACCATTAACAATCCAACAGTAATGATTTTGGTAAGTTTTTCTTTGGGGGGGCCCAAAAATGTTTAGCCCTGGGGCCCGTGATCGCTCTCGCTGGCCCTGCACACAAATACTGAAAAAAATTAAAAAGTAAAATTAATCATTAAAAATAAATTGGATTTTGCTTTATGATTTTTGTGAAATTATTAATTTGTAAGTTCCATGCAACCTTATCCGAACCCCTGCTATTTTATATTCAGTTATTTAGGTACCCTGCCTATCACAGGAATCTGTACGGTAAAAAAAAAACATTAAAATTATTTAAATCTGCAAATGGTATCACCTGCCCTAATTAGGTTTGTAACTTCTCACTTACTTTATATTATAATTATCTCTTACCTTCGGGTTTTTATTCCAAGGGTCGTTCAGACGAAACTGCTGCAAAAAGGATTATTTGGATTTGATATGTGTGAAAATGACGCTAACACATTTTCTACTGTCTAAAATGCATACTTATTTTATTTATCGAAAATCGCCCCCTTTTTCTACTTCTACAAATGACAGTATCTTTGTTATCTTTTGTTTTTAAAATACTATGATAATTAACATTACTAAATACGTATAAGAAAATTGAAAATGAACCAGTATATAACCACACACACACACTCTTTCTCTTTTTAATGTTTGAATAAACTCCCCTCTCTTAGAGATCTCTATTTCTTATTAATGTGTCTATAAAAGCGAATATTGAAATATAATAATTGAACTTTAAAAGGTTGTACTCATCCTGATAATAGCTTGCCTCCAATGCACACCCGTATTATTCACGTATAATAACCGTGACACCAGTTCACTAACTGACCGATTTCTGAGTTCTCTCGCACTCACGCCACTGTTGGTACCGGTACTGATTTTACGGTTTATTGTCTCATGGTTCTTATTGATTTACTAATTAACGTCTCACGTTCTGGAAGATACAATCTCGTACCGTTACAGGTTGCAAATTTATTAATTTTTTCTGCCTTGTTATTTATAACACAGTTATTTCCATTATTCTATGAGCAGTATATAATTTTTGTATCATTCCATATTTTGTATACAGAAAGCTCGCTCTGATTAAAAACTTCCTGCTTAAAGACATTCACAGTTTGTTATTGTCATGACACTGTACACCTTCCCAAAGTCTTCTGGCCTGACCTAATTTGACCAACAGTTTCCAGTCTCATATTTTCTTTGCTATCGGTTTACCCAAATATTTCACTTCATTCACAGTTGTTAAACCCTAGTCATCAATTTTCAGTTCTTAGCTGAAGGACTTCATTAAAAATTTTGTCTTCCTAATGTTTATTATCAGACTAAAAGTTTCTTCAAAAGCACTACAGCATCCCCAAATCTCAAATTTGAGAGACATAGTCCATTTACAAATATTTTCATTCTTTTACTTTATCATTATAATTATGTGAACAGTCCTGAATATTGGGAATGGCTTTGGTGATATGGTATCTCTCGGTTATATTCCTTTTTCTGTTAGTATTTTATTTGGTAATATTGAGTTTGTTTATAATTCAGATGGTGTTTATAAATTTACTTTTCACATCTCTTCCGTATTGTGTAATATAATGAATAAGTATTATAATTGTTAGAATAGTAATTGATTTCTTCTGCAAGAGTATATTACTTTTATGTGTTACCTATACATGTTTCAAAATTAATTCTGCAAGAAATCAGTTATTATTGTTACAATTGTAATGTACAGTAACTTCTAGAAATAGTAGCCACACAAAAGTATGGATATGTATATGAAGTTACGTGCCTGTGTGTGTGTGTGTGTTTAATTATAAATTATAATATACACGAGGTCTGTAAATTAAATAATGAGACTATTGCAGTAAAACCTTTTATTTACAGTCAGACTACATATAGACTCTGTCACCTTCAAAACAGTTGCCTTGGGAAGCTGCACAGCGCTTTAGATGGGTTTTCCACTCTTCATAGCAGAGCTGGATCTCACAAACCAGAATCTCCTTCAACTGGTCGGTTACATTTTTTTAATGTTGTCTATTGTCCCAAAATGGTGTTCTTTGAGATGTTTTTTCAATCTCGGGAAGAGAAAGCAGTCACAGGGACTCAAGTCACATGAGCAAGATGGCTGAGGAAAAACGGATATTTTTCTTTTGCCAAAAACTCATTAACCAAGAGTGCTGTGTGACAAGGTGAATTGTCATCAGGGCCGGCCTAAGAGCAAAATGCTGTGTGTGCAAGAATGAGTTTTGGCGCCCCTTACAATGAAAATGGGTATAGAAAACCCTCCAAAAAATGGTATGGGTGCTCTATAACTGAAATTTGTAGGAACTTAATAACTGAAGTTGGCATTTTGAAGGGATTAAAAACCAAAAACTAAAACCAATAAGTAGTAATAAATAGTAAATATTAAAGTAAAGAATTTAGTACCTTTTCATTATTTTTATTTTTTTAAATGACTTCTTCTAGTACTAATTCTTTTAACTGACTTTTTCAAACTTCAATAGGCGTGCTGTACTGTACTTGTGTAAAGAGCAAACTCCTAACAAATTCTTTTACTCAGTTTAGTGTTTTGACTAAACATGTGATAGTGATTGTGACTCACTATCTACAACTGTTCAGTTCTGTCAAAACAATGGAGCGGAGCGTTTGGAGCCAGTAGCCAGTCTCTTTACTGTACTTTCAAGCAACATTTTATTTGTTGAACAAAAGTTATTAACATATTCAAATGGCTAATTTGCATTCAAAATTACATAAAAATTTAAATTTTTACCATATTATTTTTTTATATTTTTTCTCATTTCGGCGCCCCTCCCAAAATCGCATGTGTGCGACCGCACACGTCGCACACGCCTTAGGCCGGCCCTGATTGTCATGATACAGCATCCAGGTGTTCATGCTAAATTTCGTTTTTCAAAATTTGATAAACTGTAGTGTGGTTAAAATTTATTTGTTCTGCAACGATTCTGGTTGGTTAATCGATGGTCAGACCTCACCAAGTCCCTGATTCAATCAATATTTTCATCAGTTCTTGACGTTGATGGTCTTCCAAAGTGTACTTACTACTACTTACTTACTTACTAGCCAACGCCCACCCTTGGCTGTTGAGCCATTAGGCGACGCGCTGACCAGTAGCGTCGGGCTTCGGCGATCTCGGTGTCCTCGTTGGACGGGGTGTGGTCTAAGGCCGGGCAGTCTCTCAGATGGTCGGCGTCCATCATCGCGTGGCCGCACAGCTGGCACTCAGGGAGCTGGCACTTCTTCCAAAGTGTGGATCACCCTTAATTGATTCCCAGCCATCTGAAAATGCTTTAAGCCATCTGAAAACCTGTGCTCTTGACAAAGCTTTTCGGATTGACATACACCTTTACACCATTATCGCCATACACCTTTGTCAATTTTTTGAAAGTTTCAGTAGCATTGTGCTCGAGTTTAACACAACACACAACGGTTAACACAAACTTTATTGTACAACACTGTTTGTAATTGATGCCACTCATTTTTATAACGCACAACAGAAATTCACTTCACGAAAAGCTTGTTTACGTTTCATGTAGCAATAATAGACAAAATATCACTAAAGTATTGACGACTCGGAACACTAATTTTTTTATAAGTAAAATTCTACATAGGCCAGACAGGACGAAGCTACGTCCTGTCTGGCCTATGTAGAATTTTACTTATAAAAAACTTAGTGTTCCGAGTCGTCAATACTTTAGTGATATTTAGTTAAGTAACGGACACGTCATGGACAATGAAATCCAAGAATTTAATAATAGACAATAAATATTAATACTCAATGTCAATCATCTGTTTATCTAACCATCCGTGTTAATGGAAACCTTACAGTGTTGCCATATTGATTGCTACATTATTAGTCCATTACTTAATTTACAGACCTCGTACTATAAGTTATAATATATTAAAAACATTCATTTTGCAGCCTGTTGATGCTATTCAGTGCTGCAGAATGAATAACTCTATATTTAATTATTTATCTGATTTAGTTTTATAGTTCCAACTTTGTGTGTTACAGCTATAGCTCCGAGTACAGAGCCACCAGTGGACCTAGCACAGAAGTGTGATACAGCCGCATGCCAGCTACCGTACTGCTTCTGCTCCAGGGACGGTACCATTATACCTGGTGGTTTAAACCCAGAAGACGTGCGTTACCGTCACAATTAACACTACTCTAGAATCTTTCCTCTTGTAATTTTTTTGAATACATTTATCTACTGATTATATAATTTATAAGATTTCTCTTATCTGTTTAGTGATTGAGACTTTATTTGTTTACAGTAAAAACAAGGGCAAATTTTTATTTAAATTGTAAGTCCTGTTATCCTTATTTGAAAATCCGTTTAGCTCTTGAAGAAAATATTTTATGTACTATGTGACTGAAACTTAACTGATTCTATTAAGTTATAACAGTACTTGATCTAAAAATAGTAGTAAACATTTTATGTTTATCTGTTATGTATTTATTCAACAAATACACAGCAAATGTATGACATAAATTCGTAAAATTATATATACTGGTATTCTTATATATGTAATGTCCTGTTACTGACATATCTACAAAAAATTGGTTAATTAATTGACTAGAAAAATATTATGGAATTCAAAAATAATCTAACGTGACTAACTTGAAATAGCAAATCATTAGTTTCATTTTGTGCTCAGTTAAAAAAAATTGAATTTTGTTTTTCCTACAATGTTTCATTTTCATTAAACTTGATTTTTTTATATTTCTCAATACAAACTATTAAGTACATATATTTAAGTACAACTATTTCATTAACGACTCGGAACACAAAGTTTTTATGAGTAAAAACATAAAGTTTTACCTTACAACCTGAACCAGTTTTCACTTTTAAAAAACTTCTTCAGAGGTTGCCGCTGATAGCGCTGTCCGTCCTGTTGTGGGCGACGGAATCGAATTTCGAAAGATTGATGTTGTGTGTGTGGGGTGAGATATGTTCGAATAATGCGTGCGATTTGAATTCAACATATCTCACCCCACACACACAACATCGATCTTTTGAAATTTGATTCCGTCGCCCACAACAGGACGGACAGCGCTACCAGCAGCAACCTCTGAAGAAGCTTTTTAAAAGTGAAAACCGGTTCAGGTTGTAAGATAAAACTTTATGTTTTTACTCATAAAAAACTTTATGTTCTGAGTCATTAATGAAATAGTTGTATTTAGTAAGTAACGGACACGTCATGGACAACGAAATCCAAGTACATATATTTATCTGTCCACATATAATCAAACTGTCTCTCCATCACTGCACAACATCTTCTATCAGTATACATATATCATCTGTAAATGGTGTTGACTTTAATACTCTTCTTATATTCATATTCTAGCAGAGCCTCTTGTCACTTTGACCGTCTCACTTTTTCCTATGGAATTTATGAGTAAATTATAACATGGGTGCATTACATTATAGTAGTCTTTCCATATAAGACCCCCAAGTCTACATTTATTTGTTTCTTACATACCTATAGAGTGTAGTCTCCTCTTTGTTTTAGTTTGGAGTCTTGTCTCCAACTACGCAAGGCAGTACAGAACACCTACCATGTCACAGTGCCATCATTAGGTGTTTGTGGTGTTCTTAAAGTGATTTGTTTACCATGCATTTCTCCTTACTCTCAATGTCTTTCATAAAATAACCATCTTCAAATGGCAATAGCTGGGAATGAATTCAGGGCAAACTGCTTTTTATTACAATAGGGCTATAAACTGACAAGTATTATGCAATGGATACAAAGGAGTTTCATAATATGCAGACTACATGTTAAAGGGCTGTATATGTTTTGTATGGTAATGTCCACTTCAGAGCGCATTTAAGATGACATTTAGGTTTTTTGATCCAAATAGCAGTTCTTTGGTTAATTTGGCCTCAACTAATGTGTTAGACAAAGTAATATCTTTTAAAGGGTAACACGGGCATATGAGGAGTAGTGTGGAAAAAACAGGACCATACAGTGATCTGTGAATGGATAGGTGTAACATAATACAGTAACATTCATGCTTCCTTACAGAAGTGAAAGAGAGCTTTCCATCAATAATGTTACCTTGGAGGTAAATTCATGATTAATTTTTGATAAATGACCATATCCTATCTAAACACAATACAATTATTATATATATATTAAACTTCCACTATGAACACTTACTTTTTGGTTTTGTTACCCAGACGTTTCGATGTGGTATTCGTCTTCTTTAATGGGATTTAAATACTGAATGTCTGTCAAATGTCGACAGACATTCAGTATTTAAATCCCATTGAAGAAGACGAATACCACATCGAAACGTCTGGGTAACAAAACCAATAAGTAAGTGTTCATAGTGGAAGTTTAATATATATATATGTAATATTAAAAAAGTGAACGAAGAGGATGTATCAACAAGATAATTACAATACAATTAGAAAACTGTCTGAAACTAAGCACACTACTGTTGAAAATATAACTGAAAGAAATTAAAAAATAAGGATTTGATTATGTTGTTACTTCACTGTTACTATAATGTATCTAAGTGTAGTGTGAGTGATGTCATAAAATGACAAACTGTAGAACAGGGAAATTAATTATGCATTATGCCTCTTCTGATAACTGTGGTGCAGGATTAAATCCAGATAGTTTAGTGGTACGGTAATATCCAAAAAGTCATTACACTCTTTGCCAGTAGAGCAGAAAAACACAAATCTGTTTTGGAAAAGGAAAGACAAGTCGGCTTACTAACAATAATTGATGGTTAAGGCTACATACTTACATAAAAATGGAGGAAGCAGAAGAAGAAGAAGAAGAAGAAGAAGAAGAAGAAGAAGAAGAAGAAAGAGAAAAAAGGGACTGTACCATGGCCACTCTAGTGGAGTGGACACTAGAGAAGGCCATGACTGTACCCATACTAATTTTCGATATTTTGATTATGCAATAGTAGGTATCGATATGTAGTGAATATAGTTTATCAAAATAATATAAAGGATAGGTATTTACTTATTTATGTTATAGAATTGTTTGTTTTCAGTTGTAATCATTTTTCATTATAATACAGTATAGGTTTTATGCAAAACTGAAAGGACTTAGGAAATCCAATACACCTTTAAAATAACGTTAGCTTTTTGTTGTAAATCACAAAAAAAAACCTCAACTCGAAGTAAGGCCAGTTACTAAACATGTCTTTCTGTGACAGAACTCGCTTTTCGCTTTAAATAGTAAATTTTACATATATTTTATGTATTCTTTTTTCACCAAAACTATTTATGGTTGTTGCTGGCCATGTACCAAATTTACAATATTTTTAGAATCGTAATGTATTGCATGTCTACGGTTTAACAATTAAATAATTTACAATTGCTACACTTTTCCTTCTTCAATGCATGGTGTAGGCTATCAATACTATTGTGTACTCAGAACATTGAAAATGTAGTCTGTGTACAGTTATTGGGAAAGTGAGGGAGGTAGAAACATTTGTAGGTTGTTAAAGTAAGTATTGGACCCTAGAATGTGACACACTGAAGATAGCTGATCTCATGTTGGCAAATCTAATACAGTCTAGAATAACAGAAAAAATTCTCTTTTATTAAGAATAAAGAAAAGAAACAAAAAATTTGAATGAAAATGTCTACATATGACATTGCTCCCCAAACGAAAACATGAAGACATCCCCATATGCATTTCTTGATTAAATATTTGAAGGGAAATGAAGGTGCATAAATACAACCAAACCAATCATACTTAATTAATTTTTTAGATATTGGGTTTCGTGTTTGTCTGAATAGAAGAATAGAACATGTAAGGACAATAACAAGAATAAATAAAATGACTTTTTGATATGAGTACTTTGACTTGCCAGGCTATAAGGGCGTGGTCCATGGTTGTTTTGTGCAAACATTTCAGCCATGCCTTCGACAGCCATCTTCAGTGCAGAAGGCTGCAAAACACTGATACATGTTTCGGAATCTGAATCTGGACAGATTTAAACAGACACAAATACATAACAGACAAACAAACAACACTGACTTTTTGGTTTGCTTAAGAGTTATCAACTTTGGTGGAGAGAGGCATATGTCTAAATGTTAATAGATTTTGCTAGAATCAAACTGTAGATGCTGACTTAAAAATGTCTAGAATAACTACTGGATTATTTATGACCTCCACATCACCACAAAACCAGATGAATTTAACTTGAATACAAACAATATAATTACTCCAAATATAGGTTTAGAAAAAGCAGAAAGTTTTAAACAATTCCATGTTAGGTATGTTGAATTTTAAACCAGCAATGGAATCGATTGAGAATGACTTTTATTCATTAACTTTTGTTAATAAAACTTTTCTGTTGTTGGGGAGAATGTCCTTAATTGACTCTGATACTGGTATGATAAAAAGCATCAGTAGTATGTAATTAAGTAATAGTAACATCTGCTCAACAGTTCCTAAAGAACCAAGGCATGGTGCGCGGCTTTTGTGTTTAGCGTGACAGTTACATGGCCAGTACAATGCGCCGCCAGCCGCTAGTTGCGGTATTCACAGCCAGATGTAATTAAGTACTGGTAGTTTTATAAACTAGATTACACATATTTTTCCAGTAGTAAGTCAATTAAAAGACTTTTTTTAGGAAAGTCTGTTAATCTCAAATCGTATTGTGACAAGCCTGTAGTTTGTCAACTGGTCCTACCCAAATATATTCATACAAAAATGTGATTTAGCTTTTCTGTCTAAATATAGCAATCATTTATACATCTACGTTTTATTTGATGAAATTAAAAAAAAACTCCATCATGTGACACATTAGAGACAACTGAGCCCATTTGGAGTGTTAAAACTAATACAGACTAAAATATGATTTTTAATTGATAGAATATCAAAAAGTATAGATTATAGTAGATAGGAAATATGACAGTACGATCTGATATATATTGTATAATTAACAACCAGACAGAATTCTAATCTGACATTTTCACAATGCTGTCTGCATTTGAACTTAACTCAGTATATGTTGCAATCACCTGTGTACATTTTAAAAAACAGAATAAATTTTATTCATTTTGATTTATCTAGCTACAGAATTGTTCTAAAAAATATTGTGTTTCACTTACTCCTGAATAACTGAAAAACTTTGTCTACTTACAAAACCATGTCTTTCAAGACAAAAATGTAGTGCTATTAATTTCTTACTTTATATATTATTATGTTTAGTATAATTTAAAGAGTCTGTATATAAGTGTTTACCATTGTAGTATTAGTTTGAAATAATATGATTTTAGCTGAAATACTGATAGAGACCTCTGTAAATACCTATTTCATACAGTAAGTGGTAATGCCTAGCTTATCATGGTGGTGGTGTAACAGTTTTGTATATATTGTAATACTGTATAACCTGTAATATAAGTATTAGTGGGTGTTATGTAGATGTTTTGGTGAATATATCAATAATTTTAACTTAACAATTTAGTATATTTCATCTTTATTAAAATTATGCATTTCAACTTTTACACCAAATATGATATAGGGGTAGGTCGGGCGGTATCAGACACCTTACTTTATTTTTAAATATTTTTTTTTAGGATTATGAAAGCATAATTAAACACCATTTTTTATAAACTTTAATACTGCTACTCAATGTTTACACAACTTTTTTTCTTACAAAAATATTAAGAGACAAGATATTGAAAATGAAATGAATCATTACATTTCAGTAATTTTCAAAATTGGAGGGTGGTATCGGACAGTGATTCTTTTCTTAACAAAACTTAAATAATACAAACAGCTACAATTTTTTAAATAAACAAAACTACGCTACAACTATTTTAACTTAATTGATGGACTAAATGAATACATACTTTCCATGAATTCAGTTAACTTGTTAAAAAACAAGTCGACCTGTTCCCTGTTAAAGCCTGCTAACGCTGCAAACTCGTTGATTCTGCGGTTCTTAATTTCAGATCTGGGTGTCGTTTCATAAACTCATAATAAAAGTCTTTTCCTGCCATCAGTGTTGTTTTGTTACATCGGTGATTAATTTTTAGTCGTTCAGCAAAATTATAAGCCAGTTTCAAAAATTCTTCTTTGTTTAGGGGCATAAGTTGACTATCCAATGCTTTTATGTGGTTATATAATTCAGTATCTTGGTCATTAGTAAATGTTTTCTGAAATGTGCCACTGTTGTCTACACAAGGTCTTAACTTTACTTCTTTACCGGCTGCAAGAGCTTTTAGTCTGTCACCTAATGAACTTTTAGGAACCGAAAAATGATCACTGGCCTGTCTTATGGACATTTCCTTGTTCCTGACTTTATTTATTGCTAATATCATATTACTTTCTTCCCAAATTGCCTCTTTTCGATCCCACCATTTCCTGAAAAAGAACAGAGCCATCAGTACGCATGATAGGATAAGAAATTTTTATGTCCGATACTGCCCGCCAGATTAGTGTCCGAAACTACCTGAATGACACACAAAGGGAAAACAACGGCTACAGTTGGCAGCGTAGACATAAGTAACATTTTAAGCAGGCAGTATACAGAATAAAATATGATGCTTCTATTAGTGTAATTAAAACTGAATTCAACTTATTCTCGTTGGTGTAGTTATTGTGAAAAGTTAACTCCGTGCAGGCAAACAGAACACAGAAATAACAAATATTACAAACACTCGCTAACGGCTCAACTGCTCAACTCAGAATGGCGAACGTACACTTCTCACTTCAAACAAGTTTCCTACTTGCTAAGCAGGTGCTGCATCGTGCGACAAAACTGAGAAACCGTACTTGTCCGATACCAGCCGTTGTCCGATACCATACGAACTTCCCCTATTATGCCATTCTGTATTTGTAGTCTTCTTCCAGAATGGACCATGTTGAATATGTCTTCTCAGAAGTTTTCAACCACATTACCATGGTCGCAATTCGGGGGTGGCAAGGGGGACACTTCCCCCCCCCCAATATCTATCAAATAATTACAAATCAGTGAGCCGTAGCTTTGTGCAGTATTTGACAAGGCACTGGAAGGCTTTTCAAATCTAGTTTTCTTGTGTAGTTTAACTTATTCAAGCTATGCTTTATGTAATGCAAAGTTAACCACTTGGTAAAATAAAGAACTCCCCGGGAATTATCACATGCAATGCTGGATCAACCATCTTGGGGGGCCTTAGGCAGTAGAAAAACCGAGGCCCCCTTCAGATTATTTAAGTTTTTGATATTTGTGTGCATGCATGTGTTTACACACTACACGTTTGTGCAGTGTATGTGTGTCCTGAAGGGCTAGCAAAAAATATAACCTCCGAATGGACAGATAGACAAGCAGAAAGGCAGGCTAGAGAGCCTATCTTTCTGTCTGTTCGGAGGTTACCATTCTCGCTAACCCGCCTTTCCACCCGTTCGGAGGTTAGAATTCTCACTAACCTGCCTTTCCACCCGTTTGGAGGTTAAAATTCTCACTAGCTCGCCTTTCTGCCCATTCGGAGGTTAGAATTGCCAACGCCTCCACCCAAACACTGCCATCAATAAATTCTGCCTTTCTAGTTCATTCCTCAAGTAAGGCAGAACGCCTTCACCATGGTTCACTAAAAAAAATTGCCCCTCCCCAATCCCGTAGGTGAAATCCCCCCATGCATATTACAATGAGTATCTTCAGGTCTATGTGACAATCAGGCTGCCATGCAATCTTAGATCCATCCAAATAGACTGTCCTGCAGGTGTTATCTAAGCACCGCTTGCATTGTTTTTCATGGTCAGTTAACTCCCATACAGTCAGGCCAGAAATTAAGGGATACCAAATTGTACTGTGTGTTACTGCTTCTCTGTTGATGATATTTTTCATGTTTAGTCATTTTTATGGCTTCTAGGACCCTTCTCTAAATCTATTGCCTGACCTGAGAACAGATGAGTCTTCAAAGTTGACCATGTCATAAGTTGTGGCCTAATACTAAGCAACTGCCAACTTTTCAATTACAAAGTTTTTCAAGTGTCTGGAATGTTCTTAAACCCTTGTATATCTGAGATTACACACTAACCATTCATCATGTAGTCCTGAAGATACTCATTCCAATATGGATGAAACGTCTGAGAAGATATATTCGACTTGTTCTGTACCTGAAAAAGACTACAAATACACAATGGACCAACCACAGAAGCCTGTGTGAGAATGTATGATATGCCATGTTGGAAAAATTAACTGTTTTGACAATGACAGATACAGAGAAAACATTTATGAGGAGAAGGGAACCTCAGGAATGGTAATTATGAACTGATGTCTGATTTCATTCTTAAGCATTTTAAATGCTTTTTTTCTTATTCCTAACCAGTGTTTTTGAATATTTTAAAAATATAACACTGCCTGTAGGTTAAATAGAATAATTTGGATTGGAAAATATTTAACAAGATTAGGAGGGGGGTCCTTTCCTGATTTTCTCCTCAACGGATCTGCCCTGGGTTTGAAAATAAAAGCAGGTAGTATTTGCTAAACTCACTAGTCTTTTGGGGTCGTATAATTGCCAATTCATAAACAGGAGAGAGGAATGTAAACAGGGAAAACTTTGTTATACTCATCCATGTGGCGATTGTAAAAATAAAACAAGAGACTTGACGTGAAGGCACTAATTCCCCCAAGACAGTGAAAATGTTAATCAAAAGCGAGCTGGCTTGACACCGAGTGGGGTGGCAGTGTCAACTGCTGTGCCTGATGCCTTGCTGATATTTACCGGTAATTCGTTTGTTTACGCCTAAAACGCTTCTTCTTTAGAAGGGACTAGGCAAATCACCTGTTGCGGTCCCAAAGGAATATATACACTTCAACAGCACTGCCTTGCAAAAGAATACAATTGTTCTGAGATGTTTTGACAGGCTGAGAGTAATCAAAATGAAAATAAAGAAAATGAGAATTTAGACAGCTGTTATTTTATTAATCCACTCAATGGAATAAGGCTAAAATCTTTACATGTGATGCAACAAGTTCATTCTCACAAGATGTCTGCACAGTCTCTGCTCAGCAGTATGACGTTTGATGAGTAGGTATGATGTGAAGTGGCTTCTGGGAGAAAATTCAGAATTATGACTGTGGACTAGACAACATCTGCCCCTCCATAATAAGGATGTTTAATAAGTCTAGCACTATACTGCACTGACATGATAGACATGATTTTTATTATGCCAAGTCCAGAGTAGTAGGAACACTGGTAGTTACACTCAACTGAAAACAGAGGTAGGAAATTGTCAATAATAAAGAGAACTAGACAAACTAGAAATATTGGAAAGACGAATTATTAGGAAAATATTAGGCCCACGGAAAACTTCAGAAGGTTAGAAATTAAGAAGTAATGATGAAATATATCAGAGTGTAGAAAACATAACAGAAACAATGAGAAAAAGAAGACAATAATTTTTTGTCATTTATATAGAATGGGCGGCAATAGGTTAACAAAGCAGATCTTCAGATATCTGTAGGGGAAGAAGTCAACATCAAGTTGGATTAAAGAAGTCCATAAGAACTTAGGAAAAAAATAATATAAACGTAGAAGAAGCAATTTAAAGAGAAGTTTTTCAGGCAAAAGTGTTAAAAATGGAAGGAGTCCATGGTAGGAGAGAGAAAAACGCAGGTTCAAAGTGGACTGAAGACAGGAAGAAGAGACACAGTGAAAAGATGAAAGAATATTAGAGAAAAAGAAAAGAACAAAGAATAAAGAACTGAAATTGGCATGTGGTCCTTAGATGGCCGATACAAAAAAAAAAAGAACTTAGCGTGGTGTTATTTTAATGGGTGTTTCTTGTCGTCAGTAGTTTCAGTCACTGGATGTCATGACTGCACAGCTGAATTCCTTCACGCTTACTGCCAATATGTCCATTTCTGCTGCAGTAAAAGTACTGATAAAAAATTAATTTTTTAGGTTAGCAGATTACACATACTACAGTTTGCTGAAAAAATTGTTTTTAAACTACAGTTTGCAAACTACCAGATTATTTGTAACAGCATAGTATGTATTTCAATACACACAAATTTACTCTGTCATTTTATAAAACATGTATACATGTCATAGAAATTCGTTAACTAAAAATACACTATCTAAAAAAAATAATAATAATAATAATAATATGTAAAAAATTGGTAGTTATGCAGTGTGTCACCTTCTCAACCATTTTTCAAGGATCAAGCCACAGATCTAGGGATCTTTCATCATATCCCAATATAATGAAATTAAAGAACCACGGATTGGGAAGGGAAAAGAGGACAGACTTCTCCAAAGTATCCCTTTAGAAGATGGATTCCTTCAGAGAGAGATTTTTATTGGCAAGTTTGCCCATTCAAACATCTACTTAGGGAAATGATTATTTGTAATAAAGATTCTAGTAATATCATTCCAAGTAAAGAAGTTTCTAGGAAAAAGACTACTTTGAAAGAGATTTCCCCTGACGCAGGATGGTTTCCAGAATACAAGCAGTTGATTTTAGAAGAATAATGGTTGCAGAGATGTAGATTCAATACATCAGTGGAGTGCAAAGTATCAGTCATCTTAGAAATTTAATTAGTTACAAAGAATAATTGGCTTCTATGAAATATTAGGCTGCTAAGTAGTGCCCAATTTCTACGCAACAAGACACTTGATATCAAGTAGGGATCTCAACGTAAAGATTTGTATCAGGTTGCATATTGTGCAACAATATGAATATGCTGAATCCTCAAAGAACATGTAAACTGAAAACTGAGAATCGAACAGATGGAATACGGTAAGACATACAATATACTAAATTGGACTCTGTTCAGAACTTGTATGTAGTAGCAATGAATTTATTTGTTTTCTCGTTCTCAAAAATGATAGGAACAGCAGAATAGTTGAATTTTATGCTCCTAGAGAGATTCATATCTTCAACGCTTGAAGAATATTTTCAAGGTAAGAGGGAATTTTAGTCCTAATTGCTTGATCTCTGATTTTTGCAAATTTGTCTATATAACCAAGGTGTGTAGCCTACTATCCTATTGCATGAAATCGCAATGTGTGGTAACTATAGTTCAACAAACTTTATTTTAACTAAATATAATTAAATCACTACCAACTCGGAACACAAATTTTTTTATGAGTAAAAACTTAAAAGTGGTTCAGGCTATAAGTAAAACTTTTAAGTTTTTACCCATAAAAAACTTTGTGTTCCAAGTCGGTAGTGATTTAATTATATTTAGTTAATCAACGGACACGTCATGGACAACGAAATCCAAGAAAAAAAAACTTTACTTTATATGATTATTATTTCAAAATTTTAATTTTTCTATGCTAGGCAGTAGCAAACTTTTTACATGAAATCTTGAAGATCTGCTAATAACTGTCTAGGAAATTAAATAATAAAAGATATCATTCAAGAACTATTTTTTGTTAAGTTACTCTGAATATGTACCAGAGAAGAACAGATGGAAATGGAAAATTTTGTAACAGAATACAAAAGGCGTAGAGGTAGATCTCCATTTAGGTGCATCAATAGACTTAAGGATGTGACAGGACTGTTAACCCTGTAATACATTTAATAATACACTTAACCAAGCCAAAACCAGTTCAGGAAAGAATAAATAGTAGCTATTAAACCATAATATAGTAGGATCTCAATTAACTGAGGATAAATTTACGAAGGGTTTGTTTACCAAATATGCACTGCAATAATTTACAGTAGTAAATTATAACTTGACTGATTGCCACTTCAAGATGAGGAGTGCAGGACTAGGTCAGCAAGATAGCTGATGTTTTACAAAGAGGGCAAATCAGTGCAATCACAACTTATTAATAAACAGTACTTTATAAAATCGTATATGATAATCGTAAAACTTACAGGCTATAACTTAAACACATACAATTACAATGTTTACATGTCGCAGGCAAATGCAGACTGACCCCCCCCTACTCATCAATTCTGACAAGACATGATATTGTGCATCCGAGTCCAACTACAATGTCGATTCCATTTTACTGTACTGTAAATTACTATAGTATTGATAATCCGTTACACAGTATTCTTTACAATAGATGGATTTTGAGTACAGTGAGTCATTTTTGTATAGTCATAAAATATAGCGAAATACAAAAACAATTTTTGAAAATAAAATGAATCAAGTATTCTTTGAAATTTATGGTGATGCCCAAATCATCAAAATAACTACAGAAGAATATGCTTGTAAACTCTCCAATTATGAAGATTGGTAGTAAAATTGATTAATTAAAACTAATTGGTAGAAACTTTTTAAAAAAGGGCAATAAAGTAACAGCATTGCTGACAATAAGGTTTCATTTTTTTATCACAATGAAATAATATTCTGATTATTTCAACTTGTGTGTGCTCAAGTATTACATACTGTCTATTTATGGTTATTACTGTGTTGTTTACATACCCTAGTTTACTAAATATCTTAACATCAATACTTTTTTCATTTTACAAACTAGTATATAATCATATAGTGAAATATTAAGAAATAATTAATGTTTGGTAATTGATACTTTGAGTTTACGGTATGACTTGCTCTATTAATGATGTACTAACAGTGTAGGTCTAACATGTTTGTATTAAATTTCCTTCTTACAGTGTTGAAACCAACCTTAATTTATTTGAACACACATATGTAAATATGTACTGGTATCTGAATGTATACAATGGTGGGTCCAGAATTTGATTAAACAATGGAATTTCCACTGAATTGTGTCAAAGGATAGTAATATCAGAAAATCATTAAAATACTGTTCTTTTTCCATTTATCTACAATTTCATTACTGTCTGAAAATGTGTTTTTGTTAAACGTGAGGTATTTGGCCAAACAGGCCCACAGATTTACCACTGGATACATATAAACATATGTATGAATTGTATAATAATAATAATAATATAATATAATAATTGTATGAATTATTAATTTTAATTGAATGAAGTTTTTTTTATACATACTTTTGTATGGTACAAAAATTTATACATACAGTGGAGCATCAATAATCCGAACCTCTCGGGATGAGGGCCCATTCAGATAATCAATATTACGGATAATAGAACATAAATTATCATAGGATATTTCATAAATTGAAAACATTATTTCTCTTTACAAAAGGAAAGGTTTGTATTATAAAATCATTTCTAACATACTGTTATATAATTACAGCAACCTGTATACTGTACTGTAATGTATTACTAAGGCTAAAAATCAATGAATTAAAACTGAGTGTAATTAATAAAAACCAAAAGTTAATTTAAACAAAATTAGAGTATAATGACAATCACTGTACTATAAAATTAATTAAAAAATGGACATTCAGTGACAGAGACTTCCGTTGACACAGTTTGTTTATCAATTGTAAATGTGTTTATCGAAGTTTGTTGATGTAATTGTGTTTATCGATTCTTCGTTTATCGATTGTAAAGCTACAGCGTTTATTTGTTACTGTACAGTACTGTAATAATTTATAGTAATGTATACAATTTTTGTGTTAAATACAGTAAATATCCAATACACCTACACGTATCCAATATGTTGCTGTACAGTACAGTACATAATTGTACTTTTTATTGAGTTCGGATAATAGATTGTTCGGTTAATGGATGTTCGGATATCGATGCTCTACTGTATACTCTTTGTATCTATAGTTTGTGAGTGCATGCCCTTATTGGATATTTGTATCTTTATTGGTAGGTGAAAAAGATGCTTTTTAATGAGACAAAAGAATTAAATTTCAAATCACAACTTAAAATGAGAACAATCTAATTAATTAGTGTTGCAATAATTGGTTCCATGCTTCACAATTAAGCATTATTCCAAAACCCGATGTACATAATTAACATTTCATTATCATCATGAAGCTAAATGATACAATTCACAATTTCTAATTTTGAGCCAATCGTTGTACACAGCACTCATACATAATATTTCCTACTAACAGTGTTCATGCCTGTTCCTCTTTCCTAATGAACAAGATAAAAATGTATTTTTCTCTGTACCCAAACATTTTCAATATTCTTTTTCAGTTTGTGAGCAAGACTAGAGCAGGTAAATGTAAAACAATGCCACTTAACCTTGTGCGGTTGGCTCCAGTACATATTTGGTACTGCATGTAACTACAAGGCAGCACAAGTTGTTGTTCAGTGAAAGTAAATCTGTTTTATTTAGGTTTCTGCCGATGCTATTTCTTTTTACCTCTTTCAAGCTTTGTGCTTCAGTACCAGGTTTCTTGACTCATATGGTTAATTTGTTGTTTGGTTTGATTTGACATTCTCTTATCATTGCCACTACACTTATCATTATTCTCAACACTCTTGTTCACTTTTAGTTTCATGTAGATAGGAGAGCCAGCCAGAAATTATGCTTGTATTTTGCATGTTAAAATTATTCAATATTTGAGTTTTACACCAACTGTACATATTTTGTGATAGTGATCACATTTATTAATAAACACACACACACACACACACACACACACACACACACACACACACACACACACACACACACACACACACACACACACACACACTCATACACACAAATAGATAACTTGTCCATCCAATATTCTCTTTGTATACCACAGATATCTTTCTGTAGCACTGTAAGTATACACAATGAGCAGTATTTGGTTTGGAACCATTATTGTATTATGTATTTTGTACACAGGAGTGATCTTCTACCTTTGAAGGGCAGGTATTTAGCCTACCAGATAAATGTATAGGAATGTATAGGAATTACCAGATAAATAACAAAACAGAACACACACTATCAAAACACACACACAAAGCACAAAACAAATTCGATCTACCTGGTGTTTACAAAATAATTGCTCAGATTGCAACAAATTCTACATAGGCCAGACAAAGTACTACGTAGCTTCAAACAAAGATATATTGAACACACAAAGGCACTCCACTCCACTACAGAATCCACCTTTGTAAACCACCTCATTGAAGCAAACCACACATACAAAAACATTGACAATAACATGAACATTCTACACGTACACAAAAAAGGCCGAAAACTAGACACTCTAGAACAATTGGAAATATACAAACACACGAAAACAAATAAAAACTACATCCTAAACGAACAGACGCCATTCAAATCACACGCATTATTCTAACTATCACATCCCACACACACAACATCGATCTTTCAAAAATCGATTTCGTCGCCAACAACAAGACAGACAGTGCTACCAGCGGCAACCTCTGAAGAAGCTTTTTAAAAGTGAAAACCGGTTCAGGTTATAAGGTAAAACTTTTACGTTTTTACCCATAAAAAGTTTTGTGTTCCGAGTCGTAGTGAAATAATTATATTTAGTTAAGTAACGGACACGTCATGGACAACGAAATCCAAGTATAGGAATGCTTCTTCTCAATTGCATACTTCTCTTATAATACAGTGTTATACTTCTAGAATTTGTAATGTGAGGGATGGTACTAAGTAGGTAGGGATTGTAATAATAATAATAATAATATGTTGCTATACAAATAATAACAAACGGGACACACAGTTCATTCTTTAAAATTAATAAGATTTCTGAGATGGCCTAGGCTCCCATGACCACAGGCTATATCCACATCTAATGAAGTATTATAATGATGAAGAAAAACACATTCCTTTAAATAATACTTTAAGGAAAAAGAATTTTATAATCAAATACACAAACCTGGAATCTTGCTATTTCAGAATACAAGTTTATCCTAGTAACTTGGATTGTTGTTCAAGTTGGTGACAGGTTATGATATTAATTATGCAAGATAAATATTTAACAGGAGTTACATTTGCATTCTAATGTAGTGACAAAAAATAGAAACAAGAATTGTCAACATTTTTACAGCACACTGTGTTTATTTTTCTGAACATACAAAATTTTATTGAAGTAGAAAGGAACTGATTTATGTTATGCCATTTAAATTCCTTTACCATTCAGATTAAATTCATTCAGTTAAATCAAAGTTTCACTATTTCAAAATTGTCTTTCCCAAATAGTCCGAATTAGCAAGGTTTTAGTTGAATCTTTAAGTAAGAGTATGTTGATTACTCTAATTAAAGGAATTCTTAATTTTTACTGAAATTAAATTTAGAAAACCGAATATTCAGTTTAGAATATTTATAATCCCTTATAAAATTGTAGTTGTCCATGGGATATTGCTCAAAGAACAACTCCATATAGCTAAATCAAATCGTTTTAAATGTCCTCACTTAGGTGTACTTTAGTCATAGTTTTGTGGATTTATATTTTATTTAATCACAAAGCAAATTTTATTTAAATAAAAATAGTACTTGGTTATCTTAAAGCAAATATCACTCTTTCTGCAAAACTATGCCCTGAATTAATGGCAATGAGTAAATTAGTATATTCTGTAAACATCCTCATGGCAAGGTGCAGACAGTGTAAGTCATTTGTTCTGACCTTATGTACACAGAACTCAGATACCCAATATTGTTTTGGTGTCCACCAATAACATCACATTCCTTTTGATCAACAGCAGTATCTCTGTTGTCAAGCATCTATGCATATAATATAATCTAGCGACTACACTTATTTTTCTAAAATTTTCTGTTAAAAATTAATATCTAAATTCATACTGTCATTATCCAACAAGTTGTTGTGCACATAGTCAAGAGCATCAAAAACATTTTTCCCCTTCCTCTTTCTTTTAAAATACGGTACTAAGCCATTTGGTCAATTTGTTTCTTCTTTAAAAGAAAGTCATTTTGGTTGAATCTACTTTTTTTGTAAAATTTAACTTTTATGGACCCTGATGGAATAGAGACAATACCATTTGTTTATAAAATATTCGAACTAAATAAATATTCATCATTAGTTATAAATAGCAAAATAGTTAACTTACTAACAGATAACTAACATAATTAACTCGTTCTATCATATTTTTTGCTAATATGCATTTGTGAACTGATTAATTAATTTGTCAAATTTTCATTCAAACTACGAACATGATCAGACTTTAGTTAGTAACATTCTTTAAAAAACATCTAATTTTTAAAATTAATTTTTCTTCCTTTTTAGTGAATACACTGATATTAACTACAGTGATAGGTGGATGCAGTGAATCTTATAGATAGATGGATATTACCAAGGTATTATAAAAATGTAGTGCCAAACATCATTTAAGTACAGTTCAATCGTTTATTCAAATATACTTCATTTATAGTCAATCTTAATAACCTTTTTTTCATGAGTCTTCTCTTTAAAGCATCTAATGTTTTATATTGTGTTAATATTATTATCAAAAACAATTTTTTCCCAATTACAATAGGACAAAATTGTAACTTTGGCACTCAAATTTAGATCCATGGTGGTAGAACAAACAGTATTCATTTTTACTTAAAATTCATTCTACAAAGTTGTTTTTACAATCTTGCATTTGTATTGTTACAGACACCACAGATCATTATGCTAACGTTTGATGGTGCAGTCAATTTGAACAATTTTGACCACTACCAACGAGTGTTTGTCCCAGAGAGACGGAATCCCAATAACTGTGAAATCAAGGGTACATTCTTCGTGTCACACGAGTACTGCAACTACAATATGGTACAAGAACTTGGTCATAACGGTCATGAAATTGGCACTGAAACAATATCGTAAGTAGTAATGTTTGGTTACATTTTAGTTTACTTTCTCTGTACATGCTGCAAACACGTTTCTTGGAAGATTAGAGATAATGTATGGAGCTGTGAGTGACAATTTTTTATGCTTAGGTTTACAATTATTCGCTTCGTGAAGTTGTTGGAAAAAACCAAAATTACAAACATGAAAATAGATAAAAATAGCAATGTTTAGCTTACAATCCAGAGAGATATTTATGAGAATATTCACTTTTTCTCAATATTTTAATGTCTCCCATGGCCCTTAATTAAGTTGTGTATCTTAGACTAATTAACAACAAAGTTATGTACAGTAACAAACATATAGGCCTATATAGTTAGCGCACGCGCGCATGCACACTCACACACCCACACATTTATCTTTGAGCCAGGTTTCGCACACACACGGAACCTGGCTCAAAGATAAATGTGTGTGTGTGTGTGTGTGTGTGTGTGTGTGTGTGTGTGTGTGTGTGTGTGTGTGTGTGTGTGTGTGTGTGTGTGTGTGTGTGTGTGTGTGTGTGTGTTTTAATACCTTTATTTTATCAGCATGCTCCATTACAAATAAAGTAATACTACATGCTATATATAAACTTATTACAAGCTAATTCTCAATACATTTAAAGACAACTCCATCATTACAACAACAAAACAACAATTACAAAGATTCAAAATAAACAAGAAAAATAAAAATCAATCAATTACAATGATACAATGAATTAGTACTACATTATTAACATGTTAAAACTGTATGTATGTATGATGAAGCTGTTAAACCAATATGTAAGTTAATTCATAATAATAAACGCATACAATGTTTCAAAATAGATAGAGAAGCACAATGATAATAAACACTACAAAGAATCAAAATCAATGTTATTAACATATTTAATAAACTGTCTAACATATTTTGAAGTCAATTCACTTCTATTTGGAGGCCATCGTCCACCACTCCTTAGTACACTATATTTGAAAATCCGCCTTTCTTCATTCAATATATTGCACTCATATAACAAATGTACAACTGTTTGGTCACCGTCATTACAGACACATATTGTTTCATCTTTTATTTTGAAACGATAGTAGTAGGCTCTAAGCCTGCCATGACCAGTCACCATTGTGGTAAAATTAGGAGACAGTGCAAACCTAGAGGACAGTCTGTGCTTCACACTAGGGAAAACAACTTAGTCAGCATTCCATTTGATGTTTGTTCCCACTCACTTTGCCATTCCATTAGGCTCACCTCATGGAATTTGTTAATCATTGCACTTTTTGGTATTCGTTCATAGCACACCATACTGCTACTGGACGCAGCTTCTTTAGACAGATTGTCAGCCAGTTCATTACCATAAATACCCACATGTACCCTAACCCAACCAAAATCAATTGACCAGTTGTCCGCCTTGAAACTTCTTAACTTATTCCTTATTTCTTCTATCAAGTAGCTACGATTCCTCGAGCTCCTAAGTGAGTCCAGAGTTACTCTGCTGTCGGTGTAAACAGCTGCCGTTCTCAAATTAGTTATAATATAATTTAATTAGCTATCTTTTCCAGAGCCTTCAAGACTGCCAATTGCTCAGCCTGATTATTAGAGCACCCAACACCCAACTTATACTGCATCTCATATTTGAGGTCACCATTGGGCTCACCATTTGAGCCTTGTTTGGGTACCCAACCCAACTCCATTGTTTTGCTTACTGCCATCTGTATATGCTTGTACTGTGTATACTTAACTTTCATGGCTCGAGTATCTGCTGGATGAGGCCATTCCTTGAATGGAATTACTGTGTCCATCAAAATATTACCACCATCACAACCTCTAGCAACTCTGTAATCACTAACGATCTCTCTCAACTTTATTACTATTGGAGTCAGTCCTGTCAAAATGCACACAGCTTCATGTGACACTGTATGAAAAGCCTTCACAATATTAATATTGATGAGACGTTGCACTCTTTTGAACTTCATCTGGTTACTTTTCCTTTCTAATGCGTCTATCCACACGGGTGCTCCATGTGATAAAAGGGGGAGAATTGCCCCCTTATATATTGTTTTAAGTACCTCATGTCCCAACCCCCAGTTTAATTTTGCAGATCTTGATAGCATATGAATCAGTTTTGCACACCTCTCAACCACATACTGGATATGCTCATTAAAACTGAATTTGGTGTCAATAATGAAACCCAAATATTTTAACTTATTAACTTGTTGAAGTTTTTTAGAATTAAGGTAAATGCTTAATTCTGCATCCTGAAGTCTTTTACGAGAAATCAAGAGTATTTTTGATTTTTGTTCGTTAAAAGAAACTTTGTTATTTGTAGCGCACTGTGAAATTTTGACCATCTCTAAATTGGCATAATTTTCAGCTTCTAAGAGAGACTTTCCACTTGTTAACACAATTACATCATCTGCAAAAGCTATATCTTTTGTACATTTAGTGAAGTCTAAATTAAGCAATGAGTTATACTGTATGTTCCAAAATCCTGGCCCACAACAAGATCCCTGAGGACAACCTTTACTGACATCCCTCTCCATTGATGTATTGTGAGTAGATAAAATTGCCAAAGTAACTTTGTGAGAGACAATACAAGTTCCTAGGACATTCGAATTGTTGAAGAGCATTCAAAATACACGACCACCACGCTGCATCAAAAGCACTCTCGACATCAAGACTAACAAGAACAACAACCCCTTTATCCACCAAACATCTTTCAACAAATTCCTTAACTGCCATAGCTGCATCCACTGTACTTTTCTGGGATGTAAATCCATACTGATTAGACTGCATTAAATCTTTATAAAACACGTGGTGCATACTTCTGTTTATAAGTAGTTTTTCCAATACTTTCACTCCTACATTCAACAAACTGATAGGGCGAAACTTCAAAACTTCAGTACTGTTCTGCCTGCCCCGCTTAAGTATTGGTACTATTTTTGCTCTTTTCCATAACTTAGGAAAGACACCTCTTCTCAGACACTCATTGTAGATTGCTGTTACAAACCGAGGAAATTTCATAAAAACCCGCAATAAAATG
The DNA here is from genome assembly GCA_034769895.1 of Magicicada septendecula. Lineage (NCBI taxonomy): Eukaryota > Metazoa > Arthropoda > Insecta > Hemiptera > Cicadidae > Magicicada > Magicicada septendecula. The sequence continues at coordinate 507,954,636 of CM068369.1, read as the reverse complement.
CCACTTGTTATTCCATCCTCACCAGGACACTTCTGAGGGTTCATGTTTTCCAAAACTCGCAAAACTTCTTCCTGTGAAAACTCTCTGTCATCTTGTATACTTATTGGATCCTTAATCTGATTCCTAATATGCCTCTGATACTCCATGATTATCCATTATGCCGTCATCCACGGGAATAAAGTATTCCAACATACAATTCATAGTACCTTCCAAATCAGTTGTGAAAGAGCCATCCAGTTTTTGCAAAGTTGTTAAAGTGGAACACTTTCTCATTTTCCAGCTGCTAAGCGATAAACCGCATTCCAGAGATTCACTGATGTTGTTAAATTACAATATTGTTTCCAAGAATGTATTTTTTCTCTTCTAATACTTGATTGACACTTCTTCTTTTCCTCAAATTAGTACATTTTCCGACATTCTCTCAGGACATTGTCATTTCTAGTCCTTTGGTATCTTCTTCTTAATGCATTAATTCTTTTACGCATGACTGTGAGTGTATTTGACCACCACAGAACAGTCTGCCTCCAACAGTCTTCTGTAATGTTGTACGCTTCTTAAAAGACTTGTCACATGCTGTTTTTATGGTATCCTAAAATTTTTTCATGACTTGATCCATATCTTGTACCTCCAAAACCTTATACTGTAATACAATGTCCAGACTTCCTAAATCATTATTGCACGTAGAAACATAAAATTTTTTTAAGTATTTCTTGAAGCAAATTCTGATCAAAAGCTTCATAGTTACCTTCGCAACCCCTGGAAGACATATCGCAACCCCTGATATGAAATCCGCAATATCATAATTTCCATGTACTATATTGAAAGTAATAATTCTATGGTCCGAACAGCTCACTTCTTCACTGATCTTCCGGTTCTTAACTAGAAACCGGCTGATTATTAACTATAGTTAAATCAATATTACTTTTACCATTCCGTGATTCAAAAGTTGTAAAATTACTTTCATCATTCATTAAAAACAGTTGATTTCCCATCAAAAATTCTTGTATCGCTCTACCTCTTCTATTGGTTAACAAATCATGCCGCATTGTTGACCTGGCATTACTATTGACAGCAATCAAAACGCCACTTCCCATTCCAAAATTAAGAACACTTTCAATTTTATTAATATTAATTCCGACATCATCATGCATTCCAAAATACATGCTCGCCAAAAAGAAGTTTTGACCACCATAAATGAAATGGAAAACGACAGTATCTTCATCTGATAGTTGGTAAATCATTAAACATGTAATTCGATCATTCATAATTACAACTGCGGCTCTCTGTTTACCCGTACCAGCAGTAAACATTCTACAATTCTTTGGTATCCCGACAACGTTATTTAAAATAACATATGGTTCTTGAATAAACAAAACGTCCACCCTTTGTTGTCGTATTATATCAACAATGTTATCTGTTGCCTGTCTGGAATGCTGTAAATTGATCTGCATGCATCGAATTATGTTGTTCTTATCTAGATGTGTTGACCTTGCATTAGCAGTCCGTAGAAATGGCATTAATAATCAATGTTCTGTTTATAGTTCCTTTCAGTTGTTGCAAACAGAAACAGCTCTTATCGAAGGACAAATGACGCTCATTAACCTTATTATCCTTTATACGCTTATTGTAATTAATACAATTGATATATTTAAACTCATTAGTTGATGCTTTACATTCACTCAGCTTATGGTCTCCAGCACACAAGGGGCATGTAAGATCCCCTCTGCACTCCTGAGCTTTATGGTTATACCCACTACATTTAAAACATCGCTTAGCAACCAGATACTCATCCATGTTGCATAATTGCCACCCGATTTTTAACCTATTACTTAAAAGCTTTTGTCGTGTTTGGGGACTAACTTCAACTACAAGATTCCTTATCTGTCATTTATTTTTAAAAACAAGCTTAGGTCGCAAGTATTCTTCATGTAGATTTAATTCAAAGTTTTGCATTATAATAACATCCCGAGCATTTTCTATGGAAATATCATCCGGTATATTGTACACAATCATTTCGGGATTACATAGTTTAGGGACCGATGCTTCCAAAATTCTTCCACATGCCTCATTAATACCATTGGTAATAATGTCAATATCATTTTTACTACCAGATTCTACAACAATTCTACTGTCCCTAAACGACCTTACAGCCCCTATTCTGACTTTCATTTGTATTAGATTAATTTTTGATTTTAAAACAGCTTTAACTGATTCAGCCGATTCATTAAATTTAGATTTAATTACAACTTTAAATTTCTTATTTGAACCCTTCTTCCTACTACGCGCAACGTCAGAGTAAATCTTTGGAGTTTGACTAACAGGTGGCGTAGGCTGTACACGCACCAACAATTCCTTCATAAAAGATACTCTTTCCGTTTCCATTTTCTTAACCTCACATTCCAAAACGTTAATTGTCTTCCCTTTCTCTTCGAAAACATTCATAACATCTGCAAAAACTTTTCTAAGCGTACTCACCGACTCCAAGATGTCTCTCCTTAAATCATTCCGTAAATTACCACTCTTCTCCGTCACACTCACTAAGTTTTCAAGAGCACAAGCAAACACAGCATTCACATCGTCCGCCATTGCGCGCGCATGTGTGTAAAATTTTTATACATACGATAGCAAGATTTCCAGTTATATAACAGAATTTTTTAAAATTTCTGGCTTCTGTAAGATTAAATAACACACACAGAATATGTTTATGATGAGAGTGGAAGGAGACCTGATTTTCACTTGTATAGTTTTGTGTTTATGTAGGTCAATGGATAGTTATAAATTCTTTAAAATTTAAAATTAATTTGTGTTTATTTTTATTTCTTTTTCAGTCAATTTAAGAATATTACAGTTTTATAGACTATCGATACCATGACTGCCAACGTTTTATGATACTTTAAATTAGCTGCCTCTATTAAACAGATTGTTGGAAATGTCACAGTCATTTTGGTGTCCTTCTCTTGAATATTTCATCATTATTGATTTTAGAGCAACATGTCCTTATACATGTAAAATAAATTTACTACTCAAATGGCTGCAGTCTTCAAGATGGATCGATTCACATGTCAGTGGACGTAGATACAGAAGCATTTATCATTGTATTCAGTTTTATAAGGTTATAACATTCATAAGTCATAAACTGAAGTTACAGTTTTAAATGACAATTGTTTTAGGAAATCTGCCCTAACCTAGAAAAAACTGTCATTAGTTTAATTAAATATGTTTTATAAACATTTCTATGTATTTCCCTAACTTTTAGAGAACTACCTTTGAGAGTTATCAGGCGAGTCTGATTTTACAACCAAGAACAATATGTATTTTAAAGTTTTATTTTCTATATCAGGTTACAGAATGGCTTACAAGACAAAGGTTATGAAGAATGGGTTGGAGAAATGATTGGAATGAGAGAGATTTTACATCACTTTGCAAACATCTCAAGAAGCGATATTGTTGGCATGAGGGCACCTTTCTTGAAGCCTGGACGAAACACACAATATGAGGTAGTGAGAGTTACTAGTATTATACACTTTGCTTGAGGTGTTCTATTTAAGCAATTTGTTGTTTGTTATATTGCAAAAGGTTTTACGTGTTTGTGGATTTTTTTTAGGTTGTTGAAGATTTTGGATTCATTTATGACAGTTCTGTAGGCATTCCGCCATCAAAATTTCCGATTTGGCCATACACACTTGATTACAAAATACCTCATGAATGTAAATCTGGAACTTGTCCTTCAAAATCATTTCCAGGTAAAAACAAGTTATTAGGTACCATGTACAAATTTACTTTTAAATTGATGAATAATTAAATATCTATTTGTGATAATAGATAATTTTTAGATAATATTTTATCTAATACTAAAAAATTATGATAAATATAAACTATAATTATTATGTAATTTTGTTGTACAATGTATATTTCTCATAGAGTATGTTTTCATAAACACTTAATTTAAACGCGTGTAAATAAAATAAAATGTTTTCATCACACACTTCATTCACTTAGCCATAATTATTTGTACAAACAATATAAAATACTGTAGAAAAATGTTGTTAAATTGCTACTATTAGCCAGTCTGTTAGGCTGCGGTTCATAGCCTAATATTATGGACCACAGCTTAACAGACTGGCAAAAAATAGCAATTTTAACAATGTTGATGCTCCCCTTGAAAGCTTGATAACTATAGACAAAGCTAATCCTAATTGAAAGTACTTATACCTACAGTACAATAAAACTTTCAGTTAGTGATTATACTAATCAAAATAGAAAATTATATTGAAAACAATTTGAGTTCATAACAGGAGATACTGTAATACTCTTCTGCTAGATCAATAACAGGCATCTTTCAGCCACAGAACCTGCCAATGCAAGAAGTGAAAATATGCACCCCTACAATATATTAAGACTTTCATGCCTGGAGTCAATTTCCTTAAAATCTTACAGCTGACTGGCCATGGCCCTTGATTGAACTCATCAAATTTTTCGTGTGCTGTGGCATTAGTTAAACATTTAGCAAAATCAACCTGGAAGAAGAGTTTTAATAAAATCAAAATTTTTGTTCATCTTAATTATATTTATATCCTGAGCTGTACCTTTATATTTTAAACTACATACTGGTACATCATTAGAACATCAGATACATTGTTGAGGAAATATTATTATTATTTCTATACAATTACACTAGTTAATTTAAGAGATATCTTCAGATTTATCTAAAATATGTCAGTTAGAGGATTATTAAAATTAATTGTGAAACGTTAGTAAAAAAAAGTAAGTTACTTGTAACTGAATAACATTTATTCTGCTATAAATAAAATAAAAAATTTAATAAAAATATTGTTATAAATATACATTTTGTTTATAAATAAAGAAATGCAGCAGCCTCTCCACCCCAACTCCACTCTCACCTACACATCAGTGGGGCCTGTTACACTAAGCAATCCACTCCAAGGTTGTGCTAACAAATACCTCGGCAGAGTGGATCAGTAAGCAAATGAGAGATGGAAGTTCTGTCAGGGCAGTCTGGCGGTATCCTGGGTCCTGGCCTGGCAGGCTGTTGCACATCTGCAGCAGGGTGTGAATCTAGTGTGGAGGTGGAGGAGGCTATAGTAGCCCAACAGCTGCACACATGGGCTGTCAGTTAGCCTACTGTGACCAGGCAGAGAGAGCTCATCAGCTGAGGTAAAAGCAACTCTCTAGGGGAAGAGCACCCTGAAATCAAAGTTCCTGGTCCTCCAGGTTGGGAGTTGGATCGGAGAATTCACATATCCCATCTGTGAAACTCAGGTTTCAGAGGCTGTTAAAGGAGGGCTTGACTTGGTAATGGGTTGTCGTGCTGCTGAAGAAGAAATAAATTTTTATTACATTAATTACGATAAAATGAATCTGATTTTATAAACAGTTGTAAGTTGTAACACTTTAATTTTTTAAAATGATTTCTGGTATATAAGACTGAAGAAAAATAATTGTTTTAAATAAGTAATGTGTACAAAATGGCCTGTTATTTCTTTTTAATAGGCTACTGCATACATATAGTTATGTGAGTGGCAAACAAATATGTAACTTTCTTCAACTACATGATTTATTTTCATCAAGACTTTTCAAAGCAATTGTCTACAACTTTTTTCAGAATCTTCAAATAATTTCTCTTTATTAAATTTTGTCCTCCAACAACATATCCTTCCTTCCTCCACCATATTTCAAATATCAGCTGAGATTTTCTTGGAATTGTAATGGTACAAACTGATGAGGGTATATAATTTAAAGCTTGTCATTTTTTATTTCACAAGAGTATATTTTGGTCACTGACTATAGCTCCGTGACTGGTACGGTGAGGTATAAAAATGCAGACTATCAGCAAGGGTGGCGTATTCATGCGTACGAGCGCACGTGTGGGCCGACGTTACCAGTGTAAAAGTCACGTCTAAAAATTCCTTCTCGCCAGGTGCGTAGAGAACAAAGGAGTCGGCAAATAACATCTCACGATAACGGACGCAAGCCGTTCGCTCGTCCGCCGGCTGAGCACAGTTTTCGTCTCGCCCGCACATTAAAAAAAAAGTGAATTTTACAGTTAAAAGCTGAAACCAGTAGTTTGAATAACGAGATAAATGCAGTGACAGACTTAAGGTGAAGTGACAGTTTTAACTAGCAAATGAAAAGTGAAAACAAGGAGATCGCAATGTAGTGCGCGTGCACGAGGAGACCTCTTATGGATGTACATCCAAGGATTATGTAAGGGAAGTAAATTACACAAAATTATAAATAAATCAATCAAAATCATGCAAATTTAAGCAATTAACATAAAATGAGCTCAAAGGGGAATCTAGATTATGTACTGGGTGAGAGTGTGTGAGCGTATGTGCGAATGGAAATTACGTAATTAATGGCACTGGTTAGCGTTAAGTAAATTTTAGAATAATGTTTTTAAAAGTCTGTTTTCATTGAGTTTAATGTAGTGTCAGTTTTGTTAACTTCATAAAGAAGGGAAAATTTTAAATAAAAAACAAAATACATTAATGTTCACAGAGTAGATGTGTAGAGGAGGGAGAGAAAATATTGTTCGTAATAATTACCAACCAAGTCAATTTGATGGCTTCAGTTAATTATACAAAATCTTAAATAAGGCGTTCAATAAAACAAGTTCATTAAAATAAGTAGATTTGAAGCACTTATTTGAATAACCCATGCTGTTCTCCTGTTCGCTTATAAGAACCCCGGTGTGTAACAAAATTGTATATGTGTAGTTGGCAATTACAAAATGGTGTCCGGAATTTGAAGGTAAACATGCCTACTCGTTGGTAGGTAAGGTAAGTTTATTTTGGCTAAAGTGTTTTAAATTGTACAGAATAACCTGCAAAAAATACTTTTGTCATTAATCTAGAAAATGACTTTAATTGTGTCAACATATTTATACATATTTGTGTACATTTTACACAAATGATATAATAACAGAATTTACCAAGTTAGCTTTAAGTAAACTAAGTTAAAATGATGTCTAACGGGGTGCCATCTTTAAATTTGATGTCATATTTAAACTTTTACAAAACTGAGGTTAGTGTGAATATGAATAAATCTAAACATCAACTGAAGTTTGAACTGAGCCTCAGTCACTCCTCTATCACCAACCACAAATATATATTATATTTAAATACAATAATACAGATTTAAACATTGTGGTAGTTACAGGACAAGAAGAGACTATTGGTAACTGTTCAATGTACTTACTTTATGATTTACAGTGTGAAACTTAAATACTTTAGCCTGTACGAGTCATGTTATCATTTGTAATTTGTCATTTAAAAATTAAATAGTATGCTTATATTTGTATAAGATAACTTACAGTTTGGCTAGTTGTTGTTTTATAATAATTTATTTTTGTATTACACAGTTTAGTAGCTTACAGCACTTGGCTACGAACCTAGAGGACTTGGTACAATACAATCTTTCGATAACTCCGCAAAATCAAGACGTATTTTTCAATACCCAGGTTGACTCATTCTTCAGTATAACAACAGGAGGCTGAAATGTAGTTCTCACTGCCTTCCTTCTATGCCAAGAAGCTTGTTTTTTTATTAAGAAAAAGAGTCTGTTATTATTTTTTGTATTTCAGTAATATACTTCTGTGTAAAAATGGGTAAAGCATTGTTGCCATCACTTCATGATTAGGAACTTCAACCCTGCTTTGGCCACACTCATTTTACCACCTCTTATAGTCTTCCCAATGCTTTTCCTTTAAATGGGATATAAATAGTATTATATGGAGCTTGTCCATATAAAATGCTTTTTTCTAATACAGTGGAACCCCGCTGGTCCGAACTAATTGAGACCAAGTCCTGTTCAGATTGGCGTAAATTCGGATTAACCGGGTTATAGGTTATATAGTACTGTATAGTACTGTATATTGTAAATATAAATTGTATAACGTGTATAAACAGTACCACATTCGTGCCTACAATCAAAGTACTGTACTACTTTTTGATCTTGCAATCTCTCTTTTATACTATAAAAATACAGTGAATACCAGTTAAATATTCCATTGGCTACTGTTAATTCCGATACAATACATGACTCGCTTCAATGAATGACACTGAACAACTATACAGACAGTGCAGGGACAGTGATGGGCGGGCGCCGAATATGACACAATAAGATTACTCACGTTTCCAAAGAAAATGCAGATGATCCTGTGCCACAGATCTCACACGTCGAAGCAGCGAGAGCTTTTGAACTATTGTTATCCTATGTAGAGCAGCACGCCTATGCTACACCGGCAGACGCCTTATTTTTGAGGCGCTGGCGGAACATCGCGGCATCTGCTGCATTTACAGCTTTGCATCAGAGAAAAATAACTGCTTTTGTACACCTTAAGTAGTGTGTATTTATTGTAATTTTTTGTGTTTTATATACTTTTACCGCACTAAACTGCAAGTACCAATATGTTTTTACATTCATTTTACAGATGCTAATTTATTGATAATGTAATTCAAAACTATATTTTGCCATGCATTTAAAACAATCTAAATTACTTAGTTTTAAGAAAACTTTCACTAAAAATGCATTAGTGTGTATTTATCTAAGCTTTTTATGTACAAATTATATTGATATGTTCCAGTTATTTTGTTGTATTTTTTTATTTCTTTGTCCATTTTTAGACCTTTTTTTTCAAACTACCGGTTTGGATTAGGTGGGTTTTCAGACTAGCGAGGTTCGGACCTGCGGTGTTCCACTGTATTTTTAAAGGTCAGATATCTTAATCAAAGAATATGTGTTAACCTATTTTACAATTCGGTATAGTAATTTGGTGTTGCCTATTGTGTATTCCATGAACTGAGCAAAAACATTTCATTTCTACAATTTATAATTAGCTCTATTAAATTGTCTTCATTTCTGAGATCTAACATATGAATTTCAGTTTGATACTCCTTTGAGTGTATTTCTAAATAACCATGATACCAACAAAGTAACACAGGTATTCCATGAAGGGTAGGCTGCCAACTTGATTTCCACGACACATAAGAAAGGTAGTGCAGCCAGTACTATGGTTGTGTCATCCATTATTAGGTCTACAACAGGACAATTTATCCCATGTACTCATTTCCATTGGCAGAATCAACCTGCAGGCTGAAAAATGCATGTTTATTTTATGAAGCTATATGGTAATTGAACCCAGGACTCTAAATTTGTAATCAAGCATTATGCCCCGTTGGTCTACTAACTCCCTGAGTATTGTCAGTACCAATATTACAAATATGTTTTGATATTTACTAAATTTTTGAAATGAGTTCATATATGACACTACGGTGCTTGGCACATTCCTACATAGCTTGTGCTTGAGGGCAGTAAACTGACTCAATGTGTGATGAAATAGCTGAAATTAAAAAGCAGTGTTGCCAAGTCAATCAAACCTCTTTTCTCCATACATCTACCCAAAATTTCCCCACTGCCACAAATATGTGTGCTTTAAGAATAGCACAATATTTGTATTGTAAATGTTTAAATACTATTACAAGAATAATGTAAATATTAAAATTAATTTTACTTATAATAAAAGAAAATGTACTAATATGCTGAGACATCGAGCTGAATAGTTTTGAAATTATTTTCTTGTACTTAGTTCATTATTTGGCTAATATATTTGCACAACTTTCCAATTGTGTAAATCATAAAAACAATTTAATATCAGTCATGCCTATTTTTTATTATGATATTTATAGTATCATAAATGAGAATATTTGGGTACATGTTTGTAATGTTAAAAGAGTATAATTTTGTATCTTTGTTTAGTTTGTACATTTTTTAATTGAACCATGAGTTTAATTCTGGTTTTTATATGTATTTGGCTGGATGTTTTTTTATGTTTTAAAATTCAATTTATAATTTGAAAAATAGAATTAGTATACTGCACATATCACATTCTACTTTCAAGTAAATATTGCATAAATCTTATTGTTATATTAAAAAAAAAAAATGATTTGTTACATATTGTTTGCATATGTATACATCCTGAAAATACGAGGGACGTTCACGTCAATCCAGGACTATTAATTTTTAATAAATATAGAACACATTTATGATAGTAAAAAATACTTTTATTTCTCGATGTAATCCCCTGCTACATTTATCCCAGCATTTCACTAGTGCCTGGATACCTGCAGTGTAGAAAGATTTGTTGTTACGTCGAAACCAAGATGGGACTGACTGCTTCGCCTCATCGTCGCTGTTGGAATGCTGGCCTCTCACGAACAACTTCAAGGGTCAAACAGGTGAAAATCACTGGGAGTGAGGTCTGGACTCTAAGAGGGGTGTGGTAATAACTCCCAGCCAAGATCTTGTAGCGTGCATGTCATGCGGTGGGCAGTATTCGGGGTGCATTGTCCTGCAGAAACAGAGAACACCTTTAGTGATCGCACCAGGCCATTTTTTTCTTGTGCACATCTTGAAGAACTTGTAATACTCACTGTTAATATTGACTCCACAGGGTAGAATATCGACGTGAATGATGCCACTTTTATCCAAAAAAATTGAGGCCATCCTGCAGAAGCAATTGTTTGAAATTTTTTTGGAGGTGGTGAGTCCCATGCTTCCACTGCTTTGATGCACGTTTTGATTCCGAGGTGAAATGATGGACCCATGTTTCATCGCAGGTCACAATTCGATCGAGAAAAAGCTGGCCTTCTTTATCAAAATGTTGCTTTAACTCCTTGCAGATTTGCAACCTTCTTTGGCAGTCGAAAGCAGAAAGCTGTCTTGGTACCCAACGTGCACTAGCCTTACTGAACTTCAGATGTTCATGAATGATTTTGTTTACAGTTCCCACAGACACATTTATTTCTTTTGCAATTTGCTGACAAGTTATCCATTGATTATCAAGGATCAGTTCTTCCACTCGCTGAATGTTCATGGGAATTACTACAGTAGGCTCCAAACCACCTCGACCGGGATCGTCACTCACTGATGTACAGCCTTCTTTAAAACGTTTGCACCAGTGCGCCATGTGGTAATAGCTGACACTTGTACTTCATATGTATGGCCAACAGAATGCGCAGGAATCTCCATTTACATTCTAGTCTAAAAAAAGTCCCGGATTGAAGTGAACGTCTCTTGTAATATGTCTGATATGATACTATTTACGTTCATTGTAAATATTGTTTTCTTATAATAAAATACATATAAACACTGCCCTCACCTCATTTAATTACCTACCTTTATTTGAATCTTAATTCATTATATAAAAATCTCTCATACTCCAAATAGTATAAACAACCTTTTACATCTTGAATAAGTTCACTCACCACTCAACACTGAAGTGCTTAATTCTATTGTGTGTCCCAATCATTATTTTTGGGTAAATATTTTTCTGTACTGCACTCTAATAATTTATAATTTATAAATTGATTTATAATGTGATTTCACAAAATTATTAAACTAGGTTAAAATTATGTAAAACCATGAATTTGTATGTTAAAATTTAAGTTGAAACCCACTGAGATCTAAGATTGTTCTTGTGAATGGGATTGTAGAGCATGTTTCACATTTCATTTACTATAGGATGTTGGCTAGTTAAAAAAATGAAAATGATGGCATTAATAAATGAGGTATATTTTACACTTATATCGTACCTACTATTTGATAAACCCTGTGGAAAACTCCAAAGAAACAGAACTGAAGTTTTACCAAGTTATGGTCAATTAAACTTTAAGGAAATAAACTATAAATGAGGTTAAGGAGACATTCCAGTTTTTGAAAGTAGTTAGATGCAAAAGATAGAGTAGGCTCAGAATGGAAAAGAAAATATAAAAATATTTGCATTTTTATTTTTGTAATAATATTAACTAGCACAGGAACAAATGAAGACAATATATTGACAAAATTCAAAAGATAAAAATTCTGAAGGCAGTATTTTTCTATGTTCAAAGGGGCAAAAGAAATCTAGGGAGACTAGGAACTTGAGAAATGTAGCATAGCAGAATTTGCCACAGGTTGAGAGGCCTGAGCTTTGACAAAAAGCAAAAAGAAGAAGTTGAGTTGTAGTCTCCATCTGCTTATTTGTAGCTTATATTTTGTATGTGATATCTATTCCCCCTGGTTATTTATTATATAATTTTCAAAGGCAATTCATTCGGTTTCAAATAACCTATTAAAAAATAAATATATACTTTACAGGTATTTGGGAAGTACCACTGAATGCACATTATGTAGAGAGTTACGAAGGTGGACACTGCCCCTACCTGGACCAATGTGTGTTACACAATCATGACCCAGATGAAGTTTTTGACTGGCTACAAGAAGATTTCTACAGATACTACAAACAGAACCGTGCTCCATACATGATGCCATTCCATACAAACTGGTTCCAGATTAAAGAGCTTGAAAGAGGCTTACACAAGTTTATTGACTGGGCACTAGAATTGTAAGTATAATATAATTGCTTGATAATCAGAATTTGTATTTTTCTTTTTATCCTAGTTCAGGACAATTATTTTGATTTGGTCAGCATATTCTTTACTAGCAAAAAAGAATTAATTTTTTTAAACAATTCTTATGTATTCAAATGTCATGCAAACTAATATTTTGTTCTTGTTTTACAGTGATGATGTGTGGTTTGTGACGGTAACACAGGCACTGACTTGGATGACTGACCCAAAAGCAATCAAGGAACTCAACAACTACGAAGCGTGGAAATGTGAGAAGAAGGACCATCTTCCCCCCGCACCGTGTAACCTACCCAACAAATGTGCACTCTCATTCAGGCCCCCAGAGTCAAACTTCACAACCACTAGGTAAGAACTCAGCTTAAATGTGTAACTACATGGAATGAATGTGCATAGAACTATGGGAAGTATGTTTAATAGAAATAAATAAATCAACTAAATATAAGTATATCACTACCGACTCGGAGCACAAAGTTTTTTATTGGTATAAACGTAAAAGTTTTACCTTATAGCCTGAACCAGTTTTCGCTTATTATAAGCTTTGTCAGAGGCTACCATTGGGAGCGCTGTCTGTCTTGTTCTTGGTGACAGTGTCAACTTTTGAAGGATTGATGTTGTGTGTGTGTGTGAGGTGTGATATGTTCGAATAATGTGTGTGATTTAAATTGTGTCTGTTCTTTTAGGATGTCATATTTATGTGTTTTTATATTTCCAATTGTTCAAGAGTGTATAGTTTTCGGCCTTTTGTATGTACGTGTAGAATATCCTTGTTGCTATTTATGTTTGTGTATGTGTGGTTTGCTTCAATGAGGTAGTTTGGAAAGGTAGATTTGGTAGTGGAGTGTAGTGCCTTTGTATGTTCAATGTATCTTTAGCAGAATGATCACTGTTGCACACCACTATATAAAAATTATCCCGATTAGCGCTTTCAAGCTTCACAGCTCATCGTCAGATCGGAATTGAAAGAAATAATGTGAAAACAACCCCTTCACCCCATCTCACCCCACCCTGCTCACACACAACAAGCTATAATTCAAATTTCCCTTCCCCATCCCCTGAGCCCTGTCCCTCCATCTGGACAGTTACATATTTTTCTAGCAAATTCCTTGTGTTTCAGTGTTGTGTGTGTGTGTGTGTGTGTGTGTGTGTGTGTGTGTGTGTGTGCATTCCTTTTAAACCTACCGTCTTCCTCTCCACACACGTGGGTCAGTCACACCCTTATTTTAAAACAACCAATTAGTACTATGCAATTTAATTCTTAATCTTATCTATCTGGCCTCTATCATTTACTTCTTAATTATGTTATAAAATATTTCTTCATTATCAAATTTAATTTTAGTATTAATTAAATTGTCTAACCCTTTTTCTCTTTCTTTCAATATTTCTAACTCCTCCTTAAGCTTCCTTTCAAATGTGTTATTTACTACTTTTACAATTTCGTAGTGTTCCAAAAGATTAACAAACTTATGGTTGTCTTCTATGAAATGTCTTGCATATAACAAATTGGTTGTTCTGTTACCTTCTCCACGTTTGGGGTCAGACAACCTGCATACGAATTTTCGTCCTGTCTCACCTAGGTACACTTTGTTGCAGTCTTTACATTTTAATTTATAAATCCTGCTTTTCTGTAATACTGGAATTTTTTCTATATTTTTATTCCTTATCTTATCAAATACCGTTTCACATTTTTTAATAGCTATATCTACTCCGTATTTATTAAAACATTTTATAATTTTTCTAGTATGTGAACCTATGTATGTCAATGACCCTGCATAATTCTTTTGTTCTGGTCCTATTTTAGCTTTTTGTATGTTAACCCTTTTCATAATTTTATCCACTATGTTGGTGTTATAATTATTACTCCTTACAATTCCCTTTATCGTTTTTAACTCCCTATCTTTTGATTCAGTCTCTTTTTAACACTTCTGAGCTCTGTAACAAAATGAATTGATATCTATAAGGGTGGTAAGTAAGACTCTCTTTGTATAATTATATCAGAATACGACTCTTTCCTAAATATCCCAAACTGTAGTTTCTCATTATCTTTAATTTCTATGTTAAAATCTAAGTAATTTATTTTCTTACCTCCTATCTCTTCTTTGAATTGTAAGTTTTTATCCTTATTATTTACCTCATTTATAAACTCATGCACTTATTCTATGCTTCCTTCCCAAATTACTAATACTTGGGTCAACGTATCTAGACCATAATTTTATATTGTCTTTATACTTAATGGAACTTATTAATTGCTTTTCAAAATCATTCATGTATATTTCTTCAAGAATAGGGGATAATGAAGACCCTATAGGTAAACCTTTTTTCTGTATATAAAACTTGTTATTAAACCTAAAATAGTTCTGATTTACACATTCTTTAATTACTTTAATCAACTGCTTTTTATACCTATATTCTCCCATATTATTATCGTTTATTAACTTAATAACTTTATTTACTGTGATATTGGTAGACATGTCCTTAACATCCAGTGATATCAATTTTGTATTTACATTAATTCTAATATTTTCTAATTTTTCTATCAATTTTACATTATTCTCTATGTTGTATTTTGTCCCAAATTCATATTTCTCTTTCAGTACTCTGCTAACTTCCTTTGATAATTTATAAATAGGTGCATTAATAAAAGAAACAATCGGTCTAATTGGTTTTCCTTCTTTATGATCTTAACCTGACTTTTAAAAGTTGGTGCTGTTGGATTACTTTCTAATAAATACTTTTTCTTATTTTCTTCTATAAATGTTATCTGTTTCATTATTTGTTTTATCCTTGACTGGTACTTACTTGTATAATCATACTTTATTTCCTCATATGGTCCTTCACTTATAAATTCTTCCGTTTTCTTTATGTATTCGTCCTTTCTCAGTGGTACCATTGTATTTCCTTTGTCCGCCTTCGTAACTATAATATCATTCTTTTTTATTTTATTCTTTAGTTTAGTTACAGTTGATTTGATTTTTTGTTCATTTTTTGAATTATACAAATTTTTCTTAAATATTTTATCTACTACATTCCCTACTTCCCACCTTATTCTTTTTTTATCATTTTCATTTCCTAGTTTTTGTATTATGCTTTCGCATTCAATAATCGTTTTTTCTTGATTTAATTCTGGTGGCGGCACGTATTTTAAGCCTTTTGCTAACATTTCTTTTTCTTCTGTATTGAAAGTTACCTCTGTAAGGTTTATTACTCTTTTTTCATAGTTATTCTTAGAGAGGTGTTCCTTTTTTACTTCATTCTTTCTTATTAATTTATTTAACTTATCTACTATTTTTTTATTTTTATTTTCCAATTTCTTTTCTACGTACCCCAAACCAAAATTATATAATATTTCTTCTAACTCTACATACGAGTATATTCTTAACAATTCTATATGTCTGTCATATAATTCCCTATTATATCTATTGATTAAGCCGTAAAGTGACCTTATCTCTAATTTTATCCACAACTTCTTGCTTTGTTCTTTTACTTTTTTGGCTACACTGTTCTTATTTTTAATTTTAACTTGCGCGTATTTTGGGATGACATTATTATCCAGACATTGTTTATTAAACCATATTTTACTTAAAACCCTCTTCAATTTAACTTTTAACTTAAGATATTTAAAAACTTTACTTACCTTATTGTTGTCGTTTATTACCTCATTGTTGTTGTCCATTACCTGTCATCGATTGCACATCTTAACAGAAGTTTAATGAAGAAAGTTGTGTTAGTGGTTGAAATCAGAAGCAGAATGATCACTGTTGCACACCACTATATAAAAATTATCCCGATTAGCGCTTTCAAGCTTCACAGCTCATCGTCAGATCGGAATTGAAAGAAATAATGTGAAAACAACCCCTTCACCCCATCTCACCCCACCCTGCTCACACACAGTTAAAAACTATAAAGGGAATTGTAAGGAGTAATAATTATAACACCAACATAGTGACTAAAGTTATGAAAAGGGTTAACATACAAAAAGCTAAAATAGAACCAGAACAAAAGAATTATGCAGGGTCATTGACATACATAGGTTCACATACTAGAAAAATTATAAAATGTTTTAATAAATACGGAGTAGATATAGCTATTAAACAATGTGAAACGGTATTTGATAAGATAAGGAATAAACATATAGAAAAAATTCCAGTATTACAGAAAAGCGGAATTTATAAATTAAAATGTAAAGACTGCAACAAAGTGTACCTAGGTGAGACAGGACGAAAATTCGTATGCAGGTTGTCTGACCACAAACGTGGAGAAGGTAATAGAACAACCAATTCGTTATATGCAAGACATTTCATAGAAGACAACCATAAGTTTGTTAATCCTTTGGAAGACTACGAAATTGTAAAAGTAGTAAATAACACAGTTGAAAGGAAGCTTAACCCTCTGAATACCACGGTCCAGATGGAACATAGAATACCACGGGGGTCTTCATGAGACCCCATTCTTAATTTTGGTTCTTGACGACGTTTTGTGTGCCGGGTGGTTCAACTCTTTCACTTCACACCTGTTGGTACTTAGGAAAAGGAAAATCATCTTAGAAAATGATTAAAATTAATAATACTTGCTCAGAAAGTATTTATTTGGAAAAAGTGACAATTATGAAGTGTAGGGTTTTTCAGCCAAAAAGTATCACCCTTTGAGACAAACATATCTCCAAAGTCTCCCACAATTTCTTCATCAAGTTCATCGCCTTGAATTTCATCATCTGCTTCATCAGCTATTTCAACAACGTCCTAAGCTGCAGAACATTCTGTAGTTTCTTGTACCTCATCGAGGTCATGGGCTACAACTCTAGCCCTCTCCACAAGAAGTTTGGTTCTTGAAGACACAAGACGATCCATTTCACAACACATACACACTGAACGTAGAATCAAACTGAACTGGAAGGAAAGAGATAACTAAACAATGAGTTAAGGGCAATGAGTGAACAACAGTGAGTGAGGGCAAAGTTTATTACGAGTAGGTAAGCTCGTACGTAACTACAACTCGATACTCCCAATTTCTAGGAACATCTTGTTTGTAAAAAGGGGAAAATGACTTTTTGGAACTGCAGCTGTGTTTACACTTCATGAACTGACTCGAGTGACACAATATTACGAAACTACACAACGACTTCATTTTCAGAAAAAGGGTACACAGAATATCACAGGGGTCTCGCGAGGACCCCAGCCACATTTATTAGGAAACACTACGTGATTACAGTTGTGATATTGAAGTATTCAGCGGGAATGAAGATGAAAGTGGCAGTATATAGTTTAAAAAAAAAAGTCACTGAGCCACAATTAATTCCTTCCAGTTTTTCAATATATTTTCTTCGAAATTCCGTGAGACTGGGGTCATTAATGACCCCATGGTATTCGGAGGGTGGAGGAGTTAGAAATATTGAAAGAAAGAGAAAAAGGGTTAGACAATTTAATTAATACTAAAATTAAATTTGATAATGAAGAAATATTTTATAACATAATTAAGAAGTAAATGATAGAGGACAGATAGATAAGATTAAGAATTAAATTGCATAGTACTAATTGGTTGTTTTAAAATAAGGGTGTGTGACTGACCCACGTGTGTGGAGAGGAAGACGGTAGGTTTAAAAGGAATGTACACACACACACACACACACACACACACACACACACACACACAACACTGAAACACAAGGAATTTGCTAGAAAAATATGTAACTGTCCAGATGGAGGGACAGGGCTCAGGGGGTGGGGAAGGGAAATTTGAATTACAGCTTGTTGTGTGTGAGCAGGGTGGGGTGAGATGGGGTGAAGGGGTTTTTTTTAACATTATTTCTTTCAATTCTGATCTGACGATGAGCTGTGAAGCTTGAAAGCGCTAATCGGGATAATTTTTATTTAGTGGTGTGCAACAGTGATCATTCTGCTTGTGATTTCAACCACTAACACAACTTTCTTCATTAAATCAATGTATCTTTGTTTGAAGCTACATCCTGTCTGGCCTATGTACAATTTGTTGCAATCTGAACAATTTAGTTTGTAAACGCCAGGTAGATCAAATTTTTTTTGTGCTTTGTGTGTATGCTTTGATAGTGTGTGTTCTGTTTTGTTTGTAGTTTTGTATGTGATTCTGTATCCTGCTTTTCTGAATTTGTGGGCTATTTTTTCAGTGTGGTTATTGATGTATGTTAGTGTTATGAATTTGTTGTTTTCTGTCTTTGTCTGTTGTTTGTTCTGTGTTTTGTGTAGGAGTTTATTGACTATTGTTCTGTTGTATTCGTTGGATTCTGCTAGATATTTTATTGTGATAAGTTTGTCTTAGTTCATCTCTGACGAAGCTTATAATAAGCGCAAACTGGTTCAGGCTATAAGGTAAAACCGTTACGTTTTTACCAATAAAATACTTTGTGTTCCAAGTCGGTAGTGTTATAATTATATTTAGTTAATCAACAGATACATCATGGACAATGAAATAAAAAAAAATAAATCAAATATATATTTGATTGAGAACAGAAATAAGATCAAATATTGGAAGATTGAAACACTATACATATCTATAGGTTGGACAACAGGTGTTGCACTCATAGAAACAAATATATTAGATAGAAAAGCATTTTTTTAAAACTGAAACAGTATTTTATAGGATTAGAATATCACTGGTAATGTGATTGTGAAAAGCATTAACAGGAAACAAAGAGCAGGAATAAAACTAGAATCAATAAAATGAATGTCTGCAGATCCTTTGGGTAAGCAAAGAATAATGAGCATATAAATAAATAACAGAAAATGGATTAACAACTCTTTTTTTTTTTTAATTTGCTCATGAGGTACATGTTACTAAAAATAAATTTCCAGCATAAGTTAATAATCTAATAGAAACAGAATAAGATTGGATTAATAATCTAAATATTTTAATATAATTAAATCACTACCGACTCGGAACACAAAGTTTTTTATGGGTAAACTGACGAAGCATATAATGAGTGAAAACTGGTTCAGGCTATAAGGTAAATCTTTTACGTTTTTACCCATAAAAAACTTTGTGTTCCGAGTCAGTAGTGATTTAATTATATTTAGTTAATCAACGGACATGTCATGGACAACAAAATCCAAGAAACTAAATATTTTATCACTGATTACTCTACTTTTTCATATAGATATTCTATTGAAAATAACAAATATCTTATAGAGATGGTGTTACGCAGCAAAGAGCTAGTGAGGTCTAAAATAATTAAAGAGGATAACAATATTGAACGTTCTTCCCACTTCAGCCAGTTTGGTACAGAGATAAACATTATACACAAACTGAAACAAATCTGAATAAATATCAAGTATCTGTTATACCATCAATTGTGTTTACAAATAAAGTACACAGTGACACAAAAATGAAATTCTGTAAATGGCAAGTCTAGTACTGTTTGTCTGTCCATCTGGCACCAGAACAGATGGTTCTCTAAAATTAAGATGGTTAGAGAAAATTGAAGAGGGTATTGTTATGAAATACGGAACATTCTGGCACTATGGAGAACATTGTTCTAAGCATTTCTCGCTTAGCCCAGTATGTGCTTATTTCCACCAGGCTGCCCTGAAGTATCCTCTAGAATTTTTGAGTATTTGTTAAGGACGCATATTATGGAACCATGGAGACTATAAATAGCCAACACCTGCCGCTTAGAAGTCAGTTTATATTGGGTGATTTGTCAAGTGATATAAAGTGGTTGTGTGTTATGATTAGTGCGGAATTTTTTATAGTTGACATTATTATTGCATGTGGACAAATTTAACTGGAATTATTGTATGAGTTGATTACAGATTGTTACTTCTGATTAATTGAAGCTGGTTATTAGTGACTTTGTTGGTGTCCGTATTTTGTTTTCCACTGTTCCATACGACGATAAGTGAGACCTCCATAACCGTCTCCTTGATCGTCATATGGTTCAGTGGAAAACAAAATACAAGACACCAATGAAATCACCAATAACCAGTTTTAATTATCACAAATAACAGTTTATAATCAACAAGTTATTCAACAAGATTATACTCGTACAATAATTCAAGTTAATCTGTCCACACAAATAATAATGTCAACTATAAAACATTCTGCACTATAATCACTTTTCACTAATACACCACTTGAGACGCACTGTGTAAATCGCACAACATAAAACAGTATAATCACAGAATACACCAAAACAAACAAGAATTGAACTTAAACATAGACCCAACATTTTAAAAATTATGTAAACAAAAGGAAGAGATTTTACAAAGAAAGCAGTAGCATTAAAGAGGCCCAAGCATGCACATAGCCAAACTTCTGAACTGAAAGTAGAAAAGGGGTGGAAGAGAAGGGTGAGTGAAGAGTTAAGAGTAGTAGTAGGAGTTCAACTAGCCTAAACTCCAAATTTTTTCACTTCAATTATGGCAAATAATAAATTTCACACATCTACAACTCTCTGCATATAGGTACTTATAGTATTGACACACACACACACACACACAAATAGAAATTCAGAGTTGCCCACCGATTTCACTTTCAATTACTGTAAGATAGTATAAATTAAAAATGAATATAACCCAATTAACAATTTATTGATTTTTTAAAGATTTAAACTGCACATCACCTGATTCTTTTTTAAAAATATTTTGCAATACATTCATTTGTTTATTTTTTTGCTTTTAGGTATTTAGCAACTTGTAGAGAATGTCCAAATAAGTACCCTTGGTTAGGAGACTCTGAAGGTACTGGTATAGCTGGTCGTGATGTTTATAATCCAGAAAATAAGAGAAAATAAGTGACACATACACAAACACACATACAAAACAAAACTGTTTATAAAATTACATTTTAAAATATTTATTTTGTGTGAAAACTTCACATCATGGGTTTTACAAGAGCCAGATTAAGTGTCGTTAAGATACTTAAGATTTAAATCAGATTGTTCCAATCAATGGTTTTGTTTGCCAAAAAAAATTACTGAAATTATTAAAACAATATTGAAGAGGTGAAATTTATCAATGAAGCTGAAGACATGTACTGATAACAAGTATGTTTGAACTTACAAAAATTGATGATTCTGAAAGTGTGTAAACAGTTTTGAAGTTCTCGTGCATATCTTGATTATCAGTAAATATTCCATTTGCTTGATTTTGTATTTCATAAAAGTTTTCAATGTAAGATTCAAGTTTTTTTAGCATCTGGAGCACTAATTGTATGGGTGGCTCTTAACAAAATGTAATATTAAAATGTATCTGGTAGTAGCATTTTTGTAACATGTAGTTAAAATAGGAAATTTTCTTCATGTTCTTGTTTAAGTTAGATATTAACATACTGTTTTATATAAATATTGTTTTGGTAGATTTTTATAATTACAAATTCTAAATCTCAAGGCAGCATGTTAAAATCATAATTTGGAAAGTATTGAAAATAGTAGGTTATTATAAATTCTTGTGTATGTATAAAGTATAAAGTCATGTACTGTACAATTCATTTCGATATCTACAATAATATTTCCTTTGTGTTTGTTTATGGATTGTCTTATATATAGGGTTTCCAAGTACACTTCCTTATCTCTGACTGCAATATTTACTTTAGAAAACTGTAACAATCAAAATATACTGTGAGACACATGGACATTACTTGTAATAATAGTGAAATCAATATTCATGTTTTAACACAAGATATGTTTGGTTAACTTGTTGAAACACAAATTAATAAATAATATTTTGTGGTATTATTCAGATGAGTATTTTTGCACATGATTATTAATTAGTTTTGTTTTACAAGTCTTGTTTCTGTGTTGTAATACAAACTTATCTTTGTTTTCAATATTGTTGAAGTGAGCTTTATAATGGAAAACCTTAATGAGTTAAACCATGGCCGGCTCTAGTAGAAGGCCAGAATATTAAATGTGGTAACACTGGAACCAGCTGACATTTGAGGCTGACTGGATGATCCTTTAATTTATGTATTTAAATCATCAAATCACGTCATTTTTAATTGTCAGCTAACAGCAGACTTATAATTCATCAGTTTTTGCAAATTAAAAGTTTATTATGTAAAATACTGTTATTTATTTAAGAAATATAATAATTAACTCAACCATATGATACAAATTCAATAATTTCAACAAAATTAATTCATTAGGCCTAACAGTAATTCACTAATTTCTTCAACTTAAACAATAGTACTAAGTGCGTACAGACCTATAATTTAGATTTAGCTATAAATAGGCCTACTCACGATTTTAGTAATACTATGGAATTAAATCAAAATATAACATATTCACTTTAGCTATTTTATTACACTATGCTTATAGGTCTCAGATGCAACGTTGCCACGTTTAATATTCCGGTCTTTTACTAGAGCCGGCCATGGTTAAACCCATCTGACTTTCAGTGAATTACATTATTGTGTACTGCATTAACTGATTTTCAATGTTGTGTATTTCATTAACATGCAAATATTTACTAAAAAGCTTAAGTAAAAATAAAAATAGGCAATGTCCACAAAATTCAAATATGTATATATTTTTTTTTACATGTACAAAAAAGTAATATTTTGATTCAACTAGAAAAAATATGATACTATTTTTTGTAATCTCAAAAGCTGAGTCATGCATGTGAAGCAGATGCAATTTTAAAATTTCAGTAAATTATATATATACAAACCTTGAATTACAGTGAAAAGAATAATAAAAAAATAAACTTTAATTTCTTTTGAATTTATGATGTGAATGTTTTTTACATTATTTGTGTAAACAAATGTAAGGAATGTACAGTTGTTTAAATAATAAATAAAAGAACAAAATGTAATGTAAAATGTAAAATATTAATGATTCTAAAGAAACAAATAAAATTATACCAAATCAACTGTAAATGTTGTTTCTTGACACCCTCAGAAACCTCTAGAATCTACATTGTAACTACCGGAAGAAAATATACATGTTAATATACCTACTTTATATTTTTTTATTAGTAGAATAGTCAAGATTTCTGTATCAGAATGGCAAATCTTTATCACTTTTCCTCATAGTTTTGTTTCCTTTATCCACTGTCTCACTTTCTCATCTGTTATTATATAGACTTATTGTACTCCTATTACCTCCATGCATGTTGTTTTTATTTGTTGTCTGCCTCTGTCTGTCTCTCTCTCTCTCTCTCTTACTCTCTCATGAGTTGTAGCCAGAGACTCTATTGGTTGGTGCAAATTCAGCTGTGGGACAACTATAACCAGTGGCGAAGTTACATGGAGGCAATGCCTACCCTAAAAAATTCTGTAGAATAGAAATTATAAATACGTATGAACTACGTAACGTAAAAATTATACATTGTTACTGTGACTGTCGAATTTATTAAGCCGAAAGGTGCTTTACTGAGCGACCGCTAGATGGTGACAGGTGAGATTCGGCATAGCTCATTTAAAGCGAATGAGGCAACGTGAACTTGCCTCAGCGTTTTTTGTGTACATCGTATGTATAGTAAGCAATGTGCTGGCAGGATAGGGAAGTGCGGGGGAGGGGGATTGTGCCACGCTGTACACACAGAGCGTTGAGGCATGTCTCACTTCTGTGATGCAAAAAGTTAAGTTAAAGCGCGCTGTATTGTTTATAAGTGTGTTTATTTTATGCGGTTATTAAAAGTGTTACTGTTATACCGCTGAACTAACAGATGATCAAGATTGTTATTTGAATTATTTGTAACATTAAACATATATATAGAAACAAATCAAGTTTAAAACTTTGAAGTTCAATCAGTTGTATTATTGTGTATGACTTATACAAGGATTGTTCAATAAAAACACGTTTAGGGCTGTAAAGCATTTTTTATTCAACGATTTTACAAAAAGTCTCCATTAACATTAAGATATGAGTCCCACTGTTGCACTAATCTGTAGATTCCCTCCTAGTAAAATTCTTACGGCTGTTTGTGGAACCATTCGCTAACAGCAAACTCTACCTCAGCGTCCGATTTAAACTACCGTCATTTTAGTGATTCCTTAAAAAAAATTTAAGGTAAGATTTTTGCCTACCCGTTCATTAGCTACTAGCTTTGCCACTGACTATAACCCCCTCCTATGTCTACCTGAAACTAAACAACTGTCTGCTCATACCACTTATTACATTCTAGATGATGGCACCATCTTAAAGTTCTAGTAGAAAGTGCTCCCATCATAGTGAATGTAATTTTACAAAGTTAGCTTGCAATTATAATTCTTAATGTATAATTGATTAATTAGGATAACGTTTCTTTACTAATTATCAGTATTTATCACAAGATAATATTGAATAAAGCCTTGAAATCATCTTCCCACCACTTTTCCTTTTCTTTCTTTCTTTTTTATTTTTATTTCTCTTCCTTTTTTTGTGTTGGCCATCTAAGGACAACATGCCAATTTCAATTCTTTATTCTTTTCTTTTTCTCCAATATTCTTTCAATTTTTCACGGTGTCTCTTCTTCCTGTCTTCAGTCCACTTTGAACCTGTGATTTCTCTCTCCTACCCTGAACTCCTTCCATTTTTAACACTTTTGCACAAAAAACTTATCTTTCAATTGCTTCTTCTGCATTTATATTATTTTTTTGTAAATCCTTTTGGACTTCTTTAATCCAACTTGATGTTGACGTCTTCCCCCACAGATATTTGAAGATCTGCTTTGTTAACCTATTGTCGCCCATTCTATAGAAATGTCCAAAAAATAATAGTGTTCTTCTTCTCATTGTTTCCGTTACATTTTCTATACTTCATCATTGATATATGATCAATGATGATATATTTCATCATTACTTCTTAAATTCCAATCTTCTGAAGTTTTTTCTTGGCCTAATATTTTCCTAATAATTCGTCTTTCCAATATTTCTAGTTTGTCTAAATTATAATTCAATGCTAGACATTTACTTGCATATAGGGATTCTGGCTTCACTACTGTACTGTAATGCCTCATGTTCGCATTTTTAGATATGCACTTTTTATTGTAAATATCTTTAGTTATATACCATATGTTCTTTCCATTTTATGAATCCTTTCTTCTATAGCAGATTTTTCTAAACCATTTTTTTGAATTATTTTCCCTAGATAGTTAAATTTTCTAACCCTCTCTATTCGACCAGTATCTGTTAGCAAGAATTTTGGTGCATTTTAATGTTCGTAAGAAATTTCTTTTTTTCTGCAGAAATTCTTAAGCCTGTTCTACTGGGTATGTCCTCTAAAAATTAACTTGCGTTACTGCAGATGTCAGATGTTCAGAAAGTATAGCAAAGTCATTTGCGAAGCCAAACAGGTTATTTCAATATGTTTGTTCCGTCTTACCAACATGATTGGTGATATTTTTATTTCATTGTATTTATTTATTTATTTTTTTTTTGAAATACAGATTCATATTTACAAACAAACTTGAAGTTCACTCGCTAACACTAAGACTCAATGGTGTGACCTAAATAATAACTACAAAAGGATTGTTTATTATCAGTACAAAGCACTGACACCAGTTTATATCAAATGTCAATCCACTTTGACAGATCCAGTACCAACAGATTATATACAAACTTAGTATGTAACCCTTTTTGGGAATGAAACACTTTTATTTATATGGATAAATAACTTTCATATCATATTTCATATTTTGTGTTAGCGTTGCATATAATTTGAACAAAAAAGAAAATGATGTGACAATTTATGACAATCATGAATGTGTCTGTAGTTACTTACCACCTATGTCTCGCATTCATTATATGTTGTAAAGGATAGGAGGCCAGTCCCTGTTTCCTACTCAGAACCAGAGCTGTCAGTAGGGTGTACTTAAATTGAGAATCTTACCATCTAGATAGGAAATGCATGACGCAGGGAACAGGACTCATATATTAAGGTTTGTAAAATAATGTGTCAATATGAATCTCTTCTCTCTCTCTCTCTCTCTCTCTCTCTCTCTCTCTCTCTCTCTCTCTCTCTCTCTCTCTCTCTCTCTCTCTCTCTCTCTCTCTCTCTCTCTCTCTCTCTCTCTCTCTCTCTCTCTCTCTCTATTTATCTATCTATCTATTTATGTACCTATCTGTCTCTTTTATTCTCTCTATTCTTTTACCATGGAATTTTAAGTTTATGAAAAACCATTCTACCACATTATAATTATCTGACTAAACTTTCATTGTACATAAAAGAGATAGCTCTAATGTGCAAGTGCAATTATTTTAGAACAAACTTTTAGTACCTTGTAACAATTTTCAAATAATTTTCATTTTTAAGAAGATTAAAAAAAACATTTAAATAATTTTAAAATCAAAACAGGTCCTGAGATAACGAACATTTTATGTACGTCTTATGTTTATAACACTCATTAATTAAATTAATTTTCAAAGAAGTTTTCATATCAAATAAATTTTAAAGTCCTTATTTTGTAGGTAACTCTTCATTATAAATTTTAAAATTTATCAACTTTTTCTAAAAAATGGGAATTCAGCTAAAACATTGTTTTTAATATTAATTTTCAAAGACACCCATATAAGTGTTTTCAGACTTTCTGAATAGTGTGTAGCCACTCCAACAAATTTTATTGTTTGGTGAACCACCAAAATTTAGGATATTAGCTACTACTTTGGCATACATTTCAAATTTTGTATTGTAACTAAAAAATACAAAATACCCAGGGATTTAATAAAACAAAGTCGTTTAAATACGGACATTTATTTATTCAACATATTTGTCAAGCAGTAAAAAGTTTAAAGGATATAAACATTAAAAAACATATACAGCCTGTGTATACAGTAGGCCTATGTTAAAGTAAATTATATTTTAAAAGTTGTAACAAAGTTATATTATATAAAAATAAAACACCTAAAGTATTTAAAAATCAAATTACTCTTTTAATTATAATAAAAGTAAAATATATTTATTATAATTACAAGTCATGAAGACTTTGTCTTTTATGACTTTCATCTTGATAATTTCATCTTGGCCAGGAATTATATATACGAGTGGTATGCGTACCATAGTTTAAAAACCACTGATCTAGATGTTTTTTTTAGTCATAATTCAGAGGCAAAAGTAATAACCTTTAAAGGGTCTAAACCTGTTTGATCTAACGTAGTCTTCACTAATAGAATATTGGAGCAGGAAATTATCTTAGGAACCATTTTAGTTATCATATTTTTATAGAGATATCAATAGCAAGAACAATAAATTTCAAATGATATGCCGAACAATAAAGCACAAAGTGAGTAAGAGTAAGGTCTCACCATGGCACAACCTATTGAGCATTGGCAGGAAACCTCTCAGATCTGGTAGGCAATAAGTATTATGGATGAAATAGACGAGTGTTGGGGCGAAATGGACACAACATGTAGAGGAAATTCATATGGATGACTGCTGAAAGCAGCGTTTAAATATAAACATGAATGGAAAAAAGTTGTTGAAAGACATCAGAAGACACAGAAAGGTAGGCTTTAAAGTAGGAACAGGCAAAGTCCCTATTCCCTGGCAGTGTATATTTTAACGTGACACAAGGTAGTGAAGATCCAATTGTATTTAATAATAAAACAAAAAGCTGAAGATAAGAATAAGAGGCAAAAAACTTATAAACTTAGAGACCAATAACCCAGTAACCCAAATGACAAGTGACTATTAACCTGACAATGACCTGACACAGTAGATCGGATAAATACCAAAGGAACCAAGAGACAATGAAGAAGCAGCCGAGACCTAAGTGCAATCAAATAATCCCAAATAATGACCAGTATATTGTAATTAAAATAATGAACTGATAATTGTAGTATATGAGATTTACCTAGGATAATAAGATTAATGGAAGGTAATAATGTCACATATATCTTGTTGATAAAAGAATGTACTTATAATATAAGGTTTATAAACATTGTTTATAAACACGATAAAATATCTAGCAGAATCTAACGGTTATGACAGAACAATAGTCAGTAAACTCCTACACAAAACACAAAACAAACAACAGACAAAGACAGAAAACAACAAATTCATAACACTAACATACATCAACAAACAAACAGAAAAAATTGCCCACAAATTCAAAAAAGCAGGATACAGAATCGCTTACAAAACTACTAACAAAACAGAACACACACTATCAAAACGCATGCCCAAAGCACAAAACAAATTCGATCTACCCGGTGTATATAAACTAAATTGTTCAAATTGCAGTAAATTCTACATAGGCCAGACAGGACGTAGCTTCAAACAGAGATACATTGAACACACAAAAGCACTCCACACCACTACAGAATCTACCTTCGCAAACCACCTCATTGAAGCAAACCACACATATAAAAACATCGACAATAACATGAACCTACTACACGTACACACAAAAGGCCGAAAACTAGACACTCTAGAACAATTAGAAATATACAAACACACAAAAACAAATAAAAACGACATCCTAAACGAACAGACACAATTCAAATTGCACGCATTATTCGAACACATCTCACCACACACACACAGCTTCAATCTTTCGAAACACTTTCTCGTCGCCAACAACAAGACGAGCAGCGCTACTAACGACAGCCTCTGATGAAGCCTTCTATAGGTGAAAGCCGGTTTAGGCTGTAAGGTAAAACTTTACGTTTTTACTTATAAAAAACTTTGTGTTCCGAGTCGTCAATATTATAGTGATATTTAGTTAAGTAACGGACACGTCATGGACAACGAAATCCAAGAATTTTTGATAAAATGTACATTAGTAAGTAAGATTAAACTGATTGTGATATTATAAATTTAGGTAATAGGATGTCAGAATTATATAATAAGGTAAGAATTAAGTTATTAGAATGAGTAGTAAAATAAGAAGGATAGACACTGTATTTAAGTGAAGGGATTAGTATATAAGACATATCATGTAAGGAACAGTTTATCAGTAGTATTGTAAGAGTTTTGTTATTGTAGTAAATTATAGGATAAGCAAGATAATAGTAGAGAAAAGAAAAGGTAGTTAAAAGTTATTTCAGGCTAGAACCTGACAAGGAATCTTTTTATAATAAGATTTAGAGTTAGGAATACTGATGTTTATTATTTGTTTTGTTTATAAAATTGTATTAGAATTACCAGATATGTTATTAAGAAATGTTAGATGGGAGTAGAATAGAATCTAGGCTCTAGGCCAACTGTTAAATATAAATTTAGTAGTTCTGAGAACAAATAATAATCCAAAGTTAAGGCAGAATATACCAAATGGTTAAACCGATTAAATGAGTATTCCTAGTACCAAGATATATGAATAACAACTAATTTTGAATAAAATATATGTAAAATATAAATATGGAAAATAGTAAAAATGTAATTAGCTATTCAAAAGTGGGCATGAGGGATATCAAAATGATCATCATGAAAAATTAGGAAGAATGGTACTCATGTAATAACTCTAGCTATTAGTATAAGATAGGAATCTTCATTTGAAGATATTTTGGTAAAATTAGACTAAAAAAGACGTTAAAACATAACAATGACTTAAGTTAATAACCAATGAAAATTAGCATAATTTATTAGGTAACCATAGCAACAAGAATTTTATTGCCAAAAAACCGTTAGATTTTCAGTACTGTATTTGACCAACGCCGAGGGTGGATCGAGCAGCTCTCGCACTAAAATTTTATTATTAAAGTAAATTTGAACTTAATTTAAACGAGACGGAGATAACAACAATAGTCCAGGGAATCCTGAACAAAATTTTGTTTAATAAAAATTAATTAACAAACCATAATTATCTGAAGAAGACGGGAAGACGCAGTGAAGAAGAGAGACGACAACGGACACCAATGAGGATCATTGGAACATCTTAATAGAAGAAGACGGACGATAACCGAAGGAATGCGAGGCCGGAGTCAGCGAGGAAAATCATCGAGACGAGAGGAATAAACTTCTGGAAAAAATAAGAAGACGACATCCCAGGAGTAATCCGGAAGAAGAAGACGACCTCAGGATCTTCAGCAGGGAAATCGATGAGTATAAACATTATCCCATTATCGAGTTCACAATTTTTTGGTCAGAATTAATAAATAACTATTTCACTTCACTGCTCACTATTCCGATTCAGAAATAATGCTTTGTTAAATTCACTATTTAAACTTTAATCGATTAGCAATTATTCAAAGTAAAATATAATAAATAATTGACGAACCTTTTGATAAATAAATTTGACAAACGAAAACTAACCCAAAAATTTCTTTACAAGTTTTCATTGGTAATTACTTAATTGAACATAATGATATATTAATTTGTTTATGTAACTAGGATTAAGAATTGTTATAACTTTGTGTGTGTTAGCCGTAAGTATATATTTCTGTAGCCGAAAGGACTTTTTAACACCCCTGAGAAAAACCATATATAACTGTAAACTAACATTAAAGACGCTATGTATACACTGAGCAAGTACCAACCGAACAAGTGTAATAGCCGGTGCAGAAAACGAATGTGATGTATCATGAAGTAATTGAAATCTTCAAAGAGTTAATAAATGTTCTCAATCTGCAATTCTGTATGTTTGATTCAATTAATTTATAATAACAACTAAGAATTATTGAAGTGAAAGCATTAAAGCAAAACGCTCGCCGAGTCAACACTGCAGAAAGCCGTTCGCCAATCAGGTGGCGAGGCGGCAACATTTGAATGCAGCAGAGCGAAATACGGTTTATCCGTAAATGATAAGAGAAGTTACACTTTGACACAATTAACACTAAACAACACCAATAACAAATTTTTACAACCCACACAAACGTTTACTTTACAAAGTGGCTTCCATCGCGGGGCTTGAAAGATAGCGGCCACAACAACATTTTATTACAATATGAAGAAAAGATTGCCAAGGCTGGCTCTGAACAGTTGTTTTGCGGTGATGGACAAATGTTGAAACAACACAAATGGCCACTTTCCTAACTTTTTTTTTTAAGTAAATCAGCTTGAATTACAGTTCTTGATTATTCATGAATGTTATTTTTTAATATTTTAAAAATAAAACAAAACTTGCCATGCAAAAATTGTTGAAATGACTCATCTGTTAAAAGGTTGAGCTCAATAAAGTTAAAGACTGTGAGTGTTATATATATTTAATAATGAACAAACAAACATAAGATTACATTATGTATTACTGACGCTATTCAATGGTACCGAACAAGACAACTTCCGACGTACGGTATCGATACATTATATAAACATCGATACCCATATCAATGTCAATAACTAACACCCCCTCTCGATTTATAGTTTTGTTTACAAAAATAATAAATCGTTAAAACATAATCTTAATCCTAGTAACTCAAAATGAGTTTGTTATACTTCAAACAACATTAAATTTCATTACACTACTTAGTTACAGCTCAAACCCCCTTTCACAAAAGAAAAACTAAAGTTTCTTTCACCTAACACCTAAACCTAACACTTACAAAAAAATTGCATTGATATAAAGCATTCATTGGTTATATAACATTATCAAGTTACATTATTAGCATACCGTACAACAACACAAATCCAAATACACATAACCTACAAACTAACAAATATATCATTGTTTATAATTTTATTTTTAATCACCTAACTTAGATAATTAACAAATTATTCTCATTAATTATTGCTACAAAAATGACACTTAGTAGCATTAACTTTACCAAACCAAACAAAAATTACATTAAAAAAATATAAACT
This sequence comes from Magicicada septendecula, assembly GCA_034769895.1. Lineage (NCBI taxonomy): Eukaryota > Metazoa > Arthropoda > Insecta > Hemiptera > Cicadidae > Magicicada > Magicicada septendecula. The sequence goes on along the minus strand of CM068369.1, from coordinate 507,922,587 downwards.
ACTTATTGTTCAAAGCTGCACTTCTATGAATAATAAATTTGTCTTTACACAATGGTTTAGTCAACATATCAGCTAGGCTACATTAAAGTCTGTACTCACATATTCTACATCAATTTCTTTTCTAATATACAAGTCTTTAATAAAATGAGCTCTAATATCAATGTGCTTACCTCGTTTAGAGTTCTCAAAAGTTTTAATCATAGATATTGCATTACAGTTATCTACTTTAATAATAGCTGGTTGATTATATCTTTCACCAAACCCACACAGTATTCCTTTTAAATTTACAGTCTCTTGAGCTGCTGTGGATGCTGCACAATATGCAGCTTCCATTGTTGACAATGCGACACAAGTCTGTTTTTTGGAAAACCATGAAATTGGATTCGAACCATCGAAAGTTATAAATCCACTTACACTTTTTCTTGAAGTCTTATCACTAGCCCAATCAGCATCACTGAAGCACTGCAAACTTGAATTATTTTCTTTTTCAAATTTTAATTCCAAATCCTTAGTATTACTCAAATATCTCAATACCACTTTGCTGCTTTCCAGGTTTGATCCGTTGGTTTGTCCAAAACACGACTCAAGCATGAGACGGCGAACGACAAATCTGGTCTTGTTGTTATAGCGATATACATTAGACTACATACCAATCGTCGATATGGAACACTTAAATTCAAATCAGTTTCTTCAATTTGAAAACCAACTTCCATTGGTGTGACCACACTGCGACAATTCTTCATATTAAATTCATTCAGCACACTGTCAATTATTTTACTTTGAGTTAACATAACACAATCTTTATTTCTACGAATTTGCATGCCTAGAAAACAATTGGCTTCGCCCAAATCTTTAACTTTAAAATTCTCAAACAGAATTTGTATTAGTTTATTTACTTCAACAAGATTACCTGTTATGATAGCATCATCAACAAACAATAATAAGTACACATTATTTGAACAATATAGACAACAATCATATTTTGATCTACGAAAACCACTTTGTTCCATAATTTGATTAAATTTGTCATTCCAGCATTTAGGAGCAACTTTTAAACCATATAATGCGCGGTTTAATTTAAAAGTTTCTTCGGATGTTTTAACACCTTTAGATCTTTTAATGTAGACATTGTAACATGACATAAGATAGCACCAAATATCACTTATAATTGATAGAAGAAAAAGCTGAAAGTAGAAGAAAAAAAAAACTTATAACCTGAAGATTGATAACCCAACACTCAGAAATAAAAAAATTGACTAAGACACTGACTACGGCTTAACCCAATAGATTGGATAATAAGGTGAAGGAATAAGAAAACCATGATACAACGTAAAATATAACTACCATCAATATAGCCCAAAATATAGCTATAATAAAATGTAAAATAAATGCACTAAATCAGATAGGGCATAATTGAGATATAAACTATATAAAAAATATAAATATAAAATAAATATATTATGAGTTAAAAGAAAAGAAAAGAAAAATACATGTATAAATCTAAGATAGGAATAAAAATACCTTATTAAATAATAAAATAGGCAAAAGCAAGTAAAATATAATCAAGCTTAGCAAATGTAATAATTAATACAGAAGTGACAAATGATAAATGATAATAAAGCAAATGTTAATGACCAATAACAACCCAGTGATGATATACTAAATAAATAAACAATGTATGAAATGTAAGGTGAAGTATAGAACTACATAAGTAGAAACTAATAACCACTAACTATGTAAAGAACATAGAATAAAAAAAAGTGATAGTGATATTAGGGAAATAAACCCCATGTGAAGGGAAAAAGTGCAGTGTAAGTGTCCACATTGTGAAATACTATTTACATAAGACTATATAAAATATATAGCAAACCATGTTAGAGTAGTAGTTTAGCCAGTAAGACTTATTGTATTATTAAAACAAGGAACATTAACTAAAATATATAAATAATAAACGTTTTGAAAAATGAGATAAAAATAATATTCTAGAATGGAAACAGTGAGAATTACTGTCGGATTTTTTATTATGGATACTCGAGTTTAAGCGTTAATTACAAGTGAACCTGTAGGTCTACTTAAAAACTAGTTACATCAAATTTTTGCGCGTTTAATTTTGCGTTGATCTGTGTAAGAAACATATTTTTTGAAGGTTGATTTAAATTTTTTTTCGCGGTTAGAGTAAAAAAAGTTCATGTTTTTTTGTGTTTTTCAAGAAACCGCTCTCTTTGAAATTATATAAATTAAAAACCCTTGGTCCGAACATAACTAAATTTTTATACAGTATGGGCACAAGTGTTTTCAATGCACTACTTAAATTACAAGTTTTGTGATCCAAAGAAAAGTTATCAGTTTTGTGAAACAACTTTTTCTCGGTACAGGATAGTCGTACAAAGGCAGACTTGGTCTTGTTTTGAACTTGATCTTGATCGTGGTTATCAAAATCCACAACTGCTGCAAACATACATTGAGATGCCGATTTTATACAGAGTGATATTCATGCAAGGGTGTGTGTGCGCTGGACCGTGTGTAAGCGGGCCTTCCGGCGGCGAAAGCGGGTGCCGTGTTGCCAAGTTCAATCACCTACGAGTAGGCAGCTTATTGCAGGGGTTTTGTTTGTTGTTTTTCTATGCTGCCAGTTTACTATAAAAAAATAAAATAATTTTATGTGCTAGCAAATATTTATTTAGCACGACTATGTTCTAGTCAGTGTGTTTGGAATAACTTGACTGTGCGGTTTAAGCTTGAGTCCAATCACAAAGAAAAACCTTAGTTTTTATCCGAGCACTATATTTTAGAAAGGCGTTGGGAAACAAGCGAGTTTTATTACGACCAGTAAATACTTTCTTTCTTAAGTGCTCGGATCCATCATTAAGATGTCTCATTCGTGAGATGTGGAGTACATAACACATGTTGTACATGCAGAGATATTGAGACGAATCTCTGGATTTACTGTTACGAGAACGTCAGCAGGACTTTAGAGGATCATAGACACTAATTAGAAATTATGGCATATGAGACTATTAAAGTAGTTGGTTTGATTACTTCACTAACAGAAACGGAAGAAGCCGTGTGCTTAATTTAGAATTTCGGATGAACCGGTTACGGAAGATTACGGTCTCCGAGTTCCAGAATGCTCATCAAGACTGCTCTGTTTTCGAAACCGACTTAACTTGTTTTTTTTCACTATTCAAAGACTTCCCAAATAGCGTATGCATAAAGTCATTGATATTACAATAGTTTAAAAAATTTTCTCTCTCCCTTTTGTTTTAGCCATAATACTGCTTTGAGAAAACCAGTCTTTATCCTTGTTTTATGCAGTCTTTAACGTCTGGTAGCCTACATACAACTAGGGCCTCATATTTTTCTGACGATAAACTTAACGCTTTTTTCGTTCTGTACTGATTCGTGATTAATACTTCCAGCAAAGACTAACTGTAACAACTAAACGAAGAAAATAGAATAACTAAAGAATTTATGAAATAGCTATAGATACGTCCATATAATTTCAAATATTTTCAAAATTCAACTGAAAATCGATAACGTAGTGGCGGCAACAAACAGCGTAAATAAAAGGAAATGAAAAGAAAATAAAGGGAATAAAGCAAGGCCGTGACTCGACGGAGTAACGGAATTAAAAACCAGTACAGTAGTAAAAAGAAAATCGTCTCCTGAGAAAAAGAAATACAATATGACGTTCACTGACGGACGCGACGTTTAGGTATTGTATAGCGTGGCTTTCTTTGAGTCATGCGGTCATATAGAAACGATTTCTTTTCTACCGTAAATGGAATCGTTTAGACAATTTTTTCAAATGTGAATATTCAACCGACAATAAACTCTTATGTTTCTGTATGATTTTAAAAAGTTTATCGGATATGAACAATGAACAAAAATTAACAGTAACGGGTTCCCTGTTTTAAAAGTTAAACAACGCACACCTACTACCTCTTGTAGTTTACAAAAAAAACATTTCGGGTGTATCTGTGTTGCTTAAAGAAACCAGCAAAGAGTACGGTAAACATTAATGTTTTTCTTTGTGATTGGACTCAAGCTTAAACCGCACAGTCAAGTTATTCCAAACACACTGACTAGAACATAGTCGTGCTAAATAAATATTTGCTAGCACATAAAATTATTTCATTTTTTTTTATAATAAACTGGTCATTATAGAAAAAGAACAAACAAAACCCCAGCAATAAGCTGCCTACTTGTACGTGATTGAACTTGGCAACACGGCACTCGCTTTCGCCGTCGGAAGGCCCGCTTACACACGGTCCAGCGCATACACACCCTTGCATGAATATCACTCTGTATAAAATCGGCATCTCAATGTATGTTTGCAGCAGTTGTGGATTTTGATAACCACGATCAAGAACTTCAAAACAAGACCAAGTCTGCCTTTGTACGACTATCCTGTACCGAGAAAAAGTTGTTTCACAAAACTGATAACAACTTTTCTTTAGATCACAAAACAATTTTCTAATTTAAGTAGTGCATTGAAAACACTTGTGCCCATACTGTATAAAAATTTAGTTATGATCGGACCAAGGGTTTTTAATTTATATAATTTCAAAGAGAGCGGTTTCTTGAAAAACACAAAAAAACATGGACTTTTTTTACTCTAACCGCGAAAAAAAATTTAAATCAACCTTCAAAAAATATGTTTCTTACACAGATCAACGCAAAATTAAACGCGCAAAAATTTGATGTAACTAGTTTTTAAGTAGACCTACAGGTTCACTTGTAATTAACGCTTAATCTCGAGTATCCATAATAAACAATCCGACAGTAGACACTAGATTTTATTAAGGGAGTTCATATATGTTGATAATAATGATTAGTAATGTTAAAAATTATAAGAGTTTTGTTGTTAAATGAACCATAGTATTAGTAAGTTTAAAAGACAAATGGTGTTGAAATTAGGAAGCAATAATAAGTAGAAGATTAGTTTCAGGCATGGACCTGGAAAGAAATATGTTAATTATATAAAATGTGTGATGTTAAAGGCACAAATGTTTTTACTAAGCTAGTTTGTTTCTTTATACAATGTTCAATAAACAAATAAATAGAATTAACGAATATAAAAAGATTGTAAAGACTGTTGAATAGAAATATTGTGAAACCTAGGCATTAGAACTAGCATGAATTTTGTAAGTTTAAAGAGAAAACAATAACCAAAGGTCAATTAAAGTATGTTTAGGTATTTAAGTAAGAATATCAGGTATAAAAATGTATAAATAATATTCAGTTTAAAGATAATTACATGAAGAAATATTAATAGGAAAAATAAGAAATATGTTATTAATGGACCAAAAGTAACTATGAGTGATATCAAAATAATCTTTAGCAAAAAAGCAAAACAATGGTGTTAGTGTAATTAATATTACGGCTAGCATAAGAAAGTAATTATAATTTAAAGGATTTTTATAAATTTGAACAGAAATAAAACGTTAGAATATAACAATGTTATAAGATATTGGCCAATGAGAACTAGTATATCTTGAAGAGTTGCCATGACAACTAAAGCGTGTTACATGTTTTGACCGTTGAAATCTAATTATTCCATTATTGACTAGGATAGAGGGTGGACGCATGTAGCCTTTGAAGACAAATAAGTCATAAATTAAATAAATTTTACCAAATTGGGATGAAGAAGTGACAAGAAGCAAACATAAAATAACCATTAAGGAGATATCACATAATTAAAACAATTATATAAAAAATAACATAACAAAACTTAAAGGAAGTAAAGAAAATTAATAGACGACCAAATACTGGAGGAAGAACAGAAGATACCCAACCCAACCTGAGGAAACAAATGAATCTACAAGTCTGATGGAAGCTGAACCTTGAAGTTCGATTATTTGAACCTGGATCTCAAACAAACATACAAGAAGGGACCATTAGACGTATTCCAGAAGAAGAGGATCACCGAAAAGAAGCTGCATTAAGGAAGTGTTAAGTATAATTTAAATACTTCACGAAAAATCAAACTTTCAATAACCAACAGTAAATGAACAATTTTATTTTCATTCCACCAGTCACTTACATAAATTTTCGAACTGAACTTTATTAAACAATCACCTTTGATAAACCAAAACTATCACTGGATTATGATTTAATATTAAACTGTTTTAAACACGTAACTTGCTAACAAAAATTAACCTAGCGAGCACTGAATTCTCATTTGCAATAACTTACTTTTCATATTTAAAGATATCACAGATTATGTATTAGTTGTAAGGTATATTATAAAATTATGTGCATTTATTAGTCTGTAAACCAACATTCTGTAGTCCAAAGAACTTTCCCCTGAGATAATATTCAAAATTAACAGAAGCAACATACGCCATTACTAAGCGTCTCTACAACCAGACCGAATGAGCGGACCGCCAACTGTACAACCCGTAAACCTGCTGGCGCAAAACTAAATGATATATGTTATTTACGAACTGTAATTGACCTAATTATATAAAAAAGACTTAAATAAACCTTTGTACCCATCAACCGTTGTATGTTTGATTCATTTAAAAGGTAATATAAGAGTTTGGGATAAACAAACAATAAAAATACAATAGTCGACAAAGTCGACTCAGCCAAACAGTGAGGCCCAATCAGACGGCGAGGCGGAAAATTTAAACTGAACGGCGAGAATACGGTCGTCGTCGTAAGTATTGAGAAAAAGTATTAAACGACCCGTTACTATTTCCAAATAACAAAAAGTAAGTAAGTATATAAAATAAACACCGATAAACACGAACAATTACAACATCTGATTGCAGAACTCCATTTAAAAATGCTGTAGGTACATCTACTTGTCTTAACACCCAGTCATTGTTAGGTGCTTGAGACAGAAATATTCTAAGCGTTGACATTCTGCATACTGGAGCATATATATACTTGTCATTTTCATCAAATGGTACCTGAAATCCTCTTGCTACTAACCTCACCTTCTTGGTCCCATCTTCTTTGATTTTAAAGATTCACTTTGTATCAATTGCTACTTGTCCATCGGGTAATTTAGTAGGAGTCCATGTACCGAGTCTCTCGTGAGAGTCTAATTCAGAACTTATAGCATCCTTCCAGTCTTCTGATTTAATTGCTTCTTCGTACGTTTGAGGTTCCTCTGTCCGTGTTAACATACAGTAGGCTGTATACAATTCAAAATCATGTAAATAAGAAGGTGCTGTTATTTTTCTTCCTGATCTTGTAGTTATTCTTTCACCATCATCTAAAGTTTGCATTTTTCTTGCTTCTGACTCGCCTTCAGTTATACTAGTTTCTTCTTTAATTTAGGCCTTGCTTTGATCAGCTGTCAACTCACTTTCAGGGTTACTCAAGTCGGGTACCAGTGTGTTAAATCCAAGATCTTGGTAATGCATTATGTTCTCATCAAATCTTACATCTCTGGAGCGAATTACTTTTTTTTCTGGTAACCACAATCTGTATCCTCCACCACAATAACCAATCATAACTGCTTTCTCTGCGCTCAGATCGAGCTTTCTATTTTTAGGTAGTAGTGTGTACCATGCTCTACAACCAAAGATTTTCAGTTTAGATATATCGTTCCTGCCATGACATATAAGCGATGGAGTTTTGCCTTTTTCAAGAGTTACAGTTGGTGATCTGTTTAATTCATAAGCACTACATCTTAAAGCCTCTCCCCATAATGGTTTAGGTACACTTGAATCTATCAATTTAGTTCTAACCATATTCAGCAAAGTATGGTTCATCCTCTCTGATTTACCATTCATTTGTGGGCTGTAGCTCATGGTATATTCTAATTTAATTCCTTTAGATCTTGCAAAAGTTTTAAAATTATTTGAAATGAACTCCCCTCCATTGTCCATTCTCAAACGTTTAACAAATGTTCCATGCTGTCTTTCTAATTCAGCAATATACTCTACAAGATTTTCTCCTCCCTCATCTTTTGTCTTCAATAAACGTACGACCACAAACTGTGAAAAATCATCTATTATTACTTGAAAATATTTTTCATCATCTATAGTAGCTGGACTACCTGGCCCACAAATGTCAGAATGAATTAGTTCACCTATGTAATTGGAAGTTTTAAATTTCTTATAGAAAGGTAATCTTGTTGCTTTTACTTCCATGCACGGAGCACACTTATCTTTTATTTGAGGCAAACCAAGTTGTCTCAATCCCTCGTTGCTTAGGTGACCTAACGCCGATGCCAAGTATTTTCAGTGATAACTGACTGTCCGATATTACATTGTTCACTTTCAAGCATATCACCCTTCAATAGATATAAACCTTTTTCATAATCATTACAAATTTTGAAATTCTTTCCTTTTAGGCCTATTACTAGATGTTTTTCATCAAAAATTATTTAATAACCTTTGGAAACTAATTTGTTAATGGCCAACAGGTTGTGTTTCAACCCAGGCATGACTAATGCCTCAACATTTATCACCCTATTCTGACAAAATAAGTGCAACACTCCCTTCATAGAAGATTTCATTTCATCTCCGTTAGCAATGAAAATAGTCACTTCATGATCTAATTTTTCAACATGGGTCATATTACTTACAAGTTCTTCTTTCACCATGTGATTACTTGCTCCTGAATCAATAATAAAAATATCACTGCTAGCTAATTTAATATTATTTTTCTTTGGACAATGAGCAATAAAATGACGCTTATCACCACAATTATAGCAACCACTGCTAGTACTGGCTGCTTTGAAGCTTACTTCCATCGAATCACTTTTAACATTATTATTATTATTATTACATTTTGTTTTAATTTTCATTTCATCTAACAACCGAGCTTTGACAAAATCTATTTTAATGTCAGGCAATGTCTCTACAGCAGTTATAACTGTATCATACTCTTTTGATAAAGACAATAATAAATGACATACTTTGTCTGAGTCATCAATCTTCGAACCTAGGTCTTCTAGTTCTCTAATAATTGAATCGAATTTTAAGAAATGGTCTTTTAACTTATCTCTATATCCACATTTGAGATTAAACAATTTTCTCCACAATGTCAACTTCGAAAACGTTCTTGAACGGACAAATATAGCTTGATATAGCAATCAACATGTCTTTTGCAGTTTTTGTGTCTTTAATTATGTCCAGATGTTTATCTGAAACCTCTTGTATAATTATTGTTTTTGCTTTCACATCATTAATGATAAACTCTTTCTTTTTAGTGGTGTCGGTAGGCGGATCCATATCCAAGACATCAATTATTTGTTCCTTTTCCAATACCGATCTGATACGGAATTTTCAGTTGTTAAAATTATTGCCTGATAGCACAGGAACATTAATATTGTTACATGATATTTTGCCCATCATCTTGTTGTGTAATTGCATGAGTAAAATATATTTTACTAATCCTAGAAAAGTACCAGGAAACATAATGTAGCTTGTTTCAAGGACTACCAATTATAGGTTTATTATTATTAACTAATATTGAATAATGTTATAATAGTTGGTAAGTAAGGAGGACAATGTTTTATAATTACTTACTATGCTAATACTAATCCCACTATGTGTGTGAGAGTAGAAATTAATTCATACGTTTAATAAGAGTTGTGTTATGTTTATGAGGGAAGTGATTGATAATAAACAATGTTTTAATCGTGGGTTTTGAGATATTGAAGTTAATAAGTAAGAAGGACAATGTTTAGGGAACTACTTACCATGTATTATTATGTTTATAAAAACTAGATTGTATCTAGAAGTTTAATAAGAATTGTCAATGTTTACTAATAGTTATTAGTAATTAATTGTTTGAGGTTGATAAATAATATATGCTGTAATATTACTTCAACAAATGTTAATGTTAATGGAAGGGTACCAAAATTGTAATAATAGAGATTTGTGAAAATAGGCATGTTAGGCCTAGATAGTTAAGGAATTTGAAAAAGAGTGTATACTAAAACTAGAATAATTAATGTCAGGTTGAACTATGTTATTACTGATTGTATCTAATAGTTTTAGTAAAGTGAATAGTACAAAAAGAACTAATAATAAATAATTTTGTACAAATAGTTAAAAGTGTAAAATAGTAACTCAGGAAATATGGAATGGAAGATAATCAAAAGTGATATCAAAACAATCAGTGTTCCATCAGAAACTCAAAGATACTAGTATATTGAAGATCAAAGATCATATAAGAAAGTTATAACAATTTTAAGAAAATTGAAAGTAAAATATTAGAAGTTTGTTTACTTTGAGGCTCAGAGAGAACCATAGTAACTCCAGATGATACAATTTAAACCAATGAAAGCTAAGTTATAGGCCTTAGCAACTGAGATGTTATAAATTGAATAAAGAGGAGTCCATTATGAGATCTAAATGAGAAAGGTTGATATAAAATATGAGAGACCAATCCAACATATTTTGAGTTTAATATCAGTGAAAATAATTAAAGTTAAATTATATTTCAAGACTAAATATTTAGAAGAAAGAAGTACAACATTATTCAAAAGGATACTAATTAACATATGAAGAAACAAAATCAACCTATCCAGGAAGGGAAGTATTTTTGTTAATAACTAAATTGAAGAAATTACCTTAATGGACTAAGTTACACTTTTCAAAGACACTGTTTACACTTTTTGATTAAAACTCTATTTGAACTTTCACTGGAAAAAGAATTAATGAAGAATCTTATTTTCAGTATAAAAAACTATTAATGTATGGTAATATAACCATTTAAAGTGTATTAGACATTGAAAATGCATAAATCAACATAACCTAGACACTGAACATTGTAAAATTCTTAATAGACTCTTGTCAAGACACTCTGTATTTGATTCTAAGCCCATGTATTTTGGTACTTTTCCTAAGATATTTGTCGTTTATACCGTAGTCAAAAGGATCTAACGTAAAACCATTCTATTTGTATTTTATTTAGTAATTATTAAAATGCAGATAGGTTTGCCCTGAGAAATAAGAGCAACTGCTGCCATTCTGAGCATATTTAAAGAACAGCCGGCCAGACTTTGTTAACAATTATAAATGTCTCTTAAAAACATTTAATAAGGAGAATAAAGGATTTGAGTTCAATAAAAAAAGATAAAAGGTTTTCTTTTCTTTACTTAGTGAATAATTTTATGTATATGATATTATGTACACCATATAAACGAATGTTAATTTTTTCATCAACTAGCGTAGGTTGGTAACACTACCGACAAGGAAAGTATGGCTCCAGATTTGAATCTGCCTTACTGTCAATTAATAGTCATAATATTATGTTAAATAAAAGATTAAAAAAGATAGAGATTTAGAAGAAAAAAGAAACCTTTATGCTATATCCAATATTACTTACCAATTTACCAATACATTTTATTTGCAACATCTGATTGCAAATTGGCGCTCAACTAACATTACCCTGACAACATACTCATCCTTAAAATACAAACCAAGTACAACATAGATAGTACGAAGTAATACTTAACGTTATATACAGAAAACCAACTACAACTGACACACTAATACACAACACCTCCAATCACCCAATACAACACAAACTAGCTGCTTTTAGAACCATGATACATAGACTTAACAACATCCCCTTAGATGAAATAGACTACAAAGACGAACTAAACACGATAAAATATCTAGCAGAATCTAACGGTTATGACAGAACAATAGTCAGTAAACTCCTACACAAAACACAAAACAAACAACAGACAAAGACAGAAAACAACAAATTCATAACACTAACATACATCAACAAACAAACAGAAAAAATTGCCCACAAATTCAAAAAAGCAGGATACAGAATCGCTTACAAAACTACTAACAAAACAGAACACACACTATCAAAACGCATGCCCAAAGCACAAAACAAATTCGATCTACCCGGTGTATATAAACTAAATTGTTCAAATTGCAGTAAATTCTACATAGGCCAGACAGGACGTAGCTTCAAACAGAGATACATTGAACACACAAAAGCACTCCACACCACTACAGAATCTACCTTCGCAAACCACCTCATTGAAGCAAACCACACATATAAAAACATCGACAATAACATGAACATACTACACGTACACACAAAAGGGCGAAAACTAGACACTCTAGAACAATTAGAAATATACAAACACACAAAAACAAATAAAAACGACATCCTAAACGAACAGACACAATTCAAATCGCACGCATTATTCGAACACATCTCACCACACACACACAGCTTCAATCTTTCGAAACACTTTCTCGTCGCCAACAACAAGACGAGCAGCGCTACTAACGACAGCCTCTGATGAAGCCTTCTATAGGTGAAAGCCGGTTTAGGCTGTAAGGTAAAACTTTACGTTTTTACTTATAAAAAACTTTGTGTTCCGAGTCGTCAATATTATAGTGATATTTAGTTAAGTAACGGACACGTCATGGACAACGAAATCCAAGACAGTAATAACTGAACATAACAAATTGACACAACTAAAGTGTGGCTAAATAACCTGTTGGAAGTAGTTTTGTACGTTACAATATTAAAGCCCAACTTGATTCCAGTTACTGAGAAATTCAGAATTACACGATAACCTAATTGTAGGTTAACCACGTGCAACACTTTTTTCCGAAAACACTACGACTACGCACAAATTTTCGCGACTACTTTTACGTTTCTGGGCCCATAAGCTGTTAAAGGTTGAGCTCAATAAAGTTAGACTGTGAGGGTTATATATATTTAATGATGAACAAACAAACATAAGATTACATTATGTATTACCGACGCTATTCAACGGAACCGAACAAGTAGGGATGGCAACGATATATCGATATGTTTAAATATATCGATATATGTGGGTACGATATATCTACGATACCCACCGATTATTACCGATATATCGGTTCAGACATCAACTTAACAAAATAACACGTTAACACACGGATTCGTGGCCGTAGGCCTTTCGTGAGGTCACGCTCACGCAGACTCCCTAGGACTCTACGGCCTCGCACCTACACTGGCACTGCCTACAGGTCACAACTCGCACCACACAGTCGTCAGTCGTCACTCGTCCTTCGACCGTCACACGCAACGCTTTAGTCCGTTGTTTACGTGTTAACCTGTTAACGTCTTTATTCCGGCTTTCGAGTTTCGACGTTTTATCCATTAAAAATGCCTCCGAAAAGTGTTGTATGGATGTTTTTTGAGAAGTCTGGTGGGGTAGATAATCTCGTTGCCATTTGCAAAACGTGTGGTAAAAAGTTGAAAACATCGGATCGGGGAATACCACTAACATGGTCGCCCATTTAAAGCAAAAACATCCCGGTTTGTTTAATGAGATGAAATCGACATCTTCATCCTCAACGCCCACTTCGCTACCGCAAGCAATCAAGAAACCAAGAATAGGTTTTCCGGTAAATTATTAAACAATACTACACATTGCAAATTGCAAGTATGTAATTACCTTTTTTATAGAAATGTTAGCGAATTACAATCTTTTATTGAAATTATCGCCTAAAATACAAATTCATGGAAATTCCCAGAATATTCGAGAATAATTTAATTTGAATTCATAAACCATTATTTCCTGAATTTGTATTTACATTATTATTTCTTGGATTTCGTTGTCCATGACGTGTCCGTTATAACAGAATCGCTTACAAAAATACTAACAAAACAGAACACACACTATCAAAACGCATGCACAAAACACAAAACAAATTCGATCTACCCGGTGTATACAAGCTAAATTGCTCAAATTGCAATAAATTCTAAATAGGCCAGACAGGACGTAGCTTCAAACAGAGATACATTGAACACACTGTGCCGAGTTTTGGAATACTCGGCCCTTTTCCCAGTTAATTATGTGACGGTCATTGCGGGGGTTTGTGAATTAATTATTTGAGCGGAGTATACGCTGTTATCTGCATGCTTTGCTGCCGATCTGTGCGCGCTCTATGCGGAGTGATACGCAGCGTTTTACATGTCGCTGCTCTAGGCAGTACTCACCAGGCAGCCGAACGCGACGCAGCAACCATTCTCTCTCTTCCGGCGGCCACCAGTTTGATTTTCTTTTTGGGTCTGCTAAAATCTATCATGACTAGATAATCGACTACGCGACTCTTCGGGTTCCCGACCTAAGACGATTCTCGATACACTTCAGCGGGTGGCCGAACATCTGCCACCAATGGTATTACACGAGTGATTCTCCGTCTGTGCCGTCGGGAGGAAGAAATGGACAATACATCAGGTTTTGTGCCGGGTTTTACCAGGTGACATTTAACCCATTTATCTATATTTTGGCCTCTACAATGTAGAACATCTTATTCTCTTCCTGGAACATCTCCAGTTAAAGTTGTTGGGACACAAGTCCAGCGAGACAATTAGTGCTTGTAAATTCTGTCAGTGTATTTTACTAAGGCTTACGCCCCCTGAGTAAGTGTAAGCCCGGACGGGGTCATGCGCTACCGAATTTTGCTGCGAAATTTTCTTTAAGGGTAAAAGTGTGTGTGACTTAAGATTACTGATTTATCGGGGGGGGGGGAGGTGAATTATGCTTGCATTGATTAAGGGTATTCATAGCTATATGCGTTTGGTTTTTTTTTTTATTTAAAGGTTTGGGGAGGTGTTGTAACCTGTGGACGTCACCCGTAGGTGCCGTTAGTAACAGGTCTATAGCATGTTTTAGGTTGCTGGATCTGGTGGTGCGCATGGCCTCGCCTGTGGCCAAGCCAATTCTGTAGGAACACCTCAAATGTGTTTTATTAGGGGCTGATGTTATAAAGTTTTTAATTAAAATTGTCATTATATATATTTTATAAAAATTATCTTAACTCAGTAATAATTCAATATAAGTGAAATTTCATTCAGTTCTTTTACTGCCATAGCCAGTGTACTACTAGTTCAGTTGTTAATATGAGTACACTATTGATTCTTACTTCCAATCATAAATTCTGTTATACATTCGTACGGCCATGCAGCCATGTTGACCTGGCCATGGCGCAGTCCTATCTGGGGGAACCTTTCTAAAATTTTGAATTCTTGTGATAATTTCATTGGTTGCAAGCAGTCATAACCGGACTGGTTAATGGATCGGTTTATGAAAGTTTTTTTTATGGAGGTTGGGCACTTTACCCTTTCACAGTAGTGGGATGGGGATCTAGGCCACTGATACTGAAGATGGTATTCTTCGGCGGCATGGTGAAATGTCTATCAGCTGCCTGCCAGGTGAACATGTGTGTAGTATATATATGTGTATATCGATATGTGTGCGCTATGTGTATTTATGTAACTATTTATTTATGTGTATTTATGTATTTATATTGATCGATGTTATATATTATTTATATTTGGGAGATACTATTATGCTGATGTTTTACATGCATTATATTTTGATGAGATGATACGTGCATATTTTCAGAGGAATGTAATGACAGGAAGTGATACTTGCATGTTATTTGAAATAGTGAATAAAATTGTTATTGTTGCTAAACAACAAGTGTCATTGCAAGTCCCGTCATACCGGACCCAGCGCAGTTTTGGCTTCCCTAGGCTCTGGCCTAGTTTTAAATAACTAGTGGCCCCTCTTTCAAAAAAAAAAAAAAAAAAAAAAAAAAAAAAAAAAAAAAAAAAAAAAAAGTGAAAGTTGAAAGAGGGGTTACAAATGGTAGCAGAGCGTGGTCGATTCTTTGGTCGAACCCTTGGGTCCTGTGGTGTGACGGGGCTTGCAAGCTCGGAAATAATTTGGAAAGAACATCAAACATCAGCAATATTTGAAAATGAAAATAATTGGTAGATGCTATGGGATTTCAATTGTAAACCTGGTGCCGCCACGTGGCATGCGTTTTAGTTGGGAGTTTTATTATTGTTGAGATTGGAGCTTACCGGAGAGCGCGGGGGAATGGCTGCCTTATATAAATAGTTATGAAGTAATAGCGCGAGAGGTTAACTGGATGCGGTATGGCCTGACCGGAAGTCGGTACTGTCATTGACCCGACTTAGTCACGGAAGTTATAATAAATCTCTTGTTGAATTGTTATATGTTGTGGTAGTTGTTCGGTAGTGTGGATTGTATGTTAGTGTTAGTGTCTGATGTCGTTTCTTCTTTTGAGTCTGGCGGCTGACGGAGAGTTGGTTCTGGAGTGGATCGGGTTTTCGCAGCGCTAGGGAACCCGGGGGTCCTCTTGATGGAAGAGAGAGTACTCAAGATTTTCCTTTTGTAAGTCATGTTTTTGTGTTAGGTGTTTCGTGGGAATTTATGTTTGTTGTTGTGGATTTTGAATTGTGCAATTCTGGCGGGGGTATGCTACCAGAAATTGTCCCACCCCCTTTCCGGAGTTCTCCAGAAATTTTTGGTTTTGGATGGAGTAGATGAGGACAGGTTGTTGGTCTTCTTGGACCTGGTCCTGCAGTTGGCAGATTTCCCGGGTGTGTCTGATGAGGAGGTCTTGTCCCTTATATACCCGTATTGCCGGGGTTCATTGGCATGGCTGGTCACCAGCATTCTGCGTCGGGGCTGCAGTGTCGACACTTTCCATGCGGAGGTGTTGGACTTCTTCATACCCCGTCGACGACAAGACCAGTTGAAGTTAAATTATTCTATCGTCTACAGGCCGACGGAGAGGCATTGGGGAACTTCGTGCACGATGTAAGGAAAGCTGCCCGTATATTAAGACTGGGGTTGCCCGAGACGGAAGTCATACAGGTAATACGAGAAGGTCTGAATCCCCAAGAGAGATCCCGGCTGGTTTTTGCAGAGCCTCCACGTTCTTTTGCGGACCTGGACCGGTGGTGTGCGCATGCCAGGACTGTCCAGGCGAATGACGAGTCCCGGGGAAGAGCTGCTAAAGGTGTCCAATACTCCAGTGGTTCATTAGGAAGAGCCAAAGAAGACAAACATGGTGGTTGGAGGAGAACCCAAGAGACAGTCAGAAAAACTGAATATTCCGGAAGTAATGGAGGCTACAAGGGGGTGGCAAGTGAGAAGACGGTAACAACAGCTACAGCACACAAAACAAAGAAGTATGAAATTAACAGGGGAAGAAGAAATTATGTTAGTAAACAAACATCGGCAAGTAGGAAGCCGGTAGCAAGTTATTCCTATTTGGAGGGTAAGGAAACTTTAAAGGTTCCAGAGGAAGTACCAGTGCCTAATAGAGTTGTGGGTGAAGCAGGTGAAGAGAAAGAAGAAAAGCGGAATAACTTCGGTGGATTAATACAAGACGACAAGAAAACGTCTGTTAATACTGCGTCAGTGAGGACGTCATGGTTGAATCCAGATGCCGTGGAATTTGTTCCGGTATCTCCATCTCGGTTCGTGAGGGATCCAGATCCTGTGACATCATCATCGTCTACGCAGGGATGTGAGAAGTCACTTGAGAGTGTCGCTTTACCATCGCCAGTAGAAATTAATTTAGTAATTGCACATGAACCTGGACAGCTGGATTCCAGGGTGGAAAATGTCGAGGAGGTGGTAGTTGCTGAGAGTGGTGAAGGAGGGGAATCGACAGAAGAGCGGTCTGCGGATGCTGCACAGGAAGGTATAGTTGTAGGTGTTAGGGAGACTGTAGAGTCTGAAGTTGCAGATGGACACGGGGATGTCCGGGCTGCAAGTGTTTCTGAGGCTGTGGATGGACAAGGGGATGTTCATGCCGCAAGTGTGGTAGAAGTAGATGAGGTAGAAGTTGAGGAGAAATTTGGTGGCAGCGTCGTGGAGTGTGCGAGTGAGACTGATGTAGTGTGTGAAGATGTGCAGATGCCTTCTGTAGGTAGTGTTGAGGATTCCGAAGAACGAAAAGAAGATTCAGGTGGACCAGGTGAGCAGCCAAAGGAGGACGAGGATGTGCAGTGTTCTGATGGTGGAAGTGGATGTGATGGCGATGATGTTGATGATGAACGTGTTGAGGAAAATGAGATTGGAGAAGAAGTTAGTGAAGACGTTGGTGAAGTGGCTGGTGACGAGTGTGATGAAGAAATTGGTGAGGAGCTGAGGGAAGATGCGGTTGAAGATGGATCAGACGAGCAACTGGAGGATGGTGAGGAGGTGCAGTGTCATGAGGTTGATTTGGATTATGGGGACGAAAAAGGGGAAATTGCGGAAGAGGAAGAAGTGGAAGAAAGAGAAGCAGGGAAGGCAGAAGCAGAGGAGTTAGATGATGAGGATAATCCAAATCGGCGTGAGAGTAGTGAGGTATGTTGCCTTGATCCTGATTCCGAGGAAACAAGTCAGTACAGCTCAACACGAAATAATCTCTCAGAGAGTGGTGTACGAAAGGAACGAGTCACTAAAGTCCGTCACAGAAAAGGTAAGAAGAAGAGGTTAACGGGTAGCGGGTAGATGTTTACCACACTCCCAGTGGTGTTGTCTACTTCAGGGTTGCGCCCCTGCCCACGCGAGCCTTGGTTTTCTCCAGTCATTCTCCTTTTCGGAGGGAACCCTGTCCTTAACCTTAGTCCTAACTATTGACCGCCAAATGATCCTTACCCCATTTCATCTTCCCGATTTTCCTACCCCTCCCCTAAGTAAAAAAAAAAAAATCTATCAATAAGGAGTTAGAGAGACTTGCCGGAAGTGAGTAGATTGTGGTCCTCGAGATTGTCAGTTTCCCCTGTTTTAAAAGTACGATGGAGAGTGATAGCGTGCTGTTGTTTCTGATTAGTGGTTGATTTGATTTTGGTTAGTGTAGAGGTCGAGCCATGCCGCATTCTCCGGTTGTTTCCCGGGTGTTTTTGTTTAGAGAGAGAGTATTGTATTTATTTTGTATCGACGTCGGTGGAAAGTGACCCCCCCTGCTAGTTACGCTGTTTTTGAAAAAGTAAGAGTTGATACTAATGTTCGCGAGCCCTTGATGCGGGCTTTTCTGCCTGGCTTGGCGGGGCCATCCGCCCTTGTGTAGGGATGTGGGCCAGCCATGTGGCAAGGATGGAGATGCCTTGTTAGTGCATGTGGCTGGTCGGTCCAAGAGATGGACGAGAAGTAGTGCGGTCACTCACATACCGAGGTGGGAGATACCTTGTTTGGTCTTAGGACGGGTATGTGAGTGGGACCGGTGGAAGTAGGTGATGGTCACCGGAGAGGGTGACGTGTTGGGACGGTCCCGTGGGGTTGGCATGGCGGAGAGGGTCGCATTGGGATGGCCGCAGTTGTGAGGTTTCTCTGTTCTCCTGGGAGCCATGACTGATGGGAAAACCGATACCAACTTGAGTATGGAATATAAGGATGGTACACTGCAGGGTACCACTGAGTTCCGGTTGGGGCAACCATGTTGCCCTTTTGGAGTGGGGATGTGCCGAGTTTTGGAATACTCGGCCCTTTTCCCAGTTAATTATGTGACGGTCATTGCGGGGGTTTGTGAATTAATTATTTGAGCGGAGTATACGCTGTTATCTGCATGCTTTGTTGCCGATCTGTGCGCGCTCTATGCGGAGTGATACGCAGCGTTTTACATGTCGCTGCTCTAGGCAGTACTCACCAGGCAGCCGAACGCGACGCAGCAACCATTCTCTCTCTTCCGGCGGCCACCAGTTTGATTTTCTTTTTGGGTCTGCTAAAATCTATCATGACTAGATAATCGACTACGCGACTCTTCGGGTTCCCGACCTAAGACGATTCTCGATACACTTCAGCGGGTGGCCGAACATCTGCCACCAATGGTATTACATGAGTGATTCTCCGTCTGTGCCGTCGGGAGGAAGAAATGGACAATACATCAGGTTTTGTGCCGGATTTTACCAGGTGACATTTAACCCATTTATCTATATTTTGGCCTCTACAATGTAGAACATCTTATTCTCTTCCTGGAACATCTCCAGTTAAAGTTGTTGGGACACAAGTCCAGCGAGACAATTAGTGCTTGTAAATTCTGTCAGTGTATTTTACTAAGGATTACGCCCCCTGAGTAAGTGTGAGCCCGGACGGGGTCATGCGCTACCGAATTTTGCTGCGAAATTTTCTTTAAGGGTAAAAGTGTGTGTGACTTAAGATTACTGATTTATTGGGGGGGAGGTGAATTATGCTTGCATTGATTAAGGGTATTCATAGCTATATGCGTTTCGTTTTTTTTTTTTATTTAAAGGTTTGGGGAGGTGTTGTAACCTGTGGACGTCACCCGTAGGTGCCGTTAGTAACAGGCCTATAGCATGTTTTAGGTTGCTGGATCTGGTGGTGCGCATGGCCTCGCCTGTGTCCAAGCCAATTCTGTAGGAACACCTCAAATGTGTTTTATTAGGGGCTGATGTTATAAAGTTTTTAATTAAAATTGTCATTATATATATTTTATAAAAATTATCTTAACTCAGTAATAATTCAATATAAGTGAAATTTCATTCAGTTCTTTTACTGCCATAGCCAGTGTACTACTAGTTCAGTTGTTAATATGAGCACACTATTGGTTCAATCATAAACTGTATTATATATATTTTATAAAAATTATCTTAACTCAGTAATAATTCAATATAAGTGAAATTTCATTCAGTTCCTTTACTGCCATAGCCAGTGTACTACTAGTTCAGTTGTTAATATGAGCACACTATTGGTTCAATCATAAACTGTATTATATATATTTTATAAAAATTATCTTAACTCAGTAATAATTCAATATAAGTGAAATTTCATTCAGTTCTTTTACTGCCATAGCCAGTGTACTACTAGTTCAGTTGTTAATATGAGTACACTATTGATTCTTACTTCCAGTCATAAATTCTGTTATACATTCGTACGGCCGTGCAGCCATGTTGACCTGGCCATGGCGCAGTCCTATCTGGGGGAACCTTTCTAAAATTTTGAATTCTTGTGATAATTTCATTGGTTGCAAGCAGTCATAACCGGACTGGTTAATGGATTGGTTTATGAAAGTTTTTTTATGGAGGTTGGGCACTTTACCCTTTCACAGTAGTGGGATGGGGATCTAGGCCACTGATACTGAAGATGGTATTCTTCGGCGGCATGGTGAAATGTCTATCAGCTGCCTGCCAGGTGAACATGTGTGTAGTATATATATGTGTGTATATCGATATGTGTGCATTATGTGTATTTATGTAACTATTTATTTATGTGTATTTATATCGATCGATGTTATATATTATTTATATTTGGGAGATACTATTATGCTGATGTTTTACATGCATTATATTTTGATGAGATGATACGTGCATATTTTCAGAGGAGTGTAATGACAGGGAGTGATACTTGCATGTTATTTGAAATAGTGAATAAAATTGTTATTGTTGCTAAACAACGAGTGTCATTGCAAGTCCCGTCATACCGGACCCAGCGCAGTTTTGGCTTCCCTAGGCTCTGGCCTAGTTTTAAATAACTAGTGGCCCCTCTTTCAAAAAAAAAAAAAAAAAAGGGTTTTTTTTATAAAGTCTGAAAGTTGAAAGAGGGGTTACAACACAAAGGCACTCCACACCACTACAGAATCCACCTTTGCAAACCACCTCAAGCAAACCACACATATAAAAACATCGACAATAACATGAACATTCTACACGTTCACACAAAAGGCCGAAAACTAGACACTCTAGAACAATTAGAAATATACAAACACACAAAACAAATAAAAACGACATCCTAAACGAACAGACGCAATTCAAATCGCACGCATTATTCGAACACATCTCACCACACACACACAGCTTTGATCTTTCGAAAAACTATCCCGTCGCCAACAACAAGACGAGCAGCGCTACCTACGGCAGCCTCTGATGAAGCCTTCTAAAGGTGAAAGCTGGTTTAGGATGTAAGGTAAATCTTTACGATTTTACTTATAAAAAACTTAGTGTTCCGAGTCGTCAAACAATAGTGATATTTAATTATTATTTCATTTCCTTATTTCCGTATTCGATGCAACTATTATTGTGTTTACCAAATAAGGTAGTTACTGTAAACACTAGTTTGCCGTTTATTATTTACGCTGAGTATAATCTTATTAATATAATCCCTGACTTTTGACTTTAACACAAGAGCTATTATATTCTTAAATTAACAGAAAATGACTTTGTAAATATTACGAACTAAACTCCCTGTTAAATTTATGGTTTTTTTCCGTGTACATAATACTGTAGGTCTGTAGTCTGTACCTAACCTACATGGCTACATACAGATACAGTTCCTAATTCCTACAGAAACATAGTTTTAGTAAAAACAAAATAATAATATTGATGATGATGAAAATTAATTTCACAAAATTAATGCTTTTTATGTTTCTCTGGCTATTAGAGTACAAGTTCTTCCTGCGAAGATAAGGAGAAAGAGGATGACGTTTTAGACACGACCGCGAGCACTTTGGGTTTGGACTCCTCTACTACTACTACCTCTATGTCTCAAGACGAACACAAAGAACCTCAAACTCAAGAAACTCAATGCAGCAACATCAGCAAAACCAAAATGCCATCGACATCAATAGTTCAACCGACAATAGCCAAATTGTTTAAGTCAGCGTCTTCATTTGCAGGTTAATAATTATGTACTCACCTGTTTGTGTTTCCTTGTTCTATTTTCATTGCATACCTTTGCTATGTATGTATATGAGGTAGAACTGATTGATTTTTTTTGCTTTCAGAAGGAGGATATCAGAACACCAAAATAACTGAGGCCATACTTCAATTTATATACAAAGACAACCTGCCATTTTCAGCAGTGGAAGGATGTGGCTTTCTAAAATTAATGAAGACTGTTTCCCCAAGGTACAAGGTGCCGACAAGAAATACAATTAAGATATTAATTGAAAAAAAAATGACGTAGTTAGCTTAGTTTTTAAAAATGTATTACAAAATCTGACATTTATCTTTAACGACTGACATATGGACTGATTTTCAAATGCGTAGTTTTTTGGGTGTGACGGTTCATTTCACTTATAATCACAAAGTATTAGCGTGTGCTTTAGGAGTAATTCATCTAGAGAAATCTCACACGTCCAGATTTATTTCTGAACGTTTGCAATCCCTTTTAAATCAATGGGAAATCACTAATGACAAAATAGTTGCTGTTGTTACTGACAATGGCGCCAATATTGTCAAAGCAATAACAGATACTTTTTCCACTGATTGACACATAAGATGTTTTGCCCATACTTTAAATTTAGTGTGTGAAAATGCGTTGAAAAATACTGAAGGGCTTAATGATTTAATTACAAAAGTCAGATCCATTGTGGTTTGGATTAAACGATCTACCAAGGCAAGTGATGAGCTGCGAAAGTATTTTAAGAAAGAGAAAGTTCCGGAGGGAAACATTAAGAAAATGATCCTTGATATTAAAACCAGATGGAACTCCACATATTATATGTTATGCAGATTTGTGGAGATGCTCCCTGCAGTTCGCCACACATCACTTGTCTTGGTAGATTCGCCTACTATGACAAGCGCGGTTGAGGTAGAGACCTTAAAAGAAATAATTAAGATTTTACAACCTATTGAGAAAATGACTATTGAGTTTAGTGGTGAGAAATACACCACTTTAAGCAAATCAATGCTGAAGTGCTCATTGGAAATCTATGCCAACATGATAGTCACCAGCAGCATTGGTATAACTTTGAAAAACAATGTATTAAAAGAAATGGACAAACGTTTTTCTAAAGGGGAAGACAATTTTTTGTGTTTTTTTTCCACAGTGCTGGACCCAAGATTTAAAAACATTCACCTACAGGACCCGATGGCAACAGAAAAACTATTTAGTAATTTAAGAAATTTAATTAGCAAAATTCAAGAAACTGACTCACACTCAAGTTCTGATTCAGATGCCGGCAGCTCCGAACCTGCCACGATAGATTTGTGGGCACATCATAAAAATGTCGCCCACAAATCTAAAAAAAAAGACAAGGCTGATGAAATTACCCAATATTTGGATATGTCAGTCGCAAGCTTAAACCAGGACCCATTAATAATTTGGGAAGATATGAAAAACGTATATCCCAATCTGTTCAAACTGGCTGAAAAAGTTTTTACCATTCCGGCCACTTCGGTGCCTTTGGAGAGGCTATTTTCCAAAGCTGGGGCCACGGCTACTCTGAACAGAAATAGGCTAAGCCCAAAAATGTTGGGAAAATTATTGTTTTTGGGGTCTTTACCAGAAGAATTTGAAAATATTTAAAATTAAAACGAATAAACGATATATTATGTTGACAAGGGCATTATTCTAATGTAGGTGTAGACAATGTAATAATTATTTTAATTGTAAATTTTCTAAATAACAATTATTTTGGAGCATTTATTTATTTTTACAAATCCTTTTTCCAATTAATTTTAACATAAATATCTCTTTCATAATCCTAGAACAAGAACTACGATTAAATTAACCACTCAAAAGCAGAAATAATAGGTATAATTCCGATATTATTGTCATTGTTTATAAAAATCATCGATATATCGGTAATTGTCGATATATCGACATATTTTCACCGATATATCGAAGGCATCGATATATTACTAACGATATATCGGTTAACCGATATATTGTACAACATTGCCATCCCTATGAACAAGACAACTTTCAACGTACGGTATCGATACATTATATAAACATCGATACCCATATCAATGTCAATAACTAACATCATCATCATTTTCTTCTTCTTCACTCTGAGTTGCCTTTTTTTTTTTGCAAAGATTCAATTTTTAGTTCTTGTCAAATGTCTCAATTTATTTTCCAATCAAGGAGGGAATATCCTTTAGTACATTTTCAAAATATCATTACAGTAGCTAGCACGTTCTTTTCTTCCCTTTTATCGAGGGTGTATATTTCACTTGTGTACAGGAATGTTGAGTACTGGTATAGCTACTGTTTTATAAAATTCATGTGGACCCTATTTTGTTTTTTATGCTAATATGCTTTTATTAAATATAATTAATTCACTACCGACTCGGAACACAAAGTTTTTTTATGGGTAAAAACGTAAAAGTTTTACCTTATAGCCTGAACCGGTTTTCGCTTTTAAAAAGCTTCTTCAGAGGCTGCCACTGGGAGCACTGTCCGTCTTGTTGTTGTTGGCGACGGTATCGACTTTTGAAAGATCGATATTGTGTGTGTGGGGTGTGATATGTTCCAATAATGCGTGTGATTTGAATTGTGTTTGTTCGTTTAGGATGTCGTTTTTTGTGTTTTCGTGTGTTTGTATATTTTTAATTGTTCTAGAATGCTTTTATTCACAGACACTTCTCAGTCTGGTAAATTATAGTTCCAGTCGATGTCATATTTTCATATGAAATCTCATGCCCAGATAATTCAAATGACAGATTTGTTTTAAAACTTGTTGTCCTTGACCATTTTGTTCTGATCAAATGTTTAACTTCAAACAGCATAGTTTGGTAGCAGATATTTTTACCCTACAATGATGAGTCAAAAGAAACATTTCAAACTATTAAAGCTAAAGACTAAAAGAGGGGTTGCATTCTTTAAATGTTACTTATATTAAACATGAAATATTAAGAATATATCATGAAATATTATACAGTAAAAAAAATACTTATAACAAATATTATCCGAAACAATATTTGAAAATTTAGAATTTCACAAATAAATAAATTTAAAAAGCCAAAGAATTAATATTAAATTGTTTGTCTCTTGTTCTGAGTATATCATTTAAGGACATTAAGGACAACATACATTAACTTTTACAAGTTGACCACTGATATATCATTTTAAACAAGTCTTAAGTAAGCTAAAACTGTTTTATTTTATAGTTGTAAATTTAATTCATTTTTGTTCTAAGGGTTTCACGGTTGGTCTCAGTTGTATTAGGTGGTCTCAGTTGTATTAGAAGAGTTTACCAGGCTCTTTGGCCGTGGTCTATGGTTTAAAGACAACCCAAACATTGCGACAGTACCACTGGCTGCCATCATCAGCGGAATTGAAAGAATTCGAGACCTCCTGAATGTGGGTGTTATCGTCAGGCCCACAGTACTGTGGTAAAGGCTGAAGATGTCCGCGATGCTACCTGTACGTACTTACTTATTAGATCCTGACTTCACCAGTTCTTGGTGAATTTATAAGTACAGGTAGCATCAAGGAACATCTTCAGTCTTTACCACAGTACTGTGGGCCTGACGATAACACTCACATTCAGGAGGTCTCAAATTCTTTGAATTCCACTGATGATGGCAGCCAGTGGTACTGTCGCAATGTTTGGTTTGTCTTTAAACCATAGACCACGGCCAAACAGTTGGTAAACTCTTTTAATTCATTTTTATTTGTAAATCATAACATAAACCTCTCAAAAGCCAAGCAAAGTTTATTATATTTTATTCCATCCCACAGTCATCATCATTATTTTGCATGTTTATCAATCCTTTGTTAACTTAGATTCAGACTGGTACATTACAAATTACAGTACACATTTGAAAATTCTAGAAAATCTATTTAAAAATGAATACAACGATGTGAACAGGATTACAGCTACATAAAGTAAACTAAACTTGCTAACTACTAGTTACGGTACTACATATTATATGCTTTAATTTGTCTGGTATGAAAACAAAAACTTTGTTCAGTTGTGCAAATAAAACAACTGACTGCAGTTTGTAATTGTTAAATCCTTGTTTTTATTCATTTTTATTTGTGTTTTCTTGTTTCTATGTTTGTTTTGTGATTATTATGATGTACACAACATTACATGTTGCACCATACGACTGTCACTTAAATCCATCAATTAATTCTTCCCTTACTGATTCCATAATTTATGACAAGAGGTGGTACAGTATTTATAAAGTACGAGCTAAACCCACGAGTGTCCAGTCTTGTTGTCAACTGTTCAATTTCTTGTGACATATTTCTGTATTACTAGTCTTCTGCACTGCTCTGAATCACTGACATTTTTTTTCTGAAATATTAAACAAATTTGTTGCTTTTATATTTCCTTAAATTCTGATAAGTAGCTATTGGGAAAAAGCGATCATATTTTAATATTTTGAGATAACTTGAGTTTTTAATACTGCAAAAGTCTAAATTTGAAATAATTTAAAATTTTATGTCAACAATTTAGTATTACTACCACACTGACCTTTAATAGATTTTCATTTCATTTGTATTCGCCAAAGTTAAGAAATATATAAAATACATGTAATTGTCACATATTGTTGCATTTAGTATTCACACACAATTTTCAGTTCCTCTAAAAGATGTGGCAAAACAGAAAACTTTATTTAAATTTTCTAAAACATGCTGGGCTCTACTCGTTTATCAATTCTGAAAATAAAAGGATGTTCAACAATTATTATCTGTTTTTGTTTTATTGTGCTCTACTAAGTTTTTCATTGGTTCCAATAAGCTACACGTTCTATTCAATGAACAGAGAAATATTGAATCTTGTCAATGTACTGATATACTTGGTGCCACTCTGTCAACTGACATTAAAAATTATTGTGTTCTTCATTTATTTGAAACCAATTAAAAGTCTGACTCTGATTTTTGATAAGGATTACTTGAACTGTAACAGCAAATTGAGCACCAACAGGATGATCTTTGAAAAACATTTGTTCAAGACCAACCAGATTTGCTATATCTACATGTTTGTCTGCTATGTGAACGTTATATTCTGGCTGTGTATGCCCATCATCAGGTCTGCATATATCTACAAATGCTCTGATTATGTGAACAAAATCATGGAATTCATTTATCCATTTGATTATTCTACATCACCTGTATACGAAATAATCGTTTTATACGAATGCGTTGTGATGATTGTATTTTTCATGGTTTTGGTGTCACAAGATCTTTTGTTTGTTGTATTTGTTTCAATGTTTTGTGGACAAATTGAAACAATTAAATCTTCAATATGTGCACTAAAACAGAGACACTTGAAACCAGTGTTAAGAATGGATAAGTACAACAAAAGTATTAACATGACTTACAGAAACCACATGAAACCTAAGTTGGTCACCATATGTGAATGGGATGGTAATAACGACATACTATGGCATAAAGACAGCAACAGTGATGATACATTTTTAAAATTTAGTGACAAAAGTGATATTTGTGATTTTCAAAAGAAATATGGTGAAGATCATTATAACTTTATGATTGAAATAATCAAAGATCACCAGAAGCTCATGAAGTAAGTACCGTATTATGAATTACTACATTGATTTGTTTTTTAAATATAATTTTAAACAAGTTATATTTACTGGCTTTGATCAGAGGATTAAACAATGTATAGAGTTTTCCTTAAAATTTTAGTTATTAGTGTGATGCATCCATTAGGTATGGGTGGAGTAAGAATATTACAGAAAATCTATGAACAGATGGATTCAAACCAGTCTCTGATTCAAGTGCATTGACTTTTAAAAAACAGTGACTTTTATTTCACATCTAAATAAAACTATGTTATTGGGAAAATTAGAATTTAGGACAATTTCAAATTGTTGTTTTCTTTAATTGCTACTTTTCCTTTATTTTCTTTACTTCCTTATAGATAATTAAAGTTTAAGGAAATAGCAATTTCAATTCAAAAATTTGGAATTAATTTTTCAATAAAATTTGTTGTACATATTTCCAATATAATTGAAATAAAAATAGTGTGTTTTAAGATACATGGAAACAAATATTTTAGTTGAATAACTAAAAATCATATGATAATAAAAAAACAAAAATACCAGTCATCTTAACTTATACCATACAAGTAATAAAAATCCTGGTTCTCCATTGGAAATTTAGCTGCAGATTGATAAATTTGGCTGCTTTTATATCCAAAGCATTTAAGGTAAGTTAGTTTATTGTAAATATAGTAACTGTAAACTTCATTTATCAAAACTTCATATCCTACTTGTTGAAGTACCTACATTTAGGTATGGAATGACTTTCCAGTAGCAGAAAATATAACTGCAAGTTTTCTTCACCTGTCTGAGCATTATTATTAATTGATTTAGTAGGTAGTATCTGTTGTTTGAGAAAGGAGGCTTTATGGTCATATCCTACAGACAATTTTGAAAGTTATTTGTTACTGTATATTAAGAAACCTCTGTCATATATACACTTACTTGACAGAAGGATTATATTATGGTGTATTAGAATGGGATGAAACAAGAAGTTGCCACATGAAGAGAA
Organism: Magicicada septendecula; assembly: GCA_034769895.1. Classification (NCBI taxonomy): domain Eukaryota; kingdom Metazoa; phylum Arthropoda; class Insecta; order Hemiptera; family Cicadidae; genus Magicicada; species Magicicada septendecula. The sequence goes on along the minus strand of CM068369.1, from coordinate 507,893,624 downwards.
TAAACTGACTTATGAATCTGCTAAGCTTCATGATCACCATCATCTCCATCATGGATTATGCCAGCATTGGATTAGTCCCACCTGGGATGGTTCCATGGACTACTTTTCTCTCATATACACTATATCCCATCTTTTTTCAGCTGGTACACAGTGGCTACTCTGAGGATCTGGACTCTTACATACAACTGACGTGAAGTCCATTACACTGTAGTGTATTATCTTCTTTATATATAAAAGCAGACAAATTCAGTAATCTGCAGCTGGATCTCCAATGACGTCTCAGAATATTTATTTACCACTTGTACAACTTAAGGCTCATTTTTAGATTTTTTTCATGATCATGTGACATTATCATGGACCTTTGTGGCCTATGTATTGAATATAGTGTCTCTGTCTCCTCTGAGAGACACTTATTCTCAACGGAGAATTGTCCTGCACACATCACCGATTACAGATCTACCTTCCATCAATCAGCCATCAATTTCAACAATATCCATCAGTCATTTCTTTTCTAACCTTTTTGTTCTAGTTTTTGTGTATAAGAGAATGCATACAAACTTGCATTGTATAAGGAAATTAACAAAGGAAGCAGATACTAAGTAGAGCTTTATGAATTTAAAATATCTTGACTTTTAAACACAAAGCAGAACAAATTTGTGGATATTCAACTGGTACCAATAAATAATTAGGTTGCTACTAAACAACAGGATTTTTTCTCAGTCTATTGTAAGTTAAAACAACTAATTCATAGATAACTTTTGTCTAAAGCTTGCATGGCTGGTGTTAATATATTCAAAATTATTACTAAAAACCAGGCTGTTAGGCTGTGATTGGTTGCTGTGAAATTACATCTTGTCGATAACGTTTCGATTCCCCTCTCGGGGATCTTCCTCAAGCTGCCAAAAAGCGACAGAGCGTAAGAAAACAATAGTGGCAGATGTTTGCCAAACAATACTATTTGGCATGGTGTACAAAGCGAACCAATTGGGACGCGACCAGGTCAAGGCTCTGTGATTAGCTGATACCTCGTCAGATTATGTAGGTAATCTTTGTTACCTGGACACCTTATTTCTTCTACCTGAGACAGGTAACGTGTATTGTTTGGCTAACGTCTGCCACTGTTGTTTTCGTACACTCTGTCGCTTTTGGTGGCCTGAGGAGGAAGACCAAGAGGGGAGGGGGATTTAAATGCTGCCGACAAAATGTAATTTCACAGCAACCAACCACGTCCTAACAGCCTGGTTTTTAGATGTAATTTTGAATATAAGTCGTAGATGTTACACACAACTTATTTATTCATTCCTCTGCATTATATAGTAAATAAAATTACTATTAAATGTTTATTTTCAGTACATCACAGCAGCTGCTATGTGTTTTCAATCCAGTGGTGAATATTCAATTGTTGACAAGCATTTTGGGAGTTTGTCTGATTACATTCAAGATGTCAGAGGTAAATAGCAACTGCATTTTTTAGTACTGTTCAATGTATCTTTGTTTGAAGCTACGTCCTGTCTGGCCTATGTAGAATTTGTTGCAATCTGAGCAATTTAGTTTGTAAACACCAGGTAGATCAAATTTGTTTTGTGCTTTGTGTGTGTATTTTGATAGTGTGTGTTCTGTTTTGTTAGTAGTTTTGTATGCGATTCTGTATCCTGCTTTTTTGAATTTGTGGGCTACTTTTTTCAGTTTGGTTGTTGATGTATGTTAGTGTTATGAATTTGTTGTTTCTTTTGTGTTTTGTGTAGGAGTTTATTGACTACTGTTCTGTTCTATCCGTTGGATTCTGCTAGATATTTTATCATGTTTAGTTCGTCTTTGTACTACGATTCTGCTAGATATTTTATCGTAGTACAAAGACGAACTAAACACGATAAAATATCTAGCAGAATCCATCCAACGGATAGAACAGAACAATAGTCAATAAACTCCTACACAAAACACACAATAGACAAAGACAGGAAACAACAAATTCATAACACTAACATACATCAACAACCTACCACTTCTCGAGTTTAGCCACGAAATGCTCGTTGCAGACATTGTCGATGAAATGATTCTTGGCATGGACGTTATGAATGCTTACGGATTCATTGTTGACTTAAGAGACAATGTCCTGAGGGTTGGCCAAGAGAAGATAAAGCTTTGCATGGCTAAAATGAGAGGGTCTACCAACCATTCGATTAAGCAAGTGGCATTGGCCGAAGAAAAAGTCAACAGGGGTGGTCAAGAGGAACCCTCTCTATTGCAAGTGGAAATGGAGGAACAACTAGCAGAGGAGTACAAATAAGTGTAACGACAAAAGAAGTGATTGGAAAGCCAAGTATGGGTGCCGAGGCAAGACTCTTGCTTGTTCCTGAGCTGTTAGAAGCATCCAAGGGAAAAGTTGCTGAAGATGAAGTTACGCAAGAGGTTGTTGATGAGAATCAAACAGACTTGGATCAGCCAGTGGTGTTTAGGTCATCAGTACATGTCACAACAGAGTGATTCCAGCAAAACTAGTGGTTGAGCGGAAGACTCGCATTCCTGGGGAGTTGATATTTGGATCACACGAGACTGAATTCGAAGAACCGGAGAATTATTTTTTGCAAGGACATCCACCTCGATCCCCTGGGCGAGTATTACTTCAGAGATGGTTTGCCAGTTCAGAACGAACAGGTTTAAGAAGGGGGCAATGTTACGACATCACAGAACACTCTACATGTTTATCGAATGTTCCTGATGAATCCAGCGGAATCTGTATGGCGTAGGTGATTCTCAACGCATTCGCAAGACTTTTCTGGAAGCCACCAACCGCACGGACTGTGTCAAGGCCGCAATTAATTACATCATACACACTGGCGCTAACGCGCATTTTGGAATATTCTGGTCTGTGAGCATTGTATAAATACAAGGCGTCATCGGCTTTAGTTTTCAGTTATAGTTGCGATATATTACGTGCGGTTTGAGTCATTATCAGGCGATATTATTGTGTGCATTCAAGTGGTTATTAGTGAAGTGCTGTGTTTTATAATCGGGGGGGGGGGGGGGTATATTGTAATACAATTGTGTTTTAATATTAGTTGACATTTTATTGCAGGTGAAAAATTTTTATTTGATTTGTTGTAAGAGACTGTGTTGTTAATTACGAACTGTTTAACTGTGAAAATTAAAGCTGGTGATTAGTGACCTAATTGGTGTTTTGTATTTTGTTTTCCACTGTACCTACGCCGACGATCAAGTAGACCGTCGTAACACCATGTTATTTGGCTCCCATGGAAAGGATATCATCATTAACCACCGCACAACAATTAAAAGGGTACAATAGAGCAAAAACAAAAGACTTGTCCAGTGAACAATATACTAGTACCGTCAATGACTTAACTATGGGGGGTCAAGGAATCAACACCCCCTCCCCTTAGTGCTATTAGAAATTTCAGCAAATTTCTATTGTCACTTAACATAGGTCTATTTCTAAGCCAATTACTTGTGTTAAAATGAAGCTTATTAATGACTATAGAAATAAAAGGGATTACAATATCTGTTAACTAATAAAATAAAATAACAGTTTTCTTAACCACAACAATCGTTCAACATTTGGTAAATATTGTACATATTTGCATTATACTTCATGTCTCAGAATCTTGTGACGCAAAGAATTTATAAAATGTATTTATAAAATTATGTGTATTTATTAATTACAAAGTATTCTGAATTTCTCAGTTGTCCTAAGGAAAATGGAGAGTCCAACTGTCAAACTAGTCTCATCTCCTTTCTCCACAAGCTAGTCTCAACCTCCCTCCTCAACGAGCAGCTCCCAGTTATCTCACTATGTACCTTACTTGATAAATGTAATCATTTAGACCTTTATGTTAAAGGAAAGCCTGAAAATGTTCTAACATATATTTATTCAAACAATATTTTTAAAAATACTGGAGCTGGGTTCATATACATACATTTGTTAGTAACAAATGCAGAATGTACAAAATGTAGTAATATAAAATTTATTACATAAAAAATGTAGCAAACTAATAAAAATGCAAATCCCATGTTGGTCTCTAGTATATCATTAGAACTTTTTAACATTTGTTGTACATATTTGAATTTGTTTCAAAAATTTTGTTATCACAATGAAGTGTGATCAAAGTCAAACATTTCAAGTAAAGTGGAGCCCATCAGGAACTTTTCTAACCCTCTAGACTTTATCTCAATATTATCAGCCAGTCTTACCCAGATAATTCCACAAATCCAGTGCTCTTGAAATGGTCACCTTTTAATATGAAACACAAAATGACTGGTGTTCTGATTACATGGAAAGTAATATCCCAGTCCATTATACAGATACATCTTGAGCTGAGAGCTATTTATGGCTGGAGAATTTTGTTAATAATTGAAATTTTTACACTTCTCCCATGGATAATTAACTTTTCCTCTTTGGTGTGGGAAAATTAAGGATAATGTGATTTTGGCAGTGTGACAACAAATAAGGAGATTTAGCCGAGCCTGACCGTATGCCCTTACTTTATGGGGTCAGTGTCAGAGTCATGTCTGTAATCTTTCCTGTCTATAGTTTACTTGGTCAAACTTCAGCAAGACATGTATCAATGTGTATCTATATTGGGTAGTGGCAATATTTTTGTATGTTGACCTGACATTTCTACTACTAAAAGTGTTAATAAGTACCTAGCTATCAGGCTGTGGTCAATTACTTGATGATGTGTAATTTGTTTCTCACTAAATATTTTGGACACCTACCAGAGGCCTTCTTCAGTAGTACAAGTGGGTACATTCGGCCTACCATCCCATGTCAAACACTTGTACTACTGTACTGAAGAAGCCTCCGGTGGGTGGCCAAATCATTTAATGAGAAAAAAATGACTCCATTATCAAGCAATCAATTACAGCCCAATAGCCCGGTAGTTATTAATTCTTTTAGTATTAACTCTGGCCATGATAGCCTCCATAATTTCTACTGCTGTCATCATTGTTAGGCTCCTTTTTAAGGAAACAAATCAGTTTTGTTTTTTGTAAAAATTAATGCATCATTAATATACGACTTTGCTGTCTCTTCATATAGTTTTCACCTCAGTATTAGCTAGGAATAAAGAGTTGATACATGGCCTTAACGAGAAATTCAAGAAGATCTTTAGATGGACAAGCAGCAGTGGAAGATGAGAATTCAGTCACTTCTGTAATCTTTGGTTCCAGAAAATGTGTAAACATTGTACAGCTGGATAATAATAAAAAATAGATAGACCTTAACTTTAAAAGGTAACTCCTATGTACCAGAACTTACTCAATCCCATCTTAGAACCAAACTTGATCAAGTTATTTATAGGACTCATGACAATTTTAAGCTCCAAATTAAGAAAGTCGGGAGTCAACAACTTGTTGATAGTGTACAATCTGCTGTCATTATGATCCACAAACAACTGTAGTCAACTTATAAATATCTGTTTTTCATTGGAACAAAATGGTCACAACTCTGAAAACTACTAACTTTTTACTGTACAGTGAATGTCTACCTTTTAAAGATACAGCAGATTATAATCTGCTTATAATCACACACTTGTTCAAGAGTACACTCAAATATCTAAAAATTCTTTATTTTATGTTAGGCGTTCCTCTGAAAGTACATATTTATTTTCTCATCAGAGTTTATGAAACTACATAGTTGGATTTTGTTGCCCAATTAATATGATCCATAATCAGAAAGTTTCAATAGAAATTAAATTTAACTTTGAACTTATACATATACAACATGCTATAACATAATTATCAGAGAACATAAATTTATTTTTTGAACAAAGAGGAAATGAATTTAGCAACAGGAAATGAAATAAATTTTAAAAGTAAACAATGTCAAAAATAAAATATATGGTTGCTGTATTTACTTTTAGTTAGTGTCATCAAAGTGAATGTGATATGTTCACAGATGAATTCTTCAGAAGAAAACATGAAACCATTTTTGTATTTAAGATACATTCATTACCTGACAACAACTTTGGCAGAGTTATTACTATATTGTTGGTTTGGAAACAGGCTTAAAGAACAGGTATGTATGATGTACAGTTAAATGCCATAGCACCAGTGGGTCTTTTGATTAGAAGATGAAAACTGAAATGAAATATATATAAGAAAGATGAATTAAATACATGAAAGCATTACACTTGAATCAACTTTTTCAAACAATCTTACTGAAGCAAACCACACATGCACAAAATTAACAACTTGGGAACCTACATGTAAACACGAAGGGCCAAAAACTAGACCCACTAGAACAATTGGAAATATATAAACACATGTTAAAACATTATAAATGAACGGACAGGATTTGAATCACATATCATATACTATTTGAACAGGTTACACACACACGCACGCACGTCCGCGCGCGCACACACACGCGCACACACACACAACTTTCAAACAATGGTGTCATCTCTAAAAACAGAACTCACAGCACTCCTAGTGGCAGCCTCTGTCATGGCTCAAGCAATAAGTTAAAAATTTATATCTAAAACTACTGTCCTGCGTTGGAATAGTGTTTTCAAAATCATAACAAAAGTAATTAACTGTCAATTTTTACAGTTCTCAGAAAGGTTAAATTGAACATTTATCTTTTTGTTGTGGTGGTCATAACCATTTCAGTTCAGATTTTTCTTAATTAAGTGAACTTGAAATAATCAAATGTGTGAACAACCATTTGATTTTCACAAACTAACTCATAATATCAAACTTTCCATTTCTCATTAATTAATGACTGTTACTCTATTATATACTATTAAACTATTACTATTACCTACTGTTGTCTACACCATTTAATCTGTTTATTATTTTTGCGTTTTTCTGTATATGGAAAGAGATGTGTATATTTACAAGTGGTGAATATTCTGATTTGAATTCAAAGTTTCTGTTCAAGAAGATATCAGCATGATTAAATTACAATTTGTAAATTACTGAAAACACTTTTGAACCAATTTAACATACTAGTGCATCCATTCATTTTCTCATGAAACTAATCACAGTACAAATAAATTGTCATTTAAAAAAAAATATAAAATTCACCCAAATTAAAAACTAATTATCACTTACTATTAAGATATTAATATTAATCACTCTTTTACATTAAATTTTTATACTAAAAAATGTAGATTCTGAAATCTTTATCCAACTAAGATCCCCTACCTACCATATATTTCAGTCACTCAGCAAAACACATTGTATAGATCCAAAATACTCACTGTTGTCATTGTGCTGACAGACAGAAAGTGTCCATCAGAGCGCATATGAGTGTGGCTGGTACAGAGCTGATAAAAAGTTTTGCCAACCACTTGTGCTATTGAGTCTGAGGAGTCAGAGACCAGTGCGGCTGACAGCATGGAAAGTGTTCTACATTGACTTGACTGTATTCGTTATGGTAAATTGTAGACATTGATCATGATTGCAGTTTAATTATATAATATTTAGAAAACTAAAAAAAATCACTTGTAACATGAAATATTTCTGTTTCTAATCAGGTGTTGCGTGTGTCCTATTCATATTTTGCACTTTTACGCAGCATCAGCAGTACATGAATTAACAACACGAATGTTTTGTGCTGGGATATGCAACATCAGCAAACATGTTATACAGGTAGTTATACATAATTACATTTTAAGTAGATAATTACCAAAAATATGAATATATACATTAATTCAAATACCATAGGTTAAATAGAATTTATTAAAGAATACTAAATATAAATATTAAAGAATTCTGAAGGTAATAGGAAAAGGAATTGGTTAGGTCATTCTTTAAGAAGAGACTGTTTGCTTACAACTGCCATAGAGGTTGTCATAGGAGGCAAAAGAAGAGGGCATAGAAGAATGAAGTTAATAATTAGCATTAAAATCAGAGGGTGTTACGAAGAAATGAAAAGACTGGCATGCGATAGGACAGCTTGGAGAGCTCTTACCATTTGAAGACCTGCCTTAGGGCTGAACACCAAATAATAATAATAATAGGTTAAATGTACTATATTACATTATTCAATGATGCATTAAAATAGTATTGTACTTTATTCTTTAAGGTTCTGTAAATTGTTATAAACCTGTTGTATAATTTATTATTGTGAGATTACTGTATCTCTTTTACTGAAAAAACATTTTGATTTTTAATTCATAATCAAAATAGTTTCATATTTACTTTTAGCTCAGTTTAACACTTTCAGTGTTTACTGTGGGCTTGGCGTTTTAGTCAGCTCTGCTGTGCCTGTGTCTACCTTATCATGCAGGTTGTGCCTGTGCTGTGCTCATATGCTATCTCATACAAAACCCACTGATAGCTACATTATGGTAAAAAAGCATTTTGTACATTTTGTGCACTCTGTTGGTTACCAGAAGTTTTTAGTTCGACCAAATTGATGTAAACAATCAATATCATTCTGTGTTGTTTGGTGTTTGTATTTGTAGTTTATGTAATTTGACATGTATCACACAAAGACAAAATATCATTAGAAAATAAACGTTGATGAATATTTATGATAGGAAAATCTAAACTAAACTACTTACTTAATTTAATACAAAACTGTTTCGTAGTATAAAAAATTATAATAATTATAATAAAACATACATTAAACTTTTTTGAAAAACAAAGACATGGTTACATTTAAATGGCAGTATGTAATTAAGTATTACTGATATGACTCATCAGTAATAATTCACATATGACTCATCAGTTATTAGTACACATTTCATACAGCTTCAAAGAGGAAACTCTGTTCATTATTTTGACAATTAGAACCTTATCATTGACCAAAGATTAAATTAATTATTTATTTTCAAAAACATTAAAAATTCTAAGTTTTTTAGTATTAATAGTCTTGTAACTGGTGGACACAAACTGTCAATGCCATAGCCACAGCTTGCTAATTATTTTTGACTGTTTTCATTGCTCTTTACAATGACTGTCACAAACCTAGTGCACTGCATACATTGGTGAACATATACAATATATAAGTATGTCACTACCGACTCGGAACACAAAGTTTTTTATTGGTAAAAAATAAAAGTTCTACATTATAGCCTGAACCAGTTTTGCATATTTTAAGCTTCGTCAGAAGCTGCCAATGGGAGCACTGTCCGTCTTGTTCTTGGTGACGGCGTCAACTTTTGAAGGATCAATGGTGTGTGTGTGGGGTGTGCTATGTTCGAATAATATGTATGATTATCCGTTTTTGTGTGTTTGTATATTTACAATTGTTCAAGAGTGTCTAGTTTTCGGCCTTTTGTGTGTGTACGTGTAGAATATATATAAATATCTTGTTGATTCATCCTCTTCATTCACTTTTTTAAATATTATTATATATAAAAAACTTTCACAAATGAACTTACTTTGGTTATCACTTTCACAAACGTTTCAAGGTGATGTGCCTCTTCCTCAGTGTGAGTAAATACTGAATGTCATAAATACAGTCATAAATACTAAATATAGTCCATAATTGTTATTCTGTAACAATGACATTCAGTATTTACTCACACTGAGGAAGAGGCACATCACCTTGAAACGTTTGTGAAAGTGATAACCAAAGTAAGTTCATTTGTGAAAGTTTTTTTATATATAAGAATATATATGTTGTTGTCAATGTTTGTGTATGTGTGGTTTGCTTCAAAAACAACATCCTAAACGAACAGACACAATTCAAATCACACGTATTATTCAAACATATCACACTCCACACACACAACATCGATCTTTCAAAAGTCGACGCTGTCGCCAAGAACAAGACGGACAGCACTCCCAGTGACAGCCTCTGATGAACCTTATAATAAGCAAAAACTGGTTCAGGCTATAAGGTAAAACTTTTACGTTTTTTTACCAATAAAAAAACTTCATGTTTCGAGTCAGTAGTGACATGCTTATACAGTAGAAGCCCGATATAGCGCGGTTGTCGGGTGACATACTTTCCCCTGCGTTATAGGCGTAACCGCGGTATATCGGAAGGTGACCTGTACAGTGACAAATGATGGGGAGGGAGGACCGGGAAAAAGGGTACAGCATAATGCACTACTATATACTGTACGTAAATTACGTCACCAAATGTAGAAATAAAAAATAAGAAAACTGTATTTTAATCCAATATTTTAATCTATTTTAATCCAATGGAATATAAAATACACTATTTATACATTGCTCACTCGACCTACTGTAGGCCTAATTGTTGGTCTTAAAAAAGTCCGTAATTGTTGTTTGACGGGATAATGCACAGCGTTTCTTTTCCGCATATTGTTTTATAAACGCGAGGTGCAGCAGATGAACATTATTAGATTCACTTTGCCTCTCCATCCACGAAATTACTTTGTTTATGTGTATTATCACTTCACTAACATTTGGAATAACTTCTTTCACTTCCACCCCATTTTCATTTCCATCATCGTCATCGTCTTCTTTTTCTTCGCAATTTGCATTTCGGACTGCATCGATGATATCTTTATCTCCTATACATTCTGTAACAGGCTCACCATTGTCAACTTCTGCCCAGTCATTCAAGTCATCTAGAGTGAAGTTGCAATGCAGAGCACTACTCGCAGACTGTACATCACTATTAGTGAACTCGGCAACAGAGCAATTTCCATCGGTGATGTTTTGTTCAAAGGAACATTTCTTCCAGCAATTCTGAATCGTAGCCGTACTAATACTTTCCCATGCAAGACCTATTGAATACGCAACTGTTTTCAGGTTTATTGACTTAAGGTAAATTTCCATTTCCTCATCAGAATTCACTATAGCACTCAGAAGTTCACGGCGGTAATGCCTTGATCTAATGGCTGGATTAGTGCTGTAGTGTTTTTCGGCAAGAACATGACTCCGATTTTCCCATCTCTTGACTAGCATATCAGCAGGTGGATGTGCTGGACAGTGGTCAAGGGCCAGTACAGCTTTTTCTTCGAGGTTGAGTGACCGCAGGTGGCTTCTCACAGATGGAACACATTCTTCATGGAACAATTTACCGAAAATATCACTTGTCATCCAAGCATTTTTTGTATTACGATATGTGATGGGTAATGACATCATGTTAACATGTTGAAAGCATCTAGGATTTCGGCTTTTCCCTATACAGAGAGGTTTAACTTTGTGGCTGCCTGATTTATTTGTGGCAAACAGGAGGGTAACTCTATCCTTATTTATTTTTAATCCAGATTTATTTATTGAATTATTCACATCCAGAGTTCTGGTAGGAAGCATTTGAAAATACAGAGCAGTTTCATCACAGTTATACACTTGATGGTCATTTAAATTGTTATCGATCATTACTTTGTTTAATGCCTGAGGAAAAAGTGCTGCAGCTTCACTGTCACATGATCGTGCTTCCCCTTCAATGCTTATCTGGCTTATACCATGACGAGATTTCCATCATGAAAACCACCCATCAGATGCATTAAAGTCACTGTTGCCATGTAAATCACTATGGAATTTCACAGCTTGAGCTCTAATAACTGGTCCTGACAGTGGCACACCTTCACTTCATTTTATTAAAAACCACCTGTACAGACACTCATCTAGTTCACTATCCTTACCTACTTTAGTCTTTTTTCTTTGCAACCCCACTTCATTTTCAACTGTGTTCACAAAACTTTTAAGTTTATCTTCTTCCTTCATCCACCCTCTAATTGTTCCTTCTGGGATGCCACACTCACATGATAAACTTGCCTTTGACTCTCCGTTCTTCACACGATCAATTATTTTGAGTTTATCACTCACAGAATATGCTTTTCTTTTCTGCGACATCACAAAACTCTACACTATGCGAATTTATGACAAAGACTATACACTTTGATAAGATAAGATCAGAGTATGATCTTATACTGTACTGTAATATGAGGGAGAGAAGGGATTTAGTTGGCTGCTTGCCTTGGCATGAATTCTTAGAAACGTAGAGACTGTAAATAGCTCGGGCAATTGTTTATGTCTACAGGTACACTTGAACTGGCAATTCTGGCTGTTGTTTACAACGCCGTTTTCAACAACAAGCCTTTGTTTACAATAAACGCAACGCATTCCAATGTGGCTACGGAAGTCACGATAAACAATTCATAATTTACTCACTCTCTACAAGTAAGAATTTTTGCTAATAACGGGCGACATACTCTTCACCGCGTTATATCCGAATCCGCAGTATATCGGACCGCGCTATATCGGGCTTCTACTGTATTTGGTTAATCTACGGACACGTCATGGACAACAAAATCCAAGAACATAAAATATGTTGATCTCAAGATGGCTGTCATTAAAAAGTCTTGATCCCAGCAGACATACAAATATGTACCAGTAGTACAAGTCATAAGGATACAACCATATAAATTGTTTAGTTGTATTTACGCTCATAAAATAAAATTATTTGTATAATTAAAAAGAAATTATTTATTTTTGAATGTTTTTTGAAGTGGTAAAATGTATGTTACAAATTACAATTTCTGAAAATTCCATATATATTTAATCTGATTTAGTTGTACGTTCATTTCACTGTTTGGTAGTTTTATCATGTTACCTTACCCATTTCCATGCTTAGTCCTGCTGTTTCTGTATTATGGTTGTGTTTATTCTCCATGTTTGTGCTCGTAAGTATAATATACCAAAAGCATACAAACTGATTAAAATTTATATGTCTTTGAATGTAAAGAAGTTTGTTATTGCTTTATACACATTATTAACATTTCCATCAAGAGAAAAGATGCAGCTTGTGCATACCAACATTCATACAGTGGTTCCTCTTTATTCGGGTAAATATCGTGTTACAGACAATGACATAACTACCGGGTGGCTAGACTGGCAAATGTCCAGGGGACCCATCTGCTTCCTTTTTTACACTGAGAGCAAATTCTAACAAGTCACAATTCTAGCAAAACTTACCAAGTTATTTTGCAATGGAGAGAGATGAAAAGCCAAATTTGCAGGGTTTATTGCATGCTGCAATATAATTATAAATTCTTGGATTTCATTGTCCATGTCGTATCCATTACTTAACTAGATATAATTAAATCACTACCGACTCAGAACACAAAGTTTTTATGGGTAAAAACGTAGAAGTTTTACCTTATAGCCTGAACCAGTTTTTGCTTTTAAAAAGCTTCCTCAGAGGCTGTCACTGGGAGCACTGTCTGTCTTGTTGTTGGCGACTGTATTGACTTTTGAAAGATCGATGTTGTGTGTGTGGGGTGTGATATGTTCGAATAATCCGTGTGATATGAATTGTGTCTTTCATTTAGTATGTCGTTTTTATGTGTTTTCGCGTGTTTGTATATTTCCAATTGTTCAAGAGTGTCGTAGCTTCAAACAAAGATACACTGAACACACAAAGGCACTACACTCAACTACAGAATCCACTTTTGCAAACCACCTCATTGAAGCAAACCACACATACAAAAACATTGACAATAACATGGACATTCTACACTTACACACAAAAGGTCGAAAACTAGACACTCTTTAACAAATGGATATATTCAAACACACAAAAACACATAAAAATGACATCCTAAACGAACAGACACAATTCTAATCACATGCATTATTTGAACATATCACGACCCACAACTATAAAATAAATCATATTGAAAGACTTTAAAGCAGAAATCTTAGTTATATCATTATGTACATCAACTGCAATCAAAGCACTGATAATGTCTATCAAATAATACCCTTTAGGCAGAAATATAATAAATAGTTTGCACTATAGTGGATCCCTTTACACACTTAAATTACTGGAAACAAAGCAACAGCTTAGCTAGCACAGATAGGCTCCAAACTAAATCAAAGCATATAATAGTTAAGACAAGTGCAAAGACAAAACTTGTAAAAGACAGAAAGTGATTGGAAACACTTTGAATCAAGAAAATCCCCTTTTGTCTAAACTATGGCTGTTGCCATGAGTGCATTGGCTAGTAAAATAAAAAAAGTACTGGTAACTTATTTGCAAAGAATGTAAAATTCGTCATGAGTGTATCTCAAGAATGGATAAAGAAAAAAATATTATTGTCAAAAACTTGATGTAAATCTTGAAGCCTTTATTGTAGCAATAGTGAAATCATTCTTAAAACATCAATAATTTATGTAAAGTGATCACAAAAGCTTATGTATGTATTTATGGATATCTTGTGTAGATTATAATGCACTATTAATTAAATACCATTATTACATTAACGACTCGGAACACAAAGTTTTTTGGAGGAAGACTTCTGCTATAATGCTGGATATGGGGGAGCCCATGGGTAGACCATCATTCTGTGTGTAGTATTTATTGTTATAAGTAAAGTAGTTTTGTTTTGTGATAATGTTCAGAGTTTCTGTTATTTCGTTGATAAGTTCGTCTGGTGTGTTGTTCTATTTGAGTTTGTTTTGTAGGATGGTGACTGTTTCAGAGATGGGGATGTTTGTGTACAGGTTTTTAATATCAAAGGAGGCTAATGTGGCATTATGGGGGATGTGTATGTCTTTTATTTTTGTTACTAGGTATGTGTTGTTTTTTACTGCAATGTTGTTGTCTAGTTGTGTGTGTTGTCTGATAAACTTATAACAATAAATACTGCACACAGAATGATGGTCTACCCAAGGGCTCCAGCATTCTAGCAGGAGTCTTCCTCCAACACTTAGAAAAAACAAAAATACTCACAAACAATGACAGACACTCACATAAAATACTATATTGGCACAGATACGTTGATGACATTCTAATACTATACAGGGGAAACAAAAGACAATGTGAACAGTTACTAATGCACATAAACAAAATACATAAAAACATAACCTTTACTGCCGAATACGAACACAACAATACCATAAACTTCTTAGACCTCTCCATCACAAAACTAGAACACAGGCACAAATTCAGTATATACAGAAAACCAACTACAACTGACACACTAATACACAACTCCTCCAATCACCCAATAAAACACAAACTAGCTACCTTCAGAACCATGATACATAGACTTAACAACATCCCCTTAGATGAAAAAGATTACAAAGATGAACTAAACATGATAAAAAATCTAGCAGAATCTAGCGGATATGACAGAACAATAGTCAGTAAACTCCTATGCAAAACACAAAACAAACAACAGACAAAGACAGAAAATAACAAATTCATAACACTAACATACATCAACAAAAAAACTGAAAAAATAGCCCACAAATTCAAAAAAGCAGGATACAGAATCGCTTACAAAACTACTAACAAAACAGAACACACACTATCAAAGACACACACAAAGCACAAAACAAACTCGATCTACCTGGTGTTTACAAGCTAAATTGCTCAAATTGCAACAAATTCTACATTGGCCAGACAGGACGTAGCTTCAAACAGAGATACATTGAACACACAAAGGCACTCCACTCCACTACAGAATCCATTTTTGCAAACCACCTCATTGAAGCAAACCACACATATAAAAACATTGACAATAACATGAACATTCTACACGTACACACAAAAGGCCGAAAACTAGACACTCTAGAACAACTGGAAATATACAAACACATGAAAACAAATAAAAACGACATCCTAAACGAACAGACACAATTCAAATCGCACGCTTTATTCGAACATATCTCACCCCACACACACAGAATTGATCTTTCAAAATTCGATTCCGTCGCCCACAACAGGACGGACAGCGCTACCAGCGGCAGCCTCTGAAGAAGCCTTTTAAAGGCGAAAACTGGTTCAGGCTGTAAGGTAAAACTTTGTGTTTTTACTTATAAAAAACTTTGTGTTCCGAGTCGTTAATGTAATAGTGGTATTTAGTTAAGTAACGGACCGTCATGGACAATGAAATCCAAGCACTATTAATGTTAAACATAATAAATAATGTAACGTGATTGAAGTTTTGTTTGGTTTGGTTTGGTTGAAATAATATGGTTTCAATTTGGCTTCAAAGATAAGAGCCACATATGAAATACTAAACTTGATGGGCGAGTATGGTACACAGTAGCTTCTTGTTTGTGAATCTCTACACTCAACATAGATAGAGGTTAAACTTGATGGGCGAGTACGGTACACAGTAGCTTCTTGTTTGTGAATCTCTACACTCAACATAGATAGAGGTTAAACTTGATGGGCGAGTTTGGTACACAGTAGCTTCTTGTTTGTGAATCTCTACACTCAACATAGATAGAGGTTAAACTTCATTTTGATTTAATTGATATGAGACAAAAAGACTTTGTACAGTTAAGTGTATAATTCAAAAATCAGTTTCTAGAATTGAAAAAAAAAATCAGAAACAAGAAAGCTACACATTAATAACAGCT
This sequence comes from Magicicada septendecula, assembly GCA_034769895.1. Lineage (NCBI taxonomy): Eukaryota > Metazoa > Arthropoda > Insecta > Hemiptera > Cicadidae > Magicicada > Magicicada septendecula. The sequence continues at coordinate 507,877,358 of CM068369.1, read as the reverse complement.
AGATTTCTCAAATTGTTACGATAAACAGAGATAAGAAGTCAGTTTAATAAACATCTGCCGACTGACTTGTACATATAAATATACAGATTAAACTATATTTTCCTTTTTTTAGTGATAAAATTGTTTAAAATCTCCAATTACAAGCTGGGTTATAACACAAATAAAAATGACAAGAATAATAATCTTAAATATTATGAAATATAATGTTATTTTAGCAAAAACCTATAAACTATAAATTTGGTGTTACAAGTTAAACTGTTACCTGTTAAGGGCCCAAACTGAACTACAATTAGTCAATAGGAACGTGAGAAAGAGGAACTCTTCATACGGTTATTTAAAATAAATTAGTAGTTTTTATTATCTGATGCATATTTCAAATATTCTTTCATGTCATAGTCAAACAGTTCAAAATCCAATTGGTACTTCTGGTAAAGTTTTTCTATTTCACTGCGAGTTAGCTGTGCAAAATAAATCTTGGCCATGTTACTTGCAGTGGGTCCAATGGGTGTAGTCCTGTGCTGCCATCTGGGCTGGATAAGATGCTGCAGATTGGCAATGTGTATTGCGTATATCTGATCATGATGCATTGTCTCTACCTTACCAACAATACTGTAATTTAGAAGGCACGGTGTACAGAAAAGATAATATGGTATCCAGTGATCATCAGCATAACTGAGCAAATCTAGATCAATTAAATACCTGTAACATAATGAAAATATCTTGAAATATTACAAATATTATTATTGTTGCTTAATAAATGTTTTTTCTTAAATATGTTTACTTTTTCTACTCATTTTATATTAAACCCATAAATTAAAACTAAACTACATTCATTTCATTATAGTTTAAAACACAGCCAATTTCGATATCTTTTAATGTGATCAACAGTTATATAAAAATATCTGATACTGTTATTACATGATGCAGTCTTCTAGGCTAGCAACTGAAATAAAACACTCATATCACTGTAGACACCTTGCTTCTTTCCCTATATCACAGATAATTTTTTTACAATAAAAATATAACAGAAACATAATTTTGATCTGAAAATGTGATAGCAGAGATAACAGACATAATCCAGAAACTGAAAAATAGGAAAACAGCAGGTGAAGATGCCATTAATAATGAACTTAGAGGGATCCAGTGGCAGCGATAAGGCCCCCGCAGACCCTGCCGCACGGGAGGGCCCCGGCCCTTAAGGGCCCCCGGCCGGGAAAAAAATTAAAATGGGCTCCAACACCGGAAAAAAAAACACAAAGTGAGTAGAGAACAACACTGTAATGTAAGCGTAAGACTGGGAAAATTAAAAGTTTAAAAAATAAGTATTAAAAAATAAGTATTCAAATACCAAAAAGATAGTCTTTTTAATTATATGTAATTATGATTATTTTATGGTTAGTTTTTGTAAGTATTTCATCATTTGTAAGTCGATTCCCTTTCCCCCTGCGCTGAACACTTCCACCTTCGTGGCACCCAGCGCGATGAGTCACAATTGCAACAGAATACACGTTTGATGTTACCAAACAAGTGTCAAACTACGCCTAATACTAGCAGTCATACATCGCATCTCCTTCGCGATAGGAGTGTCCATCTTTCCTGTTCGGAGTGTAGAGTGCCGCTTTGTGTTTCAGTGTTTATGTTTCGAGTTGTTTTTTGTTTTAAGTTATGGAAAGTAAACGTGATTATTTAAGTGGTGCGCAAAAAAGAAAACTACAAAAACAACGGGCAGAATCACTTAAAAATCTTCCAAAAATTCACACATTTTTCAAAAACCCATTTACTAATGAACAACTGACCGAATTTGAATGCGAACCTGGAAACCTACCCGGACCAAGTAACCAAAGGGAACAACCAACCGAACTTGAGTGTGGTGAAAGTGAACGTAATGTAAACGTAAACCTGTCCAGTCCAAGTACGAGTAATCAAAATGAACAACAGACAGAACTTGAATGTGGACATGAACCTGAAAACGTACCTGGTCCAAATAGTCAAAACAAACTGGAACAACCAACCGAACATATAAGTGAAAACGAACATAATTTAAACCCGCCCGGTCCAAGTTATCAAACTTCAACAAATTTTGAAACGGATATTGGACTCTACCAAAATCAAGGACCTTTGACTGATGAAGTGAAAAAGCTAATTATAATAGGAGAACCATGTCAACCAAAGGGGTCTTTTCCAAAACATCCAAATTCTAAAAGCTCTTTCAGTTCTAAATATCATTCCTTTAAAACTCCAACAGGCCAAAAAGTTGACAGGTGAATATGCTTTGTTACTCGCCTACTCTAGATGGAGTTTATTGTTTGCCATGTTGGCTTTACAGCGAAAATATTGAGGCCCGAAGCTGGCGTGATGGAAGTATTAGAGACTGGAAGTGTCTTAGTAAAAAAATAAAGTCTCATGAAACCAGCAATGCCCACCTACAAGCTTGCCTAACGTATGCTACTTGGGAAAAAAATAAAACAGTAGCTGATCAAATTTCTGACGAGCAAAAAAAGTGGAAGGAAATTTTTACGCGCATTGTGGATGTTATTCGCACTATGGCAATGTGTTCACTGCCGTTTCATGGTCATAGAGAGAGTTTAGATGAAATTGGTTCTGAGCGTGGACATTTTTTGAACATAATATCTCTAGTTTCTCGCTATGATTCCCTCCTCAGTGCACATTTGGAAAATGAAAAGTTCATAGCAAAATACCTTCACCATGACATTCAAAATCAAATTATTTGCTTACTAGGAAGATCAGTACTAAATTCCTTACTAAAAAAAATTCACTCTGCTCCATTTTTTCTATTATTGTTGATAGTACACAGGACATTTCAAAAACAGATGAAATGAGCGTTGTAATCAGACATGTTAATTTAACAGAAGAAAGCCCTGGGAAAAATAAAATTGTAATAAATGAATCTTTTTTGGGATTCACATCATATGACATCATAAGTGATGTCAGTAGCGAGGGATTTGAGAACAAGATTTTGGACATTTTAAAAACAAATGATGTAGATATCAGTAAGTGTAGAGGTCAAGGTTATGATGGCACAGCAACAATGAGTGGGCGGTATTCTGGGTTACAGAAAAGGATAAAGGATCAGGTCCCCAACGCAGAATATGTACAATGCGCTGCCCATAACCTGAACCTGGTAATTAATGATTCTGTTTCATATATTTCTGAGGTCAGTCAGTTTTATGACATAGTCCATAGATTATACATATATTTTAGTGAAAGCTTACCTTGATGGCAAGATTTGAATGCTGCTGTTAAAGAAGACAGCTCAACTAAGAACCTAACTTTGAAAAAGTTATGTCCTACAAGGTGGTCATCTCGACATGATTGTCTGTTAGCTTTAAGAAATGACTTAAAAAATGTGATGAAATGCCTAAGAGAAATCATATTGCATTGTTCTAAAAAACCCAAAGTAGAAGAAGCAGCAACAATCAGAAATCATTAGGAAAATTTCGAGTTTATCGTTTTGCTTTCCCTTGAAAGCAAAGTACTTGAGAATGTTAACATAGCTTCAAAAGCTTTACAAAAGCAAACAGTTGATCTTGACAAAGCGTGGTATTTTTTGAGCCGTGCGTGTGATCAGTTGAAAGTTTTAACAGCTAACTTTTCTGGCTTTCTGGTTGATGCAACAGAGTTGGCCCACACTTGCAACATAACTTGTGAAATGAAAAATAAACGTAAGCGGTTTGTAAAACACTTTTTTGATTAGATATCTGTCGATCACAGACTTGACGATCCAGTAAAGGCGTTTGAAATAAAAGTGTTCAACGCATCGCTAGATATTGTGATAAATCAGCTACAAATGAGATTGTAATGACCAAGAATTTTAATTTTTTAAAATTTTGATCGAAAATACGTTACAAGCAGCCAAGACGCCCCAACACGAGCCAGAAGCAATAAATAAGGAAACAATTTAACGAAGTGTCAACTGAACGTTTGCCAGGAACAATACGAGTACGCTTCACATAACTTTACAATGGGAAATAAGGTTGGCCTGTGACAGACTCGACTCAACCGAGATTTACAGCCCACAACAAGCAGGACAAAAGGAAACTAGGACAGTAGCACATTACGGAGAAATTGTAACGAGCACACACTGCAAGGTTAATTTGAAGTGTGCCAGCAGTAAAAAAGGGTGTAGTTGCACAATGGTATTTACCCTGTATGAGAACAGACAACGATATCTAATGAATAGGATCGAACGTGCGCACAGCGGGAGGACATCTTACTGGCGACAACTGATATTTACGACAGGGAGAAGGAGTGCCGTCTTGGAAACGACCACACGCTGCGTCCGGATAGCTAACGGAAAAGGGTCATGGATAGTCAGACAATAACAAAATACGACACATTGTTCGCGTGAGAACAGCAACAGGTTTCCGGAGTACACTTAGACAAAGACTTGATCGACAGCCGAGGAATTGCTCTTGTTCCAGGAAAAGGGTACGGAGGCCTTCGACACGAACTTGAGGGGAGACAAGATACCCAACCAGAATCCAGCATCTACCCAGAGTACAGGTGGAGAGGACCGTCGTCATCATAGCAACGCGAACAACGAATGAGAAGTGGAGAACCATAGTCTTGCATAAGGGTAGGAGTTCACCTGACCTATCATGTTTGACCAGAGGTGTGTTTGCCAGGAGATTGCATTGTGGTAAACGATGCTTAATAAAAACTGTTTACAGAGCACGCGAGAGGGCAGTCTTCATAAATTTTTCAATCATGTACTTTAAGCAGTCTTCATCAAATTTTCAAACTTATTCTTTGAACAGTCTTCACGGAACTTAAATCTTAATTTTTCTAAGTCTTAATACAGTTCAGTTAACATACGTATAGCAGTTGGACTTTGAAACTCTGTTACGCGGTATTTTAATCAGTTGACATAAACATTCGATATTGGTGAGTTATTCGGTAATAGTGTATATACAGTGACTAAATCATGCAATATACGCCAGTGATTAATAACTCTCAAGTACTTTATCTTACTCAGCTACCGCTTATTAAAAACTAAACTAATCAATCGCAGTTTCGTCAATAACAGACTCGCAGAACTTGTATTAATGCTTTACCGGACAACAAAATCGTAGTGTTGTACAGTGCGAAGCGATACAATACTAATTGGAACAATACACCACGTTATCAAAGACACGATACATTAATGTACACAAGAAGAAGTTCAATAATAGACAGTCAGATATATACACACTAGTTAACGATGAACTTACTCACACAACACAAGATTTCATAGACTCTGACAGTAACGGTCGACATCAACAGAAAATACACACAGCGCGAGTGAATCTGATCCGCGTGTGTTGAGTGTTAGTGACATCACGGCTACGCAACTTCGTACATATGGACCACCAGCGGGAAGGAGTTACGCCGATGGAAATGTTGGATAAACCACTTTACAAGTAATCTTTATGTTATTCTTATCATAAGAACTCTACTGTCCTGTCTCTTTTCAAGAAAACACCCTTGAGTATTTAATTTAAATATGATAAATTTAAATAACGCTATTCAATTGAGGCAAGAAATGAACGCATTAGTATAAGATTTATATGTTGACTATTTATGTTTTTATATGTTGATTGTGTTATATATGTAGGTGTATGTTTTTCAGCAAACAACGTACTGGATTCGCATTGTAATTTGATATATATACATGTGTTCTTTTTATGAATGAACTTACAGGAAACCATTTATATTTATATATTGAAGTTTCTTTACTTGAATGATGTTAATAAATAAGAGTTTATTTTACTCAGAATATAAGCGTTCATTATTGTCAAAGTTACCTCAGAACAGACATTAATGTCACTTGAATGATTTATAGTAGATTTTATTAATTTATACAATAATTAGAGTCTCAGTGCAGTAATTATGCTAACATCAAATAACTAATGTATCACGTAGCTTCAATCAGTTTGGTATAAGTAGCCTAATTGAGTAATTACATGATCACATTCTACAAATTAGTATAATTACATAATTAACGTGGGGCACTACAAACATCAATTACACCCCATTATTATTATAAATTTGGCGCTCCAAGATCGTGGGGCTCGGCAATCACAGATTAATTAATTAAATTATTGTTTGCATAATTAATTGCATATTATAGAATTTGGCGCCCATCGCACGGCAAAGAGCAGGCAGTAGATAGGATAAGCATATATATTTCATGTTAGTTGTAAGAACAAATATTATTAGTGTGAAGCTAGTTGGACTGAATGTTAACGCGGAGTAAGGCTGCAAAAATGACGACTAGTAGTTTTGATTCGATGAACTTCGATATCAATAACCAGCATGGTGTACCTGACAACGAAAGTGAAGAATCACCAATGGAGTCACAAATGACCGAGGAGACGTCAGACGTCAGAGCGCGGGGACAGGAGTCCCAACAACCGCAGGAAGAGGTGACGTTGCGCGCATTAATGGACTTCATGAGTAGGAAATTTGAAGAAACCAATGAAAAGTTCGAGGAGCAGAATAAGAAGTTCGACAAACTAGAAGAAAAGCTAGACAAGCATAAGGAGGAAGTCACACAAATACGCGTGGAAATGCGTGAATATATAAATAATTGTGACAAGAAGATAGACGAGGTCCAGAAGCAGCAGAACGAGACCATAAGAGAGCTAAAGAACGACACCGACAAGAAATTCGAAGAGGTATGAGAAACTAGAGAAATAGACCGACAGGAACTAAAGAGTATTACCCAAAATACTCAAACAAGCATCAAGAAGATTACCAACAGAGTAGAAACACACGTTAAAGAAAATCATAAGAAGCAGGAGGAATTGAGAGTAGAACTATTACAGACAGTAAGACAATTACAACAGGAACAGGGAGACGTAAACAGCACGATACAGCAGAAGATCAATGAGGTAGATGGGAGACAGAAGTCGGCGGAACTAAAACTGGATGACTGGATGAGAGCACCAGGGAGAAAACAACTCGTATCAACGAATTAAAGTCTCAAATAGAACGGCTGCAACGACAGCTAATTGAAGGTGAGTCTGGGATAATCAGTAGGATTAACGGACACACACATGCAGAATTGAAATACAATGGCACTGATAGGTTCCCGATGGAATTCCTGAAGGAGTTATCAGAGATTCAAGAGCAATATTACAACAACAGTGACATTAAATGGATCAGGAGGCACTTGGAGATGGACGCTGTGATATGGTGGCGTGTCATACGGAACCAAATATCCACGTTCGAAGAGTTCAAAGAAGCCTTCACCTTGAAGTACTGGGGTCAAGAACGCCAGGACAATATACGTGACAACCTCGAGTACGGCAGATATGAGTGGAATGGGCCAATCACAGCCATCCAATACATAGAGAGAATATTACTAGAAAGCCGGCAACTATCGCCAGCATTGACCGATAGGCAGCTAATCCGGAAGATATCCCGTCATTTTGGGAGGGATTTGCAGCTCGCCGTGATCACACGTGGTATCACAAATATACCGAATTTCGAGGCATTAATTACAGAATTTACAAGTATCCAGTCAAGTGGAGAAAACAGTCGCAAGCCGCATTATAGACCTACAACGAAGGGAAAAACAACCCAAGAGAGAGAGAGGGACATTATAACAAAAGTGAAAATGACCGACATCCGAGGGGTCGTTTTGACAACAAGCAATATATCAATACTGTGCAGTTTACGCCAGGAGAAGCGGGCCCGAGTAGAACGGTCAATGACACCACCCCGAGGGTGAGCGGTAACGGCGACAACAGCAAAAAAAAAATGTGTCAACCTAGAGAATAAGATAGAATTTTTAAACGACTTAATCCCGAGCGAGAATGTAAATATATTACTACCGGACTTACGAATTGACCTGCTACAAGAGGACGATGAAATTATTAATAAACAAGTATTGAAATGTACCGAGATTACTATCAAATTTAATAATGATATAATTGTACAAGCCTTGCTTGATACGGGCTGCCTCATCAACGGGTTATCGGAGACGTGGTTTAATAACCATAAGAAGAGTATAGGACCATATGAGACACTACCCGTAACGAATACATTTATCATAAGTGCTGTAGGAAATAAATCCAAATTAGTTAAGAGACAAATATTGTGTGACATTGAGATTGATGGTGTTCAATATGAATGTGTGTTTTTGATAATACCCGAATTAGTTAAATCATGCATACTAGGAATTAGTTTTCTACAAGAAGTTGGGTGTCGCATCGACATCGGAAACAAAGTAATTAATTTAAAAAACAACACTGATGAAGAGGAGCACGTTATACCAATCATGAACATTGACGTGATAACCAGTGAAGAAGAAGAGGAAGTACTGCGATGCATCGACGAAAGGGTTGGGAGCATAGACTGCGTGGATGAAGAAATACTGCAACGCCTGAAGGAGATTTTAGTAAGGAACTGGAATGTTTTTAGGGAGTGCCCGGGAAGAATAGAGGGTTACACACATGAGTTTCACGTTACGGACAGGACACCCTATTTTCAATGAGGTTGGCCTGTGCCGCTTGCTTACAGAGACAAGGGGAAGGAAGAGATTAACCGAATGTTACGATATGGAGTAATCGAACGTTGCGCCAGCCCGTACGTCAATCCAATCATGACTGTAATCAAGAAGGATGGGAGGGTTCGCCTGTGCCTTGATGCAAGGAAAGTGAACAGCGTAACTGTACCCGATTACGAAGGAGTGTCCTCGGTAAATGAGATATTGGCTAGATGTGGAGATATGCAGTATTTATCGACGGTCGACTTATCCAGTAGCTTCTGGCAGGTCCCATTAAAACAAGAATGTAGGGATTTCACTGCGTTCATGCACGAAGGGAGGTGCTACCACTTTACTGTGACACCATTTGGACTTAGCACCAGTTCTGCAGCGTTGACACGTGGATTGGATGTGGCTCTCGAGGAGGAAGTTAAGAAGAACACGATTATCTACGTGGATGACTGCTTGTGCTACTCCAACAATATCCAAACACACTTAAACCATTTAGAAACACTGCTAAACAACCTTAATAAGGCAAATATCACTGTCAACCTCACCAAATCACAATTCTTTAGACGAGAAATCTCATTTCTTGGATATCGCCTTACAACAAAAGGGATACAAGCAACCGATGACAAGGTAAAAGCAATTATGGATTTCCCAGCACCAAAGAATACGAAACAACTCAAAGGTTTCCTTGGCCTCACCAATTTTTACAACCGATTCATGAGCAAATACGCGGAAACAACGCAGCTTTTACACGAACTGCTGACAGGAGGACGAAAGTTTTCGTGGACAAGAGAAGTGAACGAATGTTTCCAAAGAGTCAAGAATTTATTTATAAACACAGTAATCCTACGGTTCCCACGGCCGAACCAAAGGTACTACATTCAGTGTGACGCTAGTAATTTTGCGTATGGTGGCCAGCTTTACCAGATCGATGAAGAAGGAGAAATTGGCGTGATCGCGTTTATAAGCAAAACATTTAAAGGCGCAGAAAGTAATTATTTCACGACGGAGAAAGGACTCCTAAGTATCGTTAGATGTCTGGATAAGTTTCGAATGTACATACTTGGCCAGCCCCTAACGATAATCACAGACAATAAAGCTTTAACATTCATGCACAAGTGCCACTTAAACAACTCGAGAATTACAAGATGGATTCTCGCCATATAAGAATACAATTTCAACATTATCCACTGTAAAGGAAAGGATAATGTAGTTGCGGACATATTGAGTAGATACCCGGCTGACGCGGAACAACATGAGACAAACGAGGAAACGCACGAGTACTTAATTAATCATCTAGTTGTTAAAATGAATCAACACATAGGTAAGATAATTAGAGATATCGGTAAATACCAGAATGAAGATGACAAACTCAGAACACTTATTGATAAGATTAGGAATAATGATGTAGACAATAAATTAAGCAAATTTTATAAAATTGTTAACAATAAGTTATACCGACGACAACATGGCGAATGGAAACTATACATTCCTGACAGCGTGTCGAATAACTTAATTGCAGAGATACACCAAATGTACGGACACCTAGGCCCGAAAAGGTGCGTAAAAATGTTACAAGAGCACTTCACGCTTGACGGCTTGTTCAAGAAAGTAAAAGCATATATTCAGACTTGTGACTCATGTCAAAGATACAAGGACACAAACAACAGGATGCAGTTTGGCGGAACAAAGGCGATGATACCATCAGCTAGAGGTGACATCGTGAGTGTCGATTACTATGGACCTCTACCGACTGGTACAGGAGGCGTCAAATACTTACTTGTTATGGTGGACAATTTCACAAAGTTTGTCAAGTTATTCACATTACGAAGAGCGACAACCACCACGACATTACGAAGAATCAGAGACTACTGTGCGGAGTTTGGACGACCAAAGGTCATCTTAACTGATAACGGCACACAGTTTACCGCGAAAAAATGGATTAAAGGTCTCGAGGAGCTGAATATACAACCGAGGTATACGGCGATAAGGAATCCTTGCGCAAACTTAGCTGAAAGGATTAACCGCCAACTTGGGAACCTATTCAGGATCTTTGTACACGACCAGCATAGTAAGTGGTCAGATTGATTGAGACGTGTATCAATGAAGCATACCATGAAACAATAGAAATAACCCCCCACGAGGCACAATTAGGAAAGAAGCCGACCCGCGCATGGGAGAAGTGGCTGGACAAAGAAATCATCGACAGTAAATGCAGCTCGAATATCAATGTATTTGTAAAAATCAAAGAAAAAAGAGAGAAGTATGCTAAGCGCATCAATGATAACAAGAAAATTACTAAATTCACTATCGGCGATAAGGTGCTGATAAGAAGCTACCATCAATCAGACGCCGCAATGAAAAAAATCGACAAATTTTTCAAGTTGTATACAGGACCATACAAGGTTAATCGCGTCTTTGGCGATGCAACATACGAACTCACTGAGTGCGATAGCAGTGGCAAGGTGAGAGGGAAATTTAATGTGCGTCAGTTGAAGAAGTATTATGAAACGAAAGTACAAGTTTCACAGGAAAGCGAAAGTTACGTCGACAGTTAGTGGACTACAGGGACGGGGGCAAACGCATAGGGTGAATGTCTCGCGAAAACCGGTCCAGCTAGCTAAACAATATTAACGTGTAATTTAAAGATTTTTTTCTTTACATGAATTCCTTAAGTCACGATGTGACAATCTAATGACATTAATTGCATGTGAATAACCAATATTAATGCAAATTTCAATATAAAAGACACTTAAAGTGTGAAAAGTTTGATCGGGTGTGCAGCAGTAAATTGCTAAAGACATTATAACGAGCCTTTTATAGACACATAATGATGTAAGATCAATTAATCAAATATGAGTAGTATAAAGCAAAATTATCTATAATCGTGATGATATCAAATGAACTGTTAATTGTTCATAAGTAGTGTATATAAATTTATAATCAATATAATCAGTATAAATGTTAGTAATGCGTATTGTGAGTGATACTCAATAATAATTAGTGATTGTATATATATGTATTTACAGGTTCATAAATTGTTGTTTTTAAATGTTCAAGATAAACTAAGGACATTAACTATCGTAACGATATTTAAACGATACATGAATAATTACATTTCATGTTGAAAAAACCATTATTTCATGTATTAGGTTATAAGCGGATGACATAGCCATCCACAGCTATTATTATTATTGTAAAATAATTCCACGTCTAATTATATATGCACCATATGTGAAAATGCGTTCATCCTTCCTCAGATGCACGGCTATAAATTCCCAGAGTTAGTTAACAACAAAACATAGGGAATATATACCCGTATACCCCAAGCAGAGGAAAGTGGGTCAATGACCGTGACCTTCTCAAAGGGGACTCCCACAACAAACACAGAGCGCAGAAATCGGATTAGAATGTCTTCTGCTGATCCAACATCCAATCCGATTTGGGGACTATGTAATGACCAAGAATTTTAATTTTTTAAAATTTTGATCGAAAATACGTTACAAGCAGCCAAGACACCCCAACACGAGCCAGAAGCAATAAATAAGGAAACAATTTAACGAAGTGTCAACTGAACGTTTGCCAGGAACAATACGAGTACGCTTCACATAACTTTACAATGGGAAATAAGGTTGGCCTGTGACAGACTCGACTCAACCGAGATTTACAGCCCACAACAAGCAGGACAAAAGGAAACTAGGCCAGTAGCACATTACGGAGAAATTGTAACGAGCACACACTGCAAGGTTAATTTGAAGTGTGCCAGCAGTAAAAAAGGGTGTAGTTGCACAATGGTATTTACCCTGTATGAGAACAGACAACGATATCTAATGAATAGGATCGAACGTGCGCACAGCGGAAGGACATCTTACTGGCGACAACTGATATTTACGACAGGGAGAAGGAGTGCCATCTTGGAAACGACGACACGCTGCGTCCGGATAGCTAACGGATTGGGTCATGGATAGTCAGACAATAACAAAATACGACACATTGTTCGCGTGAGAACAGCAACAGGTTTCCGGAGTACACTTAGACAAAGACTTGATCAACAGCCGAGGAATTGCTCTTGTTCTAGGAAAAGGGTATGGAGGCCTTTGAGACGAAATTGACGGGAGACAAGATACCCAACCAGAATCCAGCATCTACCCAGAGTACAGGTGGAGAGGACCGTCGTCATCATAGCAACGCGAACAACGAATGAGAAGTGGAGAACCATAGTCTTGCAAAAGGGTAGGAGTTCACCTGACCTATCATGTTTGACCAGAGGCGTGTTTGCCAGGCGATTGCATTGTGGTAAACGATGCTTAATAAAAACTGTTTACAGAGCACGCGAGAGGGCAGTCTTCATAAATTTTTCAATCATATACTTTAAGCAGTCTTCATCAAATTTTCAAACTTATACTTTGAACAGTCTTCACGGAACTTAAATCTTAATTTTTTTAAGTCTTAATACAGTTCAGTTAAAATATATATATAGCAGTTGGACTTTGAAACTCTGTTACGCGGTATTTTAATCAGTTGACATAAACATTCGATATTGGTTAGTTATTCGGTAATAGTGTATCTACAGTGACTAAATCATGCAATATACGCCAGTGATTAATAACTCTCAAGTACTTTATCTTACTCAGCTACCGCTTATTAAAAATTAAACTAATCAATCGCAGTTTCGTCAATAACAGACTCGCAGAACTTGTGTTAATGCTTTACCGGACAACTAAATCGTAGTGTTGTACAATGCGAAGCGATACAATACCAATTGGAACAATACACCACGTTATCAAAGACACGATACATTAATGTACACAAGAAGAAGTTCAATAATAGACAGTCAGATATATACACACTAGTTAACGATGAACTTACTCACACGACACATGATTTCATAGACTCTGACAGTAACGGTCGACATCAACAGAAAATACACACAGCGCGAGTGAATCTGATCCGCGTGTGTTGAGTGTTAGTGACATCACGGCTACGCAACTTCGTACATATGGACCACCAGCGGGAAGGAGTTACGCCGATGGAAATGTTGGATAAACCACTTTACAAGTAATCTTTATGTTATTCTTGTCATAAGAACTCTACTGTCCTGTCTCTTTTCAAGAAAACACCCTTGAGTATTTAATTTAAATATGATAAATTTAAATAACGCTATTCATCTGAGGCAAGAAATGAACGCATTAGTATAAGATTTATATGTTGACTATTTATGTTTTTATATGTTGATTGTGTTATATATGTATGTGTATGTTTTTCAGCAAACAACGTACTGGATTCGCATTGTAATTTGATATATATACATGTGTTCTTTTTATGAATGTACTTACAGGAAATCATTTATATTTATATATTGAAGTTTCTTTACTTGAATGATGTTAATAAATAAGTGTTTATTTTACTCAGAATATAAGCGTTCATTATTGTCAAAGTTACCTCAGAACAGACATTAATGTCACTTGAATGATTTATAGTAGATTTTATTAATTTATACAATAATTAGAGTCTCAGTGCAGTAATTATGCTAACATCAAATAACTAATGTATCACGTAGCTTCAATCAGTTTGGTATAAGTAGCCTAATTGAGTAATTACATGATCACATTCTACAAATTAGTATAATTACATAATTAACGTGGGGCACTACAAACATCAATTACACCCCATTATTATTATAAATTTGGCGCTCCAAGATCGTGGGGCTCGGCAATCATAGATTAATTAATTAAATTATTGTTTGCATAATTAATTGCATATTATAGAATTTGGCGCCCATCGCACAGCAAAGAGCAGGCAGTAGATAGGATAAGCATATATATTTCATGTTAGTTGTAAGAACAAATATTATTAGTGTGAAGCTAGTTGGACTGAATGTTAACGCGGAGTAAGGCTGCAAACATGACGACTAGTAGTTCCGATTCGATGAACTTCGATATCAATAACCAGCATGGTGTACCTGACAACGAACGTGAAGAATCACCAATGGAGTCACAAATGACCGAGGAGACGTCAGACGTCAGAGCGCGGGGACAGGAGTCCCAACAACCGCAGGAAGAGGTGACGTTGCGCGCATTAATGGACTTCATGAGTAGGAAATTTGAAGAAACCAATGAAAAGTTCGAGGAGCAGAATAAGAAGTTCGACAAACTAGAAGAAAAGCTAGACAAGCATAAGGAGGAAGTCACACAAATACGCGTGGAAATGCGTGAATATATAAATAATTGTGACAAGAAGATAGACGAGGTCCAGAAGCAGCAGAACGAGACCATAAGAGAGCTAAAGAACGACACCGACAAGAAATTCGAAGAGGTATGAGAAACTAGAGAAATAGACCGACAGGAACTAAAGAGTATTACCCAAAATACTCAAACAAGCATCAAGAAGATTAACAACAGAGTAGAAACACACGTTAAAGAAAATCATAAGAAGCAGGAGGAATTGAGAGTAGAACTATTACAGACAGTAAGACAATTACAACAGGAACAGGGAGACGTAAACAGCATGATACAGCAGAAGATCAATAAGGTAGATGGGAGACAGAAGTCGGCGGAACTAAAACTGGATGACTGGATGAGAGCACCAGGGAGAAAACAACTCGTATCAACGAATTAAAGTCTCAAATAGAACGGCTGCAACGACAGCTAATTGAAGGTGAGTCTGGGATAATCAGTAGGATTAACGGACACACACATGCAGAATTGAAATACAATGGCACTGATAGGTTCCCGATGGAATTCCTGAAGGAGTTATCAGAGATTCAAGAGCAATATTACAACAACAGTGACATTAAATGGATCAGGAGGCACTTGGAGATGGACACTGTGATATGGTGGCGTGTCATACGGAACCAAATGTCCACGTTCGAAGAGTTCAAAGAAGCCTTCACCTTGAAGTACTGGGGTCAAGAACGCCAGGACAATATACGTGACAACCTCGAGTACGGCAGATATGAGTGGAATGGGCCAATCACAGCCATCCAATACATAGAGAGAATATTACTAGAAAGCCGGCAACTATCGCCAGCATTGACCGATAGGCAGCTAATCCGGAAGATATCCCGTCATTTTGGGAGGGATTTGCAGCTCGCCGTGATCACACGTGGTATCACAAATATACCGAATTTCGAGGCATTAATTACAGAATTTACAAGTATCCAGTCAAGTGGAGAAAACAGTCGCAAGCCGCATTATAGACTTACAACGAAGGGAAAAACAACCCAAGAGAGAGAGAGAGGGACATTATAACAAAAGTGAAAGTGACCGACAGCCGAGGGGTCGTTTTGACAACAAGCAATATATCAATACTGTGCAGTTTACGCCAGGAGAAGCGGGCCCGAGTAGAACGGTCAATGACACCACCCCGAGGGTGAGCGGTAACGGCGACAACAGCAAAAAAAAAAATGTGTCAACCTAGAGAATAAGACAGAATTTTTAAACGACTTACTCCCGAGCGAGAATGTAAATATATTACTACCGGACTTACGAAATGACCTGCTACAAGAGGACGACGAAATTATTAATAAACAAGTATTGAAATGTCCCGAGATTACTATCAAATTTAATAATGATGTAATTGTACAAGCCTTGCTTGATACGGGCTGCCTCATCAACGGGTTATCGGAGACGTGGTTTAATAACCATAAGAAGAGTATAGGACCATACGAGACACTACCCGTAACGAATACATTTATCATAAGTGCTGTAGGAAATAAATCCAAATTAGTTAAGAGACAAATATTGTGTGACATTGAGATTGATGGTGTTCAATATGAATGTGTGTTTTTGATAATACCCGAATTAGTTAAACCATGCATACTAGGAATTAGTTTTTTACAAGAAGTTGGGTGTCGCATCGACATCGGAAACAAAGTAATTAATTTAAAAAACAACACTGATGAAGAGGAGCACGTTATACCAATCATGAACATTGACGTGATAACCAGTGAAGAAGAAGAGGAAGTACTGCGATGCATCGACGAAAGGGTTGGGAGCATAGACTGCGTGGATGAAGAAATACTGCAACGCCTGAAGGAGATTTTAGTAAGGAACTGGAATGTTTTTAGGGAGTGCCCGGGAAGAATAGAGGGTTACACACATGAGTTTCACGTTACGGACAGGACACCCTATTTTCAATGAGGTTGGCCTGTGCCGCTTGCTTACAGAGACAAGGGGAAGGAAGAGATTAACCCAATGTTACGATATGGAGTAATCGAACGTTGTGCCAGCCTGTACGTCAATCCAATCATGACTGTAATCAAGAAGGATGGGAGGGTTCGCCTGTGCCTTGATGCAAGGAAAGTGAACAGCGTAACTGTACCCGATTACGAAGGAGTGTCCCCGGTAAATGAGATATTGGCTAGATGTGGAGATATGCAGTATTTATCGACGGTCGACTTATCCAGTAGCTTCTGGCAGGTCCCATTAAAACAAGAATGTAGGGATTTCACTGCGTTCATGCACGAAGGGAGGTGCTACCACTTTACAGTGACACCATTTGGACTTAGCACCAGCTCTGCAGTGTTGACACGTGGATTGGATGTGGCTCTCGAGGAGGAAGTTAAGAAGAACACGATTATCTACGTGGATGACTGCTTGTGCTACTCCAACAATATCCAAACACACTTAAACCATTTAGAAACACTGCTAAACAACCTTAATAAGGCAAATATCACTGTCAACCTCACCAAATCACAATTCTTTAGACGAGAAATCTCATTTCTTGGATATCGCCTTACAACAAAAGGGATACAAGCAACCGATGACAAGGTAAAAGCAATTATGGATTTCCCAGCACCAAAGAATACGAAACAACTCAAAGGTTTCCTTGGCCTCACCAATTTTTACAACCGATTCATGAGCAAATACGTGGAAACAACGCAGCCTTTACACGAACTGCTGACAGGAGGACGAAAGTTTTCGTGGACAAGAGAAGTGAACGAATGTTTCCAAAGAGTCAAGAATTTATTTATAAACACAGTAATCCTACGGTTCCCACGGCCGAACCAAAGGTACTACATTCAGTGTGACGCTAGTAATTTTGCGTATGGTGGCCAGCTTTACCAGATCGATGAAGAAGGAGAAATTGGCGTGATCGCGTTTATAAGCAAAACATTTAAAGGCGCAGAAAGTAATTATTTCACGACGGAGAAAGAACTCCTAAGTATCGTTAGATGTCTGGATAAGTTTCGAATGTACATACTTGGCCAGCCCCTAACGATAATCACAGACAATAAAGCTTTAACATTCATGCACAAGTGCCACTTAAACAACTCGAGAATTACAAGATGGATTCTCGCCATATAAGAATACAATTTCAACATTATCCACTGTAAAGGAAAGGATAATGTAGTTGCGGACATATTGAGTAGATACCCGGCTGACGCGGAACAACATGAGACAAACGAGGAAACGCACGAGTACTTAATTAATCATCTAGTTGTTAAAATGAATCAACACATAGGTAAGATAATTAGAGATATCGGTAAATACCAGAATGAAGATGACAAACTCAGAACACTTATTGATAAGATTAGGAATAATGATGTAGACAATAAATTAAGCAAATTTTATAAAATTGTTAACAATAAGTTATACCGACGACAACATGGCGAATGGAAACTATACATTCCTGACAGCGTGTCGAATAACTTAATTGCAGAGATACACCAAATGTACGGACACCTAGGCCCGAAAAGGTGCGTAAAAATGTTACAAGAGCACTTCACGCTTGACGGCTTGTTCAAGAAAGTAAAAGCATATATTCAGACTTGTGACTCATGTCAAAGATACAAGGACACAAACAACAGGATGCAGTTTGGCGGAACAAAGGCGATGATACCATCAGCTAGAGGTGACATCGTGAGTGTCGATTACTATGGACCTCTACCGACTGGTACAGGAGGCGTCAAATACTTACTTGTTATGGTGGACAATTTCACAAAGTTTGTCAAGTTATTCACATTACGAAGAGCGACAACCACCACGACATTACGAAGAATCAGAGACTACTGTGCGGAGTTTGGACGACCAAAGGTCATCTTAACTGATAACGGCACACAGTTTACCGCGAAAAAATGGATTAAAGGTCTCGAGGAGCTGAATATACAACCGAGGTATACGGCGATAAGGAATCCTTGCGCAAACTTAGCTGAAAGGATTAACCGCCAACTTGGGAACCTATTCAGGATCTTTGTACACGACCAGCATAGTAAGTGGTCAGATTGATTGAGACGTGTATCAATGAAGCATACCATGAAACAATAGAAATAACCCCCCACGAGGCACAATTAGGAAAGAAGCCGACCCGCGCATGGGAGAAGTGGCTGGACAAAGAAATCATCGACAGTAAATGCAGCTCGAATATCAATGTATTTGTAAAAATCAAAGAAAAAAGAGAGAAGTATGCTAAGCGCATCAATGATAACAAGAAAATTACTAAATTCACTATCGGCGATAAGGTGCTGATAAGAAGCTACCATCAATCAGACGCCGCAATGAAAAAAATCGACAAATTTTTCAAGTTGTATACAGGACCATACAAGGTTAATCGCGTCTTTGGCGATGCAACATACGAACTCACTGAGTGCGATAGCAGTGGCAAGGTGAGAGGGAAATTTAATGTGCGTCAGTTGAAGAAGTATTATGAAACGAAAGTACAAGTTTCACAGGAAAGCGAAAGTTACGTC
Organism: Magicicada septendecula; assembly: GCA_034769895.1. Lineage (NCBI taxonomy): Eukaryota > Metazoa > Arthropoda > Insecta > Hemiptera > Cicadidae > Magicicada > Magicicada septendecula. The sequence goes on along the minus strand of CM068369.1, from coordinate 507,858,168 downwards.
GACAGTTAGTGGACTACAGGGACGGGGGCAAACGCATAGGGTGAATGTCTCGCGAAAACCGGTCCAGCTAGCTAAACAATATTAACGTGTAATTTAAAGATTTTTTTCTTTACATGAATTCCTTAAGTCACGATGTGACAATCTAATGACATTAATTGCATGTGAATAACCAATATTAATGCAAATTTCAATATAAAAGACACTTAAAGTGTGAAAAGTTTGATCGGGTGTGCAGCAGTAAATTGCTAAAGACATTATAACGAGCCTTTTATAGACACATAATGATGTAAGATCAATTAATCAAATATGAGTAGTATAAAGCAAAATTATCTATAATCGTGATGATATCAAATGAACTGTTAATTGTTCATAAGTAGTGTATATAAATTTATAATCAATATAATCAGTATAAATGTTAGTAATGCGTATTGTGAGTGATACTCAATAATAATTAGTGATTGTATATATATGTATTTACAGGTTCATAAATTGTTGTTTTTAAATGTTCAAGATAAACTAAGGACATTAACTATCGTAACGATATTTAAACGATACATGAATAATTACATTTCATGTTGAAAAAACCATTATTTCATGTATTAGGTTATAAGCGGATGACATAGCCATCCACAGCTATTATTATTATTGTAAAATAATTCCACGTCTAATTATATATGCACCATATGTGAAAATGCGTTCATCCTTCCTCAGATGCACGGCTATAAATTCCCAGAGTTAGTTAACAACAAAACATAGGGAATATATACCCGTATACCCCAAGCAGAGGAAAGTGGGTCAATGACCGTGACCTTCTCAAAGGGGACTCCCACAACAAACACAGAGCGCAGAAATCGGATTAGAATGTCTTCTGCTGATCCAACATCCAATCCGATTTGGGGACTATGTAATGACCAAGAATTTTAATTTTTTAAAATTTTGATCGAAAATACGTTACAAGCAGCCAAGACACCCCAACACGAGCCAGAAGCAATAAATAAGGAAACAATTTAACGAAGTGTCAACTGAACGTTTGCCAGGAACAATACGAGTACGCTTCACCTAACTTTACAATGGGAAATAAGGTTGGCCTGTGACAGACTCGACTCAACCGAGATTTACAGCCCACAACAAGCAGGACAAAAGGAAACTAGGCCAGTAGCACATTACGGAGAAATTGTAACGAGCACACACTGCAAGGTTAATTTGAAGTGTGCCAGCAGTAAAAAAGGGTGTAGTTGCACAATGGTATTTACCCTGTATGAGAACAGACAACGATATCTAATGAATAGGATCGAACGTGCGCACAGCGGAAGGACATCTTACTGGCGACAACTGATATTTACGACAGGGAGAAGGAGTGCCATCTTGGAAACGACGACACGCTGCGTCCGGATAGCTAACGGATTGGGTCATGGATAGTCAGACAATAACAAAATACGACACATTGTTCGCGTGAGAACAGCAACAGGTTTCCGGAGTACACTTAGACAAAGACTTGATCAACAGCCGAGGAACTGCTCTTGTTCTAGGAAAAGGGTATGGAGGCCTTTGAGACGAAATTGACGGGAGACAAGATACCCAACCAGAATCCAGCATCTACCCAGAGTACAGGTGGAGAGGACCGTCGTCATCATAGCAACGCGAACAACGAATGAGAAGTGGAGAACCATAGTCTTGCATAAGGGTAGGAGTTCACCTGACCTATCATGTTTGACCAGAGGCGTGTTTGCCAGGCGATTGCATTGTGGTAAACGATGCTTAATAAAAACTGTTTACAGAGCACGCGAGAGGGCAGTCTTCATAAATTTTTCAATCATATACTTTAAGCAGTCTTCATCAAATTTTCAAACTTATACTTTGAACAGTCTTCACGGAACTTAAATCTTAATTTTTTTAAGTCTTAATACAGTTCAGTTAAAATATATATATAGCAGTTGGACTTTGAAACTCTGTTACGCGGTATTTTAATCAGTTGACATAAACATTCGATATTGGTTAGTTATTCGGTAATAGTGTATCTACAGTGACTAAATCATGCAATATACGCCAGTGATTAATAACTCTCAAGTACTTTATCTTACTCAGCTACCGCTTATTAAAAATTAAACTAATCAATCGCAGTTTCGTCAATAACAGACTCGCAGAACTTGTGTTAATGCTTTACCGGACAACTAAATCGTAGTGTTGTACAATGCGAAGCGATACAATACCAATTGGAACAATACACCACGTTATCAAAGACACGATACATTAATGTACACAAGAAGAAGTTCAATAATAGACAGTCAGATATATACACACTAGTTAACGATGAACTTACTCACACGACACATGATTTCATAGACTCTGACAGTAACGGTCGACATCAACAGAAAATACACACAGCGCGAGTGAATCTGATCCGCGTGTGTTGAGTGTTAGTGACATCACGGCTACGCAACTTCGTACATATGGACCACCAGCGGGAAGGAGTTACGCCGATGGAAATGTTGGATAAACCACTTTACAAGTAATCTTTATGTTATTCTTGTCATAAGAACTCTACTGTCCTGTCTCTTTTCAAGAAAACACCCTTGAGTATTTAATTTAAATATGATAAATTTAAATAACGCTATTCATCTGAGGCAAGAAATGAACGCATTAGTATAAGATTTATATGTTGACTATTTATGTTTTTATATGTTGATTGTGTTATATATGTATGTGTATGTTTTTCAGCAAACAACGTACTGGATTCGCATTGTAATTTGATATATATACATGTGTTCTTTTTATGAATGTACTTACAGGAAATCATTTATATTTATATATTGAAGTTTCTTTACTTGAATGATGTTAATAAATAAGTGTTTATTTTACTCAGAATATAAGCGTTCATTATTGTCAAAGTTACCTCAGAACAGACATTAATGTCACTTGAATGATTTATAGTAGATTTTATTAATTTATACAATAATTAGAGTCTCAGTGCAGTAATTATGCTAACATCAAATAACTAATGTATCACGTAGCTTCAATCAGTTTGGTATAAGTAGCCTAATTGAGTAATTACATGATCACATTCTACAAATTAGTATAATTACATAATTAACGTGGGGCACTACAAACATCAATTACACCCCATTATTATTATAAATTTGGCGCTCCAAGATCGTGGGGCTCGGCAATCATAGATTAATTAATTAAATTATTGTTTGCATAATTAATTGCATATTATAGAATTTGGCGCCCATCGCACAGCAAAGAGCAGGCAGTAGATAGGATAAGCATATATATTTCATGTTAGTTGTAAGAACAAATATTATTAGTGTGAAGCTAGTTGGACTGAATGTTAACGCGGAGTAAGGCTGCAAACATGACGACTAGTAGTTCCGATTCGATGAACTTCGATATCAATAACCAGCATGGTGTACCTGACAACGAACGTGAAGAATCACCAATGGAGTCACAAATGACCGAGGAGACGTCAGACGTCAGAGCGCGGGGACAGGAGTCCCAACAACCGCAGGAAGAGGTGACGTTGCGCGCATTAATGGACTTCATGAGTAGGAAATTTGAAGAAACCAATGAAAAGTTCGAGGAGCAGAATAAGAAGTTCGACAAACTAGAAGAAAAGCTAGACAAGCATAAGGAGGAAGTCACACAAATACGCGTGGAAATGCGTGAATATATAAATAATTGTGACAAGAAGATAGACGAGGTCCAGAAGCAGCAGAACGAGACCATAAGAGAGCTAAAGAACGACACCGACAAGAAATTCGAAGAGGTATGAGAAACTAGAGAAATAGACCGACAGGAACTAAAGAGTATTACCCAAAATACTCAAACAAGCATCAAGAAGATTAACAACAGAGTAGAAACACACGTTAAAGAAAATCATAAGAAGCAGGAGGAATTGAGAGTAGAACTATTACAGACAGTAAGACAATTACAACAGGAACAGGGAGACGTAAACAGCATGATACAGCAGAAGATCAATAAGGTAGATGGGAGACAGAAGTCGGCGGAACTAAAACTGGATGACTGGATGAGAGCACCAGGGAGAAAACAACTCGTATCAACGAATTAAAGTCTCAAATAGAACGGCTGCAACGACAGCTAATTGAAGGTGAGTCTGGGATAATCAGTAGGATTAACGGACACACACATGCAGAATTGAAATACAATGGCACTGATAGGTTCCCGATGGAATTCCTGAAGGAGTTATCAGAGATTCAAGAGCAATATTACAACAACAGTGACATTAAATGGATCAGGAGGCACTTGGAGATGGACACTGTGATATGGTGGCGTGTCATACGGAACCAAATATCCACGTTCGAAGAGTTCAAAGAAGCCTTCACCTTGAAGTACTGGGGTCAAGAACGCCAGGACAATATACGTGACAACCTCGAGTACGGCAGATATGAGTGGAATGGGCCAATCACAGCCATCCAATACATAGAGAGAATATTACTAGAAAGCCGGCAACTATCGCCAGCATTGACCGATAGGCAGCTAATCCGGAAGATATCCCGTCATTTTGGGAGGGATTTGCAGCTCGCCGTGATCACACGTGGTATCACAAATATACCGAATTTCGAGGCATTAATTACAGAATTTACAAGTATCCAGTCAAGTGGAGAAAACAGTCGCAAGCCGCATTATAGACTTACAACGAAGGGAAAAACAACCCAAGAGAGAGAGAGAGGGACATTATAACAAAAGTGAAAGTGACCGACAGCCGAGGGGTCGTTTTGACAACAAGCAATATATCAATACTGTGCAGTTTACGCCAGGAGAAGCGGGCCCGAGTAGAACGGTCAATGACACCACCCCGAGGGTGAGCGGTAACGGCGACAACAGCAAAAAAAAAAAATGTGTCAACCTAGAGAATAAGATAGAATTTTTAAACGACTTACTCCCGAGCGAGAATGTAAATATATTACTACCGGACTTACGAAATGACCTGCTACAAGAGGACGACGAAATTATTAATAAACAAGTATTGAAATGTCCCGAGATTACTATCAAATTTAATAATGATGTAATTGTACAAGCCTTGCTTGATACGGGCTGCCTCATCAACGGGTTATCGGAGACGTGGTTTAATAACCATAAGAAGAGTATAGGACCATACGAGACACTACCCGTAACGAATACATTTATCATAAGTGCTGTAGGAAATAAATCCAAATTAGTTAAGAGACAAATATTGTGTGACATTGAGATTGATGGTGTTCAATATGAATGTGTGTTTTTGATAATACCCGAATTAGTTAAACCATGCATACTAGGAATTAGTTTTTTACAAGAAGTTGGGTGTCGCATCGACATCGGAAACAAAGTAATTAATTTAAAAAACAACACTGATGAAGAGGAGCACGTTATACCAATCATGAACATTGACGTGATAACCAGTGAAGAAGAAGAGGAAGTACTGCGATGCATCGACGAAAGGGTTGGGAGCATAGACTGCGTGGATGAAGAAATACTGCAACGCCTGAAGGAGATTTTAGTAAGGAACTGGAATGTTTTTAGGGAGTGCCCGGGAAGAATAGAGGGTTACACACATGAGTTTCACGTTACGGACAGGACACCCTATTTTCAATGAGGTTGGCCTGTGCCGCTTGCTTACAGAGACAAGGGGAAGGAAGAGATTAACCCAATGTTACGATATGGAGTAATCGAACGTTGTGCCAGCCTGTACGTCAATCCAATCATGACTGTAATCAAGAAGGATGGGAGGGTTCGCCTGTGCCTTGATGCAAGGAAAGTGAACAGCGTAACTGTACCCGATTACGAAGGAGTGTCCCCGGTAAATGAGATATTGGCTAGATGTGGAGATATGCAGTATTTATCGACGGTCGACTTATCCAGTAGCTTCTGGCAGGTCCCATTAAAACAAGAATGTAGGGATTTCACTGCGTTCATGCACGAAGGGAGGTGCTACCACTTTACAGTGACACCATTTGGACTTAGCACCAGCTCTGCAGTGTTGACACGTGGATTGGATGTGGCTCTCGAGGAGGAAGTTAAGAAGAACACGATTATCTACGTGGATGACTGCTTGTGCTACTCCAACAATATCCAAACACACTTAAACCATTTAGAAACACTGCTAAACAACCTTAATAAGGCAAATATCACTGTCAACCTCACCAAATCACAATTCTTTAGACGAGAAATCTCATTTCTTGGATATCGCCTTACAACAAAAGGGATACAAGCAACCGATGACAAGGTAAAAGCAATTATGGATTTCCCAGCACCAAAGAATACGAAACAACTCAAAGGTTTCCTTGGCCTCACCAATTTTTACAACCGATTCATGAGCAAATACGTGGAAACAACGCAGCCTTTACACGAACTGCTGACAGGAGGACGAAAGTTTTCGTGGACAAGAGAAGTGAACGAATGTTTCCAAAGAGTCAAGAATTTATTTATAAACACAGTAATCCTACGGTTCCCACGGCCGAACCAAAGGTACTACATTCAGTGTGACGCTAGTAATTTTGCGTATGGTGGCCAGCTTTACCAGATCGATGAAGAAGGAGAAATTGGCGTGATCGCGTTTATAAGCAAAACATTTAAAGGCGCAGAAAGTAATTATTTCACGACGGAGAAAGAACTCCTAAGTATCGTTAGATGTCTGGATAAGTTTCGAATGTACATACTTGGCCAGCCCCTAACGATAATCACAGACAATAAAGCTTTAACATTCATGCACAAGTGCCACTTAAACAACTCGAGAATTACAAGATGGATTCTCGCCATATAAGAATACAATTTCAACATTATCCACTGTAAAGGAAAGGATAATGTAGTTGCGGACATATTGAGTAGATACCCGGCTGACGCGGAACAACATGAGACAAACGAGGAAACGCACGAGTACTTAATTAATCATCTAGTTGTTAAAATGAATCAACACATAGGTAAGATAATTAGAGATATCGGTAAATACCAGAATGAAGATGACAAACTCAGAACACTTATTGATAAGATTAGGAATAATGATGTAGACAATAAATTAAGCAAATTTTATAAAATTGTTAACAATAAGTTATACCGACGACAACATGGCGAATGGAAACTATACATTCCTGACAGCGTGTCGAATAACTTAATTGCAGAGATACACCAAATGTACGGACACCTAGGCCCGAAAAGGTGCGTAAAAATGTTACAAGAGCACTTCACGCTTGACGGCTTGTTCAAGAAAGTAAAAGCATATATTCAGACTTGTGACTCATGTCAAAGATACAAGGACACAAACAACAGGATGCAGTTTGGCGGAACAAAGGCGATGATACCATCAGCTAGAGGTGACATCGTGAGTGTCGATTACTATGGACCTCTACCGACTGGTACAGGAGGCGTCAAATACTTACTTGTTATGGTGGACAATTTCACAAAGTTTGTCAAGTTATTCACATTACGAAGAGCGACAACCACCACGACATTACGAAGAATCAGAGACTACTGTGCGGAGTTTGGACGACCAAAGGTCATCTTAACTGATAACGGCACACAGTTTACCGCGAAAAAATGGATTAAAGGTCTCGAGGAGCTGAATATACAACCGAGGTATACGGCGATAAGGAATCCTTGCGCAAACTTAGCTGAAAGGATTAACCGCCAACTTGGGAACCTATTCAGGATCTTTGTACACGACCAGCATAGTAAGTGGTCAGATTGATTGAGACGTGTATCAATGAAGCATACCATGAAACAATAGAAATAACCCCCCACGAGGCACAATTAGGAAAGAAGCCGACCCGCGCATGGGAGAAGTGGCTGGACAAAGAAATCATCGACAGTAAATGCAGCTCGAATATCAATGTATTTGTAAAAATCAAAGAAAAAAGAGAGAAGTATGCTAAGCGCATCAATGATAACAAGAAAATTACTAAATTCACTATCGGCGATAAGGTGCTGATAAGAAGCTACCATCAATCAGACGCCGCAATGAAAAAAATCGACAAATTTTTCAAGTTGTATACAGGACCATACAAGGTTAATCGCGTCTTTGGCGATGCAACATACGAACTCACTGAGTGCGATAGCAGTGGCAAGGTGAGAGGGAAATTTAATGTGCGTCAGTTGAAGAAGTATTATGAAACGAAAGTACAAGTTTCACAGGAAAGCGAAAGTTACGTCGACAGTTAGTGGACTACAGGGACGGGGGCAAACGCATAGGGTGAATGTCTCGCGAAAACCGGTCCAGCTAGCTAAACAATATTAACGTGTAATTTAAAGATTTTTTTCTTTACATGAATTCCTTAAGTCACGATGTGACAATCTAATGACATTAATTGCATGTGAATAACCAATATTAATGCAAATTTCAATATAAAAGACACTTAAAGTGTGAAAAGTTTGATCGGGTGTGCAGCAGTAAATTGCTAAAGACATTATAACGAGCCTTTTATAGACACATAATGATGTAAGATCAATTAATCAAATATGAGTAGTATAAAGCAAAATTATCTATAATCGTGATGATATCAAATGAACTGTTAATTGTTCATAAGTAGTGTATATAAATTTATAATCAATATAATCAGTATAAATGTTAGTAATGCGTATTGTGAGTGATACTCAATAATAATTAGTGATTGTATATATATGTATTTACAGGTTCATAAATTGTTGTTTTTAAATGTTCAAGATAAACTAAGGACATTAACTATCGTAACGATATTTAAACGATACATGAATAATTACATTTCATGTTGAAAAAACCATTATTTCATGTATTAGGTTATAAGCGGATGACATAGCCATCCACAGCTATTATTATTATTGTAAAATAATTCCACGTCTAATTATATATGCACCATATGTGAAAATGCGTTCATCCTTCCTCAGATGCACGGCTATAAATTCCCAGAGTTAGTTAACAACAAAACATAGGGAATATATACCCGTATACCCCAAGCAGAGGAAAGTGGGTCAATGACCGTGACCTTCTCAAAGGGGACTCCCACAACAAACACAGAGCGCAGAAATCGGATTAGAATGTCTTCTGCTGATCCAACATCCAATCCGATTTGGGGACTATGTAATGACCAAGAATTTTAATTTTTTAAAATTTTGATCGAAAATACGTTACAAGCAGCCAAGACACCCCAACACGAGCCAGAAGCAATAAATAAGGAAACAATTTAACGAAGTGTCAACTGAACGTTTGCCAGGAACAATACGAGTACGCTTCACCTAACTTTACAATGGGAAATAAGGTTGGCCTGTGACAGACTCGACTCAACCGAGATTTACAGCCCACAACAAGCAGGACAAAAGGAAACTAGGCCAGTAGCACATTACGGAGAAATTGTAACGAGCACACACTGCAAGGTTAATTTGAAGTGTGCCAGCAGTAAAAAAGGGTGTAGTTGCACAATGGTATTTACCCTGTATGAGAACAGACAACGATATCTAATGAATAGGATCGAACGTGCGCACAGCGGGAGGACATCTTACTGGCGACAACTGATATTTACGACAGGGAGAAGGAGTGCCGTCTTGGAAACGACCACACGCTGCGTCCGGATAGCTAACGGATTGGGTCATGGATAGTCAGACAATAACAAAATACGACACATTGTTCGCGTGAGAACAGCAACAGGTTTCCGGAGTACACTTAGACAAAGACTTGATCAACAGCCGAGGAATTGCTCTTGTTCTAGGAAAAGGGTATGGAGGCCTTTGAGACGAAATTGACGGGAGACAAGATACCCAACCAGAATCCAGCATCTACCCAGAGTACAGGTGGAGAGGACCGTCGTCATCATAGCAACGCGAACAACGAATGAGAAGTGGAGAACCATAGTCTTGCAAAAGGGTAGGAGTTCACCTGACCTATCATGTTTGACCAGAGGCGTGTTTGCCAGGCGATTGCATTGTGGTAAACGATGCTTAATAAAAACTGTTTACAGAGCACGCGAGAGGGCAGTCTTCATAAATTTTTCAATCATATACTTTAAGCAGTCTTCATCAAATTTTCAAACTTATACTTTGAACAGTCTTCACGGAACTTAAATCTTAATTTTTTTAAGTCTTAATACAGTTCAGTTAAAATATATATATAGCAGTTGGACTTTGAAACTCTGTTACGCGGTATTTTAATCAGTTGACATAAACATTCGATATTGGTTAGTTATTCGGTAATAGTGTATCTACAGTGACTAAATCATGCAATATACGCCAGTGATTAATAACTCTCAAGTACTTTATCTTACTCAGCTACCGCTTATTAAAAATTAAACTAATCAATCGCAGTTTCGTCAATAACAGACTCGCAGAACTTGTGTTAATGCTTTACCGGACAACTAAATCGTAGTGTTGTACAATGCGAAGCGATACAATACCAATTGGAACAATACACCACGTTATCAAAGACACGATACATTAATGTACACAAGAAGAAGTTCAATAATAGACAGTCAGATATATACACACTAGTTAACGATGAACTTACTCACACGACACATGATTTCATAGACTCTGACAGTAACGGTCGACATCAACAGAAAATACACACAGCGCGAGTGAATCTGATCCGCGTGTGTTGAGTGTTAGTGACATCACGGCTACGCAACTTCGTACATATGGACCACCAGCGGGAAGGAGTTACGCCGATGGAAATGTTGGATAAACCACTTTACAAGTAATCTTTATGTTATTCTTGTCATAAGAACTCTACTGTCCTGTCTCTTTTCAAGAAAACACCCTTGAGTATTTAATTTAAATATGATAAATTTAAATAACGCTATTCATCTGAGGCAAGAAATGAACGCATTAGTATAAGATTTATATGTTGACTATTTATGTTTTTATATGTTGATTGTGTTATATATGTATGTGTATGTTTTTCAGCAAACAACGTACTGGATTCGCATTGTAATTTGATATATATACATGTGTTCTTTTTATGAATGTACTTACAGGAAATCATTTATATTTATATATTGAAGTTTCTTTACTTGAATGATGTTAATAAATAAGTGTTTATTTTACTCAGAATATAAGCGTTCATTATTGTCAAAGTTACCTCAGAACAGACATTAATGTCACTTGAATGATTTATAGTAGATTTTATTAATTTATACAATAATTAGAGTCTCAGTGCAGTAATTATGCTAACATCAAATAACTAATGTATCACGTAGCTTCAATCAGTTTGGTATAAGTAGCCTAATTGAGTAATTACATGATCACATTCTACAAATTAGTATAATTACATAATTAACGTGGGGCACTACAAACATCAATTACACCCCATTATTATTATAAATTTGGCGCTCCAAGATCGTGGGGCTCGGCAATCATAGATTAATTAATTAAATTATTGTTTGCATAATTAATTGCATATTATAGAATTTGGCGCCCATCGCACAGCAAAGAGCAGGCAGTAGATAGGATAAGCATATATATTTCATGTTAGTTGTAAGAACAAATATTATTAGTGTGAAGCTAGTTGGACTGAATGTTAACGCGGAGTAAGGCTGCAAACATGACGACTAGTAGTTCCGATTCGATGAACTTCGATATCAATAACCAGCATGGTGTACCTGACAACGAACGTGAAGAATCACCAATGGAGTCACAAATGACCGAGGAGACGTCAGACGTCAGAGCGCGGGGACAGGAGTCCCAACAACCGCAGGAAGAGGTGACGTTGCGCGCATTAATGGACTTCATGAGTAGGAAATTTGAAGAAACCAATGAAAAGTTCGAGGAGCAGAATAAGAAGTTCGACAAACTAGAAGAAAAGCTAGACAAGCATAAGGAGGAAGTCACACAAATACGCGTGGAAATGCGTGAATATATAAATAATTGTGACAAGAAGATAGACGAGGTCCAGAAGCAGCAGAACGAGACCATAAGAGAGCTAAAGAACGACACCGACAAGAAATTCGAAGAGGTATGAGAAACTAGAGAAATAGACCGACAGGAACTAAAGAGTATTACCCAAAATACTCAAACAAGCATCAAGAAGATTAACAACAGAGTAGAAACACACGTTAAAGAAAATCATAAGAAGCAGAGGGAATTGAGAGTAGAACTATTACAGACAGTAAGACAATTACAACAGGAACAGGGAGACGTAAACAGCATGATACAGCAGAAGATCAATAAGGTAGATGGGAGACAGAAGTCGGCGGAACTAAAACTGGATGACTGGATGAGAGCACCAGGGAGAAAACAACTCGTATCAACGAATTAAAGTCTCAAATAGAACGGCTGCAACGACAGCTAATTGAAGGTGAGTCTGGGATAATCAGTAGGATTAACGGACACACACATGCAGAATTGAAATACAATGGCACTGATAGGTTCCCGATGGAATTCCTGAAGGAGTTATCAGAGATTCAAGAGCAATATTACAACAACAGTGACATTAAATGGATCAGGAGGCACTTGGAGATGGACACTGTGATATGGTGGCGTGTCATACGGAACCAAATATCCACGTTCGAAGAGTTCAAAGAAGCCTTCACCTTGAAGTACTGGGGTCAAGAACGCCAGGACAATATACGTGACAACCTCGAGTACGGCAGATATGAGTGGAATGGGCCAATCACAGCCATCCAATACATAGAGAGAATATTACTAGAAAGCCGGCAACTATCGCCAGCATTGACCGATAGGCAGCTAATCCGGAAGATATCCCGTCATTTTGGGAGGGATTTGCAGCTCGCCGTGATCACACGTGGTATCACAAATATACCGAATTTCGAGGCATTAATTACAGAATTTACAAGTATCCAGTCAAGTGGAGAAAACAGTCGCAAGCCGCATTATAGACTTACAACGAAGGGAAAAACAACCCAAGAGAGAGAGAGAGGGACATTATAACAAAAGTGAAAGTGACCGACAGCCGAGGGGTCGTTTTGACAACAAGCAATATATCAATACTGTGCAGTTTACGCCAGGAGAAGCGGGCCCGAGTAGAACGGTCAATGACACCACCCCGAGGGTGAGCGGTAACGGCGACAACAGCAAAAAAAAAAATGTGTCAACCTAGAGAATAAGATAGAATTTTTAAACGACTTACTCCCGAGCGAGAATGTAAATATATTACTACCGGACTTACGAAATGACCTGCTACAAGAGGACGACGAAATTATTAATAAACAAGTATTGAAATGTCCCGAGATTACTATCAAATTTAATAATGATGTAATTGTACAAGCCTTGCTTGATACGGGCTGCCTCATCAACGGGTTATCGGAGACGTGGTTTAATAACCATAAGAAGAGTATAGGACCATACGAGACACTACCCGTAACGAATACATTTATCATAAGTGCTGTAGGAAATAAATCCAAATTAGTTAAGAGACAAATATTGTGTGACATTGAGATTGATGGTGTTCAATATGAATGTGTGTTTTTGATAATACCCGAATTAGTTAAACCATGCATACTAGGAATTAGTTTTTTACAAGAAGTTGGGTGTCGCATCGACATCGGAAACAAAGTAATTAATTTAAAAAACAACACTGATGAAGAGGAGCACGTTATACCAATCATGAACATTGACGTGATAACCAGTGAAGAAGAAGAGGAAGTACTGCGATGCATCGACGAAAGGGTTGGGAGCATAGACTGCGTGGATGAAGAAATACTGCAACGCCTGAAGGAGATTTTAGTAAGGAACTGGAATGTTTTTAGGGAGTGCCCGGGAAGAATAGAGGGTTACACACATGAGTTTCACGTTACGGACAGGACACCCTATTTTCAATGAGGTTGGCCTGTGCCGCTTGCTTACAGAGACAAGGGGAAGGAAGAGATTAACCCAATGTTACGATATGGAGTAATCGAACGTTGTGCCAGCCTGTACGTCAATCCAATCATGACTGTAATCAAGAAGGATGGGAGGGTTCGCCTGTGCCTTGATGCAAGGAAAGTGAACAGCGTAACTGTACCCGATTACGAAGGAGTGTCCCCGGTAAATGAGATATTGGCTAGATGTGGAGATATGCAGTATTTATCGACGGTCGACTTATCCAGTAGCTTCTGGCAGGTCCCATTAAAACAAGAATGTAGGGATTTCACTGCGTTCATGCACGAAGGGAGGTGCTACCACTTTACAGTGACACCATTTGGACTTAGCACCAGCTCTGCAGTGTTGACACGTGGATTGGATGTGGCTCTCGAGGAAGAAGTTAAGAAGAACACGATTATCTACGTGGATGACTGCTTGTGCTACTCCAACAATATCCAAACACACTTAAACCATTTAGAAACACTGCTAAACAACCTTAATAAGGCAAATATCACTGTCAACCTCACCAAATCACAATTCTTTAGACGAGAAATCTCATTTCTTGGATATCGCCTTACAACAAAAGGGATACAAGCAACCGATGACAAGGTAAAAGCAATTATGGATTTCCCAGCACCAAAGAATACGAAACAACTCAAAGGTTTCCTTGGCCTCACCAATTTTTACAACCGATTCATGAGCAAATACGTGGAAACAACGCAGCCTTTACACGAACTGCTGACAGGAGGACGAAAGTTTTCGTGGACAAGAGAAGTGAACGAATGTTTCCAAAGAGTCAAGAATTTATTTATAAACACAGTAATCCTACGGTTCCCACGGCCGAACCAAAGGTACTACATTCAGTGTGACGCTAGTAATTTTGCGTATGGTGGCCAGCTTTACCAGATCGATGAAGAAGGAGAAATTGACATGATCGCTTTTATAAGCAAAACATTTAAAGGCGCAGAACGTAATTATTTCACGACGGAGAAAGAACTCCTAAATATCGTTAGATGTCTGGATAAGTTTCGAATGTACATACTGGGCCAGCCCCTAACGATAATCACAGACAATAAAGCTTTAACATTCATGCACAAGTGCCACTTAAACAACTCGAGAATTACAAGATGGATTCTCGCCATATAAGAATACAATTTCAACATTATCCACTGTAAAGGAAAGGATAATGTAGTTGCGGACATATTGAGTAGATACCCGGCTGACGCGGAACAACATGAGACAAACGAGGAAACGCACGAGTACTTAATTAATCATCTAGTTGTTAAAATGAATCAACACATAGGTAAGATAATTAGAGATATCGGTAAATACCAGAATGAAGATGACAAACTCAGAACACTTATTGATAAGATTAGGAATAATGATGTAGACAATAAATTAAGCAAATTTTATAAAATTGTTTACAATAAGTTATACCGACGACAACGTGGCGAATGGAAACTATACATTCCTGACAGCGTGTCGAATAACTTAATTGCAGAGATACACCAAATGTACGGACACCTAGGCCCGAAAAGGTGTGTAAAAATGTTACAGGAGCACTTCACGCTGACGGCTTGTTCAAGAAAGTAAAAGCATATATTCAGACTTGTGACTCATGTCAAAGATACAAGGACACAAACAACAGGATGCTGTTTGGCGGAACAAAGGCGATGATACCATCAGCTAGAGGTGACATCGTGAGTGTCGATTACTATGGACCTCTACCAACTGGTACAGGAGGCGTCAAATACTTACTTGTTATGGTGGACAATTTCACAAAGTTTGTCAAGTTATTCACATTACGAAGAGCGACAACCACCACGACATTACGAAGAATCAGAGACTACTGTGCGGAGTTTGGACGACCAAAGGTCATCTTAACTGATAACGGCACACAGTTTACCGCGAAAAAATGGATTAAAGGTCTCGAGGAGCTGAATATACAACCGAGGTATACGGCGATAAGGAATCCTTGCGCAAACTTAGCTGAAAGGATTAACCGCCAACTTGGGAACCTATTCAGGATCTTTGTACACGACCAGCATAGTAAGCGGTCAGATTGATTGAGACGTGTATCAATGAAGCATACCATGAAACAATAGAAATAACCCCCCACGAGGCACAATTAGGAAAGAAGCCGACCCGCGCATGGGAGAAGTGGCTGGACAAAGAAATCATCGACAGTAAATGCAGCTCGAATATCAATGTATTTGTAAAAATCAAAGAAAAAAGAGAGAAGTATGCTAAGCGCATCAATGATAACAAGAAAATTACTAAATTCACTATCGGCGATAAGGTGCTGATAAGAAGCTACCATCAATCAGACGCCGCAATGAAAAAAATCGACAAATTTTTCAAGTTGTATACAGGACCATACAAGGTTAATCGCGTCTTTGGCGATGCAACATACGAACTCACTGAGTGCGATAGCAGTGGCAAGGTGAGAGGGAAATTTAATGTGCGTCAGTTGAAGAAGTATTATGAAACGAAAGTACAAGTTTCACAGGAAAGCGAAAGTTACGTCGACAGTTAGTGGACTACAGGGACGGGGGCAAACGCATAGGGTGAATGTCTCGCGAAAACCGGTCCAGCTAGCTAAACAATATTAACGTGTAATTTAAAGATTTTTTTCTTTACATGAATTCCTTAAGTCACGATGTGACAATCTAATGACATTAATTGCATGTGAATAACCAATATTAATGCAAATTTCAATATAAAAGACACTTATAGTGTGAAAAGTTTGATCGGGTGTGCAGCAGTAAATTGCTAAAGACATTATAACGAGCCTTTTATAGACACATAATGATGTAAGATCAATTAATCAAATATGAGTAGTATAAAGCAAAATTATCTATAATCGTGATGATATCAAATGAACTGTTAATTGTTCATAAGTAGTGTATATAAATTTATAATCAATATAATCAGTATAAATGTTAGTAATGCGTATTGTGAGTGATACTCAATAATAATTAGTGATTGTATATATATGTATTTACAGGTTCATAAATTGTTGTTTTTAAATGTTCAAGATAAACTAAGGACATTAACTATCGTAACGATATTTAAACGATACATGAATAATTACATTCCATGTTGAAAAAACCATTATTTCATGTATTAGGTTATAAGCGGATGACATAGCCATCCACAGCTATTATTATTATTGTAAAATAATTCCACGTCTAATTATATATGCACCATATGTGAAAATGCGTTCATCCTTTCTCAGATGCACGGCTATAAATTCCCAGAGTTAGTTAACAACAAAACATAGGGAATATATACCCGTATACCCCAAGCAGAGGAAAGTGGGTCAATGACCGTGACCTTCTCAAAGGGGACTCCCACAACAAACACAGAGCGCAGAAATCGGATTAGAATGTCTTCTGCTGATCCAACATCCAATCCGATTTGGGGACTATGTAATGACCAAGAATTTTAATTTTTTAAAATTTTGATCGAAAATACGTTACAAGCAGCCAAGACACCCCAACACGAGCCAGAAGCAATAAATAAGGAAACAATTTAACGAAGTGTCAACTGAACGTTTGCCAGGAACAATACGAGTACGCTTCACATAACTTTACAATGGGAAATAAGGTTGGCCTGTGACAGACTCGACTCAACCGAGATTTACAGCCCACAACAAGCAGGACAAAAGGAAACTAGGACAGTAGCACATTACGGAGAAATTGTAACGAGCACACACTGCAAGGTTAATTTGAAGTGTGCCAGCAGTAAAAAAGGGTGTAGTTGCACAATGGTATTTACCCTGTATGAGAACAGACAACGATATCTAATGAATAGGATCGAACGTGCGCACAGCGGGAGGACATCTTACTGGCGACAACTGATATTTACGACAGGGAGAAGGAGTGCCGTCTTGGAAACGACGACACGCTGCGTCCGGATAGCTAACGGAAAAGGGTCATGGATAGTCAGACAATAACAAAATACGACACATTGTTCGCGTGAGAACAGCAACAGGTTTCCGGAGTACACTTAGACAAAGACTTGATCGACAGCCGAGGAATTGCTCTTGTTCCAGGAAAAGGGTACGGAGGCCTTTGAGACAAAATTGACGGGAGACAAGATACCCAACCAGAATCCAGCATCTACCTAGAGTACAGGTGGAGAGGACCGTCGTCATCATAGCAACGCGAACAACGAATGAGAAGTGGAGAACCATAGTCTTGCATAAGGGTAGGAGTTCACCTGACCTATCATGTTTGACCAGAGGCGTGTTTGCCAGGCGATTGCATTGTGGTAAACGATGCTTAATAAAAACTGTTTACAGAGCACGCGAGAGGGCAGTCTTCATAAATTTTTCAATCATATACTTTAAGCAGTCTTCATCAAATTTTCAAACTTATTCTTTGAACAGTCTTCACGGAACTTAAATCTTAATTTTTCTAAGTCTTAATACAGTTCAGTTAACATACGTATAGCAGTTGGACTTTGAAACTCTGTTACGCGGTATTTTAATCAGTTGACATAAACATTCGATATTGGTGAGTTATTCGGTAATAGTGTATCTACAGTGACTAAATCATGCAATATATGCCAGTGATTAATAACTCTCAAGTACTTTATCTTACTCAGCTACCGCTTATTAAAAATTAAACTAATCAATCGCAGTTTCGTCAATAACAGACTCGCAGAACTTGTGTTAATGCTTTACCGGACAACTAAATCGTAGTGTTGTACAATGCGAAGCGATACAATACCAATTGGAACAATACACCACGTTATCAAAGACACGATACATTAATGTACACAAGAAGAAGTTCAATAATAGACAGTCAGATATATACACACTAGTTAACGATGAACTTACTCACACGACACATGATTTCATAGACTCTGACAGTAACGGTCGACATCAACGGAAAATACACACAGCGCGAGTGAATCTGATCCGCGTGTGTTGAGTGTTAGTGACATCACGGCTACGCAACTTCGTACATATGGACCACCAGCGGGAAGGAGTTACGCCGATGGAAATGATGGATAAACCACTTTACAAGTAATCTTTATGTTATTCTTGTCATAAGAACTCTACTGTCCTGTCTCTTTTCAAGAAAACACCCTTGAGTATTTAATTTAAATATGATAAATTTAAATAACGCTATTCATCTGAGGCAAGAAATGAACGCATTAGTATAAGATTTACATTTTGACTATTTATGTTTTTATATGTTGATTGTGTTATATATGTATGTGTATGTTTTTCAGCAAACAACGTACTGGATTCGCATTGTAATTTGATATATATACATGTGTTCTTTTTATGAATGTACTTACAGGAAATCATTTATATTTATATATTGAAGTTTCTTTACTTGAATGATGTTAATAAATAAGTGTTTATTTTACTCAGAATATATGCGTTCATTATTGTCAAAGTTGCCTCAGAACAAACATTAATGTCACTTGAATGATTTATAGTAGATTTTATTAATTTATACAATAATTAGAGTCTCAGTGCAGTAATTATGCTAACATCAAATAACTAATGTATCACGTAGCTTCAATCAGTTTGGTATAAGTAGCCTAATTGAGTAATTACATGATCACATTCTACAAATTAGTATAATTACATAATTAACGTGGGGCACTACAAACATCAATTACACCCCATTATTATTATAAATTTGGCGCTCCAAGATCGTGGGGCTCGGCAATCACAGATTAATTAATTAAATTATTGTTTGCATAATTAATTGCATATTATAGAATTTGGCGCCCATCGCACGGCAAAGAGCAGGCAGTAGATAGGATAAGCATATATATTTCATGTTAGTTGTAAGAACAAATATTATTAGTGTGAAGCTAGTTGGACTGAATGTTAACGCGGAGTAAGGCTGCAAAAATGACGACTAGTAGTTCCGATTCGATGAACTTCGATATCAATAACCAGCATGGTGTACCTGACAACGAACGTGAAGAATCACCAATGGAGTCACAAATGACCGAGGAGACGTCAGACAAATAGAACGGCTGCAACGACAGCTAATTGAAGGTGAGTCTGGGATAATCAGTAGGATTAACGGACACACACATGCAGAATTGAAATACAATGGCACCGATAGGTTCCCGATGGAATTCCTGAAGGAGTTATCAGAGATTCAAGAGCAATATTACAACAACAGTGACATTAAATGGATCAGAAGGCACTTGGAGATGGACGCTGTGATATGGTGGCGTGTCATACGGAACCAAATATCCACGTTCGAAGAGTTCAAAGAAGCCTTCACCTTGAAGTACTGGGGTCAAGAACGCCAGGACAATATACGTGACAACCTCGAGTACGGCAGATATGAGTGGAATGGGCCAATCACAGCCATCCAATACATAGAGAGAATATTACTAGAAAGCCGGCAACTATCGCCAGCATTGACCGATAGGCAGCTAATCCCGAAGATATCCCGTCATTTTGGGAGGGATTTGCAGCTCGCCGTGATCACACGTGGTATCACAAATATAACGAATTTCGAGGCATTAATTACAGAATTTACAAGTATCCAGTCAAGTGGAGAAAACAGTCGCAAGCCGCATTATAGACCTACAACGAAGGGAAAAACAATCCAAGAGAGAGAGAGGGACATTATAACAAAAGTGAAAGTGACCGACAGCCGAGGGGTCGTTTTGACAACAAGCAATATATCAATACTGTGCAGTTTACGCCAGGAGAAGCGGGCCCGAGTAGAACGATCAATGACACCACCCCGAGGGTGAGCGGTAACGGCGACAACAGCAAAAAAAAAAATGTGTCAACCTAGAGAATAAGATAGAATTTTTAAACGACTTACTCCCGAGCGAGAATGTAAATATATTACTACCGGACTTACGAAATGACCTGCTACAAGAGGACGACGAAATTATTAATAAACAAGTATTGAAATGTCCTGAGATTACTATCAAATTTAATAATGATGTAATTGTACAAGCCTTGCTTGATACGGGCTCCCTCATCAACGGGTTATCGGAGACG
Organism: Magicicada septendecula; assembly: GCA_034769895.1. Taxonomy (NCBI): domain Eukaryota; kingdom Metazoa; phylum Arthropoda; class Insecta; order Hemiptera; family Cicadidae; genus Magicicada; species Magicicada septendecula. The sequence goes on along the minus strand of CM068369.1, from coordinate 507,837,410 downwards.
TGGTTTAATAACCATAAGAAGAGTATAGGACCATACGAGACACTACCCATAACGAATACATATATCATAAGTGCTGTAGGAAATAAATCCAAATTAGTTAAGAGAGAAATATTGTGTGACATTGAGATTGATGGTGTTCAATATGAATGTGTGTTTTTGATAATACCCGAATTAGTTAAACCATGCATACTAGGAATTAGTTTTCTACAAGAAGTTGGGTGTCGCATCGACATCGGAAACAAAGTAATTAATTTAAAAAACAACACTGATGAAGAGGAGCACGTTATACCAATCATGAACATTGACGTGATAACCAGTGAAGAAGAAGAGGAAGTACTGCGATGCATCGACGAAAGGGTTGGGAGCATAGACTGCGTGGATGAAGAAATACTGCAACGCCTGAAGGAGATTTTAGTAAGGAACTGGAATGTTTTTAGGGAGTGCCCGGGAAGAATAGAGGGTTACACACATGAGTTTCACGTTACGGACAGGACACCCTATTTTCAATGAGGTTGGCCTGTGCCGCTTGCTTACAGAGACAAGGGGAAGGAAGAGATTAACCGAATGTTACGATATGGAGTAATCGAACGTTGCGCCAGCCCGTACGTCAATCCAATCATGACTGTAATCAAGAAGGATGGGAGGGTTCGCCTGTGCCTTGATGCAAGGAAAGTGAACAGCGTAACTGTACCCGATTATGAAGGAGTGTCCCCGGTAAATGAGATATTGGCTAGATGTGGAGATATGCAGTATTTATCGACGGTCGACTTATCCAGTAGCTTCTGGCAGGTCCCATTAAAACAAGAATGTAGGGATTTCACTGCGTTCATGCACGAAGGGAGGTGCTACCACTTTACAGTGACACCATTTGGACTTAGCACCAGCTCTGCAGCGTTGACACGTGGATTGGATGTGGCTCTCGAGGAGGAAGTTAAGAAGAACACGATTATCTACGTGGATGACTGCTTGTGCTACTCCAACAATATCCAAACACACTTAAACCATTTAGAAACACTGCTAAACAACCTTAATAAGGCAAATATCACTGTCAACCTCACCAAATCACAATTCTTTAGACGAGAAATCTCATTTCTTGGATATCGCCTTACAACAAAAGGGATACAAGCAACCGATGACAAGGTAAAAGCAATTATGGATTTCCCAGCACCAAAGAATACGAAACAACTCAAAGGTTTCCTTGGCCTCACCAATTTTTACAACCGATTCATGAGCAAATACGCGGAAACAACGCAGCCTTTACACGAACTGCTGACAGGAGGATGAAAGTTTTCGTGGACAAGAGAAGTGAACGAATGTTTCCAAAGAGTCAAGAATTTATTTATAAACACAGTAATCCTACGGTTCCCACGGCCGAACCAAAGGTACTACATTCAGTGTGACGCTAGTAATTTTGCGTATGGTGGCCAGCTTTACCAGATCGATGAAGAAGGAGAAATTGGCGTGATCGCTTTTACAAGCAAAACATTTAAAGGCGAAGAACGTAATTATTTCATGACGGAGAAAGAACTCCTAAGTATCGTTAGATGTCTGGATAAGTTTCGAATGTACATACTTGGCCAGCCCCTAACGATAATCACAGACAATAAAGCTTTAACATTCATGCACAAGTGCCACTTAAACAAGTCGAGAATACAAGATGGATTCTCGCCATATAAGAATACAATTTCAACATTATCCACTGTAAAGGAAAGGATAATGTAGTTGCGGACATATTGAGTAGATACCCGGCTGACGCGGAACAACATGAGACAAACGAGGAAACGCACGAGTACTTAATTAATCATCTAGTTGTTAAAATGAATCAACACATAGGTAAGATAATTAGAGATATCGGTAAATACCAGAATGAAGATGACAAACTCAGAACACTTATTGATAAGATTAGGAATAATGATGTAGACAATAAATTAAGCAAATTTTATAAAATTGTTAACAATAAGTTATACCGACGACAACGTGGCGAATGGAAACTATACATTCCTGACAGCGTGTCGAATAACTTAATTGCAGAGATACACCAAATGTACGGACACCTAGGCCCGAAAAGGTGTGTAAAAATGTTACAGGAGCACTTCACGCTTGACGGCTTGTTCAAGAAAGTAAAAGCATATATTCAGACTTGTGACTCATGTCAAAGATACAAGGACACAAACAACTGGATGCTGTTTGGCGGAACAAAGGCGATGATACCATCAGCTAGAGGTGACATCGTGAGTGTCGATTACTAACCAAAGAATTTTAATTTTTTTAAATTTTGATCGAAAATACGTTACAAGCAGCCAAGACACCCCAACACGAGCCAGAAGCAATAAATAAGGAAACAATTTAACGAAGTGTCAACTGAACGTTTGCCAGGAACAATACGAGTACGCTTCACATAACTTTACAATGGGAAATAAGGTTGGCCTGTGACAGACTCGACTCAACCGAGATTTACAGCCCACAACAAGCAGGACAAAAGGAAACTAGGACAGTAGCACATTACGGAGAAATTGTAACGAGCACACACTGCAAGGTTAATTTGAAGTGTGCCAGCAGTAAAAAAGGGTGTAGTTGCACAATGGTATTTACCCTGTATGGGAACAGACAACGATATCTAATGAATAGGATCGAACGTGCGCACAGCGGGAGGACATCTTACTGGCGACAACTGATATTTACGACAGGGAGAAGGAGTGCCGTCTTGGAAACGACGACACGCTGCGTCCGGATAGCTAACGGAAAAGGGTCATGGATAGTCAGACAATAACAAAATACGACACATTGTTCGCGTGAGAACACTGTGATTCGCCTGAGAACACTCCGGTTTCCGGAGTACACTTAGACAAAGACTTGATCGACAGCCGAGGAATTGCTCTTGTTCCAGGAAAAGGGTACGGAGGCCTTCGACACGAACTTGAGGGGAGACAAGATACCCAACCAGAATCCAGCATCTACCCAGAGTACAGGTGGAGAGGACCGTCGTCATCATAGCAACGCGAACAACGAATGAGAAGTGGAGAACCATAGTCTTGCATAAGGGTAGGAGTTCACCTGACCTATCATGTTTGACCAGAGGTGTGTTTGCCAGGAGATTGCATTGTGGTAAACGATGCTTAATAAAAACTGTTTACAGAGCACGCGAGAGGGCAGTCTTCATAAATTTTTCAATCATGTACTTTAAGCAGTCTTCATCAAATTTTCAAACTTATTCTTTGAACAGTCTTCACGGAACTTAAATCTTAATTTTTCTAAGTCTTAATACAGTTCAGTTAACATACGTATAGCAGTTGGACTTTGAAACTCTGTTACGCGGTATTTTAATCAGTTGACATAAACATTCGATATTGGTGAGTTATTCGGTAATAGTGTATCTACAGTGACTAAATCATGCAATATACGCCAGTGATTAATAACTCTCAAGTACTTTATCTTACTCAGCTACCGCTTATTAAAAATTAAACTAATCAATCGCAGTTTCGTCAATAACAGACTCGCAGAACTTGTGTTAATGCTTTACCGGACAACAAAATCGTAGTGTTGTACAGTGCGAAGCGATACAATACCAATTGGAACAATACACCACGTTATCAAAGACACGATACATTAATGTACACAAGAAGAAATTCAATAATAGACAGTCAGATATATACACACTAGTTAACGATGAACTTGCTCACACGACACATGATTTCATAGACTCTGACAGTAACGGTCGACATCAACAGAAAATACACACAGCGCGAGTGAATCTGATCCGCGTGTGTTGAGTGTTAGTGACATCACGGCTACGCAACTTCGTACATATGGACCACCAGCAGGAAGGAGTTACGCCGATGGAAATGTTGGATAAACCATTTTACAAGTAATCTTTATGTTATTCTTGTCATAAGAACTCTACTGTCCTGTCTCTTTTCAAGAAAACACCCTTGAGTATTTAATTTAAATATGATAAATTTAAATAACGCTATTCATCTGAGGCAAGAAATGAACGCATTAGTATAAGATTTATATGTTGACTATTGTAATAAAAATAAATGTTTGGATAGGAGGTTGTGAAGTATGAGACTCCGATGTAATCAAGCCCCTCTGTTTGGGCTAGCCAATTTGTAATAAAAATAAATAAATTGTAATGTAATATGTTTAATTGGTGTGTAATTGGTGTGGCTCTCGACGTCTTACTGGCCTGAAATACTTCCTTAAGTTTCCCAGCTGGTCGAGTCCCAATGGTAGCAAGACTGGTCGAGTAGCGTAATGTTGATGAAGAAATGTATGTTCAGCTTCACCGAAAGTTTCAAATCAAAAATTATTGTTTTGAAGAAAATTCAAAAAAAAATTATGTTTATAAAAAAAATAATTAAAAAATTTTTTTTTTTTAATTTTATTAATTAATTAATTATAATCAATTAATTAATATAGGGCTGTGAAGTTTTAAAAAGTGTAATGCTCTTCTGAAAATTTTTATTAAAGTTTTGGTATATTTTAAATAAACTATCACCACTCATAAGATTGTCTTCAAACCAATCGATACTTGTTTACCTTTTTATTTTATTTTTTTTTTTTTAGGTTATCTTCACTTATAGGTGGTAAAGTCCTGATAGATTATTAATTATAATTATATTAATGATAACTAGTAATATTTATGAAATGAAGAACTATTTAGTGTTGAAGAATATTAATGTTTTATTAATTAATAGCAATTTGACTCTTATCGATTATTATCGACTCTCAGGATATCGAAAAAGTTACAAAGTATATTATATAAAAATTATACAGGGTTCTTTAAACAGCCAATTATTATCAAAGTCAGAGAAATCGGGCCAATATTTAAAAAGTATAACGTTACAACAAATTAATAATTATTACTAAACACAAACATTGAATAATAATTTGAAAATAAAATAATTGTTTTCACCGACAGCTGGGTTGAACTAGGAGGCGTTGCCGTGGCGAAGACGACCAATATTGCAAATGGCTGCCGTGAAGTTAGTAAGATGTCATTCGTATATTCGACGTTCCAAATAAAAGATTTTCCTGTAGTATTCCTGTTCTGGTGTCTGCGAATCTCTTGTTAAATGTTGTGTAGTGCCTAGTGTACTGTTTCTGAGTTGTATTTAGTGTATCCGTGTAATTATTAGTTCAAACACTTTCCCCGATTCCGTCACTAATTTGGGTTAATGTATTATACAGTTTTCTCGTGTTTTGTGGTGTTTTTCGGAGTAGATATGTATTGTTCTGTGTTATGGAGTGTTTCTTGATTGTTTCTGTTATCATATGAGAGTTTTAGAAGTATTTTACAAGTCACTCGCGATTTCACAATAACGTACTATACACTCGCTTTATATGACTATTATAAGTTAGGTTAGGCACGTTACAAAACGTTTGTCATGTTAACCGTTCAAATACCAATAATTAACTAACTGTTTCCTCCAGTTTCAATTAAACTCTTAGCCAATATGATATTATTCTTAACATTGTTCAAATATATTTTCATATCCTGTGCACACTTTAATATTTCACTATATAAATACCTAAACTTGGGTTATTTGTCAATTTTATTCACTAGATGTTATTTAAATTAATCTTTCAGTTCATTCTGGTTATTTTCAGATTAAATAATGCCGTTTTATCGTGTTTTCTGTCCAAAATTAGTAATTTTACTTTCATTTTTGGTATTCTCTGAAAAGTCAAAACATCAAAATTTACTTCCTGTCATTATATAAAATTCATCCATTTTATCCGTTATATTTAATATTAATAATCCTATATTGTATTAAAAGGTTTATATTCCCTGATTTTCTGGTAATTAATTGAATTAGTTGTATTCTGAAACATTATTCTGGAATATATGACTCCCATGTCTAAATTTCTGAGTTTAGTCATTTTCATTTTTATTTATAATTCTGAATATAATTTATTAAAATCTTCCTAAATGGTATGTGCAATTATATGGCTTGATCTCAAGTTTATTTTGTCTAAACCCCTTTTGTTTATTTGCATTTAAATGAGCAATTTCTCTGTTTTGATGAAGTTTGGTTTCCATTCTTTTGGCCTATGATTTTTTTTAACAATTTTTCTTACAAAATATTTTACAAACAATATATGATATGTGATACCCTCTCTGACTTTTACATATAGTATTATAAATTAAACATGTTTTCAAATTACACAAAAACAATTAGTATTGGTTACAATACAAATAATAGTTAAAACAAATAAAGAATATTTTTTTTAAATAAATGGTTGTCTTCAAGTCAGACATTTTACAACAAAATCCTTATTTCTAAACATGGAAATATGGCTTACAAAAAAGGTTTTTTACTAACTAACTTCTTAATTACTCTCTACTATTTACAAGTAGTAACTATTTTTATAGTTCTGATGTTAGTTGTACCAGACCCAAACAAATGTCCTTATATCTAAAACATTTTTAAACATTCTTGTACTATATACATAAAAACCTTATATTTATATTCTTATTTCTAACTATTATTATAAGTAGGATTCTACAGTTTTTATACCGTCTTTTATACATTGTCTTTGGGGAATTGTACCCTGTCATTAATAAATAAATAGTATGAATTGTTCAAAAAGTATTATGAAATCTGTTTTTCTTTTTTCATGTAAAACAAAATGTTATTTTAAACATTCATGTCTTATGAACAACATATTGTCACAGTACACATTTCAAGTCATTGAAAAATGCATATTTCATTGCATTCAATGTTTGTGATTGCCAAGAATGAAACACAAGGTTCATTTTTTATAATACCCAAAACTATCACTGGTTCACTTTGCACTTATATACTATGTTAATGCTAAATGGTCGTATAGTCTTATTAACATAATAAATTGGTTAGCGTTTTTTCAATGGAGATTTGTTCCATGGGTACTGTATTATTGTTTCATCTTAGTTCACAGGCAACTTTTACTTTATACACTTCTCTCTCTTAAATTTGTATACATGTGGTTTTCAATTCGTTATACTTTTATTTTTAAATATTTATTTTGGGGATATAGGGATTTGTGTGTCTTTTATAAGAGCATGACATCTTCTTCAGGATGCTGCCTTCTTCTTCTTTCATCAGTCTTCTTTTCTCTTGCCTTCTGGGACTGGTATCTTCTCCATCTTCTTCTTGATGCCATCAGGTTTCTTGGGTTCTTCTCCATCTTCTTGATGATGCCATCAGGTTTCTTGGGATCTTCTCCATCTTCTTCTTTATTTCAGAAATACACAACCTGTATTGGTTGATCTTGGCTTATTTTAGGGTTTCTATTCTATTTATTCTCCCTCATTGTGGGTTTGGTCATATTGTGTACTGCTTGGTTATTTACTTTCTTACCTTCCTGGGTTATACCTTGAAAACCTTTGGTTATGAGACTGGTTTTGGATGACTCATCGCTAGTAACTCCTTTTATTTGAACTTGTATTTTCTTTATAATAATGATTTCTTTCCACAGTTGCTATGAATTAATCTTTTTATATTAAACTTAATGCTTTCTTCCAAATTTAAATATTATAACTTCATTATTCTAATGATCAATTGCCATTCAATATTATGCTTATATCTGTCACGCTACAGATTGCTCTCCTCCAGAAGTAATTATTTCAGACATGTTTATGGATGAAATAATTTCTTATGATAATTTCATCATTTCTTATAATTCATTTTCTTCTCCATTTTTATATCGACTTTTTTATAATTAGAGTTTAATTAATTTTATATATATAATTATTTGTTTTACTACTGATCCTTTTCGGATAGTTAGTGTCTTCTGAGATATATTATTATTGTAATACATTTTCTTTCTATATCAACTTCGTGTTGTATCCTTGGGATATTAATTCCCTAACATTCCCTATCACGTGGGCTGGGGCAGATCAGAGGGGCACTGTACGCTACTTCTCTGCTGGCCATACACCACTTCTATAAATTGAGTACAGAGGCATATCCATCCCTGCTCAAAAACATAATGCTGCTGGAATTATCTTCAGTCAGTCATTGAATAAATAAATAAAAAGTAGTCTCATTTTCGACTAATAAAAATATCTTTGGATTCTCCACTTCGTAGTCTCTCAGATTATCTCACATTTTCTATCTTAATAAATCTTCATAATCATTATTATACTCATTACATATATATTTTTTCAAAACTCTTAACTTGTCTGATATATTTAATTTAATTATGGTTGAAAACCTTTCTTTTAATAATTCTGGTTACTGTTTACAGTGTAACTCTCTTTCTTCTCCATCTGAATTCTCTTTATACTTTCTTTTGGTTACTCATAGTATTAGCATGGTCTTTATAAATAGTCTTTCGTATTCCTTATTTGAATGGTCTTAATGTATTATATTTAAAAATTTTTAACTTTGTATCTTTACATTAGATATACAGGTTGTTATATTGATCATTTTATTTAAACATTTTGGTTCTTTCCTTTCTCTTAGAAAGTTATTAATCCGCCATTAATTCATTTATATTATATTTCATGTGGTATTTCTTCTCTTTGCATTTCATATAGGTCTTATTATTATCATTGGTTCAAAATCATCTTCTCCATATGTTTGGTATGAGTTGTTCTTCTTTGCTCTTAATTAACTGTTTTCATTATCGTTTCATAGGTAATTAGTCTCTTTGCTTCCAAATTTTTTCTTCTCTTGCATATTACACTCTTTTTTGTTATTCTTCTCTACTCCTTCAAATTCTATTGTGAATGTCTAGCTTTTATTCTGGATTAACGTTAATTCTCTTTTCTGAATTAACCACTTTATTTTCTTCTCAATTCAATCATAATTGACACATAATTATTTTTTGGAACTTGGTTAGTTTTAATGTAAAATTCAAACTATTCTTTTTATTTAATTGAAAAATATTTCTCATAAATCCTTGTAATATGTTGATCTTATCTTGTTTCAAAGTTCTGACGTTCTATCAACATTCAAATTCTGTTTAATTCATTTATTCCCAGAATTGTTTCATTCAGAATTGTTTATAGTACTGTGATTTTACTATTATTTCTGAATTTTTTGGTATTTCTCCAAATTCAAATTCTTCTTAATTATTTACCATAAAGTTTTCTCATAAACTTAGTTATAGTAAGTTGGTCTTACTTTATTTTTAAATTTTTTGTATAATTAAGTTCAAAATTCTCTCTCTTTCTCTTTCTTCCATCAAGTTTTGTTCTAAATTATCAGGTTGTAGTAAGATGTACTTACTCAATTTTAAATTTTTATAATTATATTTCAATTCAAAAGTCTTTCTTTTTCTTTCTTCCATAAAGTTTGTTCCAAAATTATTAGGTTGTAGTAAGATGTACTTACTCAATTTTAAATTTTTATAATTATATTTCAATTCAAAAGTCTTTCTTTTTCTTTCTTCCATAAAGTTTGTTCCAAAATTATTAGGTTGTAGTAAGATGTACTTACTCAATTTTAAATTTTTATAATTAATAAGTACAAAATTCTCTCTCTTTCTCTTTCTTCCATAAAGTTTTTTCTTCAAATTATTAGGTTGTAAGTTGTTCTTACATATTTTAGAATTTTTTTCAAAATAAAAATTCTAAATTCCTTCTTCTTATAATTCTCCAGAATTTTCTTTTCAAAATATTAGGTTGTAAGATGTACTTACATTATTTTAGAATTTTTAAAAGTTAAATTCAAAATTCTAAAACTCACAACTCATTCTTCATAATATTTCTTCATAGAAGCTTGATTGTACACTCCTTTGATTTTTCCTGAAACGATTTCCTTCAACTCATATGTATTGTTATACTTATCATTTACCACAACATATGGGCCAGTGTATAGTAATAGTAGTTTTTTGGTTATGCCTTCTAAAGTGCTAGGCAGCTCTCTATTTTTTAGGAGGACTTTTTCACCCTCTTTATATGTTACAATTCGCCCTATTGCCTTCTGGTATTTGGCTTGCCGTTTTTCCTGATCTTCTGCTACCTTATTGTAAAACTTCAACTGGTTGAATTTCCTATTGTTGTTCGTTGGAAATTCAATGATTTGTTCAATGTCTCGGGGAGTCGGTTTCTCATACATGGCTGAGTATGGTGGAATTCCTATAGCTGGATGGTGGGCATAATTTAGGAATGTTTCTGTCGCTGCTAGGTACTCTTGCCACTTTTTCTGTTGGTTGTGACAGTACGTGCGCAATATCCTACCCACTTCTCTCAGTACTCTCTCAGCGGATTGCTACTTGGGTGGTAGACTGATGTCTTATACGTTTTGACCCCAAGTGCTAATAAAGTGTCTCGCCATCTCCTCCCCTTAAACTGTGTACCATGGTCGGTAATAATAGAAGATGGTCTACCGATCTCTGGGATATACAAATCGATAATCACCGCCAAAACCTTTGCTGTTGTTGCCCGATTAACCGGATATAGCTTTATATACTTGGTGTAGTGATCCATTATGATTACCAAGTATTTATATCTGTGTCGACCACCGCTACGGGGAAATGGCCCGCATATATCCAAAAACACTTTTTCCAGTTTTGTTTTGGAAGTGATTGGTATCATGATACCCTCTGTCTTTTCATTGTTTATTTTGGCACATTGGCAGATCTTGCAGGATTTGATGTATGTTCTCACCTTGCGGTTGATATTCTTGATCTTACAGTTTTCTTCTAGAGCCTGTATCACTTTTAACGCTCCCATGTGACCATACCTGACATGGTAATCGATGATGACCTCCTTTTCGATTTGGTGTGGGATTATCACCTTCCATGTCTCATCGTCTAAGGCGGTTTTTATGAATAAAATTCCCTTGTTAAGGTGGTAATATTTAGAAATGGTTTCATCATTGGCTTCCAAACGACTCACAATGTTTTTCAGCTTAGGATCAGATTGCTGATGGATTCGAATATTTATTAGCAAAGCTTGTAAATTGGCTCTGGTCGTGAATATGTTATAAATTTTTACTAAGCTCTCCTTCTCTCCCTCGAAAGTCTGATCTTCCAGATTTATACGTGACAACACATCCGCTACCACGTTCTTCTTTCCTGGAATGTATTCCCATTTCAGGTCATATTCTTGTAGGGCGAGTACCCACCTAGCCAATCGGCCATGACTCAACTTGCACCTACGAAGGAACGAGATGGATTTATGATCAGTTCGTACCGTGACTTGATATCCGAGAATGTACGTCCGGAACTTGCTGCATGCGAACACCACGCTCAACAATTCCTTTTCTGTCACACTGTAGTTCTTTTCGCACTGGTTCAGTGTGCGACTAGCGAAGCTTATTACCAGATGTTGTCCCTCCTCGTCTTCCTGGTATAATGTCGTTCCTAAGCTTAAGTCGCTAGCGTCACAGTTTAGAAAGAACGGTTTCTTAAAATCTGGGTGACGAAGTATGACACTCTCCAGAAACTTCTCTTTTATCAAGCGGAAAGTAATATCTTGATCTTCACCCCAAATCCATTTGTTCTTGGCAGATAACTGTGGTTGAAACTTGGCGGTCAACTCGGAATATCGGCTCTGAAACTTCCTGTAATAGTTACAGAGTCCGAGGAAAGATTGCAATTGTTTCCTGTTTCTTGGTTGCGGGAACCTCTGAATTGCCTCCACTTTTTCCGCTGATGGGGTAATACCTTGGTCGTCTAGGTTGAAACCTAAGAATTGTACCTCGCGCGCTATGAACTTGGATTTCTCCAACTTCAGTGTTATGTTGTTCTGCGCTAGTTTGTTTAGTACAAATTCCACTCTGTAACAGTGCTCCTCCCAGGTTCCGGATGTAATTAGTAAATCGTCAACATAGACGGTGGTAAATTGGAGCGCTTCTGGTCCCAAAATCTGGTCCATGCATGCCACAAATATGGCGACAGAATTGACAAGTCCGAAGGGCAGTCTCTTGAACTGGTAATTGCGCCCTTCGAAAATGAACGCTACATACTGGCGGCTTTGTGGATGCAGCTCTACCTGCCAATAACCACAGACCGTATCCCAGGTGCTAATAAATCTAGTACCATGAAAACGCTTCAAGATTTCTTCTATTTCACCGGGAGAAGTTCTGTCATTCACAATTGTCTTATTCAACTCACGCGCATCTAAACAGAGCCGGACTTGTCCATCTTTCTTCGGAACAGCAATAATTGGACTAGTGTAAGGTGATTGACTAATCTCAATTATGTCGTTTTCTATCATCTTGTTTATCTCTGTTCTCACGGCTTCTTTGAGCGACTGCGCTATTGGATATGACCTCCGGTTAAACTCTACGTTTTCTTTAAAACGAAGTTGGCACTGGTAGTTTTTTACCTTCCCTGGTTCATCAGAAAACACCGCCTTGTATTTCTCATATATAGCGATTAGACGATCAGCCAGATGTGTTGGTATTTTCTTGTTATCGCTTCCGCACTGGAAATTCCGTATTTCTTGGATTTTAACTGACCATAAATCCTCTCCTCCATGATTGTATATTATGGGTTTAGAAAGAGGGCTGTTTCTTATAATATTAATTTTCCGAAGTTGTTGATGTATTGGGCTAGGAAGTATAGTTGTGCCTCCTACCAGATCTGCGGTCCATGTTACTCCGTCTGGGAAAAGTGATACTTTATTTAAATTAAGATCGAGTACTGCCGAATATCTACGAAGAATATCGCAACCGACTAAGATGTCAAATGGTAATCCGGTGGCGATTAAAAATTCCATGTCTAAAGCTATATCACGGCTAACGACACTTAAGGAAACTTGTTTCCTAATGGTTTTATTCTGGCGGCCAGTTGCACCTACCAACACAATGTTGTTGACTGGTAACATTGGCAAAGTTTTACCACATGTACTCTGTACTCTCTCCAACTCATTGGAGTTTATTATTGAAATATTAGCTCCTGTGTCTATCATTATTTTAGCGGGAACTCTTTCCACCTCCGCTGTTATATAAATTATCTCATTATTACTGTTGTTGAGACTCTTCTCGTTCTCTTCCAAAAGTTCAGTTCGTATGTCTTTCAGATAATGGTTACCTATGGTAGTGATATTCTTATTATTGTTTGCTTGTTGCAAATCATCCTTTTCTAACCCAGGAAGTATAAGCAGTAACGGGTCATCGTTGTTGATTACTGCCTCCTCTCGTTTAAAGTATTTTGGTCATTGTTTATGTTATTATTGACCGAGGCATCGTTCGGGAAACTCTGGTTCGTTTCCTGACGTTCTGTATCCTGGTTGAGGTTTAATGCCCTGTTCTGTTGCCGGCCAAGATCCTCCAGGCTTGTACTTCGTCTTCCCTGTTCGTGTCTTGGGCCGTCTCGTTCCGCACTCCTCCATCTTCGGTCGGCGCCGTGGAAGCTGCTCCTCCTCGGTTGATAATATCTCCTGGGTCCGCGATCTTCTGCTCTTATAAAATTTACCCTAGGGCGCGACACTCGGTTATTACTATTGCTATTATTGGTATTACTAAAATTATTATTATAGTAATTTCGGTTAGGTGGGTAATGTCTGTCACCATTATTGTTGGGATATGGATTTCTCTGACTGTATGGGACATTATTATTTTGTTGATAAAAATTGTTTCTATTGTTTGGGTAGGGGTTGTTATTCCTAACGCCGTTAAAATTACCGTTAAACTGGTTATTACGCGGCGGGTTGTTAGGGCCGTCGTAATTACTGGGCTGGTTCCGGTTACTTGCATGGTTATTGCCGTTATTGGGGTAGGTAGTCGGCCTTGCTTCTGGTCTCTCATTTCTCTTTCTGCTCTGCCGATAATACTCTTCGTTCTCGTATCCCTCCAATAACTCGGTCATTCCCTGGATCGTCTTGATCTGGCTACCTCTCCGGGCCCTGATAATGTCCTCATCATAGTGATACGATATCTTGTTCACTAAACATTCCTCTGGGATTGCTGGCTCGAGGTGTTTTGCCATACACACCTTCCCCAAGAAATATGCCGTCATACTGCTACCTAATTGTGACCTGTATCTTCCATTACAAATATTGTCACGGATCAAGTTCTGGGTGGTCTCAGACCAGTATTTTGTCTTAAACATTTTCCGGAACTGTTGGTAGTCGGAAATTTCACTCCGGTAGGCCATCCACCAATTATCTGTTATGTCTCGGAAAGACTCGTCGAATATCTCCCTGCTATGGCTCCATTGGGTAATTTTATGCTTGGTCAAATATTCTTCTACCCTAGCCAGGAACTCCATTGGCTTGCGTTTGTATTGCCGGAAGTTGAGCCACTCTCGGCTTTCGTTGACAGGCAATCCGGTGAAATGAGTCGGTCTGTTCCTTATTGCTTCCATCTCCTCTCGGCTTTGTCGCACCTGTCCGGTGATACTGGCCATGGTCTCTTGTATATCATTACATCGTTCTGTGACCTGGTTGCGTACTTTTCCGAATTCTTCTTGATTTTCCTTCCTCTGTTCTTCTACCTTCCTACGACTATGTTCTTCAATATTTGTGAACTTGATGTTCACCACTTCTTTAAACTCATGCACCTCCTTTTCGGTCTGGTTGCACTTTCCATCAATCTCTCGAATCTGTCGATTGACCATTATATTTTCTTCTTCCATCTTCTTATTCATCGCTTTTTTGTTAACAGTGATTTCTTTATTCAGTTCTTCTCGCAACAATTCCATCCTTTCGTCCAGTTTGTCCAAATTCTCCTGATTTACCTCCCTTAACTCTTCTCTTAGAATTTGATTGTCCTCTCTCAATTCTTCCAATTTCTCCCCCATCTTCTCTTCCAATTTCCTGTTGTCTTCCTTCAACTCTTCCTTCAATTGTCGGTTGTTCTTCTCTATCTTCTTCCTGGTTTCATCGATTTTCTGATTAGTATTCTCAATTTTATTAATCAATTCTTCTTTAGTAGCTTTGAATTCTTCTTTGAACGACTGGTTGTCTCCCTTCAATTCTTCTAACTTCTTCCCCATCTCTTCTTCCATCTTCTTGTTGTCTTCCTTCAAATCTTCTATGTTCTGGTTCATCCCCGTCAACTCTTCTTTTGTGGATTGATTATCCTTCTTCAATTCTTCCATCTTCTCTTCCATCTTCTTGCTGTTTTCTTCCATCTTCTCTTCCATCTTCTTGTTCATCCCACTCAATTCTTCTTTTGTTTTTTCTATTTTATTTCCCAAATCTTCTTTCAAGGACTGGTTATCACTCCCCATTTTCTTACTCAAGTCTTCCTTCAATTCCTTACTTGTGGATTCCATTTTCTTATTATTTTCGTCCATTTTCTTGTCCATTTTCTTACTATTATCCTCCATTTCCTTCTTCAACTCTTCCTTGTTGGATTTGTTGCTCTCTTCTATTCTCTGACTCATTTGAAGGAACATATCCATCATTCTCTCTAGAATTGGACCTTCTACTGTTTTGGATTTCTCATGTCGTTCCTCTTGGATATTGACTTCCCCTGTCTGTGTGGGTATCTCCGGTTGTTCAGTTTGTTTGGACAACACCAGCGGTAAAAACTCTTCCACCTCTACTGGCGTTGCCTCTTTGTTGTCCATATCGACTTCTATTTCTTTTTCGGCCTCCGCCGCCCGTTTCTTAGATGTTGCACGTCGTTGCATTTTCCCTTGAAATTCTCTGGCTTTGTAGCTGTTGCCTAGCTCCAACTAGTGATTGGGCAGAATTTATTGGCCTTCCAATCGCTAATTAAGGCCCCTAAAGTTGTGCGCCAATTTGTAATAAAAATAAATGTTTGGATAGGAGGTTGTGAAGTATGAGACTCCGATGTAATCAAGCCCCTCTGTTTGGGCTAGCCAATTTGTAATAAAATAAATAAATTGTAATATAATATGTTTAATTGGTGTGTAATTGGTGTGGCTCTCGACGTCTTACTGGCCTGAAACACTTCCTTAAGTTTCCCAGCTGGTCGAGTCCCAATGGTAGCAAGACTGGTCGAGTAGCGTAATGTTGATGAAGAAATGTATGTTCAGCTTCACCGAAAGTTTCAAAACAAAAATTATTGTTTTGAAGAAAATTCAAAAAAAAATTATGTTTATAAAAAAAATAATTAAAAATTTTTTTTTTTTTTAATTTTATTAATTAATTAATTATAATCAATTAATTAATATAGGGCTGTGAAGTTTTAAAAAGTGTAATGCTCTTCTGAAAATTTTTATTAAAGTTTTGGTATATTTTAAATAAACTATCACCACTCATAAGATTGTCTTCAAACCAATCGATACTTGTTTACCTTTTTATTTTATTTTTTTTTTTTTAGGTTATCTTCACTTATAGGTGGTAAAGTCCTGATAGATTATTAATTATAATTATATTAATGATAACTAGTAATATTTATGAAATGAAGAACTATTTAGTGTTGAAGAATATTAATGTTTTATTAATTAATAGCAATTTGACTCTTATCGATTATTATCGACTCTCAGGATATCGAAAAAGTTACAAAGTATATTATATAAAAATTATACAGGGTTCTTTAAACAGCCAATTATTATCAAAGTCAGAGAAATCGGGCCAATATTTAAAAAGTATAACGTTACAACAAATTAATAATTATTACTAAACACAAACATTGAATAATAATTTGAAAATAAAATAATTGTTTTCACCGACAGCTGGGTTGAACTAGGAGGCGTTGCCGTGGCGAAGACGACCAATATTGCAAATGGCTGCCGTGAAGTTAGTAAGATGTCATTCGTATATTCGACGTTCCAAATAAAAGATTTTCCTGTAGTATTCCTGTTCTGGTGTCTGCGAATCTCTTGTTAAATGTTGTGTAGTGCCTAGTGTACTGTTTCTGAGTTGTATTTAGTGTATCCGTGTAATTATTAGTTCAAACACTTTCCCCGATTCCGTCACTAATTTGGGTTAATGTATTATACAGTTTTCTCGTGTTTTGTGGTGTTTTTCGGAGTAGATATGTATTGTTCTGTGTTATGGAGTGTTTCTTGATTGTTTCTGTTATCATATGAGAGTTTTAGAAGTATTTTACAAGTCACTCGCGATTTCACAATAACGTACTATACACTCGCTTTATATGACTATTATAAGTTAGGTTAGGCACGTTACAAAACGTTTGTCATGTTAACCGTTCAAATACCAATAATTAACTAACTGTTTCCTCCAGTTTCAATTAAACTCTTAGCCAATATGATATTATTCTTAACATTGTTCAAATATATTTTCATATCCTGTGCACACTTTAATATTTCACTATATAAATACCTAAACTTGGGTTATTTGTCAATTTTATTCACTAGATGTTATTTAAATTAATCTTTCAGTTCATTCTGGTTATTTTCAGATTAAATAATGCCGTTTTATCGTGTTTTCTGTCCAAAATTAGTAATTTTACTTTCATTTTTGGTATTCTCTGAAAAGTCAAAACATCAAAATT
The DNA here is from genome assembly GCA_034769895.1 of Magicicada septendecula. Taxonomy (NCBI): domain Eukaryota; kingdom Metazoa; phylum Arthropoda; class Insecta; order Hemiptera; family Cicadidae; genus Magicicada; species Magicicada septendecula. The sequence goes on along the minus strand of CM068369.1, from coordinate 507,820,098 downwards.
TACTTCCTGTCATTATATAAAATTCATCCATTTTATCCGTTATATTTAATATTAATAATCCTATATTGTATTAAAAGGTTTATATTCCCTGATTTTCTGGTAATTAATTGAATTAGTTGTATTCTGAAACATTATTCTGGAATATATGACTCCCATGTCTAAATTTCTGAGTTTAGTCATTTTCATTTTTATTTATAATTCTGAATATAATTTATTAAAATCTTCCTAAATGGTATGTGCAATTATATGGCTTGATCTCAAGTTTATTTTGTCTAAACCCCTTTTGTTTATTTGCATTTAAATGAGCAATTTCTCTGTTTTGATGAAGTTTGGTTTCCATTCTTTTGGCCTATGATTTTTTTTAACAATTTTTCTTACAAAATATTTTACAAACAATATATGATATGTGATACCCTCTCTGACTTTTACATATAGTATTATAAATTAAACATGTTTTCAAATTACACAAAAACAATTAGTATTGGTTACAATACAAATAATAGTTAAAACAAATAAAGAATATTTTTTTTAAATAAATGGTTGTCTTCAAGTCAGACATTTTACAACAAAATCCTTATTTCTAAACATGGAAATATGGCTTACAAAAAAGGTTTTTTACTAACTAACATCTTAATTACTCTCTACTATTTACAAGTAGTAACTATTTTTATAGTTCTGATGTTAGTTGTACCAGACCCAAACAAATGTCCTTATATCTAAAACATTTTTAAACATTCTTGTACTATATACATAAAAACCTTATATTTATATTCTTATTTCTAACTATTATTATAAGTAGGATTCTACAGTTTTTATACCGTCTTTTATACATTGTCTTTGGGGAATTGTACCCTGTCATTAATAAATAAATAGTATGAATTGTTCAAAAAGTATTATGAAATCTGTTTTTCTTTTTTCATGTAAAACAAAATGTTATTTTAAACATTCATGTCTTATGAACAACATATTGTCACAGTACACATTTCAAGTCATTGAAAAATGCATATTTCATTGCATTCAATGTTTGTGATTGCCAAGAATGAAACACAAGGTTCATTTTTTATAATACCCAAAACTATCACTGGTTCACTTTGCACTTATATACTATGTTAATGCTAAATGGTCGTATAGTCTTATTAACATAATAAATTGGTTAGCGTTTTTTCAATGGAGATTTGTTCCATGGGTACTGTATTATTGTTTCATCTTAGTTCACAGGCAACTTTTACTTTATACACTTCTCTCTCTTAAATTTGTATACATGTGGTTTTCAATTCGTTATACTTTTATTTTTAAATATTTATTTTGGGGATATAGGGATTTGTGTGTCTTTTATAAGAGCATGACATCTTCTTCAGGATGCTGCCTTCTTCTTCTTTCATCAGTCTTCTTTTCTCTTGCCTTCTGGGACTGGTATCTTCTCCATCTTCTTCTTGATGCCATCAGGTTTCTTGGGTTCTTCTCCATCTTCTTGATGATGCCATCAGGTTTCTTGGGATCTTCTCCATCTTCTTCTTTATTTCAGAAATACACAACCTGTATTGGTTGATCTTGGCTTATTTTAGGGTTTCTATTCTATTTATTCTCCCTCATTGTGGGTTTGGTCATATTGTGTACTGCTTGGTTATTTACTTTCTTACCTTCCTGGGTTATACCTTGAAAACCTTTGGTTATGAGACTGGTTTTGGATGACTCATCGCTAGTAACTCCTTTTATTTGAACTTGTATTTTCTTTATAATAATGATTTCTTTCCACAGTTGCTATGAATTAATCTTTTTATATTAAACTTAATGCTTTCTTCCAAATTTAAATATTATAACTTCATTATTCTAATGATCAATTGCCATTCAATATTATGCTTATATCTGTCACGCTACAGATTGCTCTCCTCCAGAAGTAATTATTTCAGACATGTTTATGGATGAAATAATTTCTTATGATAATTTCATCATTTCTTATAATTCATTTTCTTCTCCATTTTTATATCGACTTTTTTATAATTAGAGTTTAATTAATTTTATATATATAATTATTTGTTTTACTACTGATCCTTTTCGGATAGTTAGTGTCTTCTGAGATATATTATTATTGTAATACATTTTCTTTCTATATCAACTTCGTGTTGTATCCTTGGGATATTAATTCCCTAACATTCCCTATCACGTGGGCTGGGGCAGATCAGAGGGGCACTGTACGCTACTTCTCTGCTGGCCATACACCACTTCTATAAATTGAGTACAGAGGCATATCCATCCCTGCTCAAAAACATAATGCTGCTGGAATTATCTTCAGTCAGTCATTGAATAAATAAATAAAAAGTAGTCTCATTTTCGACTAATAAAAATATCTTTGGATTCTCCACTTCGTAGTCTCTCAGATTATCTCACATTTTCTATCTTAATAAATCTTCATAATCATTATTATACTCATTACATATATATTTTTTCAAAACTCTTAACTTGTCTGATATATTTAATTTAATTATGGTTGAAAACCTTTCTTTTAATAATTCTGGTTACTGTTTACAGTGTAACTCTCTTTCTTCTCCATCTGAATTCTCTTTATACTTTCTTTTGGTTACTCATAGTATTAGCATGGTCTTTATAAATAGTCTTTCGTATTCCTTATTTGAATGGTCTTAATGTATTATATTTAAAAATTTTTAACTTTGTATCTTTACATTAGATATACAGGTTGTTATATTGATCATTTTATTTAAACATTTTGGTTCTTTCCTTTCTCTTAGAAAGTTATTAATCCGCCATTAATTCATTTATATTATATTTCATGTGGTATTTCTTCTCTTTGCATTTCATATAGGTCTTATTATTATCATTGGTTCAAAATCATCTTCTCCATATGTTTGGTATGAGTTGTTCTTCTTTGCTCTTAATTAACTGTTTTCATTATCGTTTCATAGGTAATTAGTCTCTTTGCTTCCAAATTTTTTCTTCTCTTGCATATTACACTCTTTTTTGTTATTCTTCTCTACTCCTTCAAATTCTATTGTGAATGTCTAGCTTTTATTCTGGATTAACGTTAATTCTCTTTTCTGAATTAACCACTTTATTTTCTTCTCAATTCAATCATAATTGACACATAATTATTTTTTGGAACTTGGTTAGTTTTAATGTAAAATTCAAACTATTCTTTTTATTTAATTGAAAAATATTTCTCATAAATCCTTGTAATATGTTGATCTTATCTTGTTTCAAAGTTCTGACGTTCTATCAACATTCAAATTCTGTTTAATTCATTTATTCCCAGAATTGTTTCATTCAGAATTGTTTATAGTACTGTGATTTTACTATTATTTCTGAATTTTTTGGTATTTCTCCAAATTCAAATTCTTCTTAATTATTTACCATAAAGTTTTCTCATAAACTTAGTTATAGTAAGTTGGTCTTACTTTATTTTTAAATTTTTTGTATAATTAAGTTCAAAATTCTCTCTCTTTCTCTTTCTTCCATCAAGTTTTGTTCTAAATTATCAGGTTGTAGTAAGATGTACTTACTCAATTTTAAATTTTTATAATTATATTTCAATTCAAAAGTCTTTCTTTTTCTTTCTTCCATAAAGTTTGTTCCAAAATGATTAGGTTGTAGTAAGATGTACTTACTCAATTTTAAATTTTTATAATTATATTTCAATTCAAAAGTCTTTCTTTTTCTTTCTTCCATAAAGTTTGTTCCAAAATTATTAGGTTGTAGTAAGATGTACTTACTCAATTTTAAATTTTTATAATTAATAAGTACAAAATTCTCTCTCTTTCTCTTTCTTCCATAAAGTTTTTTCTTCAAATTATTAGGTTGTAAGTTGTTCTTACATATTTTAGAATTTTTTTCAAAATAAAAATTCTAAATTCCTTCTTCTTATAATTCTCCAGAATTTTCTTTTCAAAATATTAGGTTGTAAGATGTACTTACATTATTTTAGAATTTTTAAAAGTTAAATTCAAAATTCTAAAACTCACAACTCATTCTTCATAATATTTCTTCATAGAAGCTTGATTGTACACTCCTTTGATTTTTCCTGAAACGATTTCCTTCAACTCATATGTATTGTTATACTTATCATTTACCACAACATATGGGCCAGTGTATAGTAATAGTAGTTTTTTGGTTATGCCTTCTAAAGTGCTAGGCAGCTCTCTATTTTTTAGGAGGACTTTTTCACCCTCTTTATATGTTACAATTCGCCCTATTGCCTTCTGGTATTTGGCTTGCCGTTTTTCCTGATCTTCTGCTACCTTATTGTAAAACTTCAACTGGTTGAATTTCCTATTGTTGTTCGTTGGAAATTCAATGATTTGTTCAATGTCTCGGGGAGTCGGTTTCTCATACATGGCTGAGTATGGTGGAATTCCTATAGCTGGATGGTGGGCATAATTTAGGAATGTTTCTGTCGCTGCTAGGTACTCTTGCCACTTTTTCTGTTGGTTGTGACAGTACGTGCGCAATATCCTACCCACTTCTCTCAGTACTCTCTCAGCGGATTGCTACTTGGGTGGTAGACTGATGTCTTATACGTTTTGACCCCAAGTGCTAATAAAGTGTCTCGCCATCTCCTCCCCTTAAACTGTGTACCATGGTCGGTAATAATAGAAGATGGTCTACCGATCTCTGGGATATACAAATCGATAATCACCGCCAAAACCTTTGCTGTTGTTGCCCGATTAACCGGATATAGCTTTATATACTTGGTGTAGTGATCCATTATGATTACCAAGTATTTATATCTGTGTCGACCACCGCTACGGGGAAATGGCCCGCATATATCCAAAAACACTTTTTCCAGTTTTGTTTTGGAAGTGATTGGTATCATGATACCCTCTGTCTTTTCATTGTTTATTTTGGCACATTGGCAGATCTTGCAGGATTTGATGTATGTTCTCACCTTGCGGTTGATATTCTTGATCTTACAGTTTTCTTCTAGAGCCTGTATCACTTTTAACGCTCCCATGTGACCATACCTGACATGGTAATCGATGATGACCTCCTTTTCGATTTGGTGTGGGATTATCACCTTCCATGTCTCATCGTCTAAGGCGGTTTTTATGAATAAAATTCCCTTGTTAAGGTGGTAATATTTAGAAATGGTTTCATCATTGGCTTCCAAACGACTCACAATGTTTTTCAGCTTAGGATCAGATTGCTGATGGATTCGAATATTTATTAGCAAAGCTTGTAAATTGGCTCTGGTCGTGAATATGTTATAAATTTTTACTAAGCTCTCCTTCTCTCCCTCGAAAGTCTGATCTTCCAGATTTATACGTGACAACACATCCGCTACCACGTTCTTCTTTCCTGGAATGTATTCCCATTTCAGGTCATATTCTTGTAGGGCGAGTACCCACCTAGCCAATCGGCCGTGACTCAACTTGCACCTACGAAGGAACGAGATGGATTTATGATCAGTTCGTACCGTGACTTGATATCCGAGAATGTACGTCCGGAACTTGCTGCATGCGAACACCACGCTCAACAATTCCTTTTCTGTCACACTGTAGTTCTTTTCGCACTGGTTCAGTGTGCGACTAGCGAAGCTTATTACCAGATGTTGTCCCTCCTCGTCTTCCTGGTATAATGTCGTTCCTAAGCTTAAGTCGCTAGCGTCACAGTTTAGAAAGAACGGTTTCTTAAAATCTGGGTGACGAAGTATGACACTCTCCAGAAACTTCTCTTTTATCAAGCGGAAAGTAATATCTTGATCTTCACCCCAAATCCATTTGTTCTTGGCAGATAACTGTGGTTGAAACTTGGCGGTCAACTCGGAATATCGGCTCTGAAACTTCCTGTAATAGTTACAGAGTCCGAGGAAAGATTGCAATTGTTTCCTGTTTCTTGGTTGCGGGAACCTCTGAATTGCCTCCACTTTTTCCGCTGATGGGGTAATACCTCGGTCGTCTAGGTTGAAACCTAAGAATTGTACCTCGCGCGCTATGAACTTGGATTTCTCCAACTTCAGTGTTATGTTGTTCTGCGCTAGTTTGTTTAGTACAAATTCCACTCTGTAACAGTGCTCCTCCCAGGTTCCGGATGTAATTAGTAAATCGTCAACATAGACGGTGGTAAATTGGAGCGCTTCTGGTCCCAAAATCTGGTCCATGCATGCCACAAATATGGCGACAGAATTGACAAGTCCGAAGGGCAGTCTCTTGAACTGGTAATTGCGCCCTTCGAAAATGAACGCTACATACTGGCGGCTTTGTGGATGCAGCTCTACCTGCCAATAACCACAGACCGTATCCCAGGTGCTAATAAATCTAGTACCATGAAAACGCTTCAAGATTTCTTCTATTTCACCGGGAGAAGTTCTGTCATTCACAATTGTCTTATTCAACTCACGCGCATCTAAACAGAGCCGGACTTGTCCATCTTTCTTCGGAACAGCAATAATTGGACTAGTGTAAGGTGATTGACTAATCTCAATTATGTCGTTTTCTATCATCTTGTTTATCTCTGTTCTCACGGCTTCTTTGAGCGACTGCGCTATTGGATATGACCTCCGGTTAAACTCTACGTTTTCTTTAAAACGAAGTTGGCACTGGTAGTTTTTTACCTTCCCTGGTTCATCAGAAAACACCGCCTTGTATTTCTCATATATAGCGATTAGACGATCAGCCAGATGTGTTGGTATTTTCTTGTTATCGCTTCCGCACTGGAAATTCCGTATTTCTTGGATTTTAACTGACCATAAATCCTCTCCTCCATGATTGTATATTATGGGTTTAGAAAGAGGGCTGTTTCTTATAATATTAATTTTCCGAAGTTGTTGATGTATTGGGCTAGGAAGTATAGTTGTGCCTCCTACCAGATCTGCGGTCCATGTTACTCCGTCTGGGAAAAGTGATACTTTATTTAAATTAAGATCGAGTACTGCCGAATATCTACGAAGAATATCGCAACCGACTAAGATGTCAAATGGTAATCCGGTGGCGATTAAAAATTCCATGTCTAAAGCTATATCACGGCTAACGACACTTAAGGAAACTTGTTTCCTAATGGTTTTATTCTGGCGGCCAGTTGCACCTACCAACACAATGTTGTTGACTGGTAACATTGGCAAAGTTTTACCACATGTACTCTGTACTCTCTCCAACTCATTGGAGTTTATTATTGAAATATTAGCTCCTGTGTCTATCATTATTTTAGCGGGAACTCTTTCCACCTCCGCTGTTATATAAATTATCTCATTATTACTGTTGTTGAGACTCTTCTCGTTCTCTTCCAAAAGTTCAGTTCGTATGTCTTTCAGATAATGGTTACCTATGATAGTGATATTCTTATTATTGTTTGCTTGTTGCAAATCATCCTTTTCTAACCCAGGAAGTATAAGCAGTAACGGGTCATCGTTGTTGATTACTGCCTCCTCTCGTTTAAAGTATTTTGGTCATTGTTTATGTTATTATTGACCGAGGCATCGTTCGGGAAACTCTGGTTCGTTTCCTGACGTTCTGTATCCTGGTTGAGGTTTAATGCCCTGTTCTGTTGCCGGCCAAGATCCTCCAGGCTTGTACTTCGTCTTCCCTGTTCGTGTCTTGGGCCGTCTCGTTCCGCACTCCTCCATCTTCGGTCGGCGCCGTGGAAGCTGCTCCTCCTCGGTTGATAATATCTCCTGGGTCCGCGATCTTCTGCTCTTATAAAATTTACCCTAGGGCGCGACACTCGGTTATTACTATTGCTATTATTGGTATTACTAAAATTATTATTATAGTAATTTCGGTTAGGTGGGTAATGTCTGTCACCATTATTGTTGGGATATGGATTTCTCTGACTGTATGGGACATTATTATTTTGTTGATAAAAATTGTTTCTATTGTTTGGGTAGGGGTTGTTATTCCTAACGCCGTTAAAATTACCGTTAAACTGGTTATTACGCGGCGGGTTGTTAGGGCCGTCGTAATTACTGGGCTGGTTCCGGTTACTTGCATGGTTATTGCCGTTATTGGGGTAGGTAGTCGGCCTTGCTTCTGGTCTCTCATTTCTCTTTCTGCTCTGCCGATAATACTCTTCGTTCTCGTATCCCTCCAATAACTCGGTCATTCCCTGGATCGTCTTGATCTGGCTACCTCTCCGGGCCCTGATAATGTCCTCATCATAGTGATACGATATCTTGTTCACTAAACATTCCTCTGGGATTGCTGGCTCGAGGTGTTTTGCCATACACACCTTCCCCAAGAAATATGCCGTCATACTGCTACCTAATTGTGACCTGTATCTTCCATTACAAATATTGTCACGGATCAAGTTCTGGGTGGTCTCAGACCAGTATTTTGTCTTAAACATTTTCCGGAACTGTTGGTAGTCGGAAATTTCACTCCGGTAGGCCATCCACCAATTATCTGTTATGTCTCGGAAAGACTCGTCGAATATCTCCCTGCTATGGCTCCATTGGGTAATTTTATGCTTGGTCAAATATTCTTCTACCCTAGCCAGGAACTCCATTGGCTTGCGTTTGTATTGCCGGAAGTTGAGCCACTCTCGGCTTTCGTTGACAGGCAATCCGGTGAAATGAGTCGGTCTGTTCCTTATTGCTTCCATCTCCTCTCGGCTTTGTCGCACCTGTCCGGTGATACTGGCCATGGTCTCTTGTATATCATTACATCGTTCTGTGACCTGGTTGCGTACTTTTCCGAATTCTTCTTGATTTTCCTTCCTCTGTTCTTCTACCTTCCTACGACTATGTTCTTCAATATTTGTGAACTTGATGTTCACCACTTCTTTAAACTCATGCACCTCCTTTTCGGTCTGGTTGCACTTTCCATCAATCTCTCGAATCTGTCGATTGACCATTATATTTTCTTCTTCCATCTTCTTATTCATCGCTTTTTTGTTAACAGTGATTTCTTTATTCAGTTCTTCTCGCAACAATTCCATCCTTTCGTCCAGTTTGTCCAAATTCTCCTGATTTACCTCCCTTAACTCTTCTCTTAGAATTTGATTGTCCTCTCTCAATTCTTCCAATTTCTCCCCCATCTTCTCTTCCAATTTCCTGTTGTCTTCCTTCAACTCTTCCTTCAATTGTCGGTTGTTCTTCTCTATCTTCTTCCTGGTTTCATCGATTTTCTGATTAGTATTCTCAATTTTATTAATCAATTCTTCTTTAGTAGCTTTGAATTCTTCTTTGAACGACTGGTTGTCTCCCTTCAATTCTTCTAACTTCTTCCCCATCTCTTCTTCCATCTTCTTGTTGTCTTCCTTCAAATCTTCTATGTTCTGGTTCATCCCCGTCAACTCTTCTTTTGTGGATTGATTATCCTTCTTCAATTCTTCCATCTTCTCTTCCATCTTCTTGCTGTTTTCTTCCATCTTCTCTTCCATCTTCTTGTTCATCCCACTCAATTCTTCTTTTGTTTTTTCTATTTTATTTCCCAAATCTTCTTTCAAGGACTGGTTATCACTCCCCATTTTCTTACTCAAGTCTTCCTTCAATTCCTTACTTGTGGATTCCATTTTCTTATTATTTTCGTCCATTTTCTTGTCCATTTTCTTACTATTATCCTCCATTTCCTTCTTCAACTCTTCCTTGTTGGATTTGTTGCTCTCTTCTATTCTCTGACTCATTTGAAGGAACATATCCATCATTCTCTCTAGAATTGGACCTTCTACTGTTTTGGATTTCTCATGTCGTTCCTCTTGGATATTGACTTCCCCTGTCTGTGTGGGTATCTCCGGTTGTTCAGTTTGTTTGGACAACACCAGCGGTAAAAACTCTTCCACCTCTACTGGCGTTGCCTCTTTGTTGTCCATATCGACTTCTATTTCTTTTTCGGCCTCCGCCGCCCGTTTCTTAGATGTTGCACGTCGTTGCATTTTCCCTTGAAATTCTCTGGCTTTGTAGCTGTTGCCTAGCTCCAACTAGTGATTGGGCAGAATTTATTGGCCTTCCAATCGCTAATTAAGGCCCCTAAAGTTGTGCGCCAATTTGTAATAAAAATAAATGTTTGGATAGGAGGTTGTGAAGTATGAGACTCCGATGTAATCAAGCCCCTCTGTTTGGGCTAGCCAATTTGTAATAAAAATAAATAAATTGTAATATAATATGTTTAATTGGTGTGTAATTGGTGTGGCTCTCGACGTCTTACTGGCCTGAAACACTTCCTTAAGTTTCCCAGCTGGTCGAGTCCCAATGGTAGCAAGACTGGTCGAGTAGCGTAATGTTGATGAAGAAATGTATGTTCAGCTTCACCGAAAGTTTCAAAACAAAAATTATTGTTTTGAAGAAAATTCAAAAAAAAATTATGTTTATAAAAAAAATAATTAAAAATTTTTTTTTTTTTTAATTTTATTAATTAATTAATTATAATCAATTAATTAATATAGGGCTGTGAAGTTTTAAAAAGTGTAATGCTCTTCTGAAAATTTTTATTAAAGTTTTGGTATATTTTAAATAAACTATCACCACTCATAAGATTGTCTTCAAACCAATCGATACTTGTTTACCTTTTTATTTTATTTTTTTTTTTTTAGGTTATCTTCACTTATAGGTGGTAAAGTCCTGATAGATTATTAATTATAATTATATTAATGATAACTAGTAATATTTATGAAATGAAGAACTATTTAGTGTTGAAGAATATTAATGTTTTATTAATTAATAGCAATTTGACTCTTATCGATTATTATCGACTCTCAGGATATCGAAAAAGTTACAAAGTATATTATATAAAAATTATACAGGGTTCTTTAAACAGCCAATTATTATCAAAGTCAGAGAAATCGGGCCAATATTTAAAAAGTATAACGTTACAACAAATTAATAATTATTACTAAACACAAACATTGAATAATAATTTGAAAATAAAATAATTGTTTTCACCGACAGCTGGGTTGAACTAGGAGGCGTTGCCGTGGCGAAGACGACCAATATTGCAAATGGCTGCCGTGAAGTTAGTAAGATGTCATTCGTATATTCGACGTTCCAAATAAAAGATTTTCCTGTAGTATTCCTGTTCTGGTGTCTGCGAATCTCTTGTTAAATGTTGTGTAGTGCCTAGTGTACTGTTTCTGAGTTGTATTTAGTGTATCCGTGTAATTATTAGTTCAAACACTTTCCCCGATTCCGTCACTAATTTGGGTTAATGTATTATACAGTTTTCTCGTGTTTTGTGGTGTTTTTCGGAGTAGATATGTATTGTTCTGTGTTATGGAGTGTTTCTTGATTGTTTCTGTTATCATATGAGAGTTTTAGAAGTATTTTACAAGTCACTCGCGATTTCACAATAACGTACTATACACTCGCTTTGTATGACTATTATAAGTTAGGTTAGGCACGTTACAAAACGTTTGTCATGTTAACCGTTCAAATACCAATAATTAACTAACTGTTTCCTCCAGTTTCAATTAAACTCTTAGCCAATATGATATTATTCTTAACATTGTTCAAATATATTTTCATATCCTGTGCACACTTTAATATTTCACTATATAAATACCTAAACTTGGGTTATTTGTCAATTTTATTCACTAGATGTTATTTAAATTAATCTTTCAGTTCATTCTGGTTATTTTCAGATTAAATAATGCCGTTTTATAGTGTTTTCTGTCCAAAATTAGTAATTTTACTTTCATTTTTGGTATTCTCTGAAAAGTCAAAACATCAAAATTTACTTCCTGTCATTATATAAAATTCATCCATTTTATCCGTTATATTTAATATTAATAATCCTATATTGTATTAAAAGGTTTATATTCCCTGATTTTCTGGTAATTAATTGAATTAGTTGTATTCTGAAACATTATTCTGGAATATATGACTCCCATGTCTAAATTTCTGAGTTTAGTCATTTTCATTTTTATTTATAATTCTGAATATAATTTATTAAAATCTTCCTAAATGGTATGTGCAATTATATGGCTTGATCTCAAGTTTATTTTTTCTAAACCCCTTTTGTTTATTTGCATTTAAATGAGCAATTTCTCTGTTTTGATGAAGTTTGGTTTCCATTCTTTTGGCCTATGATTTTTTTTAACAATTTTTCTTACAAAATATTTTACAAACAATATATGATATGTGATACCCTCTCTGACTTTTACATATAGTATTATAAATTAAACATGTTTTCAAATTACACAAAAACAATTAGTATTGGTTACAATACAAATAATAGTTAAAACAAATAAAGAATATTTTTTTTAAATAAATGGTTGTCTTCAAGTCAGACATTTTACAACAAAATCCTTATTTCTAAACATGGAAATATGGCTTACAAAAAAGGTTTTTTACTAACTAACATCTTAATTACTCTCTACTATTTACAAGTAGTAACTATTTTTATAGTTCTGATGTTAGTTGTACCAGACCCAAACAAATGTCCTTATATCTAAAACATTTTTAAACATTCTTGTACTATATACATAAAAACCTTATATTTATATTCTTATTTCTAACTATTATTATAAGTAGGATTCTACAGTTTTTATACCGTCTTTTATACATTGTCTTTGGGGAATTGTACCCTGTCATTAATAAATAAATAGTATGAATTGTTCAAAAAGTATTATGAAATCTGTTTTTCTTTTTTCATGTAAAACAAAATGTTATTTTAAACAGATTCATGTCTTATGAACAACATATTGTCACAGTACACATTTCAAGTCAATGAAAAATGCATATTTCATTGCATTCAATGTTTGTGATTGCCAAGAATGAAACACAAGGTTCATTTTTTATAATACCCAAAACTATCACTGGTTCACTTTGCACTTATATACTATGTTAATGCTAAATGGTCGTATAGTCTTATTAACATAATAAATTGGTTAGCGTTTTTTCAATGGAGATTTGTTCCATGGGTACTATATTATTGTTTCATCTTAGTTCACAGGCAACTTTTACTTTATACACTTCTCTCTCTTAAATTTGTATACATGTGGTTTTCAATTCGTTATACTTTTATTTTTAAATATTTATTTTGGGGATATAGGGATTTGTGTGTCTTTTATAAGAGCATGACATCTTCTTCAGGATGCTGCCTTCTTCTTCTTTCATCAGTCTTCTTTTCTCTTGCCTTCTGGGACTGGTATCTTCTCCATCTTCTTCTTGAAGCCATCAGGTTTCTTGGGTTCTTCTCCATCTTCTTGATGATGCCATCAGGTTTCTTGGGATCTTCTCCATCTTCTTCTTTATTTCAGAAATACACAACCTGTATTGGTTGATCTTGGCTTATTTTAGGGTTTCTATTCTATTTATTCTCCCTCATTGTGGGTTTGGTCATATTGTGTACTGCTTGGTTATTTACTTTCTTAACTTCCTGGGTTATACCTTGAAAACCTTTGGTTATGAGACTGGTTTTGGATGACTCATCGCTAGTAACTCCTTTTATTTGAACTTGTATTTTCTTTATAATAATGATTTCTTTCCACAGTTGCTATGAATTAATCTTTTTATATTAAACTTAATGCTTTCTTCCAAATTTAAATATTATAACTTCATTATTCTAATGATCAATTGCCATTCAATATTATGCTTATATCTGTCACGCTACACTATTTATGTTTTTATATGTTGATTGTGTTATATATGTATGTGTATGTTTTTCAGCAAACAACGTACTGGATTCGCATTGTAATTTGATATATATACATGTGTTCTTTTTATGAATGTACTTACAGGAAATCATTTATATTTATATATTGAAGTTTCTTTACTTGAATGATGTTAATAAATATGTGTTTATTTTACTCAGAATATATGCGTTCATTATTGTCAAAGTTACCTCAGAACAGACATTAATGTCACTTGAATGATTTATAGTAGATTTTATTACTTTATACAATAATTAGAGTCTCAGTGCAGTAATTATGCTAACATCAAATAACTAATGTATCACGTAGCTTCAATCAGTTTGGTATAAGTAGCCTAATTGAGTAATTACATGATCACATTCTACAAATTAGTATAATTACATAATTAACGTGGGGCACTACAGACATCAATTACACCCCATTATTATTATAAATTTGGCGCTCCAAGATCATGGGGCTCGGCAATCACAGATTAATTAATTAAATTATTGTTTGCATAATTAATTGCATATTATAGAATTTGGCGCCCATCGCACGGCAAAGAGCAGGCAGTAGATAGGATAAGCATATATATTTCATGTTAGTTGTAAGAACAAATATTATTAGTGTGAAGCTAGTTGGACTGAATGTTAACGCGGAGTAAGGCTGCAAAAATGACGACTAGTAGTTCCGATTCGATGAACTTCGATATCAATAACCAGCATGGTGTACCTGACAACGAACGTGAAGAATCACCAATGGAGTCACAAATGACCGAGGAGACGTCAGACTTCAGAGCGCGGGGACAGGAGTCCCAACAACCGCAGGAAGAGGTGACGTTGCGCGCATTAATGGACTTCATGAGTAGGAAATTTGAAGAAACCAATGAAAAGTTCGAGGAGCAGAATAAGAAGTTCGACAAACTAGAAGAAAAGCTAGACAAGCATAAGGAGGAAGTCACACAAATACGCGTGGAAATGCATGAATATATAAGTAATTGTGACAAGAAGATAGACGAGGTCCAGAAGCAGCAGAACGAGACCATAAGAGAGCTAAAGAACGACACCGACAAGAAATTCGAAGAGGTATGAGAAACTAGAGAAATAGACCGACAGGAACTAAAGAGTATTACCCAAAATACTCAAACAAGCATCAAGAAGATTAACAACAGAGTAGAAACACACGTTAAAGAAAATCATAAGAAGCAGGAGGAATTGAGAGTAGAGCTATTACAGACAGTAAGACAATTACAACAGGAACAGGGAGACGTAAACAGCACGATACAGCAGAAGATCAATGAGGTAGATGGGAGACAGAAGTCGGCGGAACTAAAACTGGATGACTGGATGAGAGCACCAGGGAGAAAACAACTCGTATCAACGAATTAAAGTCTCAAATAGAACGGCTGCAACGACAGCTAATTGAAGGTGAGTCTGGGATAATCAGTAGGATTAACGGACACACACATGCAGAATTGAAATACAATGGCACTGATAGGTTCCCGATGGAATTCCTGAAGGAGTTATCAGAGATTCAAGAGCAATATTACAACAACAGTGACGTTAAATGGATCAGGAGGCACTTGGAGATGGACGCTGTGATATGGTGGCGTGTCATACGGAACCAAATATCCACGTTCGAAGAGTTCAAAGAAGCCTTCACCTTGAAGTACTGGGGTCAAGAACGCCAGGACAATATACGTGACAACCTCGAGTACGGCAGATATGAGTGGAATGGGCCAATCACAGCCATCCAATACATAGAGAGAATATTACTAGAAAGCCGGCAACTATCGCCAGCATTGACCGATAGGCAGCTAATCCGGAAGATATCCCGTCATTTTGGGAGGGATTTGCAGCTCGCCGTGATCACACGTGGTATCACAAATATACCGAATTTCGAGGCATTAATTACAGAATTTACAAGTATCCAGTCAAGTGGAGAAAACAGTCGCAAGCCGCATTATAGACCTACAACGAAGGGAAAAACAACCCAAGAGAGAGAGAGGGACATTATAACAAAAGTGAAAGTGACCGACAGCCGAGGGGTCGTTTTGACAACAAGCAATATATCAATACTGTGCAGTTTACGCCAGGAGAAGCGGGCCCGAGTAGAACGGTCAATGACACCACCCCGAGGGTGAGAGGTAACGGCGACAACAGCAAAAAAAAAATGTGTCAACCTAGAGAATAAGATAGAATTTTTAAACGACTTACTCCCGAGCGAGAATGTAAATATATTACTACCGGACTTATATAATGACCTGCTACAAGAGGACGACGAAATTATTAATAAACAAGTATTGAAATGTCCCGAGATTACTATCAAATTTAATAATGATATAATTGTACAAGCCTTGCTTGATACGGGCTGCCTCATCAACGGGTTATCGGAGACGTGGTTTAATAACCATAAGAAGAGTATAGGACCATATGAGACACTACCCGTAACGAATACATATATCATAAGTGCTGTAGGAAATAAATCCAAATTAGTTAAGAGACAAATATTGTGTGACATTGAGATTGATGGTGTTCAATATGAATGTGTGTTTTTGATAATACCCGAATTAGTTAAACCATGCATACTAGGAATTAGTTTTCTACAAGAAGTTGGGTGTCGCATCGACATCGGAAACAAAGTAATTAATTTAAAAAACAACACTGATGAAGAGGAGCACGTTATACCAATCATGAACATTGACGTGATAACCAGTGAAGAAGAAGAGGAAGTACTGCGATGCATCGACGAAAGGGTTGGGAGCATAGACTGCGTGGATGAAGAAATACTGCTACGCCTGAAGGAGATTTTAGTAAGGAACTGGAATGTTTTTAGGGAGTGCCCGGGAAGAATAGAGGGTTACACACATGAGTTTCACGTTACGGACAGGACACCCTATTTTCAATGAGGTTGGCCTGTGCCGCTTGCTTACAGAGACAAGGGGAAGGAAGAGATTAACCGAATGTTACGATATGGAGTAATCGAACGTTGCGCCAGCCCGTACGTCAATCCAATCATGACTGTAATCAAGAAGGATGGGAGGGTTCGCCTGTGCCTTGATGCAAGGAAAGTGAACAGCGTAACTGTACCCGATTACGAAGGAGTGTCCCCGGTAAATGAGATATTGGCTAGATGTGGAGATATGCAGTATTTATCGACGGTCGACTTATCCAGTAGCTTCTGGCAGGTCCCATTAAAACAAGAATGTAGGGATTTCACTGCGTTCATGCACGAAGGGAGGTGCTACCACTTTACAGTGACACCATTTGGACTTAGCACCAGCTCTGCAGCGTTGACACGTGGATTGGATGTGGCTCTCGAGGAGGAAGTTAAGAAGAACACGATTATCTACGTGGATGACTGCTTGTGCTACTCCAACAATATCCAAACACACTTAAACCATTTAGAAACACTGCTAAACAACCTTAATAAGGCAAATATCACTG
Organism: Magicicada septendecula; assembly: GCA_034769895.1. NCBI lineage: Eukaryota > Metazoa > Arthropoda > Insecta > Hemiptera > Cicadidae > Magicicada > Magicicada septendecula. The sequence goes on along the minus strand of CM068369.1, from coordinate 507,803,143 downwards.
TCAACCTCACCAAATCACAATTCTTTAGACGAGAAATCTCATTTCTTGGATATCGCCTTACAACAAAAGGGATACAAGCAACCGATGACAAGGTAAAAGCAATTATGGATTTCCCAGCACAAAAGAATACGAAACAACTCAAAGGTTTCCTTGGCCTCACCAATTTTTACAACCGATTCATGAGCAAATACGCAGAAACAACGCAGCCTTTACACGAACTGCTGACAGGAGGACGAAAGTTTTCGTGGACAAGAGAAGTGAACGAATGTTTCCAAAGAGTCAAGAATTTATTTATAAACACAGTAATCCTACGGTTCCCACGGCCGAACCAAAGGTACTACATTCAGTGTGACGCTAGTAATTTTGCGTATGGTGGCCAGCTTTACCAGATCGATGAAGAAGGAGAAATTGGCGTGATCGCTTTTACAAGCAAAACATTTAAAGGCGAAGAACGTAATTATTTCACGACGGAGAAAGAACTCCTAAGTATCGTTAGATGTCTGGATAAGTTTCGAATGTACATACTTGGCCAGCCCCTAACGATAATCACAGACAATAAAGCTTTAACATTCATGCACAAGTGCCACTTAAACAACTCGAGAATTACAAGATGGATTCTCGCCATATAAGAATACAATTTCAACATTATCCACTGTAAAGGAAAGGATAATGTAGTTGCGGACATATTGAGTAGATACCCGGCTGACGTGGAACAACATGAGACAAACGAGGAAACGCACGAGTACTTAATTAATCATCTAGTTGTTAAAATGAATCAACACATAGGTAAGATAATTAGAGATATCGGTAAATACCAGAATGAAGATGACAAACTCAGAACACTTATTGATAAGATTAGGAATAATGATGTAGACAATAAATTAAGCAAATTTTATAAAATTGTTAACAATAAGTTATACCGACGACAACGTGGCGAATGGAAACTATACATTCCTGACAGCGTGTCGAATAACTTAATTGCAGAGATACACCAAATGTACGGACACCTAGGCCCGAAAAGGTGTGTAAAAATGTTACAAGAGCACTTCACGCTTGACGGCTTGTTCAAGAAAGTAAAAGCATATATTCAGACTTGTGACTCATGTCAAAGATACAAGGACACAAACAACAGGATGCTGTTTGGCGGAACAAAGGCGATGATACCATCAGCTAGAGGTGACATCGTGAGTGTCGATTACTAACCAAAGAATTTTAATTTTTTAAAATTTTGATCGAAAATACGTTACAAGCAGCCAAGACACCCCAACACGAGCCAGACGCAATAAATAAGGAAACAATTTAATGAAGTGTCAACTGAACGTTTGCCAGGAACAATACGAATACGCTTCACATAACTTTACAATGGGAAATAAGGTTGGCCTGTGACAGACTCGACTCAACCGAGATTTACAGCCCACAACAAGCAGGACAAAAGGAAACTAGGACAGTAGCACATTACGGAGAAATTGTAACGAGCACACACTGCAAGGTTAATTTGAAGTGTGCCACCAGTAAAAAAGGGTGTAGTTGCACAATGGTATTTACCCTGTATGAGAACAGACAACGATATCTAATGAATAGGATCGAACGTGCGCACAGCGGGAGGACATCTTACTGGCGACAACTGATATTTACGACAGGGAGAAGGAGTGCCGTCTTGGAAACGACGACACGCTGCGTCCGGATAGCTAACGGAAAAGGGTCATGGATAGTCAGACAATAACAAAATACGACACATTGTTCGCGTGAGAACACTGTGATTCGCCTGAGAACACTCCGGTTTCCGGAGTACACTTAGACAAAGACTTGATCGACAGCCGAGGAATTGCTCTTGTTCCAGGTAAAAGGGTACAGAGGCCTTCGACACGAACTTGAGGGGAGACAAGATACCCAATCAGAATTCAGGATCTACCCAGAGTACAGGTGGAGAGGACCGTCGTCATCATAGCAACGCGAACAACGAATGAGAAGTGGAGAACCATAGTCTTGCATAAGGGTAGGAGTTCACCTGACCTATCATGTTTGACCAGAGGTGTGTTTGCCAGGAGATTGCATTGTGGTAAACGATGCTTAATAAAAACTGTTTACAGAGCACGCGAGAGGGCAGTCTTCATAAATTTTTCAATTATGTACTTTAAGCAGTCTTCATCAAATTTTCAAACTTATTCTTTGAACAGTCTTCACGGAACTTAAATCTTAATTTTTCTTAGTCTTAATACAGTTCAGTTAACATACGTATAGCAGTTGGACTTTGAAACTCTGTTACGCGGTATTTTAATCAGTTGACATAAACATTCGATATTGGTGAGTTATTCAGTAATAGTGTATCTACAGTGACTAAATCATGCAATATATGCCAGTGATTAATAACTCTCAAGTACTTTATCTTACTCAGCTACCGCTTATTAAAAATTAAACTAATCAATCGCAGTTTCGTCAATAACAGACTCGCAGAACTTGTGTTAATGCTTTACCGGACAACGAAATCGTAGCGTTGTACAGTGCGAAGCGATACAATACCAATTGGAACAATACACCACGTTATCAAAGACACGATACATTAATGTACACTTGAAGAAGTTCAATAATAGACAGTCAGGTATATACACACTAGTTAACGATGAACTTACTCACACGACACATGATTTCATAGACTCTGACAGTAACGGTCGACATCAACAGAAAATACACACAGCGAGAGTGAATCTGATCCGCGCGTGTTGAGTGTTAGTGACATCACGGCTACGCAACTTCGTATATATGGACCACCAGCGGGAAGGAGTTACGCCGATGGAAATGTTGGATAAACCACTTTACAAGTAATCTTTATGTTATTCTTGTCATAAGAACTCTACTGTCCTGTCTCTTTCCAAGAAAACACCCTTGAGTATTTAATTTAAATATGATAAATTTAAATAACGCTATTCATCTGAGGCAAGAAATGAACGCATTAGTATAAGATTTATATGTTGACTATTTATGTTTTTATATGTTGATTGTGTTATATATGTATGTGTATGTTTTTCAGCAAACAACGTACTGGATTCGCATTGTAATTTGATATATATACATGTGTTCTTTTTATGAATGTACTTACAGGGAATCATTTATATTTATATATTGAAGTTTCTTTACTTGAATGATGTTAATAAATAAGTGTTTATTTTACTCAGAATATATGCGTTCATTATTGTCAAAGTTACCTCAGAACAGACATTAATGTCACTTGAATGATTTATAGTAGATTTTATTAATTTATACAATAATTAGAGTCTCAGTGCAGTAATTATGCTAACATCAAATAACTAATGTATCACGTAGCTTCAATCAGTTTGGTATAAGTAGCCTAATTGAGTAATTACATGATCACATTCTACAAATTAGTATAATTACATAATTAACGTGGGGCACTACAAACATCAATTACACCCCATTATTATTATAAATTTGGCACTCCAAGATCGTGGGGCTCGGCAATCACAGATTAATTATTTAAATTATTGTTTGCATAATTAATTGCATATTATAAGATTCAAAAGCTTGCGTTGTATTGTTGAAAGGTTTTCATTTCTGTCACCTCAGAATTTGGTAAACTTAACACAGTAATAGAGATGAGTGAGTCTCTCGTAAATACGTATCCAGCTGACCTCTCAAAATCACTGCCCAACCAAGTAATATCTTTCAGAACATTACTAGCCAAAGAAATCGGCCGAAAGAAAAACGTCAGGAAAGTAATGAGTTTACTAGTTGAGGAAAATTCTTGCCTTGTCAGTTGCCTTCCAGATTTAACTACAGCTCTACAACTTTACTTGACCCTTCTGTTACAATAACTACGGCAGAAAGAAGTTTTTCAAAACTAAAGTTAATAAAGTCGTACTTAAGAAGTACGATGACCCAAATATGTTTGAGTGACTTAGCAATTTTAAGCATTGAACATGAAGAAACACAGAAAATTAATATTAGTGAAGTAGTTGAACAGTTTCTAACTCTTAAAAAAAGAAGATTACGGCAACAGTAAACTTTAGACCAAGATCTGTAGACACTCAAGTTATGCTAAATTTAAAAGAATCTTATAATATTGGGCCTATTTATTATAAACTCTGCTAAAATCAGAACTTTGTAAACTGTTTGTGAAATGGTAAAGTGAAAATACTTGAAAATATGAAAATTAAAAACTATAGACCATCCTATTCCTACAGTGAACGATGCCATGACGTGTTGATTTCAAAGGTTTTGTAAAATATATAAAAACACTTGGTAAGTTTCACAAATTTTTTAATTAACTCTGACAGCTGTTTCGACTAACTAAGCCATTGTCAAAGAGGCGAATGAATGAAAATTACTATACACAGGATGTGAGTGGAGTACAGGAGTATCCTGTGTATAGTAATTTTCATTCATTCGCCTCTTTGACAATGGCTTAGTTAGTCGAAACAGCTGTCAGAGTTAATTAAAAAATATGTGAAACTTACCAAGTGTTTTTATATATTTTACAAAACCTTTGTATTAATATGTTTCACCAAGTGCCCAACGAGTCATCAATTAATATCGTGTGTAGATTTCATTTTGAATGGTATTATAATTATTTTTAATAACATGTTTAGACAAACAAAAATAAAGGGGCTGGCGGTCATTACACCATTACACGTGATCACTTTCGTTCAATAAAAGTCATTCCTCACCCATTTTTTGTCGAGTAGGCTTACATACGTCAAGTGTGTCACATTAGCAGTAAACAATTTTTATCTATTGTGTGTGTAAAACGTGAGTAGTTTAGCTTAAAGCCTTGTTTCACAGTTGTATGATTTAGTTAGTAAAAAAGATCACATGATATATTTTTACACCTTGATTATGCTCCATTTTGTAATTTAACTTTTTTTTCAAAGGGCCACTTAATTTTTTCACCGGGGGGTCCCCATTATCTTAGCGCCGCCACTGGAGGGATCACAATACTAAACATGACACTTAAGGTAATGACAAAGATTTTGAAGCTCAAGCTATTACAAGATATTAACTCTGAAGAAGAACAGCATGGACTTAGAAGTGGAAGGTCTTATAATGATGCAAGGATAGAGGCATAGAGGCAACAGTAGTAGTAGAGGATTTGTCACTTACGGGATAATATGGATGGCCTTTAGCGAATTGATTATTGCCTACCTGCAAACCCCTCATGCATACTACTTTAGAACAGTCCACATATTCCACATAATCAAAAAACTGGAAAGTAGCGAAATTGAGTTAACTCTACAATGGATTCCCAGTCACGTAAATATTACTGGTAACGAAAAAGCAGATGAGATAGCTAAGGATGCAACTATACTGTCCCCAATAGAGGAAAGTGTAACATCACTACTGGCTGCCACTTTGGATTTCAACAGAAGACTCACAGAGACATGGAAAGATGCATTTCTGAATTCCACCAAAGGTTCAACATACAAACAGCACGTCAGTACACAAGATATCTCCACATATAGAAACATCCCTAGAAGTGTTCAAACTTTCGGCTCCAGAGGAAGACTTGGCCATATTGTAACCCAGTCATACTTGTACAAATTCAACTTGACCCAAACTGCTACCTACCTACTATGTCATCATCATGAGGAGACCTTACAGCACATATTAGTGGATTGCCAGACAGACATCCCAGGAGTGCCAAGACTGAAAACAAATATGGACGCAATATTGAACAACAACTCATATTGGACAGTGGCGCAGAACATCTACAGGAGACATTGTGTCATCAGAGAACAATCCGGAAACACATAATAATAATAAGAAGAAGAAGAAGAAGAAGAAGAAGAAGAAGAAGAAGAAGAAGAAGAAGAAGAAGAAGAAGAAGAAGAAGAAAAATGAAAGTAAGCTTTCACTGCTGTAGTTTATATTATCACAATTTCCGTGCTGTTAGGCCATGGCCCAGATTGTCTATGTTTATTTCCAGACATTTTATCTTTACCTATGACAGACATCTTCAGTGGCGCAGGAACACAGATCACAAAAAGCTGTGAATGAATATGAATAGTCGTGCGGGAACACAGATCACAAATATCCATGAACAAATAGGAACATCCAGGTGGACGGAGCAGCAGCTTGACGTGCTCCAGTGGCCGCAATGTCCAGGCCTGATGACTCCATGATGCCTGGTTGTTACCATGAATAGCAATCTCATGCTATTCAAGGAGAAACATAGACAATCTGGACAACAACCTAAGAGCCTGGAAAATTATGATAATACAATTTTGTTTTGTTAAGAGGAAACTGTATATAAATCTGGTATGGTGCCATTTAAAATTGGAAACATTTACATTTTATGCAGGCTTTATAACACTCAAAGATTTTTGTATATCACATGCCTTGTGCTGACTATATAGTTTCATTATGCATTTCCATGTACAAAAAAAAAGAAACCTGAAGTGAAGAAGGGTAAACGAAAATGAACACATCTGGTATATAAAGAAAAGCAACAGATCAAGTCTAGCATAGCACCACACATAGAAACAAACAAATTATAACATTTGAAAAAAATGTAAATGATAGCCGCCATCACAAGCACAGCAGAACAGAAAATCAAAGAAGCCTTGGAAGTTCATAAATATCGACTATGTTTAAATGTTTATATATAAAGATAATCAAGATGCTTAGACCAACAAACGGGTCATATACAGCACCACATCAGCCAGTGAACCATCAAGTAAGATAAGCTTGACTATATTTTTTGAGCATGAACCAAAGAGAAGTGAGATGAAACATAGACATATACGATACAGAAAACATAGATGATATACAAGGGACATCAGATATAGAAGCATCCCAAAATACATAGACTGAACATAGACTAAACAAATATTCCTAAGGGAGACAACAGAAAAAGATGTTGAGAAAATCTAAATTCTGAGGGTCTGAGGGAACATAAATATGAAAGAAGAAAGAATGCACACACACACACACACACACACACACACACACACACACACACACACACACACACACACACACACACACACACACACACACACACACACACACACACACACACAAGCAGAGATTTGTTGTATTGTACAGTTTGCTTTTTTCTTCTCTTACAGTAGTACTATATGAGTTCAAGCAAACAAACCATTTTACTAATGCAACAAACTCACCTAACAAACTCTTTAAATGTTGGTTCAACACCGGAAGGCTGAGGTTTGTCACTGTCCCAGTAATAGGTTCCTGGCTTGAGAAGTTGTTGCGTTTTAGTTTGGTTACCACCAGGACGGTACTTGGATACAATCCGTGCTCCATATGCCCTGTAAAAATGATGTGTACCGTATTCACTGCCTGTCTGTGTGTTTTCCAGCTTATCCCTGTATGCTGACAGCAATCGTTCGAACGGGTGACGAACTACCAGCATCTTTATGCTACTCTGTAGTGCCTTAAAATATTAATATGAATTGATTAATACTTACACTATTGCCTTAATCATCATTGTTTTAAGATTACAGAGTATAAAAAGTTATAATTATACTGTATAGTTTATGCGGAGTTTCTGCATTCAGAAATTCTGAAAAGTTTTTTGCACCAGTTTTGATAGCAATAAAAAATGTAGATTTTTAACTATAACTGCCATATTGTAAATGTGTGTGTCTGATACATTTTGATTCATGTACACAGTAGTGGCTGAGAGTTTTGGCTGGGGGGGGGGGGGCAAACTTTTTTTTGGGCCAATATGTAACAAAAATAATCAGTCACCAGCAGAAACAAAATTATTGCAGTTGTCATCAAATAATAGTAACGTCGAAACTTTTGCTTTTTATTAAAAAGAAAATTATATTTCCAAAATTTTCGAGAATCTGAGTAGAAACATACCTAAATGTATTGTTAATATAAAAAAACCTACCTCGTTAACTATCTATATCTAAACAGTGTTTGAAATTGAAATTATTCACACACACACACACACACACACACACACACACACACACACACACACACACACACACACACACACACACACACACACACACACACACACACAGAGTCTAAAAAGGAATAAATTACTAGAACACAATGTTTACATACAAAATATGACAAAAGCACAATCAGAACCTTATAAAAGACAAGAGAAAATATATGCACTTAAACAGCAACAGAGATGTTTTAATCAATACATCAGTTCTATATGAAAAGAAAAGTGAAATCTGTCGGATTTTGTTGTCCATAATGTGTCCGTTGATTAACTAATTATAACACTACCGAATCAGAAAAAATTCGACAAAGCTTATACGAAAACTGGTTAAGGCTAGAAGGTAAAATTTTACATTTTTACCAATATAAAACTTTGTGTTGGGAGTCGGTAGTGTTATAATTAGTGAAAACAGTCAGTGGGCAAAGCTTCACTTGACACGGCTTCCACTTCATTTAAAAGTGTAAGAATGTGTACATGTCCTCTTTCCCTGCTCCCCACAAGACTGCTTACTTAACAACAGCCAAGGAGGGCAGTAGAGAAAGCGTCCGACTTCAGGACCATGCTGAAAGCTTCACTTGACATGGCTTCCACTTCATTTAAAATTGTAAGAATGTGTACATGTCCTCTTTCCCTGCTACCCACAAGACTGCTTACTTAACAACAGCCAAGGAGGCAGTAGAGAAAGTGACTTCAGGATCATACTGGAAACACTGGGTGATCACTGTTAGTTGCACCAAAAAAATCTGTCATATAAGGAAACTACACATTACAGTAGCATTATTGGCAATTTTAATTTAAAAATTTAATGGAGGGGCTGTGCCCTTTTGCGGTCCATCTACAAGTCACCATTGTAGATCTATTATATATAGATGTATTATGTATCATGATGTACACAACTGATTTTGCAGATTTGTAAGTAACTTTTTTGATACTCAGACTAATAGCATTTGTTTCGTAGCATTTTTACAGATTAATAAACATGTGGAGAGTTTTACTTAATATTAGGTGACTGCCAGTTATCTTAATTTTTTGTACTAGATAATCTCGTAATCTAGATTGAAAGATAATCTAGATATAGATAATCTAGATTGACAGATTTATCCTACATAATCAGCAAATATCTCATCAAATGTGGTCGATTGAAAGTACAAAGTCTTTCACAATTTTTTACATAATTTTTACACAGTTTCTACTTAACTATATAACATTACTGTGACTTCCTTCAAAATATTCTCTTTGGGAATTATATAGGGATACCAATACCTAGTTTGCCCACATGGAGTCACCTAGAGAACTCCAAATATGTACACACTTTCCTACATGGAACACTAATGTTTTGTGTCAGAGGCCTCTCCCAAAACTCACACTGAGCAAAAGCTGGCTAAGATGAAGGTAAACCAGTAGTGTTCTGTGTTGGGAAATTGTGACTGTAATATATAATTATTGATACTTGAACACATCAAAGACTACAAAATCAAACCTTGACATATTTTTCTTAATATCACTTATATAATAAAAATGTGCCTCTTTTAGCATTTTTTCTTGTTGAACAATGCACTCCACCATCGAATCCATTTTTGCAAACCATCTTATTAAGCATACCTTACACGCAGAAACATCAACAACAACATAGGAATCCTATAGTACACATGAAATGCTGAAAACTACATAGACTAGAGCAACTGAAAATATAAAAATACACAAAAACGCATGGAAACAATATCCTTAAAAAAACGACACAATTTAAATCACACACATTATGCAAAACACACACACACACACACACACACACACACACACACACACACACACACACACACACACACACACACACACACACAGAAAAAAAACAATCTTTCAAACAGTGGCGCCAACTCCTAAAACAGAGTGGCAGCCTTTGATAAAGCTTGCAATGAGCAAAAGCTAGCTCAGGTAATAAGGTGAAAACTTTAAAAAATTTGTATCTCAAATACTAGTGATCCGCATCAGAATAGTGTTTATAAATTATTATTTTTTTCAATGTTCAGGAAAGTAAAATGTCACATGGAGCCCGACCTAATCAACAACACAAAGATTTTCTTTTTCTGCCAAATCCTCTCTCACAAACAGCAGAGAGGCATGCCATTTGTAAACACATTTGTTGTAACCCACATTGTGGCAACATTTATTGTAATCCACACGAGTTCAACATTTTTTGGGTGTTCTGATCTGTAAAGATCTTCCAGAATATAGAGAATTTCCAGCAGATTCTGACTATCTCTAAAGCATTTGCATCATAATTTTATCTGTGTGTCACTTGTTGGTCCTCTTTAAAGTCTTCTTAATCTTCTAACAGTTTATGTGAAGAACGTTCAAATTTTATGGAAATGTAATACAAACTTGCTTGTATAGTCATTCACACATTATGGATACAACAGTCACCAACAACAAGAGTTTACACAACATAGTCTTGAAGCTAACTAAATAGTGCAATTTGCTAACGAATATTCACATATACATTGAAAAGTAACATCTGACTGAGTTACAACACAATTCCACAATGGGTTCCCATCCTACTATTTAAAATGGTCGGATATTTTTCCGTCAAACCTCATATATTCTATGCTATATTACTCCACACATTAGTTCATCTATTTCATACTTCAACAGTAAAAATTGGAAAAATTTATACAATTATAAAGATTTAAGTACATAATATACACGCAGGATAAAATAATAATAAAAAATATAAATAATAATAATAATATAAAAGAATAATGAATAATAATAAAATAAAAAGAATAAAAAATAATAATAAAAAATAATACACACACAGAGAAGCGATTGAAAGTTTTTCGGGGAAAATGTTAAAAATGGAAGGAGTCCAGGGGAGGAGAGAAAAAAAATGCAGGTTCAAAGTGCACTGAAGCCAGGAAGAAGAGACACAGTGAAAAGATGAAAGAATATTGGAGAAAAAGAAAAGAACAAAGTATAAAGAATTGAAATTGGCATGTGGTCCTTAGATGGCCAATACAAAAAAAAAAAAATGTTCAGTGTTTATTAAACATTTAACATATATTTGCTGAGTAGCATTCAGTTGTCGGCATTGGCATAGTTAAACTTACTTCTTCTGCTTGAGGATAATCAAGTTCAGGGTAGACTTTTCGAGCTAGTGTGCTCAACTGTTGAGTCCTGTCATCCAGCTGGGATTCTGTATAGCCGCCCAAGAGGCACATATTGTACAGCCATGTTGAGGAAGCAGCCTTGTATACAGGACACCATGATAGCTTATGAACTCTACAAATAAAATAAATTATTTCATTCATACGTTTGTCATCCATGATGGGTTTAATTAAATTAATTGAGATTCAGATATTGTCACTGTGTATTAATGTATATCATTGCAATACTACATAAACTGGAGCAAGAGACTTTGCACATGGGAACACAGTGATAGAATCTATAAAATATTTTTTGTGGTGGAACGAACAGAGAAGTGGATTATAGCACTTAAAATATTTTTTGTGGTGGAACTAACAGAGAAGTGGATTATAGCGCTCTCTTACAAAAGCCACACAATTTCAGAGTTATAAATAATGATTTAATGGTATTATAAGAAATCAAACAACATTTCAAAATAAATAAATATAATTAATTCACTACTGACTCGGAACACAAAGTTTTTTATAGGTACGAACATAAAAGTTTTACGTTATAGCCTTAACCGGTTTTCGCTTTTAAAAAGCTTCTTCAGAGGCTGCCATTGGGCGCACTGTCCGTCTTGTTGTTGGCGACTGTATGGACTTTTGAAAAAATCAATTTATTACCAGTATTATTTAAACTATTACCTGTATTAAATATAAAAACTCAACAAATAAGATAATACTGAACATTTGTTTAACTTGTATAGTACAGTGGATCATAGAACATAAATAATGGCTATCAAGTTTGACAACTGATCTGTATAGTAACTATTTATAGGTGCACATGAAAGACGAGTAAACAGTCTGCTGTTTAATATCCTCTGAAGTGTTGAGGAAGTAATTTCTTCAGGTACAAGAGTCAGTTTTTATATTCTCTGATGTCATTAGAAGAGGATATGGTTCACAGCATATAGTACTTGGCTACTAAACTAAGATTAGTTTTTATGCGAATGCCATTAAAAAAATCCTCAAGTTGACTAAGTAACGTGACTTGCAAAATGGCATTGCCACATGCGCTCCATATATGGTATTAACTGATTTGTAAAGGCGCCCACTCACTTTCCTCTCATAACCCACATCAGTCACTAAATAATCTCTCATCATCATTTTTACTACTTATTTTTGTGAATACTTCAGTAAAAGGGGGAGGGTAGAGAGAAAACAAGAGATAGATAGAGAGAGAGAGAAAGAGAAAGAGAGAGAGAGAGAGCGAGAGAGAGAGAGAGAGAGAGAGAGAGCCAGAGATTCAGAATTTACATATTGTGACTCAAATTGGAATGATGCATTTCACACATTTTAATAAAACAGGAATGTCTCACAACTGAGGCAGGGTACATTGTCTGTACTATAATTATTGTTCATTATGAAGGAATGATGAGATAAATTACCTACCTGTGTAGAGATTAGCATAGAGATTGGGTTACCTGCATAAACTGTCTACAACTCGATTAAAGAGAAGAATATTATTAATTCAATATAGAGGGTATGGATAAGAACCAATGTATTACCTATATGAGCTGAATATGATTTTTTTTTACAATGAAGAAAAATGATGAAGCCTCTACTTCTTCAGACAAAGTTAATGACACTACCTGAACTAATGTGAAAAATTTCTGACTGGACTGTTGTCAAGTTGAATAAGTTTTCAATGGTTAAAGTAAACACACTGTACGAATTCAAGAACTCATGTGGTGAACATCAGTTTTTCTTCATAAAATAATATATTATCATCATCATTGTTATCATTATTACTAGATGTTACTAGACAAATATTCTATACATGTACTGTTTAAAGAAGAAAGAGAATTATCACTGATGTACACCACTATAGGAAAATTATTCCGATTAGCGCTTTCAAACTTCACAGCTCATCGTCAGATCAAAAATGATGATGATTGATCTGACAATGATTTTCGATCTGATGATGAGCTGTGAAGCTTGAAAGCACTAATAGGAATAATTTGTCTATAGTGGTGTGCAACAGTGATAATTCTGTTTGTGATTTTAACCACTAACATAACTTTCTTTATTAAAAAAAAAAAAAAGAATAAAGGTTAGATTATCTAGCTGACACTTACAAGTCAATGTAGAACACGCTGTACTGTGGAGTCGGTGGGTGTTTGAACAACGATGGCACTGTGCTGTCTTTGTACAGGCCGAGGTTATATTTGCTGCACACTTTCTGTATCCTCTGCAGCCGACGAACATTGTCTCTCTCTGCATCCCTCTATGGTCACAACACAACAATATTTGTAAGTAAAAATAAAATTAGTCAGACTGGCCATGGCCATTATACATGACAAAATTATGCCTTATATTTTACTGGATAATATTGATAAGTCTGGTTCAGTGACTCCCTCCCCAATCTTTTTCGATTCCGTGCAGTCTTTAAATTGTCTGAAATATTATGGAATTAATATTGTTGGCTTAATACTAAAATATATGTTCCTCATACCCAAATAATATTTCCCTTACTTTTTAATTACAGGATTTTTTTGTGTAAGATGTGTCTGTGTATCACCAGCTATATAATTACTTGTTGACTCTGGAGCACAATTTTTTAAGAAAAATTTAATTAAATCCTAAAGTTATTTAAGAAATAGCATTCACATTTGAAAAAATAAAAAATAAAAATAAATAATATATATATATATATATATTGTAACATGACATAAGGTAGTGAAGATACATTGATAATTAATTATAAAACAAAGAAGCTGAAGACAAGAATAAAGGTCAAGAACTTATAAACTCAGAGATTAATAACCTAATGACAAAATGACAAATGACTAATAAACTGACGATGACTTGACTCAATAGATTGGATAAAAACAAGAAGGAACAATGGAACAAGGAAGAAGGAACCAAGAACCAAATGTAATCAAGAAATTGATAACGAACATTGTAATCCCCTAATAATGACCATAAAATGTATGTAAACAAATGCACTAATGTAATTAGAGTATAGATGAGATGTACCTAGGGTAACAATGACAAATAAGATAGTAATGTTATGTATATTTTATTAATGAAGGAATGTACTTATAAATATAAGATGGGGATTTAATAATAAACACACCCAAATGAATAGTGATAAAAATAATCAAAACCAGTAAATCATACCCTGAGGCAAATAAAGGCCACAGTTAATAACCAAAAGTGATCATTAGTGAAGGGAAAATAAAATAAATACTTATAACCAGTAACCCCATGATGATGTTAACATAAATAAACAACATAGTGAATAATATCAAGTGAGTGGAATAAAGAGTGTATTAATACAAAAGTGGTGACATGCAGTTATAGCATGTTACATATAATAAGTGAAAGTGAATAAATAAAAAACCTTCTATGAAGGAAAAAGTGTAGTGGGTGAACATAAAAGGGTATTTTAGTTAGCAGACTGTATTAGAATATCTGAAAGACCTGTGATAAACTTGGTGCTAGCAAGTAAGATGAACTCATTATACTGTGATTAAGTTAAGCAATAGTTAATAAGAATTATAAAATAAGATAGAAATTAAGTCATTGGAATGAAAGGTAAACAAGAAGGATAGACACTGTTTTCTAGTGAAGGAATGAGGGAATAGAGTATATTGTGTAAAGTACAGTTTAATAGTAGTATAATAAGAGTTTTGTTGTTGTTTAAAAAACCAATATAATGTAATGAATTATCAGTTGAACCAGATAGTAGTAAGGAACAGAAAGGTAGTTAGAAGGTTATTTCAGGCTTGTACCTGTCAAGAAAATGTTTATTGTTATAATAAGAGGTGTAGTTAGAATCACCAATGTTTATTATTTGTTTCTAGTAAAAAATTGTTTTAAGGTACCATATATAAAGGTAAGGAGTTACCAAGAATGTTAGATAGTAGTATAGGAAAATCTAGGCTCTAGGCCTAACAGTTAATGAAGAATTTTGTAAATTTAAGGACAAACAATAGCCCAAAATCAAAGCAGAATATACCAAATGTTTAAACAAGTTAAGTAGGTATACCTAATACCAAAATGTATAAATAACATCCAGTTTTAGATAAAATATATATGAAATATAAATAAGAAAAATAACAAAAATGTGTTTAGCTACTCAAAAGTAACCATGAGGGGTATCAAAATGATCCTTATCAAAAATTATGAACAATGGTATTCATGTAATAAACATAGCTACTAATATAAGAAAGAAATCTTAGTTTGAAGATATTTTATAGATTTAAACTAAAATAAAACGTTAGAATATAACAATGACATAAATTAACGACCAATGAGAATTAGCATAATTTAATAGGTAACCATAGCAACCGAAATTTATTGCCAAAAACCCATTGGAATTTTCATGAATCCATTATTGACCGACGCGGAGGGCGGATGTAAGCAGCTCTCAACCTAAATTTTAACATAAATAAGTAAATTTTGACTGAAATCAGAAGGAAGAAAGATAGCAATAGCCACTTATGGGACACCTGATAATTTAATTATTATTAAAATACTCACGAAATAAGATTATCAGTGGAAATTAAGAATACTTCAAGAATCATAGCTGACGACTCATCCCGAAGGAAGATAAGGAGTGACCTACTTCAACCCAAGAAAACAAACGACTGCGGAACGAGAGAGAAGCCGAAATTTATGGAAAAACCGTCTGAACAAGATTAATGAACATCCGAAGAGGAGAAGACGACCAGATCCATCCGGAAGAAGTAGACGAGCATCGAGGAAGCCCCAACGAGAACCGATGAGTATAAAACAATAATCTCACTAAAAACAAATCCCCAATTTTTCTATTCATAATAACAAATCACAATTTTCACTTCACTGATCACTATTTTGAACAAGAACTGAAAGTATTTATAATATCACTATTATTGAACTTTAATCAATTAATAACCATTTAAACTGATCTATAATAACTTATTAATAAACATAACTTGTTGTCGAAATCCTAACCAAAACTATACTAACTCTCATTGATGATTACTTACTTGGATGTATTAATGTATTAAATATTGTGTACCTAGTTTTAAGAATTATTATAAATTTGTGCATTTTAGCCGTTAATCCAAAACTTCTGTAGTCAAAAGGACTTTTAATACGCCCTGTGACCATTTTTATTGTAAATGAACGTTATTCGCCAAGCGGCGTGTACATAATACAAACAACTGAGCATGCCAACTGAGCAATTGTAAAAGCCGGTACTAATATAAAATAATGTACTACTAAATAATTGAAAATTATTAAAGGGTTAATAAATCTTATTGTTCTGCAACGCTGTATGTTTGATTCGTACAAAATAAGCTAATACATAGAAAATTATTAAAGTGAAAACAACAAAACACCACAGTTAGCGAAGTCGACACTGCAAGACGGCGTGCGCCAATCAGGTGGCGAGGCGGCAATATTCAAACCGAACGCCGAGAGATACGGTTTGCCCGTAAGTGGTAAGAGGAAGTATAACTCGACTCGCTACATACGAATAACATTAACAGAAGTAACTGAACTGATTAATAACCTCAATTATACACCCATACTATACCACGAACGCAACGAGCAAATTAAAAACCGCTCGTCACGCACACATTCACGATACGAGTAATAGAACGGGTGCACAAAAATTATAAACAGAAACACACTATTTTAAAAATACCCACAAGAAAACTTTTATTACAATATATATATATATATATATATATATATATATATATATATATATATATAATAGCTTCACTTATAGTTTGAGAGACCCATTTAACTGTAAGTTATAAATTGTATTTGTAGTATACAGGAATTAACCTCTATGATATAACTACTGTATTTTATCATACTTTGAGCAAGACAGAGAAAACAAACTAAAACTAGAACCAGTTACATGTATCTACCACAAGGTTTATACCACATATGTTTAAAAATACTTTTGCTATGTTCTAATATTTAAACAGAATTATCATTAATATCCAACTATTAAATTTTAAATAAATTACCAAATTTGGTAATATTTCAAATCTGTACATCAGCCTACATTTGTTATATGAAACAATGCTGATGTACTAAGACTTAGAAACTTAAATCATGAAGTAAGAATATACGACGTAAATCAATAAAATCATGGACCAATAAAGTGTATGAAGAAATTGAAAAACAAATAAATAGTAATAAAATAAAATTATAATAACTATTAAATAATAAAACATATTAATAATAAAAAATATAGATATTGATATAAATAAAATTAAAATGACTGCAATGATCTAAATATGGATATCAGCAAAACACATTAAAACAAAGTGATTAAATACTGGTACTTACAATAATGTGCTTAATTTGACTTTCAGTGAGAGACTCGGCTTCAGGGATGAGAATGTTGTGTTCCTTGAGGAAGCCAATCAGATGGACAGAAGCGACAGTGACCACTAAGCCTACAGCAACAAATGTGACCAGTCCTCTGTGGTGACATGGCAGCCGTTTAAGGCGCATATATCCTGTACACATAATATACACACTTTATAGCCTTGTACTTGTTATGTGTGTGTTTATCACAAGGAATAGAAATGGGATAAGTGCATAGTCTAACTGAAGACTCTATACAGAATCGCATACAAAACTACTAACAAAAGAGAACACACACTATCAAAACACACACACAAAGCACAAAACAAATTCTATCTATCTGGTGTTTACAAACTAAATTGCTCAAATTGCAACAAATTCTATTTAGGCCAGACAGGACGTAGCTTCAAAAAAAGCTACATTGAACACACAAAGGCACTACACTCCACTACAGAATCCACCTTTGCAAACCACCTCATTGAAGCAAACCACAATACAAAAACATCGACAATAACATGGACATTCTACATGTACACACAAAAGGCTGAAAACTAGACACTCTAGAACAATTGGAAATATACAAACACACGAAAACACATAAAAACAACATCTTAAATGAACAGACACAATTCAAATCACACAAACATTATTCGAACGTATCACACCCCACACACACAATATCAATCTTTCAAAAGTCCAAAAGTCGATACCGTTGCCAACAACAAGACAGACAGTGCTTCCAACGGCAGCCTCTGAAGAAGCTTTTTTAAAAGCGAAAACTGGTTCAGGCTATAAGGTAAAACTTTTACGTTTTTACCTATAAAAACCTTTGTGTTCCGAGTTGGTAGTGAATTAATTATATTTAGTTAAGTAACGGACACATAATGGACAACAAAATCCAAGTATATAAAAACTCAACAGTTTCAATCAAACTACACTAAAGTGCAGAGCACAAAGGAAGGTGAGAGGTGCCAGCTGCGCAGAGGCAAGAGCATAGTATCACGTGATATGACAGCCAATAAAAGCCAGTTTCGCTTACTGGCTGTTGCAGTGTTACACTCTGTCTCTCTCTGTGCAATGCACTTTCACGTTTTGCCATTATATGTGCTCCTGAGTATAGTTAGCAGTTAATTAACTAGTGCATTAATTAGCAATCATTTTTCATTGTCATATTTTTTAGAAAAAATGTTTCTAGCAGTAATATAACTCTGATATATGCCTTTGCACTAAAAAACCAATATAACTTTACAACAATACTCGCTCTTTGTAAAAAACACAAAAACACATGTATACACATAAAAAACGCAACTAAAAGAAAAGCCTGTTACTATACATGTCTCCTTTTTTGTGGTAGAACTGTTTTCCACTAATACCCTTTTTTACACTATTACTCGGGTTTTGTACAGATCACTGAAAAAGCAACCATCTAGA
Organism: Magicicada septendecula; assembly: GCA_034769895.1. NCBI lineage: Eukaryota > Metazoa > Arthropoda > Insecta > Hemiptera > Cicadidae > Magicicada > Magicicada septendecula. The sequence continues at coordinate 507,784,270 of CM068369.1, read as the reverse complement.
AGTAAGGTAGGTTGATATATCTGTCTCCTTGTTTTGCGTTTTGTCCAAAATCACTTCCAGAGAAGTTTTCAAAATTTTACTGAATAACATAAAAGAATATAATTATTTCACTACGACTCGGAACACAACACTTTTTATGGGTAAAAACGTAAAAGCTTTACCTTACAACCTGAACTTTTAAAAAGCTTCTTCAGAGGTTTAGAGAGTTCTTCAAAAGTCGTAGTGAAATAATTATATTAACGGACACGTCATGGACAACGAAATCCAATAAAAGAATATTGACCGCCTAATGAATTATAAATCTTGTTTTCATTTGTTCATATGTTGCTTTCGTTTTGTTTTGATCTTACTATTCTGAAATTTTTCACTTTACATTTTCTGTTGTTTTGTTAAAAAAATGTTATGTTCTTCATTTTAAATGTTACTCTATTATCAGCATTGTATGTACACATTAAATGTTTGTTTTTGCTAACCATGGGAAAAGTTCAACCATGGAGCTTTGTTCAGGCAGTAAACTAGAACCAGAAAACACAATCGCCTAACCTCATAATTAAAACATGTCTTTCACTTTACATTAAGAAATAGAATAATTTACAATTAATATGACTATTACATTAACGACTTGGAACACAAAGTTTTTTATGAGTAAAAACATAAAGTTTTACCTTACAACCTGAACCGGTTTTCACTTTTTAAAAGCTTCTTCAGAGGTTCAAGAAATCCAAGAATTAATATGCTTATTCTTCTTCACATCTTGGTATATCAATGCTAGTGTGGGTATCAAAACATACAGTGTGGGTATGGATATTAGGAAAGTACTACATAATGCATAACATAACCATTACACATGACATCAGTTACAGAATTAGGAAACTAAAATATAGGTGACTAGGCAAGCAGGTACCAATCAGTCATAAAGATTTCTCAATTGGAAGCCACAAGACATGATGAGGCCACAGTATAGAGAGCAGCCTGGTTGCGTTCTGTACACACAAGAAGTTAAAAGTCTATAAATGAGTAGCCATATAAAGTTAATGCAGACTATTTCTGGAGAAAAATACAAACACTTCAGAAATTGGGAAAATATAATAATTAGAATTTGTTTAACTGCTTGCTTGGTTGTCCCCAGGTTATCTCAGATAACTGTTATGTTGGTTTTATACCACACTACACCATTTCATCTTGATAATACTTAGACAATCTTCCATTTAATATCACTCAGACAGAATCATAAAAAGTAGTCTGGAATAAAGATATATAAAAATCTGATTGGTGGCAACATGTTATGTTGAGTTTTGATTCTCTTGTCAGTTTGCTACCAGGCCAAATGTTTTCAAGTAAACCATCCTCCAACAATTTATTTCTCAGAATTACAATGAGCAATTGTTATATTATTTTTAATATAAATTTCTTATTATACGGTATTTGTATTTAGTTATATTAAATATTTCTGCAGACAAATAGTCTTTATCCACAGTAGAGCGTCAGTTATCCAAACTACCCTTAAAACATGAAGAAAAGTAATTTTCCAAAAAGTGCCTGTGTCTGTATGTAGAATTTTTTCTATGGCAAACGATAACTGCTGCAAATTCAAACAGAATCAAATATTTTTTTCCATATACGCCCAAGTTGTAGAGGACTCAATGTCTGTTGATTTAGGTGAAGATTGATTAAGGGGAAGGGGTAGTTTACCAGAAACATTTTACGTTTTAACAAGAGTAAAGTACTTAATTTTGATAAATAAACTATCCTGAAAAGAATGTCATAATAATCCACTGTAGAAACGTAGATGAATATCTATAAATGAAAAGGGTAGTTGAAGGGGTAGGGGGTAATTTTTTGAAAACTGCCTTTTCGATGTTGAATAAAGTACTTCATTTTAAAGGATAAGATACTTTAATAATTATATCTAATGAAACTGTTACTCAATAAAACTGTAAATATAAAAAATGGGGTTGCTTGGTTGACGGGGAGGGGTAGTTAACCAGAAATGTTTTGTGTTTTAACAAGAGTAAAATACTGAATTTTAATAAATAAATTCCCCCAAAATAAAGTCACATTAATCCACTGTAAAATGGTAAATGAGATGTCTATAAATGGAGAGAGTAGTTGAAGGGGGAGGGGATGATTTTTTGAAAATTACTTTGCTGATATCAAGTAAAGTACGAGTATTTAATTTTGAAGGATAAGATACCTTACCAATTACATATGATAAAACTATTATTCTATGAAAGTGTAAATATCATTAATGGTGGGGATTGGTTGAGGAGGAGGGATGATTATCTGCATAGTTCAGTTTCTTTATAAGAATAAAGTACCTAATTTTTATAGATAAAGTGACTTGAAAATACCATTATATTAAATGACTACCCCTAATAACAAAAATATCTATAAATAGTGAAAATAGTTTTAGGGTGGGGGATATTTTTTTATAAATTATCGAACCGTATTCAAGTAATGATTTTAAATATAAATCTTAGAACATGGAGGTTATGTATGGTTCTCCATACCAATTTTTTTTTACATGGTACATGTATTTCAAGTAAATAGGTTTTCACTACCATTTTGACAGTTTTTACCACTTTGTAAACAAATACAAATTTGTAATGAAACATTAATTATCTGTGATTGATATTAACATTTATTTATTTCCTGTATACACACAAAAATCACTTAAAAAAAGATATCCATTAACTACCATTGGTTTCCCTTTTACTTCCATGTTCCATAAGGAAATGGAAGTGTGGGGATGGCGAAAACATTCGTGTTCGAGATAAGGGCTGATTCTGATTGTACTACCCTCAAAACATGAAGAAAAGTCATTTTTCGAAAAGTGTCTGTGTCTATGTGTAGAATTTTTTCTATGGCGAACGATAACTGCCGCAAATTCAAACAGAATCAAATAATGTTTTGCATATTTACCTGAGTTGTAGAGGACTGAAGGCCTATTGATTTTGGTGAAGATCGGTTAAGGGGAAGGGGTAGTTTACCTGCAATGTTTTATGTTTTAACAAGAGTAAAGTACTTGAAAATTCATTTAAACTTTTTCAAACAATGGTAATTGTTAAAAATAAAATAATTTTATTGCCAGGCAATAAAACTATAATTTTTTTCATTTTAATTTAAATCATATGTGAGTGAAAATATATTGTTCCTAGCAGGCAAGCATATCTCAATTATGTAATGTTTACGTTTTCAAAGTTTTATTATTGTGATTACCACAATAAAAAGGCAGGAAGGACACACACACACACACACACGTGCGCGCGCACACACACGTACGCACACACACACACACACACACACACACACACACACAAAATTTGTGTTATTTCTGGCCTCACTCATGTTTATTTTCTTATGTTTGCATGCTTTTTAAATGGAAAGTGCCAAAACCCACACCAGCACAACGTGTGCAAGCCAAAAAGGTGTCCAGCGTGGACAGTGATTTACTTCCTCTGGATTGGTGGCCAGTGTAACTGCACGTGTTTACAGAGGAACGGTTCATAGACAGACTTTTTGTCTTTAGGGAATGAACCTTCTGCAAGATGCTCAGGGTCCATGAGAGACTTTGAAGCGCTCCTTCTTTTCCACGTGTTTGTTCTGTGAAATGTACACTGTAGATTCACAACTTTACTCTGAGCAATGCTCCACAGGGAATGTTGAAAATTTTTGTCCACGGTGTACCCTCATACACACTAAAACTTGCTCTGATGTTTTGATTACGGACATCATAATATTAAAACTTTGGAAACTTGAGCATTACTTAATGGAGATCAAACATTAACTTTTACAAGCCATTAATTTCCATCTGTCAACCATAAAACCATAAAACTCTATTTACTAGGTGGGGGATATTTTTTTAGAAATCATCAAACTGAATTCAACTAAATTATTTTGAATATAAATCTTAGAACATGGAAGTCATGTATGGTTCTCCATACGGATTTTTTGATAATGCAAAGTGAAGTTACATTAAATAATTAACATAAAATTGAATCGATTTATAGAAAAGAAGTTCTAAGTGAATTGTGCATATGACAGTCAATAATAATTATTATTACATATTTCAACATTTTCTTTTTCATTGAATAAAAATATTTGATGATTTGGATATCTGACAGTCATGTCCAATTGTAGTTAATTTTTTTAAAATATTGGTTAATATAGTGGCATATAGCTTCATAACATTTAATTTTCTGATTATAAGTTCATATGGTTATTTTATTTTCTGATCCATTTTTCATCAATGCTTCCAACACAATAGAATGATACAATTAATTATATAAACTGCTTTTTTTATTATTTTAGTTACATGGAATGTATTTTGTAAGGAGTTAGTGTGTAGTTTTATGTGAACAGACTATACTGAGAATTACATTTTGCATTTTGTATTCTAAACCAATAATTTTATGACTTCATGATTAATTGTAATTTTATAATTTTTTTCAACCTTACTAAATGTGTTTATCAATTATTACTGTATAATGTTTAAAAAACTGGAATAGAAGAATATGAAATTTTTCGAGAAATTGTGGAAACTAATATGTAAATAAAGTAGGTAAAATAGGAAATTTTTTATCTTTCAAAAAAAATAAACTAGTGACAGCTTAGGATTGTCATGTTAAAAATTTTAAATACTCTATTCATTAAGAAAATTAAAATTTTCACACACACACACACACACACACACACACACACACACATAGAGAAAAAACTGTTCATGCTGTTCCTTGAAACTTGCAAATTTGTAGCTCAGATAATAGTGTGCAGTTATTGAAGCTGTGTTTGTTACATGATGATACTTATCAAGGCTACTTTAAAAAAGAAGTTTTCACTTGGTTTTTACAGACATTTGCAAAGTTCTTTGCAAGTAATGCAAAATTGCATTACAGGCCTGTGACAATGATATGTTTAATTGAAAGTAGCAACAAGTGGTTTTTACTTTAATGTGTTGAGCACTGCTTTGGATGAACACTCAATCAATCATTGCTGTTTTAAATTTCAAAATAAAATTATGACAGTTTAAGAAGTTTACTGAATGTATCAATCTTATTGTTATATTTGAAAATCCAGAACATTACTTGTGAAGAATTAAAATTTACTACTAAGTGCCAGTGGGAATTCCCCAAGTGGGAATCCTCCCTTAATCTGCCATGATTACACATGCCAAGATCTTAGTGAAAGTCAAATGACATGGTCTGTAAAAGAATTTCTATAATTTTCTTAGCTGTTAATAGCAAAATATAGAGAAAGCATTAACATTTTTAAACTCTGGACAATTTAAAACAAATACATACAAAAATCACATATACAAAAACATCGAAAATAACATGGATATTCTACATGTACACACACAAAAGGCCAAAAACTAGACACTCTTGAACAATTAGAAATATACAAACTCACAAAACCATATAAAAACAACATCCTAAACGATCAGAGACAATTCAAATCACACGCATTATTCAAACATATCAACCCCCCCCCACACACACACACACACAACATCGATCTGCAAAAGTTGACTCCGTCGCCAAGAACAAGACGGACAGCGCTTCCAGTGGCAGCCTCTGACGAAACTTATAATAAGCGAAAACTGGTTCAGGCTATAAGGTAAAACCTTTACATTTTTACCCATAAAAAAAATTTTGTGTTCAAAGTCGGCAGTGATTTAATTATATTTAATTTAAAACAGTTTCAATGCCTTCTAGAAATGAAAATTAAAAATGATAAAAGCAGGACTCGTTTAGGCCGAATGGTTGACAACCTTATGATGGGTGTACATCTGAAAAGAAATTGATTTACCTGTGCATGAGTTTACATGTGCGTTGAGTTTGAAGCTGTCTCTGTAGAATTACTATTTGCAACATGTACTTAGCAAACGACAATACAGTGTGTGACGTAAAACTTTCTACCATTGGGTGTCACTCCGTGGTGTGACAGTAATATCAATGAGATAATGAATGGATGGGAGAGGAAAGGTAAAGTGAATATTTAACAAACAATTTACCAAAGCCAATAATTATGATAAAGAAACAGTAGAGCAACAATTATAAAAACTACAAGTAATTAACTACAACTTACTGACACCTTTCTCAAAGGGATTAAGGTTGTTTGTCAGGAAATTAATCTTGAATTATGAAAGCCTACATGCAAACTATATTTTCCAGTTAATAAGCTAATGAGTTTTGGAGAAATATTGTAGTGCCTAATCGGTTTTAATATTTTTTGAAGTTTATATATTTTCACTCAATTCTCCATGATTGTTTTAGCGGATAATTTACTAAATATAATTACTGTACTTCACTACTGACTCGGAACGCAAAGTTTTTTATAGGTAAAAACGCAAAAGTTTTACCTTTTAGCCTTAACCGGTTTTTGCTTTTAAAAAGCTTCTCATGATACCCACCAATTCAAAAAGCTTTTTAAAAGCGAAAACCGGTTAAGGCTGTAAGGTAAAACTTTTTCGTTTTTACCTATAAAAAACTTTGTGTTCTGAGTCGGTAGTGAAGTAATTATATTTAGTTAAGTAATGGACACGTCATGGACAACGAAAGACAAGGATAATTTACATTCTTCTGCTCCCTCCTTCCTACCACATATAGGAGTATGGATGTTTTATTTTCAAGAAAAGTCAGAGAAACTTAAACCAATCCCTTTTAAAATATTATTTGTAACTACCTTACCCACTACATATTTTAAAATGTACTTATTTTGCATTTAAATTTGGTCTACAATCAATGAGAGGCTGAATTTTAAAAAATAAAGTGTTTTCAGACTCTAAATTCTTTCTTTATTTTCACATGCACAACATGTCATGTTGGTTACTTTTGAGACCCTAAATGTTGCCATTCAATCTGTGATTAGATTAATAATATATAATATGTTAACATAATATATTATAATCAAGGAGTTTACTGAGGGATTACTACCTCCCCCCTCCTATTGGGTAGGTTGCCAAAGTGAGTCATATACTTCAAACCTGTAGGCAAACACTTAGACTCTTAGTCTCTACCTCATCACTAGGGTAAATTGGCGGATACGGTGCCAATTGTTTCACACACTGATGATGGCCTCTGATTGTGGGGTTGAAACGTTTGTCAACAACTGTGAACCACCACCTAACAGTCCAGCAAATAGTAGCAATGTCAAGAAGAAGAAGAAGAAGAAGAAGAAGAAGAAAGTCAAATATAAATTAATAAACTACGATTGTACAATAATCCATAGTTTAGTAGTGACTATGAATTAATTGAATAACAAAAGTTTTAGTGAGGTTGAGCCCAGTTAGTAGATACAGATTTTAAATATCTGTGTCTGTTCAAGAAAATTTGTTGACATATTCAGAACAAGTGAAATGAGTTATAAAATATATAAAAAAAAGATAGTTTTGGATATTATAACAACTTCTCTATAGTTATCATGAAGATGATAAAAATTTTGTGGAATGTTGACACAAATATTTAAAAATTCTATTCGACTATTTAACAGAGTAATTATATAAAATATAGTAATTATACATTATTATATACATTAAAGCTTTTATAATGTATAAAATGATAATAATAATAATAATAATAATGATGATGACAATAACGATAACGATGATACTGTAATTAGAATAAAAATTATAATTAGGCTACATTAAAAATATTATGAGTACGGTATTTATATATTAATGATAACACTAAAAAAAAAAACAATGTAGACAAGTAGTTCTATACCGGCCGGTGGAGTTGGGTCCGCAGCGGTCGGATCACTGAAACTGGTTTGTGGACTGGCGTATCGTTGCGAGAGCGAGGATCGGACGCGCTCGGCCGTGCTCGTGTCTTCGGGCGTAATTCTTCTTCACCTTGGCTGTACACACACAAAAGGTGAGTGGACTCTGAACGTGGGCCCATTAACAGAAGCAATTGCTAGCTACTCATTTGAATCGTATTGCTTGTGTATTGTGTCTTTGCACTTTTTATATTTCTGTGATGTTGAATATAACGCCCATTAACACAAGCAATTGCTAGCTACTCATTTGAATTGTATTGTGTGTGTGTATTGTGTCTTTGCACTTTTTATATTTCTGTACTGTTGAATATAACGGCGATCACAGAAAACTAAAACGCACAAAGCGACAATCGTGAAAATTGATTTCTACTTTTACGACTCTACAGCCAATATCAGGCCCTGGTTTTCGTCAGATTCAAACACCGTCTTTTCCGATCTGAAGCAAATCTTTAGCCTACACATTTCTTATTCTGAAACCTCTTATGTTTTCATAGACGCAGTCGTTCCATCTTATTCGGGGCTTTACTCTGGATCTAGTGCGTCTACAAAACCTTCTAGTTACCCATAAATTGGTTGTTTCTAATGTAGCTTGTTTTGTGATTCCGTTATAATAGTTATGTTTTACAGACGACAGTTATTAGCCGCCCATTGTCCGATTGCATTTTCAAAGGATCATTTCTTCGGGTACGCGTAGAGTGCAGGCCGGTTGTCATATTCCGATAACTGACGCAGGTAGGGTCGTATAGTGAAGGCAGATTATAGGCGCCGAAACAGTACGTAGGTATTCAATCACAGTCATGCAGTTCAACAGTGAAGAAACTACGTGTTTACTTAAGCGTTAACTTAAAAATGGAACAAGAGAGAAGTAGTGTCTATAAAATTAATCTCCATCAGCTTAATTTCTACACCCGTTTCCTTTTAAATATCTTACCAACAGGCATATACAACAACCCGATTGGAAAATCTCTTGAGTCTCTTGTCCCAAGTTTAAGGTTTCATTAAAACTTTAGATATCACTGTTATCAGGAATGAACATTTGATTCCGGTAAACTGTCTGAGTCAGACTACCTGCGCGCGTGTACCGATGTCTGCTGTCACAATACGCGCTCTCGTCTGTCGCGCCGGTAGATGGAATCTGAAAACCTGCCTGCACTCTACGCGTACTCCACTCTTGTCTGTTCTGACCCTGCCTTCCTCTAGGGTCGACTCAGGTTCGCCAATGAAGGTGAGAGCAAGTAAAACAAAATTAAACCATACACCATAAATAACAATGATAAAGGAGAAACTCGCACATATTTTTTACGATTTGCAGACTTAATCTAATATTTATGCGTTCTGAATATTGACTAAGCAACAACAACAAAAATACAAGTTGTCGAGATAAAACCTCTCTAAAGAGTTAAAGAGAGAGCGATAGGATGAGTCCCTGTCGTTGTCATTTCTTTGTCCGGTTTTTATTTCGCTTCCAGGGATATCCCATGTGGGTGAAGAGGCCTCAGTTGCGAAGCCAAACGGTGTATATTCCGCTTGCGTCTGTTTTGCTCCATTCGTCGTTGGAAAGGGGTGGCTCAGGATCTCAGCGTGTCTGTCCACCGGTGCCGATAGGAGCATTCTAAGAAACGTCCAGCTTGAGAGCAACCGATGCAAGGCAACGTGACACGAGAAGGGTGAGGGTGAGTCTGCTGCATACTAAGACGGCAGTCGTTCTCAGGGCCGCCCAGAAACATTTGGGTGCCCCCTCGGTCAGGCCTCTACCCCCGCCCAACACACCATCAAAAGCCATGATGACTCAAGGCATCTTCACCCCTCAGGAAGGAAAATAAGACAAAAATATCGGTATGGAGAACCATACATGACTCCCATATTCTAAGATTTATATTTAAAATCATTTTCAGCCAAACAGCCAGGGAAGGAATTTTAACAAAAAAATACTTCTTTGTTGCCAATAACGTAGTACACATATAAAAAAAAATTATCCCCTCCCCCTTCAACTATAATTTTGATTTATAGAAAATTACCCCCAGCCCGTTCAACTAGCCTCTTCATTTATAGATATTTCATCTACGTTTCTACAGTGGATTATTAAGATCTTATCAGGATACTTTATCAAAATTAAGTACTTTACTCATGTTACAGCAAAAAATGTTTCTGGTAAACTGCCCTTTCCCCGTAACCGATCTTCACCAAAATCAACAGACATTGAGTTCTCTATAGCTCAGGCACATATGTAAAAAATTATTTGATTCTGTTTGAATTTACGGCAGTTATGGTTCGTCATATAAAAAATTACCCATGTTAAAACATAAAACATGAGATTTATAAAACATATCTAAGATTTATATTTAAAATCATTTTTGAAATAAAATATTTTCATAGAACCTACTAACGCTGGGGAAATCTGAGGAGCCAATCAGAGTTGGGCCTACCTGTCACTCTGCTGAATTTGGTGGAAAGCCCTGTCACTGTCGTCAAAGTATCAGCCTTGACAGGGTCCTCTTTTTCTGCAAAATGGGAGAGGCTTGAGATGGAGTGAGTGACATGGTCCCCACCTCAATGAAGAACCCATTGTTTTATAAAAATATATTTAAATTTTGAAAACTGAAAATTCTTTTCTTGTTGTAAATATTTATATTTTATAATCAAAATGACTTTATTTTTGTTACCTGGCAACAAAATTATTTTATTTTCAACAATTACCATTGTTTCAAAAAGTTTAAATAAATTTTCAAGTACTTTACTCTTGTTAAAACGTAAAAGGTTGCAGGTAAACTTCCCCTTCCCCTTAACCGATCTTCACCAAAATCTAAAGGCCTTGAGTCCTCTACAATTCACTGACGTATGCAAAAAATTATTTGATTCTGTTTGAATTTGCGGCTGTTATCGTTTGCCATAGAAAATACGCTTGATAAAAAACGTTGCAGGTAAACTACCCCTTCCCCTCAACCGATCTTCACCAAAAACAATAGGTCTTGAGTACTCTACAAATCAGGACTGTATGCAGAAAATTATTTGATTCTGTTTGAATTTGCGGCTGTTATCGTTTGCCATAGAAAATACCCTTGTTAAAAAAACGTTGTAGGTAAACTACCCCTTTCCCTTAACCGATCTTCACCAAAAACAATAGGTCTTGAGAACTCTACAATTTAGGGCTGTATGCAAATAATCTTTTGATTCTGTTTGAATTTGCGGCTGTTATCGTTTGCCATAGGAAATACCCTTGTTAAAACATAAAACGTTACAGGTAAACTACCCCTTTCCCGTAACCGATCTTCACCAAAAACAATAGGTCTTGAGAACTCTCCAATTCAGGGCTGTATGCGAAACATTATTTGATTCTGTTTGAATTTGCGGCTGTTATTGTTTACCAAAAAAAAAAATTTCCCTTGATAAAAAAAAACCGTTGCAGGTAAACTACCCCTTTCCCTCAACCGATCTTCACCAAAAACAATAGGTCGCGAGTACTCTACAAATCAGGGCTGTTTGCAAAAAATTATTTGATTCTGTTTGAATTTGCGGCAGTTATCGTTTGCCATAGAAAAAAAATCTATAGACACACAGACACACAGACAGACACACACACACAGACACACACACAGACACTTTTCGGAAAACGACTTTTTTTCATGTTTTGAGTGTAGTAGAATCAGAATCTGCAATAATCTCGAACACGATTTTTTTTGCCATCACCATACTTCCATTCCTTAAGGAATATGGAAGTAATTAAACACACGATATTCAGATGAATCAGACAATACGTTTACTTATTAAGTATTCTATTCAATATTTAAGATAAGCAAATACAGTAATGTTTTATTTATGATCAAATCAATGACGAAACGCTTTACAGTAATAAGCAGTTGATTGAAATTCTATACATAAGAGATAGGCCTACCTTATTGGAGTTCTTACATCATTTGCTTAAGTAAACTAAAGTTAAGTTTGTAAACTAAATAATTTCTTCATAATAATTAAACTACTGTCATAACATTTAGTTTTTTAAACTTAAGGTATTATAAAAACGATTGGTGTTGCCCTTTCTTAGTTTACAAAGGTTTGTTGACATATTTATTTTTCTTGCCGTCACTTTGGCGAATTCGTCATTAACATTATCAAAGTTAATGGTTTTTACTAATTCATGTTCTATACTTAAAATTAATAAATGATTTATTATTTATTAAATCGCCCATGGTTGATCTCACACATAGGCCTACGTTATCGCATACATGATATTAACTACCCTCTATGGGGTAGAATACAGTACATATTTTTAGCCGTTCCTACGGGGCTCACCGCATCGTTACTGTTTACGTCAGGAGGCCCCATCAAAGTGGGAATATAAAATTCAATATTGAATGAAATGATAAACACTTAAGCCAGGGAGGCCAGCTCTTGGCCAGAATTTTTCCGTGTGTTCCTTTTTTCCTCTTTGGGGGCCCCTAGAAAGTGGGGCATGGGGCAAATTCCCCCCCCCCTCTGGGCGGGCCTGGTCATTCTACAGAGGTGCCTTTGGTCATTCACGTTTGTGAGTCGGCTAGTAAGCTGTCCGTGTCCATGTAAAATAATCCGGAACATTAACTTAGAATATGGTCTCGAAAAGGAGATGATGACTCGGATAGAATGAGACATACAAGTTGTTATCAGCGACGTAAAGACACAATATTCTTTTGTATTTACAGAGGAAGATAATTTAACTTATGACGAATACAAGAGACAATATCAATAGGTATGGGCGGGATTCAGGGGTGGCAAGGGGGCATGTGTGTGTTTTTGTGTATGTGTGTCTTTTGAAGAGCTAGCAAAAAATATAACTTCCGAATGGGAAGATAGACGAGCAGAAAGGTGGACTAGAGAGCCGATCTTTCTGTCTGTTCGGAGGTTAGCATTCTCGCTAATCCGCCTTTTCGCCCCATTCGGAGGTTAGAATTCTCGCTAGGCCACCTTTCTGTCTGTTCTGAGGCTAGAATTCTCGCTAGCCCACCTTGCTGTGTGTTCAAGGTTAGAATTTTCACAAACCCGCTTTCCCGCCCGTTCGTAGGTTAGAATTTTCGCACACCCCTCTTTCCGCCCGTTCGAGGTTAAAATTCTCGCTATCCCACCTATCCGCCCATTCGGAGGTTAGAATTGTCGTTAGCCCACCTTTCTGTCTGTTCGGAGGTAGGCATTCTCACTAACCAGCTTTTCCGCCCCGTTCGGAGGTTAGAATTCTCGCTAGCCCACCTTTCTGTCTGTTCGAGTTTAAGATTCTCGCTATATCTTTCTGCCCGTTACAGGTTAGCATTGTTCGGTTTGCTAAAAAAAGAAGATATTGCCCCTCCAATCCCGTAGGTGAGATCTCGCCCATGTCAGTAGGGAAAGCGAAAATTGAGAACAAAAGTTTAGCAAAACACGAACGCTTACATACATACATCTGGGATAAGGAAGTTGCAAAAATCATAGAATGAAAATGTAACCGTGGGACGATGCGAGGACTGCAAACGACAGAAAATATAGACAGAATATAGGTTCTATTGTTTCAAATTTTTATTCGCCAATTTATAATCATCATCATCATCTTCACGAATTAAACCAAGGACGGTTTGTTCCGGTCTCAAATAGGCAAAGATTACAGCTGGTCACTCCAGCGCTTCCTCGGACGTCCCACACCTCTCCGTCCCCTCGGCTTATAGTTCCAGAGTTGTTTGCGGATGGGGCAGTCATCCATTCGGCAAAGATGTTCCCACCAATTCAGCCGATACTGGGCGATCCTGTCGAGTATACTCATAATATTCAGTTCCTGCCTTCCGTGTTTCTTCTATAATCACGGAGAGTATACCCTGCCAGGTGCCTGAGAAATCTCATTTCAGCCGCTTGGATGCGACTGGGCTGGCCTTTCGTTAAAGTCCAATTCTCAGACCCATAAAGAAGTATGGGAAGAGCCATCACCTTGTAGAATTTTAGGCGTCTTCCTTTACTTGCTGACTTAAGGGTTCGCCTAATGATCAGACACATAAGGTTGAACTTATGCAGTTTATTCACATCGTCGTTGGATGCATTATAAGACACACTGTAGCCCAGATATTCAAAATTGCTAACTTGTTCCAGGGCCAATTTATAATCTATTCCCAAATGAATTGGAGCAATAAGTGAACTTGCTGAAAGAGATATCGTCAATAGAGTAGTCATTCAACGATGATACTCTTGGGAAACCTACGGGTCTAAGAAATGTCTTTAACTTTCTTGAGACCGTTATGCAGGCCGTGGTCATTTCTGTCTTCTTGTTGAGTATTGAGTTTAAATTTGAAAAACAAACATTAGCCTTCAGTGACTTAAAAAAAAAAAATGGTTCGGCCACACTAGAATTCTGTAGTCGTATTAATCACCATCATCTTCATCTTCAGCAAGTGTTAAACCAAAAGTGGTTTGTACCGGTCTCAAGCAGATAAACTAGTACTGGTCACTCCAACGCTTCTTCGGACGTCCCACATTTCTCCGTCCTTCCGACTTATAGTTCCATAGTTGTTTGGGCATGCGCAGTCATCCATTCGGTTACGATGTTCCAACCGATTTAGTCGATATTGGACAATCTTGCGAAAGTTTAGTATCTAATATGTACCCTAAATATCACCTTCAATAATAAATGATGAATCATGATTACTATTCATTTATAGACCTAATTTAGCACTAAAATAATTATTTCATGTTTTGATAAGATAAATTTAATTTTGTTCGTTGACATTGTTACACGGACTGCGACATCCTTCAAAGGAACTCACCGGCATCCTTCCTACCCATCGCCTCATGTCTTTTTCATTTTTGACCAGTCGCTCTTGATGTTCTGTGTATTAATGTTCATGTCACTGCAGCATACAGAGTTCAGCGAATGTTAACTCCCAAATGAGTATAACCGACACTTTGTAGAGAATTGTAGTAACTCCACATGTTCCTATTTATAGTGGTTCTAGGCTGAACGTTTTTCTGAATTACATCAAACAAAGCGTTAGCATCCCGTTTATTTACAACTTCCAGGAAGAATTTTTTTACTCCTTCTGTCTATCCCTCTGATTAACCACCGAACCTTTATCACTCGAGCCCTGTTATACTTTCTCTTGCCGAACGCACTCTCGTCTATTACCACTGTGTTACCAACACCACCAGTTTTTGTACTGTTCTCCAGCAACCACACAGTTAATGTAACCCTGATCCGCCCCCGTAGTTACACTACTGCGTCAGGATAATATTGAGTAAGCAGCAGCATATAATGGATAATCTGAGTATTTGGAATACTGTGAACCTAGACAGTCATAAACGTGTATGCATTTTGGAATAAAATAACTATTAATACAAAGGATTCACTGTTTCAGTTTTAGTGAATATTCATTTATTTACGATCTACTATAATTACGAACATGTGGAGGGGGTACAATTCTCACAAAGTATCGGTTACATTCATTTGCGAGTTAACATTCGCTAAACTCTGTATGCTGCAGTGACATGAACATTAATACACAGAACATCAAGAGCCACTGGTCAAAAATAAAAAAACACTTAAGTCGACGGGTAATTTTCAAAGTTTCATTAATTAAGATACAGATGGCTCACACACACACACACACACACACAAGCGAGCGCATTTGTTGATCGGACATGGAAGGCTTAGAGAAAAGGGAGCAATCTCATGGCGAATCTGGGTTTCGGAGTGGCTTTCCTGTTAGTCAACCATGGATGTGAAGTTGTCGCGAAGATTAAGGCATCAGTACCCTGACCTGGGTTGGATCTCTGAACCACTCAGGACAATGAAGCTGTCTAGAAGATCTGAAGGAACAGTATCATCTTCCTTACTTTTCTTTTCTCACTCTGTACAGGTAGAATTCATCTGACGCAATCTTTGTACAGAAATTATACGTTACCATCGATTGTGCTTTGATACAGTCAGAATTGTGTTTCCGTTTTGTAGAAGAATTCATTTTGTAGACCTTTTCTCACTGCTTCCCGCCCTTCTAAACACACGTACACTTGCGCCTCCCCCCCCACACACACACTAATCTGATGTTTTAATTGTAGCAATCATAATAATGAAACTTTGACGATTTACGCATTATTAATGAAGAAATGGAATCTGTAAAGACTCTGGATT
Source organism: Magicicada septendecula (assembly GCA_034769895.1). NCBI lineage: Eukaryota > Metazoa > Arthropoda > Insecta > Hemiptera > Cicadidae > Magicicada > Magicicada septendecula. The sequence goes on along the minus strand of CM068369.1, from coordinate 507,768,378 downwards.
GCAGATATACACAATTAAAACCAAGGTGATGGTTTTTTGTGGAAATTGATTCCGTACGGGCAAAAATTGTTATAGACGGTACTGTCCTGGAACAAGTTAGCAGTTTTGAATACCTGGGCTACAGAGTGTGTTACAATCCAAGCAACTACGCGGTGAACAAGTTACATAAGTTCAAACTTATGTCCGGGACCATCAGGCGAACCCTTAAGTCAGCAAGTAAAGGAACACACCTAAAATTCTACAAGGTGACGGCTCTTCCCACACTTCTTTATGGGTCTGAGAATTGGACTTTAACGAAAGGCCAGGCCAGTTGTACCCAAGCGGCTGAAATGAGATTTCTGAGGTACGTGGCAGGGTATACGTATGATCATAGAAGAAATACAGATATACGGCAGGAACTGAATATTATGAGTATACTCGAGAGGATCGCCCAGTATCGGCTGAATTGGTGGGAACGTCTTTGCCGAATGGATGACTGCCGCATCCCCAAACAACTATGGAACTATAAGCCGAGGGGATGGAGAGGTGTGGGACGTCCGAGGAAGCGCTGGAGTGACCAGCTCTAATATTTGTCTATTTGAGACCGGAACAAACCATTCTTGGTTTAAACCTTGATGATGATGATGATGATTAATGAAGAATAAGCAATTATTTCTTTACGAAGTTTAGGCAATGTGACAATTATGTTAAATATCGTTGTGTTAGTTATAATTGTGTTATAGTTGCTATAGTTGTAGCTGTGTCACAGTTACAGCTATCCCACTGTGTCGTCGTAGTAATAAGTATATTAATATTGAGTGGTGGACTGATTTATTTTATTAGGTTTATTACTATTTATTCAATTACAGTTGTAGGTTTATTTATTTTCACTAAATGGCTCCTCAAATATTACTTTTTTACTAATGAAGGTTTTGAGGGGCCGTTTACTAAGAAAGATAACAAAGCTACGCTCATACTATAAATATGCCAGCCAGACGTTGACTCTCACAAAGTAAACTAAGGAACAATTGACTGGTTTGAAAGGATAGCTGGGAAGAACAATCGGGCCAATAAGCGAAGACAGCGAACATGTCATCAAAACAATTCTGGGTTATATATTCAAAGACCCTCCATTGTCTGCTTACACAGAAATGTAGGGGAACAAAATGGTACGGCCGTATACTGCCCATGGATGCAACGGGGGAGGTAAAAACAGTTTTTCAGAGGAAAAAGTACCCTAAAAGAACGTGACAGAGTGATGCCGATGAGAAAGACGCCAGAAGGGGACGTCCTTGTAGACGCCGTGAATCGTCTCGGTCTGTAATGAATGTCTAATGAATGTCTAACTACAAGAACGTACAAAGAAATTAAAAGAAATTTCCCTACAAGTAGAATATAACGAAAAAATATTATTTCATGGACAGTAAAACTAATGCTTGCTAGAACGTTGCCATACAAATCTGGTAAAAGCTCTGCGTTTGAAACTTCAGCGTTGAGGCAAGGCGATGACAATAAAATATAAACGTTTGAATTGTGGAGTACAGACGTATGACCGGTGAAACCAGAACGATTGCTATCTTACATACAAACAGCAGATTAATAACGGTGCTTGTATTCCACTTGGCACAAAAAGACTATGAATACGTTACTAAACACAATTTGTATACTGAGCCGAAGCTAACGGATACGAGAGAACACTAATAGACTCCCGAAACAAAGGACAGAAAACAACAAATTGATAGCAACTCACCTGTATTGTAACATCGACACTAAAAAAAAATTGCCCACAGTTTCAGAAAGCGGGCTACAACATAGCATATGGAACGACAAATAAAACACACGCTATCAGTAAATAGAAACATTTAAGCAAATTCGATTCAGCTGGGATTTAAACGCTAAACTGGTCTGAGAACGCCAGATTCTACGCAGGCCAGACAGGCTGCACTCTTACGATAAACACTTCGCTATACTCGACAAACGAGTCCACTTTCGGGCGAACAACAAATTATTTTGTAGTTATTTTTATTTACGTAAACTGATACGGAATTACAACACCTGTATTTATTGGTTTAACACAGCCGAATTTATTTTTATGTTTTGTAGTGTCGTCTTACCGTAATACTCAACGTTTAAAAAAATCGCTGCGGATTTTGCTAACCGATCACATAGCTAACACGGCGCTCGCTGAAGTCTGCACGTGGGGAATCAAACGCTTGATGTTTGAAAGTGGACTCTCTGAGTTTAGGCTATGCGTACGTATAGCCTACCACAGTAAAGTAGATACAGCGTTTATTACGACGTCGCTTGTAACGACTGTTCGTGTGGCGTATGTTTGGTTTACATATATAATAAGTACCACCTGATTACAAAATGATGTTGTTTATTACGATAAAACTAGCTGTAGTGACCGCACAGGACACACTTTCGTCTGTTATAACCCATAATCGTGTTAACAGCATTTCAGCACTTAGATTCAGCATTTGCGAAATGCTGTAAGATTTTACTGTACAGTAAATACCTACAAAAAATATCTTATGTATTCATGCTGTAAAACTGCGAGAAATTTCAGAACGGAAAAGATTGCCAAGTGTCCAGCACAAATGCTTTGCTTAATTCCAGAAACATAACAACGGACAAGAAAAAACAGATAATAAAAAATATGTACCACGAGTAAAACTTAGAGTAACTCCCACGACTTGACTCTCAGAGTAAGTCTCGTGGGAGCTTATATTGTGAAGTTGTTGGGCTCAAAACTGCCACCTTCTTAACTCAGTATTATTCAGTCACCGACTCGTAAGGAAACTGGAAAAAGCCAAAACGTGAGGGAAGAGTTGATAACTACGACGTAGGTACAGAAGAATTTTAAGAATGTTGCAAGATGAACAAAGAAGAAACTGAGCGTTTAGTGTTCGGAGTCATAACAACGTGGACATCTGCAACAAAGTGTAAGATGATTGTTTTAGCTACTTAAATGAAAATAAAAAAGGTGATTACTCTCTTGTAGCCTATAACATATAACGTGAAAACTATGTAAGTAATACAATATAAAGTGTAATAAGTAATACAATTTTTAAACTGGTTTAAACAATTTATGTTAGGAAAGTATGTTCCCTTCTATTTCAATTTTGCAATATAAGTAAACAAAAAAATTGGTTATATCGTGGGACACGCGCCATAAGTGACAACTTGAGTCCCGAATGGCGAGTGAACTGATTCAACGTGTAAAAGGTTGCTCGTATGTATTTGAAGTAAGAGAGATTTTAATATAAAGAATTATAGCAATTAAGAGTGAACGTATAATTAAATGAGACGGGAACATAATGGCGTTTGTATATATATATATATATATATATATATATATATATTGTATTATAAGAAATCGATATGTACAATGAACATGAAATAGAATCATATCACTCGTCTTATTATTTCCAGTATACATACATATACAAACAATATGTAACAATTATTTCCAATGTAACAATACGATTTACGAAACATTTAGTTGAAAAATGTAATGTGATAATTAATATATTATATATTAATGTTATAATTATATATTACATTCTATATGTATAGGGGAGACTGTTGTACCTAGGATCATAATTTACATTTCAATTTTTAAATTGGTCATGTTTTTAAATATAACAAACTAAATAGTCTCGTCTGATAGCCCAACTATTCCTGCACACTATCGAATTTTTGAGAAGTTAAATATTATACGGTTATATAAAAAACCTTTTTTTTTTATTTTAATTGCTATGTGATCAATGGTACAAGACCTTGGATCACTAACGTCATGTACCTAGAAGACAGAGGTAATGTAATGAAAACAATCTTTTTATACACAAATTTGTATATTTACGTGTTTTGTACTAAGTATGTAATGAAATGTACAAGTCTAACCTTGATTTATCTTTATATACATGTGTAATACTTCACAATTTGAAATTTATAACCTAAACTAAGTAAAAAATCAGGTAAGTAAATTAATTTTATAAGTAAGTAAATAAGGTTGTCTAGGATAAATTATTTAACGTTAAAGTTAGAAAAGTCAACTTGAAACCACAACTGTGCATCAGTTCTAGCCGAGCCACTTAACTCTACTGGGTTTGGCACTTTTACCACAATATCTTCTGCTACAACATCAGACACTTCACAGATTCTTTTACAAACTTGTTGCCATTTCCAATCCGTTTGTAGAATTGAATCTGATATTCAAAATCATGTAGATCTTTAGACATTATTTGTCCTACATATTGCACTGGTGGGCCACTCTTTTTTGTAAATCCTACCAAAACATGTTCCCCCTCTTCAAATGTTGCTCTTTCAAAATTCATTTCGTCTTGGTTTTCAGAAATTTCCTGGTTTATTATGTCTAACAGGTCTGTGCCATCGTTTTCAACTTCTGAAAACAAATCGATATTTTTATTCTCAGATTCACTACCAAAATCCAATTTCTTAATGAACCTGCCTATTTTATTCTTATTTTCTTTCTTGCCCCTTAGAATTTTGGCCACTGGTTTTGCATTTTTCTTTTCTTTTTGTTCTCAAATTTGATTTTTTTCTGGGGTATCTGTGGCTATTTTGGATCTACCAGGTTTTCTTCCTCTTTGTATCTTTTTCCGAGCAGCAGCCTTAGGGTAGGGTTGAATCTGTTCCGGAGTTACAATAGGTCTAATACTCAAACTACTTTGACCAACATTCTCATTTTGAACACAACTCACTGTTGAAGATTCTGTGGTTGATGTTGATGGCCCTGAAAAACTTTCCTCAAAACAGGTTTTTTCGTTCCTCTTCGAAGATGAGCTGTTATCTTTCCCAATGTGACTTGTAGTCTCAACCGAATTCGAATCTGGGTGATCCGTTACATAGGATGGCAAATAGTCGTCATCATTAAACACACCTCTATCTAGAGGGTAAATTCCTGATTTCTTGAAGCCACTAGTTATGTTACTAGTGGTAAATGCTCGACGATAAGCCTGCCCAACAATTTCTGCAACAATATAAATGTCAACTGTTTTCCCAGGGTTTTTGATGAGCCAAGCTTCGACTCCTTGGTTGTAATATGCCTTGAATGGAAAATAGACAGCAAGGTCAAGCGGTTGCAATCTGTGGGAGCTGTGTGGTGGGAAAGTCAAAATCACCACCCCGGCTTTAGATGGTAAATCCAATGTTTCCACAGAAAGGTGAGACTCATGATTATCAATTATAATTAACAACACACGTTCTTCTTTGGAAGGTTTTGTATGTTTTATAAAATGTTCCATAAACTTAAAATACATCTCTTCATTTGACCAACCTGAAGGGTTAGCCCTACCGAGTGTCCCTGGGGGCGCTCCCTTCAACATGAAATCTTTGAAATTCACCATAGAGAACACCATCATTGGGGGTATGTGATTTCCCAGAGCTTTAATACAGGCGGACACTGTTACCAACTGCCCACGTTCTGCTGACGTCATGCTACCAACTTGTTTTGCACCTTTAGGTGCGACAATTTTTGAAGGGTTTTGAACCGTTGTTACCCCAGTCTCATCTTGGTTCCAAATCCTTTCAGGGGGGAACGGGCCAAAGCGCTTGTGGACATCTTCCAAATTATCAAAAAATTTACCCACATTGGTTTTATTAAAACTAGTCGCACGCGACAAACTAGTTTTTTCAGGTTTTCTGATCGCTAGCCCACCTGCGTCAGAATGCCGTTTTAAAAACAGCCTCATCCACTCTTCACCTGCAAGTTTATGTTCATCCCGAGTAGAAGGGCAGTTCTTTTTGTTTGAAACAGCAAATTTATAAGCTAATTCACGAATCCCTTTTTTGACAGTCCATAATTCATTTTAGCTACTGTTTTTAAATAAATGACTAATTTAATCATTATTTTTAGTCAAAAACTTTCTTGACGTCATAGTTAGACGTCGTATTCAAATTTTTCTGCACCAGAAACTTTGAAAGCATTAAGATCCCGGACAAGTGTAGCAAATTTAACATTGAAAACCTTGCAAGCTTCTCTTATCGAAATTCGTGTTTCAGGGGGTGCAGTTACAGCTTCAACTGCTTTTTTCATTGACTCAGGATCAACAGGAGTTCTTTTTTGCCCACTTTTACTTCGTGGCATACTGACCTAAAACAAAAAAAGACAAAACTGTAACATCATGTACCTACGATCAGTGATCCATGGAACACGACGTTGTTTTGATCCAAGGTACACGATGGTGCGTCTTTTCAAACTTAACCCCCTGTACATTCTAGGTTAGGTTCAAAGGTGAAATGTGGCATATCAAATTACTCACCAACAAGCAGTGATTCAAACACTTAACACAATCTTACTCTTAACAAAAAAATAATTAATAACACCGAAATTTATTACTTTTTCCACTTGAAAACTAATTTTCTATTTCACATAAAAACAAAAGCACGTTGTTATCTCTTCTTAGGCTTGTTCTGCACTCTGGTGGGTGAACTTTGAACTAGTATAGTTGTTGATGCATAGAAAGCAAGATACTGAAGGGTGATCCAAGGTACACTATGATCAAGGTACAACAGTCTCCCTTATTATGTATTATATAATAATAATAATTCAATTTTTTTACAAATAAAATAGCAAAATAACTAAATCGAATTTTGAAATATAAAAAACTTCTAGCAAATACAATAATAAGAACTCCCGGATTAACTAAACAAATGTACAATGTAATCAAGATACAAAATTAGACTCTTTCGACATTTCAAACATGTACACAAAAGTCTCATTGACAATACTATAAAAATTATAATAAAAAATTAAGTGCCACTGATTTTAAATTGTTTTTATGAATTAAACAATTGGTAAGTTGTGTAAATATATTACGCCAATAATGAACTAATAATGAAGAAAAGGATTTCAAAAGTATCCAGCTCGATCTCTCAGCATGTGAGTACGTTTTTTTAATCATAAATAACATTGTTTTTTATATTTACGTTATTTTTGTAATAGTATTTAAACATTTAGAATATGCTCATATTCTTTAAAAAATTATACTTTGTTTAAAGCACACATATAAGTGGCAGAAGGGAAATTTTGGGTAGCTATGTGGGGAAAAGAGGCATGGTTGACCTGGCGACACTGTTTTTTCGTTTCAACTAATTGGTTTACATTGTGGGCTAAACTGTTATTTTTAAATAATAGGTATGAAAATACCGTTCCAAAAAAATAACAGGTACAAATACCTGTTATTACATACTAATTATATATAACCTATATTATCCTTTGTAAGTAACTCGTTTTGAGTTGCCTGCAGGTCTCCTATGTAATATCTTCAAATAAATACACTGCAAGTAGGTTTATTTTCACCTAGATAAACCTATTAATATATTAATAAACCTACTTGCTGTGTATTTATTTGAAGATATTATATAACCTATACTATATAATTTGTTATAAGAAATAAATTGAAACTAAAAGTATTAACAGTGTTACTTTACACTGTGACTTTATTAAACTATTACTGTTTAAATGAAAATAAGAAACAAGAGAATTTATAGGCCTATCTCCCTTTGGGAATATCAATTTAAGTTTTCACTAGTAGTAAACAAACTAACATTGGTTAGACAAATCAGTTGTGAAACTCGGGGCAATTAAATAATTTAGAGTAGGCTTACACGTAATACCACAAAAAATAATGTGAAAAAACATCAGAAACGTATAATAAAACATAACAGTAAGCCACAAGAATGAATGAGAATAAACAAAATTTTACAAATAAAAATAAAAAACAAATTGTAATAAAATAAATATAAATACATAAATAAAAACTTATAAATAATAAGCAACAACAAAAGTAAATTAAATGCATTACAGATATTTAAGGAACAGGACTAGATAAAGTGCATAAATGTCCATTACAACAATCTCATCATTTACGTGAGATGTGTAGTGAAGTTAAAATCACATTAATAAAAAGTATAATATAGCTTATCAACATCAGCCACTCTATAGGTTATAACTCAATATAATTAAATACAACTATTTCACTAACGACTCGGAACACAAAGGTTTTGAGTAAAAACATAAAGTTTTACCAACCGATTTTAGTTACAAGTTGGTGACTAGTATAATATATAATTTATTAGCATATAATCTGTATTATATATCTGCATATCACACGAGAATAAATGTAACAGCAGGATGAATTATTTCCTTTATTAAAAACAGCTTCGTCTCTTTGCGCAGAATTCAGGACGAAAAAGTGTCTTTGTACTACTTTCTACTCGAAATACGCTTGATATAAAAATACTACTTGTTCCTAAAATACTAGGTGTTCCTAAAATACTACTGTTCCTCTGATACGCTTAGTACTGTATTTGTAATACGCGTTGTTCCTTGTGTATCGGTGATACCCCTAGTATTTAAAATACCTAGTATTTGAAATACTGGTTGTTCCTTGCGTACCAGCGATATTCTTGTACGCCTAGTATTTGGCGTATTCGTTTACTTGTTACTTGCGTACTTTTTGTGTGTGTGTGTGTCTGTATAGGAGTGTAGGGGGCGTGCCTCGACTCGGAACAGCGAGGGGGGCGTGTCTCGACTCGGAACAGCGTCGCCGCGAATAACAGGTATTTCAACTTTTCAGTCACTGTTACATCCGTTTCACAAAATTATCGTTCCAAAATACCTGTTACAGGCATATCGGCCCACCTCTAGTTTACATGCTGAATCAGTTTGCTGCCCTAGAAGCGCGAGGTGTACGGAAGTAAGCCAGGCACCATAGTGCTGTATATGAAGTTCTCACTACAATATTAACTTTTATGATTAAATAGAGTCTAATGTAATAATGGTACACATCTTTTAGTAAACTAAATGTAGTTATTTTGATATCCCAAAGCCATCGTAATCTTATTGCGACTAACAGAAGATGAAGCAGTTCTGTTCCGAAGCTGTTATCATACTTTGAGGCCTCTTCCCCAAAACAAAAATATACAGAAAATTTAAAATTATACAAAACTGATATACAAAATTGTATGTTCATATTGGTAAAAACACATATCCATACATACAAACATACGTATGTTTGTATAAAACTAATGTCTACAAACTTACATGAGAAGTTTGATTGGAAAATTTTAAGACAGGTGCCGCCACTGCTCTATAGGAGGGGCTAGGTTTGCCCGCGGGTGTGGAAGGGGAAGCTTGTTTTGTCATTGAAACGTTGTGAAACGATCACCGCGACATCTTTGTTCAGTAGAGAGTGGCATCCTGGTGAGTGAGGACGTGTGATCGGGTCTTGGCGGATTTTTGATTTTGCAAAATGGATGAAAAATGGAACAACGAGTTTGTGTCAAATTTTGTTTTAAAATCGGGAAATCAGCTTCGGAGACTTATGAGCTCTTACTAACAGCGTTCGGGGATAAATGTCTGAGCCGGTCAAATGTTTTATCTGGTTCAACAGATTCAAAGGTGGCCGCGAATTAGTCGAAGATGACTCCCGGTCCGGCCGGCCTTCCACTTCAAAAACCAACGAAAACATTGTGAAAGTTCGCGATTTAGTGCGCTCTGACCGTAGACTTACAATTAGGGAGATGACTGATGAACTGAATTTAATTTCTACGCGGTTCAGTTAATTTTAAGTGAAGATTTGAACATGCGTTGAGTGTCCGCGAAATTCATTCCGAAATTGTCAGACCAGCAGAAACAATACCGACTTGAAGTGTCCCAAGAATTGTTTAATCGGGCCGAAACTAACCCAGATTTGTTAAATAGTGTAATTACAGGCGACGAAACATGGGTTTGTGGGTATGACACAGAAACAAAGACACAATCATCGCAGTGGAAGGGTCCAAATTCGCCACGACCGAAAAAAGCGCGACAAAGTCGGTCACATTTGAAGACAATGTTGGTGGGGTTTTTCGATTCTACGGGTATCGTACATCACGAATTTGCCCCTAGGGAGCAGACAATCAACCAGGAATACTATAAAAGTGTCCTTCAGCGTTTGAGCGAAAATTTGCGGAAGAAAAGGCCTGCACTCTGGCGAGACAAGAATTGCGTCCTCCACCACGACAACGCACCGGCTCATCGTGCGTTCTCGATCACGGAATTTTTGGCCAAATTCAACATTCCTGTGCTTCCGCAACACCCCTATTCCCCTGATATAGCCCCTGCCGACTTCTACCTGTCTCCTAAATTGAAAATTTCGCTGAAAGGGAACCGATTTGACTCAATTGAAGACATCCAGGCAAATACGGAGAGGGTTCTTAAAACCCTTAAGAAAGAAAATTTCCAGGAATGCTTCCAAAAGTGGAAACACCGTTGGAGTCGGTGTGTTCAGTCAGAAGGAGACTATTTTGAAGGAGATCCATCACAATAGCATGTCAGTACTGCCATTTTGAAATTACAAGCCGTCTTAAAACTTTCCAATCACACCCATACATATGTCTACACATAAATACGTACAATACATGAAGCCTCCATCAGGTCCGAAAACGCGAGACTATATAAATGTTTGGTACCGTAAAAGCTTGGTACGACATTACAAACATCGGGGAGTAGTTTAATTCGTTACCTGTTAATTAAACTAGCTGCCGTTGTTAGTAAAACTTACTTACTAACAAATTATAACACATTATTAGATAGGAAATAGTCAAGGATTTCATAAATTTATTCACTCACTAGGTGTTAGCAAAAACATCTCTTTATTACTATTCAAATCTCATGGTTTACTTTGTTTTTTAAAAGAATTACTTTAGTAATTTTTGCGTTTAATGCTTAAAAAAAATTAAATGTATTATTCCTTTTATCTCAAAAGTATTCATCTAGATGTTGTTTTAAGTACCTCGGATCCGGGTATGAACTTTGTTAAATTTTAATTTATCACAACTTTAACCAAATTATTTGAAGAATAATATTGGTTGTAAACTATAGAATTACCTTACATTTAGATATCGTGATGTTACTACTACTTTATTACAGAAATTACACATCTTATAAGTTATTCTTTACATTATCAAAAGTTCTTTACTGTTCTTTAGTTACTTCTGTTATTGAAACAAATTTTTACAAACGTTATGTTTGGATATCACCTGAATTTAACGTGAGGTTGTTGTGGGGTCCATGATGTTTCTAAATAGATTTGTTCTTTTCATTAAACAGCCCCCGACTGCATTGAAAATTAAAATTGAAGAGCAAAATTTTATCAGCAACATTTTTTATAATTGTAGTCTTCATATGATGCATTGATATATATTCAACATCGAAAAGTAATTTAAATCTAATAAAATTACTATGCGTTTAATCATTCATAACCTTTTAGTTAAATCTGATCAGAGCTGAATTTCAATACCTTGTTTTTGGCTTTTTAAATCGACTTTATTTAGATTTTGTGATTTTCACTAAATATTATTTTTATTTAGTTTTTTTTATTTAGTGCTTTTATCAATTTATTTTTATTTATTCATTTATTTTTTTGGCAGTCGTGTTTTTTAATTTTTTAAATTATTTTTTTATTTTATTCCTTTTTGTGTTTAAAAAGAGTATAATGGGAATGTGCAGTGTGTGCGTGCGTGTGTGCGTGTGTGCGTGCGTATGTGTGAAGTGCAAAAAAATTTCAATTTTTACATAGTTTTATTTAGAAACTTTATTATGTACATAGTATAATTAGCGTATTAACTTATAAACTTATAAATATAGTATAACTTTATTTTATATACTATTATATAACTAGTACAAACATTTCGATAAATTGTTTTATAAATTATATAATTAACTAAATAATTTCATTTATTAGAAATGATAAAGAAAAGCTTTGGTCTACAGATTTCTGAGTCGATTTAATTCCTCAAGTGAGTTTTTATCGTGCGGTTCATGCAACAATTTTCGTGGATCCAGACAACTTATTGCTAATCCCTCTAATGTTTTCACACGACTTAGTGCAACGTATGCCTGACCCTTGGCAAAAATATTACTATTCAAATCAATGACTGCTTTGTCTAAAGTAGTGCCTTGGAGTTTATGTACTGTTATACAGCCCAACACAATATTAATGGCAGCATACATCGTTCTACTTTGCCCTGGCCTCGCAAAGCATCATATTCAACAGTGGTGGGCTCTATTTTTACTCCAATGCCAGCAGTATTTCCCCTAATTGATCTGTCATCAAATTCTACAAATACGGCTTGTGGAAGCTCACCAGGTTGAAGCTGATCTCGACGTAGTGCAGGCCACTCAATTTTTCTAATGATGCCGATTGCTCCGTTGACCAGACCATGATTAACATTAATGTTTTTTCGCAACATTACCCTAGTTCCGACTCCGATTACTAAAGAGTTTGGAATACCTCCAGTTTTGTTTGGATCCGTTGGTATGAAGTCTTTCTTTAACTTTTGTCCGTAATTCTTAGCTTCGACAGACACATCCACCGCTGCAATATCGTAAACTTTAGATGATGTTTTCAACTTTTCAGTCATCATAGCTTATATTCTTCTACCTGTTTAGTGGTTGGGAAAATACGCAGACACTCGCCATCAGCAAATTCATCTGTCAAAGGAACTCTTCGACGATCTAAAATTTCTAGCTGCTGCATGGTGAGTTGGCCGACTCGTAAATTATTTAGAATGTCTATAAAAGTAGTGTCGTTAGCTTGCCGCATATTTTGAGGTAATGCACAGAAACTAAACAGTGTCCACAAATTAATTTCAGCTGATAAGTAATGAGGCTGCTAGAAGCAGTAGGTACCACCAACTGCTTTTGATACAGGTGGCAACTGCATTAGATCGCCAAACAAAATAATATTGTTACCCCCGAAGAGAGCATCATTCATTTTAAGCTGTTGCAACCTTAAGTGAATATTTCTTAGGGCAGTATAGGGTACCATTGAGATTTCGTCAATGATTAGCCAATTAATATGCTTCCACCTTAGCCGTTCCCTTTGAAGACGCTCATCAGTAAGAGGGCGAAGAGCTGTCACCTTGCCTTTTTCGATAAGAAGAGCAAAAGTAGAGTGCAAAGTGCTACCTACAATCAATCTTGCAGCGACACCTGTGGGTGCTGCTACCATAACAGCTCTGCTTGCAGGTAAATGAGAAAGACGACGAATCTGTTCTACAATAATTTTCAGAGTAAAGGTTTTGCCGGTGCCTGCTCCTCCAGTAACGAACACACGTAATGGCTCAGTATTATTTTCACTTGGAAGCAATCTGTCTGAAATCATTTTGAACAATTGGCGCTGCTGAAAATTCATTAAGTTTACTGCTGCGGCATATTGTTGATCCGTCATTTCATGTATTTCAGGTTCACCATATTTCGCAGAGAGAAATATATATAGCAAACCAATATATATATATATATATATACTTTCAGATCAGCTGTTCTCTGTTTCTCACGGATTGCACATATATACTCTCACACAATAGCGCGCTAACATAGTATTAGTTACCGTGGTCTTAAATCGCGAGCACTATCTGGAGTGAACTTTACGGAATACCTTCCACTAGCGCCGCCTGATGGACCAATAAACGAACAAAAAAAAATCCTTAGAACCAATCACTTGTATTCACTTCCGGTCAAAACCGGAAGTCAACTCACGGTGATATATAGCCTATGACACTTCTGGTGAAGTAAGGAATCCAACGAGCCATCGAACATCAAAATCGGTAAAGCCGTTAAAAAGTTATAGTGGAACAAACATACATACATACATACATACCCTACCACTGAAAACATAACACTCCTTTTTAGCAGTCGTGTAATAATATCCGCACAAACTGGATATAAACTTTTAACGGCATACACCTACGTGTATGTGGACAACACAAAACTGACATCTTTACATGTCGAAGTTTCTCTAGCGACTGTGTGCATAGTTTAGCGGCGAGGGGACAGTAAGCTGGCGCGGTTTTACGCACTGAGAAAATAGTTCGTTCTTTTATTTAGTATTAATTATTCATTAATTAAATTGTTAATTATACTTTATGTTAACTTTGTTACGAATTAGAAATTTCCTTATTTATATAGTCGTATTTTAAATAATTAACGTAATTATTATTATTATTTAAATAACACCGTTCTTTGCGTGTTGGTATGGGACAATTTCAAGTTGATGCAGGAATCTAGGTATAGGTAAGGGGTGGATAATACTCTTACTTGCTAGAAGGCAAAATTTTTTATTTGTGCGATTTAAATATTTTTTTTTTTAAATCGTCACATCCTCCTGCACCTAACGAAGAAAACGGGGTGGTGGGGGTAATAATAGAAAATCTAATATTTTACTTCAAACACTTATAAAACTTGAATTTATTTAAACACACATATATCTTTATTATTACAAATAGAATCTTATATTAATTAATCAAAATAAACTTATCTCACAACAATTCAATTTTTGTACTGTCATATATAATTAGTCAAAACAAAACGCTAATACCATTGTATAGTAGAGAGAAATTTCATATATGAAAAGTTCATTGCTTTAACAATAGCACAAAGGGTCAGCTGTTTTGGGGAGTCGTATTGTTACATAGGGTGGTAACATAGGTAGGACAATTCAGAACAGGAAAAGATCGTGTCTAAGGTTGTCTGTTAGGTTAGCGAGGGGAAGTTTTGAATGAGATGCGTGCATACAAAAGGGGAGAGTTTACATTCCTCAACACGTATTTAACATGAACAGACTGGTTTATACCGACAGGTTTAGAATGGAATATTTACCAGCGACGACTTGTTTATTACGGCAAAGTCACGCTACTAATATTATTATATGTTAATTAAAATTTTACTCATTTATTTTTTTTAATTTCAGAGTGAATAAATTTATGTTTGTCAAAGTTATTGTTAAAGAACTATAACAATATACAATATAATTATTACAACAACACAATACACAATTATTATTACTTTTACAAAGAGCAGTGACGCAATTTTGTATACGTCACGATGCTTACAAAACCTTTTATATAAATAAGCAGAGTTGCGCAATTTTGGTACCGTAAAAGCTTGTTACGACATTACAAACATCGGGGAATAGTTTAATTCGTTATCTGTTAATTAAACTAGCTGCCGTTGTTAGTAAAACTTACTTACTAACAAATTATAACACATTATTAGATAGGAAATAGTCAAGGATTTCATAAATTTATTCACTCACTAGGTGTTAGCAAAAACATCTCTTTATTACTATTCAAATCTCATGGTTTACTTTGTTTTTTAAAAGAATTACTTTAGTAATTTTTGCGTTTAATGCTTAAAAAAAATTAAATGTATTATTCCTTTTACCTCAAAAGTATTCATCTAGATGTTGTTTTAAGTATCTCGGATCCGGGTATGAACTTTGTTAAATTTTAATTTATCACAACTTTAACCAAATTATTTGAAGAATAATGTTGGTTGTAAACTATAGAATTACCTTACATTTAGATATCGTGATGTTACTACTATTCATTACAGAAATTACACATCTTATAAGTTATTCTTTACATTATCAAAAGTTCTTTACTGTTCTTTAGTTACTTCTCTTATTGAAACAAATTTTACTTCCATATTCCTTAAGGAATGGAAGTATGGTGATGGCAAAAAAAATCGTGTTCGAGATTATTGCAGATTCTGATTCTACTACACTCAAAACATGAAAAAAAGTCGTTTTCCGAAAAGTGTCTGTGTGTGTGTCTGTCTGTCTGTGTGTCTGTCTGTAGATTTTTTTCTATGGCAAACGATAACTGCCGCAAATTCAAACAGAATCAAATAATTTTTTGCATACAGCCCTGATTTGTAGAGTACTCGCGACCTATTGTTTTTGGTGAAGATCGGTTGAGGGAAAGGGGTAGTTTACCTGCAACGGTTTTTTTTTATCAAGGGAAATTGTTTTTTTTGGCAAACAACGATAACAGCCGCAAATTCAAACAGAATCAAATAATTTTTCGCATACAGCCCTGAATTGTAGAGTTCTCAAGACCTATTGTTTTTGGTGAAGATCGGTTAAGGGAAAGGGGTAGTTTACCTGTAACGTTTTATGTTTTAACAAGGGTATTTCCTATGGCAAACGATAACAGCCGCAAATTCAAACAGAATCAAATAATTTTTCGCATACAGCCCTGAATTGTAGAGTTCTCAAGACCTATTGTTTTTGGTGAAGATCGGTTGAGGGGAAGGGGTAGTTTACCTGCAACGTTTTTTTTTCTATGGCAAACAACTGCCGCAAATTCAAACAGAATCAAATAATTTTTTTCATACATCCCTAAATTGTAGAGGTCTCAAGGACTTTCGATTTTGGTGAAGATCGGTTAAGGGGAAGGGGTAGTTTACCTGCAACCTTTTACGTTTTAACAAGAGTAAAGTACTTGAAAATTTATTTAAACTTTTTGAAACAATGGTAATTGTTGAAAATAAAATAATTTTGTTGCCAGGTAACAAAAGTAAAGTCATTTTGATTATAAAATATAAATATTTACAAGAAAAGAATTTTCAGTTTTCAAAATTTAAATATATTTTTATAAAACAATGGGTTCTTCATTGAGGTGGGGACTTGACGACAGTGACAGGGCTTTCCACCAAATTCAGCAGAGTGACAGGTAGGCCCAACTCTGATTGGCTCCTCAGATTTCCCCAGCGTTAGTAGGTTCTATGAAAATATTTTATTTCAAAAATGATTTTAAATATAAATCTTAGATATGTTTTATAAATCTCATGTTTTATGTTTTAACATGGGTAATTTTTTATATGACGAACCATAACTGCCGTAAATTCAAACAGAATCAAATAATTTTTTACATATGTGCCTGAGCTATAGAGAACTCAATGTCTGTTGATTTTGGTGAAGATCGGTTACGGGGAAAGGGCAGTTTACCTGAAACATTTTTTGTTGTAACATGAGTAAAGTACTTAATTTTGATAAAGTATCCTGATAAGATCTTAATAATCCACTGTAGAAACGTAGATGAAATATCTATAAATGAAGAGGCTAGTTGAACGGGCTGGGGGTAATTTTCTATAAATCAAAATTATAGTTGAAGGGGGAGGGGATAATTTTTTTTTATATGTGTACTACGTTATTGGCAACAAAGAAGTATTTTTTTGTTAAAATTCCTTCCCTGGCTGTTTGGCTGAAAATGATTTTAAATATAAATCTTAGAATATGGAAGTCATGTATGGTTCTCCATACCGATATTTTACAAACGTTATGTTTGGATATCACCTGAATTTAACGTGAGGTTGTTGTGGGGTCCATGATGGTCATCTTCTGTCGTCTTCTAGGGTGCAATACATGGTTCCTCTTGATGTTACATTGGGTTGATTGTATCTGGTAGTCTCGACGATCGGATTTTCTTACTTGAAGTTCATACTGCTGTAGTTTGAGTTTTCCACTTCTGGAGTTTGTAGTTCACATTTTACACCTTAATTACAGTCCTTATTTTGGAGTTCTAAAGTCTGGTAAGTAACATATCTTACCACTTACAGTTCTATTCTTTAAGAGATGTGTCGGCTAAGTTTTCCTTTCTTTTTTTTTATAACTCTTCACACACTACATTATATATTTTTGTATTATTTTCAAGCTACATATTTCAAAATAATATCCGCACAAACTGGATATAAACTTTTAACGGCATACACCTACGTGTATGTGGACAACACAAAACTGACATCTTCACATGTCGAAGTTTCTCTAGCGACTGTGTGCATAGTTTAGCGGCGAGGGGACAGTAAGCTGGCGCGGTTTTACGCACTGAGAAAATAGTTCGTTCTTTTATTTAGTATTAATTATTCATTAATTAAATTGTTAATTATACTTTATGTTAACTTTGTTACGAATTAGAAATTTCCTTATTTATATAGTCGTATTTTAAATAATTAACGTAATTATTATTATTATTTAAATAACACCGTTCTTTGCGTGTTGGTACGGGACAATTTCAAGTTGATGTAGGAATCTAGGTATAGGTAAGGGGTGGATAATACTCTTACTTGCTAGAAGGCAAAATTTTTTATTTGTGCGATTTAAATATTTTTTTTTTAAATCGTCACAAATGTAGTAGGCCTACGTTGAATAGCAGCATCATCAGCATCAGCAATTATAATGCCTTCAGTAGTATTAGCAATGGTAAAATAATGTGCTGCTTCCAACTGATTGAATATTAGGAACTGTCCCAACACCCGTACATGCACTACGTTTTCGACGTTTTGAATATGCGATTGTATCGATATACTGCGATGCGAAGAAGAAGAAGAAGAAGAAGTGTACTAATTGTGAATTGTTCTATATTAAATTCAAAGTGAAAATACGTGTTGTTTTCATTTGTGAGTTTAGATAATAATGGTTTTTAGTTTTTATTTTACTGTTAAAGGAAATAAAAGCCATGATTAGGAAATAGATGACGTTTAATGTGTCTACACAATACTAGAAAGAGAGAAACATTAAAAACAAAAAACATAACGTATTTTAATAGACAATGGAAAATTAAAAATACACTTAACTTATTTCTAAATATTAAGATTAAAACAAAAAATCAACGTATTAGTAAATAAAAATAAGATTTGTTATTCGTTAGGTGGTCAATATTCTTTTGTGTGATTCAGTAATATCTATGTGGGACTACCAAACATTAACATCGGACGGTATTGGCGATTCTATTTAACATATATTCTGTTGGTTCGCGATATCTAGGAACACACTCTTTAACAAAAATTCTCCTTTCTGTAAGATTGCTTATCAAATATTCGTTTACCTAAATGGACAATATTTTTTCTAGTCTACGTTATGTCAGAAACAGATGATAGTATTATATTATGTACTGCACGAATTTTAAAAATGAAATTAAAAATTAAAATTTTCAATACCTGATTACACAATGTACAAGTATAAGTCAAGTCTATTATTGTTAAAGATATTTAATATTTTGGTACAAAAGAGAAATGAGAAGGAAGTTGTGAACAGAGGAAAATAAGAGTCTGAAATAAAATGTAGGCCTAATGGGAAGGAATTAAGAAAATAATAACGTGTGACAGAAACAAAACAAGATAATTATATAAAATATTAGCAAATATAAAAGTATAATATAAAATTATGAGTGATGAATCTATATGGAGTAGCAGACCCATGTGACAACAAAAATTCCGTCTGGTTAATTTTACAACATTTACTTCCATTGTTGTTGGTAATGTTATACCCCGAATGAATTTTACAATTTTTTCTTTACACCTTACGGTAGAAAAGATTAGTATTAGAAATAAATAAATAAATAATCAGAAAACAATGTTTTATTTCAAAGAATCAAACGAAAGCGGAATGTGATTCATACAATAATTTGAATCGGTTATGCTAATGTACAAGTTGAGAAAATTTTCTATTGGCCGAGAAGTGTGTCAGAGACGAGGGGCGATTGCGCGAGGCATCGCGGGGTCGATACCGACACACAACATTTCGCTATTACTACCGGACGGACGCATTCACGTGTTGACATTCGGCTGTCTGGTATTTCCGGCGCGCGGTACTCGTGTTCTGTGAAAGTGAATCATTTCTCTGACGGTTTTTATCTCTTCGTTTATTGTTTTTTTTCGAATTCAAAGACGATCGTTATTTATCGAAAAAGTTATGTTGTTTACTACATAAAATTATATTGTTTAAAAAACATAATAATTTATTATATCAATTGTTAAATATATCAAATACATGATACTGACAAAAAGTCTCTACGGTTAAAAAAATAAACCTTAAAATGACTTTTATTGTAGTTTGCCGGCGACGCAGCGAGGTTGACCAATGTTCTGGCGGTCGGATACGTTCCGTTTGTTGTCGCCGACACCGGAGGAGGACAGTGAAGTGTTGTTGAACGCGCCTACGCCCGCCATGGAGACCATCAAGACGCAGTACTTGCCGTCCATCGAGACGAGATCGTTCGAGGTGCAAAGCGCCAGCCGGCGGAAGTCGACGACGCCGTCGACGCCACAACGCCAGCGTCCCAACAGTTCCGGAAAACTGCTCGAGTTGACCCCGCTGTGGGAGCAAGTGATCCGGTACAACCGGTTTCCGCAGAACGTCGAGAAAGTGAAAGTGTTTTCCGAGCTGAGCGTCCGTCTGACGGACCCCGAGTGGGAGGTACGACAGCACGCGCTACGCGTACTCGTAGACCTGATACCGGTGATGGCCGGCAATACCAACAACAACAACAACGATTTGGACTCGCTCATGATACCCGTGGTACTGTCGGAAGTCACGTACAATCTGGGCCACTCGGCGCCGGCCGTCAGGAAAAGCGCTTACGACGTGATGAGCGTCTATCTGAAACATTCTTCTGATCCTGAATTCGTGTTGCGCAGCATTGTAACGCAAGGACTGGAGTCGCCGGCGGCGAATAAAAATCTAACGATGGCCGTTATAATGTGTCTTCCGTCGCTGTTGAAGAACACGTTGGAAAGAGATTCGAGCGGCGAGAAAACTCAAGTAGGCGGTGACGGAGATAGTGACGCGGGGGTCGCGGTTCTGTCGCACCAGACTCTAGTGCACATTGTTACCGCGTTGTCAAGGAAACTAGTTCAGACCTCTTTCCAACAGCAAGCCGTCTCCACCATGGCGAAAATACGAGAAAAAGTGGGTGAATCAAGATTCGATCATTTCTTAGAAAGTTATTACCCGCAGATGAAAAGAGACTTCGACGTGTTATGTAAAGTGTACGATGTAAAGTCACCGACTCCGACGTCAAATCTGGGGGACTCCGGGATCGATCTTCAATCAGAACATTCTCCCGGCAAAGAAGAAGAAGTGATGGACAACGATGAAGACGACTGGAGCGACGGTTCCCCGACTCAACACTCGGCGCCGTCTTCGACTTCCACAAACGGGAGTGACCACCAAGAACCCAGCAGACCCGACGACAGTATAGACAACGATGATAAACTGTTCTCGAAGAGCAGTCCGAATTTTCTTCAGGAAAGAATAAACGAAGAGCACCGTATGGTATCACCTACATCGACGACAGTAAAAGAAATGGATTATGGAAACTCTGACGATAGCGATGCCAGTGTAAATCGTAACGGCCATTCCAGTTCGAATTCGGAAGACGAAATCCAGGAAAACAACAACAACAACAGGCAACCAAGAGACGTGGACAGTGTGTTCGGAGAAGCTACCGGCGGCGCAGTAGGTCGGAAACGAAACGGAGACGAAGACGACGATGACGACGACGAAGACGACGACGACGACGACGAAGACTTTGGCGAGTCGGATCGAGTGGTCATAGAAACGGAAATCAAATTCGATTCGGAGACGGCGATAACGATGACGATCTTGGAGGAGAACGACGATAAACCGGTTGGCAGCCAAGAAGTGCAGAGTAACAGTAATACGAACAACAACGAGAGTGAGGTCAAAGAGGTCAAAGAACCGGCCACAAGCCCGAGGTTCACGAACGACTTCGTTATGAAAGTGTTAGAAGACGACGACGATAACGATAGAAACGATGATGACGACGACGAAAGCGGAGTAAAGAAGACGCCGCGAAGAGTGAGATTCGGCGGAGAAGTGGTCAAACTGAGGACACCTGACAGCGATGTCACGATCGAAATACGCGAAGAGAGCGAGGAGAGCATCAGCATTGTGGAAGATAACAATAAAAAGGAAGACTGTGTACGAATGGAACAGTTGAGCGTTTACGGCAAGGAGAGCGTGCTGTACGATCGTCGACGCGGAGGCGCGACAGCGGAGGACGACCAGACGTCGTCACCGCGACGAGCGACCACGAGACGACCGCGGTCCAGTCACATACCGCTCCCGGTAGCACCGGCGTTACACAGACCGCAGGAACCGTGGCGCAAACAACGGGAGAGACTACGTAGGCGACAGCAGCCGCTCATCGTGGAAGTCGACCCGGCGACGATACCGACGTGCGACGGCGGAGATTCGCTGACCAGCGGCTCCGAAGGAGAACCGCCGCCGCCCGTACGCGGGGGCACGACCAAAGGATTCGACAGCGACGAAGAATGGAAACGATTGGCGTTTATCGATCCCAGCGTTTTGGACAATCTATTGAGAAAGGTAAGTGTGTGTGTGTGCGCGCGCGCGCGCGCGTTTGCTTTCATTTATAATTCAACGTAACAAACATGTCAGTGTAAAGAGGAAAACTGTTTTTATATATAAAAGTTTCATAACACGAGTAGTTGCTGTCCTGACTGTCTATACACAGTCAACATTTCAAACTCTACGAGTATTAAAACGATTATTATTATTATTTTATTGCGAAAACGTATAGGCAGACGATCCAAGTGTGTTTTAGTTTGTTGTTTCAGTCTGTGCAAATACGAGTTCAAAAGCTGCGTGGGGTCGTGTTGTTGTTTACCAGTATTTATACAAAGTATTGTGTTCGTCTGTAAACACGATAATTGTCTTATTGAGACCGTATTGATTCACAGGGTACGTATGAGTTGTGTTATGTTGGTAAACTCTGTGTCTGATTTCGAATCATGTTTGCCACGTGACAGAATATTGTTTTTCTTTGACCGTTATGACCGTTAAGATACGTCATGTAGGTATATACAGTTTTGCGACGTGGAAATTTGTCCTCTTCATACATTAGTAACTAATTTAAATCGTACTGACGAATATATTCATCATTATCACCACCACGACCATCATCATCATTATCTATAGCCCAAGATTAGAAAGAAATGAAGAGAACACGCCCTGTAAGATCTACTCTTGGGAAGAAAACACGGGATGATGTAATTCAAATCGTTACTCTTCGTATACGAATTTTTATTATATTACCGTATATCGAGTAATCTGGTACACTCCTCTATTACACTCCATTATCGCCATCATCATCATCTTCACGGATTAAACCAAGAATGGTTTGTTCCGGTCTCAAATAGGCAAAGAGTAGAGCTGGTCACTCCAGCGCTTCCTCGGACGTTCCACACCTCTCCGTCCCCTCGGCTTATAGTTCCGTAGTTGTTTGGGGATGCGGCAGTCATCCATTCGGCAAAGATGTTCCCACCAATTCAGCAGATACTGGGCGATCCTGTCGAGTGTACGCATAATATTCTGTTCCTGTCGTACATCTGTGTTTCTTCTATGATCATGGAGAGAATACCCTGCCACGTGTCTGAGAAATCTCATATCAGCCGCTTGGATACGACTGGCCTGGCCTTTGGTTAACGTCCAATTCTCAGACCCATAAAGAAGTGTGGGAAGAGCCATCGCCTTGTAGAATTTTAGGCGTGTTTCTTTACTTGCTGACTTAAGGGTTCGCCTGATGGTCCCGCACATGAGGTTGCACTTATGTAACTTATTCACAACGTCGTTGCATGCATTACAAGACACACTGTAGCCCAGTGTGTAACTTGTTCCAGGACATCTATAACAATTTATCATCTATCATCGTTATGAAAACGCTTAATTCATCTGTGGATGTTAAGATGTTATACGTCTACAGACAACAGTACGCTATCCTTTTGGACTTCTTTAATCCAACTTGATGTTGACTTCTTCCCCCACAGATATTTGAAGATCTGCTTTGTCGTCCATATTTATTTATTTAATTTATTTATTTTATACATCTGTGCCGTCAATTTTTTCTTTAGCATACGTTGATCATCTATCCGCTGTACGTGACCTAGTTATTGTATTCACTAAGATACAGATTTCTTCTGATTTCCGATGCATAAATTAGCACGTACAGTGGGTTCCGCATTATCGGGACACGTCGGGGCCATATCAAGCTCTCCCAATTAGGCGAATAAGCAAATAAGCCTTATAAACCGAAATTTCTTAATAACGGAAAATCAAACGTAACTTTTAACTACAGTAAACACCGAAATTATAAGATCCGGTAGGATGGGGTGGTTATATTTACAACAAAGTCTGCCCACTTTTGGTATCTAATGGTCAATATGTCTTGAAGTTTTTCTACTTTCATGTCATATTTTAGTTTTGTAGCTTGAAAACTATCCTATTCCCTTTTGTGTGCCTTACGCCTTTAAGGTTTTTATACCAAGCAGCATTATAACACTATTAAAGAAAACTTCTCTCTTATTAAGAAAAATTAGGTTTTTAAGTCGTCTGTTACTAACGATATGGAGATTCCAAAATACAGAATAATTGAAGAAACTATTAAGTTTTCTAACATGAAAGAACAAAATTTCAGAAATTTATACAAAATAATTACTAAATTTGAACTTCCAAGTATTGTAAAGTATTTTAAATAGAAAATCGGCATTATTTTAAAGCACAAAAACAAAAAAGTAAAAAAAATCACCGAAACCACATCTGGGTCTCCTTAAATGTAATCGAATGTCTAATGAGTAGAAAAAATTCTTTTCGCAATGGAAACTAATTTGTAGACACTATGTTATTATTATTTGGTGTTCTGCTCTAAGGCAGGTCTTCAAATCGTAAAAGCACTGCAAGCTGTTCTGTCGCATGCCAGTCTTTTCATTCCTCTTCGTAACACCCTCTTCTTTTTTCTCCTTCTATGACACCCTCCATGGCAGTTGTAAGCAAGTAATCTCTTCTTAAACAATGACCTAACCATTTCCTTTTCCTATTTTCTATTACCTTCAGGATTCTTCTCTCCTCCCCTATTCTTCTTAAAACTTCATCATTCCTTACTTTATCAACCCACCTCACTTTTTCCATTTCTCGCCAAACCCACATCTCAAATGTGTCTGATCTTTTCTCATCCTCCTTCCTCAGTGCCCATGTCTCTGCACCATATAAAGCAACGCTCCACACATAACATGTGGCCAAACTTTGTTTTAAATTCTTATTAATTTTGTTATTATTATTACACAACATAACTTATTATTACATAGACACTATGTAAACTATTAAAAACACACACACACCCACACACATGCGCTACGTATGGCGTTTATGATAAATATAATGAATGTATGCATGTAATGTACAATATTATACATAAGTGTGGGGGACCTATAAATATGTATGAATTGTTTATGCCAAACATGTCGGCGACTGTTTTAGAAATTCTGTTTTCTATAAAAATGCAATACAGCACGAAACGTGTGTGTGTGTGTGTGTGTGTGTTTGCACGCGCGTGCATGTAGAATAGGGTACATAGTACCTACGTAGTTGCTCGCTTAATACGGTCAGTGTTGATCCAAACGATTAAAACCAAGAATTTATTAACAAAACACTTAATATTTTTCTGTTTCCTACCGCTTTTCCAAGCTGCGTGTTTTACACACACACACACACACACACACACTCTCTCTCTCTCTCTCTCTCTCTCTCTCTCTCTCTCTCTGTCCTCCCACCTCTCGTCAACTATTCACTATTGTTAATCTATATGTGTACTCGTACATACAGTAGTTATAATGACATACGTGATATTTACATAAAGTACGCGATGGTCGATCGCAATTATTGCACGTCCAAAATCAATTTTGAAGCCAAATTAACGAATTGTTTCATTATATTTACATTAAGCAACGTGTGTAGATTTTGTATTCCACCAGATATTGTAACCAGATTTTAATAACCAGTATAGGACTCTGGGGATACTACAGTAGATACTAGACGGAAGAGTTATATAAAGGGTTGAGGAATTTTCCTATCTGGGTAGCACGGTTAGTCAGGATGGAAGTGCTCTTAGGGATGTGATAAGTCGTATAAATAAAGCAAAAGGAGCATTTGCACAGTTACGACCAGTATGAAGATCACCACATATACGCAGGAAGACATAACTCAGAATATTTGACTCAAATGTAAAATCGGTGTTGCTGTACGGATGTGAGACCTGGAAAGTGACAAAGGACATTACCACAAGGTTACAGACTTTCATAAACCGTTGCCTGAGGTACATAATGAGAATTTGGTGGCCCAAGACCATCTCGAACAGAGATCTATGGGAGGTCACAAGTCAGAGTACCATCCAACTACAGATAAATATAAGAAGCTGGAGGTGGATCGGTCACACCCTGAGAAGACCACCAGAAAATATCGCTATACAGGCACTGAATTGGAATCCGCAAGGTAGCCGCAGACGTGGAAGACCGAGGAACACCTGGAAGAGGACTATGGAAAGGGAGTGAAGGTGTTGGTTTCAATAACAGTGCATGGAGGGAGGTGAAGGCCCTAGCAATGGACAGAACACGCTGGAGAAACTTCATCGAGGCCCTATGTTTCAGCTAGGAATTTAAGGACTTAAGTAAGTCAAGTAAGTCATAGGACTCTGCGTGTGCGTCTGCGCGCGCGTCTGTGTTCAAAACTAGTTGGAAGGCGTCTGACAATTGCGGCGGTTTATAGATACAGAACAGACATGTAGGTGAAAACAGGAACGGGGCGTAATTAGTTTTATTTACTTGTTTTTTGACAACACGAATCTTATTATTATTAATTGTATTATTATTATTATTCCGGCTGTACAATGTTTACACATTTTCCGGAACCAAAGATTTGAGAATTGATTGAATTCTTATCTTCCACTGCTGATTGTCCATCCAAAGATCGTCTTCAATTTCTCTTTCCCTCAATGTAGTCTGAATTGCTTCTATCCAGGCTATAGGTGGTCTTCCTCATTTCCTTCTTCCTGGTGGGGTTCATTCCATAACTCTTCTTAGCAACATTTCCTGTGACATTCTTTTTGTGTGTCCATACCATTATAATTTTTCTGTTTGAATAAAATCAACAATTGAATTTTTCACATTCGATCTTTGAAAAATAACTTCATTTCTAATTTTCTCAAGTCTGGATACTCTTGCCGAACGTCTTCAAAAATCCATCTCTGCTATCATAAATTTTATTCTTGTGTTTTTATTGGTAGACCAAAGTTCTGAGCCGTAAGTTATGATAATTCTAAGAACGGTTTTAAATATATTGGTTTTAGTTTCTGCTGTTCCAAAGACATCAACAGAAACACGAAACTAAGGATATACAAATCAATAATAAGACCCATCCTAACCTATGGTTGCGAAACGTGTATCCTGAACTCCAAAGCAGCAAACACTCTCGATACCTTTGAAAGAAAAATATTACAAAGAATCCTGGGACCAGTTAATGACGTACATGGCTGGAAAATAAGATATAACTTTGAATTGTATCAAATGTATAAAGAACCACCGCTAACACGATACATAAAACTACAGCGTCTAAGGTCATGTAGCCAGGATGGGAGAAGAAAGGATACCACAAAAACTATTGTATACCGGAATCCATGGAAAAAGACCAGTGGGAAGACCAAGGAGAAGATGGGAGGATGCGGTAGATGAGGATGCAAGAGAAATATTGAAAGTGCGTTCCTGGAGGAAGATGGCTGCTGACAGAGGAGAATGGGGGGAAAAATTGAAGTAGGCCAGGGCCCAACAAGGGCTGTAGTGCCACAGGAGAGAGAGAGAGTTTCTGCTGTAATCTGCTTATCCCACAGGATTCCATTTAATGTAGAGATAACTATCTTCCCCAAATTAATTTGGATTTTATTTCTTTGTCTTGCTTCCTATTTGCCGTAATTTTCACCCCTAAATACTTGTAACAACACGAATCGAACATATGTATTATTATTCGCCAATGCTATTTAACAGTATACTGGCTACATATATGTAAATACTTTATGGAAGTGATTCTATGCTGCCAACATACATTGCAACATAGATTGCAAATAATTGCTTGCTCAGTATCAGCCACGCGAGCTTCCCATTGGACTTTTAAAATTGTTTGTAACATAATGGAGTGTGGGTGGAATAAAATCATAGTTGAAGCAGGGGAACCGAGAACAGCTCCTGGAGTTGGTCTGATCAATTGTGGAGTACGACAAGTGTGTCTATTATTACATCTTTTTAATTTATAAGCTTATACTGACGATGTCATACAAAGCTGGTAGATTGTACTCTTTCAGAACATTTTATGATTGGTCACTCTACAATTGACACTTTGTTGTTTGCGGACACTCAGGCTATTCTGTCGGACTCTGAAAACAGATTGCAGATGGGGATACATTTGTTAAATCGAGTCTGCAAAGACTCTGGACTAGAAATACACAGACTTAAGGCCAAAGTGATGGCTTCTCGTGGAACTGACCCAGTACGGACAAAAATTGTTATAGATGGTATAGCCCTGGAACAAGTCAGCATTTTTGAATACCTGGGCTACAGTGTGTCTTATAATACAAGCGACAAGGTTGTGAATTAACTGCAAGTTCAACCTTATGTGCGGGACCATCAGGCGAACCCTTAAGTCAGCAAGTAAAGGAACACACCTAAAATTCTACAAGGTGATGTCTCTTCCCATACTCCATTTATAGGTATGAGAATTGGACTTTAACGAAAGGCCAGGCCAGTTGTACCCAAGCGGCTGAAATAAGATTTCTGAGGTACGTGGCAGGGTATACTCTCATGATCATAGAAGAAACACAGATATACGGCAGTAAATGAATATTATTAGTATACTCGACAAGACTGCCCTGTATCGGCTGAATTGGTGGGAACAATTTTGCCGAATGGATGACTGTCGCATCCCCAAACGACTATGAAACTATAAGCCGAGGTGAAGGAGAAGTGTGGGACGTCCAAGGAAGCGCTGGAGTGACCAGCTCTAAATTTTGCCTGTTTGAGACTGAACAGGCAAATCCTTGTATATGATGATGATAACGATAATGGAGTGCAATAGAGGAGTGTACCACATTACTTGATATACAGTAACATAATAAAAATTCGTATACGAAAAGTAACGATTTGCATTACATCATCACGTGTTTTCTGCCCAAGGGTAAATCTTACAGGGCATGTTCTCTTCATTTCTTTCTATCCTGGGCTAGTCTCTTCATTTCATGATATCGCATCCGTATATCGTCTATCACCTGTATTTCCTCCGTCTTCTACCCCGCTTTCCATTTGCCAGCGCCTCCAGCGTTTCTACATTCACACTACCTCGTGTTTGCCGCATACAGTGTCCCAACCTTTTCCCTTCCGTCTCTAGATGATATCCAACACTCTCATTTTCTCTCCTATTCTTCCAAAACACCTCCTCATTTGTCACTCTGTCTCTCCATCCTGACAGACTATACGTAGGCGACATTTAGTTGCCCTGGTCTCGAGAGGTTAAGTACCCCGGGCTCCACCTCGATCGACGTCTTACCTGGCGTACACACTCCGAGCAAGTAGCCCGCAAGACCGCCAATTGACTATATTCATTCCGTCCCCTGCTTTGCAGCAATTCTATGACCCGCCGCCTAGAGAAGCTTATCGTCTCCACCTATGTGGCGCCGACGGTTACCTACGCGATTCCCGTATGGGGAAAGACCCATAAGCGAAAGCTTCAGTCTCTCCTGGACCGAGGATTGCGTTGGGCGTGCAAAGCCCACTACCTGACATAAAATAAAATAATCCGTGAATCCCTGCGTGTCCGTTTCCTGGACGCCACTATACGGACACTGTCCCGGAAATTCTATCGCCGTACCGCCCGATTTCAGGGCAACCACCCCATTAGCGCCCTCGGTCGCTACCAATCTGTGCCAGGTGAATCTTGGACCCGGGCGCGGAATCGAACACTAACCCTCAATTCATTAATTAATTGAAAACTCACGCCCGGTAGCAGGCCACACCCTAAGATCCAGCCCTGTCTATGATCCCTGCGGCAGGACCTCTCTTTGAAGCTCGGGACACAGCACACGAGCGGGCGACGGGCATACCCTTCGTCCCGCACAGCCCCTTGGTCGTCTCTCCACAAAATACTTCCCGTCTTTCTTCATGCACATGTCGCGAAGGCCTATAACCTCCACTTCTCTTTTTCCCTCCAATGCCCAACCATGTGCCCCGTATAGGAGCGTGCTCCAAACAAAACAATTCTCTATTCTCTGTCTCATCTCTATGACTAGAGGTGTACACAATAATATTTTCTTTCTATTAAGGGCTTCCGTAGTTAAGGCAATTCTGCATTTAACCTCATGCCTATAACGGATGTAATAAACATTTAATAATACTATAATTATAGCATAATGAAATAGTGTGAATAGGCCTATTTTTACGAATCCTGGAGGCTCTAGTGGTGCGTGTAGGTAGATGGTTTATGCTATGTCGCTAAGAACAAACACAAAAAGCCCTTATTTTTGCTTGTTCAATTTTCTCATTCGCTATTTAATTCTGTGCAGTCATGCTCATTTTCCTTTTGACCATCCTCTTTGTCTTCTTTACATCGAGTTTTCATTTCAAGTTCTGTTAAAATCCATCATATTCTGACTTACATTAAAAGTATTCCATTTAATATCTTTTCACCTTCGGCAAGCAACACCATATCACCTGAAAATGTGATGCACTCTAATTTGAATTACAAATGATTTGAAATAAATTTGCAAAGTTTACAACTCGCAAACTTGTAACTAGGCGGTCGGCCCAAACATCTTTAAAATATTATTTTATAAAATATTATTGAAAATAATAAGTTTTCGTTCGCTAGCGTTGAGGGCGGATCTCGACCAAAAAACACAGAATAATATATAGGCTACTAAGCATCTATACCGAGCGCTGAAGGCTCGGAAGTCTCCGCAAACATATTAAATATACTGACCAATTCTTCTTCTGGAAGTATAAAATCGATAAATTTGTCTTGTCTGATGCAATAATATTCTGTCTTGTTTCACAGAAATATATCCGGATCATCAGAGACTGAAAGTATCCACGAATCATTGATGGATGTATGTACCTAAATGACAGAGGAGTGAGAGAGAGAGAGAGAGAGAGAGACAGAGAGAGAGAGACAGAGAGAGAGAGTGAGAGAGAGAGAAGACAGGCAGTTAGACAGTCAGACAGATGGAAAGAAAGAGAAATATGTGGAGGTGTTTCCTTACTCTTGTGTCCTAATTTGACATCGAAGGCCGTCCGAAGTCGAAGCGAGCCCTCGGTTTTGACTCAACCGTTTGGCATGTGTCCGTCTACCAATCTGTTTGGGGTATGTCTCACGATAACTTTTGAATAAATAAACCGATTTTCTTAAAACTTGCCATGCGTGTTTCTACTGTTCCCTACAGAACCATCTCGTTTTAGAGACTGATCCCTCCAAAAATGTAGGGGTCAAATTGTGAAAATACCGCAATAGCCATGTGGGGTACCAAATGAAAAGGATATTAAACCACAATCTGAATTTTAACATCTGAATGTACTGTTAAAGTTTGGAAATTTTAAAATTTTGGAACTCCAGAGTCCAAAAAAGAGATACAAAATTTTAATGAAATTGTGAAAATCTAGCAGAGTGTCAGACTAAAGGTATTGTAACTCAAATCCGAATGTTTCGAGTGTTCAGTGTTTATTGTACGATTGTGCGCTTTACAATTGTTGTATTAATGTGGAGTAATCGGGATTTTTGTAATTTTTCCCGTCGGTATGGAGAACCATACTTGACTTCCATGTTCTAATTAATTATAAAATTATTTTTAATATGTACACTCAGAACGAAACTACACATATCAGCATACTTTTGGTAAAAACGCTGAGAAAGATAATCAAAATACGAGTTGTACATAGTTGTTAATATTTAAAAAATAAAGAATTAATTTGATCAAATTATCTTTTATTTAAACAACGCGGAAGAAAGCGAAACCACCCAGTGTTTGTAATCTGTGAATTTCTGAAAACAAAAAATTATTTTGTTTACGTATTCGTGGTTACGATATTTTTTTACATAGAACGATATCAATTGTTAATATTTTATTCAATATTTTTAAGTTTTCAGTCGAATAAATTTATAAAATCAATACAAAAAATTACACTCTTCCCCTTCAACTACCCTTTTCATTTATAGATATTTCATCTACCTTTCTACAGTGGATTATTATGACCTTCTTTTCAGGATATCTTATTTATCAAAATTAAGTACTTTATTCTTGTTAAAACGTAAAACGTTGAAGGTAAATTACTCCTTCCCCTTAACTGAACTTCACCAAAATCAATAAGTCTTGACTCCTCTACAACTCGGGCACATATACAAAAAAAATTATTTGATTCTGTTTGATTTTGCGGCAGTTATCGTTCGCTATAGGAAACATTCTACACACAGACACTTTTCGGAAAATGACTTTTCTTGTTTTAGGGTAGTACAATCAGAATCTGCCCTTATCTCGAACACGATTTATTTCGCGATCACCATACTTCCATTTCCTTATGGAACATGGAAATAAAGTTATTTAATATAGAAATTTATGTAGTAACAAATGTACTTCGTTCAAAATATTGAGAGAGTTCTGCAGCTCAGGAAGCACATAGTTCTGCAGCTCAGGAAGCACATAGTTCTGCAGCTCAGGAAGGATATTAGTTATGATGGGCGCGACACAATCTCAGTGGGTCAAATGATGCGTGAAGTCTGCGCGATTGACACGAATCGTTAGTTGTCCTCTTCCACTGTATTGTTCACAGATTAGCATACGCTCCACGTCCTGCCTCTGACGTGGGATACGATCGTAACGATTTTCGTTTTGTTTACTCTTTCAAATTGCCTAGTGACACCAATTTCTTTCCCAACAAAGAAAATAACAAACTGTTTTCTTTCCATTTATTTTCGTCCCTCGTCATTGAACAGTTGTTGGTACTTTGTTACATTCTCAGTGCCGGTTCATGGTTCTGACAGTTGGGGGTTCAATGTCTGAATGTTTCTAGTAAAGTGAGAGCAATTTATCCCATTCCAAACAGCACACGGGGAATGACTGTTAGTAATTTTAGGTTGTGTTTGTGCTATTTGTAAATTATTCTAAAAATATATAGTTAAAATAGTAGGGTAGTTAAATGCCTCTACCTTACTTTGGAATCACATATTTTGTGGATACGTTGTTTCAGACCCAGTTGGTACGCTGCTCCCAGGAGCTTTTACACTATGTGTTTCACTGTTTATTGTTGAAGTTGCTAAATGTTTATACACAAAAATTCATCCTTCTTTCTTTCATTGAAATCTACAAGTTGGCGAACAGATTCTTTCTCCATTGACAACGTAGCACTATTTTATTTGATTTTAAGACTTTACTGCACACATTTTCATTGCAGCTGTATGAAACAGAGAAATGTGACACAAAACTGAAAGTAAACGGACAAATCATACGGTAAAAATCATAATGATGGTGGTATGAAAATGTTGACATTTCCGGTCGGGGCGGTTCGGCCCTCGTCGGAACTATACGTCTCTTTTACGTTCAATGTAATTTTGCGTATAGTGAATCCCCCCCCCCCAAAGTTCTTTACATAGCCTAGGAAGTGCTGATTGCTTTGCACCTCGAGCAGTAGTAGCGAGCAACTTCCTTATTACGCGAATCGATTTATGGTCAGTCAAAACGATTAATCCCACAAATCTCGTTATTTAAAACTGAAACAAATCCTTAAAAATATTTAAATTATTTAGGGGGTTCAGTGAACCATTGAACCTTATGGACGAGGTTCATAAACTTCGTATTTTGATAAACAGGATGTTGATATCAATCAGGGACCACGAGGAGTTGATACAACCGGCGAAGACGAACAGAGTGATACATCACAGCTCGTTGTATCGTCTGTCTAGAAGCACCTTCGTACTATCTTCGCAGTGGGCTCTCACACTTTGTGACCTGCAATAATCACCACTTAAGAGCTCCTCTTCTGGCCCGATTATTGATTTTTCGATCACGAACAGAAATGCAGTCGTTTCACTGCTCATTAGATTTCTTTTTATAATTGTCCACGTAGTTGTCCATGGGGCTCTAAATAAAAGATAGTAAAACACTGACAGACTGCGATTATACCACGAATAAAACATGAATAGGCTCGCCGACACACCGACACGTATATGAACATTATATGTCTGTATAGCCTACTGGAAATGTTATGACTGCTGGTCGGTTGTTGGCATTTTGTTACATTTATAATATTTACATTTACATTTATAAAAATATCTCTTCATACCATCATACGATGGCACAGGGGAAGAGATATTTTTAAAAATTCTGAGGATGGGACAAGTGTCCCGAAACATGTCAATTGTATTGTGAAAAAGACATTTACTTAAGCCACAGACGGTGAGTTGCACAGCGTTTAGTTGATTACAAAATACGTGGCTTGGACTATAAGCGGATTTATTCCATTAACAATATCTGTGAGAAAGTTTCGAGGTGTCCACGTTTAACTACATCTCAGATTTGTTTTCAAAGCGGAAATCTACCAATACCGTATAATCACGTTTCACTGACGCCCACAAATGCGCAAAGTACAAGTCTTGTGTGCCAGATAATGTGGCTACACTTTGTAAATTATTATTTTATTATTTGGTGTTTGCCCTAAGGCAGGTCTTCAAATGGTAAAAGCTCTCCAAGCTGTCCTATCGCATACGAGTCTTTTCGTTCCTTCGTAACACCCTCTGATTTTAATGCTATCTATTAACTTCATTCTTCTACGCCCTCTTCTTTTTTCTCCTTCTATGACACCCTCCATGGAACTTGTAAGCAAGCAGTCTCTTCTTAAACAATGACCTAACCAATTCCATTTCATATTTTCTATTACCTTCAGGATTCTTTTCTCTTCCCCTATTATCCTTAAAACTTCATCATTCCTTACTTTATCAACCCATCTCACCTTTTCCAATGCCCGCCAAACCCACATCTCAAATGGTTCTAATCTTTTCTCATCCTCCTTCCTCAGTGTTCATGTCTCTGCACCACATAAAGCAACGCTCCACACATAACTATTTTACCTCCGGAACATTTTACATAGAGGGCCATACCATTTGCTCTACTAGGGATATCCAACATGGATCCTTAATGTGGTGGTGGTATCCCGTTGCCTTCCACATCCTCATGCCGTTGACCAAGTGGTTCATCGCTTTTAGGGACAGTTTCCCATCCCAAGGGCAAGAAAGTGCCCTACCTCTACCCGCTCACCCGCCCTCCGAAGAGACCGTTGGCACTTGGTAGAGGGGAACTCCTTATACCGGCAGTCAATCGGCAGGCCGCTTGCAGTTTCAAAGAAACTGGGCGATGGGGTCGCCACATCCCTACGCCAAATAAAGTACGGAATCCTTTCAACAAAGAAAATAACAAACTGATTTCTTTCCATTTGTTTCCGTCCCTCGTCATAGAACACCGTTTTTTCTAACATTTTTTATTCATTTGTCCCTTCACAGTCCTTATCCACGCAATAGTACGTACCTTTACAACATTTCAAATGACAAATTTTACCCACGTTTCACAGAATTAGACTGCGAAATCAGAGACTCAGAAGTTGTATTAACGAATATATTGCACTAATAATTGGAGATGAAATAAATTATTTGTTATTATTATTACAATTATTAATCTACATTCACGAGTCGCAAAAAGCTGTTCTAATATCTCTTATAAAACATCCGTACGTTTGGAAGAATTCCGTACTTTATTTACAAAGTGTAGCCACATTATCTGGCTCACAGACTCGTGAGCGTCAGTGAAATGTGATTATACGGTTTTGGTTGATTGCCCCTCTGAAACCAAATCTGAGGTTGTAGTTAAACGTGTCTGTTTCTCACAAAAGAGGAAAATCAACACAAAAGAACCCTTACATTCCACATATCGTTGATGTAAGAATACGTCCGTGGACACCCTTTGTAATATATGGCACGTGTGTCTTCTACTTGCTAATATCGATTGTGTTTGAAAAACGCGTCAAGCTTTGACACCTGACATGAAAATTTGAGACAAAAGAACAAAACGCTCCCGAGGCCACGGTAAAAAATCTCCAAAAACTGAAAGCACGTCGACGGCTTAAATAGCTCAGCTGAAAGCGGAGACTTAAATCGAGGTTAAATGTAACCTATAATATATAGGTAGGTGTTTGGTACATAAAGTAAATAATGAGAGTATCGATTATGCTGTACGCCTTGTCACACGGGCTACACTGATTGATAATGTCTTCGTGTGCTATAATAGCAACAAACGGGACTTTAATAGGCACATAACCGTATAGGAAACCTTGATTATTGTATCAGAAACCTTCAGACTAACGAAGACTGTGCGGCCAAGGATATACGGTACGTGACAATAGAGGATACCTACAAGTACTGCTATACACTACCGTCATTCAGGCGGCTAAATTTCAAAAAAGACGCTGTCTCTGTGAAACAGTTTTGTCAAATAATTGCACCCCAGACCTTGATAGTATCGAACGTTTACTATAGTGCTGTCGTAGTAGCAATAGTTGTTGTTGTTGTTGATGAGATTCTCTTCATTACTGAAATATTATTGCCGTATCTCGAGATTGTGCACGCGATTAAATATTATTGTTTCGTAAAATCGCAAGACGTATCGTGAGTCACGCCACGGGATCGCTGCCAACTTAGACATTGATCCACATTTGCACACAGCATGATTGAAGGCTGGATTATGCAACATGCATATGCAATTCAACAGAAAGATGATTTCTTATCGTCGCGAAACATTATATTCAGGCCGACACTTTTGACTTGCATCCGAATTACAACTATAAACCTGTGTTGTTTACAGTATGGTTTGGACGTTTGTAGACTTAGGTTAGATTTATGAACGCATTATGCCTGTTCACATTATCAGATCCATTTCTTTCTTGGCCTTCCTACGTCCCTTCTTCCAGAAGGCGTATACTTGTTTAGGTATCCTATCTTCATCCATGCGACTTAAATGCTGTCTCCATTTTCCCCCGTATTCTCAATTTTCTCATTTAGATTATATATATTTAATTCTTTCCGTATATCTTCATTTCTTATACGAACCTTTCTTGTGCACGCTTCGTTAATCCTTTCTTAATTTTGTCTCACGCTTCGTTTTATTTTTCAGTGTTCTATTTATAGTCCCACGTATGTGTTGAAATCTATTGACTTTATTTCGTATATCTTTGTCAACGTCAAAACTTACATCACAACCTAAATATTTAAAATGTGAGGTCTGTTCCAATACTTAATCCTCAATAATAATCTTCGAGCGTAGTGGAAATTTTCTCCAGCAAGCCATAACTTTTGTTTTATTGGTAGATGTCTTTAGGTTGTAGTATTGTCGTCCCAGCTTATGTAGTCTGTACACAGAGCGTTGTAAGTCTGCTTCGTTATTTTGTAGTGTAGGCCTAACCACATCATCTGCACACATCAAAACATTTAAGTGATATCTCCTTTTCAGCTGTATCCCTCGATGGACTTCAATCTTCCAGTTCTGTACGAGGTCCTCAATATAGATGTTGAAAAGAGTTGGGAACATACTATTGTCCTTGTCTAACACCTTGGTTTATTGTTAGGTTGGTTTACTACTAAAGCCTTAAATTTTTAGTGACCGTCAATCAATGAATGTTTTAGTGGATGGTTAGTGAGGATCGGTCAATAATACAAATTTTAGCTATTTTGCGTCGACGTTTCGACAATATTTATTGTCATCTTCAGGACCTGTGTATGAAATACAATAGAAATATCAAACAAACGAAACAATTAAATATTTGGGTGAACGTGTTGGTGATGTGAGTGTGTGCGTGCGTATGTATGTATCATTTTATATGTGGAGACTTATGATAGTTTGTTTACATCTTCAAATTATCTTTAAGAAAACGAGAAAATTATAGTATGAGAGAACTTAATTTATACAGTATTACAATTTAAATTACTAACTGTAATGTTATTTTAATTAATTAAACAAACACTAATAAACAATTGGCTATTAGATTGGTACATAAATTGTTTATACCTACAACAGTCAACATATAGCAAAGTAATATATTACCTATAACTAAAACAGATTAGGGGATGTTCACTACGTAATTATTAAAAGTTATTTTTACCATGTTTCACTCCCTACTGGTGTTAACAAACAATCATAATTTAGAAACATACAATTTCACAATACTGTAAAACATTACGACTTAATTCAGATAATTGACAAAGGTTACAAACAAGTTTCTGGTAAATTTATTATCCAAGTTTACCTGTTACTAAAATTTACCAGAAACTTGTGTTTGTAACCTTTGTCAACTATCTGAATTAAGTCGTAATGTTTTACAGTATTGTGTAAATTGTATGTTTCTAAATTATGATTGTTTGTTAACACCAGTAGGGAGTGAAACATGGTAAAAATAACTTTTAATAATTACGTAGTGAACATCCCCTAATCTGTTTTAGTTATAGGTAATATATTACTTTGCTATATGTTGACTGTTGTAGGTATAAACAATTTATGTACCAATCTAATATCCAATTGTTGATTACTGTTTGTTTAATTAATTAAAATAGCATTACAGTTAGTAATTTAAGTTGTAATACTGTATAAATTAAGTTCTCTCATACCATAATTTGCTCGTTTTCTTAAAGATAATTTGAAGATGTAAACAAACTATCATAAGTCTCCACATATAAAATGATACATACATACGCACGCACACACTCACATCACCAACACGTTCACCCAAATATTTAATTGTTTCGTTATGTTTGATATTTCTATTGTATTTCATACACAGGTCCTGAAGATGACAATAAATATTGTCGAAACGTCGACGCAAAATAGCTAAACTTTGTATTATTGACCGATCCTCACTAACCATTTACTACTAAAGTTTACGAGCAAAATAACCCATCAGTAATCAACGTCTACAATGCTTAATCGAACCGTCGGCGTCCAGTGGTGTATGTAGGTCCCAATTTGACCTTTGGGAGGGGGGTTCGGCTTCGTATTATTACGAGGGTCTCACGGATCGTCGTGTTGTATAATGGAAACTGAATAAGTGACACCAACGAAGTCACTAATTACAAACTGTAATTAGACACAACAACAGTTAGAGATCAACAAAGACTCCATTATACAATAAATATGTTAAACACACAACAACAAACGTTACCTTACTACAGTTTTCACTAATTAACACAATAATCACTTCCCACTAAACCGCAACAATCATTTCGACCCGCACTTGGAAAATCGCCAGGTGTAACTGGTCGCTGCGAAATCCAAGCGAAGACCTTGCGCGCCTGGATGCTGGAAGAGTCGTTGAGTAACGTCTGAAAGGGACATTTCGTATGACCTACAGCGTTACGTAACTGTGGAGCGCAGAATGATCTCCAAACCACTGGAGCAGCGTCACGCCCCCGTGTACCAAGAGCCACGTAGTCACTTTTGTTATTTGTTAGCTCAACGTAGCAAAATAAAAGAAAAAACCACGTTAGGACTAATCAATATTATAATCTTTAAAGTGACTGAAAAACGTTGATAACATCTTGAAATCAATCCTATTAAAGTAAACTGTAATAACATAGTAAACGTACGTTTATTAAAACAAGATGAAACCAGATCTTGTTTACAAGATGTTTATTGACAGTCTACAGTCTACACTTAAAAGTGGTAACTACAGTTCTAATAAAAAAAAGTAAACCAAGAAAGTTTTGTCCACAAAAAAAGTACATTGTTTGAAAGAATTTTAGAGTTTAATTCACTTTGTTTGTTCATTGACTGGCTTACTGAATTGATTTTCCTATCTTTCATATTTCAAACATATATGAAAATGCTGGGTTATAAGTCTGTTTGTACAATTAAAAAGAGTTGCTACTATATTAGACTCGGGAGCACATATGATGGCGAAAGTGAAAGCGTATTGCGCAGAGAGAGAGAGAGAGAGAGAGAGAGAGAGAGAGAGAGAGAGAGAGACAGACAGATAGACACACAGACAGAGAGATTCACTGCACTTAGCGAACTGCACCACAAGCACCCATGTAAACTAAACGATTGACTGGCTCTTATTGGCTGACACATGGCGTGATACTGTCTCTTGCTTCTGCCCAGCTGACACGTCTCGCCTGCGTATGTGCTCCCGAGTATAGCTGTAAATATAATAAAAGAACCTAAAAATAAGAGATAAGCATAATTCCTTGTAAACGTTTTATCTCTCGGGTGGAAGGGACTCGGTCCCATTCTCCTCCCGTACCCCCCGTAAATACGTCACTGTTGGGGTTGATACAATACTGGCTGGTATAATACAATGGAACAGTAACGAATAGTGTAGCTAAAACGGTTTGACACGAGTTCGGTGCAGCCGAAAAGTAAACAGAATTCTGTAAGCTACTGGAAAACAGCAGAAAGTGTTCAGCTGAAAAATTAATAGTAAAAAAAGTAATTTTAAATATTTAATGACAGGTCAATAAATTAAAGTCAAAAAATACTTTTAAAAATATGTATTTTTGAGAGGTTACACAGTCAAAGTTTACGTGTTGTCTCGTTGCTGACGGTAATAGACTGTAAACAAAGGAGAATTAAGGTTTAAATAGATAAAAATTGAGGAATGCAAAGAAAATACACCATTGAAATAAAATCAACAGAACTTTAGAAGAAGGTGGCTCAGTAGACCAGTGGGTATGGCACCTGGCTACTAACCTAGAGGTCCCGGGTCCGATTCCCGGGCCCGCACAATAAAATCAAGGTGCGTTTTTCTCAGCCCCCAGGTCGACTCAGCCTGTTGAAAATGAGTACCTGGGATAACATCCTGGGGATAATAATGGGCGGCTGAAGCGTAGTGCTGGCCACACTGCCTTCCTTCTATGTCGTACGGCTCACATAAGGCAGCCTACCCTTAATTCTCCTACACTACTTCAGGTGGTACTTATTATTTTATTTAGAAGAATTTGTTGCCCAATTCCACAGCTACTAGTAGGAACACAACTGTGGGTGAACCTCACGGGCAGCGTACACAGAGATCGGGAAGATGTAGGAGGGACCTCCCACTGAATCAGATCCACCGGCTAAACTACCATTTGACAACTGGGATTTAATGGCTCCGGAGGATACTCACGAAACGAGAATATGGCTACAGGGATTTTCAGATTTGTTACGTCTAATGGAGTTTGTCTTGACAGGACGGCAGAGTGATATCGAGTTCTCCCTCCCTGCCACTGATTCACACGACAATCAGGACCGTACAACCAAACAAAGGGTTTCCGTATCGTTTACATCTGAATACGCATGGGTGCTTTCGCACAATTATCACTCTCTCACTCTCTCTCTTTCTCTCTGTCCTCCTCCCCTCAAACACATAAAATACTCTTTCTCTCACTTCCCCTATTCTTTTCTATAATTTGTTGCTTTCTTTTTTTTTGTTCTTTCTTGTTTTTCTTATAATAACAAAACGGAAACCATGTCTGTTTGTTTGAAAAGAGAAGCAGTCAGCAGTTCAGGAAACATCAAATATGTTTCGCTCGTACTGTTTCTTTCTTTACCCACTGCGCTATTATAGCATGACTGGTAATAAGCAAAATAATATCATTTGACGCGACGCAACAGATTCATGCTGAACCAGGATCTTAGATAAGGGTTAATGACACCGGTGGGAACGATAGAATACTCACAATATCATACGTACTCACACTATTCCAGAACACCTTAATAATTAGAATGATAACATTTCGAGCACTAGGAAAAGTCGGTTGAAGACCAAAAGAATCCAGATGATCTAGATGATGGCACCTTCAATTAAATGTCGGCTGCGAACGATTAAGCCATGATCGTCGTCATCACAATCCGGGTGCTACAACTGATTGCTGATTCTTGACCTTCTCCAACGGTCCCGATTTAACGGGATTGGTATCAAGTCCCTTAGTCCACATAGTTTAGGATCATCGTTCACATTATCAATCCATCGCAGCTTTGGCCTGCCTCTCTTTCGTCTTCTATCCACCTGCATCGTCAAGACCTTCCTCGGTATTTCGTCCTCCGCTATGCTCATCAAATGCCCGGCCCACCTCAGCTTTGATATTTTATAATGTTTACATCCCTAAAGAGTGCGTATAGGTATTATCAAGAGCACGTTATCCCTTGATTATAACGTGTACGCCATACACCCATTTCACATGCTGGACCATTAATTTTTGTAATGTCTTTCAAAGGTTAAAGACGTCTTCCATTTACTGTGGAGATTAAAAATCTTGTAGCAATAGGTAAAGTACTTGGAATTTTTCGTATTTGGAATCGATGATACAACAGATGCATATTCAAAACGAGAAGTAGCCAAAGAAGAGGGGCGATTGGAATGTTAAATTAATTATTGTGGAGTAGTAATAGTCTATCGTGACTAGACCAAAAGCAATCGTGTATAAATCAGTGGCAGTGGAGGAAATGTGGGTAGTAAACAGAAACGAACAGGAGAGACTGCGAACTACGGAAACCGATTTTTGGAGAAGAGCAGCAACGAAGTAGAGGAGAGGGAGAATAAGGAATACTGCAAGCTAAGAAATCATTTAGTTCTCTCCAATGCCTCGCTATTACATTAATTACAGATTATTTCAAAGAGTTTTGGTTTCTAATTTATAATGGCTACATCATCAGCATAAGCAAGAATTTGTGAGGGTTTTATTCCTATATATCCCCTAATTTCCATCGTGTTGATTACCGTTTCTAAAACTTAGCAAAATAGTAAAGAAAACAGTGCATCTTCTTGTAAAGGGACAATGTGGATGTGAACTGATTATGAAAGTATGTGAACCATGGATATGAAGTACATGGAAATAACAAGAACATCTGCATGCGAAAATAACAAGAAACACTACACTGCGAAAATCATGAATTTGAACACGCAAGTGAATTTTCCTATGTAGGTTCAAAAATAAACTACACTTACACTAAAAGCAATAATATCCAGGTAGTAAGCAATCCCTAGTAGTAACCGATGTTACTACACCTACTCAAAATTAATGAAGTCGAAAGCACTGAGCAAATTATAAAACGTACAAAAGCACAATTAGACCACTTGTAACATATGCATGTGAAACCTGGGTTCTAACCTAAAAAGACGAACGGTATTTAAGAATATTCGGATGAAAATACTGAAAAAACGTTTTGGAACAGTGCAACAAACAGCTCGTGGAGAATACGAAGGAATCACGAAATAAAAAATTTAATACACAGAGTACATGAAGATTTATAGGAAGGTTTATAAAACGTAGCAGGATAGCCTGGATGGGACAACACACAATCGGGATGGAATAACATAAAATTCCAAGAAAAATTCTATAATGCAGACCAAGAGGAAGAGATGGATCGAGAAAGTTGAGGAGGACCTGGGGAATATGGGAGAGGGGTATGACTAGGTAATGGGAGTGCTGACTGGGGGAAAAATCGTTAAATATGCTAAAAACCATACTAGATTGTAATGCCGATAGAAGAAGACGTGAGAAGAGAAGTAACGAATGTTGGAAAGTTTATAATAGAAAATGTGCAACAGTACGATGGTACGGATCCTGAGTGGAGCATAAAAGATTGTCAAAAGCAGTGATGTTTTTGTTCTTGAAAGTGATGTATGAAGAAGAAGAGGAAGACTGTCTAACAACTGGATGTATAGAGAGATAAACAGTGAAACGTGCGACGAGGACGTAAGTGGGAGAGGTCACGTTATCCATATATAACGGAACTCATTTAGTCAGAAATAGAGTCAGTTAGTCAGAAATGCTATCAGATGGAAATTGGAATGTGTAGTACTT
Organism: Magicicada septendecula; assembly: GCA_034769895.1. Lineage (NCBI taxonomy): Eukaryota > Metazoa > Arthropoda > Insecta > Hemiptera > Cicadidae > Magicicada > Magicicada septendecula. The sequence continues at coordinate 507,725,050 of CM068369.1, read as the reverse complement.
TGTATTAGTCATTTATTTGATAATAGGTTCAGTCGGAATTGAATTTTCGAGTTCGTACGTTTTTTGCTGAAGTGAGGACTTCATAAACGGCACTATAGTGCCCGGCTCACTCCTGTACACCTCGCGCTCCTGATTTATGCGACACGAAATCTGATACGAAAAAGCAGTGTTTGTCACGTCAATTAAACTTCTTTTCCCCACATAGCTATCCAAAATTTCACCACTGCCACAAATATGTGTGCTTTAAACAAAGCGTATAATATCTTAGAGTGTGAGCATATTCTAAATGTTTAAATACTATTATAAGAATGACGTAAATATTAAAAATAAATTTATTTATGATAAAATAAAATTACTCACATGCTGACAGATTGAGTTAAATAATTTTGATATTCTTTTCTTGTGCTTAGTCATGCATTCTTTTCTTACGCTCGAGTAGAGCCGGCCATGTTTAGTTCATTGTTCATTAGTTCATTAGCCTAATATATTTACACAACTTTCCAATTGTTGAATTAAAAAAAAAACAATGTAAAATCAATAACACCTATGTTTTTAAATAATATTTATAGTAGCCTATATCATTAATGAAAATGTTTGAGTATATGTTTGAATTATCGAAAGAGTATAATTTTGTATTTTTGTTTACTATGTGCGTTTTTGCATCATGTTGCACATTCAAATGTGAAATTACTTGAAAAAGTAAAAATTTGATTTACAAAAGTAATCTGATTATAGAGGTTTACGATGTGCTTTATATATTATTTGTTTAAGGAAGACCACTACACTGTGAAACGCCTGAATAAGATAAATAAATTGAGATATAAGATAAAACCCATACCCCAAGCACACTTCAACACACGAAAAATTTTAATATCTAGCAATTACACAAATTTTATGCCAGAAATTTTATCCTCTATACTAAATAATACCAAATTTACTGTATCATTTAAAACTAATAATAATTCACTAAAATTACCCAGGCCAAATTACTCAACGCACACCTTTAGAAGAGAAAACAGGTACATATATATAAATTGATGTGTAATGATTGTGATTGCTTTTATATTGGAGAAACGGGGAGGGGATTCTTAAAATGGTTCCGCAAACATATACATAAACAAATAAGGAATTACAACCATAATAACATGAAATCTAATTTTGCTCGACATTTGATTGGATACAATCATAATTATACAAAAATCAATTCCAATATGATACCGTTACACATTTGGGAAAAGGGCCGTATCATTGATGCCTTGGAAGAGTTTGACATTTATGAAGCATACACGAATGTAAACAGTCGCGATTCTGTGTTGAATGATCAGTTGAACTTTAGATCCAATCAGATTTACGACACACCCTTGAACCTGCTTGCTCGGATAAGAACCAACGACCGTGCAGTAGTAGATTCAGCTTGAGTGGGTGCGCACCTAACACCGCGTACAATCCATATGGTGAGTTGGATTTTAGTTAGAGACGACCTCGATAGAATGATGTAATTTATTTGAAGTTACCTGATGATGAAGCATATGCTCCGAAACGCGTAGCAACAAAATCTACTTGAAGTCACACGGCGGATTACTAAAGGTTAGTTTGCTAATAAGTTAAAAGGTATAGAAGACAATGACTTAAGCAGATTTTGGACATAAGAAAGCAACTTACATTTATTTACGAAATAATATGTTACCGGGAAAAAGTTCTAGGAAGAATTAACGTACACTAAAACCTATAAGGCAGGTTACTCGTGATTGTAAAAAGGAGGAGGTGAATTCTGTTAATTATAATAATAGAAATTAATCCAACACCGAATAGGAGAATTGAATAAGCATTAAAGCCCGCACAAGAGTATGTTAAACGTGAAATTTTTCATTATCTTAAAATTTATATTCACGTTAATACTGCACTGGTTTAAACGTGGAAAAAATGACTGTTAACGATGCAACTGCCGTACAAATCATTTACATTGCCGTGTGTGTTATTAATATTAATGCTGTGGAACTTCTTGCTCATTATCTGCCGCCGGTCGGGGGTCTGAGACCCACCAGGCCAGTAGGCCTAGCGGTGCGATCGACCCGTTATTTTTTCAATTTGTATTTATTAGCATACTCTGCGGCACGCAACCACGCTACCAGCCGGTTTCTTGTCCTATCAACCCCCCCCCCCAATCTCCACCCCGTTCGCTATATATGTACGTAAGTCGCGTATGTTATGATAAAATTGATCCTCTAAATCCGACTCCCGAGAACTTTCCTAAAACCCACTTGTCTGTCTATAAATATCATAATTATTATGGTTTTACAGATACTTCCATATTGACAGTTATAATTTGCTTATTTGTGGGCTTCACAAGTAAGTGAATGTCAGGTGTCGAACGTCTCACAGTTTACCGATACACTTGGCAGTGCTACAGTCACATACTCGACTATGTAGACTATCGACGGTGAAAATCACTTGTGTATCGGTCCAGGTCATGGCCGGCTCTAGTAGAAGGCCGGAATATTAAACGTGCCAACAATGGAACCAGCTGATATTTGAGGCCGACTAGACGATCTCTTAATTTATGTATTTCAATAATCAAATTGCATCATTTTTAATTGCTGGTTACCAACTGTTTTATAATTCTTCATTTTTTGCAAATTAAAAGTTTATTACGTAAAATACTGTTATATTATTTAAAAAATATAGTAACTCATTCATATGATACGAATCCAATAATTCGAACAAAATTAATTCATTAGGTTATAAACAAATTCACTAATTTCTTCAACTTAAACGTACAGTACTAAGTGCACACAGACCTATAATTTAGATTAGCTATACATATGCATACTCATGAATTTAGTAATGGTATGAAATTAAATCAAAATATAATACGTTTCCTTTAGCTATTTTATTACCTATGCTTATAGGCCTCAGACGCAACCTTGCCACGTTTAATATTCCGGTCTTCTACTAGAGTCGGCCATGGCGCAGGGCAACTACTTACTTGAATCAGCATATAACCTACATTCATTTACTTGTGTACAAACAGAGTTAAACAAAATATTTATGTTTGTCTCATACATATTTGCAAATACGAGGATAGGGTGAAAAGTTCCGGACCTGACGTAGAGATAGCCCCACTATGCTCATTATTTTGATCGTGTTATATGGTTTCATCCTTTGTAGGCTTAGTTTACATTCTTTCAAGTCAACGGGTTTTTTATTATTAGTTTCACAGCCCACCGTTGTAAGCGCCTAGAGATATTGTTTAAAATGGATAGATTGGGATTTTCTCCTGTGATTAAATTTAAAGGCTTTTTAAAGGCTTAGCTGCAACCGTTATAAAAAAAGGAACTGCATTCAACGTTGGGGAACTCTTTTCCATTTAATAGAACGGTTAAACGCTCGATTGCTGAATTTAAACTGTGTCGGACAAGTCGAACTGACGACCTACGAGTTGGGCGTCCCGTTAAAGTCACTATCCCAGAAAACATAGAAAAAATCCACATAATCGTTTTGGCAGACCGTAAAATGAAAATAAGAGAGATAGCTGAGTATATCAACGGAACCTGTGCGCAATATCATACACTAACATCTGTGAATGACAAAGCTGTGCGCTAGATGGTTGCCGCGTCTGCTGACACTTAACCAAAAACAGTGACCAAAGGATGTTTCATCCGATTGTTTGACACTGTATATAGGCAAGCTGAAAGAAGTTTTGCTTCAATTGATAACCACTGATGAGAGTTTGGTCCACCACAACACTCCTAAAACGAAACAACAATGGACCGTAAAATGTGAACCAACTCCAGAGAAGGCAAAGACAATTCCTTATGCTGGTAAGGTTATTGCGACTGTTTTTTGGGACTCACGTGGAGTAATCTTAATTTACTACCTTAAAAAGGGAAAACAATTAGTGGAGGGGATACTATTTGCACCTTTTAAACGACGTAATCAAGAAAAACGCCCACATTTAGCGAAATATACTTACTTACTTACTAGCCAACGCCCACACTTGGCTGTTGAGCCATTAGGCGACGCGCTGACCAGTAGCGTCGGGCTTCGGCGATCTCGGTGTCCTCGTTGGACGGGGTGTGGTCCAAGGCCGGGCAGTCTCTCAGATGGTCGGCGTCCATCGTCACGTGGCCGCACAGCTGGCACTCAGGGGTTGGCAGCGCGTGGAGGCGGTGCAGATGTGAAGCGAGATAGTCGTGTCCGGTTTTTAGTCGGAAGTTGGCGACACACACTGCACGAGGGAGGTTGGGGTTGATTGGACCGTCGGTGACGAGGCTTTCCCATTTTTTACCGGCGGCCGCCTCAGACAGTCTTCGCTTATTCCATATGCTGACGGAGGACGTTATTTGAGCTTTGGAAGATTGTAGGTACTGCAGGCGGGTAGGCTGGGGTAGGGTTGTGCCTTGCTTGGCCAGTTTATCGGCCTCCTCGTTGCTCCAGATGTTGACATGACTGGGTATCCATTGGAGTTTTAGGATCCACCCTTGGCTCGCCAGGGTCTCCAGTTTCCTTCTACAGTCGCTAGTCCTTTGGCAGTCGGTTTGAGAGTTCCGTGATAGACTGCGTATTGCGGCCTGCGAGTCGACTAGGAGCACGGCTTTTGAAGGGGGAGTGATTTTTTCCAGTTCATCAACGGCAGCGTGAACTGCTTCGATTTCCCCATCGTAGTTACTAAGGGGGCTGCCCACGGCTATGTGTCCTTGGAAAAGGCGGCTATATTACCCAGCTCCTGTTTTTCCATTGCCCGGAATTGATTTTGTCGTCTAGAGTTAACGTCATAACCAAAGACGTTAATCCGATCTGAAGTGCCGTAAAATGTGTAAGAGATAGACATAATGTCGTAATAGTGATAGCAAAAGAGAACCGGTAGATGAACTAATTACGGTCATGAAATTAGAGACAATTATAACTACTATCACCATTAAACATAATCAAATGGCATGTTAACAAAGTTGATCCGCGGAAGAACAGTGCGAATTAAAAACATAGAGCATCCAACACTTAGTATAATTTCAAGAAACCCTTAACATACTAAGAATAATTCAATGACACTTGAGTAGAAACAATTCAGCAATATTTAGAGTTATCGAATAACATGTGTTAAAATTCGAGATTCCAATAACAAGACTAAACCAAAAGTTATATATTGTTACAACACAAATAAGCCACCCCAAGACCAGGGATAAAAACGATGAATCAACTATATAAAATGTTTAAACTAATGAAAATAAAATGACAATGACGCGACAAACGACGACGTGACCTAACCCAAGTGATTGAATGAAGTGATTGACTCAATAAAACCAAATAAAATGAAACCAAATGAGAAGGGGAAAACCAAAATAAAATGAAATATAAAGGAAATAAAATGAAATCGAAGAAGGAGGAAAATGAAAATGAAACAAAACAAGTATAAAGGAAATAAAATGAAATCAAATGATAAGACACAAACAAATAATATAGAATAGAAAAAGGAGAAATGATACACTCAAATATAATAATGGAAACGAAACCAATAACTAACAAATGTAAAAGATAATTATTATTATCGATTAAATGATAAATGTAAATGATAATTGATAAAACCCGATAAAGTAATGAGACAAATAAAAGTACACTAACCAAAGAAATAGAGTTTAAATGTAATAAAGAACTCTATAAAGACATGAACTTATTAATCGTATAAATAACATTTGTAAAGAGAGAGATAGTGAGATAGTGAGAAAGTAAACATAACTGAGTGACAAAGAGAATGAAATGTTAGGGATTACCCACTAATAACACTTGAAATAAGATTTAAGAAGTGCAAAAGTGACAGTGTAAAACCCCAAAATAATGAGAAACCCTATTGATAGGTGTAAACACTTAATAATCTGTGATGAACACTAAATGATTAATAGTGAACAATATTATTTAATAAGAATCTTGTTATTGATAGCATTAAGTTTAATTGTAAGTGAGGGATACAATAGTATTCAAAGGGGGAATCCCATGGAAGGTTAAAAGTTAGGGTTACCATGGCTAGAAGGTAAAGTTTGTATAAGAAAAAATATAATAATGAAAATAAGAGCAAAATAAAATAAACACCCCATGTTCTAAGGGATAATCAATTAAGTAAGTTTAAATGGTGTAATGACGTTTATCACCCAAAAAATAAGTAAGAATGAAACGAATTGTAAGCAAACATTGCATAATAACTGTTAAAAAATTGTTTGATTTAATCTATGAATAGGATATGGCTGAAGGAATTATACAGACCATAAGCCTAAATATTATGTTTTATGTAATAGAGAATAGTAAGTAATAGCCTAGTTATTAACAATGGCAAAATAAGTAAATAGAAAGATAAATTAATACAGATCTAATAACACTAGAAAATCAGTTAGGAAATAATTAACAAACCATAATGTAGAAACTATAAAAACAGATCCAAAACACATCAATAAGTAAACAAATCATTTATAATATACAACAAAACATGTATGAGGGTAAATTAAGATGTAATTTGTATAAAATGAGTAAATATAATCAGTTACTACTTAGGCCTATGAAATGCCTAACTGTAAATACAAATAACTACAAATTGTAAAAAACTAACAAAAATATTAGAAAATCCAAGGCAAGCAACTAGTCAAGGATAATTTGTGAATCAGATTAAAAGATAAATGTTAGAATAAGGACTTAAAATAAAAAAGAAATGTAATTAACAAATATCAAAATATTTGTCCAAACATAATACATTAGAAAACCCAACCTTATGGGATGTCAAAATGATCTTTGAAAGAAAATACGAACAGTAGTGATAATATTTAATACATAGAGAGGAAGACGGAAGAATAATAGCAATCAGAAGATATACAGTAATTTTGAATAAAAATTCAAATGAAATAACAATGGTCTTAAGTCAAGCTAAGCCAATCAGAATTTATTAGTAACCATGACAACGGAACGTTGGTTACGAATTTTCCGTTAAATCTTATTATTCAATAAGTGACGCTCTTCCAGAATAGACGCCAGGCCGTGAATGACCAAAATTTTAATTTAAAATGTTTAAAAAGTAATCAAAATTCAAAAAGATGAAAACGTAAGAAGCAGACGAAGGACGAGAACATTTAACTGATGCCAAGGACCAATTTAAATAAATTTTTAATGAATAAATCTCTACAACTAATATGAAAATGATGCCAGACATACTTAAGCCCCAAGATAATTGAAAATTGATGACTATTGAAGCCCCATTCCATTACGACTGAATGACAGTTCACATCAAGTCGACGGATTTGATAAGTATTGTTAAATTACCCGAATTTCTGAAATAAATTCACTTTAAATTTTTCTCACAGTAATCTGAACTCTCACTATAAACTGAATATTATTTCTTTCAAAGATTAATTAAAAAAATAAAACACTGAAATTTTGTTAACTAGAAAAATAACCTGTATGAGAATTACGAACTTTTGAAACACACTTTACCACACTTCAGGAACAAATTATAATTACACATTATATTATTTAAGTACAAATAATGTAAGGTAGTGTACTTTATTGTAATCATTATTAATATCTTTTTCGTAATCACAAGAACCCAGATTTATTGAACGACAAATTGTAAAAAGTAAACATTGTTCTTCAGACGCCATGTCGAATTAACTAACATCGTTCAAAATCGATTTTCGCCAACCTTGAGATATTTGTCTTAGTTGTCGGTGCAAATTTGTTGAATAACCAAATATAATTTTGTGTCAAACTGAGTAATTACCAATCACCAATAAATAAACTAGTACAGAGTGTAACCACTGTTTTTTTTATTCCATAGGAAAGTATAGTATAAATTGTGTACTGTATTATTTAGCAAAGAACGAAAATGACGGTAAGCGCTCACGTCGCAAACTCGGCGAACTAACTGCTCGATTAAGAAGGTCGAACGAAGGCGGGAGTAAAATTTGAATACTCCAGATCGTCATAGCGAAGAACGCTCAATCATACTATTTGTTAATTTAATTGTTTTAATTAAACAATTTGGCGCCACCCGGGATTTATGAACACCTAACGAAGAACAGGTAAGGTTTCCACTCGTGTTTTACTGATAATTGAAGGATTGCTACGGACATCGTTAGCGAAACATATAAGTGACGACGACAGTGAGAGGCGAACACACTATACTTACACCTTTTCAGAAAACGTAAGAATTTAATCGTTACAATATATGTGTCGGAGTGCGAGAGGATAAGTGATTTGTACGAGTGCATTCTACGAGATGATAATGCCAGCCGCAAGGACTTCAAGGAACCTGGAGACAGAGAGAGACGGAATGGCAGCGCAGAGGACTCTTCGCCGTAGAATGGATTAACGTACCATCAAGTAAAATTTATATACATGCACTACTAATTAAGTAAAACACTGTCTGTTCCTCTGAAAGAACTCACAAACAATATTTAAAGAAAATAATATGTAGTAGCTGGTCAGGGTAAATTGATAATACAACTTTTTACAGATGACTTTAATATATCCAATACTTTATCAATCCATTTATTAGGAATACCTTAATATAGAATAAAAGGTTATAATTATGATTGTTAATGTTTAATAAGTAACTAGAAGAAAGAGATTATAGGAGATTAAGCAAGTGTTAACAAAATAGTAAATGATAGATTGATGTATTAAGTCAGATTGCAAGATATATGTTGTATTTCTTTTCAGGAAATCATGAAAGTGACATCAATGGTATTAACTGTAAATAAATTAAGTTAACCTTGTAAAGTCTGGTGTACGTTGTCAATTATTTAAAAACACCTAAAGATTAAAAATTTGTATATGACATCAAAGGAATTGAACAACGACTTCTAAATCATAATTTTCTAATGAATACATATACTTAATTAATAACAATCACAAACAAATTAATATTATGTTTGACGCTCCACCCAGGAAGCGTAAGACGATTATAAATCACAACTCAATACTTAATAACTTGGTGAAGTAATTAACAAACAAATTAATTAACATCAAACACTTTATTTGTTATATTTGACGCCCACACTAGGGCGAAACACATTAAAGTTATATTTGGCGTCCACCGCTGGGCGTAAACGGGTACAACTCGTTAAATTGTTATATTTGGCGCTCCAGAACACGGGGCATAACAAAAATTGTTATATTTGGCGTCCCAACACGAAGGGCGTATATAATCTTTACACTTATAAATAGGTCTACGTTAAGTTATTGTGGAATTTAACTGAAATTTTTAATAGCTCTTGGGGGGACGTTCCCCCGCTCTGGTAGTTACGCATCTGGTTGGGTCATTCAAGAGGATTACCGACGGTTCGTCTAACAGAATACAAAATCCAAAACAACGGAACACGGTCCCCACATTCTGACAAACAATACGAAGCTAAGATTAATACACAACTCCTTGTTCATAAATGTTTCATCATTATATATTTCCCAATTTTAGGAAATACTTTTTGATTTTTCTCCGGTGTCTTATGATGATATCTATTTACTATATATATATATATATATATTTCAATCACTTTCTGCTACAGTCCGTTTCTTGATGTATATAATACATTTAATATTTATACATAAATTTACCTCAAGATGTTATTTTTCTATTTGGAACATGTTTCGGGTACTATCTTGTACCCATCCTCAGCCTTCCGGTTTTTTTTGTCTGGTGAAGTACATATGTGTTGTTGGATGACTATTATTATTGTGGCTTCCTGTTGGCTTCTGGTATTTCAAGTTGGTTTTATTGTGTGCGATTGTGGTGTATGTGTTAGTTTTTTGTGTATTTTCAATGTTGAGTGCTTTGAATATTATGTCATGTTTTGTATTGATTTGTATTTGTTCAGGTATTAGTTTGTTTTCTGTTTTATGTTTGTATATTTGTAAAATTTTCCAGTGATCTGCCTTCAGTCCACTAAGCCATTACGCAGTTCAATGAAAGTTACAAGAAACGGCTAGAAGCTCGCAAAAATCCTAGCGATAAGTCTGCTCGATAACCGCCTGCAGCCAAGAAGATTAAAAGTAATCTACACATTAACTCCCATTTTTATTATTTTTTTATTATTCCGGCTGTACAATGTTTAGACATTTTCCGGAACCAAAAATTACAGAAGTGATTGAATTCTCATCTTCCACTGCTGCTTGTCCATCCAAAGATCTTCTTCAATTTCTCGTTCCCTCAATATAGTCTGAATTTCTTCTATCCAGGTGATAGGTGGTCTTCCTCTTTTCCTTCTTCCTGGTGGGGTCCATTTCATAACTCTCCTTGGCAATCTTTCCTGTGCCATTCTTTTCGTGTGTCCATACCATTGTAATTTTTTTGTTTGGTTAAGTCAACAGTTAATGTTTTCACATTCGTTATGTCCTTAATGACTTCATTTCTAATTTTCTCACGTCTGGATACTCTTGCCGAACGTCTCCAAAAGTCCATCTCTTCTGTCATTAATTTTGTTCTCGTGTGTTTTTTGTAGTCCAAACTTCTGAGCCACAAGTCATGATACTTCTAACAATGGTTTTAAATATTTTAGTTTTAGTTTCTGTTGTAATTTGCTTAACCCACAGAATTCCATTTAATGTAGATATAGCCATCTTTCCCAAATTAATTCTGGATTGTATTTCTTTGTCTTGCTTCTCGCTGGCCGTAATTTTCACCCCTAAATACTTGTATTCATCTGTATATGGAATCTTCCCCACGCCTTCCTCCAATATTAAGTCTTGCTGAAGGTTACCTATTGCCATGTATTTTGTTTTATTCATATTTACCTTTAGTCCCCATTTCTGATATCCCGTATAATTTTCTAGTCATGTACGTATACCTCATATTATTAGACGTTAAGAAATTATATGTACTGCATGTAACAAATCATTGTTAAATAATCGTAGGGAATTAGTTACTGGCTGGGTTTCTCCGTGTCGTATAGGCCTATTCAATCATCAGTTATGCTTATAGTTTTGTTTAAAACAGATTACATAAATAGTTTTATATTAAGTAGAAATAATATAATTTACAACGATTTGATAACTGAATCAAGAATACAGTTAATAAATAATAATTCGTCGACGATTGGCGGAACGAAATCAAGGTCGCAGCGGCAGTTTGTGACACTCCCCGTGAACTAACTTTCTTTATGATCAGATAACGTGGCACAGTTTCTGGCACTGATAAAACGTGGAGGCGAATTTTCGTCCTTGACCCTCAGTTATTTGCAGAGGTAACGCAACCCGGTAGTACGCGTTATTTATTGTCCGAGTCCTGCGGTAGGCATCGCATCTTCGACAGTTAAGTGTTAGCGTTGTACGTATCCGTCACTGGATTCTTTCGAGACTTACCACGAGTTGCAAGCATGAGTGGTTTCGCCAATTCTGTAACGAGACACTTCAATGCAGAGGCGTATTTACGGGAGTCGAGAGAACGGGACCAGAATCCCCCCCCCCCCCAGAGGGTCTAAAAGAATTGACAAATGTTGTTACTCTCTTAATTCTTAGACTATTTTATTATTGCTTCAGCTTTGTCCGCTAATATTAGTCCAAACAACACATAATTGCCATAAATATGAGTATTTTAGGGATTTCTAAAGCAAACGCAGAATTTGAGTAGACTTAATAAAGGTAGACTTAGTTGTACATTATCTAAAATATATCACAACCACGTCGTGTTTGGTGTCATTTTCTTTCAAATTTACAAAGAAAAAATTTTTTTATGGAGATTACAAATATGCTAAGCTCGTTTGTTAAAGAATTCATATTATAAAAGTTACAGTGGACGCCCCAGTAGATGTTTCACACCCCAGGCGTGCGGGCCAGCTGCGATTGTGTGTGTGTTAGGGTCTCCTAATCCCTCAGGTGCCATGCGACTTGGAACGCTGTATAAAGTAGCCTAGAGAATTACTGGAAAGCATTTTCTCAGCAGTGGCCACTGTTAATAATGATTATTTACAGAAAGAGGTCAAAAGGAATAAAGAAAAAAGAAGAAGAAGAAGTGAGTGAGAAGCAGAGTCTCAGTATTTTATTCCGTATCCAATTCCCCATTACATACGGCAATATTGTTATTATGGGACAACTACCTTTATTGATGTTTCAATTGAGATATCTTTTGGAACTTCTTTACTTCGTAGATAAATATGTTTTACTCAGCTAATCTTCCTGAAGCTGTTATTCTCTCTCTGTAATTTCGTCATCTATTGTTCCATTAAATTGATAGATGGTGACATTTTTCCCATTTAAACACTCCTACTCATTTTAATTCCAACTCCAATTATTCTGTGTGCTAATTGTTTTCTTTTATTACATTGTTAATGTAATAAATATTAATAATAATAATTAATATTATAATATAATATTATGGTGTTATTCAATATAGTTTCTTCTACAAGTAGGGTATTACGTTTTTGTCGTTTCAACACCTCACGCACGTTTCGCTGAAACACATCACCATCATCAGAGGTTTGTAAATAAATCAACAACATCGAAATAATTTTACGTTAATATAGAAACTAACAAATAATCGAATTTTTATAATGTTTATAATAATCGAATAACGAAATTTGATTATTCGTTACTTTCTATATTAACATAAAGTTATTTCGATGCTGTTGATTTATTTACAAACCTTTGATGATGCTGATGCGTTTCAGCGAAACAGCGTGCGAAACGTGGTATTGAAACAACAAAAACGGAATACTCTACTTGGAGAAGAAACTACATTGAATAATACCATAATATTATATAACTGCTGCAAGAAATTTTGAGTTACGTATATAGAAAATATAACATAATTATAATTAATATTATTATTATTATTATATTATTTATTATATTAATGCTCATTCGTTGTACTTTATCTTGGTTGGTACACACGATATATTTTTTTGTTTCTTAGTTCTTCCGTATACGTTTGTTAACAATTACCATCAAATGTATAATAACAAAAGTAAACACGTTTTACACCAACAGTAGACTATTTGATTTAGTAATTCATACATGTGTGTGTGCGTGCGTGCGTGTGTGTGTGTGTGTGTGTGTGTGTGTGTGTGTGTGTGTGTGTGTGTGTGTGTGTGTGTGTGTGTGTGTGTGTGTGTGTGTGTGTGTGTGTGTGTGTGTGTGTGTGTGTGTGTGTGTGTGTGTGTTGTATACACGCGTGTGAGTGTGATTTTGTGACATTTTTCGCAAAATTAATTACGAAGAAAATGAAAATCGGATAATACTTGCATTTATTTATAGAAGTTATTATAAAACACGTGAAGGCTGTCAGATTGTATTACGACATGAAAAAGTCGCAACTCTATCATTAAAGCTAAACCTGCTTTCGATTTCAGAATTGTTAATTTTATTACGTGCTGGTTTTTATTTTGAATAAATTAACTAAAATTAAAAAAAAAACACACGGACAGATGATAAAACGTAAGTATATGGGCGCATTTCGAAAAATAAGGTTTATACTGTAATACGTTTCCTGGTTTGCGAGTCAGTATGCCGTGCAATGTTCGGGGTGAGGAATCGATACCACGTCAGTTCTACGGATTTATGTGAGAAGGATGGAACCGCGACACGCACAACTTCTGCGCTAAATACGGAAACGGTATCAAAGAATACGTTGTTTAAACTGAATTCATTACGGAGGCAATGTTACGTACGAATTTCGTAAACCTGCGTAGCCATGGCCGGCTCTAGCAGAAGGCCGGAATATTAAACGTGACAACGTTGGGGCTGAGGCCTATAAGCATAGTGTAATATAATAGCTAAAGTGAACATGTTATATTTTGATTTAATTTCATAGCATTACTAAAATCATGACTAGGTCTATTTATAGCTAAATCTAAATTATAGGTCTGTGCGCACTTAGTACTATAGGCCCACGTTTAAGTTAAAGAAATGAGTGAATTAGTGTTAGACCTAATGAATTAATTTTGTTCGAATTATTGAATTCGCATCATATGAATGAGTTAATTATTATATTTCTTAAACAACATAACAGTATTGTGCATAATAAACTTTTAAATTGCAAAAAACAAAGAATTATAAAACTGCTGTTAACCGGCAATTAAAAATGATGTGATTTGATTATTGAAATAAATAAATTAAGAGATCGTCTAGTCCGCCTCAAATATCAGCTGGTTCCAGTGTTCCCACCTTTAATATTCCGGCCTTCTACTAGAGCCGGCCATGAGTGTTACAGTCGCATACTCGACTATGTGGACTGTCGACAGTGAAAATCACTGTGTGTATCGAGTCCGTGGCAACTATTTATTTGAATCAGCATTTAACCTACATTCATTTACTGATGTGCAAACATAGTTAAACAAAATGTTTATGTTTGTCTCACACATATTGCAAATACGAAAATAGGATGAAAGATAACGCCACTATGCTCATTATTTTGATCGTGTTATATGGTTTCATCCTTTGTAGGCTTAAGTTTAGATGCTTTTAAGACAGTTGTTGTTTATTATTAGTTTCACAGACCACCGCTGTAAGCGCCTCGAGTATCATTGTCAAAAATGGATAGATTGGGAATTTGTGCTGTTGGTTTTTTTTTTTGTTGAAAGGCTTAGCTGCAACCGATATAAAGAAAGGATCTGCATTCAACGTTGGGAGACTCTCATCCATCGAATACAAAGGTTAAACGTTGTTTTAATCTTGATTTTAATCTTGTATTTATTTTATGGTTAAAATAAACTTCCGAGTGTAAGAGAAATTAAATAGATCGTCTAGTCTTCCTCAGATATCAGCTTGTTCCAGTGTTGCCACGTTTAATATTCCGGCCTTCTATTAGAGCCGGCCATGGCGTAGCCTATCTCGTTCATTACGTTGTTAGGGCGTGACAGTTACCATATGTTCAGTACTTTCACAATAACCGTACCAACTAATTTTAGATTTTTAGATTATGCTATAGTTGGCATGAATATGTAGTAAATATCGCATATAATTTTAGCTAGATATAGACTTCGTGAAAATGTATTTGTGTACGATACAAAATAGCTTGTTGATGATTGCTGCAATCGTTTTCTATTTTCGTATTTTTTACGAAAAACGTTCCTAGCGATATGTAACTTCGAGCTGTGCCTGTAACGTTAAAAACTGACGTTGGTAGGTTAACTGGCAAACTAAAAGTACACATAAAAACCAATATGACTTCAAAGTAATACTCGCTTTAAAAAAAAAACTCGAAGTAAGGCCCTCGGGTCACTCTTTGCAGGTTACTATATATGTCTCTCTTCTTGTGACAGAACTCGCTTTTCGCTTTGAACAGTAAATTTTACACGTATTTTATTTTGGTCGACGAATTTTATTTGTGGTTGTTGCTTTCTTTGTTTCTCTGTTATAACGTGTATACTGTTACAATATATTTCGTAGAGACATATATTCTGTTTTAATTGCAACACGTTTGCGTAAAAAGTAATGTTTTCACTTTTGTCTAAAGCTTGCACGGCAGTGTCAATTATTTCAAAATTATTTCTAAATACCGAGCTAAATACCAAGTATCGGGTATTGTTCGGCGAAAATCTGCCGCTACTGTTGTCGCACTCTCTGTCGCTTTTTGGCGGCCTGAAGAAAATCCCCAAGGGGGGAATCGAAACGTTGCCGACACGATCTCGATTCGTAGCAACCGACCGGCAGGAAAGGAAGTAAGGGTACGGTTGGGAAACGCATTGAATTTAACACACGAGCGGTTTATAATCGGACGGCAGCGTTGGGAAGTCTCGGACTGTAGCGCATCCCTACAGCTCTGGCTATAAAGGTTAAAACGCAACTGGACAGAAACGTCCGTGTTTAGATTAAAGAAAACATTGGTTATCAGTAGTAAATAAATCTTTTTTAAGAAAATTTTTACATTACATATTTTTTTATAAAGATTTCAACAACACCATGGAGACCAAAATTAATTACATAGTAACAAGTAAATAAACAAATGCTATTATAATAAAACGCAGCAGGTTGCGTTTCGATGCGGGAGACCTTGAAAACGCAGGAGAGTTGTCGTTTGTTTTCACGTCCGTGTGACCACGTTCATTGCCGCCTGTGTGTTAAATTCAATGCGTTTCCCAACCGTACGTGCACGGCCGGAAAAAAACGCTCTTGTAACTGTACCCTAAGTAAAGGAGTAAAGGAGTAATAGGCCTATATATGTTATATATTATAACATATATATTAATCATATAATAACAGCCCGGTATTTAGAAATAATTATAAACCGTAATGTTTTCGTTAGCAATGTTAGGTCCGTTAGGTGAGGGTTAAATATTATCCCATAGTAATAAAATACACCCATTATGAACAGCACTTTAAGTGTAGGTTCAACATGTTTATAGATGAAGAAGAAGAAAACGATTCAATGTCACAACAAACCTTAGTTCAGTTTTTTTTTATACGTGCTGAGATTGTCACCAAGCGCCAATCGTTTTCAATCACCGGTATTTACTTACTAAATGTTACACTATATTTTGTCAGTCATGAGCTTTGTTTACTGTAAACAATAAATTAAAAAACCGAAACATTTTTACCTAACCTCACGTACTACCATATTACGAATTTTCGCGTCACATTCTGCAATAGGATCATTGACAATCAGTAGGCCTACACTTCTTCTTTTTCTCACCGTGATATAATATAGACAGTGTCGCATACTCAGAATGTAGTGTAAGTACGGTTATTGGGAAAGTACCGTACCTTGTTTACTTGACTACTAATCTTAAGATTCTAACATTTTAAACATAATTAATGCGGTCCAGTCACTGTATGATAATTATATAATTTACCTTATAATTTCCACGGTTTTATTTATAATAGAGCCACGGTTGATGATGATGGGGTGTTAATTAGTACGTCTGAAGTAACACGATACTACTTAGAGGTTCCTAGAGGGTTTCGTAGTAGAAATCTATTTCAATCTTAAGTTTGATTTCTAATAAAACCACTTGTTTTGGATGATTTAATAAGTTTAATTGAGAAATTTCAATCGTCTTATGATTGTTTTCTTCTCACGTATTTAAATAAAGTTAACTAATGAAAGCAAATGCGTTCACAAATTTCAACACGTCCTGAAACGTTCTGATTAAAGAAGTACCTTTGGCTTTATATGCAAAATATTGTTACGACGGTCTCACTGCTCGTCGTACGGTACAGTGGAAACAACATACAGACATCAATGAAGTCATTAATAACCAGCTTTAATTAGTCACCAATAACAATTTGAAATAACGAGGTACTCTCATACAAGAATTCTAGTTAAACACACGCAATAAGAATGTCAAATTTTAAAGACTTCCGCACTAATTATAACACAATAAATCACTTTCTACTAATCCGTAAGAACCACTTGCTCCGCATTGGGAAAAAATCGCCTACTGTAACTGTCTTCTAAGCCTACTGCTGTTGCTTATATATTTCTCGCAGAGGTTCAAGAATAATTTTCCATTCTTTTGGCGGCGTGCCAGCATAATAGTTAGAAGTGCTCTCAAAGAGTTTCGAAGGAAATTTAGTGCGGCCGTGACCTAGACACTGCACCTGCTCGGCTAGCCGAGAACCGTGCACAACTTTCACGTAACTGCACCTGCTCGGCTAGCCGAGAACCGTGCACAACTTTCACGTAACTGCACCTGCTCGGCTAGCCGAGAACCGTGCACAACTTTCACGTAACTCACCTGCCGAGTTTTCAAGAACGTTACGTAATTTCGCAGCAATATATTTTTGGAGATCTAACTTGGTAGATTGTCACAGAGTTTTAGATGACTAGAACATATTTATAGAATGGATAAGATCAGAAATAGAAGAGCTATCACAGAATGGAAACCCTTGGAGTCTAGGCCCAGAGGAAGACCGAGAAAGAGGTGGATGGAGTGTGTTGAGGAGGACCTACGAACCGTGGGGATCAGAGGATGGAAGAGTGTTGCTGAGAACAGAAGGGAATGGTGTAGGATTGTTGAGGAGGCCAAATTTCATAGATGGGTGTAGAGCCACAGGAAGAAGAAGAACTTGGTAGGTTGTAGAATAATTTATAAGTGATGTATTAAATGAATTCTTGGAAAGCCGGTCGAATTTGGACAACTTTGCGTAATACACTTGCACACAATGTTGTCACCTCTCGGCTGAAGTACAAAGTTAATTAACGATTTTGTTGTGTTGATTGACACCACGTCAATATTGGTGAAGCACTGGTTCTGGGAAAGCTGCTAAACTATTCAATACTTTGAAGTCAGCGTGACAAGGTTTTGTAAACATTTGCCTTCATATGACATTACACTTCAGTCACGTTTGAAAGCTGCAGATAATGTACACGAGATAAATACATATACCCATCTCAAACGCATTTCTTGCAACTTCATAATGCGATCGGGCTAACAAACGAAAGTCGATACTCATTGTTGTGCTGCTGTTAGTCGTCTTATTTATGGTGAATAATCTATAACTGAATCGAACATCACATTTGATTTGAAGAGACAACATCAGGGGACAATGTTTATGTAAAATGACCACTTTACAAACTTTGCATGTTGTAATACAACCATGTGTTGCTTTTTGTACAGTAGGCCTAGTTATAACATCTTCTCTAGTGTTATAACTTAGGGAACCCGAAATAATTGGTTCTGCCAATTATTCAGGCTGCCTTATTCGACGAGCTGAAATATAATCAGAACAACACAGAGTAAATATAAAAGGAATCAGGGAATGGGAAAACTGTTGATTTATGTACTCAGTATATGTGTGTAACAAGAAGACTTCTCTTTATTAAACATTTAAAAAAAAATAACATTTACTCAAAAGATAGATCCCATGACATTACTAATTGAATTATTAAAGTTATTTGAATTCTTTATTTAAACTTTGGGATCACAACAGATTTTATTTAGCTATACCACGGATCCGCGTAACCTTAGGTATTTAGTCATCAAACTTTTAATTATATTCACTTCATGATATTAGCTTGCAAGACCTTTAGTTTTATGCTTCATTATTATTCCATTTGAAGAATGGTATTAATTATACTACGATACATTAAGATTTAACTTTTACAATGTATGATGTCTGAATAGTTACATTAAATTCTTAGAGTTAATTCTTTTTAATCTTTACAAGTTTAATCGTCTCTGAAAAGTCTCTCTTTTAAAGTGTATTGTGTTACAATTATAATTATTATTTATTCCTCGATAGACGTGCTATCGAGTCACCTTTAATTTGGTATGTAGAAATTTCCTCCGGGAGTGTCCGTCGTGGGAATCCTTAAAAGCGTAGTCCTCATCTAGGTCTGGTCTTAGTCATTAAAGGCTTAAACGTCTGCAGTCTAGGTCGGACCTTCTACGATGGTAGGCGTCGATTCTCTGATGTCTCGAACTGCATCTTCTGTCGGGTCTACTAGAGTTGTAAATTCTGGTAGCTCACATCTCCAGGTAGGATGTTGAAAAGTGTCGTCAGTTGGTGAAGTTAGCAGTCATCGTTATTAATACTCGTACTTTTGTTGTCACATATTTCTTCTTGTTACCACGTTTCTGATTTTTAATTAATGTTACATGTTACACTCTTTTGTGTAGCAGTTAATAAACTACATTTGAAATAAGCCAAACTAACAACAAATCACACAACATTCCAACAGAGCTTTTGCTCGTGCGTGTGCACTGCTTGGAGTCTTCATAGCGAGAGAGAGATTTTTCGCCCGCTTCCACTGGTACTGCACGGGGTAGTGGGGTGTTTATTCCGCGAGAATATAGTCCCTGTCTCTCTCTAAATAAACATTTTTATTTATACAAACTATCCCTAGATAAAAATACATAATTTAAATGAGTTGTTTTAGTGACTATCTGTGTCTTCAGATTCTTTAATTATTAACATTAGTTTTTTATTTTATTCTTAATTACAGAAGACTCGGAAAACATGTCGAGTCCGGAATCAACAGGTAGGCGCCTGATAGCAAGCAAGGGTTAAATACGACAATAATAATTATTTACAATATGCCTTTTTATTACAGTTTCTTTGCCCTTATTAATTACTTATTCCTTTCACACTTAGTACCTACATGTTTTTTTTTATTATTGTGAGATTTAAATGGTTAATGGCTCGCAACCTTAATTTTTTTTTCTTTTTAATAATGGTTACAATTTAAATCGTCACATAGTATTAAAGAATTAAACTATCCAAAAAGCTAAAATGTGATGGTTTTAATCGTTTATTAGTTAAAATCAATTATAAAAAGCGATAAAATAATCTGTCTTCAAGTCGATTCAGTATATATTACATTCATCACGATTGACTTTATATAAAGCGGAGTGTATATGATGACTTTTAGGGTCTCGAACGTAATGCGTTTTTTGCGTTATTATTTGTTTCTCGATGGAACTGGAATATTGATTTTTATAAGGATTTTTATTATGTTAGACAATATATTTGTGAAATCTGTTGTCACAGGTTTGTTATATTATTAATGGACATGACAAAATGATTGCTGTTTCAAAGGTAAATTTTGCTTTTGTTTTTGGTAATTAATTTATCTGTAATTGCACTATTATTAACACTGGTAAGGATAAATTTTTCAAGATGTTAACTTCTTCAATAAATTATTAAAATATTCTGATTCTAATAGTAACGAAAGATGTCTATAAACTCATTTTATGGACTTACTTTTGTGAAGAAATGGTACGGGCGTGCATGGCTCGTAATGTCAGTTGTAGGTTTTTCGAAAAACTTAGTATTAAAACAGTCCTGTTTATATTAATTCACGAGAAACGTAATCGGCCTTTCATATCGGTGTTAAAGTAAAATGTAAGTATTGATTAAAATACTTAAAATTATAATAAATAGATTCTTTTGAAGTATTTGCCATAAAATCGTCGCTTGGACGATGTTACCTCATTCAAATCAAATAGGCCTTTGTTTGATTCAACAATACTCTAACATAAAGTGGACGACTACTGCCAGTATGACTATGACTATCGACTTTCACCTTCACATAATAATTATTTCCTGTTCTGTTCATTATGTGCATTTGTGTCGTGTTTTTAGTGCTCGTTTTTATTTTAATTACCTTCAAATTTTAAACCAGAAAATGGGACTGTGAACCCGAAACGGTTATAAATAAAGTTGCAACAAAGGTTAAGGTGAAATTAAAGAATAGAGTGAGAAACGATGAAGTATTGACAACAAGAGGCGAGGAAATACAACTGCTGAAAGTAACGACAAAGGGAAAAACATCTTGGTTTTGGCATATATTGCGTAGGTGTTCGCAGGTAAGGATCGTAGAGCGAAAGGTGGAACGGAAAGAGGGGCTGGACTGCCTGTTGACATTAGAAACGGAAGGAGCTATAAACAGATGGAGAGCGTCCAGTTGAAACGTGTCGTAAGACAATTTTATTAAAGAAGAAAGTCACTAGACGAAAGCACATGATTACTTCATACAAGTAGATTAAATTTAATATTGTTACGACGGTATAACTGATCGTCGTATGGTACAGTGGAAAACAAAATACAGGCAATATTATTTTGAATGTTCATCACTTCTTTCACAGCACTTTAACAATTAATATTTAAGGCACTTTCACTTGAGAAAAACTTACTTTTTGTTATTTCCTCAAACGTCGTTTCGGAGTGGTTTTCTCCTTCCTCAGTGAGGTTTAAATGCGGAAATAACAAAAAGTAAGTTTTTCACAAGTGAAAGTGCCTTAAATATTAATTGTTAAAATACAGGCAGCAATGAAATCACTAATTATCAGCTTTAATTCTCACAATTAATAATTTGTAATCAACAAGTTAGCCAACTAGATTAGTCTCGTACAATAATTCAAATTAAATTTGTAGACACGAAATAATAATGTCAACTAGGCCTATCAGACTTCCACACTAACTATAACACACTAACACTTCACCGCACTTGGAAATACGAACTACGATTTTAAAAATGAGTAGATCAGAAATAATGACGACAGACGTTTAACATTTTTAATAATTCTATTAACACAAAGCAGTCTCCCGATTACCGGCGACGGAGACCAATATACAGCTGACAAATGTTTTGTTGTCTAGCGAAATGATTTTTAACGGTGACAACGAGTTTGAAAGCGAAAGGGACGATGATCAGGAGGAAATAACAGAGGTAACGACATATTCTCAGGCTCTCGTTTACTTTGATGTTAAGTGATTCACAATTCGTCGATAAAATAATGTTACGGATACTTTGTTCTCAGATAAAAACAAAGTATTTCATCTGATATATTATCGTTACTACTAGGATCAGAATATTTTAACAAGTTATCGGAAAGGTTAACATCTTGAAAAATATGTTTGTACCAGTGTTAACAATAGTGAAGTTATAGATAAATTAATTACCAAAAACAAAAGAAACAATAAACAATGTAATTAATTACATTATAGCAATTAAACCATACTGATTCTTACAAAAACTATAAATAAACGACGTAAAGTTGTCTTGATCTAGTGAAAATAAATTATTTAAAAAATAGTTAATGAAATTTAATGTTAAAATCCCTACATTATTAATGACCCCCAACTAATAAATGATGAAAGGTTTAGCCAAGATCGCTCGTTCAATACAAAAAAAATCTTTACTACATTTGTGTCAAGGTTTCAACAATATTTATTAAATTTATTGTACTAAGAACTAACATAACTTATTGTATTTATTGAATTAAGGTTTACTGTTTTAAGATGTATTGTATTTTCGGAATATTATAGTTATGTCTATCTATGCAAGTATAACAGTAAGTGAGAATAGTAAAAAAAATTTGCTAATGTAAAACACACTGTCTCACCGGCACACACACACACACACACACACACACACACACACACACACACACACACACACACACACACACACACACACACACACAGATTCGCTCAATTAATTGATCTGTATATGTGTTTTATTACTTCTCAATTGTCCGTACACAGGTCCTGATGATGTCAATAGAAATTGACGAAACGTCGACATAAATGTTGTAAAAATTGTCTATATACTTATTGACCGATCTTGGGTAAACCTTTCTTAATGAATGTTTTGTTGATTGCACTTGTTTCGTTTTAATATTGTTTATAAACTTTAATGTTATTGTGTGTTTTCAAAGTTCGTTTAACAGATTTAGGTTATATATAAGTAAATCATTCAATTTTCCTAAGTCTTCACACTTTTTGAAAACCAAAAATTCCTACTTAACTATCAGCAGTTAGTAACAGATGAGCCTGATCATTTATAAAATCGTACACGTTTAAAGTGCTCTTAAGCGGGGAACTACTTATTAGTGCGTATGTGCCGATTATTGGCGATCGGCTAAAATTCGGGAGTCCGCTGTAATTGAAAAATTTTCTTGTTATTTTGCGTAAGCTTAGCAGTGTACATATTAGGTTAGGTTGTTGTTTCATATTAGTACATTTCATACAGTACCAATACATTATTATATGTTATACGTTACATGTTATATGTTATATGTTATATATTATATGTTATATGTTAATGTGTGAAACATGTAATATATATGAACATTTTCCTTAGTTAAAAGAGAAACTTCTCTTGCAGAACTTTAACTTAAAATCTGAACGCTATTAAAAATGTTAGTAAACAAAAAGAAAACAATAGATACGCTGTTTGAAACTCAGAAAAACAGATTCGAAAATTAAGTGTTTAAAAAAAATACGTGACTGTTTGAAATTTATGCACCACCTGATCGTCCTGAATGTCTATCCATGTATGAGTATTATACGAAGACTTGTCTCCTGTGGTAAGCCTCGTATTTCTTAAATGTTACGAATCTAAACCTAGCGAGCGACAGCGAGGTAAATAAATATACAAGTCAGTCAACATAGCCTCTAAATTTCTTTGCCAAATCGATCGCGGTTCTGTGCTCGTGTTTGAGTTTTGCCAACAGACACGCACGGTTATTTCTCAACTGCTGGCGCACTAAATTTTGACCATCGACTATTACCCTTGTGTGTGTGTGTGTGTGTGTGTACAATAAAACAACAGGTACAATTATTGACCTGGCTCAATGGCAATTCCCCGACAACAACCTTTTGCATTTTCCAGCAGCCATGGTGAACTTTACAAAAGTAAAGGTCAGAATGTGTTTAATCTAAACACGTCACTGTTCTGCATAAGTGGGCATTATTACTGTAACAATAATTTTTATACGGTACTTTCCTGTCAGATGCAGTTTCGTGTACTGACAGACTGTGTGTGTGTGTGTGTGTGTGTGTGTGTGTGTGTGTGTGTGTTCCGTTGAGTTACGGTCAAGTGCGACACGTTAAAAAATAACTCTGTGTTCTTCTTGTCAAGTACCTCTTATGTTCTCCAGGCTGCCTCGTTTATGTGAGGGAAAACAGACCCAAGACTTCTCAAATTATAAGTGAGCTGTTTTTACAAAGAGGTTAATGAACGTCATTACGTCGTGACGCCATTTTTTCACATCCACTCTCCGTCCCTTTTGTCGGTCCCCGCAAATAGAAAAGAGAAAAAAGTAAACAGAACAGAGAATTAAACGGATGTTTGACTCTTTAAAAACGTTTACTTTGAAACTGTTGTTCTCATTGGTTAGTGGCGTTCGCGTGAGTCTGAACTATGGAATATGCAAAACACGTTAATAATCAGTGTTTATCTTTTATCTATAAGTCTGAAGTCTTTAGTTTTATCTTACTTGTTAACATCACATAGTGTTAACTATCTGGTTATTAACCCTTAAAAGTAGATGTCCGATGTATTCACTGAAATATGTAGCTATTCACCCCTCTCAACAAAGTAGCTATTCAGTTAAGATAATTTTTGCCTTGCCTCTGTAGCCCACACTAGACCTTGTTCTTCTACATTCTTCTCTGTTCATTGGCGATCTCTCCAATCTTCAATTCCCATTATGTTTGGCACATCTTCTTTTATTGAGTCTTCCCTATTACTGTCTTACATTCCCCACTAGTTCTTCCCAATTCTTATATTTAATATTTTTGTATTTCATCCAAACAGGGCTGGCTGAATTTCTGGTTTGTTTAGAATTCTTATGTTCAGAAATATCCTCCCATTTCGAAAAATCTCTGACGTTTACTTTGTACTAAACTGTTAATTTTTTCACGGAAAATTGATAGCAACATGAACGCCAGCCCTCATTTTCGGAGACTGCGTCATCAACGTGAATGTTTACCGTACCTTCCTCAGTGTTGATCAGGTTCCCTGAGATTGATAATTTGATGGTCAAAAACAGATCAGCCAACTCTGCAGTCAAAGCAGTGTAATACTGTAAAAGGTAAAATTGTAGTGCAACGATAAGATAGGTAATGTCCAGTAACAAGCGTGGAGATGAAATGCGTCTTCAACTGCGTGGTACAAATCAGGAGATGAACTACAAACCTCCAACAGGGCAATCGGAATCACGACTTCCCCACTGCAAGGTACATGATCTAATGTCAGTAAAGCCACATCTTACGTTTCTATATTGGCGGCAATGTGAGCTTCTTCCTAAATGTTTGTGGCAGTAACAGATGCACGGCCCGGGAAGACTAAGTTGGTAAGACTCACATCTATATAAGACGTATTGGCCTCGTTCTTTGCCACGTAACAGCCCACGATCTTTGAAGTAGAACCCACGATTGTTCATGTTCAGTTTAACAGTAAAGGTTTACAAAGTTTAGGAACAATTTAACACAAATTATTATTGCATATTGACAATGCTACACTGAATATTACTTCTAAGATTATGTTTTTAAATTTTCATTCTAATTATATTTTTATTGCACCTGTTGAAGATTGGGTTCTTTCCTTATTTTTTTTTTTATTAAGAATTGTGTCTTTTCAAATCACATTCAATTTTAAATGTTCTTCCGCTGATTTTTTCTTCAATAGAAACATCAAACAAACATTAAAAAGTTTGATGATTTCAATAAACATTTATATCAAAGTTTGTAGGTGTTACAAAATTAAAATCTAAGTAAAACCAGATCGTGGTACAAAGCTTACAGTGACATCCTTCTCTTGAAAGGGACGATCTTTTTGAATTCGTCAATAATTTCTTCTGAACTGATATCTAATGTAGGTTGTTGTTCTATAAATGGTAATAATAAGTTTTCCAGTCGTTCTTGCTTCGTAGCCGATCTTAGTTTTGTTTTTAATGCGAATTTGGCGAATTATATACTTACAATTAGCGAATTTGGCTTTTTTTGTAAACTAATGGGGGGGACCAAAGACCATCTGGTCCCTCTCGTGCGCATGCCTGTGTGGAGGCCAAAAAGTAGCAGCCCAACGGCACTACAAGTGCAAATGTAGAAGAAAAGAAGAATAAATCAATAACGACTGTGATTCATACGTAAGGAAATACTATGAATAATGCTAAGAAAATATTTATTAGAATGAAAAAGTCATATAGACATTGGGGTGTGCGTTTAACGAGTGTAGGGGACAGTGAAGGCGTCCAGATGTCGTTTCAGTCGTACAACGTTCTGGCTAGAGGTGGGCCGATATATCTATAACAGGTATTTTGGAACGATATTTTTGTGTAACGGATATAAAAGTGACTATAAAGTTGAAATACCTGTTCCGATTACTCGCGGTCTCGCGGTTCCCCCCTACGCAACTAACGAGCAAACAAGTACACAAGTAAACGAGTACTACGAGTATTAGGAGTATTACGGGTACACAAGTAACAACAAGTAAACGAGTACTACGAGTATTAGGAGTATTACGGGTACACAAGTAACAACAAATAAACGAGTACTACGAGTATTAGGAGTATTACGAGTACACAAGTAACAACAAGTAAGCGAGTACTGCGAGTATTAGGAGTATTACGAATACACGAGTACAAAGGCACTTTTTGGTGCTGAATACTTGATTCTGCACATGTGCCGATTGCCATACAAGTAGGAAAAGAAGCAAAACAGCGAGCTTCAGAATATCTCTATGCCAAAGAGACAAAGCTGTTTTGAATAAAGGAAAAAAATTCATACTGATGTTACATGTTCATTTTCGTGTGTTATGCAGATATATAATACAGATTATAATAACAAATTATATATTATACTAATCACCAACTTGGTAAATTTTGAAAAAGCGAATTATATTGTGTTATAACCTACAGAGTGGCTGATAGGCCATATAGTACTTTTTGTTAATGTGATTTCGGAGATGATTTTAACTTCACTGCATTTCTTACGTAATTTTTTTTTTGAGATTCTTCGTTGTGGTATTACGAGCACTCTAAATTTCATTGCCTGAGTTTTGCAACTGATTTGTGTAACCAAAATGGAATCAATAATTTAATACTTAACCTATGTCAGTTTGTTTACTCCTAGTGAAAACTTATATCAGTATTCCCAAAGGGAGATAGGCCTATAAATTCTCTTGTTTCTTGTTTTCTTTTAAACAGTAACAGCTTAATAAAGTCACAGTGCAAAGTAACATTGTTAATACTGTACTTTTACTTTCAACTTATTTCTTATAAAAAATTATATAATACATATATATAATATCTTCAAATAAATACACCTCAAGTACGTTTATTTTCACCTGTTTATTATAATACAGGTAAGTTATATGTATAATAGGTATATAATAACAGGTATTTGTACGTGTTAATTTTTGGAAAGATTTCGTTCGTACCTGTTATTTTCAAATACTAGTTTAGCACACCTCTAGTTCTGACTAGCAGAAAACAGACGTCAGCGGTTTCGCTTCTATGCAAGCATGTCACAGCGCTTGGTTCTCGGTCAGCTGTACGGTGCGTAATGCATATGAGACAACAATCTGTTATACGGGTAGCGTGCCCATGACAACGACATATAAAGTTTTCCACCGCCTCGGGCAAATTTAGCACACACACACACACACACACACACACACACACACACACACACACACACACACACACACACACACACACACACACACACACACACACACACACACACACAGTCGTTGCGTGCATTATGTTACTCACTAACAACAGTTTTTAAACCGTGCGACTGGTGTCATTAATTCTATTATCAGTCGCCTTCTTACTTATCGGTCATTCACCTCTAGTTTACCGTTTTAAATAATATATGTTTCATTATTACACGTGCATATATTCACGGATGTGTTCACGAAAGCAGTGTGCATTTAATTATATGACATTCTCCGCTTAATTACAACTTCACTGTTGTGTTACGACATCACAGAACAATCTACGTGTTTGTCGAATGTGCCAGAAGAATCTCGATGTAACGCGTGTGGCGTACGTGCTTGTCGAAGCATTTTCAAGAGGTTTCTCGAAGGCGCCAGCCGCGCGGACTGTGTCAAGGCCGCAGTTAATTACGTAGTTCACACGAGCGCTAAGACGCAATTAGGAACATTCTGGTATGTGAGAGCAGGTATAAATACATGGCGGCAGCGGCCTTAAGTTTCAGTATTAGTGCGAATTATTGACCGTGCGGTTCGAGAGTTACAGTAGCGATATTACTGTGCGCGTTCAAGTGGTTATTAGTTAAGAGTGGTGTTTTATAATCGGACGGTATAATTGTAATACAATTGTGTTTAATTTTAGTGGACATTTTATTGCGTGTGAACAATTTTCATTTAATTTGTTGTAAAAGACAGTGCTGTTAATTACGAACTGTTTAACTGTAAAAATTAAAGGTGTGATTAGTGTCTTGTACTTATTTTGTTTTCCACTGTACCTACGATGATCAAGTAGACTGTCGTAACAGTTGATAATTCATGGAAACAAAGCTATTTTTTTAATAAAGTTTACGTTTCAAATTGATATCGCACTGTAACACTGAAGATGCAGTCACAAAGGCATTCGAAATGTACGAAGGCGTTTCGCGTAAAGTGACGATACAGTTGTGGTACAGCTACAATGATGATAAAAAGTGGCAACTATAGTTGTGGTGAATATTAGCCTACTGACAACCTATCCCTCTCCAATTGCACAAAACATCGTAACTGGTTATTCGGTTAGGATGTTAATATGATGAGGTCATCCTGAATAACTATACTGATGTACTTACAGCAAAATTTTACTTCCAAGAGTATACCCGGTTATGTTTCGAACTGGCTTTAAAAAATGGAATGTTAAAATTTCATGTCAAACCATGTGATATTTACCTCAAGAAAAGACCTATCGTTACCAGTCTGCCTATAAACGTACAAGAACCCAAAGTTACAACAGTAAGTAGCTGAGCTGGAAGGAACGGATCGTTACCAGACGAGAACAATGGACTTACGAACAGGAGAAATTAATTGACACTTGGAGGGAAAGCCTAATAGTAAAAAACATACTGCTTCTGTATAATCTTGTATATTACAATCCGTTTAATTTCTCTTCCATTTTGATGTTTGGAAATGTAGAATGAGTGGGGATTTAGTGTTCTTCGAACTAACCATCCATTGTGGATATTGTGATGCCCGAAACTGTAATAAGGTGACATTTATTGTTGCGTGTTTAACTTGAATTATTGTATGAGAGTGCTTTTGTTGATTTCTAACTGTTGTTTGTATCTAATTTAAGTTTGAAATTGGTAAATTCATTGGTGTCTGTTGTTCTGTTTCCACTGTACGACACGACGTTCCGTGAAACCGTCCTAACATTATTAATAATAACCGTCGTACACTGTTTTCGTGCCAGTGAAGATAGTAGGTGGAACCGGAAAACCTACCCCGCACGAGAAGCATAAAAGGAGGTTGCAAGCCAATGAAATGAGAAATTGTGACGGTCAGGTGGAGGAACTCGGAGCCAACTGGCAACTAGGAATTAGGAATTGTGACTATCAGAAATCTCATTCATCAAGAATCAGTTTTTGAGACAACCGTGAGAAAAACACTGCAATGGTTTGGTATTGTAGCGATAGAGGATGGACTAAAGGAAGCTTAAGCGAAGTCATGGGAGCGCGCGTGTGCCCAGACGGTAGAGGAAGGCTAAGATTGGAATGGATGGTTAATGGGGGGGGGGGGCATGATGAAAGGTTGTTTACAAAGTGGCTGAAGGACCCCGACGATTAACTGCAGAGGGGATGGAATTATGATTAGCGTGATAGAAGATGCAGAATAAGCTGTATGTGGTTGCCGTATGGGGTTCAAAGGGCACTGTTCATCAGCGGTTATTTCCACAAAGTAGTAGATCTCGGGAATGAATAATGTTTCCACGGTATCCAAACCGAGGATTATAGATTAGTATTCAAGCACTCAGTGAAGCCAATTTGAGGGGAAAGTAGCTAAACCTAGGGATTTAAAAATCGCATTAGCGACAAAAATTTATATTTAGAATTAGCGACTTTTCTGGGGCCAGTTCAAGCATTTTAAGACTTCAATGAAACTAGGTACAATAACTATGGTCTGCGTTTAACGTTAGTTTGGTTTACAATCATGAATTGACCAATAATGTTCTTTTAAACTGTTAAGCATCACTGTATAGTAATTTAGAAATCAGACAATCGTTTTTGTACGCTGTTTTGCAAAGATAACAAAACATTTAACTTTACTTAATCAGTAGTGTATGTGGACAGTAGATAGCTCATTGAGACTAGACAAATTGGTAACGATTCTCACCTTCACACACACACACACACACACACACACACACACACACACACACACACACACACACACACACACACACACACACACACACACACACACACACACACACACACACTGGAGACTAATAATACATTTCAAATCCCTGTGTAAGACTTCTGTGCACGTGCGAAATTAATAATAATAATGTTAGCCTCCAAAGGAGGAATTTTTTATGTTTCTATATTTTTTAATATGTAAACGTAAGAGTTATAACAGGAAAATGATTCAAACGTAATTTTCAAAACTCTATTTCTTTGGTTTGTCTAATTAGGCCTTAAAAGTTAAAATATTGTTACGACGGTCTCACTGATCGTCGTATGGCACAGTGGAAATAAATACAGACACCAATGAAGTCACTAATTACCATTTTTAATTAACCACAAATAACAGTTTTTAATCAACGAGTTATTCAACAAGACTATACTCGCACAATAATTCAAGATAAATTTGTACATACGCAATAATAATGTCAACTTATAGAGTTCCACACTAATTATAACACAATAACCACTTATCACTAACAACCACTTGAGACGAACTGAGTAAATCGCCCAACGTAAACTGACTTCTAAGCGGCAGCTGTCGTCTATAAATAGCCTGCAGGGTTCCAGACTAATGTTCCATAATATGCGTCCTTAACAAGCAATCGAAAACTCTAGATCATGGTTCCCAAAATTTTCAGTCCGCGGACCCCCCTAAATAATTTAAAAATTCACGGACCCCATCTGAGTTCTGAAATAAAACAAACAGTAAATATGATAGAAACTGTTATATTTTTTTAATTAAAATGTATTAAAATCAAAATTTTCTTAACTTGCAGAATTATAATGTTAATGATATCAAACGTAGTTTAATGTGAACAATGAAGCTGCTGTTGAACAATTAGCTCTGCAGTATTGGGTTTAATGTCTGATAATTTCAATATTAAGTCACTCTCGACATCAAGTTTATTTCTTAACCTTGACTTCAAGTACGTGATCAGGGAGAATGCGGTTAAACAAATAAGTAAATGGGAACACAGCTAAACGCTTCAAAGCTTTTTTGTGTGTTCAGATTGTTCAGGATAGTCATTTATTACATATAAGCAGAAGTCAGGTAGCTGTAATTACGAAAACTGTAATTTTAATGAACTGTCAGTTGAAAGTCGTGCCAACGAATCTTCTATTTGTAGTGTAAGAGAGAGGTCTAGTCAGTTCGGTTGACAAACAGATCTGCTACACGACATGAGTTAAAGACATTTTTAAAGCCATTAGTTTGAAATTACTTTAACAGTTACAATTAGTTTGAACCCCCCCCCCCAAAATACTAGAATCTTCTACTAACTGTTTTAAGATTCTAAAATTTAGATTTTAGAGCATAGAAAAATCGGAGAAAATTACGGTATATTCTAATTTTTCTTAAAAGTGTCTCCGGACCCCCTGAAACATTGTCGCGGACCTCACTTTGGTAACCACTGCTGAATTGTAGAGGACTCGAGGCCTATTGTTTTTGGTGAAGTTCGGTTAAGGGAAAGGGGTAGTCTACCTGCAACGTTTTACGTTATAACAAGAGTAAAGTGCTTAATTTTGATAAATAAAGTATCCTGAAAATAAGGTCATACTAATCAAATGTAGAAAGGTAGATGAAATATCTATAAATAAAAAGGGTAGTTGAATGGGGGATGGGGTAATTTTTTTTATAAATTAAAATGGTAGTTGATGATGGAGGAAGTAAATTTTTATAAGTTTTATATGTGTGCTACGTTACTGACAACAAAGAAATAGTTTCTATGGAAACATTTCATTTCACTTTAACAATATTCTATATTTTTCATTTTAATTTAAATCATGTATGAAAGAAAATATATCGTTCGTGGCAGGCAAGCATATCTCAATTATGTAATGTTTACGTATCCATTTTATTTTCTTATGTTTGCACGCTTTTTAAATGGAAATTACCAAAACCCACACCAACACAACGCGTGCAAGCCGAAAAGGTGTCCAGCGTGGACAGTGATTTGCTTCCTGTAGATCGCTCGCCAATGTAACTGCACATGTTTACAGAGGAACCCCCTCAATAAATAGACTTTTCGTCTTTAGGGAACGAACCCTCTGCAAGATGTTCACGGTCCATGAGAGACTTGGGAGCGCTCCTTCTTTTACGCGTGTTTGTTCTGTGAAACGTACTCTGTAGATTCCCAGCTTTACTCTGAGCAACGCTCCATAGGGAATGTTGAAAATTGTTGTCCACGGTGTACCTCCATACAGACTAAAACCTGCTCTGATGTTTTTATTACGGACATCATAATTTTAAAACTTTGGAAATGAGCACTACTTAATGGAGAACAAACATTAACTTTTACAAGCCATTAATTTTATGCATGTTTTGAAGCAATAAATGTCTTAATAAATTAATACAATCTTTGTATTTATTTCTATTAGAATATAAGAATTACAAACTAATATGTGCATGTGTGTAAGTATGAGAAATATATATAAATATTTTTCTCCTCCTGGAAAATATTTTGACCTCTGATGGCTAGTTATTTACTAGCCTGTGTGGAATATAGCGTTATGACATGGATCAGAATGGTGGGTGTTAAACAGAAGACGCAAACGTATTATGGAAGACATGTTTTGCTAAGAAATTTATAATTATACGGGTGAACAGAATCGTCGTTCAGGAAATCAGAAGACGAATGGAAAGAAAGAAACAAAGACTCGATTTTAAAAAAGAAAAATGACCAGTATAGTATTAACAGAAAAGACTTTGATAACACTATAGACATCATTCACCCTCGGCCGATAACTCGCAGCGAGAGCCCAATTTCATTACAGGAATCAGATCGCAGCTCTCTTTGGAGCTCTTCTCTTCGTTCGACCTACAAATATTTTATCCAAAATTACAGTCCTTCCTCACGAAGTTTGGGGATAGTCTTCACCCACCTGATATGAGGGTACCATTTTAGCTGATACGTCATTTCTTCAGAATTCAAGCATCCTCTTATTTAATTAATATTTAAATGATTTTAAATATATATTTTAGGACATGGAAGTCATGTATGGTTCTCCATACTGATTTTTACTTCCATGTTCCATAAGGAAATGGAAGTATGGTCATGGCGAAAAAAATCGTGTTCGAGATAACGGCTGATTATGATTGACTGTACTACCTTCAAAACATGAAGAAAAGTCATTTTTCGAAAAATGTCTGTGTGTAGAATTGTTTATATGGCAAACGATAACAGCCGCAAATTCAAACAGAATCAAATAATTTTTTGCATACAGACCTAAGTTGTAGAGTACTCAAGGTCTTTTGATTTTGGTGAAGTTCGGTAAAGAGAAAGGGGTAGTTTACCAGCAACGTTTTATGTTTTAACAAGGGTAATTTTTTCTATGATGAATGACAACTGCCGCACATTCAAACAGAATCAAATTATGTTATGCATATATACCTGAGTTGTAGAGGATTCAAGGCCTGTTGATTTTGGTGAAGATCGGTTAAGGGGAAGGGGTAGTTAACCTGAAACATTTTATATTTTAACAAGAGTAAAGTACTTAATTTTGATAAATAAAGTATCCTGATAAGAAGATCATAATAATCCACTGTAGAAACGTGGTTGAAATATCTATAAATGTAGAGGCTAGTTGAATGGGGTGGGGGTAATTTTCTAAAAATGAAAATTCTAGTTGAAGGGGGAGGGGATAATTTTTTATATGTGTACTCCGTTATCGGCAACAAAGAAGTAGTTTGTTGTTAAAATTCCTTCCCAGGCTGTTTGGCCATAGTCAAATGTTTTCTGCAAAACCTGACGTTTCGGCAGTGCCATCGACTTCCATCATCAGTGAAAATCGAGTACGATAACGTGAGGTGGTATACGTTAGTGACCACAGTACTGTGGTTAAGGCTGCAGCAGTAAGTAGAAAGAAGTAGTTTCTATGGAAATATTTCATTTCGAAAATGATTTTAAATATAAATATTAGAACATGGAAGTCATGTATGGTTCTCCATACCGATATTTAACAATTACCATTGTTTGAAAAAGTTTAAATGAGTTTTCAAGTACTTTACTCTTGTTAAAACGTAAAACATTGCAGGTAAACTACCCCTTCCCCTTAAGTAAAAATGAAGTCTTGTTGAATGAAATTTGACGATTATTAGCATGACCGAATTGGCAACACTATCGTGCAATCTTCGTTTATTCTTTCGTTTACGACTCTCCTATTCTATTAACGTTTATTATTATTACTTCCATGTTCCATAAGGAAATGGAAGTATGATCATGGCGCAAAAAAATTGTGTTCGAGATAACAGCTGATTCTGACTGTACTACCGTCAAAACATGAAGAAAAGTCATTTTTCGAAAAGTGTCTGTGTGTGTGTCTGTCTATCTGTCTATATCTGTGTGTAGAATGTTTACTATGGCAAACGATAACAGCCGCAAATTCAAACAGAATCAAATACTTTTTTTCAAACATCCCTGAATTGCAAAGCGTATTGATGTTGGTGAAGATCGGTTAAGAGAAAGGTGTAGTTTACCTGCAACGTTTTATGTTTTAAAAAGAGTAATTGTTTCTATGACGAACGATAACTGCCGCACATTCAACCAGAATCAAATAATGTTTTGCATGCATGCCTAAATTTTAGAGTACTCAAGGTCCGTTGATTTTGGTGAAGATAAGTTAAGAGAAAGGCGTAGTTTATCTGCAACATTTTATGTTTTCTATGACGAACGATAACTGCCGTAAATTAAAACATAATCAAATAATGTTTTGCATACATATCTAAATTATAGAGAAATCAAGGCCTGTTGATTTTGGTGAAGATCGGTTAAGGGAAAGGGGTAGTTTACCTGAAACATTTTTTGTTGTAACAGAGTAAAGTACTTAATTTTGATAAATAAAGTATCCTGATAAGAAGATCTTAATAATCCACTGTAGA
Source organism: Magicicada septendecula (assembly GCA_034769895.1). Taxonomy (NCBI): domain Eukaryota; kingdom Metazoa; phylum Arthropoda; class Insecta; order Hemiptera; family Cicadidae; genus Magicicada; species Magicicada septendecula. Next base: position 507,689,595 of record CM068369.1, on the reverse strand, counting down.
AACGTAGATGAAATATCTATAAATGAAAAGGCTAATTGAACGGGGTGGGGGTAATTTTCTATAAATGAAAATTATAGTTGAAAGGGGAGGGGATAATTTTTATTTATATGTCATGTGTACTACTTTATCGGCAACAAAGAAGTAGTTTGTTGTTAAAATTCCTTCCTGGGCTGTTTGGGCTTGATCCAATGTTTTCTATAAAACCAGACGTTTCGACAGTGCTATCGACTGCCATCGTCAGTGAAAATTGAGTGCACTATCGGGAGGTGGTATACGTTAGTGATCACAGTACTGTGGTTAAGGCTGAAGAAAGAAGTAGTTTCTATGGAAATAGTTCATTTCGAAAAGTATTTTAAATATAAATCTTAGAACATGGAAGTCACGTATGGTTCTCCATACCGATATTTATAGGATGTGTACTACGTTATCGGTAACAAAAAAGTAGTTTATTGTTAAAATTCCTTCCCGGGCTGTTTGGCCGTAGTCCAATGTTTTCTGCAAAACCAGACGTTTCGGCAGTGCCATCGACTGCCATCATCAGTGAAAATCGAGTGCGATAATGTGAGATGCTATACGTTAGTGACCACAGTACTGTGTTTAAGGCTGAAGCAATAAGTGGAAAGAAGTAGTTTCTATGGAAATAATTTCATTTCGAAAATTATTTTAAATATAAATGTTAAAATATGAAAGTCATGTATGGTTCTCCATTCCGATATTTTATATTTAGCAGTCTGGAATTACAGATATTGATTTCACACAGTCGTTTGTAGTACGTGATATTGACAGCTGCATGCCTAGAATTACACGGCGGTGATACGTCGTTAAATATTTTAGACGGAAAAGAGAAAAAGAATATTCATTTCGTAGGAATCGAACTCAGGTAAACGTGTTGAAACGCCTACGTACGCGCTGTCCGCATGTCAAAGGTTGTAATCGACACAAAGCGTAATAAATTCTACTCCACGTTTACAACTGTGGTACACATTTACACACGAGCTTATGACATTTTACTCAGTGTGTGATGAAACGTAAAATAACACATTTAACATATGCATTTCGCACCGCTTATTAACAACGGTAATTGATGTGCTATGTAACGGATCATACTTCTATGCAATACTTAGTTATTCCTTTAGATCTGGTACTCTCCCAATAACCGTATCCACACTCATTTTTAATATTTCGATTTTGCGATTATTGACATCGATATGTAGTAGCGCATATAATTTTAGTTCTCTCTGTCTTTCCTACGGCACTACAGCCCTTGTTGAGCCCTGGCCTCTTTCAATTTTCCCCCCAATCTTCCTCCACTTTCAGTATTTCATTCGCATCCTCATCCACCGCGTCCTCCCATTTTCTCTTCGGTCTTCCCACTGGTATTTTCCGTGGATTCTGGTATTCAATAGTTTTCGTGGTATTCTATCTTCCCCCATCCAGGTTACATGACCAGACCACCTTAGACGCTGTAGTTTCATGTATTATGTTAGCGGTGGTTCTTTATACATTTGATACAATTCAAACTTACATCTTATTCTCCAACCGTGTAATATACCGGTTTGCGGTAGGCCGGTAACCTACCCCCGGAAAAAGTACTGTACCACACCACGGAACCTTCAAGAAACCCTCGGAGTGGACGGAAACAGTGACAACGACTACGGCAAAGAAATATGGAATAATTTTAGTTAGATAATAGAAATCTAAAAATTTATTTGTGTATGTTATAAAATAGTTTGGTGACGATTGCATCGAATTTCAATGTCACGTTTTTTTCGAATAATGTTTCTAGCAATAACTCCGATGTGTGTCTGTGACGCCAAAAGCTGACATTGTTAGGTTAACTTGCAAACTAAAATTACACATGGAAACCAATATATCTCTAAACTAATACTCGCTTTTTTATGAAATCCATGCCACAAAAAACTCCAAGTAAAGCGAGGTGGCCCAGGGCCACTCTATGCCTGTTACTATACATGTCTCCCTTTTTGTGATAGAACTGGTTTTCCAATAATACCTTTTTTTCACTAATACTCTGGTTTTTAGCAGCTCACAGAGAAAGCAACAAACTCGACTCGAAGTTACGTGGACATGTCTCCCACGTTATGCATGTCTTGAAGTGCTATACATCTCTCCCATTTTTTGTGCAGAATCATTACTGCCTTGTCTATACAGGGGGTAATGACAGAATTCGCTTTCTATGAAGTTTTTGAGATTTTACTGAAAATCATAAAAGAATATTGGCCGCCTAACGAATAACAAATCTTTCTTTCATTTGTTAATACGTTGTTTTATATTTGTTTTAATCTTACTATTCAGAAGCACCGTAATTTTTCAATTTACATTTTCTGATGTTGTTTTTGTTAAAAGAACGTTATGTTCTTTGTTTTTAATGTTACTCTCTTTCAAGCATTGTGTATATTTTTTCTAGCCGTGGTTTTTAATTCTTTAAACAGTAAGCTAAAAACAAAAACCATTATTACCTAACCTCACAAATAAAAACATTACGTATTTTTGCTTTACATTAAGAAGTCGAATACTTTACAATTGGTACACTTCTTCTTCTTCACATCGCGGTGTATTAATACAATGGATAACCAAAACATAGAAAATGTAGTGCGGGTGCGTTTATTGGGAAAGTACCAAATAAGGTAAGGGATGACTCTAACCTAGCTGTCCTCTGGATAACAATCCTTTTCTACAAATAGTATTCCTATTTTAAAAAGGATTATATAATAAAATAAATTTCTTAGACAAATGTTAGGAAATATTCAGATTATATAATAAATATATAATAATATAAATATAAAATATAATAATATAAATATAAAATATAATAATATAAATAATATATATATAATAAATACAAATATAGTCCAAAAGGATTTAGAAAAAAATAATATACATGCAGAAGAAGCAATTGAAGAAGTCTTTCGTCCAAAAGTGTTAAAAATGGAGGGAGTTCAGAGTAGGAGAGAGAAAAACGCAGGTTCAAAGTGGACTGAAGACAGGAAGAAGAGACACAGTGAGAAGATGAAAGAATATTGGAAAAAAGGATAGAACAAAGAGTAAAGAATTGAAATTGGCATGTGGTCCTTAGATGGCCGATACAAAAAAAAAAAAATTGTCTGCGCACACGCACACACACACACACACGCAAACATTTTAGGGAGTTCCTTGAGCTAGTTATAATGCACGTAATTTTTGAAATCTGTTTAAAAGGTACAGCCCTCAAATCAGAACCTGCCTTGATCTTACTGCATGCAAAATTAATTGTTATAGAGACTTATAAGATGAGAAAGCTGTCTCCACTGTATCTATATTGTAACGTAACATAGTTGAGGTTCCCCAACGTTACATAAAAATTGGATGAAATATGGTCAAGGACCATACCCTGACTTAAGGTTGTTCAATAGTTCATGTGCTTGAGAAGTACCTCAAGTCAAAAGGCAATGACTAACGTTAAATGTAAAAGAGCCAGACCAATGAATGATTGAATATAATGAAATGTTTGTTTTGTACTGTGACATGTTAAGGTCTACAGAGTATTTATGTTGTATGTTGAATATGCTAAAAATGAAATGATGTTGTTTGATAATAATACTTCATCAATAATTATGTTTATATTTATATTAGATTTGTCTTTATACAACCCAGTATAGTTACCAATGTTAGGCACTGTACTAAGTTCTCAGTATTGTATAAAGTTGAAAAATACTGTTGTTTTAATTAATGTTTATAAACTGGATCAGGAGTGTGACCAGTGTTTCAAGTTTAACAAGTAGTTCTGACAATTATATCATAAGTTAATAAAGGGTTCCAGAACCAGTTAATTAATATATAAAAAAAAATAACCACCAGTAAATTAAAATTCATGTAATTAACCATGTAACCAATAATTAATTGTACAGTAGGTCAGGTAAAAAGAAAATTAAGTTAAAAAACCAAATAATGTTATAATGGTTGTAAGTGAATCTATAGGCCTAAATTCCATATTAGTGAAAGGAAATTAATACCTTTTTAGTAAACCCAGTCCAACGAAAATCTGGTAAAACATTTACTGTTCAGTAAGGAAGGTTAGGGGAGAATTTTATGTGATTCAATATTAATCCAAGCATGGAGTATTTTATTGGAAAGAAGTAGTAATATTCTATAATGCCGGCTCAAGGATATAGAGAAAACGTGGTTGTTAAGGCAACTGAATTGCAGAAGTTGTTGATTTTGAATTAGTTCGTTCTGATTGTTACAAGCTATTAGGTTGAGATGGACCGATATATTTAAAAAATATGAATAAATCTAAAGGAAATATGTATCCAAATTGAAAAACCTTTTTTTTTTGTAAAACAATTATACTTTAATGCTAATGAATAATACAAATTAAATAACCATCTAAATTGTAAATGAATACAGTAAAACAGAATTGAAAGCCTCTCACCTCATTCACTAAATAATTCCGCTGAATTCGGTATTAAACCAATTCATGCTATAAATAGAAGACCAGTAAAGAATTAAAGCCTGAATTAACAGAATTATTGGAAATACCAGAAGACTCGGTTTGGCGTAATAACCTTCATTGGCAGCAGAAGCTGAGATCCTAATTCCAGTTCACTGGGACCAAGAATTGTGAAGATCGTAAAAGAAGAATAGAAGCCAGAAGCTTTCCTGAGAGTTTACCAATACACACCACCATCAATTTTATTGAAAACCAGAGCAGTTTCACTGGATGAAGACGAGATAAGCCGCATTTTGGCCACTGTTGACAAAACGTCCACCGCCAGACGAAATTTTCGTCGGTTTGGTAAAAAAACAACTTATTTTCATTTCACTGTATTTTAAGTAAATAATTTTATTTTGTAAATTGAACAACCTTAATTATGCGTTTTACCTGGCCTTACTAATGGTTCAAAGAACTATACGAACGCTGGGATAAGAATTATTTGTTATTATTTTCAAGTGTATACGTTTATTTTTAGAATTTGAGTAATTAATAATCGATATATGTCTGGATGATCGATTGGATCGTATTATTGTTTTTTGAGACAACGTAACCTGTTAATTAATAGAGAAAATAAATAAAGTACATTTATTGTATGAGATAACGTTTAAGTTATTGCAGAATAAATACTATATGTGGTGGGTGGAATAAGTTACAAAAAGATTGATACAAACATAACGAATAACTAACCTATAAGTACGCTTATTACTAGTAACAGCGCTCAAAGTTTGCAGCTGGTGGGACGGAAGATTGCTGAACTAGCTTGTGTTTAATACTAAATTTGAATGAAATTTTCCACCATCGAGTGACTAGGGTTGACACAAATACCCCTTACATTCCGTCAATACTCTATACATATCGCTAATATTACGCAAACATTGAAAACTAAGTATGATTATAAATTCAAGGAACATAATTATAATTTTGTTTGATTAATAATTTATTTTCCGAAGGTTCCACCGGTCACAACCGAGAGATATATTAATTAATAACATATTAATTAAACCAGGTAACAACATTTTAATTGTTACGAATTGCCACCTGCAACGTATTACTTGGTGTTTGATACACAGGAGTCTCTTATAATTAATTACACCCATAGACAAGATTTCTTTACAATTTGACGTTTCCAGCGTGCAGCATATAATATAACATACGTCCTCACATAATTAACAAGTAGTTCTTTATAAAATTGGTTTACAACAGTGGGGTTTGAATAAGACGGACATTTTCGCTAGTACCGGCACATACTGAGTTTATTACAAATTGGCCAGCCCAACAGTGGGGTTATAAGGAGAGGTACAGTAAAGTTAGCTAGACATGAATCAACCGTTTTTGTGCTAACAGCGCAGGTTATGTAATGCGCATGCGTCAACAGAGAAACAGCTTAGTTTTCTCTGAGACGCTGTGGAGGTTATTGTGTGAGTACTTTTCAAAAAACATCAGTATTCATCAAATATGAAGCGTTTAGTTTCATTTCATTTTAATAAGAACAGCGTAATAGTAATAGATAATGCCTCCTACCACAATGTACAAATAAATCCACCTCCAACATCATTATCAAAAAAAGGCAGACATGATTAACTGGTTAAAAAACCATAACATTCCTTGTAGTCCATCTATGTTAAAGCCTGAGCTGTATGCACTAATTAAACAAAACAAACCAACTTACAAAACTTTTAAAATAGATGCCATTTTGGCAAACCAAGGACATTCTGTTTTATAACTTCTACACTATCAGCCGGATTTTAATCCTATGGAACTGACTTGGGCAACCGTGAAGAAGCGTGTTGAAAGAAAAACCGTGCATTTTTCTGTGGACAGTGTCGAAGGAATTTTATTGTATTTCTCCTGCAGACTAGAGATCAAGACGTGACGTAATGAAAATTTAAAATGACTACGTGAGATCGAACCGAATAAGGGATACTGTAACAGATCGTTTAGAAAATAATGTAAGACGAGATAGCAGCAGTGAAGGCAACTTGAGTGATAGTGATAATAGGCTAACGGTGATAACAGTGACGGAAATATTAGTAGGGTGAAGAACTGACCTAAATAATTATTGTAATTGCATGTAAGTAAATGTGCTCTATGGTACTTAAATAGTTTCAGTCTAATTGTTGCATTAATATTGTCTCTCCGGTTCTTTATGGATAGTTTACATCTGCTCGTTTTTTAAAAACACACACACAATCATTTCACGTACGAGGTTGTTATTAATGTACTTATTCAAACAAATTAAGATGCCAGAGCAATGTGCATCATGTATTACTACGTTTTTCGTGAATCGTAACATGTACACAAAGTGTACACATTCCAAAATATACAATTGTTGATGTCTAGCCTCGACTTTCGAGAAACATTGCAACAGACACAACACGTCAAGTCACTGTTTACAAAATAATGGAAATCTTTATTAGGCCTACATTGTCTCTTTCTGTTGTGTCTGCGCTTGTTTCGTCTTACAAAATGTCCACGTTTACTGTCGTAATCGAAATCAAAACTTACCTACAACCAAATTTTGTAGGTAACCAAATTTTAGGTAAAAACCTTAAAAACAATTAAAAGAATAACAACAGAATTTTCAAATTATAAGAATAATTGGTTAGTAAAAAGTTAGGTAAGTTAGTAAAAAGTAAGTTACATATATGCGTGCGTGCGTGCGTGCGTGCGTGCGTGCGCGCACGCGCGTGTTGGTAGGGCTGTAAAATTTAGTTTGGTAAAGTATTTAGTAATATAATTAAAAATGTAGCTAATGAAATGTAAAAAACAAATACATAAAAACGTTAAAAAATAAACAATTGAAAACACTATAAGAATCATAGACAATAGAAAACTAAATAAATAAAGTTATAAATATAATAAAACGAAAATAATTGTGAATCGACAAAGCAGTGTAACTGGTTTATTTCAGCTGTCATATAAGCGATATCAGTTTTCAAATTTTACTACTTTTACAGAGAAAAACGTAAATTTAACTACTATCTTTCATCTTTAATTATTAAAGAAGCAAACTTCGGCACATTAGGTATAAAAAGTCAACCCGTGTCAAAATAGATTACTCTTGTCACATTCGCGTCTTATTAACAATTCAGAGAGTAGACCAATATTTTCAACTGCGTTAGTAGACATTTTCCTCTCTCGTGCCTTTCACTGCTGCAGTCTTCTCCCCCACTACAACCTGCGCGCTGATTCATGTCTGTTTAATACTACTGTATTTAGTTTATTACAAATTGCCGCCTGCAACGTGGGGCATCATCATCTCCTCATAACACTTTCATTAGTTAATTATTACAAATTGGCGCTCAACGAGTGGGCTTTAGTTAAGTAAAAAATCATATTAACTGTTACTTAACTTGAGCAGGCAACCATTAGAGGCACAGGAATGCATAATACCAGAGGCAAATCGAAGAAGAGGGCAGAAGAGAAGAGAAGGAGAAGGAAGAAGGTGGACAGGAACGAGAGATAGAAACATTTACGGACAGTGAAATGGAACAAACAATGGGTGATAAAGAAGAAACTGAAGCAATTATCACAGAGAAGGAAATAGTTGAAGAGGATGCCCAAGGGGACCAACCAGATAAAGTGGAAGCCAGAAGCGAACCAGCTTGGCAAGAAATGATGAGGATAATGATGGAGAAAATTGATAGCATGAAGGAAAGCAATAATGAAAATTTCAGAAAACAGGAGGAAAACTCAAAGCAAACTACAGAAAAGCTAGAAAATAAAATAGACAGTATAAATGAAAATTCAGAAAAGCTAGAAAATAAAATAGACAGTATAAATGAAAATTCAGAAAAACTGGAAAATAAAATAGACAGTATTAATGAAAACTCAAGGAAACAAAACGAAATCTTGAGTGAGAATCTAATTAAATTAATGAATGAGAAGTTTGACAAAAATAAGGAGGAGAATGATGAAAATAACCGGCTAATAAATGAAAGTTTGAACCAAATGAATGAAAGGTTTGACAGGAATGATGAGAGTTTGAGGCAGATTCTGGAGAATACCAAACGAATGGATGAGAAAACTGAAAACCATAATAAGGAGTTGCGGCAAATCATCAATGAACAAGGCCTAGCATTGAGGGAAGTCATCAATGGAAGTATTATAATTGTCAATGAAACACGGAGCAAAGGAGTTGATAGCTATGAAGTGGAGGTAAGACAGCAAATAAATGAAATTAAGGTGGATCTGGAAAAGACAGATGAACCCATCATGCAACTCAGAGTAGAAGTAGAGACCAAAATTACTCAAATAGGAAACATACAAGCTAAGACCCAAGAAAAATTTGACAAGATACCAATTGATAGAACCGGAAGAATAGAACGGGTTCATGATGAAATGAAGATAGTGAGAATAAGACAAATGTGTAAAAGGAAATTAATAAATACACGGGAAGAATTGGAAATGATTAAAAGGGGATTGGTTCAGCTACATAATAGACCAATTACGGAAAACAGAGAAGTAAGGCAAGTGAGAAACTTTAAACGAACCACACTTGAATTCCCAGATGGACTAGAAGGACCAAAAAGGCCAAAACTAACTAAGGAGCATGGAGGACTTATGGAATTTATGTATGAACCATCAGAAACATTAAGAGACAGTACAGAAGAATCAGTTCAAAGGACGATGATGAGCTTGACTATAAATGACAATTTTATAGTGACAAGAGGCAAGAACTGTACAATAATGAGATATGTCACAAGGACAGAAATAACTCTATACACTAGAGAGACCCGAACAACCAGTATAGAGGAAATAATGGACCACGGTTAAAAACAGATTCTAAACAGAATATAAAAGAAAGGGGACGGATTTTATGGATACAGGACCAAGCAACCCATTGTAAATAAAAAACCCAAAATTCTAAAGAAACTGTAAGAACAACTTACTCAATAATTATTCAGAAACAGTATAATTTAAAATAAAGAGGATAAATACCCCAAAATTCAAAAAATGAAGGAAGCTCAACTTACAAACAAGTATCTAAGAAAACAATTTATGAGGTATATAAGGAAGAGAATTTTGAAGATAAAAAACAACCAAATTCGAAAAATAAGTAAGAACACCTTACTATACAATTTAGAAGAAATTGCTTCAAACTAATATGAAAGAAAAAAAAAAATAACACTGATTCGACCTAATAAAAATCATCAAAACCAAAAAACAAAATGAGTTTATCTGATGTAACATAACAGTGAGAAATGTAATTTAGAATGTAAAAGGAATAATAATGATTGTGCCAGAAGAATATAACTACATGATGTAATGTATAGTACTAACCAAAATCTCATAACCAGCTGTATTGATCATAAAGGAATATGAGCCAATGAAGATAAGAGAATGAAGAAGTCAAAATGGTACTGTCAAAAAAAAAAAAAAAAACAAATGGTTACGAATTATCCGTAAGAAAGCCAATTAATAAATGTCAATAAAATAGCCAAGTATTGGAGATGAGAAGTGTATAATAGAAGGAAGAATTAATATGAAGAAATAATATGATCTGACTTAAAGTACAGTGAATATTCCCTAGAGTATGATTATTATTTATTATTTTATTGAAGGTCACATGATGACTACCTTACGAGGTTTATTAATGAAGATTGACTGTAGAATATTCCAGCAATCATTTAACTGGGCAGAGATGATGTTCCTCTGATCCCAGAAAGTATGTAACGGACGACGGTAATTGGTTAGCCGATAGAGCACCACCGATTCGATTCCAGTTATAATGTTAGGGAGGTTTAGGAAAATTAAATATTAGAGGGAAAACTCACAAATAAATATAGAGAATTAAATAAAACCAGATCCAAAATGTATAATTAATAAAGAATGTCACAAGAATGATTATAGAAATAAGATTTAAACTTGGGAAATAATTGATTTTAAGAAGGAACGAAGAAATGATAATAATATAACGGATAATTCTGAAATATAAAAGTACAATAAATAGGAAACCAATTGGCCAGATATAAGTTATGAGTTTATTTCTTGCTAAACTTTGTTTATACCAAAATAAACTTATTTTGAAGGGGGGGTGTTATGTAACGTAACATAGTTGAGGTTCCCCAACGTTACATAAAAATTGGATGAAATATGGTCAAGGACCATACCCTGACTTAAGGTTGTTCAATAGTTCATGTGCTTGAGAAGTACCTCAAGTCAAAAGGCAATGACTAACGTTAAATGTAAAAGAGCCAGACCAATGAATGATTGAATGTAATGAAATGTTTGTTTTGTACTGTGACATGTTAAGGTCTACAGAGTATTTATGTTGTATGTTGAATATGCTAAAAATGAAATGATGTTGTTTGATAATAATACTTCATCAATAATTATGTTTATATTTATATTAGATTTGTCTTTATACAACCCAGTATAGTTACCAATGTTAGGCACTGTACTAAGTTCTCAGTATTGTATAAAGTTGAAAAATACTGTTGTTTTAATTAATGTTTATAAACTGGATCAGGAGTGTGACCAGTGTTTCAAGTCTAACAAGTAGTTCTGACAATTATATCATAAGTTAATAAAGGGTTCCAGAACCAGTTAATTAATATATAAAAAAAAATAACCACCAGTAAATTAAAATTCATGTAATTAACCATGTAACCAATAATTAATTGTACAGTAGGTCAGGTAAAAAGAAAATTAAGTTAAAAAACCAAATAATGTTATAATGGTTGTAAGTGAATCTATAGGCCTAAATTCCATATTAGTGAAAGGAAATTAATACCTTTTTAGTAAACCCAGTCCAACGAAAATCTGGTAAAACATTTACTGTTCAGTAAGGAAGGTTGGGGGAGAATTTTATGTGATTCAATATTAATCCAAGCATGGAGTATTTTATTGGAAAGAAGTAGTAATATTCTATAATGCCGGCTCAAGGATATAGAGAAAACGTGGTTGTTAAGGCAACTGAATTGCAGAAGTTGTTGATTTTGAATTAGTTCGTTCTGATTGTTACAAGCTATTAGGTTGAGATGGACCGATATATTTAAATAATATGAATAAATCTAAAGGAAATATGTATCCAAATTGAAAAACCTTTTTTTTTGTAAAACAATTATACTTTAATGCTAATGAATAATACAAATTAAATAACCATCTAAATTGTAAATGAATACAGTAAAACAGAATTGAAAGCCTCTCACCTCATTCACTAAATAATTCCGCTGAATTCGGTATTAAACCAATTCATGCTATAAATAGAAGACCAGTAAAGAATTAAAGCCTGAATTAACAGAATTATTGGAAATACCAGAAGACTCGGTTTGGCGTAATAACCTTCATTGGCAGCAGAAGCTGAGATCCTAATTCCAGTTCACTGGGACCAAGAATTGTGAAGATCGTAAAAGAAGAATAGAAGCCAGAAGCTTTCCTGAGAGTTTACCAATACACACCACCATCAATTTTATTGAAAACCAGAGCAGTTTCACTGGATGAAGACGAGATAAGCCGCATTTTGGCCACTGTTGACAAAACGTCCACCGCCAGACGAAATTTTCGTCGGTTTGGTAAAAAAACAACTTATTTTCATTTCACTGTATTTTAAGTAAATAATTTTATTTTGTAAATTGAACAACCTTAATTATGCGTTTTACCTGGCCTTACTAATGGTTCAAAGAACTATACGAACGCTGGGATAAGAATTATTTGTTATTATTTTCAAGTGTATACGTTTATTTTTAGAATTTGAGTAATTAATAATCGATATATGTCTGGATGATCGATTGGATCGTATTATTGTTTTTTGAGACAACGTAACCTGTTAATTAATAGAGAAAATAAATAAAGTACATTTATTGTATGAGACAACGTTTAAGTTATTGCAGAATAAATACTATATGTGGTGGGTGGAATAAGTTACAAAAAGATTGATACAAACATAACGAATAACTAACCTATAAGTACGCTTATTACTAGTAACAGCGCTCAAAGTTTGCAGCTGGTGGGACGGAAGATTGCTGAACTAGCTTGTGTTTAATACTAAATTTGAATGAAATTTTCCACCATCGAGTGACTAGGGTTGACACAAATACCCCTTACATTCCGTCAATACTCTATACATATCGCTAATATTACGCAAACATTGAAAACTAAGTATGATTATAAATTCAAGGAACATAATTATAATTTTGTTTGATTAATAATTTATTTTCCGAAGGTTCCACCGGTCACAACCGAGAGATATATTAATTAATAACATATTAATTAAACCAGGTAACAACATTTTAATTGTTACGAATTGCCACCTGCAACGTATTACTTGGTGTTTGATACACAGGAGTCTCTTATAATTAATTACACCCATAGACAAGATTTCTTTACAATTTGACGTTTCCAGCGTGCAGCATATAATATAACATACGTCCTCACATAATTAACAAGTAGTTCTTTATAAAATTGGTTTACAACAGTGGGGTTTGAATAAGACGGACATTTTCGCTAGTACCGGCACATACTGAGTTTATTACAAATTGGCCAGCCCAACAGTGGGGTTATAAGGAGAGGTATTTAGTTTATTACAAATTGCCGCCTGCAACGTGGGGCATCATCATCTCCTCATAACACTTTCATTAGTTTATTACAATATTTGTAAAGGGCTTAAATGCTTCTTCATTAAGTTGTTCATAGTCTTCACTCTAGCTTGCTGAGAATGTAACAAAACATTTTACTTTAAAATCAGGTGTCTTTAACCACAACTAAGAGAATGTTTTTGGTCGTTACAAGAGTCAGAAGAAGATCCGGCGTGCAGAACCGACAACAGTGGTTGTTCAACATAATCACCTTTCGATGATAGATCAAAAGTTGTTGGTCATGAAATCTGGCCGAATCTATTGATGTCGGAATTTTCTACCAACGTTTTTTGTACAAAAATCTTAAACCAATATATTTCGTTCCCGTTTTGGTATTATTTCTTTAAAAGTATTTTCTTTAAAGACAATGGTGGTTTATCAATACGACGGAAAACGTTAGGGGATCCAACCGTCTTTGAAGTCTTTTAAATCAAAGCAACGTTTCTCTTGACTAAATCTGCAACCGTCTTCAGGCTACGAATAAATTACATCTCATAAGATCCTACAAGCACTACATCTAATAAGCACTACTCTGTCGTGTGCGATAATTACAGTATGATAATGTGAGGAGAAAGGAACACAATTACAATTATATGAAAATTAAAGTATTATACATAAAAAAATAAGTATGTTTAATACTTAATGTATGTTTGTACATATTGTTACAACACAAATAAGCCACCCCAATACCAGGGATAAAAAAGATGAATCAACAATATCAAAAATAATTCGTATAATAAAATGTTTAAAATAATGAAAATAAAATGACAATGGCGCGACAAACGACGACATGACCTAACCCAAGTGATTGACCAAATAAAAAGAAACAAAAGGAGAAGGGAAAAAACTAAACCAAATAAGAATCCATACAACCAAATGAAATAAAACCAAGTGAGAAGGGGAAAACCAAAATAAAATGAAACCAAAATAAGACGAAAGTGAAGAAGAAGGAAAATGAACATGAAACAAACCAAGTATAAAGGAAATAAAGTGAAACCGAATGAGAAAACACAGACAAATAATATAGAATATGAAAAGGAGAAATGGTACACTCAAATGTAATATTGGAAACGAAACCAATAACTAACCAATGTAAAAAATAAGTATTATTATCGATTAAAAGATAAATGTAAATGATTTGATAAAACCCAATAAAGTAATGTGAAAAATAAAAGTACACTAACCCAAAAATTAGAGTTAGATATAATAAAGAACTCTATAATGACATAACTTATTAATAGTATAAACAATATTTGTAAAGAGAGAGATAGTGAGATGGTGAGAAAATAATATTAACTAAGTGACAAAGAGAAAGTAATTATAGGGATTACCCACTAATAAACACTTAAAATAAACAGTTAAGGAGTGCAAAAGTGAAAGTGTAAAACCCCAAAATAATTAGAGATCCTATTAATAGGAATAAACACTTAATAATCTGTAATAAACACTCAATGATTAATGGTGAACCATATTAGTAATTAAGAATGTTGTTAATAATAGAATTAGATATAAACACTTAATAATCTGTAATGAACATTGAAGATTGATGGTGACATTATTATTTAAAAAAAAGAAGCTTGTTATTAATAAAATTAAGTTTAATTGTAAGAGGGGGATACAATAGTATTTAAAAGGGAGAATCCCATAGAAGGTAAACAGTTAGTGTTACCATGGATAGAAGATAGAGATTATTTAAGAAATAAGAAATTAAAAATGAAATCAATAAACACCCCAGGTTACAAGGGATAATCAACTAAATAAGTTTAAATGGAGTGATGATGTTTATCACCCAAAAAATAATAAAGAATGAAATGAATTGTAAACAAACATTACCTAATAACTATTAAAAAATTGTTTAATTCAATTTATGAATAGGATATGGCTGAAGGAATTGTACAGACCATAGGCCTAGATGTTATGTTTTATGTGATAAAGAATAGTAAGTAATAGCCATATTGTTAACAAGGGCAAAATAGATAAATAAGAAGGTGAATCAATACAGATCTAATTACACTGTAAAATCAGTTAGGAAATAATTAACAATCCATGATGTAGAAGATAATAGAAACATACAAATAGTATAAAAACAGATCCAAAACACATCAACAAATAAACCAACCAATTATAATAACAAAACAAAACACATAGAGTAAAATGAGATATAATTTGTATAAAATAAGTAAATATAATCAATGGCTACTTAGGCCTATGAAATGCCTAACTGTCAAAAAAACAAATAACTATAAATTGTAAAAGTCAACAAGGAAATTAACAAATCTAAGGCGAGTAATTAGCCAAGGATAATTTGTGAATAATATTAAAAGAAAAATGTTAGAATAAGGACTTAAATTAAAAGAGAAATGTAATTAACAAATATTAACATAATTGTACAAACATTAATATTTTAAAGAACCCAACCTTATGGGATATCAAAATAATCTTTGAAAGGAAATACAAACAGTAGTGATAATATTTAATATATAGGAAGGAAGACAGAAGAATAAAAGCAATCAGAATATATACAGGAATTTTGAATAATAATTCAAAATTGATAACAATGGTTATAAAGTCATGATCAACCAATCAGAATTTATTCGTAACCATGACAACAGACCGTTGGTTACGATTTTTCCGTTAAATCATAGTATTCAATAAGTGACGCTCATCCAGATTGGACGCCAGATCTTGAATGACCTAAATTTTAATTTAAAATGTATAAAAAGTAATTAAAATTCAAAAAGAAGAACCAGTAAGCAGTAGACGAGGAACAATAACATTTAACTAATGACAAGGACCAATATAATTAAAAATTAAATGAAGAAATTACCACAACTAACATGAAAAGATGTCAGAAGCCCAAATCATTCAAAAATGATGACTATTCCATTTCACCTGAACAACGGTTTATCTCAAGCCTACTGATTTGGTAAGAATCATTAAATTACCCAAATTCCAGAAATAAACTCACTTTCAATATTTCTCACAGTCATCTGAACTCTCACTATAAACTGAATATAATTTATTTCAAAGATTAAGTAAAACAATAAAACACTGAAAATTTATTAACTAAGAAAATAACCTAGTGTTAAATTGCGAACTTTTGAAATACACTTTACTACACTGCAGGAACAAATTGTAGCTACACATTATATTATTTAAGTACAAATAATGTAAAGTAGTGTACTTTTTATTGTAATCATTATTAATATTTTTCTTGTAATCACAAGGACCCAGACTTTGAACGATAATAACTGTAAACAGACAACACAGTCGCCATACTTGACTAAATCGCTCGTTCAAAATCGATTTTCGCCAAAACCCTAGAGATATTAGACTCATATTAATTGTCGGTGCAAAATTGTTAATAAGCAAGGATAATTTTATTGTCAAACTGAATAATTACCAATCAATAATTAAAGAAACTAGTACAGAGTGTAACCATTGTTTTTATTTCATAGGGAAGTGTATTGTATAAATTGTGTATTGTATAGCAGAGACCAGCGAGAATGACGGCAAGCGCTCACTCCGCCAACTCTACGAACTACCTGCTTGATTAAGTAGGTCGAACGAAGACGGGAATAAATTTGAATGCTCCAGGACGTCATAACTAAGATCGCTAAACCATATTATTTATTAATTTAATTGTTTTAAATAAACAATTTGGCGCCACCCGGGATTATTAAACACCTATGAAACAACAGGTAAGGTTTCAACTCGCGTTGTACTGGTAATTGAAGGATCGCTACGGAAATCGCTAGCGCAAAACATAGAAGTAACGACACCCGTGTGAGGCGAGCACACAACATATACATTTTCACGAACACGTACAGATCTTCGCGTTACAAATTGGCTTCCATCGCGGGGCTTAAACGAGACGGACGTCACATATCGCGTTACAATATATGTATTGTTTGAAGTATGCCTGTCCACTTCCAGTGTTAAGAGCTGTATACTATTCACTTGTTAACTCAATACTTCACTCTGGGATTTTCTGTCGGGTGGTACACATTCTTTCAATTTGTGTCCTCTACTGGTAATACAGGAATATTGTAAGAATGGTTAATTACATTGCTGATATAAGAATTTACATTACATGGCTGATGTAAATTTTTACTGATTGGCCGCGGCTTCAGACACCTTACATAAGAAAAATGTGTCATATCAGAGTCGAACTCATGCCGCCGCAGTGTAAATACATCGCACTGACTACTACAACTCTACGGTCTTTTCGCCTTTACTTTCTATAAGTAAAGAAGAAAAACACTTTTCCAACACAAAATGAGTATAAATTGATCTTCTAGAAAAATTTCGGGCAATTAAGACAAAAAAAAATCTACGCGATGGATATCAAGCGATGTTAAATTGTTACCCGCTTTAATCGCAGTTTAAATCTGACATTTGGCGCGGGTGAACCCAAAAAGTATTAGCGGCCACGACGACTGCATCGAACGGCGCGCTGCCTTATGAATAATGCAAAACGTCGAGTACTGTATTTTCAGGATGGTAATACTTTGTGCGAGGCGGGGGAGTCGAACTTTGGACACGAAAATTGTGCTTTGATAAGTCGAATGTAACATGCGAAACAAAATGTAACGGGTCGTATTCGCGAAAAAAAGCTTTATAACATCTTATTAAAACAATTTAGTGTCAAGGAGAGTCCAAACGTGATTGGCACCGAAGTTTAGTGATTATAGTTAACCTATGTGTTTTTCTTTTGAAAGAACTGTTATCAGCTTTTAACAAATCAACTAGTCAAAGCACAGTCCTACGATAATCAAATTTTAATGTCGTAGAGGAAATTTCACTCCATACACCTTCTTCTAATCATCTTTTGTCCGTCACTTTGTCGAGTCCTTCTCTCCAGCTCCTTCTTGGTCTTCTATGCTTTCTGTAAGGTTTCTATTCCACTGTTCGTTTCGGAAGCCAATCCTCTGGCATTCGGTATGCTTAACGTCCCGATATTGTTAACAGTTGTATTCAGCATCGCTATTGTCTCCTGAATTCGTTCATTTGAAATCCAATCCCAGTTAGAATCCAACCCGCCTTGTCACAGAATCTCATCACAAAGGTATTACGCAATAGAGGCTCTGGCATTTGACGTTTAAGAACATAATAAACCTGTAGAAAGTCTCGTGTGTTTGCAGAATGTGTAGCAGGTAATAAGGCCCAAATGGGGACAAAAGACGTCACTGAAAGAGCAAGAAGTTAGGAATTTTAAGGTTTATGAGGAGCGATCGTGGCGTAGTGGCTAGCGTGTGGGTCGGTTACGCTGTCGGCGCGGGTTTGATTCCCGCCGGGACCATCCGATTTAGTTACGACTGTTCCCCCTCGCAAGGCGATGGCGAACCAGCGAGAGGTATCCTCCCTAGTATAAACCCTCCCCAACTATGCCATTCGGATCTGGCGTTAAACTGTAGGTCCCATATACCTGTGAGAGACTCCGTAACACACGCACCTCGGGTATACGCGGGGAAGGTACAAACTAGTCGAAATACTGAAGGACCTAATAAGACTTCTCAGTAAAGAAGCCATGACAAAGGGTTGACGAAGTGGCAAAAATCATGCGAATCTATGGTACGAAAGGACGACGAGTCGTCATGGGCACTTGTCTTCATAAGCCAAAAAAGTTCAAAAGAGCGGTACATTTCGATACGAGTCGTCATGATGATGATGATGACGACGACGACGACGACGACGATGATGATGATGGTGATTACGACGACGATGACATAGGATAACCAAAGTAAAGATAACAAGGACACATTATTAGAATAACTATTAAGCTCCCTGACCTGTAAAACTCGCTCATTATTTTAAACGAAATAGACGCTTTTATTATTACATCATTTTTCAGTTGTCATAAAAATTACAAAAACCCCGATTACTCTATTATTTTATTTTAGTAACATAACGTTTTTAAAGCAGACAGTCACACAATAAACACTAAATACTCCTACTTACCTAACCGCATTCCTATCTTATTTAAAATTATAACCATTGTGCCTAAATAACAAATAATTTAATCTTAACTTTCAAGTTTTTGTACGTTTCTATAGTATCTAGGTGTTTTCATGGATAGCTGTCTGTAGTACTTAACACTTTTCACAAAAACACTGTTACGCCGTTACACAACGTTCTGCATGTTTCTCGGCTATCCCAGCACAGCCCAGCTGTAATGTTTGTGTGCGTACGTGACTCTTAACGTGCGTCAACAAACGAGGCTATTCCAGACTATACCGGTCGGCGCACTATGTTCAACGCCGCAATCAATTACGCTCTGGTACTTTTGAGTAGTGTTGACAAGTATTATGGATTATTCGGGAACACTTGTGCTATCTATTTAAACAACGACAGCTGCCGCTTAGAATCAGTTTAAGTGGCGATTTATTCAAATGAATTTCGAAGTATTGTGGCGAAGTATTATTGTTTTGTAATTGTGCGGGACTCAGTGCGTCTCGTTGCATGTGGACAAATTTAACTTGAATTGTTGTACGAGTATAATCTTGTTGAATAACTTGTTGATTACAAACTGTGTAATTGTGATAAAGCTGGTTATTAATGACTTCATTGGTGTCTTGTATTTTGTTTTCCACTGTACCAAGGACACCGTCGTAACAATACATAAGTGACGACAATGTGTACATTTTTTGTAAACTTAGGTTACAAAGTTTTAGAAGAAGGTATACAATTTGCAAAGATGTTGCTAGACATTAATTGTATAAAATTATTAAAGATACCAAGTTTTTATTTTGAATTAAATTCCTTCTTCTTCTCGTCTTCTTCTGCACCTCACGGAGTAGGCACTTTGCCTGCTCCGTCTTCACAGAGTATCTCTCCATCTCACTCTCGGTCTTCCTACATCTCTTGTACCAAAGGCTCTATATTGAAAGGCAACCTTAGGTAGTCGTCCGTACTCCATTCTGTCCAGATGCTGTAGCCATTCCCTGCCATATATCTGGATTTTATCATTTATGGAGAATACCTGTAGCTCTTCTCTAATACCCTCATTGTGCAAACGATCCTGTCTCGTGCAACCCTCTGTTCTTCTCAGAAACTTTATTTCCGAAGTTTGAATCAGGTTTTTTATCTTCTTTGTAGAAGCCCATGTTTCATATCCATATAATAAAGAGGCACTGGCATTGTTTCATAAAATTTAATAAGCCTTGTCTCTTTCCTTGTCATTTTTCTCAACATTCTATATATGACGCCACACATCATCTGAAACCTCGATATTTTTTTAATAATATCTTGGCCTATGTCATTCCCAATACTGATAGTGCAACCCATGTAATTGAAGTTAGAAATTTGTTCCAAAACTGTTCCCTCAAGAACAATTTTCGATTTTCGATCTGATTGGAAACTTTCCCACCAAAATTCCTCATAAATTAATTCCCTACGAAGAGTTTAACAATTTTCATAAAATTCAAAGAATTTCAGAGTAAACACTACATCGCATTTGAGCATGAGGAATAAATTTAGCAGGTTTCGGTCGGTTTGCAGCGGTGCACCGTCACGCCGAAGCGAACAGCACCATAATGAGAGACTTGTGTATCCTCGGGGAAACGCGGCCTAGGCGACTCGACACGTACAAGTGACTGGACTTGTTCACCCTGCCACATTCATTTTGTGGCGTGACTTCTTACGGGTGTAGCATTTAGAATGTTCTATGTCTCTATTTTATCTTGTCACAGATGTATTCTTATTTGACACAATAAATCCCTCACATTTATGTCTTTTCAAGTGTGACATACTATGATTATCTATGAACGATTCTATCATACTTGTCCCCTGTTCGTCTATTGGTTTTCCTTCTGTCCCAGTGCGTGGATCGGCTGGGTATATGAATGACTGGGGTCCCTGCAATGTCTTTCTTATTCTTCTCTTCAAGGATTAGGCTTGCACCCTGTTCCGTCTTCACAGCCACCGTTTTCTTGGTCTGCCTCTACCTCGAGGCTTGTACTGATAATCTGATAATCGAGACTTGTACTTGTAATAATCTTTTTTGGTGTTCTCGAGTCACCCATTCTACTTATGTGTTGTATCCAGTTTTGTTTAATTTTATCGTTTATCGAGTATATATTCAGCTCTTGCCTTATGTCTGCATTCCTTATGCGATCTCTTAGGGTGCATTCTTTGCTTTGATTCTCCTTAGGAATTTCATTTCAGCGGATGTCCATGACACCTCTACCACACTCTTGACTACAATCCACCGTAACGTGGTAATAATCGTTTATCGAGTATATATATTCAGCTCTTGCCTTATGTCTGCATTCCTAATGCGATCTCTTAGGGTGCATCCTTTGCTTTGATTCTCCTTAGGAATTTCATTTCAGCGGCTCTCCATGACACCTCTACCACACTCTTGACTACAGTCCACCATAACGTGGTAATAATCGTTTTGACATTAATACACTGTGTCCCTGTTCTTTGCTGCAATTTGACTACTATTTGGGTAAATTCTTCAGTTATAGATAACAGTTTCCCTCGCTATATAATTTGTTGTAGAGGAGGGGGAAAGAAGCAGTTTATACATACGACGTAGTATTTGTTGTAGAGGAGGGGGGAGGAAGCAGTTTATACATACGACGTAGTATTTTCTCTAACCTTGAACTACCGCTGTTTTATTGAAAACACCCCATTAATAATTTACATCGCCATTACATTGCAAGCGGAACTGCCACACTGATTGTTGTGTCACTAGATAGGAAGGGATAAATGAATACCGTGTTGCAAGCAGAAGATGATGATAGCGAATGGTTAATGAGCACATAATAATACGAAATACAAACAGTGTTATGAATGACTGATCCTGACGTTGTGTAGTGAGAGTTGCGGCTTCGATCCCTGCAGGAAGTCTCTAACAGAGAAGGTAAAATTACAGGCGGCACTAGCAGCGAGCTTGCCTTTCCAGTCTCCCTATATACGTTTAGCTGGTTAGAAAGTTTCATGGGCTTCTTCTTTCTGCGGTATGGCAGTCTTTGACTTCTTCTTCTTCTTCTATGGCGTCAAGTTCGAAGTCGAACCTTGGCCTCCATAATCATTCGCCTCCATTTTCCCCTGTCGTTGGCGATCGATGTCCATCGTTTTATTTTAAGTAATTATCAGCATCACTCGCCAGTGCGTCAATCCAGCGTGTCTTGGGTCTTCCGACAGCCCTTCTACTCTCGATTTGACTAAACAGTACCTTCCTAGGTATTCGGTTGCCTTCCATCCTAATGATGTGTCCTGCCCATTGCGATCTATGCAGTCGGATGGTGATGGCCAGATCATTGTCTTTACACAGCTTGCATAGCTCCTCATTGTGACGCATTCTCCATATGCCGTTGACTTGGATTGGTCCATATATTCTTGTGTCTTAGTCGTTGCCGTTTAATCCCATCCATATTCTCAGGCATGATTATTGGTTCCTGAACATATTGGCTTTACGGGGAGGGGTCGTTGGCCCTTCGCTCAACCCCCAACCTGGAGGGCCGGGTCATTTTTATTCAGGGTTTCCGTCCCCTAGACCAGCTGCTTTCACTACAGCTTAGAGCCTGGTCTACCCTGATTTTCAGTCAGGGTTTACTCCCTTAGCCTTTGAAGATCCCCCTTGATCGCGACCTTTTTACTAGACTCTTTAAATCCATGTACTTGGTTGTAACATTTGAGAGGGGCGGGTTTACCAGTATTACTGTATAAACAATGGTGGGATTAAACACACCATTGAAAAACATCCTACTGAGAGTAACTCGTCGTAGAACAGACGGAATTTTTCGTGCAAACAAAACTAAACGTTTTTTAAGTCGAAAGCAATAACAGCTCTTGTTATCAAAAGTGAAGTGTTTTTTCCTAAGCCCTCTCAGCATCGCGTGCAGCCGCTTCCGTCTACCATGAACGTCCTACACCCTCAAAAATAAATGAACTTTTTTTAAATTTCTTAAATGCAACAACAGTAACTTTCAACAGTCTAATTTGCATGAGGCAAAAATCCTGTTTTCAGACCAAAATGTAGAACGTATGGAGAAACGATCTGGTATCAGAAATATGGCGTTAGACTAATTTACGTAAGAATCTCTAAAGTTAATGAATATAAGGCCTATTACAAACAAATAACCTTGACGTGAGTAACGATGACTCTCCTGTGAGTCCGTAAACCAGTGTGTCTGCCCAAATTAGCGCTCTCTGACGGTTACTTGGATACTAACGCCAGGACATGCGTACTTGTACGTCCATGAAGTGGTTCAACAGAAAGTGCTGAGGATAAATATTATGCTCACCCATCTCCTAACAACATTTCTATAGATATACAGAAACAATTATTATTATTTGTGTGTATTATTACTTAATTCTAACTTAAAAGGATAAACAACTTTCATGACATTACGGATTTTTAAGCTGAGTAGGTTTCGGGGCGCGTTTGAACTCCCAAAACCCATCTCTGCCTATATCCATAAACAAACCATTATATTAGTATTATTTTATAGTGTGCGTGCATAGGAGTTTCTTCATATGATCATTATTGTGCGTTTTATAAGCATCGTATATGCTTACATACGTGTTATGTATTTGTGCCGTGTGTTGTTACATTAGAATTTTGATTATTTTTCAGCTTTTGCATATTTCAGAGGATTTAAAGTGACGTTTTTAAATTGTTTTTTGTCTCGTATTCGCATGTACTTCGGTATTGTCGCGTCAAGAGAGAAGCTGGAAACGCGCAGTGAGCAACAATAGCGGCGTGAACTATGGTGATGTGCGTTGCCATGGTGACGGCGACAATGACCTTATTGTTGTTAGCGAGACCATGTCGTGCACACCTGCCCAGCCACAATTGCATGACAGTCTGGAACGCACACTATAAGGCAGAATAAAGCTCTGAAGATCCAACCGATTCGTGTTTTAAAAAATACGTTAGGTATATAATATTAATCCGCATTGGAATGCATGTCATCCAATTGTTTAATTAATTAACATTTTTATAAAACATGTAAACGTCACAGTCTTTGCGCGCCTCTGTATACGTGTGTGTGTGTGTGGGGGGGGGGGGAGTTAGTTCAACTTGGTCAACTACGTTCACTTGACACAGTAAATTCTTCTCCTTCACATCCAAAGAGTAGGCTATAACTACAATTGTTCCGCTACGACAATTTCTCGCCCGCCTTACACCCCTTCTCCTTTTCAGCCTTTAATTCTTCGCCATTTGGTCATATGGAATTTATTAATTTTGTTTTACTAACATCGTGTACTGTCCCTTAACTAACGTCAGAGCTAGAGATTGAAACTGTCATGATGATGATCCTCTGCGGCCTTCAGCACCACTCGTCTCAGTATTTGTTTACGCCACTACCCCACTCCCAGGCAACGCTGTTCTTCTTCAACATCTTCTACCTTCTACCCATCTTTTCCGGGGCCCCCTCTTCTTCTCCCACCTGAATTCCCAGTGAACACTTTCTCCACAGCTGTATTGTCCATCATCCGCTGTGCAAGACATGCCCGACTAACTCTAATTCTTTTAACCTCAGTAACAATGTGTAGCTCCCCGAAAATTCTCTCCAACTCTTCCTTTGTGCGTATTCTCCCTCCTGGTTCCATAAATCCTCCGCAATGTCTTTCCCATCGCTTGAGCCAACTCTCTTCTTTAGCTGTCAACGTACATGCCTCTCTTCTGTATAGGCCTATACAATGTTAAGGTGATTTCTTTTTTTGCAAACTTTTTGAAGGCGGTCCAAATATTGCAAGGGGTGTTGAAAAATATTCATTTTGTCAAATTATTAAAGATACCAAGTTTGTATTGTAGCCAAACGGATCTAAAATTTCAGTATCGTCATAGCGGACGTGTTATTCAAGAACAACAGTTTAAGAAGTCAGCAGCGCCACAACGATCTTTCGAACCAATGGAAACTGATGAATCTTTAGGCTAATACTTGTGGCAGCGTTACGACAACGTGGACTGGACAAGCAGCTATCAACTACATTAACGGGGTAATCTGATTGGCGTACACGGAGAGTAGGCGTGTTCTACGAACACATTACCATATCAAACCATACGTCATGGTAACGCTTCCCGTGTCCGACTTATACTTAGCAGTGGATTTGTTGGATGGTGACTGACTCGGTGACTTTTAAACACTGAAAATCTATAATAATGTGTATAAAAAAAGCTATTATACAGTTTGCGCCCTCTTAACCGGCCTCGGTTTAACCGGCCGTCTGGCTGTGAGATAAACAACTATTCATATGGTACCGAGCGGCTCACCGACATGTCAAAACTTGCATGATTTGCACTTGTTTATTTTACGTGTTTAGTCAGTTTAGTGGTTGATTTATCAAAGTGAAGATCTGAGTCGATTATTACTACTGTAAGTGATTTCGTGAGTTTGCTGATCCTATTTGTAATGAGCGACACAAAACGGAAACGTGTAGTTGTCAGTATCTCGCAAAAACTTGACGCATTAGAACGTTTAGACAAAGGTGAATCGGTACAAATAATATGTAACGAATTAGGCGTGGGAAAAGTACAGTCAACGACTGGCGCAGAAACTGCAGGGTTACTGTATGCAGGTCGAATCTCAAAAAGTGTTTAACCGGCCGACCTCCAGGTCTGGAGCTGACCGGTTCACTGCATATATTTAAGCAAATTTAACCGAATGTGTATATCTACCCACTTTCATATTTTTTAAACGTTTTGGGTGATTAATTCAATGGTTTTATTTTACGTACAAGGTACATATTAATTATATTATTCTGAGGTAAAATATTATTTGCAATTAATATTTTTTTTTTTTTTTTGAGATCTTAATGTAAATTACCTTATAACGTGACTCGCCGGTACTGAGATTCTACCAGAGATTACGAAACGCTATTTCGGATAATTCTGTTGAAATATTAAACTGGCGCAAATTGAATATCGCGAAAAGATTTGTTATTAACTCTAATCTATGCAAAATGTGGAACAAAAGATTGACAATAGACTAACGTAACATGGTACTAATCGATGGCATAGTCAAGGAGGATTCAATCCAGTTCTTTTCTGTCAATGTCTAGGCAGGTATCGTCTATGACTTGTTGATTGATTCTTTTTTGCCGCCAAGACTTAATGGCCAGAATTATCTCGAATCTCTTGAAAACACTTTAACTTCTCACGAAGATCTTGAACCAAACTACACTGTAGAGGTTTCAGTAGCCACAAGAAATCAAATGGTGTTTACTATGTATAATGGTGCTCGAGCACACTTTAGTCGCAATTGTAAGTCGTTTTTTAGACGAACGTTATAGTAAGAGGGTCGCCATCAACGCGGACAAGAGCACAGCCGTAGTCCTTTCCAGACGCTTAAGGCTCCCTGACAGACTATACGTAGGCGACATTCAGTTGCCCTGGTCTCGAGAGGTTAAGTACCTCGGGCTTCACCTCGATCGCCGTCTTACCTGGCGGACACACTCCGAGCTAGTAGCCCGCAAGACCGCCCATCGACTATACTCACTCCGTCCCCTGTTTTGCACCAATTCTATGACCCGCCGTGTAGGGAAGCTTATCGTCTCCACCTATGTGGTGCCGATGGTTACCTACGCGATCCCCGTATAGGGCTACTTAGGCAAGACCTATAAGCGAAAGCTTCTCAGTCTCTCCTTGACCGAGGATTGCGCTGGGGGTGCAAAGCCCAATACCTGACATCTAACAAAACCATTAGAGACTTCTTACGTGTTTGTTCCCTGAACGCCACTATACGGACACTGTCCCGGAAATTCTATCGCCGCACCGCCCGCTGTCAGGGCAATCACCTCATTAGCGTCCCGCGGTCGCACCAATCTGTACCAGGTGAATCTTGGACCCGGCCTCGGCGAACTCTAACGCTCAATTAATTAATTAATTGAAACCCCACGGCCGGTAGCAGACCACACCCTAAATCCAGCCCTATCTATAGTCCCTGCGGCAGGAGCTCTACTTGAAGCTCGGGACGCAGCACACGAGCGGGCGACGGGCAAGCCCATCATCCCGCACAGCCCAGGTCGCCGCCGTTATAGTAAAAGGCCTGCTTGATCACCCGATATAAATCCATTAGATTTTTATCTGTACCAGTATTTTAAACCACAGTGTACTCAAGCATAGTTCAAAATAAAAAGGATTTACAGCAAAGGATTATCGAAGGGTACCAGCAAATATGAAATACGCCACGAGTTTTGCAGCTAGCGAGTAAATACTTTTGTATTGTGGACTACACATCTGTGTAGAAAACAATGGAGGTCATTGTGAACATTAATTATGAATGCTTATACGGTGAAACCCTTTTTCTTTTCATTTCAGTACAATTAGACTCTATTCACGTTAAACACTTTCTACTGTTACGACGGTCTGCTGATCGTCGTATGGTACAGTGGAAAACAAAATACAAGACACCAATTAAATCACTAAAAACCACCTTTAATTATCACAATTAACAGTTTGTAATCAACACGCAATTCAACAAGATTATACTCGTACAATAATTCCAGTTAACTTGTCCACACCAATAATAATGTCAAATAATAGAGTCGCGCACAATAATCACTTTTTACTAATAAGTTCAATACTTGAACGCACACAGTAATCGCCCGAAGTAAACTCAAACCTCACTTGAATAAATCACCACTTAAACTGAAACTAAGCGTCGCTGAATGCTTGTATTTACACCCCGCTGAGATTCGAGAATAATCCATACTACACGTCAACGCTAGTAGAAAACACTAGAGCGTAATTGCTTGCCGCCTTGAACACTGTGTGCGCGGACCAGTGAAGACTGGATCAGTCTCGGCTACGGGCGCGTGACAAGTGTCACGTAATTGTCCTTCATCTCAAAGTAGCAGCAATATGTACGCACACACACATTATATCCAGGCTCCGCTGGAATAGGCGAGAAACAGGTAGTATGGCGTAATGACATAACACTATTTATATTAATACGATAAGCTGTTTTCCGCCATAACTTGATTATTTGTTATTGGATTTGAATTGATTAGACATCGTTTATGTTCACAATAAACTGCTAAATGTTCATCAATTTACATGATAAATCATAATTTGATAAAATATAAATTTACAGAGCTCCTAGTGATCAAATAATTAAAGTGTCTGCAATTTTAAAATTTCAGTTCACAAAGTAACCGTTATTTATTATTTTTATTATTAAACAACATTAATATAAACACGTGTACCAAATTTTATTAAGATAGCTTGAAAGTAGGGTAAGAATGAGAGTTCTAACGCGGAAGTGACGTCACAGCCCCCCCTTTTGGCGCGAAATTCAAAAATCCCTGTGGTGGGGGTAGACTTCCGGCGCAGCGTGTCGTCATGTGCAGAGGTTATGATGGACCGGGGGGGTAGTGGTGTGTCCCACGTGACCTCGATGGGCGTACCGAAGTTGTCGGCCATGTTGTCGGCGTTCGGCCATGTTGTCGTCGTCGTCCATTTTGCGTGGTTCCGTGTGCGTTGATTGGCGGAGGCGTGGCCGCCGTTCGGTGACAAAATGGACGACGACCCGGCCACGACTGGCGGGGATCAAGCCAGGCCGCCGCCCAGCGACGATGACGACGTCAACGACGACGGCGAAGGGCGAACGGCGAACATGGCCGCGGCTGGTGTCCATGTTGGGAAAGCTGTGATGTTGTCGGATTGTGCGTGTGTGCTGGTTAAGGTTGGGCCACGTTGTCGGATCGTGGTGTGTTATAGTGTATGGTTTGGGTATATGTTTTGTTTTTCCGGCGGCCATGTTGGAAAAGCGTCGACGTTGTCAACTTGTGCCACGTTGTCGGCTCGTGCATGTGTTATAGTGTACGGGTTTTGTATATGTTTACACTGCCGTTGTCGGCTCGGTGTTATAGTGTACGGGTTTAGTATATGTTTACACTGCCACGTCGACGTTGTCAACGGCCACGGCTCGTTGTTATAGTGTACAGGTTTTGTATATGTTTCCACTGCCACCATTGTTGCCAACTCATGAACTGTAAATTTGAATGTGTGCTTTTGTGGTAAGTATATATTGTAAAAATACAAAAAATGTGCACATCATCGATGTGAAACTCTTGTTGGCTGGCTATTGTGGTGTAATTGTTTTGATTGACACTTCACTTATAAAACATGCATGATAGAAGGAAAAAGGATAGTTGAAAAGAAAAGAAATAACTAAGCAAATTCAAAAAATTTACATATTTATATACAATATATATATACCGAAAAAAAATTACAAATACAATATATATATACAGAAAAAAACATTATAAATAGACATATAAATAATATAATTTAATGAAAAAATAAATAAAAAGTTCAGTTTATATTACATTTTATATACAATATATATACAGACAAAAAAAAACGGTTATAATATATAGCCTATACAAAAAATAAAACATTATATCAAAAAAACATCACTTTGTATATTACAATATGGATACAATATACAGAAAATAAAACATGAAAAAAAACATCACGTTCTTCATATTTAATGTGCACGACCATCTGTAACAGAAACAAAAACAATATTAGTGATGTATAATTGATAGGTGTAGGATGGATTAGAATAATGTGTACTGTTACATACCTCAAAAATGCATGCGTGCATAAAATGGGTGTATTGGCCTGCTGAATGCATACACCCGACATTGCGGACATCCTGGCGGCGACCCCTCCAGTGCCACGGTTTGAAACCAGTTGATGATGCACAGATAGTGGTATGTGTGCCCACACATTAAGCCGAGGAGTCTCTGCCCCTCAGTATAATTTTCTTGGCACACACTACAAGATGTGTGCCCTAACATACCCTGAATGGGGCAGAGATCTCCACGGCTCCATCGCCACGTTGGAAATCTACTTCTGAGAAGTAGTCTCATCGTGGCGACTTCGCTATGCATCCTTGGTTCCACCGTGTCGATAATATCATAAAACACGCATGGCGCGTCTTCTGGAGGGGACTGTAATCGTGGATCGTGCCGCATATGCTGTTGCTGAGGTTGTGGTTGAGGCTGCTGAGGCTGCTGAGGTTGTGGCTGCTGTTGAGGCTGCGGGGATTGTGATTCTGGTTGTCGTGCTGTACTTATCCATTGTGGACGTGGTTGCGGCTGTTCCTGTGGTTGTGGCGGTGGTGATGGCGATTGTGGTGGTGGTGATTGTGGCGGTGTGATCGTTATTTGCCGTGCTTGTGGACGAATATCACTGGTGAAAAGAATAAATATAAAAATCATGTAAAAAAAAAAACATGAAAGTATGTAGACATAAGAAGAAGACTTACATATTAAATGTGATGGTAGGTAATTGTTGTTGTTGATGCTCATCAACATTATTTTCATCATCATCATTATTAGTTCTTTCAAGCAGTAACGTATCACTGTCACTATCATCGTCATCATAAACCATCATCTCATCATTGCTGAAAAAAAAGTACACTTTTAATACCAGATGTAAACGCAATAGTACAAGCGAACGTTAATGAAAAAAACGTACCGACTCGTGCCGGCTTCCTGAGATGCAGCAGCAGCAGCAGCAGCAGCAGCAGCAGCAGCAGCAGCAGCAGCAGCAACAACAGCAGTAGCAGCAGCTGAACCGGTAGCATCACTGAAAAAAAAAAAATACATTTGAATACCGAACGTAAACGCAATAGTACAAGTGAATGTTAATAAAAATGGTCTTACCGACTCGAGTTTTGCTGTGATACTGATGAAGGTCCCAATAAGGCCTGACGTAACCTTTGGGAACTATAAAAAATAAACAGTAAGTCAGTCGAATGTTGTATTCTGTTTGTACTCGTTAAATAAAAAAAATGTTGTAATTTACCTTCGAACTCGTCGCTGCTCCTCACAGACTCTTTTATACAATCTATTATCGCTTCCACTCATTCTGTAAAACGTAACAAGAAAAATGTTGTATAGTAATTTGCTAACATAATAATGTGTGTGTGTGTGTAATGTCTAATATTAACGTAAAAATATAGTAAGTACTTACATGCAAATTGAAAAATTATAATGAATGTGATAATACTTATTATGACGAAATGCTTATATATACGTATATGCTTGGTAGGAGTCTGCTATAGACAAAGTCCCCTTACCCTCAAAGTGTTCACCACACACACACACACACACACACACACACACACACACACACGGCTTGCATCCTGTACGTAACAAAGCCCCTCGCCATCACAAAGTTCACACGCTGCGATAACATATGGCTAGTCAGCGAATAAAATTAACTGCACATGTGCATAGTGTGGGAAAGTCTCAGTGGGAGTCGATTACATCCTGTTATAAATATTAACCATTAATGTCTAATCGTCTACCTCACCTCTCCTACCAATTGAAAATTAAATGAAAGTAAATAAATAAATTTTATATTTGCAATACAAGTTTATTATTACCATGAGTTACTGCTCTGTGTATCTTAGTCTCTTCATGTTAGGACTGGTATCGTCATTGGTTAACGCACGTTTACACACTCTGTAGTGTCCGTACGCGAGTGTAGTTACACCATCGTCCAGTACGTACCTCTTATCGTCATAAGGAGACAGGGAAAGTTTTGTTACACGTTGCGTGTACAGCTTATGACGATCGCTTCGTATACACTCGGCAGAGGTGAAAACTGTACGACTATCGAAAAGACACTCGCTGTATAACTGATGACGTAACCTTTTTTTTATTGCCGTTCTTGGAACACCTTTCGCCACCTTTTTGTCGGTACAGTCGGACAACAGGAGCGAGTAACATTTAGCTCTGAGTCCGACGAATTCCCTGATGGGTTTCCCATTAGTTTCATCCTTGAACTTCCCCACGACTTTTTTGTTGTCGTCGCAATGGCAAGGATGATCTGAGGGATAGTCCGACGTGTCGAAAAGGTGGAGATCCTCTTTCATATCCAAGTACACATCGTCAGTCTGTATGCTGTAAAGTAAACTGTCGGTATCAGTCATCAATAATGTTAATCGTTGTCCGTACTTGCTGACAGCGTACCGATAATGAAAATCGTACATTATCAATTTACTGACATCAAGTACTGTGAAACCAACATACACTGGACGGGAAAGGTATATAGTTCTGTTTCGTAAAGCCAATCCGACCAAGTCGTCGGTGTAGCGGATCATACGCTTTAGTCGTGGATTGGAAACAAGTTTCTGCAGCCGCCCTTTGGTAGAGACTAGTTGGAAGTCTATTCGTTTCCTTACGTTCTCCAGCGATTTACCATAGACAGCGTTGACCATCAGTTTGAAAAAATCTTTTTCAAAACTGTTGGTGGCTGCTGCTCTCTTTTGTGTGTTGAAATCGATAAACGGTTTCATCCACGCTTTCTGTTTAAAACTCAACACCCTATGGATCGCTTTCAATTTTAGACCAAGGTTCAGATACAACTTTAAATTTCGAAAATGAAGAACGTATTTTTGCTTATCGTCCAAAGTCGTTAGCAACTTGGGGACGGACGATGAGGGCGTTTCTGATCCGTTATACCCTTTTGTATAGTGTAGTCGTGTGTGAAGTCGTCGAGAGTACGGTGAAAGTATGTCAGGATTGACGCAGGAACGCACAGGTGCTAGTGGATAATCTGAGTGAAGATCATGAAGTTCGGATGGATAGTGTAGGTCGACCTCAAGTATGTAGCCCATGTCACTGTCATCACTCAGAGTACGTACGTCCAGTGAGTCGATCTCGTTACGATCGAGCCATCTAAAGTCACCGTAAGGGAGTGGCTGTGACATGGCTGCACCGTAAAGGTTGTTGCAGTCGGTGTACAATATGAAAGAGGTCGGCTTTGAAGCATCATACTGATCAGCGATTAGCGGGTTGTTGGCCTTGGCATAGCGGTTGGGTACCATGCTAACACCACCGCGAACGGCTGATTCAATAAAAAGATGCTGATCTATATCCGTCAACAGTTCCAGTCGCACACCGGTCATCTTTAACATCGCGTGCCAAGCAACGCCGGGAAGCGAGTAAAGATGAGCCGGATCAATCTGGTAGTACCGTATGGCCATCTCACGAAACGCCTCGAAGACGTCAGCCAGCAGCAGTACATCTGTTTTAAGATAAAGATCGTGATAATCACCCAGCGTGCGGATTCCGAAAGTCTGCCACACATTCTGTGCATGTGCGTAATCTTCGTCCAACACGGGTGATTCACTCAGCCTATTGAAAAAGTGTTCGCGTGCGGGCAGACATGTTTCGTCGAACTTCTCGCTACCTGTCATGTAATCGTAAGGGTACACCCCCTTACGTAAGAGTAGCTCGAAGTGTTCTTCGAAACATTGCTTTGTTAAAGCGAAATCCGCACCGCTCGCGCGCAAGTTTCCAACAAGTGTATCCAAGGACGTGTTCAAAAATTGTAACGTGTCTACGAAACGTAGGGCACCCAACGTGACTGATACGAAGCGTTCACTAGTGGTAGCGATACAAGTGAGAGTTTCATCATTGTATTTACCCAACCCTTGTATCAAGTGATGTGCGTCGTAACCTCGTAAGTTATGGAAAAAGACAGGAATATGTTGGGCGGACTTGGAGTTGAGGTTACATACGTTGTGAGCTGCGCCAAGGTATCGTCCAGTCAGATGACAATGGTTGCGCACCTTGTCGTCATCAGTCAGCAGTTTTTCGCAGAGATGGCATACGACAGCATTCGTGAAAGATAATACGTCACGATCACTCATAGTCATAGGGATATTGGTACGCATGATCCTGTACAGTTCATGCTCTTCATCGATTAGTCTATCTAAAAAGGTTTCTATCACGTTCACACCGCGATAAACGACCTGTGGTTTGAAAATGTTGCCCTCGTGGTCGACTATGAGGTAGGAAAAACCTGAAGGAAGATGTAACGACTCTGTTGTGGTGGACGATGTGTGTGGAGGAGCATCACAACGATGGCAAGGTACAATGAACGATTCAAAGTCTGCATATATAGCGAAAGGGACTTTATGACAGTACGTGTAATTTTTGAAGTACATAACCTTCTCCTTCTCTTTCGTTGGTAAACGAATTCTTTGTTCACCATACGGTGAACAACGAGGGACATGTTCACTAAGGAGTCGTTCTTCACAGAATCTATGCAGACAGTAGTTGCAATAGAAAGAACGTCCGTTGTGTTTGGTTAGTGAAGATAGTAAGCGGCTAATATTTTTTATTAAACAGTAATGTTTTCGGTCAGCGGTGGTGAGAAGTAATAGATTAAAATGGTGTTGTCTGTCACTGAAAGGAGTTATTCTTAGCGGGTAAATTTCATTTTCTTCGTAACCAAAAACATTTATAGAAATGTCAGAATTGTCTCGTTCGAACTTCACAATATCGCATAGGCGGGTGGGATAAGTTATACCAGAAGTGGTGATACTGTGAATATGTGATTTGTATTTGGATACACGCTCGCTGTCTCTGTGTTGTGGAAACAGTGCGGCCAACACTGACCATATAAAACACATTTGATCGCCTGTATTGTTTACATTGATGATGGATTTAGTACAAGACAATTCAGGAGGTGTACGGATGAAACTGGAGGCGGCCAGCGGTTGGTATCGTGAGAGAACGAGTTCTAACGAGATT
This sequence comes from Magicicada septendecula, assembly GCA_034769895.1. NCBI lineage: Eukaryota > Metazoa > Arthropoda > Insecta > Hemiptera > Cicadidae > Magicicada > Magicicada septendecula. Next base: position 507,655,002 of record CM068369.1, on the reverse strand, counting down.
ATATGATCCAACGCCCAACCGCTACCCTCACGAGTGAATTTATAAATCGATTCGATGATTTTTTCGTACGAAGCTTCTAAACGTCCAGGCAATACGTTCTGATCAGCGATCAATGTCGTATGACATCGTCCATGAAAATAGCCTTCACTCGTCACTTCTTCGTCCTCGTTCGTGTCGGCATTTACAATGTACTTGACAAATCTCGCTTTTAGCGCTATATGCCACTTTATAGTAAGCAAACGTGTCAGTTCGTTTAGAATGTCCGTACGTAACATATCGTGAATTTCATCGAAAAAGGTAATGACATCGTTGACACATTCTTCTTCTTCCTCTACAAGAGGTGTGTAAACGTACGACACCAACGAGCCACGCAACGAATGTTTACGATCAACAGAAAACGTCTGCATTGTTAGAATAACGATAAAAGCAAAATCAATTACTTGCTCACTTGAAGAACATTAGAATACTGATACAAAGTTAGAAAATAAGTAACATTTTATAAGCAGTGCGTGAAAGTTAGCCTGCACGAGACTCGAAGGTGAACGCAGGCAGCGATCACCGCTCCACTTATACTATCTATGATGAGTGCGTGCGCAGCTATTTGTTCCCACTACTGTGCTTTATTTCATACCGACCAATTGACGACAGCAATCCCCACTACGATTGCGCGCGCAGCTACCACTGAGGAAGTGAAATACAGCGCAACAAACCAACATTCTTGCTTCAGATATGGACGTGCACACATATTCTTTTGCAAGCCGATTAAAAAGCTTTTATAACATCCATCGTCGAGGTAACATTAAATTTTACGTGCGTAAATTTCCGAATACGAACGTGAGATTTTTTGACCTAGCCAAAGCCGGGTTTATTTATGAAGGCGATGATGATGTTGTAAGATGCTGCAATTGTAAAATACGAATTATGGATTGGATGGCGGGTGATGATCCTGTCCAAGTCCATAAGGCGTCAATGCCTACATGTAGTTTCGTTCGTGAACACTTGTAGAAGTCGACGCACGCAAAAACGGCTCTTTTCAGAGCCAACATAAACTCATGTACAAACATACCCGTTTGGGTAGTACTAGTAGTACTCTGTGTTAGTACTATACTAGTACTAATAGTACTATATATATTACTATTACTAGTACTACTACTAAATGTGTGTACACAATTCAATGTCTGACTGATGGCGTCAATGATAAAAAAATAAAACAAAAGATTTCATAAAAATTATACCTATTAAATATCATGACAATTTCGAAGCTGTATCACTTGCATCGCAGATCGATGACACAATGGATGTTTATCGATACGATGATGGGAAACATTTCACACTAACAAAACCGTTACGAAGCACGATACGTTCCAACTTGTGTTCTATGTATTTTGTGAAGAAAAAACGGTTTTGTGGTAACTACTGTACACGTTATAAGTTTGGTGTTGACAAATATCACGGACGTTGTTGGCGTCACATTAAGAAACGTAGCGGTTATCTCCCGCCGATCGTGCTGTTGATGATAATCTCTGATCGTATACACAACAAATCACGATGGCTTCATTTTATCGAAGAGTGTGATCGAAACAATGTACCGATTGAACTCGTGGTTTATGAAAAGAATATGTTCAAGTGTACAGTACGTCACGCGTGGAATTTTATTTCACGTTTCCGACCGATTCCTGAACTGTATCATGCCGTTCAACGTGTTCACGGCTTACATGATTCACACGGACAAATGAACTATGCGACTGTCTACACAGACATGCTCGCCTACGGAAGTTCAATCCCACACGCTTTGTGTTGCATTGTCATTACAGAGCGCACTATTCCGATACGTACAGCGATTGAAATATACAGAAGCGCGATTATGATAGCACCAAAGTGCGCAGTGGATCCTAGCTACAACGTAAGTTTTGACGTGCGCTGCCCGCCATCTTCGTTACCGACACTTGCGAGAGGGAAACAGTTCACATTGGTGAACAACAAGGCGCAGGGATTGTTTTCAGTAGCCTTTCTGAAGGAATCATTGCCTACACTCCACAAGTATTGTGAATACTTCGGTCTGCAGTATTCACATGAAAAAGGGTACACAGTGAAAGATCGACGTTTATACGAACAGTGGCAACGATGTACAGGTGCTATGGCAGACGAGTTTTGGTTGTTGAACTCGTATCTTATACACCTGCATATGGAGTCGAGAAGTCATCGTCCGATCATAGAACTCAAAGCTAAACACATGTGCGAGCATCTACCCGTAAACGATAACGTCATAGTCGCGGAAATGCATGAGTATCGTGCCAACGTTATACGCAGCGTCATGTTCAAAGACATGAATTCTGTCAAGACCGTAAGAGCGTTGGACATGAAACAACACACGCTCATGAGATATTACATCGGTATGAGTCTCGTGCGTAATGGACGTATGAAAATCAGTTTAGCGCATGTTTTAACGTACTTACGCAATCACAAGAAGAACGCGTTGTTTTTCCGTTCGGTCGAGATGATATAACTGGACGTGGAGTGGAAATCTTACTACAGTCACGCGATGGAAAGCAGACGTACCAGAACGGTACCGAGGAGAGTTACATTCAGCACTGAGTTAACGCTTTACCACGTTCCGACGTATTGTGAATCACGGTTCGTACGATATGAGAATGAAACGACAGGTGAAGAACATACAGCAGAGCGTTCGCAAGACTATCGCGAAGGAGTTGCACAGACCGGTAAGAAGGAATTTTCCGAGACGTGCGGTGGAGTTAAAGGGACTTCACGACTTGTACCAAGCGGACCTGGTAGAGATGATACCGCACGCGAAGGTGAACAAGGGATTCAAGTACCTTATGACAATCATTAACGCGTTTAGCAAGTACGCGTACGCTGTTCCGTTGAAAACAAAAACGGGCGTAGAGGTCGCACGAGCTCTGGAACCGATTCTTCGTGCTAATAAAATGAAATATCTGCAGACAGACAACGGGAAAGAGTACTATAACAGTAGCGTACAAAAATTGCTGAGCAGATACGGTATCACACTCTATTCCACGTATAGTGAAAAAAAGGCCTCCATTGTGGAACGTTTTAACCGTACGTTGAAAACGCACATGTATCGTGCGTTCAGTGAACAAGGTCATTATCGTTGGTTGGATATGTTGCCGGAACTAGTCAACACGTACAACAACAGTGTGCACAGAACGATTGGAATGAAACCGTGTCAGGTGAAAGAATCCAACGAACGTACAGTGCTACAAAGGATTCGTGTGAACACAGCGAGGAGCATCGTTTATAAACGACCGAAATTCAAAGTAGGCGATCGTGTGCGTATAAGCAAACACAAAATGACATTCGCCAAAGGATACACACCAAATTGGACAAACGAGATATTTCTCGTTCATTCGGTGCGTACCGGCAGCGTACCCATTACCTATTCGCTAAAGGATCATACAGGAGAAGTGTTGAAAGGTGGTTTTTATGAACATGAAATCAGTAAATCGAACGTTGGTGACGTGTACTTGGTAGAAAAGATTGTACAACGTAAAGGCGATCGTGTAAAAGTCAGATGGTTAGGATTCGATGGTAAACACGATTCGTGGATACACAAGAAGAACTTGCTATAACAACTATTCGACTCATGGAAATAGAACCAGTATGCATCGATACGTTATGATGACAACATGCACGCTGTGTACAGTGTAAAAGACATTGTGTCACATCCTGGTTACGATGAGTACATCGTGAACACGACTGCAAACGACGTTGAACGCATGCGTAGGATCTTGACAGTGCACGAGTACTGGCAACGGGTTATCAATCGTGTGAAGAAATTCCGTCTTAACGAAATAGTACCAAGTGGTACCGGATTCGATCACTACAAAGAATGTGTTTGGTCGGATCCGAACTGTGAAACGGGTCCGGACACTTGTGTATGCAGTTACATATCTACCGACTGCTGCAATATAGTGCGACTATTAAATAGACTGTGCACGGAACGTCAACATGAAAATATTGCAACAAGCGCACAGATTAAAAATAAAGGACGTGGACTATTCGAAATTGTGCGGCAATGGTGGTGGGGGTGGTTGTGGCAGAAAAAAACGTAAACACGGACGTCTTCTGCCCGATACCGTTCGTTCGATCATCTGCGGACCTTCTGCGTGCGGGAAGACAAACGTCATGTTCAACCTGTTGTTCGATGTAAACGGATTAAGATTCGCGAACTTATACGTGTTTTCTAAATCACTATTTCAACCTAAATATCAGATGCTGGAGACCTTGATGACACAACTTTCCAACGAAGGAATGGGTTATCACGCCTACAACGATAACGAAGAGGTACCGCCTCCCGACGAGGTCGATCCTGATTCTATTATGGTGTTCGATGATGTGTCTTGTGAAAGACAACACAATATACGCAAGTATTTCTCTATGGGACGTCACAGCGGTGTGGACGCGTTTTACCTTTGTCAGACGTACAGTCAAGTGCCAAAACAGTTGGTTCGTGATAATGCCAATCTAATAGTATTGTTCAAACAGGACGATCGCAACTTGAAGCATGTGTATAACGATCATGTCAACACGGACATGAAATATGACACGTTTAAGAACATGTGCGCTGAAGCGTGGAAAGATCGTTATGGCTTTCTCGTTGTGGACAAGGATTCTTCTATCGACACCGGTAGGTACAGAGTCGGTTTCGATCGTTTCATAGTAGTCGCACCTAACGATTAAACAAAAAAAAAATTGTCAAAAGTTTAGCTAAATACACGTGTCCTGCTGTCAACGACTTTAGTTGTCGTACTACCGTTTATCGAGATGGATGACAAGAAAAAACGATTAGCACGTGATATCGACACGATCAGTGATGACATACGGAAGAAATACCGTGCGTTAAAACATGGTATTCGTGAAGAAGAAGCAACGTTATCCAAAAGTTACAAACCGATTCTGGAACCGTTACAAAATATTTCACAAGCATTGCTTGAAAAGAAACGTAAAACAACAAATGAAAAGCCGATAAGAGTGAAAAAAATGAAACAAGAAGAAGAGGAAGAAGAAGAAGAGGATCCATTAGATGCAATTAGTAAGAGCGATGTAGGAACACCACTTCGTTCCCGAACGAAACCGTCTTTCCTGAAAACACCCGTGATAGCCGAAACATCAGGTGATGACGATGAGGACGATCCTAGTCAAAACATTGAAAAAATGTTAGACACACCGGAAGGAAGACGTGAAGCGCGTAGATATTTTCAGGACAAATACGACAGTGAATCGTTAGCGAACAAGTACATGCGTATGATCGTTTCGTCCGAACGTGATCGTCTGATGGACTATACGTACGGTGTAAGACATGAAAACGGAAAATGGATGATTGGTGATTCACAGTTCGAAATCGATAAGGACGATACGATTCTTATCAACGGTAAACGATACAAAGGTACACCCGGACTCTACGAACTTGTATTCATGAAGCATCCTAATGAAAATATTTACAAGGAATCAGATCTGAAAACGTACAAAGATATACTGCGTAACACCAACGCGCATAAGCAGTATTACTTAGCGAACGCACAGGTGAACGCGAACAGAGGTGTAAAGTATAAACGAATAATATCGCAACTGTTTCCATCGAAACGTACAGGACAGGGGCATAATAATATTGATACATCGTATATGACGCTAACGAGAAAAAAAGACAAAATCGATTACGTGCACTGGGACGATCCGAACGAACTGGTGGACAGATTGCGACTGTTAATGGCATCACAACGTGTTGGAAACAGTGGGCACACGAACGAAATCGTCTCCATAGTGGAAGAACTACGTGAAGCAGACATAATCGTATAACAAGAGCGGTATATATCATCTGACATTAGCAGCAGCAGCAGCATGGAATCGATCTTAAAGGACTCGTTAATGCCGTGTGCTCCCTATTCGATTCTGAAAGCCGATAAAGTATAAATAATACTGTCGTACACGCACCGGGGGACATTCCACGATTGGTTGTGACAACATGGATATCGTGCTACTGTTTATTATTGCGTGCACAAGCGCCGTCGTCGTCGCATCGACCGTTAACGCTAACGATGTAGATTTCGCTATAGATTATTTGGTGCGATACGGATACGTGCCCGACGATAGTTTACGACTCACGGACAACACTACCATCGATATGGACGCCTACCTTCGCACGTTTCAAGTGAATTACAATTTAACCGTAAATGGAGAATTGAACAATGAAACGATGAATCTGATGCGTGCGCGGAGATGTGGTAACGAAGATTTCGTGTCGTACACCTTACGAACGCCGTGGGCCAAGAAACGTCTGTCGTGGCGATTCTTTCACGGTAGCGTCAGCGCTATAGAAGCGTCGCGACAAGCGTTCGCTGTGTGGCAGAAACATTCGAATCTGGAATTCGAATATCGACCCAACGACATAAACGCAGACATGGTTATCGCTATGAAATATTTTAAACACAGGTGTCTGACTTCCAGGTGCACGATCTGCGGGTACGATTTGGACGGACGAGGAGGTATACTCGCTCACGCTTACTACCCGCCCGATTTACCGTATAACACTACTGAAATACATATGGACTACTACGAGTCGTGGAATTATACAAACGCAACCGAAATACCGGACGATCAGACCAGTTTTCTTCAGGTGCTAACGCACGAAATCGGACACGCGTTAGGACTGTCTCATTCCCTCGAGAGGGATTCGATCATGTACCCGTTCTACGTACCACGCTCGGACGGACCGTTCGACCTGAGAGACGACGATATAAGAGGCATTCAACGCTTGTACGGGAAGCCGCCGCCGCCGCCCGCTACGACGACGACGACAACGTCAACGTCGACGACGACGTCAACGACGACGACGACACCGACAACGAACGAGACCGTGCGGACGACAACGGATTTATGTCGACTAAAGAACGTTAACCAATTTTTAATAATCAACAGACATCTGTATATCGTGCACGATAACTTTTTGTGGACATTGGATATCGAGTCGAAGCGAACGGGCGAGAGTCCGCTTCTGTTGACGGATTGGTTGACTTTCTTACCGCCGACGTTCACCAACGTTTCGGCGATGTACCAGAGACCGCGGACCGAAGAAGTGGTGCTTTTCATAAACAACTATGTATACATGTTTGATATACACAGTCTGCAGCCGGTGAACGGGTATCCGCGTTCAATCACAACGCTCGGTGTTCGCACGATGACTAAAATAAACGCTGCAATACACACGTACACGGGTCGAACTCTTCTGTTGTACAACGATATGTATTACAGTGAGATAGACGAGTGCACGTTCACGATCAAGAAACATGGTTATGTTAAAGATCGTTTTGTCGGCTTACCAGAAGCCGTTGATAGTGCGTTCCGATATATCGACGGAAAAATTTATTTCTTCAAAGACACACACGTATACGTGTACGATGAATTTCTAGATACGATTGTAAAAGGAAAACATAACGACGCACTATCCGTTGTCGGAATAAAATGCATAGACAGTACGATCGTATCAAAACTAATCGATTTATTACGTGAATACGTATAAATGTCGTGCACAACGAACGAGGCGCATCATTCACGAGATGAGTGTCGACAAGTTTGGCAGACACCAGAGCGCTGTCAGAGCGCGAAGAGAGACGCGACGCAGTCTGCGAGAGGATATTGGTATCACAATGACCGAGGACGGACACTTTGATGTAGCGGGAAAAAAAATACATAATTTGGGCGAACCGCGCGATGATAGCGATGCCGTTTCACTGCGCTTTGTGCGTGACAATTGTCTGTTAGCTGGCGATTCGTCGACGGCGGCGCAAGGAATAGATGCGAAAGGTCGTAAGCTCGTCAACGTCGGCGCTCCTGTCGATCTCGCGGACGCTGTCAACAAGCAGTACGTAGACTACTCGTGCTTACGTTTCACACAATTGGTACCGAACAAGAAGAACGGGGCTGTCGTCGACGCACGAGACCATCGCATACAGTCTCTGAGGGAACCGATTCGTGCGAGAGACGCCGCGACCAAAATATACGTGGACTCGAAAATCATACCGAAGGATACGAACTCTAACCTAATGGTCGGCAATGTGCGGATAACACAGTTAGCTCCACCCATGAACAACAAGGACGCAGTGAATTTGGAATTTTTGAACCGACACACAATCACCGCGGTAAACGATGCTTATTTCAACGCGCAAGGAAAAACCATTCTAAACGTTGGCGATGGTGGCGCACGGGCCACAGATGCAGTGAACGCGCGTCAATTGGAGGACGTGAAGCGGTACGCGAAGAGCGAAACGTACAAACTCGCAAAAGTGTTCCAACATCGTTGGGAGAAAGTGGTATCGTATATCTATAAATTGCATACACGCGCAGCGCGTACTTCACTTGGTGCCGAAGAGGCAGACTTACTACTTATGAACAAGACGGAGACGAGCGTGTTGATTAGTGATCTGGACAAATCCAACAACGAGCAAGATTGGAGATCTCTTTATCGAGAGCAAACGAAACAGTAGTCATGTATGAACTACGTAGCCGTGTTGATAAAAAAAAAGGGGGGCGTGGTCTTATCGGAAAAATAGTTAAAAGCGCGGTACCATTCGTCGCGAAGTCAGTACCTACACTGATCAATCGAGCGGTGGACGTATTACCGGTAGAACTACATCTGCCTGGCTACAGGTTCTGCGGACCAGGAACGAAACTAGAGGAGAGATTGAGTCGTGGTGATCGAGGAATCAACGAGATGGACGAAGCCTGTCGCGAACACGATATCGCTTACAGCAAGTACAAGGACAACGAACGACGAGGTATAGCGGATCGTGTGCTAGCCGGTAAAGCGTGGGAACGAGTTAAAGCTTTGAATTCAGGCATCAGTGAAAGAGCGTACGCAGCAGCCGTAGCAGCAGCAATGAAGGCGAAATCTGCGTTAGGCAGCGGGCTATGCTGTAGTGGTGGTGGTGGTGTGCGTAAACGTCGACGTCGCACCAGACGACGCAAGCCGGTTCGACGCACGATAATCAGGAAGAGGAGGAGGACGACGACGACAACAGGGACAGGAAAACGACGAAGAAGGAGTGGTGGTAAAAAGGCTTCAGGACTCTATCTTCGACCGTACCGAAAAAACTAATCAAAATACCCGTGCGTCCATTGTCCGATAATGATCTTTATGAGTACACGAAACGATTGCGTATACCCTATTTCAGAGGTGTGTACATGCGCGACGCACTTCCTAGTACATCACCGTGGGTGAACGAAAGTGCGATCGTGAATCTGGACGATGCTAGCGGACCGGGCACGCACTGGGTATGCTACAAGAAGCGAGGCGACAGAGTCTGGTACTTTGATGGATTCGGCAATCTACGTCCACCTGTCGAGCTAATGCGGTACTTTGGATCGAACGTGACCGACGTTCATTACAATTACATGCGAAAACAACCGTCGGATACAGTCATCTGCGGACATTTATGTTTAGAGTTTTTGACATCGAACGATCAGTAAACTACAAGATGTCTTCGCTTACGGTCACCGTCACAGGAACGGATCCGAGCGCACTGGTTTGTGACTTTTTTCCACCGCTTGAATTGACGGACGGTGAATGGTACGCAGGACTGCTGGACTTTACCACGTACAACTCTATACCGAACGTGGAGAGTGGAAAAAACAATGTCTTTCCTGTACTAAAGGGAGCACGTAAAACGTTAGAGCTTGTCAATATACCGACCGGTGTGTATGAAATCAGTGATATTGAAACATACCTGAAAAAAGAACTAGCAGACCCGAAATTTTCTCTACGACCCAACAACAACACATTGAAATGTGAAATTTATTGTTCATACGATATCGATTTCGGATGTACGGAACACACGATCGGTACCATGTTGGGTTTTTCCAAGAGCCGCAAGTTAGAAGCGTATATATTACACACGTCGGATGCACCTGTAAACATTAACAAAGTGAACGTTTTGGAGATAAGGTGTAACGCTGTTCAAGGTACATACAAGGCGGGTCGAAACGAGCATATATTGCACTCGTTCTATCCAACAGTTGAGCCAGGATTCAAGATAGTCGAAACGCCTAGAAACGTCATTTATTTTCCGCTTAACGTACTACACTTGCGTAACGTTACAGTGTCCGTACACGATCAGGACGGTGATATTGTGAATTTTCAAGGGGAAGTCATCACCGCACGTATACATTTGAAACGTGTGTAGTAATCATGGGAATTTATTTCACCGAAACCTCCATGAAGAGCGGAGGTAGCGACGGCTTGCACTGCAAGATAAAAGAGGACAACACTTTTGGAAAAGGTATCAGTAGACGTTCGTCGTTGACACGATTAACAGCAACTAACCGACGCTACCTGATTTCACTAGGATTCAAACTCAAGAGAAACAAGTAACATGACGGACAGCGGTATAGTCTTATCGGTTGAACGTCGACCGTTCTTTGAAGACAACATCACACATTATGAATATCATCCTCATGCACCGTACGCGTCGGCGTCACGATATGGAAATAATGATGAGATACGCATACCTATCCTGCAACAGGAAGTCTTCACTTTACCGATGGAAAGTTTCCTGTACGTTGAAGGCAAGTTGAGCAAAAAAACCACTGCCACTGGTAATGTGAACGTGAAAATGATAAACAATGCGATTGCGTTTCTCTTCGAAGAAATCCGTTACGAATTGGCCGGCGTGGAAGTAGATCGTACCAAGAGTGTTGGCATCACATCCACTATTAAAACCATACTATCTGCCAGCAAGCAGGACATTGTTTCGATGCAAAATGCCGGTTGGGTTGCTCCTACAGCTGACGAGCTAACACCATCTGGTAAAAATAATGAATTCAACTTTTGCATACCGTTGAGGATGCTGATGGGATTTGCTGAAGATTTCACACATGTTATTTTAAACATGAAACAAGAACTGATACTATTACGCACTTCCACTGACGTTAACGCTCTGTTCTCGTCTACGGATGCGCCCGCTAACGCTGATATAGAACTAACAAAAATCTCTTGGATGATTCCGTTCGTGTATGTGAACAATGAAGTACGGATACGATTATTGGATATCATACGCAAAGACCTACCACTATTCTTACCGTTTCGTAGTTGGGAACTGCACGAGTACCCGGTTTTACCAACGACTGACAGACAGACTTGGACAGTGAAAACAACTACACAACTGGAGAAACCGCGGTACGTGATACTCACCTTCCAGACCAGCAGAAAGAATAATCTGAAAAAACATGCCGGCGAATTCGATCACTGCAATGTGACAAATGCGAGACTCTTTCTGAACGACAAATACTACCCGTACGATAACCTGAACCTGGATATCGATAACGGACGTTATGCATTGCTGTACGACATGTATACACGATTTCAAAAGTCATACTACCACAGAAGTCAACCCAACGTACTTCTAACGCCTACTGAGTTCATAGCAAAAGCACCGTTATTCGTCTTCGATTGTAGCAGACAGGATGAGTCGCTCAAGTCTTCACCAGTCGACGTCAGATTGGAATTCGAGTCATCGAGCAATTTCCCCGCTCAGACCGCGGCCTACTGCTTGATACTGCATGATTCGCTCAACGTGTACACTCCGTTATCCAACACAGTGCGCAGACATAATTAAACATTTACTATAAATTATTGTTTTTTTTTTGCTGTAAATATAATGTTGCTTTTTAGAATGTAATGTATGTGTTACATGTATGCGATTTTTATTTAAAAAATGTAATCAATTTTTATGTATTTGCTGTAAATAGAATGTAATGTATGACTTACATGTATGTAATTTTTTATTAAAAAAAAATGTAATCATTTTTCATGTATTTTATTGCACCGCTTACATGAGAGCGTATTTCTAGTTCATTTTCACACCTTAATTTAATCGATTAGTGAACACAAGGTTTGAAAATATATGCTGCCGTGGCAAAAGTGTTTAATCCAAGTCCACTAATATCGCATACCTCAGTGTTTGAACAGCACGCGTTGAAGACGGACGCATGGAGCTGTTATCTCCCTACCAGTACATACGCTGTAGTGAATTAAAGCACACAATACTATACCCTATAGACATTTTTGTATACAACATTTTGACCTGTAAATTTGTTGCACTGATCCGTGACGAAAATATAAGGTACAAAATAAACGTTCCAAAAAAATTCTTTACGAGCGTTTCACAACATACAACGTGTCTGTTTCGTAAGACGGACGGATCTGCAGCGTTCTTAGTAACACCAAACACATTATTTATAACGAAAAAAGGATGTGCGAGGATAATCTAGCAGTCATCCTTGACTTTCACTGTTTCATCGACAACGATGGAAACGAACTCGTTAAGGAACTATCCATTATGGATGTCACTGCATTTGCCAGCAGACATTGGATATTTTCACCTCCAGCAAACATGATTGTTTCGAATCATAAACATGCGAGGACAAACAGATGGTTAACAGAGCATTATCATGGACTAGCGTGGACGGACGGGGACACATCGTATGAACATCTTGTGCCGATATTAGAAAAATATACATTTCCTTTTAAATTTGTGTTCGTAAAAGGATTGCAAAAAAAAAAATTTCTACAGAAGCGTATCGTACATTTTAATATTATAAATTTAGAAGATTTCGGTTGTCCTAAACTCGATCAATTACAATCAATACATGGAACAGTCTGTCTCGTGCACCACTTACTTCCAGAAATATGTACAAATACTAGAGTACACGCTTTACGCGAGTGGGTTGTATCAGATTTTAGAGTAATCAATATGTTTCTAATAAATTACTAATTGAAAACATTATTGTTTAGCGCTTACGTAAAACAAATTAACCTTTCTGACGATTACATCACTCTGTATAGTCATATAAAAAAAATTAGATTCACCGACATGTTCTAACACGCATGAGTGCTGTTAATTAAATCATTCTGTCTATTCATAAAAAAAATAACCGAGTCGTCTCCTCTTCCCCGCCTACCCATCGAGTCGTGAGAAGTCAAGTCGTATCCTGTTCACACGGATAAAAATAAACGCTTACTGTACGATAAAAAATTTAGCTTCAGCAACATGTTCTAACACGCATGAGTGCTGTTAATTACATCATTCTGTCTATTCATAAAAAAAAATAACCGACTCGTCTCCTCTTCCCCGCCTACCCATCGAGTCGTGAGAAGACAAGTCGTATCCTGTTCACACGGTTAAAAATAAACGCTTACTGTACGTTATGTAGTTCCCCCTCTCTGGTTCCACCTCCACAACTACCTCCCTATTTATTCCGCTGTGTGCGAGCGTTATTCGTTCAGTCCTTGAGAGACGCGCGAGACAAATATAAAATTCTTTATTTTAAAATGGCATCATTCACTGAAAAATTTGCAACTATTAGCGCAATTGAATATAAAAAAATAAAAGAATTAATAATCGGTGTAAAATATCCGATAGAAGAAATGCAGAATATAGACGCGAAGTACGGGAAAGCCGTACTCGTCACTCTTCAAGATTATAAAGACCCTAAACTAAAATATCGCGTATATCTACCTAAAAGATACGCGAGCGTTTTCGAAGATGATGAATTAAAAGATTTAGTACCGTGTTCGCTGCATCTAATTTTTCGTGGAGAAAAGGATAGAGCGTACATAGTAGAAATTGTACAGTAAGACCGAATGGACATACTCACTTACCATGTATAATTTTCATTGTAAATACACATAATTGTCATTAGCTGCACGTACAATTATATATTAACATGTACTTAGTTGTATTTTAATTTATAATATATTGTGCTTACACATATATTTCATTTAATTTAATTATATTTAATTATCAATATATTTACTGTATATCTAGATAATAAAACAAGGCTTACATGGTGTACATTTTAGAGTAAGCCTGGATAGACATTTTCAAAATTAACAAATATATTTGTTCAAAATTGTCATTGCACACGTACACAAATAGTAAATATAATGTGCTTAAACTTATTTATTTTAATGTAATTCAAAACAATTATTGAAACAATTACAAATAATAAATTATTATGCGTAATAAATTTATAAATTAAAATCTAATTTGCTTACACATAATATAAATGTATGCAAATGTATTTATTAGTTTTACTTATTTGTAATTCATACACAATTGTCACACATGTTTACATATTAATTTTTGTCATTACTGTGTACGTCATCATATTTTAATTTGTAATTACTTTATTTAGATGAATATTGTACACAAATGTCATATTGTATATGTTTACATATTATGTATTTTGTACTTGTCACCACTGTTTACTGTTACATAATATTTATTTTAAATTGTAATATATTTTGATTACTTGTATTTTAATTAAATAATATTGCTTTAACATTTTTATTCTATATTTATTTCACAAATCCTTGAAAGATTAACACTAATCATCACTCAATATACAAGCTAAAAGAAATGTTGCGCAATGTGCATTCATGTGTTATTACATATAACTAATTTAAAAAATCAATATTATTAAACAATAATTGCTTGATTAGAAATTACAAAAATTATTTTAAAATAAAACTTACCTTGTACGAGCTCTAGTTGAGAATTGCTTGATTATATTATATTTTAGAAATTAAAAAATTATTTAAAAATGAAACTTACCTTGTACGAGTTCTAGTTGAGTTACTGAATGTGAATCTCGTCGAACGAAAATTAAAAAAATTATTTAAAAAATGAAAATTATTTTAAAAAAAAATGAAACTCACTCTGTACGACTGAATGTGAATCTTAACGAACGAAAATTAAAAAAATTATTAAAAAAATGAAAACTTATTTAAAAATGAAAAACTCACACTGTACGAGTTCTAGTCTCGTTGAACAATGTGATGATGTGAGCAATTCGTACAGCGTATATATACGCTATCTCAAGGATGAACGCGAAAGCAGCTGGTATCAACCAGAGCTGCTACACGTGCAGTCAAGGACAACCATTTAGCTTGGCTTTTCTGTTTCGACGACAAAAAAACCTAGAGCTACTACACGTGCAGTCAAGGACAATCACTTAGCTTGGCTTGGCTTTCTGTTTCACACAATAATTTATGTACGGTCATCACTTCGTTCACACACACACATTAACAAATGCGCAGACAGCTGGAGCCCAATTAAAATATTACATCACCAACGACTTGTGTTCTTCAAATTATGTACGGCTATTAAAGCCTCAGCTCTCACGCTTTGATAATAGATGGCTAGACAATTACATCATCACCAGCATGTGTACATATGCTCAGATAGCCAATTATTATTCATTAGTTAGTCAACGGCTGGGGTTCTGTTATTAAACAAATGGATGTACGCACACACAAGCGCGCACAGACAGCTGGAGCCCATTTAATAATATTACATCACCAACGACTCGCGTTCTTCAAATTATGTACGACTAATAAAGCTTTCGTTCACACGCTTTGGTAACAGATGGGCACACAGATGGATTGATTACATCATCACTAGTATGTGTACATATTATGCTCAGATAACCGAAGCCAATTCATTACAACTAAACATTCAATTATGCAATGCATATCATGTGTATTTTCTTACATGTACACAACAATGTAAATTTTTTTGAATTTGCTTAGTTATTTCTTTTCTTTTCAACTATCCTTTTTCCTTCTATCATGCATGTTTTATAAGTGAAGTGTCAATCAAAACAATTACACCACAATAGCCAGCCAACAAGAGTTTCACATCGATGATGTGCACATTTTTTGTATTTTTACAATATATACTTACCACAAAAGCACACATTCAAATTTACAGTTCATGAGTTGGCAACAATGGTGGCAGTGGAAACATATACAAAACCTGTACACTATAACAACGAGCCGTGGCCGTTGACAACGTCGACGTGGCAGTGTAAACATATACTAAACCCGTACACTATAACACCGAGCCGACAACGGCAGTGTAAACATATACAAAACCCGTACACTATAACACATGCACGAGCCGACAACGTGGCACAAGTTGACAACGTCGACGCTTTTCCAACATGGCCGCCGGAAAAACAAAACATATACCCAAACCATACACTATAACACACCACGATCCGACAACGTGGCCCAACCTTAACCAGCACACACGCACAATCCGACAACATCACAGCTTTCCCAACATGGACACCAGCCGCGGCCATGTTCGCCGTTCGCCCTTCGCCGTCGTCGTTGACGTCGTCATCGTCGCTGGGCGGCGGCCTGGCTTGATCCCCGCCAGTCGTGGCCGGGTCGTCGTCCATTTTGTCACCGAACGGCGGCCACGCCTCCGCCAATCAACGCACACGGAACCACGCAAAATGGACGACGACGACAACATGGCCGAACGCCGACAACATGGCCGACAACTTCGGTACGCCCATCGAGGTCACGTGGGACACACCACTACCCCCCCGGTCCATCATAACCTCTGCACATGACGACACGCTGCGCCGGAAGTCTACCCCCACCACAGGGATTTTTGAATTTCGCGCCAAAAGGGGGGGCTGTGACGTCACTTCCGCGTTAGAACTCTCATTCTTACCCTACTACTCTTGAACCCTTCTTATGATATAAAGTTTTTATTAATTAAACACAGAATAATGGCCAGATGGAGAACGAGACGTTTCTGGTCTTATGTTTATAGTAACTTTTTACTTCCATGTTCCATAAGGAAATGGAAGTATGGGGATCGCGAAAAAAATCGTGTTCGCGATAAGAGCAGATTCTGATTGTACTACCCTCTAAATATGAAGAAAAGTCATTTTCCGAAGAATGTCTCTGTGTGTGTCTATCTATGTGCAGAATTGTTTTGATGGCTAACGATAACTGTCGCAAATTCAAACAGAATCAAATAATTTTTAACATTGAAAATGTTTATAAGGACGTGTCGCACATTTGCGGCCGATCTCTGGTGCGTTATCGAAAATGGGAACCGGTGAGTTTCCATAGAAACTACTTCTTTGTTGTCAATAACGTAGTACACATATATAACTTCGCTTATGAATGCGACTACATTTAACTTATAATCTGTACATTGGTAAATGAAGAATAAATTCATTCATTGGTGAATGAAGAATGAATTCACTGATTGGTGAATGAACATAAATATATATATTTTTTAGATTTATTGAAGCATTTTCAATGCCCTTCTCTGTGCATTGCATTTGTGCAATGCCTGTAAATTTTTGCATATATGACTTGTAGAAGACTCAAGACCTCTTGATTTTGGTGAAGATTGGTTAAGGGGAAGGGGTAGTTTATCTGCAACGTTTTACGTTTTAACAAGAGTAAAGTACTTAATTTTGATAAAAAATAAGGTATCCTGAAAAGAAGCTGATAATAATCCACTGTAGAAAGGTAGATGAAATATCTATAAATGAAAACGGTAGTTGAAGGGTGAAGGAGAATTTTTTGTGTTGACATTATAAATTTATTCGACCGAAAAATAAAAAAAAATTGCAATAAAATATTAACAATTGATATCGTTCCATGTAAACAAAATGTTGTACAAAATACGTAAACAAAATAATTTTTCGTTTTCAGAAATTCGCAGATTACAACAAGCCTATTCTCTTCATCGTTTATTCCTATAAACCCTAAAAAGCTTTCATCAATTTTTAAGTTTGTGAGCCTTCTTTCTTCATCTTCAGAAACTGAGACATCTGATTATTTGACTCAGTTCATATATTCTATTAATGTCTTATGCAGTAGCCATTATTACTGAAAAAAATTGAGCAGGTTTTTAACTTTTTAAATAAAGCTGAATGAGTTCATACTGAATTTTGGAACTCATATATTTATCCCTGTTCTTCAAACCACTCATTATCTCTTGCAACAATGGATGGTATTCACTCAATAGATCAATAACTGCAAAACGTTTCCGCTACTGGGCTGGTCTATCGTCTCCTTACGACCTAAAGCTTAAATTTGAAGCTCCCAATGTCAGAGTAAAATTTACAACGCGATCCAGTACTTTGGCCAACTTATTTGTCTCCTTTCGTAACTTATAACGAATAACAATGCAGGCCCGACTGGTAGACTCGGTGCATTCTTAACCGGAGTCGCCGTTTGTTGTGCAGTTAACCAAATAATTTATACTCTCAAAGTGTATTAGGTACTGGTAAAATAACAGTTTGTTTTTGATGTCAACTACATACGGAACAATTTGGTGTTACTTAAATACAATTATTTATACATTCATTTTTCTTTTTTTTTTTTTGTATTCCTCTGGCGCTACAGCGCACGATGAGCCTTGGCCTCCCCGGCTAGTCGCCTCCAAACACCTCCGTCCTCCAGCCTCCGCCTCCAGTCCCCGATACCCATCCTCCTGACGTCATCTTCTACGTGCTACGTCTTCTTCTCAGCCTACTTTTCCTCCTTACCATCAATGATTTATACCCATTCGTAAAAAATTAAGGAAAGTGTTTGCGCGGGGCCCCCCAAGTCCGCAGGCCCGCCTGTTACGTGACTGACAGCATCACTGAATCATTTTCTTATACTTCATTCTTGGATCTGAGCCTCCAGGTGGTCTAGTGGCTAGCGCGGCGATTGATGAGCTCGTGGTCCCGGGTTCAATTCCCGGCGGAAGCACCGTACGGCGTGCACTCAGCGTCGTGAGGCAGAACTGAGTAGCCGCGAGATAACAGCGGCGCCTCCTGGCTGTGAATACCGCAACGAGCGGCTGGCAGCGCGTTGTGCTAGCCAAACTAAACACAAAAGCCGCGCGCTATGCCTTGGTCCTTTATGGACTGTTGAGCAGAGGTTTATTTATTGTTATTTTTGGATCTATTCTATCCTTTCCTTATTTTGTTTTCTTGTCCTATCAGTTTTACAGTACTGGCTATTCTCATAAACATACTCATCCCAACTACTCCGTATAATGTGAATCCTTTCTCATGTTCCAGTTTGTCTAGTTTATTAATTTGTTACGCTTTTTCTTCGACTCTTATTTATATTTTTTCAATTTTTAATCTAAAGATACTATGCATGTGAAATAATATGAAATAATTAACCAGTTATCATGTTTTAGTTTTTAACAAATAATGTTGATGAGTAATATTAGTACGTACCTTTCCAAACTAACTTTATGTTTAACAGATGTTACTTAAAAACGGCCACGATTCACCACAAATTGTCTATTACGTCGCTGGATCGTGCGTAAAGAGTGTACTTTTTGTTTTCATTCAATTTCCTCTAATCGAAAATTGAAAATTGTTGCATGGTACCTCTCTGCATATTTATTTAGTCGAGGTATAAGGTATTACATGAAATTGTTTGACTGATAATAACCGTGGATAACGACGGGGTTCAACAACACCAAGGACACCACATCGGATACTGCACTTGAACTTTCTCAGTAATAAATAACCAAAAGTTACTTGTTTTTTACGTCTGCATTATTTATTGTAACCCGCAGGTCAGGTCATGGGTGGGTCACTGTATTGCTCGGCGTTGTGTGTATGTGTTTGCCGTATGATGGGGTGTTTCGTGCAGTGTAATGATATCGTTTTTCTTCACTCCAATTACCACTTCCTACGGGTCGGCTCGTATTTTCGTAACCACTGTTGGAAACTTCCACGACCGCAGTGTAAATGAAAAACGAATTATGTACACGATAAATATCTAATATTCTTACAATTCTACAACGTAATTAATTATCTATATACAAATTTAACAGATATATTCCAACAGCTTTCTCGATGTCAGTGCCGATTACAACGGAAAACAAAATTATCTATTCTAGCTTCGGAACGAATTCTTTCTCTATCTAAAACCGTTTGCTCGCTTCTTGTTATGCAAAACCACAGACACTTTAATGACTAACATCTGTATATATAATGTCCAAATACCACAGACTGAATGACCGCGAAATATCCGAAACTACAAGACCTACAAACATGACATTTTGTACAGTACTTCCCCGTAGGTCGTAGGTGGGTACTGAGAAACGTTTTTGAGAAGTTTTACTTCTAAGGGGGGTTTCGGAGAAAATTTCCCCTCTAGTAGAAAAATCAACTTTCTCATAAATTGTTTCGACCAGTCACCATTTAACCTTCCCGGTTGGTAGAAAATAATTTACATAAATTTACTTTTTTAACGATAGATAAAACTGACGACTTTGAAGGGCAAATTAGAAATTTTACCCAAAATTTATCTATACAGGTCTACAGAAATTTCCGAAATTACAAGGTCTGCAAACTTGAAATTTGGTAGGAAAATAAGGGAGAGGATGCGTTTACAATAACTGGGTATAAGAATTGGAAGAACTGAAATTGTTTATGTTTATAGGCCTACAGTATATTTGTTCTAGGTAAACGTAACTGGAAGTACAACTTATGAAGAAAGCTTTGTTGATCATTAAATAATTAAATTGTCCCTCGGTTACTAACTAAGAATTATTACTAAACTTTCTAATTTTGTGTATAATATATTTTATTATATAGATGGACTCACTACACATTTGAATTTATGAAACTTTACCCTGCCCCCCAAAATTAGGCCATGTTATTAGGCCATGCCCCCCAGTTACGCCCACGGTCCCGCACATAAGGTTGAACTTATGCAACTTATTCACAACGTCGTTGCTTGCATTATAAGACACACTGTAGCCCAAGTATTCAAAATTGCTAATTGGAGTTCTGTTTAATTTTATATCTCACATGGGCACGTTGCAATTTTTGGCCCTTCCACCCTATGGTAAAATCAACTCGAAAACAACAGGGGTCTGTCGGTTATGTGTGTGTATACGCATACCAAGTTTCACGAAAAACGGTTAATGCCTTCAAACGTTATTGTGAGACTAGTCCCAAAAAGACAGATAGACAGACAGACAGACAAATGCTAAACGGTCGAGTTAAAATTGAGAATTCGTTTTGCTCGCAATATGTTGGAGCACAAATATCGAGAATTCCCAAATATCTTCCATTACATGTGGTTTATTTGATTATGAAATTGTTAACAAAACGTAATACGACTGTAACATGTTTCCTCTCTACCGTTGGCTTCGATTCTTGCTTTCCATTCCTTTCTCACTGATATCAACGCCACTTACCAAACGTTCTCCTTTGTTTTAACATTATTCCTTAAATTTCAACCTTCGTATTGATACGACATTACAGAATAATCTACGTGTTTCTCGAATGTTCCAGAGGAATCCGGCTGTAATGAGTGCGTGCGTGATTTCAACATGCGTTCGCGAGAGTTTTTTAGACGTCGCCAGCAGCGCGCACTGTGTCAAGGCCGCTATCAATTACGTCCTAGTGTAGCGCTGATGCATAGTATGTGGAATGTTCTAGTATCTGATCTGGGTATAAAAACAAGGCTTCGGCGGAGCTTAGTCAGTTATTGTCGGGCGATTACACAGTGAGATTTGAGTTGCGATATATTCCAGTGCGGTTCGAAGTATTGTGGCAGAGTGTAGTGTGTTTTATAATTGTGCGGGACAATTGTAATATATTGTGTTTTATACTCATTGACATTATTATTGCGTGTGGACAATTTTTATTTGATTTGTTGTAAGAGACTATCTTGTTGGTTACAAACTGTTTAATTGTGATAATTAAAGCTGGTGATTAGTGACTTAATTGGTGCCTTGTATTTTGTTTTCCACTGTACCATACGACGATCAGGAGACCGTCCTAACAGTATCTTACTTTTCTTTCTACACCGTCAGTTTATTAATCCATGCGCCTTGTGTCTAAGTTCTCTTGCAATTCTTTTGAAACAGACTACTGTTAGTTGGCCGCGTGCACGCGCGCACGCCCACATTGCTATACACACGTGAGGCGGCCGGCGCTATTCGCGAATATTATGCCGAGGAACCGCTCCCCCCGTCAACTTCTGTTTTTGAATTCCTCACACTTCGCATGTAAGCATGAAATAATATTAACAACAACAGAAAGCCTTCCTTCCCTTTCCCTTACTTAATAAGATGTGTTTTAGGGGTTGAGGGTTGTTATAGCGTGATGATGAAAATGAGGTCAGCAGTGCTTTAGAGTTTTTTCACCCCTAGTTGAGCCGCCGTCGGCTGAACGCTGGGGGGAAAACCGCGTTACAACAGGTATACAGTTTTAACGACTTTACCACTGGTTAATTGAATTATTAACTTAAAGTAGTTTTGTAAACTTTCTTCTACGTCGACTGCGGTTAGATTCGTAACACGGAAACTACAGTCTTTTTGCTTTATTCGTTACAAATATAACTTACATACAGCTACTTGTTACTTTATGTGTGGGGTTTTCGTTTTGTTCGATTTTTTTCCTTTTGTAATTCCTACAATAGTAACAACTGCCATCAAACTAGACACAGTATACTAATAGTCAGGCAATTGTAAGTTAAAGAAGAAAGTTGTGTTAGTGGTTATAATCACAAACAGCATTACCACTGTTGCACACCACTATAGAAAAATTATTCCGATTACCGCTTTCAAGCTTCTCAGCTCATCGTCAGATCGGAATTCTGATCTGACGAAGAGCTGAGAAGCTTGAAAGCGGTAATCGGAATAATTTTTCTGTAGTGGTGTTCAACAGTGATAATTCTGTTTGCAATTGTAAATTGGTGAATAAAGTAAATAACAAAAATGCATACAGGAGATTAATATCGCATTCATATTGTTAAGATTTCCAGCTACGAAATCCTTTGTACTGGTTTTACATTTATAAATCGCTAACGATATGAATAAAGTCATTGACAGGGATAACGTTGTTCAGAATAAACTCACGATTCATGAGGGGCACCAAAAAAATTTTCTTTAAATAAGGAATCTCCGGCGTATGTCTTTAAATACGTTTGGGGTATTGAGGTGTTGCGAATGTCCAGAAATTCGATATGACAAATGATGCGATCAAAAAAGTTATTTCTTAACCTAGAAATTAAGCGAAAAAATATCCTTTTATCTTCACAAGTGAAAACATAACGATTTTGTAGTGATTTTGCCATTGTGTAATAAGCATTAGTACTAACTGGAGGTGGGCCGATATACCTATAACAGGTATTTTGGAACGATATTTTTGTGGAACGGATATACAGTAACTGAAAAATTGAAAAACCTGTTCCGATTCAACAATAACTGAAAGTCGAAATACCCGTTCCGATTACTCGCGTCCTCGCGGTTCCGAGTCGCGGGACACCCCAACCCTACGCAACTAACGAGTAAACAAGTACTACGAGTATTAGGAGTATTACGGGTACACAAGTAACAACAAGTAAACGAGTACTACAAGTATTAGGAGTATTACGGGTACACAAGTAACAAGTAAACGAGTGCTACAAGTATTAGGAGTACCTATTACGAGTACACGAGTACGAAGCCACTTTTTGGTGCTGAATACTTCATTCTGCGCATGTGCCGATTGCCATACAAGTACGATACGAAGCAAAACAGAATATCTCTATGCTAAAGAGACGAAGCTGTTTTTAATAAATGAAAATATTCATACTGATGTTAGATTTATTCTCGTGTGTTATGCAGATATATAATACAGATTATAATAACAAATTATATAATATGGTAGTCATCAATTTTCTAACTTTTGAAAAAGCGAATTATATTGTGTTATAACCCACAGAGTGGCTGACAGGCCATATAGTACTTTTTGTTTTTTGATTTCGGAAGTGATTTTAACTTCAGTGCACATCTCAAGTATTTTTTTTTTATATTCTTTGTTGTGCTATTACGAGCGCTCTAAATTTCATTGCCTGCGTTTCGCAACTGATTTGTCTAACCAAAATGGAATCAATAATTTAATATTATATCTATGTTAATTTGTTTGCTAATAGTGAAAACTTAAATTAGTATTCCCAAAGGGTGATAGGACTATAAATTCTCTTGTTTCTTATTTTCTTTTAAACAGTAACAGCTTAATAAAGTGACAGTGTAAAGTAACACTGTTAATACTTTTAGTTTCAATTTATTTCTTACAATACATGTATCTGTATAATAAGTATATAATAACAGGTATTTTTACGTGTTATTTTTTTTGGAACGGTACCGTTCGTACCTTTCGTACCTGTTATTTTCAAATAGGTACTAGTTTAGCACACCTCTAGTATTAACTTGACGAATATAAAATAAATAATCTAATCGATAAAAATCTTTTCGTCTAACTTAGGCAAATTAATGCACCGTTTGCGTGTTTTTAAAACAATGCTGAGCTATTAAATTCGTAATATAATTTACAAAAAGCTTTTATATATATTTAAATATTTTATCTTGAATTGAAATTTAAATTTGTAACATTTTAATGTTGTAACAATCATAAATTTGATTAAACCTATTCATCAAGAAATTATAAGTCAACAGATTCTAAATTTATAAATCTTTCCCTTTTATTTTCCTTTCATTAAATCTCGGCCAGTCTAAAAATATGAAATAGATTATTATTAGTTTATATTATCAATTAAAGGGTAGTTTTTTAGTCTCAGTTAAATTATAAAAAATAACATTTATTCTGATTTCTGGAAAACAAAAGACAGTGACGCGCATTATCATCATCATCAGCCGTGGCTCTACAACCCTTCGTGGGTCTTGGCCTGCTCCAAGAGTCGATTCCATTCCTCCGTATTGCTTGCCCTGGCTTTCCAGTTTCTTATGTTCAGCTTTCCGAGGTCCTTCTCTATTTGGTCTTTGAATCTACTTCGGGGGCTTCCCCTTTTTCTACTACCCATTGGTTTCTAGTAGAAAATATATTTCGTAGGCTGTTCTTCCTCCATTCTCTCTATGTATCCAACCCACCTTAGCGTGTATATTTTGATTATCCTAACATGTCCGGCACTTTGTAAAGATGATATAGGTTCATAATTATAGCGCCTGCGCCACATTCCATTTTATGTGCTCCTCTAAATATTGTTCTCAGAATCCGTCTTTCACAGCCAACTAGAAGTCTCTCGCTATTTTTTGTCATTGTCCAGGTTTCTGAAGCATATGTCAGCACTGGCCTGACAAGTGTTTTGTAGATTTTGCATTTCGTGCTTCTTGAAATGAAGCTAGATGCCAGGTGCTATTTTAATCCATAATATGTTTTATTTGCGAGATATATTCTTCTTCTTATTTCAGCGTTGTTTATCTAGGAGCCAAGGTATATGACCTCTTTTACTGCCTCTATATTTCACGCGCATTATATAGATTTATATAATTGATGTGTTTGATTAACTGAAGATTGTAGTGATGCGAATAAGTATACAGCTTCTGATAAAACTAATTTTTTCAATATGACAAAAGTAGAATGAATGCCTGGTTGTTGTGTGAGTGAGCGCTAAGGCCGGTGAGGCAGTGACTCCGAGACTAACGTGGCACTTCCGCTGTTCACTCTCACATGTGTCAGTAATCCCGTTAAACACAGCTACAGTACTTAATAGTCTCTACCTGGTACTACAGTTTCCGAAGACTTTCAAAGCTCTATAGCCAGTGTAAGCTGGAACATGAAACCAGTGGCAGCTCGTGGTTCTGACAGTTCAATGTCTGAATGTTTCTACTAAGATAAGAGCAATTATCCCATTCCAAATAACACACGAGATGGGTTGCAACATGAAGACTTAACTATTGACAACCTTTAGTAGGTCTAATATTAAGTTGTGTTTATGCTATTTGTAAATTATCCTAAAAATATATAGTTAAAATGAAAGGATAATTAATGATTTCTGTTTAATATTTAAAACGAGAAGCGGCCTACCGAGTTCCTTAATTTTGCATTTATATTTAATAGAGAGAAAGAGACAGACAGACAGAGAGAAATTTGTTTTTAAAATAGATTGAACACTATTCATTTTACCAAATCAATGAACTGAACACAAAAATAAGAAATGCCTGAAGACTTAAGACACAAAAATACCAGCAAACACTTTGAAGGTTACACGCTTCGATCAGCTTAACGTTAATATAATTATTTAATGACTACATTAAACGCACTTTATTTTCGGAATACAATTACTTCACTATTTTGTTTGATTTTAAGACTTTACTGCACACATTTCCCTTGCATTCTAAATTAAATAGAAAAATCTGACTCAAAACTGAATGTAAACGGACAAATCATGTGGAAAAAATCATAACAATGGCGAATGGCGGTATTATGAAAATGTTAAAATTCCCGGTAGGTGCGGTTCGACCCTCATCGGAACTATTCGTGTCTGTCGCTAAACACGAGCTTTAGCGACAGTTCAATGTAATTTTGCGTATACTTATTTCCCCCTCCAAAGCTTTCTACAAGTCTAGGAGGTGCTGAGATTTACTTTGAACCTCAAGCAATAGTAGTGAGCAATTCGCCTATAACGCGAATCCATTACTGTTCAGTCAAGAAGATTAATCTCGCAAATCCTGTTATTTAAATATGAAACCATTATCTTAAAAAATCCTTAAACATATTTAAATTATTTAGGAGGTTCACTGAACCACTGAACCTTATGGACGAGCCGCCACTGCAGAAAATCCACTACCTACTTTGTGAAGAAACGAGAATTCCTCCTGCCGTAACAAAAAGCCTGAAGAAACGCTGCTGGTCATCTGACGTTCCATCTTCCATTATTCGATCTGCAGACAAAGAGAATTAAAGCCAACTAGCCGGTTCATTGATCCTGCAAGAGAATCTTCGTTGGGTGATTCTCTAATCACGTCTTTTCTTTTCAGCAAATTTACTTATCGCAAGCCTCACTAAAACGTTTGTACTACTTGAGCGATGGTTTCCAAATGTCCGTTTGACCGGACGTTTAGAAGTCAAGAAGTATTGACTACAAGTATTACTTCCGCGGCGCTACAGCCCAAAGTCGGGTCCTGGCCTCCTTCCTATGTGACAAATGTAGAATGAAATGAAATGTACAGTGGTCAAATTACAAAATAAATAGTATAAAGTTACAAAATAGTATTATTGTGATATGTTTCCCAAATTAACTATTTTATACGAATCTAACAAATATTTCACCAACCGGAACTGTCTTTGAACAGTTACAACTTGAGTGAATTAATGAAACAAATAAATTAACCTGTAGAACTGCCCAGTGCGATACTCGTGAAACTCCCGAGTGTGATTTATGATTTCATGTCTCGCCGCCACGTGTCAAATGAGACATCCTTCTCACTCCATACATAGAGTACGGTGACATCATGTGACGATGGCGCGAGTGCCAGGCGGCGGTAAATAACCTAACTCGCTAAAGCAGCCAACGGCTTTGAGCGATAAGCTCCTTTAGGAAGGTGACGGCCACTCAGAGGAGGAAATACCTCTGAAAGCATCAGGTAACGCCTGCACTCTAGAGCAGAGGGGGCTACCAACAGCGTCTGTTCTTCCAAGCTAGGTACTGCTCAAGAGAGACACCCTATTGTCTCTGTGAACAGATGCTCAACGGGATCGGTTCAGGTGCATGACGGGAAACCACGTGATTATTTTCCCATCTAAGAACACTATTATTATTACCCTAACAACACTAAAAACACTATTAGTATAATTTAGAATTACTAAAGCAACTAGTCGAAGCGATACTTCGTGACAACAATCGCTGTATTTTTTCCTAACTGTATAGACCTATGTAAAATTACTGTTGAAACACTAAACCAACTGTTCACAACGGGAACGGGTAAGAAAAAGATTGGGTGAACGTTTACAACTGACAAGGAACATTTTTTTTATTGCAATATAACAGCAGCTCGGAAAGTTTATAGCAACGACAACTGATCGGACTCTACAGAAGTCTTTCACAATGTGATGGGACCCAGTAAAGTACTCCTACAATTCCACATACATTGTATGTCTGGAATTTTGACAAACTAAGACACTGCAGTGTATCGTTGTGAACTGGTTGACGAGTTGGTTTTCACCGCTTTTATAAACAGACAGGATTCCAACCATTGCTCTTGCTGACCAGTTGTCATGATCAGTATACGTTGTTTTAAATTGCTTTATTATCGGGGCGTGACGCCTAGATGGGGAAGCGTTGTTGTCATTCCGATCCGCTTCTGCATACGCCCGAATAACATCAGGGAGTGGTTTACTTCTTCTACTCAGTACAGAGGTTGGTGAGCTCGCAATTGCTTCTTCCCTTCCGAAGAGAGTCTCTTAGTCACTACTCACTTTCTTCCTCCTTTTATTTTATCCACGTATTCCTGTTTGCTCCCTGGCCGGCATTCGGTGGTAGACATCAGGTAACTCGCGTTCATCTCCGACATATTGGGTTGGACTCGAGGTTGGTATGTGGTTTCGGCAGTGGAGCGTCGCCTCCGTTCGGAGTTGCATGCTCACTCTGCTGTTAAATCCTTGGTATTAGATCTTCCGGAACCCGCGGAGGGATAGAGCTGTACGTCTCTTACCCAAGGGTACTGACCACACCATCGTCAGCGTTCAGAACAATCGACCTCCCACTCAATGGAGAGCCGGCGGATGGTATAAGGTACTAGCTTCGAACATCTCCGTTATCCTTTGAGTTGTTGTCTGGGCCCTACTAAGTGGCCCCAAACACTGTCAAGAATCTGGCAATGTCCATAGGCTAATGAGCCCAAGATTCCTCTCCCCGAGACTTCGGGTTATTTAAATATGTTATCTGTACAAAATCCCGGTGGATTGCGTTGTTGTTATCAGTTCTATTACCCCTCTCTCTCAAAGGGATTTTCATCGGCTATTGCCGCGTACCCATTACCCACACCTAATCGCCATCTATTTCTGTCCTGTGCATCTTCTTCTGCCAAGTTATTATGTTCCATGGCCTTCCTCATGTTTTCATACCAGGACAGTCTAGATCTGCCCCTTTTTTCTCTGCCTGGGGGCCTCCACTGAAATATTTTCCTCGGCCGTCTCTGTTCATCCATTCGGAGTAAGTGACCGAACCACTTTAGGCCTCTTCGTTCTACTCTGTTAATAATTGTGTCTTCTGCACGCATTCTTCTTCTGATTTCCTCGCTGGTTATTCTCTCCCCTCTTGAGACTCCAGCACTTCTACGGAGATAATCCATTTCCACGGCATTCAATTGGCGTATAATTTCCGTGCTCAACGTCCATACCTCACAGCCGTAAGACAGAACTGATTCAACAAAAGCTATTCCTATATGAATCTTTGTGGCTCTCGAAATATGTTTGTCCCACCAAATAGAGTTCAAGCTTCCTAAAACTTTCCTGCTCTGTTCTATTCGTTTTTTGATTTCGGGGTTTCCTAGGCCTTCCCGTGTTATTAGTGCCCCTAGGTATTTAAATTCATCGACCTGTTCAATTAGCGTACTGTCTTTAATCAATACTTAAAATCTGGCATCGGAATTAACGACTAGATATTCTGTCTTATTTACATTACATTCAATCCCCACTTTTCATATGCCTTGTCTAGTCGGGTGAGCATAAATTCCAGGTCATAAGAATCTTGTTCTTTTACGGCTTGGTCATAGTTCTATTACCACTGCAAAAAATTTACGGATCGTCTGATAGAAGTATCCAATCAGTATATTAATGATTTAATTTTTATTAACATATATCAGTGCATCAATTTTTCGATTACAGTATCGCCAAAGGCTTGACCAGTTAGTTAAATTGGGTCGTTGCTGAGTCGTTTTGATTTGTTGGTTGTTTTTTTCAGACTTCTCTGTTTCGACGGCGTGCCTAATTACAACCCCCCCCTCCTATCACAAGCCATCGCCAGCACAGTCATCAACCCTGTAGCAACAGACCCGTGACGTTTGCATGTTACATTATCTGATTTCTTTGTAATGATAATAATTATAGTTTACTTCCAAATGAGTTTTCTTTCTACTTTATACTTTACATACCAAAAACAATAGGTCGTGAGTACTCTACAAATCAGGACTGTATGCAAAAAATCATTTGATTCTGTTTGAATTTGCGGCTGTTATCGTTTGCCATAGAAAAAAATCTACAGATAGACACACAGACACACAGACAGACACACACACACAGACACTTTTCGAAAAACGACTTTTTTTCATGTTTTGAGTGTAGTACAATCAGAATCTGCAATAATCTCGAACACGATTTTTTTTGCCATCACCATACTTCCATTTCCTTAAGGAATATGGAAGTAAAATATGGAATTTTGTTAAAGTTAAATGAAATGTTTCCATAGAAAATACTTCTTTGTTGTCAATAACGTAGTACACATATAAAACTTATAAAAATTTACCTCCTCCATCATCAACTACAATTTTAATTTATAAAAAAACCCTTCTCCCTTCAACTACCCTTTTAATTTATAGATATTTCATATACCTTTCTACAGTGGATTATTATGACCCTCTTTTCAGGATACTTTATTTATCAAAATTAAGCACTTCACTCTTGTTAAAACGTAAAATGTTGCAGGTAAACTACCCCTTTCCCTTAACCGACTTCACCAAAAACAACAGGCCTTGAGTCCTCTACAATTCATGGCTGCATGCAAAACATTATTTGATTCTGTTTGAATTTGCGGCTGTTATCGTTTGTCATAGAAAAAATTCTACACACAGACACTTTTCGAAAAATGATTTTTTTTCATGTTTTGATGGTAGTACAATCAGAATCTGCCGTTATCTCGAACACGGTTTTTTTTTCGGCATTTCCTTATGGGACAGGGAAGTAAAAAACAAACAAGAAGTAACGTAGTTTTTACGCTACATTAGTTGTACAGGTTACAATTCTTCATCTCACATGCTTTACGTATTGATTATGAATTATACTATCATCGATTTCTGTTTTTAAATATTAAAAAAACTTTTTTAATGGAATTTCTTCTTTACTTCCATGCTCCGTAATGAAATGGAAGTATGGTGATGGCGAAAAAATCGTGTTCGAGATAAGGGCTGATTCAGATTGTACTACCATCAAAACATGAAGAAAAGTAATTTTCTGAAATGCGTGTGTGTGTGGATTTTTTTCTATGGTGAACGATAACTGCCGCAAATTCAAACAGAATCTTCTGATTTTTTGCATATATGCCCGCATTGTGAAGGACTCAAAGCCTACTGATTTTGGTGAAGATCGGTTAAGAGGAAGGGGTAGTTTACCTGCAACGTTTTACGTTTTAACAAGAGTGAAGTACAGTACTTAATTTTGATAAATAAACTATCCTGAAAAGGTCATAATAATCCAGTGTAAAAAGGTAGATGAAATATCTATAAATGAAAAGGGTAGTTGAAGGGGAGGGGGTAATTTGTATAAGAAGAGTTTTCCGGCTACGGTTTAATGACAAACCAAAGGTTTCAACAGCACCACTGGCTGCCATCATCAGTGGAATTCAAAGAAATCCAAGACCTCCTGAACGTAGGTTGTTGTTAACCTTTAGCCTTTACCACAGTACTGTGGGCCTGACGATAACAACCTACGTTCAGGAGGTCTTGGATTTCTTTGAATTCCCCTGATGATGGCAGCCAGTGGTACTGTTGAAACGTTTGGTTTGTCATTAAATCGTAGACCACGGCCAAACAGCCCGTAAAACTCTTCTTATACAACTGACACCGGCCGTGAAAGCCTTAGGGAGGGGGTAATTTTCTATAAATGAAAATGATAGTTGAAGGGGAAGGGAATAATTTTTTATATGTACTACGTTATCGGTAACAAAGAAGAAGTTTGTTGTTAAAATTCCTTCCCGGGGTGTTTGGCCGTGGTCCAATGTTTTCTGCAAAACCAGACGTTTCGGCAATGCCATCGAGTGCCATCATCAGTGAAAATCGAGTGCGCTAACGTGAGGTGATATACGTTAGTGACCACAGTACTGTGGTTAAGTATGAAGAAAGAAGTAGTTTCTATGGAAATATTTCATTTCGAAAATGATTTTAAATATAAATCTCAGAACATGGAAGTCATGTATAGTTGTCCATACCGATATTTTAGTTAAGTAATTATTTTTTTTAATTTTATCCAAAGTTTGTTTATATTAATGGTAAATTGAATTATTTCTTATTGCTTAATAATAATTACGTAGGGTACTTTTGTTTTGCAACTTCCGTCAAAAATTTTTTCATATCTATGTTTGCTTTACTAGAGAGACATTTTACTTCACTTTGTGGTTCCATTTCATTGCAATAGTTTGTAATATAATATTTCACTGTTAGATTAACATCCAAATTAAAAGTAGTTTAGACTAGTCAATTTTAAGAATCGTCAATTAAGACCACATATTAAAAAAAAAAAACAGGGATTACCTTCTTTATATTATGCCGCGTGGTCACAGTGGCGTATCTAGAATTTGGTTTTGGGGGTCGACTTCTGGAATCGGGTCGACTTCACACAAAAGGAGAAACAGGTTAAGACTAATCAACACTACTGTGCTTAAACTAGCTGAAATCAGTTCCATTAAAGTAAACGCCAATAAGACAATAAAAAACGCGTTATTGAACATTGTTTTCAAGATACTTATTGATTGAATTGAATTTCATATTTCAAACGTATAGCTTAAAGGTGTGTAATAAATATGTTTGTATATTTTTAAAAAATGTTACTACTATATTAGCGTGCGCGGCTGAGAAAATAATAAAACAGCCTAAAAATTAAGAGATTAGCAAAATTCGTCAACTTTTGCGACCCTCTGGGGGGGGGGTCCCGTTCGTCCCCCCGTAAATATGCCCCTGCGTAGTCACAACCAACAGTTATGCGTGTTTCTGTTACCATACGGACAACATTTCCTTCAGTTAATTTGGAATTAATAGCCGAATTAGCGAGCTTTTCCTCTAGCACAAAACATTCAGTGCACGTATAGCAACCGTTTAGGCTATTAAGTGAATTACCACAGATTATAGTTTTTTATCGACAGTTTATTCGGTTACAATTGTTTTGTCATTTTTTTACCCACATCGACACCAAACAACAGCGTAGTATAATTCCGATACAATCGTTCTAGAAGTGTTTTTTTGCGAATTCACTTATTTATACGCGCCGTTTGCGTGCTGTACGCTGTAAACAATTAAACATCCCACTGTATTTAATCGTAGTTATTTTTTTTCTGTCTGTTTACAACAGCTGATGAGTAGATAAAAGGAGGAGAAGAAGAAAAAATAATAGTATCGCTTATTGATCGATTATTTGGGGTCAATGACCTCTGGAACTCGTTTTATTGCTACCGGCCACTAGTTTGTGTGTGTGTGTTCGTACTTAGTGGGAGAGCTGTTAAAGTAAACACGTTGATAGTAATTTGACAGTAATCAAATTTGTTCGTCCTCAGAGAGGAATATTTTGTTTTTTCTTTTTATTCGCAGTCTACACAGACAGTCTATAGAAATGTACAAAATACAGAGTAAAACGTAATAAACTATCGCTTGTGAGTAGGGGGAACACAAAATACACTGTAGTTACGAGTTCGATCCGGCAGTGTAAAATGCGACTGACTTGTCTTGGGATTGATGTTGTGTACCACACTTAAGAATCTGCTGTAGTAAGTCCACATTCCTGGGGACAAACAGTCGGGTACTTTACCAATAACCGTACCTACAGTAATTTTCGATATTTCGATTATGCGATATTTCGATATGTAGTGAATATCGCATATAATTTTAGTTAAGTAATAGAAATGGTGAAAATATGTTTGTATGTGTGTTATAAAATTACTTCTTGACGATTGCAATCGTTTTCCATTTCCATATTTTTTAAATATAGGTATATGAATATACTTTTTAATACGAGTATGAATATGAGTATTTAATATAAAAATATTTCCATCAAAAATATAACGTCGATCTGCGCCTGTGACGCCAAAAGTTGACGTTATTAGGTTAACATGCACATTAAAAGTACACATATAAACCAACATGCCTTTAAAATTATAAGTGCTTCTTTGTGAAAACCACATAAAATATCGGTATGGAGAACCATACATGACTTCCATGTTCTAAGATTTATATTTAAAATCATTTGCGAAATGAAATGTTTCCATAGAAACTGCTTCTTTCCACTTATTGCTTCAGCCTTAACCACAGTACTGTGGTCACTAACGTATACCACCACACGTTATCGCACTCGATTTTCACTGATGATGGCAGTCGACGGCACTGCCGAAGCGTCTGGTTTTGCAGAAAACATTGGACTACGGCCAAACAGCCCGGGAAGGAATTTTAACAACAAACTACTACTTTGTTGCCGATAACGTAGTACACATAAAAATTATCCCCTCCCCCATCAACTATAATTTTCGTTTATAGAAAATTACCCCCACACCGTTCAACTAGCCTCTTCATTTATAGATATTTCACCTACGTTTCTACAGTGGATTATTAAGATCTTATCAGGATACTTTATTTATCAAAATTAAGTACTTTACTCTTGTTACAACAAAAAATGTTTCAGGTAAACTGCCCTTTTCCCGTAACCGATCTTCACCAAAATCAATAAGCCTTGAGTCTTCTACAGCTCAGGCACATATGTAAAAAATTATTTGATTCTGTTTGAATTTACGGCAGTTATCGTTCGTCATGAAAAAATTTCTCTTGTTACAACACAAAATGTTGCAGGTAAACTACCCCTTTCCCATAACCGATCTTTACCAAAATCAATAGACCTTCAGTTCTTTACAATATAGGAACGTATGAAAAAACATATTTGATTCTCTTTGAATATACGGCAGTTATCGTTCGTCATAGAAAAAATTACCCTTGTTAAAACATAAAACGTTGCAGGTAAACTACCTTTTCCCTTAACTAATCTTTACCAAAATCAAAAGATCCTAAGTCCTCTACAATTCAGGGATGCATGCAGAAAATTATTTGATTCTGTTTGAATGTGCGGCAGTTATCGTTCGTCATAGAAATAATTACTCTTGTTAAAACATTAAAGGTGGCAGGTAAACTACCCCTTTCCCTTAACCGATCTTCACCAAAATCAATAGACCTTCAGCTCTTTACAATATATGAACGTATGAAAAACATATTTGATTCTCTTTGAATATACGGCAGTTATCGTTCGTCATAGAAAAAAATTACCCTTGTTAAAACATAAAACGTTGCAGGTAAACTACCCCTTTCCCTTAACCGATCTTTACTAAAATAAACAAACCTTGAGTACTTAAGACTTCAGGAATGTATGCAAAACATTATTTGATTCTCTTTGAATATGCGGCAGTTATCATTCGTCATAAAAATAAAATTACCCTTTTAAAACATAAAACGTTGCAGGTAAACCACCCTTTTCTCTTAACCAATCTTCACCAAAATCAAAAAACCTTGAGTACTCTATAAGTTAGGAAGGTGTGCAAAAAAGTATTTGATTCTATTTGAATTTACGGCAGTTGTCGTTCGTCATAGGAAAAATTACGCTTGTTAAAACATAAAACGTTGCCGGTAAACTACCCCTTTCCCTTAACCGATCTTCACCAAAAACAATAGGTCTTGAGTACTCTACAATTCAGAGCTGTATGCAAAAAATTGTTTGATTCTGTTTGAATTTGCGGCTGTTATCGTTTGACATAGAAAAAAAATCTACAGAGAGACACACAGATAGACAGACAAACACATAGACACACAGACAGACACACACACAGACACTTTTCGAAAAATTACTTTTTTTCATGTTTTGAGGGTAGTACAATCAGAATCTGCAATTATCTCGAACACGATTTTTTTACTTCCATGTTCCTTAAGGAAATGGAAGTATGTTTGCCATCACCATACTTCCATTTCCTTATGGAACATGAAAGTAAAAACAATTCGAAGTAAAGCTAACCAACTTTCAGGTTACTACACGTGTCTCCCTTTTTGTGACACAACTTGCTTTTCGCTTTGAACAGTAAATTTTACACATGTATTTTTTTGGTCCCCGAAATAATTTGTGGTTGTTATTTTTCTTTGATCCCGTACTATATTTAAACTTTTTTAAAGTTTATGTAGGTCTATACCGGTGGTACAATACAGTCTGTTAAGATATATAATACATTATGTTTTAATCGCAACACGTTTGCAAAAAACGTAATGTTTTCGTTCGCAAGGTTAGATTCATTAGGGGAGGTTTAAATATAATTCCATAATAATAAAATGCATCTATAATGAACAATATTTTAAGTGTGGGTTCAGCAGATTTATGAATAAAGAAGAAGAAAACGCTTGAATGTCACAACAATGTTTAGTTCAGTTTGCTTTTGTTTTCTTATACGTGCTGAGAGTCACCAAGTGTCAATCACTGTACTTGCTTCTTCTTCTTCTTCTTCTTCTTAAGCGTCGCAACAACCCATTACTGAGTCAAGGCCTCCTTTAGCACCCTCCGCCAGTTGTCCCGATCAAGTGCAGCTGCTCTCCAGTTCCGGGTCCCAAGGATATGGCGCGCATCATAGCTCACACCGTTTTCCCAACGTAGTTTGGGTCTACCAAGTCTCCTGGTGCCATAGATCTGTTCTGTGAGTCCCTTTCTGGGTATTTCATTCTCCCCCATTCTGATCACGTGACCAGCCCACCTGAGTCTACCAAGTTTTATAATTTTCACAATATCTGGTTCATTCAGAAGAGTGTTCAGTTCTTGGTTGGTCCTTTCCCTCCATTCACCTTCCACACATATTGGACCAAGAATGCTGCGGAGGATTTTGCGTTAATGAACCAGCAGGCTTGACTCAGACTTCCTAGAAATGGTCCAGGTCTCATAACCATAGATGAGAACTGGGCGGATCAGTGTTTTATACAGAAGAAGCTTCATGCTTCTGGCAATTGTTCTGCTCTGGAACAGGGGTCTACTACCAAAGAAACACCTATTAGCTAAGGTGTTTCTTCGCTTTATTTCTTCTGTTGTTTCCTCATCGGAGTTAACTTGGCATCCTAAATAAACAAAGTTGTTGACTTTTTCGAAGGAATATATGCCAATTTGGATGCGCTCTCCTTCTCTAGCTTCCTGTCCTGTGACCATGTATTTTGTCTTACTTTCGTTTATTATGAGACCCAGCCTCCTTGCGGGACCTTCAAGATCAAGAAAGGTTTCAGTGACTGCTTTATATCTAGGTCATCGGCGTATCCTAGGACCTGCACCAACCTGTTGAATACAGTCTCGGAGGAATCTATTCCAGCATCTCTCAAAGCTTTTTCTGAGGCAAGAATGAAGAGGAGGCAAGCAAGAGCATCGCCTTGGAGGACTCCTTTTCCATAGTCAGACTCTCCTGATAAGTCATTCTGGATCCTCACCATGCCCTTCACTGTCAGCATTGTCATCCTACAAAATCTTGTTAATTTCTTTGGTATGACTAGTTCTTCAAGAGCAGTGTAAAGTTCTTGTTTATCAATGCTAGCGTATGTATTTCTGAAATCTATTATGAGGTGATGGGTTTCTAGCTTATCATTGTTTGTAGAGGTGATTGTACTTGCTTATCAAATGTTATATTTTATCAACAATGAGTTTTGTTTAGGTTAAACAATAAACTAAAAAACTGAAACATTCTTATTTAACTTCACGCATTACCACATTATGTATTTTCATGTTACTTTCGTAGAATCATTTACAATTAGTACAATTCTTCTTCTTCACACCGTGGTATATCGATACTACCGCATACGCAAAACATCGAAAATGTAGTGTAGTTACAGTTAATGTAGTTAATAATATACATAATTATGATACAGGCCTATATTACGTCAATGTATATTTTAACGTACAGCCAGACACAAAATGTGTAGTGGTAAATTAAATTGTGCAGTGATAAAATTGGAAAATGTGCAGTAATAAAATTTGGAGAAAAAAGTCGGAAAAATAAATTAACTGACATTTGAGTAGAAAATAATGTAATGAAACAATATTTAGCCTTATTAAAAACTAAAGCAGTTTTAACTCAAGCTTAACATATTTCATTTTAATTATTGTCTTTATAACTTTTGTCTAAAATGTCTTGCTCTTCATTTTGTTTTTCTCGAGGCCTTCTTCCTCCTTCTCTTAAGACTAGAAATGCATTAAAATTAAATTTTGACAAATATACTTTTGTATTTCAAAAACCTTTTTGAAATTTTTGATTTTTGACATTTTTAGAAAAATCCAGAAATTTTTGTACCGTACTAAAGAAAAAAAAACCCAGTTTATCAAGATGATTTTTTTGTTTTCTGGAAATTATGGAAGACTAGAAAAGCACTAAAATAACGTTTTGGCAGGTCTAATTTTTGAAAATTTCCCGGGGGAGAACCCCCGGACCCCCGTTCTGTTAAACTACACATTTGTGCAGTGATAAAAATGTCTTTAAATATACCCTGTATTACATACACATAAATTCGAAATACCACTTACCCCACTCATTCAGTCACCATAAGGTGTAAACTATGGGGTTTTAAACTATCTTCTATAATTCTAAAGATATTACGTGAATTACTAAATTACAGAGAAATTTAATCTGAACACGAAAGTTTATTCACGAAATTCAAATTATAAATCAGTAGACAAATAAATATTTTTAAAGAAATGAAGATTTAAATACCGATGAGACTGATGTAAACATAGGTCGTGATACCCAAATCTGGATGTTTAAAATCACTTTAAAAACTTTCACCTTGTATTTTATTGCTTCGTTTTCTATAAATTTTCGATGTTTCTTTCGAGTAGACAATATTGAAACGTGCAAATTTGAAAATCTTAAAAAGCTGATTTGATTATTTTCGCTGGCGGAATCGTGCGGATCAGAACAGCGGCGTCGCGACATTTGTTGATCGTGTGTCTCTCCTTACGCGCGGTCTTGCGACCTCTGTTTCTCTCCGTACGTCTTCGTGTCAGACCATGGTCGGCTCTAGTAGAAGGCGGAATATTAAACGTGGCAACGTTGCGTCTGAGGCCTATAAGCATAGTGTAATAAAATAGCTAAAGTGAACATATTATATTTTGTTTTAATTTCATAGCATTACTAAAATCATGAGTAGCTCTGTTTATAGGTAAATCTAAATTATATGTATGTGCGCACATAGTACTATACGTTTAAGCTGAAGAAAATGAATTAGCGTTAGGCCTGTTGAATTAATTTTGTTCAAGTTATTGAATTCAAATCATGTGAATGAGTTAATTATTACATTTCTTAAATAATTAACAGTATTTTACATAATAAACTTTTAAATTTGCAAAAAATGAAGAATTATAAAACTGCCGTTAACCGATAATTAAAAATGACGCGATTTGATTATTGAAATACATAAATTAAGAAGTCATCTAGTCGTCCTCAAAATATCAGCTGGTTCCAGTGTTGCCACGTTTAATATGCCTTCTACTGGAGCCGGCCATGGTCTGAGCATACAGTCTCTCCTCTCCAAAGTAAGCAGACTCTCTTTGAAAACAGTCTGAGCTTCAAACAAATAGGGTGATTTATTTCATCTGATGTTTTCCTTAAATTTTCTTTAATATATTTATTCTGTTTTTCCTGTACAGACGCTTTATTTTTAAAATAAATTTATTTCTTCTTCTCCAGTTCACGGTACAAGCTTACAGCTGTTCCGACTTTAACAAAAGCCGCCTTCTCCTGGCCCGAGATACAACTCTACAAGCGACGGCCTGTGTAACCATTCTATCTAACTCTAGTTTTGCGATTTTCGACCAACATTTAAAGTTGTTTTCCACGTCCTAGTTTCCAAACTTTACAACATTTCCGATCACCATCCTCCATGTTTCTCTGTGCCGTTGCATTCCTTATGCCTTCTATCCAAGTCTCTCGCGGCCTCCCTCTTTTTCTTCTTTCAGGTGGGGTCCATTCTAGTATTTTTTGGCCGTCTATCATTACCCATGCGGCACACATTCCAGTAATATTTTACTCTTTTAAGATACAATGCCCATCTTGTGTAGATAATGTGTTCACATTAAAATAATTTCTCGAAAAAAGAGCAGCAAGAAATGTAGAAATCCATTTAGTATTTATATACCTCAAGAAGGCTATGGCCAGTGTTATTACAAATTTGTGTCAATGCTGAATATGTAAGAACTGTAGAAGGCCTATACCAACATTACTAGCGGTATAAAAACAGGCTAACGGAATAGTTTCTGTGTTCCTTCCACCTTACTGGACCTTGTTTCGTTTTGTTATGTACGAAGTAAATGTTTAGTTCGGTCCTCGTATCCTCATTTCGTATTTGCGCCCCCTGTATGTGCAACCTTTCATTTCTTTTAAAAACTTAATTGCCGCAGATTGGATTCTCAGGTTGTCATATTTAGCTATCGTTCATGATTCATTTATACATTCGAATACAGGTGTTACTACAATGTACCTTATAAAATTTCATTTGGAAGAGCGACTGGGATAAGATTCAAGCAGCAGAAATCTGAATACTTAAGAACAGTAAAGTGATGTACAAAAGCAAATCGTATAACAAATGGGGATGTAAGAAAGGATTTGAATACGAGGTGTGATAAAAAAGTATCAGGATTGATTTTATTTACAAAAATATACAAGAGTTACAGGTTTGTAAATTTGTCTTCTTCAAAATAGTCCCCTTCCGCAGCCACACACTTCTTCCAGCGCTTTTCAAACTGTTCGAAGCATGTCCTAAAGCCATCTTTTCTAAGAGCCTTAAGTTCTCTCGTCGCATTTTGTTTTATCTCTTCTAGGTCTTGAAATCTCCCTTTCAATTAAGTGTTCGTCTTCGGAAAGAAAAAAAGTCACAGGGAGCCATATCTGGTGAATATGGAGGATGCTGAAGCTGTGGAATATTGTGTTTAGTAAGAAAACGCTGAACAGCATGTGACGTGTGGGCGGGTGCATTGTCGTGTTGAAGCCACCATTCACTACTCTGATGAAACTGTGACCTTTTTCGTCGAATCGCATCCCTCAATCGCCTCAAAACAGGAATGTAGTAATACTGGTTTACTGTTTTACCTGGTTGAGCAAATTTATGATGAACAATCCTCTTGTGATCAAAGAAAACTGTATGCATGGTTTTGACATAGCTTCGGCTTTGTTTTGCCTTTTTTCGTCTTTGAGAATTTGGCGTCTTCCACACTGGGCCTTGGATTCTGGATTGTATCCATAAATCTATGATACATCACCCGTTAGGATCGTTTTAATGAAGTTCTCATCGTTTTTAGCACATTCAAGCAGGTCTTGAGCGATTGACACCCGCGCCACGTTTTTGGCCAGCCGTGAGCACTTGTACAAACTTTGCAGAAACACGTCTCATTCCCATCTCATCAGTAAGAATAGACTGAACTGATCCTAACTGTTGGTAACTTTTCAAATGTATTTTTACACATCTTAAAGTTGTTTTACTAACTTTTTCACAAAATCTTATACAAATGCTTTGATAATTTTTTTCTGACACGGTAAATGCGTCGAATGAGATTAACACACGACGCGACAACGGGCATTTGTAAACAAATCAGATTTGTTGTTACTATAAAACTTATGCTGAGTATTTAGTATAAACTGTAAAGTGAACATATGTGTCGCTTTTTTGGAGCCAAGTCAACTGATTTAGCATTGACAGCACCAATCCGGATACTTTATTATCACACCTCGTATATTTTCAGTTGGAGAAAAGATAGTGTTGTACAGAGAAACATATAAAAGCCATTTTAAACGAATGGGTGATACGCGCATTCCACGGTTAGCCTATAATTACCGGCCACATGGAAGAAGAGACTTTGGACGACCGGTAGCAAGGTGGCGAGAAACATGAGCCCGGAACAGGAGAATGCTCCTAAGCCTTGAACGATTGTTGATGATGATGATGAAAATTTCATTTAAATATACTTTCTTGTTTTGTTGCCTAATGCTATACATTGTGCTACATATCAAGTGGTATTTATTCAGCTTGTTGCTTATGTTTTTCTCATATTCACAACTAACACCACCACACGCCAGTAATGAGGAGAGCCATTTTTGTTCTCTCCCTTGTTTATTTATCATAATTTTTGAGTCTACAGGATTTTCCCACTATAAACCAATAAGCCTGCCCAGGAACGTAGCGAAAATTTTGTTTTTTTATGGGGGGTCCACATTGGATTGGAGGCGTGGAATCAAAGATGAGAATACCCAATCCGGAATTTCCTTCCAGAAGTTGGGGGAAAGTTCCAGATTTGCTGCCAGAACAAGACAGACATGAGACGTGATGAAAGTCGGGTTTTAGTAGATTACATCCTGGAACACTGGAGTTACAGGAACAGAAAAAACAGAATAAAAGAAAGATTTACAGTCGTTTTCTATTTTTTTTTTTCATATGTGAATAACAACGGTGAGCATTAAAATTTGAATTTAACTTATTCAGTCCTTATAATCTACGATATAATTCCCACTGCAAAAGTCTGATAAAGCATTTCGCAACGTTAAATCATTAATTTTTGTCATTTAAAATAAAAAAAGTCAAAACGACCTTCTGTTTCAAAATTGTAATTCTTGAAATTAAAGTTTGTTTAATGACACCCGGCAGGGCGATGGTGAAATAATATAAATAAATATACGTAATGTAAGCGTGATTATTCTGAAACGCATTTTTCTATGAACGACAGTGACCATAAGCGTTATAACAGCGTTCGGCATTACCTCTCCCCTGGTTACGTCCCTAGTAGTTTTGTTTTTAGATATTTTTAAACAGTATTTCTGGTACAGTAATTACAAACGCTATATGAAACAATGTTAAATTAACGGCCTTGTCTGTTTACTGTACAATTATTTTGTTTTCTACAAAACAATAAAGTGTTTATGCGGATACGTCTAGAGTTTAGCTAGCTTACAGGATGATTTCCATCTAACAATCTTGTCTATGTAAATATTGTTACGACGGTCTACTTGATCGTCGTACAGTAGGTACAGTAGAAACAAAGTAAGTACAAGACACCAATTAAGTCACTAATCACCAGCTTTAATTTTTACAGTTAAACAGTTCATAATTAACAACACAGTCTACTACAACAAATCAAATAAAAATTGTTCGCACGCAAATAAAATGTCACTAATATTAAACACAATTGTATTACAATTATACCGTCCGATTATAAAACGCAACACTTCACTAACACAACACTTGAACGCACACAGTCATATATCGCGACTAGGGGGAGGGCGGGCATAACGGCCAGGCGGATTTGTAAGGCTGTACAGTGAACATCCTGCGGTAAACGCGTGAATGTTACCTCACAGTCCCCTTAGTTGTGTTGAGTCTCTAGACGAAGAAAGAAGTGCGTGGTCACAAGTTATTTCAATTTTTGTGTTTTT
Organism: Magicicada septendecula; assembly: GCA_034769895.1. Lineage (NCBI taxonomy): Eukaryota > Metazoa > Arthropoda > Insecta > Hemiptera > Cicadidae > Magicicada > Magicicada septendecula. The sequence continues at coordinate 507,611,954 of CM068369.1, read as the reverse complement.
CATACCCTCTGATCTAAGGTAAGTCCTCACTTCATGTAATGATTACAAACTTAGTAAAACAAGCTAGGTTTTTGAAACATAGTTGTTTTAAAAGAGTGGTAACTTGGCTATAAAATTCAATATTAAGAAATGGTTCATCGCTGTTTGTTGACGTCTGACAACAAGCTTTTGTTAATGGCGTCTGGACGGGCACAACGGCCAGTAGGTGGCTAATATGCCCGCCGCTGTAGCCATTATGCCCGTCTGCACTGTTTCTCTTTGTTTTTAATACAGTTATATTATAATTATAATTAATACAAGTTTTAAATATAATTATGTGTGATAAACGATTATTTGTAGTACTTCATGTTACCTAATATTGTATTAAATGTAAAAAAATTGATTCTATTAGAATAGTTTTAAATTTCATAATTTGTTATGATTGTTTTAACTATATTTTAATTTTGTTTTGTTTTAGGAGCGATGGTTTACAATTACAAGCGCAAGGGAGAAAGGCAATCGTGGGATTCAGGTAACATGCAAAAAGCAATAGAGGCAGTGAAGGACGGCATGGCTTTCTTAACCGCTGCAACCACATACTGTATAATGTTCCTAGGAATACTTTGAAGAGGAGAGTGTTGAACCAAAATATGCGTGCTACAGGCAACAAAAAGGAATTTGGAGGTTTTAAGTCCGTATTTACTAGGGAACAAGAACAGGAAATCTACAACCATCTACTAATGTTGGAGACGAGATTTTTCGGTATGACTATTAAGGATCTGCAAAGTTCAGCATTTGAACTTGCTGAGAAGAACAATCTTCCTCATAATTTTAATAAAGATACCAGGATGGCTGGAAAAGGGTGGATCGCTGGTTTCCGGAAACGCCATCCAAAGTTAACGTTAAGGTCGCCTGAGCCAACTTCTTCAGCAAGAGCTAGTGGTTTTAACAAGGTTGCCGTTAAGAAATTTTTTGACATCCTGATCGAGGAAAGAGGCAAACACAATTACCCAGCCCATCGAATTTTCAATGTTGACGAGACTGGGCTCACTACAGTCCAATCTAAAAGCTCAAAAGTTCTATCTTTAAGGGGTAGACGACAGGTTGGGTCTCTCACCTCAGCCGAAAGAGGGGTTTTGTCTTCTTTGGTAATGTGTATGTCAGCTGGTGGCATCTACATCCCCCCTTTCATTATCTTTCCCCGGGTTCGGATGAAGGCTGAATTGACGGATGGAGCTCCTCCTGGGACTGCATTTACTTGCCACCCTACTGGATGGATGCAGACAGAGATTTTTGTACAGTGGTTTATGCATTTTCTAACGCATGCTAAACCCACAGAAGATGATCCAGTATTGTTGATATTAGATGGGCATAGCACTCATACTAAAAACATTGAGTTCATTAGGCTGGCCAGGGCTAATCATACAGCTGTAGTGTGCATACCACCTCACTGCAGCCATAAACTGCAGCCCTTGGACGTTTCTTTCATGGGACCCCTGAACACTTTTTACGTTCAAGCAATCGAACGGTTTTTAAGGAACAACTCCAGGCGAACAGTGACGCAATCTCAGGTGAGTCGTCTCTTTGGGGAAGCCTACATGAAGGCTGCTGTTCCACTCAATGCAGTGAATGGATTTAGCAAATGTGGCATTGAACCACTCAATGAACACATTTTCTCAGAAGAAGGCTTTGCTGCAGCAGAAGTAACGGAAATACCACTTTCACCAGCTGCCATGGCATCAGCAGTAAATGCTATAGAGCCACCACCCACCGACAGGACTGCCGCTCCTTCATTGCAAGTTGGATCGTCGAGCAGTAATACCTCCGTAGAGGGAAAATAAGGGTTCTAACCAACAAAGGATGCCGCCGTTCCCACGGTCTAGATCAAAGAGATGCCGCCGTTCCCACGGTCCAAGATTTTTTCCCACGCTCTCCCCACCACCGCTGGACCACAGCATCCCAAAGGACCGCGAATTTCCGCGAATAAATTTTTTTATTTTTTTTTATTTGATATTTTTATTTTTTTAATTAAATTGATTTGCATATCCGCGAATATATGCAGCCTTTCGCGAGCCTAAATCACTTTCACTTTCTAATTTCCGCGAATATAATTTTTTATATGCCGTCTTTCGCGAGCCTAAATCACTTTCACTTTCTACTGGACCGCGAATTTCCGCGAATAAATTTTTTTAATTTGATATTTTTATTTTTTTAATTAAATTGATTTGTATATCCGCGAATATATGCCGCCTTTCGCGAGCCTAGATCACTTTCACTTTCAATCAGCTGGACCTGCAGCATCCGCGAATTTCCACCAATAAAATTTCGCGCGCCAAGTTCAAATATATGCAGCCTTTCGCGAGCCTAGATCAAAGAGATGCCGCCGTTCCCAATTTTTTTATTTTTTTTATTTGATATTTTTATTTTTTTAATTAAATTGATTTGCATATCCGTGAATATATGCCGCCTTTCGCGAGCCTAGATCACTTTCTCTTTCTACTGGACCACAGCATCCGCGACTTTTTCGCTGATCTGTGTCAAGATCCGCGACTTTTTCGCGTATCTGGACCACAGCATCCGCAATGTATATTAAATCTATATGATCAGGTTTACCAACCTATGTATGGGTTCAAACTTGATATGTGTGTGTATTATAGTGTATATTAAAATATATGATCAGGGTTACCAATCCTGCATTATTGTGTGTATAGAACAGATCTATCAACATTTTTCTTCGGTGGGAAATTCAAACTATATTATAGTAAATTGTTGACGACGACTTCGATATCAACTCTCTCCCCCCTCCTCTCTCTTTGTCTCTAGACACAGTTGTCATCAGTTTTACATAAGCGTCGTGCTACTTATGGATTATTGTAATTAGCGATACTAAAATGTAATCACCAGGAAATATATATTTATCACCTACCTCGTGGCGTCCTTTTTTGACACATGACAGTCATTGACTACGATTTAGAAATTAATATACTGCCAAGTCTGTGTGTGTGTGTGTGGTAAAGTGTTACGCATAAAAAAATCTCCTTGAAATAAGGTATTTTCAAAAGTTTTGTGTACACACACATTGTATAATAATTTTCGTAATTGTAAGATACAACCTGCAAATTATTAAAATGTCTCTCTCACACATTTCTGATTACTATACAAATAATTGGATGCATATTCGAAGATTTCCCTTATTCAAACGATTTGTATGTGTGTACACGAACTTAAATACAGACGATTGTAATTTTAAAAATTCATTTTTTGCATTAAATATATATCGTAAACAATGAAATAATAATATTTCGTCATTGTAAGATTTTAATAAAACAATTATCAGTTTAAATAATAATTTTCATGATTGTAAGATACAACCTACAAATTATTAAAATGTCTCTCTCACACACATTTCTGATTACTATACAAATAATTGCATGCATATTCGGAGTACGTTGACAGTGAAACAAGTCTATGCACACACACACACACACATACACACAACGATACTGAATTAGATATAGTTATTATTCGCTAAATTAAACCAGAGGTCATTAACCTTGTGTGCGACGTCCCACATTCTAATTTCACACCTGCTAGTCATTAGCAGTAATTAGGATTATAAAGTATTTACTCTAAAAACGGACAACTCTACTTTCTAATTTGACACCTGTCAAGCATTAACACCGCTTACAGTAATTACTCTAAAAACGGACACACATATTCAGATGTGTGAATGAATACTGAAAAACAAAGAAACTGTTATAGATATATATAGTATTTTTAACGCCGGTATTATGTTAGTGTATCTTAAACCATGAACAACGCACGCAAGACTATAGCTCTAGAGCTACACAGAGCAGCGAGAAGGAATTTCGTTAGGCGCGCGGTTGAATTGAAGGGTCTACACGACTTGTACCAGGCAGATCTTGTGGAGATGATACCATACGCTCGAGTGAACAAAGGGTACAAGTACATGATGACAGTGATCAATGCGTTTAGCAAGTACGCGTACGCTGTACCATTGAAAACAAAGACAGGAAAAGAAGTAAAGCATGCACTAGAGCCTATACTAACTGCTAATCGAATGAAATATTTACAGACAGACAACGGGAAGGAGTATTACAACAGCACAGTACAAGCGTTGCTAAAAAAGTATAATGTGAAACATTACTCAACCTACAGTGAGAAAAAAGCTTCCATAGTGGAACGTTTTAATCGCACACTGAAGACACACATGTATCAAGCTTTCAGTGAACAAGGACACTACCGCTGGTTGGATCTACTACCTACATTACTGAAATCGTACAACAATACAACACACAGAACCATTGGCATGAAACCGAGTGAAGTGAATGACGCCAACGAACATATAGTGTTGGAACGAATAAGGAAGAACACAGCGCCTAAAATCAGTCCAACGAAACCACCCAAATTTAAAGTCGGTGACCGTGTTCGTATAAGTAAGCACAAAATGACGTTCGCCAAAGGTTATACGCCGAATTGGACTAACGAAATATTCACTGTGGATAAAGTACAATCCACTACTATCCCCGTCACTTATCTGCTAAAAGATCATCTAAACAAAGTGTTGAAAGGTGGTTTTTACGAGCACGAGATTAGTAAGTCCAAAGTCGGTGACGTATACCTAGTGGAAAAGGTGTTACAACGCAAAGGTGACAGAGTGCGTGTTCGTTGGCTTGGTTTCGATGGTAAACACGATGCATGGATACATAAGAAAGATCTAATATAAAAAAGGTGACAGCACGTGCTGAAAACAGTATGCTTTCGGTATTCACAAAGATGAAGATTGTACAGCAAGCAAACAAATTACCAATAAAGGATATGGACTTTTTGGCTGGTGACGAAGGTAGTGCTAAGCGTAAACATGGCCCGCTATTACCGAACAGTATTCGCTGTATCGTTACAGGCCCAAGTTCCTGTGGGAAATCAAATGTGCTATTCAACCTACTGTTTGATGCCAACGGACTACGTTTCCGCAACGTATACGTGTTTTCAAAATCATTATTTCAACCAAAATACAGAATGCTAGAAACAGTGATGAAATCACTCGCTGATGAAGGTTTAGGTTATCATGCATACAGCGAGAACGAAGAAGTCCCGCTACCGAGTGAAATCACTGGTCTCGACTCTGTTATCGTATTCGATGACGTATCGTGTGAAAGACAAAACAATATTCGAAAGTATTTTGCTATGGGGAGACATAGCGGTGTGGACACATTCTATCTATGCCAGACATATAGCCAGATACCGAAACAATTGGTACGTGACAACGCTAACTTGTTGATATTGTTCAAACAAGACGATCTAAATTTACGACATGCATACAATGATCACGTTAACATAGATATGAAATATGATGCTTTCAAAGACGTCTGCATGGAAGCGTGGAAGGATCGTTATGGATTTCTAGTCATAGACAAAGACTCGTCAATAAATGAAGGTAGATATAGAATCGGCTTTGATCGATTCATAATTGTTTCCGACGAAGTATAAAAGTGGTTGCACTGTAGTAATGTAATCAGTCCTCTTGCTAACACACGATGGCAATGAATAAGGAGGAACAACTCGCGTATGATATAGACACGATAAGCGACAACATAAGGAAAAAATATCATGCATTACAACACGGTATCAGAGAAAGCGACGAGGCGTTTAGAAAAAATTACAGACCGATTCTGGAACCGTTAGAAGCTATTTCACGAAAGTTAAGTGGTGACATGATGGAGGAGGAGGAGGAGGAGGAGGAGGAGGAGGAGCAGATAAAACAAGAAGAGCCTACACAACACGTAATAACAGAAAACGAAAGTGGTATGCAGAGTCATAACGCTTCTCATTTCGGTGAAGAGGACGCCTGGAACCCTAACGCTTCACATTTCAGCGAGGATTCATTAGCAAACAAATATATGCGTTTGTGTGAATCTGCGGACTGTAAACGGATTATAGATCGCATGTATGGTGTTCGATACGAAGGTGGTAAATTTATGATAGGTGATTCAAATGTAAAAATCGATGATAACAACAACTTTCATGTCAAAGGAAAAATTTACGAGGGTACACCTGGTCTGTATGAACTTTTGTTTATGAAACTACCGAAAAAATACAACAAGGATGATATGAGGAAATATAAGTCTATACTACTAGCAACCAACGGACACAAACAAAAATATAAACACAATACGCGAATAAACAGTAACAGTGAACTCATCGAAGTCTGCGTGAGGATATCGGTTTAGGAGTGACTAACGACGGTCACTTTGATGTGAAAAACAAAAAGATATGCAACTTGGGTGATCCTGAAGAGTTGCACGATGTTGTTTCTTTACAGTACGTAAAGGACACATGCTTACAGTACAAGAACGACGATAACGCTACCGTAGACGCAAAAGATCATCGAATAATAAGGCTAAACGATCCACTTAAATCAAGAGATGCAGCCACAAAACGATACGTAGACGAGAAGAGTTTGAAAAAAGATCGTGCAGGTAACGTAATCGTTAATGACTGTCGACTAACGCGTGTGCAAGCGCCTGTTGACTTCAAAGACGCAGTGAATTTGGAATTTTTACATGCACACACAATCAGTTTGCAAAACGATACTTTCTACGCTGCCGGAAGAAAAATTACGAATATAGCGAACGGTATCAATGACAAAGACGCAGTCACTGTACGACAAATGCACGAATTAAAATTACATATAAAGACCGAATTGTACAAGGTCACTCAGGTATTTCACGCTCATATAATCAATCTAATAAAGTTTGTCTATAAATATCAAGACAGCACGACACAGCGTTCAGTCCTGTCTGAATATATTGAAGAGGTGGGGCGTTTAATAGACGTTCTCGATACGGAAACGGAAATCAAGGATTGGAGATCTGTTTACAAGAATGCACGTACTTCGTAAGAAAAGAAGAATGGGGCGTGGTGTAATTGGAAAAATACTTAAAAACACTGTGCCCGCTATCGTTTCGTCAGTACCTACTTTGATTAATCGAGCGGTGGACGCATTACCAGTAGAATTACACCTACCGGGCTACCGATTCTGTGGACCTGGAACAAAACTCAAAGAGAGATTGGCGCGTGGCGAGCGCGGAATCAACGAGTTGGACGAAGCCTGTCGCGAACACGATATCGCTTACGCTAAGTACAAGGACAACGAACGAAGACGCGTAGCGGATCGTGTGCTAGCCGGCAAGGCGTGGGATCGAGTGAAAGCTTTGAATTCAGGCATCAGCGAAAGAGCGTACGCGGCGGCCGTAGCGGCAGCGATGAAGGCGAAATCGGCAGTGGGTGGAGGGAGCTCGCGTAGTGGTTGCAGAAAAAACAAGAAGAAGAAGGGTTCAGGAATTAAACGTCAATCAGTGAACAAACGCAAAACGACCTGCAAACGCAAAACAGTCCCAAGACATAAACGTAACAATAAAAAAATAGCGTCAGGTCTATACCTACGTCCTTACAGACAAAAAAACTAATTTGCATACCAGTGCGTGCATTGTCTGACAGTGATTTGTATGTGTACGCAAAACTTTTGAAAATACCTTATTTCAGAGGAGTTTTTATGCGTAACACTTTACCACACACACGACCATGGAAGAATGAGAGTGCAGTTGTTAATCTAGACAGTGCAGAAGGACCTGGTACGCACTGGGTTTGCTACAAGAAGCGAAACAAACAAGTTTACTACTATGATGCGTATGGTAATATGCAGCCACCTCTTGAGCTGACACAGTATTTTGGAACCGACACCGACATTTACTACAATTACGAACGTGAACAGCCACCACACACAGTCATCTGCGGGCATTTATGTTTGGACTTCTTAACGCGCGAGTGATCAGTAAGCGACAAGATGTCTTCGCTGTCGGTCACCTTAACAGGTACGAATGCTGCTGCTCTTGTATGTGACTTTTTCCCGCCTCTCGAACTAACAAACGGCGAATGGTATGTAGGTCTATTGGACTTTACTACATACAACAGTATACCGAACGTGATTGAAGGAAAAAACAACGTGTTTCCAGTACTACGAGACGGAACAACGTGGGACTTGATAACTTTACCTACAGGTGCTTATGAAATCGGTGACATAGAAGCCTTCCTCAAAAAGCGGTTAGGAGACTCAAAGATTAGTCTACGTCCTAACAACAATACACTGAAATGTGAGCTGACTTGTGCACTGGATATTGACTTTCAACAAACAGTGTACGGTATCGGTGATATGTTGGGTTTCAAGGGAAAGCGTCTGCTTGAAGCGAATAAAACTCACACGTCTGACGCCACAGTTAACATTATAAAAGTGAACAGTATACTGATAAGGTGTAATATAGCGCAAGGATCATACAAGAACGGTAAAACCGAGCACACACTGCACTCGTTCTATCCGTCAGTCGAACCAGGATTCAAAATAATTGAATCGCCTACAAACGTCATATACCTACCTGTGAATGTGAGTCGTTTGGACAACATAACATTATCTTTACACGATCAGGACGGTGACGTAATAGATTTTCGCGGAGAAGTCATCACTGTGCGTTTACATCTACAAACGACATGGGCTTGTACTTTGTTTCTTCGCCACCGCTGCTACCACAGTCGTCGTCAGTAATAAAAGAAGAAGAAAGATCAGTTAGGAAACGCATCAGTACTCGTTCGAAACTGAAACGATTAACATCAGTTAACCGCCGTTTCCTGATTTCACTGGGTTTTGTTGTTGTAAACAAGTAACATGGCGAGTGGAATATTATCAGTGGAGCAGCAACCGTTCTTTGAAGACAGTATCACACACTTTTCATTTCACTCACACGCACCGTACGCAACAACAAGATATGGAAACAATGATGAAATACGTGTGCCAATACAACAACAGGACGTCTTTACACTACCGTCAGAAAGTTTCCTCTACATCGAAGGCAAGTTGGTTAAAAAAAACCCTAGTGCGGCTGCAGATACTGCACTGAATGTGGAACTGGTGAACAATGCTATAGCATTTCTCTTTGAAGAGATTCGTTACGAGTTGGCCGGCGTGGTAGTGGATCATACCAGAAACGTCGGTGTTACGTCAACTATTAAAACTTTTCTATCACTCAACAACAACGCACGTAACGCAATGGAAAACGCAGGTTGGGTGGCACCGACCACGAACATATTAAAAGTGAATGATGACGGCGAATTCAATTTTTGTATACCACTGAAAATGCTAATGGGATTCGCAGAAGACTATACACGCATCGTGCTGAACGTGAAACAAGAACTTATACTCCTACGCGCTTCTACCGACATAAATGCTATGGTAAGCGGACAAACGGCTGCTAATTGTGTTCTTGAACTAGATAAAGTTTACTGGAAAATGCCTTATGTACATGTAGCTAATGTGTACAGATTACCACTGTTACGACTCATAGAGAAAGACCACCCGATAACTATGCCTTTTAGGACCTGGGAGTTGCACGAGTATCCTGCCTTACCACAGACTAAAAGGCAGAATTGGATTGTCAAGACCTCGAGTCAGCTGGAAAAACCACGCTTTGTTGTGTTAGCGTTTCAGACAGCAAGAAAAAATGTACTGACAGCACACGCTGATGAATTTGATCACTGTAACGTGATCAATGCGAGACTGTTTCTAAACGACAAGTATTATCCTTACGATAATTTAAACTTGGATATTGGGAAAGACCGTTTTGCATTATTGTACAATATGTACAGCAGTTTTCAAAGTTCGTATTACCACCGTTTAGACGGTAGCCCAGTACTGACACCGGAATTATTCAAATCAAAAGCCCCGCTGGTTGTTTTCGATTGTAGCAAGCAAGACGATACACTTAAGTCTTCAGTAGTTGATGTACGTTTAGAATTTGAATCGTCAATGAATTTTCCTAGACAGACAACCGCCTACTGTATGATACTACATGATTCGCTTGTAGAATATACACCATTGTCCAACACAGTACATAGACGTGTTTAAGTCTTATTTTATACATATTTTGTAAATACTAGTTTTAAATATATATATTTTCATCATATTTGTAACATTATAATATTGGAGCTATGTGTGTGTATGTATTTTTAATTGTAAAACTAGTTTAGATATATTTTAATACTTGTAACAGTATAATCTTGGAACTGTGTATGTTTTTTTTTTTTTTAAATTGTAAATATTAGTTTAGATATATTTTCATACTTGTAACAATATAATCTTGGAGCTGTGTATGTATTTTTAATTGTAAAACTGTTTAATATAATCTTGGAGCTATGTGTATGTATTTTAATAAATGTATATATATATATATATATTACACACACTTTATTATTATTTGTATAACCCACTCCATAATAATTTGATCATACACATACACGCGCACACACACATGTATTAAATTCAATAATGCGTTTGATAATGTTTTAATGCAAATAATTTTAGGAAAGTCTACATTCCGCATTCATAATGAGATAGTCACTGCTTACAGCTATGTATGTCCACAACAGAATTAGAGAGAGATATAAATGTCATCATACGCTGTGACCTACTTTCTAAATTTTTTACATTAAAAACGTTTGTTTAAAGCAATTTTCAGAAAATTTGTAACAGACATAATAATTTGATCATACACACACACACACACATGTATTAAATTCAATAACACGCTTGATAATGCAAATAATTTTTACGTTTAAATAAAAATCTGCACATACATTAAAATTAAATAAAATCTGTACAACTTACCAAAAAACTAGTATGTGCGTTGTCTACAGTCTAGAGTCTAGTTGTCTACAGGCGTACAAACAGTCTTTCAACTATTAAAAAAAAGATGTAGAGATTTCACGATGTATCAACACACGTTGGTGAGAAATTGCCACTATAAAAATACAGTAAGAATATATTTTCAGAAATTGTAATTTGATCATACACACACGCGTACACACACACACATGTATTAAATTCAATAAATAATGCACTTGATAATTTTTACGTTTAAATAAAATCTATACACTTACCAAAAGAAGATGTGTATACTGGAAGACAGTATCAGCCAAACTAGTATGTGCGTTGTCTACACTGAAGACGTACAAACAGTCTTTCAAAAGAAGATGTGTATACTGAAAGACATGTAATACGCGCAGTACAAGTCGACAAATAAGAAATTGCCGCTAACTTACTTAGCGTATATATAGTGTACTCTGTAGTGGGGAAAGCACGTGTGTGTGTGTGTGTGTCCGTTTTTAGAGTAATTACTGTAAGCGGTGTTAATGCTTGACAGGTGTCAAATTAGAAAGTAGAGTTGTCCGTTTTTAGAGTAAATACTTTATAATCCTAATTACTGCTAATGACTAGCAGGTGTGAAATTAGAATGTGGGACGTCGCACACAAGGTTAATGACCTCTGGTTTAATTTAGCGAATAATAACTATATCTAATTCAGTATCGTTGTGTGTATGTGTGTGTGTGTGTGTGCATAGACTTGTTTCACTGTCAACGTACTCCGAATATGCATGCAATTATTTGTATAGTAATCAGAAATGTGTGTGAGAGAGACATTTTAATAATTTGTAGGTTGTATCTTACAATCATGAAAATTATTATTTAAACTGATAATTGTTTTATTAAAATCTTACAATGACGAAATATTATTATTTCATTGTTTACGATATATATTTAATGCAAAAAATGAATTTTTAAAATTACAATCGTCTGTATTTAAGTTCGTGTACACACATACAAATCGTTTGAATAAGGGAAATCTTCGAATATGCATCCAATTATTTGTATAGTAATCAGAAATGTGTGAGAGAGACATTTTAATAATTTGCAGGTTGTATCTTACAATTACGAAAATTATTATACAATGTGTGTGTACACAAAACTTTTGAAAATACCTTATTTCAAGGAGATTTTTTTATGCGTAACACTTTACCACACACACACACAGACTTGGCAGTATATTAATTTCTAAATCGTAGTCAATGACTGTCATGTGTCAAAAAAGGACGCCACGAGGTAGGTGATAAATATATATTTCCTGGTGATTACATTTTAGTATCGCTAATTACAATAATCCATAAGTAGCACGACGCTTATGTAAAACTGATGACAACTGTGTCTAGAGACAAAGAGAGAGGAGGGGGGAGAGAGTTGATATCGAAGTCGTCGTCAACAATTTACTATAATATAGTTTGAATTTCCCACCGAAGAAAAATGTTGATAGATCTGTTCTATACACACAATAATGCAGGATTGGTAACCCTGATCATATATTTTAATATACACTATAATACACACACATATCAAGTTTGAACCCATACATAGGTTGGTAAACCTGATCATATAGATTTAATATACATTGCGGATGCTGTGGTCCAGATACGCGAAAAAGTCGCGGATCTTGACACAGATCAGCGAAAAAGTCGCGGATGCTGTGGTCCAGTAGAAAGTGAAAGTGATCTAGGCTCGCGAAAGGCGGCATATATTCACGGATATGCAAATCAATTTAATTAAAAAAATAAAAATATCAAATAAAAAAAATAAAAAAATTGGGAACGGCGGCATCTCTTTGATCTAGGCTCGCGAAAGGCTGCATATATTTGAACTTGGCGCGCGAAATTTTATTGGTGGAAATTCGCGGATGCTGCAGGTCCAGCTGATTGAAAGTGAAAGTGATCTAGGCTCGCGAAAGGCGGCATATATTCGCGGATATACAAATCAATTTAATTAAAAAAATAAAAATATCAAATTAAAAAAATTTATTCGCGGAAATTCGCGGTCCAGTAGAAAGTGAAAGTGATTTAGGCTCGCGAAAGACGGCATATAAAAAATTATATTCGCGGAAATTAGAAAGTGAAAGTGATTTAGGCTCGCGAAAGGCTGCATATATTCGCGGATATGCAAATCAATTTAATTAAAAAAATAAAAATATCAAATTAAAAAAAAATAAAAAAATTTATTCGCGGAAATTCGCGGTCCTTTGGGATGCTGTGGTCCAGCGGTGGTGGGGAGAGCGTGGGAAAAAATCTTGGACCGTGGGAACGGCGGCATCTCTTTGATCTAGACCGTGGGAACGGCGGCATCCTTTGTTGGTTAGAACCCTTATTTTCCCTCTACTCTCCGTCCTAGATAAAACTTATGATCCACAACCGGGGTCATCATTTTACATCCGCCCTGAGGATGTTTCCCCTGTGCCTCGTGTATCTGAAGCAAAACGTAAAAGCAATGCGCGGAAGAAAGGTTATGCAGCGTTGTTGTCAGGAAGTCCTTATAAAAATGATCTGTTAGCCGAGAAAGCTGCTAAGGAAGCAAAAGAAAAAGCTATGAAACGGAAAATAGCTGAAGAAAAAAAGAATGCTAAGACTATTAATAAAAATCCGAAGAAAAAAGCTAAGAAACCCCGGGTCAACACTGGTAAAAGAAAACTGTTTGAAGACATCGATGATGACTACGATTCAGAATGTTTATATTGTTGTGAAAAATTTTCAGCTTCAACTTCCAATGAGCGTTGGATCAAGTGCCAAGGATGTAGTTTGTGGGCCCATGAATTGTGTGCTGGTGTCGGGGAAGAGGACAATGGGTATTTATGCGAAACTTGTAGCTAAACTCACTAAAAATGACTTTCCTTTAAAAAAAAATTTTTATAATAGGTATTTTTGAGAAAAAAAAAACATATTTTGTATTCAAAATGTTTAAAATTATATTTTTTTACTTTAAATAAATAAACATTTCCTTAAAATAAATTTGTTCTAATTTAAAACCCGTTTCCTCAATTTCTTTACCACTTTTCAGCTATGTGGCCATTATGCCCTACCCCTGTGGGCATAATGGCCACTTAGGTACTTTTTGGAAAATTGATTATTTAGGTACTTTCCCTTTTTCCAACCACAACAAAAAAATTCTTGCATGTACTAGGATGGTTGATGTGTATATTCTATGATTTTGAAGTTTCTGTATCGCTTGAAAGTCAGTTAAAAACTTCAGAAAACCTTAGCCTGGCCGTTATGCCCGCCCTTCCCCTATAACTCGAACCGCTCTGTAAATATATCGCTACTAACTGGGACTTAAGGCCGCTGCCGCCATGTATTTATACCTGCGCTCACAGACCAGAATGTTCCTGCTCGTGTGAACTACGTAATTAACTGCGGCCTTGACACAGTCCGCGCGGCTGGCGCCTTCGAGAAACCTCTCGAAAATGCGTCGACAAGCACGTACGCCACACGCGTTACATCGAGATTCTTCTGGCACATTCGACAAACACGTAGATTGTTCTGTGATGTCGTAACAATATTTAACAATTGTCAGAATTGTTTCCTATCACAAAAGGACAAAAGGGCTTAAACAAGGGTGCAGCTTGTCACCTACCCTGTTTAAAATATATATCCAAGAAGCTATCAGTAACTGGTGAAGAAAAACATCAGGAATGGGTATTCAAATGGATGAGCAGTGCTTAACAACTCTCATATTTGCCGACGATCAGGTAATTATAGCGTGTGACGAGAACGACATAGACTATATGTTTAGAAAATTGAAAGAGGAGTACGAGAAATGGGGTCTAAACAAAAACACTACTAAAACAGAATATCTGAAAATAGGAGATATGCAAGAAGAAGACCCAGATCTGCAAATCCATAGAATCGGTAAGTGTAGCGAATTCAAATATTTGGGAAGCATTATTTCAGAAGATGGAACAACAAAAAATGACATCAAAAATAGGATATAACAGGGAAAAAGGCTATTCGTTTGCTAAACTCGTTACTTTGGTCGACAAAATGAAACTTTAAACTAAACTGACAATCTACACAACTATTGTGAAGGCCATTTTAACTTATGGCTGCGAATGCTGGCAACTTTCAGATAAAGAAAAAAATATAGAAACTGTGGAAGTGGACTTCTTAAGAAGAGCGTGTAATATTTCTAGAATGCAACATGTTAGAAACGAAGATATAAGAAGGAAAATAAGGCGTAATATTTACAACAGCAGAAAGAATAGAATCCAGACAGTTGTTATGGTATGGTCACGTAATCAGGATGGAGGAGAAGAGATGCCGAAAGAAAGCATTGACTTACACACCACAAAACAGGAGAAGAAAAGGAAGACTGACAACACAATGGAGAACAGGAATTTAGGAAAAGCATGAGAGATCTAGCTATTGAAGATGATGACTGGAAGGATAGGGAGAAATGGCGATCAAAATGCGGGATGCGGCATAGACTGTAGGACCCCCGCTAATATAAAAAAAAATTAACAGAGTGAGAAAAAATCGCATCTTTGTCGATTTCTCTTGTTTGCAGTTATTTGTCCTCCCCCCCCCCCGTATTTTCATTTCTTATTGTCGCAGAGATACTTAGCCTTTTGAGTACTACGCCACCTTTAAATGAGTATATGAATTCACACACGCCCCTTTACAATTATTCCTTAAAATTGATATATGCATGGTGTATGCGTGCGCGCGCATTCATGTACAAACGAGTATCACGAGTATCAGGTATGCATGTTAAATTTCACTGTTGTTGTATAATGTAACAACCTCTTTAGGCTTGAGCAAGAGTTGTGTCATTCTGTAAAAATAAGGGGATGATTAGTTACGATTAAAAATAATTTTAATCATAAGTTAGTCTTTAATTTTGATATGAAATTGATAAAATACGCTTCTCTCTCTCTCTCTCTCTCTCTCTATATATATATATATATATATATATATATATATATATATATATAGGATTAGATAAACAAGCGCGCAACGCTCTTCGGAAAACAATTTCCTTGTGAGAAAGAAAAAATGTCTTTCAAATATCGTTCACGAGGTCAAGGTCGGCCCCCCACCCTCAAGGAAAAGCACCCTCTGATTAGCCAACAGCCCTATCTAATATTACCGCACATGTGTGTGTCTCTAAAAGATTAATGGTTATACACAAATGCGAGTGTGCGTGTTGGCACTTTGATACACGTCATTACCACCACTCAGTGGAAAGAAATACGATTTTACTATTGTGAGAACGTAATAAACATTTTTTTCAGTTCAGTCGTTCTGTGTCCGCGAGTGTGTACAGTCCATGTGCGATAGCTTAAGCATTTCCGACTACTAGGTAGGTAAACGCAGGTTAATGTTTCTTACGATATGGCTATTCAAGTGGCTGTGGTGTAATGCGCTGACGGCTTGGAATCGATTCCAGCTCGAATGTTTATCCTTTCCTTAGACTGTCCAGAACGTTGAAAGTCGCCAATTGACGTTCTTGTACAGGACAATAAAACCGTTCAACGGCTGTTGAGGATGACGTAAACTAAATATGCGACAGAAACTGTCTGGTATGGTGATCAGCTTTAAAAAAAAAAAACTATTAACGAAAGACGAAGAAAATTTAGAGTAGCAAGTGGTAGTACAAGTTTATTTTCGAAACCCCACTTACATTTTAATCGTAATTTTGTTTATTTTAAGAATTATATAACGTACTATTTTATTATAATTTTATTACAAGTTATCGGAATCCAGTCTGTTAGCATTAAATAGAATTTTTCAGTTTTAAGGATTTAATAGAATTTAAGGTTTAAATAGAATATTGTCAGACAATGTATACTGTACTTTTTTCACAATTAGCTCTCTAATTTGTGGATACTGTACTGGCACTTGATGCAGCTGTATAAACCATTTGACGTATCCACACGTAATATAATCGCTCTGGGCTTCGGAGATTTGAAATTAGATTACGTTAGATTTAACAATAACGTTATGTTTATATTTTTTTTCGGTGAAGGGTTTATGAGGATCGGTCAAAAATACGAGTATAACACAAATTTTAACTTATTTGTGTTGACGTTTCGACAATGTTTATTGTCATCATCAGGCCCTGTGTATGAATACAAAAGAAATGTCAAACACGACAGAACAATTATTTGGGTGAACGTGTTTGTGTATGTGAATGTGCGTGCATGTGTGTGTGTGCCCCATGCGTGTGCGTGCGTATGTATGTATCATTATAAGGAGTTGTGATAGTTTGTTTACATCTTCAAATGTTTTCTTTAAGAAAACGAGAAAATTATAATATCACAGAACTTAATTATACACCATTACAATTTAAATTAGTCATGTAATGGTATTTGTCATTAATTATAAAAGCAGTATTAACAATTAAATATTAGAATTTGTACAGAAAACGTTTTCTTTTATAATTAATTACAAATACCATTACATTACATTATGAGTAATTTAAATTTAATATAGTATAAATTAAGTTATGTGATATTAAAATTTTCTCGTTGTCTTTAAAGAAAACATTTGAAGATGTAAACAAACTATCACAACTCCTTCACATAATACAATGATACATACGTACGCACACTCACATACACAAACACGTTCACTCAAATAATTGTTCTGTTCTGTTTGACATTTCTTTTGTATTCATACACAGGTCGAAACGTCGACACAAATAAGTTAAAATTTGTGTTATATTTTTGACCGGATCCTCACAAACCCTTCACCGAAAATTTCATTGATTGACGGCCACTACGAATTTACAGATAATTATGTCATAGTTATGTTTATAATAATTAGGTTCGATTAAGACAAGTTTGTAACATTCAAGTTAATTTACATCAATTAAAAGTGTTCCGATATTTAACCATATTGAGGTAATTTTCTGTTATATCAAATATACCATTATCAATATGGTAAAATTAAGAAATTTAAAGTGGACGCGGTTTGCGATCTCAATCCGAACATTGGTCGGTAAAATGTTCTAAAATAGTAAGTTCAGTTCGATCCCTCTGTTTTAAATCCATTTCCTCTACTATTTAGTCCAAAACGCTAATTTTTGAACTTCTCTGGGATTTGCCTTATCAGTTTTTCAGTCCAGTATCGTAGTAGCTACCGACCCTAATTCAATGCCCCAACAGACAGTATATCCTTTTGATGACTATTTCCATAATATCTTTTTTCTCACAATTGTTTCATTTCTGTTTTGTAAGAAAGTTTTAAAATTCGATTGGTGATAACAAACAGGTTTTAATTTTTGACATTTCCTTTTTACATTATCTTCTGAGTGACCCCCAAACCCGCCTTGTTGCGACACTGATTATATGGTTTTATAAATAGTCGGATTGCTCTGATAATTTTGTTTTTAATTTGCGATAGTGAGGCACGGTTTATTGATTGGTGATAAAGAGATTGTAATTTTTAACATTTACTTTTTTTATCCTTATGTACGGGGTTTTAACTCTCCCCTGTGCGTAAAAAACTTAGACAACATCACGTCTCTTGGCGTAGTTGTTTACTTCCGATCATGAGAATGCCCTATGACAAGTATGACTATGGTTAAAACCTTTCTCTTAGCACTAGAACGGTCTCTTTCGCAGATCGCGATTTACTCTATGCTCTTAAAATTACTGACGTAGTATAATTGTGTTCTTCATTCTGGTTTATGTAGAGGCTATAGTGCCTTTCCTTTTTATCTTGTGTCAGATTGCTGCATACTGGCCTTCTTCTGCAAGCCATTCAGCACAGATTGTTTGTAGTGTCCATTCTGAGTTAGACGTTACCAATGTGTCTGTCGATTCCCCATACGGGGGAGACGTTTTCCTATCCACCTCCTCGCGGGGGTGCAGGCTCGCCGTAGTATCACTGCTGAAGATTATAAGAACAGACTGGGAGAACAGAAACGAATTGAGCAAGTGGTTGAGAGAAAGTGTATAAGCTCGCGCGCGCGCGCGCGCGCGTGTGTGTGTGTGTGTGTGTGAGAGAGAGAGAATTAAACTTGATAAAATACGTTTACTTGACACACTAAATTCTTCTCCTTCACTTCCAAAGTTCCAAAGAGCAGGCTAAGTTAGAGCAGGCTATAACTGCATTTGTTCTGCTCCCTACAGTTTCTCGCCCACCTTACACCCCTTTCTCTTTTCTGCCTTTAATTCTCTGCCGTTTGATACAGTCTAGCTCGGTCTTTAAAAGTCTTAATAACAGTTGTTTGGTTTGGTTGCAGGACGATTGGCGGTCGCGGGTGCGCGGACTGGACCGTCTGGCGGCAGCGCTCCGTCAGCCGGAAGTCGCCCGGTACGTAGCCGCGTCCCGCAGCGGCGCGCTGAGCCTGCTCATGTTCCTGACGCGAAGTCTGTACGATGACCGCAGTCAGCGAGCAGTCTGCAGCACCCTGCGAGCGCTCAGGACGCTGTTCAAAGCTGTGCCGGCTCACGATCTGTTGCCGGAGCTGCCCGGCGTCGTGCCCGCCCTCTGTCGGCACATCGGGGGCGGTGCCAGCGTCGCCGTCAAACTGGAAGCCGTCGAAGCGGTCAAGACGCTGATGAGGACCGTTAAGCCTGCGCCCGTTGTCGAAGTGCTCTTCAGCGACAAGTGTTTCGAGTCCAGAAGTTCCAAGGTATGTAATTTCATTTTGGCTATAACGTTAGTGAATGTAAAATGCTAGAAAACGACTAGACTGTAGAAAAGAATTTAAGGATTCAAAGAAATGTGTAAATGATTTTATGTTGGGGGGAAGCTGGAGCCCCATTTTAGATTTCTGCCCCGGGGCTCCGGAAACCTAACTGCGGCTTTGCAAAAAAAGATGACAAAATTATAATTTTGTTTTCATAAACTCATACGCTTAAGAAAGACACAAAATTGAAATTTTGTACGACCATGGCCACCAAACCTATCCTACTGTACAAGCGGTGAAAGATGGGCTTTGGCAAATTGGGAATGTAGGAAGGGAACGAAAGAATCAGGGAATCAACTGAGGTGGACAGTCTGTTGGATAGAATGAGGAACGTGATTATACGGGAAAAACGTGGGAGTCAGGATAGAGAGTACAGGGAGAATACAGCGTTTGAATATACGTAGGTGTATGGGGAAAGACCTCGGAGGACATGAATAGATAATATCCGAAGTCGGTACGGGCAGAGTTTCTAATCCCTGGTAGTGAAGAAGAGCAAGAAGGGAAGATAAGATAAAAAATGATCGAACACGAGAACATCTCAAAATAGCAGCTAGAGTTTATTGATCAAGTAATGAATAGCAGAGAACCAGTTAAGAGGATTTTGGGAACCAGTGGATAAAGAACCTATATAACCGATATATAGACTTCAGACAAGTCTTTGACAGTATTCACAGAGGACGGATGTTGGAAGATATACCATCACTTGGCAAAGAAATTGGTACAACTCGTGGAAGTGACTGTGGCTGGTTCCATAGCAACGATACGAGTTGGCAGTCAGCTCACATCCATAGTTCATATTACCACGGGCGTTAGACAAGAAGATGCACTGTCCTCTTTGCTCTTTGGCTTAGTTTTACAATCAGTAATAAACGAGATGGAAATTCGGGAGGACATCTATATCTATAAAAATGAATGTTTGTTTCTTTCTTTGTCCTGTATGCGTTCCTATACCATTCATCCGATTGCGATGAAACTTCGGTGAGTTGATGTGCGCACGCCCGCGAAGGTTTATGCATTTTTTTCAATGGGGTCCTTTGGGGGGTTCTTGGGGTCTTCCACATCTCCTCCTAAACCACTGGACCGATTTCAACCAAACTTGGCACAAATATTTTATGCAACGGGAGAACCAACATAGGGTAGGTGTTTTTTCGATGGGGTCCTTTGGGGTCTTCCACATCTCCTCCTAAACCACTGGACCGATTTCAACCAAACTTGGCACAAATATTTTACGCAACGGGAGAACCAACATAGGATAGGTGTTTTTTCAATGGGGTTCTTTGGGGTCTTCCACATCTCCTCCTATACCACTGGACCGATTTCAACCAAACTTGGCACAAATATTTTACGCAACGGGAGAACCAACATAGGATATGTGTTTTTTCGATATGATACTTCGGGGGGTCCTTTTGGGGGTCCTTTGTGGTCACCCACATCTCCTCCTAAACCACTGGACCGATTTCAACCAAACTTGGCACAAAATATTTTACGCAAAGGGAGAACCAACATAGGATAGGTGTTTTTTCGATGGGGTTCTTTTGGGGGTTCTTTGGGGTCTTCCACATCTCCTCCTAAACCACTGGACCGATTTCAACCAAACTTGGCACAAATATTTTACGCAACGGGAGAACCAACATAGGACAGGTGGTTTTTTTTTCGATACGATCCTCTGGGGGGTCCTTTGGAGTCTTAAAAAACTAACTTATTAGATCTGGTTACTATGGCAACCCAATGGAATAGATTCTGTTCTAAATATATTATCGCATTAAATTGAAGACCACGCGAACGAAGTCTTTATATATTATATATATACAAACACTTTCTTTCTTTGAGTGGCATTTCAACGCATGCCGGGTACTCGCTAGTATAGGAATAAAAAGCCCACAAATTCGTGCTTACGCCATTATAAGTAGAGACAAAAACACCTTGAAACAAGCTGTAACAAAATACTGTTACGACATTGCAGAACACGCTGCGTGTTTCTCGGCTATTCCAGTGGAGCCCGGCTGTAATGTCTGTGTGCGTACGCATTGCTGCTAATTTGAGATGAAGGACAATTACGTGACACTTGTCACGCGTCCGCAACGAGACTTTTCCAGACCATACCGGTCCGCGCGAGCTGTGTTCAATGCCGTAATCAATTACGTTCTAGTGTTGTGCCGAGGCAAATATTAAATTTGATTCCCTCGGCATGAATTGAATTTGAATAGCCGCCTCGGTCATCGCGCGGCCGCGGCGCGGGCTATCGATGCTGTGTTACAGGGAAGAAATAAAGTATTCAATATCAGCTGTTTTCACCGACGTTACAATTCGCTACCGGTTAGCTGCGCCCGGCGCACATGTGTCTCTTCCTCATTTCAGTCCGTATCTTTCAACAGTGAACTTCAGGTCTGACGGCGGTGTAATCTATCTTCTCTATGCGTTCGTAAAGGCTTAAAGTGTCTCAGGTAATTACCTTATTCAATAATCATTCAATAAAAGGGTTATATGTTTAATGTAGTAAGGAATATTTCGTGTGTTAATTTAATTGTGTGCCTGTTAAGCATAGATGTGTGTGTTACTTCCGGCAGATTTGTGAACACGTGCCAATAATTTTTGTATCTCAGGACTTAAGATATTTAAAGCAAAATTGATAACCTACAATGCAACTAGTCTGGTAAAGCCAAAGTAATAAATGATTGTAAATGTAAGTGATGTAGATATTCTAAATGCTTGCACGTATTAATGAAAAGCTTAAATGTAAACTTGCAAGATCATTCATGGTACTGAACTATATTGCTGGCAACAAAGAATTAACATGTATAATGTATAAATGGTGATCGTATGCATGAATGGTTAAGGTGTTACGTGACGAGAAATATTTAGGGGTGGTTAAGGTACTGACGGCATACTGTACTTAATAACCATTGCAGGGTCCTCGGACAAGCCGAGAGTGATGGAGTGCCGAAATGTGGAACCCAAGATCTTTCTCCACTGGCAGAGCAATATACCTACGCTCCCCATCGTCGTCAGGCCGAGAGAATTTATATAACTTCTAAGTGAGATTCACCGGAAAGCAGTTTAAAAAGGAATCATCAACACATCACCACACATACGCCTCGCATGCTCGGAATGTATCACCAATCTTTAAGTCACAGGTGGGATCAGACCATTTATTAAAACTACAGCAACCATACTTCACCTATTGTCAGCCACAAAATAAACTATAAAACATGTAGAAAGCATTGGACATTTGTAATGTTTAAAGAAAAAGAAATTCTGTTAGACAAGTTCTCTGGACACAGATCTGTTATTCATATTATTAACTGTTAAGTGATTGATTGATTTAATTTTACATAATACCAATATTTATCGTTTATACCAATTGAATATTGCCTATTACAAAAGAGTGTTCACACCTTACTAATTAAAATTTAATTAAGACATGTCTTGCACATGCAGGTCCGGGACTGACATTATGAATTGGGTTGTGGTCATACTACTGTAGTAATTTTCTTTATGTAATTTATGATGAACATGAAATTATGACTTATTGAATCTATGATTTATAATGAAATTGTAAAGGAATATATGTGTGGTTGATTGAATAACAATTATGAGCTGCAATTAAAATTCAAGAAAGTGTCTTATACACGCACATTTAGAAATGATATTAGCAACTAAGGTCATGTCCATACAAGGCTTACTCTGTTCTTTAACTTTTATAATAATTATAATGCTATCAGAAAGGTTTAGAAATATAATTGAATGATGGAATTTAATTGAATAATTTATTAATGTGAGTGTATTTATGGGTTTTTATATATTTTGGTGATGCAATAAAAAAAATCCAGAGCAGCTATTAAGATACAATTTAATTGGATAATTCAATTAATTAAGTGTGTTGTTAAGGTTAACTGTACTTATGCATATATATTGTAACGTAACGAAAATACGGTCCCCTACGTTACATAAATCAATTTATAAGTTAAAAAAAAAATAATAATAATAATAATTATCCATACCCGTAAAAGGTCAGAAACCCAACCCATTATTGAATAAACGAATTATCCCCAATAAGAATACAAGGTAGAAAGAAAAAAAATGAATAATGTTAATAAATACAAACTTCAAAGTTCAGTGAAAGGTGTAAACAATAGACATTGACAAATGATACAAAAACTAACTTAGACTGTTTTATAATAATTGATGTTTTAAATGAGAGGAGAATGAGTAATTCTTACATGACTTATTTCATAAAAATGTACCTGTTATTACGTTGTATCATGGTATATTATTATCATGATAGTTATGTTATTTTTTGTGTGTAGCAAATGAAATAATTCTTTTAATAGAATACCAATTAACTAATTAGTATGTGTTGTCAATATATCTTTATAGAACTGTTGTTAAACTCATTAATTAATTACCAATTAATTTCATTTTTAGGTGTTATCAATATATCATTATAGAGCTGTTGTTAGACTTTATATAGTTAAATGTTTGTATACATGTAATTATATTCTATAATAATGCATAAAAACAAATTAAAATCAGAAGTAAATACAAATGTAATGATAGGCCTAAAAACCAGTAACATTTTATAGTAAGTCAGGTTAGAAAGGTTAGGTAAAGAAATTTGTAAGAAATACTAAATAGAATCTAATGAGTTAGGAGAAGTTAATAATAATTGCTAATAACAGATAAATAAATTTAATTTAAATAAAATCTCAAAATGCAATAGTGCAAAGATACCGATAAGTAATGTTTTGTAACAGAAAAATAATACTTGTTAGAGTAAGTAGATCAAGAGGAAACGATAGCAAAATATATAAAATTTAGTAACAAACAATATGTAAAATTATAATAGGGTATAATGGAAATTTAGTAAAGGATTATTTTGATGAGTGTAAGAACATTGTATGATAATGGTTATAGTATAATATAATATCCAATAAGAAGGGACAGTATGGTTGTCAAGGACGACGAGATATATAAAATTTGTTGATTCGATTATTGAATAATTATCTATGAACGAAGACGGTTTAGTTTGGATGCACTCAGAAAAGATTTGATTAAATAAAATTAAAACAATACAATTGGGAAACAAATTAAGTAATAAATCACCATAGTATGGTTCACTAACGTTCAACCGTCTTTTATAACCGAACAATCATAAACCTGTACATGAAAATCGACAGAAAATCTAAGTGAAGAACTCTAATAGTAAAACTCGATATAATGAGCAAATATTAACTTAATTAACCAATCCAAGCAGAGAAATAACTACCTGAATAGAGTTATATAATCCAATAACATAAAGAACGAAAATAAACACAAAATTATACTTGAACATCAGTTTCCACAATTCAATAGAAAAAGCGTAGTTGGACACGAAATTCGTTGAAACACGTAACCACAAAACTCGGACATTGGTGAACAAAGGGAACGGCATTTCTGCATCATCCCAGGACCAAGAATTCAACTTTTATTTCAAACTTGGAGCAAAGATTGGTGAGGATTAATTCATCTGCATTCGTTATTGACCAAACACTACGACAAGGTTAGCTGTACACTGCCTTACTGAGTCACGATGCCCAGCAGATGGTAAACTACAATTATTTTAAATAATATTTAATAAGAACTTAATACTATATTGTAATACCTTGTAATCCTATTTATGCATTTTCTGACCTTACTAACAGTTGAAAGAACCTTCACTCCCTGTGTTTAAAGAAATACAAAATCATAACTAAAATAATATATAACCCTGAATCTGATCGATAATCGATTACTTCTAATACTATAGACTTTTGTATCTCCATAAAGAAAAAACTTTGTTGGCAAGAAATATTAAAACCATAATAAAGAATCCTTTCATAATTTAACGATATCTTCTCATTTATATAATATTTAGTGTAGTGTGAACAAGTTATAAAATAAGTAGAGAGTGTAACGTAGGAATTATTGTACGCGGTAACTAACCTATAATTTTCAGCTGTCTGTGAACCACAGCGCTACTCGCGGACTACTGTTGTATTAAAGAGAATGAGAAACCGATAAGAATTCCTTCTCTTCTCTTCAAACGAGAGCTAGGCTTGAACGAGAAAATTAGAATTACACACTCAATACATAAATTTAATCACAATAACACAAATATATTAATTAGAGAGGATCAGTAGTTGTTATAAATTGGCACTCACAACAGTGGGGCTTAATTAGGAAAGCTCATCTAAGAGTATAATAAAAAGAAAACACACACACACATAAGAAAAAACGCTATAGGCGGTATGTTATAAATTGGCGCCCAACGTGGGGCTTAAGTTAAGTAAAACATTGATTTTATAAATATTACTTAACTCGAGCAGGCAACTGTTGGAGACAAAAAATGCATAATATCAGAGGTAGGTCGAAGAAGAGGGCAGAAGACACGGAGAAGGAAGAAGGCGGACAGGAACAAGAAATAGAAGTAGTCACAGATAGTGAAATGGAACAACAGACAGGCGATAAAGAAGAAACTGAAGTAATTGTGAACAAGGAAAAGGAAGTAGATGAAGAGGATACCCAAGGGGATCAACCAGATAAATCCAACCAAAAGGAAGATATGAGCATGCAGGAGATGTTGAGAATACTATTGGAAAACTCAAAGAAACAGGAAAGAAATTTGACAAAATAGATGAAAATTTTAGGAAAGGGAGGAAAACTCAAAGAAACAGGAGGAAATATTCGACAAAATAAATGAGGAAAACAAGGAGAATTTTAAGAAACAGGAGGAAACCTCAAAACTGATGAACGAGAAGTTCAATAAGAACAATGAAAGTTTAATCCAAATTAACGAAAGGTTTGATAGGAATGATGAGGGTTTAAGACAAATGAAGGAAGAGATCCGACAAATAAATGAAGAGAATTTAAGGCGAATTAATGAAAGAATTGAGAATATCCATGTGACAATTAACCAAAAGGTGGACCAAAACAATGAAGAAAGGAAACAAGAAATAGCCGAAACAAATGAGAAGTTAGAAAAAACCAACGAAACAATGATACAAGTCCGTGAGGAATTACAAAATAAAATCAATGACATAAAAAATGAAAATAAAACAATGGTTGAAGGACTCCAACAGGAGACTGTAGAAAGATGCGAGAAGATCAAACAAGAGAACATCAAATATGGGAGGAGAATAAGGAAGGAATAACACAAGTACAGACTGACATGGGTGAACGACTGGAGAGAGTATATGATAATTTAAACAATGTCGAAAGCCAAGTAAGTACAAATAAAGGGAAGATCGAGGAAATCCGTCGACGCGAAATACAGATACAAGAAGAAGTGGATTCATGGTGGGATAGAACATGCCAGCATAATCATATCATCAATAACGATAACCAGGAGTCAATCAATTTTCGGAGTTACAAGCGTAACCCTATGGAGTTTTTGAAAAGGTTAGAAGAAATGATAACACGGAATAGAGAGAACCGTTGGAATATTATCCAAGGAATGATCGACGAAATGTTTAAGGATACCTACGACAATTGGTGGGCGGCAGTGCGTCCCGATGTTCAAGATATAAACGATTTCAAAAAACAGTTCAGGGAAAAGAATTGGTCGGAGTCGACCCAAAACATGGTAAGAAATAATTTAAGCAATGGTCGATATGAGGCAAATGTAGGACAATCTCCCACATCATACTTCCTAGGCAAGGTGTGCATGGCCCGTAATCTAGAGCCCAGAATTCCTGAGGAGTGTTTGGTGATACAACTCTCATACCATTATGATGAAGGGATAAAGAACGCTCGTATATACAGCCAGATTAAAACTATCCAAGCCATGGCAAAATTTTTAGAACATTATGAACATGAGACCCAGTATCAACAGAACCGAATGTTAAACACTAAATACAATAGATACAATGGCAACAACCATCAACAAAATTCAAACCATGTTAATAATTATCAAACAAACCAGAATAGTAACCCGAACAGAACTCAGAATAACCACCCAAATAATAATCAAAGGAATAATAATTATCAGGGTAATAACCATTATAATTACCACGATAATCGGAATAATAGAGGAGATGGGGACAACCGACCCAATAACTACCGACACAATGTGAATTACATATACTCTCGACCTCAAAATTATCAGAGATGGTATTACCCGAGGACACACAATAACCACCACTATTATAACCAGTCACAACGCGAGGACGAATACCAATACGGAGGAAATTGTAGACCAATGAACAACAATCCTGGGGACAGACAAGAACCACTACAGAACCAGCCTCAAAACCCACCGGAAAACAGGGAGGATGAGGGAAGTCCTCATTTAAACTAACAGAGGCAGTGAGAATGGTAATGGTGGTGTAAGACCACCCATCACTGAACCAATCTCTTGGGGCCCAACGACCAATAACCAGACATACCAATGACCAGACTATAACTATCATCACCAACCATTATTTGAAAAATATTAGGGAAGACCTGTTAGAAGAGGAGGATACCCATGTACACAATAATAATAATGAAATTATCTATAAAATTGCTAAACTAAATGGAATACAGTCGACAGTTATGATAGATACGGGGTCCAAAATCTCGTTAATTGATAGTACCGAACTGGAGAGAATCCAGCGAGAAGGTCAATTACCTATACCCACCTTACCTGTGAATAATATAATAATAATCGGAGCCACTTTGTATCAGGAAGATGAAGAAGGACATCACATGGTTGTTAGCTTCGCCAGCAGGGTGCTGAACAACTGCGAACGCAACTATAACGTCACTGAAAAAGAGTTGCTAAGTGTAGTATACGCATTCAATGCAAACAAGACAGACGAGAATATTAAGAATAAACCCCAAAATTCAAAAATAAGTAAGAACGTCTTACTATGTGTTTACGAAGATATTATGTGGAATATATTAAGAATAAACCCCAAAATTCAAAAATAAGTAAGAACGTCTTACTATGTGTTTACGAAGACATTATGTGGAATATATTAAGAATAAACCCCAAAATTCAAAAAGAAGTAAGAACGTCTTACTATATGTTTACGAAGATATTATGTGGAATATATTAAGAAAAGACCACAAAATTCTAAAAGAAGTAAGAACGTCTTACTATGTGTTTACGAAGATATTATGTGAAATATATTAAGAAAAGACCCCAAAATTCAAAAATAAGTAAGAACGTCTTACTATGTGTTTACGAAGATATTATGTAGAATATATTAAGAATAAACCACAAAATTCTAAAAGGAAGTAAGAACGTCTTACTATATGTATTAAGAAGAAATTATTTTATTTATATTAAGAATAAATCCCCCAAAATTAAAAAACTATATAAGAAAAACTTACTCAAAACACTTAGAAACAATATGATTTAAGATACATGACAAAACGCCAAGAGAATTGAAGAACAGATTACATAATTATTTATAAACAATATGATTTAAAATGGAATAAGAAAAAATATATATAAAAACAATTAATGGTAATGTGATCAGACAAGAAGGTAAAATAAGAAGAACAATGGATAATTTAATGACTATAATTACGATGAAACTAAAGAATGATAATAATTAATGCAAATACAATTTAGAATTTCTTGGAAATGAAAATGATGAAGGAAGAAATAGTACGGAGAACATCTGTCACAAGAAAGAAGGTCAAAGATGTTTACAAATAATGACTGTCAAAAATGTTATCCGAAAATAGCTACTGAAAATAAGAAGGAATCAAGAAGAAAAAGAAATATATATAATTAAATGTAAAACGCGACAGCATAAAGAATCCCAAAGATGTTTATTATTAGTCAAATGAAAAGACTATTATGATATTATTTTATTTTTTATAACTGTCTGTAGATGAATTGCAGCAGTATTATATTGAAGTGTAGTATGGCCAGCAGAGTATGAAGCCAAAAAGTGCCTCTCTGAACTGTCCCAGCTCACATGTTAGGGATTGTTAGGGAAATTGAATATTTAAGGGATAATAAAACCGCTGCGAAGATTGACATCAGATTCCAAAGGTATGAAGGAAGAAAACAGAAGGAAGATAGCTGACAGAAGATCAATGGAGAAACGCATTTGTAGAAGTAAATAGAAATAGAAGACTGTTAAACTTGATTTTTACTGATTATTGTGACCAATCATTGACAAGTAATGTTTAAAAAGAAATGAAGCAAGAGAATTAATATCATTAATGAATTTTCGTCCAATAGAGAAAGGTAAATATTCTTAAACAAAAAGTTACCGTCAGAAATCCAAACAATTACCATTATAACTCTACAATGAATAAAAGGAGGGTATTCCAAAGCATGAAAAAAATATATATATAAGTTTATTTTTACCCAAATTATATTCAGGTAAACTAAACTTCTTTTGGAGGGGAAGCATATGTAACATAACGAAAATACGGTCCCCTACGTTACATAAATCAATTTATAAGTTTAAAATAAAAATAAAACAAAAAATAATAATTATCCATACCCATAAAAGGTCAGAAACCCAACCCATTATTGAATAAATGAATTATCCCCAATAAGAATACAAGGTAGAAAGAAAAAAAATGAATAATGTTAATAAATACAAACTTCAAAGTTCAGTGAAAGGTGTAAACAATAGACATTGACAAATGATATAAAAACTAACTTAGACTGTTTTATAACAATTGATGTTTTAAATGAGAGGAGAATGAGTAATTCTTACATGACTTATTTCATAAAAATGTACCTGTTATTACATTGTATCATGGTGTATTATTATCATGATAGTTATGTCATTTTTTGTGTGTAGCAAATGAAATAATTCTTTTAATAGAATACCAATTAACTAATTAGTATGTGTTGTCAATATATCTTTATAGAACTGTTGTTAAACTCATTAATTAATTACCAATTAATTTCATTTTTAGGTGTTATCAATATATCATTATAGAGCTGTTGTTAGACTTTATATAGTTAAATGTTTGTATACATGTAATTAGTTAGTAGGCTGATTATAATTGTAAACTAGGCCAGAAGGGCTATAATTGTTAAAGAGATACAAAAGGGTTTAGTATAATCATATCATAAACAAATGAAGGATTCTATAATAATGCATAAAAACAAATTAAAATCAGAAGTAAATAAAAATGTAATGATAGGCCTAAAAACCAGTAACATTGTATAGTAAGTCAGGTCAGAAAGGTTAGGTAAAGAAATTTGTAAGAAATACTAAATAGAATCTAATGAGTTAGGAGAAGTTAATAATAATTGCTAATAACAGATAAATAAATTTAATTTAAATAAAATCTCAAAATGCAATAGTGCAAAGATACCGATAAGTAATGTTTTGTAACAGAAAAATAATACTTGTTAGAGTAAGTAGATTAAGAGGAAACGATAGCAAAATATATAAAATTTAGTAACAAACAATATGTAAAATTATAATAGGGTATAATGGAAATTTAGTAAAGGATTATTTTGATGAGTGTAAGAACATTGTATGATAATGGTTATAGTATAATATAATATCCAATAAGAAGGGACAGTATGGTTGTCAAGGACGACGAGATATATAAAATTTGTTGATTCGATTATTGAATAATTATCTATGAACGAAGACGGTTTAGTTTGGATGCACTCAGAAAAGATTTGATTAAATAAAATTAAAACAATACAATTGGGAAACAAATTAAGTAATAAATCACCATAGTATGGTTCACTAACGTTCAACCGTCTTTTATAACCGAACAATCATAAACCTGTAGATGAAAATCGACAGAAAATCTAAGTGAAGAACTCTAATAGTAAAACTCGATATAATGAGCAAATATTAACTTAATTAACCAATCCAAGCAGAGAAATAACTACCTGAATAGAGTTATATAATCCAATAACATAAATAACGAAAATAAACACAAAATTATACTTGAACATCAGTTTCCACAATTCAATAGAAAAAGCGTAGTTGGACACGAAATTCATTGAAACACGTAAGGGGACGTCCATTAATTACGTGAGCTCAAAATGGGGGGGGAGGGGTCCGGCAAAATCTCACCAAATCTCATTTAAAGGGAGGGGGGCCAATGAAAATCTCACGTCAACTTTTTAATTCAGAGAATATACATTATTATAACGCACCTTAAACGTAGTTATCATTTTCACCTCTAATTTCAAAGAAAAAATGTAGTACATAGAAGATATGCTTTAGGTATTTTTAGTGGTATGAAGCAAAAACTTGAACATATCAAATAAATTTAATTAATTAAAAATTATAGGTTAAACCTCACGTGAGGGGGAAGGGGGGTCCCACCACATCTCACCAAATCTCACCAAGGGGGGAGGGGGTCCAAATTTAAAAAAAAAAACCTCACGTAATTAATGGACGTCCCCTAACCATAAAACTCAGACATTGGTGAACAAAAGGAACGGCATTTCTGCATCATCCCAGGACCAAGAATTCAACTTTTATTTCAAACTTGGAGCAAAGATTGGCGAGGATTAATTCATCTGCATTCGTTATTGACCAAACACTACGGCGAGGTTAGCTGTACACTGCCTTACTGAGTCACGATGCCCAGCAGATAGCTGTACACTGCCTTACTGAGTCACGATGCCCAGCAGATGGTAACTACAATTATTTTAAATAATATTTAATAAAAACTTAATACTATATTGTAATACCTTGTAATCCTATTTATGCATTTTCTGACCTTACTAACAGTTGAAAGAACCTTCACTCCCTGTGTTTAAAGAAATACAAAATCATAACTAAAATAATATATAACCCTGAATCTGATCGATAATCGATTACTTCTAATACTATAGACTTTTGTATCTCCATAAAGAAAAAACTTTGTTGGCAAGAAATATTAAAACCATAATAAAGAATCCTTTCATAATTTAACGATATCTTCTCATTTATATAATATTTAGTGTAGTGTGAACAAGTTATAAAATAAGTAGAGAGTGTAACGTAGGAATTATTGTACGCAGTAACTAACCTATAATTTTCAGCTGTCTGTGAACCACAGCGCTACTCGCGGACTACTGTTGTATTAAAGAGAATGAGAAACCGATAAGAAGTCCTTCTCTTCTCTTCAAACGAGAGCTAGGCTTGAACGAGAAAATTAGAATTACAGACTCAATACATAAATTTAATCACAATAACACAAATATATTAATTAGAGAGGATCAGTAGTTGTTATAAATTGGCACTTACAACAGTGGGGTTTAATTAGGAAAGCTCATCTAAGAGTATAATAAGAAGAAACACACACAAACATAAGAAAAGACGCTATAGGCGGTATGTTATAATATATATATATATATATATATATATATATATATATATATATATAATTTGTGATGTTTTCAATTTGTTTCTTCTGCTAGTAGATAATATTGTATATTATATTATATACTTTTTTTTTTTAAGTTATATATATTTTTTTTTGTGGATGTTATGAAAATCAAGAATCTATTGTTGAACAATGTAAAAAAAATTTCTTTATAAAACACTAATAAAAAGTTGTTTAAACAAGCGTATTATTGCAAGTTCTGTCACTCTGGGGCCCAGCACAATTTTTCTTCAATCTAGACCAAGAGTCTAGTTTTAAAAATTAAGTGACGCCCGCCAAAAAGGGGGGGGGGACGTTTCAGTGTTTTCTAGTAAACGCCTATTAGGGGATATTCTGGAACCTCAGAGGGGTATAAATACAAGTACTCAACAATGCTCAGTTCAGTTTGAGTTGCGATATATTCCAGTGTGGTCGAAGTATTGGGGCGAAGTGTTATGTGTTTTATAATTGTGCAGGACAATCGTAATACAATTATTGTTTTTTATACTCGTTGACATTATTATTGCGTGTGAACAATTTTATTTTGATTTGTTGTAAGAGACTACCTTGTTGATTACGAACCGTTTAATTGTGATAATTAAAGCTGGTGATTAGTGACTTAATTGGTGTCTTGTATTTTGTATTTCCACTGTACCATACAACGATCAGTTAGAAAGTCGTAACAATACATAGAAAGGCAATGGAGAGAGGACTGAAAATAAATAACAATAAAACCAAATACATGGAGATAAATAGATCATCATGTAGCAGACAAACTGTACAATTCGATAATCATGAATCTCAACACGCAAGTGAATTTTCCTAACCAAGCTCACAAATAAACTATGCTAACACTATAGCCAATTATATCCAGGCGAGAATCCTTAGTTACTATGCCTACTCAAAGTTAATGAAGTCGAAAGCATTCAGCAAATCGTGAAAATTAAAAATATACAAAAACATAATTAGACCAGTTGTAACACTTGCTTGTGAAACCTGGGTATTAACGCAAAAAAAAGAACAATATTTCAGAATATTTGAACGAAAAATAGTGAGAACATTTTTTGAACCCGTGCAAAGTAACTACAGCTCATGGAGAATATGAAGTGATCATGAAATCTAATACACGGAACCACAGAATATATGTACCTTACTGATACAGTAAGCTTTATAAATACCAGAAGGATAGCCTAGCTGGGACACACAACGAGGATGGAACAACATAGAATTCCAAGAAAAATTCTAGAATGGAGACCCGTAGCTAGGAGATCAATAGAAAGGTCAAGGAATAGATAATTCGAGGATGTTGAGGAGGTTCTGAGGATTATGGGGGTAAAAAATGGAGAAAACTCTAATGAGAGGGCTGAATGGAGAAAAATCGTTGAAGAGACTAAAACCCATACAGGGTTGTAACAACAGTAGAAGAAGATGGATGGATAAAGAACAGAAATGAAAATAAAATTGTAACAAGATTAGAAGCAAAAAAAAAGTCTGCACAAAACAGAAAGGACAAGCAACAGTTTATTTTTAAACTGACCTTAACTTTATGAATAGAAGGGAAGACAACGGTTCGGACTTGGCAAGCGACGCCCAAGTTCTGATCTTATGTCGTGGGGACAATGGTATGTGGGGTATCCTAGTTGTAGCCTGCTTCCAACCGTGGGATTTCAATTAGCCGTGGTCTAATTCAGGCTCAGTGTTCGCCGAGGCCAGGGCCACGATTCACCTGGCACGGTACGTGTTGACCGAGGGCGCTTATGAGGGGATCGCCCTGGCACAGTGGCGGTAGAACTTTCGGGAAAGTGGCCTTATAGTGACGTTCAGGGAACGGACAGCTAGGGCGTTCAGATGGTCAGGTAATGAGTTTTGCAGGCCCAGCGCTAACTTTGCTCCAGGATAGACTGTATAGCTTCCACTTATGAGTCTTTGGATATAAAAGGGTAATTATCTATATGTACCTAGTCGCTACTGCCGGTTTTGTTGATACAGCTGATGTGGTTTTAGTTAAGGTTCAAAAAACACTGAGGCGGTACTTATTTACAACTAAACCAAATGTATGGTACATATTAGCCATCCGTTTACTGAACCAGAACTAAGTTTACCAGCAGGCAGCCGTTGGGCTCGACCCAGATGCTGCAGTCATGCCTCAGGTACAAAGCCACCCCGCTATATAATGCAATGCAATGTATGGCACAAGTACAAACCTTCTGGAATCCTTGCACTTGCTCCTAAAGCACCCTATGCCTGCGGTTTGCCGACTCTGACGTTGCTCAGTGTGTGGCAGACATGACAGAATTCTTATTCATCCATCAGCAACTGCTTTGCCGACTCGGCAGGGCTGCACCCCGGGACACGGGTTCCCGCGAGGTTGTGCAACGCCTTCCTTGCGGGCGCCGAATGCCCTGGTGTAGCTCCCCTTCGTTCTGGCTGACGCCTTCGGGTGATCGAGCTTCTTGTCCCGCCAGCCCGTCTCTATGTTCCTGCGGGCGCAGCCCTAGGGGAGCATGGTAATTGGCTGAAGCATGACAACACCTGTTATGCTCCCATGATGTACATGCTATCATGTATAATCGTGGACCGCACCTTAACTCCTTGTGCAGAGCAGATGACCGAGCTGACCTGTTTGCACCTGGCGTTCATCAGGCCCAGGCCTGGAGAACGCACAGAAATCAGGGCGCAAGACGCCCATGCATCTTCTGTCTATCTGGCACAAGTATTTCTGATTAGCCATGTTCGTAGTATCTCTCTGTACATGTACAATCCTGTGTGTTACAGCTGAGGGAGAACGCGCTGCTGTGTCTGATGTACGCTCTGATGACGTTCCCCAGCACAGAGTTCAACTGTACCCGAGTGGCGCAGCGGGTCATCAGAGCCGCGGTCAGCGAGCAGAAGCGTCGCGTCCGTCAATCCATACTGGACACGCTGGCCGTGCTGGCGCAGTTTGTACCCCGGTCGCAGATGAAGCTGGACTTCGCCGAGGTGCCGCAGCCACAGCACGATGACGCCATGTTCTTCCTGGAGGCGTTGCACGCGCGTCTTGTCAGGAGGACGCTGCCCACCGTGTCGCCCGAAGGTCTCATTCTCTACGCAGTGCAGATACCCCCTGTGCCGTCAGGTAACAAAACGTTCCTTGTTTTTAATTATATTCGTACTTTCTATTATAAAACACAATAAAAGACCAGTAGATCAACACTTGAATAAATCAGTGATCACTATTTTTTTATCCTACATAAAACAATAAGTAAATTTAATACTACATTTGACTTTTTGTTTTTGTATTCTACACTATCGGATATAAAAGAAAAATGTCTAACTTGTTTGTCCTTACTTATATAAATTTTGTCTCACTGATTAATTTTTCTCCTGGCAACCAGCTGTAGACAGTACTATGACTAAGGATGCAAGAATCCCCATTCCTAGGAAAACAGTCAAAGGCCCACCTTTCTCTGGACTCTTTCTAGAAGCAAACTGGATACACTGTTCACTGTTTTACAGTCTGGGACAAAACAGAGTACTGAGAACGATGGAAAGGATGTTATGAGAAAATCTTAAAAGAAGGGATATGAAATTATCCTGCAAGAAAATAAACCAAACAGAAAAATTGCATACTAAAGCAACAGCAGATCTAGCTTTTAAAGAGTAACTTGTTTCTCTTATTTGTTGACAAAATCTAATAACATAAGTGCTGAATAAAAAGCCATAATAGCGAAATGAATAGGTATTATTAAATAAATAATCATTAATGTGCTTCAAAATATTTGGTCATAAATCAAAATTTAGAATCTAAAAGAGTCTTTATAAGGCTGGTAGTAACTACAGCTATGAGATATGGACCTTTCAGAAAATGGATGAGGAATTGTCAAGACATTTTAAGTGAAAAATACAGCTGCCTTCCAGAAATGAAACAAAAGGCACACATTATAGACTCGTTCAAAAATAACAATGGCATAATTAGTACAGAACTCATAAAATATGGGAGCCAACTCCCTAGGATACGTCAACTAATTATACTGATTTAATATAAAGAAGTTATCTCTGAAGAATGGAATTGTACCTCATGTGCCCAATCCATAAAAAAGGGATGAGAAAGATTGTCAAAGTTTCTGAGGAATTATATTATTAAACATAGTTTTAAAAGATGCTCTCTCGTTTATATTACAGCAGAATTTATGTCTATGTAGACATAATTACCAGTTGGCTTTCCCGGTATCAATATGGTTTCTGCATTGCCACAATCTAAATGTTCATTTAATGAGGCAAATTCTGAAGAAAGGGTTTTCAACACAAAATATGTCAATAATTTCTATATTAACTTCTATCACACCTTTCAATAGGAGCAAACAGCAGCAAATTATATCAAAACTTGATGTTGCATCAAGTATTGCAAAGAAGGTAGTCAGCCTAATTGGTGGTCCATGAGAAGTTAACAGGTCATTCATGTGGCTTCCAAAATAGCAATAAAAAATATTATATAAAGAGACGTATTTAAAAAATATAATAATATTCATTAAGGCTAGCTTATAAAAGGTGGAGTTGTTTAAATATCTTGGAAGCTTGATAAGTGAAAATATGTCCTGCACTCATGAAATTAGAGCAAGAATTGCTATAGCGAAAGAGGCATTTAATGGGAAGAAAAGACTGCTGTGTTTCAAAATTAATAAGACTTTAAGGAAAAGGTTGGCCAAATGTTATGTGGAGCATTGCTTTACATGGTGCAGAGGCACGGACACCGAGCAATGGAAAACGTGAGGTGGGTTGATAAAGTAAAGAATGATGAAGTTTTAAGAAGAATAGTGGAAAAGAAAAGAATCCTAAAGGTAATCGAAAATAGGAAAATGAATTGGTTAGGTCATTATTTAAGAAGAGACTGCTTGCTTACAACTGCCACGGAGGGTGTCATAGAAGGAGAAAAAAGAAGAGGGCATAGAAGAATGAAGTTAATAGATAGCATTAAAATCAGAGGGTGTTACATAGAAATGAAAAGACTGATATGCGATAGGACAGCTTGGAGAGTTTTTACCATTTGAAGACCTGCCTTAGGGCAGAACACCA
Source organism: Magicicada septendecula (assembly GCA_034769895.1). Taxonomy (NCBI): domain Eukaryota; kingdom Metazoa; phylum Arthropoda; class Insecta; order Hemiptera; family Cicadidae; genus Magicicada; species Magicicada septendecula. Next base: position 507,574,205 of record CM068369.1, on the reverse strand, counting down.
TAGTTAGCTTACAAAATACATTAGAAACAATCTCCATTACGACATGAAAGGGGCTAATTGATGAGCAAAAGTGGCTGGAGGTGAGCAACAATAACAGACCAGCTATAGCAGCAATATCAATTAGAAAATTTCATACCTGATGAAACAAATGTTTGGCAAAACAATGAATTGATTACATGAGATAGTGACAATTCAGTTGATCTCAAATGCAATTTCTGATAATTAAAGTTAGTTAAATTAAATTGGAGAAATTTTATTTTGGTTAATAAAAACATTAAAAAATACATTGTACTTTTCCTTAATGACCCGAAGTGACTTGTAGGAAGTGGAGCTCCACATTTTATCTTCTTTTTAAATTAGTGCTCCGCGATCATCTTAATGTTGGGAGCCATTCCTTAATGGGTGGAATCACCCATTAGAAACATTAAAACAGCAGTGATATAAGGGAAAAGAAGTAAAGCCTTTCATATTAATAGTGGTGTAAGGCAAGGGGGGATGCTGCATCTGACTTGCTATTTAATCTGGTTCTTCATTCAGCTATCACAATACTAAGTATCTACAAGAGAGGCTTAAAGTACCAATAGTAGTCAAATGGAGTCATGTGTGGATGTCATTGTAACAATACACAGGAGTGAGAATGTTATACACAAAGTCTGTGGCAATTACAAAGGGAAGTAGGATTGGTGATAAATCAGAATAAAACTAAAATTCATGACAGTGGCAAAGGGTGCAAATGAAAATAACAGTCCTATAGAAATAAGCAAGTACCAGTATACCTTTCAAAGAGTAACCAGCTCCAGCTTCTTTTATCTGTTATCACTGTTGACAAATTAATGAAGTAAAAGCCACAATAGAAAAGTGAAGTAGGTGTTTTTATGCAAACAACTCATTACTGTGCTTCAAAATCAGTCAGTAATCAGTCAAAGTCAAAATTGAGAAGCTATCCAAGTACCTTACAAAGTTAGTAGTATTATACTGTAATGAGACGTGAACCCCCCCCCCCCCAATAAAAAAAGAATCAGGAGTTGTTAAGAGGCTTTGAACTAAGAATTCTTTTAAAGATATTTGGACCAATACAAAATCAAGAGGGTTCCTGGAGGACTTGAATGAATTTGAGCTAAATGCTCTATTAGAAAATGCAGATATTGTAAGATCTCTAAAGTTCTAAAGAATTAGATCCCTGGGGCATGAAAGGAAGCAAGACAAAAGTACTAAAAAAGTAACTGAGTGGAACCCAATAGAGATTAGAGAGGGAGAAGACCAAAGAATAGATGGTTAGAAGATGTGAAGGAGAATTCGAGGCGTATGGGAATTAAGAATTGGCTGAGAGTTGTTGATGATAAGAGATAATGGTTCAGAGTAGTTTAGGAAGCCAAGTCTTACATAAAGAAAGAAGAAATGAGAAGAGCTTATACTGTCAAAATCTCAACGTTTACTTCTCAATAGAATAGCTTGTCATGTACACACTCCTTCTTATGCCTACAAACAGTGCTTTTTATGTCTCCTATACCCTTTCTTTTAAGTTCTGTGCAGTAACTTTGAATGTAGTAACTCTAGTAGTATCTGAGTAGAAAGTAATGCGACAACTGAAAAAGCTCATTTGTTGTGAAAGTATCATATGGCGGCTACAAAAAAAAGGTATAATAATATTTAAAATCAGTAGCATTTTCGGATATTAAAACCATACTTTAACTGATTTTAAGTATTCAGTTACAGTATATAATAATAAGTAACTTAAATGGTTTAACGATCGGAAAGAAAAAAAGACTTTTAAAAAATGAAAACATTACAAGAACAATTGCAATAAGTATGGCATAAGACCTTAACATAAGGTGAAGTACATACAGACATAATTAAAAAAAAAATTCTTACATACCATAGAACAAGAACACATATTAAACAATAACAAATATACCAACAAAATAATATATTGGCACAGATACGTTGATGACATTTTACTCCTATACAACGGCAACAAAAGACAAATTGAAAATTTCCACAAATACATTAACACTATACATCAAAAATTAAAATTCACACTTGAATTAGAACAAAACAATAGCATAAACTTCCTGGACATTACAATTACCAAAACAAACAACACACACACATACAAAATATACAGAAAACCCACCACAACAGACATGGTCATACATAACTCTTCCAACCACCCAACTCAACACAAACATGCAGCTTTCAACTATATGCTCCATAGGCTCACATCAATACCCCTAAATACACATGACTACCAAGAAGAACTCAACACAATTAAATATATAGCAGTCAAAAATGGATACAATCCCGATTTAATAAACAAACTACACAAACGCATCCTAAACACAAAAAGTAAAACACATAAAACCAACAGCACACAACCCATTAAATACACCACACTCAAATACTACAATTCCAACACACACAAAATTGCTAACACATTTAGGAAACACAATTATAAAGTAGCCTACAGAACTAACAACACCATCATGAAACACATAAATAATACTAACATAGACACAGACACATACAGCAAAACAGGGGTTTATAAATTAAACTGCAATGACTGTCACCAGTTCTACATCGGCCAGACAGGAAGATCTTTTTCCTCTAGATATTCTGAACATTTAAAAGCCCTCACCACAAACTACATACATTCCACATTTGCCACACATTTACAAAACGAAAACCACAGTTACACAAACATAGAGCACAACATAGAAATACTACACTACTTACCTAAAAGTAGAAAAATAAACACAGCAGAACATTTTGAAATATACAGATATCACTCACTACAACCAAACAACATATTAAACGAACAATTACATTATAGATCACACATACTTTTCGATACACTGATTCCAACACAAAATTCGAATCCCAGCGCCAATTTCCTCCCACCAGCAACCCCCACCACACACACCTACATCCCATAACCATTACTGTACAGAAATTCAGTATTTAAATCCCATTGAAGAAGACGACTACCACGACAAAACGTCTGGGTAACAAAACCAAAAAGTAAGTGTTCATAAGTGGAAGTTTAATATATATATATAATATTAAAAAAGTGAACGAAGAGGATGTATCAACAAGATAATTATAAAAAAAAATTCAAAACATATGTCACACAAACACAATAAGATTTGTTCATAAACATAATATTTTTCATGTCTTGATTTAATATAGTTTCTAAGAAAAACAGTATACTTAACACATATACATTTGTGTAACTACAATATTTTGTTGTTGTTTTGTGCTTGACAATGAGCTAAGTATCCACAGTGCCACTATGCAGCATTACACTATTGCAGTGTTGAACCACAACTTTTAGTGTAGATTGGATTGTAGTTGGTAGTGTTACCATTTCTGTTAATTCTTCTTCTGACAGAAGGTATCTACCATTGTAGTCTGTTTCACTACTTACCAATCTCTGTAATATTAACAGTTTTCTATTTTTTTGACATCATTTAATTTGGGGGGGGGGTCATTTGGTTTGGCATTGTACGTTTCACCACTTTGCACATTTTCAATGGATTTGTAAACTTTAGCATCTCAGGTTGATAGTATACCGCATTTTGGTATACAGTTATCATCTATTTTAGTCCGTTTGGTATCCCAGGGTTGGTTGGTGGGTTTTTGTGATTGGACAAAAATAATTAATGATATCCATATAAATCAATGTTCATTAAAAACTTTCCAGTGGGCTCAGAAGAGACACACTATTTCTTATTATTCAACATTTATTTTCACCTTCACATGTAAGTCATGACATGACTGAAAAATATCCGACCATTTGGAATATTATGTGAACTGATTGTGCAATTGCATTCTAATTTGGTAGCCAATCAGATGGGACCTTCAGACATATGCTTGAGCATTCATTAAATATTGAGCTATTCAGTTAGCTGTGAGAGTGTTGTGTATACATGTGTTGTCTGTACTGTTATATTCATAATTTTCTTCCATACTAGGAGGACTGGGCTTTTGTTTCATGGACCATGGCCATGAATTCATGACTTATCTTCTTTTATGACCTGGCTGAGAAGATCTGGGTCACTGTTAGCTGTGTCCAGCAAATCTTTTGCAACTTCAGCACAGAATTCTTTTTGCTCTTGCAACAGCAGCCATGGCACAAATTTTGCCGCCACACAATTCATACCAAGGTCCAATTCGTCAAAAGCTCTAAAACACAAGTCCACAGACTCCCCAGATCTTCTTCTAATTCTCACACTATCAGTCATCAATTTTTGTTTATTGATGCACACACACACGTTCAACTTTTTCAGGTGTTCAGCTTGATCAATATCTTCCAGAATGTTGATCACTTTAGACTCCAGCTGTAAAGCATTTGCTCTCTAATTTTATCTGTTCTTGGATTTCGTTGTCCATGACGTGTCCATTTCAGACAACTTTGTAAATTTTGTGTTCAGAGTCAGTAGTGTTATACTTATAATTAGAAGTATAATTGTTGAAAAAATATGGAAAAGCACTGATTTCAAAATATTCTATCTTATCTTGATTAAGTGTTATTAAATTAATGGTAATAAATCTCATGTTATTAGGAATTACTTTATTTCCAAATTTGTATTGTTAATAAATCTTGTGAAGATAAGTCTTTGTGAAAATATTCTGAAAAACCCATTTTTATTTCCTCTGTGGACATTAAGTTAGGGTTACCATACATCCTCTTTTTCCTGGACACGTCCTCTTTTTTAGTATTAAAATCTATCCGGGAGGATTTTTTAAAAACAGGAAAATGCCCTCTTTTTTCATAAAACTGAAAAATGTAGTCACGTGCAAGAGCACTCCCAGCGGCACCACTCAGCATACGATTGGTGTCATATGTTGCTTGCCTACAGCTCACCTTGTTACTAAAACTTTTCAAAATTGTTGAGTACTTTTATTCCATTCTGAGTAACAACTGTATTACAGAACGGGTATTTTCTCTGATCAGTTCACAGCGGACCAAAGAGAGAAATAGGTTAATGGTAGAAAATGTTAAAGGTATAATTTTGTACAGTACAACTTTAAAAATATTTCATGTGTTCAGTTCTATGATCATTTATTAGAAAATAAAAAGCTTTTGATGGGAATTGGTTCATCTGATAAATACTAATGGCACCACAAAGACACAGTTGAACATTTAGACTGTGAATCTGATTCAGACTGATTAGTATTAAATTAAATATTCCTATGACTAAAAATAAATGTAGCAAATATTCTTTTCCTATGTAAGTTCCACTTCTAATAGCTTAAGTTTTGTTTGTAAACATTTTTTTGTATCACAAAAGTTAAATTATACATTGTATAAACTCTGTAAAAATGCTTAATCATGAATACCTTCTTATCCATAATAAATGTTTTACTGTCAAATTTTTTTTGGATCCATAAAATAACGATCATGCTGTTAAATTTTCAGGTTGTCCTCTTTTCTCACCTAGGTCATACGGTAACCCTAATTAAGGATTTAAGGATATTGTCCTGAGAATACTTAAGCAACCTATAGCTCATGTTAAAGTGGATTATTATTTATGAAAACCCCAGCAATAAAATCTTCTCTCATTTTTCAAAAGTAAAGTGAGGAAACTGCTAATTTACCCGTGCAAAGACAAACTATGGAGATATTAGACTAGAGGTAACATGACATAGACAGTCTCATAAGCGGAAATGTGTCTGGCAAAAATAAATGAAGGTAGATTAATAGTCTTTGCCTTTGTTTTTTTTTTCTAGGCTGCAAATATGTATGTTACTTACCAAATATTGAGTGATTGTCGTTATTAAGAAAACTCTAGCTTTATTTTATTAATTTACAAATATTGTAATTATTTTTACTTCTACACTTATTTATAAGCCTTATTGTGACACATGCAACTGGCTTATAAATACATCTATGTTTAGTGATTATGGAATTACACTGAAATTTTTAATAGCTCAGGGAGGATTGATCCCCTATACCCCCTTGTAGTTCAGTTACTGATGATATATGGGCAGTATCAGTTGCTGAGTAATGTGTATCTCATAACATTCAACTTTTAATATGCATGTGAAAATTGAACTATATGAAAATTGACAAAACTTTTAGACTACAGAACAATAAATACAGCACGGTTTTACCTGGATGTGTTGTATTTGTAAAACAATTGTATGCATTCTTGGAATATTTCTTTCTGTTTATATACTGAACTGTATACTTTATCTAAATGAATACTTTAAACTGTTGTTAATTTCTGTGGGAACATTCTGTTGTTCCAGGTGATTACTTCCAACTCAACTTTGGACCGTTTTCTGTCCAATATCGCATTCACTGTGCAACTGATCTAGGTCAGTTTCATGTCTTTATACATATATTCTCTTCATTTCTATATGCTTACAATGTAACTTAATCTTTGCTTGCAAAAGCTCACTCTTCTAATGACTGCTCACACTGCTTTAAACAAACTACATGTCCGTCACAAATACACAACCACAACATAAACACTGATATACCCTTATACTGTATGTGTAATTGCCAGTGGCTGCTCCTTTACTCTCTGTTACTATCTTTGTAACTGAAGCTTTGCCTTATGTATGTAAAATATGATGTTTTCCTTGCAAATGTGTTTCTTTGATACTTTCAGGTCAATTACAAGTTTAATGTTGCACAGTGTTAGATGTATATACCATTCTTGGATTTTGTTGTCCATGACATGTCTGTTGATTAACTAATTATAAGTATAACACTACCAACTAGGAACACAAATTTTTATATTGGTAAAAATGTAAAATTTTTACCTTATAGCCTGAACCAGTTTTCACTTATTATAAGCTTCATCAGAGGCTGCCACTGGGAGCACTGTCCATCTAGTTCTTGGCGACGGCGCCATCTTTTGAAAGATTGATGTTGTGTGTGTGGGGTGTGACATGTTCGAATAACATGTGTGATTTGGATTGTGTCTGTTCATTTAGAATGTTGTTTTTATGCGTTTTTGTGTGTTTGTATATTTCTAGTTGTACAAAACACACAAAAACTCATAAAAACGACATTATAAATGAACAGACACAATTCAAATCACACATATTATTCAAACATATCACACCCCACACACACAACATCAATCTTTCAAATGATGCCGCTGTCACCAAGAACAAGACAGACAGCGCTCCTAGTGGCAGCCTCTGACGAAGGTTATAATAAGTGAAAACTGGTTCAGGCTATAAGATAAAATTTTTACATTTTTACCAATATAAAACTTTGTGTTCCGAATCGGTAGTGTTATACTTATAATTAGTATATATCATACTTTTTATTCTAATCGTTCCTTTTACACAATATGTAAGCAAAATGAAAAAGTAGGCTGTATGACACATTTTTGTTATTTAAATGACATTTGACTGTTTGGAAAACTTTTCCTACCATTCACTATATTGCTCTTGCCTGCTTCTTGTACTCCAGAATATGTACCACTTAAACTTGAACAACAGGAAACAAAAGTGTTGTTTTATTTTGTTGCACTCAACGAAATACTTCACCAACAGGTGATGAATCACTAGTATTTTCATTGCTGTAAATAAATTAAATTATAATTTGGTATCTATGTTAAAATATGTATACATCCAATTCATATATTCAACTTACTCTCTAAATAATTGTAATATTTATTTATATATTTTCAGCTGAAATTCTACGAATTATTTTGTTTACTAATACGTTATTGTTTCCTTAAACTACTGTACCTGGCCTCCATAAACCATATAACTTTGTTTAACTGATGTTAATACTTTATCTGTGTACTATACGTTTAAATAAAGTTGCTAGGGAACAAATATTTTTTGCTGCATACAAATTTATGCATAAATTACGTAATAAATTCTGCAAACAGATTTTTATTCATTATTTTCATATATTCTATACTTTTGGAGAAATTTGTTTTTTGAGAACCACTTTCCTTATAAATTCTGAAACAGGCCCAAAAATTTGCATAACCATCTATATCAATGTTATTTAACTATTGCTACTTATTTTTAATATATTACATTTTCTCATAAAATCAACCCAAACTTCTTGACAAGTAACCATACCAACTTTACCTAACTGCAAATGGTTTCTTTGCAGACTGTTAATTTTTTGAAAAATTTTAATAAAAAAATTACATATTAGTCATACAAACTATACTCAAACTTTTATATTTACTTGTACACATTTGTTTTTCAGAAGTCCTAACAAAATAAAATAATTATTACTCTAAATTTATTTGTTAATATCAGTGGATGCACATTTTAATAACTGAATATGTTTTTAAGGTAGAATATAAATAATGTAATTCTGTATATCGAAATGTGAGTAAAATTTTTGTTTGCACACAAAGAAACACAAAATGTGCAGATGTAGCATGGTAAAGCTCAGACAGCTAAAGTGAACCATTTTTATTTACTGAATGAGCAAAGCGAGTTCTCAGTTTTAACTTGAGTTGACATTCATCTGTCTATCCATTTGGGGGATGTGTCAAGTACCAAATTTTGTATACATCGACCAATTTTTGTAAAACTAGGTATGCTTGTTCACACTTTTACCCCCACAGACTCATATCATTTTTGTGAGTGATCCCCCCCAAAATTGGAAAGTGGTAGGGAAAAATTTGAGGCATCAAATTTTTTTTAAATTCATAAAAATCCATGAAATTTGTAATGGTTTGCAGGTATATACAAACAAAAGAAAATTTAAATAACAATATGAATGTAGTCTTCAGTTTGAAAAAATTTTAAATACTGAGAAGCCAGAGCCTAAAAAAGGATAAGAAATTCAAAACAATTGAAAAAAATCAATGCCAGATATCAGACTAAAGGGAATTTTAATAAAATCCAAATGGAGCGTTAAGCTCTAATCTTAGTGTTTCTAACTTTAGGGGCACCACAGGGCATCAAGTTATATTATAAATCAAGCATTTTATTATGAGAAATTTTACTCAAAATACAAGCTTGGTATCTTTGATAATTTGAAAAGGTTAGTATCTCAACGCCTTGCAACTTTTGGACAGCCTTAAAATTAAGTTTGTAAAAAAAAATTTCTAATTTTCCAGTTATATATATTTCTGAAAAGTATGATATATTATTTTATTAATTCAGGGTCAAACCATCTTATGACGTTGTCCAATGCCTAATCTCCATTGCTGTCTGTTGTTGCAGTTTTCGTTGTTTAGTCCTCTATTGCTCATTGATCTTCTTATGCCCTCTATCAATGTTTTCTTGGGTCTTCCTTTCTTTCTGTGCTCTCTAGGTTCCATCACATTGTTTACTTTAGTAGTCAATCTTGTCCCATTCTTTGTACGTGTCCTTACCACATTAGTTGTTTTCCTTCAATGCAGTCAATGATCGTCTTTTGTACGCCCATTTCTTCTTTGATAAATTTCATTTCGTATTCACTCTAGCCTTGAAGTTCTGGCAGCTTGTCACGAAGCATCCATTTTTGTAGCTTCTCACTTCTTTTTACCTATTGTTTTATCCTCAATGTTTCAGATCCATATATCAACATGCTTTTAATCATACTATTGTATACTCTTTTCTTCCTTTCTTTTCAAAATTTCTGTGTTCCATAGAATTCAATTCAATGATCTAATTATTTGTTTTGTTTGTTTTGTTTATTCTTAATTTTATTTCAACATCATCTATTTCTTCTTCATTAAAGTGTATTCCTAAGTATTTGTAGCTGTTGCAGTTTTTATATATTCATTGTTTTCTAAGATTAAAGTTGTTGTGTCTTCTCTAACACACAGATACTGCATTTTTTCTATGTTCATCATAGAAAAGTATTATATACATTTCTATAAATATCTATGGAAACATAACATAGGCTAAACTTAAAAACTTGGACTAAATCATTTTTCAATTAGACATTACTAAATTAAACCCAAATAAATTGAACTAAAAAACCAATGCAGTAGTTTGGAATATTTTAGTGTTAATTGTCTGCTTTACATTGTTTTTCTTTCTGTAAACAAGCAGCTTGTTTCTCACTGTCTCTTCACAACTGTCAGGCATACAGGTTGCAGTCACATGCAACACTTGTTTTTAAGCTTAAAACAGATGATAACTATTAAAGAGATGATTATTAAAATAGAAGAGTAAGAAACATATAAAAAATTACTGAGAAAACTGAAGTCTCCTTTAGCTAAGAAACTGATAACAATAGTAATGCATTTTACTGTTGAATGAGTGAGTACTACAATAATTTTTATATAGAAATATGCGATTTAAAATTGTACTCGCACATCACGAATTCACAATGTATTCCTGTTACGGTCTCTGCACATCCACATCAAATTGTAATAATTGTGTAGGATAATGTTAGCCTGTGAGAAATATATTTATATGTTAGAAATAAAAATATAATAAAATACTGAAACAGGAAGTGCCTAATGAGTTTTAACTTAAGTGCACTAGGACTCTGCTAACTTGACAAGATTTCTCTGACTCCAGTTTGACTGTACATTACCTACTATATAACTCTATATAACTATAGTATATATCTACTACACAGCTTGATTTCAGGGGGAACACGCCGGAATGGTGTTCCAGAACCTCTTAGAACCAAAAATAAATTACAAAAAAAATATATGAAAAGAAAAACCTAATTATTATAAAAACTTACTACTACTTCTTAAATTGTGCCCGTCATCAGCCTCACTACAAAACTAAACATTTGTCAAATTCAAACATCAGCACTAATCTTTATCTTAACTATCGTTCAAAAAATGAACCAATAATCTATGGAGAAAATGAAATAAAAAAACTTGTTTAAAAATTAAAATTACTCCGAGATTATGTGCATTACAGAATTTTTCTGGAGAGTCTTCCTAACTTGAAATATGCTATTGATTCAATAGCAATATCTCAAATGAATGTGACAGGGCTGATTTCTGGTAATCATACGGCATTGGACACAAAGAGTAAGGAAAGGTCAAGAAACAAACAATGTGACAACACAATGATGAAAATATGGAAACTTTTTTAAAATGTCCGAACCACCTAAACCATCAGTTAGAGTTTGATTGAGGCTCCGGTATGACCCCATCATGAGTGATATGTTTTCGCTTGGCATTCCCTAACCTGACGATGAAGCTCTTTAGAAGTATCAGTAAACTTTATTATCTTTTTAGATACACGTTTATACAAATGTTACATATTTTATAAGGCTTTGAAAATGTAGATCCCTTTGTAACCTGATGTAAATATATACACTAACATAAAATATAAGTATATTTGTGACTGTACAACTTTTGAATTGATGCGTTCCTTCACCTATAATTTTAGAAATCAACCACTGATCTACTATATCAGTTACTATATAATAAATTTTAAATAAGCTGGTTCTTATTAAAGTACAGTATAAATACTATACCTAAACTGTCAGGTAAGTAAACAAAATACTGTAGTAGGCTATATAATTTACTTTGTGAAAAGCCATCATCTGTTATTTCAACAACATCAACTAAACCAAATTATAATCAAGCTTTTAATTGTCATCACCTGAAGATATATGGAATTCCTCAGATCCTAAAGACAATGTTCAGATCCTTCTATTAGAATACAGAACAAAAATTTTGTAGCAACTTGTATGAGAATGTTATTAGTTTTGTTTACACTGCAACAGGAAACCCCTGTCTTTTTGTTAATATTTTAAAAAGTGTCGATACGTTTGATCAGTGGCGGCGCTAACGAAACGGGGCCCCCCCGCGAAACTAATTAGGGGGCCCTATAAAAATGGTTAAATTTTGTATACGTAATAGGGGAAAACACTCAATGAGTTTCTATTTACGTGTGTTTCACAACAATGGTTTGTGAATACTTTCTCGTCTATCACAAAGCGTTTGCAATTTGCAAAGGATGTTTTACACGTATACAAACTCTTAAAACTCATTGTTGCTAAATAGACAAAGTTCTATACAAACTATAAAAAAAACCAAAATAAAAAGAATTATTTATTTTTACGTCAAAGATCTAAATTCAGACTATGAAACAGTACCGCACACAGAGTGTTAAAAATTTATTATTTAAAAACGAATATCAAAGTAAGATTCTAGCTTTTTTCAAACATTTAAATTAGTATGTAACTGAATTTGTAAAATTCTTGAATATACTCTATACAAGTTCTCCTTAAGGGACTCCGGAAAGCCCTATCTAGCCAATGTTAAAATAGTACTTATAAAGTACATGTTTTCTCAGAATCTGTTTGGAATGTACGGCTGAAATTTTTACAGCATGTTTATGAGGGTTTTGACCCTAATTTAACACACGGATTTTTTAGTTCATTGATTCATGTTTTAGTTATGATTTTTTTTCTGATGCTGTAAATATTTGCTACATTTTTATATCAATTTTTATATGTAAATTCTCCACTAACAATTTTTTAAAGAAAATCCTGTGTTAAAGTAAGCACAAAAGTCCATATAACATATCCTGAAAGTTTGAAGCAGATCTATTGAGTAGATCCTGAGAAAACATGTATTTTATAAGAGAAAAATTGTTTTTCGGGAAATGGGCGTCCTCTACTTGGTAATAAAAAATTTAATAAATTAAAGTTTCGCGTACCTTTCTAATACATTCCAGTTGCATAGGATGGATTATCTTCATCTTCTGAAAATTCCTTCTCCAGTTTTCTTTTTACACTCCTTTATGTTGTCTGGCCTGCTTTTCTAGGTTTCTTACTGCCTTATCAGCAGCTCGAAGACGCTCCTTGTCTAACGCAATCATGGACCGCACCATGTTGATACCAATTTTGATGCCCATACTGTTCAACACTTCACATCTTGCAATGTTACCGTCATTGAAGGTGATAATGGCATCATAAACACCAAAATGAAGGGTTTCTAGTCCCACAAACAGAGTCTTTGGAATTCGGGACCATATAACCGCATTTACACTTTCGTCAGGATTTTGTGTTCGTCCATGCAAGCACTTTTTCAACAATTCCGGGGCTGCTAAGTCTCTGAAACCTGTGGCGTACAGGTTGGCCACAACACTTAATTTCCCTAATATCACAAAAATAATTCCTCATGAGCGGTTAGTTTGAAAAGCAGGATATTCAACAACAGTTTGACAGCTCGAATCCGAGACACGCCCACACAGGGTATATTTTAAAAATATATTAAACACATTTAGGAGTAAGAAAACTATATAAATTATACATCATTTGAAAGGTGAGATTTCATAGATTAAGAAAATGAAAAAAGTAAAATGTGAATTTTTTAAAATTTTTACCTTTCCGGAGTCCCTTAAGTCTAATCCAATTCAATAACACTCGAACTCAAGTAATGTACAAGATTTACAAATAAGGATCAACCAAAGTTCACTGTTTTCCTAAGCCTAGTCTTCTTTTTTTAATAGCTAAGAACTTTTCAACCACTTAGTTGATATTAGTTTTCTGTGTCTCTTCATGCTCAATGCTTAACAGTGCCAAGTCACTCAACCGAGTTTGGGCCATGGTACTTCTTAAGTATGACTTAATTAATGTAAGTTTTGAAAAGCTTCTTTCCGCTGTAGCTGTTGTGACAGGTATGGTTAAATAAAGCTGCAAAGCTGTAGTTAAGTCTGGGAGGCAACTCATAAGGCAGCTGTTTTCTTCAACCAGTAAATTCATCATTTCTCGAATGCTTTTCTTGTGTACAATTTCTTTGGCCATCAGAGCTTTGAAGGATATTACTTGGTCAGGCAGTGATGTGGAAAGGTCACCAGGATACACATTTACCAGAGCCTTACTTTTCTCCACTATTGTCTCTTGTGAGAAGTTTACTAAATTCTGAGGCGTCAGGAATGAAAACCTATCATCAATGCAATGCAATCCTTCGAATCTCATTTGTAGCTGAGCTATTACAATATCTAGTGTTGCATTGAAAACGTTTACTTCAAATGATTTCACTGGGTCGTCAATTCTATGGTCAACTGATAATTCAACAAAGAAGCGTTTTACAACTCGCTTACGCTTATTTTTCATGTTATAAGTTATGTCCCATGACTGGGCCAACTGTTTAGCACCAGCAAGAAAGCCGGCAAAGTCCTTTCTTAAAACTTTTAACTCATCACAAGCGCGGCTTAGAAACTGCCACGCTCTGCCTAGGTCAACAGTTGGCCTCTGTAGTGCTTTTGAAGTTATATTTACATTCTCTAAAATCTTAGTTTCAAGGCAGAGCACAAGAATAAATTCAAAGTTTTCCAGGTGGTTTCTAATTGCTAATGCTTCTTCTGCCTCGGGTTTTTTTGAGCTGTACAGAATAATTTCTGTCAAAAACTTAATCACATTTTTGAAATCATTTCTTAAAGCTAACAGACAGTCATGTCTAGAAGACCACCTTGTTGGACATAGCTTTTTTAAAGTTAGATTTTTGGCAAAGCTGTCTTCTTTAACGGCAGTGTTAAGTTCTTGCCATCTATGTAAGCTTTCACTGAAAAACACATAAGTTTTCTGAACTATGTCATAAAATTGTCTTATTTCAGAAATATTTGATATTGAATCATTGATCACCAAGTTCAGGTTATGTGCAGCACAGTGTACGTAATCCGCGTTTGGGACTATATCCATAATTCTTTTCTGTAACCCAGAGTATTTCCCGCTCATTGTTGCTGCACCGTCATAACCTTGATCTCTACACTTACTAATGTCAATTTCATTTGTTTTCAAAAAGTCTAAAATCTTACTTTGAAACCCCTCACTGTTGGGATCCTTTATTTCTTGAAATCCCAAAAAGGACTCACTAATCACAGTTTTATAATTGCCAGGAGATTCTTCTACTATGTTAATGTATCTGATTACAACACTCATTTGGTCAGTCTTAGAAATGTCTTGTGTGCTATCAACAATTACAGAAAAAAAAGGAGACGAGTGAATCTGTTTTAGTAAGGCAGTCAATACTGATTTTCCTAGCAAGTTAATGATTTCATTTTGACTGTCATGGTGGAGGTATTTTGATCTGGTTTTTTCATTTTCTAAGTGTGCTCTAAGGAGAGAATCGTAGCGAGAAACTAAAGATAGTATGTTCAAAAAATTTCTACTTTCAGGATTTATTTCATGTAATGATTCTGTATGGCCACGAAATGGCAATGAACACAGTGCCATGGTTCGAATGACATCCACAATCCGTATGAAAATATCTTTCCATTTTTTCCGCTCATCGGAAATTTGATCAGCTACCGTTTTACTCTTTTTCCAAGTGGCATACGTGAGACAAGATTGTAAATGAGCATTGCTAGTTTCATGAACTTCAATTTTTTTACTGAGACCTTTCCAATCTCTAATATCGCCTTCACGCCAGCTTTGGGCATCAGCACTTTGGCTGAAAAGCCAACATGGTAAACAATAGACTCCATCTAGATTACGAGAGTAACAAAGCCAAAACCTGTGAACAATTTGGCCTGCCGCAGTTTTGAAAGAATAATATGCTGTACTGAAAGACCGCTTAGAAACGGAATCCTTCGGGAAAGGACCCTTTGGTTGACAAGGTTCACTTAACGTTATTAACTTTTTCACCTCGTCTGTCATTGTAGCTTGATTTTTATAGAATGCAATATCTGTCTCAAAACTTTGGCAGTTTGGATCGGAAGGGCCTGCTAAACTAGTTTTATTTGCGTGATTACTTACAACTTCAGTTGGTTCAAACTGATTTTCTGGTCCAGGTATGTCTTCGGACTGGCGAACACATTCAATGCCTAGCAGTTGTTCTTCTTGTTCATGTTGCAGTTGCTTATTTGTTTCCGTAGTTGTATCACTTGTATCCGACGGACTAATGTTTAAATCAGGTTTATTGTCACTGTCACAATCAACTTCAAGTCCGATTTTTGTTTCTTTTTCATTATTTGCACTTGGCCCGGGTTTGGGTTGTTCAACTTCACATTTTGATGATTTTTTTAAAAACTGGTCGAGTTTTGAAAGTTTACTTTTAGATTATTCTCGTTGTTTTTGCAGTTTCCTTTTCTTAGCACCACTTAAATATTCACGCTTACTTTCCATTTTATAAACTCTGTCTCTAACACTCTACTCTACACAAAATACAAAAACTAAAATCAAATGTTAAGTCATTAAACTTAAACGGCGCTAAATTACGAAATGAATGCAATACAGTACTATCGCGCAGGAGATGCGACGCACTACTGAGTACTGAACTACATTGTGTTGTGTTTTGTTTACGTCTCCTCAGTGCCGAGTGACTCATCGCACGGACGTACGGGCACCACAAGAGATAAGATAGCTTCACTTACAAACTACAAACAGTAATGTGATTTCGGAAAACGTAGTTTTTTTGCATGTCTATACACTTAAATAAAACGTATATTTCGTATTTTAAATACAAATTTGCCGGTAGTCGGACCCCATTAAAACTTTTTTTCCTATTATAGCTCGTTTCATATTTTTTTCTAAGGGCCAGAGTGGCGGGGCCCCCCAGAGGGTCGGGGCCCCCCGCGCCGCGGGGTCTGCGGGGGCCTTATCGCCGCCACTGCGTTTGATTCTTCTGCAGATGTTTCTCACAGAATTGCTATTATTATCACAGAGTCACAGAATTGCTTAATTTACTATCCCTTAACAGATCATGAACTTGATCATTAGGCAAGAGTATTGTAATAATACTGACTGCCAAAATTTTCATAAACATACTACCAGTAGTAGATCTCAATTTTTAGTAAACAGGCTGGTGTGTTTCAACACAACAAATCCATTTTTATTCAGCCTTTTATTGATTAACAAAAATTGTTAACTATAGAAACAGAATACTGGAAACTTTACTTAAAAAAATTGTGTTCTTTCACTTCATTCCTCAAGACCACCCCTCAATTGGTAGGTTAGTAAATTTACTGTTTTTTTAGCTTGTGTAATATTTCAACGCTTACTGTTTTTGTCCAAATCATAGTCACTTTGTACTATAACAAGGCATTTTGATGTCTTCACAGGGTTTAAGACATACCTGACCACCAAAGGAGTCACTAATTAGTCACAGATATGGTGGTGACACTAAAAATTAGACTTAAAGTGGTGGTGACACTAAAAGACATTATCTAATATAAAGCAAATGCACAAGTAACTTTGTCAGTGTTGAAATTCAGGCTGGTGCTTGAAGAATATCTAACCACTTATTTTTATAAATCCTTTTATATGGTTCTTTTTTTTACAACAGTGTGAAATTTATCACGACAGAAAATTCAAGCTGCATTAACTAAAAGACCAAGGATTTAAGGATTACATTTTCAACATATACATGACATTACATTTTCAAGCTCATTATCTGACCAGGATTGCGTGACTTAAACCATTTAAACAAAGTGTGGCAATATTTTTCTAAGGCTTTCACGGCCAGTGTCAGTTGTATTTGAAATATCTACAAGGCTGTTTGCCTGTGGTCCAAGGTTTACATTCCTTGTGGGCCTGACGTACAACACCCCGTGTTAGGTAGATTCAAATATCAACTGAAGATGGCAGCCAGTGCTGCTGCTGAAACGTTTGGTTTGAATGTAAACTTTGGACCACGGTCAAACAGCCTGGTAGATATTTCAAAAAGTGTGGCAAGTTCAACAGATTTTTTTGTTCTTTTTATAGGTTATGTTTAATATACAATGTTAAAGAAAAACATTGAGTTTAAGAAGCATTTCACTTTTATTAACCCCACACATTTTGTCTATTCTAATAATGAGGTACCCTAACTGACCACCCAGTGGTCTCAGTCTAAGCATTGTTCTTCATAACAAAAACATTGGGTGTGTCATGGAACACATTCCAGATGTGAGAACTTCAGTCTCAAATGGAAAGTGAACTAATTCAATGTGTACAAGGTTGCTCATATGTCTTTCGAGTACAAGAGATTTTGTTACAAAGAATTAAGATTCAAACAAGAGTGAATAGATAATTAAATGAGACAAGGGCATAGTACTGTTTACATGTACTTTAGTAGAAGAAATAAATGTTTACAATGAACATAAATAGACTCATATCACATATTGTATTATTTTCAGTATACATACATATATAAACAATATGTTAACAAATAAGTTTTTCCCGTTTAACAATATGACTTAACGCAATATTTAGTTGAAAAGTAGAATAATTCAATTTTTAACAAATTATAAAACAGCGAAATTACTAAATAAAATTTTGACACATAAAAAACTTTCAGCCAAATACAATATAACAACTATAATCGATCTCATGGGTTAACTAAACAATGTACAAATTAAACAAAAATACAAATTTACACTCTTGTTATTTCAGACATGTACCCTAACATTCTCATTGACAATACTTGAAACATTACAATAAAAGATATGTTAACTAAACATTATAGTCATAACAGACATTATAATAAACTGATTTTAAATTGTTTTTATGAATTAAACAACTGGAAAGCCGTGTAAATATATTAGGCTAATAATGAACTAAGTACAAGAAAAGGATTTCAAAATATTCAACTCAATTTCTGACTATGTGAGTACATTTTCTTTTATCATAAATAGAATAATTTTTTGATGGTTACGTTATTCTTGTAATAGTAGGTATTTAACCGTTTAAAATATGCTCACAACTCTTTAAAATATTATGCTTTGCTTAAAAGACACATGTTTCTGACAGTGGCAAAATTTTGGGTTGCTATGTGGGAAAAAGAGGTTTGATTAACCTGGCAATACTGCTTTTTTGTTTCATCTATTTCATTACACATTGAATCAGTTTACTGCTCTACGAGAAGAAGGCGTATAGGAATCAGTCAGGTATAATAGTGCTGTATATGAAGTTCTCACTTCAGCTTTCAAGTGAGAGAACGTTTAGTAGTACACAACATTTAATAGTACTTAACAGCTTTCTTTTTATAAATGCAAACAAATAGTAACATATTGTATGATTTACAGGGGTTGATGTGGAGTGGATAATGGCTGGTACAGGATCTCTGTCATGTGGCTCAGCCAAGTCCAGAACTCAGCTGGACAACGCACAACGTTCGTTTGTGTCCCCGCCACAGAATGATTCCAATTCTGTCACCAGGTAAAATTACAACCACATTCTTAAACAAATCATTAATGACAACATTTCATTTGTAATTTATTAATTGTACAGAATTTATGTTTATAGTGCACTCTCAGCCATGTTGTATGTAGTATTGTTTTATAACTGTAGAACAGGGAAGAAGGAAATAAATTTACTGAAGACATTTACTAATTTCAGACGTCAATCATTGGTATTAAACAATAGTTGAAGATTGACAGACAATATTCTATAACACCATTAGTAATCTTCAGAAAAATAGTAATGTTTAATTAAGTTAAAGTGAATCAATCAACCGTGGCTCTACAAAGAATGCTCCAAGAGTTGATTCCATTCCTCCCTATTGCATCCCCTGGCTTTCCAGTTTCTCATGTTCAGCTTTCTGAGGTCCTCCTCTATCTGGTCTTTGAATCTACTTCAGGATCTTCCCCTTTTTCTACTACCCATTGGTTTCTGGTAGAAAATATGTTTCGTAGTCTGTCCTTCCTCCATTCTCTCTATGTGTCCATCCCTCCTTAGCCTGTGTATTTTGATTATCCTGACAATGTCCAGCTCTTTGTAAAGGTGGTATAGTTCATAATTATAGTGCCTGTGCCACATTCCATTTTCTTGTATTCCTCAAAATATTGTTCTAAGAATCCATCTTTCACAGCAACCCAAAAGTCGTTCACTATTTTTCGTCACTGTCCAGATTTCTGAAGCATATGTCAGACTGGCCTGATAAGTGTTTTGTAGATTTTGCATTTCGTGCTTCTTGAGATGAAGCTAGATGTCAGGTGCTTTTTTAATCCATAATATGTTTATCTGTGAGATATATTCTTCTTCTTATTTCAGTGTTGATGTCATTAGTGCTGTTTATCTGGGAGCCAAGATATATGAACTCTTTTACTGCCTCTATATTTTTTGTGCTTATTTCAAGGTTAATTAAGTTACAGTGCTGTTTAAAATAACATGTTGTTTATCATACAAAAAAGAGTGGTAATGAAAACACACCTGTTAGTGACATTTTGAGCTTTTTTTTAAGTCAACAAAAGAACAAACAAAGAATCACAAAAGTAAGAATAATTATAAGTCAATTAAAAACTGCTGTGCGTTTGTAAATTACAAATTAAATTAAATTATACAATTATTGTGATTAACACAGTGTTGTATTAATGTGTAGTACTGGTACTGTTACAAATATAGAATGGTGCTTGTGTATAAAGTTCTTAATATTTTAGGACAGGACAGGTATTGTTTCTAGTTCCATGAATAAAAACTAGTTGAAGCTCTAACTATACTTAGTTGCCAAATCCATATATGCATAAGCACGACTTTATATGTGAACTGTATGTTTGTAACTCTTAAATGGCATTTATAACTAATCTACATTGATCTTTCTGCATTTAAACTTTAGATCTGCCCACTGAGTTGTTTGTTTAAAGCCAACTTTTGTATACACACACATGGACTTTGATATACTCTGTGCTTTTGGTTTGGAATACTAACTAAAATATTTCTTACATATACATTTGTTTATAACATGTTGTGACTATGCAAGCACATATTTTATTGTTTTCCTAATGTGTATTTCACTAGAAGATTGTCTAACATCACAGAGGCGGGTCCAGTAAACAGTTTTGGGGGAAAAAAATGTTGACTTTGGGGAGTATTTTATAAAGTTAGACCATTCTTTAAAGACCTAAAGTATAAATGATAGTAATGAGTGAAGATAAAATACAGTTTCTTATTATCAACGTAATAGATTTATTACTGTATAAGAATTAATTCACAATTGTGTTTGTTAGTACAGTGTTCTTTTAATAACATTTACATATGGTACAATTTAAAATAAACACTACTCGTTTAGGTTATCTATTAAACAAAAATTAACCACGCTGGTAAGGTGCAGTTACAATTTAAAGTAATTTTAGCATAAAACCATGAATTTACATACTGTGATACGATTTTTAAATCATATTCACAATCATAAAACGACAAAATCTTTCCTGTGAAGTGACCATTAGGGAAGGAAAATTTCCTCCATTTCCCCCTCCATGGATCCACGCCTGATCATCATCAGAGCTTTTATGTATTTAATCCTTTCATTGTCTACCAAATGTGTAAGATGTATTTATTATAATTCTCTGCCAAAAATGTACAAAGTCAAATTTATTCCGCCATATTTTCTTTGTCTTCTTCATATTTTACCTTGTTTTGTTCTGACTTCTCAGAGTTACACAGGTTTGTAAACCTGCTTGACCACCTAAGGAGACTTTAATTTGGCACACTTGCTAATGTGCTATTATGAATCCAAACAAGATAACTAAACTGTTGTAACTACTGTTCTCATATTCTTCTACTTACTGACTCAACTCCTAGATCTCTTTTGTTATGTCTTTCTTATTCTGTCTCTGCTAGTTATACATCTGATACCCTCTTAAAAATTCATCCACATTGCACAGTTCAACCACAGTGAATTAACATGACTGTAGTTGCGTTTGGTTCAATATATTATTCATTCTTTGAATTTGATGCCCATTTTGTTATGCAGTTGTATTAATTTCTGTTGCAACACACTGTGCATGAGGACCCTTTGATCTCTTTTTGTAACACAAATATAAATGTTATTATTAGTATTGTTGGTACTTTCACTGTGAACTTACTTGTTGTATTTTCTCATACGTCGTTTCGGAGTGGTGTTCTCCTTCTTCAGTCTGAGAAACGACGTATGAGAAAATACAAGTACGTTCACAGTGAAAGTATCAACAATACTAACAATTATTATAGTAGCGAACAAAGAAGCGATGAACACTCAAAAATAGTACAAATATAAAATATCAGTATGGAGAACCATACGTGACTTCCATATTCTAAGATTTATATTTTAAATAATTTTTGAAATGAAATATTTCTATAGAAAAAACTTGTTTCTTCATCCTTAACCACAGTACTGTGGTCACTAATGTATACATGTTAGCGCACTCGATTTTCACTGATGATGGCAGTCAATGGCACTGCCAAAACGTCTGGTTTTGCAGAAAACATTGGGCCACGGCCAAACAGCCCAGGAAGGAATTTTAACAACAAACTACTTCTTTGTTGCCGATAACATAGTACACATATAAAAAATTATCCTCTCCCCCTTCAACTATCTTTTTCATTTATAGAAAATTACACCCTCCACCATCAACTTCCCTTTTCATTTATAGATATTTCATCTACCTTTCTACAGTGAATTATTATGACCTTCTTTTCAGGATACTTTATTTAATAAAATTAAGTACTTTACTCTTGGTAAAACATAAAACGTTGCAGGTAAACTACCCCTTCCCCTTAACTGATCTTCACCAAAATCAATAGGACTCAATCCTCTACAACTCAGGCTCGGGCACATATGCAAAAAAAATTATTTGATTCTGTTTGAATTTCTGACAGTTATTGTTTGTGATAGAAAAAATTCTACACGCAGGCACTTTGCGGAAAAAGACTTTTCTTCACGTTTTGAGGGTAGTACAATCAGAATCAGCCCTTATTTTGAACACAATTTTTTTCGCCATCACCATAATTCATTTCCTTATGGAACATTAATACAGTTCGAAATTTACTATAGTATGGGACTTAGCATAATAAGTTTCCAGGTTACGCAATAGTAACAGCTCTTCCCCGCCCCTCTCCCAACAGCGTTGTCGCACGTTACACTTAGTTATGTGTAGGCAAAGGCGGGGAGGGCGGGGAATGAAGCGACATGGCAATACCGCAGTCGTCTTCTCGAAGCTCATTTTGATACGTCTCACATAATAGTAGTCATCAGGTTAGACTACGTTAATCACAATATAAAAGGGAGAAATTGTTTTTTTCTAGATCATCGCCTCATTCTCTTGCCTTTTTTATTATTTGTATTTTCTGTCTTATTTTATTAACTGCTTGATTTTTCAGTCCACACTCATCATGGGGGAGCTCCGATATGGTGGTCTCTGGCGTTGCAGTACCAAATGGAAAATACAGGATGTCAGCCAACAACGCATATCATTATAATTCTCTTGTAAGTAAAAACGACACATTGTTTATTGTATATGAATAACGTTAATTAATTTTCTTGGGCTTTGTACATCCAATGGTAGCATCTGAAGAAGCTTGTAAACAAGCATAAGCTAGCCCAGGCTCAGGTAGAATTTATTTAAAATTTTTTCTGAAAATACAGTCTTCCAAATAATATTAAAATAATTGTCCCAGCTTTTAGGCTATGGTCCATAGATCAAACCTGGAAATTTCTGGACATTTTGGCTGTGTACACAGCAGTCATCACCAATTGTTTACATAAGTATATAAATGCTCACATAGAATTAAATTCAGGTCAGTCCAAACAACAAGAAGCTATAAATGTAGGTTCTTCTGGTTGTTTAGACTGATCTAAACTTAGTCCTAAGCGGAGAGTGTTTACACATCTTTGTTCCCACACCACTGACAATGTCCATCATGGGCAGAACCAAGACAACTGGAAATGTCATGTTAGAAATAATAGACCATGTCCTAACAGCCTGGTAATAGTACTGATAACTCCTGCCACGAGAGTTTACATTCATTGAATAGTCTTCCAAAGTCAGAAAAGTGCATTAGTAACTTATAACCAAAATATCGGGGTTTTCACACTTCTGATGATGATACCCAAAATTATTGGTATCGAAAAGTACTTAAATAATAAAAAACATTTAATCTTTGTAATTGTAATTATTAAAAAATATATATTATACGAAGAAAACGTGAGTTACATTTTATATAAAAAACATTTATTTATAAATATACAGAATTAAAAAAACTTTTACTTGTGAACTTACTGTTTTTTCTTCTCGTCGAACGCGTTTCGGCGTCGTATTCGCCTTCTTCAGCTTAGAGACAGACTGCCAGTATTTAGTAACGGTTGTTGTATGGAAGGTGTAGTGGGGGTGGTGCGTGGAGGAAGGGGATTGGCGCGGGGATTCAAATTAATGTTTGTTTTTTGTATAATTGTGTCAAAAAGTGTATGTGATTTATATTGTAATATATAAAAAACAGAACAAAAATATAATAATTGTAACAGAACAAAAAACTTATTATTACTTCCATATTCCTTAAGGAAATGGAAGTATGGTGATGGCAAAAAAAATCGTGTTCAAAATTATTGCAGATTCTGATTGTACTACACTCAAAACATGAAAAAAAGTCGTTTTTCGAAAAGTGTGTGTGTGTGTGTGTGTGTGTGTGTGTGTGTGTGTGTGTGTGTGTGTGTGTGTGTGTGTGTGTGTGTGTGTGTGTGTGTGTGTGTGTGTGTGTGTGTGTGTGTGTGTGTGTGTGTGTGTGTAGATTTTTTTCTATGGCAAACGATAACTGCCGCAAATTCAAACAGAATCAAATAATTTTTTGCATACGTCACCGAATTGTAGAGAACTCAAGGCCTTTTAATTTTGGTGAAGATCGGTTAAGGGGAAGGGATAGTTTACCTGCAACCTTTTACGTTTTAACAACAGTAAAGTACTTGAAAATTCATTTAAACTTTTTCAAACAATGGTAATTGTTAAAAATAAAATAATTTTGTTGCCAGGCAATAAAATTATAATTTTTTCATTTTAGTGTAAATCATGTATGAGTGAAAATATATCGTTCGTGGCAGGCAAGCATATCTCAATTATGTAATGTTTACGTTTCCATTTTATTATTATGACTACCGCAATAAAAAGGCAGGGAAGACACACACACACACACACATACACACACACACACACACACACACACACAAAATTCGCGTTATTTCTGGCCTCATTCATGTTTATTTTCTTACATTTGCACACTTTTTAAATGGAAAGTGCCGAAACCCATACCAACATAATGCGTGCAAGCCGAAAAAGTGTCCAGCGTGGATAGCGATTTGCTTCCTGTGGATCGCTGGGCAGTGTAACTGCACGTGTTTACAGAGGAACGATTCATAGACAGACTTTTCGTCTTTAGGGAATGAACCCTCTGCAAGATGCTGAGGGTCCATGAGTGACTTCGGAGCGCTCCAACTTTTCCGCGTGTTTGTTCTGTGAAGCGTACACTGTAGATTCGCAGCTTTACTCTAAGCAACGCTCAATAGGAAATGTTGAAAATTTTTGTCCACGGTGTACCCTTATACACACTAAACCTGCTCTGATGTTTTAATTACGGACATCATAATATTAAAACTTTGGAAACTTGAGCACTACTTAATGGAGATCAATCATTAACTTATACAAGCCATTAATTTTATGCATATTTATTATATATATGTGTACAACGTTATCGGCAACAAAGAAGTAGTTTTTGTTAAAATTCCTTCCCAGGATATTTGGCCGTAGTCCAATGTTTTCTACAAAACCAGACGTTTCGGCAATGCCATCGACTTCCATCATCAGTGAAAATCGAGTGCGATAACGTGAGGTGGTATACGTTAGTGACCACAGTACTGTGGTTAAGGCTGAAGCAGTAAGTAGAAAGAAGTAGTTTCTATGGTAATATTTCATTCGAAAATGATTTTAAATATAAATCTTAGAATATGGAAGTCATGTATGGTTCTCCATACCGATATTTTTATTTTGAGTACGGTATTTAAAATTAATATTAACAATATATTTTTTATGATATGAAAGTCGGTACATTCACCTTTAAAATGCTTTTGTATTTTTTCTCTACTACGGCTACCATTTTTATGACTTTTCATGATAATTTACATGTTGCAGTGTCTGATAACAAGAGCCTTCTCTTGCATTCTCGCGGGCCGCGTCTATAACTTTTTTACACAACTTTCCACTGTTGATATCTCGGAAACTGTTGATCTGAGAGAAAACAATTCAAGGCAAAAAATGTAGAGAATTTTATGCTCTTTCTTTTTGGTATCTTGTGTTTTTTTGTAACTTTGTTATTTTCCTATATAATTACGAAGAATGGATTTTTGTATCTTCCCCTCCATTTTTTCAAAATCCCACAACGGAATTTTGGCAAACTTTTTTTTTAAATTCATTCTCATCCTTTTATCTAGCTCTATCCCAAAAATTTCAAAGACGCCACTGAATTTTAGATTTTATCTTTTTTGGAAGGTTCTGATACTGAACTAAATGTAGTTGGCAATAGTGTTCATTTTGCTATCACCAATAATTCAGACAACATGGAATAATGTTACTGAGCAACATTCAAGTTACTACACAAGTTTTATTGTTGCTGTCGTGACATTAATTACAGCTGCTTTGCTTTCTGTTTGCATTAAAAAACAGCAGCATTCAGTGATATAGACTCAAGGTGGATCAGAAGTTGAAATCCATCAAAGGCTTTCAACATGATATACAAATAGCTTTTTACCTTAACAGAATGTGCACAAATAGGTTGAAAATTTTCAAAAATGTTCCACAAGTATTACACATGAAGAAAAAGCTTAGCCAGCTCCTTTCAACATCACAACTGATAACAACACTGACACTGAGGATGGTTCTGCCACACAGATGGCAAAGTGACAAATGTTTTGCAAATTAGTCTTTCTCTACAGTAGACTTTTCTAAACAAAGTTTACTCAACTCAAGACCAGAAATAAGTCAGACTTTGGCATCAACATACACAGTGCATAAGAGATTCACTGCACACCAAAATGTGTTGTTTTTGGAGATCATAAAAAAGCCTATTTGGTATTTTAGCATTCCTTTTTTCTAATGAATGGGGAGTTGGCCCATTGCATTAACCCCCAACCTGGAGGACCAGCCAATTTTTAATCAAGGTTTACTTCCTTTAGCCTTTGAAAAACCAATATCCAACTACAAGGCAGCAGCCTTGTAGTTGGATATTATGGACAGCCTTATAATGAGTTTTTCAAGTTATGAATGAATGAGAAAAATTCAATTGTTGATTTTATTCAAGCAAAAAAATTACAGTGGTATGGACACACAAAAAGAATGGCACAGGAATGATTGCCAAGGAGAGTTATGGAATGGACCCCACCAGGAAGAAGGAAAAGAGGAAGACCACCTTTCACCAGGATAGAAGAAATTCAAACTATATTGAGGGAAAGAGAAATTGAAGAAGATCTTTGGATGGACAAGCAGCAGTGAAAGATGAGAATTCAATCACTTCTGTAATCTTTGGTTCTAGAAAATGTGTAAACATTGTATAGCTGGAATAATAATAAAAAAGTGTATGCATTGATTTTGTAACAAGTAGATTGAAAAACATAGTGAAAAATAATTTTGTCATAATGTCTGAACTTTCTTTAGAATAAATTTGTAGCTGCATTGCAGTTAACTGTTAACTCATGTTTGTGTTTAAAGAAAATCTGAGTTGGCCTATAATAAAAAGAAATCTTAATATTTTGTTAAGCAAACTGCCCATACAGTTGATTGTTTTATCATTTCTGATCATTAATATTCAAACAAGAAATTATACAAAAATAAAATTACCAGTATATTTAACAATGTTAAATATATGTTCTCACGTACGCTTCCACAGCCGGTATCCACTTTCTTTTTGAAGTCTTTTTCTGATATGGACTGTGTCAAAAATGTCTTGTATGATGTTTCACCCATATTACTCATTACTCATTTTAATATGGTTCATATGAGTTACTCATTTTGACATGGTGTATACTGGAAGAACACTTGAAAAACAGAATGTTAAATCTACACTGTATATGTGTACAAAATTCGACAGAGGTAGACATTGTTAAAATATACACAGCAGAAATGAGATTTCTGAGAAGAGTGAAAGGATGTTCCGGATTGGATTGAATAAGAAATCACAAATAATAAACAATCAGTACAGGGAATAATAATAATCATAATACTAATATTTCTGCAAGATATAATAACAAGGGATCTGCAAGAAGTAGGAATCAAGAATGAGGATATTGAGGAACATGATCCTATTAAGAAGAAAACTTGGAACACACCAAGGTTCCCAGGAAAAGCCCAGGCTGAGAATAAGCAAGACATGGACTGAAGAAAGGAAGAAAGTACACTGAAAACAAGTGCAGGAATACTGGGCACACATTAAAGCTCAAGAAAGAAAATGGTCTATAGCTTGACAAAATATAAAAAGTCCTATTGTAATGTAAATAATAATTGTTCCTATTTGTAGATTGATACCAGACACAGTAAGATGCCAACTTCAGCTTATGGCATACAAGGTAAGGTAGTGTAATCATTATCTGTTACCATCACTATATTTCAGGCATTTACTATTATCTCTATATGATTTTACAGATATTGTACAGAGTTTCTATAGATTTTATAGTGCTGTCACGAATCAAACCCAAGACCTCTACCCTAGTAGTAGCAGGTGGTTTAATTCAAATTCATGTTATTTATACATCTAAACATGTTGATATGTATACACACATGGCTGACTCTAGTGGAATGCCAGAAGGTTAAACATGGCAACACTGGAACATGCTGCTCTTTGAGGCTGACTAGGTGATCTTTTAATTTATGTACTTCAATAATCAAAGTGCGTTATTTTTAATTGATGGTCAACAGCAGTTTTATAATTCTTTGTTTTATGCTTATGTGTAATAGAAAAGTGATCATCGCAATCTTTGTCATGCTTTTCTATAAGCTTTTCTTTTGTGATAAACGTTACGCCAAAGGCATCATAATAAAAATTACAGCTCAACTGTAAGCAGTATTATAACATATGAAAACAAAGTTTAGATTCTCAGATTTTGTTGTTCATGACAACTACATTATTGTGACATGGGACACGATTATTTTAGAGTAAAATTTTTACCTCATAACACTAACATGTATCACGAATCACACTGAAAAAGTAGCCACAAATTTAAAAAGCAGGATACAGCAGTACATGTAAAACTACAATGAAAACAGAACACAAACTGTTTTCAAACACATACAAACAGCTAAACAAATTTGATTTACCTGGCATTTACAAATTAAACTGCTCGTAATGTGACAAATTTTATATGGGCCAGACAGGAAGCAGCTTCAAACAGAGATACATTGACACGCAAAATAAACACTCCACTACCGAATCCACCTTTTGCAAACCATCTCATTGAGGCAGACCAAAGATGTATAAACATTAACAACAACATGAAAATACGTACACATGAAAAGCCAAAAACTGGACACTCTCAAACAGTTAGAAATACACAAATACACAAAAAATGCATAGAAGCAACATCCTAAAAGAACAGACACAATTTAAAGTCACACATACTATTTGAACATATTACACAAAACACACACCAACAATCTTTTGGGTCCATCACCAAAACCAGGATGGATAGCACTCCTATCGGAAGCCTTTGATAAAGCTCATAATGAGCAAAAACTGGTTCAGGCAGTACGGTAAAAATGTTTACCTACAATAACTGTGTTCAACGTCAGAAGATTACATTATAGTTTGTGAAAATTTAGATGTTCAACAAGAGGAACAAAGATAAATTAGGATCAGAAATAGAGATGTTAAGGAGTAGCTGCCAACTTCAGTGGACAGGGAGAATTGACAATGAGGAAATCAGAACACAAACAGGTAAACATAAAGGCAGCATTCATTATATAAAAATATCAGTATGAAGATCCATACATGACTTCCATATTCTAAGATTTATATTTAAAATCATTTTCGAAATGAAATATTACCATAGAAACTACTTCTTTGTACTTACTGCTTCAGCCTTAACCACAGTACTGTGGTCACTAACGTATACCACCTCACATTATCGCACTCGATTTTCACTGATGATGGAAGTTGATGGCATTGCCGAAACATCTGGTTTTGTAGAAAACATTGGACTACGGCCAAATATCCCGGGAAGGAATTTTAACAAAAACTACTTCTTTGTTGCCGATAACGTTGTACACATATATATAAAAAATATGCATAAAATTAATGGCTTGTATAAGTTAATGATTGATATCCATTAAGTAGTGCTCAAGTTCCCAAAGTTTTAATATTATGATGTCCGTAATTAAAACATCAGAGCAGGTTTAGTGTGTATGAGGGTACACCGTGGACAAAAATTTTCAACATTTCCTATTGAGCGTTGCTTAGAGTACAGCTGCGAATCTACAATGTACGTTTCACAGAACAAACACGCGGAAAAGAAGGAGCGCTCCGAAGTCACTCATGGACCCTCAGCATCTTGCAGAGGGTTCATTCCCTAAAGACGAAAAGTCTGTCTATGAATCGTTCCTCTGTAAACACGTGCAGTTACACTGCCCAGCGATCCACAAGAAGCAAATCGCTATCCATGATGGACACTTTTTCGGCTTGCACGCATTATGTTGGTATGGG
Organism: Magicicada septendecula; assembly: GCA_034769895.1. Taxonomy (NCBI): domain Eukaryota; kingdom Metazoa; phylum Arthropoda; class Insecta; order Hemiptera; family Cicadidae; genus Magicicada; species Magicicada septendecula. The sequence goes on along the minus strand of CM068369.1, from coordinate 507,543,949 downwards.
TTTCGGCACTTTCCATTTAAAAAGCGTGCAAATGTAAGAAAATAATTGTGTGTGTGTGTGTGTGTGTGTGTGTGTGTGTCTTCCCTGCCTTTTTATTGCGGTAGTCATAATAATAAAATGGAAACGTAAACATTACATAATTGAGATATGCTTGCCTGCCATGAACGATATATTTTCACTCATACATGATTTACACTAAAATGAAAAAATTATAATTTTATTGCCTGGCAACAAAATTATTTTATTTTTAACAATTACCATTGTTTGAAAAAGTTTAAATGAATTTTCAAGTACTTTACTGTTGTTAAAACGTAAAAGGTTGCAGGTAAACTACCCATTCCCCTTAACCGATCTTCACCAAAATCAAAAGGCCTTGAGTTCTCTACAATTCAGTGACGTATGCAAAAAATTATTTGATTCTGTTTGAATTTGCGGATGTTATCGTTTGCCATAAAAAATTACCCTTGATAAAAAAACGTTGCAGGTAAACTACCCCTTCCCCTTAACCGATCTTCACCAAAAAAAAATAGGTCTTGAGTACTCTACAAATCAGGGCTGTATGCAAATAATTATTTGATTCTGTTTGAATTTGCGGCTGTTATCGTTGGCCATAGAAAATACCCTCATTAAAACATAAAACGTTGCAGGTAAACTACCCCTTTCCCTTAACCGATCTTCACCAAAACAATAGATTTTGAGAACTCTACAATTTAGGGCTGTATGCAAAAAATTATTTGATTCTGTTTGAATTTGCGGCTGTTATCGTTTGCCATAGAAAATACCCTTGTTAAAACATAAAATGTTACAGGTAAACTACCCCTTTCCCTTAACCGATCTTCACCAAAAACAATAGGTCTTTAGTACTCTACAAATCAGGACTATATGCAAAAAGTATTTGATTCTGTTTGAATTTGCGGCTGTTATCGTTTGCCATAGAAAAATCTACAGACAGACAGACAGACAGACAGACAGACAGACAGACACACACACACACACACACACACACTTTTCGGAAAACGACTTTTTTTCATGTTTTGAGTGTAGTACAATCAGAATCTGCAATAATCTCGAACACGATTTTTTTGCCATCACCATACTTCCATTGTCTTAAGGAATATGGAAGTAATAGAAAAGACTACTGTGGTATGAACACTAAGAAGGATAGACTCAAATTACTGTGTAACAGCCTGGACTTAATCCTCAACAAAGAAGGAGACCCATTCACGTGTTCTACAATTTAATCATTAATCATTATTTTTGTTCTTATTGGTTAATTCCCCTCAAAATGACATTTCCTTTGTTTCTGTAGTGAAGATTGTCATACTGTACTGTTTGCAAATCTGATGAAGCTTAAAAACAGATTTTTGGAAATCAGATTCTGTAGTTTGAAGTACGAGCAAGTCGTCATCAAACAACAGCACATTCAAATGTTTGTCTCGTGATAACTTAATACTAGGGTTCACTAGTTGTTTCCAGTTACCGTACTTACCAGATCGTCAACATAAATGTTACAAAGAGTAGGTGATAACCTGCACCCTTGTCTAACACCTTGACTGACAGATGTTTTTTGAGATATGCTACAATCATTTTTGACAAATATTGTTGTTCCATTATACAGGCCTTGTGGCCTTGTTTCCATTATACAGTTCTTATAAGTTGTTGTGGATGTTGTGGATCATCCCGTTCTTCTAATATTTGCCACAACAAATTTCTATCTACTCTATCAAAGCCCTTCTCAAAGTCAACGAAAGCTATATGCGTTTCTTTATTGAACTCGCAATGCTTCTCAATGATTTTTGTAACAATAAAAGCATTGTACAAGATCTGCTACTCCTGAAGTCATTTTGTTCCTCCAAAATAAGATGCTCAGAAATAGTCTGCAGACGGTGGTTTATGATCTTTGCGTATCCAGTATCAACCAAACATATTCGCTTATAATTATAAAAGTCATTCTATTTTCCTTTCTTAAAAACATATGCCACCTGAAGTTAACCAATCTTGTAGGGCCTGTTGTCTTTTCCAACATATATTATAGGAATGTAATAACCTATGTTTAAGCAAGATACCCCCACATTTGAACAAGTCTGTGTTCAAACCATCCTGTCCTGTTGCTTTTTGATTTTTAGTTCTTCCAAGAGCTTCTTTAAGTTCATCCATTGGCATAGAGGGAATTTGCAGAGGTAGGACTTTTGTGCCAGGATAAACTGGGGCACAGGTCCTCACAAATTCTCAGCGTTAGATGAAGTGATGTTAGTTCCCAAAGGAGCCGGTAGCGTCTCTTCTCCAGCCAAGACCGTACTGCATGGTGAAGTGCCACATCCCACAAGAGGTGGCCCTGTTAATGCAGAACAGTACAGATCTAGACCAGAAGGTTAATAACTAGTCCTACTGGGGGGCAGCAGTAACCACCAGTACCATGTTTGGGTGTGATCCTGGACCAGCTTGTCTTTGGATACTACACAGGCAGGAATCTAACTGGATTTAGTCGGCTGTAATATTGTTATAGGATTATATTTTGCTGCTGCCTTGCAGTTGGGTGTTGGGGCATCAAAGGCTAGGGGAAGACAACCCTGAATAAAAATTAGTGGGAGTCATGACCCGTAAGGAGGCAGCATCTCCACATGACTCACCAATCTATAGGCTGGTACCCTATAATGGGGAATAATTTAATTTACTCACAACTTTAAAACAACTAAGCTGGACGAAGATGATGGTAAACGATTTGACATGATTTGACCATCTTCTAATAATAATTAAATACCCAATTTGACCCCCAAAACATTCACATTATTCTGTGTAATCAGCAGCTGTTGAAGACTTGAATCTTCAGGTTTAACTGCCTTTACTTTCTTCAATTTATTTGACAAAAAACTACTAACATTAACAAATTAGTTATATACTGCAATGTTACAAGTATTTCAAAAATTCACACAAATACATTACCATGTATTCAACACAACTATGAAGTGTATTACACCAGGCAGGTCGCAGGATTTTTTTATTCTCGTTGCGTCAAGTATATGTATTGACATCCTGCATTACACTTGTTTCTGTTTACATAACAATGATTATGTTATGCCGCTACTTCCTTCCCTTATTTTGAGTCGTTTGCGGTGTTCTCCCTCCTTACCCGCATTCCGAGGGTCAGCTGTATTACAACACTTAGTTTTTCCCTCTTCACAGTAATTCTCTTCTCTCTGCACATCCTTTACACTTCTCTCTCACAGTTCGGGTCAGTTAGTGTGTGAGTTGTTGACTATGTGCTCCGATTGTGTGACCAAAATTAATAAATATTCAATGCGTTTTAATTCCTTGTGTGTAAATGGCTAATCTACTATCTCTGTGAAAGTAATGTGCTAATTTAATTACCAATTCGTGTTGTGTAAATGTGGGTCTCAAGCGATTACTCCTTTCAATCAGCTGAACTACGACGTATTCTTCTAAGGTAAGTCTACCATTATGTTGATATTTACCATATTCTAATTGGTCTCGTATTCGTCTTTGTGTGTGAATATTCCAATAGCGACCTTCAAATGAGTTTTTAAATTGTTCGTAAGTACGGTAGTTAAATTATCTCAAACAATAGTATACCATCGTGCAGCAGAATCTTGAAAATGTTTACTAATAAAGTCAATTTTCTCTTTATCAGTTAAAGCATTACCTATTAACTCCATTTCTCGTTCACAGTTCAGTAAGAATTCAATTGGATTGCATCCCTTTAATCCTTGAAGACTAACAATTTTGTCCTTTCATCAATCTTTGTTGGATACACCATCACTTGTGTTGGTCTCCTCTTCAATTCCGTTTTTAGACGTTCTACTTCTCCACGTACATTTCTCTTTAGTATATTTATTTCACTTGAATATTCCTTTGTGGTTTTATTAGACTCTATACGGCAGTTTCCAACGTTATTGTTCTGGCTTCCAACTCTTGTGTCTTATTGATGTTTCATGGACTTGTTCACTGAGTGCTTTTATCTTCATATCCTGCTCCTGCTCTGATACTATAAACTTCTCATTCCAGTGTTCAGCTAATTGTTTCACACTATCTTTTAATTCTTTTGACCATTATGTTTCCTGTTCTTTAAACCTATTCTCCATCTTTAACGTTTGTTCGTTTAGTGACTGTTCTACTCTATCTCCTAATATTTCTATTCTGGTATTAGTTTCTTCGAGTTTTCTAGTCAGTTGTTCTTTAAACTCTTTGAATTCAGCTTTAAATTCGGCTCTAGTTTCTTCACTATTCTTTTGTATTTGTTCATTATTTTTCGCTAATTCAGCTTTAACTTCTTCATTATTCTTTTGCATTTGTTCATTATTTTTTGCAATTTGTTCCTGGAGACTTCTCAACATAGCCTCAATATCAACTACTTTCTGCGGTGTAGCCATTTCGTTAAATTTAAATTCGTTTTATTATTAATTATTATTGGTAAATCATGACTCTATTGGTTTTTATTTAATATTGTTTATTTATGTTTTTTATTATTATTATAACTTATCTCATACCAACAATTTCTCTCCTCTTTCAGTTTTGTTGAACGCCAGTTGTGAAATACACAAAAATATTACACTTGCAATACAACAATATTAATAACAATAATAATAATATGCTTAATAATTATGACCATATACAATAATTAACATATTTTGAGCTACACATTGGGCATGCCAATTTATTATGCAACGATACAAGGACTTCAAAAATTCACACAAATACATTACCATGTACTCAACGCAACTATGAAGTGTATTACACTGGCCAGGTCGCAAGATTTTTTTATTCTCGTTGCGTCAAGTATATGTAGTTGCACAATAATAAATACTTTTCAAAGAGGAGTGAGATGTTCTTGACATGAAATAATTAATTAAAACTGTTTCAAAATAATCATTCTATGATTTATTAATGTTAAGTGAAAATATTCAAATATCAAAATTTCAAATCTTTGATAAATAAAATATTCTCTTTTATAAGTTTACATAAAGTACCCTATAACCTTCTCTGCTGTTCATTACATATTAAAATAAACAACCATATAATCTTACTAGCTAAACAGACATGTTAAACAAATTATCTAAACCCTTTTTATTTCAGTGTGTCTGACTTTTACTCAAATTTTTAAATAATAATAGCAACTCATATACAGACAAAAATAATATTAAAATCAATAATAAAATTACTTGTTGCTATAAACAAAAATAAAATAATAACATTTACTTTCAACCTATTATTTAATTTCTACTAGTAATTTTATACAAACCACTAAGTTGTCTTTGGTATTGATGAGCGCTTTCGGCAGTCAAGCCATCTTCAGGTCATTTACCAACAGAGAAGTATGAAACCGTTCACTTCTTATATACCGTTTTACCGGACCTATCTAGCCCCGCCCCCTGACGGAGTAACGTCTTACTTAGCTCCGCCCATAGTAGTGGGTTGTCTTACATTACCAATTTTGTAGCCTTTACAATTTATGTTAACTTACTCTTTTTTGTTGTCTAATAAGCTGCTAAATATTTCTTTATTTTCAAATGTAGAAATTACTAGTAGAAATATTTGAGACCACTAACACTCCAATACAACAATATATTATTTAATTCTACTGACACACCCAAATTTTAACATATAACAGAAGATTAGTCTTTTTTTTAATTTTCTTATTCAATTAAATTATTTACTTTAATTACCATTTAAATTTAAAATTTTAATTCTTTATTGTTTATGTATAATTTTCTTTTTGAAAGTTCTCTTCACAAACAAATATATAATTGTTTATTCATCACCTGCGTACTGCTGCCAACGTTACCATTGTGTGTGTGTGTGTGTCCTGACAATTTGATGATGATGATGATGGTGATGATGATGATGATGATGATTATGCTGATGCTGTGTTCTCTGACTCTACGGGTTGTGGTTTGTGATGGTCCAGAGTTCCTCCATAAGTCTTAGTGTGTGCGTGGTACGGATGTCGATCAGTCGGCAGACCAGCAGCATGACGTTGTGTGAAGATATCTTGAGTCTCTGAGACCGCCCCAAAATTGCCGGTGGTATTTATACTGGACGGCAATCTGACAAGTCCAGGACTATTTTCGACCTGTCAGATATTGTCACTTCGTGCAAAGCGTCCTTTTAATTACAAATCACTTTTTGGTTCATTTTCGCGATTTCGTACACATACTCGTAGCACGAGCTATATCATTCTTTGCATAATTTTTTCCTGGTCACTCACATATAACACACTTCTTAATTACTATTTCATTACACTAGTAATTAACATTAAATTATCAAGCCACTTTATTATTGCACATTTTGCAATAATTTTTATATCACCATATTCGTTAAAAATTCCTTAATGTAATGTGTCCTTATAATTTGGGTAAATCTTCGTTCACAGGTTTAAAACGTATTAATTAGTTTATTTTACTCTGGTTAAAACCTGATTTCAGCCGTATGCATCACCCCATCTTTTCCTGTCGTAGCTTGCGTTCACACACACAAACATAGAAGCGCTGTATTCACGCGGGGCAGGTGTACGCTATCTGACAATTCTGAGCCTGCATAATATGGTTAATAACTGTTCATCATATACTTTCTATGCTAAATATTTACAAACATAGCGCCCTGGGCAAATATCCAAATATATGAATTGTTGCATATATTCCCCAGGTGGGTTTAAATAAAATTTGACTGTTGTTCAAATTTTATTTACACAAATATATATGTGTACTTTATAATTACAATTACATCTTATTATCTACATTACAATTGGTTTTTAAAACTCCTTATAAAAGTAAATATTTCTTAGCGATATGTAAGAAACATTCCCCTTCGTGGCGGGTGACAAAATTCTTTCCCCCCTATCTATACAAACGTACTTACATCCTGTTTTCTATTGTTGTGTTTAAAGACAAACTTGATCACTGTACATTTTGTCAGCTTATATTTCCTTCTCCCTGTGGATCGGCTCTCGTCATAATAGACGATAGACATCCTGCATTACACTTGTTTCTGTTTACATAACAATGATTATGTTATGCCGCTACTTCCTTCCCTTATTTTGAGTCGTTTGCGGTGTTCTCCCTCCTTATCTGCATTCCGAGGGTCAGCTGTATTACAACACTTAGTTTTTCCCTCTTCACAGTAATTCTCTTCTCTCTGTACAACCTTTACACTTCTCTCTCGCAGTTCGGGTCAGTTATGTGTGAGTTGTTGACTATGTGCTCCGATTGTGCGAGCAAAATTAATAAATATTCAATGCGTTTTAATTCCTTGTGTGTAAATGGCTAATCTACTATCTCTGTGAAAATAATGTGCTAATTTAATTACCAATTCGTGTTGTGTAAATGTGGGTCTCAAGCGATTACTCCTTTCAATCAGCTGAACTACGACGTATTCTTCTAAGGTAAGTCTACCATTATGTTGATATTTACCATATTCTAATTGGTCTCGTATTCGTCTTTGTGTGTGAATATTCCAATAGCGACCTTCAAATGAGTTTTTAAATTGTTCGTAAGTACGGTAGTTAAATTATCTCAAACAATAGTATACCATCGTGCAGCAGAATCTTGAAAATGTTTACTAATAAAGTCAATTTTCTCTTTATCAGTTAAAGCATTACCTATTAACTCCATTTCTCGTTCACAGTTCAGTAAGAATTCAATTGGATTGCATCCCTTTAATCCTTTGAAGACTAACAATTTTGTCCTTTCATCAATCTTTGTTGGATACACCATCACTTGTGTTGGTCTCCTCTTCAATTCCGTTTTTAGACGTTCTACTCCTCCACGTACATTTTTCTTTAGTATATTTATTTCACTTGAATATTCCTTTGTGGTTTTATTAGACTCTATACGGCAGCTTCCAACTCTTGTGTCTTATTGATGTTTTCATGGACTTGTTCACTGAGTGCTTTTATCTTCATATCCTGCTCCTGCTCTGATACTATAAACTTCTCATTCCAGTGTTCAGCTAATTGTTTCACACTATCTTTTAATTCTTTTGACCATTATGTTTTCTGTTCTTTAAACCTATTCTCCATCTTTAACGTTTGTTCGTTTAGTGACTGTTCTACTCTATCTCCTAATATTTCTATTCTGGTATTAGTTTCTTCGAGTTTTCTAGTCAGTTGTTCTTTAAACTCTTTGAATTCAGCTTTAAATTCGGCTCTAGTTCTTCACTATTCTTTTGTATTTGTTCATTATTTTTCGCTAATTCAGCTTTAACTTCTTCATTATTCTTCTGCATTTGTTCATTATTTTTTGCCATTTGTTCCTGGAGACTTCTCAACATAGCCTCAATATCAACTACTTTCTGCGGTGTAGCCATTTCATTAAATTTAAATTCATTTTATTATTAATTATTATTAGTAAACCATGACTCTATTGGTTTTTATTTAATATTGTTTATTTATGTTTTTTATTATTATTATAACTTATCTCATACCAACAATTTCTCTCCTCTTTCAGTTTTGTTGAGCGCCAGTTGTGAAATACACAAAAATATTACACTTGCAATACAATAATATTAATAACAATAATAATAATATGCTTATTAATTATGACCATATACAATAATTAACATATATTGAGCTACACATTGGACATGCCAATTTATTATGCAACGATACAAGTATTTCAAAAATTCACACAAATACATTACCATGTACTCAACACAACTATGAAGTGTATTACACTGGCCAGGTCGCAAGATTTTTTTATTCTCGTTGCGTCAAGTATTTATTAATGTTAATTGAAAATATTCAAATATTAAAATTTCAAATCTTTGATAAATAAAATATTCTCTTTTATAAGTTTACATAAAGTACCCTATACCCTTCTCTGCTGTTCATTACATATTAAAATAAACAACCATATAATCTTACTAGCTAAACAGACATGTTAAACAAATTATCTAAACCCTTTTTATTTCAGTGTGTCTGACTTTTACTCAAATTTTTAAATAATAATAGCAACTCATATTCAAACAAAAATAATATTAAACTCAATAATAAAATTACTTGTTGCTATAAACAAAATTAAAATAATAACATTTACTTTCAACCTATTATTTAATTTCTACTAGTAATTTTATACAAACCACTAAGTTGTCTTTGGTATTGATGAGCGCTTTCGGCAGTCAAGCCATCTTCAGGTCATTTACCAACAGAGAAGTATGAAACCGTTCACTTCTTATATACCGTTTTACCGGACCTATCTAGCCCCGCCCCCTGACGGAGTAACGTCTTACTTAGCTCCGCCCATAGTAGTGGGTTGTCTTACATTACCAATTTTGTAGCCTTTACAATTTATGTTAACTTACTCTTTTTTGTTGTCTAATAAGCTGCTAAATATTTCTTTATTTTCAAATGTAGAAATTACTAGTAGAAATATTTGAGACCACTAACACTCCAATACAACAATATATTATTTAATTCTACTGACACACCCAAATTTTAACATATAACAGAAGATTAGTCTTTTTTTTAATTTTCTTATTCAATTAAATTATTTACTTTAATTACCATTTAAATTTAAAATTTTAATTCTTTATTGTTTATGTATAATTTTCTTTTTGAAAGTTCTCTTCACAAACAAATATATAATTGTTTATTCATCACCTGCGTACTGCTGCCAACGTTACCATTGTGTGTGTGTGTGTGTGTGTGTGTGTGTGTGTCCTGACAATTTGATGATGATGATGATGGTGATGATGATGATGATGATGATTATGCTGATGCTGTGTTCTCTGACTCTACGGGTTGTGGTTTGTGATGGTCCAGAGTTCCTCCATAAGTCTTAGTGTGTGCGTGGTACGGATGTCGATCAGTCGGCAGACCAGCAGCATGACGTTGTGTGAAGATATCTTGAGTCTCTGAGACCGCCCCAAAATTGCCGGTGGTATTTATACTGGACGGCAATCTGACAAGTCCAGGACTATTTTCGACCTGTCAGATATTGTCACTTCGTGCAAAGCGTCCTTTTAATTACAAATCACTTTTTGGTTCATTTTCGCGATTTCGTACACATACTCGTAGCACGAGCTATATCATTCTTTGCATAATTTTTTCCTGGTCACTCACATATAACACACTTCTTAATTACTATTTCATTACACTAGTAATTAACATTAAATTATCAAGCCACTTTATTATTGCACATTTTGCAATAATTTTTATATCACCATATTCGTTAAAAATTCCTTAATGTAATGTGTCCTTATAATTTGGGTAAATCTTCGTTCACAGGTTTAAAACGTATTAATTAGTTTATTTTACTCTGGTTAAAACCTGATTTCAGCCGTATGCATCACCCCATCTTTTCCTGTCGTAGCTTGCGTTCACACACACAAACATAGAAGCGCTGTATTCACGCGGGGCAGGTGTACGCTATCTGACAATTCTGAGCCTGCATAATATGGTTAATAACTGTTCATCATATACTTTCTATGCTAAATATTTACAAACATAGCGCCCTGGGCAAATATCCAAATATATGAATTGTTGCATATATTCCCCAGGTGGGTTTAAATAAAATTTGACTGTTGTTCAAATTTTATTTACACAAATATATATGTGTACTTTATAATTACAATTACATCTTATTATCTACATTACAATTGGTTTTTAAAACTCCTTATAAAAGTAAATATTTCTTAGCGATATGTAAGAAACATTCCCCTTCGTGGCGGGTGACAAAATTCTTTCCCCCCTATCTATACAAACGTACTTACATCCTGTTTTCTATTGTTGTGTTTAAAGACAAACTTGATCACTGTACATTTTGTCAGCTTATATTTCCTTCTCCCTGTGGATCGGCTCTCGTCATAATAGACGATAGACATCCTGCATTACACTTGTTTCTGTTTACATAACAATGATTATGTTATGCCGCTATTTCCTTCCCTTATTTTGAGTCGTTTGCGGTGTTCTCCATCCTTATCTGCATTCCGAGGGTCAGCTGTATTACAACACTTAGTTTTTCCCTCTTCACAGTAATTCTCTTCTCTCTGTACAACCTTTACACTTCTCTCTCGCAGTTCGGGTCAGTTATGTGTGAGTTGTTGACTATGTGCTCCGATTGTGCGAGCAAAATTAATAAATATTCAATGCGTTTTAATTCCTTGTGTGTAAATGGCTAATCTACTATCTCTGTGAAAATAATGTGCTAATTTAATTACCAATTCGTGTTGTGTAAATGTGGGTCTCAAGCGATTACTCCTTTCAATCAGCTGAACTACGACGTATTCTTCTAAGGTAAGTCTACCATTATGTTGATATTTACCATATTCTAATTGGTCTCGTATTCGTCTTTGTGTGTGAATATTCCAATAGCGACCTTCAAATGAGTTTTTAAATTGTTCGTAAGTACGGTAGTTAAATTATCTCAAACAATAGTATACCATCGTGCAGCAGAATCTTGAAAATGTTTACTAATAAAGTCAATTTTCTCTTTATCAGTTAAAGCATTACCATTAACTCCATTTCTCGTTCACAGTTCAGTAAGAATTCAATTGGATTGCATCCCTTTAATCCTTTGAAGACTAACAATTTTGTCCTTTCATCAATCTTTGTTGGATACACCATCACTTGTGTTGGTCTCCTCTTCAATTCCGTTTTTAGACGTTCTACTCCTCCACGTACATTTTTCTTTAGTATATTTATTTCACTTGAATATTCCTTTGTGGTTTTATTAGACTCTATACGGCAGTCTTCCAACTCTTGTGTCTTATTGATGTTTTCATGGACTTGTTCACTGAGTGCTTTTATCTTCATATCCTGCTCCTGCTCTGATACTATAAACTTCTCATTCCAGTGTTCAGCTAATTGTTTCACACTATCTTTTAATTCTTTTGACCATTATGTTTTCTGTTCTTTAAACCTATTCTCCATCTTTAACGTTTGTTCGTTTAGTGACTGTTCTACTCTATCTCCTAATATTTCTATTCTGGTATTAGTTTCTTCGAGTTTTCTAGTCAGTTGTTCTTTAAACTCTTTGAATTCAGCTTTAAATTCGGCTCTAGTTCTTCACTATTCTTTTGTATTTGTTCATTATTTTTCGCTAATTCAGCTTTAACTTCTTCATTATTCTTCTGCATTTGTTCATTATTTTTTGCCATTTGTTCCTGGAGACTTCTCAACATAGCCTCAATATCAACTACTTTCTGCGGTGTAGCCATTTCATTAAATTTAAATTCATTTTATTATTAATTATTATTAGTAAACCATGACTCTATTGGTTTTTATTTAATATTGTTTATTTATGTTTTTTATTATTATTATAACTTATCTCATACCAACAATTTCTCTCCTCTTTCAGTTTTGTTGAGCGCCAGTTGTGAAATACACAAAAATATTACACTTGCAATACAATAATATTAATAACAATAATAATAATATGCTTATTAATTATGACCATATACAATAATTAACATATATTGAGCTACACATTGGACATGCCAATTTATTATGCAACGATACAAGTATTTCAAAAATTCACACAAATACATTACCATGTACTCAACACAACTATGAAGTGTATTACACTGGCCAGGTCGCAAGATTTTTTTATTCTCGTTGCGTCAAGTATTTATTAATGTTAATTGAAAATATTCAAATATTAAAATTTCAAATCTTTGATAAATAAAATATTCTCTTTTATAAGTTTACATAAAGTACCCTATACCCTTCTCTGCTGTTCATTACATATTAAAATAAACAACCATATAATCTTACTAGCTAAACAGACATGTTAAACAAATTATCTAAACCCTTTTTATTTCAGTGTGTCTGACTTTTACTCAAATTTTTAAATAATAATAGCAACTCATATTCAAACAAAAATAATATTAAACTCAATAATAAAATTACTTGTTGCTATAAACAAAATTAAAATAATAACATTTATATTTAATTTCTACTAGTAATTTTATACAAACCACTAAGTTGTCTTTGGTATTGATGAGCGCTTTCGGCAGTCAAGCCATCTTCAGGTCATTTACCAACAGAGAAGTATGAAACCGTTCACTTCTTATATACCGTTTTACCGGACCTATCTAGCCCCGCCCCCTGACGGAGTAACGTCTTACTTAGCTCCGCCCATAGTAGTGGGTTGTCTTACATTACCAATTTTGTAGCCTTTACAATTTATGTTAACTTACTCTTTTTTGTTGTCTAATAAGCTGCTAAATATTTCTTTATTTTCAAATGTAGAAATTACTAGTAGAAATATTTGAGACCACTAACACTCCAATACAACAATATATTATTTAATTCTACTGACACACCCAAATTTTAACATATAACTAAAGATTAGTCTTTTTTTTAATTTTCTTATTCAATTAAATTATTTACTTTAATTACCATTTAAATTTAAAATTTTAATTCTTTATTGTTTACGTATAATTTTCTTTTTGAAAGTTCTCTTCACAAACAAATATATAATTGTTTATTCATCACCTGCGTACTGCTGCCAACGTTACCATTGTGTGTGTGTGTGTGTGTGTGTGTGTGTGTGTGTCCTGACAATTTGATGATGATGATGATGGTGATGGTGATGATGATGATGATGATGATTATGCTGATGCTGTGTTCTCTGACTCTACGGGTTGTGGTTTGTGATGGTCCAGAGTTCCTCCATAAGTCTTAGTGTGTGCGTGGTACGGATGTCGATCAGTCGGCAGACCAGCAGCATGACGTTGTGTGAAGATATCTTGAGTCTCTGAGACCGCCCCAAAATTGCCGGTGGTATTTATACTGGACGGCAATCTGACAAGTCCAGGACTATTTTCGACCTGTCAGATATTGTCACTTCGTGCAAAGCGTCCTTTTAATTACAAATCACTTTTTGGTTCATTTTCGCGATTTCGTACACATACTCGTAGCACGAGCTATATCATTCTTTGCATAATTTTTTCCTGGTCACTCACATATAACACACTTCTTAATTACTATTTCATTACACTAGTAATTAACATTAAATTATCAAGCCACTTTATTATTGCACATTTTGCAATAATTTTTATATCACCATATTCGTTAAAAATTCCTTAATGTAATGTGTCCTTATAATTTGGGTAAATCTTCGTTCACAGGTTTAAAACGTATTAATTAGTTTATTTTACTCTGGTTAAAACCTGATTTCAGCCGTATGCATCACCCCATCTTTTCCTGTCGTAGCTTGCGTTCACACACACAAACATAGAAGCGCTGTATTCACGCGGGGCAGGTGTACGCTATCTGACAATTCTGAGCCTGCATAATATGGTTAATAACTGTTCATCATATACTTTCTATGCTAAATATTTACAAACATAGCGCCCTGGGCAAATATCCAAATATATGAATTGTTGCATATATTCCCCAGGTGGGTTTAAATAAAATTTGACTGTTGTTCAAATTTTATTTACACAAATATATATGTGTACTTTATAATTACAATTACATCTTATTATCTACATTACAATTGGTTTTTAAAACTCCTTATAAAAGTAAATATTTCTTAGCGATATGTAAGAAACATTCCCCTTCGTGGCGGGTGACAAAATTCTTTCCCCCCTATCTATACAAACGTACTTACATCCTGTTTTCTATTGTTGTGTTTAAAGACAAACTTGATCACTGTACATTTTGTCAGCTTATATTTCCTTCTCCCTGTGGATCGGCTCTCGTCATAATAGACGATAGACATCCTGCATTACACTTGTTTCTGTTTACATAACAATGATTATGTTATGCCGCTATTTCCTTCCCTTATTTTGAGTCGTTTGCGGTGTTCTCCATCCTTATCTGCATTCCGAGGGTCAGCTGTATTACAACACTTAGTTTTTCCCTCTTCACAGTAATTCTCTTCTCTCTGTACAACCTTTACACTTCTCTCTCGCAGTTCGGGTCAGTTATGTGTGAGTTGTTGACTATGTGCTCCGATTGTGCGAGCAAAATTAATAAATATTCAATGCGTTTTAATTCCTTGTGTGTAAATGGCTAATCTACTATCTCTGTGAAAATAATGTGCTAATTTAATTACCAATTCGTGTTGTGTAAATGTGGGTCTCAAGCGATTACTCCTTTCAATCAGCTGAACTACGACGTATTCTTCTAAGGTAAGTCTACCATTATGTTGATATTTACCATATTCTAATTGGTCTCGTATTCGTCTTTGTGTGTGAATATTCCAATAGCGACCTTCAAATGAGTTTTTAAATTGTTCGTAAGTACGGTAGTTAAATTATCTCAAACAATAGTATACCATCGTGCAGCAGAATCTTGAAAATGTTTACTAATAAAGTCAATTTTCTCTTTATCAGTTAAAGCATTACCATTAACTCCATTTCTCGTTCACAGTTCAGTAAGAATTCAATTGGATTGCATCCCTTTAATCCTTTGAAGACTAACAATTTTGTCCTTTCATCAATCTTTGTTGGATACACCATCACTTGTGTTGGTCTCCTCTTCAATTCCGTTTTTAGACGTTCTACTCCTCCACGTACATTTTTCTTTAGTATATTTATTTCACTTGAATATTCCTTTGTGGTTTTATTAGACTCTATACGGCAGTTTCCAACGTTATTGTTCTGGCTTCCAACTCTTGTGTCTTATTGATGTTTTCATGGACTTGTTCACTGAGTGCTTTTATCTTCATATCCTGCTCCTGCTCTGATACTATAAACTTCTCATTCCAGTGTTCAGCTAATTGTTTCACACTATCTTTTAATTCTTTTGACCATTATGTTTTCTGTTCTTTAAACCTATTCTCCATCTTTAACGTTTGTTCGTTTAGTGACTGTTCTACTCTATCTCCTAATATTTCTATTCTGGTATTAGTTTCTTCGAGTTTTCTAGTCAGTTGTTCTTTAAACTCTTTGAATTCAGCTTTAAATTCGGCTCTAGTTCTTCACTATTCTTTTGTATTTGTTCATTATTTTTCGCTAATTCAGCTTTAACTTCTTCATTATTCTTCTGCATTTGTTCATTATTTTTTGCCATTTGTTCCTGGAGACTTCTCAACATAGCCTCAATATCAACTACTTTCTGCGGTGTAGCCATTTCATTAAATTTAAATTCATTTTATTATTAATTATTATTAGTAAACCATGACTCTATTGGTTTTTATTTAATATTGTTTATTTATGTTTTTTATTATTATTATAACTTATCTCATACCAACAATTTCTCTCCTCTTTCAGTTTTGTTGAGCGCCAGTTGTGAAATACACAAAAATATTACACTTGCAATACAATAATATTAATAACAATAATAATAATATGCTTATTAATTATGACCATATACAATAATTAACATATATTGAGCTACACATTGGACATGCCAATTTATTATGCAACGATACAAGTATTTCAAAAATTCACACAAATACATTACCATGTACTCAACACAACTATGAAGTGTATTACACTGGCCAGGTCGCAAGATTTTTTTATTCTCGTTGCGTCAAGTATTTATTAATGTTAATTGAAAATATTCAAATATTAAAATTTCAAATCTTTGATAAATAAAATATTCTCTTTTATAAGTTTACATAAAGTACCCTATACCCTTCTCTGCTGTTCATTACATATTAAAATAAACAACCATATAATCTTACTAGCTAAACAGACATGTTAAACAAATTATCTAAACCCTTTTTATTTCAGTGTGTCTGACTTTTACTCAAATTTTTAAATAATAATAGCAACTCATATTCAAACAAAAATAATATTAAACTCAATAATAAAATTACTTGTTGCTATAAACAAAATTAAAATAATAACATTTACTTTCAACCTATTATTTAATTCTACTGACACACCCAAATTTTAACATATAACAGAAGATTAGTATTTTTTTTTACAATTTTCTCATTCAATTAAATTATTTACTTTAACTACTATTTAAATTTAAAACTTTAAGCCTTTATTGTTCATGTATAATTTTCTTTTTGAAAGTTCTCTTCACAAACAAAAATATAATTGTTTATTCATCACCTGCGTACTGCTGCCAACGTTACCGTTGTGTGTGTGTGTCCTGACAATTTGATGATGATGATGATGATGATTATGCTGATGCTGTGTTCTCTGTCTCTACGGGTTGTGGTTTGTGATGGTCCAGAGTTCCTCCATAAGTCTTGGTGTGTGCGTGGTACGGATGTCGATCAGTCGGCAGACCAGCAGCATGATGTTGTGTGAAGATATCTTGAGTCTCTGAGACCACCCCAAAATTGCTGGTGGTATTTATACTGGACGGCAATCTGACAAGTCCAGGACTGTTTTCGACCTGTCAGATATTGTCACTTCGTGCAAAGCGTCCTTTTAATTACAAATCACTTTTTGGTTCATCTTCACGATTTCGTAAACATCCTCGTAGCACGAGCGATATCACTGTTTGCGTAATTTTTTCCTGGTCACTCACATACAACACACTTATTAATTACTATTTAATTACACTAGTAATTAACATTAAATGACATAGTGTCATTGTTATTGAAACTTTCTGCAATACATTTACATCACTATATTCGTTAAAATTTCTTTAATGTAATGGTGTTTTTATAATTGGGGTAAGTCTTTGTTCACAGGTTTAAAACGTATTAATTAGTTTATTTTACTCCGGTTAAAACCTGATTACAGCTGTACACATCACCCCATCTTTTCCTGTTGTAGCTTGCGTTCACACACACAAACACAGAAGCGCTGTATTCACGTGGGGCAGGTGTACGCTATCTGACAATTCTGAGCCTACATAATATGGTTAAAAACTGTTCATCATATACTTTCTATGCTAAATATTTACAAACATACCGCCCTGGGCAAATATGCAAATATATGTATTGTTGCAATACATTTATGATGATGTTGTTTATTATCATTATCATTATCATAATTTTTTCTTTATTGGTAATCTGTTTCATCAACTGGCAATGCATCATGACAACCAACATTTGAATATGAAGTTCAGTTTTTAACTTTACAATATTTCAGACAAAAGACCCAACAAAAGAAAGCCCCAACAATATGAAAAAAAATTGTAAAAGTCCATGCTGGTTATCAGACTAGAGGGTAGTTCAACCTAAATCTGAATGTAGTGTTTACTCTGTAAATGTTTTAACTTAAGGGAAAAAATGGAAATTAGAATTATAAGAAAATTATAAAAGTCTATGTGGGGCATCAAGTTTTGAGGAATTTGATTGAAAATGCATATTATTCAGTATTTTTAATACTGTAATTTGGAAAAAATAAAGTCCCTCTACACGCCTCACAAATTGTGGACCACCTTCAAAACGTTTGTAAGCTATGTTTGCAAAACAAAATTTACACACTGTTGTCAGTAATATATCTTTGTGAAAAGTATTAGATATAGGCATATAGATGTCTATAGAAACATACGTCTTGGAAGCTAAAACAAAATTGTCTAAATTTGATCATAATCAACAAACACAGAAAAAACAACATAAAGGTAAACACAGCTGACGAATTATTAATTTTTAATGACTGCTCGATCATTCTGGCACACTGCTAGATGGCTCGACCATTGATGGATCATTTACTTTTTGCTGACAGATTTAAAAAATGATTACATTACTAAAAGTAATGCAGTTTTGTCTCTTATTCTGTATATAGTACAGTAAAAGAGAGAGAGAGAGAGAGAGAGAGAGAGAGAGAGAGAGAGAGAGAGAGAGAGAGAGAGAGAGAGAGAGAGAGAGAGAGAGAGAGAGAGAGAGAGAGAGAGAGAGAGTGAATTTTGTATGTAATTTATTTATGTACATGTTGGTATGTTAGTTTGTTTTGATTATATGTACATTTTATAAGTTATAGATAATTATTGTTATATACTGTACCTATCTGAATGTTTCAATAAAATATAATGTATAGTAAGATTTTTTAAATGTACAGTCATGCAAAATAAATTCATTTTGCATTTAAATTAAGGTACAGTAAGTTAGTATTTAACTAATAGAAAACAGTTTTACTACAAATCATAAACGTTTCAAAAGAGAGGTTTTTTTATCTTATCATACAAGGTCAGATATAATGATATTCTACAAAATTTTTCCAAACTGCATGAAACCTCGGTATATTGCACTTACAATAATTTCCTTTCTCATAAGCATACAAACACAGTCACACCACCATTATTACGCTTTTTATAATACAAATGAAGGAAAACATTTTCAAGGTCACCAGATAACATCAATATTATTCCAAGTTCGCATGACACACACCAACAAAGAAGGGGTGAGTGGTGAGGAGCAATATTGATTGTTCCACCAAGTCCATGCTTACACGGTTTCACCCTTAATATAACCTTAACACTGACTGAGCACCGGTATCACCACCGCTTCTGATATTTAGACAACAGACTCACATAGTCTACATGCCGGTTGCGCTGCGCCGGTGTCAACATAAATAAACAATAAGCAATCAGTGCAGTGACACACTATGTTGTTGTGTCGTGTTGTTGGTTACAAACCATTTATTTTTACTGCATTCAAGGTGAGTCAACAGATACGACCTTACAATAAAAAATAACTGTATTAACAATCGTTTAATATATCGTAATTTGTTTGTCAAGTAGTGAGATATATTTTCTAGAAATACTGATAGCCTAAATAAAAACTTAAATCTGATATTGTTCTGATTTTTAAAACTTATATATTCGATTAAAAATTTTAAAATATTTGGATTAATACAAAGTAATATTACTGAGTTTTAAAATACTCTTTAAAATAACCACATAATATTCTATAACTAAGGAATATAAAGTGCAGTGTAGTTAGGCTTACCATAATTTTTTCTTCTCAAACCGGGACACTTGTAAAATAATTTGTCATGCAATTTTGAAAATATCAAGTCTTAATTATTACGTAACTTTAAGCTTTATGTAATTTTGGAAATATCAAGTCTTAATTATTACGTAACTTTAAGCTTTCTACGCCTCAATTACACAGTTAGGCCAACTTGGGTACTTATTACAGAATACTAAAAGTGCGTTCACGCGTTCACAATCACATAGAATTACAATTACAAAATAGATACATATTTTACTATATGAGGAACAAAACTACCTTGCGTTCTTACTGCAAAAACCTAGTTATCAGCTGGTTGAAACCATTCATATTTGTTACTGGTGTGGACCTTTTTTAGAAACGGTTTGTCATTCTTAATTTTGTCATAAAATTCACTACAGCTGAGTTCAATGTTGAATTTACAAATCATTAGACCTTTCACTGTGGATTCCGTCATTTTACCTCTTTCTTCAGACCATATATTGTTCATAATTGAAAATGCCCTTTCAACAGGAGCAGAAGAGCCTGGCAGGCAGAAAATGTACTCAACAACACAGCTGAGATTATCCACAGAAATATTTTGATTCTTGAAATGCTGGAACAGTTGAACCCATTTATCTTGACAGTTCAAGTTATTGGTTTTCCAGTTGTCACAGTTTGAAGACCAAAATGCTTTGGCAACCACCACTTAATCAAACAGTTCATCCATTATTATGGCTGGTTTTCCAAGTGTTTCATTGATTTTTTCACCAGCTATCTCAATTTCGGGCCATGTAATGGCATTGTTGTTTATCCACGTAAGTGATTCTCCTCCACCAAAACTATTTTCCCACAGCTCAATATAGGAGAGACATCGGTCATAAAAATCTGTAAACTCTCTTATTATATTAACAGAATTGATACCACAATCCTCATCCTCAAGTTTCTTCAATAGTTTCTTAGCTTCTTGTGGTACAAATTTATTGTCGCACCTTTCTTGAAGATTGTGTTTCAGATTTTCCAATTCAATCACAATATCGGTTGCACTAGCTGCAGTTTTCTCCATAGCCAAGATTGTTTTATTAAACAAGGTAAGCTGTCCACAAACAAACCACAAATACATTTCTCCACTATCACTCTCAAAGAACTCTTTTATCATTTTCGGGCACTGTTCTTGGGATAAAAAGTAAGACTTAAATCCTTCATACATGAGAAGTAATCTCTCAATAGCTGGAAGCAGGGAAAGGAACCGGGTGGTACCATGTTGTAGAATGGTTTTTGTATTCAATGTGTACAAAGTTGCAGAACTCTTTTAATTCAGTCACTCGCACAGTATAAATATAGAAATATTTGTATATTTTTACTACAAGAGCTTCTACTTCAATAGGTAGCACATCTACTGCAGTTTGCGGGCAGTTGTAGACTATATGAGCACCACAACCAATACCCACAATATTTCTTGCCAATTCTTTCTTCAGTCGAACATAAACATTACTCCTTTGCGTTTTACGCCTCCAAAATTTGTGTTGCACTTATCACAAAATCCAACGACTTTCTGTACTAAGTCATTTTTCTTTATAACTGACACTAAATAGTTTGCCAATATCTCAGAAGTTTCACCAGGAACTGACTGAAATTCTAGAAGCTTAACTTTCACTCCTTGTTCTGGCACAAAGTACTGCACAATACAGGGGACAATCTTAATTGCTTTTCTGTTAGAAGCATCGATTGTTAGTGTCACAAAATTTGATGTACTCAAATTGTCGTTGAGTTCTTTAACTGCCATTGGTGCAATCATGTTTATAATGATAGCCTCACATTTCGTTCGGGCAAGACCAAACTTAGGTTCAAAGAACTTAGATATTAATTTTGAAGAACAATCTGCAGTTCCGAAACTTAAATCGTGAGCAGCAGTGTGGAAAGCAAAAGTAGCTTCCTTAGCAGCAATTAAAAGATCTTTGTCGACGGGATCGGCACTTTTAAAAAATGACAAAATTGTTGAGGAACCAGCAATTGCAGTTAAACTAGCTTTATGCTTTATACTTTTCAAATGTTCTTTTATGTCGGAACGCCCGCCATGAGAAACTGAAAATTCAGACAAACAATGTTCACACTTTACTCTGTCCTCATAACTACACACTTTTTTCAAAAATGGATAATCTTGCTTTAAAGCATCAGTAAATGTGCTGTTCCTTTATGGCATCTTGATGTTCTTGAAATAACACACTCTTGGAGCTATTTATATCAGACTTTAGACACAATCTAGTAATGAGTGCTATCACGTTATGGTAATCACGGCATCAAGCTAACACTAAATACAACCAACAAAATCATGATGCCAGTCATGGTTGCCAACCGAATTTGTGGAAGAGTCTTTAATCTTTAACTGTTAAGTCACGGCCACGATGATGACAAATTATTAGGCTACATCTACATGTGGCCACAATAAAGTCAAATTGGCAACACTGAGGCCAGCGGACCATTCCATTTATTATGCGGTAATTCGATTTTTTTTATATGGAATAACTTTTCAAACCGGGATAATTGACAAACTGGCCGGGACCCCTGGATCAGGTCATCAAACTGGGACAATCCCGGTCAAACCGGGACATATGGTAAGCCTAATTATAGTTGACACTGGTTATTTGAAAAGTATTGGGACTACTGGTTTTTGGCCTGCTTAAGCAAAATGTCATATGGGCAAATACATTTAAAACTTAAATCTTTAAATACAGCATTTAAAATCTTTGGGTTTTGTTTGTTGTCCATGGTGTGTCCATATATCACTTACTATGTAATACTTTTTCAGATTTTGGAACACTATATTTCTAGATAAAATTTTATTTGAACCTGAACCAGCAACCAGCAACCAGCAACCAGCATACTTTACTTGCTTACAAGTATAGTATAAAAGTATAGCATTTTATTGTATTCCATTTAAAGGTATAGCATTCCAAACTCAGAAAACTGGATTAAATAGCAACTAAATGGTATCGTACAAGAAAGGCAAAATAATCTTTAAATAAACAAAGAAATTTTTATTATCACATTTCAGAATAATTTAGAGATAAATAATTAGTATAGTTATAGATAGTAAATCCTGATTTGTACACAATTTTCTAACAGTGAACCTATAGTGTTTTATGTTGGAAAAGAGTATACAGCTCATTATTGATACTCGAACGTGACATAGACAAAAAAATTCAAGGATGCTAATACAAATAGGGACACTCATAGAACACACATTACAAGTAAAGGTATCAAAATAAATATCTGTAACAAACATTAATACAACTACACATAGGTATTCTTTCCACCCCTCCCAAATAAATGGCATGTTGTTCCAATTAAGTGAAGAAAACTAATGCCATTCACTTAATTGTCATGGTTACTTATTGCCATTCACTCCTGGTCCTTGGTTATCTACACATATTTATTGGGTATTATTAGTTTCCCAAATAAATGGCTACCCTGATCAAATAATTGGAATTTATGTATATTAAAATGTTAATAATAATAATAATATTATTATTATTATTATTATTATTAAATATCCTTATAAGAGCTATAATTAATGAAAACAGCTTTGAATTGAATTTTATGTACCATAATTTATTTCTTTACTCCAACTTTAAATTATTAAATACAAGACATATGTCTAGAAAGTTAAGATAAAAATTTACAGGCATTGCACAAATGGAATGCACAGAGAAGGGCATTGAAAATGCTTCAATAAATCTAAAAAATATATATATTTATGTTCACATTCACCAATCAATGAATTAATTCTTCATTCACCAATCAATGAATTCATTCTTCATTTACCAATGTACAGATTATAAGTTAAATGTAGTCGCATTCATAAGTGAAGTTGTATATGTGTACTACGTTATTGACAACAAAGAAGTAATTTCTATGGAAACTCACCGGTTCCCATTTTCGATCACGCATCAGCAATCGGCCGCAAATGTGCGACACGTCCTTATAAACATTTTCAATGTTAAAAAACCTTCAAAATGTTTAACATTTACTCACAAATCATTGAATAAAAAATACTTTAATACCTATATATCTTAGTGTTACTACTAATACCTTTTGCAAAACCTCTTATTAAGCTTGGAAATCACTGTTTATTTCGAATTCACATACAGTAATTCTGCTACCATATTATTACCTAAATGTCACCTTCTTTATCATTGTCATTATCATTACTTTCTTCTGACCAGATATTTCTTAAATTAAAACAGATAATTCTTCCAAAAATCACTGAGTCACAATGTCCTGGCTATGTGGCAGAAGATCCAAAACATTATGACTTGACAGAATATTTTCCAAATAGCACAGAGAGTGCTGTGTGCGGTATGGTGTCAAGTATTGTTCTGGCGGAGGCAGACATCACTCCATTTGTATAATCTAATTTTTTTTTCATAGTTTCATAAATCACAGTCTTAAATGCTTCAGAAAATAATTAGGCTAATGCATTTCTCTCATGATCTGTGCAAATACTTTTTTCATGTTTTTGAAGGTTGTCAGATATCAAAGATGTCTCCTTTGTTCATTGTGAACTTCCTTTCTACCACATTCAGTCAAGTCAGTATTTGGCAGCATTTTGAATCAATATATGGATTTTGAGGACCTCAATTTTTTCCAATAGTATTATGTCTAATTAACTCACTCCTAAATTTACTCGTTCTTGTAATGCCTTTAATCTTCCGTAGTATCCTCATCTAACACACCTCCAACTGGTTCTTGAAAGAAGTTCTCAGCCACCATGATTCATGACTACATATATGCATTGATCCCAGATGTTTTACCAGGAAATAAGCTGAGTTCCTTTTGGTAAGGCTAAGTATCACCCACAATTAAATATGTAAAATTTTGGATAATTTAAAGACATTTTACAAAATGTGCAAACAAACTATTCGAGGAAAGTATATTCTCTTAGTGAATATGAGGAATAACCATCAATTAAAAATAACAATAGTGTTATCAACATCACAAAAAATTTTCCTCACGGGCTCTATATCTGTATTGACACGGAAGGAGTATTAAGTTTAATTTAAATTTAAACTGTACTCATGAGCCAGACTTATCAGATTTATCATCACTCCTTACTGAAGGCAATTGTATTTGGCAATTCTTATATGTCAAGACATTTAAATAATGATAAAGACAATATGTGTCTGTAAATTTCTCCACTGAAATAATACAGAAATATTTGTCATCTTATCAACAATGATACGTACATTCTTTAAATAATAGTGTAACAAATGAATTAAATACAAATTATTGTGTGTAATATTTAATGATCTGCAAGAAAAATGTTAGTTACAATGTAAAGCAACAGTTGACAATGGAATATTATAAGCACCAGAGTTTTCAAGGTATAGTGAATAAGCATTTTCATTTTTATTTTGTTTTTTGTTTCAGGAAGATATAAAGGCTGGCTACGATGGAGTCGGAGGTTGGGTTAATGACCCAAGACAGAACCATCCATCACTATCTTATGGTAAGTAAACTAAAGTAATTTGTACACTGATCAATATGTTTGTCTACCACTACTACCTGTTTGCTAATCATATTAGACAAGGAAGGCAATTACAAAACTGTTGTATACATGATAAAGCGTATTGACACTATTTAAACATGATTTGAATTACTTCTTCATTTATTACACTGGTGATGGACTGCTTTATGGCTCATGGTAGCCTTGACATTTTTGTTTCCCAAACCCCGTCTTCTTAATTCGTCTGTTACATTGTCAACTTTTGTTCTGATCAGTGTTTCCCATGTCTTCTCAAAAAATTACAAACAAAAACACCTTTATCATCATCATGTCAAGAGAACAACACTTAACCTTTTATTCAACACAAACTATTTATACAAACTGTTTTACTCATTAGCAGATAGTATAGTTTGTGACATTACAAACCTTACAGTTCCAGTTTTGTTAGTTTTATTAGCAGCCATCTTAATACCAACTTTGTCACTACTTATTGCCACACTGCTAAGTACTTCGTTCTTGACAAGGCCTTTTGGTGTCTTCACCATCTTCAGGTCTTAAACGACAATCGGATTTAAGACCTGAAGATGGTGGAGACACTGAAAGGCCTCGTCAAGAACGAAGTACTTAGCAGTGTGCCAAACCTTACAGTTGTTTCATCTACCAACTATTAAATTTAGCTCCAAAAATTTGCTCAGGAACTTGTAGAATCATCTTTACTAAGCACATTTTATGTATATTAGAACATTTTGTAATAAAAAAATAATATACTGATAATAATCTTTCTTGAATCCCTTTAATTTCCACTTATCACCAACCGCCAGTAATTGAAAACTCTCATTTGCTTTTTCATTGTCCCACAATTTCTATCGGTATGTCTTTCTTTGTATCACCAATTACTGTCACCCTGACTTTGTATATATTAATTCCCATTCCTTCATCTTCTAGTACTGTGTTTCATAACCAGATTCTCTTGTAATGCTCTTTCACTTCTGGTTACCAGCACCACATCATCTTCAAAAGCTCCTTCCAAGTGTTTTTGTATATAGGTCACTTACTGTATTTTTTAATATTTTTTATTCCCTTTTGAACATATTCTAATAATCTCAACCATGAATAATATAATAATATGATAATATAATATGAATAATGATAACCTGTATTCTTTATCCTCATTTTGTTATAAAAGTTGTTGCTTGTTATGCAATTAACTTATTTAATGCCATAATTATAATTATACTAATTATTATTATAGTTATTATTTATATTTTTATGTGGTTTTTCAGGTACAGCCAGGCCACTGTATATAAAACTGCACAATGAGAATGACAATAACTACAATGACAATGGTATATAAATTGTATAAAAATATATTACCCTCAGTATTTATAAAGAAATTTTTGAAGTGAAAACTGGGCGATTTTTGGATGGGTAAAATCTTATGAGTTCGCGTCACCGACATGCTAATGCCAACATGATAATGTCGGCATGTTAATGTTAACAGTATATGTGTAGCTATAAGTATGACGTGTTGCGCGTGGCCAGCAGTGAAAGTATAGATTATACTTGTGTGTAATACTATTATTTATACTATTTAACACACTTTTATCGTTTACGTACTTTATTTTGGACTTAACTAAAAATGAACTTTTTTCATGTGAAAAACTTACTATTTCATCGGACGCGTTTCGGCTTAGTATCCGCCTTCTTCAGCTTTGGTAACAGACTGCCAGCATTTTGTAACGGTTGTGTGGAAGGTGAAGTGGGGGTGGTGTGTGGCGGAAGGGGATTGGCGCGGGGATTTCAATTTATTGTTTGTTTTCTGTATAATTGTGTCAAAAAGTGTATGTGATTTATATTGTAATTGATCGTTGAGTATGTTGTTTGGTTGTGTTGTGTGGTGTTTATATATTTCATATTGTTCAGTTGTGTTGAGTTTTTGACCTTTGGGTATGTAATGTAGAATTTCAAGATTAGTGTCTATGTTGGTGTAACTGTGGTTTTCTGTGTGTATGTGTGTGGCAAATGCAGAGTGTATATTGTTGTTGGTTAAAGCTTTTAAGTGTTCAGAATAACGTGATGAAAAAGATCTTCCCGTCTGGCCTATGTAGAAACTATTGCAGTCATTACAATTTAATTTGTAAACACCTGTTTTGTTATATTTGTCTATGTCTGTGTTTGTATTACTGATGTGTTTTTTGATGGTATTGGTTGTTCTGAATGCTATTTTGTATTTGTGTTTTCTGAATGTATTGGCGATTTTGTGTGTGTATGAGTTGTGGTATGTGAGTGTGATGTACTTATTGTGTTGTGTGTTGATGGTATTTAGTGTTTTGTTGTTTTTGTTTTTGATGCGTTTGTGTAGTATGTTTATTAAATTGGGGTTATAACCGTTTTTTATTGCTATGTATTTTATTGTGTTGAGTTCGTCGGTGTAATCTTGTTTATTTAAGGGTATTTTAGTTAGTCTATGGAGCATATGGTTGAAGGCCGCATATTTATGTTGTGTTGGGTGGTTTGATGTGTTGTGTATAACCATGTCGGTTGTGGTTGGTTTCCTGTATATTTTGTACGTGTGTGTATTGTTAGTTTTGTTAATTGTTAGGTCTAGAAAATTTATACTATTGTTTTGTTCAGTTTCCAGTGTAAATTTTAATTTGTGGTGTATAGTGTTTATGTATTTGTGGAAGTTTTCAACTTGTCTTGTGTTGCCTTTGAATAAAAGTAATATATCATCTACATACCTGTGCCAGTATATAATTTTGTTAGTGTATTTGTTGTTGTTTATTATGTGGTTCTGTTCAATGTTGTGTATATATATTTCTGCTAGTATTCCTGATATGGGGGAGCCCATCGGGAGTCCTTCTGTTTGTGTGTATATTTTGTTATTGTATGTAAAGTAATTTTGTTCAGTTATTATTTTGGTAAGTGTGATGATTTCTTGTATGTGTGTTTCAGGTGTGTTGTTTTGTCTGAGTAGTTGTTCTAGTGTTTGTATGGTTTCTTTGATGGGGACATTAGTGTATAAATTGGTTATATCAAAAGATGCCAGAGTTGAGTTATGTGGGATGTGTATGTGTTCAGTTTTTCTGACTAGGTCAATGTTGTTTTTGATAGAGGTGCTGTTGCTGAGTTTTATGTTTTCTCTGATTATTTTGTCTAGTTGTTTTGCTATTTTGTGGGAGGGGGCCTGTGTGTTGTTTATTAATGGTCTGATTGGAATGTTAGGTTTATGTATTTTTGGTAATGCATTTAGTTTAGGGGGGTTAGGTTTTATTTGTTTAAGGTATTTGGCGTTTTCTGGTTTGATTATATGTTTGGTGTTGTTTATAAATTTATTAATCTGTTTATGAAATTTTAGTGTGGGGTCTTTATTTATTTCCGTTATATTATTTTCGTTGAAGAAACTTTCGATTTTAGTGTTTAATTGGTGTTTGTCCATTATGACGCTAATGTTACCTTTGTCGGCTTTTAGGATTGTTGTGTTGTGTTCGAGTAACTTGTGTTTTACACTATTGAGTGTTTTTATTTCATTTTTGTGTGTTTTTGGTTTTGTATGTGTGTTTTGAAGTTTTCTTTTTATGTCGTGACGTATCGTGTCTTGGTCGTTGAGGTGCGTGTTTTGTACAGCCGTTTCTGCGTCTATGATGATGTCGCGTATGTGTTTATTGTGATTTTTGATGTTAGTTGTATTGGTATTCAAATTATGTTTCAGTCCTTTGTTTAATAAATTCATTTCATCTTTTGTGAAATTAATGTGTGTTGTATTAACTACGCGTGCGTGGAATATGTGTGCCGGTTCAGGGATTGATTCAATTGTGTGTGTTGTAAGGTTAGTTATTTTTTTGTTATGTCGATGTTGTATTGTCAATTTGAGTTTTTCTATGTTGTCTTGTGTGTGTTGTATTACATTTTCAAGTTCTGTGTGGTGTAATATTCGTGTGAGTTTCATGTGTAAGTTATATGCCTGTCTGTTGAGTGTGTCTTTTTTATGGTATAAATAATTGATTATGTTGTTTAGGTTTATTTGTTCTAATTTCCGTTTGGTTTGTAGTGCTGTATGTGTGTTTTGTTTTATTGTAACTTGTGCGTGTGTTGGTATGATGTTGTGTTTTCGACAAGTTTTATTGAATGCTATGTGTAAGGAAGTTTTTGTTACTTGTTGCTTGGCGTTTCTGTACTTATTGATGAAATACGCTTTATCTGCGGTATTATAGTTGTCTTGATTATTCATCTCTTCTTTCACAGCACTACACTTAACTAAAAATGAACTTTTTTCATGTGAAAAACTTACTATTTCATCGGACGCGTTTCGGCTTAGTATCCGCCTTCTTCAGCTTTGGTAACAGACTGCCAGCATTTTGTAACGGTTGTGTGGAAGGTGAGTTGTCACCTTCCACACAACCGTTACAAAATGCTGGCAGTCTGTTACCAAAGCTGAAGAAGGCGGATACTAAGCCGAAACGCGTCCGATGAAATAGTAAGTTTTCACATGAAAAAAGTTCATTTTTAGTTAAGTGTAGTGCTGTGAAAGAAGAGATGAATAATCAAGACAACTATAATACCGCAGATAAAGCGTATTTCATCAATAAGTACAGAAACGCCAAGCAACAAGTAACAAAAACTTCCTTACACATAGCATTCAATAAAACTTGTCGAAAACACAACATCATACCAACACACGCACAAGTTACAATAAAACAAAACACACATACAGCACTACAAACCAAACGGAAATTAGAACAAATAAACCTAAACAACATAATCAATTATTTATACCATAAAAAAGACACACTCAACAGACAGGCATATAACTTACACATGAAACTCACACGAATATTACACCACACAGAACTTGAAAATGTAATACAACACACACAAGACAACATAGAAAAACTCAAATTGACAATACAACATCGACATAACAAAAAAATAACTAACCTTACAACACACACAATTGAATCAATCCCTGAACCGGC
Source organism: Magicicada septendecula (assembly GCA_034769895.1). Classification (NCBI taxonomy): domain Eukaryota; kingdom Metazoa; phylum Arthropoda; class Insecta; order Hemiptera; family Cicadidae; genus Magicicada; species Magicicada septendecula. The sequence continues at coordinate 507,513,722 of CM068369.1, read as the reverse complement.
ACACATATTCCACGCACGCGTAGTTAATACAACACACATTAATTTCACAAAAGATGAAATGAATTTATTAAACAAAGGACTGAAACATAATTTGAATACCAATACAACTAACATCAAAAATCACAATAAACACATACGCGACATCATCATAGACGCAGAAACGGCTGTACAAAACACGCACCTCAACGACCAAGACACGATACGTCACGACATAAAAAGAAAACTTCAAAACACACATACAAAACCAAAAACACACAAAAATGAAATAAAAACACTCAATAGCGTAAAACACAAGTTACTCGAACACAACACAACAATCCTAAAAGCCGACAAAGGTAACATTAGCGTCATAATGGACAAACACCAATTAAACACTAAAATCGAAAGTTTCTTCAACGAAAATAATATAACGGAAATAAATAAAGACCCCACACTAAAATTTCATAAACAGATTAATAAATTTATAAACAACACCAAACATATAATCAAACCAGAAAACGCCAAATACCTTAAACAAATAAAACCTAACCCCCCTAAACTAAATGGATTACCAAAAATACATAAACCTAACATTCCAATCAGACAATTAATAAACAACACACAGGCCCCCTCCCACAAAATAGCAAAACAACTAGACAAAATAATCAGAGAAAACATAAAACTCAGCAACAGCACCTCTATCAAAAACAACATTGACCTAGTCAGAAAAACTGAACACATACACATCCCACATAACTCAACTCTGGCATCTTTTGATATAACCAATTTATACACTAATGTCCCCATCAAAGAAACCATACAAACACTAGAACAACTACTCAGACAAAACAACACACCTGAAACACACATACAAGAAATCATCACACTTACCAAAATAATAACTGAACAAAATTACTTTACATACAATAACAAAATATACACACAAACAGAAGGACTCCCGATGGGCTCCCCCATATCAGGAATACTAGCAGAAATATATATACACAACATTGAACAGAACCACATAATAAACAACAACAAATACACTAACAAAATTATATACTGGCACAGGTATGTAGATGATATATTACTTTTATTCAAAGGCAACACAAGACAAGTTGAAAACTTCCACAAATACATAAACACTATACACCACAAATTAAAATTTACACTGGAAACTGAACAAAACAATAGTATAAATTTTCTAGACCTAACAATTAACAAAACTAACAATACACACACGTACAAAATATACAGGAAACCAACCACAACCGACATGGTTATACACAACACATCAAACCACCCAACACAACATAAATATGCGGCCTTCAACCATATGCTCCATAGACTAACTAAAATACCCTTAAATAAACAAGATTACACCGACGAACTCAACACAATAAAATACATAGCAATAAAAAACGGTTATAACCCCAATTTAATAAACATACTACACAAACGCATCAAAAACAAAAACAACAAAACACTAAATACCATCAACACACAACACAATAAGTACATCACACTCACATACCACAACTCATACACACACAAAATCGCCAATACATTCAGAAAACACAAATACAAAATAGCATTCAGAACAACCAATACCATCAAAAAACACATCAGTAATACAAACACAGACATAGACAAATATAACAAAACAGGTGTTTACAAATTAAATTGTAATGACTGCAATAGTTTCTACATAGGCCAGACGGGAAGATCTTTTTCATCACGTTATTCTGAACACTTAAAAGCTTTAACCAACAACAATATACACTCTGCATTTGCCACACACATACACACAGAAAACCACAGTTACACCAACATAGACACTAATCTTGAAATTCTACATTACATACCCAAAGGTCAAAAACTCAACACAACTGAACAATATGAAATATATAAACACCACACAACACAACCAGACAACATACTCAACGATCAATTACAATATAAATCACATACACTTTTTGACACATTTATACAGAAAACAAACAATAAATTGAAATCCCCGCGCCAATCCCCTTCCGCCACACGCCACCCCCACTTCACCTTCCACACAACCGTTACAAAATGCTGGCAGTCTGTTACCAAAGCTGAAGAAGGCGGATACTAAGCCGAAACGCGTCCGATGAAATAGTAAGTTTTTCACATGAAAAAAGTTCATTTTTAGTTAAGTGTAGTACTGTGAAAGAAGAGATGAATAATCAAGACAACTTTATTTTGGAGTTTCTTACACTGCCGAATTTGCTATCGCGTGTTCGATCCCTAGCGCGATTTTTGGATGGGTAAAATCTTATATGAGTTCGCGTCACCGACATGCTAACAGTATATCTGTAGCTATAAGTATGACGTGTTGTGCGTGGCCAGCAGTGAAAGTATAGATTATACTTGTGTGTAATACTATTATACTACAATTATATTATACAATTGTAATACTACTTATACTATTTAACACACTTTTATCGTTTACGTACTTTATTTTGGAGTTTCTTACGCTGCCGAATTTGCTATCGCGTGTTCGATCCCTAGCGCGATTTCGGCTTTCCGTATTAACAATTAACGCAATACTTATGATCTATTTTACATTATTTTTATTCTTATTAATTACTTATACTATATTATATGATATTTACATAATTGTTATTTGTCCGTCTGGCTGTTAACTTAGGGTTTTTCGTCATGTCTAATGTCGAAGTATGTATTTTTAATAGTTTTTTTATTATTGTAAGATTGTAACATTAGTGCTGTGTATATGTATATAAGTAAAGTTAAATTGACTACGTGGAAAGTTTAATGTGTGTATACTGTGCATTGTTTAAATTGTGTTTTAGTTTGATCATTATTTTAAATGTTCAAATGTAGGATCACTGTGCAGTACAAAAGTGAGTACTAAATATGTTAATATTTTTATATAGAAAAATGAATAACATAAACAAAGCATGTATTTTCAAATATTTCCAATATTTGTATCAATATTTCCATTTAAAAATTTGATATTATTTATTTTTTATTTTTGATATTTGACCTCTGCCATACATCATGCAATGAGTATTTCATAGTGGCTTAGGAGTTATCTTACTAGCGTGGTAAAACAAATTTCTAGTTGTTCGATAGTATTTTTGCCGCGGATTTTAAAATTAAAAATTCTATAAAATTTTATAATAATTTTAGATTTGTGTGTTGAATTTTGAAAATATGGTTACTAATTCAAAATTATTTTGTGTTAGCTTATATTATCGAAATTTTGGATTATGTCAATTAAGCTGTATTTATATTTTGTACTGGGCTTGCGCAGCCCATCATATGTTTTGATTAATAAGTAAACCATATAAAAATGTATATAATTGTTGCTCGGAGTGCCGATAGATGTGAAAACCAGACTGATGTTAGATTTTAATTTACAAAAAATTTTAATTTTTGATACTACAATTAATTTGAATATCCAAAAAAACCACTGTTATTTCATAGTTTTAAGTTTTCACTTCTGTCGGCAGTCCTCAATGACTGCCTATTTTTAATTTTTTTTTTTTCAAAGTAGTTAGGACATTGTGATATAATAAGAGAGACACAAATGTTAGAAGCATTATCAAAAACAATATCGTTTCCTTCCTGTAAACAACAACTCACTGATCGTTAAATACGTTTTTAGCTCTGGAATGATGCGTAACATTTGTTGCACCAGTACTCTTGCCCATGACAGCAGTAACAAATTTAAATGTACAAATTAATTATAGGAAGAATATGTTGCATGTGGAACCAACTTTTAACATTACTATAAAATTATACTATGCATCATTGATCTCTGTTTTTCTTTTTTTTTTAAGCAATACTATCATCCCTCTTGTCTGAAATTCATATCGCTTCCTGGTTGTTTAAATTTAGAAGTATCACAATCATCGTATGCTTTTTGTAGCTATTACATGCGATTTAAGGAGCCTCCAGGTGGTCTAGTGGCTAGCATATGCAATTCATGTGCGCATGGTCCTGGGTTCAGTACGGCATAGGCTCAGTATGGTGTCCACTCAGTGTCATGAGGCAAAATTCAGTAGCCAACTGAGATAACAGCAGCGCCTCCTGGCTGTGAATACTGTAACTAGTGGCTGGCGATGCATTGTACTAGCCTACTTGTGTCTTGATGCCTCCAGTTTCAGATCCCTAACTTACGCACATTAGCCTCAACATCATTCAGCCATCACAGCATTGGGCGTCCTACAGAACAGCTCCCCTTTGGCTTCATGCTCATCACTTTTTTTCTACTCAGTGATACCTCATCCTCTCCACATGCCTGAATCATTTTAGTCTGCATACTTTTATCTCAGTGGCAATTGCCAGGGCATTGTAAAGTACTTATAACTGAACATTAGTTCTTATCCTCCACTTCTTATTCTCACATAAAGCTCCAATGATATGATACTACTGTGCTGTTTTCAAGTGTTATGGAAATTTTCATCCTTTTTTGTCATGATCCATGTTTCAGAATTATACATGACCACTGGTTTGATAATTGTCCATACACCAACAACTTAAGTTGTCTTGTCACAAAGGAGGATATGAGGAGTTTCTGAAAGCTGTAATAACATCTGTTTCCTGCTGCTGGTCACACTTCAATTTAGACAAAAACAAGTAGTATTGAAAATTTAAAAACTTGTGAAATATCCATGGCAAAAAGACTTATTTTTATTAATTTACTGTACTTTAATCAGCAATAGACAATAAAAGAATAAAAAAAGAATATAAAACATATGATGTGAGTGGTCACTCCTTTTATCAACCACAAATTATAGTGTCTTATTTGAAAGTTCCAATTATTAAAAATTATTCCTACTATAATAGCAAAATGCGTCATGGAACACATAGAAATACATACATGTAGCCAGCAAAAATTGATGGCTGGTAATATAGCCTACAGTGGTAAGGAGAATATTATTTATACACGTTAATAGAATACATGATATACAGAGTTGTATTTATTATTCTTGGCTTTGTTTTGATATTCTGGGTACTGGGGCTGTGGGTTATTGTTGACTGACTTTCACCCAGATGTTTCAGCAATAACTGTGCATGCCCATCTTTGGTGATGGTCTTGACAACGTTAGCAAAAATGGTGAACTCACTGACTTATCCCTTTGATGAACACATTTCTGACTAGTTGCTTGACACCTGGGAACATGGCTTTTTGGAAATGTGTCGAACTAACAACTGTTGTACACTTTCATATCTTTCAGAAAATAAATAACAATTAATTTCACTTATATTATTAATTTAAATATAATTAACTTAAATAACTTACAGTTAATTTAAATAAATAACAATCAGTTTGACTTTTCACACTTCTAAAATTGTCTTCGATCCCTACAAAATCAGAGTCCTCCCAAGCAATTATTTCCCACATTTCTTCTTTGTATAAAGATTGGCTCTTTTTTAACACAGTGTATTACTAAATGTAACTTACTACACCAAAATAATGCTTATAACAACACTGACACAAAAACATACACAAAGTTATGAATATAATATGACTAAATACCACTGTTACATTAACGACTCGGAACACTAGGTTTTTTATAAGTAAAAGCATAAAGTTTTACCTTACAGCCTGAACCGGTTTTCTCCTTTAAAAGGCTTCTTCAAAGCCTGCCGCTGGTAGCGCTGTCCGTTTTGTTGTGGACGACGGAATCGAATTTCGAAAGATCGATGCTGTGTGTGTGGGGTGAGATATGTTCGAATAATGCATGCGATTTGAATTGTGTCTGTTCGTTTAGGATGTCGTTTTTATTTGTTTTTGTGTGTTTGTATATTTCCAATTGTTCTAGAGTGTCTAGTTTTCGGCCTTTTGTGTGTAAGTGTAGAATGTTCATGTTATTGTCGATGTTTTTATATGTGTGGTTTGCTTCAATGAGGTGGTTTGCAAAGGTGGATTCTGTAGTGGAGTGGAGTGCCTTTGTGTGTTCAATGTATCTCTGTTTGAAGCTACGTCCTGTCTGGCCTATGTAGAATTTATTGCAATTTGAGCAATTTAGCTTGTAATTTACAAGCTTACTTTATGCTTTTACTTATAAAAAACCTAGTGTTCCGAGTCGTTAATGTAATAGTGGTATTTAGTTAAGTAACGGACACGTCATGGACAACGAAATCCAAGAATAATATGACTGTAAACACGTAGTCAGTGATAACTATATGACTGTAAACATGTGGTCAGTAATGTCTATTGCTAACAATAGAAACAGCTGTGAAGTATTTTTAAAGCAGTTCAGATTATTGACAACAGATCGAAGCACACTACACACAGCATAGGAAATAAAAGAATGTTGTAAAACATCCATGCTAACGAAACATTGCGCACCCGTTCTGACATGCATGCTCCCTGACAATCGTCGGCTACCTTACATTCTCAAACGTTTGTGCTCCTTGGAGGGTTAATACTGGCTACTTATATTGATTTAGTCTAGCAGGCAGTGTAAGTCACAATTGTTGCTGAGAGGGTCAAGACAGTCACTAAATTTGTGCTATCGCATTTGTAGCTGAAATGTCTGATTGAAAATCAAAAAAAGACCTTAACATTGGAAAACCAAAACAAATTCAAGATTAAACTACTGCTATAAAATATGTTATAATTGTTTATTGTATTATATTAAAAATTAAAATCATCACTGGATATAACTATAGAAATTAGATATTTCTGTTATGTCTTGACACTATTTTTTCACTAACACAATTAGTTAACTAGACTAGTTGAAACTTCTAACTGTTCCAACACCAATGAAGTGATGACTACCATAAAACGCATCTGTGTAAGTTAACTAGGTTTCTATTAGTCAAATTAATATGACACTGTTAGTATTAAAAACAAGTCTTTGGATATGAACTAAGCATTCATTTGGAATTTTAAAAACAATGTTTATTTCAGATTATTTACTGCAAAATGTATCTACCAGTGTAAAATGTTTATTACAGCCTTCCCAAAACTCCACGTGAATTCGCGAAGACAAACAGAGGCTCAAGGCAAGCTGAACCAAACATGGCCAGTACCTAAAAATGGCATGTCGCCAAACAAGCTCGGATCACGACGTCTAGCCATTCTAGAGCCACTGGAAAACCAGTACGACTATTACAGCATTAGCAGCAGCACTGGCTACAGCAGTAACAGTTACTACAGTAACAGTGAGATAGTGTCAGCACCTCCCCATGTCAGTATCAACCCCAGCAGTCTGCCCCCACTTGTACACAACTACAGTGACTGGAGATCAACGTACAGACTGCCTCCAACTGATGATGTGTATCCACAGGTAATGTAACCTTGGTCTTGTTTATTGACGTTTTCTATCTGACTTTTATACCAGTTGGACCAAAAGCTTAAAGAAATTCATATTATATACATGTCACAAATGCCTTCCTTCCTATACATTACAAATTATTATTGGAAAGGTAGAAACATACTAAATTCTTTTTTTTTAATACATGTAGATACAAGTAAAAACAGTAGTATGAAATATTTCACTGTCAGCAACTATTTCATCAATAATGGACAAACACCAATACTACGCAAAGCAACAGGACAGCACTGTGACTGTGGCGTGTGTGACCATGTTGTGTTAGTGAAATATCTGAAACTAGTTTTTTTCTTATATTCTTATATTTACTGCAAAATGTATCTACCAGTCATATTCTTATATGACTTTCTGTATAATACTACTAATAATTGATGAGCATGATTAAATCAAGTGCACTCTAACCTATCAACATTATTAAATGTTATAGGGGACACAGTAAAATAAGATTACTACTGCAAAGTAAGACTGTATTGTAGTAAAGTAAGGTTATAAGTTTTAAGTTTGGAACTGTGCCCACATTAAAAAATATTCAATATAAAATGAGGCAATTACAACAAACAAAGGCCATCTGGTATTCTCTTTGAAATGGTCGTTGACATGTTAATAAAGGTAACAAGCCAATTTATTGGGTTAAAGTATTTTTTTTGACTGATTGCATAAGGCATAAGTAAATGTATGACCATAAAATAAAGATACTGTTAGCATTTAGTTGAAGTGTGTTAATATAACATGTTCTTGTGTATATTATAAGTAATCACTATTCATAGTAAAAATAATACACTTGTTTTAAGATCTTAATGTCGGGAAGTGGTGAATAAAAATCATCTTAAGTTCTCCCTGATAATATTACACTACACTTAATGAATTATTCAGTATGTCCATGATAAATTTAATTATGTTTAGTTTGAACTTAGCCATAACAAGAATTAGTTATTAGCAAATGGAGAACAAAATCACCTGTCCTCTTTGCCAGTTACTGACAATTATTGCAATTTTTCAAACTAACAATTTGAATAAAGGCGTTTATGAAAGAATGTACATTGTATTCATCTTTACTTGACGTAGAACAAACATTGAACATTTGAATACTTCAAACGAAATATAGTTTCTAAAAACCTTTTAAATACATTAAATTTACATCATTCATTTCAGATATGTGTTAACTGGATGAATTATATGTTATATGTTTATCACTGTTTCTGTTTGCCAATATTTTTCCTGTTGCTATGTTCCCAGATAGATAACAGCTTGTTTTTAACTCCTTCAAAGCTATAGTATGCTCCAAAATTACTTTATTATTCAGCATTTATGTCTACAACATTCTCTTTGTTAGAACATTGTAGTTGAGTAAGTATGAAGACCCCAACAATTAACTTAATACCCAATCGCGTAATTAAGTTGGGTATCACGTTTAGGAGGTAAGTGTATTCCTTCCTTTGTTTGATGCCTCATATCCTTAAAGTGGTTGGACCAGTTTTTTGACGAATCACTTGTCTTGATACTGGGACTATCAACAAAGATATCGAATATTAGAAAAGCAGAATTTTGGACGTTACACACTATAGCGTCTAAAACATGAATAACCTTACCAAGTTTGGTATCTCTTTAATTATGATTATAGTTGCAACTACGATTTTAAGAAGAATTTAATAAAACTACTATCCAACTATGCATGGAAAACTGCATTTAAGTTGGGTCATGACCGACTCTACTGAAAGGCCAGAATGTTAAACCTGGCAACACTGGAACAGCTGCTCTTCGAGTCCAACTAGTAGGCCTATGATCTCTTAATTTATGCATTCCAATAATCAAGTCACATTATTTTTAATTACCGGTTCACAGGAGTTTTACAATTCTTTGTTTTTTTTTTTAGATATATTAAGTTACTTTATTTATTAATTTATATCACATGAGCTATAAACACTATAACTGTAGATTGGTTTACAGTGTTCTCAAGTGTTTTTTTCTGGTTCCAGTCTTCATCTCTCATGGTCATTCCACAAGTGATCGTCAACATGCCTCTCTGTACTTACTCTCCAGTCAGGAATGTAACCAAATCTTTTTTGGGGGGTCCACATCGAATTGGAGATGTGGAATCAAAAATGAGAATACCCATTCTGGAATGTTTCTGTCCAGAAATATGGGAGTGTCCAGATTTTCTGCCATAGCAAGACAGACATGAGGATCCTAAAGTTAGGTTTTATGATATCTTGGAACCCTGGAAGTAAAGAAACATTTGCAGTCATTTTCTTTTTTTCAGATTTAAGTAACAAATATAAGTACTAAAATCTCAATCTGACTTACACAGTCCCTATACTCTACGATATAATTCCTATACTAAAAAGTCTGAGAAAGCATGACACCATGTTAAATCATTATTTTCTGCCATTTAAAATAAAAAAAGTTAAAATAACCTTATGTTTCTAAATTGTACTTCTTGAAATCAAAGATTGCTTAATGGCCTTAAGCCTATTGTGAAATAACAATTAAAAAATTACATAGTGAAGTGTAATTATCCTGAATCTCATCTTATGAATGAAATCTCATCAATGAAACAAGTATTGTAATGGCTTTCGGCATTTTTTAGTTTTTCAGGGTGTGTCCGGACCCCCCTCCTGGCTATGTCCCTGTCTCCAGCTTTTCATTGGTCAGCCTCATTTCCTTCTGGCTTTTGGTTGTCTTTTGAATATGCCGCTACCAGATAGTTCAGTATTCTTTCACTGGGCCTGTCGCATTTGTCTTACCTATTACTGGGTACACTTTATAGATACCCTACCAATCCTGCAGGATTACAAAACGAACAAATATAAATAAAAGAAAATATTCAGCATTAAGTCAGTTAAATATAAATAGTGAAACTTCGCTAATTCGGACTAATGCGGACCAAGCTCAGTCCGAATTGCTGAAAGTCCGAATTATAGAACATTACGAACTGATCGCGAGTTTTTGCGTGTCTATCGGTTACCGATAGCAGACAATATAAAAGAAATCATTCTGAAACCCAATTTGAATCTACAAGAGGTCTACTGCATGTTCTTGTTAAAAATACTGTATTGAATACTCTATTAAGTAGTAGTAGAAGAGGTATAAAATAAGAAATAATGTACAGTACCTGTTTATGTGATGTTTACTAAAAAATTCGATTCAGTTTTATACTGTAGTATGTAACTTACATACAAAACAAAACTTAAATACAGTACTAAAATACAAAACACTCTATTTTCACTACACAGTATGTATTCTACCAAGCCTACAGCTTCTTTAAAAAAATCACTAACTTTTTTCTGCGTGTATTTTGTTTTCAGCTGTTTCCTCACAAAATACTGTTTCATTCACTTAAAACAAAAAAATATTTGCTAAAGTCAGAGTTTGCAGGCATTTCTACGAACTTCAACAAGGATTGTACGTTTTTTATTGCGTCACTTATTTTAACATTCTCACTTTCTTCGTGATCGTTTTCTTCCTCATCATCATCATCATCGCCATTTTGATCATCTGTCATCAGTCCCTTAGTTTGGCGACCTTCTATAGTAGTAGCTATTTCTTCTTCCGACTGCACAATGTACCCTACCTCACCAGCATCTTCATCCAGCCACTCTCAAATATTTTCCGTGTTTGTCTCATGTTCTCCTGCATTTTCTAAAATATTTCTGTTATCATCTTCTTCAATTCCATTAAAATCCTCTTCTTCGTTATCTTCAGGGTTAAGAAGTTTTTTCCAAGAATTAGCAATCGTCGTGGCTTTCACCTCCTTCCAACTTGAAGCCCAGTTAAATAAAGCATTTTTATGTTGTAATTTTTCAAATTGATTAAAGTCTATTCACCTAAACTGGTACTGAAACCCCCTTCATCTTCAAAAATACGAGACAGTCTTGTAGCTGTTTCTTTCTGTACAGCCGTTTGCAACTATAGATTACTCCTTGGTCCATTGGTTGTATTAGTGCCGATTATTAGGAGGCATGAATAGACATTTTATTTTTCCATTATCACTTCGTAAAATGTCCTCTGCAGGATGCACTGGAGCATTGTCCAATAACAACACTGCTTTAACTTCTTCCCTAGCAACATTTTTTTCTTTCATCTGAAATGTTGTGACTGATGGAATAAAATTGTTGTGAAACCAAGAACTGAAAATTTCACAGCTGAACCACGCATTTCTGTGACCTTTATAAATCACAGGAAGATCAGTCTCGTTTATGTTCTTCATTGCTCTTGGGTTTTTAGATTTTCCTACGACAGATTTTAATTTATGCGTACCATCGGAATTGGCAACAGTAATGCAGTAATGCATTTTATTTATTTTATGTCTAGGTGTATGGGTTTATTTTTTACTTGATTGTGTATTTTTTGGCATTGCCTTCCAAAACAATCCCGTCTCATCAGCATTGTAGATTTACCACGGTTCAAGTTCGTTATCATTAATAAGCTTTTGTAATTTATCCTTATATGGTTGAACAGCTTCATGATCTGCACTTAAAAGTTCTCCACAAATCGATCGGTTTGCTATGCCATGTCGATTTCTAAATCTAAAGAACCACCCTGTACTTGCCTTAAAATCTTGGTTTTGAAATCGAGTAGCGAAACATTCAGCAGCAGTCTGCAATTCTATCCCAAGGATCGGTACACCAGTAGCTCATTGTTGTTTATACCATGTCCAAACAGCTTCATCAATGTCAAACGTTTTGGCAGGAGTCATCCGTTTTCGCTTAATTTCACTGGCACTATCAAAGTCTCTATTCAATGAAAAATTTGTAATTGCTGATCTGCTTTTTTTAATATCGTAAAATGTCGATTTACTGATACCGAAATCGCGTAAAACACTCTGAACCAAATCACCTTTGTCAATACATTTTAAAACTTCTATCTTTTGTTCTATCGTGAGCGATTTATACGAACCACGTTTACTCATTTTTGAACACAGAAAAAGGTACGAACACTATGGAGTCAAAACGTAAAGTGACTGGCTATGGGACGAACGTTCACAATGATGACAAATGTGAAAGACTGTATGAGTCATATCCGTTGTTATGAATTGTACATTACTGTTCAGAATTTTCCAGGAAATGTATACGACACTGCTTTTCGTTATCGCTGACCTACCAATTAATAATCCCAGTTCATGGAATACACTATGTACAGTATTTCCGGCCTTTCTCTTCTCAAGTAGGCTAAATCTACACTTGATTTTGAATTTTTACATATGTACGTATAAATTACAGTACTGAGAACCCCAGTCCAAATTATAGAAATTCCGAATTAGTGAAGTCCGAATTAGCGAAGTTTCACTTTATTTCAAAAGACACATATCCATTAGAAATGTATCAGCATCTATATGATGAACAGATCACCATGATATACTCTCAAAGTTACCAGGTGCTGTGAGTTGAGAAATTTGCAGTATTCATCTATAACCTAGCTCAGTTAATCAGTGGCGAAGTTATATGGAGGCAATTGAGGCAATGCCTACCCTAAAAAAATCTGTAGAATAAAAATTATAAATACGTATGAACTACATAACGTAAAGATTATACATTGTTACCCCGACTGTCGAATTTATTAAGCCGAAACGTGCTTTACTGAGTGACCGCTAGATGGTGACAGTTGAGATTCGGCATAGCTCGTTTAAAGCGAATGAGGCAACCTGAACTTGCCTCAGCATTTTTTGTATACATCGTACGTAAGCAATGTAAGGTGCTGCACTAACCTGTAGATTCCCTGCTAGTAAAATTCTTACGGCTGTTTGTGGAACCATTCGCTTACAGCAAACGCTACCTCAGCATCCGATTTGAACCACCGTGCTTTTACAGATTCCTTAAAAATAATTTTTGCCTACCCATTCATTAACTACTAGCTTCGCCACTGCAGTTAATACTTAGTCCAAAGAGCAGTAGCATATAGCGAGTTCCCTTACGCAGGCAACCATTACTAAGACAACTTGAAAACTCCTCTAGGAGTAAAAAGTTTATTGAGTCAAATAATACTCCCCACTATAACTACTTATGACCTCACAAATCTACATATGTGTACACATATTTTTTCACTTTAGCCTTTCCCAATTAATATATTAAAGCAACAATGGACAGCACTTTGCACTAATACAATGATAATCTGATAAAGGGAAATAAGAAACTTGACTTCAAAACTGGAACACACTGTAATCAATTCAAAGTGTTATGTATTTACAGTATGATGGTCAGAGAGGACTGACATATGAGGATTACAGACAGAATCGTTGGGCGAGAAGACAAGAACCAGACCTGTCGATCAGGCAGAGACTGTGAGTACAATATGTTTAGTTTATATTGTTGTATCGTTCAAGTACAGCGCATGAGATTTCTTCTAACACTGTTACAGTCTTTAGTCTACAGTTACAGATTGCAGCACATTGCATACATCTCACTGTAACAAAACCACCTTACCTTGTCATAAACTAATGGTTTTTTATGCAGACAACATGCTAAGATTATCTTATTTTCTAGAAATCATAATGAGTGTAATTAAAATTAACAGTGATTTAAACATACCTGTATTTCCCTTGTTCAAAAAACTAATTACCAGTGATGAATGTTTTTATAAGCCCTTATTTGCAAGCGGCAATTTGTAATAAACTACGTATGGTGAGTCTTTCTTTGATCAGTCCCCTTCGTAGGAGTCGTCAATTTGTTATGGAATCTGTATGTTGGGTACTAGCGGTGGAATGTCCGTCTTATTCAAAACCCACTGTTGTAATCAATTTTGTAGAGAACTGCTTGTTAATTATGTGAGGACGTATGTTATAGTGTATGATACCAGCTGGAGACGTCAAATTGTAAAGAAATCTTGTCTATGGGTGTAATTAGTTATAAGAGACTCCTGTGTAACAAATGCCAAGTAATACGTTGTAGGTGGCGATCCGTAACTACTAAACTGCTGTTACCTGGTTTAATTAATATGTTATTCACTAATATACCTTTCGGTTGTGACCGGTGAAACCCTCAGAACATAGATTATTAAGTCCACAAAATTAGAATTATGTTCCTGAATTTATAATGGTATTATTCTATAGACTTAATTTAGTTCTCAGTGGTTGTTTAATATGAGCAATATATATGGAGTATTTACTGAATGTAAGTTGTATTTGTTTCAACCCTAGTCCCTCAACGATAAAAATTTCATTCAAATTTAGTATTAAAAAACCAGTTAGTTCAGCAATCTCCCGTCCCACCAGCTGCAAACTTGGAGCGCTATTACTAGAAATAAGTGTACTTATAGGTTAGTTATTCGGAGTGTTTGTATCAATCTGTTAATAAATTATTACACCAACTACATATAGTATTTTCTCTGCAATGACTAAAACGTTATCTCATACAACAAATGTACTTTATTTATTTTTCTCTGGTATTTAACAAGTTACGTTGTCTCAGACAAACAATAAGACGATCCAATCGACTATCCCAACATATATCGATTCTTAATTATTCAAACTCTAAAAAACATATATACTTGAAAATAATGACAATTAATTCTTATACCAGGGTTCGTGTAGTTCTTTGAACCATTAGTAAGGCCAGGTAAAACGCATAATTAAGGTTGTTCAATTTACAAAAGAATAAAATTATTTACTTAAAATACAATGATATGAAAATAATTTGTTTTTTACCCAAACGACGAAAGCTTCGTTAGGCGGTGAATGTTTGTCAACAGCGGTCAAAATCCAGTTTATATCGTCTTCACCCAGTAAAACTGCTCTGGTTTTCAATGAATTGATGATGGTGTATACTGGTAATCCCACAGGAACTCTTGTGCTTCGATTCTTCTTTTGCGACTTCACAATTCTTGGTCCCAATGAACTGGAATTAGGATCTCAGCTTACGCTGTCAATGAAGGTTATTTCGTCAACCGAGTCTTCTGTATTTCCAAATATTTCCGTTAATTCAGGCTTTAACTCTTTACTGGTCTTCAATTTATAGCATGAATTGGTTTGATACCAAATTCAGCGGAATTATTTAGTTACTGAGGTGAGAAGCTTTCAATTCTTTTTTATTGTACTCGTTGATAATTTAGAGCGTTATTTAATTTGTACGATTCATTAGCGTTCAAATATAATTGTTTTACAAAAAGGCTTTATCAGTTTGGATATATCTTTCCTTTATATTTATTCATATATTTAAATATATCGGTTCATTTCAATCTAATAGCTTGTAACAATCAGAATCATCTATTCAAAATCAACAACTTATTATATATCAGTTGCCTTAACAACCACCTTTTCTATATATCCTTGAGCCGGCATTATAGAATATTACTACTTCTTTCCAATAAAATACTCCATGCTTGGATTAATCTTGAATCACATAAAACTTTCCCCTAACCTACCTTACTAAACAGTAAATGTTTTACTAGAGTTTCGTTGGACTGGGTTTACTAAAAAGGTATTAATTTCCTTTCACTAATATGGAATTTAGGCCTATAGATTCATTTTCAACCATTATAACATTATTTGGTTTTTAACTTAATTTTCTTTTTTTACCTGACCTACTGTACAATTAATTATTGATTACATAGTTAATTACATGAATTTTAATTTACTGGTGGTTAGTTGTTTTTATATTAATTAACTGGTTCTGGAACCCTTTATTAAATTATGACATAATTGTCAGAACTACTTGTTAGACTTGAAACACTGGTCACACTCCTGATCCAGTTTATAAACATGAATTAGAACAACAGTATTTTTCAACATTATACAATACTGATAACTTAGTACAGTACCTAACATTGGAATCTATACTGGGTTATATAAATACAAATCTAATATAAACATAAACATAATTATTGGTGAAGTATTATTATCAAATAACATTATTTCATTTTTAGTATATACAACATACAATATAAAATACTCTGTGACCTGAACATGCCACAGTACAAAACAAACAATTCATAACATTCAATCATTCCTTAGTCTGGCTTTTATACATTTAATACTAGTCATTGCCTCCTTCTGGTTTGAGTTACTTCTCGAGCACATGACCTATTGAACAACCTTAAGTCAGGGTATGGTCCTTGACCATATTTCATTCAATTTTTTTATGTAACGTTGGGGAACCTCAACTATGTTACGTTACATAACACCCCCCCTTCGAAATAAGTTTATTTTGGTATAAACAAAGTTTAGCAAGAAATAAACTTCTAATTTGTATCTGGCCAATTGGTTTCCTATTTATAGTACTTTTATATTTCATAATTATCCGTTATATTATTATCATTTCTTCGTTCCTTCTTAAAATCAATTATTTCCCAAGTTTAAATCTTATTTCTATAATCATTCTTGTGACATTCTTTATTAATTATACATTTTGGATCTGGTTTTATTTAATTCTCTATATTTATTTGTGAGTTTTCCCTCTAATATTTAATTTTCCTAAACATCCCTAACATTATAACTGGAATCGAATCGGTGGTGCTCTATCGGCTAACCAATTACCGTCGTCCGTTACATACTTTCTGGGATCAGAGGAACATCATCTCTGCCCAGTTAAATGATTGCTGGAATATTCTACAGTCAATCTTCATTAATAAACCTCGTAAGGTAGTCATCATGTGACCCTCAATAAAAATAATAAATAATAATAATACTCTAGGGATTATTCACTGTACTTTAACTCAGATCATATTATTTCTTCATATTAATTCTTCCTTCTATTATACACTTCTCCTCTCCAATACTTGGCTATTTTATTGACATTTATTAATTGGGTTTTGTTTTCGGATAATTCTTAAATATTTGTTTTTTCTTTTCTTGTGATCCTTTTGAGGGTTCCATTTTGGCTTCTTCATTCTCTTATCTTCATTGGCTTATATTCCTTTGTGATCAATACAGCTGGTTATAAGATTTTGGTCAGTACTATACATTACATCATGTAGCTATATTCTTCTGGCACAATCATTATTATTTCTTTTACATTCTAAATTACATTTCTCACTATTATGTTACATTAGATAACCTCATTTCGTCTTTTGGTTTTGATGATTTTTTATTAGGTTGAATCAGTGTTATTTTATTTATATTTTTTTTCTTTATTAGTTTAAAGCAATTTCTTCTAAATTGTATAGTAAGGTGTTCTTACTTATTTTTCGACTTTGGTTGTTTTTTTATCTTCAAAATTCTCTTTCTTGTATACCTCATAAATTGTTTTCTTAGATACTTGTTTGTAAGTTGAGCTTACTTCATTTTTTGAATTTTGGGGTTTTAGTCTCTTCATTTTAAATTATACTGTTTCTGAATAATTATTGAGTAAGTTGTTCTTACAGTTTCTTTAGAATTTTGGGTTTTTATTTACAATGGGTTGCTTGGTCCTGTATCCATAAAATCCGTCCCCTTTCTTTTATATTCTGTTTAGAATCTGTTTAACCGTGGTCCATTATTTCCTCTATACTGGTTGTTTGGGTCTCTCTAGTGTATAGAGTTATTTCTGTCCTTGTGACATATCTCATTATTGTACAGTTCTTGCCTCTTGTCACTATAAAATTGTCATTTATAGTCAAGCTCATCATTGTCCTTTGAACTGATTCTTCTGTACTGTCTCTTAATGGTTCTGATGGTTCATACATAAATTCCATAAGTCCTCCATGCTCCTTAGTTAGTTTTGGCCTTTTTGGCCCTTCTAGTCCATCTGGGAATTCAAGTGTGGTTCGTTTAAAGTTTCTCACTTGCCTTACTTCTCTGTTTTCCGTAATTGGTCTATTATGTAGCTGAACCAATCCCCTTTTAATCATTTCCAATTCTTCCCGTGTATTTATTAATTTCCTTTTACACATTTGTCTTATTCTCACTATCTTCATTTCATCATGAATCCGTTCTATTCTTCCGGTTCTATCAATTGGTATCTTGTCAAATTTTTCTTGGGTCTTCGCTTGTATGTTTCCTATTTGAGTAATTTTGGTCTCTACTTCTACTCTGAGTTGCATGATGGGTTCATCTGTCTTTTCCAGATCCACCTTAATTTCATTTATTTGCTGTCTTACTTCCACTTCACAGCTATCAACTCCTTTGCTCCATGTTTCATTGACAATTATAATACTTCCATTGATGACTTCCCTCAACGCTAGGCCTTGTTCATTGATGATTTGCCACAACTCCTTATTATGGTTTTCAATTTTCTCATCCATTCGTCTGGTATTCTCCAGAATCTGCCTCAAACTCTCATCATTCCTGTCAAACCTTTTATTCATCTGTTTGATTAAATTTTCGCTCAAAATTTCATTTTGTTTTCTTGATTTCTCATTAATACTGCCTATTTTATTTTCCAGCTTTTCTGAATTTTCATTTATACTGTCTATCTTTTCATTGATTTGTCTAAAATCGGCCTTCAATCGTTCATTATTTTCATTTATGGTTTGCCTTAAAAGTTCACTAGTACTTTCCTTAATACTGTCTATTTTTTCATTAGTTTGTCTATTATCTTCTTTGATTTGTCTAAAGTTCTCCTTATTTTCCTCATTTACTTGTTTATTGCTTTCCATTATAATCCTCAACATCTCCTGCATACTCATGTCTTCCTTTCGGGCAGATTTATTTGGTTGATCCCCTTGGGCATCTTCTTCCACTATTTCCGTTTCCGTATCTATAACTATTTCGGTTTCTTCCGTATCACCTGTCTGTTGATCCATTTCAGTATCTGTACCTACCTCTGTTTCTTTTTCCCTCCTATCTTCTTCTGTTTCTTGTTCCTTCTCCATTCTTTTCGTAACAGCTCTCGTATACATTCCTGTGCCTCTAATGGTTGCCTGCTCAAGTTAAGTAACAAATAATATGATTTTTTACTTAACTAAAGCCCACTCGTTGAGCGCCAATTTGTAAAGAAACTAATATAGTAGACGTCCTCGTTTTCGTTTAAGCCCCACGTTGGGCGCCAATTTGTTAAAAAAACTAATTACCAGTGATGAATGTTTTTATAAGCCCTTATTTGCAAGCGGCAATTTG
The DNA here is from genome assembly GCA_034769895.1 of Magicicada septendecula. Classification (NCBI taxonomy): domain Eukaryota; kingdom Metazoa; phylum Arthropoda; class Insecta; order Hemiptera; family Cicadidae; genus Magicicada; species Magicicada septendecula. The sequence goes on along the minus strand of CM068369.1, from coordinate 507,494,438 downwards.
TAATAAACTACGTATGGTGAGTCTTTCTTTGATCAGTCCCCTTCGTAGGAGTCGTCAATTTGTTATGGAATCTGTATGTTGGGTACTAGCGGTGGAATGTCCGTCTTATTCAAAACCCACTGTTGTAATCAATTTTGTAGAGAGCTGCTTGTTAATTATGTGAGGACGTATGTTATAGTGTACTAGCGAGTACCCGGCATGCGTTGCAATGCCACTCAAAGAAAGAAAGTGTTTGTATATATATAATATATAAAGACTTCATTCGCGTGGTCTTCAATTTAATGCGATAATATATTTAGAACAGAATCTATTCCATTGGGTTGCCATAGTAACCAGATCTAATAAGTTAGTTTTTTAAGACTCCAAAGGACCCCCCAGAGGATCGTATCGAAAAAAAACACCTGTCCTATGTTGGTTCTCCCGTTGCGTAAAATATTTGTGCCAGGTTTGGTTGAAATCGGTCCAGTGGTTTAGGAGGAGATGTGGAAGACCCCAAAAAACCCCCAAAAGAACCCCATCGAAAAAACACCTATCCTATGTTGGTTCTCCCTTTGCGTAAAATATTTTGTGCCAAGTTTGGTTGAAATCGGTCCAGTGGTTTAGGAGGAGATGTGAAAGACCCCAAAGGACCCCCCGAAGTATCATATCGAAAAAACACATATCCTATGTTGGTTCTCCCGTTGCGTAAAATATTTGTGCCAAGTTTGGTTGAAATCGGTCCAGTGGTTTAGGAGGAGATGTGGAAGACCCCAAAGAACCCCCAAAAGAACCCCATCGAAAAAACACCTATCCTATGTTGGTTCTCCCTTTGCGTAAAATATTTTGTGCCAAGTTTGGTTGAAATCGGTTGAAGTTTAGGAGGAGATGTGAAAGACCCCAAAGGACCCCCCGAAGTATCATATCGAAAAAACACATATCCTATGTTGGTTCTCCCGTTGCGTAAAATATTTGTGCCACGTTTGGTTGAAATCGGTCCAGTGGTTTAGGAGGAGATGTGGAAGACCCCAAAGGACCCCCCAATGGACCCCGTCGAAAAAAACACCTATCCTATGTTGGTTCTCCCGTTGCGTAAAATATTTGTGCCAAGTTTGGTTGAAATCGGTCCAGTGGTTTAGGAGGAGATGTGAAAGACCCCAAAGGACCCCCCGAAGGATCATATCGAAAAAACATATCCTATGTTGGTTCTCCCGTTGCGTAAAATATTTGTGCCAAGTTTGGTTGAAATCGGTCAAGTGGTTTAGGAGATGTGGAAGACCCCAAAGAACCCCCAAAAGAACCCCATCGAAAAAACCCCTATTCTATGTTGGTTCTCCCTTTGCGTAAAATATTTTGTGCTAAGTTTGGTTGAAATCGGTTGAAGTTTAGGAGGAGATGTGAAAGACCCCAAAGGACCCCCCGAAGTATCATATCGAAAAAACATATCCTATGTTGGTTCTCCCGTTGCGTAAAATATTTGTGCCAAGTTTGGTTGAAATCGGTCCAGTGGTTTAGGAGGAGATGTGAAAGACCCCAAAGGACCCCCAAAAGGACCCCCCGAAGGATAATATCGAAAAAACACATACCCTATGTTGGTTCTCCCGTTGCGTAAAATATTTGTGCCAAGTTTGGTTGAAATCGGTCCAGTGGTTTAGGAGGAGATGTGGAAGACCCCAAAGAACCCCATCGAAAAAACACCTATCCTATGTTGGTTCTCCCTTTGCGTAAAATATTTGTGCCAAGTTTGGTTGAAATCGGTTGAAGTTTAGGAGGAGATGTGAAAGACCCCAAAGGACCCCCCGAAGTATCATATCGAAAAAACATATCCTATGTTGGTTCTCCCGTTGCGTAAAATATTTGTGCCAAGTTTGGTTGAAATCGGTCCAGTGGTTTAGGAGGAGATGTGGAAGACCCCAAAGAACCCCCAAAAGAACCCCATTGAAAAAACACGTATCCTATGTTGGTTCTCCCTTTGTGTAAAATATTTGTGCCAAGTTTGGTTGAAATTGGTCCAGTGGTTTAGGAGGAGATGTGAAAGACCCCAAAGGACCCCCAAAAGACCCCCCGAAGGATCATATCGAAAAAACACATATCCTATGTTGGTTCTCCCGTTGCGTAAAATATTTGTGCCAAGTTTGGTTGAAATCGGTCCAGTGGTTTAGGAGGAGATGTGGAAGACCCCAAAGGACCGCCCAATGGACCCCGTAGAAAAAAATACCTATCCTATGTTGGTTCTCCCGATCCGTAACTACTAAACTGCTGTTACCTGGTTTAATTAATATGTTATTCACTAATATACCTTTCGGTTGTGACCGGTGAAACCCTCAGAACATAGATTATTAAGTCCACAAAATTAGAATTATGTTCCTGAATTTATAATGGTATTATTCTATAGACTTAATTTAGTTCTCAGTGGTTGTTTAATATGAGCAATATATATGGAGTATTTACTGAATGTAAGTGGTATTTGTTTCAACCCTAGTCCCTCAACGATAAAAATTTCATTCAAATTTAGTATTAAAAAACCAGTTAGTTCAGCAATCTCCCGTCCCACCAGCTGCAAACTTGGAGCGCTATTACTAGAAATAAGTGTACTTATAGGTTAGTTATTCGGAGTGTTTGTATCAATCTGTTAATAAATTATTACACCAACTACATATAGTATTTTCTCTGCAATGACTAAAACGTTATCTCATACAACAAATGTACTTTATTTATTTTTCTCTGGTATTTAACAAGTTACGTTGTCTCAGACAAACAATAAGACGATCCAATCGACTATCCCAACATATATCGATTCTTAATTATTCAAACTCTAAAAAACATATATACTTGAAAATAATGACAATTAATTCTTATACCAGGGTTCGTGTAGTTCTTTGAACCATTAGTAAGGCCAGGTAAAACGCATAATTAAGGTTGTTCAATTTACAAAAGAATAAAATTATTTACTTAAAATACAATGATATGAAATAATTTGTTTTTTACCCAAACGACGAAAGCTTCGTTAGGCGGTGAATGTTTGTCAACAGCGGTCAAAATCCAGTTTATATCAGGTGAGAAGCTCAATTCTTTTTTATTGTACTCATTGATAATTTAGAGTGTTATTTAATTTGTACGATTCATTAGCGTTCAAATATAATTGTTTTACAAAAAGGCTTTATCAGTTTGGATATATCTTTCCTTTATATTTATTCATATATTTAAATATATCGGTTCATTTCAATCTAATAGCTTGTAACAATCAGAATCATCTATTCAAAATCAACAACTTATTATATATCAGTTGCCTTAACAACCACCTTTTCTATATATCCTTGAGCCGGCATTATAGAATATTACTACTTCTTTCCAATAAAATACTCCATGCTTGGATTAATCTTGAATCACATAAAACTTTCCCCTAACCTACCTTACTAAACAGTAAATGTTTTACTAGAGTTTCGTTGGACTGGGTTTACTAAAAAGGTATTAATTTCCTTTCACTAATATGGAATTTAGGCCTATAGATTCATTTACAACCATTATAACATTATTTGGTTTTTAACTTAATTTTCTTTTTTTACCTGACCTACTGTACAATTAATTATTGATTACATAGTTAATTACATGAATTTTAATTTACTGGTGGTTAGTTGTTTTTATATTAATTAACTGGTTCTGGAACCCTTTATTAAATTATGACATAATTGTCAGAACTACTTGTTAGACTTGAAACACTGGTCACACTCCTGATCCAGTTTATAAACATGAATTAGAACAACAGTATTTTTCAACATTATACAATACTGATAACTTAGTACAGTACCTAACATTGGTATCTATACTGGGTTATATAAATACAAATCTAATATAAACATAAACATAATTATTGGTGAAGTATTATTATCAAATAACATTATTTCATTTTTAGTATATACAACATACAATATAAAATACTCTGTGACCTGAACATGCCACAGTACAAAACAAACAATTCATAACATTCAGTCATTCCTTAGTCTGGCTTTTATACATTTAATACTAGTCATTGCCTCCTTCTGGTTTGAGTTACTTCTCGAGCACATGACCTATTGAACAACCTTAAGTCAGGGTATGGTCCTTGACCATATTTCATTCAATTTTTTTATGTAACGTTGGGGAACCTCAACTATGTTACGTTACACCCTATATTCAATTTTTTAAATTAAAATGTATTTCCATTTAATTTTTTTAAATTAAAATTTGTCTAATTATCAAATCCAGTCAATTATTGCATACACGTGGACTGGACATTAAATATCAATGGCACATAGCACATTATCTCTCCTCTCTGCCATGGGACACATATTCTGTCTCAGTATAGCTTCTGGCAATCCTTCACCAATCAAGTATTGCTAATCATCCACTGGAGTTTCCTTCATTTACATAGGACTGTTTTGACCCATCGTGAGCCTGAAAAATCAAAAGATAAAATTATCGCTTTGGAGAAGAAACAATGAATCTCAAACCAATGCACCATTATGGTGAACTGTGATGATAATATTGTCAGATTAACAAGTCATGGCTTGTCACTAAAAGTGCAAATTCAGCTGCAGACGTCATCTTCAGTGGGAAGCTCTACATGTTGATAAGTTGACTTTTCTTTTGGAATCAGGTGGTCTATCATTTTCAGCTGCCAAATTTTTATCTACTTTACTTGGTTTACCACTCTATCAGTGACACAATTCACCTGTCTTAGCTCTTAGTCAGTTGCTACAGATGGGCCTCCAATATGAAAATAATTCCACGCCAGTTACAACAAGCCTGTTAAAGATGATCTATCTAAAGATGACATTACTATAATCAACAATGACTAACTGATTTTCTCACTACTATGGAAAAATGTAAAAGAGTTTGTATTTTTAGGTATTTCATTATTTCAACCATTCAATAATCAGACTATAATAATTTTTTATGCAACTAATGTTATGCCGAGGTCTGCTAAGGTATTATTTTATATTGTGAGGTCTATTTACAAAGTACTATTCATTTCATGAATTTAAAAGTATTCCTTAAATAAAGTATAAATAAGTTGCAAATTTGTCATTTACTACTAGTGATATTTTTTGCACACTAGTCACAAACCAAGCAAAATAGATGATTGGCTCATTTTCTTCTCTTCCACTGCAGACATCATTTATACATTAAACATAAAGATTAAATGTTAAGAATATAATCCCTGATTCTAAGAAGTCTTAATAATATTGCCTACTGTCAATTGTGTACATTACTAATGACCAGTCAGCAAAGGACTAAATTTGTTAATCTTCAATAAATTAAGTTAGATATACCCATTGATGTGTTTCAGTGGCTCCAACTGTCATCCTTAGTCTACCAACTATTAAAAGAGATGAATCACAATTCTTGTCTATGGTTCAATTCTCTCCCCTATCAGAAGAATGAAAACAACAGTATAAGGAATCCAAATATATAAACTGAATTAAGAATTAAATACTGTAAAGTCTATTGTAGTGTCATATGGATTAGAGTGAGATTTCTGGATTCAGTGAACAAGCATGTTACTTTTCTATAGTAACTAGCTTCAGATTTTGGAGAATCGTTATGTTACTAATGTATTTATACATGTTTCATTGTTTGTCAAATAGTAGTTAAATTACTTCAATGGAACTTCGTGTATATGTAGATTACAACGACACACCCATAATGTAAACAATTCATTGTGTGTATGGTCACCAAGTTGCAATGGTTAATTTTAAAATAGGTTAGATACCTGATAATCCTTCATGCAACTTACTTGGTCGCAATGCACCACGCGTTTCGGGATCAAGGTCCCATCTTCAGGTGCTCATTCGGGTTGAGCTTGTCAGTTCATAAAAACACACACATAAAACATAAAAAACACTGAATTCAAACAATACTTTCAATAATTTTGTGTGCACGTTTACTTTCTCGACGATGCACATCGTCCCCTCTCGCACAGTATGAGTGTTTGAATTCAGTGTTTTTTATGTTTTATGTGTATGTTTTTATGAACTGACGAGCTCGACCCGAGTGAGCACCTGAAGATGGACCTTGATCCCGAAACGTGTCGTGCATAGCGATCAAGTAAGTTGCATGAAGGATTATCAGGTATCTAACCTATTTTAAAATGTAAACAATAAATGTAGTAAATATAGACTTAAGTTTTTGTGGTCTGCATATAACAGTTGCAATTACAGAAGATAGGCTGCTGTCTCCATTCACAGTTCAGGCAAAATCAGCTGTTCCAGTCCCTGTTTTTAAGGTATCTACATTTTCCCAATTATGTTTAGTTGTGCTATATTGGTGAATGTTTTAATATGTTTGGTTCATATTTCAAGATTTGTTGTGGTAGTCTTTATACATCCATTCTACCTGTACATTTAATTATTTTCTTTGATCCTTGCATTTACAATGAAATCATTTACTTCAGTTTTTATTATACTCACATAATGTCTCTAACATAAATCTGTAATTATTATCACCACAAATACTTATAACAGACTAGTATGCTCCCTACAGAACTCATACAATTAAAATATATGTATATATATATATATATTTATTATTAGATAATTTTTCTATTAGAGTCAAAAGTCCAAACTAATGTGAGTAGGGGAGTTTGAATTATCAATTTGTTTAGATCTTCAAACATAATGAATACCCAACAGTAACAGCACAAAAAACAAAAGTGAATTGTGTAATGTTCAAATAATAAGTATAACTTACATTTTTGTTCTTTGCTATCCAAAACATACACACTGAGCATTACTGTTGTACTATGTAAAAAATACTGGCACACAATATTACTATAATACACATCATGAACAACAAAATCCAGGATTTATTATTCACTCACTATATTGTACTATTCTTCTTTTCCATTTTTATTGTGATTTAACTTCATCTTCATTGACAAGTTTGAATTTTTGATAGTTTGGATTACTTTCATTCAGATTTTCACTGTCCTACTGTACCAGAAAAAATATGAAAACCCCAAATATGTCAAATTTTTTGCAAACATAGCTTACAAATATTTTGAAGATGGTCCAAAATTTGCAAGGTCAAATAAGAGATATTTACTGTGTCAAATTATTAAAGTAATGAGTTTCTGTTTTGAATAAAATTCCTCATAACATGATGCCCCACAAGACTTTCACAATTTTAAAATTTTGTCTTAAATTTTTGGTCCATAATGTTCTTATGTTAAAACATTTTCAGAGTAAACACTACATTTGAATTTCGGTTAAAATTTAGTCTGGAGCATGGATTTTAGTTTTTTTTTCAAAATTTTGATCCAGTTTTTGGGATCTAGCATCTTACAATTTTTAAATTCCAAAATTGAACATTATATTTAGACTCTGGTTAATATTCTTTTTAATTTGATAACCCACAAGGTTTTTTTTTCAAAATTTTGACGTATCACATTTTTACCTCAACTCCCCCTTTTTGGGTCTGTGGTGTAAATGTATAAATACATGCTAAGTTTCACAAATTGTATGTTGACGCTTGTTATTGGTTGATGTGTTCAAAAGATATCATAAGCCACACCCCGAACGAAGTAGACAGACAAATGCCAACTGGTGGAGATAAAACTGATAACGTACTTATCAGGATCAGAGGTTAGGGTTGTAAAGAAGTAATTTGAGATCATTAGCCTTCAGATATGTATGTGGATCACAGATACTGAGATTTGTGAGTGATGTCTCCAGTTCAAGTTTAGATTTCCACTGCTCATTGATCTCCAAGTACGCTCCTAAACTTCAGAATTTGACTGAAGTTCATATTTTACTATTTACTATTTTAAATTTTTTGTATTACATACATCTTACATAATTACAACACACATCTGTCATATCACACGTCTGTCATATTACATAATTTTCAATTATGGAAAAATTACAAAAATCCTGATTATCCTTCTATTTCTTTAGTAATATAAGTTGTAGAGCACAAAATCATACAATAAACATTCAAAAGTCTAAACTTTCAGATTTGGGTTATAATTCCATTCCTGTTGGATTTTCAAATCTTTAATCTCTTTTTTGGCCTCCTGGGGTTCCAAAATTTTGAAATTTTCAAAACTTTTAACACTACATTCAGACATTAGTTTAAATTATTTTTAATTGGATACTCCACATGAGTTTTAGCAATGTTATCAGAAATTTAACCCACTTTTAGGCCCTGACATCCAATAATTTTGAAATTTAAAAAATGAGCACTATATTCATGTTGCGGTTTAAATTCCTTTTGATCTGATATATCATATAGGCTTTAGCAACTTTTTTATAATTTTGACCTCCACATTTTTGCTTCCTGCCACCACATTTTTGGAGGGATTAAACTGAAAAACTATAGAGTTCTATAGGGTAAAAGTATGTGCATGCATGCCAAGTTTTATGAAAATCGGTTAATGCTTTCACAGTTATCATAAGACATTCCCCAAACAGAGAGACAGACAAATGCCAAACAGTTGATTCAAAACTGAGAACTGACTTTACTTGTTCAAAAAATGGGCAGGAGGTGATGTGTCAAACAAAAGAATAAAACAATACACAGTTGGCATTTATATGTGACGTGATAGCTTTCTCAAAACTTTTCAGTACCGAGGCTTGATTTGTTACGTCTGGCAGGCAGCTTTGAAAAACAACTAAACTAATTGCAAACATAGATCAGCTGTGCCAAACAATTGCCATTTTCGCCGATTGACATAATCCCACAATACAATTAAATGGTTTACTTTTCCCAAAATGCTTGATTTAATAATTTTTTTATTTCCTGTCTGAGACAAAGTATAATTTATTATGCAAATACACTCATATGTATAGATAATGAATAATATACAACATGTCTGCACTCACTAAAATGTCTCCAGTACTGTACGTAATTCAATTCAACTGGTTTAAATTATAATTATTCAGTTCTCATTGCACGAAAGTCGACATTTCATACTTTACTTGGCTACTTTAATATAAATATGAACACACAAACTTGTGTGAGTAAAAATAAAAAATAGTGTGTCCCTACACATTAGAAAACCTGAAAATATGTTTAAACCTCTCACATGGAAAGTCAATGAGGGACTGACTTCCATCATAAGAATTTACAGATGAAACTCAACATCATTATGGAATGACCTTCAGAAGTAATGTAGTAAATAATAATAAGTAAACCTGTACAGGCAACTTACTTTCACTGGGTTTCTAGCAGTAGCGGCTCGTACAGGGAGGGCAAAAGGGCGCAGCCCTCCCACTAAATTTGCAAATTAAACTTGTCAATAATATAACTATAATGTCATAATGTGTAGTATCCTTATTGAAAAATATTTTTGGGGCGACTAATAGCGATCACCTAATGTTTTCAGCATGGCCCCGCAGCCGGGACGGTTTCGCTGTCGTCCTCCCTGCATAGGCCAGTCTTTCAGGGAGCGGGGCAAGAGATGTGTACACATGTCTATGCATTTAAATGAGCATCCGCCATTACATGTGGGGCTGTGCCCGCTTTCTGATTTCGCAGCTAAATTCATAGAGAAACGGAGCGTTGTTCAAAACTTCTCTGTTGCTGTTTAAAGTGCATATATTTTCTCTTGTGTTTTATATAGTTTTGATTGTGTTCTTGTTGTACGTTTTGTGTAAACGTAATGTTCTAATAATTTATTCTTTATTAGGCAGTGTATTCTGTGTACGATAGTGTTTTTGTCGAACCTTGCGTAGGCCTACATAAACGTGTAACTTATTCTGTGTAGGCCTGAGCCTGTGTGTTCTGTGCGTATTTGTTAGAAACGATTAAAATGGCTATGAATTCGGTAAGTAATATTAAACGATTGATTATTTCAAATTCACTTACTTACGAAAATAAAATAGAACTAAAAAAATTAGGCCCACCAAATCCGAATTTAGATATTACACAACAAAATTATAAAACGGGGTTATAAATAATTTTAGTTTCAAACACTGTTTAAATATTGGTAGTTTGCAAGGTAGGTTTTTGATATTAACAATAATTTTAGTAGTGAAGCAAAAGATTCAATTTTACAATTATTTGATGATAATAGCAATAATTTAGTGTCTACTGGCTTTTTTTTTACATAATATATGGGTACAACTAAATTTTGCCCCCCCCCCCCAGTCAAAAACATTACCAGCCGCCACTGGTTTCTAGTAATGAAAAGCTGTTTTATTCAGTTTGCCCATTTGGTCCTGATGTCGAGTACAAGTGCCACAAATCTTGAGCATATACAGAATCAGAACACATCATATAATAATCTTACGTAGACTAAAGTGCCAAAAGTATTGTCTTGTACAAGTGAAAACATTAAAGTGAAATGTTATGGATGCTATTAATATCTTCAAATGGTGAGACTATGAGGGAGTATCACGGTTTTAAAAGCCATGCACGTTGACCCTCAAATTAATGGACAAAACGTCTGTAATTTGTATCATCAAAGCACAATATGCAGTTCAAACAAACACTAAAGAAAGAAGCAAGAGCAGGTGGGCAAAGAAAGCGTCTAGTCCAGGAAGATGGACATGAAAAGAGCTCCGACTAAAGTGCAGGTTGTTTTTGAAGATACAGTTGAATACAATACAATATGGATATGATTTACTTTAAAAGTGTTTTTTTTTAACAACATTTTTCAACACTTAGGTGTCTCTTGTGACTCAGCTCCACATGCTTGTGGCCTGAGACCTGACGAGTTCTTGCATTCTGCAAACTAACACTTACGCCACAGACATCCTTCTTTTTCTACAAACGTTTTACTCTGATTGTGTAACTTCCTCCATTTCTTAAAAACGTTCAGCCTCATGGATATGAGACACAAACAGTACACTACATCTAAGATACTATGTTACTTAAAGTTTTCAGAGTGACGAATGAACGTCTTGTCTACCTACTGAAGTAGAATTACTCTGAACTTGTAAAAATACATTTCCAAATTATTCCATACCAAAACAAGGTCATATTATTTAATCACACATAAATCTTGTTATGGTCATGGAGATTAAATAATTGCACTCCCACTAATACACAACATGTCAATAAAAAACACCAAAATTTCAATATTGTCTTGTCAATTTTTGAAAAAAAAAAACCTAACAAGATTTACCTAAATCTGATAAATTTATCATTACAAAACAGGACCTCTTAACTACCGAGTTTGTGTTTCCTACAATTCTACTACCAATTGAGAATCAGTATAATGGATAATGCTTTGACTTTTAAATGGAGAATCCATACATATGAAGCTGAGGTTTATATTGGTTTCAAAGAATGTGCCTCTTTTGTATCAAACTTTCGTAAAATTATTTTAAAAAAATGCTTTGAAAGCAGAAATGGGTTAGGTAATGCCACCTTGACAGTGATCCACTTCCAGTACCCATCTTCCACTTTTGGTATTACAAGTGGACTAATTAGTAAACCCTTATTTTGATACCACTATGCACATCTGCTATCTTAAAAATGGATACCAATGCAAAATGTGGGTATTCACTAATGCTTCAGAAATATAAATTTTATACTTGCAGATGAAATTAATTCTTTTTGTGGTAATTATAATACAGTTGCATGAACCTTGATTGTTACAATTTAACAATACACACATACGCACATTTTCGTTATTGTTTAGGCATATTTTTGTTTTATAATTTAATAATTCTAATTGACTTTTTCTAATTAAGATACAACTTTAACATCATTTAGCCTACAAATTTAAAGAACAATAATTATAATACTTCGTATTGTTTAAATTAGCAGCCATCCTTACTATTTCTTTTATGAATTTGCTAACTGCTATAATTTTTATTGTTCAACTAAGCTTTTCGTCATCACTGACATCATCAGGTCTTCAACAACGTTGTTGTTGGTTGTTGAAGACCTGATGGTGTCAGTGATGACGAAAAGCTTAGTCGAACAATAAAAATTATAGCAGTTAGCAAATTCATAAAAGAAATAATAATTATAATAATTTCTCATCACTTACTAGAACCCATATGAATAACTTACATCTTTTCAAAACTCAGTTACATGTAACACATTTCAATATATCCAATGAATCATTACACCACATCACTAAATCACAAGTTATAAAGGTGTCTTAAACAATCCTACATTGTTTTTCAAGTCTGTATTTTCTAAATATACTTATTTCACTACAACTCGGAACACAAAACTTTTTATGGGTAAAGGGTTTGCCCATAACTTACCCACAAAACGTTTTGTGTTCTGAGTCATAGTGAAATAATTATATTTAGTTAAGTAGCGGACACGTCATGGACAACGAAATCCAAGAATTTCGTCTGTATTTTCATTGTCCCCCAACACGTACTGATAAACGGAACATAATACCAATAACGTACCAAAATTTTGGGATAGTGTTTTGTGCCAAATAATTTTGTACAAATTGTAATATACAACTGTAACTAGTACACAGTATTATTTAAATTTCCAAAGATGAATATGCAAAAACTCAGTTTCATGCTTCAACAGAATGGCTGTCATGTGGTCTGATTATAGCTGTGTATTCACATATTGTTACACATAGATCTGCTACTATTACTAATTCTTAACCGATTTTTTGGACAGTTTAAATTGCCATGAAAAGTTTCATCGCGTTTATGTACATGATCACAATCATGTTTTTAAATTATAAATTTTATAATTCTTGGGAAACCCTAAAACATTTTTATTGTTACTACTTTGCGATGTAAACCATTCAATTTTTAATTAATAAAGTTGTGTTAGTGGTTAATCACAAACAGAAATGATGCTACTGCTCAACACTACGTATATAAAAAATTCTCAAGTAGCTCTTTTGATTCTTTGCAGCTCGTCACTGATATTTTCAATCTTACAATTCAAACAAACCAACAAACAAAACAAATTACAACTGATACTAAACGCAATCAATTGATGTGTGTCCATTGCTACTGCACTAGATATATCACTAAACATGCACGCACACACACACACATGTGTGTGTAAAAATAAACACTTTAAAAGATATAACAAGTTTAACACCTGTTTTAAGAAAGTACTGAACTTTTAATTACAATTTCTATCTCCTTTCTTTCCTTCAAACGTAAAACATGGTGAATATCGCTTTGTTACAACAAAATTAGGGCTATTTTAATTTTATACAACATGTTACAAATAAACAAATAGTTGAATCTGTAACAAACGTACCACCAACACCACTATATAAATAATAATAATAATAATAAGCTACTATACAATTTACAGTAATATAAAGCAAATTATTATATCTATGTGCAGTCTAACACAGTACATTCTGCTGTAATATGTACCAGTCCTGGAATAAAGTGAAACTACTGTAACCACATGATTATAAAAAATGTTAACAAACTATGTAATAAATTTATGATTTTTGTAGACAGGTTCAAAAAAAAGGTCAAAAGACTTTTCTAAAATGTATTTTTAACAATATAGAGACAATATATTACAATAAAGAACAAAGTAACTCATACATATCACACATTTTACTTAAGATCATTTTGAAAATATTAATAAAATCTCTTAAAATATGATGCTGAAAACATAACTGTTCCTATTTATAACATATAACCATAAACATTAATATCAACAAAAATTATGAGTACTTTTTACACAAACAACAATTAAGAATGTAAAAGTTAGGCATAGTATTGGAATGTAATTTTATTTATGTAAATGCACTACCATAATATTTTATAATATCATGATGATGCATTTCACGTAACATATCTGTTCTAGAAGCTTTAAAATAAAACATAGTCATCTGTTTATGACACCAATTCCTCAGTTTCATAAGGCCTAATTTAATCAGTTCTGATAAGGACTGTAACCCTTTCAAAACAGATACTTTTCGAAGATGGCTAATTTATATGAGAACATTGAAAACAGCCAAATCTCCTATCTATTAAGATATGTTAGAACTATGTTAGAACTCTATTATTAGTATTATTATATATAAAAAACTTGCACAAATGAACTTACTTTTGTTCTCACTTTCACAAACGTTTCAAGGTGTTGTGCCTCTTCCTCAGTGTGAGTAAATACTGAATGTCATTGTTGCAGAATAACGATTATGGACTATACGTGTGTGTATGACCACACACACCTATAGTCCATAAACGTTATTCTGCAACAATGACATTCAGTATTTACTCACAGAATAACGTTTATGGACTATAGGTGTGTGTGGTCATACACACACGTATAGTCCATAATCGTTATTCTGCAACAATGACATTCAGTATTTACTCACACTGAGGAAGAGGCACAACACCTTGAAACGTTTGTGAAAGTGAGAACAAAAGTAAGTTCATTTGTGCAAGTTTTTTATATATAATAATATTAGTAAAAGTGAACAAAGAGGATGAATCAACAAGATATTTCTATTATTAGCTGTGTTGTTTGTCTGAATAAACACGCATTAATTTTAATTATAAAATTTTTCATTTTTTCTGGCATGTTTTAGACACAAAAATAAACATTATCTTCACAAAACTGTTACTTCTCGTGTAGAACAAAATATTTTTTTTATATTTGTATACTTTTTATATTTAGTTTTTATATTTTATATTTCCTTGCAACAAGAAGCAAGGAACCATTTGTATAACATGCAAAAGGCTCTTTAAACAGCGACATATCAAACTGTTGGTTTTTTAATAATATCTCACTGAAACCCAACAAAGTTTTGTCTTTTCAGCAAAATTTCATTTACTCATTGATGGTTTCCATGATCAGGTAATCAGGTCTGTGTCTGGCTAAGAAACACACTTTGACTGTTTGTGAATCTTCAGAAAGAAGTGCAACAATTTATCTAATATAAGTTAGCAGTTATATCTGGCTAAATGTGGAATTAATTTTCACTTGAGTTTCATTCACGAACTTTACTTATTTTCAACTGTTACTGATATTGTCTTCAGTGCAACCACTTTTTTAATCACAAACAAAGTGTAAAGTATACCTTCTACAGCCAGGAGTATCTGAATTCTATAAATTTAAGTTTCCAGCAGTAAAAATACTTTATATTTCTTACAAAATACACAAAAACTAATCCATTTGTTATCTGTTATTAAAGTATTACAATACAAATCAGAACTGACTGCAGGGTAACACGTATGATGGCAGTAACACTTATCTGTACACAAGCAAATTACATGTGTTACTTTAAAACACTGTGCGTCTGATAATTTACAAATACGCAAAACTGTATTTCAAATTTAACACGAAAAACTCTGGCAAAAGAAATACCATACTTTTCCTTATTTGTAATCGAGATAATTTTCTATCATAAAATGTTTAATTCTTTAATAGTGACACATTTACATAATTCTAAAGGAATCTCCTGCCCAAAATTCCTCTTGGGGACAGTCACTAGTTGCATTATACGATGAAATAAATATTGGATTGGACTTCATATGTATATATAGTGACACAGTGTTATCTACTCACTATGGAAGACATTCTTAACTTATTACATTTTGTTTTATTAGTACAAAATCTTGTCACATGTTCTAATGTTACATATTTTAATCTACGAATTTTACCTGTTCTGGAGCCTGTCAAAGGCAACTTTGTTTAATGTGTTGTAGGTCTAAATATTTATTTAGATATTCTGTTTGACTCATGCAGTTCTCATATTGTCTTTTTATGGTTAAAAGGTATGCAATTTCATGCTTCAAGAAAGCTGTAAAATTTTTCATGACAAATTTTGATTTTACTTCCATGTTCCATAAGGAAATGGAAGTATGGTCATGGCGAAAAAAATCGTGTTCAAGATAACGGCAGATTCTGATTGTACTACCCTCAAAACATGAAAAAAAGTCATTTTTCAAAAAGTGTGTGTGTAGAATTTTTTCTATGGTAAACGATAACAGCCGCAAATTCAAACAGAATCAAATAATTTTTTGCATACAGCCCTGAATTGTAGAGGACTCAAGGCCTATTGTTTTTGGTGAAGATCGGTTAAGGGAAAGGGGTAGTTTACCTGCAACGTTTTACGTTTTAAAAAGAGTAAATTGCTTAATTTTGATAAATAAAGTCTCCTGAAAAGAAGGTCATAATAATCCACTGTAGAAAGGTAGATGAAATATCTATAAATGAAAAGGGTAGTTGATGGGGGAGGGGGTAATTTTTTTAATAAATTAAAATGGTAGTTGATGATGCAGGAAGTAAATTTTATAAGTTATACAGGGTCCGCCAGTGAAGCAGGAAATTTTGAAAGTCCAATAGTTCATTTTCTGCTCACGAGAGGGCGTGGAGGTTTTCGATTGTTGTTTTACATTTAATGCCATTTAGTAAACATGGGGGAGTGGTCCGGTGCACAGCGTGCTTTCTGCGTAAAATCGTTTTATAAGAATGGTGACTGTGTGACTTCTGTACAACGATTGTTTTGTAATCATTTCAATATTCCTTGACATGGAAGAGTGCCGTCCGCTCATGCAATTATGTCATGGGTGAAAAAGTTTGAAGAAACTGGTTCCACATTAAACTTAAAGCACAGAGGAGCAACAAGGTCTGTAAGAACAGAGGAAAACATTGAAAGAGTTTGAGTAGCATTGACGCGTAGTCCACAACGTTCTGCAATGAAACATGCATCCGCACTAAACATTAGTGACACATCGTTACGACAAATTTTGCATAAAGACTTATCTTTTCATCCTTACAAAATTCAAGTAATCCAGGAGTTGAAAGATGGCGGTATGCTGGCTCGCAGGATTTTCAGCGAAGAAATATTGCGACGTGTAAATGATGATGAAAACTTTATTCACCGCATGTTTATGTCAGATGAAGCACATTTTCATTTGAATGTATATGTAAACAAACAAAATAGTAGATATTAGAATGATGAAAACCCAGGTGAGTTGCATGAAAAGCCATTACATAGTCCGAAAGTTACGGTGTGGTTTATCATCTGGCATTATTGGGCCATATTTTTTCCAAGACGATAGAGGAAACACCACAACTGTCAATGCAGACCGCTACACACACATGGTCAGAACATTTTTGATGCAACAGCTCCCTAGGTTTCCGGAAATTAATTTTTTCCAGCAGGATGGGGCCACAAGTCATACTGCTCGTGTGTCCATGGCTGCTTTAAGAGAACTCTTCCCGGACGGACTCATATCCAGATATGGCGACATCTCGTGGCCTGCAAGATCCTCAGATTTGTCCGCATGCAACTTTTTTCTTTTGGGGATTTCTGAAGAGCAGGGTGTACATTGATACACCGCACACCATACCGGAATTAAAAACGAATATCAGACAAGAAATTGCATGGATTCAACCTGACCTGCTTCGTCGAGTGATGGAAAATTTTCGGTCAAGATTAGAAGAATGTTTACACAGAAATGGCTCTCACTTGAGCGGCGTTATTTTTAAAAAGTAAAATAATGGCATACTTTACTCAACTCAAATCTGTAAAAAAAATTCTGATAATAAATGTTTCATGAAAAAATTGGGTACTTTTAATTTTCCCACTTCACTGGCGGACCCTGTATATGTGTACTACGTTAATGACAACAAAGAAGTAGTTTCTATGGAAACACTTCATTTCACTTTAACAAAATTCTATATTTTTCATTTTAATTTAAATCACGTATGAGTGAAAATATATCGTTCCTGGCAGGCAAGCATATCTCAATTATGTAATGTTTACTTTTCCAAAGTTTTATTACCGTGATTACCGCAATAAAAAGGCAGGCAGCACACACACACACACACACACACACACACAATTCACGTTATTGTATTTATGTTATAAATTTATTCGACTGAAAATTTCAATAAAATATTAACAATTGATATCGTTCCATGCTATGTCACCACGGATACGTAAACAAAATAATTATTCGTTTTCAGAAATTCACTGATAACACACGTTGGGCGGTATTCACTTTCTTTGGCGTTGTTTAAATACAAGATAATTTAATAAAATTAATTCTTTGTTTTTAAAATATTAACAACTAGGTACAACTCGTTTTTGATTATCTTACTCAGCGTTTTTACCAAAACATGCTGATATAGGATATTTGGTTTCGTTCTGAGTGTAGGCCTACATATTAAATATAATTTTATAATTGATTAGAACATGGAAGTCATGTATGGATCTCCATACCGATTTTTTTATTGAGTAACACTTGCAATTTTAATCTCTTTCTTTGGCTTTCTACTTCAGATGATCAGTTTGCTGACAACTGTAATTACATCACAAACACTTCAGTAATCTTGTTATACTTCAATAAAAACTATTAACAATAAACCAAGAAACAGAATACGGTAATATACTAGAGTAGCTTAATAATAGTGTTGCTATTAACAATCTTATAACATTGTTGTAGTACAAAAAAGTACTCTGTACAGTTACAGAAAAAATTGCTTTATTTATTTGTTGCAAAAAGTCATTGATGTGTTTTTGGATTATAACAGTTACAACATTTTTAAGTTGCACTATCAGATAAACAACAGTGTATTTTTTTGTACATATATGAATTCTAGTACAAGAAAAGCCCACTTAATATAATATAAAAGTGACTTATTAACAGAAATGTAAATCATCAGAAATGACAGTGATAAAGGAAGTAAGATCTAAGAAGTGATTTAATTTGAGTAACTAAATTTGAAAAATTTCGTAGATTAGGTCTACCTATATTTTTCATAATTCATTACCGGTACATATTATAATGAAAGATCAATTTCCAACATTACAAACTACCAAGTAACCTATGACTTATAATTAATGAGTTTCAGCATGATGTATTAAAGTTGGTATGAAGAAGTAAAATAAAATCACTTCTTATAGTGAGGAGCCATATCAACAATACACTCAAAATGCTGAAAAGTAGTTTGCATACCTTCTTCAGCAGGTTTATTGCAAGGACTATATGCATATGGTCAGGGTTTTAGCTTCCTGGTCCCAATGAGTGTTAATGAAATCACCTAGCAAATTCCCCCTCCCCCCTCCGCAATATCATCTACCCTACCACAGTTATATTAAATTTTGTGGTGATTTATTTTGCTCCTATAATTATTAATTTGTTCTTCAAGTGTTACACATGGGCACTAATGGTGCAATTAGATGTGTTTATCGGGTTATAATAAAAATGTACTCTTTAAAAACTTCAAATTCATAATTTAACAAATGAAACGAATAAGAATTTCTATAATTATTGTCATAAGGGCCAAAATACATAAGTAAAACTAGAATAAGTAAAAAGAGATGTATACTCAATCAATTTCACTTTAACCAAATCTAAGAATCACTAACTGAAACAACTGGTATATATACACTGCTGATGTTAAAGTAATGTTAGTGAGTACCTGTATTTAATAGTATTAATTCAGTACCAATAATAAAATGTTTAACTTATATTAATTCCTTTAATTACAAGTATGACTCGATTTGTACTGCTGTTTATAAATCACAGAAACAAACTTCTACAGTCTTCCTATATATTTGGTTTGAGAATATTTCGTTTGCAATTCTGGCCACTGGACTAACATTTCATCTGCGAAAAACCTCATTATATGTCCAGAAACCGAGAGTGTTTTTACACGACAAATGCTTTCAATAAAAATAATTACATTATCGGAGTAATGTATGACACGCATGAAAAATGCAACTAAACAAATAGGTATACAAGTTCCAGGGCCGTTACACAGAATTAAATCCGGATTATAATAGAAAAGAAAGGGTAAACAGTAGAGAATCGAATACAACGTAGTCCCCACGGAGGTTATGTACGACTGATGCACTTTTCTGCTTCTGGGTATTTTGACTATCTTGTAATCTTGAGAACTTTTTTCCACATCTTTAATTCTACTTTCGCTCCATGTGTCCGACGATGCCATTACGTATATTCGCGGTGAATATCTCATACGACTCATGCGCGTTACTATTTTTACCATTTCACTGGTGTGACCACCGGATCCGATAACTATCAGTGTCTTAACACTTTTGTTTGGCACACGTGTACGGTTTCTTTTACGAAAATATGTTCGATAAAATTCTCGTATAAACTGACAAACAATGAAAGTACAAAACAGAAATGTTAACGCTATCCAAAGTTCATACATTGTGCTAACGTGAAATAACACTCACATAGTCAAAACATTCAAAACGTTCCCGATCACTGTCATGTAGACATTGCACTGGTTTGCCAACTACCAAAGTATTCTCATTCTCTACATTGACGTGAAACAGAAATGCGAAACATAACCTCAACGTTGTCTTACTCTTACAGTCGACTAAAATCGATACGGCCCGTCATCGTTGTTACACTCGTGACTTGGTCGTGTATCGATTTCATACCGCTACTGCGCGGTTGTGTAATTTCGCAAATGGTTTAAAACTTGTAATTTTAAAGTCTTTTAAATGTAGCATTCCTATGGTGGTTATAAGACTTATCCAAATATGATAATCGAATAATACTAACCCTCCACTTTAAGCTACCATGTCGTTTTACCGTGTGAATTAATAATTAGAATGAATTATCTAAAATATAAGGCTGATATAATTCAGCTTAAAATAGGATTCGCCACTGCTGCTTTTATGAATGGCAAAGTCAAGAGAGCTTTAAAAGTACAGTATTCAGAAGTGTGAAGAAACAGTTTAACAAATGTTTTTCTTCACTCCAAAGATTTCATGTAATGGACTCGTGAAAAGTATTTTGGTATACCGCTGGTAATCATTACACAAAGCTTTTCTCATGATGATGACTATTATATAATCACTGGAGAATTTGCCAGTATGGTGTAGAAGCTTCAAAGTTATTTGGTGTTATCCAATCAGTAGTTATTTTTCCTGCATCGACTAATAATAATGGAATATGTTTTATCAGCTTTAGTTGGACAAGTTACAAGTTACAAAGGGAAAAGTTACAAAACCACTTTGTAGTACCAGATGCATGTGCTGAAGTTGTAAAGGCTTTGAAAGAAAATTATAAATGTTTGAATCAGCTCTACAGTCAATACTGTATGACACTGAACGATCTTCTGAATCTGCTGTACTAAGTTAATAGTTTTAGGAGATTGAAAAAAATATGGGATAATTTGAAGTAATCTTACTTACTCATTTACAGAATGAAATACTGCAAATAATTAATAAAGTAGTGAAAAAACGTATTTTGTCTTTATCGGTTCCTATAAAAAATCTACATTACCTGAAACTATTACTATTAAACACATAATAATAATTTTAGAAATCAACCCCTGATTATTATTATTACCAGGGCTTGATTTCAGGGGGAATGCGCCAGAACGGCGTTCCGGAACCTCTTGGATCCAAAAATAAATTACCGAAAAAAATATATGAAAAGAAAAACCTAATTATTACAAAAATTTACTACTACTTTTTAAATTGTGCCCTCATCAACCCCACTACAAAACTAAACATTTATCAAAATCAAACACCAGGACTAATCTTTATCTTAACTACTGTCGTTCATTCTTTTTTTTTGCAGAATCGTTGGTCTGGGGTTTCCCAACGAAAAACTGAAAATTACAGCTTCTTTATTTGAAAGCAGAAAATCTGTACAAGGCCCCCATTATTCTATGGCCCTGAAACCAGTACAAAACTTAACTTTTTTCGGAGTTCCACTTCAAAAAAAGGAAGGTAGGAAAAACAATAATCCCGTAGACCCTGAAAAATTGTATGAGGTACTGAAAATATCTATTGAAAACAGACTGCTTAGTGAACAAGATCTCGAGCTAATATAAGTATATTTGTGTCTGTACAACTTTTGAATTGATCCATTCCGGTACTTATAATTTTAGAAATCAACCACTGATTATTATTATTATTATTATTATTATTGTTGAATTGTTATTTCCACTTTTATAGACACACACACATACACACAACTGATAAAATTTTGAAGAGACTTCTACAATGAGTATTTGTCAGATGTACAAATGTTTTTTGGAATTTGCCTATATAAAGTAACATAAAAATGTATCCAGTTCATCTGAAAATCATAGAGAATTCCAGCCATTGTATTAACTTCTAGCCTGTTTTTGTTGTCAGACCTCTGAACGGTTATATGTTATATAAACTGTGTGGCGACTGTGTAGTCTCTGTTACACAAGTAAGTCTGCGGTGAAAATATTCGAGAATGTCTAATGAACTAGTCCTTAGTCAGTATTTAATCAGCCACATGAATTTAAAGAGAAAATTAAAGGGAAAATAAGATTTTGTTGAAGTGAAAACTTCTATAGGCACGTTGGGCGATTTTTGGATGGGTAAAATCTTATGAGTTCGCGTCACCGACATGCTAATGTTAACAGTATATCTGTAGCTATAAGTATGACGTGTTGCGCGTGGCCAGCAGTGAAAGTATAGATTATACTTGTGTGCAATACTATTATTTATACTATTTAACACACTTTTATCGTTTACGTACTTTATTTTGGAGTTTCTTACACTGCCGAATTTGCTATCGTGTGTTTGATCCCTAGCGCGATTTTGGCTTTCCGTATTAACAATTAACGCAATACTTATGATCTATTTTACATTATTTTTATTCTTATTAATTACTTATACTATATTATATGATATTTACATAACTGTTATTTGTCCGTCTGGCTGTTAACTTAGGGTTTTTCATGTCTAATGTCGAAGTATGTATTTTTAATAGTTTTTTTATTATTGTAAGATTGTAACATTAGTGCTGTGTATATGTATATAAGTAAAGTTAAATTGACTACGTGGAAAGTTTAATCCAAAAGTGGAAAGTTTTGTCACTTCATATATGGATATACATACCAAATTCACTAGAGGGATTGGCGTTAATGTTTCTGATATAGGCGAAATATGCGTTGCTCGTTGCCATTCCAGAAATGGACAATACATTTTAATGGTTGCCGTTTATATTTCGCCTGGAAAATCCATGAGGCAGATACAACAATTTTTATTCGAAAATTTGATAATTTATACAAAAGAAGGTTCTGAAATACTCGAAAAAAGATTTGGCGAAAAATTTGACGATGTACCTATGATATTAAGTGGAGACTTCAATATTAACTTTGCAGATGATAAAAATCTACCATTAATTGAATTTTTGAATGAAGCATTAGGTTTGACTATGTCCAATGATCGAAAACTCAGCACTACAAAATATAAAACGATGATCGATGCGGTTTTTACAAGATATTTACATAAATTCCAATGAAACATTTTTGTTTCTTACTTCAGTTACCATAAGCCTATTGTATCCTTTTTAGAATATAATGAAATGATTGATAGTACGAATAACTTAAGTATTGTTGAAATGAATGATAATAATGATGCAAACAATGAAAATAATGTTGAAAATTAAGTTCATTGAAATTCATGTAAATACAAATACTATGTATAAATAATATAAATGTATATTAATCATTATGTCAATTAAGTTGTATTTATATTTTGTACTGGGCTTGCGCAGCCCATCATATGTTTTGATTAATAAGTAAACCATATAAAAATGTATATAGTTGTTGCTCGGAGTGCCGATAGATGTGAAAACCAGACTGATGTTAAAGATTTTAATTTACAAAAAATTATAATTTTTGATACTACAATTAATTTGAATATCCAAAAAAACCACTGTTATTTCATAGTTTTAAGTTTTCACTTCTGTCGGCAGTCCTCAATGACTGCCTATTTATAATTCAGGAACATACAGGAAGCAAATTACATTATAGACTTTTATAGCATAATTTTTTTTTAAATTGCTTACGAATGACACAGTGCTTTTGAAATTTTCTTTGCACGAGAAAAGCCATATCAAGAGAAAATAATTTTATTGCTATGATGTTGTATGTGTAGGTACTAGCCACAGTTACGTATTTTACGTAAAACTATGTATTTTAATACGTTTTAATACACGTTTAAGTACCAAGATTGTGTAGGGATGATGGACTGATCAACAGGCCACAAACTGAATCTCGTGCTTCACTCAAATGATGCCTAAATAGCGTCCTTACTCTCTCTCTCTCTCTCTCTCTCTCTCTCACACACACACACACACGCACGCACGCACGCACGCACACAAACTCTTGCTTGACACTCCTGGCGTGTACGCTACTTTCTAAACTACACTCTTCAGTGCGTGTCTGTTTTAGTATATCCAAAAGACACACAAATCATTTTCAAAATGTTAGCAAATGGCGAAGCAAAAAGTTACTTGGTCCATTGTGAAAACTCGATTTCAGCGCTTTTGTGGCGTACATTTCTTCACCTACATTATAGGCCTACATACAAAGTGTTTATCTAATGATAAAACAAAGTGAAGATCACTTAGACGCATGTGAAGTCTGTTTACAGAATAGATGACAGCGGCCCGGGAACCGTACCTTCGGCGTCAGTCATGTTACAAAGTTTTAAAAATCGGTCCGAGTCGTATTCAGCTTTCTTCGCCGGCCAGTGTCTACAAAATTTCTCGTCAAAAATAAACTCACGGATAATATCGAGGGTCACTTACCTAAAAAAAATTGGTCTGGGTTGTTCACCCGGCCAAGACGTATTTGCATAACTATTAGTGTGTCGCATGCAACGCGTTTTTATTAATTCAGATTTGGTAGTGCCAACGACCACAGATTTATGCATTCGTAATGTTGGCAGCTTGTCTTCTTCGTTTTATGTTCAAATGCCTTCGTTTGAAGTCATAAACTATGCAGTGTTGAGGTCAGGGCGAATAAATTATAAAATGAAATTTTTATTGCAGTGAAACGAAGGAATTAATGACCGCGGATCCGTACCGTTAGTCGCGTTTCAGATCTCTTCGGTCCACAGAAAAGGAGCGCTATTACATCACTTTGTCATGTTAACATGATAATGTTTTTAGGCTGGGGGTCATTCCACAAAATGCGTGATGCAAAATGTGTAACGTCATCGAAAAATGTAACGCTCCAGGTGATGTTAACACTATATTTTTTCTACACTTTCGATTCCCCACAGTCTAGAAATCTTCGGTCTCTGTCGTTTTTAAGAAATCCGTACGAACATCGCTGAACAGGAGAGTCTGCAGTTTATGCACATTATACATTTCAAAAGCCTAAAAACATTATCATGCTTCGATGTTTCGGTTTCGTCGAAATTTTATTTACCGCTACTTTTGCCGCGTATATGGTAGGTCAACGGCTTAACATGACGTCATAAGTAGTAAAAAGGGAGGATGAAGACAAGAAGCAGGTTTGAGATCATAATTATTTATTATAACAAGATAATTAAACAATTTTCGGGAAAATACTAAATCCATCTAACCACAGAACATCTACATTACTTCTTTTTCTACTGGCTTTAGAACCCAGTGTGGGTTTTAGCCTCTTTAACGCTCCTGCGTCTATAGCAGGTCCACATTCTAAGTTCTTGCTTTGTGTACACAGACGTTACGTTTATTAAAAACGAGTAATCTCAATGAAAATCCCGCAAAGTGTAAAGTTCGTACTATGATACGATTTTTCCACGCGAAAAAATTAATAACGAAATAGTCATGGGAAAGCCTCATCAGTACAAAGCCTGTTCCAAGTGGGTGCCAAAACTGTTCACCGAGTCTCATAAAAATCAGAGTATGGCACAGCAGCTAGGAGTTTTTGGACCAGTATCGTGGTGAAGGAAACGAATACCTCAAACGTATTATTACTGGAGATAAACTTGGATCTCGTACGTAAGCATAGAAATCAAACAACAATCGAAGCAATGGAAGCTCATCACCTAAACAACAAACAAAACATCCAAGCAAGATTATGTTTACAGTTTTCTGGCATGACGGAAGTGTCTTACTTGTGGAATTCCAGGAATGTCATACGACAATAAATTTTATTCTTGGATTTTTTTGTCCATGACGTGTCCGTTGATTAACGAATTATACTTGTAATTAATGCATTTTACAATGCATTGTCGTTCACTAAAAACTGAGAAATGTGATACAGATACAGCTGGTGTGGTCTGTTGTCTTTAGGCATCGTCCTGCTTCACGACCACATAGCACACGCTTAACACTTCAGAAATTCAAATGGAATATTATTTATCACCCCCCCTTATAGTCCAGACTTGTCACCAAGTGACTTTCATCTTTCAGTGCACCTGCAAAATATTTTGGCTTCACAGAGATTCATAAACGATGACGAACTCAAAAGTGCTCTAGAAGAATTGTTACAAAACTGGCGGCAAACTTCATTCAGGAGGGTATAAAGAAGATTGTCCTGCGCTATAACAAGTCCTTATCGGTGGCAATTACCTGGAAAAATGAATTATGGTTAAATGTAATACTGTATACGCTAACAATAAAATAGGCTATTTGTTTATACTTTGTTCAACGAGTGTTTGCAGAAAATGTTGGCCTATTACGACACTGGCGAATGGTAGAGGCCGGTTCACAGGCGGACGTGCGGGGGGCGCACGGGCTACCGAGCATCTAATAAATTGATGTTTTGTGATCGGTGGACGTTAGTATTAATAAGCCTCCGAGGGAAACGTCAAGCCCTCCACCTTGTCGGAGGTCACTCTTTTTATGCTAGGGGAAAGAGGCTTCCACAGGGCTAGATCACATAAACCTGTGGTACGGAGAACCCCGGACTAAAATTATAACATAGGCAGGCCCATTTGCTATCACAATACTAAAATCTACAATGAAATTAATTATAAAATAAGCCTATTTGCTATGATAATACTAACATGCCATTTCCTACAATATTTACATCAGCCTATCTACTACAGTATGTACGTACATTGGGCTATTTACAACAATGGAAACTACGTTTATTCCAATTCCATAGCTAAGTCGGGGTCACTGCTAGTGTCATCATTACCAACATTTATAATCAAAGGGCCACTCTTCTCCATTTCTTCTATTAAGTTGTCCAATTCCCACGGTTTCGCCTCTATTTTCTTTACGTGCTCTATACACGTCTTCCAGTCTTCTTCAGTTACTTTTTCCACCCCTTCTTCCAACAGCCGTTTTACATCTGCAAGCTTAAATGTTGTGTTGTTAGCCGCAACATGATTTTTCACTTGAGCCCAGATCAACTCGATGGGATTTAACTCACAGTGATAGGGGGGTAATCTCAATACTGTCTTGTTTTCCTTCTTGGCCATCTCATCAATAACATATTTGTCGTAATTTCCTTTTTCTTGTTCTACTATATAAAAAAGTTCTTTCTTTAGATAACTACTATCAGCAATAAAACCTTTTTGTTTTAACCAATTTGCTATTTCATTTTTTTTCCACGACATGTTCGGAATTTTCTCACACTTTACTGAATGATATGGTGCGTTATCTAACACCACAACAGAGTTATCTTCAAGGGAAGGTAGGAGTTCTCGAAAGTAATCTTCAAATACATTCCCGGTCATTTCTACGTGATAGTCAGCAGTAGATTTTGATTGGAACACCATTAATCCATCTTTCAAAAAGCCCTCTTCACAGCCCATATGCACAACTATCAGGCGGCTCCCTTTCCCCTTCGGGCTTCGTAGTCCTGTCGACAGACCTTTCAAAAACGCATCTTCCGGCGACTTAATAGTTTTATTTGCCAAACCTTATTTTTGACATGGTCTGCATTTACCCAAGTTTCGTCTTGATAGTAAATTTACGGCCTTCTTCACGAAACTGTTTAATTTTGCGTAGGTAATTCCGTCGCCATACAACTATATCATCCCTGTCACAGATAAACATGTTACGTCTTCTTTCATGAAATTTAAAATTCAATGATTTTAACAGTTTATATAGCGTAGGCCGTTTGAAATCCGGCAAGTCTTTATCGTTGTTAACTGCACTCAAAATTTTATTTATTGTCGGTTGTTCATTTTTGAAAAAAAATTCGTGAACTTTTCTCCTAATAGCACATTTTGTAAATTCGTCCAATTTATCTACTGCCGCTACTCTAGATTTTTTATTTTTTGGTGCACTCAAGCCTAACGTTTTGTTTTTCAAATATACATTAATAACACTATAAACACTCCGCTTGCTAACACCGGTCATTTCAGCAACTTTTTCCATGGCCTTGTCCTTTTTTATGGTAGGATTCTCTGTACTTAAATGTTTAAAATTATTCACTATACACAATCTCTTAGCACTATGTATAACTTTGCCGCGTTTGTTCCTTGCTATTGGGGAAAGAGTCTCCATATTGTACAGTTTTAGTCCAAGCAATTAATAATAACTAAACAGTAAAAACAGACCCAAATGACACGTTATTCAACGGTGAAAACAGGGAAGGAACTGATCTTCAGTAGATTTACGCACAGTACCTACAGAACGTGACGAACAGGAAATATGAGTTGGCGGACTGCTGTGAAACGGGCGTTGGAATGTTACCGATAACAATAGAATCCGACCCTCGTCAACGTCATTCGCGTGAAATATTTTCTGCAAACACTCGGTGAACAAAGTATAGTTAAAAGGTTTTCTTTAGTAGCCTACCGGACCATGTTTTCCGAATGGCCCTCGTATATAACGTCACGTTGTAATGACGTATTTCTCTTCGAAAGGGAGAGATTTAGCCTGCAATAACACCCCAGCAAACACATCATTAAGTAAAGGTCACCAGTATACGCCCTCCTCATGCATATGGATATGCAAACTAACGATTTTATTCTATACATTTAATTCCTTTGCATTAGATATTAAGTTTATTTATAATTACGTATTGCGTTTACATTAAATCTACATTATGGCATACACACACGTGGCAAACAATTTTTTTGTTTTATATTCACGAATACATTATTCATTATCTGATAAGTAATCTGAGACACGTTGACCTGTGACATTACGTCCCTGAACATTGTGTTATGCGCGTTACCGTGGCAACGGATCAACTTATTGTTTTTGTTTTAAACGCGCTACCATGGTCATTATCCTGTTGTGTGACGTATTCGAGCATTGTAAGTGGGTTTTCAAAAGGCGTGTTACAGATCCAACTTGAAGGCCAGAAAATCGTTTGTTTAGGTTCATTCTTGTACACGGCTTGGCTTCTTTGACTAAAAATGCCAATCTTCCATTAATGTATGGTCGGATGAGATAAAATGTTAGTTAAGCGGTAGGCACAAACCTGCTTAACTAAAAGTGAAGAAAAGGTGATAAACAAAGATGAGATCACGCGTTTTTAAGATGACTTATTATCTGTATACACTAAGTTGGCGTCTGGGCCGGCGACTACCTGGCGGTTGGCCCGGGTAATCCCCTGGCATTCACAACCGGCCCAGACGCCAACTTAGTGTATACAGATAATAGGGAATGGACAAACTCTTCTTCTTATTCCAATCCTCTTGTACCGCAAGATGTAGAGTTGACCAAAGGTTTCGCCACCGTGATCTCTGCATAAATGATCACGTGGGCCTTGGCTTCATTCCACTGCACTCCCACCCCCTGCAGAAAGCACCTCACATTGTCCTCCCAGGTCACTCTTCTCCGGCCCCTGGGTCTTCTCCCAACAATTCTTGCCTCATACAGTTGTTTTGGAAGTCTACCCACTTCCATCCTCTGAACGTGTCCAAACCAGCGCAACTGTGCTTTCTTAATTTGATGTTTCAAGGGTGCTGTCTTAAGACTCACTCTTATAGTAGTGTTTCTGACTCGATCTCTTCTTGTCTTTCCTTCAGCCTTCCTGAGCTATCTCATCTACATAGCTTGGAGAGGGTGTAGATGCTTCTCAGTAAGAGCCCAGGTTTCAGCCCCATAATTAAGAGCTGACACATACGTGTTTTTTAAAATGGTCATCTTAATTTTGTTCGAAATTTCTGCCTTACCAATGGACTTGGTCTTTTGTGGATGGAAACGTCTCGAGCCACTGCTTATTCTTGAATTAATTTCAGCATTGATTTTACCATCTCAGCTTATTATAGAGCCTAAATATAGTGGACAAACGCTATGGACTATCAGGGTCGCCGTAAGAGGGGTGCAAGGTGTGCAGTGTACACGGGCGACACAATCATTATCGACGTTTATAAAGATACATTTCAGCCAGCCAGTCTTAACTTTTAAAAGTATTTCAAGGTCTTAAAATTGCATCCATAGTATATATTTATCATATAAAATAGGCTACAGAAACTTGTATGAATTTCAAAGAAGACTTCGAGGCCCCTGAAAATTCAGTGGATCCGAAAAGTTAACTACAAAGTAGGAAGAATTTTAGAATTTTTTGTTTACAAAGTGCACGATCAGATCTTATCCTTTTTGAACAGCAGGTTCGAAAACTTAAAAATATTTTAGAACGTATTTGGATTTTTCAGTAGTACTCTGTTTAAACACGCGTTAATTATATGTTGTAAAGATGTAAACGATTCTCGAGGTGAGGCAGATATCAATGTGTCTGAATTGTTTAATGAACTGAATGCTTTAAAATTCTGATTTTCTCCCCAAAAACTGTAAAGCATTTTTCAGTAGCTACCTTTTTTAAAATAATTTATTCTCAACATTTCCAAACACAGCAATAGCGTTAAGAATAGTACTTACATTAACGGTATCAGTTGCAGCTGGGGGAAAAAGCATTCTCTGAATTAAAAATAATAAAATGTTATTGAAGACCAACAGTGGCTTAGAGGCACTGAGACAGGAGAAAGACATGGGGCGGGAAATTCACACAGGCAGGCGCACGAACGCCTAGCGGTTGTCCTGTGGACTATCACCACAATCTGAAATAAGATTATACAATTTTCGGGTGAAGATTTTGAAGATGTTACAGAACGATTTCAAACATTCACAGGTTCAAATTTCAATATTGTTCAGATTTCAAATTATTCAATAACTAAAGTAATTATTAAAATGTGATATAATTAATATTATTTTCTTTCGTTTCCTTTACGGCAACAGCGATTATATGGACGCCACGCTACTGCCTATATAACTAGCGGCAAGCATTTAGTACGGCCGTAACCCTGTGTCTGTTCCTGATATTATAACAACAGCTCGATATTGTCCACAATGTCCCGGCCTCCTTTCTGCTCCCCTTTAAGCTTTCTCACGAACCCCACAGAATCGTCCACCACCTTCTGAGAATCCTTGATTTCTGCCTGGCGTATGCCTGGCAACTTCCTTAGGTAGTGGCGGCTTGCCGACATCGGTTTCGCAACCCAGCGTCTGCCAGACAGTCAGATTTTAACGCTACAGTCAGCACCTGCTTTACCGCATCGGCTGGGCTGAAACCCCGGGCACGGGAACCCGCGAGAAGTGCAAGTGCCTATTGCGGGTACCATCCGCCCTGTAGTGATAAACCATCGTTACGGCCGACTCTACGGACAGTCGAGTCTATCGACCATACCAGCGCTTCTCTAAGCTCCCGCGGGCGACGTCCTCGGAGCCACGGAGTCGCATCCTCGGCGTGGCCATAGGCTCAGGCAACGTTTCCGAACCTTCCTCATACACGCCAATCGTATGTTGGAGGTCCGCATTCGAAGGCGAGAAACAGACCGGTTACGATGACATGCGATGGCACGATGATGCAAGTCGTCGCATGAAAACTGATGGCCATGTTCCGTTATGAGAGTTCCCACACCAAGTACTTTGTGATGACTAACGCGCGTCGGCATGCGATGCGATTACGGGCGAATAGCTCGAGTCTCAGTAGGTGTCCGATCGTTCAAGAATCATCATGGATTTAAACGAAGAAAAATTAATAATCTTTTTATTGACTTAAATTATTCTTTTGATTATTCTAAATTTTTGTAACTTTAGGTGTAATTTTCTGTTAGTTACCTCATTTTATTACTCATTTCTAAATAAAACATTGGAGGATTCGTTAGTAGTTTTGATTATTTTTTATACCAATGGCTTTTTATTTCACACACAATTTAAAAGAAAAAAAAAGAAAAACATGAAATGTTAAATACAACATTAACGTTCGTATAAGGTACAAAGTAAAAGTTTAAATCATCTCTAATGATTTTGTTCTGTAAATATTTTTGATTCAAAGAATAGTCGAACAGTTAAAACTTCAACCTTTGTATTTCTTTCAATCAGGACAGACATAACAAAAGAAATTTTGTTCTGAAAATAATTACTATATTTAGTTCAAAACGTACG
This sequence comes from Magicicada septendecula, assembly GCA_034769895.1. Taxonomy (NCBI): domain Eukaryota; kingdom Metazoa; phylum Arthropoda; class Insecta; order Hemiptera; family Cicadidae; genus Magicicada; species Magicicada septendecula. The sequence continues at coordinate 507,462,456 of CM068369.1, read as the reverse complement.
TACGTACGTAGGATAAATATTTAAGATATCCTATGCTAAGATAAATGAATAACAACTGTTCTTACTTCAGTGTCACAGCTAAGCATTCTCTCGTTAAAATACTTCTGTAATTCGTATTTTTTTCTGGATTTTATTCTCAATAAGAGCATGAAGAATTTCGAACTGATTTTTTGACATGCGAAAATAGTTTACGTATTGTTCAGGGAAACTTTTCAGTTCCTCGCACAATTTATGATATTCTCCGTACACCTCACGCCTTCGATTTACAGGATGAACCCACCATCTACGACTTTTGAACCCACATCCATTATAAAAGTAAATAGGCAGCTAATGCTTTTCTCTGCCTCCTAGACAACATCCCTTACATAAAACAGAAACTATACAAACCATCCGTGACGGAGCCCCATTTTGTCGTAGTCGGTGTGCGGGTCCTTTAGTTGTGATGACGTATATCAGACAGAGATATCTTTCAAAACTTTCATCCGTTATCGCGACGCATGGCATCGTACTCGGTCTGTTTGTCGCATAAGTCCTCGTGCTGAGCAAACGACCGGGCTGCAACCGTTAGAACCTGGCGTTTATTGGACTCCGGCCCGAGCAATGTACACACACCAGGGCGTAAGACGCCCCGTGCATCTTCTATCCTTCTGTTTCGGTCTGTGCGAGTACTCTGGCGTTCCGCCTTCTGTCTTCAATCCGTAGATGTCGTCAATAAGTGTTACGTAGTCCTGACATCTCTCACTGTCCACAGGTAGATGGACACTCTCGTTTCCGCCTAATTGGGCCATTTTTCTTGAAATGACAATCACTGTTATCACGATATTAACTGAGACTCGTTGGGCACTTGGTGAAATATATTAATACAAAGGTTTTAAAAATATATATACTTGGTACGTTTCACAGTTTTTATTTAACTCTGACTAACAATACAAAAATTGATTTGTTAGAAATTCTAGAAATTATAAAAACAATAAAAAGTAACAAAAATTTAACTAGTGAACAAACTGAATTCTGTGTATCCCGTTTATTAAAAGCTGTTATTTAGTTTAGTTCATTTTTATATTTTTCATTCAGATTATATTTAGTTTTTACAAACACTTGACCTTCCCTTATCTCCTACAACCACTCTCCATCTTCACACCCCACACATATCAAGATACACACCCTGAACAGATGTTCACCACCCTGACATCCTCTGTTTTAGTTGTTCACTGATCTCTTTGACAACAGCTTGAGAAGCTGAAACAGCTGTCAGAGTTAAATAAAAACGTATGAAACGTATCAAGTGTTTATATATTTTTAAAACCTTAGTAATCACTGCTATATTTACACAAATCTCTGTGTGAGCGTTCAACATTACAGGTTCCGTTTAACAGCTAACAAACTAATCAATTACTTTGTATCTTTAGTGTTGGGGTACTTTACCAAGCTTAAAATAATGTTGACTGCCCAAGCCAGACTGTCCCGTTTCTATACGTATCCCGTATCTTTGTTCCCTGTCTCAGTGCTACCATTTATCTTACCATACATATTCTTCACACTTTATACGTAAAACGTCGTCACTTCTCATTTATTTTTAGGATCTCACAATTACAGGTTCTCGTTCGACTGCTATAGAAGTCTGCTGTTAATATGAAAGTAAAAAAAAACTTGTTTATACTCTCCTGAAATAATCAGTAATAGGGGAGAGTGGGGTAGTAGCGGTCACCTAAACCAAGTTTGTCATATAATTGTGTACAAAGAAGAAAATTTACTATAACTATTGCAATCTGTAGGTAATTTTGTCTTGTTCGTTGTGACTCATTAACTAATTCGTATAATAATTTACGGTGAAGTTAAATTAAAAAATATAACATAGTCTACTGCTTTGACCGGTATTTCACAGCCCGTTGGGTAATGGCAGTCACGTGATTTTCTGTGCATTTTAAATAGAAGAAAAGTAGAACTCAGAGTTAATAAATTTAAATTATCAACTGTTATCGGTATTTTCGGAAATAGAAAATAAAACACATTAATTCCTCAAAAAAACTGAATGAAACGTGTACTAAACAGTATTACAGAAGAAAAACAATATTAGATCTAAAAAAAAAGTAATAATTGAAAATCGTCAGATAAAGTAAAATTCAAAAGGCATTTTTAAACAGTTATAAATGAAAAACTAAAAACAATAACTATATTTTAAATTTACAAGATAAGATGTTATGAGATATAAAAATTTGTGACTCACATATTTGACCACGTTTTTTAACAGATACATGTGACAGATACATGTAAATTCTTCTATTAAATGATGATTGTTATGCTTGGTCGCAATTTATTTTCTTCTTCTCCTTCTTCTTCATTATTATTATTATTATTATTATATTGTGAGAGTGGAGAGAGGGAGAGAGGGAGGGGGAGAGAGAGAGAGAGAGAGAGAGAATATTACTGTCTATATGTACATAGTTCTGCAGTAGATTATGGTACTCTGTATAGACCAAGTACTCTGTAAATATTATTTTACAACAATATAAACAATAAGTAATAACCATTATCTCATGGTAATTCTGTTATTCTTTATATAATTCTCTAATTTATAGTTAAGAATGTTCAATAAGAGTAATAACTAACGATCCGTATCACAAACTACACCGTGGATGTACGAAGTCGTAATGTGTTTGAAGCCTATATCTGGTTAATAATGTACGTATTCAAACGTCCCTATACTCTATTTCCAGCTTAACATATTTTAGACATGTATTTTTACTCGTATTAATTTTTGTATGCATTCCGTTATAACTAAATTTATAATTATAATTATACGATTGTGACATTATCAATACGTTAAACTGTAATAAAGGCTTATTTAATGTACTAATATTTGAAACGTGTCAAATACGAGGACTAATAATAATTATCAACGCCATACACCCGCAATGAGCATGTATTAAGTCGGATAGTTTTTGTGGATCTTTTAATTCTGTAAATGGGTTAAAATAAATAATAATAACTTTTAATAACAGCGTATACTTATATAGCATATATTTTGGTATTTATTGCCGACTTTGTTACCAATTCCAATATCCATTCGATGATTACTGCATCAATAATTATTTATAATCTATCATTTTCTATATAGGTAACTCGAAGTTTCTTGCAGCAATTATATAATATTGTGATGTTATTCAACATAGTTTCTTCTGCAAGTAATGTATTGCGATTCTGTTTTGAAACAAAATTATGGAAACAAAATCGCAATACATTACTTGCAGAAGAAACTACACTCAATAATATCACAATATTAATTATTTATAAGTATAATTAAGTGAGTATTACATTATCAATATATTAAATTGTAATATTGGATTAATTATGTTTCTGGAATATTATAATTATGTCTATCTATTTAAGAAAAAGAGTATGTAAGAATGTACAATTATTTTGCTGACGTAAAACACACTGTTTACTCCTCCCCCCACAAACACACAGTCACTCAATTAATTGATCTGGGTATGTGTTTGATTTTTCTCTGTTGTCCATGCACAGGTTCTGACGATGCAATAAATATTGTCGAAACGTTGACACAAACAATGTAAAATGTTGTGTGTACTTATTGACCGATCCTCGCTAAACCTTCTATTGCTGAACAGTTATTGATCGACGGTCACTACTAAATTAAACATCTTATTATTAATAAAATGTTCTCCCTGGCAGCAAGACATCTGACTTGATCTGCTTTTGATCACACCCTATCGTTCGCTTCCTCCTTCAGTTCCCTGTATTTTCTTTGCTTCCTTATATCGTCGTGGATTCTTCTGCTTCCAAGCCACCGAGTCCCTTCTAACTCGATGACATAGTGAAGTAGCTCTAGATATTGCGAACCAGTTTGCTTCCATGTGATGGGAAGTTTCCCAGTTTTCTTCTTAGTTTGTTCCTCAGAATTAATATCTCCCACGGCCCCCTAGACTCTAGTATAGGCAGCCGTGTCTCTCCTCGCCCACTCTACTAAGAATTCTTCATTTCTCGCCTTGTCTGATCACTTTATTTTTTGTATTGTTCTCCAGCAGTACATTTCAAAACTTTCCAGCTATTCATTTTTAGTTTTTCATTGCGTCTACGTTTTTTACTCGTGAAGAGCTTTACTCCAATTGTAATCCAATCTCAAACTGCTGGTCGTCAAGAGTGATGTCTTCTTAGTGTTTGCCATGGCAGTTCGTGATCCGATTACCACGGCCCGGTAGTCGTCCTTTGTTTGCAGATTTTCTAAGTACTTGTACTATCTAATAATGTGTGTGTAGAGTTACGTATTTAACTTTTGTATGCCAGTTCGCATGGATTTTGACGGAAGAACAGAATTACCTTGCGCATTGTCACGCACTGGCCGAAACGATTCCGTTGCATTTCTCGCGAAAACTAACCTAAACAAATATTCAGTCAGAAGCGTTTTTATGTAATGTTATATCAACTACCTCGCTTTAACCGTTTAAGCACTCAAAGCAATCGTTATCAGTCGTAATGTCTCGTCCACACTTGGAGACCTGCATACTGTATACAGACTGTCTGCTCTGCAAACTGTATATACACCATGAAGACTGTCTGTATTTAGTCTGTATACAGTTGTTTTCATACAGTGGATACTTCTATGACAAACCTTGTGTATTAGAAACACGTTTCTCTACTGTTTGCGTCCTCAATATTGAGTCCTGACTGAGGAAGACGTGGCTTTCGCTTGCGCTGTATTTTTTGTTGTGAACTGTGTGGATCACTTACCAAGGAAAAGGCGGTGGTGGACCCGTACTGTTCTTCAAGAAGGCTATTGTTATGGACACAATTTACTCTCAGATCTTAGGCCTTGAGGATAGTACGGGTTTCCGAAATTTTACTAAAACGACTCCATGAGATTTTGAGGTTCTTGTGCAAATGGTGGGACGTATGATTGATTTCTAGACAGTGAAAATGCTTTAGGGCTGGAATTTTATCTACAATACATCTTGCTGTAACTTTAAGATACTTGGATAGCAGTGATTCGTTTGCAAGCCTACAGTACACCTTCAAAATCTCCAAGCAGATCGTTTCACGGATAACACGAGAAGTATGTGAAGCCATCATTTCTGTGTTACGCAGTTATGTTTCTGTATTTCTGTATCGTGTTTTCCAATTTGAATGGGGAACATGATACATTGTATTTTACTAAATATAATTATATCACTACCGACTCGGAACACAAATTTTTTATGGGTAAAAACATAAAAGTTTTACCTTATAGCCTGAACCGGTTTTACTTATTATAAGCTTCGTCAGAGGCTGCCACTGGGAGCGCTGTCCGTCTTGTTCTTGGCGACGGCGTCGACTTTTGAAGGATTGATGTTGTGTGTGTGGGGTGTGATATGTTCGAATAATGCGTGTGATTTGATTTGTGTCTGTTCGTTTATATGTTTTTATGTGTTTCGCTTTTTATAGTTCGTTTTAACGTTTCGTTTTTATGTGTTCGTTTGTCGTTTTTATGTTTTTTTTGTGTGTTTGTATATTTCCAATTGTTCAAGAGTGTCTAGTTTTCAGCCATTGTGTGTACGTGTAGAATATCCATCTTATTGTCGATGTTTTTGTATGTGTGGTTTGCTTCAATGAGGTAGTTTGTGAAGGTGGATTGGGTAGTGGAGTGTGCCTTTGTTTGTTCAATCTATCTTTGTTGTATCATTGTATTTTGTCTCGATAACGTCAGTTTTGTATCAAAACTGTATAAAGACTGTCTGTAGACTGTATAAAGACTATCTGCAGACTTTATTTTGTAAGTAACTTTTACGTATTTCTTGCAGGTTTTTATATTATGAACAGTTCTTTAAATATTTAGGGCCTACTATTTCTGCAAGTAAAATTATGTCGTATTATCCCCTTATAAACGTTTCATTGAATAAATCAGCATCGTCAGAGGTTTATAAATGAATAAATAAATAAATTTATTCAGTGAAAGGTGAATAAGGTGATAATATAATATAATTTTACTCGCAGAAATAGTTAATATTTGAACAATTGTTCTTAATATCTGCAAAATGTCTGCAGACAATCTCGAAACACTCCCACATACAAATGAGATACAAAAGGATATAAATCTGCAAATGTAGCCGAGGCATAAAGGATTTTTTAGGTCCGTCCACAATGTATATGTATTGTTGACATGTTTTTGTCAGTTAAACAAAAACCTACATTGACAGCAGAATGACGATAACACGACGGGTCAGCTTTACAGAAGTTATTAATTTCGAATGTAAACCTTTTTTACGCGACAGTAATATATTACACAGTGGTGAATTAAGTCGTAAACTTGTTATCGTATTTATATCGCATTTGTGAACATTTTCCCGATAAGCTAATTGTTTTGCAAACTTCCGGTTACAGTAAGCCATGCAAACTTTTTCTTACGCTACCTGATGTACAGTTATTATTATTGGGTCCTTCAGTCTTTCGACTGGTTTGTACCCTCCCCGCATATACCCGTGATGCGTGTGTTACAGAGTCTCTCACAGGTAAATGGGACCTACAGTTTAACACCGGATCCGAACGGCATAGTTGGGGAGGGTTTATACTAGGCAGGATACCTCTCGCTGGTTTGCCATCGTCTTGCGAGGGGGGGACGGTCGCGTATCTAAATCAGATGGGCCCGGCGGGAATCGAACCCGCGCCGACAGCATAGCAGCGCCACACGCTACCCACTACGCTACGACCGCTTCCATGTACAGTAATGCATGCAAATATTTACTTAAAGTCAACAGCTGTCAGATTAAAGGCTGGAGTGTAAGTAGGCCTGGTTGTGCAATAGGTAACGGGAAGTGTTACTAGGACTTTACATCGGCACACGTAATCACGAGAATTGAAAATTATTAAGGAGAAAGGTAAACAATAACGAACGGGAGGGGGACACAATCGATAAGGCGTTGGCGTGCAACAACAACAAGTGTAAGGTGATTACACAAAGGACCGCACCGAGCATGACTAATGACCGCACTACTTGGAATCAATCTGCATAAACTGACCTCACGCTTAACTCATCATCGCCAACTTCCCAAGTCGGGTTCTTAGTATTGTACTCTCGTCCTCATTTAATTTCATTTTCTTAGAATTCTGCACCTACGCACCCCGTGCTGTGATATTTACCTTACGTCCGATTTCTTCTGCGTTTCAAGTTGTAATACTGCTCAAAAACAATATTTCCGTAGAGCTATTTTGTTTCATGTTCTTTTGTTAACTTCCGTCCGTGTTTCACTAACCGTATGACGTGTGAAAAGGGGACATTTAGTAGCGTAGCCCTCACTGGTGTGTGTACCAGTAAGTTTAAATAATGTAAAGCAAGTTGCTTGTTGTACATGCCTAAGTCACCTACAGTGGATGGATAATCACCGTATGCCAAAGAAACTTGAGTACGCAAATTTATAAAAGCAGAGAGGACGACCTAGGATAAGGTGGTTGGATGATGTGCTAGAAGACCTCAGAATAATGGATGTGAGGGACAGGACTTTGGAGAAGATTGGTGATGAAAGCCAGGGCACACGTTGGGCTGTAGTGCTGAAGAAGAAGTTGCTTGCACTGCTTTAGACTGAACTCCAAGTCTTTGAGAAGACCGCGGGCAGAGAGAGAGAGAGAGAGAGAGAGAGAGAGTGTGCGAGGGAGAGAGCGTAGACACGCGGACACGCAGTTGCGTTAAACGATTAGCGATTACTGAGAAATGCCGAGTCACATTACATTATCATAACTCACGCAACGCTCACTTTCCTCTCGTTGAGCATTAAAGCTAGAACAACTGTGACGCTGTTACATTAAATATAGCGGTGACTGTAAAATATTATTAGTACTAAAATCTAATTTTAATTTCACATAGCTTAACTCTTTGAAATGTAATTATGACTTCCATTTTCAAGAGAGCGAGCTAACTGCATATCTGTTTCCTCTTCCGTGTCAGCATTGCCACTGCGATCAGAATCACTGTCACTGTTGTCTATGATGTCACCACTATCACTGCTGAATATTTGTCGTTATTATTGGTGTTATCGTTGATATTATTATTATTGATTTTATTATTAGTACATTGTTGTTGTTGTTGCTGGCATTGTTGCCAGTTGTTGTTGTTGTACAGTTTGCATTTCCGTTCCCGACGCACTCGAATTTGTAGAAATACTCACTATTTCTAAAGTTTATAAAGTAGTGTTTATAAACATTACAGTCCATTTCTCATCGTTTAGGGGTTGAGCCACCCCGTGAGGTATAAACTTTCTACAGTAGGCTATCTGGTTCACATACTAACGTACAGTTATATTAAAGTTATCCTTTTTACGTCCTTGGTAGGTTTCAGATGAGTGTATTGCAATATTTTAATTGTACAGTTCACAAGTATGTTAATGTAGCTAGAACTACACCTAATATTGTGTTTAATCTCCCCCCCCCCCCCATTATCTGATCAGACCAAATACTCGTTAGGGTACGTGCATAGCGCGGAATACTAGCATAGAATACTCACACAGATTACAGTCAGTGTGAAACAAACTCATGTATTTATATGGCGCCGTGCATATCGAAGCAGATCGCACATCGCATACAAGAGAATATCATCGCTGATCCTCATCGGAAAAAAACAAGTTTATTTTTTTACATAGCACTGGAATACCTCTGAGCACTGATTGGTTGCTTCAAGGACATTTCCCGTACTGTAGCCACACGCAACTCTATCCAATGTACAATTCCCGGTAAAGTGTAAACAGTTCGGTCTCTAATCTGGTGTAAAATGTACTTACGGCTGCATACACAGAACTCGACACTGTTCACTATTCTCAAGTATCAGATATCATTTCATCCTCGGTATGCACACCTCTCACACATGTGTGATCATCTATCCAAAGCTCCTATGCTAGTATTCCGCGTTATCCACGTACCCTTAGAGTTGTTGGGTGGGCGTAGTGAAAACGATCTACTCTGACAACGATCGTATTGTGGTCGATAACCGCGCCGCCTACGCACACAGATTTTATAAAATTTCTAGAATTTTCAGACCAATTGATTGGAATTTGTAAAATCTAAGTGTACTCGCCAATGCTTTTGTTGTTCCACAGAATGTGCCGTACATTGATACTGTTACGACGGTCTCACGGATCGTCATATGGTACAGTGGAAATCACTACTTACCAGCTTTAATGAGTCACAAATAACAACATGAAATCAACAAGATATTCTCACTCAGTGGTTCAAGTTAAATCTGTCCAAATGCAATAATAATGTCAACTCTTAAGAATTCCGCACTAATTAAAACACAGTAATCACTTGATCCGCGCTCTACAATCCTGTCAGGTGCAACTAACTAACTAAGCCAGCCGCTGTTCTTTTTATATAGCCTGCAGATGTTCCAGCATAATTTTCCATCCTTTTGGCGGTGTGCCAGCATAATTTGCGTAGTTCAAGTACTAGAACAATCTGGAGTGGCACTTGACAGAGGTGCTGCACCTGCTCGGCTAGCCGAGAATCGGGTAGGACGACACTCTTGGGCGTTACGTAATGGTTATAACACTATTATTTCTCGATTACGTGACACGTGATAACCTAACTAATTAACTGCTTGATTACTTTCCTCCTGAAAGGCCGCAAATTAGACTTCTGATTTCTTTGTTTATCGGGATCCATCGATTGCGCCCGGTTTAATCCCTAACCCAAATGTTTTCCACTTCACTGCACACACACTATCGACTGTGCTCCCGGTCAATTTCACACACACACATCAGTGGGCTCTGTGCTCTGAACCGTAAATACCGTGTTCATAGCGCCCAATAAGGATTGCGTTGTCTTTTTGTCTTTTGATCGTGACTAATGAAAATTGTATCTATAAGTTACACTAGAAGTAATGCCTCCTTTTCGTATTAACAAGACAAGTATCTTTAAAAAGCGCGCGATGAAGAAATGAACAAAAAGTAATTTAAGATGATTATACTGAGTAATTACACCGTAATTTTTTTTAACGAGGACATATTGAAAAGAAATTGCTGTAGAAATGTCCGGCAGGGTGCACACTTCCGAGGTCTGTGGGTTTGGATATTATACCCGACCCACTAAAAACAACCACCTCCCTTTCCTCACCTAGGACTAACCGGGAACTTTTTGACACACAATTTCGGGCTAGGCCTATTGTTCTTCACCCCTAGGGCTTATATCCGACTTGTTATTCTTCTATATTATGTTGCCCAAGCCTATCATTTTCGCCCGAAGAATCTCTTCTGCGAAGCGTGCCACACGGTTCCAGGTATCCTAACATCGAAGCATCGCTTCAATTATGTTATCCGGGGAGATGTTCTGCCTAATAGCTTCTTACAACGATCTTCTATGTTGCCCCCATCTGTTGCAAACCAAGAATGTAAATAATTATATTAATACAACATAACTTAGTATAATAATAATAATAATAATAATAATAATAATAAAAAAAAAAAAAACAACAACAGTTTATCATTAAGAATCTTAAGTTTAAGTTTCTCATTTGTCCTGAGGAAAATGGGGAGTGCAACCTTCAAGCTAGTCTCGTCCCCCCCCCCCCGGGAAACAGTTCCTAGTTACGTCACTGCACGAAGCCATCCAGACCTGGAGAAACACAACACAACCGCTACTCAACTGCCCTATTTATAAAAAATTAGCGTAGTAGAATTGAGGATGGAAGTTACATAAAGAGTAATAATAAATTATTTCGCATACAATATATTCTCATATTAATACGATATAATCATAAGATTCCCATAAATATTAACATTGATTACATGCATATTATAAAACAAAATATATGTATGCTACCAACAAACTACTATTAAACCCAACCTTTCAAAACCTTGAAATACTCACAAAAACATAGAGGCAGTAAAAGAGTTCATATATCTTGGCTCCCAGGTAAACAGCACTAACGACATCAACACTGAAAAAAGAAGAAGAAGAAGAATATATCTCGCAAATAAAACATGTTATGGATTAAAAAAGTAGGCTACCTGGCATCTCGCATTATCTCAAGAAGCACGAAAAACAAAAATTACAAAACACTTTTCGCCCAATGCTGATATTAGCTTCAGAAACCTGGACAATGAAAAAAATAGCGAGAGACTTCTACGTTGCTGTGAAAGACGGATTCTAAGAACAATATTTAGAGGAGTACAAGAAACTGGAATGTGGCACAGGCGCTATATTTATGAACTAAGTTATACCATCTTTACAAAGTGCCGGACATTGTCAGGCTAATCAAAATATACAGGCTAAGTTAGGTTGGACACATATGGAGAATGGAGGAAGGACAGCCTACTAAACATATTTTCTACCAGAAACCAATGGGTACTAGAAAAAGGGGAAGAGACCGGGGTAGATTCAAAGAGCAGATAGAGGAGGACTTCTGAAAACTGAACATAAGAAACTGGAAAACCAGGACACGCAATAGGGAGGAATGGAATCGACTATTGGAGCAGGCCAAGACCCACCAAGGGTTGTAGAGCCACAGCTGATGAAAATATTATTTATTATATTTTAAATAAGATATAATTAAAAAAATTTTTAATATTAAAATATTTATTTTAATAGAGCCACGGCTATACTAATAATTTCTGTATTGTCTGCAACCATGTCGTGATGATACAACATGTATGATAGATGCAACATGTCGTGATATAAAATTAGCCACAAAAGTATTTAAAATCGTATCTAGTCACTGACCGAACGTTATTCGTCACTAGAAGTTAGCAAAAACGTATTATTGCAAACGACATATGTTCACAAATGAATTTCTTCTGGAAAAATACGTAGCAAATAATATTTATGTACTTACAGTGCCGGATTTAAGAAGATTTTTGAGGCCCTAAGCCAAGTTTTCTGAGCACCTCTCCCCCCGGCTGTGACTTTGAAGTAATATATGTACTGCAGAAGTAATTAGATGTCAGATTAATACTATCAAATTTAAAACCAGTAGGCTACTATAAAAAAGCGTGTTTCATTTAGCAAGCTTTGTCAAAATATTAAGAACCATGCAAATGAATTGAGAAAATTAATTAATTTTTTAAGTAGAGTAACTTAACTAAGCGTATTTATAAATTTAACATTAAACATTTCTTTTTTATTGTCTAGGTAGGTTATAACACATTAATTTTTTTCTTATAATTTTTATAAAATTAAAAAAATAGGTTTAGATTTATTTCATTCTTTGACTGAAGATACAACAAGCTAATGGTAAACTAATATTCAGTGACTGTGTAGCTTAATGGATCTAATGTCGGGGAAAGCATAACACAAGAAAGGTTGCGGGAAAATTTAATAATTTAAAAAAGAAAACTATATACTTATAAGAAAACTTAAATAAATCAAAGTCCCTCCTACTTTTATAAAAATACTTCTGTTAAAAAAAAAATATCTGTAGCTTGCGGCCCCCTCAGAGTCCGCGACCTTGTCGCCCTAGTGGTAAATCCGGCACTGCGTACTTATACTCTCATTGCCGCCTCACCAATTGACCTGTCCTTTGTACATAACGTAATAAAAATGTAGCCTACGCCTAAAGTGGTCGCAATTTAAAAAAAAAAAGACAGTTTCGTAAGTTTCGGAATCACTGACGTAGATAAAATGTGCCTGATTTGTATTTACAGGTTCGGTTGCCTGTAAATTTCAAGATCATATCTACGCTTGGCGCCAGGATAGCGATAATATTTAGATTTACGACCTGCTAAAAATTTTATTATTCAATGATATGTTTATATTAGTCATGTAAAAAGTAATTTAATCGACTCGGTGGGGGTTGCGCGCAATAAAGGATGCTTGTCCAGATAAGACGAATCAAGGCTTTGGGGATAATCAGACGGGGGGGAATCAAAGGTAACGTTTTGTTAGCGTAGTCTGTACACTGTGTACGGGGAAAAAACAATCAATGGTCAGCGTGTTGCGTGAGTGGTCACTATCAGCACAAGCAGTGCTGCCAACGTCCACTCTTCACCACCAGACTCTTGGCTTTTCGCAGCTAACACTATGACAAATTTTAATCAATTCAGGAATATGAAACTGTTTCTTAAGTGGGTTAACGAGAGAATTATATTATGAATGAATAATATGTACAAAATATATAGAGAAGGGGATATTAGAGAAAGATTTACTTTGTCCCCGCTATTGTTTATTATAGCCTGTATCTTGAGGATCTCCTTAGAAGAATTAATGATTGGATCCCTTCTGGCATCAAGCTAAATAACTGTACTGCACTAAACATTCTCCTCTTTGCAGATGATACGGCTGTATTCCAGGCTAATGAGAATACACTGCAGAAAACTTTATATGGCCTCCAACAGATAAGTAATGAATATAATTTTAAAATTTCAACTGAAAAAAAACAAAGGCTTTTTGTGGAAAATACCCCATTCCATCTAAAATTACGTTAAATGACCAGCTCATAGAACAGGTCTCTATATTGAGTTACTTTGGTTGTAGTCTTTCTTATAGAGGTAGTGATGATCTCAGTAATAAACTAAGCGGGCCCAAACTATATGTGGAATACTGAGAAGGACATTGGAAAGGAAAGCTAGACAAGAGGCGTGTATCAAATTCTATAAGACAGTGGCACTACCAGCACTACTGTATGGATGGAAGACTTGGACTATAAAGAAGAAGGACTGGTGCCAATTGCAGGCTGCAGAAAACAGCTTTTTAAGATTGGTAAAGGGATATGCGCGACTCGATCAAATAAGAAACGAGTATATTCGGCGAGAACTTAATATATTTTCTCTAAATGGACTCGTTCAGAATTATACAAAATTGCCGGAAACAACATCTAGAAAGAATGGACAATACCCGCTTTCCGAAGCTGGCTTATGAGTATGACCCGGTTGGGAAGAAGATCTGTAGGCAGGGCAGTCAGAAGATGGCGGGAGTCATGAGACCGCCGGAACAGGAGAAATCCTATCCATGAAGTGATGGTGATGATGAAAATCTATGGATTTTCTACGGTGGGTCTGATAATAAAATAAATAATGTCCTGCAACAAAATTACCATCTTAATAACAGGAACGTAGCCAAAAGTTTGTTTTGGAGGGGGTCTAGATTGGCTTGAAGGCGTGGAACCAAAGCTGAGAACTTATTCCGGAATGGTTCCTTCCAGAATGGGGGGTCCAGATTTTCCGTCAGAGCAAGATAGACAAGAATACCCTAAAGTCGGGTTTTAGGACATCCTGAAACCCTGGAATTAAGGAAACAGAATAAAGAAACATTTACATTCGTTTTCTACGTTTTTTCCGGATTTGAATAACAAATGTGAGTAGCCTATTGAATAATAAATGTGAGTAGCCTATTGAATAACAAATGTGGGTAGCCTATTGAATTACAAATGTGAGTAGCCTATTAAAATTTGAATTTTACTTACTCAGTCCCTTCAGTCTACGACGTAATTCCTACTACAAACGTCTGATAAAACAAGTCGCAATATTAAATCATTATTTTTGACATTTAAAATAATCATCATCATTTTCACAACACGGCATAGGCAAGATGCTGCCTGTTCCGCCTTCAGAGATACTCCAGCCTGGATCTTCTTGGATCTACTCACACAACTGTGTCCTATAGGTTTGTACTTTCAGACTTGTTTTGCCAGTCTAGAATCTGATATTTTTTTAAGTGTCCTTTCCACCGTTGTTTGTAATAAAAATTTAAAATCAAAAAAGTTAAAATAAGACAGTATGTTTCTAAATTGTACTTCTTGAAAACAAAGTCTGCTTAATGGCACTCTGTGCAGGACTATCTTGAAACAACGTTAAAAAACTTAGGAAACATAGTGTAAACGCGATTGTCCTGAATCCCATCTTCCTATGAACAATATTGTCCATTCAACCCTGTGTTATAATAGCTTTCGGCATTTTTCAGTTTTTCAGGGGTGTCTGGACCCTTCTGACCTACACCTTGGGTACGTCCCTGCTTACTGACTACTGAATATCATTGAGGTCTTATCTTCTCAGAAAGCATTAGCCCTAAACCGATGTTCCCAGCTTGTCCTTTAAAGAAGTTTTTGGAAATGGTTTTATGATTACTTTCAGAGCTGCCGTCGGCGTCGTATTGATACTGATGTTTTCAAAATTCGTCTCTTCACGCACTTTCTTTGATTCTGGAAAAAGAGAAAATTCACGAGGACCAGATTCGGCGAATAAATTGGATATTCTAAGACACTGATTTTTATTCTCCGCTAAAAGTTCTTTACGTATAGTATAGTGTAATCAGATGTTTTGTACTACATTAACATATGGCAGCTGTGATGGATTGTACATATTTGACTTTATATTTACCTGGCGGACTTTTGGCATCATAGAAAAAATATAAATGCTGACGATTCGACCATCCAGTCAATCGGCAGCCGTCTTCAGGCTAATTGTATACTAAAACATGTAAAGAAATTAATAAGGAAGCATTATTTCAGAACATGGAACAACAAAAAGTGACATCAAAAAATAGGATAAAACAGGGAAAAAAGGCTATTCGTTTGCTAAACTCGTTACTTTGGTCGAACAAAATGAAACTTTAAACTAAACTGACAATCTACACAAGTACTGTGGAGCCCATTATGGCTGCGAATGTTGGCAACTTTCAGATAAAGACAAAAAGATGATAGAAACTGTGGAAATGCACTACTTACGTGTAATATTTCTAGAATGCAACATGTTAGAAACGAAGATGTAAGAAGGAAAACAGGGCGAGTATTTACAACAGCAGAAAGAATAGACTCCAGACAGTTGCTATGGTATGGTCACGTAATGAGGATGGAGTAGAAGCGATGGCCAAAGAAAACATTAACTTACACACCACAAAACAGGAGAAGAAAAGGAAGACTGACAACACAATGGAGAACAGGAGTTAGGAAAAGCATGAGAGATCGAACTATGAAGATGATGACTGGAAGGATAGGGAGAAATGGCGACCAAAATGCGGGATGCGGCATAGAATGTAGGAATAAGAAAAAAAGTAATTAATAATACTTCGTCAACCCGTGATACAGAGTCGACAAATGTCGTGCTCATTGTGCTCGTGTTTTCTGAATGTGTGTGTGTGTGCGTTTTCACACGAAGTATTCATTTGGATTATTTATCTTTTGATGATATTTATTATGAAAAGTTTTGTTATTATTATTTTGTCTTCTTTTATTGTAAGTTTACATATATATATGTACCTCTTGGCGCGTGTAGATACTGAAGACACTTCTTGGTTTAAAACAAAGGAAAGGTCGGCACTAACATAAATAAAGGCACATCTGGGAGGTTAGGAATTTGACGACAACGTATAAATCTTTGATTCGGTTTCGAGATGTATCATGGACGTGCGCGTGATTTGCAGCCAACTTTCTTTCCACAGAATTTTCTCTCTTCAAACCTGCATTATCAATCATGACTCTCATCTAAGGATCGCTGAAATTTACATTACATTCAACTGGCTAAGCTGTTTCTATCCTCTTTTTACAACTTTCATCGGACACGAATGTGGGTACTCCCTATAAAAGATCGATTGTAGTTTCTGTATACTTTCACGTTCTGTCTCTCTCTACCCTCCCCCTTTCGCTCACTTTTTATTTTTGTATCGATACAAGAAGATATGTCTAAACTACTATTGAAAGTTAGACAGTGGGAGTTGTAAGACATTTCGAATCCTACCTTAAATAGTTTTTGTTTAAAAAATTGTACGTAATTGTATATAATTCAGAAAGAACTAAATAAAAATATAAACATTTACACACTTAATAAGTCGAAAATTCATGCATTTTTGTATTTAAAAATTAAAAAGCAGTCAAGGCAGGGTTAATATTCTGTGTTTCTTATAGTACAATGTGCCGAAAAATAAATAATTATGTAATACATTTTAGGTTAGTTGTCTCCAAGTCGCTTATATTAATATAATAGATATTTACCATATATCCGTCGTGCGACTTCGTTTTTCTCGTCTTATTTTGACGCGTTTCGGCAACGAATTGCCATCTTCAGAAATCTTAATCACTCATATGAGATCGTTAAAAAATTAAAAACACTAAAATCATTACGGTAAAAGTGCACTTTTACGACATTGGAAACTGACAGACGCGAACATGAAAGTTTATGTTTCTCGCGTGGACTATATCGATCGACTGCTTTCGCGTGGACAATATCGATCAACTGATTCACTGTTTATATAGCCACTGATAAACCTGTTTTGCTTATTATAGCTCGTATGTACTGTGACATTTCATTTACCGGCGCCCGTGTGCAAGTATTGCCGTGTCGTACAACATGTTATGTGAAAATGTAAGTTTATCATTCAAGACATAATCACTGTTGATTTTGACGGCTTTATATATTTCGTATTCCTCAAGCGCGTCCATGTATTTTCCTTTCCTGCAGCAATGCAAAGGCTGGAAATTTGTCTCAAAATCACTGTAGTTATGATTACATAGTATCAGGTGCCTGGCAAAATTAGATGTTGTTTTATGTAATTCCCTTCTGGGAAGATGTTCGTTATATCTTTCTTCAAATGGTCTGCCTGTTTGGCCTATGTAGAACATGTCGCATGAGCTGCAATTCATCTTGTATACGCCGGTTCTTTTTCTTTCTGGTATACTGTTTTTCCGGCTAAGAAGTCTCTGAATGTTGTTATTTGTACGGAAAGTTACAATTACATGGTGTTTCTTGAGTTCGTTAACTAGAATATTTGGTAAAATGTTTGTGTAATCTGCAGATATGTATTTATTAACCGGAAGTGTGTTATCATTGTTCGACTTTTTTAATTTCTTCTCTTTGTGTTTACTTATTAATTTATCCACTAATGAACTTTTATATCCGTTAGCCGCTGCTATGTGCTTGATGGTATTAACCTCTTCAATGTAGTCTTTTTCACTTAACGGTATAGTTAGCAATCTGTGCACAAAACTATTGTAAGCTGCCATTTTATGCGAGGTGGGATGATATGAATCGGCATGAATTGTGATGTCCGTTGTTGTGGCCTTTCTATAGATTTTAAATTGAAGTTTCCCTTCGTTTTTTAAAATGGTTAAATCTAAGAAATTTAATTGATTTTCTTCTTCTATTTCAGATGTGAATTTAATCTTATGGTGTATGCTGTTTATGTGACTATTTAAGTTTTGTATTTGTCTTTTTGTTCCATTAAATATCATAAACGTATCGTCGACGTATCTACAATAAAAAATGATTTTATTCTTGTATAATTTATTCGATATTATGTTCATATTCTCATAATAATTTAAATATATATCAGCTAATAGTCCTGACAGTGGCGAACCCATAGCCAGACCGTCATCTTGTGTAAAAAACCCGTTGTCAAATGTAAAGTAATTTTGTTCCAAGACGACTGTAAGTAGTTTTATAAGTTCGTTGATTATACAAGATATAAATTATATATAAATTAAATTATTTATAATATAAATATATAAATTATACAAGAATAAAATCATTTTTTATTAGATTTAACCATTTTAAAAAACGAAGGGAAACTTCAATTTAAAATCTATAGAAAGGCCACGACAACGGACATCACAATTCATGCCGATTCATATCATCCCACCTCGCATAAAATGGCAGCTTACAATAGTTTTGTGCACAGATTGCTAACTATACCGTTAAGTGAAAAAGACTACATTGAAGAGGTTAATACCATCAAGCACATAGCAGCGGCTAACGGATATAAAAGTTCATTAGTGGATAAATTAATAAGTAAACACAAAGAGAAGAAATTAAAAAAGTCGAACAATGATAACACACTTCCGGTTAATAAATACATATCTGCAGATTACACAAACATTTTACCAAATATTCTAGTTAACGAACTCAAGAAACACCATGTAATTGTAACTTTCCGTACAAATAACAACATTCAGAGACTTCTTAGCCGGAAAAACAGTATACCAGAAAGAAAAAGAACCGGCGTATACAAGATGAATTGCAGCTCATGCGACATGTTCTACATAGGCCAAACAGGCAGACCATTTGAAGAAAGATATAACGAACATCTTCCCAGAAGGGAATTACATAAAACAACATCTAATTTTGCCAGGCACCTGATACTATGTAATCATAACTACAGTGATTTTGAGACAAATTTCCAGCCTTTGCATTGCTGCAGGAAAGGAAAATACATGGACGCGCTTGAGGAATACGAAATATATAAAGCCGTCAAAATCAACAGTGATTATGTCTTGAATGATAAACTTACATTTTCACATAACATGTTGTACGACACGGCAATACTTGCACACGGGCGCCGGTAAATGAAATGTCACAGTACATACGAGCTATAATAAGCAAAACAGGTTTATCAGTGGCTATATAAACAGTGAATCAGTTGATCGATATTGTCCACGCGAAAGCAGTCGATCGATATAGTCCACGCGAGAAACATAAACTTTCATGTTCGCGTCTGTCAGTTTCCAATGTCGTAAAAGTGCACTTTTACCGTAATGATTTTAGTGTTTTTAATTTTTTAACGATCTCATATGAGTGATTAAGATTTCTGAAGATGGCAATTCGTTGCCGAAACGCGTCAAAATAAGACGAGAAAAACGAAGTCGCACGACGGATATATGGTAAATATCTATTATATATAAATAATTATGGCTTATCGAAATATAACAATTTATCTAGAAGATGCTGACTACTAATTTAGAGGCTCCGGATTCAATTCTCAGACGTACCACAATAAGATGCAGATGCGTTTTTCAGCTCCCAGGTCGATTCAGTCTGTGGGAATGAGTAATTAGGACAACATTCCGGAGGTAACGGTGAGTGGCTGAAGTGTAGTGCTGACCACAATACCTTCCTTGTGTGGTGAGAATGGTTGACATCCTGTCCAACTCCGAGACTGCTTAGCCCGTAACAAAAGGATCCGTTATCATTATTAAGGAAAAATATTTATACATTTTTATTGACATCTGGGATAATTATACTTAAGACTATAAAGGTTACTACACTTTTGAGTCAAGTTTTTTTATTCATCATCATCATTGTCATCTGTAGGATTAAACCAAGGATGGTTTGTTCCGGTCTCAAACAGGCCAAGTCTAGAGCTGGTCACTTCAGCGCTTCCTCGAACGGGGCACACCTCTCCGTCTCTTCGGCGTAGTTGTATAGTTGTTTGGGGATGCGGCAGTCATACATTCGGCAAAGACGTTCCCACCAATTCAGCCGATGATACTAGGCAATCCTGTCGAGTACTCTTAATATTCAGTTCCTGCCGTATATCTGTGTTTTTCTATGATTATGAAGAATATACCCTGATATGTGCTTGAGAAATCTCATTTCAGCCGCTTAGATACGACTGGCCTGGCCTGGCCTTTAGTTAAAGTCCAATTCTCAGACCCATAAAGAGGTGTAGAAGGGCCCATCACCTTGTAGAATGTTATAAGTGTTTCTTTACATGCTGACTTAAGAGTTCGTCTGATGGTTCTGCACATAAGGTTGAACTTATTCAACTTATTCACAACGTCGTTGCTTGTATTATAAGACACACTGTAGGCTAGGCATTCAAAATTGATGACTTGTTCCAGGACAGTACCATCTACAACAATTTTTTGCCTGTACGGGATCAGTTCCACGAAAGCCATCACCTTGGACTTAAGTGTGTATATTTGTAATCCAGAGTCTTTGCAGATTCGATTTAAAAAACCGAAGTTTTTATTCTAGACTAAATTTCATCAATTTTTTACAAATTGTTCAATACTAAAAATTAAAGAAACGAAGCTGATGCAGCTAGTTACGGTTAGTTTTCAACAAACACGTGTGTCGTTAATTTATTTAATGTCTCGTTAACCCGGAGTTAATAATTAAAAGTATTAAAAAAATTGTACGGCAATTGTGCTTATTAAAACAAAAACAAAAAAACACAAAGATGAGACTTCTACGCTGCTACGTATTCTCGGTCCTCTTCTACGGTGTAGAATGTTGGACTTTGACTGAAGCCAACACTAAGAAATTGGAATCTTTCGAAATGTGGCTCTACCGTAGAATACTGAGCATTTCATGGACAGCACATATAACTAATGTTTAAGTTGTTAGAAAGATGAAGAAGGAAAGGGAAGTTATTAACACAGTGAAGATAAGAAAGTTTCAGTATCTGGGACATCTCATGAGAAATGAACAGAGATTTTACTTTTTGCAGTCCATACTACAGGGAAAAGTACTTGGAAAGAGAGGAGTTGGGCGACCGAGAATATGGCTGAGAAATTTAAGAACCTGGCTGAGAACCTGGTTTGGCATCAATACAACTGATTTATTCCGTACAGCAGTGCAGAAAGTTAAAATAGTCTGTATGATATCCAACATCCGAAACGGATAGAAGAAGAAAAAAATTGTAATGTTATTTTGTTTTTTTTTTTACCACGTTTTAGACTGTCATACATTTTAATGTAATCAATGTCGTTGTTGTAACCATGTACCGTTTACCATTTAGTTTCCATGTTTTCGCGCGCCGTACCTTTTTCGGTGTACGGTTGGTAGCCGTGGCGTTACGTTATAAGCAACACACATGCTTTACCTATAGTCTTGTTGTTGGAAACGCGCGCGATAAGTGTACGCAAGTGACGTAAACGTAAACAAAACACAAAGTGCCATGATAAGTGTTTTTCAGTTTAACTTAACGTGATTGTTGTGCGCAATTATTTTTTCAGTGTTTTAATTTTTCGAGCAACGCACTTCTCTTAAAACTTGTGCTCGGAAAAATTAATATCAAGCGTTTTAGTTTTTTTTTTTGTATTCAATTCGTTCCTCTTTTATCGTGCGGCAGGTAAAACATATGTAGAAAAGTACAACAGAATATTAACAGACCTTCTAGCGTGTGTGTGCGTGAAAGTGTATATGACGTATGGTCAACCAGTTGCCTTCGTAGAGAGCAATATGTTCCTATGTAGAATAAACTATCGTACATTGTTTTACGATAACTCGACTACAAAACGTAAACAACGACATAAATAACATAATAATGATAATCAATGGTTGATTTCTAAAATTGTAGGTGCCGGAAAGCATCAATTTCAAAAGTTGTACAACAGACCACAAATATAGGCTTACTTATATTTTATATTAGCGTATAAGTTTACATCAGGTTATTACAAAGGATGTCTTCACTTGTAAAGCCTTATAAAATATGTAACATACGTATAAACTTGTATCTAAAAAGGTAATAAAGTTTTCTGATATTTCTAAAGAGCTTTATCGTCATGTTAGTCGCACGACAGTCGAAAACTCTAAGTAATGGTTTCGGTGGTTCGGACATTTAAAAAAAATTTCCATAGTTTCACCATTGTGTCGTTATATTGTTTGTTTCTTGACCCTATCTTACTCTTTGTGTCCAATGCTATATGATAGCCAGAAATCAGCCCTCTCACATTCACTTGGTTCAGTAGTATTTTTCAATGTACAAAGACTCTCCGGAAAAATTCTGGAATGCACATATTCTCAGAAGCTCCCAATGAGTTGCCGTTCATGTAGTTTTAATTTTGAAGCAAGTTTTTTTGTTTCATTTTTGTCTATAGGTTATTGGGACATTTTTTGAACGATAGTAGTTAAGATTAGTGCTGGTGTTTGATTTTGACAAATGTTTAGTTTTGTAACGGGGCTGATGAGGGGCAAAATTTAAAAAGTAATATTAAATTTTTGTAATAATTAGGTTTTTCTTGTCGTATATTTTACCATTAATTTATTTTTGGATCCAAGAGGTTCCGGAATGCCGGCGCCGTTCCCTCTGAAATCAAGCCCTAATTATAATAATGAATAATACTCGTACTTCGGACAGAACTCATGGAAATCGATGAACATGTTCAGAATCCATCAATATTTTTTATTAGGATTCACAAACTGCTGCTCGTCTCGAGCTCAGATGTTATTCTGGAGACGATCCGACTTTGTGGCGGACCGAAACGTCAATACAAGTAATAATAAACACGTTGGGGGTCTGTCAGAAGTAGGAGTTTTACTCATAATGTCAAATCATTGGGAAAGCATTTTAAAGAACGGATGATAATGATTATGATATTGTTGATGATAGTGATAATAATAATAATGGAAGTAGGGAAGCCAGTTCTCACTTTTCCTCGAACGTTTGGCATTTGTCTGTCTGTCTATTTGGGGTAGGCCTATCTCTCACGATAACTTTTGAACGCATCAACCGATTTTCATGATACTTAGCATGTATGTGTGTATATAATTTTACCCTCCACAACCCTACTGTTTTTTATATTGACCCCCGCAAAATAGGGGGCCAGGACCCAAAAATGTGAGGGATCCAAATTGTGAAAAAATCGCAAAAGTCCACGCGGGGGTATCAAATTAACGGCAATTTTAACCAAAATCTGAATACAATGTTCATTATTGAAAATTTCAAAATTTTTGGACGTCAGAGGCCAAAAAGGGAGAGAAAATTTTGATAAAATCGCAAAAATATAGGGTATCAAATTAAAGATAATTTTAATAACTTTAACTAAAATCTGAATGTTGTGTTAAGTTTTGGAAATTACAAATTTTTGAGGCCGTAGAGCCTAAAAAAGAGATGAAAATTTTTTTTTTAATTGTGAAAATTCAACAGGGTGTCAGACGGAAAGGTATTGTAACCCAAATAAGAATGTTTAGAATTTTTAGTGTTTATTGTATGTTTGTCTGCTCTACAAATTGTTTATTACTACACAAATAGTAGAGCAATCGAGATTTTTTGTAACTTTTCTATAATTGAAAAATTATCTAATATTGAAATTTATGTAATAATAAATGTAGTATTATTGTTGTTATTAATTTTATATTACATCAATAACACTAACAAGACTAATTAACACAAACTTCAGAATTTTTAAATGTTTTATATAAGAAACCGACTTTGTGAAACATTGCTTGGGAAGCGGAGCCGTGAAGTCACCATAACGTCGAAAGGGAAAAGAGAAGTCTAATGTGATCCTGGAGTTTGAGTCCCTCTGTGGTATCATTTGATAATGTTTCTCCTACTCATGGGAAAAATAAAAAATATTATTGTTATATAACAATAACAATATGTGTAGAAAATCCTCGATTTACAAACTTAATACGATGGTCCCTTGCCGATGGTTTTGGAACAGTAAAACAAAACTGAACTAGAGAAAAAGTGAATAAGTAATAAATACACATAAAGTCGTCTTAAATACGCGCGTTTATTTAAAAAGGCTTTTATGTACGTTAAAGACCATGGAATACCATTTTTTAAAATAATTTTATGTATATTATATTCTTTAAGGAAATCTCTAAGAATAAAGCAGCGGGTTTTACTATTCGTTGACCTGACAACTTGCTTGAATATGGGTCCATAAGAGCTCTGAGATCTTTCAGAGTTTCGCGTTCGGAAAGAGAACTGTGTTGGTATCTTCAATAATAATAATTTTTTTTTACGAGGGTTGTCAGAAATCTGCCAACAGATACCTCGAAGGAACCGCACTTCAAGGCTGTGTGGGATTACTCGAGAGTGACCCACTAAAAAACACACCCCTTCTCATGGCACTTAATCAATCACGGTACTAAGTTCTCACAATACTTGGCGAGAATATGGTACCACATTGCTGGCTTTTGACGCCTCCTCAGTTTTACCACGTTTTTAATTTAAAACTTCTTCTTTTTCCCGTTCTGCATCCCGTCTCTTTTTAACCACTGTTATACATCAGGGTTTCCTGCCAAGTCTGTTTCCGTTTTCTTTTTCGCAAAATCGTTTCCCCATACGCAGCTGTCTGCGTAACGTCCGAAACGTCTGATTCTCAACATAGATCAGCATGTGAATTTTAGTAGACCACGGTCTTACAAGCCCGGATAATAATTTGCACAATTATTGCGTCTTCTGCATTTCTGGAGTTTGAGTGCATCAGCCCAGATCTCCGCAACATGAAGTAGTACTGAGTGCGTAAATGACATCAGTAATCGTCGCTTGGAAGGTTTCGGCTCGCTGGTGTCAGCGCCGTGGTATGGTCACAGTTGCAGCCCAATCAACCGCCCGTTTTATTTGTGCCCAAAACGTGAGCTTTGTATCCAGCAGTATCCATAGATACTTAACCGCAGCTTTTGTCTGCACAGTTTCTTTCTCGACCTGCATTCGCAAGATGTTGATTATTTTTTTAACCATTTCCATAATAATTATAATTCTTTTGTTATATCTTCCAATAAATACATTGCAAGTAGGTTTATTTTCACCTGACGCTCGTTTCACAGAAATTATTGTGTATCTGCAGAAATTTGTTTGAATTGTAATTGAATGTTTCCTTACAAATTTCTGTGAAACGTGCGTCAGGTGAAAGTAAACCTACTTGTAGTGTATTTATTTGAAGATATTATATGGGAGACCTGCAGGAAACTCAGCGAGTTATTTACAAAGGAATTATTGTGTTATACTAAGAATAATATTAATGAGGTAATATTAAGATTACTTTATTTTTATATTAATAAGGATAACTATAATATTGCACAAGTACCAACATGTGGTATAAGTTACGTGTATTAATTATTTTTGGTACTGCCTGTAGTGCATTAATCCTGATGATGAAATTAAATTTCATAGATCAACAATAAAATGTGTAAACGTTGCCATAAGTATTTTAAAATTGTAGCTAGAACGTCACTTTAGTTGAAGACAAACCTTTCCATCATTTTACTTCCATGTTCCATAAGGAACATGATGGCTAAGGAACATGATGTTCCAAGGCCGTGATGGCGAAAAAATCGTGTTCGAGATAAGGGCTGATTCTGATTGTACTGCCCTCAAAACATGAAGAAAAGTCATTTTTCGAAAAGTGTGTTTGTACGTAGAATTTTGTCTATGGAAAACGATAACTGCCGCAAATTCAAACCGAATCAAATAAATTTTTGCATATGTGCCGTGTTTGTAGAGGACTCAATAGGCCTACTCATTGATTTTGGTCAGTTAAGGGGAAGGGGTAGTTTACCTGCAACGTTTTATGTTTAAACAAGAGTAAAGTACTTAATTTTGATAAATAAAGTATCCTGAAAAGACGGTCATAATAATCCATTGTAGAAAGGTAGATGAAATATCTATAAATGAAAAGGGTAGTTGGAGGGGGGTAATTTTCTATAAATGAAGATGATAGTTGAAGCGGGAGGGGTAATTTTTTATATGTTTACTACGTTATCGGCAACAAAGAAGAAGTAGTTTGTTGTTAAGATTCTTTTCCAGGCTGTTTGGTCGTGGTCCAATGTTTTCTGCAAAACCAGACGTTTCGGCAGTGTCATCGACTGCCATTATCACTGAAAATCGAGTGAGCTAACGTGAGGTAGTATACGTTAGTGACCACAGTACTGTGGTTAAGGCTGAAGCAAGAAGTAGAAAGAAGTAGTTTCTATGGAAATATTTCATTTCGAAAATGATTGTAAATATACATCTTAGAACATGGAGCCATGTATGGTTCTCCAAAGCGATATTTTATATAAGTTATAAAAAAATGTACTTTTGTCAAGCGACGTATGGTACACTCTATGTAGTTACGGGCAATTTTCGAAAGCTGCAAAGAAGCCATAGTTTGGTAACCACTGATCTAGTTTATTGTAGTTCAAGGCCGTAAAGTAATTTTATTTCTTTAAAAAAAATGTACGTATAGTTTCTTGGTTCATCAATTATTAACGCTGTTTGTGCTACTTTAATTGTAATTTATTTCTGTAATAGAGACATTCAAATTTTATGAAGCTTTCTTTCAACAGAGACCTTACAACTTTTTTATTAGATAACAATGCACGACAAGTAGTGTTTTCGGACGGAATTTACCGTTCGCAATCAAAGCGAACGCAATTATTAATACGCCAAACGGTTGGTTCGTGACAAACAAGTTCGGTTGTATGGCATTGATGCCGCGGAATCTAATAATTTTGTAATGCTTTCTTCATCGTGTCTGCGCTTTTCGCTCAAGAAATTGCTTTTGCACTTTTAATTTTTTACATGTTTTATGTTATATACAACAGTTTGACGTTGTTTTCAAAATTTTAACCGATTTCAGTAGTTACTCTCACAAGTACTAAAGTTATTTAATTTGGTATTAGAAAAAATTAATATAAAAATAAAAATGTCTAAATTATTCCAGCTTAAGATATACGTACATTTTTTCTACTTATTTAATGCCGAAGCAACTGATTTGCGTAAAGACGTTTTTCCTACCCCTGGTGGGCTACTACTTTGGAATTTGCCGAACGCTCACATGCTTCTATACTGTTTCCGTTCTTAGCTTAAACCTGATGTAAACAAATAGGCGTGGCACGTCTGAAACGCTATTTGCTACTTGAACTAGAGGCGTGTCACTCTGACAGAAGGAGTACAGACAGGGTACATATAATATTGATACTGTATAAGCACACGTAAATTGTAATTTGTTCTGACCACAGTAAAATTTGTGTGACAGTGTCAGACCGACAGTGAAACATTTTATAACACCAGTTAATGGTTTTTCTTTAGTAACCGTTTAAATATCGCAACAAACAAAAAAGTAAAGTTCATTTAAAACTAAAATAGAAGCTGTGATCATTAGCAGTGTACTGAATACTATCAGTTGCTGTCAGGGAGTAATTGAATGCCTTCCATATCTGTGTCTGGACTTGTATCATCGCTTGATTCAGCCTTATTTCTGATAAGATTATTCATTGTCCACAACGAGGTCGGTAATGTGGGCCAGTTGCCATAACATCTTCCTTGATTACATGCTGCATACAATGACTCCACTTATCCGCCGTTGTTTCATTTACCGCCTTTTCAATAAATTGTCAAGCAGCTAACGTTGTGTTGTGGTGGCCAACATATCCTTTCAACTGCCTCCATATTAATTCAATACGATTCAGAATACAGTGATAAGAAGGAAGTTTTAAAACAACGAGCCCCGATTTAAGCGGCAACATAACTCTCACATAACTATACACACACACATTATGCACATGCGTCGTGTAATACATTACAGTGTGAACAGTGTCAACGCCCCTGATCAATAGCGTTTCAGATTTGCCACGTGGGTTTGTTTACATCAGGATTTAACTAAGAACGGAAATAGCATACCCTCCTCCGTTTGGAGGACAAGTAGGTTGCACGTTCAACAGTTGAAAGAATTCGTATAATACATGGCTAGGTAATTAAACAAGGAAAAGGACATTAGAATAAAATAGGCCTATGTACTATGTAGTATACAAATGAAAATGTATACCCATTCCACAGTATAACGACCTGTGGTTAATAATGGGTGGCTGAAGCATAGTGCTGGCCACACTGTCTGTTCCTTGTTCGCCGAACGACTCATATAATCCATAGACTGCTTACCTGGTAAAAAAGAAGCCATTATTATTATTATTATTACTTTTATCATCATCATCATCATCTAATTTATACCGCCATAAAGAACATACTGGTTAATACATGTCCATCTTATTACAGTATTAACCACCCTACCGAATCATTTGCGCAGTGCTACGTCTACCCTTACAGAATAAATATCTCAAACCTCACAGTCGTTTTGGAACCAACCGTAATTACTTTA
This sequence comes from Magicicada septendecula, assembly GCA_034769895.1. Classification (NCBI taxonomy): domain Eukaryota; kingdom Metazoa; phylum Arthropoda; class Insecta; order Hemiptera; family Cicadidae; genus Magicicada; species Magicicada septendecula. The sequence goes on along the minus strand of CM068369.1, from coordinate 507,433,961 downwards.
CGAGCCTGGTGTATTTGATGGTTATCCAAAATTCGAAGCGTTTTTAGCATTTCTTCTTCACTGAGACTATCAAAACCGTGTTTGAAATCTTCGTTTAAAAAATATGTACACTTCACTTAGACAATTTTTCTTGCATCTGCGTTATATGTGATCAAATGTTGAGCGATTACGATAGACTGCACCATGATAATCGCCTGTGATTTCTTCAGAGTATTTTATTGAACTATTACTGTACTTATAGAGCATAACAGTATATTATTATGCTACATGCTTGTCAGCATGATTCGTCTACAATTATAACAGAATACTTTATATCCGTTGTTTTGTATTGATTGTATAACATGACTAACATCTGTAGTCCTCTTTCCAGAAGTTCAAATACAGCGTTGCCAGGTCAATCAGACCTCTTTTCCCCATTATAGCTACTTAAAATTTGGTCAATGGAAATTCCCGTTGTCATAAATATGTGTCTTTACGCAAATCGTAATATTTTAAAGAATGCAATGCAACTATGTTACAAACGATTTAGCACTATCACAAGAATAGCGAAAATATGTTACGACAGTCTCACGGATCGTCGTATGGTACAGTGGAAACAAAATACAGACGCCAATGAAGTCACTAGTAACCAGCTTTAATCAGTCACAAATAACAATGTGAAATCATCAAGATACTCTCATACAATAATTAAAGTTAAATTTGTCCACACGCATTAATAATGTCAACTATTAAGAGTTCCGGACTAATTATAATACAGTAATCACTTTCGACAATCACTTGATCCGCATTCTACAATCTCGCCAGGTGTACTTAAGGGGAGCAGGCAGTGGGCGGTACTCCCATGTTAATCATATGGTAGAACACATCAGTGCTTAGGTACTATTATTAAAAAAACTATTGGCGCTACTGACTTGAAATTTTTTTACGTTTACTTAGCATAGTATCCTGCTCAATTTCATGCTAAATAAACAAAATAGCGTAAATAGTTTTTGAGAAAAAATAATTATTTTTTTAGTTTTATTTTGACGCACATTTTAAATATACAAAAATGTTGAAGTATGGTAAAAGTTAATATATTTTAACAAAAATGCATGAAATTACTCATCATACCATAAGGAAGACGTGTGCCAAATTTGAAGTTAATGGGTTTAATAGTTTGTTAACAAATGGTACCTAAAGACTAAAAAACTGTACTTTCGGGGAAACAAGTTTAATAGTTTAACACTTTACACTTAAACTAAAATGCACCAGAGCAATATTCTGCACTGTCACTGTCCTCTCTTTTCTTCTTCATTAGCCTTCTTCTTATTCTTTTCTTATGTTATTCTCTCACTTCCTTGTGAGCTTTTTGTATTCTTTCCTCATCAATTTTCATCAGACCTTCAACCATTAGTTAACCTGGTCGGAAGCCCAAGGTTTAAACCATATTTACTACAGAACCATCATTAAAACAGAGGACTGCTTTTGTTGCTCCTAGTTTTTATACCTCATGGCCTACAAAAACTGTTTTTTGTATCCTTTGCCAAATGACTCCATTTACACTTTCATTGGGATTTTGGGTTTTCCCACGAAGGCACGTTTTAGTAGGTTGGGATTTGATAAATCTGAATATTGGTTTCACAGCATCCATAACTGCTTCTGGTAATGAAGGTTTATGTGTGTATTTTTCAAATTTCTGTTGGGCTTTGTTATGTTTACACCACGTTTCACTGTGGATAAGCCATAAATTGATGTTGCGGTTTCTCGTCTGACGACAATTTATGAAAGTAAGTCGCCCAGATCGCCTTCTTCATTGCTTCAACACTTATAAGCTTTTGCCTAATAGCTAGTCCGTAGTACTGTTGAAGCTGGTCTATTTCTTCATCAGTGAGCCTTCCTTTACCTGCCGATACTTTCCCATGTTTTAGTTTTACTCTTTTCATATCTTTTTATAGTCTCCGCAATCTAGAGCCTACATGCTTTTGCATGTGCCAGACTGCAAACAGTCAGCTGTTGAGTCTGCTTCTTACAGGTTAGCAACCATGAAAAATGTAATACTGTTGACTTAGAAACAAATATTATACTACAACAAGTGTAAGGTACAGTGGGGAATGTAGTTAGTAAGCCGCACTAGAGTTGTACAATCAGTTCACCCGTCGCATACAGTGCACGCTTCTATTCAAAACTTTTTTTCTTCTATTAAATGGCGAATTAAGTATATGATGTTATACGTTTTCTGAAACAGAAAGACTTGGAAAATGTTTTGGCATCATTTTGAAAAATCGATTTTTTTTTACCATAACTTTCCATTCTTTTGGCTGCATGCCGGCATAATTTGCGTAGTTAGAAGTGCTCTCGAACAGTCTGGAAGCTACATTAGTCACGGCCTTGGGTGGCTACAGAGACACTGCACCTGCTCGGCTCCCCGAGAAACGCGTAGAACTGTTACATAACTCTTACGCTCTCCAGCGCGTGCTAGTTACAGTTTACGAAACGCGAAATACTATTTGCGCGGCCACTCAGTACTACACAATCGATTGACAATAAGACAGTTACAATTATATTTTCGTACTTTTTTACTTATTTATTTATTTTGTTTATCTGAAGTAATAAATTTTTTCCACAAATTTGCATATATTTTATTGTCACGAAATAATTTTTTTTTTTTTACCAAGCCATTAGGTGGTGCATGTGCACACACCTATGTACCTTGGTGAAGGGAACTTTTAGTGTTGAGTTCTACAACTGTTACAGTTTACCGTCACCGGCTCGGGTTACAGACACGTGTGCGTTGTAACGGACACGGAATGAGACAATTACGGCGACTCGGACACTACGACGCCGTACTGAATGTTATTATTTGTCGGTCAACAAGGTAATAACACTTACCGAAATATATGCAACTCGTTTACCATACAAACGTTAACAACTAGAATGGTGCTGAGTATGGTTGGAACTCGACAGCAATTCGAATTATACGGATTGTTTGATACTAAGTTTTAAACAACACTTCACTGTTAGTATAGGACTATAATGAATACGCTACGTTTTATCTATTGCTCTACGGATCATTAAAAATCTTCCTTAGCACGTGACATATGTGTAAAGAAAGCAAAATCGTTCACCTAATAACAACTTGCAGGAAATTCGAACATAAATACTGTAATGATTTGTAAACTCTACTGCGACTCGAAACACTAGCATTTTAGATTAAAATTAAAAATTTTTTTACCTCAATGGCTGAGCACCTTTTGCTCGTTGTGATCTTCTTCAGAGGCGCTGTCAGTTCCGTTTTTGGAGGTTACAGCGTCTGACACACACACACACACACACACACACACACACACACACACACACACACACACACACACACACACACACACACACACACACACACACACATGTATGTAACGGTGGAGCCCTCTCGAAAAGGCGAGAGCGTCCTTCTACACGTTTCCCGGCTAGCCGAGCAGGTGAGTGTTTCTATTATTGATTCAAGCTGGTAATTGGTGACTTCATTGGTGTCTGTATTTTGTTTCCGCTACACCATACGACGGTCCACTAAGCGAAATAGAGAGAGAGAGAGAGAGCGCGTAGACACGCGCACGTGCAGTGGTTGTAAACAAACGACTACTACTGAGAAATACCGATTCACATTACATTATCAAAATTCGCTCAACGCTCACTTTCCTCTCATCGAAAAAAAAGTTTCTCCCAGATTCCCCAAAACGTTTAATTTGCATAAGGTGCTTGTAACGCATCATTACAATTTCTGTTTTTTCAATTAACACTTTTCTTTTACTTCTACATTTCTTCCACTTTAATCCCACACTGTTAAACACTCGCGTCAATGATTTAGCGCCCAAGGGAAATGGATTCTCTCTTTCACGATAAGTAGGAGTTTTTTAACAGTGGGTACAACATTTTGATTTTTATAAAAATCCTGAAAAATATTTCTTAACCACACACACACTTACCGAAATCGTCAAGAAAAACGTTTCCCTTTCTCACATGTTTTACGTTTTCCCCCTGCGTGGAGAGTTTTCCTTCTGGACTGAACCTTCTAGTCTTTGAACGCACTTAATACAGCAACGGTGAAAACCAGACTGCAATACAATTACAAAGTCTATGAGACCTGATTGCCTTTGTAAGTAGACCGCTGCCTGACTGTGAACAGGGTCATGAATCATTGGTCTTGGCAAACTAACGATACTAACACAAACACACTCACTCATACTTTATCCCCTCCAACAGACACGCAGAGTTCAGTGTCAGAGTATAGTAGCCACAGCAAAAATCTTACCATGAGGCATGCTTTGATGCGTTAGTGTGTGTTTAGAACACGTCTACTCTCCGTGTACGCCAATCAGATTGCTCCGTTAGTAGAGTTGACAGCCGCATGTCCGGTCCGCGTTGTCGTAACGCTGCCACAAGTACTAGCTATTAAATATAACTTATACCTAAAATAACAGGCTACTATATAATTTACAATCCATAAAATAACTAAAACAACAACCGTCATCCGTTCTTCCGAATGAAAACTGACGAATTGTTAGGATATTTAGCCTATACAGCAGTTCCGTTAATATGAAATGAAAATAGACGAGTCTTATTGAACAGGTGGACTCGACAAACTCTCGAATGTGATATGCGAATAACAAGTGGTAAACTGTGTTTTAAAGAGTTTTTGATTTTTAATTGTTGTAATAATTTGCGTCAAGCATAGTTAAAAAGTCAAGTAACACTGTAGGAAATAGCAAACAGCAGTTTAATAAAAAAAATATAAAATAAAATTTGTGTGAATTATAATTTAGACAAACTAAAAATATTGGAAAGACGAATTATTAGGAAAATATTAGGCCCACGAAAAACTTCAGAAGGTTGGAAATTAAGAAGTAATGTTGAAATATATCAAAGTATACAGAATATAACAGAAACAACGAGAAAAAGAAGTCTATTATTTTTTGGCTATTTATATAGAATGGACGACAATAGGTTGACAAAGCAAATCTTCAAATATCTGTGGGGGAAGAAGTCAACATCAAGTTGGATTAAAGAAGTCCAAAAGGATTTAGAAAAAAATAATATACATGCAGAAGAAGCAATTGAAGGAGAAGTTTTTCGGGCGAAAGTGTTAAAAATGGAGGGAGTCCAGGGTAGAAGAGAGAAAAACGCAGGTTCAAAGTGGACTGAAGACATGAAGAAGAGACACAGTGAGAAGATGAAAGAATATTGGAAAAAAAGGAAAGAACATAGCGTAAAGAATTGAAATTGGCATGTGGTCCTTAGATGGCCGGTACGAAAGAAAAAAAAATTGTGTGAAGTAAGGCAATAAGTACAAGAGCCTATTGTAATTTTCATTGGTAGTTTCAAAAAAATCACAAAATTCGACTACTAAAAGTTGCAGTATCAAACAGTAAATATCGGATAATATCACATTTGAATTTGGACAGATGAACCGTAGGCGTAAACTCAATGAAACAAATTGTAGGCTATACGATTCAGAAAATGTGATATGTGCTATACCTGTTCCAGTTGTAACTTCAAATGACTTTAATGGAAGACTTTTCAAATATTCATTTATTGGGCAAAACCATAGGCTGCTTTCGGGGCTAACTCCCACCAAAAAAACCCTTTGCCAATAAATAATCTTGTATTCACACAGTATTTTTACCTGGAACTTTCAGTATTTAATCATAACTTACTAAACGCAATATTTTAGGTACATTACTAAGACCCCCGGCTGAATAGGGGTTACTAAGACCCCCTCTGGTAGTATAAGCATATCCTTATCAAGAAATTTCTCTCCCCTAAAAAAGACAAACGTAGTCCGAAAATTATAAATTATTTATGACAGCTGTCGGTAAACATTTGTTCATATTGTTGTCTCGGAATCGATAGCAAGTATTATGTGGGCTACTGTCCACTAGACGCAATTATGGAAATGACTTAGGAGCGACCCAATGCGCTCAGCACAGTTGTCATCGAATTTACTACTAACGAAATCGATACATGTGTACACACATTTTCGTTTCCTAGAATTTATCAAACAATTTTGTTGTAAAACGGGGTCGATTATTCAAAGGTAAATCTCGACAGCATAAGAAATCCGTTTCAATATCGATTATTATATTAATGTGGGAAGAAGTCCTCAGTCAGTCGGGTGCTTAGCTTGGCTAATAATTTTGAGATCCCGGAAGGGTGAAGGGTCAATTCCTATCCAACTCCATAAAGTCAAACAACGTTTTTCAATTCCCAGGAAGATTCAACCTGTGGACACAAACACCCAAGCTACACTTTGTATAATAATCGGCGACTGAATTATTATAACATTCACCCCCTTCCTTATATGTCGTACGGTTCAAACTGGCAGCGTACGCTGCCTTCTACAGCTTCTATATCGTTTACAAATGGAATTTACTGATGAACGAAGCGAGTTCTCAGTTGTAACTCGACCGTTTTGCTATCTGCCTTCCTTTCTGTCTGTCTCTCGATAACATTACCATGCGTATCCACACTTTCCTCATAACCCTAATGTTTCTGAGATTGAGATCCCACAAATCAAAGGGAGGCACGTGAGGCAAAAACGTAACGATCAAAGTTTGAAAAAAGTCGTAGAAATCCATGTGGGTATCAGATTAAAGAGAATATTAACCATAATTTGAATATAGTAGGCTATTCAGTTTTTGAAATTTCAAAATTTTAGAATTCCAGGGCCCAAAGAATGGATCACAAATTTAAAAAGTTTTAAAAATCCTTGCCGTGTGTCAGAGTAAAGGGAATTTTAACCCAAATTTGAATTTTTTTACTCTAAAATTTTTTTTAGCTTTAGAGGTACTACTACGCGCCAAAAATTGAAGTCAAAATTTTAAGGCAACTGTGAAAGTGAGTAGAGCATCAGCATCACGTTATGATGAATTATGTTCAAAATACAAACTCTGTACCTTTAGTAGGCCTAATTTGACATAATTAATGTGTCTCAATTGACAGCCTTCAAAAAGCGTTAAGCGAGCTTGCAAAAAACCTTTACATATTGTTTGAGTTATGTATATTTGATATTTGCGAGAAGTAGTAGATGTAGACCTATAGGTATCTATGGATACACACATAAATTTAAAAGCTAAGAATAAATTATTTAACAATTAGACATTATGGTTATAAATTTAACTAAAAAAAACCAATGCAGTAGTTCGAAATTTTTAGTGTTTACTGTAGCATATGATTGTCTGTGTTTATTGTATTATAGAGACACACTCTATAACTTTAACTTTAACGTTAACTGTAGGGTTTCGTTTCTTTTCTGATAATTGAAAAATTATGTACGGCTAGTTGAGAGTTGAGCTTCTGTACAAGCAGCTGAATCAAAAATCCGCTGGAATGGGACCGAATGTAAATATCAGCAAAACTAAATATGCATGCTAATTTCTGCATCAGAAAGGAGAAAGAATCTGTACAATCTGTAATTCTGTCTAGCCTTCACATCTTAGGTAGTCCAGTTCATCTAGTGTAACATCACTTCAACCTTTTGCGCTTGTATATACAGCTCCTTCGTTGGGTTAGTTTCATACATTCCACCACGGAGAGGTCAAGCACTCCACAACACTCTCCCACTTTTATGGATTCGTTGTCTAATTTCGTTTTCACCGAGACCAGTGCCGGATTTACCAATGGGCTCAGAGGAGGCCGCAAGCTACAGATATTTTTTGTTTTTAACAGAAGTATTTTTATAAAAGTAGGAGGGGCATTGTGATTTGTTTAAGTATGATTTTTTGAAATTAAATGATCAATTTTTGTTAATAGTACAAATGGAAGACAGTTTTGTTTAAGTACCGCGCGCTTATTTTTAAGACGTTAGCATCTTTTGAAAACTAATCTGCGCATGCAAAATTTGAACGTCCGGTATATTGCCACCGAATTTACACGACCGTGATACCATCCTTGTTTGTTATAATTGTTTATCTGCGTTGTCACTGAACGGTTTGCGATTTGAGGTTATGTTTTTATTTTGTTTTGAATGTAAAGAAGGTTTTTAGCTTTGTGTGGTGGGCAGCGTGTTATTTCGTTGATATTTATTAGTGTGAAAACTGTATGAACATAGAATTAAATGCGTACACTAAACGTATTCATCATGAACATGAACATAAACATTCACACGGCTAGTGGAGCCTACAAACGTTTTTTATGTTCAATTTCTGAATAAGCTTAGTTAAGTTACTCTACTTAAAAAATAAATTAATTTGCTCAAATCTTTTGAATGGTTCTTAATATTTTGAAAAAGTTTGCTAAATGAAAGCACGCTTTTTTATAGTAGCTTACTGGTTTTAAATTTGATAGTATTAATCTGACATCAAATTACTTCTGCAGTACCTACATATATTATTTCAAAGTCACAGCCGAGGGGGGGTCGCTCAGAAAACTTGCCCTAAGGACCTCAAAAATCTTAAATCCGGCACTGACCGAGACCATTTAGATACATTTGTGATGGCTGGCTGCCAACATATTACTGATACTTGACGAGGAAGTTTTTAATGTTTTGTACTGACTGGGGAGGGGGTTTCCTGTTCAGTAGGTAGTGGAATATTATTACATACGTAACTGTAAATGTAACACATTATTATGTGCACGCAAACGCCCGGTCACGATACGCATACATTAGTGTACCGACAACCTGTATTTTTAATTAGCCACAAGTATGTAAATACGTCTTGATATAGAATTATATGATGAGTGGCCTATACGTTTAGTTACAGACTGTGGCCTTATTTCTGGTCGTCATAGTTACCGGGTCGAGTAACACAGTAATAAACAAACCATCAGGCGGGGTGCTGAACGTAAGGACGGTTTAACGAACACCGTCCACATTTTTTAAGTGAAAACTTCATATTCGGAACTGTGGTGTCCGGTCACTCCCATTCACCTCGCCCTCCTAGAAGAGTAAACTGATTCAACGTGTAAAGAAATTGCTAAAACGAAGAAGCAGTGTTGCCAGGTCAATCAAACCTCTTTTCCCCACATAGGGACCCGAAATCTCCCCACTGCCACTGTAATATTTTAAAGACTGTGAGTCCTAATACAAGAAATAAAATAAATATTAAAATTCTTTTATTTATGATAAAAGAAAATGTACTCACATGATGAGAGATTGAGCTGAATACTTTTGAAATCATTTTCTTCATTATTAGTTCATTATTGCCAAATATATTTACACAACTTTTGAATTGTTTAATCCATAAAAACAATTTAAAATTAATAACACCTATTTTTGGTTACAATATTTATAGTACCGTCAATGAGAACGTTTGGGTACAGATCATCAGTCAGTCAGGGGTATTTTACATTATATATATATATATTATTTGGAGGGGGATTTCTAAATTCTCCCCTCAAAGCCGTCAGTCCTTTTTTCTATCGTGAAAACAATATTTTCGCGTAATGTATTTTCTGCCAACCTGCAAGGTTTCAAAGGCATTGTTTGAAACGATTTATCAGAAAGTTGATTTAACTATTGGAGAATAAATCCCCCTTAGAAGTAAAACTTCTCAAAACGGTTTCTAAGGACGCACCTACGACTTAAGAGGAAGTTTAGTACCAAATTTCGTGTTTGTAGGCCTTATAGTTTTGGAGATTTCGTGATCATTCATTCATTCAACAGTATTTGGATTGTATATAGGCTATAAATTATGGAAATATTCAGTAAAAACCGGATAACCCATATGAAGAGTATTGCACGGATCTAAGCCAGGGGAGGTGTATTGTATAATAATATCTTTGTCCATATTCATATATAATGTTATTATTAATGAATATATTAAACATAAAGGCGCACGTGTAATTTTGCCTTTACTTGAACGGACGCGACCTAATTTTGTTGTTATTGTTGTCGTCGCTGTTACCATGACGATGGCGAGTAAAACAATTTCCGAGAAACTTCACAAATTTCTGAGCAATTTGACGACGAGAAGATGCGGACGCTATAAGTCTGTTGTGTATTTAAACAGACACACGCTCACGGAACCGGTACGGTTCTTTGGCACAGCGGTGCTACAGTGGCGAAATCCTATGTCGTGAATTGGTGGCGATTTCCTTTCAAATAATTACTTTACTTTACTTTAGCCAACGCCCGTACGTGGTTCTTCAACCATTCGACGTCGAGCCTCCCAGTAGCGATTGGTTATGTCGTCAGTCGGGTACGTGAGTGCTTGGCAGTCCCGTAAGTGTTCTCCGTCCATTCTTCCGGAGTTGCAAAGCGGACAGGTTTCGTTCTCAGCTAGGCCGATGCGGTGTAGATGAGCTTGCAAGTAGTCATGTCCGGTAGTAAGGCGGAAACGGGCGACGGCCTCAGCTCTGTCCAGGTGTCTCGGTATTGGTCCTACAGTGGGAAGACTTTCCCATTTTTTACCAGTACCCAGGGTTTTTAGAGTTCTTTGTGTGGAGGTGTTTATAACTGAGGTGATGAGGTTATTGGCTCTACTGAGAGCAAGCGGCACGTCCGGCTGCTCCGATTCTGCTCCTTCTTTGGCTTTGATGTCGGCTCTTTCGTTGCCAGGAATACCTACATGGCTTGGCACCCACTGTAGGGTAACGATCCATCCGGTTGACATCAGCTCTGCAAGTTTCGCGCGGCATTGAATTGTTCTCAGGCAGTCGGTGGGAGCGTTGCTGGTGAGCGCAAGAATTGTGGACTGGGAGTCGATTAAAAATACCACTTTTCCTGGTGCTAAGGTCTTGGCTAGTAGCTGGCTGGAAGCTTCGTAGACTGCGCACACCTCACCATCGAAGTTACTAGCGTTTCTTCCCACAGCTGTTGAATTCTCAAAGAGGCTACAAAACCATCCCGCGCCTGCTCCCCTCGTTTCAGGCAGGAATGAGCCGTCAGTGTATATGTGGAGCCAATCATTCGAAGGGTACCTAAGGTTGATGGTTTCTATGGCGTACGACTTGAGCTCAATAGGGTTGGCTTCGGCCTTGTTGGTTGTTAGGCTGATTAGGTCAAGCCGCTTTGCAGGTAAAGCGTTTGCCACTGCATTGTAGTACTGTATGGGAGCCCGACGGTCCAGTGATAGTTGGTACTTGCTTATAAGAGCTTCAGCGTGAGTTAGAGGCGAAGTTTGGGTTTTGAGTCGTTGGGTTGCACTTTTGTATCCCTTTCAAATAATGTCTAAAGCATTTACAAATATTTAAACAGGTGATGATGAAAGTTTATTACTTTCTTGGGGAGAAGTGAAATACAAAGAAGGGGGATGACACTAAACCTTTTCCTATTTTGAATGTTTTTGTGGCACCTACATGTGTACACATAACAGTGGGTGTGTGGTTAGGATTGTCGGTACCACTAACGTTAAAAGAAACAAAATCAGAAATAAATGAGTACGTTTTCTTATAAAATATTTAACGAAACGTTTTAAAAACTTACGTTATTCTTGTCACAGTACTTAAACGTTTAGAATATATTCAGATTTGTTAGCTTTTATATACAGTAAAAATGTGTGGCCGAGGGTTAAATGATGTTTTTGCGTTAGATTCTTGTTATAGCTTAATTACGTAGACTTTGTCTTTTTCAAACATAATTCAGTTAGAAATTATTGTATTCAATTTTATACTAGTTCTTTGTTACTACTGAGGCACTGTGCTTCAGTTCATGTTTCGATACGTTTTATATTAATAATTTTATTGTTTATCATCAAAAAACGTCAAATTTAAAGGTCGATTAGACTCATCAACCATAAGAAACGAAATTAAGATGGAACATGAAACACGAAAGAGATTGCTATGGTATTTTCTATTATGTAGGAAAGACGCCATGTAGTCACAATAACCAACGTTCCTTTACTATTCGGAACAAATTCGTCCAGCAAGTCCGAGTTTTACTAATTCGGAATTATCTTTTCCCAAACAGTTAGAATTAGCGAGGTTTTACTGCATTAATAAAACATATTCTGTTGTACTTCGCTTTCTGATGACTTGATTGCTGACGTCAGTAGCCTATTCTGTATTTTTAAACGGAAAGATTTGGTTCGTTTCGTCCGTTCGCCAGATTTGTGACAATCGAGTCTTGACTAATGTATTAACTCGTAATATTTACACAAGTATAAAACAAACGTACAGTGATAGCATAACAGAAGGTGTTATGCCACTGTGGACATGAAGTGTGACACCGGGCCAAGTGTTTCTGACAATGTGACCGGCAACAGTGCGCTGGGAAATGCTGCTCAAGTACTGCTGTTTCACCGGAAACAAAGTGTCACCGGAAACGATAATAACAACAACAACAACGCCGCAGCCACTAGTGGTGGCAGCAGGTGACAGTAAGAACAACAATAACAACAACAACCACAAACAGCAGGATTGTGACGACGATGGTCCGTGCTGCGGATCGTGGTGGTGGTGGTGGCACCACAGGATCGCGCCTCTGGACCAACCTCCAGCCGCTGTTACAAATGGCGTCGCCGCACTCTCCAGGTACGGACTAATCCAATACATTATACTTTCTAGTTACAATACACGACACGGTCGATGTATTAAACACGCTGCCGATGTAAATTTAATAGATTCAATTTTTATGAAATTAGTAAAAAATCGGTATATCGGTACTTCCGTGTTGTAAGATTTGTGTTTAAAATAATTTACTTGAATTCAGTTTGATGATTTCTAAAAAAGATATTCCCTATCTTGTAAATCTAGTTTTATGTTTGACGAATTGATTGTAATATTTCCGTAGAAACAACTTCTTTGTTGCCTATAAAGTAGTACACATATAAAAAATTTACAGGCATTGCACAAATGCAATGCACAGAGACGGGCATTGAAAATGCTTCAATAAATCTAAAAAATATATATATTTATGTTCATTCACCAATCAATGAATTCATTCTTCATTTACCAATGTACAGATTATAAGTTAAATGTACCGGTAGTCGCATTCATAAGCGAAGTTTTATATGTGTACTACGTTATTGACAACAAAGAAGTAGTTTCTATGGAAACTCACCGTTCCCATTTTCGATCACGCACCAGCGATCGGCCGCAAATGTGCGACACGTCCTTATAAATATTTTCAATGTTAAAATCGGTATGGGGAACCAAACATGACTTCCATGTCCTAAAATTTATATTTAAAATCATTTAAATATTAATTAAATAAGTTGATGCTTGAGTTCTGAAAAAATTACGTATCAGCTAAAATGGTACCACCATGTCAGGTGGATTAAGACTATCCTCAACCTTCGTGAGGAAGGACTGTACTTTTGGATAAAATGTCTGTAGGTCGAACGAAGAGCTAGCTAAAGGTAGCTGCGATCTGATTCCTGTAATGAAATTGGAGTCTCGCTGCGAGGGGCCGAGGGATGTCTATAGTGTTATCAAAGTATTTCCTGTCAATACTATACTAGACATTTTTATTTTTTTAAATCGAGTCTTGATTTCTTTCTTTCCATTTGTCTTCTGATTTCCTGAACGACTATTCTGTTCACCCGTATAATTATAAATTTCTCAGCAAAACATTTCTTCCTTAATACGTTTGTGTCTCCTGTTCAACACCCACCATTCTGATCCATGTCACAACGCTATATTCCACACAAACTAGTAAATAACTAGCCATCAGGGAGGTCAAAATATTTTCAAGGAGGGGCAAACGATTTTCCAAAAGAGAAAAATATTTATAGCCTATATTTTTCATACATACACATATGCACATATTAGTTTATAATTCTCATATCATAATAGAAATAAGTACACAGATTGTAATAATTCCTTTAATACAACAACACTGCCCAGGGATCCACAGGAAGCATATCGATGTCCATCTTTTCGGCTTGCACGCGTTGTGTTGGTGTGGGTTTCAGCACTTTCCATTTAAAAAGCGTGCAAACATAAGAAAATAAACATGATGGAGGCCAGAAATAACGAGAACTTTGTGTGTGTGTGTCCTGCCGGCCTTTTTATTGCGGTAATCACAATAATAAAACTTTGGAAAAGTAAACATTACATAATTGAGATATGCTTGCCTGCCAGGAACGATATATTTTCACTCATATGTGATTTAAATTAAAATAAAAAATATATAGAATTTTGTTAAAGTGAAATGAAATGTTTCCATAGAAACTACGTCTTTGTTGTCAGTAACGTAGTACACATATAAAACTTATAAAAATTTACCTCCTCCATCAACTACCATTTTAATTTATAAAAAAAATTACCCCCCCTACAACTACCCTTTTCATTTATAGATATTTCATCTACCTTTCTACAGTGGATTATTATGACCTTTTCAGGATACTTTATTTATCAAAATTAAGCACTTTACTCTTGTTAAAACGTAAAACGTTGCGGGTAAACTACCCCTTTCCCTTAACCGATCTTCACCAAAAACAATAAGCCTTGAGTCCTCTACAATTCAGGGCTGTATACAAACAATTATTTGATTCTGTTTGAATTTGCGACTGTTATCGTTTGCCATAGAAAAAAATTCTACACACACACACACACACACACACACACACACACACACACACACACACACACACACACACACACACACACACACACACACACACACACACACACACACACACACACACTCACTCACTCACTCACTCACTCACTCACTCACTCACTCACTCACTCACTCACTCACTCACTCACTCACTCACTCACTCACACACACACACACACACACACACACACACACACACACACTTTTCGAAAAATGACTTTTTTCATGTTTTGATGGTAGTACATCAGAATCTGCCGTTATCTCGAACACGATTTTTTTCGTCATGACCATACTTCCATTTCCTTATGGAAGATAGAAGTAAAAATTATCCCCTCCCTCTTCAACTATAATTTTCATTTATAGAAAGTTACCCCCACTCATTCAACTAGCCTCTTCATTTATAGATATTCCATCTACGTTTTTACAGTGGATTATTATGATCTTATCAGGATACTTTATTTATCAAAATTAAGCACTTCACTCTTGTTAAAACGTAAAACGTTCCTGGTAAACTACCCCTTTCCCTTAACCGATCTTCACCAAAAACAATAAGCCTTGAGTCCTCTACAATTCAGGGCTGTATACAAACAATTATTTGATTCTGTTTGAATTTGCGACTGTTATCGTTTGCCATAGAAAAAAATCACACACACACACACACACACACACACACACACACACACACACACACACACACACACACACACACACACACACACACACACACACACACACACACACACACACACACACACACACACACACACACACACACACACACACACACACACACACACACACACACACACACACATTTCGAAAAATGACTTTTTTTTATGTTTTGATGGTAGTACAATCAGAATCTGCCGTTATCTGGAACACGATTTTTTTCGTCATGGCCATACTTCCATTTCCTTCTGGAACATGGAAGTAAAAATTATCCCCTCCCCCTTCAACTATAATTTTCATTTATAGAAAATTACCCCCACCCCATTCAACTAGCCTCTTCATTTATAGATATTCCATCTACGTTTTTACAGTGGATTATTATGATCTTCTTATCAGGATACTTTATTTATCAAAATTAAGTACTTTACTCTTGTTAAAACGTAAAACGTTCCTGGTAAACTACCCCTTTCCCTTAACCGACCTTCACCAAAATCAATTGGCCTTGAGTCCTCTACAACTCAGGCAGGTATGTAAAAAATTATTTGATTCTGTTTGAATTTACGGCAGTTATCGTTCGTCATAAAAAAATTACTCTTGTTAAAACATAAAATGTTACCGGTAAACTACCCCTTTCTCTTAACCGATCTTCACCAAAATCAGCAGACCTTGAGTCCTTTACAATTCAGGAACGTATGCAAAACATTATTTGATTCTGTTTGAATGTGCGGAAGTTATCTTTCGTCATAGAAAAAATTACCCTTGTTAAAACATAAAACGTTGCAGGTAAACTACCCCTTTGTCTTAACCGATCTTCACCAAAATCAACGGCCTTGAGCTATTTACAATTCAGGACTGTATGCAAACAATTATTTGATTCTGTTTGACCCTGAACAATTATTTGCGGCTGTTATCGTTTGCCATAAAAAAATTCCACACACACACACACACACACTTCGAAAAATGGCTTTTTTCATGTTTTGATGGTAGTACAATCAGAATCAGCCGTTATCTCGAACACGATTTTTTTCGCCATGACCATACTTCCATTTCCTTAAGGAACATGGAAGTAATAAAAAATTATCTTCTCCCCCTTCAACTATCATTTTCACTTATAGAAAATTACCCTCTTCCCCTTCAACTACGCTTTTCATTTATGGATATTTCGTCTACCTTTCTATAGCGGATATTATGATTTTCTTTTCAGGATACTTTATTTATCAAAATTAAGCACTTTACTCTTGTTAAAACGTAAAACGTTCCTGGTAAACTACCCCTTTCCCTTAACCGACCTTCACCAAAATCAATTGGCCTTGAGTCCTCTACAACTCAGGCAGATATGCAAAATATTATTTGATTCTGTTTGAATTTGCGGCTGTTATCGTTTTCCATATAAAAAATTCTACAGACACACACACACACACACACACACACTTTTCGAAAAATTACTTTTCTTCATGTTTTGAGATTAGTACAATCAGAATCAGCCCTTATCTCGAACACGATTTTTTTCGCCATTACCATACTTCCATCTCCTTATGGAACATTGAAGTAAAATCATTAAAAAATTGTAAATAAATTTTAAATTGTTTTCTTCGCCACACGTATTACAAGGTAATCACATCAGCATTTCTTTCTCCTACTTTGTACTACAAATACGTATTTCTCTATTTCCCTGGGTGTTTATGCCGTAGGCTACTGAGACCAGAACGGGAATGAATAGGAAAACTATTGATGATAACCTTGACAACACTGCAACTAGTGCTGTCTGCCAGAAGTTTTCCACGCTGGTGCTTATACGGTAATTATAAACTAAACATTTGGTAATCATATTGAAGTATTGAGATCTTATCTGTGATGTGTCCACCAACGAAACACATTGTCCCAAACAAAGGTTGTAGTTTGGTTTCCTTACTGTCAAGCATGCGTATCTTCTGCCTTATCCGCCTACCATCGGAAAACGCTGTGCCCTTATTAGTAAACAGGGAGTGATATGGCCCAACCGTTCTGTACGCTGCAGTTTGTTGTGGTCAACTTGGTCAGCTGACATAGTTCAGTTTAGTGAGTAGGCTAGTAGTGAGTAATGACTATTCTTCGCCTAGCAAACAGTATTCCAAATAATGAAGATGCATGAGTATAAGTTAATCCAGATATTCAAGGCAACGATTGACTACTACAACTGCCAACTACCAACCAAATTTTTTATAAAACTACGAATATTTCGAAATGAAGCAAAATAACTAGGGAATTTTCTCTAAATTTTAATTACCGACACACACGCGCGCGCGCGCGCAACGAACTGTAGAAGAAAGCGATTGAATAAATATATATATATATATATATATATATAAACACACACACATATATATGTCTCTTACAGAACGAAAGTTTGTCGCAGCCGAAAATTTCACTACACGCAAAGTAACAAAGAAATTTCATAACATGGAACAGTTTAGAGGCTTTGTTCTTGAAAATCGTTAAAGTTAACGGTTCAAATGTACATCTAAAACCATCCTCAAACTTCTGGGAACACGGTGTTGAAAGAATTTTCTAAATCGGATCAGTAGTTTCTGAGGTCAGCCCGGACAGTGAAACAAACGCACAACTTTACCTCTTTATAATGGTATAGCATAGATGTTTTGGTGGACAGATAACGGATAAGATCCGATTAATGTACAGGCCTGTAAACGGATCCGTATCAGAGCTTGAGACACAAGATTTGGCCAAAATGTTGATAGAATGGATATGTAAGTCAAGGCCAACAACGAATTACAAAATTATGGGCCTTCCAAATCGGCTGGCTCCTAAGGGATTTGAAGGCCCTTACTCTCTCACGCGCACTCACAACCGGCCTTGCCGACCCGGGTGGTTCAGGTATACGGTCCAATTCAAAACTATACAATTTTTAATTTAGCTTATAATCCAAATTAAACTACAATTTTTGTAACCTCGTAAAATTATGAGAAAATGACTCCAGACAACATATAATTGCGATAAATATGAATATTTTAGGGATTTCTAAAGCAAACGCAGAATTGGAGTACTTAATAAAGATTTTATTATAAAGTAATAAGTATGTTAGTGATATTTTGATGATTATAAACAAAAATGTATTTACAATTTACATTCATGGTGCAAAATTACGTCGGTAACGCGAAAATTTGTATTTTTTCTACAATAACAAATGCTGTCTTGTATGTAATATTCATAAAAAAAAATATTTTATTTAAAACTGTATCCCATTAGAAGAGAAAAAAAATGGATTGATGTGATAACTTATACAACTGTATACAATTACCCTTTACATACTGTGGAATTGTGCGTGAAAGTTAAATAACATTTGCAAAATACTAATTTCTAAAGCCAAAATGAATATTAAATTAGACTTAGTTGTACAACTTAAATACATCACAACCACGTCGTATTTGGTGTCATTTTCTTTAACATTGTATGGAGATTATAAATAGGCTAAGCTCGTTTGTTAAAAAAATTCATATTATAAAAGTTATAAAAGATTCTATATTAGTTTAGTGCTGTGAAAAAAGAAGATGAACAATCAAAACAACTATAAAAGTTGCAGTTACATAGTGGACGCCCCAGTAGATGATTTATACCCCAGCTGGGACGTGCGGCCCAGCTGCGTTTGTGTGCGTGTGTGTGTGTGTTAGTAATGGTCTCCTAACCCCTCAGGTGCCATGGGACATGGAACGTCGTATACGTGCGCGGCTGCTGCAGCTTGGTGGTTTTTTTTGTGTCGAGTGAAGGCTACAGCTTTTTCAAAAGCTCACCCTTCAATATTCATCTTGTAGTTGGTCATCAAGCGGAGGCTTCGAGGGTCTTACGATAGAAGGACTTCAACTGCTTCCTGACCAAAGCCGGGCAATCATGCTTTCTTCATTTCCGTCAGTTGTACAGTAGATTACAACTATTGTAATCTGAACATGCATCAGCGACTGGCGCCTCCAACACCTTCGCGATACTTCGATGGTTCGTCCTAAATTACGTCTTTTAAATTTCTTACCCTGCACTCCATACCTCGCTGCTTCTACAGGAGGCAGCATCCCCAAAAAAAGCTGTCTGGCTTTTAAGTTAAGAACCAAAAGATTGTCAGGCTGAGCTGTCGTTCAGGTTCAGGTTTCCGTGCCCTGACCCTCGGCCAGGCTGACGCACTACGGCGGCCGCGACCTATTGCCATGTTTTGTAGCGGTCTTGGTCAGTTGCGACGAAACAACGTTTTTACCTGTTCTTACTCGGTCAATTGCGCCCCGCACTTTTACTTACTGACCGAATCTGTCATTTAGAAACGTTCCTATTCTGAACTTTGATGAGATTTTAATTCAGCAACTTTTCATTTGTGCGAGTAACCTCTTTCTTCCAATATTTTTGTTGCGTTAGGTTAGGTTACGTTACGTTAGATTAGGTTAGGTTTGGTCAGGTCAGGTCAGGTCAGGTCAGGTTAGATTAGATTAGGCTAGGAATGAATAGAATTATAATGGTAACTTCTGTGTTATTATAATAATAACATGAAAATGCAATTGATCGCAACTGGCAGGGTTCAAATTTCCACCTCGGTCACAACGCCCGTACAATTGGGTAGCAATTGTTTACGGTCCAAAAATTGCCCAAGTCTGTGCAGTGAGGACCCACCTACCTTCTACAGCAGACACATGATCGAATAACAACGGAAGAAAATGGCACTGCGACTCGGACATCGCTCTCAATCCCGAGTATTGAGACACTTCACCCATCATCACTCACTCACTGACTTGAAAATAATTCAATAAAATGATGCAAACGTGTGGTTTAAAACTAAATATTCACAGTGGACTGAAAATATTTTAGCCTTTAATTATAATAGACAGTGGAGTATCTAAAAAATGAGTTTGGGGGGAGTCCGGGGTCGGGTCAGGTTCATATAAAAGAAAAACAAGTTAAGACTAATCAACATTCTTTAAAGTGGCTAAAAAGAGCGTGATAACATCCTGAAATCAGTTCCATTAAAGTAAACGTTTATAACACATAAAAATACGCGTTATTGAAACATTGTTAAAAGATACTTATTGAATGAATTATTTTCCCATATTTCATATTTCAAACGTATACCGTTATGCTGTGTAATAAAACTGTTCGTATATTTAAAAAAGAGGTACTACTATATTAGCGTACACAGCTGAAAAAAATATAATAAAACAGCCTAAAAATTAAGCAATGAACAAAATTCGTCAACTTCTTCGACCCTCTGGAGAGGGGGATCCGGTCCCATTTCTTCCCTCCCGTAATTACGCCCCTGAAGATAGTACTTAAAAATGAACGGAAAAATAAATAGTTGCCTTGTCTTGTACCAACGTGCATTTAATATATCTTTTATAGTAAAAATAGAATAAAGACCTATTCACGCATATCCGTAACGTGTCAGTATCGTGTTCGTTTAGTTCCGTGAAATGTTGCCAGCATCAGTGATGAATAACATCATTTTGGGCTGTCTATTCAGCCCTACGCAGTCTGTAATTTTGTTCACCGTGTTCATTCCGTGACGCCGTATTCTTTTTTCGCCAACGATATTTTTATAATTTCACTGACGCATCGTGCGTTGCGGTATCGATACTCGCTGGATGTTTATAGACAAAAATGAATATCGGAAACTAAATGTAATCGATTCAATGCAGCCAGAAAAACTGCCAAACCTCCGAATTCTCTTCAATAGAACGAACTGACATGAAACTCTTTGTACTTTTTTCTATACAGCGTCTAGACAAAAGTTTTGGGTGCTCTCTCCCCTTAAATGCCGGAAAATTATTATTTTAGTAAACTATTCTGAATAAATTGAATGAAGTTGCGTACAATTATTATATTTTCAGGTCACTGAGTAAGAATCCCGCCCTAAATGTATTGTACAGTAGGGGAGTCAAACGGCGTAATCTGAAGGGGATGAAATGTATAAAATAGCGATTAAAAAAAATTCTTCTCTTTTGGTGGCAAGTTGTAAAGTGTACAATGTTTACAGTATCCACGCACGTGTCTACAGGCGACGATTACGTATGTATAGGGGCGCCAGCATTGACGTCCATATGTTGATCTTGTCCGTGTTAATGAACTTCGCCTTCGTTGTACCTACGCGACAGTCGATATTTTTTATTTATAACATCGTCGGTAGACAGTGGAAGTCGTTTATGTGGTCATCGGTTATAATGAGGAAACGGTCGTAACGCGTGGTGTCCCCTACGCTGCTATCAGACTGGTGACCCCCCCTCCGATTCAAAATTCCATTATTTTGATGGTTAACCAAAACCTTTTATCCATTATTTACACTGATAAATGGCATACACAATTTCGAAAGTTAACAATTATTTTATAAAACTCTCAAATTACAACAAATATTTAGCTAAATAGTAATTATAATGAGCATAGTAGTACTTTGGAAATACTAATCGATCCACTTTTTTCTTGATTTTACGTTAACGAAGTCTTATACAATTTCGTCTAAATTGAGCGCCTTAAGTATCTCGCTTTCAATATTCAACCTTCCTAATGAAGATAATCTCTCATCTCCCAGAGATGAACTCAGTATCTCAACATATATGCGTTTTAATACAGAAAGTGATCTTTCAGATACGCAGTTAGCTACTGGAATCGTCAAAAGCCAATGAATAAACTATGTATATATTCAGAAATACATCAGTCACTTTACAGTCAATAATCCAGTTGAATACTCTGAGCGGACAAACTGTAGTATCATGTAGTCTATCATCTTCATTCGAACGATTTGAAAAACCCTCTTTCTTGTAATTTTACTCGTGTCAAAAAGTGCTTCAATTCTATTAGAAGATCATTATTCAAATCCGTCGAATAAACTTCTATAAGAGCTTCTATGTACTTCTATTTACTTTGAAAATAATGTGTAAAATTTAAAGTAACATACTCTGAAAATAGACTTCAGACTATTTTCAGATAAACGAAAATAATGTAAACTTTAAAGTAACATACTCTGAAGATAAACTTCGATATGTTTAAAAAACATAACGGCGAACTCGTCGAAAAGTGTGCACACATCTTGTTACGATTTTGAATTAAGGATATTTGTTCTTTTCTTTTTTTTTTTTACAGTTATTATCTTCAAAAAGTATTTGTCATTTAGGGCTGGATGGTGCCCCGTCTGACAGCTGAGGCCGTCATGCTGCAGCACATCCTAGCGTTGTGGATAATCCGCCACTGTATATTACGGCGCAACGAGACCGGCTGTACAGACGAAACAGTCTCTCACCGGATATAATCACATTGACGACCTACAATCGTCGTTTCCACTCATACAGATTTTGTCGCTCCACACAGCTGTGCAACAATGTTGGTGACTTTGCTGGATACAAAGTTGGATCTTCTCTGTTTAGTGGCAGCATGCAGTGAGCAATTTACTCGACGTAGCAATCGCCAGTAACAACGCATTTGTCGTGAAACAAGAGACTGTTTCCTTGTGAGCGTTCCAGTCAGATCCGCAGGAATTTTAGTGCCCATAGCAAACCAGTATGTTGCCCCAGGCACAACCTATTATTGAAAACATTGCACAATTTATGCCTCCTCAGTAATTTATATTCTATTTTATTTGTAGCTATAACAAATTATGAGATGTATCTTTGTATTTGTAGTTATAAATTATGTTTGTAATTGTAATTAATTTGTAGTTATTAGTGATGTAGGAAATTAATTATAAAATGTAAATAAAATTGTAAATAAAATGTAAATTTCTAGTAAACCATAAATAAAATATAAAAATATAATATAATAAATATAAAAAATATGTAGATCAAAATTTAAAATAAAAATACAAACTGTCGCTGGTTATCGCTACGTGTGGAGGTGCTAATTGCTCACTGCATGCTGCCACTAAACCGAAAAAATCCCAAAACTTTGCTGCCGACACGGTGAAAACGGTAGGCCTACGGTCCCACAACATGTTGCAGGGAACTGGTTTTCGGTAGCCTCACTAAAATCACAGGCTTCTTTTTTGTTGTTAAAATATTTTAATATGTGTTATGTTTTTTGATGATAAGTACATAGTCTGTGGTTGCGCTTATACTTCATTGGTTTAACGTTGTTATGAGTAGGGAACTATCACTTTTAGATGCTGAGAAAATGAAAACTTTTTTGTGTTTAAAAACGAAAAAATATTTTCTATAAAGTTAAAAATATTTTCTTTCAGTGTAACGTAAGCAAACAGGTTGTAACAGGAAAAAACGATTGTAAGTATTCACTAACTTGCTGGTCAACTCGTCAGTTCCTTCTTGAAAATTCAATCGAGTTACAGTGCACAATAAACTCGATCTCTAAATTGTCCATTACAAATCTCTGCCGATTATCACGGAACAAAGCTCGATATTAGGGAAAGGACCGCTCTACGTCACATGAAGTCAGTCTGACATATTTAAAAAGAAGAACATCTCTTACACTTACGTTTTCAATGTATACTTGCTGACATTCTAGGACTTGGGCAACTTTGCTTGCTATTTTAAATTCAGTGTTTTTTTTCAAAAACACAAATTTGAGTTTATTTTATACTTTTTGATACTGTGAAAGAACTGATTTTGCTTTCAACAAAACGTATTTCATTAACAGTTTCTGTTAAGAGGTTTGTCGTTTTTTCGAGTTCTTTTATCGAATCCCACAAGAAACACAAATTACCGGAAATACATGCCAATTCATTTCTTACACTACCGTCTTTTAACAGATTTTGAAGGACTGAAGAGGATTCCTAATTTAAAAACACTATCTTTTCATTTGATACTAATCTGTCCACATTAATAATACAAGGATCAAGTAGTTTCACACACTATGTGTAGAGCATGCACAATACAGGTAACGTGTATCAATTTCGGATAGCTGACACGAAGGGCTTTTGCTGCTTTTTTTATATAAGACACTGCATCTGTATAAAAAGCAACGCATGGTGGTATCTTTTGTCAACCACCAACAGCTGTAGGCTGGAAGCTTTCCAGTCCCGAACCCTCCGATCCTTGTCGGGGTCCCCTTGGTTTGTGAGGAACGACGTGATTCGAAGGGGTCTCCGCGTTCCTACCTTGTCTGCCTTTGTCCGGTCGCTGGCTGTAACTCTCTTTGCTGAAGCCTCGACCTCAACCTTCCCATACCTAAGAACTATCAGCGCGGGAACCACCACCGCCTATCCGGGCCAAGCGCTCTCGGGCGCTTCTTGATGACCCGCCGTGAAGCCATCCTCGTTCAAACATCAGTCCACAGCCCCGGAGTTCACTAATAAAACTGTCCTTCTTTCCTTCCCGACCGCCTCCTAGTACGCTGAGTCAGCTGCTTGTTGTTGTTACCTTGATCACACCGGCACGGAGGCTCTCCGCCTCAAGCGTCTGCTGGCTGGACTTGAGACGGGCAACACCTGTTGCTCGAATCGGTACCAGCGGCAGTGCTATAAAATAAAGTTTTCTTTCTACCTCGCCTTCTGAGTTAACTCGTTGGCGGTTTCCTTTTCCAGTTATAGGCAACCAGTCGACCAAAACCAGACTAAGTATATCTACTGGCAGCCATTGGACTCGATCCAGATGCTGCAGTCAAACCACGGGTGCAAAGACACCCCGCACCCACAATGCAATGCAATCCAATAAAAAGCAACACATTACAGTATAGCATTTAAAACGCTTTAGTCACAACAAATGCATACTTTTGTTGAACAACATAGCGACTGCAATGTGATCTGCTGACACTTCTTTACAAGCTATCAAAAATGAAAGTTCGGAAACTATTGCGTCATATTTAAGAACGCCAATAACTACATTTCCCACTTTTCTTCCTGTCAAGTCCGTAGTTTATTACCACATACCCATACTTTCTCATTTTCACACACAGCTGCTGAGATTTTCTACTGTTTCTTCGTAGCAGTTTGGAAGATAGTGTTTTCTTAAAGTAGACTTATCATCCGGAGGATCTAAGTTCGTGTACTTTACGAGAAACATTCTAAGGACTGGGGTGTTTACTTTGTGTAGATGAGCGTCTGCTGAAATGAAAGTTCTGCATGTGTGGTGAATAAGCTACATAAGCTCAACGATGTGTGCGGGGCCATCAGGAAAACTCTAAAATCAACGTGTAATGAAACACGTCTGAAGATCTACAGTGCGATGGTCCTTCCCACACTTACATAAGCCGGCTATGCACTATCCATCGCCGCTGTCCAACATGTCCGACGTCGGTGATGGATGTGCGCACCACACTCTCGTGCAACTCGTCCAGCGTGCCAGACGTTCTTTAGTTCTCGTTGTGTTTTGTAAATGAAATCTGCCGAGGATACATCCCACAGACATCTATTTAATTTATATTGTTCGATAAATTTTGATGTTATTTCACGGTCCATTATGAATTGTAATTAAAACAAATTAATAATAAAAATACTTAAAATAATAACTGCTAATGATATTTGAATGTATTTTGTAAACGAAGAATAACCTAAACAAAATATTAAACTGAAATTTTATCTGAATCGTTACTTATTAAAATTATTTCTTCGGAAAGGCTATTACGGCTAGTGTACCTCAGGGAAGCGTCTTGGGCCCCCTCCTTTTCTCTGTGTATGTCAACGTGCCCAAGTTGCCGGGAACCAGGTTGGCCATGTTCGCTAACGACACGGCGGTGTATGACGTCGATCGTCGTGGTGAAACGGCAGTTATCTGGCTCCAGGAACAGCTTGACGAATATGTTGACTGGGCAGAGAGATAAGGGTTTCCATCAACGCAGCCAAGAGCACAGCCGTAGTCTTCTCCAAGTGCTTCAGGCTCCCTGACAGATTATACGTAGGCGACACTCCGTTGCTCTGGTCTCGGGAGGTTAAGTACCTCGGGCTTCACCTCGATCGCCGTCTCACCTGGCGGACACACTCCGTGCAAGTAGCCCGCAAGACCGCCAATCGACTATATTCACTCCGTCCCCTGCTATGCAGCAACGCCATGACCCGCCGCCTAGGAAAACTTATCACCTCTACCTATGTGGTGCCGATGGTTACCTACGCGATTCCCGTATGGGGCTACTTGGCAAAGACCCACAAGCCCAAGCTTCAGTCACTCCTGGCCTGCAAAGCTCACTAACTGACATCAAATAAGATTATCACCCTCGGTCGCTACCAATTTGTGCCAGCTGAATCTTAGATCCAGCCTCGGCGTAACTCACCCTCAATTAATTGAACACCCATGGCCGGTAGCAGGCCATACCCTAATATACAGCCCTATCTATGGACCCTGCGGCAGGAGCTCTACTTGAAGCTCGGGACGCAGCATACAAGAGGGTGACGGGCATGCCCTTCGTCCCGCACAGCCCTTGGTCATCGGTCATAGATTCTAGCGACCGCCGACTATAGCGCCCCTGGTTGTCATTGTAGAAACTATTTTTACTGTAGATATAATGTAGCCTATATTGAGCAAATCGCGCGGTGTAAACAGCGGAATCGATTTAGTGTTACGTTTTTTCAGGTTGTGGAACCCGGCATATTCCACAATTTAGCAAAAACAAATGTTAACACATACGAACAGAAACGAATGTGTGAACAACGCGAAAATAATGTACTGCGAACTGGATTGTTAGACAATTAAATATGTATTACGTGTCAACTTGCTTGTCTCGACAGCGTAAACAGTTATTGTAAGTACAGTCGTTTTTACCGACATAAATCGATTTTCGCATCTGAAGAAAGTCTAGCGTTGATTCTCATTTCTTTTGTCGTGTGACGTGTTTCGTTGGTCTGAATGTATTTTAAATATTTAACAAGTGAACAATTCACTTTATATTGTTTTGACTCAAGCTAGTTTTTTTTTTTTTTTTTTTTTTTTAATTACCTTCAGCCAAATTCAGAAAAATTAAAATATGAGAAAAGACATTCCTTCTTCTCCTCATTCTGGTTTAGGTAACAGAAATAAGATAATGATAGGTTTTTAATTAAACCAGCTTCTTTCTTTAATGTTAATTTTATAGACTGTTTTACTGAGGATATTCCATATCCCCCGGTATAGTGGTCCCCCCATCTTAATCGCTCTGTGCGCGCCTACGGTCATGTGCCGTGTGCCATGTGTCATGTGCTGGAAGCCTGGCAGACTCTATAAAAACAACATAAGCTTTTTACCAGGAAACGATTTATCAACGCTCAAAAAGAATTGGACGAACTCCTGAAAAAAGTAAATAATATATTTACGAAGCAAAAAAGAAAGTTGGAGGAGTTATAAGAAGCTGATAAAGAAGCAGAAGCTTATAATAAGCGAAAACTAGTTCAGGCTAAGGTAAAAACTTTTACAATTTTGCCAACAAAAAACTTTGTGTTCCGAGTCGGTAGTGATACACTTATATATACTTATATTTAAAGAGGCAGGTTGGGTATTCATATTCAAATGGAACTTATTAAAAAAGGTAGCCTCATGTTTCGTTTCAGTTTCCAGAGTTTTTTGTTGTTTTTGGTTGATGTTTTTTTTTTGTTTCTTCTCCATAAATTTTTTCACACAGTATCCTATGTGTATATCTTTTAACATCTAATAAGAAGGTTTGTAAATTTACTCTATAATTTAAAATTTATAAAACATTTTATGCCAAAAAGCACATGTAAGGAAATTATATTAACAAAAAAATTTCTTCAGAATCAAGAAAATTTTCTGTGTTGAATTTACTAGACACAACTCTATATGAATACAAAATTTCATTATTATATGTTTTACAGAACCTGTGAAAAGTGTACATGAAAATCGGTTATTTAACATTAGTTAAATAAGGGTGTCCAGATCTCCTTAAGGGATTGCTGATAACTGGTAACAACTAATTGCTGATAACTGTAGCACATTTACTGTTGACAGAAGTAGTAGTGCGGAGAGAGAAAACGGTATACTGCAGCAGAAGCCAATACTGGCAAGACAGAACAAGTACAGCTCGCCTTCGTCTGGGTCCATACACACGCAGGCAACGACAAAGTCATCCTCACCGGCAACGTCGCCTCAGACACAACCCAAACTTCCGTCATCACCTCGTCTGTCTCCAAAACCTGTATTGTCATCACCATTGTCGTCTTCAAGGAGATCGCCGTTGTCATCACCGTCACGAGGTGGTGAAGATGTCAGAGATGATGCTTCCTCTGTGGCCATTCTTAGCGTCACATCATTATCAGGTAATAAATATCGGTATGGAGAACCAAACATGACTTCCATGTTCTAAGTTTTGTATTTAAAATAATTTTTGAAATGAAATATTTCCATAGACATAACGTATACAACCTCAAGTTAGCGTACTCAATTTTTACTGACGATGGCACTGCTGAAACGTCTGGTTTTGCAGAAAACATTGGACCATGGCCAAACAGCCCAGGAAGGAATTTTAACAACAAACTACTTCTTTGTTGCTGATAATGTCGTACACATATAAAAAATTATCCTCTCCCCCTTCAACTATCATTTTCATTTATAGAAAATTACACATCATCCTTCAACTACCCTTTTTATTTATCGATATTTCATCTACCTTTCTACAGTGGATTTTATGACCTTCCTTTCAAGATACTTTATTTATCAAAATTAAGTACTTTACTCTTGTTAAACATTCCACGTAAACTACCCCTTCCCCTTAACCGATCTTCACCAAAATCAATAGGCCTTGAGTCCTCTACAATTCAGGCACATATGCAAAAAATTATTTGATTCTGTTTGAATTTGTGGCAGTTATCGTTCGCCATAGAAAAAATTCTACACACAGACCCTTTTCGGAAAATGACTTTTCTTCATGTTTTGTGGGTAGTACAGTCTGAATCAGGCCTTATCTCAAACACGATTTTTTTCGCTATCACCATACTTTCATTTCCTTATGGAACATAGAAGTAAAAATAAATTAAGTTGCTTAAAAAGCGCAAACCAAAAATATAACATGACTGACAAATTTTTGATAAAGTAAGAGCTAGAATTAAGTTCAGCATTAACAACACAACTAAAATCAGCTTATATAAAATAGAATTTCCCCGAAAAGTATGATAGGTTGTTTGAATACAGAAATCTTATTTGAGGTAATTTATCTATCAATCCAATGTCAAATTATTTTAAAATATTTCAAAACAACAAAATAATATGTCTCACACACAAACACAAAATTACATAAATAATAAAATAAAGGAGAACATATACAAATTCAACAATAATGATTTATTTAAAATTTGAAACATTATAAATAACTCTAGTAAGAAAAACTTGTAAACAATATTTTTTGCAGACAAAGACAACAGTGAATCAAAGAACGAAGTACAAGAGCTGGAACTTGAAGAAGAGGTTGAGGAAGAAGAACAACAACAACAAACACTGGCTGCAGATAGTCAACAGCGACCTCATGTGGAAAGTGAAAAGCTACAGCAGTCTGCAGCGTTAAGAGAGCAAGATGAAGATCACAACATAGAAGTCAAATCTATCTCTGAACATGAAGAAGTGTTGACACCCAAACATGAACAATACAAAACAGAAGTACAAATGGACACGCTGTCTGTTGAAGAGGTAAGTAGACACCGTGTTCATGGTATAATGACTTCAACTTTGTCATTACTTATTCCCATACTGCTAAATACTTCGTTCTTGACGAGGCCTTTTGGTGTCTCCACCATCTTTTGTTTCCCCTGTATATTATTATGATGTCGTCAATGTATCTGTGCCAATATAGTATTTTATGTATCTCTCATTGTTTGTGAGGATTCTTGTTTTTTCTAAGTGTTCACAAAAGACAATGTGAACAGTTACTAATCCACATAAACAAAATACACAAAAACATAACTTTCACTGCTGAATACGAACACAACAATACCATAAACTTCCTAGACCTCTCCATCACAAAATTTGAACACAGGCATAAATTCAGTATTACAGAAAACTGACTACAACTGACACATTAATACACAACTCCTCCAATCACCCAATACAACACAAACTAGCTCCCTTCAGAACCATGATACATAGACTTAACAACATACCACTAGATGAAAAAGACTACAAAGATGAACTAAACATGATAAAATATCTAGCAGACTCCAACAGATACAACAGAACAATAGTCAATAAACTCCTACACAAAACAAACAACAGACAAAGACAGAAAACAACAAATTCATAACACTAACATACATCAACAAACAAACTGAAAAAACAGCCCACAAATTCAAAAAAGCAGGATGCAGAATCTCATACAAAACTACAAACAAAACAGAACACACACACTATCAAAACACACACACAAAGCACAAAACAAATTTGATCTACCTGGTGTTTACAAACTAAACTGCTTGGGTTGCAAAAAATTCTACATAGGCCAGACAGGACGTAGCTTCAAACAAAGATACATTGAACACACAAAGGCACTCCACTCCACTACCGAATCCACCTTTGCAAACCACCTCATTGAAGCAAACCACACATACAAAAACATCGACAACAACATGGATATTCTACATGTACACACAAAAGGCTGAAAACTAGATACTTTTGAACAATTGGAAATATACAAACACCCGAAACCAGATAAAAACGACATCCTACATGAACAGACACACATTATTCGAACATGTCACACCCCACACACACAACATTGATCCTTCAAAAGTCGATACCTTCGCCAAGAACAAGACGGATAACACTACCAGCGGCAACCTCTGAAGAAGCTTTTTAAAAGCGAAAACTGGTTCAGGCTATAAGGTAAAACTTTTACGTTTTTACCCATAAAAAACTTTGTGTTCCAAATGGTAGTGATTTAGTTATATTTAGTTAATTTTTACATTTATAGAACATATGAAAAAAAGTATTCATTTTGTTTTAACAATGTAAAATAAAGTTTACTATTTTGAGCATCAGTCAATAATAAAACACACAGTTTGGTAATAATAATTTGTTTTATTTATTTATTTTATCGAACATAATCAGCAGGGGATAAAACACGTATGTTTTAAACATTTACTAAGGCTGCCTGAGCCACTCATTGAAACTTCAATGCGTCTTGGTGTTTAATTAATATATGGTTATACCATCTACTCCATTAGTGAATGCAGAATAAATAATCTTCTCAATCAATAATTGAGTTTTTTGGCAACAGCTTCCTTCTCCGCTTCTTTTATTATCAAGTCCCAAATAATTCAAGTGGAATTCGTAATCTCCTAGTTTCTTGACCAAGGACAACAGAAGGATATTGCTTTTCTCTGATCAACCAGGATGGCAGGGAGCTTTAACTTTCATGTGTGTAAAGTGTGTTTTCTAGCTTTTGGAAACCATGGTATTCTTACAGTGAAGATTATCACGTGTCCCAACATCTCATTGTGTATCCAAGCAATTCATATACATCAGAAACAAATTTTGCAAAGATGTCTTGTGGTAATTGTTTTGTCTTTCCCTAAATCACTTTTTATGACCTCATTGTTTGTAACAGTCATACAATTTGTAATGGTCACATCACAACTTTTTTACCTGGGCATTCTATTGTCAGGAAATTGTCTCAAGGACTTTTTGTGATTTCTGTATGCAGTGTCTAATCCATTCCTTTTCATCCTTACTAAAAACTTTACAAGTTGCTTATTGCCTGTAATAATACAAAGTTGTTTGTACTACTTGATCAACGTATTCAGTGTTTTATAAAAATCTGAAATGTTGAATGTCTTTTGGTTATAGGATAACCAGTTGTACACCTTAGTAACATTGTAGAGTAAATATCCCGTATTACCCCAAACTAGCATGATTTTGAAAGATAGAAATAATTATATCTAACTAAAAACATTGTACTTTGTCCTAATGAATGTCATCACTGGATGCCATAAGATTTTATAAATTTTAACATAAAGTATTAATATGAAAACATTTAACTAGAACTGGTTCCAATGCAAAACATTTTATAAAACATGTAGAGTGCAGACTGAATTTATAGTTTCAGTGCACAACACTTATAATTTACAATTAATTAGTTTTCTTGGACAAAATAAAAGTAAAGAAAATATTAGTAAGCTAGCAGACTTCTAGCATTGGGAGTGCCAAATATTTCAGGCAATTTCAGGGTTCTGAGAAGTCAAAATATTTGTCAGTTACTAGCCTAATGTCATATGCGAGTGTTTTTAATATTTTTTTTCCTTTGTTAATACTGTATTACAAATTGGGTAAATGTTTAGAATTTCGAATAACATGCAGTGGTGAAACGAGATGAGAGTAGTAACACCGTTACTCATTTATACGTATTTGCAAGACAGCTAATACAAGAGACATGATTGTTTATAGTTTAGTGTTCTGTAGTAGGACTGGGACATAATAATCCCATATTAAGTAGTAAACATAATATAAAGTAGTAGATCACTTAATAATGCTCATATGGATTGTTTAAATACTTATAGAGTGCATGAATGTGTTCTATAGTAGTAGTGTACTGCTAAGACAAAATTGTATAACAAATCATATAAAAAAAACAAAGGATCCTTGTAATTCACAGTAAGACTACTAAATATTATAAAAGTGGTGATGTAAATTTAAAAGTATTACTAATATGTATAAATTGCGCTTATGAATGTAGGAAAGGCTGCCTACACCCCCACCACCTCCAGCTGTGAATGAATTGGTCATCGAAGAACTGAAGCATCATGATGAGCAGGAAGTGGATGTTGAGCAAGAAACACCAGAATCAAAAAAGAAAATTTCATGCAAGATACCTGGGTGAGTATGTTGCACTGTAACACATGCATACAAATTTATTTATAAAAATAGATAAATTTGACAAGTAGATTTTAACGTCTTGGGGAAAAGTTCAAAGCTTCTTCAAAAACACGACATTTTGTGTCCCTTTAATTTTTCCATCAGACAATGGAACAAAGAGTCTAAAAAATGGATCTTCCATTAAAAATGGGACATCTGGTCATCCTATACTAGTACAACAAACAACTCTCCGCCCACCTATCACAAAAAATCCTGGCCTACAGCCTCCCCCCCCCCACAATGGAAAACCCTAGCTATGTCACTGAATTAAACTCAAACGATTACCAACAAATACAGGAAAGAAAATATCTAACATGGTCACTTTGAGAATTTTACTCAATATGGTTTGGAGTACTGAAATTAGGGTTTCTTTCTTGTGGAGTCCAGTTGTGTACAGTTGTATTATAGTTCTGAAAACAACAAAAAATGAAGCTCATAAAAGATAACTAAGAAGTACTCAGCTACTATATAAATATAATTGGAAACAACACACGCACACATACACACAAATTTTTAACATTATTGTTGTTATTATTAAATTATAAACAGTATTATATTTATATTTTGAAACAAGAATGTGTTTTGTTGTACTTACACTGTTACACTGTTTCGACAGTTTTCATTACTGTTATGAGGATTGTTAAATAGAAACATGTTTAGTGGCTATAAAGCATTTTTTTATTCAATTATTTTAAAAGAAGTCTCCATTAAGGAATGAGTCCCACTGTTGCACTAATTTGTAGATTCCCTGCTGGTAAAATTCTTGCTGCTGTTTGCAGAACCATTCGCTCCAACTCTACCTCAGCATCCAATTTGAACCACCGTCCTTTTAGTGATTTCTTTAATGGGGCAAAAACATGATAATCACATGGGGACAAGTTGAGACTGTAAGGTGGATATTGTAAGGCTTTCCACTTCATACAACCAAGCAGATCTTGAATCGTCTGGGCTACATGGGGTCGAGCATTATCATGCAGAAGAATGACATCATTTGTGAGCTTCCCAGGACGTTTATCCTTGATGCTGACCCATAAGCTGTCTGCATATCGCTCAGTGTTGATGTTAACACCAGGTTCTTTAAAATCTAAGAATAGCATACCCCAATATAATAAAAAAAATACGGTCACCGTTACTTTGCCTGCCGAAGGTTGGGACCTACATTTTTATACCTTCGGAGATTGTCCATGCTTCCACTGCATACTCTGATGTTTGGATTCTGGTTCGTAGTGATAACACCAAGACTCATCACCAGTAACAATTTGGTGTAGAAAGGCAGTACCTTGTTGTTGATAGCACATCAAATGCTGTAATGATAAGGCCAAACGCAAATTTTTCTGCTCATCAGTAAACAGTCGTGGAATCCACTCAGCAGCAACATTGTGATAGCCAAGACTATGAATGGTGGAATGAACAGTTCCCACGCTGATGCTCAGAATTTGAGAAAGTTCTCTAACGTCGATGCGCCTATTTGCACATAAAGCAGTTTCCAGCTGTTTCACATTTTCATCTGATGCTGCAACACGTGTAGGTCCGGGACAGGCCAAATCTTTAGTGGATTCTATGTCTATTATTTACTATTATTTATAAAACATAACATAACATTTGGGTTTATGGTCTGTATATTTTTTTCAGCCATATTCCTTCTCATAAACTTAATTGAACAAATCTTTTAACAGTTACTATGCTAATCTTGTTTGTATTTTGTTTATTCTTAACTATTTTGGTGACTAACATTATCACACCATTTATTTTATCTTACTAATTATCCCTTTGAACATAGGATATTTTACTTATTTTGCGTTCCTATTCCTTACTATATATTTTCTTTTTCTACCTAACCATGGTAACACTAATCTTTTGAATCATCATGGGATTTTTTCCCTGAATTTTCTAATCTACAATCACTCTTACTTCTAATAACAATAATGTTCTTGCTCTCTGGCACTTTTCACCATTTGTTACTTTACTCGTTTTTATACTCTTAATAAAATACATCTGTATATGTATGTGGAAACAACCAGTAACCTATATTTTGTTTTGTTTACTTTATTTCGATCAGACACGTTTGTCACACATACCATAATTATGGTATCCACCATAATTTGTGAATTCGGTTGCTTCAGTTTTGTTATTATACTTATTATTACTACCTAACGGTCCAGGATTCGACTCAGCGTGAATGCTGACACAAGGAGGAATTGAAATGAGAATACATTTCTTTGACACCATGAACATCAATCGTAATTTATTTCTGCATTTTTAGTTGTGTACACCGGACAATATTCCAATATGGCGGCCATTAAATATATTGGCTCGCTTTCATACTAAAATCAGTTATATTTTATCAAACATTAATTTACCAGAATCTTTATATTGATTATGCAGCTGCTTCATATTTAATTAATTTAATGATAATTCTTTAAAAGAAAACGCAAACCAACACCCCGATGGGATGTCAACATTATCGGGCACACCCTACTTTCTCTCGCGCATTCATACTTATAATTTCAAAATTATTTTTTGTGTACACATCTCTATGATTGATTAAAGAGCTCTTTAAATATAAATTTGGGTTTTCACTTCCCTGATTTGGTCGACTGGAAGTTCTAGACGTGCATCACATGTTGTTCCCTCCGCTGGCGTTGTTACATCATATCAAATTCACTGACTCTACTTCTAATTTTGAAAAGCAATCACTGCACACTGTCTAAAGTTTACTGAGGTGGTTACATTTCACATTTTGATTACATTTTGAGTTATTTCAAACACTAAACCGGTGTAAAATGCCGGTTGCCTGTGAGACAGGTGTTACTACTGCTGCTGTATTGTATAGACTGGGACTCAACACTACGCAAATTCTACGTACATGTGTGTGTGTAAACGTCATCGTTCTTTGTTTCTTCGTTACATAATAGTCTTGTTGATTACGTATTTTTATAGCGTCATTGTGGTTTTAATGACGTTGGGCGTTGTTGGCCAATGAGATAGAAGTAAGTAGAGCCAGTATTGGTTACAGTAACCATTACAAGTCTGTTTATCGGCACATATTCTGCTGTCCTTGAAATTGTTTTGTTGTCTCTGATCTGCGTCGTCGTATGCGAAACCCAAGGGAAATTGTATCACACATATAAATGATTTTTAAAACATTGAAATACCATAGTTTACTACCTTGCATACCATATTTTTATATCATACTTTTTGTACTGTCACAAAACCCCCTCAATGAAAGGTTTTGTGTCGAGACACAAAAACTTTCATTGACTCATTCACACTTCTCTAAAAGGATCAGCTCAGATATGGAGCCACAACCCCCTGTAAGGTTACTATATATAAAAAAACTTCAATCACTTACCCTTGGTCCAATGATGAGGTTCGCACCTTCTGACCTTACTGGACTTCTCCAGAGAGATCCCTACACCATAAGGCCATGAGGCACTTTACGCTCCTGTTCTGACGCACCAGCCAGCTCAGGACCGCGGTCACCACACCATAAAACTCTGAAACATTCGATACAAAATTTTAAATAATGGCCTTCTCTATATCCATATCCATAACCGATATGTTTCCTCTTAGCACGTTGGTTTGCGTTGCGGGGCATTGGTTTGCTTAATTCTAAAAATTTCACACAAAGTATGACAAGAATTAGGATAGAAATTACTTCTCCTTTTTACCAATCCGGTACCTAGTACACACTTTTGACTTCTATCAACTATTTTCACTCGCTTTACCATATGAAAACAATTACTTTTAACCTAAATAAACTGTATCTTACTGCTTTAGCAACAACCATTAACCCTAATATTTTACTTCATATCATCTTACAATATCTATATTATGGCAAACAACTTTAAAACTTTATACTTTCTTTACGATCTTTTCTTATGTTTAACCTTCTTTATAACAGCATCGTTTCTAAGGAATGGACAAACTTTACAACACTTTGATATTATAATCATTACTCTCTTGGTAGTAACCTCCTATCCACACACTCTATTGTTGATATAATGGATGGACTGTGACGCCCATTTGCCTCCGCAAGAACTGTATTATTTTCGAGGAATCTATCGCCTCTGTGTTCTTGTTTTGGCGTTACATTGAAAAGTTAGGTATCAACATACCTCGGTTATAGTTACATGCCCTTACTGCGGTTCTGACACCGGACTTTGCTGTCCCTACTCGGACAGAGTGACAGCCGCTGTTCCATAGTTCCGGGGGATTTCCCCTAGCTTCACCCCCCATTAATTTCTATTATAGACCAATTTCAAGTCAGCTATGGTCAAGGGACTTGGTATGACCATAGCCAACCGCGAGCCAAAGCCACGATTAGTGCTGGTAAGGCAGTAATCGCCCAAAAATCGGGGAAATATATTTCACCTTCAAACATGTTCTACATCATTTTAATCATACACTGCACGGTCAATATCACATATAATACAAAATTATAAAATTTTTTGTGCAGTGTATTTTACGCCTGATTGAGGCCTCCGATGATGGCAACGCTCTATACGTCACTCATCAACCCATTTCGCCAGCTACAATAGCACATGCCACTACTGCACTAGCCTACTTACGCCTAACTTAATTCCACCTACATATACTGTTCATACAGTCCATCTTGACTTACTTTGCTAACATCTGACAACTATAAACACTCTTCTACCTTGCTCAAAAACAAGTTCGTTAATTATTTGAAACTTTATTCACATAGACACTTTACAAGTTCTCGTTTTCACTTTCACGGACAATTTCTTTTGCTGTGACTTAGGAACTACAACAATGGATCACTTGACAAGATTACGTAACACACAAATATTTTTTTTTTTTTTTTTTTTTTTTTTTTTTTTTTTTTTATCAAGCTACATTCATTCACTCTCATTAATAGGCAATTCCTTTTTTTTTTTTTTTTTTTTATATCAACCCTGCGAAGACCAATATCGTTTTAAATTCGTGGCATTGTGCGTTCCTACCACCTTCCCCGTATCTATGTCCTGTAATACATACGCATTTTCCATCTTTATCCCTACTATCTCGTAAGGCCCTTCGTAAAGTAGAAAGAATTTCTTTATCTCCTTCTCCTGAGCACTCGACAGGTCGTGCCTCCTCACTAATACCAATTGCCCGATTTCATACTTCATCCACTTGCCTCTTGTGTCATGTCTATGTTTCCTGCGTTCACCCTTGCTCAATAAATTCTCGTTAGCCATCCGGATCTTAATGCTCACATCCATATGCTCGTTTTCCTCTGGATAATCAAACAGCTGCTCTAAAATTCTCGGGGGGCGTGTTCCCTTTACTAACTCGTGAGGTGTATAGCTGGTGGACTCGTGGGTGGTACTGTTCAGCCAATTTTCTACCTTCTTTACGTATAGCGGCCACTCGCTGTGTTTAGCGTGACAATAGGCTCTAAAAATCCTGCCTATCTCTCTCATTACACGCTCAGCCTGGTTTGACTGGGGATGATACACAGCCGTATGTTTCGTGAGGATTCCTTCCCATCCTAAGGTCTGGCGCCATGTCCCACTGATGAACTGTGGCCCGTGGTCCGATAAAATCACCTTCGGCTTACCCACACTAATCATGTAATCCTTAGTCACCTTCTCACTCAATACCTCACTGGTAGCTCTCTTTACGCTATACAATTTCACATACTTCGAAAAAGTGTCAAGTAATACAAAAACATACATAACTCCGCCTCTACCCTTCGGCAATGGTCCTAACAAATCTACCGCCACTAAATCAAATGGTCTCTCTACCCTTATATAATTCATCTCACCTTCAACCCTATAATTCACCACTTTTTACTTCTGACATAAATCACAACTCCTCAGTAATCTCCTCACTCTTCTCTCCATGTTCCTGAACACACATGACTCCTTCAATACACTGACACACTTCTTCGCCCCAAAATGACCGTATCTAACATGACAATCCCAAATGATCTTCTCTTCTAATCCTTCTGGTATCACTAATTTCCAATCATGCTCACCCCCTACTACCCTTTTAAACAATAACCCTTGGTAAATTTGGAAAAACTGGTTATATCCTGATCCTTCCAACTCCGTTTCTAAGCTGTTGATTATCTTTCCCGACTTACCATCTGCTCTTTGCATGGTCCTAATATCTTTTAACTCTTCTCCAAACATTTTATCCTCCCTGGTTATCTTGAAAATCTCGATCTCCTTTAGATCCCTACCTGTCCTGTTGTTCTCACTGTCTACTCTGGAGAGAGTGTCGGGTACCTTGTTCTCCTTTCCCCGGATGTACTCCCATGTAAAGTTGTATTCCTGTAATACGAGCACCCATCTTGTAAGACGGCTGTGAGCAAGTTTGCAAGTGTTCAAAAAGGTTAGCGCCTTGTGGTCCGTTCGTATGATGGTTCGGTTCCCCAGGATATATGTTCTAAATTTCCCCACGGCGAATACAATACTCAATAACTCTTTTTCGGTGGTCGTATAATTCTTTTCCGCCGGCAGCAAGGATCTACTTGCAAAAGCTATAGTAAGGTGCTCCTTTTCCTCATCCTCCTGGTACAACTCCGCCCCGACGGCTACATTACTGGCGTCTGTTTGTAGATAGAACACTTTCTCAAAATCCGGGTGGTTCATCATGATTGTTTCACTAAATTTCCTTTTAATCTCCTCAAACGCCCCGCGTTCTACATCGCTCCATTTCCACTGCTGACTTTTCTGTAGTACGGCGCTTAACCTTGCAGTCACGTGAGCGTAGTTTCTCTGGAATTTCCGGTAGAAGTTGCACAGCCCTAGAAAACTCTGAAGTTGCTTTATATTCCTCGGTTCAGGGAAGCGCATGATGGATTCGACTTTTCCTGGATCTGCTGATATCCCTTGCGGTGTAATAATAAAACCCAAAAATTTAATCTCTGTTCGTAAAAATTCTGATTTATCCCAATTTATGGTAAGTCCTCCTGCTTCTAATTTCGTTAATACATACTTTAAGTGTTCCAAATGATCCTCAAAAGTCCTGGATGCGATTAAGATGTCGTCCATGTAAACAGTTAAGAAATCCAAATCCTTAGGTCGCAAGATTTTGTCTAAACACTTTATGAAACTTGCCACACTGGTGTTCAATCCAAAAGGTAGCCTCCTGAACTGGTAGTTTTTTCCATTGAACAAAAATGCGGTATATTTCCTGCTTTCTTCGGCTAATGGTACTTGCCAATATCCTGCAGTAAGGTCCAGCGATGTCATGTACTTCACGCCGCTAAATTTTTGGAATATTTCGTTTATCGCTTCTGGTGACTCCCGGTCGGGTATAATTATTTGGTTTATTCTCCTTGCGTCCAAGCATAACCTGACTCTACCATCCTTCTTAATCACTACCACTAAAGGATTCGAGTAGGGCGATACTGATCTCTCTATAATTTTACCCTTCAACATTTTGTCTAATTCCACTTGCACCGCTCGTCTCTTGGAATAAGGCACAGGATAACTCCGTTGCATGAAAGGGGTACGTTCTCTAATCTGCAATACACACTCGTAGTTTTTTGCCCTTCCCGGTACATCGGCAAACACTCCTCGATACCTCTCTATCACTTGCCACAACGCTGCACGCTGGCCACTCCCGACATCGTACCCTTCACTCCGGAACTTATCGGCCCTTATCTCCCATACTGCATCAGTAATATCTCTCGTGTCATTATCATCCTCATAAATATACTCTACCTCTCTACACCCATTGATCCGCATATCGCTATTTTCCTCATCTACTCGTTTCTTTAATAACTTTACACCCTTTGTTTTACTTTTATCTATCACCCGTTCGAAATTAACTCTTACCGACCGGTCACCTCCGTCTAACTCTATCACCTGTTCCTTGAAATTTATCACCGCTCTATTCCTTTGTAAAAAATCGTTACCTAAAATAATGTTCAAACTCAAACCTTTAACTACCAAGAATGTACTATCAAACTCTATGCCATTTATCTGAAAGTTCAAATGTATTTGTTTCGTCACTCGTTTACTCCTTACCCCTGTAACTCCTATCACCGTAACCCCTGCTACTGGCAAAACTGGTATATTCTTGTTGAATTCTCTTAACTCCGTCAAAATGTTTTCTGCTATCACCGAAATCTCACTACCGGTATCTACTAGTGTTCTGTAATGCTTACCTTCTATATTTACCTGGACTTCTGTTAATCCTGCTCTCCCTTCCATTAAAGTGTTGTTTTCTTCTTCTAATAGATCCTTTACTATGTCCGTTTGAATTACGTTGCTGTGGATGTTCACTGTGTTTCGGACCTCATGCGCTCCTCTGAACAGTGGTTGGGTCCTGGTCGCCACTGTCGCTTCTAGTTTTCCTGCTGTTGTTGACCATTCGGTCATCCTTGCCTGTGGTTGGATGTCCCACTTGTACTTGGTCCTCCTTTGTCATTCGATAAATGCTGTTTCGTCTGTTCTCTTCTCCTCTGTTCTTCTTTAAGTTGTCTACATCGGAAACACTGTCGTTGGTTTGCATAGTTCTCTACCTCACATCTTGAACATTTCCACTCACCTGTTTGCTGAAACTGATTTCTGGGTCTGTAACCTTTATTATACTCACCGTTTCCTTGATATCCATTCCGATGTCGATTAAATTCTATGTTATTATTCTGCTGATTCGTCTGTATAGGTCGCCTAATGATTTCGCGGTCCCTAATGCTTTGTAAAACGTCCAAAATCCGTTCCAACTCACTTAAGTTCTCAATCTCCTTTGTCATTAAAGTCACTTGCGCTTCTCTAGGTAGATGTTTGCTTACGTATCTGACAAACGATTTAAATGGTATTGGCGGTTCAAGGTATTTCGCCTCGTTATATAATTTCGTCACGTACATGGTTATGTTGTTTTGTCCTACAAAATTGCCTACCCCCATAATACGACTTCTCAAACTCTCTTGTTCCTCTTCCGGCCAAAATTTATTTTTAAACGCCCTTTCAAATGTTTCAAAACTATCCCATTCTACCCTGTGTGCTTCTACCCATATAATAGAATTCCCTTTAAAACATCTGACAATCTTCATTAGCTGTATCTCCCAATTTTGGTTACTAAAACGACTATACTCCCGCGCCTGATTCAAAAATCTCATGGGGTGTATTATCCTATTTTCATAATTAAAATTTTCTAATTCGATTTCCCCGTACGCGTCCCTGGTTACGATTATTCTTTCCGTCGTACCGGTATAATTTCTCTGAATTTCCCCCCGTAACTCATTTTTCATTTTCATCAAATCATTTTCAATTACCTTACATTTAACATGCACATTATTATCATTCTGTATAACTAGGTTATCTATTTTTTCAATTTGATTTTGCAACATGCTCATTCTCTCATTAGTGTTACTTTCATTTTTTAATACTGCTCTGTCTACTATTTCAAAATGTTTGGTTATGTCTATTACATTGAGTTCACATTTCTCTATTTTGTTCTGCAAAATACTATTTTTTATATCAATTTGTCTACTTGTTTCACAATTGGTTCTACTTTCTATTTGCTCACTAATTGTGGTTAAACATTTGTTTTCTAATTGTTCATATTGAGTTTCTATTTGGTTTCGTACTTTACTAATTACTGTTTCGTTATTTGTACTGATTCTATTATTTAAACTATTTATTTGATCATCATATTTCTCGCTAATTATTTCTACCACTTGTTCTGGCATATTTGTGCAACGTACATCTATTTCAGTTATTCGACTATCAAAATTAATATTTTGTTTTTTTATTTCGTTCTTTATTTCATCAAATTTTATATTAAAATTATTCTGAATTCCTCTAATTTCGCTTTTTTGTTCACTAAACAGCATTTGCATCATCTTCATGATCTCATTATTCTCAACCCTGTTATTTGAAACTGGTGTTGAGTGCACTATTCCTTCACTCATAACTACTGATTCCGTCATGCTTATTTGGCTGTTGTTTGTACTATCAATTATGTTTAATAAAGAATTATTTTCTTTATTCTCTGCCATTATGAAATTTGTTAATGGTTTGTCGCTTTATCTTATCGTTATCATCTACTTTACAATCGCATTCTCATTTTCAATGTCCCCCCTCTGCCACAATTCAGGCTTATTATATAAAATGTATTTATATATTTCATATAGTCACCAGTTCGGGCCCATTTGTTACTTTCCTCGTTTTTATACTCTTAATAAAATACATCTGTATATGTATGTGGAAACAACCAGTAACCTATATTTTGTTTTGTTTACTTTATTTCGATCAGACACGTTTGTCACACATACCATAATTATGGTATCCACCATAATTTGTGAATTCGGTTGCTTCAGTTTTGTTATTATACTTATTATTACTACCTAACGGTCCAGGATTCGACTCAGCGTGAATGCTGACACAAGGAGGAATTGAAATGAGAATACGTTTCTTTGACACCATGAACATCAATCGTAATTTATTTCTGCATTTTTAGTTGTGTACACCGGACAATATTCCAATATGGCGGCCATTAAATATATTGGCTCGCTTTCATACTAAAATCAGTTATATTTTATCAAACATTAATTTACCAGAATCTTTATATTGATTATGCAGCTGCTTCATATTTAATTAATTTAATGATAATTCTTTAAAAGAAAACGCAAACCAACACCCCGATGGGATGTCGACATTATCGGGCACACCCTACTTTCTCTCGCGCATTCATACTTATAATTTCAAAATTATTTTTTGTGTACACATCTCTATGATTGATTAAAGAGCTCTTTAAATATAAATTTGGGTTTTCACTTCCCTGATTTGGTCGACTGGAAGTTCTAGACGTGCATCACATGTTGTTCCCTCCGCTGGCGTTGTTACATCATATCAAATTCACTGACTCTACTTCTAATTTTGAAAAGCAATCACTGCACACTGTCTAAAGTTTACTGAGGTGGTTACATTTCACATTTTGATTACATTTTGAGTTATTTCAAACACTAAACCGGTGTAAAATGCCGGTTGCCTGTGAGACAGGTGTTACTACTGCTGCTGTATTGTATAGACTGGGACTCAACACTACGCAAATTCTACGTACATGTGTGTGTGTAAACGTCATCGTTCTTTGTTTCTTCGTTACATAATAGTCTTGTTGATTACGTATTTTTATAGCGTCATTGTGGTTTTAATGACGTTGGGCGTTGTTGGCCAATGAGATAGAAGTAAGTAGAGCCGGTATTGGTTACAGTAACCATTACAAGTCTGTTTATCGGCACATATTCTGCTGTCCTTGAAATTGTTTTGTTGTCTCTGATCTGCGTCGTCGTATGCGAAACCCAAGGGAAATTGTATCACACATATAAATGATTTTTAAAACATTGAAATACCATAGTTTACTACCTTGCATACCATATTTTTATATCATACTTTTTGTACTGTCACACATTAAACTGTAGTGTTTATCACTGGTTTTTAGGTGTCTATACTGATCTGTAGGGTTTTATATTTATTTCAGGTTTACACTGGCACTTTACCATTTTTTATGGTATTTGAGTGTTACTAGTGGGTATTGCCTAACATTAATTTCTCTTTTCTCACTTAATTATGTCACTCCCTACCTATCTCTCACTTCTGGGGTTTTTATTACTTTATTCTTAATTGTTAGTTATACTGTTAACAAGTTTCATATCATAATAGAGTTATTCACAACATTTAATCTCTATTTCTTTGGTTAGTGTACTTTAGTGGTCTTTATTTTATTTTATTTTAATAATTATCATTTACATTTATTATTTATTTGATTCTTTTTCATTATCATTTGAGTTTAATATTTCTCCTTCCCTTTTCTATTCATTTGTTTGTGTCTTTTTATATCTTCTCATTTGATTTCATTTAATTTTTT
Organism: Magicicada septendecula; assembly: GCA_034769895.1. Classification (NCBI taxonomy): domain Eukaryota; kingdom Metazoa; phylum Arthropoda; class Insecta; order Hemiptera; family Cicadidae; genus Magicicada; species Magicicada septendecula. Next base: position 507,389,267 of record CM068369.1, on the reverse strand, counting down.
GTTTGTTTCCTTTTCATTTACCTTCTCATTTGATTTCATTTTATTGGGTCAATCACTTGGGTTGGGTCATAGTCATTTGTCTCATCATAGTCATTTTATTTTCATTAGTTAAACATTTAATATAGTTGATTCATAGTTTTTTCCCTGGTATTGGGGTGGCTTTTTGGCTTTTTTGTGTTGTAACTATATATATATATATATATATACATATATATAAAGCTTATCTACAAAGAGAATATGTTTCACTTAAATAACAGACACAAATCAGGAATGTATGCTCATCTTCATTTCGAAGTATGAGTATGTAGTTGTCAATATTGTTAACTAACTTATAATACAAATTTATACATAGTCCCTGTTCGGGTCGTCATTTGTTAACTCACTCTTACTTTATTTTTTATTTAACTTACCTTTTACAATCTGGTTAACACTTATACTTTGTTTACATGTTGATTCACCATGTGGCGCTGTTGCCAACATAACATTTTTTGCGTTCGGGTCCAGGCTCTTAAGCGAGCACAGAAATGGAATGGTTATTGAAATAATCGACTCTGATATCATTTGGTTAAAAACTTGTGTTTTAATGACCCGAATATTTTAAATATTTGAAATAACAAAACAAGATGGAGTCTTCCTCTTTAGCCAAATACAAAACAAAATGGCTGTGAAATATTTTCGCTGCATCAGCCTTATGTGTGACACAATTACATAACATATATTTTATCTTCAATTTACCCTGATTTACTATAAAATGAATTTAGAACATACTGCAGTTTACTAGTTCAAATTGTTACGTTGTCTAAATCACATAACGTCAACCAATGCTTGTGATTTTTTATCTATGTACCGGTACACGTACGCACGCGCGCGCGCGCGCACACACACACACACACACACACACACACACACACACATATGTTCACACACAAATTATTTAATGGTACATTTTTTAACAAATTTTACTTGAGCTCAAAATATTTTAGAAAGATCGGTATTTTACAATGGGTAAAAGGTTTACTTCCCTGCCTCGCTAGCTGAAGATGTCATCAAGCGTCCCTCATGTTCTCTTAAGTTTTCTGCTGAACTGTTACACTGTTCTGTTGTTACTGCACTCACTGTCTCTACATTTTTACTTGTTGATTTATTTAAAGTTTAATTTCACATTTTTGTTAGATTTTGTTGTTACTTCTAACTACTTTTGAATATTTGCTGGCCAGCAACTTGTAGTGTGCAGTTCGCACGAATGATGTTAGATGACTGAGAGCGACAGTATGGCGCATAACTCCCAAGTGGAAAGGGTTGACGCGTCATCGATTCTATTGTTTTCTGTCGATGACGTCTTTGTTTTACGGTGGAGCGATTACGTCTTGCATACTTTTGATTACGTACTTTAGGAGTGGCCGGTTGTTGTTAGCAAACTCGCTGTCGATTGTCACGTACGCCGCTGACCTTGATGATGACCTTTCATGACTTTCTGCATTGTTTCATGTTTGGAAAATTTTACCCTCACATATTTTAATATTGGATTTACAAGAAAATTATATTTGTTATGTACCCAAAATCCCTACATGGACCTATTGTACCATTACAAACCCCCTCAATGAGAGGATTTATGACGAAGCATAAAAACTCTCTTTGACACATTCATACTTCCTAAAGGGATCAGTCAGGATATGTCACCACGACCCCCTGTATTGTTTACATAAAAAGAATATCAATCACTTACCCCTTGGTCCAATGATGGTGACAGCACCTGCATGACCTTACTGGACTTCTCTTTCGAGATCCCAACACCGCAAGGCCAGTCAGGCACTTGACGTTCCTGCTCTGACGTGCTGGCTAGCTCAGGACCGCCGCCACAGCATCACCAAACTCTGAAACATCGAATAAAAAAAATCAAAGAGTGGCCTTGTATACTGCCATATCCCCAACTGATCTGTTTCCCCTTAGATTCTATTTGTTTACGTTAATAAGCATTGGTTTTTCCTTAACTCCTAATATCTCTAATACAGAGATGAAAACAATATTTACTATAGATGTCTCCTTCTCTTTTTTCATTCCTATATTTTTATCAAAATTTCGACTCCAATCGATAATATTTTAACTCTTTCCAATACACAAGAAGAAATTGAAATTTCTACTCTAAGGTAATAATATTTAAACAATTAATCAAGTTTACAAGAATCAACAAAACAATTTATCTATATACTTCTTGTATAGAACCAAAACACAAGTTCACTATTTCAAAACAATCTAGCAATTTAAAATTCATTGATCATCTTTCATGATCATATTCCTGTAAAACAAAATTATAATTATTTTCATGACCACCATCGTCATTATACATGTTTAATATTTCTTATCCATTAAACGTTACTACCCAATTAGTAACCTCCTTCCACACACTCTATGGCCCCCCCTGGACTGTGGCGTCCAGTTGCTTCCACAAGGACTGAATTTGAGGAGGAATTTTGACATCTCCTGTCCTTGCTTCGGCTTTACATTTTAAACTGCCAGATATCATAATATCTGAATTTACATAGTTATAACCTTAAAACAGGTCTATCACCTTTTTTGCTGTTCCTACTCGAACAAGGTGATACCCGCTGTTCCATAGTTCCGGGGATTTCCCCTGAATTAGGTTAATTTCAATTTTCACCAATTTCAAGGGCAACCAACCATGGGCAGTTTTACAATTTCTGCCCACAGCTGGTTGTCGTCCAAAACCACAATTAGTGCTGGTAAGACAGTAATCGCCGAAAAGGCGGGGAAATCTACTCTCATTCACATGTTTCACTTCATCAACAATAACACTGCACGGTATCAATTAACATATAATATAAAATTATATAAGTGGTTGTGCAGTGCTTATACGCCCTATTGAGGCCACCGATGGTAGTACCGTGCCTTGACGTTACCACCAACACTCATCACTATCTGCAGTGGCACATGCCGCCACTGCAATAGCATAACTAAATTCTAAACTTATGTCCTTCTACATATACTGTCACTACACTCCATAATTGATTTTGTCTTCTATTTACACCAAACAACCCCCCAAAATCACCCCTTAATCTTGCATGATAACAAGTTCTTTTTATTTTCATTAAAAATTTTCATATAGACACTTTGCAAGTTCCAGCTTTCACTTCTCACTACTATCTTCTTTATGACAAGATAATAAGTACAACAATGGATCATCTTACAAGTTTACATTACATGAATTACATTTCTGTTTTTCTTAATGAAAACAACTCCTTGAAAAGTTAATTATTTAAGTTACAAAATTTTGGTCGTTTTATTTCACAGTTTCTAAAACAAAACTACTGTAGTTCGTGGAAAAATACTACCACCATCAAAGTTTTTTTTTTTAATTTATTTTATAGGTATATGACTCTACCTTACCTTTCCACGAAACTAGGGGTCCCCCTCCCCGTTCTTGTAAGCAAAGAATTTCTACTGACACCTTTTTGTGGAGTAAGACCATCGTTGCTTTCACCCCGTTGCTGAGGCTACCGCCAACCATGGTCCGCCTCCAGATTGCCAAAATCCACGATCAGAGGTGGTGAGTCTGTGATCGCCCGAAAATGGGGGAGAGTCCCTTCTGGAAACATATAACATCAAATTAAATTTCATACATACATTAACATTTATAACAAATATAAAACTCTCACGATGACCAATACAATTTCAAATTTGTAGCATTGTGTGTCCCTACTATCTCCCTTGTCTCCCTGTTCTGTAATACATATGAATTCTTCATCTTAACTTCTATTACCTCATAAGGTCCTTCATAGAGTAAGAAAAACTTCTTGATCTCCTTGTCCTGAGCACTTGACAAGTCGTGTCTCCTCACCAATACCAACTGTCCTACTTCATACTTCATCCACTTACCTTTTGCGTCGTGTCTACGTTTTCATCGTTCACCTTTACTTAATAAATTTTCATTAGCCAACCTGATTTTAATACTCACATCCGTTTTCTCGCTCTCAGGTGGGTAGTCAAATAACTGTTCTAAAATCCTCGGGGGGCGTGTTCCCTTAACTAACTCATGGGGTGTATATCCTGTGGACTCATGGGTGGTACTGTTCAGCCAATTTTCTATCCTTTTCACGTATAACGGCCACTTGCTGTGTTTGGCGTGACAATAGGCTCTAAAAATCCTGCCTATCTCTCTCATGACCCGCTCCGCCTGGTTGGATTGAGGACGTTAGACAGCCGTGTGCTTCGGGATGATTCCTTCCCATCCAAGGGTCTGGCGCCATCTTCCACTGATGAACTGTGGCCCATGGTCCGATAAAATTACCTTTGGCTTCCCCACATGGATCATATAGTCCTTTGTCACCTTCTCACTCAGCACATGACTGGTAGCTCTCTTCACACTATATAATTACACATATTTAGAAAAAGTGTCCAACATCACAAAAATATACATAACTCTGCCTCTACCCTTCGGCAACGGTCCATATAAATCTACCGCAACTAAATCAAATGGCCTTTCTACTTTTATAAAATTCATCTCCCTTTCAACCCTATAGTTCACTACTTTAGATTTCTGACACAAATCACAACCCCTTAACAACTTCCTAACCCGCCTTTCCATATTCTTAAAAACACATGACTCTTTCAAAACATTAACACACTTTTTCGCCCCAAAATGACCATATCTCAAATGACAATCCCATATGATCTTATCTGCTAACCCATCTGGCACAACTAACCTCCAATCACGCTCACCCCCTTCTACTTTCTTAAATAGCAACCCTTGATAAATTTGAAAATGTTGATTGTACACTGACCCCACTACTTCAGTCTCTAAACTATCTGTGATCTTACTTGACTTACCATCTGCTCTTTGCATGGTTCTAATGTCTTTTAGCCCTTCCCCAAAAATTCTATCTTCACGGCTAATCTGAAAAATCTCAATTTCCTTCAAATCTCTACCAGTTTTATTGTTTAACATATCTACCCTTGAAAGAGTGTCAGGTATTTTATTATCTGTTCCCTTGATATATTCCCATGCAAAATTGTATTCTTGTAAAACAAGTACCCACCTGGTTAGACGGCTGTGAGCAAGCTTACATGTATTCAAAAAGGATAACGCCTTGTGGTCCGTTCGTATTACAGTTTTGTTTCCCAGGATGTATGTCCAGAACTTTCCCACGGCGAACACAATGCTTAAAAGTTCTTTTTCTGTGGTTGTATAATTTTTTTCTGCAGACAGCAATGACCTACTGGCGAAGGCGATTGTCAGGTGTTCCTTCTCACTGTCTTCCTGGTATAGCTCCGCCCCTAATGCTACGTTGCTCGCATCTGTCTGTAAATAAAATGTTTTATTAAAATCAGGGTGATTCATCATTATCATGTGGCTAAATTTCCTCTTAATCTCATTAAAAGCATCGCGTTCCACTTCTCCCCATCTCCACTGCTTATTCTTCTGGAGTACTGCACTTAATTTCGCTGTTGTGTGCGCGTAATTCTTCTGGAACTTACGATAGAAATTACAAAGTCCTAGAAAGCTCTGTAGTTGTTTGATATTCTTTGGCTCAGGGAAGCGCATAATGGAGTCCACCTTATCTGGATTTGCGGAGATTCCCTGTTGTGTAATAATAAATCCTAAGAAATTGATTTTAGTTTGCAAAAATTTTGAATTCTCCTAATTTACGGTGAGTCCTCCTTCCTCTAATATAGCTAAAACATATTCCAAATGCTCCAAGTGTTCCTGAAAAGTTCTAGAGGCAATTAAAATATCATCCATATACACTGTTAAAAAGTCTAAGTCCTTTGGTTTCAAAATCTGGTCTAAACATTTAATAAAACTAGCTACACTAGTATTTAACCCAAATGGTAAGCGTCGAAACTGGTAATTCTTCCCATTAAACAAGAACGCTGTATATTTTCTACTTACTTCTGCCAATGGTACCTGCCAATACCCTGCTGTTAATATAATTAAATTACCTTATTTGGTCCACCTTAGTGACACTAGCTTCTTTCGTTCAACACTAAGGTGGACCGAATAAGGTAATTTAATTATATTAACCATAAAGTGACTCGGTACGTAAAACATGAATAGATTTAAACCCTGCTGTTAAATCTAGTGACGTCATGTATCACACCCCACTAAACTTCTGGAAGATCTCATTTATAGATTCTGATGGATCTCATTCACGGTCTGGTATTATTATTTGGTTAATCCTCCTAGCATCTAAACATAATCTAACCCTACCATCCTTCTTTATGACAACTACTAGTGGGTTAGAGTAATGTGACACTGACCTTTCTATAATTCCTCCCTCCATCATTCTGTCTAACTCTTCTTGCACCGCTCTTCTTTTGGAATGGTGCAAAAAAGGTGTGTGTTCCCGTACCTGCAATACACATTCATAGCCTTTTGCCCTTCCCGGAATATCGGCAAACACTCCTCGAAACTGCTCAATCACCTGCCACAACGACGCACGTTGATCACTCCTTACCACCTCACCCTCACTACAAAATTTCTCCGCCCTTATCTCCCACACTTCTTCACTACTTTCACCCAACTCTCCTTCAAAACTCTCAATATACTCTCCCTCTCTACATGAATGTACTCTAGCTTCTGTGTCACTCTCGCCTAACCGTTTCTGTAGTATTTTTACACCCGTTACTCTAATCTTATCTATCACCTGTTCAAAATTAACCCTGATCGACCGATCACCCCCATCTAACTCTACTACTTTCTCTCTAAAATTTATGACAGCTTTATTTCTCTGTAGAAAATCATTACCTAAAATTATATCTAGACTTAGCCCTTTTACCACTAAAAATGTATTTTCAAACTCTGCATTATTTATCAGGAAACTTAAATGTATTTGTTTGGTTACTCTCTTGCTATGTACTCCTGTAACTCCCACTACAGTAACCCCTGCTACTGGTAAAATCGGAATATTTTTGTTTGTCTCCCTTAATTCTCCCAAAATGTTCTCAGCAATTACCGAAATCTCACTACCGGTATCTATAAGTGTTCTGTAACTCTTACCTGCTATGGTTACCTGTACTTCGGTTAATCCAGTTCTCATCTTGATTGTGGTATGGTTCTCCTCCTCCAATAAATCCGTCATGATGTCCGTTTTGATTACATTACTTTGAAAATCCTCCTTTGGTTGGACCTCATTCGCTTCCCTGGACAGTGGTCTGGTCGGTGCTACCACCGTCTCCTCTAGTTTTCCGCCTGGTTTCTATTATTACTGGTGGTTGGTCCATTGTGACCCCTTGGTGGTCCATGGTTATTACCGGCTGTTCCCCTGGTGCTTGGTATTCCTCTCTGCTGCTGGACATACTGTGTTGGTCCTCCTCTCCTCCTTGGATCGTCTCTCGCCTGGCTGCATCTGAAACATTTCTGCCGGCTGGCATAATTTTCACACCTACATCTGGAACATCTCCAATCCTTTGGATTATGGGAATTATTTATCTGTGTCCGTCCATATCCGTTGGGATTAATTCTATGATTATTATGTTCATGATTATTATTATTATTATTATTATTATTATTCTGTTGTTGGGGTCGCCTACCCACTTCTCTATCTCGAATACTTTGTAAGAAGTCTAAAATTCTTTCCAACTCGTTCATATTTTATTTCGTTGGTCATTAAAGTTATTTGAACTTCACGCGGCAGTTGTTTGCTTACGTGCATTACAAATGATTTAAAAGGTATTGGTGGCTCTAAATACTTGGCCTCGTTATACAATTTCGTGACATATATCGTGATATTATTGTTTTGGTGCCCAATAAAATTACCTGTTCCCATTATACGGCTCCTTAAAATCTCTTGGTCGTCTTCTGTCCAATATTTCCCCTTAAACGCCCTCTCAAATTCGTCATAAGTGCCCCATTCTAAACGATGCGCTTCTGCCCATATATTGGAACTACTTTTAAAACATTTAACGATTTTCATCAACTGTACTTCCCAACTACTGTTGCTAAAGCGGTGATATTCTCGGGTTTGATTAATAAATCGCATCGGGTGTATCGCCCTGTTCTCGTAACTAATGTCTCTAATTCGATCTCATTATGTAAATCGCGGGTGATTATTACTCTTTCGTTTACCCCGGTCAGTTTTTTATCAATCTCCCCCCATAATTCATCTTTCACACTGCTTAAATTACCTTCAATTGAAATACACTTATCATATATGTTACTATTAGTTTGAACATTGAGATCATTTATCTCTTTAATTTTATTACGTATTGTAATTATTTCATGGTTAGTATTAATTTCGTGTTCTGAAATAGCTTTAACGATTGTCTCGATATTCTTTGTCATATTTGTTATATGATACTCACATTTCTCTAATTGATTTTGTAAAATATCTGTTTTAATGTCTATCTGTTTATTAACTTCAGATTTTGTTTTAGTTTCTATTTGCTTATCGATTGCATCTAAACATTTACTCTCTATTTCTTTACTTTGCATTACAATTTTTATTCTGAATTTTCTCAACTATGGTTTCATCTACTTTACTTATTTTGTTTTCTACACTGTTTATTTGAGTATCAACTTTCTCACTGACTATTTCTATTATTTGTTCTTGCATATTATCACAACGTTCATGGATTTCATTCATTTGTTTATTAAACTTAAAATTTTGTTGTTTAATTTCATCTTTCACTTCATCAAACTTGGTATTGAAATTACTGTTAATTTCTTTAATTTCACTTTTCTGTTCTTTCAATTCATTTAGATTAATATTTATTTTCTTAATTTTGCTTTTTTGTTCATCAAACTTCTCATCAAATTTATTTAACTTTACACTCTGTTTATCAAATTTATTTAACAGTAATTGTATCATGGCATTTGTCTCATCTGTTTTCTTTTCCGCCGAGTTGAGATGGGTGTTACTTGTATTCTATCTAACTCTACAGATTCGGTGGTACTAGACTCGCTGAGTTGATTTATTGGTGTTGAATAACCTCCCATCTTACTCATAAACATTCTGTCAGTTATACTGACATCTATATTTTTATCTGCCATCTTGAAAAAACTTTTTACATATATTTCTTTTCACAATCTTACTATGTATCTAATATATATTGCAATCATAACATAATCTTATCATTTACGTATTTGTTACCTACTCATTTCCAATAACCATTCTGTCTCTATATGCAGGCTTATTTATATAAATTTTATTTATATAGTCACTGTTCGGGCAGCCATTTGTTAACTAACTTATAATACAAATTTATACATAGTCCCTGTTCGGGTCGTCATTTGTTAACTCACTCTTACTTTATTTTTTATTTAACTTACCTTTTACAATCTGGTTAACACTTATACTTTGTTTACATGTTGATTCACCATATGGCGCTGTTGCCAACATAACATTTTTTGCGTTCGGGTCCAGGCTCTTAAGCGAGCACAGAAATGGAATGGTTATTGAAATAATCGACTCTGATATCATTTGGTTAAAAACTTGTGTTTTAATGACCTGAATATTTTAAATATTTGAAATAACAAAACAAGATGGAGTCTTCCTCTTTTGCCAAATACAAAACAAAATGGCTGCGAAATATTTTCGCTGCATCAGCCTTACGTGTGACACAATTACATAACATATATTTTATCTTCAATATTCATATACCTTGACGCTGACCTTTCATGACTTTCTGCGTTGTTTCATGTTTGGAAAATTTTACCCTCACATATTTTAATATTGGATTTACAAGAAAATTATATTTGTTATATACCCAAAATCCCTACATGGACCTATTGTACCATTACAATATATTCTATTCTAGTTGATGTATTTACAAATGGATGTTGTTTGAACCTGTAAAACATTGTTAAGTGCAATGATTGGGAAAGACCATTCTGTCTCTGAAATATTTTAGGGAGGGGAGGCAGAAAGCATTACACCCTCTCGCAAAGTCAATGCGATTAGTTGTTGCTGCTCACTGAAATTTATAAAGCCAAGAATTTAATATTACTGACTAGAATTTTATTTCTACCTTCTACAGAAAACCAAGAACACGACTGAAAAGGTCGACTCTAAGAGACCACAAGACGGACAACAATTCTTCCTTGTACCCACTGACTCTGCAACCATTTGACAGTCCAAAAGAGACTCTGAACAAATGTCTTCTTCAATTAGATAATCAAGACTGGTAAGTGTTTTAAGATTCACATACTTAAATTAGTGTAGACAGGCTAAATTTGTGCAGGCACACCACAATCTTCTTGTGTATTTGTTTATATTTCCTAGCATATTATCACAAAGACAATAAACTACTATATAAATATTAAATAATCCATTCCTTCTTTTTCATTAGGTTTTAGTATCTATATTATCTTCCAATACTTTCTAGCTTGTGCCGTACGTAGGTGTACGGCAAGTAGCGGTTATACGGATTCCGGGCGATATTTTCATGCATTTGGGTAGTCCGCCGGGGACAGTGGTCACTTCGCTATCTATGAGACGTTATGGTAACTTCGAACTAAGGTATCTTTCGTTCCGTCTGCTAGATGGAGTCTGCTGAACTTCGTCGTGGTTTGTAGGCGCCTTTGGGATACCCATCGGTTAATTCTCAGCTGGGGAGAGAGATTGTTTCTGACTTACGTGGTAGGTTGACCTTTGGTTTTTTTCCGTTGAGTGGAGAGTTGCGTTTTTGACTCGATGGGTTGGTTCCGGGTCAGCTGTTCTCATCAGGAGCGTTTGACGACCACGTGTTGGTCTCAGTTGTAGAGAGCTGAAAAGTTTTGTGGTTTTTTTTTATGCCGTCGTTTTTTTTGAAATGATTATGTCTGGCTGAGGGAACAGTGTGCCAGGGGGTCCCTGGGGCCGGCGTCCGTGATCATGTGAAGACCGGGATGTTAAATTGTGGGATATACATGTGTAAGTATTGAGGGACACAGCACGCGTGATTATGCACACACTATGAACAGGTATGGAGAAATAAAATTTATTAAATTTTGCCCTGGGACTTTATGGGTCGAGTGGGGGTCTAGCTGATTTTTTTTAACACTACAAAAAGAGAAAGAACATTTTTTTTCCTACAAAAAAAAAGAGAAAACAAAAAAAAACACAAAATAAAACTTAAGAAAATGTGTTAGTTATTGGCCAAGGTGTTCATTTGGCCTAGTGGGGCAAAATTCAGCTGAGTTACTTAAATGCTCTTATTCCGTGTGTGCATGTAATTGTGTGGTGTTCCATATACGCATGCAATATTGAGTACAATTTTCCTTGTAATCTGTGTGGAACTTATATTGGTGGCTGTTTTAATCGGAAGGTGTAAATCTGCTTGTGAAAAGAGTTTCAGTCCACCTACTGCTGTAACAACACATTCTCTTGTGCTAGAACAGTAATTCCTGTGTTGCCACAGATTTATAATATGGCATAGATTTATAATACCATTACATCTCAATGAATAATGATATTGTTTCATAAAAATAAAAATCCATACACAAAAAAAAAAGAAAGAAGAAAACTTGGGAGTTTTACACTAAACAAACATTGTCATTTTTATAATATTTAAATTATTATGAATTGTTGATATATACTTTATTTAGTAAAATTTATTTATTTTTAATGAATATTGTAATAAAATAATAAAATGATGTTGTGTTGATGATAATAAGCTATTGTGGAGTATGTGACTCCGATGTAATCAAGCCCCTCTGTTTGGACTAGCCAATTTGTAATAAAATAAATAAGATTGATGTGTGAATCTGTAAGTTGTAAGGTGTTTAATTGGTGTGTAATTGGTGTGGCTCTCGACGTTTTACTGGCCTGAAACACTTCCTTAAGTTTCCCAGCTGGTCGAGTCCCAATGGCAGCAAGACCGGTCGAGCAGCGTAAAGTTGATGAAGAAATATATATGCTCGGCTTCGCCGAACGTTTCAAAACAAAATTTATTGTTTTGAAGGAAATTTAAAAAAAAATTATGTTTATAAAAAAAAATTATTTTAATTTTATTAATTAATTAATTAGGATCAATTAATTAATATAGGGCTGTGAAGTTTGAAACAGTGTAATGCTCTTCTGAAAATTTTTATTAAAGTTTTAGTATAATTTAAATAATCTATCACCACTCATAAGACTGTCTGTAAACCAATCGATATTTGTTTACCTTTCTATTTTTTAGGTTATCTTCACTTACGGGTGGTAAAGTCCTTGTAGATTATCAATTAGAATTATATTATTGGTAATTAGTATTATTGAAGAAATAAAGAACTATTAAGTATTGAAAAGTATTAATATTTTATTAAGTAATAGCAATATTGACTCTTATCGATTAGTATCGATTCTCAGGATATCGAAAAAAGTTACAAGTATATGATATAAAAATTATATAGGGTTCTTTAAACAGCCAGTTATTACCAAAGTCAGAGAAATCGGGCTTATATTTAAAAAGTATAACGTTACAATCAAATTAATAGTTATTAATAAACACAGACATTGAATAATAAATTGTAAATATAATAATTGTTTTCACCAAACAGCTGTGATGAACCAAGAAGAGGCACTGGAACTGTCAAAGCAAATGGCCGCCGTCAAGTCGATGAAAATGTTGCTCGTTGCTGCTGCATTCCAAATAATGTATTTTGACGCAATATTTCTGTTCTCGTGTCCGCAAATCTCTTGTTATATGTTGTGTAGTGACTGGTGTAGTGATTCTGGGTTGTATTTAGTGTATCTGTATAATTATTAGTTCAAACACTTTCTCCGATTCCGTCACTAATTTGGTTTAATGTATTATACAGTTTTCTAGTGTTTTATGGTGTTTTTCGGAGTAGATTTATATTGTTCTGTGTTATGGAGTGTTACTTGATCGTTTCTGTTATAATATGATAGTTTCAGAAGTATTTTACAAGTCACTCGCGATTTCACAATAACTCACTATACACTCGCTTTGTATGACGATTATAGGTTAGGTTATCCACGTAATTAAATGCATGTCATGTTAACCGTTCAACTACCAATAATTAACTAACTGTTTCCTTCAGTTTCAATTAAACTCTTAGCCCATATAATATTATCCTTAACATTGTTCAAAAATATTTTCACATCCTGTGTACATTTTACTATTTCACTATATGAATGCCTAAACTTTGGTTATTTGTCAATTTTATTCACTAGATTTGATTTAAATTAATCTTTCAGTTCATTCTGATTATTTTCAGATTAAATAATGCCATTTTATAGTGTTTTCTGTCCAAAAAATAGTAATTTCACTTTCAGTTTGGTATACTCTGTTTGGAAGTCAAAACATTAAAATTTACTTCCTGTCATTATATAAATTCAGCCATTTTATCAGTTATATTTAATATTAATAATTCTATATTGTATTAAAAGGTTCCTATTCCCTTATTTTCTGGTAATTAATTGAATTAGTTGTATTCTGAAACATTATTCTGAAATATATGACTCCCATGTCTAAATTTCTGAGTTTAGTCATTTTATTTTTATTTATAATTCTGAATATAATTTATTAAAATCTCTCTAAATGGTATGTGCAATTATATGGCATGATCTCAAGTTTATTTTGTCTAAACCCCTTTTGTTTATTTGCATTTAATTGAGCAATTTCTCTGTTTTGATGAAGTTTGGTTTCCATTCTTTTGGCCTATGATTTTTTAACAATTTTTCTTACAAAATAATTTACAAACAATATATGATGTGTGATACCCTCTCTGACTTTTACAAATAGTATTATAAATTAAACATGCTTTCAAATTACACAAAAACAATTAGTATTGGTTACAATACAAACAATAGTTAAAACAAAATAAAGAATATTTTTTTTACATAAATGGTTGTCTTCAAATCAGACATTTTGCAACAAAATTCCCATTTCCAACATGTAAATATGGTTTACAACAAAGGTTTTTTACTAACTAACATCTTAATTACTCTCTACTATTTACAAGTGGTAACTATTTTTATAGTTCTGATGTTAGTTGTTTCAGACCCAAACAAATGGCCTTATATCTAAAACATTTTTAAACATTCTTGTACTATATACATTAAAACCTTATATCTATATTCTTATTTCTAACTATTATTATAAGTAGGATTCTACAGTTTTTATACAGTCTTTTATACCTTGTCTTTGGGGAATTGTACCCTGTCATTAACAAATAAATAGTATGAACCGTTCACAAAGCACTATGAAATCTGTTTTTCTTTTTTCATGTAAAACAAAAATGTTATTTTAAACAGATTCATGTCTTATGAACAACATATTGTCACCGTACATATTTTAAGTCATTGAAAAATGCATATTTCATTGCATCCAATGTTTGTGATTGCCAAGAATGAAACACAAGGTTCATTTTTTATAATACCCAAAACTATCACTGGTTCACTTTCACTTATATATTATGTTAATGCTAAATGGTCGTATAGTCTTATTAACATAATAAATTGGTTAGCGTTTTTTCAATGGAGATTTGTTCCATGGGTACTATATTATTGTTTCATCTCAGTTCACAGGAAACTTTTACTTTATACACTCCTCTCTCTTAAATTTATATACATGTGGTTTTTATTTCGTTATACTTTTGTTTTTAGATATTTATTTTGGGGATATAGGGATTTGGGTGTCTTTTATAAGAGCATGACGTCTTCTTCAGGATGCTGCCCTCTTCTTCTTTCTTCAGTCTTCTTTTCTCCTGCCTTCTGGGACTGGTATCTTCTCCATCTGTTCTTGATGCCATCGGGTTTCTTGGGATCTTCTCCATCTTCTTCTTTAATTCAGAAATACACAACCTGTATTGGTTGATCTTGGCTTATTTTAGGGTTTCTCTTTTATTTATTCTCCCTCGTTGTGGGTTTGGTCATATTGTGTACTGCTTTGTTATTTACTATTTTACCTTCCTGGGTTATACCTTGAAAACTTTGGTTATGAGACTGGTCTTGGATGACTCATCACTAGTAACTCCTTTTACTTTAACTTGTATTTTCTTTATAATAATGATTTCTTTCCACAGTTGCTATGAATTAATCTTTTTATATTCAACTTAGTGCTTTCTTCCAAATTTAAATATTATAACTTCATTATTCTAAGGATCAATTGCCATTCAATATTATGCATACATCTGTCACGCTACAGATTGCTCTCCTCCAGAAGTAATTATTTCAGACATGTTTATGGATGAAATAATTTCTTATGATAATTTCATCATTTCTTATAATTCATTTTCTTCTCCATCTTTATATCGACTTTTTTATAATTAGAGTTTTATTAATTTTATATATAAGGTTACTTGTCTTACTACTGATCCTTTTCGGATAGTTAGTGTCTTCTGAGATATATTATAATTGTAATACATTTTCTTTCTATATCAACTTCGTGTTGTATCCTTGGGATATTAATTCCCTAACATTCCCTATCACGTGGGCTGGGGCAGATCAGAGGGGCACTGTACGCTACTTCTCTGCTGGCCATACACCACTTCTATAAATTGAGTACAGGGGCATATCCATCCCTGCTCAAAAAAACATAATGCTGCTGGAATTATCTTCAGTCAGTCATCGAATAAATAAATAAAAAGTAGTCTCATTTTCGACTAATAAAAATATCTTCGGATTCTCCACTTCGTAGTCTCTCAGATTATCTCACATTTTCTATCTTAATAAATCTTCATAATCATTATTATACTCATTACATATATATTTTTTCAAACTCTTAACTTGTCTGATATATTTAATTTAATTATGGTTGAAAACCTTTCTTTTAATAATTCTGGTTACTGTTTACAGTGTAACTCTCTTTCTTCTCCATCTGAATTCTCTTTATACTTTCTTCTGGTTATTCATAGTATTAGCATGGTCTCTATATATAGTCTTTCTTATTCGTTATTTGAATGGTCTTATTATATTATATTTAATTTTTTAACATTGTATCTTTACATTAGATATACAGGTTGTTATACTGATCATTTTATTTAAACATTTTGGTTCTTTCCTTTCTCTTAGAAAGTTATTAATCCGTCTTCGCATTCATTAGCATTAATTCATTTATATTATATTTCATGTGGTATTTCTTCTCTTTGCATTTCATATAGGTCTTATTATTATCATTGGTTCAAAATCATCTTCTCCATATGTTTGGTATGAGTTGTTCTTCTTCGCTCTTAATTAACTGTTTTCATTTTCGTTTCATAGGTAATTAGTCTCTTTGCTTCCAAATTTTTTCTTCTCAATTATAATTGACACTTTATTATTTTTTGGAACTTGGTTAGTTTTAATGTAAAATTCAAACTATTCTTTTTATTTAATTGAAAAATATTTCTCATAAATCCTTGTAATATGTTGATCTTATCTTGTTTCAAAGTTCTGACGTTCTATCAACATTCAAATTCTGTTTAATTCATTTATTCCCAGAATTGTTTCATTCAGAATTGTTTATAGTAATGTGATCTTACTATTATTTCTGAATGTTTCGGTATTTCTCCAAATTCAAATTCTTCTTAATTATTTACCATAAAGTTTTCTCACAAACTTAGTTATAGTAAGTTGTGCTTACTTAATTTTAAATTTTTTTAAAATTAAGTTCAAAATTCTCTCTCTTTCTCTTTCTTCCATCAAGTTTTGTTCTAAATTATCAGGTTGTAGTAAGAAGTGCTTACTCAATTTAAAATTTTTATAATTATATTTCAATTCAAAAGTCTTTCTTTTTCTTTCTTCCATAAAGTTTGTTCCAAAATTATTAGGTTGTAGTAAGATGTACTTACATTATTTTTAAATTTTTTTAAAATTAAAAATTCAAAATTCTATAACTCACAACTCATTCTTCATAATATTTCTTCATAGAAGCTTGATTGTACACTCCTTTGATCTTTCCTGAAACGATTTCCTTCAACTCATATGTATTGTTATGCTTATCATTTACCACAACATATGGGGTTATATTGTACTCTACACTGGCCCATATTATTATATTTTAATAAGTTGATCTCCACTTTTTCTTTTCTTTTATATACCCAGGAAGATGGACGATTTTCTTTATGTCGTTCCATTGCTCATATTCTTATTGGTCATGTTCATTTTCTTACATAGTCTTCATTCATAAAACCCAGTTTTGTTTCTATGTTTATTCTTCGTATCATTTCCTTTCAATGATATTTATTTCGTCTCCTTCAACATTGTTTTTCGCCGTAGTCGGTTATCATGATCCGTCCCTTTTCTTGATGTCGTGTGGTATTTGTGTCAACCAGGGTCCATCATTTCAGTTGCTCTTATAAAATTTACCCTAGGGCGCGACACTCTGTTATTACTACTGTTATTGTTTTTATTACTAAATTTATCATGATAGTAATTTCGGTTAGGTTGGTAAGGTTTGTCACCATTATTGTTGGGATATGGATTTCTCTGACTGTATGGGACGTTATTATGTTGGTATAAACTGTTTCTATTGTATGAATAGGGGTTGTTATTCCTAACGCCGTTAAAATTACCGATAAACTGGTTATTATGCGGCGGGTTGTTAGGGCCATCGTAATTGTTGGGCTGGTTCCCTCTATCATCATATTGTATACACCAATACTCTTCTGGTCCATGTTTTGTGTTACTTGACAAATATCTGTGAGGATCTTCATCTGGGTTATCACTTATTATTTGTTTATCTGAAACACCATAAGCTGGTTTACCATCACATATCCACTCTGAAGGAATATATTTTAGTCTAACCGTACCCTGGAACTGTCCTAGATGGCACGCTAATGGAATACATTCTGGTGATTCACCTGTGCCGTCATTACAGTCTGGTACGATATCACATTTCCATCTTTCTGACATCCACTGTCCAGTTCTGCGCTGATATTGATCTTGTCCACATGTCGTATTCTGTTTACCTCTGGTCCTTTCCCAGTGGTAAACTACTGTCTTGTGGTAAATTATTTCTGAAATTACTTCGATTCTCCTTCTATAATTCATAAAATTCATGATGTCTTTGTCATAGGTAATTGGGATATTATTGCCATCAATTAACCCATGTTTCATCATCTCCAACTCTTCCTTAGTTTTTATCAAATTTCTTGGATACATTTTCCTTTTCCTTGGTTTAATATCTTCCTGGTTTCGGTTAGTTTCAATTTCAGGTACTACCATTACTAGTTCCTGCGTTTTGTCATTTATTACTTCTTCTGGTTCTGGTTGACTATCTTCCTGCGTTTTATCATTTATTACTTCTTCTGGTTCTGGTTGGCTATCATTTTTTATTTCTTCGGTCTTCTCCTTTCTTAATTCTTCCTTTTTTAATCTGTCCTCTCTTCTTTCTTTAATCCATTTTTGATGCTCCTCTCCCCTTTTTAATCTGTTCTCTCTTATCTCCTGATTTACCTCCCTTAACTCTTCTCTTAGAATTTGATTGTCTTCTCTCAATTCCTCCAATTTCTCCCCCATCTTCTCTTCCAATTTCCTGTTATCTTCTTTCAATTCTTCCTTCAATTGTCGGTTGTTCTTCTCTATCTTCTTCCTGGTTTCATCGATTTTCTGATTGGTGTTCTCAATTTTATTAATCAATTCTTCTTTGGTCGACTTGAATTCTTCCTTAACAATTGGTTGTCTTCCTTCAATTCTTCTAACTTCTTCCCCATCTCTTCTTCCATCTTCTTGCTGTTTTCTTCCATCTTCTCTTCCATCTTCTTGCTGTTTTCTTCCATCTTCTCTTCCATCTTCTTATTGGTTTCATCAATCTTCTTACCCAGGGACTGGTTGTCTTCCTTCAATTCTTCCATGTTCTTGTTCATCCCACTTAATTCTTCTTTCAAGGACTGGTTATCACTCCCCATTTTCTTACTGTTTTCGTCTATCTTCTTGTTATTATCCTCCATCTTGGACTCTAGGTTCTTATTATTTTCATTCATTGCCTGCATCATCCGCCTGAACATTTCTTGGTTTGTCATGTCCTCTGTTTGCGACGGTCTCTCCTTTTCTGGAACATTGACTACCCCTGTCTGTGTGGGTACCTCCGGTTGTTCGGTTTGTTTGGACAACACCGGTGGTAATACCTCTTCCGCCTCTACTGGCGTCGCCTCCTTGTTGTCCATGTCAACTTCTATTTCTTTCTCGGCCTCCGCCGCCCGTTTCTTAGATGTTGCACGTCGTTGCATTTTCCCTTGAAATTCTCTGGCTTTGTAGCTGTTGCCTAGCTCCAACTAGTGATTGGGCAGAAATTATTGGCTTTCCAATCGCTAATTAAAGCCCCTAAAGTTGTGCGCCAATTTGTAATAAAATAATAAAATGATGTTGTGTTGATGATAATAAGCTATTGTGGAGTATGTGACTCCGATGTAATCAAGCCCCTCTGTTTGGACTAGCCAATTTGTAATAAAATAAATAAGATTGATGTGTGAATCTGTAAGTTGTAAGGTGTTTAATTGGTGTGTAATTGGTGTGGCTCTCGACGTTTTACTGGCCTGAAACACTTCCTTAAGTTTCCCAGCTGGTCGAGTCCCAATGGCAGCAAGACCGGTCGAGCAGCGTAAAGTTGATGAAGAAATATATATGCTCGGCTTCGCCGAACGTTTCAAAACAAAATTTATTGTTTTGAAGGAAATTTAAAAAAAAATTATGTTTATAAAAAAAAATTATTTTAATTTTATTAATTAATTAATTAGGATCAATTAATTAATATAGGGCTGTGAAGTTTGAAACAGTGTAATGCTCTTCTGAAAATTTTTATTAAAGTTTTAGTATAATTTAAATAATCTATCACCACTCATAAGACTGTCTGTAAACCAATCGATATTTGTTTACCTTTCTATTTTTTAGGTTATCTTCACTTACGGGTGGTAAAGTCCTTGTAGATTATCAATTAGAATTATATTATTGGTAATTAGTATTATTGAAGAAATAAAGAACTATTAAGTATTGAAAAGTATTAATATTTTATTAAGTAATAGCAATATTGACTCTTATCGATTAGTATCGATTCTCAGGATATCGAAAAAAGTTACAAGTATATGATATAAAAATTATATAGGGTTCTTTAAACAGCCAGTTATTACCAAAGTCAGAGAAATCGGGCTTATATTTAAAAAGTATAACGTTACAATCAAATTAATAGTTATTAATAAACACAGACATTGAATAATAAATTGTAAATATAATAATTGTTTTCACCAAACAGCTGTGATGAACCAAGAAGAGGCACTGGAACTGTCAAAGCAAATGGCCGCCGTCAAGTCGATGAAAATGTTGCTCGTTGCTGCTGCATTCCAAATAATGTATTTTGACGCAATATTTCTGTTCTCGTGTCCGCAAATCTCTTGTTATATGTTGTGTAGTGACTGGTGTAGTGATTCTGGGTTGTATTTAGTGTATCTGTATAATTATTAGTTCAAACACTTTCTCCGATTCCGTCACTAATTTGGTTTAATGTATTATACAGTTTTCTAGTGTTTTATGGTGTTTTTCGGAGTAGATTTATATTGTTCTGTGTTATGGAGTGTTACTTGATCGTTTCTGTTATAATATGATAGTTTCAGAAGTATTTTACAAGTCACTCGCGATTTCACAATAACTCACTATACACTCGCTTTGTATGACGATTATAGGTTAGGTTATCCACGTAATTAAATGCATGTCATGTTAACTGTTCAACTACCAATAATTAACTAACTGTTTCCTTCAGTTTCAATTAAACTCTTAGCCCATATAATATTATCCTTAACATTGTTCAAAAATATTTTCACATCCTGTGTACATTTTACTATTTCACTATATGAATGCCTAAACTTTGGTTATTTGTCAATTTTATTCACTAGATTTGATTTAAATTAATCTTTCAGTTCATTCTGATTATTTTCAGATTAAATAATGCCATTTTATAGTGTTTTCTGTCCAAAAAATAGTAATTTCACTTTCAGTTTGGTATACTCTGTTTGGAAGTCAAAACATTAAAATTTACTTCCTGTCATTATATAAATTCAGCCATTTTATCAGTTATATTTAATATTAATAATTCTATATTGTATTAAAAGGTTCCTATTCCCTTATTTTCTGGTAATTAATTGAATTAGTTGTATTCTGAAACATTATTCTGAAATATATGACTCCCATGTCTAAATTTCTGAGTTTAGTCATTTTATTTTTATTTATAATTCTGAATATAATTTATTAAAATCTCTCTAAATGGTATGTGCAATTATATGGCATGATCTCAAGTTTATTTTGTCTAAACCCCTTTTGTTTATTTGCATTTAATTGAGCAATTTCTCTGTTTTGATGAAGTTTGGTTTCCATTCTTTTGGCCTATGATTTTTTAACAATTTTTCTTACAAAATAATTTACAAACAATATATGATGTGTGATACCCTCTCTGACTTTTACAAATAGTATTATAAATTAAACATGCTTTCAAATTACACAAAAACAATTAGTATTGGTTACAATACAAACAATAGTTAAAACAAAATAAAGAATATTTTTTTTACATAAATGGTTGTCTTCAAATCAGACATTTTGCAACAAAATTCCCATTTCCAACATGTAAATATGGTTTACAACAAAGGTTTTTTACTAACTAACATCTTAATTACTCTCTACTATTTACAAGTGGTAACTATTTTTATAGTTCTGATGTTAGTTGTTTCAGACCCAAACAAATGGCCTTATATCTAAAACATTTTTAAACATTCTTGTACTATATACATTAAAACCTTATATCTATATTCTTATTTCTAACTATTATTATAAGTAGGATTCTACAGTTTTTATACAGTCTTTTATACCTTGTCTTTGGGGAATTGTACCCTGTCATTAACAAATAAATAGTATGAACCGTTCACAAAGCACTATGAAATCTGTTTTTCTTTTTTCATGTAAAACAAAAATGTTATTTTAAACAGATTCATGTCTTATGAACAACATATTGTCACCGTACATATTTTAAGTCATTGAAAAATGCATATTTCATTGCATCCAATGTTTGTGATTGCCAAGAATGAAACACAAGGTTCATTTTTTATAATACCCAAAACTATCACTGGTTCACTTTCACTTATATATTATGTTAATGCTAAATGGTCGTATAGTCTTATTAACATAATAAATTGGTTAGCGTTTTTTCAATGGAGATTTGTTCCATGGGTACTATATTATTGTTTCATCTCAGTTCACAGGAAACTTTTACTTTATACACTCCTCTCTCTTAAATTTATATACATGTGGTTTTTATTTCGTTATACTTTTGTTTTTAGATATTTATTTTGGGGATATAGGGATTTGGGTGTCTTTTATAAGAGCATGACGTCTTCTTCAGGATGCTGCCCTCTTCTTCTTTCTTCAGTCTTCTTTTCTCCTGCCTTCTGGGACTGGTATCTTCTCCATCTGTTCTTGATGCCATCGGGTTTCTTGGGATCTTCTCCATCTTCTTCTTTAATTCAGAAATACACAACCTGTATTGGTTGATCTTGGCTTATTTTAGGGTTTCTCTTTTATTTATTCTCCCTCGTTGTGGGTTTGGTCATATTGTGTACTGCTTTGTTATTTACTATTTTACCTTCCTGGGTTATACCTTGAAAACTTTGGTTATGAGACTGGTCTTGGATGACTCATCACTAGTAACTCCTTTTACTTTAACTTGTATTTTCTTTATAATAATGATTTCTTTCCACAGTTGCTATGAATTAATCTTTTTATATTCAACTTAGTGCTTTCTTCCAAATTTAAATATTATAACTTCATTATTCTAAGGATCAATTGCCATTCAATATTATGCATACATCTGTCACGCTACAATATGTTGAAAGGTGTAATATATTTTTAAAACTGTGAACCTGTTAAAACTATTTGCAGAAATCTATTGGAGACTGTTATTCTATTACTTTTATAATTGTTTAAATTGTTGTGGCTTCATGATGTTGTATGATAGAATTGCTTGTAAAAGGGTATAGAAAGTCGGTTATATTATTGAAAGCTGCATGTTAATGGTTTTCAGTATGGCATGTAAGCGAATTTAAATGGTTTCATATATTTTGTATAGTGTTCAGTATGGCCTGTAAGAGTTTTTAAATGTTTTATATATTTTGTATGATTTTCATGGAATATTTCTTGAATATTGAATACTTTTACCTTTTAAATTTTGAATACCCTGTCATAGTTTAAATATTTACACATTTTCCATAATTCTAATGGAATAACTTACAGCCTGTGTTTTTGTATGAAATTACATTGTCACAAAAGAAAAAAAAAGATAGCCTCAATAAACTTGTTAATTTTTGAAGTTAAAAAAAAAAAAAAAAAAAAAAAAAAAAAAAAAAAGCCAGTCGTCAAGGTAAGTTGTGGTTTTTTGAAATTTATTTTTCGGTTGTCAGTTTTGGAAAGCTAAAAATTGTTGTGACGTCATGGGTGATGGATGATCGGCTCACAAATGGTAGCAGAGCGTGGTTGGACGTAGTCCTGGCCACCTCTGAAACGAAAATTGGAAATGGATGAGGTGACCTCCATATCTTAGTGGGACATGTTGTGTTAAGTATGATATGTTATTAGTGTTGTAAATCTTGGTCTTTGGGTGCGGTTGCCGGTCCGGGACCCCTAGGGGGGGTTGTGCACAGCCTGGCGATTTCTGATTGTATCTTGGGGTGTTCTTAAGTGTTTATCTGTTTGTTTGTGTTCTTGTGTGGTCATGGTTGTCTTTGTTATCTTATGGCACTTCATCTTGGTCTTCATTGTTGGTCCGGTGTCGGGTCGGGACACCCTAACTAAATTTGTTGTTTTATGGGAATATGAGATATTGTCAAGGGTAGTTCGTTTTGTGCATAAGTGCAAAAATACATTGTTTGTCATTTTATCCGGAGTCTAGACATTAACAGAGTAACTTGTAACCAGCTGTATTGTTGTAAAATTGTTATCTGGGCGAGTTGGACTATGAGCTGTTGATAGCCGGCTGCAGGGTGGAATGTAGTTGTTGTCGTCTGTGTTATAGTTATAGGACACTATAAAAATATTCTTACACAGATGACTAGAAAGGTTGTGAACAGTTCATTACTGGAGTAAGTCTGGTCTTTACAACCAGAATGTGAGATCCCTGGCAACGTCTATGTCTGCCTTTAGAGAAATGTTGTTGTTGTTGTTGTTGTTGTTTCCAATGGCTCAATTTGGCTCACGCTATTCTTGATCCAGCATCCCAATAAAGACCAGGTAGGTCTTTTCTATTCTGTCTGTCTTTATCCAGTTTTTCGCAGACCAGAAGGTGGTCCTTGTCCATTTTGCTTCCAGGGCATTCATAAAGAGTGCACATCCCAGAAGGGAAGATTGTTATGATTATTTTTTATGAGTTAATAAAACTTACCAATTCTATACAACTTTACTTTTTCTTACCTTCGGATTTCATCTTATAGACGAAAACAGTTGCAGAAGGATTATTTGGGCTTGATTGTGAAAAAAATAGTAACACAGTTTATGCTGACTAAAACAAATTTTTTCACTTTTATTGAATTAAATTGTGTTCAAAATACTTAATACACCCATATAATAACGTCTCAAACTCTTTTCATTTCTTATGTATTAAACGAATAAATCGATTTAAAGTTTGTTTTTTGAGTTAAACAGCAATAACTCATCAGGTTATTGATACAAGATTGACAGCATAAACAACTCTTACCACTACTATTTTTTTTTTTTTTTTACAAAATTATTACTATTAATTTGAATGATTACTAAACCAGTACTTTGCTGATTTGGTTAATATTGCATTCGCTCCCCCTTTTATAAAGACATACCTCATCCCCTTAAAACTGAGATCTCGTTAATGATTTATTGAGTTTTGTGCACAGGTATTCATACCTGTGATAGTTTATTGATAGTTTACGTTAGAAAGTGTGTTGTTGTTACTCATCCTTAATGTAGGCTTCGTTCCATGGTCCAGGTCCCATGGCTTTCTACACTCCGATAAACGACAAATGTCCGAATGTTTTTACGATCATCACTTACAGTCTTGTTGATCTGTTTTCTTACTGTGTTGTCACATTTAATTCACTACTGTTGTCGGCCGACAGGATTTGGTTCGTGCACTAGTTTAAGTTTCTATGACCGCGTGGTCAGAAAATTATGAGTTGACTGACTTATTGTTCTAACACTGATTATTAGAACCGCGCGCTCCCGAACTGCCCCGCGCGGCCCTACTGTCTCTTGGCTGGTTTAACAAAGACTGCTTACTGTGGCCTCCTGATGAAAACTGGGGTGGCAATTATGTGTGTTTCTATTATTCACAGAGAGAATGAGCTTGCCAGCGGTTACGTAATACGTCTAGACTAGTTGGCTCTAGACACAAACATAGACGTATGTTTTGTAATAATGTTGCATGTGTGGCTGGTTAAAACGAGGTTCCATAAAGGTGAACACTGACTGCTTTGAAATTAAAAGGATTTAAATTATTATCTTCTTAGCATACAATTCTGTACCGTTACAAGATGTTGATCCTGTAGAGGTGCCCTGCTAAACAGTCATGTCCTGTGGCCATGCGGAAATTGGCAACCGATGATCTTCTTGGAAGTTCTTTGTTCTCAGTGTAGAGACTAGAAAACTGGGGTGGCAATTATGTGTGTTTCTATTATTCACAGAGAGAATGAGCTTGCCAGCGGTTACGTAATACGTCTAGACTAGTTGGCTCTAGACACAAACATAGACGTATGTTTTGTAATAATGTTGCATGTGTGGCTGGTTAAAACGAGGTTCCATAAAGGTGAACACTGACTGCTTTGAAATTAAAAGGATTTAAATTATTATCTTCTTAGCATACAATTCTGTACCGTTACAAGATGTTGATCCTGTAGAGGTGCCCTGCTAAACAGTCATGTCCTGTGGCCATGCGGAAATTGGCAACCGATGATCTTCTTGGAAGTTCTTTGTTCTCAGTGTAGAGACTAGATATACAGTAAAGCCCCGATTATCCACGAGCGGATGATCCACGGTGCGGATTATCCGCGAGTGCCGCAAAAAAATTTTTTAATTATGAACCTCAAAAAAACCAATTTTAATCCAAGCCAACAACAGGGAAAATACAATAGGCCCTACAGTGTGAAGGTCGAAAATTTCTGACAGGTTTATTGTGCATCGTAATCCTATAGGCCTTCTCGGAATTTTGTTTTGGCTCTTGCTCTTTTGTTTTGGTCAAGTTCACTAACCTTCCCCCTCTACGTACATATTCTCTCTGTCTGCCAGTGGTGTCAGTTGTCAGTAAGCGTGCTTAGTGATCAGTCGTGATCAGTTCGTTAGTTCCTGAAATTAATAATGGCTGAAAAACGAAAGAAGGTTGTGTTAACGATTGCACAAAAACTTGAAATGATTTCTAAAATAGAAAATGGCGCTTCAAGGAAGCAGATGTGTTTGAATTACGGGATCGGGGAAACAACAGTGCGAGACGTTTTAAAGCAAAAAGACAAACTGTTAGCCTTTGCATCAGTGTCGGACAGTGCTTTTGGGATGAAAAACAAAAAACAATGAAGAAATCCACCTATAATGAACTTGACTCGGCATTAGCGGAATGGTTAGCTCAGGTGCGAAGTGAGGGCACCCCCGTGTCTGGTCCTACCATTGCAGCTAAAGCAAAAATCTTTTTTGATTTGTTAGGCCTGGAAGGAAATTTTGATGCGTCGTCCGGTTGGTTACATCGTTTTAAGAAATGTCATGGAATTAGAGAGATTGGTCTACACGGAGAGAAGCTGAGTGGTGATCAACAAGCAGCTGATGATTTTCAACGTGATTTTGAAGAGTTTGTGTTGTCTGAAGATCTGTCATATGAACAAATTTATAACGCTGATGAATCAGGGCTTTTTTGGAAGTGTCTTCCCACTCGTACTTTAGCATTTGAAAGTGAACATCAATCGGCAAGTCACAAAAGTAGCAAGGAAAGAATTACAATCTTGCCATGCAGCAACGCTGCGGGTAGTCACAAACTTAGGCTTCTTGTAATCAGTAAATCTAAGAAACCGAGGTCTTTTAAGGGGACAAGAGCAGAAAATTTACCAGTTGATTATTTCAACCAAAAAAAAGGTTGGATGAACCAGCAGATTTTTCAAGAATGGTTTGAAAACATTTTTGTGCCTCAAGTACGTAAACATCTTGATTCAAAAAATTTGCCAAAGAAGGCTGTTTTGTTAATTGACAATGCGCCTTCACACCCAGCTACCTGTGTGCTTAAATCTTCTGACGGGCAAATCTTCGCAAAGTTTTTGCCCCCAAATGTTACTGCGCTGATACAACCTATGGACCAGGGAGTCAGTGCAACCATGAAGAGAGCATACAGAACAAAGTTGTTACTGTCAAAAATCGAAGAAGGCTGCGATCTCAAAGAATTTTGGAAGAATTATACAATTTTGGATAGCATTTACGATATTGCGTCTGCATGCGATTACATCAAACCCTCAACCCTTGTTAAATCATCGAGAAAACTCTTTCCGAGTATCGAAACAAATGTCAACCAAAAGATTTGTGAAGAAGAGAATGAAGTCATGCCAACCGCTACACTTGTTGACCTAGTGACATCCGTTCCGGGAGGTGAGAATGTCGACGAAGAGAACATAGATAGAAGAGTGGCTGGAATGCGACGCAAGTGAGCCGGGGTTTGAACGACTGACTGACGTAGAGATAACGAAGAAGAACAAAGTGAAAGTGAAGAAGACGAGGCGCCTGCGCGGATGACACACAAAACTGCTTTGCAGCACGTAGACGGATTGCTTCAATATTTAGAGGAACAAGACGACGACGCACATCTGGCAGAAAAACTCATGTTAAGGAAAGTACAATCTAGAATAAAGAAAAGGTGTTTCCAAAGCAAGAAGCAAAAATGAGTGACTGATTTTTTTAAAAAGGCGTAACTGAACACATTTTGTTAACAGTACAGTATTGTTTTTTGTTTACTGTTCTTTATTTTAGTGAATTAGACGTAGAGCAAAGGTTTCTGCTGTACTGTACATATTTTGAAAGTTTTACATATTATGTTTTTTGTACAATAAAACATAGTTTTTATGCTGAAATTTTTTTTCGTGTTTACACCACATTTTTAGTCTTTTTTTGGGTTATCCGCGATTTTCACTATCTGCGGTGCCCTTGCCACCCAATTCCGCGGATAATTGGGGCTTTACTGTATTTCATATAGTTTGCCTTTCAAGTCTTATTTGGTTCTATGGTGGAAGGAAGTCTGGCAATGCTTTTAAGTTATTTAATTCTTCTAACTATTGTACTAAGTCTTGAAGGTTTCTGTTTTAGAGAGGTGCCCTTTTTAGCCAACTTGTCTGCTGCTTTGTTGCCCTTCAATCATCTGTGTGATGGCATCCACTGTATTACCACTCTGCAAATATTATTTTTAACTGTCTTGTACTTATCTCTGATGGCCTGTATTATGATGCTCTTGGATGAGTCATTATTTGCAATGGCCTTTAGAGAAATATACCACTGGCTCTTTAGAAACATGTATAGGCCTTTTGGGCACCACATGACACTTAAGCCTTTTATCTGAATATTTTAGATACAATTTTATGAATTAATGAGTGTGAAAGTTGAGAAAATGCAGTTGAAAGCATAGAAACATTGAATTCATTATTCTAATGAACTTCCACAAAGTCTTGTGTCACCTCTCAGGGTCTTGTCACCTCCACTGGCACCTGTTCTTGTCTTTGTGGATACAAATTCATCCTATTTTAAACAAATGGCCCTGTTGTTTAACTGTACTGTTACTCATAACAACAGGTATTACAGAGTTTTTCATGAATTTTACAGGACTATTCTGTTTTGTAAGCAAAACACTGTAAATACAGTATTACAAAACACAACAAACGAGTCACACTAAACAATAAAAATTGCATGTCCATCCTTCTTTCATGATGACTTATAAAGAAATTAACCTTACTATGTGGACACGCCTTGTAGAATATAGTTTCTGTTTCAGTAGACTAAAATATTTCTATTGGGCAACATTTGTATGTGTTTGATCACATAATATGTACATATTATAACATTACATAAAGTAGCCTATCTATAAAGATGAAAATACCATTTAAAATAGATATAAGTTACAGCAATGAAGGAATGAAGAAAACCAAGGTACCAAAGAATTGGTGAATAGAATTATTAGAATATGGCACAATACTGACTTAGGAACTAGACAAGGACAATGACAATGACAAAACCCAATGGAATGGCAGAGTGAAAAATGAAAATGAATAACATTCTGACCTTAACACAACCCCTTTTCCAATAATAATAAAATAGTAGATATAATAATGGAAGTACAAAGCTACAGATACAAGTATAAGTAGTTCCATGTAAAACTATCAACATATAAATGTAGATTGAGTAATGATAAGGAATATTGTTATTAAAATATAAAGGGAATAAAACTATTATGTAATAAATAAACAATCTTAATGATAAGGTGTTTAATATCAAAGTGAATAATAGGAAGAAAAATAGTGAATAACATAATTCTAAAGTGTACAAAAAGAACCAAGAAAGTTATACTAACTGAAAATCAGTAGTAGGAATAAAGTGTAAAGTGAATAATAAATAATGTTTGATGAAAAAATGATAAATGTATATGGTGAAAAAACTAAGGCATGATAAGCCTATACAAGTGAAATAGGTAGAATTAATGTTTATGTTATAAATTAAGAAATAATAGTTAAGTAATAATTATAGTTATTTGTTTGTGTTAAAAAGGAAATATAAGGGTAAAACAGAATACTTAATGAATGATAATTAATGTGAGTAGGAATGTATGTTATGTATGGAAGACTGGTATTTGTATAGCATGTTAAAAGAGTTGTATTATGTCTTAAAAATGATTATGAATAATCAAAAGTTATATGTTAGTTTATTGTATTTGTGTTTAAAATAGTTCAGTTTCATAAAACCAAAGGAATCTGTTATAATAAATGTCTAAAGAACACCAGATGGACTAGGCATAAGAAGCCTATTATAAAAAACAGAAGTTTGTAAAATTTGATATTATAACAGTAGTAGTTAAGGGCAAAATGTAAGTAATACAATTAGGTTTAATGATATAACTTTAGAGGCACATAATGTATACCAAAAGAATTAGTTATAAATTAATTAATATATAAACAAAATTGTTAAACTAGTAATTTGATAAATACTGAACAGAAACTATTCATGTTTGGTTTCTAATTAATTTATAAAAGAAATGCAATGCATTAGTGTTATTATCTTGAGAATTAATAGTAGTATAAGAAGATTATACTATTTTAAAAATATTTGTTAATTTTGTAGAAAAATCAGTAGCAATGTCTAACAATGTAAACAATTTTTTTCAACCAATGGGAGGAATAGGCTTGCTGCCTTGACAACCAAGCATTAAGGGACCCCTCACACCAAACGAGCAAGTAGCAAAAGCACAAACGAGCAGGTTATAGCACGACCAAGCGTGAAAGAGCAAAAAGCAAATGCGCTTTTGCTTTTACATCTAGCATGAACAAGCAGAAAGCAAAATCACGATCTAGCAAAATGCTCGATAGGCTCTTGCTCGTCTCACTAGTACTGACCATTGCTCGGAGACCTAGCAGAAACTAGCATTTCATTTTGCGCATCCGCAGGTTCGCCTGATCCTTCCCTCCTCCAGTCGCCAGGCTTTGTGACAGTATTTTGTTGTCATCAGTTGTTGTAGGCTGTGTTCGTAGACAACTGAGTGAGACACAAGTAGGCAATACGTGCTTGAACATGGAAGTAGATGCAGAAAAACTAATAGTGCTAGTGGAACAGCGTCCCGGAATTTTCAACTATACGATGAAGGATCCTCATAATAAGGACTTGATAGAAAAGTTGTGGGAAGACATGGCTAGTGAAATAGGAGGAGTACCAAGTAAGTTAACGTGTTTATTTTACGAACACAAATACCATACGTAGTACATTAAATATTATGTACATAGGTACATTTTTTCTTATAGTCAAAATAATATTGACTTTTCCGGGTCGAGAAGCATTGAGTGTTCCAGGACACGGAATTTTTTTACTAACATGCCGAAAGTGCACTCCACTATTCGTCTGGCCCTTGAGTGACGATAGTTGTAAATTATTTTCATCAAATTGAGTCTCCTTTTTGGGAAAGGATGCATGAAGTTCAATGACAGAGGATAGGCTTCATCACCTATGAATACAAAAGGGAATTTCTTTCGTGTTTCCCCTCCCTTCCTAACTTTAAATTGTCTGGATTTGGGTATACCCAATTTCTTTCGCAAAAAAAGCTTTCCAAAGTTTGATTCTTTGAAGACTGAACTGTCATTGTTTCGACCATAGTCCCCAACATCAATAAATAAAAATTTCGCTTCTGCGTTCACTACTGCTTGAAGAGCAATTGAATGAAAATGTTTGTAATTAAAATAAGCTGACCCACTGTGTTTCGGACTTTGTATACGCACTAATTTCACATCAACTGCGCCTAGACAATTGGGATAATTCCACAGAGTCTCAAATGTATTCGCAATCTCTTTCCATCTTTCTGCTGTTGGTTTCTGCATGTGTATAGGAGACAGCTTTTCCCAGATCACTTGACAAGTTTCATGTATGATGCCTCCAATTGTTGTTCCTCCAGTGCGAAAGTAATAGTGAAGTGATTGAAATCTCTCGCCTGTTGCCAAAAACCTAAAAAAGAAAAAATCACATGAAAATCTCACCTCCTAAAGTATTGCTAGCCTAATTTTTAAAGCCTATTTTTTCGTTGCCTTAAACAAAGTGTTGTAATTACCTTTTAGAGTGTGGATTGGATTACAAAGAAAGTAACTCACCCACCGTAAATTATTTTGCTAGTTAGGTCCCTTGAGCATTTAAAAAGAACTCTCAAATTTAAATTTTTAATTTTTTTAAGATAGTCTTGTGAGGTTATTAGATAATTTCAAATAACATACGACAATAAAAAAATAAATTAAATAAATAATAAAAATATCATTAATAATAAATATTTATTAAACACATTTATTTTAGGTGCTGATTGCAAAGCCAAGTGGGCCGTACTGAGAGGATCGTATTCAAGATATTTATGAGAAATGAAGAAACTGACAAATCTTCCTAGTGGTTCTGCTGCACCCTCCAATAAAAGAAATGGTACCTAGCGGAAAATATGAGTTTTTTGCAAAATTTCATAGGACAACACCGTAAATCGAAAGGCAATGTAACGGATGATTCTCTGGACGACAATGATAATGAAGACAATGAAGGAACTATCCAAGAAACTGCAAGTTTCCAGGACATAACAGGAAACCTTGACGAAGCAACTACCGGCACAGAAGAAGACAACACTGCTGCTGCCGGAACCTCAACTACCATCTCATCAATAGTGGCTGATAAAGCTCCGCAAGTTTCATTGTCAAAAAATCGAGGGGGCAAGAGGAAGCCGTTGCCAGCTGATCTTGTTGCACTTCCTATGATTGGCTTTCTAAAATCACGAACTGGACAAACAGACAACCACCACATGAAATTCTTTGAGAGCCTTATCCCAGATCTGGAAAGACTTTCAAAAAGACGTCAGCGGGAGTTAAAGCTTCAAGTACATTTGCTGCTCTATTCATTCATAGATGATCAGGAAAATGAGGCAATGATACTAATGGCCTCAAGTCGAAGCAGCACTACTACTGTCTCTCCATTATCGCCGGTTTCAAACATCTCCTCTCCAGGCCAAATCCAACATATTGGCCAACAGTTCAACATGGAATCCTACAGAAGCAACAATGCAGTGTCAGCATTTTTACCACCACCTTCAGTTTCCTCTCCAGCGGAGCAATTACAGAAAATGGGCTACCAGAGTGAAAGGAGCAGTGCCATACCGCCTGCAGAGGAGCAACAGTTGAATGAAAATCAACCATTTGCCGGTCTTTTGGATGTTCTTAGAGACTCTTGCTGATTAACATGTAACCAGATGCTATTGAAACGAATCTTTCTTTCTTTTTATTATTATGAGTCAATTCACAGGTTTTTTTCTTTTTTATATATAATCCCTGTTATGTAGAATAATGTGATTTTTCAATATTAAATTTTCTTTGCATTTTTGTTTTTTTTTTCTCATTTGATATACAACAAAAATTAATTAAAAAAATATATAATTGTTTAATAGTTAAATTTGATTTTTAAACAATATAAACACTAAAAATTATAATTTAATAGTAAAAAAAAGTAGTCTTAATCCAGATGCGGATCAGTTCGTGCACGTGCATGTGCGTGAGTGCGTTATCGCTACCACTATTGCAGTTATGGCTACAATTTTTTTTTGTACTTGTTTACAATTGTTGTATTGTTTACGAGCATAGTGTCTCTTTCTTTTGTGCACAGTGTGTGAAAAGTGTTATCTAAGTTTTTAATATATGTTTTGTCTTTATATATGTCTTCAGTACATACCTTAATGTCACAAACAGTCTTTGTTCTGGCGTAATACTTTTCCGGTAATTGGTGTCATTTCTTCTCAACCTCTCAGAGATCACATCCAATATGTAGTCAAACGTTGTAGTTGACAGTCTGGTGAAATTTCGGAATTTCTTTACATCACAGCGAAGTTCTTCTATGAAACACTGGAGAGTATTTTCTCTATCTCTTTTTTTGTTGATTCGATGCACCCAAAGACGCGTTTTTTCATCTTCCCCAGCGAATATAAACTGCCATAGCAGTACCGCCACTTCTTCATCATTGGCCGCCATGACGAAGACTGGTTTGTGACTTGCTTCCGTGCCCCTTGCTTCATCTAGAAGCAAAATGCTCTTGCAAGAAGCAACAGAGCAAAACGCTTCTGCTCATAGTAAAAGCATTTTCACTAGAAGCGAAAACATTTTGCCCTATGCAAGAGCAAATTTGCTCCTTATCCCATCAAAAGCGCTTTCGCTCGAAGCGAAATGCACATGCTAGAAGCAGCTTTGGTAGTTTGGTGTGCGGCCTGCTTAACAGAAAAATTCATTAGTTCATTATTGGGTTCAGAGAAGAGCAGATTAAAAAATCCATGCAGCTCAATATAATTATATAAAAGAAATAAATAAAAATAGAAATGAGATTGTAATGAACTGAAATGATATTATGTCTTATAATAGTATGACGAGAAGAAATATTTAAAACCAAATCACCTGAAAATGAAAGAATAAATATATC
Source organism: Magicicada septendecula (assembly GCA_034769895.1). Classification (NCBI taxonomy): domain Eukaryota; kingdom Metazoa; phylum Arthropoda; class Insecta; order Hemiptera; family Cicadidae; genus Magicicada; species Magicicada septendecula. Next base: position 507,355,206 of record CM068369.1, on the reverse strand, counting down.
TTACAAATTATAAAAGAAAATGAACATGGAGTGAAACCTCAGATGTGAAGGAATTTGCTAAGTATAAAATTGAATAAAAAACTAAATAAGAAAAAGACTAGCCTACACTTTGACACTTTTTCACTCACTAATAAACTTTATTCAAACACTCAATTAAACTAGTTACAATCAGTTTATATCATTATTCACTTATTAGTTTATGCTGATCAAATTATTGGACATTGTAATCTTCTCTTAAAATGAACTGTTAACCTACATTCACCAACTGTGACCCAACACATACTTTATAACCTAAGAATTAGTTTATTAAGAAGCTGTATATTAATTAACTAGCTGAAGTACCCGTTCTACGCCCGGGTGGCGAGCATTTTTATTGGCACATATTGATAAAGCCACGGCTGGCTATGAAGTTTAATTATTGGGCGAAAACAACTTCTTTGTAGACCACATTTTTGGGTGTAAACTCTGTGGTCTTTCTTTAAGTTGCCTTGTTGGTCAGTTCCTAAGACTTTTTACCTTGCCTTGCTGAAAGGACTTTGTTCTTGAAAATGCAACATAAAGTTGTCCATGACTGAATACTGGAGATGGCAAATAAATACCAACTGAATCCAGTGTTTGTCCTTGGCTTTTGTTGATGGTCATAGCAAAAGCAAGTCTAAATTAAATGGAAACTGTTTTCGTCTTAATGTAAAGGGAAGGTCAGGGTCACTGGGTGCAAGAATAAGTCTTGGAATAAATACCCAGGTACCTTTAAAAGATCCGGTCAGGATTTCACAGTCAATGACTTTTGACATCATTTGCTTGACGACCATTCTGGTGCAAAGACCTCTTGTTGAGTCAAGGTTTCGTAGCAACATTACTACTGCACCAACTTTCAAGTTAAGTCTATGAGGAGGCATACCTCTAGGTTTTAAGCTGTTCAAAAACTCCATTGGATAGTTTGCTGCCTCCTCGGCATTTGCACTGTCTTGCTGAATAGAATCTATGCTGGTATAGCATTTCAATTCAGATTGAATTCGTCTAAGGACATTTTCATTAAGTTCAAGTGACTTGTGGTTTTTTGGAGTCAGGATTGCACGATTAGCAATGCTGCCATCTCCTGATTGGATGACCTCAGGAAAGACAGCATCAACAATACATCCATTTTCAATGCAGACTGGAGGAATTTTGAAGATGCCTTCCTCTAATCCAGGCTCTTGGAGTTTTCCATTCCCAAGTTTTAAAAGCCAATCGGAAAAGCCTCGGTGTTCTGATGGGCATTGTCCTCATTGGCACGCATGTTTTGGTCTAACTTTAGGACCTGAATATTTTTCCAACACTTACTATTCTTCATGCATGAAGAAAGTATTTCGGTTCTGCTGCCATGTGGAACAACAGGGAGAATTTGTCTAAAATCTCCACCGAAAAGAAAGACCGCACCTCCAAATGGTTTTTTAGAAGGAACTTTTGGATCTTCAGCTAAGAGTTCTTTATACAGTGTGTCAACTGCATTTACTCCATGTGCTGGGGCCATTGAAGCTTCATCCCAGATTATCACTTTGGCCTTTTTCAGTTCATTTGCTGTATTAGTCCCATGTCGAACATTACAGGTTGATGTTTCATTTATGGGAATAGACAGCTTGAAACGACTGTGGGAAGTTCTGCCTCCCTCAAGCAAAGTTGCTGCTATGCCTGTAAATGCACATGGCAAGACTAATTCATTTTTGCTACGCACATAGTGAACGGATGACTGACACTCTACCTACCGCGTTATATTATATACAGAAATATAGGACAATTACAAAATATATAGACGTATCTGTATACAAAATTACAAAACATATCAATACAATCGCATAGTAAAAACATTAAAAACTATAGGAATGGATAAAGGTATACATTCGATGCCGGTAAATATCATTTGTTTATTTACTTGTTACTATGGTAATGAATTCTGGTCTCCTATACTGATGACTGATGCACTACCTACTGTACCGCATTATATTATAGATTATGTTTTATGTGAAGTTTTGTACTTTCTAAAGATCTTTTGTTAATTTTTCTGTAATCACAAGAACCCAACAAATTTAAAAAATAACAAAATAAAACATTGTATTTTAGCTATCAAGGCCCTGGTCACTATTGCCAACCACTGAGCAAATAAAAATTAGAGCTGGAGCAAACATTATATTATAAAAATATTTCATTTGTTTAAAAAAGAAAGAAATAAAAAACACTACAGAAATAATACTGTATTGACTATTTTCAATCGTATATTTGATTTAAAATATAGGTTGGTAACCCCTATTTTTTAGGAACGAAATTCAAATTAAACTACAAGACAAAGGTGAGTTGAACTAAGCTAATATAAGTGAGAAGGATAACTAAATAAGGAGAATAATTTTAATTGTTTCCAAAATAAAACAATTTGGCGCCTAAAACAGGAAATAAAATTATACAACTTCAGTAGGATAATAGATTTTGACACCAGCAACTTAGGGCTTCAACGGGTACGACATAGACGGTTTGAATATAAATTGACGCAACCAACGTGTGGCTTGTAACCCATACTAACGGTGTGTAACAATATACACGTATACATATTATACTTTAAATATCATAATTATCTTGTTGACTCATTCTCTTCGTTCACTTTATAAATATTATTATATACATAAACTTTCACAATTGAACTTATTTTCATTTATCTTTCCCAAACGTTTCGAGGTGATGTTCCTTTCCTCAGTGGGATTAAATACTGAATGTCATTTTAACAGTATACCGGTTATGGACTGGTGTGTGTGGTGGGGGTTGATGGTGGGAGGGAATTGGCGCTGAGGTTCAAATTGTGTGTTTGGATCAATGTATCGAATAGTGTATGTGATCTATAATGTAATTGTTCATTTAATATGTTGTTTGGTTGTAGCGTGTGATGATTTGAAATATACAGACATCACGCACTACAACCAAACAACATATTAAATGAAAAATTACATTATAGATCACATACACTATTCGATACATTGATCCAAACACACAATTTGAACTTCAGCGCCAATTCCCTCCCACCATCAACCCCCACCACACACACCAGTCCATAACCGTTATACTGTTAACATGACATTCAGTATTTAATCCCACTGAGGAAGAGGAACATCACCTCGAAACGTTTGGGAAAGATAAATGAAAGTAAGTTCAATTGTGAAAGTTTATATATATAATAATATTTAAATATCAAATAGTCTTCAAAGCAAATAAAATCATCATCACTACATACTAAAACACTCAAAAAGACTATTATTGTGCTAAATCATACCTAAGATATTATGTCACAACAATAGGTTAAGGTAACACTTCAACTACAGACATGTCTAAAACTGGCAGTGGTTAAACAAAACAATACAAGTTTCAGAGATCCTCTACATTACTTTTTTTGTACAGTTTCATGTGTGTACTTAAATTTCAGGGAGATAACAATGCAAGGCTTACAAGGAGTGGTGCGATTAGCCCGGCATCACGCTGGCACACTGCTGACCTCAGTACATCCAGTATGTGTTGCTGTGACAAAGCATATCCGCAGCCTTCGCTCTCAGGTGTCCCGAGCTGCGTGTCAGGCGGCTGCTGAACTCTTTGCTTCCCTCGGCCGTGCCATGGAACCGGTATTTATGTTTTGCAGTGTGTGTGTGTGTGTGTGTGTGTGTCCACACGTGCACACGCTTATCTATGCCATACAATGTGTACGTGCATTTGTGTTATAGTTAAAAGTCTGAAAAAATATAAGTCTATGAAGTCAAAAAAATCAAACACTCAAAAGCCTGAAAATAATATCACACAAACAGTTTAAGAAAAAAGTTGTTAGTTTATAAATCCAGTATATCAAGGAAGAGCTGGATGGAAGGAACTTATTATATAAGAGAATAAAGCATTTAATAACATTTAGAATTGATGAGTGTAGACTGAAAATTGGGTATGAAAAATGACGAAGAACAATATAAATCCAATGGAAAGAAGAAATGTTGGTTTGTACATAGATCATACTGATGTATACATGTACATGTGAGTTGGCTGTTTGTGAAAAAAAAAAAAAATAGAATGGAAATCAACAGAACGAGTCTCCTTATTTTAACTGGGAACAAATCTTATCATCAGGGGTCACACCTGGTGAATACGGGTTTAGCATACCTGATGTACCATAGCTGCATTCTCACCTTGCTTCAACCTGTTTTTGGTGGAATCCCTTTTTTAATCTTTCCTGTCTGGTGTCTCTTGACCAGCTCTTGGTCTTTTCGACCCCAACATTACATTTTCGAGGGCTAGGGAGTCTCATTGTGTTTATAGTTCAGCTTTACTATGTAATTCTTGATTCCTTGTTTTCCTTTCATAGTACCCAGTAAGGGCCCAGCCAGGGTTAAAGGTGTCAACTGCTCAACAGTCATAGAGATAGAAAAGGAAGGTTTTTTAACAGCACTAAGGGCCGAAGAATATAGGAGGAGGGTCTCCAAATGAAACCCAGTACAAGGCCAGAGGCTCAAAGACAGCACTCCTTCCACAGATCTTACTTTATAGGATCCAGGTTATGTCCTTAGAGGACACTTATCCTACTCAAAAGTCACAAAAGGCTATGCCAGTGTTCTGAAATATGGGTTCTGGTGAAAAGATACACATATTGGAGACGAGAGTCTTGTGATCTATTAAAGGCTGCACATGAGATAGATTTACAATGAAGGCATTCATAAAGAGCTGAACATTTTTAATATCAAAGTTCATATTGCAGAAAACAAATAGATGGATTGATCGTCTGGATAGGATGCCAGACAGCAGGTTCCCAAGGAAGTTTATCAACATGCCTATTGGAGAAAGATGTATAGGAAGACTTAGGAGGCGTTGGTGAATTGGATGTATTCCTTTGGGCATGGGACAGGTGACTTACCTAGTCACTGATAGAAGAATAAGATGAAGACAAACCTTAAAGTAGCTGTAGATTTAATACCAATTTGCAGTGTATATAAATATTTCAACAGACAAGACTAGTAGTCTTATTTATCTCTTAGTTTGGCAGAATTAGGATTATAGTTGCAAATGTCAAATGCTAACAAACATAATCAAATTAACAAAAACCATTGACTTGCTGATCATTGTATTTTCATCTTTTCATTTGTGAATTAATGAGAGAGAGAGAGAGAGAGAGAGAGAGAGAGAGAGAGAGAGAGAGAGAGAGAGAGAGAGAGAGAGAATTATCCAAAACACTACAGCAAATAGACACGAAGTTAATTGTCATGAAGTCTTAAAATTATTATGAGTGAGATCCATGAGGTGAAAAGATCAAAAGTAAACTAAATAATCAAGAAATAGAACAAAGAAAGCAAGTAGTGAATTGGGAGGTTTGGTTATAGAAGAAAATAGGTGTATGTTAGAAGCAAGCTTACACAGTCTGTTTGCTAGTAATAAAATATAGTAGTTTATAAGCAGGAAAGTCCTTATTTGAGGCAGTTTAGTAGTGAATATGTCACCTGGATATGTTACTAGCATATCACAGGGTAATACGTATGCATATGGTGGGGCTGCCACCTTCAGGCTTAACACCCAGCCTGATTTTCTGTCTGGGTGTTCTCCCACAAACTGGCCGAAGACTAAACACCAGATTAAAGAGACCAGTTTTTCCTGTTGAAATACCCATAAGGATCTTTAATGTGGTGGTTTCTCCTTGCCTTTTACATCCTATGTCGTTGACCAATGGAAGATCATCAGTTTTTAGGGGCAATTTCTCACTTCAAAGGGCAAGAAATTATATGAGTATACTCAACAGGATTGCCCAGTATCAGCTGAATTGGTGGGAACATCTTTGCTGAATGGATGACTGTCACATCCCCAAACAACTATGGAACTATAAGCCGAGGGGACAGAGTGGTGTGGGATGTCCGAAGAAGTGCTGGAGTGACCAGATCTAATCTTCTGCCTGTTTGAGACCAGAACAAACCATCCTTGGTTTAATCCTTGCAGATGATGATGATGTTGATAAGCAGGAAGGTTTATGCAAAAGCTATCATTCAGAGTAGAGATGTATGCATCACTCAGAATTGAAATAATCATTTTAATCAAATCATTTAGGTGATCAACTGATCAAGTAATAGGTGTGGTCACTTGATGGTCAGTAATGAACTGGTTAACTGATGTTAATGAACTATCTGAGGTAGTTCATACAATTTCCATTAGGTACCTCTGGATGGCTTTCTAATCAATCTCGGTCATTTCAGTCTGATTTCAGTAAATTAGTGATTCGATTAGTTGATGATTTGTTCTGCTTTGTGTGTCAATCTTGGTTACTAACTGATTCGATCAGTGAATGAGATACTGCAAGCAAACTCTGCTAGATACCTCTAGCTTTCACTTCAATTTCAGTCAGTAAAAGAGTTGATCAGTGAACGAGTTACCATAAGTAGTCTCTGCTAGACACCTCTGGCATTTATTTCAATTCTGGACATTTCATTTAATTATGAATCACGAATTCACCATTTTTGTAAACAGGAAATGTAATGGAAAAGCAATACTTAGTTTTTAAATAAAATAAATATTAATTATTTTAATTATTCATGATCAGGATGTTTTTGTAATTCTGTTTGTACATGGGCCTAGACCAATGTTGCCCACATTTGTTTACAATTTCAAAAAAAAAAATGTTTGAAGGGTGTGTAATCAATTCATCTATCAGCAGTTTGTATACTAACTGAATTAATACAGTCCTGTATTATTACTGAGTTTGATATAACTGAATTCTTATAAGAACTTTACTTACATAAAGAATACAAACAATACAAGTTAAGTGAATTCGCTGAACAGTGATTGAATGATTGAATTTCAAACATCAAATCCATTCAATGATTTGAAATATACTGATCAAGTTTGCTGAAATGACTGAATTCACCCATCTCTAATTCTCTAATTCAGAATATTGGTATCTTGTTTTACAAAAGTGGGAACTTGGACTTTTAAGAAAATGAGAACGCCTACTTGGAGGCAATAGAAATACCAACAGGATGTAAAGATAAGTTGATACACTGAAAAACAAACAAAACCTTTTGCTGTTTTAAGGCCTCAAAAGAGGAAGTATTTAAAAAAAATTAATGGGAAAGATAAAAATAAAATATTTTTAGGTCATGTGTTTAAATATAATGATTTTATTGACAGAGTTTTTAAAATAAAACTGTTAGGCACAACACTAAGAGGTCGGCCAAGGACAAATACTTGGACAATGGTATAAACTGAAAGATGTGAAACACTGAAGAGGACAGGGAGTTCTGGGTCACAATGGAATATTTATAACATTATATTTATAATGATATAAGAGACAATCATTTTATTTATAAAATAAAGCAATTAACTTAATGCAATTTTTGTTAATTTGTTAATGCAATTTTTGAGTGAATGAAACAGTACTTATCATTTATAGTGCTTTTACTCTGTATTTATCAATTGATATGTGATAAAATTGATGTATATAATCAATTGATCAAAATATTAAATAACTATTTGTGAATAAAAACTGCCACTTTAATGTTTTTCAGTTGAATCCTAAATAACGAATCCGTGAACTCATTTGTTCACATGTGAAGGATAATTTTTTTATTTTACTTCCAGATGGTCCATATACCTGCAATATTTTCTGAAGTTTGTTCATTTCTGTTTTCCTCCTGCTGAGCAAACTGGCATTGTTCGTGTCAGTAAAAAAAACAACGGTAGTGTCTATTTTTTCATGATATCGTATCAAAAGGCAAAGCTTTTGATACAGATCATGTTATTATTTTAGACAGTTAGTAGAAAGCTGCCATCACGAAAATTCCTTATGAGTGGCTTAAAAGTTATCTTTTAAACCCGAGACAGGCTGTATGTATTGGGAGTGTATAAGCATTGGAGGTACTATAATGTATGATGTGCCTCAGGGCTCTGTTTTGGGTTAAATTTTATTTTTAATTTATTCTAATGATGTATGGGAGAGTAGAATTTGTAGGAAACTTACTGCATTCACAGATGATCCTGAATTGTTGTTTCACTGCAACACATTGGATCCACATTGCTCTATTAATTTAAAAAATTTAAAGTATTGCTTTAGTAAAAATTTTATTGTTTTAAGTGAATAACAAAGTACATGATTTTCAGTTTAGGAGACAAGCTTGAATTTTCTTTCTTTCATGTTCTTTGTTCTATTATTTATCATTATGTAAAAAAATTTAACTGTTTGTGCTTGGTGATTGAACAAATGAAATATCTAGGTTTAATAGTAGGCAGAAGTCTCTCATATTAATAAACTAAAGAAAGAGTTGTGTATGTCCTTGCAAAAATTCTACTTCTCATGAGGTTTTTGTCCAGAAAACTTGCTGATCACAATCTATCATGCACTGGTTGGAAAAAATAAATTATGGAATTAGTTGTTGGGGAAGAATGTTGTAACTTTTATCTTTTTTGGTAAAATTCTTTTATTCAAATTAAGTTAACACTTCCACTTACCTTACGACTTTGATCTGGCCGGATCGCATAGTGTGGACTAACCCATTTCGTTCGACGAACTCTGACGATACATATAACGAAATAAGGCATTGAAAGAATTTAACTCTCAATTGTATGGAAGAGAAATCAGATTTTTCTTTATTACTCAGAAATGTTGAAATGTTAAATCTTCTTGTTACATGTTGTGCAACTCTTACACCTTACCGACTATCGCTTACCTTATCATGGACAATTATATAACTTCATTCACACACATATACACTTAATTCAGCCCAGCATTGCACACTCACTACTCCCATTCCATTATAAAACCCCAATTACCCAATTGAATACGTGATTTTAGATCACTACCGGCAACGCGTTCTTCTGTGACCTCGTGGCCAGCCCGCGGTAGGTCGAAAACGTCTCGAAAAGGACGAAACTGAATCACAAATTTGGATATTATTGTTCTACAACTATCCTCCCATCCTGTCACTGGTTTTAGAAAATGACTACTTCACTTTCATTACCAAATACTAATAAAATTATATGAGCATATTTAGCTCGCGTGTCGGCGCCGACACAGTCAGTGACGAACTGGGCAATGTGCTTTCCTCGAGTCATGGGAAATGAGCAGTCACGGCCATCCGGTTTTAGTCGCCGTTGGTGATTAATTGCGGCGGCATAACCATTTTATGCATGGATTATAACTGGCATGTGTGTGTGTCCAGAGGCTGATATTGGCATCTGCTCTGCTGATGTCGCTCACAGTAGGCGGAGTTTGACGCTGGTTTCCGGTAGCCGGTCACTTAGAACTAATAACTTCTCGTCCCAGCGCCATGTTGGTCTCAACTGCGGTGTCACTCACGGCGTCAGTGCCGATCCCCGCCCGGCTGAGTTGCATACGGGCGTCAAAACACATGCACAGAGTTCTTAGAATTTTGGTGGAGGTAAATTCTTCTGCCGTTACACCACTGAAATTGCGCGTCGCTTTTGTTCCAAACGCTGTTTCTCAACCTCGTGCTGTTGCTTGTTAAATAACGTTGCACAATACACTTACAGTTTTTTCAAATTTATTATACCAGTCCGCCCGAAAACGAAATAAGTAACAATATAATAATGCCCCAAACGGTTAAAAATAAAAACACCCAAAAATGACCCGCTACAATACCCCCTCGATGAGAATTCTGCTGTCCACAACAGAAGAAATCTCATCGATAAACCCCGAAGAGGACCGGTGAGGAACTGGTGCCAACAACCACCTGGTTCTTAATCTGCATGGGTACACGACCCCCCTGGCTCAGCGACCATGGACTCATCTGAACGAGATCACTGGACTTCTCCGTAAGAGATCCCAACACCGAGAAATCGATCAGACTCGCACCATAGCCCACCTCGCCCTTCAACATACTACCCCCAAAAATCCTCAATCCCTGGCTAAAATCATTCCAGCTCCTCCGCCGATATGGATCCCCTTTTTGCAAGCTGGGCTGCCTTTGGCAAATACTGGGCTCACACACTCTAACATTACATATTACCATAACACATAAGAATAAAACTTTCTTTTAAAATTTATCAAAAATTTAAAAAATTCAAAATTCAAAAAATAATCGTTTATCAAAAAATTCTCTTCCTCTTTTTTCTAATTTTTGTTTCAATGACTTAACCTAAACATTCCTGTTAATACAAACACTTTCTTACTCTAACATGAGAATCACTTATAGTCTACCAATAAAATGTAATACAATAAAATAAACATGGTTAATGCACACATAATAAAAAAAATAATTATCTAACATATTCATTCGCTGGCAGGCGAAAAATCAAGTTTTTTTTTTTTTTTTTTTTTAAAAAAAATTAAAAATTTTCAAAATTTTAAAATTCAAAAAAATTATTCATTAAATATTTATTAAATTTATTTATTAAATAACATTTATTAAAATTATTCAAATATTGGTTTGAATTAATTAAACAAACAAATTACAATTGGCTTCCTACTATACACAAGCTTAGTAGGTGTATGAACTCATCAGGTGATCATAACTAGGTCAAGTCCAAAATCCTTGACCTACATATGTTATGTATAAGTTCTGAAAACACATTGGACATCTGTAATATCCTACCTTGAAATACAAAACATAATAACATAAAATATTTAAAATAAACCAAATATTAATATAAATAATAAACAGATTGACATTTAAATTATTTAAAACAAACAATTCTTGACTTTACATTATTTTCAAATTTTATCAAAATTCTGTCACTGGTGGAAAAAAATAAACAATTATATATTCTTTATTATAAATTCCTCTTTCTTTTCAACAATCTTACTTTAATATACTGCGGGTGATGTAAATTATTTATTCTCGTTTTTCTGTATTAGATTTCTATACATATATAAACTTTCTCCCTCTGACTCTAATATTCATCAACTACAACTCCCATGACACCCATCTCTATCAAAAATATCTACTAATCAGGACATTCTAAACCCCAACTTACCATTTAACACAAAACGCCACCTTCTCATATATGAAAAAAAATACTCTCTAAACCTTTGTATATATAGGATACGTGTTTCCTTCCCAAAAACTCATTTCCCATATTTGGCCCCCGGATTTTACCTAAGGCGGCCCCTCCTCACTAAAATCTATTCCAATTCCCGTCCCAACCCTTGTTGCGGACTCCCCAAATACACTACCCCCTAATACAAAATTGCCATCCCCAAAAATCTCAATCTCATTACCTCACTACAAATACACAAAATAACCTCATTAACTATAAACATAAATATATATCATTCAAAACTCTACATAAAGTCTCCATTACCACTGTGTCAACATCTATATTTCACAAAATTCTGTTATATCACATCAACTCAAAAACAACATTACATTATATTCATCTCCATCATTTCACATTCAGCTTTGGACAGGTCTGCATGTCCCATAAAACATTTATCACCCATGAATTATCTTTTATTAACTTGCATAAATTATTATTTTATTTCTCATATTCCTTTTATCTTTACTTCAAAATATCTGTAGTACATCAAACATAGCATTGAACATTAATAACTTGTAACCTTTATAACTAACCTACCAGTGACATCATTGCTGATCAGCTGATCTCCGGACATAATAAAAATACCTCTTAAAATAGAACAAATTACATGGAATATACATATTTATTTTTATTTATTCTCCCTTCTCACCTCATTGTTTCCCATTTCTCTGATTCTGATGCTTATGTTAACCTGCCAGACGATTTACTTATTGGCTTAAACAAATACACACATAATAAAATTACATATTCTTATCAATGCTTATCTAATAGACAACAATAATATAATACACTTAAAATTATAGCATGAACACCTTAATTTACGAGTCTGAGCATATAATTATGTGGACAGAGCACAAGCATTTTTGATTGGATTAAACTTTGAATAAGCAAAAACTTTTGTCATAAAATTTTAAATTCGTGACTCCTTTACGTCGCCTCCCTGCCACACACACTATTTCAGATTATGGAGGACTGTCTCGCCCTTTCGCTTCCACAGAGACTGTATATTTTGGAGCAGGGTTTACCTCTCCGTGTCTCTGCTTCCGCTGTTAAGTTTAAAATTTGTGAACATCATAATGTTCTTGTTATAAAATCATGCACCCTTAAAAACGGATCTGCCACCTGTCTTGCTGTTCCTACTCGAACAGAGTGGCAGCCGCTGTTCCCTAGTTCCGGAGATTTCCTCTAATTGTCCCCCCATTGAATTTCAAATATATACCAATTTCAAGTCAGCTATGGTCAAGGGACTTGGTATGACCATAGCTGGCCGCTAGCCAAAACCACGGTTAGTGCTGGTAAGGCAGCAACCGCCCGAAAAGTCGAGGAAATCTAAACTTTTATTTCACTGCCTGTTAAACATCAATATTTTTATGTGCGACACTGTCATTTAGTATTGTGTGTAAAATTTTTATTTTACACGGGTACGGTGTGCCGCACATTTATCGCCAGTTTGGCCTCCGATGGAGGTAACACTCACTGCTACCCCTAACCCTTTTCGCTACTTGTGAGAGCACAGGCCACCCCCACAGTAGCCACTTAATAACTAACTAATTACTTAATAAATGAAGTTAATCTTTCTACCAATGCAATTTCAACACTCCATTGTTATTATCACTTCATTTATCACCAAACTACCCCCCAAAGTCATCCCCACTTCTTGTATTGACAACAAGTTTTTATTTTGTTACACATCGTTTCAAAACGTTCCCATACTCACTGCTACTAAAACTCGACAATTATATTCTGTCACTTAATGCTAAAATTTATTTAAATTTAAAATTATAATTTATAACTAAGTGGTCAGTATCCCCGCCTGAAACGGGGGTCTTGCCGAGATGGAATAGGCGACGGACAGACAACATACGTGAATTCACGTTCCCCTAATCTACCATTAAATCCCATTTCCTTGTTTTTTTTTTTTTTTTTTTTTTTTTTTTACAATTCATACAAATCTACTCTCCCTCCCATTCATCCATGCATGCCGTCTGTCCATCCCCTAACCCATCTCCACAAAATCCATTTTTCTTAATATACTGGAACTTCTATCATTTGCTAAATTTTTATTTTGCAAATGACAGTGGTGAAATAATACTTGAAACATTGCCTCACTTTATATAATCACTCTAAGGCAGTGCAGGCACATGACAGGTACCTCAAAATTGTTGTACCCAGAGTGTATAAAAAATTTTAATTCGTCACGTACCTCTTTTGGGGTCCCCCTCCCCGTTCAAATATATGTGGTTAAATTTCTATTTTGTACCAATTTTGGTGGAGCCGGACCATCGTTGTTTTCACTGCCCGAAGGAAGATCCTGCCAACCATGGCCCGCCTCCGATTTCAGCATTCCACGGCCAGGACTGGTAAGATCGTGGCCGCCCGAACATGGGGGAGGCGCCCTTCTAAAAACATAAAAGAATAATTAAATAACATTCATACCTTTACAATTTAATACAATCCTTATGCTGACCAAAATAATTTCAAATTTGTCGCATTGTGCGTACCTACTATCTCCCTGGTTTCTCTATTCTGTAACACATATGAATTTCTCATTTTTATTTCTACTATCTCGTACGGCCCCTCGTACAATAAGAAAAACTTCTTGATCTCCTTGTCTTGTGCACTTGACAAGTCATGTCGTCGTATCAATACCAGCTGTCCAACCTCATACTTCGTCCACTTACCTTTCCTATCATGGCGCTGTTTTCTCCTCTCTCCCTTCGTCAACAAACTCTCATTCGCTAGTCTAAGTTTAACATCGTTGCTAATAGTGTTGGTTTCCGGTGGATATTCAATTAATTGTTCCAAAATCCTCTGTGGGCGCTTTCCTCTTATTAACTCGTAAGGCGTGAACCCCGTCGACTCGTGGGTGGTGCAGTTTAGCCAGTTTTCAATCTTCTGCACATAGAATGGCCACTCGCTATGTTTGGCGTGGCAGTATGTTCGAAAAATTCTTCCCAACTCCCTCATGACTCTCTCCGCCTGATTGGACTGCGGGTGATATACTGCGGTGTGTTTTGGGATGATACCTTCCCATCCAAGAGTCTGGCGCCATCTTCCGCTGATGAACTGCGGCCCATGGTCGGATAATATCACCTTCGGCTTTCCCACGTTGATCATGTAGTCGCGTGTGATCTTCTCGCTCAGCACCTTGCTCGTTGCTCGCTTCACGCTATATAGTCTGACATATTTGGAAAAAGTGTCAAGTACAACAAAAATATGCATCACTCCACCCCTACCTTTCGGCAATGGGCCGTACAAATCTACAGCTACCAAATCGAATGGTTTTTCTACTTTAATATAATTTAGTTCTCCCTCTAACCTATAATTTACAACTTTGGATTTCTGACATAACTCGCAAACTCTAAGTATTCTTCGGATGCGTTTCTCCATATTCTTAAATAAACAAGATTCCTTTAATACATTCACACACTTCCGTGCCCCAAAATGCCCGTACCTAAGATGACAGTCCCACACTATTTTCTCTATCAACCCTTCAGGTATAACTAACCTCCAATCCCTCTCTCTCCCCTCTACTTTTTTAAACAAACTCCCTTTAAACGCTTGAAAATATTGTTTATACCCAAACTCATCTACATCTGATTCTATACTATTTTATTTAATTTATTATCAGCTCTTTGCATTACATTTATATCTTTTAATTCTTCCCCAAAAAGTTTATCTTCCCGGGATAATCTATAAATTTCTATCTCTTTAATATCTCTACCTGTTCTATTTCTATCTGTGTCTACTCGTGATAGTGTGTCGGGCACCCTGTTCTCTACACCCTTAATGTATTCCCAAGAAAAATTATACTCTTGAAGAGCTAACACCCACCTGGTTATCCGGCTGTGTGTGAGTTTACAAGTATTTAGGAACGACAGCGCTTTATGGTCCGTCCTGATGATGGTTCTGTTACCCAGCAGATACGTTCGGAACTTCCTCACAGCGAACACTATACTGAGGAGCTCCTTTTCGGTGGTAGTGTAATTGCGCTCTGCGGCCAGCAACGTCCGGCTGGCGAAGGCGATGGTTTTATGCTCTTTTGCCTCGTCCTCTTGGTAAAGCTCCGCTCCCAATGCTATATTACTAGCGTCTGTCTGCAAATAAAATTTGTCATTAAAATTGGGATGGTTCATTAATATCATGTCTGTGAACTTAATTTTGATGTCATTAAACGTCGCTCTTTCGTTATCGCCCCATCTCCATTGCTTGTTCTTCTGTAACACTGCGCTGAGTCGGGCCGTCGTCTGTGCGTAGTTCCTCTGAAACTTCCTGTAAAAATTACAAAGACCAAGAAAACTTTGCAATTGTTTTATATTTTTGGGCTCTGGGAATGTCAAGATGGATTCTACTTTATCCGGGTTAGCACGTATTCCTGTAGGTGTTATTATAAAACCTAAAAAATGTATCTCAGTTTGCAAAAATTTCGATTTGTCCCAATTCACTGTCAAACCTCCCTGATATAACTTCCCCAACACATATTCCAAATGCTCTACATGCTCTTCAAATGTTCTGGATGCTATTAAAATGTCATCAACGTAAATAGTTAAAAAATCTAAGTTGTGTGGTTGCAAAATTTCGTCAAGACACTTGATAAAGCTAGCTACACTTGTGTTCAAACCGAACGGTAGTCTCTTAAATTGGTAATTCTTTCCATTGAATAAAAAAGCTGTATATTTTCTACTATTTGCTGCCAATGGAACTTGCCAATACCCGGCGGTTAGGTCTAAAGAAGTCATATATTGTACGCCGCTAAACTTCTTCAATAGCTTCGGGTGACTCCCTATCTGGAATAATTATTTGATTGATTTTGCGGGCATCTAAACATAACCTAACTCTACCATCTTTTTTAATCACGACTACTAAGGGGTTGGAATATGGTGACACCGATCTCTCAATTATATCTCCGTCTAACATTTTCTCTAACTCAAGCTGGACCGCTCTTCTCTTCGCATATGGCACCGGATAACTTCTTTGCACATAGGGTGTGTGTTCCCTTACCTTTAACTCGCATTCATAGTTTCTTGCCCTCCCTGGTACATCGGCAAACACTTCTCTAAAATTCTCTACTACCCGCCACAACGATTCACGTTGAGAACTCCCTATCACGCCACCCTCACTACAAAATTTCAGTGCTCTTTCATTCCATAAGTGATCCCCATTCTCCTCATACTCTATCTTACTCTCACTACACACATTCATACTAATTCCCATGTCTCGTTTATCATTCCGATTGTGTATCACCCTTACCCCTGAAATTCTTACCGCATCTAACACCCGTTCAAAATTAATACGGACTGGTTCCCCTTCATTATTTAATTCTAATACCCGTTTATGAAAATCAATCAACGCCTTATGTTTAATCAAAAAATCATTTCCCAGTATAACCTCAAGATTTAGTCCCCGTACAACTAGAAATGTATTATCATACCCTACCCCGTTAATTATCATGTTTAAATGTACTTGTTTCGTAACTCTCTTACTTCTAACTCCCGTAATACCTACAATTGTCACCCCCGCTACTGGTAAAGATGGAATATCTTTATTTATTTCTTTTAATTCATCTAATACATGTTCAGAAATAACAGAGATTTCGCTACCCGTATCGATTAGAGTTTTAATCTCCTTACCTTCTATGTTGATTTTCACCTCCGTCAGTCCATTCTCCCGTCTCACTGCTTCGAAGTCTTCCTCCTCCAATAATTCCTCCGATAAATCTGTAATCACAATGTTGTTTTGGTATCTATCATCCATTTGGACCCCAGAAACTTCCGGCGACAACGGTCGGGTCCGGTGTTCCATTGTCCCTCTTAGTTTCCCGCAGAGGTGCCCGCCACTGCATGGTTGTATCCTCGCTCGTGCTGATTTCCTCGCGGTTCATGAGTTTGACCTCTCTGTGCTCCTCCTGGGCCCTCTCCCCTTCGTTGGTATGCCTGCTGGTTCTGAGCGGGTGGTGGTCCCTGTCGCTGACCCGGTCTCTCTCTCCTGCATCTAAAACAAAAATTTTGTGTCGCATAATTCTCTTGTGAACACGCTGGACAAGTCCACATGGGTCCTCGATTATTTTGTTCTCGTCTAGGGTATGCCGGTCCATTTGTAGGTCCCCTCGGCGGTCCCTGATTACCTCCATTATTTCCATTCTGCTGGTTCTGACGGCGACTCAATTCTTGGTCCCGGATATTCTGAAACACATCTAAAATATTCTCTAGTTCGCTAATATTAGCTACCTCCCTTGTCATCAGTGTTATCTGTACTTCCCTCGGCAAATGCTTGCTGATATGCCTCACAAAGGATCTAAATGGCAATGGCGGTTCTAAGTATTTCGCCTCGTTAAATATTTTCATCACATACCCTGTTATATTATTATTGGGCCCCCCAAAATTCCCTGTTCCCATGATTCTACTTCGTAACACTTCTTGGTCTTCTTCAGACCAATATTTATTTATAAATGCAGACTCAAAATTTTCAAAACACTCCCATTCCGTTTTATGTACTTCGGCCCATATTTCTGAACTACCTTTAAAACATTTTAAAATTTTTAATAATTGGACTTCCCAGTTATTAGTACTGAACTTATTGAACTCTCTCACTCTGCTTATGAACTGCATAGGGTGTACTTTTTTGTTATCACAACTGAATGTCTCTAACTCAACTTCACTGCTTACGTCACGAGTCATGATTACTCGCTCGGTAACAGTGTTAACTTGTTGGCTGATGGCCTTGCTCAATTCATTTTTGACATTCATTAATTTAAGGTTATTATCACATTCAAGGTCACTTATTGTATCATGTATGGCCTTAAATTCAATCTTATAATTATGTTCTATTTCTCTTATTTTACTATTATTATTTTCAATCTGGCTCATAGCATAACCAACCTTACATTCAGTATTGGTTTTACACTCACTTATTTGATTCTCAACAATTGTATTTATGACACTATATTGTTCCGTGATCTGTTTCTCCACTTTATTAGTTATATTATTGGTAATATCAGAAACACGGCACTCTAATTGCTCAGTTAATGACTCTGACAGGTGTAATTTCATACTTTCACAACGTTCATCAATATGTTTGTCTAATACACTGCTCAAATTATCAAATTGCATATTAATATTCTGCTGAAACTGAATATTCTGTTCTTTAATTTCATTAAAAATAATATCATTTTTAATATTCTGCTGTTCGCATTTTATTCTCTGTTCATCTAATTTATTGTTAAAATCACTTTTCACCTTGTTTAAAATTATATCATTATCATCAAAACGACTATTCATTACATTAAATTTGGTCTCAAAATTATTATTCATTCTTTCGAATTGACTGAGCATAATACTCATCATATTTGTTTCCTCTAATTGTTTACTTTTATTAATTGAAACGGGGGTCAATTGAATCCCCGAATCAACGTCTATTTCGTTTGGTTGTGGTTGA
Source organism: Magicicada septendecula (assembly GCA_034769895.1). Lineage (NCBI taxonomy): Eukaryota > Metazoa > Arthropoda > Insecta > Hemiptera > Cicadidae > Magicicada > Magicicada septendecula. Next base: position 507,336,744 of record CM068369.1, on the reverse strand, counting down.
GACGCAATCGGAGTGGAATGAACTATTACATTACTGCCGCCAGCTGTTTCTGTAACAGCACCCGTCTCCCCCCTCAACATACCACTTTCATCCAGCGATTGCGACTCAAGGCCACTTTCACTCATAATTGAATTTATTATACTACTTTTTTCTGTATTCTCGGACATTTTTACTTTATCTATTTTTGCTTACGTAACAACTGTCAATTTGTAATTTTATTTCAAAACTGATATTTTACCAAATCAATTTGCTTTCATAACCCTACTTCGCTATGCATCGTCAGATGTAGGCCGGTGTTAAAATAACCCCTCTTCAGTTATATTAAATCCTCGTCACGCCGCACCAATTGTAACTTTTATCTTTTTGGTATACCATCTTTTTTGGTAAAATTCTTTTATTCAAATTAAGTTAACACTTCCACTTACCTTACGACTTTGATCTGACCGGATCGCATAGTGTGGACTAACCAATTTCGTTCGACGAACTCTGACGATACATATAACGAAATAAGGCATTGAAAGAATTTAACTCTCAATTGTATGGAAGAGAAATCAGATTTTTCTTTATTACTCAGAAATGTTGAAATGTTAAATCTTCTTGTTACATGTTGTGCAACTCTTACACCTTACCGACTATCGCTTACCTTATCATGGACAATTATATAACTTCATTCACACACATATACACTTAATTCAGCCCAGCATTGCACACTCACTACTCCCATTCCATTATAAAACCCCAATTACCCAATTGAATACGTGATTTTAGATCACTACCGGCAACGCGTTCTTCTGTGACCTCGTGGCCAGCCCGCGGTAGGTCGAAAACGTCTCGAAAAGGACGAAACTGAATCACAAATTTGGATATTATTGTTCTACAACTATCCTCCCATCCTGTCACTGGTTTTAGAAAATGACTACTTCACTTTCATTACCAAATACTAATAAAATTATATGAGCATATTTAGCTCGCGTGTCGGCGCCGACACAGTCAGTGACGAACTGGGCAATGTGCTTTCCTCGAGTCACGGGAAATGAGCAGTCACGGCCATCCGGTTTTAGTCGCCGTTGGTGATTAATTGCGGCGGCATAACCATTTTATGCATGGATTATAACTGGCATGTGTGTGTGTCCAGAGGCTGATATTGGCATCTGCTCTGCTGATGTCGCTCACAGTAGGCGGAGTTTGACGCTGGTTTCCGGTAGCCGGTCACTTAGAACTAATAACTTCTCGTCCCAGCGCCATGTTGGTCTCAACTGCGGTGTCACTCACGGCGTCAGTGCCGATCCCCGCCCGGCTGAGTTGCATACGGGCGTCAAAACACATGCACAGAGTTCTTAGAATTTTGGTGGAGGTAAATTCTTCTGCCATTACACCACTGAAATTGCGCGTCGCTTTTGTTCCAAACGCTGTTTCTCAACCTCGTGCTGTTGCTTGTTAAATAACGTTGCACAATACACTTACAGTTTTTTCAAATTTATTATACCAGTCCGCCCGAAAACGAAATAAGTAACAATATAATAATGCCCCAAACGGTTAAAAATAAAAACACCCAAAAATGACCCGCTACAATGTATATTACATCATTAAAATCAGTTACTATATAAAAAAAGGCAATCATTAGAATTATTTCTAAGAAACTAAGTTTGAACAGTCTTGGCCACTCTTTCAGAAGTTTGGAGTTTGTCCCTTAAGGCATCTGTATGTTTTTAAAATTCTTAGGCTGTTTTATGTTATAAATGATAACAAATACAAATTTAAAGAAAAAGATTATGATCTACGAAAAACCCATATTTTTGTTGTTCTGTAGTCAAAATTAACTGTTCATCAGAGTTTTATACTAGCTGCATTTACAGCATATTTAATTTGTTAATGCCATATGTCAGTCTTGGGAATACTCAAGGCAACTTTCTGAAATCTCTGTAAACATGGTTGCTTTCAGGTTCAAGTACTGAAAAAATAGTTTAAATTGTTGAATAAAAAATTAATTAATTAATTTTAAAAATTATATTGTAATTCTTTGATGCAGCTTGCTGGATTCGTTTTTAGTTTTAATAATCATCATCATCATCTTCACGGATTAAACCAAGGATGGTTTGTTCCAGTCTCTCCAGTGCTTCCTCGGATGTCACACACCTCTCCATCCCCTCAGCTTATAGTTCCAGAGTTGTTTGGGGATGTGGCAGTCATCCATTTGGCAAAGATGTTCCTACCAATTTAGCCGATACTGGGCGATCCTGTCGAGTGTACTCATAATATTCAGTTCCTGTTGTATATCTGGTTTCTTCTATGACCCTGCCACGTGCTTCAGAAATCTCATTTCAGCCAATTGGATGCAACTAGCCTGGCCTTTCGTTAAAGTCCAATTTTGTAAATCAGAAAATTAAAAATTTGTTGTTGTTTGCGCTCACCTCTCTGTCAGCCAGCATCTCTCTGCCTCTGAATTCTACACTTGATTACTTTACTTCTCCTTCAAATCACTTATTTTTTTCATCTAATTCTGAGACAACCAGACTACTTCCTACATGTGGGTGGAATCCATTTATATAAAATTATAATGTGATTCTCTTCCTGCTTCATCCCTCACCTGACAAAAAATACCAAAACTGTTTTGCATATGTGTTACACCATATTTTGAATGTGTATTTCAGACATATAATTTCTATATAAAAATCTGTTTTGAAAAGTACCTATGTAATATATCTCCTTTGCACTTGTTTGTCTTTTCTTATATTATTTATCTATTTTATTTACTCTGTTTAAACATGTGTGTGTGTGTGTGTTCATATAAAAATACATTATATTTTTTTTACAGGATGTTGATGATATCACAGGAGCACTGCTTAACAGATCTGCAGATACAAACAGGTTCCTAAGATCTGATTGCAATGCTGCGTTGGATGTAATGGTTGACACCATTAGCCCAATAAAAAGTGTGTCTGTGATATGCAATAAAGGTGGAAAGTGAGTTTCCAAACACACATGTGGTAGTGTACATCTTGCTTTACTTTACACTGAACTGTATGTTGTTGTATGTAACATAATAACTGTAACTGTTAGCTTGTATGTTAATGTTAATGGTGTCTCTTGAAACCATTGATTAACTGAACTGCATTTTGGAAACTGGTGCAGAAATCCATAAAAATGATGAGACGTAGAGAACTATGCATAAAGAGAAACATGCTCTAAAAAGAAAGAGAACTCTATTTTTGTAAAAGTGCTAAAACAAAACTGCTTTTCTGCTAGTCTCATCATTATTATTGCTACTATCGGTACCTATTTACACAGAAAATTCAAGTTAATTTCACAGTCATCATGCTGTACTCTCTTTTGTAGAGTTGTAACCAGGGCTGCATTTAGGATTTAGGCGCCCCTAGGCACTTCAAGGGCCGGGGCGCCCCCACTCCCAATTAATTGTCGTCATCGATATTTATTGCCTATTCTCACATTACACGTGTTTTTTAGACTATTAAATAAGGACTGTCATTAGGATTAGGCCTATAAATAAGTAATAGAATTGCCTTTGAGTAATAATCGTTTTTAATTACATTTTGAACAGTGATCTATTACAAACTACAATACATAGTAATCAATTGTTTAAAAATCTACAAAAAAACTACTAAGTCTATTAATTCATTATCAAAAATTTTTAGTCACAGCATTGCAATCTTATTGAGTATTGACAGAGATTTGTGTACTGTAATTTTATCATGCCGATCTAATAATCAACCTATTTCCTCACATGACCAGTAACAATTTATATTGCTTCAAAGTTTTTTTTTTGTGGGGGGCTGAAGTATAGTCCTGGCCATATTGCCTTCCTTGTATGCCAAATGGCTTATGTTTGTAGCCTACCCTACCTCTTCTAAACAACTAAACTATTTCAGTAGTACAAAAAGGAGGAATTATAATAATAATTATTATTATCAAAATATTTTTAATCACTTTGAAAAATGTTTTCAGACACCAGAATGCTGTTGTTCGTACTGCAGCGTGTCGGCTACTGGTGAAACTGTGTGAACGTCTTGGTGCAGAGAGGACATTAAACATGCCCAGAGACTGTAGGGATTGTGTTCTTAACACTGGTGCTAGGTTTCTCACTGAAGGCAGTCTTGACACCAGGTAAAGTACATTGTAACTAAAATATAAAACACTATTTTCTTATGAAACCATTAAAAATTTGCTTGAAAGTGATCGTAATAGTTAAGTCATTGTGCAATAATATACATTAATACTGTTTCCAGCTGCTCTCTGTCCTGGCAATGATGATTTATCCAGTTTCACATTATTGAACTAATATATCGGTATGGAGAACCATACATGACTTCCATGTTCTAAGATTTATATTTAAAATCATTTTTGAAATGAAATATTTCCATAGAAACTATTCTTGCTTCAGCCGTAAACACAATACTGTGGTCACTAACGCTTACCACCTCAAGTTAGCGCTGATGATGGCAGTTGATGGTACTGCCAAAACATCTGGTTTTGCAGAAAACATTGGACCACAGCCAAACAGCCCGGGAAGGAATTTTAGCAACAAACTACTTCTTTGTTGCTGATAACATACTAGACATATCGAAAATTATCCCCTCCCCCTTCAACTATCATTTTCATTTATAGAAAATTACCCCTCCCCCTTCAACTAACCGTTTCATTTATACGTATTTCATCTACCTTTCTACAGTGGATTATTATGACCTTAACTAAATATAATTATTTCACTACAACTCTGATCACAAAACCTTTTATGTGTTCCGAGTCGTAGTGAAATAATTATATTTAGTTAAGTAACGGACACGTCATGGACAATGAAATCCAAGTATTATGACCTTCTTTTCAGGATACTTTATTTATCAAAATTAAGTAGTTTACTCTTGTTAAAACGTTAAATGTTGGAGGTAAACTACCCCTTCCTCTTAACCGATCTTCACCAAAATCAATAGCCTTGAGTCCTCTACAACTCGGGCACATAAGCAAAAAATTATTTGATTCTGTTTGAATTTGTGGCAGTTATTGTTTGCCATAGGAAAATTCTACACACAGACACTTTTCAGAAATGACTTTTCTTTATGTTTTGAGGGTAGTACAATCAGAATCAGCCCTTATCTTGAACATAATTTTTTCATGATCACCATACTTCCATTTCCTTATGGAACATGGAAGTAAAAATGTTATAATCTATTGAGGGAATGATCCAGAGAGGTGTCTTGGTGAGGTGCTAACAAATACAGAAGGAAGAAGAAGAAAATGTTTTTTTTTACATTTCTGTTTCAAAAGAAACCAGATTTTATCTTTAAATCAACAATAATTGACCATTTTTAATGGCATCTTTGAATATTTTAAAAATAATACTAGGCTTGCAGAAAATGTTTTATCAGTATTTAAGGAAAAATCTCTCTCTGGACAATTATTATATTCAAATAAACACAGAGAATTTAACATTAACATAAAAAATAAATCTACAAAAAAGCCTTTAAATACTTTAAAGTAAGAAAATAACAGTTAGTAGTAACTTATCTGAAATGAAATTAAAAGAATAGAAGAGGGAGTTATGCTAGTGAAAATCCAATTACACTATACAAAAATAATCCTTAAAAATATTAATCAAGTCCTTAACCTACAGTGTAGTATGTGAGATTTACAAACATGACAACAATACAGTCCGACAAAAGAGCTATTAAAATGTGCTAGAGAATTTGGAAAGTTATAATGCACAGATCCTAACACAAACATTAAACTACTGGAAAGAACTGAGAATATAGGCAATTATAGAAGACAATGCAAGAGACAAGATGCAAATGGTAAGCTTATTTGTGTACATCATCAGTTTGTGACAAATATAAAAGAAATGGAAGGTAAAGTACAACGCGCGCGTGCGCGCACGCACACACACACACACACACACACACAGTCTGTGCAAAATCTGTCAAAACATTGTAGAAAACCCTTCAGGAAAGAAAACCCAAAACACAATATGTGGGTTACACAAGCCTCCCCCTCCCCTCACAAAAAAAGAAAATAGAACATAAAGTATAAAATACACAGGACACATATACAGGTGATTCAAAACTCCAAAGCAATACTTCAGGAGCTCTTTCAGCTTGTTAATATTTGCAAAAATGTTCCTATAAATATATATCTGAAAACACTTAATTTTTGAGTTAAGGCTAGCGAAATATTTCACTATGAGTTCTGCTTGAAGGGTAAATGAAGCCAAACTGAAATTCTTGGAACTTGAATTATTAAGGAGTAAATATGATGGTTTCATATGGTTTTTGACCTGAAAAATTGAATACAATAGGCCCAAGAACTGTATTTCTAGTAATTTTTGAGAAAATTATTGTAAAAAACAAAAAATAGATTTATGGATAATGATGAACCACCTTTTTTCATTATGTAAGGGGTCATTTAAATAATTCATATGGTAGGGGATGGATTGGTGGAAACAGATCAGTAAAATGGCAGCACCACAATCTCCCAATCTTATGTCATCACACTTTTTTTGGGGGATCGAAGTCGTTGGTTTATTATAAATGTATTTGTACACAACCAAGATCTAAGGAATCAGGACATATAAGCCTATTCCTTACCTATTCAGGTCGTAGAAAACTATTAAAATAATTCTGGTACTATGAGATGTGATCAAGAAAGGTGAATCTGTCATGCTAAATGTTACATTGAACAAAATGGTGGCCACATAGAGCAACTACTTTGAATGTGTGTACTCATGTACATGTACCTTTACTATGTAAACAATGTATATTTTATTTTTTTTATTAAATTTTTTATTCTATTTTGTGAATTTTAAGACCACTACCTAAATTTCTATTTCAACTAACATTATAAATTTTTTAAATTAATTTTGTATTCTGTTTTGTGTATTCTACCACATTTTTGTCTGTTTTGTTCTTAGTAAAAAGTCAAATTTCTCTAACTTTTATTTGTTTTTTACTGACTTTATTACATCAGTTTTCTCAGAATTACATTTTCTATACACATTTTCTTTAAATGTTTTATGAGATGATAGGCAAAACACCATTTGAAACCATCAAATTTACTCGATGATTTAAGTTCAAAAAATTTCAGTATGGCTTCATTTAACCCTTCAAGCAGAAATTATGATGAAATATTTCACAAGCTGTAACTCAAAAATTGAGTGTTTTTTTTTTTATGTATGTTTATAGGAATGTTTATGCAAATTTTATGGTCCAAATCAGCTCTGATATATTTCAATATGATTTTGAATCAGTTTGTGTAATAAACACAACAGACTGTGATGGCTTTGATTTATATAGTAATGACTGAGTACTATTTCGTTTAGAAAATATTAGTTGGTCAGCATTTTTTTTTTATTTTCTAATTTTGTGTACCACATAACCAGTTTTAAACTTAAATAATTTTCAAAAAACTTGTGATCATTTTTATAATCAAATAAAATACAATTTTTTAAAAATACATTATAACCATACAATGGTGTACTGGGGACTCTCCTGGATCTGTTGCTGATTTGCAAATTGAGGTAATGAAGTCAGGTTTAAAAATGGTCAGTCTAGTATTTACATACATAAATCTTCACATTGACATACATTCATATTAGGTAAAACATGCATGATGAGTTTAGTCAGTAAGTCACACAGATCAAGATTTTAAGAAACACTGTGTATCTTATTCTTCTATAATCCAAGGATTTACTGTAGGCCTTTAATAATTTATAATGTATAATGCTAAAGCAAAGATTGATTGATTATAATTTATTTGTATTAATTTTAGACGTTATGCAAAGGAAATGTTTGCAATACTGTCTAGAGACAACAGACTGCCAACTTTAATGCATGAAGTGGTGCCAAGCAGTATAATGCGGAGTATCAGCAAAGTGCTGGCCAAACTCACCACCAAGTAGTCGAGGTAAGTAAAGGCTGATTTATGTAACCTTAATGATAAGCACTATTTTGAGAAATATTTCACCTGCTTTGCACTGGCAAAATGCTTGTGGTACAGTCTATATATATACAGACTTCACTGCAATATCTTATATAAGTTGGCTGAGGTAGGCGGGCTTCAGTCAGGAACAACACGATAGGTGCACATAATCACATACATCAGTAGCACGACTACTCCCATACTATGGATAAGTTGAGTCAGTATGATCCTGTTCAACTATTGTTGGTGCAGTACAATAGGTTGGCTGAGGAAGGCAAGCTTCAGTCAGGAACACCACTACAGCTGCATGTAGTCACACACAGCAACACCACTCCCATAGCGGTACCGATTAAGGAAAATATTTGTGAAACATTCATAGATTCTTTGCCATCAAGAAGATATACTGTCCATACTAATATATTATTTTCATTTATTTGTTTTGTAACAAGTGAAAACTATTATAAGAAAGAGATATACAGCACATGATATTAAATTACAAACAACTAGCAAAATGTAAGAAAGTATAAAAAAATAGGAATGTACCAACAGCAAGAACTACAAGTCATTGTAACTTCTCATAGAAACGGCTTTGGTTTTTGGACATGTGATTGTTGTTATCAAAACTTCTACACATTTTTACAATCTTATCACAGAATAACCAACCAAAAGGAAAACAGAGCAAAAGCAAAAGAGAAGGAAGGACTTAATAAATATTTGGGAAAGAAGAAGCAAAACGGGTTTCTGTAGGGAAGAAGGTATAAATGAGTGGACGTTACTGTATGCAAATTTGAGTGTTCATAAAATGCATGGCGATAAGATTAAGTACAAACAGAAAAAATACTTCAGAACTATTAAATCTAAAGACTTAAATGAGTGAGTCTTAAAATACTATTCTCTTGTTCATAAAAACATAAACAAATTTTTTTGTTAATTCCATAAAACAAAAAATTGGATTAAAAAAAAATTTAATAAATTTAAAAGCAGTTGTCACTTATGGGCTACCCTGTCTCCTGTCTGTCAGCTTTCTGGCATCCAGATATACAGTAATTGGATCATGTTACTTGGTGATCTAAGATTTCTTATCATTTTTGGCAGTGGACAATGTGATCCCAATCAAGATTCAGAAATATGATCTATTACCTGAAATTTAAGATCTGTCACAACTTATTCTGTCTTGTATAGGCCTATTATTTAACCATAAGTTTATTGAAGACGGTTAGATGTCTACATTAATAATTATTGTTTCATTTGGAACAAAGACCAATGTAAGTAATAAAATGTCAATTCAAAATTGAGATGAATGTAGAGAGCTTGAAATGTAACTTGAATTTAAGTATAGCCATACTGTCCTCATAGATATCCACCTTACTACCATCAATGAATTCACCTCAAAAAAATTATTCAGCACAAATATGTTTAGAGGTCGTAGGCATCTCAGAAAAGTGAACATATCACATATTAACTGAAGTTATAAAAATGAAAAAGCTGTATGCAAGGTGGGCGCCTACAGTTGCTAACAGTAATCTAAAACATATACCAATTAAAATTTGACATAATAATGATTAACTTTGTGCACCTATTTTGCAACTGTAGATAGGACTGCGTTCATCATTGCACACTAAAACAAAGACAAAGTCAAAAGCAAAGACTGTTCTATTGGTATGAAAGGTTATGGCATAAGTTTGACAGGATGCTAAAAAAATTGTATTAATCTGTTATCTTGAAAGTGGTAAAACATGATCAAATTTGTAAATACTGTGCATGCATTTTGGAGATAAACTGGATAAAAAGATTCATAAAAAGATCTGGTTGAAAAAAAATTATTTTGTAATGACAAAGGACAATGGGAAAAATTGGAGAGCTGACATAGTATCAAATGGCAGAATATCCATCCTACTTTCCAGGTTTAATTCACTCTGTTTCCAAACAACATCAAAATTCATAAAAGGTAACTGAAATCTTATAAAATAAATCCCATCAAATGAAGGGTAACTCTCCCATCAAGTGGTAGTAACTGTGTAGGTCTAGTCTGCAGACTCTGAAAGCCACTATAGCAATGGGACAATGGCATTGGATTATTGGTACTAACTTTAAAGAAGATTGTGTTGAAAAGTGAAATTTATTTTAAACTAGAAAACTGATTTTTTATTATGAGACTTGGAAGTCATTGGGATATATAGATTTATATCACCCCACGCAGTGATCATCCTGTCAAACTAGACCGTTTTAACTATGGCAGTGAAAACATATAGAGTAATGCTGGCCTAATGTTTGTTTTGTATCTGACTGACTGATAACAGATTCTGGTCCATTCAGTAATAATATGAGAATAATGCCAGCAGCTTGTCTCGTATAATGACAAATGCTAATATTATGTACACTGCAAATATCATGTAAAATATATTGTACTAAATATGTGAACAGACAAAATGACTGTGCATTTTATTTATTTATTTACTTTTAGGAAATAGTATGGTGACAATAAGTATGGGCACAAAATTCTTTATAAGAGGTGACAAATTCTTTTTCAACAATTTTCTTCAAAAGACAAAAAAGAAAAATACAGATACAATTTTTGTTTAAATAAAGTGTTTGACTGCTTATGTTTGTGACTAGTGATTGTTATTAAAAAAATTCAATAATGTAATTAATTTAATGACCAGAAAAAATAAAATATTTTCCCTTGATAGGACTATGGAAAATGGTTTTACAATATTTAAGGCGGGGGGGGGGGGGGCAATTGTATCTTACAGCACATAATTCTTGTGTAGGTGTACTACAATATGTATTCTGAATTTAGATAATTACACATGCCTTTTTCTGTGTTACAGATTCAATCACGGACTGATGTTGGTTGTAGCAGATTTCAGCAATACAAAGGTGCATTTTTAATTTAAAAAAAAATCAATTTTTCCATTTAATGGAAAATAAATTTAAGACCATTTTCAAAATAATATTTCTATGTAAAACAAGAGTGTAGTTTAGTAAGAACAAATAAACTTTTAATTTATCAAAATTAAAAATAAATAGTTACCACATCTTTTGTATAACAAAACGTAATCTGATTTTTTTTTTAAATTGATACATGTAATGAGTTTGTCAGTTATAGTGCTTTCATTGTTTAATGTCCGTGTGTGAGTGTATGTATGTATGCATTCATTTTATGTATGTCTGTCTGAACATATATGTCTTATACTTTATACATGTTCTAGATTTACATAGATCTATATATAATTGTGTGTATGATATTATTTAAGTTTTTGTACAATGGAAGCATTAAATACATAGTTGTATTAGTGTATCTGTACTTAATGAAATGTTTTGTTATTTATTTTGTATAAAAATATTATTTACTTGTAATAACAATAATAATAATAAAAAGAAAATCAAATGTTTCATCAAGTGTTTTGATTCAGTCACCCTGTCATACAAATTATACTGGTGTTAGTAGAAAACTGTAGACAATAATTTTAGGAGGAGTACTGATTAACGCAGGCTATGTTCACATAATACAAGCAAAGGAATTGACTTATTACAAATAGAGACAAGTGACTAACTCAAGTAACTAGTTAGCAATGTGAATATTGGGCTGCAGTGGGGTGGCATGGGTACATAACACCTGTTACCAGTTGTGATAGGTCTAAAACTTAAACCTAAAAATTAGTTTGAATTTTTTCGAGTACCAAGTGTTCTTTTTAGAGACAAAAGATTCTTTTTAGAGTCAAAATTTTTTTTAGACTACTTTCTATCATTTGCTGGCAGAAGAAGGGGGTCCGGGTTCAACGAGATCTGACTCTCATTATACTTACACAGAATAAATCAGAACACAAATAATCAAATTAAAAATAATAAAGACAAACAGAGAAACACATGACTAAACGAACAAAACACATATAGGTACGTAGTATCTGCTGCAGGTCAGTTCCGAAAACAAACATAGCTGCTAACTGATCATTTTGCCAGTTTATACAGCGGCAACACATTGGGTGGACGAATGTGCCCCCCCCCGCACTTTGTACAGTGACAACTAGTATGAGGTCAATGACCATATGCAGTAAAACATCGCATTGCCGATGTCTGAGCTGGCAACACAAGACAGTGCAAATGCCCAGCAGTTCTAAAGCAATACTACATACGCTTTTCTTCAAGTTTCCCTACTAATATTGTTTGGATTTCAAATTATTCAAAAACTAAAGTATTTATTCTGTGATATAATTAATATTATTTTCTCTTAAGTGGTTACATGGACACCATGCGACTGTTGGGCTGACTACATGTGTAGTGCTTGAGCGCACATGTGTGTGTGTGTGTGTGTGTGTGTGTGTGTGTGCGTGTGTGTGTGTGTGTGCATGAGTCTGTAGACTCTAACAGGCAGTGGCAGAGTTCTAGGATTCATTTTCAAGGTGATAGTTATTTTTTAGCCTCTTAAAATGGTACTGCATGGGAAATGATATAATTACCACAACAATAATACAAACATTTGTAATGTAAAAATTTAGCAGGAGTAGTATGTTGCTATGTTAAAATGATACACAAGAAAAATGCCAACACAACATTTAACACATGCCAATGATCCAGACATATGTTCCAGATGTTAGTCAATAATTCTGCCTGGCATTGTTCAAGATCGGCCACTGACATAGTTTCTAGCAAGTTGTAGACCGGCCAGAACTATACAATTTTTTTTCAACACATCATCCAGAAATTGAAAGATTTCTCTCGAACCTCAACACAGTAAAAATAAACATCCGGTGAAAAAACCAAGTTTCAATTGAAACCTGGTGATATTGTAGTGCATTTTGGAGTGATTGCTGTCATTTAGTGAAAAGCAATTTATTGTGTTACTTAGTGCAAAACTGTAATAAGGTGACATTTATTGTCATGTCCTGGACAAATTTAATTTTTAAGATTTGTATAAGCGTGTCTTTGTTTATTTTACACTGTTGTTTATTTTTAACTGAAGTTGCAATTAGTGACTTCATCTGGTCTCAGTTATTCTGTTTCCACTGTACAAGACAATGATCCATGAGACTGTTAACAGTATGATAATTTTTCTGATGCGTTCCACCAGACTGATTGTGATAAATTTGCTATTTCAGGGTACACTGTAAAATTGATTTACATTACACAGAATAAACTTAATTTTTTAAATAATTTAGATGCACTCAAATAATGTATACAGAATTCCTGTAACTTGACACCAAAAATAAGTTTTTAGAGAGTAACATCAAATTATTTTCTTCATCGTTAAACTATTATTTACTGCATGTAATCATATATTTCTGGAGATTTATTATGTACAGCAAAATTACAGTTTGTTATAAAATGCCAACATATTGGAACAAAAACTGATAAAGTGAATTTAAAAAGAGCTCTTTATTCATACTCTGTTAAACCTTAACAGCTTCCAGTTACACTTATGGACACATTCAATTGATATTACACACATATTACACAAGAGCACTCAATGAGAGGGACCATCAATCGGCGGAGTGAGTCCCTCTCATTGAGTGCTCTTTGGACGCGAGTTGTGGTAAACCAATAAGAATTTAAGGATTGGCTAGTGGTGTCAGAGAACAACTTCGTGCGGACACCAAAAGTTTATAAATATGGGTGTCCTACACATGGCCACTAGCTTTAACTACAATTCAGTGGTCAATGACTACAAAACCTTTGTCAGTATTTTGCACCCTTCTGCACTTGGCCGTTGAAGGCATAGCCGAAACATTTGCTCAAAACAACCATGGACCATGGCCTTACAGCCCGATAAGCCGAAGTACTCATATCAAAATCCTTTTCTTTCAAAATTCAGACATATCCCAGACTAATGTACACAACATCTGGCATCTACTACATACAAGGGTTCTTATCATATTATTCTTTCTAATATATAAAGAAACAATACATTCCTGATACATTACAATCATCACTATGAGAGGACTGACAACGGTAAAAAAAATTAAGATGTTTTAAGTATGACTTTGTGCTGAAACTGTTTTTAACCTAAAACTTGTTTTTTTATAAATTAAACAAATATTTTTTGTTCTTATATTTACTTAACTTTTTTATGAAGCTATGAAGTTAATTTAAAAGTGATGAAAGGTTTAGCAAGGATTAATCAATAACTATAGACAACTATAGATAGACATGAATTTTTACATCATTCAGGTTAATATTTCAAAATATTTTTTGACATCATCAGGCCAACTCTCTTTTTAAGTTTTGTAACACCAAACACGCAACAAATTAAAAATTTTGTATACTTAAGCATTACTTAATTGAGAGCAAACATTAAATATGAACACAAAGAGAGAGGAATCTCCTTAGTAAGCTTTCATGGTTTCAGAACAAAAACACTGTTTTCGATTTAACATACATCGTTTTATTTGTCTTGAAACCAAATGTTTTGCCCACACTATGGGCATTTCACACATAATTTAAAAGAAAATAGGCTAAAAGTGACAAATTTTTTAAGTCATTGAAGGTAAAAAGGCCCAATGAAACTTTTTTTTTTAATTGTGTTTTACAAAGCTTCTTGATCTAACCTCAATGTAATCCAATACAAAACAGTTAAAATTGAATTGTGCTCACTGAATAGAAATGCTATACATCATATCATAATATTTCTATATTAGTTTAAAAACCTTAAAACTTATTATCTCAAAATGTAATGTTGTCAGTTAGGCCTTTATTACATGCAACTCCTCAATTTTACTCTTTCAACAAAACATAAGAATACACTGTGATAGATATAGAAGTGACAAATCAGTTATTTTAGACTGAATTCGACTAATCAAAACTGTCTTCTTCTGGTTTTTAAACTAATTGGTTTTTGAGAGGAATAGTAGTTGAAACTGTCTATATGTGGTACATGTAGAATGAAAAAGACTAACAGTTCGAGCAGGAAAGAGAGGATGAGTACTTAACAATGGTTATTTATTGAATATTAAAGAACTCATATTAAAACTATTAAGAATATATTGACAAAATCAAATAAACATAATAACAATGAATGCCAATATTCTTATCACTGTGCATACAACCTTATCAATTAAAAGTATTAAATGATTAAAGCCTTATCATTTGGTTTACATGTATGAACCAAATTAAATTGAACTGCAATTACCAATCGCTGCTTTGCATGGAATGGTAGAGAGAGGAGAATATCAGCATTGTACACACCACAGTATTCAATAATCTGGGTAATCGCAAGCTGGTAAGTTTTGTTTGTCTCAAGAGGGATGTTGTTAACCTCACCCCATTTGCTGCTAGCAACTGTACCAGTTCCCACATGCTTCACAGTGTGACTCTGCAATACACACATACATACAGCAAATACAGAAATACAGTTTGTTACTTTAAAAAAAACTTAAAAATCAATAAATTAATTAAAATTAATTTAAATTGATCATGTAATCAGATAAACTTAATCAAGAACAAAATATTTTATTAGATTCTACTTGGCAAGCAAAACTATTTCCTTTTATTTAATGCCCTTTAGATTTTAGATTAGCACTTTTCCAAAAGTGTATTACATTTTTTTTAACATTTTAGATTTTATAATCTTGGGGTGTTTAAATGTTGCTTTCTACTGTGAATAACAACAATGTTAGTAAGGAAAAATGAATCCATCCTGCAAATTGATCATTTTGTCTCTGATAAAGAGGCTTGAAACGTATTACCTTCTACAGAGAAATACCTACAACTTCGATTTGGCATTATGCATGATTGTTCAGATCTACAGAAGAGTAAATGGTTGCTTTTGAATATGACATTCTTACACAAATTTATTTAGGAGTTTGTAAAAACCTACTCTGGACAAACCAATTCAACTTCAAATAATAACAACGATTACTTTTTTATATTTATTTTCTATGTGTTTTTTATATAACTTTATAACGTTCCTTAACAAAACACACTATATCTTTTATCCTACTTATACTATACTAACAAATTATTATAACTGGGTTGCTATATTACTTATAGTTTGTTATTACCAGTTTATTATTTTATTGTTAATTACACTGCACTTTCTTTAACTAGTGTTTATGTGTTTATTCTACTATCACTGGGTCCTATAATGGTTTTTCATTGATTATCTTACTTTTATTTCATTTATCACCTCTTTACTAATAACTATTGTTACTCAGGTCTCTTTTAATTTAGTGGCTTTTGCTAGCTTATTATTTAACATTGTATATTTTATTCATATCTTTGATTTTACATTTCCCTTTCTTTTATCTTTTCTATAGATAACAGATTACATATAAATTACATATGTATTTTCTATAGATTACATATTGTTTATTGCCCTATCTAATTTTGTACCTTTATTTTGTATACATTATTCTAGTTAATATTTGGGCTCTCATATGGTAGTAATATTGTGGTTTGGATTATCGTTTTTGTCTCACCTTATCCAATCTGTTGGGTTTAGTCCTTGTCATTGTCTAAGTCAAAAATTAGTTAGTAGTGTTGTGCTATCATTCTTCATGTTATAACCTTTTATTTTCCTTCAGTTTTCAGCCTTTCTTCCATTAATTATACTAGTAAGTTTTGTGCGATATTATGTCACGTTACAATACGCACAGTAAGTATCGAGCGAACGTTAATTATAATAACAATAATTATAACTGTAAGGATAAAAACTACAGAGACTATTATAGACGATGCGCGAAAAAGTGTTCAACTGTGTATATAGGCCTCAAGCAGACTGCCCAAACGGAATGCATTTGTCATGAGAGAGTAAGTAAACGTACAAAGAGAGAGAGAGAGAGAGAGAGAGAGAGAGAGAGAGAGAGAGAGAGAGAGAGAGAGACGAAGAGAGAATTCGTTTCGTCGCATCGAAGAAATAAATTCTCACCTTATGAACAGGTGAGTTATGGAGTCACAACAGAGTTTAACACGATTAGGGTGAGAAGCGGAAATTGGTATATGTCGGCGGCTATGTTAAAAAGGAACAATACACGAAGTTTGGTTGACGGAACTCATGCATTGTGTAGTCTAAACTAGGGTGAATTAGAGACATTCAGTGCCCTAAAGTAAATAGAAATTATTTTGAAAATATTACTGCTTGAATTATTAATAAGATAAGGAATTAAATAATATGCGAATAATAATATGTTAATGATAAGATGTAAGTGAGCAGAAAATTGCCATCTCGACGGAGATAATATAAAGAAGTGCCCAACGAGTCATCAAATAATATCGTAAAGAAGTCTTATATAATAACATGAGATTTTAGCAAAAGAGCGTAAGAAAGAAAAAATATACAAATGAGTAGAATTCAGATCAACTACCAGCAATAGGAGGTACACAACTATTCTCGTCAAACAGGTAAGGCAGGGTTGGAAGGTAGTATTATCTAGTGAAAGGTTGTTTAAATTAATTAATAAAAACCCATACATGAAAGCGTAGAATATGCGTCAGTTTTGAAAAAGTTATTTATGTCTGTGAGAATATTTCAACTATTAATAGTATGTTTAAGAGAGTTAGAATTGAGTTAAAGAAATGTTATGATTGTCAGACGGCTGGTCAAGCGAAATCTTCATACCTTAGTGGAAATGCAAGGACACAGAAGTAAGTGAAAGTGGAAGTCTAAGGGCAGAGACTACTTAGGACCCAGTACAACGATTAAAACATCGAGCAGGATAAAAGTCTGTGTATAGACGTGTTTCTAAGGCAGTTCATCTGTATCCGATCATGCGACCCTCAACAAAGCTAAAAAATATTCTGTTACGGAAGTGTATTTCAGCACATGGTAAGAATGAAGAAAATTCCTAGCGATCAGAAAGGAAATGTAGGAGTGAAGATTGGAATAAAACATTAAGAGAAGATGGAATTCAACCCATACTCACAGATATATGACGATGCAAGAAGGAGAGAAGTTGGTAAATATCACGCCAGTGCTTTGAAGAAAATTCCATTCATGAATAACTGGGTCACTAGAATAATTGAAGTAGCAACAATTGAAGTGGATACTACAACAGATGCATCTACTCTACCTACAAGGGAGGGGAAATATTTGCTTAAACTCACCAAATAAGGGTAAAAATTGAAGAAGCACATGTTCTTCTTGTTTATTTATTTAATAAATTTGTATGTAGGAGATTCTTGAGATATAAATATTAATATATGAACTACCACTATTCATACATTGATTGATACTATAAACTACAATCTTCATTTTAAACATTAGTAGCGTATATATGGTAGACAGTGATATGTAGAAGTCATTATAGGCCTAATCGAAAGATAGAAAAGACAAGAAAATAACAATATGAGATGTGCCTGTTTTAATGCAGTTTATTTTACAAAATATTACATTAAATGTTTATCCCCTTTAATATACTCTTCTGAACAGTTGTAGCACAGACTTTACTAATGTTTACAGTTTCATGCAATGCTTGTCTAACTGTTTTGTTTCCAATATTCACCATTTCTGTGATCATCCTAATACTCAGACGATGGTAATTTCATACAATTTCATTTATTGTTTGGTACTTTTGCACAGTAAGTAATTATATGCTTGAATGAAATATTTATGTACTTAGATCAACTCACGTGCCCAGCAACTGCCTTTTGCAACATACTCAGTTCATACAAATTTTAATTAGTTCAGACTAAGGCACCAAATGGACAGCATGCAGCTGGGACTGAGTCAATACCATATAGCTATAGCACCCATCTAAGGAACTAGATTTCAACTCTTGGATTTCGTTGTCCATGACGTGTCCGTTACTTAACTAAATATCACTATAATATTGACGACTCGGAACACAAAGTTTTTTATAAGTAAAAACGTAAAGTTTTACCTTACAGCCTAAACCGGCTTTCACCTATAGAAGGCTTCATCAGAGGCTGTCGTTAGTAGCACTGCTCGTCTTGTTGTTGGCGACGAGAAAGTGTTTCGAAAGATTGAAGCTGTGTGTGTGTGGTGAGATGTGTTCGAATAATGCGTGCGATTTGAATTGTGTCTGTTCGTTTAGGATGTCGTTTTTATTTGTTTTTGTGTGTTTGTATATTTCTAATTGTTCTAGAGTGTCTAGTTTTCGGCCTTTTGTGTGTACGTGTAGTATGTTCATGTTATTGTCGATGTTTTTATATGTGTGGTTTGCTTCAATGAGGTGGTTTGCGAAGGTAGATTCTGTAGTGGTGTGGAGTGCTTTTGTGTGTTCAATGTATCTCTGTTTGAAGCTACGTCCTGTCTGGCCTATGTAGAATTTACTGCAATTTGAACAATTTAGTTTATATACACCGGGTAGATCGAATTTGTTTTGTGCTTTGGGCATGCGTTTTGATAGTGTGTGTTCTGTTTTGTTAGTAGTTTTGTAAGCGATTCTGCATCCTGCTTTTTTGAATTTGTGGGCAATTTTTTCTGTTTGTTTGTTGATGTATGTTAGTGTTATGAATTTGTTGTTTTCTGTCTTTGTCTGTTGTTTGTTTTGTGTTTTGTGTAGGAGTTTACTGACTATTGTTCTGTCATAACCGTTAGATTCTGCTAGATATTTTATCGTGTTTAGTTCGTCTTTGTAGTCTATTTCATCTAAGGGGATGTTGTTAAGTCTATGTATCATGGTTCTAAAAGCAGCTAGTTTGTGTTGTATTGGGTGATTGGAGGTGTTGTGTATTAGTGTGTCAGTTGTAGTTGGTTTTCTGTATATACTGAATTTGTGCCTGTGTTCTAGTTTTGTGATGGAGAGGTCTAAGAAGTTTATGGTATTGTTGTGTTCGTATTCGGCAGTGAAGGTTATGTTTTTATGTATTTTGTTTATGTGCGTTAGTAACTGTTCACATTGTCTTTTGTTTCCCCTGTATAGTATTAGAATGTCATCAACGTATCTGTGCCAATATAGTATTTTATGTGAGTGTCTGTCATTGTTTGTGAGTATTTTTGTTTTTTCTAAGTGTTGGAGGAAGACTTCTGCTAGAATGCTGGATATGGGGGAGCCCATGGGTAGGCCGTCGTTCTGTGTGTAGTATTTATTGTTATAAGTAAAGTAGTTTTGTTTTGTGATAATGTTCAGAGTTTCTGTTATTTCATTGATACGTTCGTCTGGTGTGTTGTTCTGTTTGAGTTTGTTTTGTAGGATGGTGATTGTTTCAGAGATGGGGATGTTTGTGTACAGGTTTTTAATGTCAAAGGAGGCTAATGTGGCGTTATGGGGGATGTGTATGTCTTTTATTTTTGTTACTAGGTCAGTGTTGTTTTACTTCCATATTCCTTAAGGAATGGAAGTATGGTGATGGCAAAAAAAATCGTGTTCGAGATTATTGCAGATTCTGATTCTACTGCACTCAAAACATGAAAAAAAGTCGTTTTCCGAAAAGTGTCTGTGTGTCTGTGTGTCTGTCTGTCTGTCTGTCTGTAGATTTTTTTTCTATGGCAAACGATAACTGCCGCAAATTCAAACAGAATCAAATAATTTTTTGCATACAGTCCGGTTTTGCAGAGTTCTCGCGACCTATTGTTTTTGGTGAAGATCGGTTGAGGGAAAGGGGTAGTTTACCTGCAACGGTTTTTTTTTAGCAAGGGTAATTTTGTTTGTTTGGCAAACGATAACAGCCGCAAATTCAAACAGAATCAAATAATGTTTCGCATACAGCCCTGAATTGTAGAGTTCTCAAGACCTATTGTTTTTGGTGAAGATCGGTTAAGGGAAAGGGGTAGTTTACCTGTAACGTTTTATGTTTTAACAAGGGTATTTCCTATGGCAAACGATAACAGCCGCAAATTCAAACAGAATGAAAAGATTATTTGCATACAGCCCTAAATTGTAGAGTTCTCAAGACCTTTTGTTTTTGGTGAAGATCGGTTAAGGGAAAGGGGTAGTTTACCTACAACATTTTTTTAACAAGGGTATTTTCTATGGCAAACGATAACAGCCGCAAATTCAAACAGAATCAAATAATTTTCTGCATACAGCCCTGATTTGTAGAGTACTCAAGACCTATTGTTTTTGGTGAAGATCGGTTGAGGGGAAGGGGTAGTTTACCAGCAACGTTTTTTATCATGCGTATTTTCTATGGCAAACGACAACTGCCGCAAATTCAAACAGAATCAAATAATTTTTTGCATACAGCCCTGATTTGTAGAGTACTCGCGACCTATTGTTTTTGGTGAAGATCGGTTGAGGGGAAGGGGTAGTTTACCTGCAACGGTTTTTTTTATCAAGGGAAATTTTTTTTTTTTGGCAAACGATAACAGCCGCAAATTCAAACAGAATCAAATAATGTTTCGCATACAGCCCTGAATTGTAGATTTCTCAAGACCTATTGTTTTTGGTGAAGATCGGTTGAGGGAAAGGGGTAGTTTACCAGCAACGTTTTTTTAACAAGGGTATTTTCTATGGCAAACGATAACAGCCGCAAATTCAAACAGAATCAAATAATGTTTTGCATACAGTCCTGATTTGTAGAGTACTCAAGACCTATTGTTTTTGGTGAAGATCGGTTAAGGGGAAGGGGTAGTTTACCTGCAACGTTTTTTTATCAAGCGTATTTTCTATGGCAAACGATAACAGCCGCAAATTCAAACAGAATCAAATAATTTTTTGCATACGTCCCTGAATTGTAGAGGTCTCAATGACTTTCGATTTTGGTGAAGATCGGTTAAGGGGAAGGGGTAGTTTACCTGCAACCTTATACGTTTTAACAAGAGTAAAGTACTTGAAAATTTATTTAAACTTTTTGAAACAATGGTAATTGTTAAAAATAAAATAATTTTGTTGCCAGGCAATAAAATTATAATTTTTTCATTTTAATGTAATATAATATTTTTCATTTAATACAGCAATAAAAAGGCAGGTAAGACACAGCCTGGCTGTTTGGCTGAAAATGATTTTAAATATAAATCTTAGAATATGGAAGTCATGTATGGTTCTCCATACCAATATTTTACTTCCATATTCCTTAAGGAATGGAAGTATGGTGATGGCAAAAAAAATCATGTTCGAGATTATTGCAGATTCTGATTCTACTACACTCAAAACATGAAAAAAAGTCGTTTTCCGAAAAGTGTCTGTGTGTGTGTCTGTGTGTCTGTCTGTCTATCTGTGTGTCTGTCTGTAGATTTTTTTTCTATGGCAAACGATAACTGCCGCAAATTCAAACAGAATCAAATAATTTTTTGCATACAGCCCTGATTTGTAGAGTACTCAAGACGTATTGTTTTTGGTGAAGATCGGTTAAGGGAAAGGGGTAGTTTACCTGCAACGTTTTTTTTTATCAAGGGAAATTTTTTTTTTTTGGCAAACGATAACAGCCGCAAATTCAAACAGAATCAAATAATGTTTCGCATACAGCCCTGAATTGTAGAGTTTTCAAGAACTATTGTTTTTGGTGAAGATCGGTTAAGGGAAAGGGGTAGTTTACCTGTAACGTTTTATGTTTTAACAAGGGTATTTCCTATGGCAAACGATAACAGCCGCAAATTCAAACAGAATGAAAAGATTATTTGCATACAGCCCTAAATTGTAGAGTTCTCAAGACCTTTTGTTTTTGGTGAAGATCGGTTAAGGGAAAGGGGTAGTTTACCTACAACGTTTTTTTAACAAGGGTTTTTTCTATGGCAAACGATAACAGCCGCAAATTCAAACAGAATCAAATAATTTTCTGCATACAGCCCTGATTTGTAGAGTACTCAAGACCTATTGTTTTTGGTGAAGATCGGTTGAGGGGAAGGGGTAGTTTACCTGCAACGTTTTTTATCAAGCGTATTTTCTATGGCAAACGATAACAGCCGCAAATTCAAACAGAATCAAATAATTTTTTGCATACGTCAGTGAATTGTAGAGGACTCAAGGCCTTTAGATTTTGGTGAAGATCGGTTAAGGGGAAGGGGTAGTTTACCTGCAACCTTTTACGTTTTAACAAGAGTAAAGTACTTGAAAAATTATTTAAACTTTTTGAAACAATGGTAATTGTTGAAAATAAAATAATTTTGTTGCCAGGTAACAAAAATAAAGTCATTTTGATTATAAAATATAAATATTTACAACAAGAAAAGAATTTTCAGTTTTCAAAATTTAAATATATTTTTATAAAACAATGGGTTCTTCATTGAGGTGGGGACCATGTCACTCACTCCATCTCAAGCCTCTCCCATTTTGCAGAAAAAGAGGACCCTGTCAAGGCTGATACTTTGACGACAGTGACAGGGCTTTCTACCAAATTCAGCAGAGTGACAGGTAGACCCAACTCTGATTGGCTCCTCAGATTTCCCCAGTGTTAGTAGGTTCTATGAAAATATTTTATTTCAAAAATGATTTTAAATATAAATCTTAGATATGTTTTATAAATCTCATGTTTTATGTTTTAACATGGGTAATTTTTTATATGACGAACCATAACTGCCGTAAATTCAAACAGAATCAAATAATTTTTTACATATGTGCCTGAGCTATAGAGAACTCAATGTCTGTTGATTTTGGTGAAGATCGGTTACGGGAAAAGGGCAGTTTACCTGAAACATTTTTTGTTGTAACATGAGTAAAGTACTTAATTTTGATAAAGTATCCTGATAAGATCTTAATAATCCACTGTAGAAACGTAGATGAAATATCTATAAATGAAGAGGCTAGTTGAACGGGCTGGGGGTAATTTTCTATAAATCAAAATTATAGTTGAAGGGGGAGGGGATAATTTTTTTTTATATGTGTACTACGTTATTGGCAACAAAGAAGTATTTTTTTGTTAAAATTCCTTCCCTGGCTGTTTGGCTGAAAATGATTTTAAATATAAATCTTAGAATATGGAAGTCATGTATGGTTCTCCATACCGATATTTTACTGCAATGTTGTTGTCTATTTGTGTGTGTTGTCTAATAATTTTGTCTAGATATTTTGCCAGTTTGTGTGCAGGGGCATTACGGTAGTTGATAATGGGGCGGATCGGAATGTCTTCTTTATGGATTTTGGGAAGCGCTTGGAGTGTAGGTGCTGATGGTCGGATTTGTTTCATGTAGGGCTTTTGTTTATGTGTCATAATGTGTTTGGCTTTGTTGACTATTTGTTTTACTGAGTTTTGGTATCTGTCGGTGGGGTCGTGTTTTAGTTCTGTGATGTTGTTCTGTTCTATGAAGTCTTGTACTTTTTTGTGTAGGTTGTCTGTGGGGATAATTACAGTCGTGTTGCCTTTGTCAGCTTTTACAAATGTGATGTTGTGTTTGTGTGCCTTTTCCCTCAGTTTGATGGCTGTGTGTATTTCTGAGTTGTGGTTGTTGTTGTCTGGTGTCTTATGTACTCCTATTGTGTTGTTTATATTATGTCTTAATGTGTCTTGATGTTCTGGTGCTGTGTTTTGTATATTTGTTTCTGTGTCAATTATGAGCTTTGTTAGTGTTTGGTTGTTATGTTTGTAATGTATGTTATGTTTTAGGCCTTTATCAAGGAGTGTTTGTTCGTTTTTTGTGAGTGTGACGTTCGTGAGGTTTACTGTACGTGGGTAGAATTTGTGCGAGGGAATTATATCTGTTTTGATTGGTGTCAGGTTTTTTATTTTTCTGTCGTGTTTTGTCTGTATGATATGTATTTGTTTTTTTGTCCATTCATTTGTGTGATGTATTAGTTCAGTCATGTAATTGTGTCCGTATGTGTTGGCGATATGTAGGTGTAGTGTTAATGCTTTGCGGTTAAGAGCGTCTTTTTTCTTATATAGTTGTTTAATTGATTCTTTTATGTATGTTCTTTGTGCGATGTTTTGTGTTATTCGGGCGGCCTGGTTGTTATGTTTAATTTTGATTTGGGCATATTTAGGTGTTAGTGAATTGTTTATGCATGTTTTGTTGAAATTTATGTGAGCTACAATCTTTCTAACCTTCAAAGTTGTGAACTTGTACGCTTGGACGTTGGCTCGTCTTGCTGAGTTAAATTCTTGGATTTCGTTGTCCATGACGTGTCCGTTACTTAACTAAATATCACTATAATATTGACGACTCGGAACACAAAGTTTTTTATAAGTAAAAACGTAAAGTTTTACCTTACAGCCTAAACCGGCTTTCACCTATAGAAGGCTTCATCAGAGGCTGTCGTTAGTAGCGCTGCTCGTCTTGTTGTTGGCGACGAGAAAGTGTTTCGAAAGATTGAAGCTGTGTGTGTGTGGTGAGATGTGTTCGAATAATGCGTGCGATTTGAATTGTGTCTGTTCGTTTAGGATGTCGTTTTTATTTGTTTTTGTGTGTTTGTATATTTCTAATTGTTCTAGAGTGTCTAGTTTTCGGCCTTTTGTGTGTACGTGTAGTATGTTCATGTTATTGTCGATGTTTTTATATGTGTGGTTTGCTTCAATGAGGTGGTTTGCGAAGGTAGATTCTGTAGTGGTGTGGAGTGCTTTTGTGTGTTCAATGTATCTCTGTTTGAAGCTACGTCCTGTCTGGCCTATGTAGAATTTACTGCAATTTGAACAATTTAGTTTATATACACCGGGTAGATCGAATTTGTTTTGTGCTTTGGGCATGCGTTTTGATAGTGTGTGTTCTGTTTTGTTAGTAGTTTTGTAAGCGATTCTGTATCCTGCTTTTTTGAATTTGTGGGCAATTTTTTCTGTTTGTTTGTTGATGTATGTTAGTGTTATGAATTTGTTGTTTTCTGTCTTTGTCTGTTGTTTGTTTTGTGTAGGAGTTTACTGACTATTGTTCTGTCATAACCGTTAGATTCTGCTAGATATTTTATCGTCAAGTAAGGTAAAACTTTACGTTTTTACTTATAAAAAACTTTGTGGTCCGAGTCGTCAATATTATAGTGATATTTAGTTAAGTAACGGACACGTCATGGACAACAAACTCCAAGAATTTAACTCAGCAAGACGAGCCAACGTCCAAGCGTACAAGTTCACAACTTTGAAGGTTAGAAAGATTGTAGCTCACATAAATTTCAACAAAACATGCATAAACAATTCACTAACACCTAAATATGCCCAAATCAAAATTAAACATAACAACCAGGCCGCCCGAATAACACAAAACATCGCACAAAGAACATACATAAAAGAATCAATTAAACAACTATGTAAGAAAAAAGACGCTCTTAACCGCAAAGCATTAACACTACACCTACATATCGCCAACACATACGGACACAATTACATGACTGAACTAATACATCACACAAATGAATGGACAAAAAAACAAATACATATCATACAGACAAAACACGACAGAAAAATAAAAAACCTGACACCAATCAAAACAGATATAATTCCCTCGCACAAATTCTACCCACGTACAGTAAACCTCACGAACGTCACACTCACAAAAAACGAACAAACACTCCTTGATAAAGGCCTAAAACATAACATACATTACAAACATAACAACCAAACACTAACAAAGCTCATAATTGACACAG
The DNA here is from genome assembly GCA_034769895.1 of Magicicada septendecula. Classification (NCBI taxonomy): domain Eukaryota; kingdom Metazoa; phylum Arthropoda; class Insecta; order Hemiptera; family Cicadidae; genus Magicicada; species Magicicada septendecula. The sequence continues at coordinate 507,310,477 of CM068369.1, read as the reverse complement.
AAACAAATATACAAAACATAGCACCAGAACATCAGACACATTAAGACATAATATAAACAACACAATAGGAGTACATAAGACACCAGACAACAACAACCACAACTCAGAAATACACACAGCCATCAAACTGAGGGAAAAGGCACACAAACACAACATCACATTTGTAAAAGCTGACAAAGGCAACACGACTGTAATTATCCCCACAGACAACCTACACAAAAAAGTACAAGACTTCATAGAACAGAGCAACATCACAGAACTAAAACACGACCCCACCGACAGATACCAAAACTCAGTAAAACAAATAGTCAACAAAGCCAAACACATTATGACACATAAACAAAAGCCCTACATGAAACAAATCCGACCATCAGCACCTACACTCCAAGCGCTTCCCAAAATCCATAAAGAAGACATTCCGATCCGCCCCATTATCAACTACCGTAATGCCCCTGCACACAAACTGGCAAAATAACTAGACAAAATTATTAGACAACACACACAAATAGACAACAACATTGCAGTAAAAAACAACACTGACCTAGTAACAAAAATAAAAGACATACACATCCCCCATAACGCCACATTAGCCTCCATTGACATTAAAAACCTGTACACAAACATCCCCATCTCTGAAACAATCACCATCCTACAAAACAAACTCAAACAGAACAACACACCAGACGAACTTATCAATGAAATAACAGAAACTCTGAACATTATCACAAAACAAAACTACTTTACTTATAACAATAAATACTACACACAGAACGACGGCCTACCCATGGGCTCCCCCCATATCCAGCATTCTAGCAGAAGTCTTCCTCCAACACTTAGAAAAAACAAAAATACTCACAAACAATGACAGACACTCACATAAAATACTATATTGGCACAGATACGTTGATGACATTCTAATACTATACAGGGGAAACAAAAGACAATGTGAACAGTTACTAACGCACATAAACAAAATACATAAAAACATAACCTTCACTGCCGAATACGAACACAACAATACCATAAACTTCTTAGACCTCTCCATCACAAAACTAGAACACAGGCACAAATTCAGTATATACAGAAAACCAACTACAACTGACACACTAATACACAACACCTCCAATCACCCAATACAACACAAACTAGCTGCTTTTAGAACCATGATACATAGACTTAACAACATCCCCTTAGATGAAATAGACTACAAAGACGAACTAAACACGATAAAATATCTAGCAGAATCTAACGGTTATGACAGAACAATAGTCAGTAAACTCCTACACAAAACAAACAACAGACAAAGACAGAAAACAACAAATTCATAACACTAACATACATCAACAAACAAACAGAAAAAATTGCCCACAAATTCAAAAAAGCAGGATACAGAATCGCTTACAAAACTACTAACAAAACAGAACACACACTATCAAAACGCATGCCCAAAGCACAAAACAAATTCGATCTACCCGGTGTATATAAACTAAATTGTTCAAATTGCAGTAAATTCTACATAGGCCAGACAGGACGTAGCTTCAAACAGAGATACATTGAACACACAAAAGCACTCCACACCACTACAGAATCTACCTTCGCAAACCACCTCATTGAAGCAAACCACACATATAAAAACATCGACAATAACATGAACATACTACACGTACACACAAAAGGCCGAAAACTAGACACTCTAGAACAATTAGAAATATACAAACACACAAAAACAAATAAAAACGACATCCTAAACGAACAGACACAATTCAAATCGCACGCATTATTCGAACACATCTCACCACACACACACAGCTTCAATCTTTCGAAACACTTTCTCGTCGCCAACAACAAGACGAGCAGCGCTACTAACGACAGCCTCTGATGAAGCCTTCTATAGGTGAAAGCCGGTTTAGGCTGTAAGGTAAAACTTTACGTTTTTACTTATAAAAAACTTTGTGTTCCGAGTCGTCAATATTATAGTGATATTTAGATTTCAACATTCACCCCCGGACTGTTGCTAGAATATTTATTTTTTCATCATTGCAGAGAAACATTGTGATTCCTGATATCCATTATTCCTACAGGTCCTGCTTCCCCAGTTTGATTTTCTATCAAAGTGTGGGGAATTGTATATAACGTACGCTGAATTTATGATTTGAATATTATTTTTTATCAGGTTACCACTTGCTTAAGTCTCACCAGAGGAGTGAATTATTAAACCATTCAGGTTTGCATTATGTGAGGTTATTGTAATTTTTATTTGACTAAAAAACCTCACAGTTATTTTTGTTGACATGGTTGGTTGATCTGGACTAACCTCTTCCTAACATTCCCTTTATCTTTTGTACAACTCAAAAACTTGGGTATGTAGCCTCAAACACTTCTTTCAGTAAACTAAAACACTTTGTTGCAATATTTTCTAATTTCATTAGAAACTTGAGGTTACAGGCTGTTTAATTTTTAATTTTTAGGCTAACCATTACTCTACAGCTACAAATGATGTTTTTCTACCCCCCCCCCTATCGATGGCAGTTACAAATAGACCATCAGATGTGGAATAGCTCAAGGTTCCAACCTTCACTCACTCACTCACTTCAATCACTGAAATGCAATGCATGCAAACAGTCTAGTTAAGTAATAGCCACCTCTTGTACAAAGGAAAAACAAACTTGTCAAGCATCCTTTGGTAACAATAACAACAACTGTTCCCGCCCAGTTTATCTGTTCAGAGGGCAGGCTTATCACAGCAGCATAGAAAGATTTAACCTTTATCTGTTTTTAAAGTTAACTGTACTTTATTATGTGGGGGATTTTGTTTTTAATGAATAGTTTTGGTAAATGATTTTGTTTTGTGAGTATTCCAATATTTAGTATTTAAATTCTTGGATTTCGTTGTCCATTTGTCCATGACGTGTCCGTTACTTAACTAAATACAACTATTATATTTGTTAAGGTATACAAGGTTGTAAGGTAAAACTTTATGTTTTTACTTATAAAAAACTTTGTGTTCCGAGTCGTTAATATAATAGTTGTATTTAGTTAGTATTTAAAAAAATTGTGCCATAGCATATTTGATTTGTTTGGGTATTAGCTTTGTGTAGGTTATCTGAAATGTTCATTATAGCATGTTTTTGTGGTATACATTTTATCAGTATCATATTGTCAATGTCTGGGACATTATGTCTTATATTTATGGTGTGTGTTGCTAAATTATGTTTCTATTTGTCTTTTTTTTCTCTGCATTTAAATGTTGTCTGCACAATTTTGATTGCCCTATATAAAATTTAGTGTAATATTTGCATTTAGTTTTGTAAATTCATTTTTCAGAGTGACGTTACTGTATGCATTATTCATTTGTTATATATTGGGTTTGTTTGTTTTTATGTTATTTTAATGCCTGCAGTTTTTTAATAGTTTTGTAATGTTCTTTATAGTTTTGTTTATGAAAGTGAAAGCAGCACATTCCTATATGTTGTTATAACTATACATGTCTGTTTCTTGGTTCTTAAATATACTGTTTTTACTTTTTTCATTTCGAATTTTGTTTATGGTGTTTTTATTATATCAGTTTTTGGTAATTTTATACATTTCTTTTTTCATTTTACCTTTATTTATGGATATGTTGTACATTCTGTTGAAAAGTTCATTGAAATTTTTTCAAAAATCATATTAGTTTTCTGTATATTGCATATTAAAGTTGGTTATAGTTTCTAGAATAATTAAATTAAGAATAAATAATATTATATTATTAAGCTTTAAAATACTCAAGTAAAAATAATTGATTTTGTTGTGTTTTTCATTTTATTCTGTAAAGTAGATGTCTGTGTGTATGCTGTTAAGGTGTTTTAATACATTGGATGTGCTTGTTGTTAGAGACATAGGCAGCTGCAAACTTATAATGGCTAGCTCTGATGATTTTATGAATTTTTGGTATTTATATCTTGTAAAAATGCTTCAGCAATTATACTTCATAAAGACAATAGCCAGACCTGTGTGTTATTGGTAATTTTTATTTTTAAATTCAATATAATTCTGATGTAAGATTAGTCAGGGATTGTCTTTCATTTTATTTGAGTTAACTGGAATCTTCATTCTGTTTTTAAAGAGTTTGTGTGCTACAGTTTTTGCTTTTTGCAAGAGCTATTCAAAAATTAACCTCATATTGGCTGTTAGGTAATATATTTTATTTGCAACTGTGCTTCATCTCGAATGGAAATAAACAAAATATGTCACAGACTTGTGTCTAAAAAGTTGTTGGTCGCCATTGTGCATGTGCTGTGTAGCAATGGCAACCAGTTCAAATATATCAGCCAATCACAGGCCAATTTTTGAATAGCCCGTGCATCTAATTATAACTTAATACTGTGTGTGTGTGTGTGTGTGTGTGTGTGTGTGTGTGTGTGCTTCTGTTTATTATAAAACTTAAACACTTACCATGCTTGTAAGTACCAATCTTGATGTCCAAGCAAACATAAATCATCATATTACTTATGCATACAGATTTTGTAAGTCAATTTGCTAAAAATAAAATTATTTGTACTTATAAATATACCTAGCTCTGTGTGTGTGTGTGTGGGAGGGGGTGAAATGTTATTACGATCATGAGGCACACTAAAATAATCGTTTGTTTCTGTAAAGATAATGAGCCCTTTTTAGCTTCTGCTAAGGAACAATGTTGGCACAACTCGCGTATGCATATGTCTTAGCTGGACAGTGGCTTGCCCACCTGGCTTTATTGGTTCAACATGCAAAATAGGTAGGTCTATTATATTTATATACATTGGTTTTTAATCCTGAAGATTAGATTAAGTCGGGTTTTCTCCTTATCTGATTCCAAATATGCCAAATTATCATAGGTTTTTACTCCTCTTCTGTCATTGTAATATTCCTATTTATTATAATCTCATATGTCTGTCACTATTCTTTTCAACACCTTTCGTAGGTACATCCAATCATCATTTATCCATCATTCTCAATTTAATGGGTATGCTTGTGTAAATTACTTGAATTGCATGTCTGTTTAATATGATTAAAAAGCTTTATATTGATGATTTCTTATTGTAACTATTTTTTGTTAAAATTTACTAACATGTGTTAAAACATTTTTATTTACATTTGCCAACACTTTCAAACCTATGATTTACATATGCACGTGCGTGCACGCTTGCACACACACACACACACACACACACACACACACACACACACACACACACACACACACACACACACACACACACACACACACACACACACACACACACACACACACACACACACACACACACACACACACACACACACACACACACACACAACTACTACTACTACTACTAATAATAATAATAATAAGTAGTAGTATTAGTATTAGTAGAAAGCAAACATTTGATATTTGGCATCAATGCGCCAAACATAGAATATCAAAATTTATTGTTAATCTTAAAACAACTGTTTAGGATGTGGCTGAAACAAGTTTGGGAAAGACTGGAGGAAAGTGTTCATTCGTTGCAACTGAATGCAGTGGTCTCAGGCATGCACTCCATTAGCTGGATGCTTTTGTGCTCCTAGTTATACAGGGAAAACATGCGAAGAACGTAAGATATATTTTCTTATCTTAGTGTTTCACTAAAGAAATAGCAATAACAAAAAATGATCATTTTAATAGGGCATTAGGTTGTTTACAAATCCAGTTTCTCAGCGTGTTTAATAATTTTTTTATATTAAATTTTTACATTGTATTATATTGTTGCGACATTACAGAACAATCTACGTGTTTCTCGGCTATTCCAGCTGTAATGTGTGTGTGCATACATATTGCTTCTGCTTTGAGATGAAGGACAATTACGTGACACTTGTCACTCATCCGAAACAAGACTTTTCCAGACCATACCGGTCCGCGCATGGTGTGTTCAAGGCCGCAATGAATTACGTTCTAGTGTTTTCTAGTAGACGCCTATTAGCAAATATTCTGGAACCTCAGCGGGGTATAAATACAAATACTCAGCGGTGCTCAGTTCAGTTTTAGTGGTGACTTATTACAGTGAGGTTTGAAGTATTGTGTAAAAGTGTTAAGTGTTTTCTAATTCTGTGAGACTCTTTGACATTATTATTGCATGTGAACAATTTTTATTTGGTTTGTTGTAAGAGACTATCTTGTTGATTGTAAACTGTTTAATTGTGATAATTAAAGCTGGTTTTTAGCGACTTCATTGGTGTCTTGTATTTTGCTTTCCACTGTACCATATGATGATCAGTGAGACCATCGTAACAATATAATACACTTAAATGCACTTCAAATTTCTTGTTTCACTCCCCATCATGTATTCTTATTGGTTTGTAATGTGGAACAGTATGGTAAGAGTATTGTCTTTTATTTCCCCAGTTGATACGGTCTGTCAGCTTACAATGTGTAGGCTACACTGCACATTGTATACACATATTTGATATTTAATGTTACAAGTACTATGACTCAAATATGATGTGCTAGAGAGATATAGCACATAGTGCTCAAACATCAGAAGAAATAGCCAATCGTTGTAGGATGTTATTCCTTATTGTTATATGCAGTAGAATTCCTAGGGATTTGTGTTTATTGTCACTTTTTGTTTACTAAGTCTGTTGTTTTTGAATTAAATTAAACCACATAAAATGTCATAAACACTTGAGGATGCAGGAAAGTGGGTTGCTACCAAGGAAAAGAAGGTGTAAGCTTAGAAGGGAGGACAAGTTAAGACAAGGTAAAGTTAAGAAACATAACAGCTTATACATGAAGCACAGAATATGATGATTATGGTGTTGAAGCATACTTTTGTTTTTAAGTAATTAGTGAATTCTTTCAGTCAGTTGCAAAGTATATGCTAATTAAAAAATTTTCCTTAAGATTTAATCCGACCATTAGAGAGATACTACCTACAGTACTTACATATTTATATTCATTAAAATCAAAATACTTATAATTAGTTACTCAATGGACACATCATGGACAACAAAATCCAAGAATTCAAAATACTTGTAGAACCATGTATGTAACAATTAGATACAACTTCATGCTATCTTAACAACTGTTCTTTCATAGTAGTCTTTTGTATCAATGTTGAGACATTTTCTTATACATACTATCAAGTATATGTTGCTTCCATAATGCACTTTCTTTCTGATGACATTTAGTTGTAACCTCACTTGAATACATAACCTCTCAAAGAGAATTATACATCGTAAGTCAGCACTTCCAGTACTAAGTGTATAGCTCTTTTTACATTCATATTTTCTCATGATTATTCTTGTTTTATTATAATTATTAATAATAAATAATAAATGTTATTCTACACAAGAAAATATATATATATAATTTGTTTAATGTTTATACATACTTTACCTCAAGATGTTTTATTCCCTTATTTGGTACATGTTTCGGGAAACATATTGTTCCCATCCTCAGCCTTCCTGATTTTATGTCTTGTGGAGTATTTGTATTTTAGTGGTTGTTGTTATGGTTTCTTGTTGGTTTTTGGTATTTTATACAGGTGTTATTGTGGGTGACTGTGGTGTATATATTAGCTTTTTGAGTATTTTCGATGTTGAGTGCTTTGAAAATTGTCTCATGTTATGTCACCTACTTTGCTAAGGTGAGAATGCTAAAAAGCAAAATTTAAGTAGGATTTAAAAATTAAAAATTTATAGAACCATAATATGACGTATGTTTTGTAGCGGTTGTGTGCAACAACCGCTACGTGAAATTTAAGACTAGGTTAGTAAACCTAGAGGAAGCGAAAAGTGTGCTGGAGCCCAAACAGAGTGACAGGATTTGCAATCAACACTCTTTTAACAAGTAACAAAATTTATTAAGTTTAAGTTGGTGGCACAATGCTCCAGTATCATGTTATATTTTTACATAAAGTCATTAATTTATATTGTTGCAAGAAAAATTACATAAGTTATACATACACTAATGTGCAGACCAGCATACCCCATGAGTGAGGACAACGCGAACATGCTTACAGTTCAAGTAACGAACGAACTAAGTTAACCCCACCCCTTAATGAAAAAATGAATAACCCTTCACTCTAATTATAATAAATAAGGGTAATACAGATTAGACTTGAAATAGTTTAAGGGAGGAAACCATGCTCTAGCAAAGCAATTTAACTACTCCCTCATGGTGTATGTCAGACCAGTTACAGAATAGTCAGTTACAATCTTTTAACTATTTGAGTTCTTGTGATTTGAGATATTTTAAGTTCTTAATAGAGATTTTTAATGTGAACACAAGGGTAGCTGGTCTATGGAGTTGATGGTGATTGAAGAGTGATAACTGAAACGTTCCCACCTGTGTTTGCGTGGAGACGAACTCAACTGGAAGAATGGTGAACGGTGTACGAGCCGAGTTGCAAAGTTTATTCCTGAACTACGGTGCATGTCTACTGAAACTCGTTCCAGGGTTTCCTGGGTCCTTCGGTGTCTTAGGCTCGTTCAGCATTCCTAGGTCTGACGGCTTCGGGGAACATTCTGGTGCACTGCTCTGCGGGTAGTCACCGGTGTTAATGTGACTACCGCTCTTTCCCCTTTCTGCTGGCTGGTGCAGGGACCCTGAATGTCTCTACAAAATTACAGATCCATGTTAAGAAGATCTACACACATTCCGGGCTGTCAGACCAGTGGAACTTTCAGATCGAAAGCTGGCAGAGAAATGAGGATGACGCGTGAGTTAGTTTGTCCCACATCCTGCATAAAGCAACCTGTCCCAATTTGCAAAAAATAAGCCTTTGGTTAACCTAATTGTGAACAGAGCACTGCCATCATCAGCTGAGATAGCGGCAGCTCACTCGATCGCGTCGCCGGAGTGTTGACAAAAGGCACTGGTGGCACTGCTGCCAACTGCGCTTTCCGCACTGAACAAATCTAACCGCGCCAGGAAATTCAAACCCCGACACAGGTTGAGTGAAAAGTTTATAGTAAATGTTTGGACCAATTGACCAAAATAGTAATAGGAGAAGTCACTATAATCAAGAGTTAGGTCCCATAATGAAGGGAGAGAATATGGTAAGATTTGCAAAAGAATGAAGGCCGCAGCCTGGAGTGAAGCAGTGATATGTTTATACCTAAGAGAAGGCCAAAGTTTTTTATGTAAGAAGAGAGGTAATGGGTTATAACAGATGGAAAGTGTATTAGAGGATTGAAAGAAAATGAAAGTGAGGGCATGCACAGAGAATATTAAGGATAGGAATGTGTGGTGGTGGGGGATTGTAAAGGAGGCTGAGGCTCACCAAGGGCAGTAGCAGCCTAGTGGTAAGAAAGTGCTTCAGTAATTTATATGGATATGTCTCCTGGATGTTTCAGATCTTACTGTGTTGTTTTTGTTGTCTGTTCAACAGTTCAACATTGTCTCTGATCTTTTCCCCAAGAATCTAATATTGATTTAATATGTTCAGTTATTTTTGTTTACTCTTCAGTTTTGTAGATTGGTTTAAGAAAAAGCACAAGGCAATGCTAATGCAATGCCATGCCGAGACAGAACACAAAATGTGATGAAACAGAATGTTTATGGTAAATAGCTGATATGTGGGAAAGTGATAGGTTATTCCTGGAGGTTTCTTCAAAAACTTTCCCTAATCCTTTTTATTAACCCTCTATCTCACCAGCTTTTATATTGTTTCCCTTCTTTTCTATCCTTATGGCAACCAGTTCAGGGGTTGCGTGAATTGCCATTATAGCCATTGTGTTTCAGTTTTCTCTCATGTCATCACCAGATGGTTTAAATCCTGCAGTTTTGTCAAATGATTATCCTTCTTACTTTTAATTTTCTCAGTGTTTCACAAGTCTCTTTAGTATTTCTAGTTTTAATTTTCCTAATTTAGCAGGAATTCATCTTGATTACCTTAAGCTTCTTAAATGATACTTCATTCAGGTACAACATTACAGTGTTGTATTTACCTATAGTCCTAGTGGTGATACTTAAGCGTTACATAACATGGATTTTATGAAGAAGCTTTTTAAAAGTGAAAACTGGTTCAGGTTGTAAGGTAAAGCTTTTACGTTTTTACCCATAAAAAATTTTGTGTTCTGAGTCGTAGTGAAATAATTATATTTCGTTACATAACAGTATGTTCACAATAGTATTACAGTAAAACTATTCACACCTGTCATACGAGGTGACTTCAGAAAGTTCCCAGAATTAGTTTATTGTACATAAACTGTGTACATTATAAAGTTTTACATTTTGTTCAAAATACTTTCTTTTGACAGCTACACACTTTTGCCATTGTTCATAAAGTATTTGTGAACGTTCTTGTATCCCACTTTTAGACACCTCCTTCAGCTCCTTTTCACTTTAGTGTCAATGTTGTCAGCACTTTTGTATGGTTTTCTTGTGGGGCCAGTTTGAAAGAAGGAAACAAGAAAAAGTCAACTGGCACCAAGATGATTGAGTAAGGTGGACTGTCTCATTATGGGTTAGGGCATGTTGTGCTGTACAAGGTACTTACTGACCAGGCTGAACTGATATGCTGGTGCATTATCATGCAAAAAAAACACCAAGATTTTTCTGCTTTAAATTTTTCTGGACATTTTCTTATGATTATACCCCATAGATGACAAAGGATATTGACATGAATTTCCTCATACCATTGTTTGACCCTATTGAATAAATTCACAGTAGGCAATCCCCTAAGATTAAAAAAATTCAAACTTAATTTTTCCTGTACTCTTGTGCAAACAAAATTTTTTTGACCAAAAGAACAATTTTGATTTCCATTCTAACATTTAGCATTTTGTCTGCAGATCATACAAAACACACTATATTGTTTGATTATCACTATCTTCTCTAAAATTATTCTGTTTACAAAACTTTTGTCTTTTGAATGATAATGATAAGGTCCCATTTCAATATTACGTATTTATTTTTCCTGTTCTGGAAGTAATATTTTTACAACAATGTGTTGACAACCTCATGTATTTTTACATCATTACGGAAATATTGTGGCTTCCCTTTGACATCGCAACTTAAGACGCTTTCCTCGATGGATTTCCTTTTGTCACTTTGAACAGTACTTCAGACATGCTCAATCACTCAATGATGTCATCACTTGTTGCAGTAGACGGGGCCCACCATCATCATCATCATCAATACTGACCCTCATGGAACAGCTGTGTCACTCATAAATGTGTGTTATTTTACTGGTAATTCACCATATGCCTTTTCAAGAAAATTTGTTATATCTGATGCTGATTTTTTGAGCAAAACATAAAATTTGATATAGTATACTGTTTAGCTTATGGTCGATATGAACTGAACATCATATTGCGAGTTGAAAAGAAAAGCAGAGAAGCGTGAAGAAGAGAGATACTGTTCAGCACAAAGAACATAGTATTTTTATCACCACAATGACACATGCCCACTTCAGAAATACACATGTCTGCTATTGTTTGAGAGGAAACAAATAATTGTGGACCATTATAAGCACTGCCAGTTTATGATGCAATAATTCTCCTGAATGCAATTCTCATTTTTAACAGAATGTACTGAATCTGGTAACTTTTAAAGCTACCTCATATTATAAATTGATTTGACACTGGGCTATATATTTTGAATATATAATAGTAGCAGTAAAGAATAATTAATGTATGCCGTATAGATCTTGATGTAGATATCCATTTATTATGACAATTTACATTATATATATTATATTTATACTTATACATATTTATTTGTTTGTGTATATGACTTATGGGATAATATCTAAATTTGTAAAAACTAAGAAAGCATCTAGTTATTCAATGTAATAATTATTTACAGAATGTTGGGACGGTGTATACAGCAACAACTGTGCCCATACATGCAGTCACTGTGAAGAGGACACATGTAACATATATACTGGTGAGTGTGCTGCCTGTGAACCTGGATACCAGCTATCATTGTGCAAAAAAGTAAGTATTAGTCTGCTGATAACATTATCAATATGTTTGAATAACTTAGAACAGGTGCTTATGGTAGGAAGATGAATTGTAATCTCTCTCTTATGGCACAGGAATTCCTCTTTAATGACAACACAACCTTGAACATGTTATGCTTCATATGGACGACCATATGGTAATAGCAGAAAATAATAAAGATTTGTGTTACATGACTGGAAAACTGATAAATATTAAGTGTGGGGCCTCTATGTGAATGTAGTGAAAGAGAATGCTTGTGTATTGCAAGAATGCCACAGGATTTTTTTTTTGACATCAATGAAGAGTTTTTAATTCTAGCCCCTATCTTCCATCACATATAGACCTCAGACATTAATTCCAAAATGAGCTAAGATTAAAATCCATTCAAAAAACTTTAAAATGGAGTGTGATGAGCATTGTGCGAACAGTTATACGTTAAAATTAGAGGCATCATACACAGATTTGAGACATATGACTCAAATGACTTTTTCCTTGTGTAGTCCATTTGAAGATTTGTCTGCAGTTGTCCTCCAGTTGGTTTGATTCTCTGCTATCATCTTCATATCACTGGTCCTTGCAGCCAACATCGTCTATAATTTACTATACACAAGACGATTTACTGTATCATCTATGATACACTAAACAAGGCTTCCTCTATACCCCTTTCCTTCTAGCGTTCCCTCCAGTATAATTTTGAGTAAACTTTGTGTCTTCAAATGTGTCCTACCAATTCATCCCTCCTAGTTTTTATATCTTTCCTCAAAGCATTTTGTTCTCTTACTCTTTGAAAAACTCTTCATCTTGTCAATCTGTCTCCAGCTAATCCACGCCATTTGCCTAGAACATCATTGTTCAAATTACAGTAATCTCCTTTTATTTTCTCCTATTGTCCAGGTTTCACACCCCAGACAGTGCCTTCAGTAACCTCATCCTTGTTATCTAGCTGATGTTATTAGTAATAAACAAAACTCAAATAATGAAAATATTAAATTGGATATGGTATAGATTAAACGATTGAAATGGGAATAGTCAACGCATATCAGTAGAACGACTTTCCATTAGATGGACTAAGTTTTTTGGATTTTGTTGTCCATGACGTGTCCGTTACTTAACTAAGTACAGTCAATTCACTACTGACTTGAAACGCAAAGTTTTTTATGAGAAGCTTTTTAAAAGTGAAAACTGGTTAAGGCTATAAGGTAAAACTTTTACATTTTTACCCATAAAAAACTTTGTGTTCTGAGTTGATAGTGAATTGATTGTATTTAGTAGACTAACTTTATTACTGAATGTTGTTCTGATGCTGTCAGGTTATGAAATTAAATCATTAATTTTGTAAGGATAACTTGGAGACTTCAGAGCAATGTTAAAATGAAATGGATAAATATGGGAGAGATTTCTGCTCAGAAATAATTTAGTTCCAAACAAAAGTTTTTTTTTTTTTAAGTTTAGGTGTTGCATCACTGCACAAGCCTACCAGCCACCATTGATTTATAACTGTCTTGTTATTAATGACTCTACATTTAAGTCCTTTTTGTGGTTCATCTTCCTAAATTTGTAAAAATTGTTAAATTTGTAACTACAGTATTCGTAATTATTGAAATTCCAAACTATTCTATGATTCAGACCATCGATCACAAGACAAGTGACTCAAGAGTCTCTTGGAATAGTAGCAGTTGAAAAACCATTTTGCCAAAAACTAGACCTGATGGATAGATGCCTAGATGGATGGATGGATATGATGGATAGATGATGTAGATACCTACAATAGATGGTATTGCTGTCGATTCATAGTGTCATATTAACAGAAAAATTTACCTGTTTTAATAAAACCAATTGCATTAAACATTTGTATAAATACTGTATGTTTTAACATAATTTTTTAACTTGCTTTTTAAATACAACTATTATATTATCGACTCGGAACGCAAAGTTTTTTATAAGTAAAAACATAAAGTTTTACCTTACAACCTGAACCGGTTTTCACCTTTAAAAGCCTTCTTCAGAGGTTGCCGCTGGTAGCGCTGTCCGTCCTGTTGTGGGCGACGGAATCGAATTTCGAAAGATTGATGTTGTGTGTGTGGGGTGAGATGTGTTCGAATAATGCGTACGATTTGAATTGTGTCTGTTCGTTTACGATGTTGTTTTTATTTGTTTTCGTGTGTTTGCTTTTATACTACTATAACATTTTCATGCTGACGTGCCTAATTCAGCATAGAAGAGGATTACTAAGCTGCATGGCAATATTATACTGAAGTAAACACAGTGTAATAATATTCTGTGAGTAGCTGCAGCATGGATGCCACCCATTCTTGAAGCAAAAACTGCAGTGTAGCTTTTAACTATACTTTACAAACGCATAGCCAGGTAAGATCACAGTGTGTCAGTCTAGCCCAGCTCCAGCCTCCCACACTTAACACTTAGGGTGCCGATCACGTCAATTGACATGGTGATGAAACTTTCATAGAGTGCCGATCACGTCATTTGACGTGATGTAGTTTTTCATTTCTTTAAATGCAGGATCACTTCTAATGATATCATTTTTCCTGTTCGCATAATGTTTGTTAGTGTTCTTAGTTTTTGAAATTGTCAGCAGATGGTAGCTCAACCGAACCAAACTGAAACTACAAAGAAATTTTACACAAAAATTTCCAATTGCTATGTGTAATGACCCATTAGTCAAAGTTTTTCATTAAAAAAACAAAAAAAAACAAATTACACAAACTAATATTAGTGATATATTTTCTTATGTTTTGTGTTTCAGCAGTGAAATGTACTACTTCTAGGTAATTTAAAGTGTTTTTATAATATTTTTAGTGTGCTATAACAGTTTTGAGAAGTTTTTTTATAAACATTGAATATAAAAAAGTACAGTTTCATTGAAAGTATTTATATAAAACAACAAATTTTATACTTCATTATGAAGAGGAAGGTTCAATGTTTAAAACAAGGTAAGTACCATTTTTCTATATTATGTTATAGTTTCACAAGAATTTATTGAAAAACATTAAAAACGGCTGGCACTCTATAGAAGGTTTGTGCTGAAACGTCGCACACAAAGTGTTAAAGTGTTTAGCTGAATCCTAGTGTTAATATTAAAAATCTCACTTCACTAGCCCGTATTTATATTCAGTGTCCAAATTGTAATGTCATATAGACTTCATGGTACTAATCATCCCTTTATAAAATTGCAAAAGAGTATCTCTTCTGAGTTTCCCTACCTTTTTTTTTAATCAGTGTCTGCCTCTCATCCAAGTCATATCCAAAGAACTTCAAATAGAGTTCATTAATCATTTACTTACTACTAGTTTACATCTTGCAGAAAAGAAACATTTAATAGCAGTGGGCAGTCTGAATCTCCAGATTGTACATTCTAATTATCTGTTACAGTCCATAGAGGGATTTCTGCTGGTTATCTTTATGCTGTGTGGTATTATGACCTGATTGTCAGCAAGCATTAGTATTTTGTCAGAATTTATGTTCATTAAACTGCTGATGAAATTCAGTAATTGAACACTGCTTGCAATGCTTAGAAGAAAGCATTGCATTTATGTACTATGGTGTTGACAAATGTAATGCATACTTGGTTTGTGGTTAGGAGATGCATGTGCCTCACATGCTCTCTCTCTCTCTCTCTCTCTCTCTCTCTCTCTCTCTCTCTCTCTCTCTCTCTGTCACACACACACACACACACACACACACACACACACACACACACACACACACACACACACACACACACACACACACACACACACACACACACACACACACACACACACACACACACACACTTATTCTTACACATGCACAAACAACGTTGACATGAGATGGCAACAATGCTTATAAGTAATAGCTGTTTGTTATATAAATAATAAGGTACAATGCTTTGTTGTAAGGTTTGCACAGGGTAGTTACTACATTCACTGTCTAACAGCCTTGCCCAAATGTTAATCAACACTTTGTCTTATCACTCAGTTTACCACATCAATAAGGATTTCATCACAGTTACTCTCTCCAATGATTTCTGTACTGTCCTTTTATATGCACCCTAGCTATTGTTTAATGCATTTTTATGATTAATAATGAATCACACACATTTCCCATGAAATAAGAAAGTAATGCTAAACAAACGACCACAGTTATTTGAAATTATTACAATTTTTAGTAAAATCTATGTTTCGCCAAAAGTTATTTAGCCAGTTAGGAATTCAACTTTCACAAAGAGAACATAAGAAAAGTCTTTCACAAATTAAAATTACAATGAAATTAAAAGAATATGTATGATGCTGCCACTACTTCATTATTATTATTACTGAAACGATGTGATGGTACAATCATGGTACAAATTTTGGAATTACCTTAAATATGGTAACTAGAACATAACTATTGTATTTTTATAATTTTGTCATACTCAACCCAACCTTAAACACCCGATACGAATCTGCAGTGAGTGGACTATATCACAATATTTGTCAGGATTTGAACCAATTCATAGCAAAAAACTGTGTAACATCACAAAAAACAGTGTGCAGTTATTGCGATCACCGAGCCAAACCTTAATTACGTCAGAGGCGGAGAATGTGTTGACAACGACAACACGGCGCTGTCAACAAGTTAAACAATGGGATTGTGATGTCAGTACACCCCACTTCCGCAAAATCCAACAAAGAATTGTCGTCATTTCTTCTACAGCTCTGATCAACGCCGGCCGGCAAACCAATTCACTTACGGGTGAATTTTAACTTTTTAGACCACTGTAGGTGGTTAATAAACAGTATAAGTGCGTCAACTACCAAAATGTGACCGTTACGAGTATACGTAAAACTCGCGGTAAAGTTCGCGAAGTTTTACCGCACCAGCTATAACAACCAGGACAAACACGAAATGGGTGAGAGCGTTCCTTGTACACTGTAAATCCTTATTTCATTATTTCCCAATATAAAATTTTATTGTAGAATCAATTATTTAAAAAATTATTTAAAATTTCAATATATTTAAAAGGAGCTCCAACATTAATAATCAAATCATTGTACCATGAGCATGAAAGAGAGAGAGGTTGCGTGTGTGTATTATAATTTAAGTGCTGGGTTGTGCGTTCATACACACATATATATATATCTTTACATTACCATTGTTTACTATATGTTTGTTAGATGTTTAGATCAACTAAAAGTTCAATATTAAATATGTTTGTGTATTTCATAATACGTCGGACTACGCCCCGAGGCGTGTTTGGCGTATGAGCGAGTCTAAAATTATATAATAGATATTTACCATATATCCGTCGTGCGACTTCGTTTTTCTCGTCTTATTTTGACGCGTTTCGGCAACGAATTGCCATCTTCAGAATCTTAATCACTCATATGAGATCGTTAAAAAATTAAAAACATTAAAATCATTATTTAACATTATTATTAATTATTAACATTATTAATATTATTAAATAATATTTAACAATTATAAACATTTAATTTTTTAACGATCTCATATGAGTGATTAAGATTCTGAAGATGGCAATTCGTTGCCGAAACGCGTCAAAATAAGACGAGAAAAACGAAGTCGCACGACGGATATATGGTAAATATCTATTATATTAATATAAGCGACTTGGAGACAACTAACCTAAAATGTATTATTATCTAAAATTATGTAATTTTTTGTTAATAATAAGTTTTGTTTTATTATTTCATTTTCAGGGTACAGAGTATTTATTTCAGATAACACTTCCTGTTCAACAACCTCGTTCGCTTAACACGAAACTTGGCCCGTAAAGTAAATAATATCAGCTGTTAGTAATTCCCAATATGGTGCCCGATAGTAAATACAATAATTACTGTTATTGTGTATTGGTAAAATACAATTATATAAATAAGAACAAATTTGATTAATAACAGATGGCGCCCGAACAGGGACATTAGGTGGTATTATTTAAACATATTATTACCTAATGTACGCCTAGAAAGAACGGAACAAATTGCTTGAGGTAACGGACACAAAATTTTATAATTCGTAAACATAACCCCACAATTAGGTTATACAATTGTATGCATGCAGGTATTGCAAAATTGCCAACATGAGTACAAGTGACAATATTGAAATAGAAACCAGTACTTCTGAGATAAATTTAACTAGTGAAATGGAGGTTCACTTAAACCCAATTAGTCAGACTGACGAGGCAAATATGCCTGTGTCTGCAGAAATATCGAAAGCTGACACATCCATTTCCACTAGAGCAGATAACGAACCCGATGGTATTGCGGAAATGATGAAAATGTTATTGAACAAATTTGACAGTTTTGATAAAAAATTAGATGAAATAAGAGGTCAAAACTTTCACTTAGAAGAGCGAATTAACACAGTAAATAACCCGATTAAAAGTCAATTAGAAAGCCAGAAAGTACTAAAGAGTAGTACCCAGCAAAATGCTGTACTGAATATAAACCTATTTAAAAATAATAATTCAGATAATGAATGTACCGATACATCGAGTATTACAAGTAGTAAGAATGTGGTGTTAGAAAATAATAATGAAAGTATAATGAGTGAAAATGAAATGTTTGAATTTTTTAAGTCAGAAAGAAAGTTGAGAGAAAGTATTTTAGTACAAGGAGTGCAGGGGGTAGAATTTTCTTTTGATGTTGTATTAGGGGGTGAAGACAAGTCTTCATGTAATTGTTATAAGGATAAGAATGCCTTTAATTTATATTTGATAGACGATAGTTCTACAAATAAAGTTTCTTTATGTTTTTGTGTACCTAAGAAGAGGTGCAACAATTTTATGATAGGGACCCCTGCATATTTGGAGAGAGAAAGTGTATTTTGGTGTTATGGAGAGAAATGTATTAAGAGAGAAAGTATAGAGAGATATTGTGAGAGTAAAAGAGTAATAGAAATATTTAAAGTAAACAGAAATTACAGACAATTGTTAGAAAGGTTAGGGTTAGATGTGGTATATGAAAATGATGAATACTTACCTGATAATAACAATAAATTGGAAATAACAAGAAATGAGAATAAAGACATTAGGTACTTACCTGTGGTGGAATATTATGGGGATAATTTTAATATAAACCGATTAATGACATATGATACTGAGATAAACGGAACCCTACTTGATCGTGACTGGAAATATTTGTTTAATAACCATTTCATAAAGGAGTACGAATATAATGTATCTAGTAATAAAATATATTTATTAAATA
Organism: Magicicada septendecula; assembly: GCA_034769895.1. Classification (NCBI taxonomy): domain Eukaryota; kingdom Metazoa; phylum Arthropoda; class Insecta; order Hemiptera; family Cicadidae; genus Magicicada; species Magicicada septendecula. The sequence continues at coordinate 507,291,347 of CM068369.1, read as the reverse complement.
AGAATTTATGTAGACCTAAGATTCGTTTGTTGTTTAATGATGGTGGATAGACTGTTGTATTGTGAAATGAACATTAAATAATAATATGAAAAGTGGTATTGAATTGGACTGCTATGAACTGAGTTTGGTATATAACAAGATAAGGAGTTGGAGTGTATATTTTTCATTGTTTTATATGTATTTATCTATCCATGTATTTTTGATATGTATTATGTATTACAGGTATATTTACACCAGTATGTATTATTATATATTGTACATATATAACATGTTTAATAATAATAATTTTAAATTTTTAATTGGTAATGAAAGTAATTCCTAATAAATGTTTAAGTAAGAATATATATTTGAATTTTGAAAAGAGGTATTGTTATAAGTAGGTAAGAGAGGAATTTTATAAGAGACTTGTCAATGATTACAGTAAGTGTTTAAACAGGAATAGAGCCTGGGTATAGATAAAATGCAGGTGAGAATAATATTATATAAATACAAAGAGAATTATTAGATATTTAGGGACACAGTAGTTAGTGATGATTTGTAGAGAAGGTGTTTAAGTAAAGGTATAAACATATATTTATTGTTGATGAATTCTGTAGTGGGGGTGAGGTGAAAAAGAGTAGCCAACCAATAGTGTTGTGGCAGGCAATAGCATAATTTTAAGGGAGTGTTTGCCGAATATTTTGGAAGGGCAAAATAATATGAATGTATATAGCCAGTTAGGGAACACCCAACCCATTGCAAAGACGAGCGGTGCCATAGGATTTAAATGGAATTAGTAATGGAGTTTATAATTGAGATATTGGTGTCATGATAGGTAAATTTGGTGGTCAGTTAGAAGAAGGTGAGTAAGATTATAATAAAAAGTATAGTGAATATAGGAGTTATCCAGATTAAACAGAGATAGAAGGTGAGAGGTTAGGTAGTTAGGTAGGTAGAAAGTTCAGAGTATAGAGGAAGTAAGAAGTGAATAATGAAATAATAATAATAATGTAGTATGAATACTAATAATAAATTTGAAATAAATATTAATAATTAATTATAATAAAATTGATGTCTAATTAATGAAAGTTTAATTGAAATTGTAATTTTATAATTAAATGCAACTTAGATAGAATATGCAAATCAAGATTAAAAATGAATCAAGAATATTTAATGTATTAATGTATCAGTGTTAATTATTAATGTATTATTATTATGTAAAATGTATAGTTATGTTATAGAAATTTCAACATGATTCTATAATAAGGAAATAATGTGTAAAAAAAAAAAAAAAAATTTTTTTAACTGGCGCTGTTAATAATAACAATAAGCCAGATAATTACCTGTTAATAATAATAATAATAATAATAACTCATTTACTAATAGTTATAAATAAATAAATATATCGATTTATTGATTTTCTTAATTTGTTTTTCTCCAAATTTGGGAGATCTATAATGTGTAATTTTCCTATTATATTTTCAATTATATTTTATTCAATTTTGGTAACTATATTATATTAATGTGCTTATGTTACAATTCTAGTAATTGTAAAAGAATGAAGATAAATATTATCGATAGGAATCGAAACCATTTTTCAACTCAGGGTTTGTAATATGAAGAAGAGATATTCTTTTTAATTCTTGAGGATTATAATTTTATAAATATATTAAGCCAACCCAGTGCTTATTGGCACAAACCAGCACTTAGATAAGGGGAACCAGATCAGTTGAGGATGTAGTGATTTACTAAGCCACTATTTTAATGTTTATTATATATTGTTTCAGTGTTTGGTGGTGTGACAGCAGTCCTGAGCTGGCCAACGAGTCAGAGCAGGGGCATTAAGAGCCTAAGTGGCCTTATGGTGTTGGGATCTCGTAGGAGAAGTCCAGTAAGGTCATGTAGGTACGGTCATCATCACCAGACCAAGGGTGAGTTGTTGTTATTTTTTATGTAAATTTGTAATGGGGGTTGTGGCGACTTGTCCTGGCTGATCCCCTTAGGAAGTATGAAAGGGTCAATGAAAGTTTATGTGCTTCGTCACACAATCTTTCATTGAGGGGGTTTTGTGATGGTACAATCATGGTACAAATTTTGGAATTACCTTAAATATGGTAACTAGAACATAACTATTGTATTTTTATAATTTTGTCATACTCAACCCAACCTTAAACACCTGATACGAATCTGCAGTGAGTGGACTATATCACAATATTTGTCAGGATTTGAACCAATTCATAGCAAAAAACTGTGTAACATCACAAAAAACAGTGTGCAGTTATTGCGATAACTGAGCCAAACCACCAGAGCCACAAGCCACGAGCCAGAGGCGGAGAATGTGTTGACAACGACAACACGGCGCTGTCAACAAGTTAAACAATGGGATTGTGATGTCAGTACACCCCACTTCCGCAAAATCCAACAAAGAATTGTCGTCATTTCTTCTACAGCTCTGATCAACGCCGGCCGGCAAACCAATTCACTTACGGGTGAATTTTAACTTTTTAGACCACTGTAGGTGGTTAATAAACAGTATAAGTGCGTCAACTACCAAAATGTGACCGTTACGAGTATACGTAAAACTCGCGGTAAAGTTCGCGAAGTTTTACCGCACCAGCTATAACAACCAGGACAAACACGAAATGGGTGAGAGCGTTCCTTGTACACTGTAAATCCTTATTTCATTATTTCCCAATATAAAATTTTATTGTAGAAATCAATTATTTAAAAAATTATTTAAAATTTCAATATATTTAAAAGGAGCTCCAACATTAATAATCAAATCATTGTACCATGAGCATGAAAGAGAGAGAGGTTGCGTGTGTGTATTATAATTTAAGTGCTGGGTTGTGCGTTCATACACACATATATATATATATCTTTACATTACCATTGTTTACTATATGTTTATTAGATGTTTAGATCAACTAAAAGTTCAATATTAAATATGTTTGTGTATTTCATAATACGTCGGACTACGCCCCGAGGCGTGTTTGGCGTATGAGCGAGTCTAAAATTATGTAATTTTTTGTTAATAATAAGTTTTGTTTTATTATTTCATTTTCAGAGTACAGAGTATTTATTTCAGATAACACTTCCTGTTCAACAACCTCGTTCGCTTAACACGAAACTTGGCCCGTAAAGTAAATAATATCAGCTGTTAGTAATTCCCAATATGGCACCCGATAGTAAATACAATAATTACTGTTATTGTGTATTGGTAAAATACAATTATATAAATAAGAACAAATTTGATTAATAACAACGAATGGAACCGCCTTGAACAGCCGAGAGCGTCCTCCACCAATCCCCCCCTTAGTCGAGCAGGTGTAGCCTCAGTCAATGCTGCACACAAGTAAGTTCCAGAGTACTCTGGAGAACACTTGAAATATGCATGAGCTGCCTCACTGCATTAAGGATGGAAAGTTCATTCTAAAGCACATGTGCTACGTATATAAGAAACAGAGGCTGACTTTGTCAGATCAGTTGTCTTGAGTGATTTTCCTTAGTGCAATACGAATGGAGGTTGAAGTATTGTAGTAAAGTGTTATTTTGTTATAATTAGTGTGAAACTCTACTATTTGACATTATTATTGCATGTGGGCAAAATTTTACTGGGATTATTGTACAGGTTTATTACAAACTGTTATTTGTGATTAATTAAAGCCAGTTATTAACAACATCATTGGTGTCTGTATTTTGTTTTCCACTGTACCATACGATGATCAGTGAGACCATCATAATATTATTAGTATAATATATGCACCATGATTATTAATCATATAAATACAGTATTTTGTTGTCAACAATTCAAGTTTTTTTTCCATTAGTAAATTCATATCAGTTTCAACTTCTGTGATGAACTGGTGCATATGTTTGCTTCCTTCATTTTGCACAGTGTTAAACAACTAAGCTAATGTTTTCTGTATCTTCTGATTTATGTAACTTATCATAGTCTGATTTACTTAAGACTGTAATCCGCAGAGGTCATAGATTAATGAAGTAGCATTTTCCAGCTATAACTTAGAGAATAACTGTTTCATCAGGTTTTCTACAACGTTGTAAGCTGTTGCAATATTGTCTGGCTATCTGCTATGTTTTCACAGTTTGCATTCTATGATTGTTTGCAATACAGTATTAAATCAGATTAGTTTATTTAGATGCGTTCATAATTTCTTTTGACACTACTATGTTATGGTACACTGTTTGTGCTAATTTTATGAACATTTATCTCATAAGGGTGGATTGCCATTAGTAGTAATATTAAGGAGAAAAATTGCTCACACACTTATAAAGACATGTTTTATATGAAAATGTTCACTCAAATGTTTATGACAATAAATGCAGACAGTGATGTTAATTTTTTTTCAGAGTATGATTACACACTGCATGCACCGGAGGTCAATTCAACAGATTTTGGAGAAATGACTGTCAAACCAGTTTTGCTCATGACAGATAATGGAAATCCTTTATTCTACAGTATTCAGTATAAGGTACAGTAAAAAAAAACCTCCGCTTCACAGTCCGTTAAGGACCAAGGCGTACCGCGCGGCTTTTGTGTTAGTGTGACGGTGTATGGCTAGTACTACGCGCCACCAGCCGCCAGTTGCGGTATTCATGGCCAGGAGGCGGCGCTGTTATCTCAGCACCTACTCAGTTTGCCTCACGATGCTGAGTGCACGCCGTATGGAGCCTCCGCCGGGAATTGAACCCGGGACCACGAGCGCATCAATCGCCCGCGTTAGCCACTAGACCACCTGGATAAGGTACAGTACAATACGGAATTTGTTAAACAAACTTATTGTCTTCATTACTCAGTTATATAAATAACAATGTAATCAGATATATGGGTGAATAAATTTCTGATTAACAACAGTTAACTCAACTACTCTTGTATATGGCAGCAATATGAAATAACATATTACTTGAAGATTTGACTTTCATGTGGATGAAGTTCCAAATAGAACACTAGGGCCAACCCTAGACTGCATTGGTTTTACTGCTTCTGCTTCTCCTATTTGTTTACAGAAGATATGAAAATATGTACACATACCTCCACTTTATTACCCACTATGTAGGCCTATATCAAGTAGTATCTGTTACAATAAATAACAGAGTTTAAACTTGTATTAAAGGAGTCTCCTGTGCACCTTCACTTGTTGCTGATGATATCTCTGTAGCATGTTTGACAAAGCACATCAGATTCAGTCTACAACATGCGTAGGAATTTCATTTTGACCTCACCAACAGAAGATCACCAATAGCTGAAAAACCATGTGACAAATTGTTAGTAATCGGTGAACAAAATAAAATATATAATGCTATTTTAGCAAGAACTAAAGTATACAATTCCAAGTTGCAAGTATTTTGGATTAAAATAAGGTGCAACTTCCCTTCCCACCCAACTCAAAGCGAGGTGTTTGAGAATGGAATGAAGACGATCATAATAATGTAGAATACAGTATCCACCTCTCCAGTCTAGCTTCTAATGTACTCTACAAATTGTGTGTGGTTTGTTTAGTAGGTAAGTGACAATTCTAAAGACACTCATCCACAGAAACAAAGGGAATAAAAACTAAAGTAAATATAAAGGGAAAAAGGTACAATATGTTCCTTAGGCAGCTATGTTATAGATTGTGTGCACTAAATACACCACTGCTAGTAACCATGATCAGAATTACCATGCCTTAGATAGTAGGACTCCTTTTTAGAATTACCATGTCTTAGAGTAACTAACTCAAAACATTTCTACTAGTAATTTTATACAAACCACTATGTTGTCTTTGGTATTGATGAGCGCTTTCGGCAGTCTTGATTGATGCAGACCTCACCAGTTACCAGGAAAATTACATTCCTGCAGCTAACTTCACTTCATTGTGTATACGTAGGTACAATATTATTGTAAAATCATGTAATTTTGTACAGTTGTTTGCAAAATTAACATGTTTAAAAATTTACACACCTCCCCTCTTCATATTTATGAATTCCAAAAAACAAAATTATTTAAGTTTTATATCACAATCATAACACTTTTTATTTGAAAACCTTGTCAACTGTTATACAACAACCATTGAAATTATACAATAGCCAATTAAATAAGACCTGGAATTGTCAGTGAAAATATGTGCTATTGTGTTCATAACAAAGGTTGGCCAAATGTTATGTGTGGAGCATTGCTTTATATGGTGCAGAGAGATGGACACTGAGGAAAGAGGATGAGAGAAGGTTAGAGGCATTTGAGATGTGGGTTTGGCGAGGAATGGAAAAAGTGAGGTGGGTTGATAAAGTAAGGAATGATGAAGAATATGGGAAGAGAGAAGAATCCGGAAGGTAACAGAAAATAGGAAAAGGAATTGGTTAGGTCATTGTTTAAGAAGAGACTGCTTTCTTACAACTCCCATGGAGGGTGTCATAGAAGGAGAAAAAAGTAGAGGGTGTGGGAGAATGAAGTTAATAGATAGCATTAAAATCAGAGGGTGTTATGAAGAAACGAACAGACTGACATGTGATAGAACAGTTTGGAGAGCTTTTACCATTTGAAGACCTGCCTTAGGGCAGAACATCAAATAATAATAATGTTCATAACAGCTTAGTAACAAAAGGTCTATTAGACATAAGTATAAAATCAAAAACAATCATCTATAAAATGTTGGTGAGGCCAGTTGCTACCTAGTGAGGAACGGGCAATGAGGAAGTTATGAGAATTTATGAAATAAAGTAATTGCAAAGAGTTCATGTCCAATACGGAACAAAACAGGAGCTGAGTAAGTATAAGGATGAGGACAAACCACAAGCTTGACAGGCTTATATAAAGTCCTGAAAACAAGCATAGACTGACGTGGTTCAGATTTGCAACTTGAATGGAAAAACCAAGGCTACTGAAAATAATACTGAATCCACCTTTGCAAACCACCTCATTGAAGCAAACCACACATACACAAACATCATAGTAACATGGATATTCTACATATACACACAAATGGCCAAAAACTAGACACTCTTGAAGAACTAGAAATATACAAACACATAAAAACGACATCGTAAATGAACAAACACAATTCAAATCACACATATTATTCGAACATATCACACCCCACACACACAACATCGATCCTTGAAAAGACGGTGCTGTCGTCAAGAACAAGACGGACAGCACTCCCAGTGGCAGCCTCTGACGAAGCTTATAATAAGCAAAAACTGGTTCAGGCTATAAGGTAAAATTTTTACATTTTTACCGATAAAAACTTTGTGTTCTGAGTCGGTAGTGTTATAATTAAAAATAATAGTACTGTGGAAGGCAATAGAGATAGAAAGAGAGGAAGTTGTATGACTAAATGGGGGGTTGATAATGTGTAACAGGACATGGCAGTTATGGCAAGAAGAAGGCAGAGAGGAAAGTGGTTTAATAGGATTAGCGGTACAAATTTGTTAAGAAGTTAAAATATATAATTTAAAACAAGTATAAAATCAATAAACAATTTAAAAGACACTAAGTAAATTCATATTTGTATTTAAATATTAATATTATTAGATATATAATAACTTTCACATATGAACTTACTTTGGTCATCACTTCCCCATACGTTTCAAGGTGATGTGCCTCTTCCTCAGTGGGAGTTAATACTGAATGTCATTTTACAGCATAACGGTTATGGACTATAGGTGTGTGTGGTGGGGGTTGATGGTGGGAGGGAATTGGCGCTGAGGTTCAAATTGTGTGTTTGGATCAGTGTATCGAATAGTGTATGTGATCTATAATGTAATTGTTCATTTAATATGTTGTTTGGTTGTAGTGCGTGATATCTGTATATTTCGAATTGTTCAGCTGTGTTTAGTTTTCTACTTTTAGGTAAGTAGTGTAATATTTCCATGTTGTGTTCTATGTTTGTGTAACTGTGGTTTTCGTTTAGTAAATGTGTGGCAAATGTGGAATGTATGTAATTTGTGGTGAGGGCTTTTAAATGTTCTGAAAATCTGGAGGAAAAAGATCTTCCTGTCTGGCCGATGTAGAATTGGTGACAATCATTACAATTTAATTTATAAACCCCTGTTTTGTTGTATGTGTCTGTGTCTTTGTTAGTATTATTTATGTGTTTCCTAATGGTGTTGTTGGTTCTGTTGGCTACTTTATAATTGTGTTTCCTAAATGTGTTAGCAATTTTGTGTGTACTGGAATTGTAGTATGTAAGTGTTATGTATTTACTGGGTTGTGTGCTGTTGGTCTGATGTGTTTTACTTTTTGTGCTTAGGATGCGTTTGTGTATTTTATTTACCATCGGGGTTGTATCCATTTTTGACTGCTATATATTTGATTGTGTTTAATTCTTCTTGGTAGTCATGTGTGTTTAGGGGTATTGAAGTGAGCCTATGGAGCATGTGGTTGAATGCTGCATGTTTGTGTTGAGTTGGGTGGTTGGATGAGTTATGTATGACCATGTCTGATGTGGTGGGTTTCCTGTATATTTTGTATGTGTGTGTGTTTTTTGTTTTGGTGATTGTGAGGTCTAAGAAGTTTATGCTATTATTTAGTTCTATTTCAAGTGTGAATTTTAATTTATGGTGTATAGTGTTAATGTATTTGTGGAAATTTTCTATTTGTCTTTTGTTGCCGTTGTAGAGGAGTAAAATGTCATCAACATACCTGTGCCAATATATTATTTTATCGGTGTATTTGTTATTGTGCAGTATGTGTTCCTGTTCGATGGTGTGTACAAATATTTCGGCTAGTATACCTGATATATGATATATATGATATATACCCATGGGTGTCCATCTGTTTGTGTGTAAAACATGTTATTGTGTGTGAAATAATTTTGATCAGTGATGATTTTAGTTAGATGAATGATCTTTTTTATGTGTGTTTCAGGTGTGTTGTTTAATTTTAGTAATTGTTCTAATGTAGTTATAGTTTCTTTTAGTCAGACTAACTAAAATACCCTTAAGTAAACAAGATTATATTGACGAACTCAACACAATCAAATACATAGCAATGAAAAACGGTTACAACCCCAATTTAATAAACAAACTACACAAATGCATCAAAAACAAAAATAGCAAAACACAAAATACCAACAACACACAAAACAATAAATACATCACATTCACATACCATAACTCCAACATACACAAACTTGCCAACACATTCAGAAAACACAAGTACAAAATAGCATTCAGAACTAACAATACCATCAAAAAACACATCAACGATACAAACACGGACATAGACAAATACAATAGAACAGGTGTATACAAATTAAATTGTAATAACTGCAATAGTTTCTACATAGGCCAGACGGGAAGATCTTTTTCATCCCGTTACGCTGAACACTTAAAGGCCCTCTCCAACAACAATATACATTCTGCGTTTGCCACACACTTACACACACATAACCATAGCTACACCAACATAGATACTAATCTTGAAATATTACACCTCTTACCCAAAGGTCGAAAACTCAACACAGCTGAACAGTATGAAATATACAAACACCACACAACACAACCAAACAACACACTAAACGACCAATTACAATATAAACCACATACACTTTTCGACACAATCATATAAAAAACAAACAATAACTTGGATCCCCGCGCCAATCCCCTTCCACTACACACCACCCCCACTATACCTTCCAAGCAACAACCGTTACTGGCAGTCTGTTTCTAAGCTGAAGAAGGCGAATACAACGCCGAACGCGTTCGACGAAAAAGACAAGTAAGTTTTCACATGAGAAAGTTTCAATATTATATAAAGTGTAGTGCTGTGAAAGAAGATGATGAACAAACAAGACAACTATAATTTGTTCATATTTCCAAATACAGCAATGGCATTAAGAATATTACTTATTTTAACAGTATCAGTTACAGTATCAGTATAGATCATTCTCGAATTAAAAATAATAAAATGTTATTTAAGACCGACCATGGCATAAGACACTGAGATAAGATACAGACATGGGGTGGCAAATTTAAGATATCACACAGGTCCATGAACACTTAGCGGAAGTCCTGCGCGGTAATACTGGATGAACATGTGTCTAACACAACTCTATGGGAAATTATATATTTAAAACAAACATTAGACAAGAAAATTGTTAGTATAAAAAAAATCATTAAAGAAGAATAACTAGGACCAAAACAGTGAATTGAAAATACATAATTGAAATAGCTCCAATGTTATTGCTGCTAGTATGGGTAAGTGAAATCAGTTACCTCAAGAAAGTGTTTTAAATGGGTTGTGAAGGAAAGTAATTCAGATGAATACCAGATAAGGTAAGTACACAGTGTTCAACAGGCAATCAGGAAGACACAGAAAACATAAGAAATATGAAAAATAGGAAGTATATAAGACAGCTTTGAAGAAAACAAATGTTCACTGAACTTTGTCATTTGATGAACTACGCATTGTTTCACAAATAGTTTGAGTCAATTTTGTAAATTATTATAATTTCTGTGATTCAGTAATATTACTAGGCACTTGTGCTGACTCAGATGGCTTACGCTCAAAAGCTGAACTTTAGCTTTTTTCAGCTGATTTGGTTTCTTTAATTTTATTTTATTGAATAAGTAATGTTTGTTATCATCACGTCTGTGCTTGGGCAGCACTTCATCCTGAACTGTTAGTTCAACAGTTATGATGGCGAAGGCATTTGAGTCTTGTCTCTGACTAACACTAAAATAATTAATTATATAATTTTATATCATGCTTAAACTACATCACATACAAATACTTTACAAGCTGTTACATTTTTTACAGATCTATATTTATGGAAATAAAATGATATAATTTTTAGACGAACTTACCTAATGTAAATAAACATATACTTCATTTGTAGTTACATTCACAGTTACCTTGAGAGTAGACATTTAAAAATTAATATGGACATGTAAGAAGGATGCTAAATGAGATTGATTCTCCTGGTACAATAAAATGAGGGAAGCAATGCAGGATATGGATATATCCAGAAATAGGCAAAGATTGTATACAAAGATATGCAAGAAACACTGCATAGCATTTGACTTGAAGTAGTAATAACAGCAAATAGCATTCTAAGCAAATAGCAAAAGTTGCCATTTTGCTTGCAAATTATCTGCACTATTTGTACACTAAATAAAACTGAGTATTTGGAGTGAGCATTATTTGCTATTCTCCTCAGAGTTATAAAGTATTGTCTATTCAAGCATATGTAAATACATCTGTTCAGGTGTTCTGGGCATCTTTAGTGTGATCTTCTAAAGTTTTTTGAGTCTTTAGATGTACATGTAAAAACCTTCCTGGAGTTTATGCTTGTATATTCTGTGGTCAATACAGTCATTGACTGCACAGTGAATTTTTGCTTTCAGTGATGTGTTGATGAATTATAACAATAACTCCAGGACATGGAAAAAGTGAATAAAACATGGTTGTGACTAATAATAAATAAACAAGTTATTTATCAATTACACAAGTGTAAACAAGTTATTTACACTTTATATATAATAATGAAACTTTCAACTTGTGAAACTTACTTGTCTTTTCCTCTCGTACGCATTTCGGCGTGGTGTTCACCTTCGTCAGCTTTGAGACAGACTGCCATTAATTTGTAACGGTTTCTATTTGGAAGGTATAGTGGGGGTGGTGTGTGGAGGAAGGGGATTGGCGCGGGGATCCAAATTATTGTTAGCTTTTTGTATAATTGTGTCAAAAAGTGTATGTGATTTATACTGTAATTGGTCATTAAGTATGTTGTTTGGTTGTGTTGTGTGGTGTTTGTATATTTCATATTGTTCTGCTGTGTTAAGTTTTCGACCTTTGGGTAAGTAGTGTAATATTTCAAGATTAGTATCTATGTTGGTGTAGCTGTGGTTTTTTGTGTGTATGTGTGTGGCAAACGTGGAATGTATATTGTTGTTGGATAAAGCTTTTAGGTGTTCAGAGTAACGGGATGAAAAAGATCTTCCCATCTGGCCTATGTAGAAACTATTGCAGTTATTACAATTTACACTAGAACATTTACTCAGACAAAACAACACGCCCGAAACACACATACAAGAGATCATCACACTCACCAAAATAATTATAGAACAAAATTACTTCACATACAACAACAAAATATACACACAAACAGACGGACTCCCTATGGGCTCTCCCATATCAGGAATTCTAGCTGAAATATTCATACACAACATGGAACAAAAACGTATAATAAACAACAACAAATACACCAACAAAATCATTTATTGGCACAGATACGTAGATGATATATTACTTTTATTCTAAGGCAACACAAGACAGGTTGAAAACTTCCACAAATACATAAACGCAATACACCACAAACTAAAATTTACACTGGAAATTGAACAAAACAATAGTATAAATTTTCTGGACCTAACAATTAACAAAACTAACAATACACACACATACAAAATATACAGAAAACCAACCACAACCGACATGGTTATATACAACACATCAAACCACCCAACACAACATAAACATGCGGCCTTCAACCATATGCTCCATAGACTAACAAAAATACCAATAAGTAAACAAGACTATACTGACGAACTCAACACAATCAAATACATAGCAATGAAAAACGGTTACAACCCTAATTTAATAAACAAACTACACAACACATCAAAAACAAAAACAACAAAACACAAAATACCAACAACACACTACAAACTAAATACATCACACTCACATACCATAACTCCAACACACACAAAATCGCCAACAAATTCAGAAAACTCAAGTACAAAATAGCATACAGAACAAACAATACCATCAAAAACCATATCAATGATACAAACACAGACATAGACAAATACAACAAAACAGGTGTTTACAAATTAAATTGTAATAACTGCAATAGTTTCTACATAGGCCAGACGGGAAGATCTTTTTCATCCCGTTACTCTGAACACCTAAAAGCTTTATCCAACAACAATATACATTCCGCGTTTGCCACACACATACACACAAAAAACCACAGCTACACCAACATAGATATTAATCTTTAAATATTACACTACTTACCCAAAGGTCGAAAACTTAACACAGCAGAACAATATGAAATATACAAACACCACACAACACAACCAAATAACATACTTAACGACCAATTACAGTATAGATCACATACACTTTTTGACACAATTATACAAAAAGCTAACAATAATTTGGATCCCCGTGCCAATCCCCTTCCTCCACACACCACCCCCACTATACCTTCCAAATAGAAACCGTTACAAATTAATGGCAGTCTGTCTCAAAGCTGACGAAGGTGAACACCACGCCGAAACGCGTACGAGAGGAAAAGACAAGTAAGTTTCACAAGTTGAAAGTTTCATTATTATATATAAAGTGTAGTGCTGTGAAAAAAGATGATGAACAACCAAAACAACTGTTATTTACAATATCACATTCCAGTTATCTATACCAACTGTTGCCCTTATTAGTTATTACTTTCAGCTGTAGACAGTGTCCTAACCTTCTCATTTATTCTTGGATTTTGTTGTCCATGACATGTTCATTGATTAACTAAATATAAGTATATCATTATCGACTTGGAACACAAAACTTTTGTGTTCCGAGTCGGTAGTGATATACTTATATTTAGTTCTCATTTATATGACTAGACCTCAGTAGGCCTACCATTAATTTGTTTTTCCAATATTACTACTATTTTTTTGTGTCAGTAGTGCTAAATTCTGTTATTACTTGCCATGTAAAATCCCTTTTTACAATGAGGAGAAAAGTCAATGATGATTAGACATGTAATAGAATATCAGCCAGATTCCCAGATACATACGGAGTTAGAAGATATGTATGGTTAAAGAAATATAATACTGGATATACTTATATTTAGTTAACCAACAGACACGTCATGGACAACAAAATCCAAGAAGTTGAAGAAATGTTAAAATGGCAGAGGTCTGTTTCTTTTGTTTGAAGTTTGTCACAGTGGCGGCAGGTGGTTCCAAATTTTGGTGGTTGCAATAGTCGGTTGTGTTTGGGTTTGGGGGAGGGTAAACACATTAAACAGGAGGCAGACCTACTACATATGTGCATCATACATAGTGCTGTTGTATGAAAAAAAAATAGAAAGTTACTGATTTCCAATTGTTTGAGCAGTTAATTTGTGGGAAATTCCAAGTAAGCTGTGTCGAGACAGATCATCTAACAAGGATGATGCAAGTGACTGAGCATCATGTTTAGGAGGAGCAATGAAACTCCAGAATCTTTCAATCTGTTTACCTATTATTATATAACGATACACTATGACCATTTGAAAAACATTAGCAACATCGGTGGTCTCATCAGCAATTACAGCCAAATAATCCGCTTCTTGCATCTCACTCATTATTTCTTCATGGCATATTTCTAACACTATATTTAAAAGTTCACTTTGAATGGTTTTTGAAGTGCCCTTAAATACAGTTGTTTCCTCTGAATGATTTTTCGGAAGAGACCCCGTATAGTGGTATCTCTGATACGCATGTACTGTACTACACAGGAGTGCTTGCGGTAGCGGTTTGCAGTACTCCCATGTACCAGCTGAACCTATTCGCAGCCATCATGTCTTTTATCCCTACCACTGTTTTTGCCACTGTGCTATCTATGTTCAAGTCGTATCACAACGATCGTGTTTACTGGTTTGCAGAGCTCAAACAACCAGCTGAGTGCAACCAAATAATGGCAGCATGCTTAACTTAGTCGTCTGTGATGTGCTGCGTTAAACATTTTATGAATATTAATTGCTAATTAAAGTAGGGCCTATGTGTGTTTCGGGTATGATATTTTGTCTGAGAACACGCCTGAAACACACATACACGAGATCATCGCACTCACCAAAATAATTACAGAACAAAATTACTTCACATACAACAACAAAATATACACACAAACAGACGGACTCCCTATGGGCTCTCCCATATCAGGAATTCTAGCTGAAATACTCATACACAACATGGAACAAAAACATATAATAAACAACAACAAATACACCAACAAAATCATTTATTGGCACAGATACGTAGATGATATATTACTTTTATTTAAGGGCAATACAAGACAGGTCGAAAACTTCCACAAATACATAAACACAATACACCACAAACTAAAATTTACACTTGAAATAGAACAAAACAATAGTATAAATTTTCTTGACCTAATAATTAACAAAACAAACAATACACACACAAATAAAATATACAGGAAACCAACCACAACTGACATGGTCATACACAACACATCAAACCATCCAACGCAACACAAACATGCTGCATTCAACCATATGCTCCATAGACTAACAAAAATACCACTAAGTAAACAAGATTATAAAGAAGAACTCAACACAATCAAATATATAGCAATAAAAAACGGTTATAACCCTAATTTAATAAACAAACTACACAGACACATCATAAACAAAAACAACAAAACAAAAAATACCAACAACACACAACCAAATAAATACATCACACTCACATACTACAACTCCTACACACACAAAATCACCAACACATTCAGGAAACACAATTACAAAATAGCCTACAGAACAAACAATATCATCAAAAAACACATCAATGATACAAACACGGACATAGACAAATACAACAAAACAGGTGTTTACAAATTAAATTGTAATAACTGCAATAGTTTCTACATAGGCCAGACGGGAAGATCTTTTTCATCCCGTTACTCTGAACACCTAAAAGCTTTATCCAACAACAATATACATTCCGCGTTTGCCACACACATACACACAAAAAACCACAGCTACACCAACATAGATATTAATCTTGAAATATTACACTACTTACCCAAAGGTCGAAAACTTAACACAGCAGAACAATATGGAATATACAAACACTACACAACACAACCAAACAACATACTTAATGACCAATTACACTTTAAATCACATACACTCTTTGACACAATTATACACAAAACATTCAATAATTCGGAATCCCGCACCAACTCCCTTCCACTTCCACACTCCCCCACACAACCTACCAACTATAAAAAACCGTTACAAGTTCCGGACATTCTGTATCACACCTTGCTGAGGGAGGCGAACATCGCGCCGAAACGTGTACGAGAGAAAAAAACAAAGTAAGTTTTCACAAGTGAAAGTTTAGCAATTAATATTCATTAAGTGCTGTGAATGAAGAGGATGAACATTCAAAATAACATAAACATTTTATTTCAACATTTTTCCCAGCTGTAGCTAAATAAGTTCGTTTGGAAAATAACTGAAAAAATAAGATTGTTTAAACATAAAGAATTTTGTTGTATTACTTAGTATAAATATATTAACAAATGATGTAAAAAACTAACTTAGACTATTTTATAATAATTGATGTTTTAAATGAGAGGAGAATGAGTAATTCTTACATGACTTATTTCATAAAAATGTACCTGTTATTACGTTGTATCATGTTGTATTATTATCATGATAGTTATGTTATTTTTTGTGTGTAACAAGTGGAGTTATTCTTTTAATAGAATACCAATTAACTAATTAGTATGTGTTGTCAATATATCATTAGAGAGCTGTTGTTAAACTCATTAATTAATTACCAATTAATTTCATTTTATGTGTTATCCATGTATCATTATAAAGCTTTTGTTAGACTTTATATAGTTAAATGTTTGTATACATGTACTTAGATAGTAGGCTGATTATAATTAATTGTAAACTTGGCCAGAAAGGCTATAATTGTTAACGAGATACAAAAGGGTTTAGTGTAATCATGTCATAAACAAATGAAGGATTCTATAATAATGCAGGTAGTAACAGATTAAAATCAGAAGTAGATAAAAGTATAATGATAGGCCTAACAACCAGTAACATTGTATAGTAAGTCAGATCAGAAAGGTTAGGTAAAGAAATTTGTAAAAAAAATACTAAATAGAATCTAATGAGTTAGGAGAAGTTAATAATAATTGCTAATAACAAATAAATAAATTTAATTTAAATAAATTCTCATAATGCAATAGTGCAATGATACCGATAGGTAATGTTTTGTAACAGAAAAATAATACTTGTTAAAGTAAGTAGATTAATAGGAAACGACAGCAAAATATATAAAATTTAGTAACAAACAATATGTAAAATTATAATAGGATATAATGGAAATTTAGTAAAGGATTATTTTGATGAGTGTAAGAACATTGTATGATAATGGTTATAGTATAATATAATATAATATCCAATAAGAGTAGAAAAGATGGTTGTCAGGGATGACGAGAGAGATAAAATTTGTTGATTCGATTATTGAATAATTTTCCATGAATGAAGACGGTTTAGTTTGGATACACTCAGAAAAAATTTGATTAAATTAAATTAAAACAATACAATTGGGAAGCAAATTAAGTAATAAATCACCATAGTATGGTTCACTGACATTCAACCGTCTTATATAACCGAACAATCATAAACCTGTACATGAAAATTAACGAAAAATATAAAGGAAGAACTCTAATAGTAAAACTCGATATAATGAGCAAATATTAACTTAATTAATCAACCAAAACAGAGAAATAACTACCTGAATTTTATATAATCCAATAACATAAAGAACGAAAATAAAACACAAAATTATACTTGAACATCAGTTTCCACAATTCAATAGAAAAAACGTAGTTGGACACGAAATTCGTTGAAACACGTAACCACAAAACTCGGACATTGGTGAACAAAAGGAACGGCATTTCTGCATCATCCCAGGACCAAGAATTCCACTTTTATTTCAAACTTGGAGAGAAGACTGGCGAGGATAAATTCATCTGCATTCGCTATTGACCAAACACTATGAAGAGGTTAGCTGTACATTGCCTTATCGAGTCACGATGCCCAGCGGACGGTAAACTACAATTATTTTAAATAATATTTAATAAGATCTTAATACTATCTTGTAAATACCTTGTAATCCCATTTATACATTTACTGACCTTACTAACAGTTGAAAGAACCTTCACTCCCTGTGTTTAAAGAAATATAAAATCATAACTAAAATAATATAAAACCCTGAACCCGATCAATAATCGATTACTTCTAATACTATATACTTTTGTATCTTCGTAAAGAAAAAACTTTGTTGGCAAGAAATATTAAAATCTTAATAAAGAATCCTTTCAGAATTTAACGATATCTTCTCATTTATATAATATTTAGCGTAGTGTGAACAAGATATAATATAAGTAGAGAGTGTAACTGAGAATTATTGTACTAACCTAAAATTCTCAGCCGTCTGGGAACCACAGCACTATTCGCGGACTGCTTTGGTATTAAAGAGAATGAGAAACCAATAAAAAATTCCTTGTCTTCTCTTCAACGCGGGCTAGGCTTGAAAGAAAAACTAGAATTACACATTCAATACTTAAAATTAACCACAACAACACAAATATATTAAATAGGGAGAAACTGGGGAATATTTAAACATTATTATACCTTCCCATATTGAGATAAGATATATTATAAATTGCCGAACCCAACAGTGGGGCTTAACGAAGACAACACGGTATATTATAAATTGGCGTTTCCAACGTGGAACATATTTAGAAATTATTATACCGAACGCATCCGGTACATTATAATATATACATATTACATTTAATATTTATAAATAAATTAACTTCAAGATATACCTTTTTTTTTCCTTATTAGGAACATGTTTCGGGTACCATCTTGTACTCATCCTCAGCCTTCCGGTTTTTGTGTCTGGTGAAGTACATATGTGTTGTTGGTTGACTATTATTATTGTGGCTTCCTGTTGGCTTCTGGTACTTCAAATTGCTTTTATTGTGTGTGATTGTAGTGTATGTGTTAGTTTTTTGTGTATTTTCAATGTTGAGTGCTTTGAATATTGTGTCATGTTTTGTATTGATTTGTATTTGTTCAGGTATTAGTTTGTTTTGTGTTTTATGTTTGTATATTTGTAAATTTTCCCAAATATTCATTATGGTGCCTTTGTGTGGTATATGTTTTATTTTATTAGTGTTAGATTGGTTATGTGTGGGAATTCATGTCCTGTGTTTATTGCATGTGTGGTTAAATTGGATTTATAAATTTCTGGTTTTTGTATGCGTTTAGGTGTTCAAAATAATGTTTTTCAGCTGTTTTTTTGTTTGTCCTATGTAACATTTATTGCAATCTTGGCATTCAATTTTGTATAGCCTATACCGTTAGTTGTTGTATTATCTTTGTTGTGTGGGCTATTTAGTTTTTGTAAATTATTTTTATTAGTTTTGTATGCTATTTTTATATCTGTGTTTTTAAATAGTTTTGTTAATTATCTTGTTGATTCATCCTCTTCGTTCACTTTTTTAAATTTTATTATGTACATAAACTTTCACATGAACTTACTTTGTTTATCACTTCCCCATACGTTTCAAGGTGATGTGCCTCTTCCTCAGTGGGAGTAAATACTGAATGTCATTTTACAGAATAACGGTTATGGACTATAGGTGTGTGTGGTATGTGGTCCACACAAACCTATAGTCCATAACTGTTATTCTGTAAAATGACATTCAGTATTTACTCCCACTGAGGAAGAGGCACATCACCTTGAAACGTATGGGGAAGTGATAACCAAAGTAAGTTCATATGTGAAAGTTTATATATATTATAACAGAAAGAAAAGATTGAGTGTTGTTTGTGTTGTAAACTGTGTCGGGCGTTACCTCCGCGCACTTTTGTTACTTACTCTGTTGATTGGATCCTCTGCAGTGATGTAGTCCTGTAACACAACTTAATACTATGCTTTTTGTGGGCGCCACTTGGAAACGTTTGTTCCAAGAAAAAAATGTGATTGATAAAATTTTTAAATCTATGAAAAAATTTAAACAAGTCAGTTTAGCTTGGAAAAATCAGTTAAGTTTAATGATTCTTCAAAAAACAAACAAATCGTCTGAAGGACTAACATTCATAAAAAGAAAAAAATTATAAAATTGCAGAGAAAAAATTTTTACAAGTTATTATTATTGACAATTTTTTATTTTTTTATATATCCAATCAAGTATCGGCTAGTATATTTCAGATTTTGACTCAGTTGAAAAGCATGAGTTTAATATGTGAAAAATCTTTACTCTCAGGACGTGACTCCTTTGAACTACCAAGACATATCAATTAGATGCCTTACAAGAAAAAACTAAGTGATTTGAAGGTGTATGTGTGGCGTGTGAAGTACAACTGTGTGATAAAAGTAACCAGGTAACAAATGACTTTAATTTTGGTAACTCACGTTCCAATGGTTATTTATTCTTGCACTGGACACTCCTTTTGGGTAGTTTCTCAATCTCGCCTCTTCGGTTGTACACTGAATCTATTTAAAGTCAAATTTTGCGATCGTTTACTTTTTCCGCACTTTTGTAAAAACGTTTGGCAGTAGAATATCGTTCAAACGCCGCCGCTATGAATCATCTGTTTAGCGTTGATTCAGAAATCGGCCACCGCAGCGCTGATTCCCATGCAGTGTTGAGGAAGGCTTTGTGTATTGTATGTTTATGTTAGGGGGAATTATTGTCAAGTTAGTCAGTCAATGCGAACACAGCAGAATTCGTTCTCTATTTAAATTTGTGGTCCCTCCTGGGCCGTCGACGTTCTGGCTGCATGATTTCTATTAAAATTTGCCGTATCGCTGCTCTATTTCAGCGATACTTTAGGCGAAGATTCTCGTTGAGGTTAAGTCAGTCGGTATGTCTATGTACGGGAAAAGCCTTCCTGCCGTGTCTTGTCGATTTCTCGCCTCTTCGGTTTCGCCTTAGCTGCGTGGATCAGTGTTGTGGGTGATGCATCAGTTCTGGAGTTCAAGTTTCAAGTGTTTTTGGGTCGAATTTGGTCTCGCTTTTATACTAATTCAGGATGACTGTTTTCATCGACTTCCGGTATATTTGTGTAAAAATTCTTTCTAGAATGTTCGAGAATAAACGAAATGGAATGTCATAGAACAATTTTCACTTCCGTAGAAGCTTTTAGAACGAATTTCTTATTCTTCATACAATGGATATTTCAAAAATTACTCTGGTATTTATCAAACAGTTTTACATTAGTACTCACAATTTGTATGCCATTAATACATTTAGATTCCCTGTTTTTAACTGAATCTAGCGATACTAAATATGATTGGTTTCTAATTAACTTAAGTCTAATAAACAATACAATATACAACCCTCACCTTGAGTTGTTGTCATTGAAAACTCATTTTTTATAACAAAAATTGTTGTGGAGTTACAAAGTTCCTTCCACAAGCTGAACATCTAATACTACTACTTTCCTACAACAAAATAAACAAATTTTAACATAAATAAAACACAAATAAATACAATTTTATATGGCCTCTGCTCATGGCCTAGATTCTTGTCAGTTTTCTAATACAATGATTAGTCTTTTTCTTTAATATATGTATTATTTCACTACTGTACACACAGAGTTTATTATTTTGTCTATCTTTTGTGATACCTGGTTACTTTGTACATATATTATATTTATCACAAGATGACATAGCATCATTGATTGGTCTTGAGATGTCCTTTTTTATGGCGTGACAAATCTCACTCTAATTAGTTAAATTCTTTTAGAATTGACTTTACTTTCAACTGAGTTTGTTTCTTATTAAGGTATACTGATGTATTGTACCTTTCTATCTTATTTTTGTTAGTATTATGTAAGTATTTAGCCAGATATGATTATTCTTGTACTGGATAATTGGTTCCAGCCATACATGGTATAAGTAAATATTTTGCTAACTTGACTATTACAATGTTAAAGTTGGTCAGGTATATTAGTATAGTTGCTTTATATCATATTACAGCTTTCTAATACAGTTTGGTTGCATTTTGGCAACATTAAATTCATAAATTATACAATATTAGATGCCTATTACATGTTTTTAGTTAACACTGTTTTTGGCTATTTTGACTGCTTTTTAATCATTTGACAGCTTCCTTTATTTAAGATAAATTGTTCACTATTGTCTGCTTGACAATTACATATAGTTTTTATTTAAATCTGATAATAATTAATTTTTTCATGAAATCTCGGTGTATGGTCTCAAATCCAACACATTAATATTTTTTTGTCATTGCAAATATACAATTTTTATTTTAACTTAGATTCTTTCTAATAATGTATTTAAGTCATTTAATACATTTATTTTATTTACATCACATAATATTATAATGGATCATGTCCATTTATTCACAAAAAATAGTTTTTAATACTCTATTCATAGTTATAAAACTTAATAATTATTGACTTTATTTTGGTTGATTCTGACATTATTTCTCTCTCTTATAGTGTCTTATGGTTTTTTCACTCTTATTCACTTTAATAATATATATGGGGTTTTGTCTTAGTCATAGTTTGGTCGTTTTTTCAAGTTGATAGAAATAATTATTAGTTAGTTTTGTCATTTTATTATTTATGTATGTGAATGTGGCCATTTTTTGTTGTTATTATTTATGT
The DNA here is from genome assembly GCA_034769895.1 of Magicicada septendecula. Taxonomy (NCBI): domain Eukaryota; kingdom Metazoa; phylum Arthropoda; class Insecta; order Hemiptera; family Cicadidae; genus Magicicada; species Magicicada septendecula. The sequence goes on along the minus strand of CM068369.1, from coordinate 507,268,905 downwards.
GTTGTTCATTTTGATTATTTCTTAATTGTTCAGTTTTTATTTTATATTTGATTTTATTTTCTATTTTGTTTACAGTATTTTTATTGTATCCATTTTCATAACCAATTTGGTATATTATATTTCTTTCTTTGTCAGTTTCTTGTTTGTTTAGGGGAATTTTGTATATTCTGTTAAATAGCGAATAGAATGCTGCCATTTTATGTTGTGGTGGGTGGTCAGAATGGTTAGGTATAATGATGTTAGTAGAAGTTGGTTTTCTATATATTGCATATTGTATGTGGTTGTGGTATCTTGTGATGGTTATGTCTAAATAGTTGATTTTATGTTTTTCTTTTTCTTCTGTGAATTGTATTTTAGGATGTATGTTATTGATTTGTTTCAGTATGTTCTCTGCATTTGTGTTTTTGTTATACATTTGTGTCAATAACATACATCCTAAAATACAATATATATATATAGTCTATCACTTTCTGCTACAGTTCGTTTCTTGATATATATAAAATATTTATATTTATTTTACCTCAAGATGTTATTTTTCCCTTACTTGGAACATGTTTCGAGAACTCCTGTATTCTCATCCGCAGCCTTCATGATCTTGCGTCTGGTGAAGTATTTGTGTGTTGGCTGGACGCTATTTTGGTTTCTTGTTGGTCTTTGGTATTTTAAAGTGGTATTATTGTGTGTGGTTGTGGTGTATGTATTAGTTTTTTGTGTATTTTCGATGTTGAGTGCTTTGAATATTGTGTCATGTTCAGGTATTACAGTAGTTTGTTTTGTGTTTTATGTTTGTATATTTGTAAATTTTCCCAAATGTTAATTATGGTCCCTTTGTGTGGTATATGTCTTATTAGTGTCATATTGGTTATGTCTGGGAATTCATGTCCCGTGTTTATTGCATGTGTGGCTAAATTGGATTTATATATTTCTGGTTTTTTGTATGCATTTAGATGTTCAAAATAACGTTTTTTCAGCTGTTTTTTTGTTTGTCCTATGTAATATTTATTGCAATCTTGGCATTCAATTTTGTATAGCCTATACCGTTAGTTGTTATATTATCTTTGTTGTGTGGGTTATTTAGTTTTTGTAAATTATTTTTATTAGTTTTGTATGCTATTTTTATATCTGTGTTTTTAAATAGTTTTGTTAGTTTTGTCATTTTATTATTTATGTATGTGAATGTGGCCCATTTTTTGTTGTTGTTATTATTTATGTGTTGTTAATTTTGATTAATTCTTAATTGTTCAGTTTTTATTTTATATTTGATTTTATTTTCTATTTTGTTTAGAGTATTTTTATTGTATCCATTTTCATAACCAATTTGGAATATTATATTTCTTTCTTTGTCTGTTTCTTGTTTGTTTAGGTGAATTTTGTACATTCTGTTAAATAGCGAATAGAATACTGCCATTTCATGTTGTGGTGGGTGGTCAGAATGGTTAGGTATAATGATGTTAGTAGAAGTTGGTTTTCTATATATTGCATATTGTATGTGGTTGTGGTATCTTGTGATGGTTATGTCTAAATAGTTGATTTTATGTTTTTCTTTTTCTTCTGTGAATTGTATTTTAGGATGTATGTTATTGATTTGTTTCAGTATGTTCTCTGCATTTGTGTTTTTGTTATACATTTGTGTCAATAACATACATCCTAAAATACAATATATATATATAGTCTATCACTTTCTGCTACAGTTCGTTTCTTGATATATATAAAATATTTATATTTATTTTACCTCAAGATGTTATTTTTCCCTTACTTGGAACATGTTTCGAGAACTCCTGTATTCTCATCCGCAGCCTTCATGATCTTGCGTCTGGTGAAGTATTTGTGTGTTGGCTGGACGCTATTTTGGTTTCTTGTTGGTCTTTGGTATTTTAAAGTGGTATTATTGTGTGTGGTTGTGGTGTATGTATTAGTTTTTTGTGTATTTTCGATGTTGAGTGCTTTGAATATTGTGTCATGTTCAGGTATTACAGTAGTTTGTTTTGTGTTTTATGTTTGTATATTTGTAAATTTTCCCAAATGTTAATTATGGTCCCTTTGTGTGGTATATGTCTTATTAGTGTCATATTGGTTATGTCTGGAAATTCATGTCCCGTGTTTATTGCATGTGTGGCTAAATTGGATTTATATATTTCTGGTTTTTTGTATGCATTTAGATGTTCAAAATAACGTTTTTTCAGCTGTTTTTTTGTTTGTCCTATGTAATATTTATTGCAATCTTGGCATTCAATTTTGTATAGCCTATACCGTTAGTTGTTATATTATCTTTGTTGTGTGGGTTATTTAGTTTTTGTAAATTATTTTTATTAGTTTTGTATGCTATTTTTATATCTGTGTTTTTAAATAGTTTTGTTAGTTTTGTCATTTTATTATTTATGTATGTGAATGTGGCCCATTTTTTGTTGTTGTTATTATTTATGTGTTGTTAATTTTGATTAATTCTTAATTGTTCAGTTTTTATTTTATATTTGATTTTATTTTCTATTTTGTTTAGAGTATTTTTATTGTATCCATTTTCATAACCAATTTGGAATATTATATTTCTTTCTTTGTCTGTTTCTTGTTTGTTTAGGTGAATTTTGTACATTCTGTTAAATAGCGAATAGAATACTGCCATTTCATGTTGTGGTGGGTGGTCAGAATGGTTAGGTATAATGATGTTAGTAGAAGTTGGTTTTCTATATATTGCATATTGTATGTGGTTGTGGTATCTTGTGATGGTTATGTCTAAATAGTTGATTTTATGTTTTTCTTTTTCTTCTGTGAATTGTATTTTAGGATGTATGTTATTGATTTGTTTCAGTATGTTCTCTGCATTTGTGTTTTTGTTATACATTTGTGTCAATAACATACATCCTAAAATACAATATATATATATAGTCCATCACTTTCTGCTACAGTTCGTTTCTTGATATATATAAAATATTTATATTTATTTTACCTCAAGATGTTATTTTTCCCTTACTTGGAACATGTTTCGAGAACTCCTGTATTCTCATCCGCAGCCTTCATGATCTTGCGTCTGGTGAAGTATTTGTGTGTTGGCTGGACGCTATTTTGGTTTCTTGTTGGTCTTTGGTATTTTAAAGTGGTATTATTGTGTGTGGTTGTGGTGTATGTATTAGTTTTTTGTGTATTTTCGATGTTGAGTGCTTTGAATATTGTGTCATGTTCAGGTATTACAGTAGTTTGTTTTGTGTTTTATGTTTGTATATTTGTAAATTTTCCCAAATGTTAATTATGGTCCCTTTGTGTGGTATATGTCTTATTAGTGTCATATTGGTTATGTCTGGGAATTCATGTCCCGTGTTTATTGCATGTGTGGCTAAATTGGATTTATATATTTCTGGTTTTTTGTATGCATTTAGATGTTCAAAATAACGTTTTTTCAGCTGTTTTTTTGTTTGTCCTATGTAATATTTATTGCAATCTTGGCATTCAATTTTGTATAGCCTATACCGTTAGTTGTTATATTATCTTTGTTGTGTGGGTTATTTAGTTTTTGTAAATTATTTTTATTAGTTTTGTATGCTATTTTTATATCTGTGTTTTTAAATAGTTTTGTTAGTTTTGTCATTTTATTATTTATGTATGTGAATGTGGCCCATTTTTTGTTGTTGTTATTATTTATGTGTTGTTAATTTTGATTAATTCTTAATTGTTCAGTTTTTATTTTATATTTGATTTTATTTTCTATTTTGTTTAGAGTATTTTTATTGTATCCATTTTCATAACCAATTTGGAATATTATATTTCTTTCTTTGTCTGTTTCTTGTTTGTTTAGGTGAATTTTGTACATTCTGTTAAATAGCGAATAGAATACTGCCATTTCATGTTGTGGTGGGTGGTCAGAATGGTTAGGTATAATGATGTTAGTAGAAGTTGGTTTTCTGTATATTGCATATTGTATGTGGTTGTTGTTTCTTGTGATGGTTATGTCTAAATAGTTGATTTTGTAATGTTTCTTTTTCTTCTGTGAATTGTATTTTTGGATGTATGTTATTGATTTGTTTTAGTATGTTCTGTGCATTTGTGTTTTTGTTATTTGATACATATAGCCCATCATCTACATATCTTATCCATATGCCATTTGGATCAAATGATTTTATAATATTTTGTATTTTGGTGTCTATGTGTTGTAAGAATATTTCTGCTATTATGCTAGATAATGAAGATCCCATTGCTAAACCTTCTTGCTGTTGATAAATTTTTCTATTAAATTCAAAGTAATTTTGTTTTAGTATTAGTTGGAGGCTATTTTTTATTTCAGTTATATATTGTGTCTTCATTTTGTTCTTTAAGTTTGTTTATTATTATGTCTATTGTTTCATCTACTGGGATGTTGGTGATATCATATAAGGTGAAAAATGTATTTTCATTTATATTTATTATTTTTAGTTTGTCTGTTAATTCATATGTATTTTTTATGTTATGATGATTGTTTGTTAGATGGTTACTTTTTAGTTTTTGTGCTATTATTTTTGCTATTTTGTATGTAGGTGCTTTTTTGAAGTTGATTAATGGACGTATTGGGTTGTTTAATTTGTGTATTTTTATTAGGCTATTCATTTTAGGTGGTTCTGGATTATTATTTATATATATGTCTGAATTTTTATTATTTGAAAATGTTTTTAGTTGTTTTTATTAGTTTTATTGTTTGTTTAAGATATTTTTCTGTTGGGTCTTTATTTAGTTGTATGGATTTATTATTGTTGATGAAGTCTTTGGTTTTTCTGATGTAGTCTGCTTTTTCAATCAGAAAAATACAACTCTGCTGTTTACCAGATGTCTATTATTTACATTGAATTTTTAGTATATTTCATTTGCTTTTTACCTAGGAATAAACCCACAAGTTAGTTCATAAATTTACTTTAAAACATCTTTTTCTTGAAAACAGTTACTAAAACCACATGTGTAACTTACAATGTAGTATGCAATATGCAGTCATATAATAGTATATTATCATCCTAGAAACTATATATTTGTTTTGAATAAATTTTGAGAACAAATTTTGTATAACAACTGGCAAACTGAAACCATTGTTAGCATATCACTTTCACTGGTAGGTACTGCTTTCAAAGAAATAATTAGAGAAAATAAAAAAACACATTATTGATATGTGGCTTTACAATCAAATTTATTGTTGACATTGCAAACAATCGTCTGACATGTGTACATAGTTCACATTTATATTAGTCAAATCCTAACCAATTTAGCATTTTCATCATTATGGCTATCATAACAAGAAATTCTGCAAACATCTCCTTTTTCAATAACAGTAAAGAACTGTATATTATACTACTTTAATATCAGGCTTTATAAAAGTTCGCCACGTGTCAAGTTAAAAAGCAAATGCAATGAAAAATTATCAGTGAATAATAAGGATCATGGTTCAATTTGGCATGAAACTGTGATAATAGAAACCATTATTATTGATAACTGTGTGTACAAAGTGTGTGTGTGTGTGTGTGTGTGTTCCGTATGTTTAATCTATCTCTTTTATTTATAAATACAAGTTGTTTATTATAGCAAATGTAATTACTCCTTCTGTAAATTAAAGTTTTGTATTTACTCCATTTTACATACAGTCTATAATATGGGCGAATCCAGAAACCAATTCTATATGAAAAGTTATACCCTTCTTTAATGGTCTAAAGCAGTGGTTCCCAAACTTTTCAGTTTGCGGACCCCGTCTGAGTTATGAAACAAAACAAACAGTAAATATGATACAAACTCTTATATTTTAATTAAAATCTATTAAAATAAAAATTCTCTTAGCTTGCAAAATTATAATATTAATGATATAATGATATTAAACATAGTTAAATGTGAACAATGAAGCTGCTTTTGAACAATCAGCTCTGCAATATTAAGTTTAATGTCTGATAATTTCAATATTAAGTCACTCTCGACATCAAGTTTATTTCTTAACTTTGTTAACCTCGGCTCTATCTTTCCAGCCACACATGTCGAAATCCAGCTACTTAGGTGTAAAACCAGCTACACGGAAAAACGTTTTGCTTACATACAGTACTTGTATGTGAGATATACTGCTTATACATGGACTAAAACAGCGCGATCAGTTCTGTGTTGATACGGCGCTCTAGTCAGTTTGGCTGACAAACAGATCTGTCACATGACATGATGTAAAGACATTATTAAAGCCATTATATTGAAATTACTTTTGCAATTACAAGTAGTTGAAATAAAAAAAATTACTCGAATCTTTTACTAATTGTTTTAAGATTCTAAAATTTAGATTTTAGACTACAAAAATCAGAGAAAATTACGGTATACAGTATTCTATTTTTTCTTAAAAGTGTCCATGGACCCCCTGAAACATTGTTGCAGACCCCACTTTGGGAACCACTGGTCTAAAATATAACGATAGAAATGAGTGATGATAAAAATACAATTTTATTATCAACACAATAGTTTGTTAATGTATAAATATAAAATTAAATCTGTGTGTGTCAGTTCATTGTTCTCTTAATAATATTCACATACAGTTTACAACATACACCACACTCATTTAAGATATGTATCAAACAAACATTAATATGGTGGTAAGGTACAGTGACAGTTTAAAGTGATTTTAGAGTAAAACCATGAACCTATATAATGAATGTGAATTTTGTATTACATTCAATCACAAAACCATTTTGCAGTCACAAAACAATTACAAAAATTTTGTCTGAGGTGGCCATTTGGTTCCGCATCAGGTCTATGATTGCAGTCAATTGTCAGTGGGAATTGATGGAAAGAACAAACATTTTTATATTGATCTGGACCTCTTTTCAAAGAAAGTGTACAGAGACTTTGGTGTGTGATTTAGTAAAATTGAGTGTTCTCAGTAAGCAAGATTGTAAGAACTTATGTATTTTATAAGTTATGTATTAACATACATGTCATTCACATATCATTTTTACATATGTTACATATTATGTCTGTATCATTGTTTGAGAGTAACCATATCAACCTAGGCAAGAACGCTGTAAGAGACCAAGGTCTTTTTACTCATGCTACAATACGAAATTGATTGATACTGACAGTAACATCTGAAAAGTGAGCTGATTATGTCAGCAATTGAGAAGGTATAAAATATATAAAATAAAACTACCAACAGAAATTATGGGAAACAAACTGGACACAAAAATGTGAGAAAACCCAAACTGCTTTATTACATTATGTTTACATAACAAAAACACCAAATCTAGAATTACTAAACATTACAAATCTAGAATTTGCTAAACACCAAAGGTTGTGTTTTATTACAACTAGTTTCTTTACCAACAGCAGGCTCTTCAACTTTCTTTTGATTACATCTGTTCTTTCTTTCAGTACTATTCGTTTAACTGTGGCCAATATTCCCTGTTCAGACACTTCTCCTGTGGAGGCTTGGGACAGTTACCTCCTTGATAATACACATGACAGTATCATGTGTCAAGTTGGGATCCCATCATACTGGCCAGAATAATGACCAAAATATTGATCCCATTAGGATATATAACCTGCTACCATATGGTCCTCTTTGACTGTGGCTCTTTTCTTGCTTTTCCAATCCCTTCTCCTGGCCTCAATCTTAATTTTTTGATCCGCTTCTACCTCCACCGCTAGTCGTTCACCTTCATGCACCCAAAAACCACTTCCTTAAAGATCCCAGTAGCCTTAGCAAATAGCGTATATCAACAATTTTTGTACCACAACTAATACTCTTCTCTAAGCAAAATCTCAGGTCATTATTTTTTCAGTCTAGTAAACTCAAGTTTACCAACTTGGGTTCAAATGTTCACACCTTTGGACAAACTCAATTTGACCACAAGCATAAATGTAACATTTCCCAACACTTCCACATATCTGTCTACCAGCTACCAGCTGTAGTAAGAGTGAAACAGCTACAATGAAAGCTACAAAGGGCAAGACCTATTCTCAAGGAATGCCAAAAATGTACTTGAGATGACTGCATTTTTTTTTACTTCCCAATAATTAACGTGTGGTTAGGACTTTAAGAATATTAGATGAAATTGCTGTAATTTGATTATTAATATGTTTTCTGTTAAAGATATTTATTTTAAATGGCTACACCCTATGGTGTACTATATTTTATTAAAATGTTTGTTAGTTTGTATATTTGATATCTTTTGTCTAATATTTCCAATAATTCTTTACCAGTTCACTGTTAACTCTAAAATGTCAATGAAATTTAAAGGTTCAAAAAGGTTTCCAGTTATTGGTAATTACATTGATAATGTAGACCCTGATATTCAGTTTTTTGTTTTGTTACTTTATTTATGAATATATTCCATTATATAGGTTATATAATAACACCTATGTTTCTGCCATTTTTTCCCCACAGTTTGGAACGATATGACACTTTGTGATCTCTAGTCACAAAAAAACTGAATTACTGTTTTTTATTGTAACGATCCATTCTTTGAGACATTTTACAGTCACCAAGTCTTTTACAGATGAAATAATCTCACTGTTATAAACAACACCAGTTATAGTTTTAAACTGGAACATTTGAACATAATTTTTTGTTATACTCTTGTAATGTATTGTTCTTACTGTTTGTTTTATTCATTGTCTAACAAACTAACTAACTAAAACTAACATCTACAACTAAATTAACATCATCTACCTACAAACTAAAATATCTGGGCTGCACACTGCATCTGGTAATCTCCCATGGCTTCAAATCAGCTTTTTATGTTTGTCGTAAACACTCAAACACATGCTACATGTTATATAGATACTAGCCACCATACAATACTTCTAAAGCTTTTTATTAACCCATTCTAGATGTTCTGGCTTTAGTATGTACCTTTATAATATGTCTGCAGTAGGCTCTTTAGGAGCAAGAAAAGTGAGAGAATTTTATCTTCCTTGGGCTACTGATTTCCATGTGCATCAGCATTAAATACCATAGTTGCCCTGACCTTGAACAGGCTATATAGATAAGTTAAAATAGTGTTTCATTTGGATAAAAACAGAATTGAAGATTTTATTGCTGGAATACATAGTAAATGTATTTAGTATCCATTACAAGTTGTATAAAAAAGTCTTTGAGCAACAACCATATGAAAGAGGTGTAAATTTAATTTTCAATAAATAATTTAAAAAATCCGTTTTCACAAAATTTATTAGTAATTAGAATTGAAAGTTGAGTTTGTTTCTCATAACTTGAGGGGTGTTATGTTTAATTCAGATAAAATTTGTGTTTTTTTAATTTTTTTAAAATCGGATTTGTTTTAAATAATTTCATGACTTACTGTAAATATAAGGTTTCTACATTACAAATATCATTAAAATCTAATTTCATTTGATTTTCTTTACCTTGAGACCTCTCACAACCCAATACAAAAAAAAAAAAGATCAAGTTGTGGTTAAAAACATAAGAAAACATGATTTAAAAAAATTAGCATTGCATTTAACATTTGTATTGCATCAAATTAAGAAAAGGGATGATAGGAAATTTTTTATTGCTTCTTTCAAGAGATATTATGTCATGTATTCAGTTTTTTATTTCATGAAAATTTGTCAATTTGTACTTTCTTATTAAAAAAATTAGATTTGTAGAAGCTAAATGACCAGAAAACAATATTTCTGCACTGCATTAAATTTTATTTTAATGATGAATTGATTTATCATATTATCTTGCATTACACAAAAGCTGAGCTCTGAATTGTGTTCCATAAATTTTGTAAGATCAAATATACTTTGGAAATTAAGAAAACCCAACGCACCTGCAAAAGCGCAAAACTAGTTATCAATGAGGTTTATAAAAACTGCCGCAAATGTTGATTCCAGTAAAATAATTCTTTGTACTATGGTGTGTGTGTGTGTGTGTGTGTGTGTGTGTGGCTAGCGCGCTACACGTGCATATAGTGAGCGTTTGTATTTCTCAATTAATAAAGACAAAGCAGATCTTCAAATGTCTGTGGGGGAAGAATTCAACATCAAGTTGGATTAAAGAAGTCCAAAAGGATTTATAAAAAAATAATATAAACGCAGAAGAAGCAATTGAAAGAGAAGTTTTTCGGGCAAAAGTGTTAAAAATGGAAGGAGTAGGTAGAAGAGAGAAAAACGCAGGTTCAAAGTGGACTGAAGACAGGAAGAAGAGACACAGTGAAAAGATGAAAGAATATTGGAGAAAAAGAAAAGAACAAAGAAAATGAATTGAAATTGGCATGTGGTCCTCAGATGGCCGATACAAAAAAAAGACGAAATAAGTTAGTTTTCAGAAACGGAAAAATTTAATTTGTTTTATTTTTGAACTAAACTAAAAATACAAATACATTAACACTATTTAAAATTTCGACATAAATTGTGCTATTGCCCTCAAAATACGGGTTGAAATCTTGTTTCTGAAAACTGTTACAAATACACTTGTGCGTTTTATCAAAATTTGTCAAGTACATAAATTTAAATTTGAAGCGATTTTTGATCATTTGAAAGCTGCCATGTTGAGTTTGGATAAATATTGACCAAAACAGACATTTTTTTAAAAATCCGGGCATTCTGACGCCAAATCATTATCACTGTCGAAAACCCAACAATTAGGCCTACTACAGCGTTTTCTGCCTAAATTCAGAAGTGGTAGACTAATCTGTCTCTGAAACAAGATTCTGACGACTACCGGTACGAATTATAAAAGTAAGGCTACAATTATTCTCTTTGTCTCATTTAATCAAGAAGTTATTCAGTGTTATTTATTGATCCAAAACCAATAGTTAGGCTACTGTTTTTTTTATATTCACAGTAAAATATCTGTTATATATGTTTTTAAAATATTATAATTCGTTTCTGGTAATGTTTCTACTTTGTTCCTAACATTTTCCTATTACAAAATATCTTATAAGTGTTCAGTGTTTACGTTAATGAAAACTAGAAATTTTTAACAAAAAAATAAAAGGTTTTCGTTATTTCGTAATAAACAATTTGTTTCAACGTACCTAAAAAAAGTGAAAGAGGATTCCAAGTCAAAATTATGAAATTACCTACAAACGTAAGAAAGAATTTCGACGAAACCGAAACATCGAAGCATGATAATGTTTTTAGGCTTTTGAAACGTATAATGTGGATTACGTTTGGTGGATTACGTAAATCATTTCCAAACCACAGACGATCACAAACAGAACATGTAAAACCAAATTTATTCTCACTAAAACGTTTGCTAAACTCAATGTCAGCAGCAATTATTTCTGTCTTGATGCGTTTACATATCAAATTTCTAGACTGTGGGGAATCGAAAGCGTGGAAGCTTTAAATTTTTCGATGACGTTACATTTTTGTGGAATGACCCCAGCCTAAAAACATTTTCACGTTAAAAAAAAAATTAACAGACAGTGGCGCTGCAGTTTTCGTTCGGTTGCATATAATGCACATTGCAGTATAGCGGGCATCAGTCCCGCGAGCTTCCAACAGCGGAAAACATGGGGAGGACACAAGTCGTGTGGCTGTGCTTTATTTTCGGCTTAATTAATCTGTGTATCTGTGGAAAAGATGATCAACCTACGGTAGGTGTTATTATTTTTATCGTTTACTTTTATAAAATAAATAATTCTATAAACTACCCACCAAATGTCTTTGAATTGTTTTTTCATAATTCAGTTGTTCCAATTCTTTATGTGTAATAGAAGTAAAGGCATTGCTAAATTTTACTTATTTTGACGCGAGTAATATATTTTTTATGAAACTTTAATAAAATATGTTAACAAAATTGTTGGTTTACGAAATAAAATTAACCCAATGACAGGAACGTAAAAAATAATCATGTTAGATTTAAGTACGCTTCATAATAAATCTATGCCTGGTTTATTGTGATATTATTTTTAATGCAACTGGAACTGACTAGTTTTACAGGTCGATATTATTTACAAGTAGAAACCATTAGTACTTGATTTAATATTTTCACGTACGCTTCCGCGGCCGGTGTCCATTATGTTTTTGAAGTCTCTTTCCTGTATGGACCGCGTCAAAAATGTCTTTTATGAAAACGTTACAATATTATTGCAATATTGTGTCACTCTTATTACAATATTATTACATTGGTCACTTAGACTGAGGATACTCATTGTAGTATGAGTGAAACGTTGTCATACAAGACATTTTTGACGCGGTCCATACTGGAAGAATAGTTCAAAAACATAGGCCTACTTGATTTAATATAACGAATTGTCAGTGCGATTCAGCTCATGTTTTTGACATAAATTTTTGTCACGGACAACTTAAATTATATAAATTAAATGCAAATTAAAAACAACAGTACCTTTAGTAAAAAATAAATTTCTGTTCATAAAATTAACGCATATTTCTACTTAGTATTATAAAATATATTCATTCCAGAGATAGATAATAGTCGGCAGCCATAAAACACATAAAGTACAGGTCCAAACTAGCTGCGGACGCGAAAAATTTGCGAAAACCAATTATGGGATCCAAATAATGTAAAAACGCTGTTTTTTCATTTTATACATGGAATCCACGTCTTGTTTAACTGCGTACGCGGTGAATAAGGTACAAATTATGTTGTTCGGTTAACATGCAAACTAAAATTATACATGGAAACCAATATGCCTTTAAAATAATAATTTATTTGTGAACTCCACGTAAAAAAACCAACTCGAAGTAAGGCGAGATGGCCCTTGCCTGTTACTATACATGTCTCATTTTTGGTTTGTGACAGAACACGTTTCCCACTAGTACTCGTTTTTTCAATAATACTCGGTTTTTGGCATGCATTTCACAGAAAAAGCAACCACTCGAAGTAAGGCGGGATTTGGGTCACCGCTTGCCTATTACTATACATGACTCCCTTTTCGTGGCAGAAACCGTTTTCCACTAATACTCGGTTTTCGTGCAGATCACTAGAAAAGCAATGTTTTTCAATATTGCTACAAATAATTATTTCGCGTCCGCCCTAGTTTTGGCCTATAGGTTACGTAGAAACACAAACACCGTGGTTTTTGCAAGTTTTGTGGCGCCAGAGCTCGGGCGGTGAATGCCGACTATTATCCAGAGATATTTTGACATTGCTATAGTGAATCTGACAGAAATAACAGAAAGTTCAAATATCCACGTTATAACACAAAACTTAATTTACAAAGCTGCAAGTTCAAAATAAAATGAGTAAAAGCAGTGTTTAGTATATTAACAGCTTAATACAAATTTAAACGTACGGTATTGCCAATTACACATGATTCATGTAATTTATACGTACAAATTTGTCAGACTATAGGACCTACCTCTTCGTTTTTAGTACACGGAAACGAGACCGATTCAGATTCAAAGCATCAGCTCTGTGTCACGTCTACGGCCCTTTAAAATTTCTAAATATTATCTCTTATGAAACGTTACGGAAGTTAGATACGTTTGCAGCTGGTGTACATTTTTTTAGTGTCTGTGAAACTGCAACGATATACTATAGGCCTACTAGTAGTTTTTTATGTAGACACTAGTGAAAATCATGATTTTTAGTCTTATTAACATAACAACAGACGAAATGTGTGTGAATTCAACGAAGAAAAGAAGTATGATTCTTGATTCAGTCGCGCGTACTAACTGGGAAATTTATTTATACGAAGTCTAGGATGCAAAAATGTCTACACACATAATGCCGTGAAATTTAAAATCTGCATTCTATTCACTGAAAATCGAGAAAGTCTACAGACGAAGTAAACTCCATGTGCCGTTAGCAGTTGATGTTTCCGAGTGTCCGATCAATTACTATGGATAATGTTTCAGTGAAGGGTTTGTGAGGATCGGTCAAAAATATAACACAAATTTTAACTTATTTGTGTCGACGTTTCGACAATGTCTGTGTGTTGGGCGTAAGCAACAATTGTCCTGATGTTGACAATAAACATTGTCGAAACGTCGACACAAATAAGTTAAAATTTGTGTTATATTTTTGACCGATCCTCACAAACCCTTCACTGAAAAATTCATAGATTGACGGTCACTACGAATTTAAGGATTTAACTATGGATAATGTGGGGATCAACTGTATGGAATATAAGAATTGCCTTGGAGTCCTCTGAACTGTGGAATTCTTCATCGCTCGTTCGTCATCTGGGAATACTCAGGGGAAGCGAGTTTCAACTCTCATACATAATATATTTCGGTGAATTGAACAGTGATGATGATGATAATAATAATAAACAGAAATAACACTATTACACACCACTTAGGAAAAATTTGTCCGATTAGCGCTTTTAAGCTTCGTAGTTCATCATCAGATCGGAAAAATCATTTTGCAAAATGATTATGTTCTGACGATGAGCTGTGAAGCTTGGAAGCGCTAATCGGAAATTTTTTTCTATAGTGGTGTGCAACAGTGTTATTTCTGTTTGTGATTATAACCACTAACACAACTTTATTAATTAAATATTATGATAATAATAACAACAACATAAATAATAATATTTGTTACAAGATATAACTATATTTCAAGTATATTATTTCGTTATTATTTGGTAAAGTATTTTTATTGTTAAAGTTTGGTAAAGTATTTTATTGTTTGGTAAAGTATTTTATTATTTTTATAGCATAATAATATAACACATACACACAGACTGTTAAAATTGTAACACAGATATAATACATTTCTTCAGTCAGTATTAATTATATTTTCTCTAATCTACATTTCATAGATAATTCATAATTTCTAATCTGATTCGTATAATTAATCAGAAACTGGAACAACTAATTCATATAAATTATAAAATGTTTATTAAGTGTAATAATAATAATAATAATAACAATTACCGGTACTATTATATTGCTAAAACTTTCCGCGCTGTTACACCGTCGTCTACAATTAGTGCCAAACGTAGACGGCGCGGGAACAGAGATCTCGATTTCTCGCAAAAGACTAATAGTAAAAACTCTTTGTCTTTACTAAAAAAAGTGAAGAGTACTTCACTCTTCGCAGGCAATCGAAATCTCTGTTCTCGCGCCATCACGATGATTGCGCGGCTCGTGCTGTTTAGTGTCCCGAGTCTCGGTTAGGACTCTTGCCACTGGCTCAGTTTTAGTTACTTTATATTATCTTTCTACTTATGTAGGCCCTGAAGTGACCCTCGATTATACGACCGGGGCTAGCAAACGGGGTCGCTTCCAAGACCCAACTCGCCTTGGAATATATTTTCCGAGTCCGGCGATGAGGGGATTGTGGGCCACTCGAGCTGCCCGACCATAGAATCTTCGCGCCAGGAGACACCTAGTCCTCTCCTCAAGTCTCGAGAAGAGAACCTCCGGAGGACTTTACACGCGAGCTTCAGTCCCCGTCGAGAACGCGCTGGAGTGCCGATCTACGACAGCGAGCAAAGTATTCCTAAACAGGACAGGCATAGGTAATCACGGGCAAGACGTACGTGTTCTCGATGAGCTTACCTAACAGGGGGATCATCGCCGGATTCCATAGCACAGATCAAAGTCTGCTGAGTTGCGCCGAGGGGCGTTGTCTAATGTATTGGGTATGGATTCGCCAGGTGACTCGGGAATCAACATGAAGCCCGAGGTACTTGGCGCTATTGGTCCAGGGCATCTCGACGAGGTCTACGGTAAGCGGACGAGGCCGCTTACGGCGTCGTGAGAATATTACCGCTGCGTTCTTAGTAGCGTTAACGGCAATTCTCCAATCCTCGGCCCACCCGACATACTCGTCGAGTTGGCGCTGGAGCTTGATTGCCGCATAACTTGCGTTCGGCTCTGATGCAAAAGCCGCAGTGTGGTCCGCAAACAGAGACAACTTTACTCCAGCCACTCGAGTAGTGTAATTGAAAAACACCGAGAACAGGCGAGGCTCAAGGACGCTGCCCTGAGGACACCAGCGGTAATACGCCTCTCCGAAGAGAGAGCGTGTACTATTCTCATTGGGAAGCTACGGTCTCGCAGAAAGCTCCTGATCAAATGAACGTATCAATCTGGGAGAAGGACTTCTGTGAGTTTGTACAAACACCCTCGTGCCACACGAGTTGCCCTGGCAACCAGCCTCGATAATGCACTCATCAGTACTCATCGATGTCGAGGAGTGCATCTTACGAAAGCCGAACTGTTCGGGGATCAGCACGTCCAGTCTTTCTAGACGGTCGCGGATCCTACGCTGGATCAGCCGCTCGAAAACCTTCGACGTCGCGGACAACAGGCTAATAGGTCTGAGGTTTCCCACGCGAGAAGAATTCTTTCCCGGCTTCGGTATCGCTATCACGGTAGCCGCTTTCCATTTCGCCGGAAAGTAGGTTAGCCTGAGACAGGCCGTAAACAGCTCAGATGGGAAGCGTATTCCTCGCTCCGGAAGGCGTTGGAATGCGAAGTTTGTAACTCCGTCTGGACCTGGCACTTTCCAGGGTTTGAGCTGCACGATCTTCTCAGTGACCTCCTCCGGCGAGATGGGCTCCGGCTGAACTGTGATACCGGCCGAAATAAAGCGCTCTACCTCGCGGCAGATTTTCTCAGTGAAGGCAGGGGCAGGCCGGGTTCTTGGATGCGTTAGGGGTCAACTGTCACTCAAAACAGTCAGCCAAGAACCCTGCCTTTCCGGGGGGGGGGGGTCCAAGTGTTTGACGCTGATGGGGCAGTAGTCCGAGAACAGTTCCGAAATGATGGAGACGTAGACCGGGCAATAAACGTCCTGATCGCGGCAATGTCCAGTACATCGGGGCGGGAGTTAGCCCTTGGGGGATAGTACGTAGGCCCATGACCGTGACCCGAGCCGCATCAGCATACCTGCGTAAGTGGGCCCAGTTTGGGTTCACCAATCGGGGTGCTTACAGTTCAAGTCGCCAATTAGGACCACCCTCCTGTGTGGACCGAAGACGACATCATCCTACGCCAAGGGGACCAAATGCGCGAGTAATGGCCCGCGTTCCGGTTCCGAGGGCGCGACTTCAGGTGTGGCCTGCTCAGTTTGACACGGGCTGCGAAAGTTTACGTTCTTTTAACAATAAAAACAATTGTTGTGTATTTTAATTATTATTATTGTGGTTGTTCATATCCCTTTTACTTCTTCACTGGAAGGATTAGGCTTTAGCTTTTCTCTTCCTCGTTTATCAACATTTTAAAGAGGTTTCCATTATGCTCATATCTCAAGGCTACCACCAATAATCTGGTTATTTGGCATGTCGTCAAAGTGTTCACTCTGTCTCGCCTCCTCATATTGTCTCTAACCTTCTTGTTCAAAGAATCAACTGTTAGTTATTTTAGTTTGTTTTCCACTGTAG
Source organism: Magicicada septendecula (assembly GCA_034769895.1). NCBI lineage: Eukaryota > Metazoa > Arthropoda > Insecta > Hemiptera > Cicadidae > Magicicada > Magicicada septendecula. The sequence continues at coordinate 507,251,677 of CM068369.1, read as the reverse complement.
AAGGGAACATCTGGATACTTCTTAAAAATTTCATTTTTGCAGCATATATTTTCTTTTCTTCCTCTTTACAAGGGTCCATGAGTCACTTGTCACGAGGAATAGCTACTGTTGTGTGTGTGTGTGTGACAGACCATGAAGGGAGTCACCTTTTACAATGTACAACATTTTTATAATGTGTCTGATAACTACTATATTTGAATCTTCTTTCTTGGATTTTGTTGTCCATGATGTGTCCAATTATCACTAACTATAATCATTTATTCCCACTGCAGACCACAAATTATGTTGGATAAACATTTTAAAATTTTTACCTTAATGCCTGAACCAGTTTTTGCTCCTTACAAGCTTGCAGTCTCTGATGGAGCTTGTAACATGTTAAAAGTGGTTCAGGCTATCAGGTAAAAATGTAACAATTTTATTTAATTATATTCATAAATGTTTATTTTTTTATGCGTTACTGCAATCAGATATAATGAAGATTATATCTGATGATGATAGTAAAATCACTATCGAAACATATATGTAATTTACAAAATAAACAATATATTCTTCTAAAAAGTTGTATTATTAATATAATTTTATTTAAATAATTTGTGTTCCACCGGAATAAATTATTATAGTTAGTAAAACGTCTTACCACAATTCTAATACTGTTGGTAAACTGTGTTAATAAATTTGTAAATATAAATAGTTAACACCATTTTTGTTAATATTTGCAGCCTGTGATGATAGCGGAAAATGGATTTCCAGTTGAAATACATGAAGTACAGACAGCTGATGGTTACATTTTGACATTGCACAGAATCCCTGGTACCAAAGCACAGGGCTATGATAACAAATTGTTGCCAGTATTCTTGCAGCATGGTCTGATGGACAGTTCAGCAGGTTGGATTCTCAGAGGTCCTAATGATGCACTTGGTATGTGGACAATTAATTGAAATTAGTTTAGTTCGACAATTTAAAGTTGTAATGTTTAAACACATTAAGTATTGCTGGGATTACCAAATGCTTATGAACTAAAGCCCTGTAATATATTTACTGATTACAGTAGGAATCACATCATTAGGCGCCTTTTCAAGAAAATACACAGAACAAATAACAATATAATATTCTGGAATTCTGTGATTTAAATTATTTCATTTTATAATAAAATTTCTTTGTAAGACTATTATTTTTTGGACATTTATATAGAATGGACAACAATAGGTTAATAACGCAGATCTTCAAACATCTGTGGGGGAAGAAGTCAACATCAAGTTGGATTAAAGAAGTCCAAAAGGATTTATAAAAAAATAATATAAATGCAGAAGAAGTAATTGAAAGAGAAGTTTTTCGGGCAAAAGTGTTAAAATGGAAGGAGTCCAGGGTAGGAGAGAGAAAAACATGCATTCAAAGTGGACTGAAGACAGGAAGAAAAGACACAGTGAAAAGATGAAAGAATATTTGAGAAAAAGAAAAGAACAAAGAATAAAGAATTGAAATTGGCATGTGGTCCTTAGATGGCCGATACAACAACAAAAACTTTACAATGATTTAAAAAACAAACAATTACAAATAATGAGAACACTTCATAGTAACTGACAACAGACAAGTCCTGAATGTGCAGCATCCTTACAACTGATTCCCTGAAGTCCTGAATCTGCAGCATCCTTACAACTGATTCCATGAAGTCCTGAATGTGCAGCATCCTTACAATTGATTCCATGAATTTTTTGAAATCAGCTTTCCTTTATTGAAGCTCTAAATCCACCATTACAGTAATGAAAAATGAACCTGATCTTGATCATGAACTTCATTTTTAAAAGATGAAAGCTACAGTATTTATTATTTTTAATTGTTTGTGAGTATATTAATTCTGTGAATTGTATTTTATTTATAACATTATATATTTAATCAGTGGTCTCTCAGGTTCTGTGAAAATATTTCACCCAAGTCTTCATATAGGCTAATTCTCATAAATATATCGATAGTAATTAGAAAACATATACAAGTAGAAAGATGTTTGTTTACAGGTTTGTATGGTAATGGTTACCATATAGAACTTTATTGCACATATTTGCATCCACTGCCATATAGACTTCTGTACAAACAGCAGACTGATATAAACATGTCCAATATAAGTGCAATTCAACGATATAATGTATAATATTACTTTTCGCGTATCTATAATATATGTGGTTATGTTTTCTCCTTAAATGGTTTGATAAGGGCCTCACGTTGTTTGCGCCATATTTATAATGTTTCGTTATCTGTTCCCTTCTTATATTTTATTTATGGTATGTGGTTATATTGTTAAAAAATCATCTTCCTGGATTTATGTTGTTAAACGCCCCAAGTTGTTGGCGCCAATTTATAATATATTCTCCGGGATCTTATTTGTACCCGTTTAAGATTGGTTAAAAGCCACCCGTGGTGGTGTCATATGTTAAATACTGGAGTTATACCCTTTAATTCCTTATTGAATTATAGGTGGTTATATTTGAATATGTTTTCTTCAACTGTAGTATGATTGTTGTTAGAATTAATGAATTGAATTATGTTGATATTATATTGAAATACTCACGTTGAATGGAGATTCTTCATTCGTGATGACAATGTTAACAAAATATTGTCAATAATAAAATTTAAAACATTTGAATAGCTTCACTGCCGCCAGTGATGAGTGTTACCACCTGATCTCAGACGTAAAATAACCTCTGTTCGACTGCGAAAAACTTTTTTACCGAATGAAAATAAATACCGTACATGTTCCTTTAATGTTGAAAAAGGCGATTTATTTATCGTTTTATCTGATCCTTAATCCTTATTAAAAACAATCAATTCAGTGATCTTTGCTTTACAATAAATCATTACATTTTCTGAAACTAGTATCCCAGGGTTGTACATTGTATACAAATGTTTGGTCGACAAAATCGTCAAAGTTCGTTTTTAAACAATAGGTTCAATGAAACTGCAAAATACGGAACTATACGATGTCAATTATTACTATAAAGTATCATAATAGGAGAGTGATCACATTAAATATAGAAAATCTTAAACTACTATCATTAAGTTCTCAAGACGACTGGCGTCTAATATTGAGGTTAAAGCATGGATTTTTATATACTAACATCCATGGGTTAAAGTGGGTTTCGAGGTAATACACAATTAACCTTGATTTGTGAATAAATATTTCTAACAATGAATACATTTACAATATTAATAAAGTTCAGAGTCAGCTTAGTGTTCATAATAATTTATATGGTTCAATATGTTATATTAATTTATCGTATATGGTAGGGTAGTAATTCTAGTAAGTATAATTAATTGTCACTACACTTTCCTCAAATCACTTAATTGCAACTTAGTATACACTATGCTATTAGACATACACTGTTAAACCTTCAATAACTTTTGTTGTTTTATAATTCATAACACTTGATAACACTTTGAGTAATTTCGAGTAATTAGGTTGGAACGCCCCGTGTGTTTACATTCGAAACCCGCACTGCATTGTGGGTGAATCTTGCTTTAACCTAGCACGGAGCTGTCCATCTGTAAGGCTTTGAATCTGGTGAAGAACTGTCAAATATTTTTTCATCGCTTCTCGCTGTTCCCAAAATGTTCACCTCATAAATCTCGCTATAGGTGATCTGATTGGCCAAAATTGATGACATTCCTTTGTGGACGCATCCTCCCTGCTTTATTAAAACTATATAATTTTGTTTAAAGCGTGGGTCTTTGGGTTTGAGAGTTCAAAAGTGACGCCAAACTTTTTACACAAATATATTAAAATAATTTATAACTGATATTACTTCCTTATGCTACTTATGAATGCTTATATAATATTATTACCATGGTCTGACATTTGTTTTGATACACATTTTGATATCCCACAATACATAATTCGGTTTACAATTAACAAAGTGTAATTCTCACTTATTACCTATTACAATATTTTGATTAAAATCTTTCTTACCACTATTATATTAACATTTTGATGTGACATAACTTGAATATACTTATCACAGAGTCCTTAGCTGTGATAATTTAACAACATAAACATATAATTTTGACATAAATATAGAATACTTGGCTAGGCTTCATGAGGCCTATATTATCATGAGTTAGGCTAGTTTAACTAATTATATTACACTGGTTGTATGTTAATGGTTTATTACATTTTATACACAATTTGAGTTGACTCTATCAACTTTTGGTTAACTTTTCTTACCTAAGACATGCCTTGTTTCTTGTATATTATCAATTAAATTGCATGAGTTCTTGTACAAACAGGCAGCTTATTATTTCTACTTATTTCTATTTATTACACTTGTTATATTACAAACATCTTATTTCTGATTCATCATTTGAGTTTCTTGGAAGTTTTACAATGGTTTACTACATCTACTTGTTCTTATTTGTTTGTTAATTTATACATTATGAACCCTGTATCTAGGTGTATTACCAGGGCCGGCTCAAGGCAAAAATTTCACCCGGGCAAGCGAGCTTTCCGCCGCCCTGTCCCCCCCCAAAAAACTTAACAAACAGGAAATGACACAACTAGGACTCTACATTTTATAAGAATATTTTAGCCTTGTATGACTTTAATTGATTTGTTATCTTTATGGAATACAATTGCAGTTTATTTCATTAACAATTGTGTTACATTATTGCAATAATGTATTTTTATGTTCGGTTATCTTAGGCTTATTTGGGGTGATCAGTAGTATGAAATACAGGCTAAGTTATTCGTTTCTTTTTAAATGATTTTTTATTTGAATCAATAGTATTAAGGCCTAAATCAAACTCAGGAAGAGCAAATGGGTTCGGTAAAATAGCTACAAATGACTAAGTGTATCGACTATCGACAATATTTATTGTAATCTTACAAAAAAGTTGGTATAAAAAATTCAAAATTACAATTAACTGTAGGTTACTCAATTTAAAAATCACAAAGGTACTTTACGGCAAATTTTTCTGCAAAATCTTTTATAACAGAGTCAATGTCTATTTCTTTTAGAATATCAAATTCAATTGAGATAAGGGAAAGTCCTACAAGACGTTCTTGTGCCATACTTGATCTTAAATAATTTTTAATTTTGAAAAAGATGTCTCCCCAGACGCTACACTTACTGGAAGTGTTAATACAATTCTCAAAGCTATATTTACATTTGGAAAATTTTCAGCTAAAGAGTTGTTCATGATGAACTTGAGGACGTCTTCTGGCCTGTTGCCACAGTCTTCGGGTAACAGAGTCAGAAGTACTAGAAGTTCTTGGTGCAGCTGGTGTCCTTCAATACCTCGGTGCTCCCCATCGGTCAAAGCTATCTGTAGGTCCGCACATTTTTGTAGCAATCTGTTCTTATCTTCATTTTTGATGTTATAAAGAAAGCCAAATACATAATTGTGGCTGGATAGCTGTGAAAATCTCTCCTCAAGTGAGTTTATTGCGCAGTCCAACAAACAGAAATAAAAATTGGTCATAAATGCTCTTTTTGGGTCTGAGAATGGCTCGTCAGCTGTTTCATAGTGAAATTTGCGTTTGACCCTTCTTGGACGTACTTCAGATTCAGTTGGGAATGTGGCTTCGGTTTCAAGAGTTTCTGCAATCTCCCTGCTGTCAACAAGTACTTCCTCAAAACCCTTCTCCGTCCTCATTTTCTCAAGATGTTCTTTCACTTTAGAAATTAGCTCAACTGCTTTTGCAATGTTCATATCTTCTTTTTGCAGCTGTTTGCTGATAATATTTATCCTGAAAAGTATTTCATGCCATACAACCAAGGAGCAGATAAACTTAAAGCTCTTTAGCTTGCTAGCCAGACCCAAGGCAGTATCTTTCCATAGCCATCGATCGATGAGTCAGTAGATAACTCAAGTAGAGTATCGTATATTTCTCCTGTCTGGTAACGAAAAGGAGCAACTGCATTAATGCGACTCTCCCATCGAGTGCCGCATATTGGTTTAACTGTTAGTGATGTAACATGTTTTCTTAACACAGACCACCAGTGAGTTGAGGCAGAACATAATTTGTATACTTCCTGCACAACCATGAAAAAGTTTACAGCCTCACTACAGGATAAAGCAAAGTCGTTCACCACTAAGTTCAGCGAATGTGCACTGCAAGGTACAAAAAATCCGCGAGGGATCAAAGTTAGAATTCTGTTCTGGACTCCTGCGTTTTTCCCCGCCATGTTTGCACCATTGTCGTACCCTTGCCCACGCATATTTTTTAAAGGTATTTTCATTTCATTTAACTTGGACAAAAGAATGTTTGTCATAGATTCTCCTGTTGAAGATGCAATTGGGATAAACTCCAAAAAATGTTCTTTGGGGCAAGGGTCTTTACCTGGTTCACAACTTACAAAACGTATAATCAAAGTCATTTGCTGTATGTGGCTTTGATCAGGTGTAGCCTACAGTCCAAAATAATAGCATAGTAAGTCCACTTCTGTACATTATGTAGTATTCATTGTCATATCATTGATCCTATTACTTCGATCACTTCATTTTGGATATTCTTCCCTAGGTAATGTACATAAGATTCTTTTGAAGTAATGCTCCTAAGTGTTCAGCAATTATGATGTCAAATTTCCCTACAAACTCTTAACAGTTTCAGGAAATTCCCATTGTTTCTGTCATACAGTTTGTCTGACACACCCCGAAATGCCAGATTCTGTGAACCAAGAAACTCAATCACGTACACAATGCGTTTGAAAACTTCCTTCCAGCGTTCAACTTCATTCTTGATCATTTTCTGGAGTTCTGCATCAATCGTTTTGTTCACACGCAGCCTCGTAGAACATTCCTTCCAGAACTGGAATGCCCGCATATGTCCTGGTGATCTTTCGTGTTCTGACAGTAGTTCAGACATGTGCTTCCAGTCGGAGTACCCAGTCTCTGAAGACAGAGATGTTCGTATTGTGCTAAACAGTCGGCAGCAAAAGAAAAATATGACGTCTTTTGATACAGAATATATAAGCCAGGGACGTGAAACCTCTTCACCATTGCTCATTCGCCTACGATAATTGTTGACACTAAAACGGCGACCATCTTTGTTTACAGGAAAGTCAGTGTCACTAATTTGTTCTGGCCCACGTTGGACGAGGATGTCACTGTCTTTGGCACTTAAGTTCACTGGCCACTCTCCAGGGTCATGGGATATGATTTTATCTAGAGAAACCTGAAAAAGACAACAAAAACTAAGGAGTATTATTAGCAAAAAGTACAAAATCATTTAGAAGCTTCAAAAAATTGGGACGCAAATTTGTTTGTTAAATTTACGCGATTTATTCAATTGGCATAATAAGCCTAGCCTATCTGCTAAAACTTAACTGTAGCATGTTGTAAACTCAATATTTTCAACTTTGTCATTTTAAGTTTATAAAAAAATTACCTTAAAAGATTCTTCCGCAATCGCTGAATCAGAATCAGAATGAGATTCAACTCCCTTCACATTGTCGTTTTTTTCTTCATTTTCAGTATCATGGGACTGCGGGGACTGAGTCTTGTCGTCCACCTAACAAAGAGTTTTCATTAATTTCACGACACTGTAGACTTTCACAGAACAAAATAATTGTAGTAACACCATTTTAAAATGTTTTTTTATCATGGAGTGTTAATTTGTATGATATAATGTCTAATAATTAGCTCAACATAAACATGCGTTTTTTCAAATGTAAGACATTTTTAACATTTAAGGGTTGATGATTTCTAAATCGTAAATGTAATAGAAAAGCACAGTACAAGAGAATTAGCTGAGTGCCTAAGTAAGTCAAGAACGCCTTAGATTTCATCGTTAAATTTCAAAAATCCCAATACTCCACATTTTATCTTAGAAATGCACCTCACTAATCCTGTATTGCTGTATTTATCTTAGATAACGAGTGGCTTACGTATCTACGGACCCATTATAGTAAATTGTGAATACTAATATTCGCAACATTGCAATATTGTGAAATAAATAAAACTAGGCTACACGAGGAAATAGGTTACTGCTGATTTTGAATTTCTGATTACTGGTAATTATCGTATTTTAGAATGCATTATTTTTATTACATTTTAAAGCAAGCCTTCAATAATTTTAATAAAGGCAAAAGTGTTTTGTTTTATGTACAGTATTTATTCCAGTTTAATATTAAAAACCAAATTTTCGTGCATGTAATGTAACTGTGCTCAGCACTCTTAACAAATAACAATAAAATTTTATTAGTTTACCTCAGACAGAAAAAATGTTGGTGCATGTGGCTCTGAGGGAAGTACCGTAACGAAACGTTTTAACGCTGAAGCTTGTTTTTGAGCTTCAGAAGTCTGCTGCAATTTTCTTTTTCTATAGAAAAAACCTGAGTGTCTCTTTTTATCAGCCATTCCTAATTCCTACCAAAACAATCTTTATAAAACCACTGACACAGACAGATACAGTATTGTTAAACCACACAAAAACATTAATGGCAGAACACAACAGTCGGACTGAAAGGCTTTACATGACGCACAACTCACCATCCGCTTGACTTACTACAAGTTGACAAGTGCGACTGATGTCAAGCGAGCGTCTGTATATTAGCCTGTACGCGCAGGCGCATCTCGGCCATCGAGTCATTTCACCCCCTCCCGTGCCCGTAGTCGAATCGAACTGCGAAAGTGACTCACCTTCGTGCGCACCCAGGCCTGTATTATTCGTTCGTACCTCAAACGAAATAGACTCGGTCACAGGCCCACTTTTCTAAGCCACTGTTGCCGCCCTGGCGCCCTCCTCCCAACTGCCTCTCGTAAGATTTGTTTTGTATTGGTTTTTAAGTTTTTAAAAACTTACGATACTGTTGTAAATTTGTTGTTGTGGTAATCCATGGTTTTACTATAATTAGTAAACTGGGAACACGCAGAAAATTTATTCTAAATCACCGATCGTAAAACATTTTTTCGTTCCGCTTGGCGCCCCTAACTTCGCGGCGCCCCGGGTGGCCGCCCGGGCCTTAAGCCGTTACTGTGTATTACCGTATGTCATGTTCATTAAAAACTATCAATTGATTATTCCTTTGATATTTATTGGTTGGTATTTCGACCAATAGTTAGTTTAATTATCACTGGTTGTTTTAACACTAGTTACATGTATTAATTCTTGGTATTTCTATGGTTTTTTAATGTGTCATGTGAGTTCTGCATTCCTTCTCACATTTCATTATGTTTCACCTTAATTATAATAATTACAATATTGTGGTGATGTAATATATGTCTTAGAATCATCCTTAGGTGATCTAGTTACTTCTAGGTATAACCCTTTACAGTTTTGCATTCCTTTTACTATGTATTTTGGTATTTATAAGTGTAAATTCCCAGCTACTTAGGTTAGGTTGTCTACCTACCTCTTTACTGAATATTTGGTTTACATGCTTTGTCTTATCTAGTCATTTTACTCATTTCTTAACAGTTTAAAACATTTCACATATAGGCTACTTGTAAATAATCATATCAACTTTTGGACACCATAATGTTGATTAATAGATGTCTGTTTTATTGTATTTGGTCATTAAAACCCCCTGGTTTTTTGGTACAGCTATGTATCTGATTATTTATACTTATTTTTTAACTAATTCCTTTGTCATTAATTTAACATCTTCTTCCTAATTAAACCTCCTAGTGATTAATAAGATTTACAAAATGTTTTATCATCTTGACTTTTTTATTTTTGTTGCTATTTCAACTAATGATCCTTGCATTTTGTTGCAATAGGTCATGTTCCTTATAGGTATATTATTAATGTTCCCTTCAGTGACAAGTAATAATTATTTACAGATCCATAGTTAATATACATATCACTGGTTATCTTGATATTATCTACTGTCTCTTTTTATTATTATTTATATGGGTTTCTGGTGTACAATTCGAGCCTTTTATACTCAGTCATTTTCATTCTGTTAATTTACATTATCTTCAACAATTATTCCATCTCAGGGACTTAATCTGTCTTAGAAATGTCTATATTTCATTTAGTTTCATCTTAGTATGATACATCATAGCATTATGTCTTTTTTAACATCTCTTTTATTATTTATCAGTGTAAATTTACAACTTTCTAGGTTAAATTGACCCCCTTTTCTTTCATTGACTACATTTATTTCACCTACTTGATTTTTATTAGTTACATTACTCACTTCTTTTATTTATGAATAGTATTCTCTACCATTTATTGTTCTAATCGCCATTATTCAGCTTTTCTTATATTCTATTTACATTTTATTTATTAATCAGTTCTTTCTGATATACGTTCAGTTACATTAATTATTTTGTTTAATGATACGATACAATCTTATTGTTTCTCCTTATTATACATTTCATTTTTACATGGTTGTTACCTCACTCTCCTAATCTTGTTGGGTATTTGTATAGTCACTGTTGGTCTAGTCTTTAAGTCAGTTTGTCTTGATTATTATACCATTTATGCTCATGGACAATTAAATTATATCTTATTCGAAATCATTATCTTCATAATAACTCTTTTTCTACTTCAGGGTGTTATACCTTATTGTTTCTTATGGTAATTTACTGTTTTATATAGTTCATCTGTGTTTTGTGATCTTGTGACGTTTTGTAACGTTACAAAATTTAAAATAAAACACTGATCACATTTGTATAAACTTCTGTGTTTCATTAATTGTGTTACATTAAAAGACAACACTTACATGTACTGTTGGCATGGCTTTAACTGCAGAGATGTCAGTAAAATTGATGTTATTTACAGCGTACCTACTTGCCAAAAGAGGTTATGATGTCTGGTTAGGAAACTTTCGCGGCAACGTTTATTCAAGGAGACATGCAAACTTAAAGCCAGAAGACGACCAGTTTTGGGACTTTTCGTAAGTTTATCTATATATAACACTTTGTATTTAGTGTATTCAATTTTCTGGTATGACAAATTTACTTGCACATATAGAACTATATGTAGAATATTTTATTTACATTTTAAATTATGAGTTTATAATAACATTCACTGTAATTAAACAAGAAGGAAGAAGAACATGATCCTTTTTCGTTTAATGAGAACAGCAGTGTATGCAAGTGAAAAGCTAGTGTCAATCTCTTAATGTATTTAATTTAAATACAAAAGTTTATTAAAAAGAAAAATATTTCTGAATTAACAAAAGTAAATTAGCAATAGTCTACTTTTTTTTAATTAGAGTAGACCTATAAGTAAATACCAATGAAAATCCAAAGAGTTTAACATGTTACCCTATGTACTAATTTATTTCTTTAAATGAACAAGAAGAAATTAAAAATAATTGACTTCAGTAAATAATTTGTTTTATAAAATATCTGGTGGCTAACAGTTGTTATTTTATTATAATTATAATAAATAATAGTAATAATAATAATTATTGTACATATACATAAATTCATTTTTTTGAGTTTTTAGTTCCTTCAACCCATTTATTATGAGGTGGGCACTTTATAATTTTCTTTCATTTCGTCTCCTAAAAGCTTACATGATCTTGCTTCTTCAAGCAATTTTTTGCATTAAATGAATATATTCCAACTTCTCTGTTCTACACTAATTCTTTTGAACTTCCATTCTTTTCATGTCCTTTATTACCTAGTCCTCCAAACAATTTGGCATCCACCTTCATCTCACTCTGTTCAGCTTCTAGTTGGTGATCTTGCTTAACAGGAGAAGCAAATGTAGTAAGGAGAAAATATTTTTTATTCATATTTTTTCTTTTAAACTAAGTAGGTTTTTTAAAATTTGAAATGTATTCTTTCCCTGTTTATGACTGTCTTTGAATACGATTTTTTAAAATTTGAAAGTAAAACTAAACTTGCTAGACAAAGATAAAAATAATTTTCCCCTTAACAGGATTGTGGAAAATGTTTTCAAAATTTAAGGAAGTAAAATTTCTCTGACTTCCTTCCACCCCCATAGCTCTATCTGACATTACTTGGAATTTTGTTGTCCAGAAATATGTCATTACACTAAGAAATTGATTTGCCAATAAAAAATTGGCAGCTTTTTTACTTTTTACTTGTAATAGGTATACAACTTTATGATTATCTTGACTTCAGCTTTCATTAAAATTTAAATTACACTGATCGAATGGTCGCTCGACACTTGGTAGAAAATTTTACTGATGATTGAATTTAATAAACAAACACTTGGTAAGTTCTACAGATGATTTTACTTTCCTGACAATTGTTTCCCCAATTATGGCACTTAAAAATGGCAGTTGAAATCCAACCTCTGAAGCTGCCGTAACTGATGAAACAATTGTCAGGAAAATAAATCATCTGTAGAACTTACCAAGCATTTGTTTATTAAATTCAAGCACTATTAAAATTTGAGTAAGTCTGAATTAAATTTTAATACTTTTCTATGAATCTGGATTTCAGATGGCACGAGCTTGGTCTGTACGATGTTCCAGCATCAATTGATTATGTCCTTAGAACAACTGGAAAAAATAAGTTGAATTACGTTGGTCACTCAATGGGAACAACATCATTCTTTGTTATGGCCTCCATGCGACCTGACTATAATCAAAAAATAAACCAGATGATAGCTCTTGCACCGGTTGCATACATCTCCCACACTAGAAGTCCTATCCATATTATTGCACGACACTCAAAAAATGTTCAGGTAAAACTGCATACAGGTAGTAGTATTGTAACAGCAAATTTTATTTCTTGGATTTGTATTTATCCAGCTTGTGTAATTACAATTACTTATTTAAACTGCTATAAAAGAGATCAGAATGTGTGTGTGTGTACATTTATTGAGGCACAGTATGGATCATTAAAGTTCTTACCACACATACTAAAATAATATTATTCTACTGTACGTGTTTATGCTGGAAGGAGAAAACATCACTGTTCTTATTGGTATAAACTATGATGGACAAGCAATGACAAACATACCAGTCAGGTGATGTCCTTCTCATTGAATGGATGAGGGAGGTATTGGAAAGTTTTGCTCTATGTAGGCATCATTATATTAAATAATGTACGCAGGAGCAATTGAATAATATTAGAAAGATCAATACCACTTACTGTATGTGTTTCAGATGTTTTTTAATGCAAGTAAACAAAAAAGTTCAAATACACATAACGTAACAACAAATAGGCGCTAAAGTAATCAGAAGTATGGAATATTTATGTTTATTGGGCAATTTTTTATTTTCCATTTGTTTAATAATTTGCAAAACACTTTTTAAGGATTATTGGAAGGTTATAATTTTTTATAAAAAATGGTATTTTGATATTTTTGTTTGTAATTTTATCAATTAAAAATAAATTCTAACTTCTCTCATTTTAACAGTTTGACTGTGGAAATAAATTTCAATAATACAATTTCAATAATATGAGAGAATACAAGTATAAAAAACAATTGGTTAAAGTAGTTAAAGAATGTCTAAATCAAAACTACTAAAGGTTTAATAACAAGTTTTATATACAGAAAAAAGGATTACCTATGGGATCTTCAGTATCCCATATTCTTGCGGAAATATACATGAATGATTTTGAAAAGCAATTTATAAATTCCACTAGGTACAAAGACAATATAAAATTATGGACTAGATACGTTGACGATGTATTAGTAATTTGGGAAGGAAGCAGAGAAGAAGTGCATGCATTTATAAATGAGGTAAATAATAAGGATAAAAACTTACAGTTTAAAGAAGAGATAGGAGGTAAGAAAATAAATTACATAGATTAAAACATAGAAATTAAGAACATTGAAAAACTACAATTTGGGATATTTAGGAAAGAATCGTATTCAGATATAATTATACCGAAAGAATCTTACCAACCTTATAGATATAAAATGGCAACAATCAGTTCATTTTGTTATAGAGCTCAGAAGTGTTTAAAATAGACAGAAATAAAAGATAGGGAGATAAAAAAGATAAAGGTAATTGTAAGGAATAATAACTATAACACTAACATACGGATAAAGTCATGAAAAGTACGTATTAACGTACAAAAAGCTAAAAAAGAACCAGAACAAAAGAATTATGCAGGGTCATTGAGATACATAGGATCACATACCAGAAAAATTATAAAATGTTTTAATAAAGTAGAAATAGCAATTAAAAAATGTGAATCAGTGTTTGATAAGATAAGGAAAATAAATATATAAAAATCCCAGTATTACAGAGAAGCGGAGTTTATAAATTAAAATGTAAAGAATGCAACAAAGTGTACCTAGGTGAAACAGGACGGAAATTCGTATATAGGTTGTCTGACCACAAACGTGGAGAAGGTAATAGAACAACGAATTCGTTATATGCAAGACATTTCATATAAGAGAACCATAAGTTTGTTAATCCTTTGGAAGACTATTAAATTTTAAAAGTAGTAAATAACACAGTTGAAAGAAAGCTTAGAGAGGATTTGGAAATATTGAAAGAAAGTGAGAAAGGGTTAGACAATTTAGTGAATACTAAAACTAAAGTTGATAACGAAGAAATATTTTATAATATAATTAAGAAGTAAAAGGTAGAGGATGGATAGATAACATTAAGAATTAAATTGCATATATGGATGTTTTTTAAATAAGGTGAATGACTACGCCCAAAAGTGTGAATGAGAAAGGCTTTACATTGTTTTGAAAAGAATGTATACACACACACACACACACACACGGAATGTGCTAGAAAAATATGTAACTGTACAGATATGGGTGACAGGGCTCAGAGTTTGGGAAGGAACATTTGACTTATAGCTTGTTTGGGGGGGACAGTGGGGGGGTGAAGAGTTTATTTTATTCTGTTGTTTTTGTTATTTCCGATCTGATGATGAGCTGAGAAGCTTGAAAGCGCTAATCGGAATAATTTTCTATAGTGGCGTGCAACACTGATAATTCTGTTTGTGATTATAACTACTAACACAACTTTCTTAATTAAACTAATAATATTCAGCCTTTCTCATTCACACTTTTGGGCGTAGTCATTCACCTTATTTAAAAAACATCCATATATGCAATTTAATTCTTAATGTTATCTATCCATTCTCTACCTTTTACTTCTTAATTATATTATAAAATATTTCTTCGTTATCAACTTTAGTTTTAGTATTCACTAAATTGTCTAACCCTTTCTCACTTTCTTTCAATATTTCCAAATCCTCTCTAAGCTTTCTTTCAACTGTGTTATTTACTACTTTTAAAATTTAATAGTCTTCCAAAGGATTAACAAACTTATGGTTCTCTTATATGAAATGTCTTGCATATAACGAATTCGTTGTTCTATTACCTTCTCCACGTTTGTGGTCAGACAACCTATATACGAATTTCCGTCCTGTTTCACCTAGGTACACTTTGTTGCATTCTTTACATTTTAATTTATAAACTCCGCTTCTCTGTAATACTGGGATTTTTATATATTTATTTTCCTTATCTTATCAAACACTGATTCACATTTTTTAATTGCTATTTCTACTTTATTAAAACATTTTATAATTTTTCTGGTATGTGATCCTATGTATCTCAATGACCCTGCATAATTCTTTTGTTCTGGTTCTTTTTTAGCTTTTTGTACGTTAATACGTACTTTTCATGACTTTATCCGTATGTTAGTGTTATAGTTATTATTCCTTACAATTACCTTTATCTTTTTTATCTCCCTATCTTTTATTTCTGTCTATTTTAAACACTTCTGAGCTCTATAACAAAATGAACTGACTGTTGCCATTTTATATCTATAAGGTTGGTAAGATTCTTTCGGTATAATTATATCTGAATACGATTCTTTCCTAAATATCCCAAATTGTAGTTTTTCAATGTTCTTAATTTCTATGTTTTAATCTATGTAATTTATTTTCTTACCTCCTATCTCTTCTTTAAACTGTAAGTTTTTATCCTTATTATTTACCTCATTTATAAATGCATGCACTTCTTCTCTGCTTCCTTCCCAAATTACTAATACATCGTCAACGTATCTAGTCCATAATTTTATATTGTCTTTGTACCTAGTGGAATTTATAAATTGCTTTTCAAAATCATTCATGTAACTCGTTTCTGGCTACCGTGTCAACACTTTAATGTCGCAATGGAAATGCTCGGGACCCCTTCCCGCGTGCGTACTATGATTCGGCGGCTACGCCGCCGAATCTACAGACCCGCCTCGAGCCGTTTCTTTTCGGGGCTTCGCCCCTCAAAGTACTCAACCACCGTTACGCATGCCTGGACTCAATTCACAATGCTCGTATCATGCACATTCTGTTTATAGAAAGTAAAATGAACATCCGTCTTCCACTCACACAAAAATTCAACCGCATATGGAGGTAAACTGGGTTGGGAATGCGTGCTTATGGGAGTAATTTATTTATTTTTTTTCTTCGTAAATAGCTTTGACTGCAATTTAAAATTATTTTCCACTTGTTTATATAACATACAAGAATAGAAAAAAAAAATTTCACTTCGCGATTGTATGGTGTGGCGTAGGTAAATATTCACCACTGCTTTAAATGGAGGAACAAATGATAGTCACTGGGTGCAAGGTCTGGACTGTAGGGGGGATGATCCAGTTTATCCCGGCCAAATGACATAATCAGATCTTGGGTGTGTTGAGTATCATGTGGCCGAGCATTGTTGTGAAGCAGTACGATTCCCCTACCAAGCATGCCACGCCTTTTGTTTGCAGTTTATTCAGGGTCTCACAGTATGTCACAGCATTTATCGTTTCACCCTGAGGCAAAAAATCAACAAGTAACACCCCCTGCCTGTCCCAAAACACAGTGCACATGATTTTCCAGGCTGAAATGGTTTGCTTGAACTTCACGTTTTTGGGAAATGTTGAGTGCCTCCATTCCATGGACTGCTGTTTTGATTCCGGTGTAATGTGAGACACCCATGTCTCATCACCAGTGACAATTTGACTTAAAAACAGATCACCTTCCTCACTGTACCTCGTGAGAATAGTCAGAGCACTGGCTAAACGTTTTGTTTTGTGCAACTCAGTCAGCATTTTTGGGACCCAGCCTGAGCACAACTTCTGATAATTTAAGCGGTCTGTCACAATTTCATAGAGAACACTTCTTGAAACTTGAGGAAATTCATTAGACAGTGACGAAATCGTAAACCGCCTATTCTCACGAACTTTTTCGTCAACTTTCTCCACCAGGTCATCATTAATGACAGAAGGTTGCCCACTCCGTGCCTCATCGTGCACGTTTGTACGGCCTTCTTTAAATACTCTAACCCACTTTCTCACCATGCCATCGCTCATATCATTTTCCCCATACATTTCACTTATCTGTTGATGAACATCGGCCACTTTCACGTCTCTTGCATTTAGGAAACCAATTACAGCCTGTATTTCACAATCGGCGAGACTTTCAATGGTATGAGGCATTTTAAACACGCACAGGAAAATGTAAACAAAGACTTCTGCTCATATAATGAGGTCTGTAGAAAGCCAATAGTTGCAGACACTCAGTGCGCATGCGCAGAACAGCGACCGCAGTGCTGTAGCGGCGATATAGCAAAACGGTACTCACTTAAAAAACACGCCTCATAGTCAAGTTTACAGTCAAGTGTGTAGTGTATGTGACAAGAATGTCAGCACACACACAACCACAATACATTAGATGTTGACTTCAATGCATTATTATATTTGGTGTTAACAGCATTTGCTAGACAGTCTTGGGCATGCAGAGTTCTTGCCAAGAAACAAAGAACTGACACACAGTATGAGAGTAGCTTGTGAGGCGTTGACTGTTCAGAAGAAGCTCTGTGAACACGCTATATTCCTTTTTGCTGGTCACGATGAAGAACAATTTGTACAGGTAAGATTTATTTCTGATTTCCGCTGAAAAAGAGAAAGATACAAACATTCTGTACTTCAATTTGTATGAGTTTTGTACTTGTGTGTGTGTGTGTGTGTGTTTTGTGCGTTTCCTAACAAAACTAATAAATCTAAGTTGCTTACCAATTAAGAATACCAAGGGAAGAACAAAATCAAAAACAATGTAACAGAGCCTTTCAACATTTTACAATGATTAGACATGTAACTGGCTCACACTCATTGTATTTTACATTGCCTTGAATAAAATCATAGAATGGTTGTACATGTAAGAGACTGTACTATTTAACAGTGAACAAAAAAAATGACTGCTTGGTTATATATTATTGGTAAAACAAAGTGAGCAGTCCAAGAGTTACATCAAGAGCTACAGGTAAAATTGCAAGTATTATGTTGAGAATAAATGTTGAAACCCAAGGCCGTGGAAATAAAAGTAGGAAGTAGTGAAGGTCAGAACTGGAATATTCGTGATGATAACATCGAGATTGTCCTGTGTTCAACTATCTGCCTTGGCCAGCAAAATAAACGATAACAATGGTATGACTCAGGAGACAAGAAATTGAATTCTGAAGGCTAGCAGAGTTCTGTATATGCTTAGATTTTGTATGGTCTCCAAGTTGGTACAAAACAACTTATAACATACAAGAAAGTAAAGTACCCTATCATCACATATAGATTTCAATGTGGAGTCTTACAGTGGCAGCTCATGGTTCTGACAGTTGGGAGTTCAACGTCTCAATGTTTCTCCTAAGATAAGAGCAATTATCCCATTCCAAATAACACACGGGGTGGGTCTCAACGTGAAGACATAATATGGGTCTAATATTAAGTTGTGTTTATGCTGTTTGTAAATTATTCTAAAAACATATAGTTAAAATAAAAGGATAGTTAAATATTTCTGTTTAATATTTAAAATGGGAAGCGGCCTACTAATTTCCTTAATTTTGCATTTATCTTTAATACAGAGAGAGAGAGAGAGAGAGAGAGAGAGAGAGAGAGAGAGAGAGAGAGAGAGATTGAGAAGAAAATTTTGTTTTTAAAATAGATTGAACACTATTCATTTTACCAAATCAATGAACTGAACACAAAAATAAGAAATACCTGAACACTTAACACACAAAAATACCAGCAAACACTTTGAAGGTTATACATGCTTCGATCAGTTTAACATTAATACAATTATTTAATGACTACATTAAACGCACTTGATTTTTTGAATACAATTACTTCTCTATTTTATTTTATTTTAAGACTTTACTGCACTCATTTCCATTGCATTCTAAATGAAATAGAGAAATCTGACACAAAACTGATGGTATATGGACAAATCATGTGGTAAAAATCATAATAATGGCGAATGGTGGTATTATGAAATTGTTAAAATTCCCGGTCAGTGTGGTTCGGCCCTCGTCAGAATTATCGTCTCTATTGCTAAGACTCGAGATTAGCGAGTGTTGAGTGTAATTTTGCGTATACTGATTCCCCCTCCAAAGCTGTCTACACAGTCCAGGAGGTGCTGAGAGCTGCTTTGCACCTCCAAGCAATAGTAGTGAGCAATTTCGCCTATTACGCGAATCCATTACAGTTCAGTCAACAAGATTAATCTCGCAAATCTTGCTATTTAAGTATGAAACCATTATCTCAACAAATCCTTAAACATATTTAAATTATTTAGGAGGGTTCACTGAACCATTGTACCTTATGGACGAGCCACCACTGGAGTCTTATGAATAACATGATGAGACGCTCAGCATATATGAGTGCTGAATACCAAGAAAACCTTTTGTCTGGTTGAAGAGATGACAGACACCATAAATTGAGACAACTGAACATGGAACCCAGCATTGTAGATTACACTACACCACAGTATATAGGAGGGCAAGATATGTACAGTGAATGACACATAGTTGGATGCCAAAAGAGTGAATGTGGACACCATACATTAATGAAAGTTCATTATATGCATCAAAAGGTACCGTCAGATTGGTTACTGAGTTACAATGCTATTGGACAACCGGTTCCCATAATATTCACAATGGTTGGATACTTTCCGGTCAGACCTCGTATAGGGAGTGCTACAAGGCTAACCCAAAAATCAATATTTTTTGAATTTGTATTTATATGTAGCATTCATTTGTATAGTTTTGTTAAGTTTTAAATATATTTTTATAATAATGCATTTTAAGTTTGCCAATATTACTTTACCAATATTTTGTCATAAATGGGAAACTTATTTATCTAAAGTAAACCTACACACTATAGTTAGCAGTCAATCAATTTTCACTCACAATGGTTCTTTCATGTTTATCTATTAAAGAGTTAAAAAAAAATAATTATTTGTATTAATAAGCAAGTATAATAACTACTTGTTGAACAAAACAGAACTGTGCTGAAAAGGAGTTCAAGTTCATTTTAAGTGTGTAATGAAAAATTAGTCAGATTCTACAAATTGATAAAAAGTTAAATATCACTATAATATTGACGACTCGGAACACAAGTTTTTTATAAGTAAAAACGTAAAGTTTTACCTTACAGCCTAAACCGGCTTTCACCTATAGAAGGCTTCATCAGAGGCTGTCGTTAGTAGCGCTGCTCGTCTTGTTGTTGGCGACGAGAAAGTGTTTCGAAAGATTGAAGCTGTGTGTGTGTGGTGAGATGTGTTCGAATAATGCGTGCGATTTGAATTGTGTCTGTTCGTTTAGGATGTCGTTTTTATTTGTTTTTGTGTGTTTGTATATTTCTAATTGTTCTAGAGTGTCTAGTTTTCGGCCTTTTGTGTGTACGTGTAGTATGTTCATGTTATTGTCGATGTTTTTATATGTGTGGTTTGCTTCAATGAGGTGGTTTGCGAAGGTAGATTCTGTAGTGGTGTGGAGTGCTTTTGTGTGTTCAATGTATCTCTGTTTGAAGCTACGTCCTGTCTGGCCTATGTAGAATTTACTGCAATTTGAACAATTTAGTTTATATACACCGGGTAGATCGAATTTGTTTTGTGCTTTGGGCATGCGTTTTGATAGTGTGTGTTCTGTTTTGTTAGTAGTTTTGTAAGTGATTCTGTATCCTGCTTTTTTGAATTTGTGGGCAATTTTTTCTGTTTGTTTGTTGATGTATGTTAGTGTTATGAATTTGTTGTTTTCTGTCTTTGTCTGTTGTTTGTTTTGTGTTTTGTGTAGGAGTTTACTGACTATTGTTCTGTCATAACCGTTAGATTCTGCTAGATATTTTATCGTGTTTAGTTCGTCTTTGTAGTCTATTTCATCTAAGGGGATGTTGTTAAGTCTATGTATCATGGTTCTAAAAGCAGCTAGTTTGTGTTGTATTGGGTGATTGGAGGTGTTGTGTATTAGTGTGTCAGTTGTAGTTGGTTTTCTGTATATACTGAATTTGTGCCTGTGTTCTAGTTTTGTGATGGAGAGATCTAAGAAGTTTATGGTATTGTTGTGTTCGTATTCGGCAGTGAAGGTTATGTTTTTATGTATTTTGTTTATGTGCATTAGTAACTGTTCACATTGTCTTTTGTTTCCCCTGTATAGTATTAGAATGTCATCAACGTATCTGTGCCAATATAGTATTTTATGTGAGTGTCTGTCATTGTTTGTGAGTATTTTTGTTTTTTCTAAGTGTTGGAGGAAGACTTCTGCTAGAATGCTGGATATGGGGGAGCCCATGGGTAGGCCATCGTTCTGTGTGTAGTATTTATTGTTATAAGTAAAGTAGTTTTGTTTTGTGATAATGTTCAGAGTTTCTGTTATTTCATTGATAAGTTCGTCTGGTGTGTTGTTCTGTTTGAGTTTGTTTTGTAGGATGGTGATTGTTTCAGAGATGGGGATGTTTGTGTACAGGTTTTTAATGTCAAAGGAGGCTAATGTGGCGTTATGGGGGATGTGTATGTCTTTTATTTTTGTTACTAGGTCAGTGTTGTTTTTTACTGCAATGTTGTTGTCTATTTGTGTGTGTTGTCTAATAATTTTGTCTAGATATTTTGCCAGTTTGTGTGCAGGGGCATTACGGTAGTTGATAATGGGGCGGATCGGAATGTCTTCTTTATGGATTTTGGGAAGCGCTTGGAGTGTAGGTGCTGATGGTCGGATTTGTTTCATGTAGGGCTTTTGTTTATGTGTCATAATGTGTTTGGCTTTGTTGACTATTTGTTTTACTGAGTTTTGGTATCTGTCGGTGGGGTCGTGTTTTAGTTCAGTGATGTTGTTCTGTTCTATGAAGTCTTGTACTTTTTTGTGTAGGTTGTCTGTGGGGATAATTACAGTCGTGTTGCCTTTGTCAGCTTTTACAAATGTGATGTTGTGTTTGTGTGCCTTTTCCCTCAGTTTGATGGCTGTGTGTATTTCTGAGTTGTGGTTGTTGTTGTCTACACAAAAAAGTACAAGACTTCATAGAACAGAACAACATCACAGAACTAAAACACGACCCCACCGACAGATACCAAAACTCAGTAAAACAAATAGTCAACAAAGCCAAACACATTATGACACATAAACAAAAGCCCTACATGAAACAAATCCGACCATCAGCACCTACACTCCAAGCGCTTCCCAAAATCCATAAAGAAGACATTCCGATCCGCCCCATTATCAACTACCGTAATGCCCCTGCACACAAACTGGCAAAATATCTAGACAAAATTATTAGACAACACACACAAATAGGCAACAACATTGCAGTAAAAAACAACACTGACCTAGTAACAAAAATAAAAGACATACACATCCCCCATAACGCCACATTAGCCTCCTTTGACATTAAAAACCTGTACACAAACATCCCCATCTCTGAAACAATCACCATCCTACAAAACAAACTCAAACAGAACAACACACCAGACGAACTTATCAATGAAATAACAGAAACTCTGAACATTATCACAAAACAAAACTACTTTACTTATAACAATAAATACTACACACAGAACGATGGCCTACCCATGGGCTCCCCCATATCCAGCATTCTAGCAGAAGTCTTCCTCCAACACTTAGAAAAAACAAAAATACTCACAAACAATGACAGACACTCACATAAAATACTATATTGGCACAGATACGTTGATGACATTCTAATACTATACAGGGGAAACAAAAGACAATGTGAACAGTTACTAACGCACATAAACAAAATACATAAAAACATAACCTTCACTGCCGAATACGAACACAACAATACCATAAACTTCTTAGATCTCTCCATCACAAAACTAGAACACAGGCACAAATTCAGTATATACAGAAAACCAACTACAACTGACACACTAATACACAACACCTCCAATCACCCAATACAACACAAACTAGCTGCTTTTAGAACCATGATACATAGACTTAACAACATCCCCTTAGATGAAATAGACTACAAAGACGAACTAAACACGATAAAATATCTAGCAGAATCTAACGGTTATGACAGAACAATAGTCAGTAAACTCCTACACAAAACACAAAACAAACAACAGACAAAGACAGAAAACAACAAATTCATAACACTAACATACATCAACAAACAAACAGAAAAAATTGCCCACAAATTCAAAAAAGCAGGATACAGAATCGCTTACAAAACTACTAACAAAACAGAACACACACTATCAAAACGCATGCCCAAAGCACAAAACAAATTCGATCTACCCGGTGTATATAAACTAAATTGTTCAAATTGCAGTAAATTCTACATAGGCCAGACAGGACGTAACTTCAAACAGAGATACATTGAACACACAAAAGCACTCCACACCACTACAGAATCTACCTTCGCAAACCACCTCATTGAAGCAAACCACACATATAAAAACATCGACAATAACATGAACATACTACACGTACACACAAAAGGCCGAAAACTAGACACTCTAGAACAATTAGAAATATACAAACACACAAAAACAAATAAAAACGACATCCTAAACGAACAGACACAATTCAAATCGCACGCATTATTCGAACACATCTCACCACACACACACACAGCTTCAATCTTTCGAAACACTTTCTCGTCGCCAACAACAAGACGAGCAGTGCTACTAACGACAGCCTCTGATGAAGCCTTCTATAGGTGAAAGCCGGTTTAGGCTGTAAGGTAAAACTTTACGTTTTTACTTATAAAAAACTTGTGTTACGAGTCGTCAATATTATAGTGATATTTAGTTAAGTAACGGACACGTCATGGACAACGAAATCCAAGAATTTGATAAAAAGTTTGTCATAATACCAATTATTTGAATAATTTAAACATTTTTCTTGCCTCCAGAAACGATTAAGACTATAAAATAGGTTATTTACCTTCTGTCGACGTTTCTTAAAATCCTTTTAGGATGACTCGAGTTTCAACACCATTTGGTGTCATCATCAGATCGGTGAATTAGGTTAAAACATTTCGATGGATATGCATCTCGTTAGATATTTAAAAGATTAAAAACAACACATAACATTATATAAAACAATAAATAAACTATATCACAATAAAATAACATTAATAAAAGAATATAAAAACAACGCGGCCGCAAACGATCCTGCACAGGAACGCACCCCACGGTAAGATTAATCAATGCCGGTTTGACCTCGGTTCAATTTCATCGATCTGATATAGCCAATCTCTCGTTCCATAAGATCGATTCTATTAAATAAAACATTATTGTTATGTATCGCTTTTTCATTTAGGACACGATTGTGATCCTTCTTTATGGCTTTGTATATCTCGAATCTTTCAAGGGTGTCCAGCTTTAGTGACTTTTTACATTTATGTAGGATATCTAAATTATCGTTGATACTTTTTATATTATGGTTATATGAGCTCAAATGTTCTGCAAATGTAGATCTTGTTACATTAGACTTGGAGCTTGGGATATGTTCTTTATTTGAATAAAATAAACTACAGTGTATTTATTGAATGAGAAAATTTAGCTCTCAGTTTTAACTCGACTGTTTGGTATTATCTGTCTATCTATTTGGGATATATCTCACAATAACTTTTGAATACGTTAACCGATTTTCATAAAACTTGGCATATGTATCCATATAAACCTACAAAATCCTATTGTTTTTGAGACTGGTCATGAAAATTAGGGTGACAGGAGGTCAAAATTTTGAAAACATTGCAACATGCCATGTGGAGTATCAAATTAAATACAAATTTTAACTCAATCCGAATAGTGTTCAGTTTTGATAATTTCAAAATTTTGGGACACTAACGTCCCAAATTTGTGAAAAAATAGCAGACATCCAAGTAAGATATAAAGTTAAAGATAACAATAATTACAGTTTGAATGCAGTGTTTAGGTTTGAAAATTTCATCATTTTAGAACACCAAAAAAATCTAAGAAAATTTTGAAAAAATCTGAAACTTTATGCCAAACATCAAAATAAAGAAACATTTACTTTCCAAAATAAATTTTGGTCTGTTATAGAATGTTTTATGTTTGTATGTATAGCTGATACACAGTTATGAATAACAACAAATTATCTCATACAGTACATTGAGATTAATTAGAATAATTAGAAATCACTGAAGGATTGGATGTGTGTGTGTGTGTGTGTGTGTGTGTGTGTGTGTGTGTGTGTGTGTGTGTGTGTGTGTGTGTGTGTGTGTGTGTGTGTGTGTGTGTGTGTGTGTGTGTGTGTGTGATAAGCAGAATGATATTAGATATAATTGTCACAAAACTTCATGTCATGAAATTTCTTTTAGGAATTACTACCAGTGATTGTGGGTCATAATCCAGCGGGTGCATCAACAAAATCATTCATCCATTATGCACAGGAAGTTGAATCATGTAAGTCTAAATTTCTTGAAATTATAAAAGTTTTTTAAGTTCTCTATCAACACTAATAAAGTTAAAACGAATTTTTTTTTTAAATTTTACATTTACAGGACATATAATATGTATTAATGTATTAAGTTAAAACAATATTTTATTTATGTTTCAGCAAAATTCCGTCAGTTTGATTATGGTCCAATAAAGAATATGGTCAAATACAGGAGTTTGTCACCCCCAGACTACAATGTGTCACAGATAACAGCTCCAGTTTCTCTACATTATGCAGATAATGATTTATTGGCTCAGCCTGCGGTATGTAAAGTATATGAGAATTCTTGTACATTATCAGAATTTGCTTGAGATTTTAAATATAAATCATATAATTTGTTAAACTATCAACAATTCAATACGATTTTGCTGTCCTTATATTATGTTCAATAAGCACATGTACATTTCTCTATACAAATGTATGTATGTACCTATGTATAAATACTTTTTTAACATTTTAATTTAATTTTAATTTTTGTTAACATTTTGGCAATAATAAGTTTTTGAAAATTACCTAATTTTATTATTGTCACTAAAAATCTGATGATAGGTTTGAACCGAATTTATGGTTTTACTCAGTGGTTGATTTCTAAAATTATAGGTGCCGGGACGCACCAATTCACACAAATATACTTATATTTTATGTTAGCATATAAGATTACATAGGGTTATTACAAAGGAAGTCTACATACTTAAAGCCTTATAAAATATATAACATATGTATAAACTTGTATCTACAGAGGTAATAAAGTTTACTGATATTTCTAATGAGCTTTGTTGTCAGGTTACCTGCACAACAATAGAAAACATGTCACTTATGATGGCATCATCCCATCCCGGAGCCTCAATCAAACTGTAAGTGATGGTTTCGATGGTTCCGACATTTTTAAAATGTTTCCATAGTTTCATCATTGTATTGTCATATTGTTTGTTTCTTGACATTTCCTTACTCTTTGTGTCCAATGCTGTATGATGGCCAGAAATCAGCCCTCTCACATTCACTTGAAGATATTGCTATTGATTCAATAGCATATTTCAAGGTAGAAACACTCTCCGGAAAAATTCTGGAATGCACATATTCTCGGAAGCTCACAATCATTTGCCTTTCATGTAATTTAATTTTGAAGCAAGTTTTAATTTTATTTCATTTTCTCCATATCTTATTGGGACATGTATTGAAGGATAGTAGTTAAGATAAAGATTAGTGCTGGTGTTTGATTGATTTTGACAAGTGTTTAGTTTTGTAGTGGGGCTGATGAGGGCCACAATAGTAGTAAAGTTTTGTAATAATTAGGTTTTTTTCATATATTTTTGTTGGTAGTTTATTTTTTGATCCAAGAGGTTCTGGAACGCCGTTCCAGGGTGTTCCCCTTGAAATGAAGCCCTGGTTTTACTTAAGATGTACAGCAATATTTTTAAAAGTTATTCTTACTGTTTGACATATAGATAAAGCATTTCATATTAAAGTAAGATTGGTTATTAAAGGAGGCAGAATAAGATATCTCATGGGCCCTTAGCCTTTATGTCTCATTGTTTCCCATAAGGATCATACTAAAATAACACTGAAGACCTAATATTTTCAGCTAACCTATGTTCACAAATGCATACAGATTACACTTCTAGTAGTATCACTATTAAGCTTAATGTAATAACAATTTTTTTTTTAATTTAAAAATACAGTTATTACAGGAATACTCTCCATCATACTTATGCAGAAGACAAATATTTTAAGAAGACAAATTGATTTATGTAATGGCAATATGGAATACCATCATTTATCACAATATGGCCAGTGGTCCTTTATTACCAGTCTGAGGGAAAACATCAGTGCCTCACTGTTCCTCGTGTGCTGTAGTGCATCCACTTCCACTACTAGCTCCCCAGATGGTATTCCAAGCTGGACATGCTCAGTTACAAACAAGTCCAATACCTCCACTGCTTTCCATGGAGGTACTGGAAGCACTAGAAAAAAGCTTTGAGATTGCAACATTAAAATTATCCAAGCCTTTTGAGAACAAAGGACTGCATGCCCACAGGGATGTCAAACTGCCTGTATACATGTATACATCTTATATCTTGAAATATATACACAGGCAATTAAGAATATCTACAGGAATGATATACAAATAAAGAGTTCAAAATTTAGACAACACTGTGCAGCAGACTTTGGATAGCATTAATGTAATGGAGAAGGTTGGAAGCATGAATCTGGATTGTTGTTGATCATTTAATGAATCTCTACTGAAAATGTTTGAGCAAAATTTCTGTTCTGAGTAGATATCTACTCAGAGATGTAATTTTTGACAATTTTCAAATAAAAACCACTAAATAAATTTATTTCACTACGACTCGGAACACAAAACCTTTTTATGAGTAAAAACGTAAAAGCTTCACCTTACAACCTGAACCGGTTTTCACTTTTAAAAAGCTTCTTCAGAGGTTGCCGCTGGTAGCACTGTTCATCTTGATCTTTCGAAAATCGATTTTGTTGCCAACAAGACGAACAGTGCTACCAGCGGCAACCTCTGAAGAAGCTTTTTAAAAGTGAAAACCAGTTCAGGTTGTAAGGTAAAGTTGTTACGTTTTTACCCATAAAAAGTTTTGTGTTCCGAGTCGTAGTGAAATAATTATATTTAGTTAAGAAACGGACATGTCATGGACAACAAAATAAAAAAAAAACTACTTACTATTAGATACATACATACATTGTTGTAGTCGCAAAATAAGCTTTCCATCAATTAATTTTTTAAAGTAGGTAATATATTTGAATTTTATTCAAAACCTGTTTTAATTTATTTTTTAAGTCCTTCTTTTTTACGCAAAATATTTTGTGTTCAGCTCAAAATCGAATTTCATGAGTCGGTAAATGATAATTGTACTGGTCCCGTGTGTATGTGTGTGGGGGGGGGGTGCGTGCGCGTTTACCAATACAATGGAAGTAATGGATTTCTATACATATGTTATATCATTCTTGGGTACACAAAAATTTGTAGTTTCCATTAAATTTAGCCTATTTCCTAGTAGTAGTCAAGTAAAGGTTTTAATGATTTAGTGAAGTAGAACAATTGTGGATTACAGTACTCATGTAAACCTTCTACTGACAGACTTGGGAGCAGATAATTATAGACAAAAATAAGAAATCATGGTGCTCGTAAACTTTACTGGTTTTTGTTAATAATAACAACACTGTTTTCGGTTCAATACACATCTTTTTATTACTTCTAACAACAAACGTTTAGCCCATATTATGATGAGGATGTGTTTCACGTGACTTAGGATGCCTCATCATAGTATGGGTGAAATCTTTGGTGTTAAAAGATGTTTGTTGAACCGAAAAACAGTGCTGTTATTAAGAAAGTATGTGTTGTAATGTATTGAACTGTGCATAATTTGTTCTCACAAGACTGGAATCAGGGAGTCTTTATGAATCATATCACCTAAAACTCTATACCACTGACTGATTATTGGAGTATTGGAGAATATTGGTGTATTCTATATGTGATTCACAGTTATTCTCCTCTCCTTTGTACATATGGATTTTATAATGCAGCGTGTCACTCCTTTTGTTGTCTATGACTTACCAAGTGGATCAGTTTTTTCTTAACTTATATCCTTGCTTAATCCTTTTCTTTCAGTGACTGTATTTTACAGTTACATACAAAAGTATGTAACACTTAGTGCCGAAGTTGTTATACTTAATTACATATCTGGTTTGAGTTGAAAGATAGTTTTTTTATTATCCATGAACTACAATAGGTGAGTAAAATAACTGATTTTTGTTTTTACAGGATGTTTTGCGTCTGTATAGAGAGCTACCAAACAAAGCGGGACTGTATAGAATGAATGTCAGAAAGTTCAACCATATGGATTTCCTGTGGGCTCGTGATGTTAAAACTTTGGTAAATGACAGAATTATAGAAATGTTGTCACAAAACTGATCTGAGAATGTTTTTTTCCAACTCGGTACAAGGATGTGTTGAAAACTGTGACTCCTGTATTGAGACTTTTCCATTTAATAAAGCAGAATCGCTAAAACAAAATCAGCTTTTATTTATACAACATTGAATTTATTCTACAAAAGCAAAGAATTACTTGTTTGAAAGGAAAAATTAAATGAAAAAGAAATCATTACAAAAATTGTCTGTAAGTCATTGTGAGGAATACATCCAGAAAAAAATATTAAGATGTAACGCATAAAAACTTAAAAACATTTTTAATGGCAGCTTCAGTAAAACAACTTCAGAGACAAATATTTTGTACTGTAAATCACTTAATTTACTTTCGGTGTTCTTTTGGTATTAGCAATTTTTTTTTTAAATGTATTTTTAGTATAGTGTCAATCAGTAATTTTATTTTTTTGAACAGTGTTTGCATTGGTTAAAATATATTTATGAAGGTATTTTTAAAATCTAAATGAATGTGTTGATGAACACATAAAAGTTTTAATGCTTTAGACATTTATATTTTTATGTTAAATAAAACTATATTTTGTCATTAGTTACATTATCACCCAAAGGATAACTAAGATCATGCTAACCTATTAATATAAACATACATATCTTTGTGTATAAAGTAAAGGGATTTACAGCTGCTTTTGTAAAAGATAGTTTTAAAAGATACAGTTTTCATGTGTGTGTGTGTGTGTGTGTGTGAGAGAGAGAGAGAGAGAGTTCATAAGAAAAAATTGTTAATAGCACTAGGTTATAGTTTTATAGTCACCTACGAGACTGTAAAGTTCCATTACATAAATTAATAAAACGTAATTCTGAGCTGATGTTTCACTCTGTTTTAAACATTTTTCATAAAAAATGTGTAAAATTTCTCAGTGTTTCCTAATATTCCTAGCCATACACCATCCTAAATTTTGCTAAATGCTTTTGATGTATGAATAATTATAAACCTTCCTTGTTTACAATTTTACTTACTATACTGGCTAGGATTTATGTTATTAATG
Source organism: Magicicada septendecula (assembly GCA_034769895.1). Classification (NCBI taxonomy): domain Eukaryota; kingdom Metazoa; phylum Arthropoda; class Insecta; order Hemiptera; family Cicadidae; genus Magicicada; species Magicicada septendecula. The sequence continues at coordinate 507,221,154 of CM068369.1, read as the reverse complement.
AACTAATATACAATTTTTAATGCAAACTAAATTATGTTTACATTACAAGTTATGATGTTAAACAATTTAGTCTAAAAAATTTTACTATTGAATATTTTTTTGGAATCACACAAATATCATAGCTCAAGTCATCAATAAAATGGCCAATATATAAATAAAATAAAAATACTAGTCCTTATAACAATGCTTCCTTTTTCCTTCAGAACGTCTTTTTCCACTATTCCTCTTGTGAACTTGCTGAGGATCATTCCTTTTCAGCATCCAGTAATAGTCCGCTATCATGTTGATGTTCCACCTTCCTTGATATCGCCTTTCCATTTTTTCACCATGTTCCTTGTTGCTGACTACACCAGGATTTTTGGAAAAGTAGTCAAGATGTGAGAATGTACGAAATGTACTTCAAGCTTATTTTATATCCCAAGATCTTGAACTTTTCCAACATATCTTCTATAATATGTCTGTAGTCTTGGTTCTTTTTGATTCCCAGAAAGCTGGTTACTAAAAGTTTGAAAGCTTTCCAGGCTTGTTTTTCATTTTCCTCCATTTTTGTATCAAAAACTTCATCCTTCATTAATTTTCTGATATCGGGCCAAACACTCCTTCAACTTTGCTTCAGATAAACCGGGGAACTGGTAACAAAGATATTTAACACATTCCCATTCTTTTGGTAATACTTTAACAAATTAATATAGAAAATTGAAACTTTCAACTTGTGAAAACTTACTTGTCTTTTTTTCCCGTACGCGTTTCGGCGTGATGTGCGCCTTCATCAGCTTTGAGACAGACTGCCATTAACTTGTAACGGTTTTTATTATGAAAAGTATAGTGGGGGTGGTGTGTGGTGGAAGGGGATTGGCGCGGGGATCCAAATTATTGTTAGTTTTATGTATAATTGTGTCAAAAAGTGTGACATACTTTTTGATACAATTATACATAAACACACTTTTTGACACAATTATACATAGAACTAACAATAATTTGGATCCCCGCGCCAATCCCCTTCCACCACACACCACCCCCACTATACCTTTCAAAATAAAAACCGTTACAAGTTAATGGCAGTCTGTCTCAAAGCTGACGAAGGCGCACATCATGCCGAAACGCGTACGGGAAGAAAAGACAAGTAAGTTTTCACAAGTTAAAAGTTTCAATATTCTATATTAGTTTAGTGCTGTGAAAAAAGAAGATGAATAATCAAAACAACTTTAACAAATTGTTTCATCAGACCTAAGTTTAAATGAAGTGGTGAAAACAAAACCTTTCCTGGATCTACAAAACTTTCCCTGTCAATGTTTTTGATTCCAGGCTCTGATGTTTTTCTAATCGGTCATTCTTTCTTTATATAATGTTGTTTTCTGTTGTGGCTATCCCATTCACACAGAAAACATGGGGATTTTGTGTATCCACTCTGTTGACTGAGTAACATGGAAATTACCTTTAAGTTACCACAAATTGTTCATCATGATCTGCATAGGAAAGTTTAGTAAGGATCAAATCAAGATTTTCATAACATTTTTCTAAATGAACTAAATGACCAACAGCCACTTACTTTCACTGTGTAAGAGTTCTGCTCTGAGACTTCTTTTTGATGAATCAATAAAAAGTCTTCAATTATCAGCTTTGTATGATGATGTTGAAATTTATCATGAGTCTGAGACATCTTTGCAGTAAACAAGATCACCCTCTTGAGAAAAAACAGAACAAACTTCTTTTCTCCGCTCCAAAACCAATAAAATTTTCCTTCAATCTGAAACCTAATACATCTGCCAACTCCTTAGGAAGTTCTAAGTCTCTAACTAAATCATTCAACTATGACTGTGTGAAAAGTTTTGAGTCATTGCTACCAGCATCATAGGTATCACTTCCACTACAGTCATCACTACCAGTCGTTTGGAGCATTGCTTCCTAATCTTTACAAATACTGTGTAATGAATCTGGAGAGTCAGGAACAGGTATACCAGGTCCATGGGGAACATGGCTGAGAGAACGTTAAGGTAAGAAATCTCCTTTTTGTTCTTCAGATTGAAACCTTGTACATTATACGAACAAAAGTAGCAGTTATCACTATGGTTCTTAGGTTCTCTTTCCAAACCACTGGTATACCAAACTGAAAAGATTGTTTTTCCATGGAACCACTGTCTCAGTTCTTCCACACAAATGGAACACACTTTGTGAGGGGCCCAAGGCATGTCTTGTCCCTCAACGTCATATCAAAATAACATAAATACACTTTTTTCACAAAATTTAAAATGTTTCTTTTTGTTTTCTTACTGTATAATTACCATAAATGTAGAAAAAATAATCTGGTGAATTGACACAGTCTCTCAAAGCCATTGTCCTCAAAATTAACACAATAATTGTAAACTAGAAGTTAAAAAAAGAACTGTTTCACAATATTTGAAACACTATCACATGTGTACTGCATGTAGGTACTACCTAAAGCCTGTGGCACACATGTATATTCCTACACCTACTTATCTAACCTATACATAGAAGCATTATTGTGACAGAACATGGCACACTAACTACACTTACTGTACAGAGAGGTAACACCTGTTCTACTGTATGTTGCTTCTCAGGTAATTGTTAGGAAAAAGAAGAGGTCACAGAGCATAAATGCCTCGCTATGGACTGTGGGAAACCTGTACCGCTATCAACTAAACCTGCAGTATGGCTGCAACTATGCAAGTCCATGAGACATTCTCCTAAAACTTGTAGCACTTTTAGATTTTTAAGAATTTCTCATACACTAATATATTACTATGCTTCAGATGATGTCATAATAAATTATTAATATTTATAATGGTTTAAAGTATGACCTTGAAACAAATTTGACGGTATTTATGAGTAAATTATTTGGGCCTACGAACTTTTTCTTTTAAAAAGAGAATTTACTGGACTGAAGTCTCAAGAAGGTTGAGAACTTCTGGTGTATATGATATATAGGTAACTTGAAAATTATTGGAATGATATTTGAACATTAATATGGCTATACAAAAATACCTTGTTTTATTTGTGAGTGGTAGCCAGTGAAGTCAAGTGGTACAGTGAAGCCAAAGACAGGCATTGGAAGGTAACAATCTGATCCAAAAGAGAACAAGAGAATATTGTAAACAAACCTATAATAAAAAGAGAAAGTATAGTTCTCCCTCCTCTTCATAGCAAACTCAGGTTGATGAAATAGTTCACTAAGGCACTTCTAGAAGGTAGAAGTGCCTGTTTCCAATAACTAGTAACAGAGTTTGTAGACGTTTTGAGAAACTGACGAGAATTTTGTTGGGCCACAAATCAGAATCCTCCTGATGGATAGAGCTTTTGCAAATGCCATTACTTATTGGAGAAGAATGCTTGAAACTTATTCAAAGAAGTTATGGCTAATTTCTTGGACTTCAAGAAAGATCCTAACTATGATGGTCGATCAAATATAAACAAGACTTCTGGAACTGGCACAAGATAATTTTATGCTTGTTAATGTTGGCAACTGTTAGTAGTAGGTAGTATGTCTAGCACTCCACAGTTGTTTCCAAACTCATATGTTAATCAGTGAACAGGAGGTGCACAGTGTGTTATTGTTCCAGAGTTATATTATCTTAAATTTTGAGTTCTTTTAGCCTCAAAACCTTTATCCTGTAAAATCTATTTATTTATGGAATCTGCATTCAACTGTAGCCAACTAGATTTCCCAGAACCACAAATTTTTGTGTGGCAGACTCTGTTCAAGGTAAGCGTTTCAAATCCTTTGCAGTTGGATATGTTAGGGCATGTATCCTTTGTTTTACATTCTGTATTACATTATGTGTTTGGTTTTCTGGTGATATTTACATTTCTAGTTAACCATATTGCTACCATTCCCAACCTCTTCTTTGTTTCTCCTTTGCAATTCCTATTGTTTGATATTTGACTCCCAGTGTTTTGTCTTGACTTTAATCAGTGTCATATCTAGAATTTGGCCGTGGGGGGGGGGGGGGTCAAATCAGCTTCATGCAAAAAAGAACAAGTTAAGATTAATCAACATTACTATCTATAAAGTGGCTGAAAAACATGTGATATCATCCTGAAATCAGTTCCATTAAAGTAAACGGTAATAACACAATAGAAATATGCATTATTGAAACAATGTTTCAAGATACTTATCAACTGAATTGATTTTCTTATATTTCATATATCAAACATATATGATAATGGTGTTTGTATATTTAAAAAACAGTTACTACTATAGTAGAGTCTCGATTAACCGAGCTTTGATTAACCAAGGTTCCGTATTATCCGAGCATAAACCAGAAAAAATTTAAACAGAAAAAATTAAAATAAAGAATTTACCGACCTACTTTAATTGGCACCTGACTGTCCGTGAGTTCCTTGACCGCATGAGTCTTTGCCGACCTACTTTAATTGGCACCTGACTGTACGCGAGTTCCTTGACCGCATGAGTCACACCCCCTCCCTTCAGCTCCCCACTTCTACCCGCTTTTGTTTGATCCCTTTCAGTTGTCTGTCAAGTGTCAACCAGAGTGAGTGAAGGGTTAATCTGTCCAGTGATTGTTAAAAGTACAGTAATGAGTGCGAAAAGGAAACGTGTTGTTCTTTCTCTGGAAGATAAGCTTAATGCTATTAAAAGTTTGGATTAGGGTGAAACCTTAAAAAAAGTGGCAAGTGATTTGGGTGTTGGTGAAGTGACTGTAGGTGACTGGAGGAGGAAAAGGGCAGAGATTTAAGGGTGGGTGACTCAGTGCGCTCAATCAACGGGAGATAAAAACGTCGTAAAAAATAGGAAAACAATGAAAAATAGTGATTATGAACAAACATCGGAGGCGTTGTTTTTATGGTTCCAGCAGATGAGAGATAAGGGTAGTCCGTTATCTGGTCCGATGTTACAAGCCAAAGCCTTAGAGTTTTTTAAGCGTTTTCAAGATGGAGAAGAAGAATGTACTGCTAGCATAGGTTGGCTAGATCGCTGGAAGACGTGGTATGGCGTAAGGCAGTTAAAAATTTCAGGCGAGATTTTGTCGGCCGATTCAAGTGCAGCTGATTCTTTCTTAAGTAAATTGGATGGAATAGTTAAGAAAACCAAATTAAGACCGCAGCAAATTTACAATTGTGATGAAACGGGACTCAATTTCAAAATGTTACCGAGCAAGACTCTAGCAGCTAAGCAGGAACAATGTGAACATGGATAATCTTCTGGTAAAGTACTCAAACCAAAAAAAATGCTTGGATGGAATCTTCAATCTTTAAAACGTGGTTTTTTCAGCAGTTTGTGCCAAGTGTAAAAAAATTACGTGACGAAAAAAATCTTCCACATAAAGCTCTTCTCCTTCTGGACAATCACCCAGATGAATGCGAATTGGTTAGTGGTGATATAAGAGCTCTTTTCTTGCCCCCTAATGTTACCTCTTTAATTCAATCCCTTGACCAAGGTGTCTTAGAAAATCTAAAGCGCCACTACTGGCAAAGACTGTTGAAACATTTGCTTGAGAACCTAGAAAATGATCTAACCGTTGTCGAAAGCCTAAAGAAAATTAACCTCAAATATGTCATTTACTGGTTGGGCGAGTCATGGAGTGACGTGAAATAATCTACACTAAAGAAAAGCTGGAAAAACATCACCCCAAAAAATGATACCACTGGGCCAACTGAAAACCAAGACGATTCAGATGACTAAGATGATTTGCCCCTAAGCCACCTTTTAAATATGCTTCCAGTTACAGAAACAGTCACAGAGAAAGATGTAAACAATTGGATGAACAATGATGAGCAATGTGAACTTTCTGATGAGGCTATTGCCAATGTAGCGTCACAAAATAAAAACAGTGACGACGAAGATGACGACACATCAACCGAGGGAGGCCTGGAAAGCAGAATCAGTCACACTGATGGTTTGAGCGCTATTGAGAAGGCACTACTCTACATAGAACAACAAGATGACACGTCACCAGCTGACATCATTATGTTGCGGCGTCTGCTCAGTATGGCGTCCAAGAAGCGAGGCAGTGCAATGAAACAGAAGACTGTTAAAGACTTTTTTCAAAATGTGTAAATCAATGATTTTCACTTGTATTTAAGGTATGTACTGTAATGTAAATAATGTTTAGTATGTATTAGTCCTTTCATCGTACAGTACAGCAATACAACTGTAAGTAATTACAACTGCTATTTTTGTAATTTGATCTAATTTTTCTTGTAAAATAAACTGGAGTACTCTGTCAAGAAATAACTGTTGCAGTACTTTTTTAAACGTCCTGTTAGCCCTAATACGATTAAAACACAAAGAGTTGTCTCCTTATTGCTACTAAAGTAATTATTTTATGTATCTCAAAGTAGACAACCTGTTTTCTTATTCTATCCGTGTTATCCGAGATTTTGTTTATCCGAGGTTGCCGCGGTCCACATTAACTCGGTTAATCGAGACTCTACTGTATATTTTATTTGAAGATATTAAAATTAAACCTCCGCTCAACAGTCCGTTAAGGACCAAGGTGTACCGCACGGCTTTTGTGTTAGTGTGACGGTGCATGGCTAGTACTACGCGCCACCAGCCGCTAGTTGCGGTATTCACAGCCAGGAGGCGGCGCTGTTATCTCAGCGCCTACTCAGTTTGCCTCACGACGCTGAGTGCACGCCGTACGGAACCTCCGCCGTTTGAAGATATTATATAACAAAAATATAGATATTGTTAATCCGACCACAAACAGTTTTAATAATCAACTATTGCAGTCTCTACAACCGCATCAGTAACCAGAAAGCAGAACTCTGTTGTAGAGGAGGGTAGTACAAGTATTTTAAAATCAGAAACACCTTTATGGCAGTGGTATTTTGATCACTGATTGGTCATCTTGATATTTTATTAAGAATGATTTTTACAACATTGTCAATTGCAAAAATACCCAAACAAATAAAAGTAATTTCGCATTGCACTTCCTTCTTGTATCGATAAGACATATCAGTGAAGATGAGAAAACTATCTAATATTAACGCACATAAAAGAAATCTAAAATACTGACAACTATACAAGATAACATTCACAGTCATTATTTACTTAATAAGGAGTAGTAACTTTAATTTTTTCATTTTGGGATTGTTATTTTCTTGTGTATTGACAATACAAAATTTGGCTACTGGCATCGTTGAGTATTTATTTGTTAATATTAAGAGTAATGAGACTTATCAAAGCAGAGATAGTACCATGGACAGTGTACTTGGAAAGAATGAACAGTACTTGAGGAGTGTATAAATAATGTAATGGAAACTGTAACATCACTGAGAAAGATGAAAGAAAAGAATAAACAGGACAGATTATATTGTGAGACTGAACGACTAGAGGCATGAAGCATCTATATCTGACAAGGATAATGGATTATTGTTGTGTTACACTGAAGAATGTAATATGATTATTTTAATTTCAGCAGTCATAGTGAACGCCCTGTAATTTTAATCTTCAAGCTGCTGTCATAGTGTGTTGAATTTAAACATTACACACACATACACACTCATAATTATATATGTAGGCCTATATATGCACTGTATTATTTGAATGTATTAATTGTTTTTATTATATCGAAGTGTTTTGTATCAAGTATGTTGTTGCAAAAAGTAAGGAAATAACTGAAGTTAATTAATAATAAATAATTTAAGAGACAAAATCAATTAAAATTATAAACATTGGAAGTAAATCAGGAATTATAAGGAAAGGTGTATCAGGCTAATCTGGCCACAGTGGTGGGATCCTAACTTAAGACTTGGGACATGATACTGCTGTGTCCCTGATCAAGGAGGTAACTGTCCCAATCATCCATGTGAGAAGTGTCTGAAGACGGAGAATTGGACACTGTCAAACCACTAATATTGGCAGAAATAACAGATGTAATAAACAGATCTAAACTGAAGAAAGGAGCTGTAATAAAACACAATTATAACAAAACATAATTTCATTATGAAAAAACATAATGTAATAAAGCAGATAGGGTTTTTATGTCCTGTTTGTTTTCCATAATTACTATTGGTAGTTTTCCCTTTCTTTTATCTCCACCATCCTCTTGTTTTATCTTTTTATGAACTTTATAATATCTCCATTTACTGAGCCATTTTATTTCTGGTATTTACTTTATTAACTTCTTAATTGCTGAGATCATCATCTCTGCATCCAGGACTCATTCAGCGATTACAGTGACAGAAACCATTTGAACTAGTGAACGTGAACAAGGTTCAGTACAGCACTGTACTGAGGAATGCTCCAGTGAGAACTTATCCTATACACAGTTAACTTATGAATTAGAATAAAATTGCTGGATAGTTTGTAACTAACTAGTTGCAATGAAGTTAAATTAAAAAAAAAAGTGAATCAGCTCATTTTTCAGATTTTACCACTGGTATTGATAAATATTGTAATTTTACATGGTAATAAAAACTTCTTGACTATATTCAATCAGTGCTTACATATGCAATGTAAGTTTGACTTGTCATATCTGTAACTTCTATTTGTAAAAAATTTACTTTTTACTTAATGTGCCTATAAGTGTGTGTGTGTGTGTGTGTGTGTGTGTGTGTGTGCGTGTGTGACATTCAAAACACAGTTGACGTCAGGTTTCATATTACCACAGTGTGTAAACAACTACTGTACCATTCAGAACAGATTCTTATATCTCAGAAAAGAAATTAAGATACATTTCAAGTAAGAAAATGAGTAAATTACATTAACTTGTTGCTGTTTCCTACAATGACAATATCCAATTTCCAGCTGTGTTCACTTCAAATATTGTTTTCTAATTGTAAACCACACCCATTGACTATAGTTTTTTATGACTAATTTTTTACCACAGTATTATTTATATATATATATATATATATATATATATATATATATATAAAACTTCTATTCCACAGCAATTTCATCAGGTATGTCATACAAGGTAGGAAGAGTCATTATGCGACTGCAGAAAGTTCTTACACTTCTACTTTGTTCTGTTGCCTTACTTTGTCTTTCCTATATTACAGTGACAAGATTTTAAACATTTCAGCAATGTTTGACACATTTATAAGTTTTTACAATAAAATTTAATTGTTATAGAAATTAATTCTCACATTAAGCAACAAAGTTGTTACTTTTCAACTATCCAACCATTGAGATTCATAAATATTAGTGCTGAAAAAATGATTTATGTGTAAGCGAATTATCATTGCTTTTACACCATATTGCTGATATATATATCTTCATATGACATTTACAAGGCTCAGCTGAAAAGTTTGCGGAGCGACATCTATAGCTCACTTGTAGAAATAAAATCTTTCGTGTGCTGCAAGACGTATATTTCGCATGAACACCTGTTAATTTCGAGATATATCTGTCAATTTATTCACTTTTACCAGTTGTTTGAAATTTTCCTATCATGTGTGTTTTTAAAATGCACAAAATCAAACAATGTTGTGATGAATTCTCTGTTAAAAATGTTTTAGCGCCAATGGAAAATCAAAACGAAATTGTAAATGTGTTAGGAGATGCTGTGCTCGTTAAGCGGGGCACACTCGAGTTTAAACGTGGCCGTACAACCACTGAAGACGATCCCAACAGTGGATGTCCAAAAAGTGCAACAAAAAATAACATTATTGAAAAAATTTCATAGGGTGTTGGAAGACCACATATTGAGGAGTGGATGACGTTGACGAAATCATAGACATCTCATATGAGCGTGTGCATCATATTTAACTCAAGAACTTGGTGTGAAAAAGTGTTCTGCAAATGGCTGCCACATCTGGAGTTGTTGCATTTTTTGGGCATCCAGTGCGGGGGAGGGGATGCTTTTTTAGTATCGTCAATGCTTGTACAACCAAGTTTAAACTCAAATGCCTACTTACAAACCATTGGTTTTGAAGTCGCAACATCTCCTCAAACATTTACAATTTTGTTCTGAATTTCCGTTGGCGCTAAACAATTTTTAACAAAGGATCACACCATGATGTTTGATTTTGTCCATTTTTTAAAACATGCATGACACGTCACTTTGAAACAGCTTCTAAACAATTAATAAATTGATAGATAGATTTGGAAATTAACAGGAGTTTACATAAAATACAAATCTTTCAGCACACGAAAAATTTTAGATTTACCGCTAAGCTACAGATGTCGCTCCGTGAACTTTTCAACTGATCCTTGTACTGGGGTTTGTTACTCTGCTAAAACACGATGGAAAAATATTTGAAATAATATGAATTTTAGCTGACCTAACTGAAAACATATGTTTTCCCTTTACAAATGAGGCTAAATCTGATGGCAAATAGAGAGAGGACATTTTGGGAGGGAGGTGAGTTTTCTGGGGCAGTATTATGTAAAGGTGTCTAATATCTTTTAGAAATGTTAAATACAACTTCTGACTATTATTAATAACTATATTTTTTGAGCATTTGAAAAATAGAACTACATTTTATTAAGAACAAAATATTCTCTTAGTACACTTACACAGAATATATTAGATATGGGAAGAAGGGATTTTCCTGATTACCTTTTTGAAAACACATCTAATAAATAATTTTAAATTTCTGCTACATTGGTTCTGCTTTAGAATCTCAAAAGTGTACTGCTTTTGAAGTGAATCACATTATACACCTAAAAAATTAAGCAAATATGAGCACAAGTCACTAGACACAGGTTATTTTCTTACTAATAATAAATAATCTTACATATCAGATCATATGGACACAGTGTTCAAAACAAAAAGTTACTGTATTAATTGAATTGTATTGTATTGTCTTTGGCAGTTGCGAAACATATTAACTAAATAAGAAATTAAAACACAGTCGGTAGTTTCACACTGTTTTATCGACAAAATCTGGGCATGGAGACAGTAAGCAGAAGGTTAAGTGCCTGGAGAAACCCATGTAGGTTTACTACAGGTATACAAACGAATTTTAATGACTGTTTAATGACCAAGTGACTGTTTTCAACAAAGCAGGCAGAATTCTGTGTATACATTCTTTGCTGAAAGCAGTCATTTAGTTAATTTAAAAATTGTTTGTATTCTTGTTACAAGTGGGTTCTCAGCTGCTAAACCTTTCCCTTGGTACCTCCACTCCCTTCTACCCAGTGGTGCAACCAGGGGGGGGTTAGACCCCCCCCCGAAAATCTGGAAAAAATGTTGTAATCAACGTATCTACAAACAGTAAGAACATAATAAATAAAGTATCTTCTTTATATGTTAATTACTATATTCTTACAAAGTAACCTTTTTACTATTACTAAATGATAAATTAAAATTCAGCATAGGTAAATTTACCAGACGTGAATAAATTGTTCTTTTGTCAACGGCGCATGATAGTAATTGTGTTCGTACTTTTCAAAAAACACCAGTTTTCATCAAAAGCGTAGCGTTTAGTTTATTGCTATATTTTCCGGTTTTGGAGAGTGAACTAGATCAATCTGGATGGCCTGTCAATTTCAGTGCAAAGGAAAGTTATGCATAGTGTAACATTACATTTGGAACAACTTGATATCGTACAAGATTTAATGAAGACCATGGATAAGAAACTAAACAAGAAGAAAAATATCTTTCAAGATGATAGTCAAGATGAACGAATAACTATTTTAGACTGACTAGTACTACAACTGACTGTACCCAAATTAATGATTAGGCAAAGTGATGCAAAATACCCCGATTAAGACATGAACTTCAAATAATGACAAAATAATACTTATAAAGACAGACAGCATATGTACCAATACTATAAGGAAACAAATGGTTTTATCAAACGTATCAAAATATAAAGATAATCAAAATGCAAATTGAGGGATAATAGGCCCAAACATACAATACAATGTAAAAAGAAATATTAGTAAGTTATTAATTTGAATGATATAATGAAATATTATAACCAAACCATTATTATAGATACATGAAACATGCAACTAATTGTAATGAATAGTGGACATAATGTTGTCAAGAGAATAATGAATAATAAACCATGAAGTACACTACAGAAAGTAAAGAAAGACTAATGTACCATAGTTTATAAGATAATACTGTAAATAATATTTTATAACAAGAGTGAAGTGATGAGGGAAAAGTTAGCAATAATTAATCAAACAGAACAGACTGTATAGATTAATTAGTTCTTTTAATGACAATAAAAATGTAAACCAAAAACCAAAAACAATGAATGTGACAAGTAGAAATACAATACAATGTATTAAATGTTTTATGTATTAAATGTATTTTAATGAATAAGGAAGTAGCTGCATATTATGTATCAGTGAGACCAAAACAATCAGTGACAAAGTGTATAAACAAGTGAATTATAGTAAGTGTTAATCACTCAGACAGGACTGGGGAGATTAATACCAGTGTTAAGGTGAGCAGAATAATCATCAGCATAAATTAATAACAAATACAAGGTAAAAACAATAATAAACAAAGTGTTTAAAAAGCAGTTATCCCAAGTCAGGTTCTGATATCAATTGTGTAGTTAACCATTTTAATAATAGTTGTTAATTTTCCTTATTCCTTAGACCTATTGAGGTATGTTCAAGGGAAAAGGCTACCATTAATTGTAATACAAACAATGATTAATAACACATTCACATTAGAGTGAACAATGTGAAGGTGATTTGTAAGGATTAATTAATTATCAAAGCAAAATGGATTGAAAGGAGATGTTATTACTATGTGTTAAACAGTTGTTTAGGTTTAATGAAAGTTAATTTATTTATTCAATGTTCATTAGAGTCATAGCCATGTGGGCATGACATTAAGTTGATTTGATTATATATTGTTTTGTTATTGTTAATGTAATGATGTTATTAGAATGCAAAGAAGATGTTAAAACCATGTGATTAACCAGAAGGTCTTAAAACAATGGGCCAAATGGAATTTGTAAGATTAGCACATGGTACCAAACACACAAAGAATCACCATGACATAGGCCAATGTTAAAATAAATAAACTATTATCAGAATAGCCAGTAAAATAACAAACCATTATAAATTAATAAGAAATAGTAAAACTAACAAAACAGACAGTAGTTCTATAAGGGTAATCACATTTTTTGAACAAATAAATGGATTAGCAAATGCTTTTGTGGATGGCAAACTGTATGAAGCCATGTAAAACCAACTTTTGTAAATTTTAGGAAATACTGTTAGAATTTTGTAAAACAAATGTTGAAGGATGAATAGATTTATAGTTAATGGTATACACAACAAATCTAGAATCAAAATAATCCGTTTTAAGTTATTTAAGAAAAATTCAAATAGCAAAAATGTAACATCTGTATTTCTTAAGTAAAAGTAGGCATGTTTAGTGTCTATATGTCACAAATGTAAAGACCAAAATAATGATGCTAGTAGTTTTAAATTCCCAATCAGTACAGATATACTAATAAAAATATCTTGATCAGTAAAGATCGTATACTAATTTAAAAGTTTTGACCAAATTCAGACATTGAAATAATGAATTTGTATGACAATGTATATCTGAATCAACCAACTAGATTTCAAGTTTTACCTTAGCAACCAAAAATTTCAGATAAATAAAAGAGGACTTCTTTAACAACGGTAATTGAATACAGACGCGTTAGTAAAACGTCTTATATAATTATACTTTAAACTGTGAAAACACGTACCAGACTTATTAAAACAAATCGATGTACATAATACAAAATATTACAACCAAGAGAGGAACATCCGGCATTTAATATAGAAGAACTGAGATCCAGGGAGAAGAACCGAAGAAGACGTGGGACCCTATCTTCGTCCTAGAATCATTTAAAGAAGAGGATCTGGTGAATTTGAACAATTTATTATCTAATGTGTCAAAACCAACATTTTGTGTACACGACTTTCTAGGAATTAATCAAAATAAAACTACAGACACTATATCACACCAACACTAAAGAACACTCACAAATAACACGAATTGAGCATTACACCTTTTTGAACATCATAAGAACATTTAACGATAACTAATAAGCACATAAACTGGTCATAACCTCTAATAACAAGCAACCAATACTCGACTGCCTGTGTGCACTTTACACACTAAAACTTTGTAATATCCTTGTACTGTGAAATTTGTATTTTGATTTAAAGAATAGTATTATTTGTTTAAACGTAATCCCCGAACCAGATACGCCCTGAGATAATTTACTTTAATAGAAATAATAACCAATGCATCATTCCTTTGGCCTGGCTGACTACTGAATAATATTTACAACTACTGTACCAACTGGTAAAGAAGACGCATAATTTTGCCACAATTGTATTACCATTTTAAGAAAACGAGAAATAATTAACCAATGCTTCACTGAATAAATGGTTTCTATAAAGATATATGTTTGGTGTTATATTTGCGTCATTATTATTGCTGTTTCATTTAAAAAAAAATAAGTTAACATAGCACAGCGGACACAACAACGGTTGGCAACGGTGGGTGACGTCATTGGAACTGCACCTATAGTGGGAGCGAGCGGCAGAATACAAATAATTCGCCGTTCGACATATCATATTAATGGTTACAGATCGACAACAACAACGGTGTGGTTGAATAATTTTAATACATATATATTGAATTTGTTAAAATTTGATGCATGCTACGTGGAGCATAAGAGCTCGTATCTCAACACAAATTGTTATATTGTTTACTCGCGAGACCTCATATCAGTTATTTATTACTGTTACAAATTGACGACTCCAGTGTGAGGCTTAAAATAATAAGTCGCAAATTTATTATTTGTAACAAATTGACGCTTCCAACGTGCGGCGTATATAATTTACGTTCTCATCACATTCATAACATTAATATAATTTGTAACAATAGTTAGAGTCAAAAAATAATGTATAACGTGTACAAGTTTATTAAATCGGAAGATAAGGGAATATCAGAAAGAAAGTTGCAGAAAAGGGTAGCTCAGGCATGCGGTGTGTCTCTAGTGTTTTTAGAATTATTAAAGAAGCATCCGCGTATACGGCTGACATAAAATCTTTCAGTACTTCCCATAAAAAGTGCTTAACAAAAGAAATAAAAACTTTGACAAGTGTACTATTCCATTAATTATTTACGAATATCAATTCGTAGAAGGGGAAACACCAACATTCAAAGCAATTTAAACAATTTTTAATAGATAAATTAATTATAATGGTAGTGCATCTAGTCTGAGCCACATTATTCGTCAAATGAGATTTCGATGAAAACATGCCAAAAGCAATAGGAAACTTTTAATAGAATAACTCATTAGAAAGTAAAGAGAAAATATATAAGAAAATTACGGCAATTCAGAGAAGAACAGCGGCCTATAGTTTACATAGACGAAATTGAATTCAATGTCAGTTAAACGCGTTTAACTTATTATATAATTTGTTTCACTAATTAAACAAAGTAAACCAACATACATACAGAACTCTTATAATAACTACTGTTTTGGCAAACCATGGACATTGCATTTTACGACTTCCACTCTATCATCCTGACTTCCTGATCTTAATCCTAGAACTGATCTAGGCAATCGTGAAGAATCGTGATAAAAAAACGTGCATTTTCCATAGACAGTGTTAGAAACTTAGCAAAAAAGGAATTTGAGTCTATTCCTTTCGTAGATTGCACATCAAGATGTGACCATGCCATGAAAATTGAAAAGATTACGTGAGATCAGACCAAAGAGTGTATAATGTAACAGTTCATTTCAAAATTAATAAATAATGGGATAGCAGCAGTAAAGACGATTTGAGTTATAATAACAGCGAAGGAAACATTAGTGGAATGGAAGAATTGAGCTAAATATTTGTAATTGGTTGAAAAAGCCCTCCTTGTAAAGAAAAGAATGAGGAAAACCAAAATTATGCACCTTGTTTCTAAATTTTCAAACCCCCCCCGAAAAAAAATCCTGGGTGCGCCACTGCTTCTACCAAGCAACCTGCTTGCTTCCAGCACTACTTCAACTGTATTGTAGTTATTAATATAATCTCTTATTTAAAATTAGATACTCTTACTTTTCTTTAGATGTGTTTAAAACAAAAATTATTATAATAACAATAACAATTGAGAAGAAATAACTACAGCAAAATAGTCTTAACTTTTAAAATTCTGAAATAAGATAAATTACAATTGCAGAATCAGTCTAATGAGAGACATCACACTGTATATTTAAATCATACATATTTAACACACACACACACACACACACACACACACACACACACACACACACACACACACACACACACACACACACACACACACACACACACACACACACACACACACACACACACACACACACACACACACACACACACACACACACACACACACACACACACACACACACACACACACACACACACACACACACACACACACACACACACACACACACACACACACACACACACACACACACACACACACACACACACACACACACACCATATGTAAAATTGATGTAACATCAATGTACGTATTTAAAATGCATATTAAAATGTGTTTAAATTGTATAAAACAATGGCAGTGCCTGTTTTACTATACGAATGTGAAACATGGTTTCATACGAAGAAGATTAAAAACCAGATTCCAACTTCAGAAATGAAGTTTCTGAGAAGAAGGAAGGGTTGCAAGAGACATGATCGTTTGCCCAATGAGGATTTTAGAGAACATTCAGAAAAAATTACATTATTGAAAAAATTTTATAGGGTGTTGGAAGACCCTACAGAGTGTCAAGAATATTACAGGCATTCTCTGTAAATGATAAAATCAAGCCATATCACAGGGAAAGGTTACAGCATCTGGAAAGAATGGTTGATGGACGACTACCTACGGTTGCTTTTCGATACAGACCCTTTGGTACAAGAGATGTAGGAAGACCGAGAGTGAGATGGAGAGATACTCTGTGAAGATGGAACAGGCAAAATGCCTACTCCGGGAGGTGCAGAAGAAGAAGAAGAAGAAGGGTAAAATGTGTTTCTTTTAACTTGCATAGACTTTAAAATCTTTTTATTGAGAATTCTCATATTTTACTAAAATACATATTTTATTATTTTATTATTAGGCTATATTCTTTATTATCAGTATATTCTTTCCTGTATGTAGTAAAGAGGCCCCAATTCAATATAAAAAATTTTGTGTTTTTTTCACCAAATGCCAGTGACCAAAGGCAAGTGGTAATGTTGCCTGCAAGGCTGGGGGTATATTATTGCAAATCCCTACCTACCTACCTACTGTAAATGGTAATTCTGCATTTGAGAAATGTATTATATTCTACTATCTAAAATAAACTGATAATTTAAAGAAATAAGAAAGATCCATAACAAAAAATTATAATTTAATGAATAAAACCATTTCTTATACATACAGAAATAAAATTCAAAATCTTGATGTTCTTTGCAGTGAGAAGAAGACGAGAAAGGGGTGGTCAATGGAAAGGAAGGCATCGCATAGTGTGCGAAATAGGGCGTTCTGGCAGGAGAAGAAAGGAAATGATATTCGCATGGTCCATGGCTGACCTGTTTGTGTAAAAAAAAATTTTATAAATTTTTTTAAGGAAAATTCAAGTATGACAGTGGACTCAATGCTGCCACAGTTATGACCCTAACAATTCATCAGTTTTCATTTAGATGCACGATAGTTATGTTAGTGATTTTATAGTTTGTAAGTTATATACTATTATGTTAGGTGATATGTTAGTTTTAATATGAATCTACTTTTAAAATGTTTGACAAAGCAGTAGAAAAAATCTAATGGAAAACTGATTAAAAAATTACATAGTATTAGCTGACAATGTTATTAACAGGCAACATTATTAACAATAATAATAATAATAATAATAATGGATATCCAGTAATGTTTTGTGGTTAATTTAACCTGGGGCTGCACTTCTAAGGGAAAGAGTTGTAATGGGTCTAAATTTATTTAAATATTATTGTGTAATTTCATAAATTCTATAACATGTAAAGATGAGGCCCATTTGAGGTGACACGAGAGCCAATAAATATGAGTCAGTAAATTTCCATGACCTTATATGGTTATACGTGGTTATAACGAAACTCTATTTATAGCCAGTGACCAACACATTAAGTATTTGTTGACGAAAAACAAGTCGCAACGAAGTTAAAAGGTGATCCTCAACTCAACGAAACTCGTCAATGCTGGAGACGAGATGTACGGCGGGGAGTGGGGTGAAGCAGTTTTGAGACGCATCAAACGGAAAGTTTGTAATACTGAAAGCCAGTCGACTTCATCTTTCGCTGTCTGCAGCAACAAATGCGGACGCCCGCATCCAACAGAAAATGTGAATTTATATCTATTTTAAAATACAAACAGTTCTTGGCTAAATATTCATCCATAATTGCAGTAAATTGACAGTTCGGCCGTAAAATGTGAAAGTGCAACAGTAAAATAAAACAGCAAACAGAGTAAACCACGAGTTGATGCCCCAGGTGTTGAATTTCTACGCATCTACAGGGAAGTAGACATTTCAAAATTTTTTAAAATACTGGCATTTTCAAATTGAGCTCAATAAAAAAGAAATGTAGAAGTGTGAAAGTGTGCGTGATTGAGGGAATGAGAAAATATAGGCCTAAAAAGAAGTGTTGAATTGTGTAATTTGATATACGTAGTAGTATTTTGATGTCATAGTTTATTAATAATCAGTTTTACGCTTTAAGGCGGAATAAGTGTGTTTATGATCTTTCCTATGTTCTCAAAGAAAAATAAATCATGTTATATTTTCTTTGATTTGCGCATTGTTATTTGTATTTGCCCACCGTTCTCTGCAAAAGTACACTAAGCGATTTCCTGGACCAAACACTACAGAAAAACAATAGTATTAATTTTAATAAACAATTAACCGATAACACTGCAGAGTCAAGGTAACAAATAGAGTCTTTCATAGTTCTATTACACACATATTATTCACAATTCAGGGTACATTGTCTTTAAAAGATGGCTGTGATGGATTGAAGATATTTGAATCTAATGATGGACTTTTGCCATAACAGAAAAAAAACAAAAGTGATGTTTCAGTCACCCAAAACAATCAGCAGCCATCATCAGGCTAATTATAAATTAATACATTAAAAGTAATAAATAATACACTTTCAAATAATGCAAGATGATAATTATGGGACAAATTTAGAATTCTGTTTGACCTAAAATAAAACAACTGTAGTTTGAAAACATGGAAACTTTTTAATACAGACTGCAGAATTTTCAAAATATCATTGTACCCAGTTGGAGAGTACATCCTTAAATCAGTTTCGTGATGACAATAATTCTACAGCTCTGTCATTAACCAAAGTCCTAACATCACGAGCCCACACGAAATCAAAATGGTTGAACTGTGTGGCATTCACTCTATACAATCCCACTGTGTTTGGTAGCTCATTATACAGACGCAAAACATCCTGTAAAAAAAATTAATAAATTAAATTAGTCACCTATTAAAGTTTAAATAATACAAAATATTTTTCAGCTAAAAACACTTAAGCACCTAAAGATATATTTGCACTAAGTGTGAAATAGACTAGTCTATGCAATTGTGAAAGAAGAACACTGAAAAAAAAAGGATTAGAGAAGAATATAAGTTAAGAAAATGTTGAACCATGAAAATGCTGGTCAGGCACAGACAAAGAAGGAAGGCCTCCTGCATTCATATGTGTACAGATGAAAGCAGTTACATCATGCAATGATATCTAGTTTCAGACGATAAAGAATAGATGACTTCAGTATTGTTAATGAAACTGCTACTCCGTAACATACAACTTTTTTTTATAAGTCTCTGCACCCAGTCATCATTACAAGCTTCATTTGGTTAGCGTAAATCAGAAGTGTTTCACTTCACTAAAATGTTTACTGGTATTTGATTACTAATAGAAAATACAGTAAATTTAACAGAAACTATAAATTTTCATGTGCCCAAGCATGATGCAAACATGTAAAGAAACCAATGAATTTGATTACAGAGAGAGAAGTGGGAGAGGGAGAGAGAGAGAGAGAGAGAGAGAGAGAGAGAGAGAGAGAGAGAGAGAGAGAGAGAGAGAGAGAGAGAGAGAGAGAGACACGAGGAGTACAATTAATTATTTAACAGTTCACAAAAAACCATTTTAAGATAAGAAAAAATATTTCAACAAAAGTTAAATATTTAAAAAATTCACTAATTTATTGCATCTTTAAAACAAAGAAGCCTAAAAAAAAAGACAGACATTATTTAAACGTGTTTTGAATACAATTCAAATATATTCGTTGACAAAAATAATTGATGGATAGTTTATTTTGGTACTGCAATTATGTTATATTTATCTAGTAACAATTTTTGTTTGAAAATTGTCATTACGGTATGTGACAGAAATTACACCTGCGAATATCTCAATTTTCCAAATTATTTTCAATGCAGATTCATTATCAATCCAGAAGCTTCATGCTTCCAACTTTCTGCAAACAGAGCATGTCCAGCACAACACGTCTGGAAAACCATATGCAGAGCCAATATATTTCCCGTAGATTCAGTTCTGATTTCTTGAATTTTTTAGTTGGATCACAAGGCAGTTGCCCTGTCCATTTTAACCTTTTTTATTGAAAACCATTATTCGCTTGGACATGGGATTACAAGCTGAATGACACAAGGTCTGTATTCACATTTTTTGTAAAGTTTACTATACTAATTTTGTGAACTAGTACAGAAACTTAATTAAGGAGATCAAAGCAAATAGGACACATGAAAAGTATATCTGTTTGTCTGTCTGTCTGTCTCTCTCCCTCCCCCTCTGCCACACACACACACACACACACACACACACACACACACACACACACACACACACACACACACACACACACACACACACACACACACACACACACACACACACACACACACACACACACACACACACACACACACACACACACACACACACACACACACACACACACACACACACACACACACACACACACACACACACACACACACACACACACACACACACACACACACACACACACACACACACACACACACACACACACACACACACACACACACACACCAGTTTGAACATTCAAAAAAATATGAATTACACTAGATGGCTGAAGATTACTTTTCAATGGGTACCCACAAAAGAAGAAAGGAGGGAGACCTAATAGACTGAAGTGGCTAGAGTAATTATGTTGGAGGGGAAAATGGTAACAGACCCCCCCTCCAGAAGGTCAAAAAAATTGATGAATTTTGTTGCTCTCTTAATTTTTTAGGCTATTTCATCATTATACAAGCAGGTTTATTACACAGCATTTGTGTATACATTTCAAACACGAAATATAGGAAAATCAATTTAGTCAATAATTCTCTTCTGAACAATGTTTCAATAACGTGTGTTTTTATTGTGTTATTACTGTTTACTTTAATGGGTTTGACTTCAGGATATTATCATACATTTTTACACCACTTTGAAGATAGTAATCTTAAGTAGTCTTAACTTGTTTTTTCTTTTTTATGAAACCGACATGACCAGACTCCCCCACCACAGGCCAAATTCTAGATATACCACTACCACTGGAAGTGGCTGCAGACTTAAGAGTGTTAAAAAAGTAGGTCATGTGTAACAATCAATAAGAATGGAGAGGCACAGCAGAGAATATCTGTATAATGTATTGTTACGACGGTCTACTTGGACGTCGTAGGTACAGTGGAAACAAAATACAAGACACCTTTTAAGTCACTAATCACCAGCTTTAATTTTCACAGTTAAACAGTTCATAATTAACAACACAGACTCTTACAACAAATCAAATACAAATTGTTCACACGCAATACAATGTCCACTAATATTAAACACAATTGTATTACAATTATCCCGCCCGATTATTAAACACTTCACTAATAATAACCACTTGAACGCACACAGTAATATCGCCCGATAATCACTTGTACCACACTGTAAATATATCGCAACTATAACTGAAAACTAAGGCCGCTGCCGCCAAGTATTTATACAACACTCAAAGACCAGAAGATTCCAAACTACGCCTTATCTCTAAACTACAACGTAATTAATTGCGGACTTGACACAGTCCGTGCAGCTGGCGGCTTCCAGAAAACTCTCGTGAATGCGTCGAGAGTCACGTATACCACACACATTAGAGTGAGATTCTTCTGGAACATTCGACAAACACTTAGACTGTTCTGTAATGTCGTAACACTGCCTTCTCCTTAAGCCTGTTTGTCCTGAACTGACAAACCGTCTCTGAAGTAATACTCGACCAGGCGATCTAGGTGGACGTCCTTGCGAAAGATAATTCTCCGGTTCTTCGAATTCAGTCTCGTGTGATCCGAACATCACGTTCCCAGGAATGCGAGTCTTCTGCTCAACCACTAGTTTTGCTGGAATCACTCCCATTGCATCATGTACTGATGACCTAAACACCACTAGCTGATCCAAGTCTGTTTGGTTCTCATCAACAACCTCTTGCGTAACCTCATCTTCAGCCAATTTTCCCTCGGGTGCTTCTATCAGCTCAGGAACAACCAAGAGTTTTGTCTCAACACCCATAGTTGGCTTTCCAATCAATTCTTTTGTCGTTACACTTATTTGTACTTCCTCTGCTAGTTCTTCCTCCATTTCCGCTGCAACAGGGAGGGTTCCTCTTGACCAGACTTGTTGACTTTTTCTTCGACTAATGCCACTCGCTTAATCGAATGGTTGGTAGACCCTGTCATTATAGCCATGCAAAGCTTTATCTTCTCATGGCCAACCTTCAGGACATTCTCTCTCAACTCCACAACGAATCCGTACATACATACATACATCCTCGGTGCTACAGCCCAGTCCGGGCCCTGGCCTCCAAAAGAAATCTTCCCCACTGGTCTCTACTCCCGGCCAATGTCCACCAGTTTGCTGCACCCAGCCTCACTGCCGCCTTACCAACCTGGTCCAGCCATCTTGTACGCGGTCTTCCCTTCCTTCTCCTTCCCATCGGCAAATAATTCATCACTCTTTTTGGGATTCTATCCTCCGCCATTCTCTGCACATGACCAGCCCAACGCAATCTGTTAATTTGTATGAGTTGCACGATCGGAAGATCTTTAAACCTTTCGTACAACTCTTGATTATGCAGTCGCCTCCAAATGTCGTTTTCCCTCACAGGGCCATAGATTCTCCTCAGTACCCTCCTCTCAAATATGGATAGTTTCTGCTCATCTAGTTTTTTTAACACCCAGCATTCCGAGCCATACATCAGGACTGGTCTAATCAAGGTCTTGTATAGGGTGGCTTTTGTATCTTTGCTTATTAATTTTGAATTAAAATGTTTCACCAGTCCGTAGTAACACCTATTAGCAGATAATATCCGTTTTTCAATATCTCTAGAGGAGTCATTTCCAGAGTCCACATATGACCCGAGATATGGAAAACCCTGAACCTTTTCAAATTCATAATCGTTAATGCACTCGCTTAATCGAATGGTTGGTAGACCCTGTCATTTTAGCCATGCAAAGCTTTATCTTCTCTTGGCCAACCTTCAGGACATTCTCTCTTAAGTCCACAACGAATCTGTAGGCATTCATAATGTCCGCGCCAAGAATCACTTCATCGACAATGTCTGCAACGAGCATTTGGTGGTTACACTCGAGAAGACCCAGGTGTACATGTACGTCTACCTTTCCTAGCACCTTGATGGGGCTTCCAGTCACAGTCTGTATTGTACAAGAGCTAATTAGAGGCTGGCGGTTGCTGACTAACTCAGGGCGCACAATGGACTCTGTAGCGCCTGTGTCAACTGTAAATGATCTTCGTTTACCTTCTGCAAATCCAGTAACAATCATGTTTCCACTAGTCTTATGTAGCATGGAAACTGTGTGCTGTTCTGGGGATTTACTTCTCCAATTGGTGCGATCACTCCCTTCTCTCGGTATTTTCTTTTCCCAACAGTCTACCTGTAGATGACCACGTTTCACACTGTTGTAACATTTCGGTCTTCTGTCTTTATCATTTGGTTCGAAAGATCGTTGTGGAGCTGCTGACTTCTTAAACTGTTGTTTTTGAATCGTCTCTTTATGCCGTCCGCTATGACTACTGTGGTATTGGATCCGTTTGGCTACAATGTGATGGCATATTTTGATTAATGTATGTCGCCGACTTGGCAGCTTCAAAACGGAGAGCATGAACAAGAGTGTCTGATTTATTATCATGCCGTGCCATTCTTAACACTTGTTGTAACTGACTATCTCTGATACCATCAATAAACATAATGAGAGAAATCCACTCCCGGAAGTCCTCCAATTCTTCAGGATAAGCCAATCTCGTCAGTCGATCGACATTCGCTTCAAACTCTTGAAGGCTCTCCCCTGAACGCTGTATCCTCGCTTTAAGTTGTTCATGGTACACTTCGCACAAATGCTGGCCACTGTACTGTTATTCCAGAGATTTAGTTAATTCGGTATAGACGTTCTGACTGTCAGATGGCTCTTTCTGTATTAGCTATGCGGCAGGTGCTTTTAAAGCAAGAATGAGTGAAAGACCTTTCTCTTCTTCCGTCCAATTATTTAAGCAAGCTGCAGCTTCAAATTGGTGAACATAAGTTGCCCAATGAGTGCTTCCATCAAACGTTGGGGCTTTTGTGTAAACTGGCCCTACGACAGTTTGATTTCTCTGATATTTTGAATCTTCATGAGCATTTATTAATGGTCTGTCTTTATGAACTACCTATTTCTTTCACTAAGTGTTGGACTTCCTTTTTAATTTGTTTTATTGAGTTTGTAATAGAATCTTCTGAACTTGACACATTTGGTTTCATAGTTGACACAGATTTTTCTATTTCAGATATTCTGTCAACTTGTTTGTTCACCTCACCTCGAAACAGGAAGAATTTTGCAGTGGTATCCTTTTGTACGAACGCCTTAACTTCATCTGATTGACGACTAAATTCTTCTTTTTGTCGTCTCTCTGTTATTTCATTTTCACGCTTACGTTTTTCTTTTAATCGTTCTTCCATTAGTGTTTTCTGTCGTTTCTCTGCCACTTCTAGCTGGTATCTTTCCTCTGCTTCTTCTGCCTCTTGTCAGCGTCGTTCCTCGATCTTCAGTAGCATTGCTTTAAATGATTCTATCATCTGACTGGTATCCATTTTATTTTTATCAATTACCACTAACACCACTCTTCTACGATGTGTCCTCTGTTTCCACTGTTAACCGTTCTATCCCAGTTTTGATACCACTGTTACGATGGTCCACTTGGTCGTCATAGGTACAGTGGAAACAAAATACAAGACACCAAATGAAACAAAGTGAAACAAAATGAAGACCAGTGGAAACAAAATGACAGTCGCTAATCACCAGCTTTAATTTTCACAGTTAAACAGTTCGTAATTAACAACACAGTCTCTTACGCAGCTGGCGGCTTCCAGAAAACTCTCGCGAATGTGTCGAGAGTCACGTATGCCACACACATTAGAGCGAGATTCTTCTGGAACATTCGACAAACACGTAGACTGTTCTGTAATGTCGTAACAGTATACTTACACTTAGTACTAGTTTTAATGGACATCTGCAGTGAAAATATTAAACAGTATGTAAAATGAATCCGTACATAACTTGTAGTAGATATTTAGTGGGCAATTTTTTCTCAAAAAGGAATATGCCAGGAAATAGGTTTAACAATTTCACAGGATTAGTAAAGAAGCAAAAAAACTTATCACAACAGCCAATTATTGAATTCTTGATAGTTTAACCATTTATGTGACTTATATTTAAAATGTGAAGAAAACTCTGATAATGAATATTTCACATACCTCAGGCTGAGCTAATAAATCGTTATCTGAATAAAATAGAGAAACTGGAGCTGTTATCTGCGACACATTGTAGTCTGGTGGCGAATGTGAATTGTATTTTATTATATTCCTTATTAAACCATAATCAAACTGGCGGAATTTTGCTGAAATATAAATAAAAAAATACAACTATTTCATTAACGACTCGGAACACAAAGATTTTTATGAGTAAAAACATAAATTTTTACCTTACAACCTGAACCGGTTTTCACTTTTAAAGTGCTTCTTCAGAGGTTAACAGTCTGAAGAAGCTTTTAAAAAGTGAAAACCGGTTCAGGTTGTAAGGTAAAACTTTATGTTTTTACTCATAAAAAACTTTGTGTTCCGAGTTGTTAATGAAATAGTTGTATTTAGTTAAGTAACGGACACGTCATGGACAACGAAATCCATGAAATAAATAAAAAGTGTTACTTTACCTTCATTAGCATTATTTAAAACTTTACACAGTATGAACAATTTGCAACAGACCTGGACTTACCTGATTCAACTTCCTGTGCATAATGGATAAATGACTTTGTCGACGCAGTTGCTGGATTATGCCCCAGAATCAATGGTAGTAATTCCTAAAAGAAATTAATATGACATGACTTTTTATGAGAATTATATCCAATATCATTTTGCTCATATGCACACACATACTCTAAAACACACACACACACACACACACACACACACACACACACACACACACACACACACACACACACACACACACACACACACACACACACACACACACACACACACACACACACACACACACACACACACACACACACACACACACACACACACACACACACACACACACACACACACACACACACACACACACACACACACACACACACACACACACACACACACACACACACACACACACACACACACACACACACAAAACTACACAAAAAATGCACACAAGATGAAGTACAGAATCTATGTATTCAGTTGAATTCAAAAAGTGAAACTTACCGGAAGAAATTGTTCATCATCATGTCCAGTAAAGAGGAACATAGCATGTTTACAGAATTCGTTTTGGACAACCACCATCTCACAAACTGATTGCAGACTGTTTGTCAGTTTATAATGAAATTGCAGAAAATGCATAAATTCTCCTTGTTCAGGATGTTCAAGTTGTTTTAGCAAAAGCTGTTAACACCAAATGAAATAATGTATTAACATTAATATGTAATGTATAATTGTGTGTGTGTGTGTAACACCACATACTTGTCTGTTGTTCATAAATTATGTGAATTAAATTTTTGCTCAAAGAGTAAGCATCTCTTCTATACATGTCTGGCCACATAATTCATCTGATTCATTTCAAACAACTGTCATTCTTCTTTAAAGTACTATCATGAGCTCAGTGAAGTGGAACTGATTTTCATTCAAATCAGAAGGAACAAGTATTCAAAAATTATAGAAATTATGAGATCAGTCTGATCTCCTATCAAATTCTCAAGAATCTGGGTTTGAGCCCCACTGAGATCTGTCCACTATCAATTTACTGTGCTAGTAAGTGGCTATCTATTGATATACAGTGTCTTTGGGCAGAGAGTTATAGAAGTCTCATAGACGCAGCAGATCAACATCCATTATGAGTTATCACATTAGACTGCACACTAGTTGCACAAATGGACAGCATTAATGAAAAGTTGAAAAAACATTATTTTTAAATTATGTTTATTATTTGTACAGTGTTTGGAAAATGTGTGAACATCTTTAGTATGATCTTCAAACCTAACTTTTGATGGTGCATGAACATTATCAGAATGGTTAGGTTGGATAATAACCATCATTAAAATTTATCACACAATGTTTTGAGCACTAAATAATCTGTAGTTGTCTTCAGGTATAAAATTAATAAATTAAATGTTTTATGCTGCGTCCTGTCTGGCCTATGTAGAATTTGTTACATTGTGAGGTGTTTAGTTTGTAAATGTTAATTAAATTTATACTTCACTAGTGAATCTAATTTTGAAAACCACCTCATTGAAGCAGATCACACATCCACAAACATAAAAAACAACATGGAAATCCTACATGTAAACACAAAGGGCCGAAAACTAGACACTCAAACAACTGGAAATAAATTAACATACAAAGAAGCAACATTTCAATGAACAGACACAATTTAAATCACATACACTATCAGAACACATTACACAACACACACACACAACAATCTTTCAAACAACCGTGCCATCAAAAACAGAATTGTCAGGGCTTCTAGCAGCAGCATCTGACAAAGCACTACAATGAAGAAAAGCTTGCTCCAGGAATATATCTTTTTTTTTAGTTTTTATCTAAAATACTAGTGTTCTGCATTGGCATAGTGTTTACAAATCATTAGTGACATTCCAACATGTCATGGATAACAAAACCCAAGAAGGATAATTAAATACATGAAAGCTATTTATAGAGTTGTTAATATTACATTTATTAATAAGTTATATTTGGTAGTAAGCAGTTGTTCAACAAATAAGGTATGAAGAATTTCCTGTTGTGAAAATCTTTGAGTACTAATAAAAAATATAATACAGTATTTATTCTTCAATAGTGTAACTAGACGACCTTTAGGGTACTGCCTTCTTCCTTAAAACCCCGCGTTGGGTTCGTCACTTTGGTAAGAAGACCCTTGATGAATGGCTGTAATCTGATCAAGCCCCACTGTTTTTGGGCTAGCCACTTGGTCACCAGACCGCTGTATGCCGGTCGTTACAAAAGAATAAAAATAAAATGGAAATTTCAATAGTAATAGAATTTCCAAACAATAAAATAATTTTGTTTATGTTTATAGAGGTATGTATACAAGATAAATCTGTTTTTTAAAAGATTCTGGTAAAATTTTAATAACAGGTAGGTATTTATTGACCGTCGAGCACTTCTTGAAGATTTGCACCAAGTCTGGAGTTAAATAGATTAACTCCAGGTAATAATCGATTGGTGACTTTCCTTACTGGTCCAATATATTGTTCAAAATAGAATATATTCTTCTCACTTAATACCTTCAGCCTTATAAATACCCTTAAATTACCCTGTGAAATAAGTACAGATACAAAATAATGGAAATATAAAGATTTATTGACAATTTTAAATAAATAATCGATATTTTATCGATGGAGAGCAATTATCGACTCTGTCTCAGGAATTATCGATTGTGTCATACAGAACAAAATTTTATGTTATATTATATTAAAAGACAGGTTCTTTGAGCGATTAGAAATAATAGTCAGAGAAGGGTGACGAGAAAGTATAACATTAACAATTAACACATAAATACAATAATTACTATTTAATAGTATTTAAATAATTCAGGTTATGATATTAGAATAAATGTTTTGTCGAACCAATGAAGACTGATGTGACGTCAGTGACTACGATGTAGTAGGGAGGTTTCGTTTTCAAGATGGCCGCTCCTTGGGTTGGTCTTGGCTATTACATATGCGTCGAGTCAGAAAATTACTATAAAATTACCTTCATCAAGGTCTAAAATGTCCCCGCACTGGTGTAATAAGTCTGTTAATCTATTTGGTGTATTCTGGTGAAGTGTTCTGTGTAAACTTGCGTTAGTTAGTTTATTTTCTATTTGTTCAACTACTACGGTTAAGTTTTCAAGTTACGGTTAGGTTTGTAGAGTGAATCCGTTGTTATATAATGTTTTACTGTTTACTGTCACTCGTATAGTGAAGTTAGAGGTTTGTTTTCACTATTGTCGTGAATGTTTTTATAGTATTGGCTTCAAAAAGTGTCTAATTTGTCTAACTCCCGTTCACTGATTTCAATGGCTAAACGTTAGCATCATGTTCGACTCGATTTTAAGAACGTTTTTGTCACACACCTATTCAGCTTGATATTCAACAAAAGACTAATTAACTTGGTCATAAATCTTGCCCAGTTAATCCTTGAAAAAGTATTGTTAACATTTTTCGACTTCATACACATTAGAAAATATTACATTATATATGGAATTTTTCTATTTTATTCCTTACTTTTATGAATTACTAATCTTATTATTAGTTTAATCATCTCATTCCCTTTAAATTGATGTATTATAGTCCATATCTGTAGACATTTTGTGGAAATTAACAAATTTTGTTCACACTTTGGAAATATAGGCTCAAAATTGGATTTCCGTTTTTATACAAAATTCCTTCCCTTTTAAATATTATTAATACTATTATAATAAATTTTAATTAGTCATATTTCTCTTCCTTTCCTTAAATACATATAAATTACACCTTTGAACTGGTTTTTTGTGTTAATTTGTAGATTTGATATTGCTCTCTAAAATTAATTAATTTATATATTTTGACAATTTACAAAATGTTAAGGTATATTTCCTTATTGTCATTTTAATTCATAGGATCATTCCTAGTAGTAGTTAATTGTGTTATCTTATATAAATCTGGGTAGTTTACAGGATTTATAAGTGAATTATATTATTTTATACTGGTTCTCTGATTTCACAAAATGGCCTAGATTTTAGAATTTTATATTTCTTTCTTTCTCAAATAATTTAAACTTAATCCCTCCTCTGACTTTACATAATTACAATTATATGAAAATAACCTGATCTATAACTTATTGTTTTGTGTAGTAGTTAATTAACACTACAGTTATTAAAATAATTAATTATGAACATTGTTTAGTAATCTGCACAATTTAACATATTGCAGATACAGCTTAAACATATCTCTTTTGACTATTTTTAATCTAACATAGCATACCTCTTAGAACATTATTACTGGTATGTAGGTTATTATTTATCAAACATAATTCTTTTTTAAAACACATAACATAAATCTTATTTTCTAATAAACCTTACAAATACATTTATTTAACACATTGATTTTAGGATTGTGAAATAACAGTCTATTTAAACATGTTACACTTATTCATACTATATTAGTACCAGTCCTTTCTGGTTCAAACCATTACTACTGTGATCCCCCACATCAGCAAACGTTAATTCCCATACTTTATTTATTATCATTTTTTACAAATGTCTTGTAAATAAAGATTTACATTAAAATAATAAAATACTGGAAACCTTCCATTTTATTATTTTATTATGCTGTTTATTATTTAGATTTTAAAGTTGTGATATAGCATACTACTAAGTTATAGTATCACCAACTTTAAGTTTATTGCTTTTTTTTAAAAAACACTTAAACAAATTCACTTTCACTGTTGGTTCTGATATTCTGAGTCTTATTATCTCAGACCAGACCTTTAGTCATCATGGACCGTTAAGACTAGTTTATTTTCTTTATTACACAATAGCTTTAGCCGGTGCACTTCTTATAACGCTATACAACACTTTAGTTTTCTCAATAATTACATTTTTATAAGATTTTGGGTATGTTATACTTTCTTTGGCATAGTTTTTGTGGGTTTGGGATTGATAGTAGTTTATATAATAATAGGTTTTACTACGGTGTTTCTTTCATACTATGTATTCCTCTCCTCCTGTCTTCCTTCTTCCTATCTTCCTTCTGGTATTCATTCTTGTCCCTCTTCTAGTTTTCATTCTTGTCCCTCGTCTAGTCTTCACTCTTCTGGTCTTCTTACCTCATTCTTGGGTAAACCAAGGTACTTGGTGTTATCACGACTGAGGTTTAGTTTGGAGTATTTAATTTCTTCACTGAACTGATTTTATTCTTCTATACAGGTTTCAGGGTATTGTTTTCTTCCTGTTCACAAACTTTATTCTTCCCTCTTCTTGTTTTTAGGGTATTTTGGTATTCACCACTCTTTGATTGAGTCTCTTTTTTCGGGATATTGTCTTATGTAACTGGTTTACTGCTCTGAGCTTCCTGGGTAACTTACTGGTATTATACTATGAGTTGATGAGTTGCTTCAATACTTTCTTTGGTTTCTTTTAATAGTGGTTTTGATATATTATGTAGTGAGGATTTTTATCTTATTGTGTTTCATTCCTCTGATTTATTTAAATGTCATTTAATATTATTACAACATTTGTTGATGTAATTAAACTTTATGATTTCATATGACTTAAAATGTAGTGGATTTTCTGTCACGCTACAGAATGCCCTTCTCCAGAAGTAATTTTTTCAGACTATACTTGCTTTGTCTGAAACAATTGCTTATGATAATTATTCAAAGTTTGTTATTATTTTGGACTTCCTACCATTTTAAAATTCTCTTATTTATATCTGAGTTTATATCACTCTCACTTGATCTTCCTTGATAGTAATAGTCTTCTGAGTTTCATATTTATTATTTCATTTTTATATTCCTTCTTAGTATTTTCTCCTTGGGATATTTTCTCCCTATCGTTCCCTACTTTGTGAGCTGGTTCAGTTCAGAGAGGCACTGTACGCTACTTTCCTCTGCTGTCCAATACTTCACACATATTTGAGTACAGAGGCAAATCATCTCTGCTCAAAAAATATATTAATCCTGCTGGAATTATCATCAGACAGATTAAAAAAATTATTCAGAATAGTACACATTTGTTACTATTTAAAAAATATCTTTGGGATACTTCACTTATTACTTATTATACTTCTCAGAGATTTTAATATTTCTATCTCAGTTGTTCATCTGACTTATTATCTGGATGTTTCTTTCATTTGATATTATGGTAGGAAGCTCTTCTATTATTACCTTTTTATACTTTTATTATCATATAAATCTTTTGGTTATAAATTCTTTATTACCTTCTGGTTTTTTCATTATAATCTGCATTATTTGTAGTAGCATATCTTTGTGACATTTTTAGACTGTTTCTTGGTTCTTAAAATTTCCACTTGTTCTATTTTCTAGAATTTTTTATAACTGTCATTATCATAATTGTCATTTAATTTATAAATCATTTTATATTAATTCATTTAATTACATACATTTTTGACATTATTTTCACATTATTCCGGTCATTGCGATTATACTTGCAAATGCTGGTTTTTTTATTTATTTCATTATGAGGTCATATTTTCTCCTCATACCACTTAAAGTTTCATTCTCTCATAATTCCAAAGAAGTTTTTGTACTTTATTTTATTCAATCACTTAAATCGTATTAAAGAATTTTTTCTTTTTTATTTCCTTCAACAACATTTTACGGAAAGGTTTTTACTCTTCATATTGAACTTAGACATGATTAAACTGTCTAGAATTATTTGTTTTAATTCTAATTCTGTTTCCTCTTATTCATCCCATTATGATCCTTTGTTACCATGGTAATTATCTTCTATGCTTACCATAAATCTGGTAGGAAATCTCATCAGTTTATCACACCATATTGTTTTATTTATTATTGGTTGGTAAGTTGTACTTATACTTGGTTTGGGAAACTTGATTTATTCATAATTCAAAATTCATTCTTCTTATGTTATTCTATAAAGTTTTCTCAAATAATTTGTATGTAAGGTGGGCTTATATGTTTTTTGGCTGTTTTTATTTTTCTAAATTCTCTTGGTATTATTGTCAAAATGTTTCTCTTCAAATAAATATTTAGTAAACTGTCCTTATTTGTTTTTTGACCTTAGATGGTTTTATTTCTAAATTCTCTCCTTCTTTATTATTATATTATAGCCATAAAGTTTTTCTTAGATAATTGGTATGTAAGGTGATCTCACGGATGTTTAGAATCTTGTGGTTTTAAACTCTAATTCTTCTTCTTCTATCATCGCCATAAAGTTTTTCTTAAATAATTGGTATGTAAGGTGCTCTCATTTATGTTTAAAATTTTGTTGACTTATTCAAACTCTTCTTATATTATTCTTCTTTTCAAATAATTTCTTTCAAATAATCTTTATGTAAGATTGGCTTACATGTATTTTAGAATTTTGGGGTTTTTATGTTTTTAAACTTCTTCTCTTCTATTCTAGCCATAAAGTTTTTTCACATTTTCTTGGTATGTAAGGTGAACTTACACCTTTTTAGAATTTAGAGGATTTTATGTTTTTAAACTTCTTCTCTTCTATTCTAGCCATAAAGTTTTTTCACATTTTCTTGGTATGTAAGGTGAACTTACATTTTTTTAGAATTTAGAGGATTTTATGTTTTTAAACTTCTTCTCTTCTATTCTAGCCGTAAAGTTTTATCACATTTTCCTGGTATGTAAGGTGAACTTACATTTTTTTTTTTAGAATTTAGAGGATATTATGTTTTTAAACTTCTTCTCTTCTATTCTAGCCATAAAGTTTTTTCACATTTTCCTGGTATGTAAGGTGAACTTACATTTTTTTAGAATTTAGAGGATTTTATGTTTTTAAACTTCTTCTCTTCTATTCTAGCCATAAAGTTTTTTCACATTTTCTTGGTATGTAAGGTGAACTTACATTTTTTTAGAATTTAGAGGATTTTATGTTTTTAAACTTCTTCTCTTCTATTCTAGCCATAAAGTTTTTTCACATTTTCTTGGTATGTAAGGTGAACTTACGTATTTTTAGAATTTAGAGGTTATTATGTTTTTAAACTTCTTCTCTTCTATTCTAGCCATAAAGTTTTTTCACATTTTCTTGGTATGTAAGGTGAACTTACATTTTTTTAGAATTTAGAGGATATTATGTTTTTAAACTTCTTCTCTTCTATTCTAGCCATAAAGTTTTTTCACATTTTCTTGGTATGTAAGGTGAACTTACATTTTTTTTTTCTTTTTAGAATTTAGAGGATTTTATGTTTTTAAACTTCTTCTCTTCTATTCTAGCCATAAAGTTTTTTCACATTTTCTTGGTATGTAAGGTGAACTTACATTTTTTTTTTCTTTTTAGAATTTAGAGGATTTTATGTTTTTAAA
The DNA here is from genome assembly GCA_034769895.1 of Magicicada septendecula. Taxonomy (NCBI): domain Eukaryota; kingdom Metazoa; phylum Arthropoda; class Insecta; order Hemiptera; family Cicadidae; genus Magicicada; species Magicicada septendecula. The sequence goes on along the minus strand of CM068369.1, from coordinate 507,186,592 downwards.
CTTCTTCTCTTCTATTCTAGCCATAAAGTTTTTCACATTTTCTTGGTATGTAAGGTGAACTTACATTTTTTTAGAATTTAGAGGATTTTATCTTCTAATTCTGTTTTATATTACTGCCACATAGACTTTTCATAAATGATTGTAATAGTTTTCATAATTATATGGTAAACATATCATATTAGTTTCATAAATATTGTATGACTCTTTTCTTGTCTTTATTCAAAAGTATTTCTTATTATTATTTTTTCTTTATACCCAGGTGGATGCTTTTTATTATAGTGCATTGTTGCTCATAGTTCCTTTATAAGGTGTAGTTTCTTAATTAATTTATTTCTTAAATTCCCATTTTGGTTCTTTGTCCCTTCTTCTTCTCATTTTTCCTCAGTGGTAATTATTTTCATCTTCTTTGTGGTGGTTTTGCCGTTGTTGGTTATCATGACATCCATCCCTTTTACCACCTCATTATGTATCCGTATAGATCCTTATCAGATCCAAACTATTGCTCCTACGCGCCGGATAGTACCTCGGTTGGTCCCGTTCTAGGCTCCTCCGCCTTTCTTCGTATCTTCGGTAACTGTTCCCTCTATGGTGGTTGAAACCTCGCTGTCTTCCATCTGTGGCCCGTATGAAGTTCACTCTTGGGCGAGGAAACCTATTATTACTAAAATTACTATTATTGGGACCCACACGATTAGCATTATTATGGTAAGGACTATTACCATAATTGGGGCTTCTCTGACTATTTACGTTACCAGGGTAGGGATTGTGGTTACCCTGATAACCATTAGAGGGTAGATTCGGGTTTTGATAATTTGGACCCGTATTATTATTATTATGGTAATTAGTATTGTTCCCATTATTATATTGTCTTATATTCCAATATGTCTCTGGTCCATATGCTGTATGACCTGAAAAATATCTGTGAGGTTCTTCATCTGGTTTATCAATTATTTGCTTCTCTGAATCCCCATAATCTGGTTCATCATCACATATCCATCCGGAAGGTATACATCTTTGTGTAATTGTACACTGGAATAGTCCTGGATGGCGCACTAATGGAACACACTCTGGTGATTCACCAGTGCCATCGTCACAGTCTGATAAGATGTTATATTTCCATCTTTCTGAAATACACTGTTTAGTTCCGCACTGGAACTGATCTAGTCCACATGTAGTATTCCGTTTACCTCTGGTCCTTCCCCATTGATAAACTACTGTCTTGTGGTAAATTATTTCTGAAATTACTTCGATTCTCCTTCTATAATTCATAGAATTCATGATGTCTTCATGGTCGGTAATTGGGATATTATTGCCATCAATTAACCCATGTTTCATCATCTCCAACTCTTCCTTCGTTTTTATTACATTTCTTGGATACATTCTCCTTTTCCTTGGTTTAATATCTTCCTGGTTTCGGTTAGATTCAATTTCAGGTACTACCATTATTTGTTCCTGCGTTTTAACATTTAGTACTTCTTCTGGTTCTGGTTGGCTATCATTTTTTATTTCTTCGGTCTTCTTCTCTCCGAAATTTTCCCTAAACAGTTTATTATCATTACTTATATCATCCAGTTTCTTCTCTATTCCGTCCATTTTCTGCCACACCATTTCCATGAATCTGTCTAATTTCTCCTCTCTTGTAAGTTCTGCCATTTTTGTTTATCGTTGTTGCCCTTCTCCTGACTGGATAACCGCTGCCAGGCTTATCTATTCAAGCCCTCTAAGTTGGACGCCACTTTGTAACTAGATGACCTTTAGGGTACTGCCTTCTTCCTTAAAACCCCGCGTTGGGTTCGTCACTTTGGTAAGAAGACCCTTGATGAATGGCTGTAATCTGATCAAGCCCCACTGTTTTTGGGCTAGCCACTTGGTCACCAGACCGCTGTATGCCGGTCGTTACAAAAGAATAAAAATAAAATGGAAATTTCAATAGTAATAGAATTTCCAAACAATAAAATAATTTTGTTTATGTTTATAGAGGTATGTATACAAGATAAATCTGTTTTTTAAAAGATTCTGGTAAAATTTTAATAACAGGTAGGTATTTATTGACCGTCGAGCACTTCTTGAAGATTTGCACCAAGTCTGGAGTTAAATAGATTAACTCCAGGTAATAATCGATTGGTGACTTTCCTTACTGGTCCAATATATTGTTCAAAATAGAATATATTCTTCTCACTTAATACCTTCAGCCTTATAAATACCCTTAAATTACCCTGTGAAATAAGTACAGATACAAAATAATGGAAATATAAAGATTTATTGACAATTTTAAATAAATAATCGATATTTTATCGATGGAGAGCAATTATCGACTCTGTCTCAGGAATTATCGATTGTGTCATACAGAACAAAATTTTATGTTATATTATATTAAAAGACAGGTTCTTTGAGCGATTAGAATTAATAGTCAGAGAAGGGTGACGAGAAAGTATAACATTAACAATTAACACATAAATACAATAATTACTATTTAATAGTATTTAAATAATTCAGGTTATGATATTAGAATAAATGTTTTGTCGAACCAATGAAGACTGATGTGACGTCAGTGACTACGATGTAGTAGGGAGGTTTCGTTTTCAAGATGGCCGCTCCTTGGGTTGGTCTTGGCTATTACATATGCGTCGAGTCAGAAAATTACTATAAAATTACCTTCATCAAGGTCTAAAATGTCCCCGCACTGGTGTAATAAGTCTGTTAATCTATTTGGTGTATTCTGGTGAAGTGTTCTGTGTAAACTTGCGTTAGTTAGTTTATTTTCTATTTGTTCAACTACTACGGTTAAGTTTTCAAGTTACGGTTAGGTTTGTAGAGTGAATCCGTTGTAATATAATGTTTTACTGTTTACTGTCACTCGTATAGTGAAGTTAGAGGTTTGTTTTCACTATTGTCGTGAATGTTTTTATAGTATTGGCTTCAAAAAGTGTCTAATTTGTCTAACTCCCGTTCACTGATTTCAATGGCTAAACGTTAGCATCATGTTCGACTCGATTTTAAGAACGTTTTTGTCACACACCTATTCAGCTTGATATTCAACAAAAGACTAATTAACTTGGTCATAAATCTTGCCCAGTTAATCCTTGAAAAAGTATTGTTAACATTTTTCGACTTCATACACATTAGAAAATATTACATTATATATGGAATTTTTCTATTTTATTCCTTACTTTTATGAATTACTAATCTTATTATTAGTTTAATCATCTCATTCCCTTTAAATTGATGTATTATAGTCCATATCTGTAGACATTTTGTGGAAATTAACAAATTTTGTTCACACTTTGGAAATATAGGCTCAAAATTGGATTTCCGTTTTTATACAAAATTCCTTCCCTTTTAAATATTATTAATACTATTATAATAAATTTTAATTAGTCATATTTCTCTTCCTTTCCTTAAATACATATAAATTACACCTTTGAACTGGTTTTTTGTGTTAATTTGTAGATTTGATATTGCTCTCTAAAATTAATTAATTTATATATTTTGACAATTTACAAAATGTTAAGGTATATTTCCTTATTGTCATTTTAATTCATAGGATCATTCCTAGTAGTAGTTAATTGTGTTATCTTATATAAATCTGGGTAGTTTACAGGATTTATAAGTGAATTATATTATTTTATACTGGTTCTCTGATTTCACAAAATGGCCTAGATTTTAGAATTTTATATTTCTTTCTTTCTCAAATAATTTAAACTTAATTCCTCCTCTGACTTTACATAATTACAATTATATGAAAATAACCTGATCTATAACTTATTGTTTTGTGTAGTAGTTAATTAACACTACAGTTATTAAAATAATTAATTATGAACATTGTTTAGTAATCTGCACAATTTAACATATTGCAGATACAGCTTAAACATATCTCTTTTGACTATTTTTAATCTAACATAGCATACCTCTTAGAACATTATTACTGGTATGTAGGTTATTATTTATCAAACATAATTCTTTTTTAAAACACATAACATAAATCTTATTTTCTAATAAACCTTACAAATACATTTATTTAACACATTGATTTTAGGATTGTGAAATAACAGTCTATTTAAACATGTTACACTTATTCATACTATATTAGTACCAGTCCTTTCTGGTTCAAACCATTACTACTGTGATCCCCCACATCAGCAAACGTTAATTCCCATACTTTATTTATTATCATTTTTTACAAATGTCTTGTAAATAAAGATTTACATTAAAATAATAAAATACTGGAAACCTTCCATTTTATTATTTTATTATGCTGTTTATTATTTAGATTTTAAAGTTGTGATATAGCATACTACTAAGTTATAGTATCACCAACTTTAAGTTTATTGCTTTTTTTTAAAAAACACTTAAACAAATTCACTTTCACTGTTGGTTCTGATATTCTGAGTCTTATTATCTCAGACCAGACCTTTAGTCATCATGGACCGTTAAGACTAGTTTATTTTCTTTATTACACAATAGCTTTAGCCGGTGCACTTCTTATAACGCTATACAACACTTTAGTTTTCTCAATAATTACATTTTTATAAGATTTTGGGTATGTTATACTTTCTTTGGCATAGTTTTTGTGGGTTTGGGATTGATAGTAGTTTATATAATAATAGGTTTTACTACGGTGTTTCTTTCATACTATGTATTCCTCTCCTCCTGTCTTCCTTCTTCCTATCTTCCTTCTGGTATTCATTCTTGTCCCTCTTCTAGTTTTCATTCTTGTCCCTCGTCTAGTCTTCACTCTTCTGGTCTTCTTACCTCATTCTTGGGTAAACCAAGGTACTTGGTGTTATCACGACTGAGGTTTAGTTTGGAGTATTTAATTTCTTCACTGAACTGATTTTATTCTTCTATACAGGTTTCAGGGTATTGTTTTCTTCCTGTTCACAAACTTTATTCTTCCCTCTTCTTGTTTTTAGGGTATTTTGGTATTCACCACTCTTTGATTGAGTCTCTTTTTTCGGGATATTGTCTTATGTAACTGGTTTACTGCTCTGAGCTTCCTGGGTAACTTACTGGTATTATACTATGAGTTGATGAGTTGCTTCAATACTTTCTTTGGTTTCTTTTAATAGTGGTTTTGATATATTATGTAGTGAGGATTTTTATCTTATTGTGTTTCATTCCTCTGATTTATTTAAATGTCATTTAATATTATTACAACATTTGTTGATGTAATTAAACTTTATGATTTCATATGACTTAAAATGTAGTGGATTTTCTGTCACGCTACAATAGTTTTAAGAATATTAATTTAAACAATTTATAAAAGCTATCATGCAAAAATCTAATTAGTTGAAACTACAATTAAAAAAATAACAAATTTTTAAGACAATCATATTATTAAAAAATATTGCAATAGCTAAACTGTTAAAACAAGGAAAGGCCAAAATTTATTTTGAGACTGATAAAACTGAAAATAAAATGTTAAAGTGAAACGTTCTAAGTGAAAAATCATAAATTTTTTAAAAAAACTTTTATAAATTATTAAATAAATGAGAAATAAATTCATTAAACATGTATTTCATAATTTTGTTCAGTTTAGGGCTACAGTCATACCCCGCTTTGTGCGACCCCCACATAACGCGAATTCGCTATAACGCGTTTTTTTTCTAAGAAAATATTTATTGTACATATTAACAATTACATATACAGTATCAATAATATTATATATATACGTATCATCGTAAATGTAATGAATATGTAAATTTTGAATTTAACAACTAAAGTTTGCGTAATGTATTTTATTTTGAAAATGACAAATAAACACATAACTACATTACTGTATTATTTTTTAAGGAGTACGAACACGTCAGCCTACCAACACGTTTGGTGGAAACGTAAAAACAGACAGCTAATTTATACAGATAAAGGTTGCATTAGGTCAGACGTATATAAGTGTCAGCCAAAACAGTAGTACGTTTTGTAAACATACACGGCTGTGCCATTACACATTATAAATGTTATTTGACCTTGAATACTATTGTTGGCGGGATTCTGACGAATGAGAAATCGTATCTCTGTGCTGGAGACCCGTGGTGACGCTGAATTGAACTACACACATCAGTGGCTGACGTTTATTAACCATTTCTGAGTTCCCGATGCCACAACTCAGATTAAACTGTGCACAATGTTTGTAGAAAAGGCGGACGTGTGAGATGTAGGCGTTAGTTTGCAAAATGCATCTTGCATTCCCACCAGAAATGTATTCACGTTTCTTGTTTATCTTGTCTCAGCCAAATAAACATTACTGTATTGTATACAGTACGTACGTACTAATTTACATTCTTGGAATGGTAGTTCGGGTTAATCCATCCTTTTTAGGGCCCCTTGTTGAACTTAAGTCTCGGCCAATTTCCTGGAAAACCATCCACTCTCCCCCCCCCCATTATTGTTTCTAAACATTGGGAATACGTTTTCATTTCAGTTTAGTTCGAACATTCAATTAGAACGGATTAACAATGTGCACTGTTAAAATGTTGAAATTAGCAGTTAAACGTAAATCGTTGACTCTTGAAGTTAAAATGAAAATTTTAAATCGTATGGAGTCGGGTGTTGGTGCCACAGAAGTCGGTCGTGAGTTTGACATATCGGAGTCAACCATACGTACAATTGTAAAAAATAAAGAAAAAGTTGTGCTATCCAGTCAGTCCGCGGGTACATCTATTGCTGCTACAAAAGTGAATCGATCTAGATCCTCTATTATAGAAAAATAGAACACCTACTGTCAGTTTGGGTTGAAGACATGAACCAGCGGCAAATGCCTTTAAGCCAGGCTGTTATCATGGCTAAAGCTAAGTCCCTGTTTGACGACATTAAAAAAAAGGAGGAAGAATTTTCGACCATTGAATTTAAAGCAAGTCGAGGTTGGTTTGATAGATTCAAACGTCGCTCAAACCTTGACAGCCTTCGACTTCAAGGTGAATCAGCAAGTGCCGACATGGAAGCAGCTGATAAATATCCTTCCACATTTAAGGATTTGGTGAACAGTCGAAGCTATCCCCCTAACCTTGTGGATGAGACAGGGCTTTTTTGGAAAAAGTTACCTTCACGCACTTTCATTTCTAAAAGTGAGCGACAGGCCCCCGGCTTCAAAGCGGCCAAGGATCGGCTTACACTTCTATTGGGGGGTAATGCAAGTGGAGATTTAAAATTAAAACCTCTTTTGGTGTACCACTCAGAAAATCCACGAGCGATGAAATTTTATAAGAAAGAAAATTTGCCCGTCATATGGACATCAAACAAGAAGGCTTGGGTGACAATGGCTGTATTTAATGATTGGTATCTTAACCATTTCATCCCCGAAGTAAACAGATATTGTGAGGAGAACGACTTAGAACATAAAGCCCTGTTAGTTCTGGATAACGCGCCCGGTCATTCTGTTACCATGGAAAGCCTCCACTGATTTTTCTGTTGATGTTGTGTTTCTTCCTCCCAATACAACTTCATTATTGCAGCCTATGGATCAGGGAGCAATTGCTGCTTTTAAAGTGTATTATTTGCGCCGCACGTTCGGCCAATTAATTCATGAAACAGATTCAGCAGACAAGCAGTCAATGAAAGAATGGTGGAAATCGTTTAACATTATGAAAGCCATTGAAAATATTGATCTTTCATGGAAAGAAGTTACGCAACATTGCATGAATGGTTGTTGGAAAAAACTGTGGCCGGACGTGGCCAAAAATGAAGAAAATAAAGTTTTTTCAAATTTAGTGAATGACATCATGCAGCTAGCCAACACAGGGAGGCTAAGTGAAGAATCCATAGAAAAACAAGACATTATGGAATTGATTGAATCTGACGCACATCCTTTGACAAACGAAGAACTTCTGGATCTACAATCTCAAGATGAAGCGGAAAAAGAAGAGATCGTTCCTGAAGAAACACCGTGAATTTTGTCAACTAAAATTTTGCAGGAAGGTTTAATGTTAATTCAAACAGGATTAAACCTCATAGAGCAAAATGAAGTTGATTGGAAGAGAATCGCGAAAGTCAAAAAAGTTTTCAATGATGGAATAGATTGTTATCAACAACTATTAAATGAGAGGAAGCGAAAAGCATCACAACCAACTCTACACACATTTTTCAAAAAGGCTGCGACTGAGAAGCCACATGAGTAACCTCAACCCAGAACTTCTCAAGGATCTTCTTTGTGATCAATTGTAAGTGAATTAGGTAGATGTTTGTATAAATTATTTTTGTACATATTCGTTTGTATGTACGTATGAATATCTTTTAAATTAAAATACATTTTTTGAGATTTCGTATTATGAATATTTATTTATCAAAACCTTTGTACGTACATACGTATTTTATTATGTTTATAACACATTTTGACAAGGAAAATCATATAAAAGCAATAAAAAATAAAACAACGAGGTATTGGTCGGTAAAAAATAGGAAACCCCGCTTAGCGCGATTTTTGTTTTACGCGAATCGCCGAGGAACGTATCACTCGCGCTAAGCGGGGTATGACTGTATTTATTTGTTTAGGGTATTTGTTGTTCTATTTATTTGTATTTTTGTTTATTTACATTCAAGAACATCTGAAACACACACCGTAAAAGTAATTTATCTTTATGAAAAATTTTACATTAATTAAGGGGTCCTAGTTTATTTTATATAATTATGTATGCAAATAGTAAAACCTCTCGCTACCTTCCTCACCAATTCAATGATGGGTTTGCCTTGGAAAACAAAGATTCTAATTATGACACTGTTTGGCCATCAGTGTTTATGTCAATATAAGCACTGAGCATTCTCCTCCCACCATATACAAGTACAGTAAAATATTGTTATTTTAGTATGCGTATTTACATCTTACAATCAACTGTGATGTACTTCAGAGTCCATTAATTTTTATGTACTTTATACATAATCCATTAATATAATAAATAGGTTAGTGATGCAATTATACAATCTGGATAAATAAAATTTTTTGTTATATAGATACCTGTATACAGATTTACCTGAACATTTCTTGCATATCGTCCAAGAATACGGATAGGACTTTTAGTGTTTGAGATGTATGCGATCGGTGCAAGAGCTATCATCTGGTTTATTTTTTTATTGTATTCAGGTCGCGTAGAGGCCATAACAAAGAATGCTGTTGTACCCATTGAATGGCCAACATAATTTAACTTACTTTTACCAGTTGTTTTAAGGACATAATCAATTGATGCTGGAACATCATACAGACCAAGTTCATGCCATCTGAAATCAAGATTCATTCACAAGAAATTTTAAAATTTAATTCAAACTAATTTGAATTTCAAAATTTAGTTCAAGGAAATTAAAAACAACTTATACCTGTTACAAATAAAATTGAAACGGCTGGGAAAAGTTTTTATTTACATATCTATTTATTAGTGAAATGATACATTCCCTGAAAATTTTAATCAGATAGATAAAAAAAAATATCTAACATCAGATAGATCCATGGGGAGGAAACCATGAAAATTTTCCCTCCTAAATCTTTGTGAAGTATTTTCCAAAAACCAGGGGGAAATTACTTTACTTTTGTCTGGCAATCTTAGTTTTATTTTCAAATATTCAGAAATAGCATTTAACAGCTGTAAACTGTTTCAAGGAAAACATATTTAGTTTGGAAGAAAACAGATAAATAAAGAAACTTTTTCTTCTTACTACAAAGTACAATTTTGGGCTTCTCTTCCCAAAATGTATACTAGAGAACCCCCAACCCACATTCAAAGTAATATTATGACTATACCGGTATTAAGTGATACTGCGATTGGTATTCTTAACACTATTTATCACTAGAACAATACGTATAGGTTAAGTGTGTAGGTTGTTACTCACATGTACGTATTTACATTATCCACAATTGCTGTATACCTTATGTGTATTGATAGACATTATTTATAGAGACTACTGTGTATAGAATACACTAGAATGTTCTGAATCAGTGTACAATATATTTATATATAAACATGGTTTGTTCTACCATGTTCTCGAATATATGCCTGGAACCACCTATACTATTCTAGTAGTAACACGTGTTTGTGAACTACGTAAAAACAGTTATAGATGGAGTAAAAAAAACTAGTCTTATTTGAGAGTTAGTGAGTTACAGAACTAGTCACGTGTTTGATACGTGGGTCAATATTATATTTGTGTGCTATCTTTTTGTTTGTATAAATTATGATTGTGTTAATAACCAGTATCATAGTTGTGAATCAAAACTGTATTTTGTGTGTCATATTTTTGTTACTGCTATTCGATAAATAAACAAGGTGTCGACAGTGATATGAATGTTTTATTTCAATTGCTCCCTGGAAGACAACAAATCCCCTTCCCCACTCACAAACAACGCTACTAGATTAATCCCTGATAACATACAACATTACGACATTTTTTCTCTGCAATATATGAATTCACATATTACATTTAATACTCAGTTGTGTCAACAAAATACTTAGAAATTGGTACTTGGAACTGTATTTAAATGTTTAGACATTTGAAAAATTTTTATGCTTCACTATGGAACACCAATTGTATATAAAGTAAACTGTTACAAACTTGCATTATATAAAGTCATTAATAAGTTTTAGTTTTATAAAACTTATATATTCAAGCTAAAATACTGCACATTTCTTTACTTCCATGTTCTGAAAGGAAATGGAAGTAAGGTGATCGCGAAAAAAATCATGTTCGAGACAAGGGCAGATTCTGATTGTACTATCCTCAAAACATGACAAGTCATTTTCTGAAAAGTGTCTGTGTGTTAATGTGTAGAATTTCTTGTATGGCGAACGATAACTGCCCCAAATTCAAACAAACAAAAATAATTTTTTGCATGTGCCCCAGTTGTAGAGGACTCAAGGCCTATTGAGGAAGGGGTAGTTTACCTCCAACATTTTATGTTTTAACAAGAGTAAAGTACTTAATTTTCATAAATAAAGTATCCTGAAAAGAAGGTGATAATAATCCACTGTAGATAGGTAGATGAAATATCTGTAAATGAAAAGGGTAGTTGAAGGGGGAGGGTATAATTTTGTAATGTGTACTACGTTATCGGCAAGAAAGAAGTAGTTATTATGGAAATATTTTATTTCAATTTGTCAAAAATAAAACTCGATTTACAAGGCGAGGATATTTTTTTAGAAATTATCGAACCAAATTCAAGTAAATGATTTTAAATATAAATCCTAGAACATGGAAGTCATATATGGTTCTCCATACCTATTTTTATATGTGTACTACGTTATCGGCACAAAGAAGTAGTTTTATGGAAATATTTCATTTCAATTTGTCAAACATAAAACTCAATTTACAAGGTGAGGGATATTTTTTTAGAAATTATTGAACCGAATTCAAGTAAATGATTTTAAATATCAATCTTAGAACATGGAAGTCATGTATGGTTCTCCATACCAATTTTTTATTAGTGGATTACAATACATTTTTTTCACTTCTGTATGTTGTTGTTGTCATTAAATGAAAAAGAAAATCCTTCACTGTTCATTTTCTTCCTCCTATTATTGATTCAGTGAATACTATTGTAACCACATAATTTAATGTGTAGGCCTAAATAAAATATTCCATATAGCCTACATATAAGTAAATAAGTATATACAAAACCAAATGTTTATGAAAATAAAATAAAAACCAAAAGTGAATACAAGCAATACAAAGTATTATGTGTTCATGAACTTACGACCAATCCCAAAACTGGTTGCTATCTGGATTTAAGGATACATGTCTCTTGGAATAATTGTTGCCACGAAAGTTCCCTAACCAGACATCATAACCTTTATCAGCAAGTATGTATGCTGTAAATAACATCAGTTTTATTGACACTTCTGTAATTAAAGCCATCCAACCATACAATTTGGTATTATTTTTCAATATAATACAATTAATGATATATAGACAGCTATACAAATGGGATAAGTACAAAAAGATTATTGAATTGTGCTAATGTAAAACACTGTTATATCAAATTTTGCTATTTGTACAGAAAGCTAAAGGGCAGTGATCCCAAATTTGTTGCGTCTTAATGACTATATTAATATTCTGTGTGGCAACCAGATGCTGCACAAACCCATAATCTAACTTGTTCCCAATTGTTACTTTTTTTAATGACTAATTACATATTTATAAAACAAATAAATTAAAGCCAAAATAAAATACTTCCATCAACCTGAGACCACTGGATAAATACAAAATGTAATAAATAAATATTATGCTTTTTACAATAAAATAAACAACTATAAAATTACTATATTCGCACATTATTAAAATGAATAAACACTATAGGGTTTGGTTTTTAAAACCAAGTTCATGATCAAGATCGAGTTCATTTTTTATTATTGTAATAGTGGATCTACAGCTTCTGGAAAGGAAAGTTGATTTCATGAAATCAGTTGTAAGAATGCTGAACCGCTCATGACTTCAATTCCAACTTGGTCATGCTTATTTACTACACTGCTATCTGTCATGCTCTGTACAAGGCTTTTCAGTGTCTCCACCATTATCAAGGTGGACCTGGAATCACGACAACAAATATACTCCAGGAACATGTCCATATATACATATTATAACGACAAAAGAAGTGATTGGAAAGCCAACTATGGGTGTCGAGACAAAACTCTTGCTTGTTCCTGAGCTGATAGAAGCTCCCGAGGGTATTAGTGCGATATATTTCCAGAGCGGTTCGAGTTATTACTGTGTACGTTCAAGTAGTTATTAGTGAAGTGTTGCGTTTTATAATCAGACGGTATAATTGTAGTACAATTGAGTTTTAATATTAGTGGACATTTTATTGCGTGTGAACAATTTTGATTTGATTTGTTGTAGAGACTGTGTTGTTAATTACGAACTGTTTTACTGTAACAATTTAAGGTGTGATTAATGACTTAATTGGTGTCTTGTACTTATTTTGTTTCCACTGTACCTACGACGATTGAGTAAACCGTCGTAACAGTGGTCTCAGAAGTGGGATAGAACGGTTAACAGTGGAAACAGTGGACAGTTTGTACAAGAAGAGATAGTTCGTAATTAATTAATAAAATGGATACCAGTCAGATGATAGAAGCATTCCGAGCAATGCTACAGCAAAGTCAGAAACAAGAAAAAGAAGAACGAAGACAGGAAAGAGAAGAAGCAGAAAAACGACAAGACAAAAAACGTAATCGTGAAATTGAAATACCAGAGGGACGAAAAAAAGAAGAATTTAGCCGTCAAGCAGACGACGTTAAGACGTTCGTACAAGAGGATACCACTGCAAAATTTGTCCTGTTACAAGGTGAGCTGAACAAACAAGTTGACAGAATATCTGAAATAGAAAATCTGTGTCAACTATGAAAACAAGTATGTAAGCTTAGAAGATTCAAAATATCAGAGAAATCAAAGAACCCTATTAACTGAAGTAAGGTCAGTTTTTGCAAAGGCCCCATCGTTTAATGGAAGCACCCACTGGGCATCTTATCATAGCCAATTTGAAGCTACCGCTCGCTTAAATAACTGGACGGAACAAGAGAAAGGCCTTTTTCTCATTCTTGCGTTAAAAGGACCTGCCGCAGAGCTAATACATAAAGTGCCATCTGACAGTCAGAACGCCTATGCCGAATTAACTAAAGCTCTGGAATTACGGTACGGTGACCAGCATTTGTGCGAAGTGTACCGTAAACAACTTAAAGCGAGGATACAGCCTTCAGGGGAGAGCCTTCAAGAGTTTGAAGCGAATGTCGACCGACTGACGAGATTGGCTTATCCCGAAGAATCGGAGGACTTCCGTAAGTGGATTTCTCTCATTATGTTTATTGACGGTATCAGAGATAGTCAGTTACAACAAGTGTTAAGAATGGCACGGCATGATAATAAATCAGACGCTCTTGTTCATGCTCTCTGTTTTGAAGCTGCCAAGTCGGCGACCTACATTAATCAAAGTATGCCATCACGTTGTAGCCAAACGGATCCAATACCACAGTATCGTCATAGCGGACGGCATAAAGAGACGGATTCAAAAACAACAGTTTAAGAAGTCAGCAGCTTCACAACAATCTTTCGAACCAAATGATAAAGACAGAAGACCGAAATGTTACAACTGTGGGAAACGTGGTCATCTACAGGTAGACTGTTGGGAGAAGAAAATACCGAGAGAAGGGAGTGATCGCACCAATTGGAGAAGTAAATCCCCAGAACAGCACACAGTTTCCACGCTACATAATACTAGTGGAAACATGATTGTTACTGGATTTGCTGAATGTAAACGAAGATCATTTACAGTTGACACGAGCGCTACAGTGTCCATTGTGCGCCCTGACTTAGTCAGCAACCGCCAGCCTCTAATTAGCTCTTGTACAATACAGACTGTGACTGGAAGCCCCGTCAAGGTGCTAGGAAAGGTATACGTACGTTTACGCCTGGGTCTTCTCGAGTTTAACCACCAAATGCTCGTTGCAGACATTGTCGATGAAGTGATTCTTGGCACGGACATTATGAATGCCTACGGATTCGTTGTGGACTTGAGAGAGAATGTCCTGAAGGTTGACCAAGAGAAGATAAAGCTTTGCATGGCTAAAATGACAGGGTCTACCAACCATTCGATTAAGCGAGTGGCATTAGTCGAAGAAAAGGTCAACAAGTCTGGTCAAGAGGAACCCTCCCTGTTGCAAGCGGAAATGGAGGAAGAACTAGCAGAGGAAGTACAAATAAGTGTAACGACAAAAGAAGTGATTGGAAAGCCAACTATGGGCGTCGAGACAAAACTCTTGGTTGTTCCTGAGCTGATAGAAGCGCCCGAGGGAAAAGTGGCTGAAGATGAGGTTACGCAAGAGGTTGTTGACGAGAACCAAACAGACTTGGATCAGCCAGTGGTATTTAGGTCATCAGTAGATGACGCAACGGCAGTGATTCCAGCGAAACTAGTGGTTGCGCGAAAGACTCGCATTCCTGGGAACGTGATGTTCGGATCACACGAGACTGAATTCGAAGAACGGGAAAATTATCCGTCGCAAGGACGTCCACCTAGATCGCCTGATCGAGTATTATTTCGGAGACGCTTTGCCAGTTCGGGACGAACAGGCTTAAGGAGGGGGCAGTGCTAAGACAGCACAGAACAATCTACGCGTTTATCGAATGTGCCAGAAGGATCTCGATGTAACGCGTGTGGCGTACGTGCTACTATACACATTTTGTGAGAATCTTCTCGACTTTGCCGAGCTTCGCTCGGGCGCTCGGCCTGTGTCAAGGCCGTAGTAATTACGTAGTTCACGAGGGATAAGACGCAGTTTGGAAGCTTCTGGTGTGTGAGCGTGACTATAAATACATGGTGTAGCGGCCTTAGTTTTCAGTTCAATGCGAGATATTGGATAGTGCGGTTCGAGAGTTATAGTAGCGATATTACTGTGTACGTTCAAGTAGTTATTAGTGAAGTGTTGCGTTTTATAATCAGACGGTATAGGCCTAATTGTAGTAGGGCCTACAATTGAGTTTTAATATTAGTGGACATTTTATTGCGTGTGAACAATTTTCATTTGATTTGTTGTAGAGACTGTGTTGTTAATTACGAACTGTTTTACTGTAACAATTAAAGGTGTGATTAGTGACTTAATTGGTGTCTTGTACTTATTTTGTTTCCACTGTACCTACGACGATCGAGTAGACCGTCTTAACAATATATCCTATATATCCATTGTTCCTTTGTGAATCTACCTTTATAACCGGTCGGTCACATTCATAAACATGTCTATTTCTGTCAATTTCCTACTGACTCAGCTCCAGTCAGCCATGACCCTACTGCCTTCCTATTGGCTAACTTATCACAGAGCTTCTGTCTGCCCCCTTCTACCCTGTTAAGCCGCACCTAACTTTTCTGCTTACCTAATAACTTACTTGTTATAAACTGTCAAATGAAATTCAGAGAGTAAAACAGTTGAATGCAAAATATGGCAAACATGTCTTCATTATTAAATTCAGTCTTAATGTTCATCAGTGCATAACTGTTCTTTTTTTTCTTTTGGACTTGATAATGAAGGATACACTGAAAGGGCTCATCTGGTGCATGACAGATAACAGTTTAGGAAATATGCAGGATGAAGTTGGAATTATGGGGACTGCTAATACAAATATCATGAAGAAAAAAATTCAATCAATTGAACTTAAACAAATGTCATATGTTTATTATGAACTATTCTTAACATTCTTAATTTTGCCTTTTTAAAACATTACAATGAAATTTTAATACAATACAGAATAATATAAATCACTTAATTCTGGTATATTATATTTTTCTGTATAATTTTTTTTAAATAAGGCACCTCTTAGCACTGTAGATTCCTAGATTTCTACTTTAATCAACAAACATATTACAATTTTTTAAATACAGCTATTACATTAACGACTCGGAACACAAATTGTGTTCCGAGTCGTTAATGTAATAGTTGTATTTAGTTAAGTAACGGACACGTCATGGAAAAAGGAAACCAAAAATACAGTTTTTTAGTACACTATGCATTAAATACTCTGAAGCATTACTTAACATGATTATATTTTACTGAACTGTGATTTAAAATTGTCAAAAATCAACTGTACCGGTACCTCAAGTCAGTGTTTTTGTTTACATACCAAGTGCCTCATCAGGACATCTGAGAATCCAACCTGAAGAACTGTCCATCAGACCATGCTGCAAGAATACTGGCAACAATGTGTTATTATAACCTTGAGATTTGGTACCAGGGATTCTATGCAATGTCAAAATGTAATCATCAGCTGTGTGTACTTCATGCGATTCAACTGGATATCCTTCTTCCGATATAATTACAGGCTGCAAATATCATAAAAACTGTATTTCAAGTATCACAGTATTATCAGGTATAAATACTATATGAATAAGTATTGAAACAATGAAACCCTCTCGAACAGCCGAGCGTGTCCTCCTACCCCTTTCTTCGCTAGTCGAGCAGGTGTAGCCTCAGCCAAGGCTGCACTCAAGTACGTTCCAGAGTGATCTGGAAAGCACTTAAAATATACATTATGTGACACACCGCAGTAAGGATGGAAAATTATTCTGGAATACGTGCAGTACCTACAAAAGGGATAGAGACTACCTTTGTTAGTCAGTCACGTTGAGCGATTTCCTTAGTGCGGATCGAGTTATTGTTGAAGATTAGTGGAGAATGTTTACTGTGTTATAATTAGTGTGGAACTCTGTTACTTGACATTATTATTGCATGTGGACAAATTTAACTTGAATTATTGTATGATTTGATTGCAAATAATTAACTGTGATTAATAAAGCTGGTAATTAGTGACTTCATTGGTGCCTGTATTTTGTTCCTACTGTACCATACGACGATCAGTGAGACCGTTGTAATAGTACATACTGTAAACATAAATGTGTATACATTTTGAAATCTAATTATAGTAAAAACTCATAATAATAAAACTCAATATCAAGCAATTGGTTATGATGATTATCCATTTCTAGAAGGCAACAGTTCCTTCCCAATTTTTTACATCAATTTAGTACATTTAAGTTAACACACAGTAGTGATTAAGGCTAAATATAAATATATTTACTAATTCCATTTTAACCACCAAATTATTTTATTTCAAATAAGATAAGTGATACATCGTACACTTTACGCAAAAGAACCTTTAACACTAGCTACACTAGCTCTATATAGTTGGTAATCCTAATTTGAATTGACCAACATGTATAATTTACTAATATAGCCCAGAATATTCCAGGTGCCCATTCCAGAACATTGAAAAATAAACTACATTAACTATAAATGCATCTGTACATTGTTACAGAATATTCTAGTAGATTGTTACGACGGTCCGTCTACTTGCTCGTCGTAGGTACAGTGGAAACAAAATACGAGACACCAGTTAAATCACTAATCACCAGCTTTAATTTTCACAGTTAAACAGTTCGTAATTAACAACGCAGTCTTTTATAACAAATCAAATAAAAATTGTTCACACGCAAATAAATGTCAACTAATATTAAAACACAATTGAATTACAATATACCGTCCGATTATAAAACACAACACTTAACTAATAACCACTTGAACGCGCACAGTAATATCGCCCGAGAATAACTCTCGAACCGCAATGTAAATATATCGCTGCTTTACTAAAACTTAAGGCCGCTGCCGCCATGTATTATACCTGCGCTCACAGACCAGAATGTTCCTAATTATGTCTTAGCGCTCGTGTGAACTACGTAATTAACTGCGGCCTTGACACAATCCGCGCGGCTGGCGCCTTCGAGAAACCTCTCGAAAATGCGCCGACAAGCACGTACGCCACACGCGATACATCGAGATTCTTCTGGCACATTCGACAAACACGTAGTAGATTGTTCTGTGATGTCGTAACACTGTCCCCTCCTTAAGCCTGTTCGTCCCGAACTGGCAAACCGTCTCTGAAGTAATACTCGACCAGGCGATCTAGGTGGACATCCTTGCGAAAGATAATTCTCCGGTTCTTTGATTCAGTCTCGTGTGATCCGAACATCAATTTCCCAGGAATACGAGACTTCCGTTCAACCGCTAGTTTTGCTGGAATCACTCCCGTTGCATCATGTACTGATGACCTAAACACCACTGGCTGATACAAGTTTGTTTGGTTCTCGTCAACAACCTCTTGCGTAACCTCATCTTCAGCCACTTTTCCCTCGGGCGCTTCTATCAGCTCAGGAACAAGCAAAAGTTTTGTCTCGACAACCATAGTTGACTTTCCAATCACTTGTTTTGTCGTTACACTTATTTGTATTTGCTCTGCTAGTTCTTCCTCCATTTCCGCTTGCAATAGCTAGGGTTCCTCTTGCCCAGACATGTTGACCTTTTCTTCGACTAATGCCACTCGCTTAATCGAATGGTTGGTAGACCCTGTCATTTTAGCCATGCAAAGCTTTATCTTCTCTTGTCCAACCTTCAGGACATTCTCTCTTAAGTCCACAACGTCCGTAGGCATTCATAATCTCCGTGCCAAGAATCACTTCATCGACAATGTCTGCAACGAGCATTTGGTGGCTAAACTCGAGAAGACCCAGGCGTACACGCACGTCTACCTTTCCTAGCACCTTGACGGGGCTTCCAGTCACAGTCTGTATTGTACAAGAGCTAATTAGAGGCTGGCGGTTGCTGACTAAGTCAGGGCGCACAATGGACACTGTTGCGCCCGTGTCAACTGTAAATTATGTTGGTTTACCTTCCACAAATCATTAACAATCAAGTTTCCACTGGTCTTATGTAGCGTGGAAACTGTGTGCTGTTCTGAGGCTTCACTTCTCCAATTGGTGCGATCATTCTCTTCTCTCGGTATTTTCTTCTCCCAACAGTCTACCTGTAGATGATCACGTTTTCCACAGTTGTAACATTTCGGTCTTCTGTCTTTTTCAAATCGTTGCGACTCTCTTGAACTTTTGAATTGTTTGTCCAACAACATTGTTTTTCTGTACCCATCGTAACGGCAATGTGATGGCACAAACCCATTTGGTTAGTGATATGAGTGATCCGTACTGTGAGGACCAATAAATGTGGAGAATCCGGTCGGCGTGGACCAAAAAATGTTTAGTAAAAGAATGTAGCTTGTAAATGCGTGCATTGATGAATCACCAGGTAGCAGAAATGATGAAAATTGTGGACTGTATTAAATTCATTTTAATTGACGTTCAAATTTACATTACATATGTAGTTAGCAGTTATTTAAATAAAAGGTTGGCTAATGAGCATGTCGTATATAGAAAGTATCAAAATTTTTAAGTTATATTAATAACGGGCCTAGTTGGCCATAAGTGAAATGTGTTGGCCTAAGGCCTACATTAAATGTCGCGACAAGAAATATGACAGTAAGACAGCGGGCGAACCGACCGCCGCTAGCGTTTGAGATGAACTGTACAAGGTTTCGACATGAGTAATCAGAATAGAACAAAAAGTAAGAAGCAGATTAGCCAACCTACAAAGTAAAATTATCGCGCTACCGCACATAAGCTGCCCGTCAAAATCAATTGATTTTTTACCATCTTTTTAGTAAATTATTATACATCTTGTAACTTAATTTAAAAAACATACAGTGTTCTTAATAATGAGAGTTAGTTTCAAGGCTAAGTTGAACCTTGAGTTATGAGATTAGATAACAACTGAACGTTAATGGTTTAGAGATAAGCATGCATAAGATAAGCCTAAAGATAAGCGTTTGTAAGCCAAGGTTGGCGAACAGCTGATTTCAGACATGAACGTGAATGTCTGCTTTGGCAAATGTTGCCGTCACATAATGTATGTGTACAGTATAGAACATTATAAAACATGAAAAAATACATAATTAGACAATACTTAATAATGTATGATCGGAAGCTCATCACATGATGGACCGATAGTTTGTAACCCTATGCATGTCATAGATGGTTACGGTAAAATTAGTTGAGGCCAGTAGACTTCTACAGAGAATTAATTACATGAACAAAATTGTCACAAATTACATGTTTAAGCGTACATTTAGCATGGCGTCATGTATTGACCAAGTCATGCTGTTCCTGAAGTTTCAGGAACTTACAATATGTAATAATGTATGAACAAGCTAGATAGCTGACTGAATGCAAGCACAAATATGATGACATGTATGCCATAATTTAAATAAAAATAATAATTGTGCAGGCTTAATCACAAAATAAATACAATATAAAATAAATCTAGACGTGGCATAGTTACATGCGGTAGACGCAAAAACGATAGGTTTTACATAAACGCAAGTTATATGAATACAATAACAACAATTTAGTTAATTACAATACGAATAATTGCAATGTCATAAATAACAAATACGATACTGTGATTACAAACGTAGTACATGAGTTGAACAATTTAAAGACATTCACAGAACAATAAATCACATATATTAGCAACAGTGTAAAGAAATGCATGTATGATTGCGCAGCTGCAAAACACGCAAATATTATATAACAAATTTCTATAAAATGAGACCACCATAAAACATGAAATATACCCAAAACATCAAAATGTAAATGTGTAAGACATAGTATGCCACACAAATTAACATACAAATACAAAATAGTAATATACCACCAAAAAACTATGATGATTATAGAAGCACGCAATGGCGCAAAATTGATAAGAAAATGTTGTGATAATGCATCACAATTAAGTTGACCAAATGGTCGTAATAAGTAATAAGCCAATGGCTAAGTAAAATAGCATTGTGCTAAGTAATCATAATAATCTTGTCAAATCTCGTCCCGCGCTGGCAACAGACATAACTTATGTATTCGTCTTCGCAAAACACCCGTAGGCGTGCGAATGTCTACGACACGAATTAAGTTATCTGGGCCGGGAAATGTGGCGGTAATTACACCAAATTTCCAGGCTAATGGAGGTAAATTATCTTCAATAAGCAAAACTAGGTCACCAGTGGAAACATTATCCTTAGCGAACTTCCATTTGTGACGTTGCTGCAACTGGTGCAAATAGTCGCGAGACCATGCCTTCCATATGCCTTGGACAAACCTTTGTAGAAGTTGCCAACGCCCAAGACGAGAAATAGGAATGTGAGATAAGTCTGGGTCCGATATCGCCGTTAAGGGTGCGCAAATCAAAAAATGGCCAGGTGTGAGTGGCACCGGGACGTTTACATCTGAAGAGATGGCAAATAAAGGTCGAGAGTTCAGACATGCCTCTATCTGAGACAAAACTGTCGTGAACTCCTCGAAGGTGAGTATAGATTTGCCTACCACGCGGCGCAGATGAAATTTCAAACTCTTTATGCCGCTCTCCCAAAGGCCACCGAAATGAGGTGAGGAGGGCGGAATAAATGACCATGATATCCCCTGAGAGGACGTGAATGACTTGATCGATGAGATGGCATCCTTATTATGCCAAAAGTTGTAGATATCATGTAAGATATTGCGGGCCTTCCTAAAGTTTGTGCCATTATCGGAGTATAATGACTGGGTATGCCCCTACGGGCCATGAAACGACGTAATGCAGCTATAAACGCACTGGCCGTAAGGTCGGAAACCAATTCCATGTGAATAGCCCTAGTCGCTAAGCAAATAAACAAGGATACGTATGCCTTAGAAAGAGTTCTGAATTTCTGCCCGCCATGACGGATCATGAAGGGACCACCATAATCAACCGCGCAAAATATAAACGGCCTTGAAGGGGTGACTCTAGAAGATGGTAAAATACCAAGCCTCTGTACCTGCTGTTTGGCACTAAACCTGAGACACTTTACACATTTTCGAATGATGGAGCGAATGACTAATCTGGCATTAACAATCCACCAACGTTGACGCAGTGAATGATGTACGAGTTGAGCACCAGCGTGAAGTAAACGAATGTGTTCACGTTCAATGATAAGGCGAGTAATATGCGCCGATGGGGGTAATACAATAGGATGTTTAGAGTCGTAAGGTAATAGAGAATGCTGTAATCGCCCGCCTACGCGTATCACTCCAGAATCATCAAGAAACGGGTCGAGAGAAGCCAACTTACTCCTAATGGAAACAGAAGATCCGTTACGAAGACAATTAATTTCGCCTGCGAAGTGGATCGACTGAGATTGTTTTATGAAGAAATTGAGAGCATGATGAATTTCTACAGGGGTAAGATCGCCCGTACATTTGTCAGCACTTGAGAGTCTAATATTTCTGATGAACCGAAAACAGTAAGCGTATAAGCGCGTTAGACGATGCAACGAGGAAAAGTCCAAAGAAAGGTCGATAGCCAGGGTAGACATTAGAGAAAGGTTGTGGGTATGTTTCTCTTCCGCAGTGACTTCAGAAGACGACGGAGTGGACGGTACGAAGGATGGAAAAGGATTGGACTCTGACGATTGAGACAGACAGCTGGGACCGTGCCACCAAAGCGAGCAATCGCGCAAAACGTCAGGGAGACACCCCCTGGAGATAATATCAGCAGGATTGTGTCTAGAATTGATGTGATGCCAAGTATAAGTTTGCGTAAGACGCTGAATTTCAGCAACACGATTAGCGACGTATGTTTTCCACCGCGTAGACTGGGCATGAATCCAGTAAAGAGATACCATAGAGTCAGAATACAAATGAACATTATCAATAAACGAATAAAGAGCAGGAATGACCTTAAATACGAGTCGCGATAACAACAAGCAAGCGCAAAGTTCGATGCGAGGTAATGACACCTGTCGTAAGGGAGCTACGCGAGATTTGGAACACAGGAGATGACAGGAGGCAGAAGAATCTTGATAAATGTCTCTGACATAAATACAACAGCCAAACCCCCTTTCAGAAGCATCCGAAAAACCATGCAATTCAACTGTACTTGCCTCACGCTTGCAACGAATAGACCGTGGGACCACAATTTTGCTAATCAGACCCAATTTGTCACACAAAGAATACCAATCCGAACGTGATTGGCCGGAGATCGGTTCATCCCAACCAAGCTTGCAAAGGCAAAGTCGCTGCATAAAATGTTTGTACAAAAAGACAACTGGACCGATTAGACCAAGAGGATCGTATATTCCAGCAATAATCGAAAGAATTTTTCTCTTGGAAATGCTTGAATCAACGGGAAATGATTTGATGTCGAACAAAAATGAATCGGCAGTATTATTCCAAAGAATGCCTAGGGTACGCACATTGTCCTGTTTGTTTGGGGGGCGTGAAAAATTGTCATGATTTACGACCGCTGTGGGTTCATTTGATGCCCATTTATGCAACGTGAAACCATATTGACTTAATAACGCATCTAGATCAGATTTCAGCTTGGTCAGATCAGGGATGGTGTCCGAACCGGTAAGCAGATCGTCGACATAAAAATCGTTCGTTATAGCTAACGCCGCTTCAGGAAAGGAAGCTTGATGGTCCCTACCAATTTGTACAAGACAGCGAGTGGCCAAAAACGAAGCACTAGCCGTGCCGTAGGTTACCGTTCGCAATGCAAAATGTTTAAATGGTTCGAGAGGAGAATCACGCCACAGAATGCGTTGATAGTGACAATCCCCTTCAGCCACGCGAATTTGTCGATACATCTTCTCGATGTCGGCGATGAGAACATATTTATGCATGCGGAAACGCAAAAGAATGGAAAAAAGGTCTTGTTGAACATTCGGGCCTACCAACAATATGTCATTTAGAGAAAGGCCATTGGTAGTCTTGGACGACCCATCAAAAACGACGCGCAGTTTTGTGGTCAAGCTAGACTGTTTAAATATGGAATGGTGAGGCAGGTAGTAAGTATTTGACGCTCCTGAGTTGATAGCGCCATCATCGATAAGCGTCATGTGCCCAAGATCCTTATATTCTTTAATAAAGTCTGCGTAGTCACGCGCGAGCTTAGCATCTCGCCTAAATCGACGCTCTAAGATTAAGAATCTTGCTTCAGCACTAATGTAAGATTCCCCCAAGTGGAGATTATCGGGCTTAAATGGAAGTGAAA
Source organism: Magicicada septendecula (assembly GCA_034769895.1). Lineage (NCBI taxonomy): Eukaryota > Metazoa > Arthropoda > Insecta > Hemiptera > Cicadidae > Magicicada > Magicicada septendecula. The sequence continues at coordinate 507,162,188 of CM068369.1, read as the reverse complement.
CCACGAATCTACCCTCGTGGTTGCGCTGGGTAGAGCGCACGAAATGCTCTTCACAGGCTGACTCGTTTTCAGGGGTGTTGTCAGGGATAGTTTCTGCTTCCCAAAATCTTTCGAGAGATTGCAGAATTTGACTGTCGTTGTTCCTTGCTAGGAACGAAACAGCAGGACCCTCGTTGCGGCAGTGTTTGGGCAAGTTGCCAGCCAAAATGTAGCGTAGCTTTGTTTCCTGAATGATGGGAAAATTAGGGCCGCGTATGTATTTATTAGTTAAGATCAAGTCCAGGTAAAATTGTGCCCCTAATAGTATGTCGATTTGCGACGATATGTTAAAATCTGGGTCAGCCAGGAAAATCTTGTTCGGGATGTGGAATTGATTTATATCAAACGAATTTGCAGGCAGATTGTGAGTTAACGTAGATAAGACAGCACATTTCGCCTCGAAGCTATATCTCTGATAACGAGAAATAATGCGTATAGACGCAAGATCAGTTGCGTAACACGCTGTATTGTTTATGCCCGTGATTGGTATGTTGGATTTAGTTAATTTAAGCTGTAATTTCCTTGCAAATGATTTTGTACAAAAATTTATTTGTGAACCGGCGTCTAGAAGAACTCTCGCCCTATGTCTGTTGCCAGCCTGATCAATGACAAATACAACTGCTGTGGATAAGAGAAAATTGTTCTTGCATTGTAATTTGAGCGAGCAATAGTTACTGCTGGCAGATATTGATTTCGGCACGTTGTTCGCGTGCAACAATGTGTGGTGTCGTTTTGAACAGATTTTACACACCTGCTTATTCTTACAGCTAGATACAAGGTGATCTAATCTAAGACAATTGCTACAACATTTATGACTTGAAACAAATTGTCCCCGCTCAGCGGTGCTTAATGTACGAAATTTATCACATATGTAAAGCGGGTGATTGGATTTACAACACAAACATGAATAATGGTTTGCCGCTGAGTGATAACTCTTAAATGTAGTGCTGCCAGCAGTGTTTCTTGAGTTATATTTATCATATTTATTGTTAAGTCTTACATTAGGTTTGTTGAGTTGCTGTCCGGGTTCGATAGGCAGTGTATTTTCCAACAGCTGTCTACGTGAGTTTAAAAAATGAGTGAAATCTTGAAAGCTAGGTAAATTGTCAGGGTCTATTGACTCCTTCCATAGTTTAAAAGTAATAGGGTCGAGTTTAGTGGATAGTAATTGTATAATAATAAATTCAAATGAATTCACTGACAGCTGCATTGCCGCCAGTGAATTAACAGAAGACGTTATTGTGTTTGTGAATTCAGCCAAACTTTGGACAGAGTCCTTAATTGTCGACTTGACTTGAAGTAAGTTTTGAACATAGTATTTTGCTAGTATGAACTTGTCATACCTTTCGGACAGCAAACTCAACGCTATTGAATAATTTTCCTTACAGATGGGTAATGACTTAATTAAATCTAAAGGTTCACCTTTTAAAGAAGAATGTAAATAATGTAATTTCTGCACTGGTGTTAAATAGGATCTTGTATGCACTAAGTCCGTAAAAATTGAATAAAAATGTTGCCATTCCAATATGTTGCCTGAGAAGCAGGGCAAACTTATTGGTTTTAATTGCATGTGCGTCGATAATACGGGAGGTACAGTCTGAACATTAAATGTATCCAGTAATTGCAAAATATTTGCTTCAGTCGAATATAGCATTTCTTCGACCTCAACTCGGTCTTCTTGAGCCGCGCTCGTGTCTTTACTAATAAGTTCTATTTCAGACTGCACCTCGTCGTACTTCGACGCCAAGCTTTTGAGACTTTCTAGCCTTACAGTTAAAAAATGTTTTGTGTTTGAAGTTATGTCAAAGTTATTTACGGCAGATTGTATTCGCACTATTGCGGACTTTAAGCCGCCTCTTTTTCTGGTTAACACTTTGAGGCCTTCTTCAGCCATTGTACGCACCTTGTTACGCTGTTATTGAGGTGATACCTTGTAGGCGATGTCCTGCAGCGTCGACGCCTTGGTGAAGATGGCAAACACAGCTAGTAGAGATGACCGCCTTGTGTAAAGCACTGTAGCTAGCAGGCTCTTGCGAAGATGTTATCAGAAGGCTCAAAGGTGACGAGCGAAATGCTGATGGAAATCACGCCACGGTCGTATCAGCTGATGCGCTACTTCGCCCGTGATGGCCAGAAATAGTGGCAGAAAAATATTAAATGGTAATGACGCATGGAAAATCCAGGTCCGGAGTGACCAAAAAATGGTTAGTGATATGAGTGATCCGTACTGTGAGGACCAATAAATGTGGAGAATCAGGTCGGCGTGGACCAAAAAATGTTTAGTAAAAGAATGTAGCTTGTAAATGCGTGCATTGATGAATCACCAGGTAGCAGAAATGATGAAAATTGTGGACTGTATTAAATTCATTTTAATTGACGTTCAAATTTACATTACATATGTAGTTAGCAGTTATTTAAATAAAAGGTTGGCTAATGAGCATGTCGTATATAGAAAGTATCAAATTTTTTAAGTTATATTAATAACGGGCCTAGTTGACCATAAGTGAAATGTGTTGGCCTAAGGCCTACATTAAATGTCGCGACAAGAAATATGACAGTAAGACAGCGGGCGAACCGACCGCCGCTAGCGTTTGAGATGAACTGTACAAGGTTTCGACATGAGTAATCAGAATAGAACAAAAAGTAAGAAGCAGATTAGCCAACCTACAAAGTAAAATTATCGCGCTACCGCACATAAGCTGCCCGTCAAAATCAATTGATTTTTTACCATCTTTTTAGTAAATTATTATACATCTTGTAACTTAATTTAAAAAACATACAGTGTTCTTAATAATGAGAGTTAGTTTCAAGGCTAAGTTGAACCTTGAGTTATGAGATTAGATAACAACTGAACGTTAATGGTTTAGAGATAAGCATGCATAAGATAAGCCTAAAGATAAGCGTTTGTAAGCCAAGGTTGGCGAACAGCTGATTTCAGACATGAACGTGAATGTCTGCTTTGGCAAATGTTGCCGTCACATAATGTATGTGTACAGTATAGAACATTATAAAACATGAAAAAATACATAATTAGACAATACTTAATAATGTATGATCGGAAGCTCATCACATGATGGACCGATAGTTTGTAACCCTATGCATGTCATAGATGGTTACGGTAAAATTAGTTGAGGCCAGTAGACTTCTACAGAGAATTAATTACATGAACAAAATTGTCACAAATTACATGTTTAAGCGTACATTTAGCATGGCGTCATGTATTGACCAAGTCATGCTGTTCCTGAAGTTTCAGGAACTTACAATATGTAATAATGTATGAACAAGCTAGATAGCTGACTGAATGCAAGCACAAATATGATGACATGTATGCCATAATTTAAATAAAAATAATAATTGTGCAGGCTTAATCACAAAATAAATACAATATAAAATAAATCTAGACGTGGCATAGTTACATGCGGTAGACGCAAAAACGATAGGTTTTACATAAACGCAAGTTATATGAATACAATAACAACAATTTAGTTAATTACAATACGAATAATTGCAATGTCATAAATAACAAATACGATACTGTGATTACAAGTTGGCCATAAGTGAAATGTGTTGGCCTAAGGCCTACATTAAATGTCGCGACAAGAAATATGACAGTAAGACAGCGGGCGAACCGACCGCCGCTAGCGTTTGAGATGAACTGTACAAGGTTTCGACATGAGTAATCAGAATAGTACAAAAAGTAAGAAGCAGATTAGCCAACCTACAAAGTAAAATTATCGCGCTACCGCACACCATTAATGTAGCGGGACGCTAACTTGGCAGCTTCAAACTCTAGGGCGTGAACAAGAGCTTCTGAGCTATTTCGGTGTCTTGCCATTCGGAACACTTGTGGCACAATCTCCGATGCCATCAATAAATGTCTGCACCACAAACCTTATTCGAAAGTCTTCTGGTGGTTCAGGATAGGCCAATCTAATCAATCTGTCGATACTTGCTTCAAACTCTTGAAGACTCTCCCCGGAATGTTGTCGTCTTGTTCTCAACTGAGCGTAGTACACCTCTCGCAAATGTTTATCACCGTAGCGTAATTCTAGAGCTTTTATCAACTCGGCAACTGTCAGGTGGCACTTTCTGTAGTAATTCTGCCGCTGGTCCTTTTAATGCGAGAACGAGTGAGACTGCCTTGTCTTTCTCTGTCCAATTATTTGCGCATGGAGCAGCTTCAAATTGGCGGAGGTTCGTTGCCCAGTGACTGCTTCTGTCAAAGGTTGGAGCTTTGACATGAACTGTCCCTAATGGAGGCAAAGTGACTTTCTCTATTAACTTATTTTCTGCGTCTTTTTCTGTCTTTATCATTGGTACAGTCTGTTCACAAAGTTGTTTTGGTTGTAACTTCACGCACTGCTCGACTTCATTTTTAATCTGCTCTTTTGTAGCGTATGTGTAATCGAGTCTTCTATTTTTGTTGACATAGCTTTTTCCAGACTCAAGACAGATTTTTCTACTTCAGCTATTTTATTTGACATGGATTCTTCTACGTCAGATATTCTGGTAATTTGATTGTTAAGCTTACCTCGTAATTCACCTACGTCACCACGTAGGAGACCCAATTCTGCTGTAGAATGTTCCTGCATCTGCTTTTGCTCTTGAATTAACGCTTTGATGTTATCTGCTTCCTGCTTCCGTTCCTTTGCCTCCTGCAGGAGGGTTTTCTGTCTCGCTTCCGCTTTCTCGTCTTGTCGTTTTTCTGCTTCTTCCTGTGTCTGCCGCAGCAGTGTTTGTAAAGCTTACATCATGTGACTGGGATCCATGTTTACCGACGAATCACACTCGTCTTGTACAAAGTGTCCACTGTTAACCGTTTTATCCCAGTTCTGACACAGAGGCGGCTCAAGTCAAGTGGAGGCCCCAAGCGGTAAAAATTTTGGGGCCCTCAAACTCAAGTTAGAAATAGAAGTTGCAAGAAAACCCTCATAAACTTATTAACAAAAAAGAAAAGTAATAAAACTTTTCATACCGTTACACATTAAATAAATAAGTGTTTTACAATTACACTCATTTATTTAAAATCCGTGTTTTATTTGTTAATGTGTTAAAACTATAAACCATTATTTTTATGTTTTTAATATCACTGTATTGCAATCATTTAGTTAAATTATTATATGTTTACATCCATCAAATAGAGTATTGCTTTCTTTACAAAATTTACTAAAACCCAAAATAATCTTTCCTAACTTTACACGTGAAAGCATTAGGTATTTTCACACTTTTAACATTGATGGTGTATTCAAAATATCTGGAACGTAGTGTGGTATAACTCCCTGACATACCCTGGCGGTTTCAAGAAATTTCCCTGACATACGGAAAGTTCAGAAAGATTACACACATTTGTTAAATAATTATTTTTTTATTAATTAGGCCTACAATACGTTTATATTAAATGTAAGATATAAAACACAGAGTATTACTAAACATGGATATACTTAACATTTACTTATACTTAAGTATATACTTAACATTTAAATATCAAAAGTTAAACATTCGTTTGATTATGCAAAACAAAAATGTCTTATTTAACATAGACAGGACAGTTTCACTTCACTTTCAGTATGCAGAGGAACAAATTAATATGTAATTATTATTTACAGAAACACTAGCTATTGGTTACTTAAAGAATCTTGTAAGCCCCTAATTTTTAAATTATGAATTTCGTCTTGCTTTATTTCTTGCAAAATCATCAATTATTTTGTCAGTGTCAATGCGGTTTAAAATTTCCTGCTATATATACAAAATGGCCAAGTTATTTAGTCTTTCTTCTCCCATTGTATTCCTTAAATAATTTTTTACTCTCTTTAAAACAGAAAATGATCTTTCTCCGGACGGATTAGATAAGGGAATTGTTAGAAAAATCTTCAATAATATTTCAATATTCGGAAATGTGCAAGACATTTCTTTGGCGGCTCGATAGATGTGATATCTATCGACACATTCGACACCACTATCACACGAGAAACCTAAGATGTCTGGATTGTCTGGTGTGGTTTTTATGGTCTCCTCTATTTCTTTTAGAAATATTAAGAAATATTACATTCATCTTCCAAAGTACAAACATCAATGTCATTTTTGTACATATCCTTCAACTTTTTTAACGCTTTCTTTCTTTCTTTTATTGACAATTTCCAGTCAAAAAATATACGAAAAGCCTCTAGAACAACTTCATACTTCTGAGCTCTTTGAGATAGTTGTGCCTTAGTGTTATCACATATGACATAAAATGAATTGACTTTAAAATCTTCTCTAATTGTAATTGTGAATTCATGTCCGACTTCTTTGTTTTCATCAAAAAACACGTTTCTCTTTCGTCGTCTGCGAGTTTGTTCATCTTCCACACTAAATGATAGCCCTGATAAATCAGTTACCTCTTTTTCTACTTTCTCATATTCTTCTCGGAAATTATTGATAAAATTTTCTAATGACTTCAGTAGGATAGATACTTTGAATTGTTCGCACTCTACTGATTACAGTGATTTACTAGTAGCATTTATTCTTTGCAAAATAGTATTCCAAATCAATTTAGATTAATTAATTTAGATTAGATTATTTATTAATTTAGACTTTGATTTTGAAAAGCGTTTGCAAGGGTAGCAGTAAACACTTTTGCTTGTTTCTGAAAATATCAGCCAAGTTCTCTTTTCCATAATTCCATTTGATTTCTTTCTGTAAATATGATCATAAGAAAGTCCTCTGTAATAAACTTCATCTCTGTCTTTATACACTGATTTCAAATTCTCTATATTCCCGATATTTTTTGGTTTATGTTTAAGAATATGGTCAATAATAGCATCTGAAAAAATTATTGGCCATAAAGCTATATCATTTATTACTTTGATGTCTATATTCAAGTGTTTGTCTGGACTATCTCTATCTTCTGTGTCTTCACACTTTCTTTTATCAGTAGCATTTTCAACCTCTTGATGCTCAACTTGTTCTTCTTTTTTCTCTTCTTCACTTATAGGCCTGTGTGGTTCAGAAGAAGTTTCGAGCGCAGACAATTTATCTGAAGTAGATGTTGATGGCAACTGTGTCTCTGAATTTACTGTTAAAAACTTATGCAATGCATTTCTTTAGCTCTCAACAATTTCCAGATTTTTCTTCATTTTTTTCGCTTTTCTGCCCCACTTTGATGTCTCTTCATTTTTTACTGTAAAGAAATAATTTGTTTTACTGTTTTGTAAATAAATTGACATCGTACGGCGGTAAATTATACACAGAACGACAGGCCATTGACAAAAGTATAACAAGCTACAAACACCGTAAAAATAACTTCCTTAGGGTAACAAAGAAAGCTTAACGTTTATATTTGGAATATTACACGGAACAACAAATGCAAGGGTCTGTCCTTACCAAACAAATTCAACATTCATTATGAAAAATATATCATTCACTTAAGTTTTATATAGCACACGCACAATGAATAAAAAAGTGTTAATGCAATATATTTGTATAAATATAGCCTGTGCTATTAAGTATATTTACAAATACCAACTAATGTACATTTTACTAACTTGCAAAATATACAAATATGGCTCTGTCCAATTCTTAAGAGGTTAGCAAAAACGAGATCTATTGTTCAAATATAGGTATATACTCAGGGTTTACAATCAACTCCCAATATATGCAAATTCTGTACGAATAATTTATACTAGTTGCTAAAAACTACAAGCGTACTTTTTATCTATGTGGACTTATAGAACTGCTAACTCTATTATGTACGACAATCAACGTGCGACTTGGTTATGTAGATTGATTTTTGGTTATGTCACAATACTAGTGGGCGCCAGAAAGCCTAACTAAGCTACTGCTAACGATTATGGGTTTGACTTAAATTCTGTTAAAATTATTTATAACATCCTATAATAACTTACATTTTTAAGTATAAAAATTCGTTACAAGCTTCGAAGGACTCACTTACTATTTATAACGAAATAAGTTTATCGAGACAACAACTGTACAATTTTGATTCCAAAACGTTCGCTGTTTGAAGAAGTACCAACTACGAAATTAAATAAGCTATTAATAAAAACTATACTTACTGTATTTGAAATATACAGTGACTATAAAATCTATAAAGTAAGAAATGGATCTTCGTAAACATAAATAACTCAATGAGTAATAGTCCGGAGTGGTTCGCCGACGTTCGGGTATAATCGGCTCTCGAACCGAGTAGCTAGCGTAACGAGATTGTAATTTTTCCCTCATGCAAAAAATGTGTCAGGCGCGCCTAAAGAAGTTTTCACTTCAAAATTGAATGCTGCGAAATTCTGGGCCCTATGGTATCCCGGGGCCCCACGCGGCCGCTTAGTCCGCTTACCGTTAAACCCGCCTCTGTTCTGACACCACTGTTACGACGGTCTACTTGCTCGTCGTAGGTACAGTGGAAACAAAATACAAGACACCAGTTAAGTCACTAATCACCAGCTTTAATTTTCACAGTTAAACAGTTCGTAATTAACAACACAGTCTTTTATAACAAATCAAATAAAAATTGTTCACACGCAAATAAATGTCAACTAATATTAAAATACAATTGTATTACAATATACCGTCCGATTATAAACACAACACTTAACTAATAACCATTTGAACGCGCACAGTAATATCGCCCGAGAATAACTTTCGAACCGCAATGTAAATATATCGCTGCTTTACTGAAACTTAAGGCCGCTGCCGCCATGTATTATACCTGCGCTTACAGACCAGAATGTTCCTAATTGCGTCTTAGCGCTCGTGTGAACTACGTAATTAACTGCGGTCTTGACACAGTCCGCGCGGCTGGCGACTTCGAGAAACCTCTCGAAAATGCGTCTACAAGCACGTACGCCACACGCGTTACATCGAGATTCTTCTGGCACATTCGACAAACACGTAGATTGTTCTGTGATGTCGTAACAATATTCTATAAATAGTAGCGTCAACATACGTAAGTTATACATCAATTGTTGACAATGTAAATAACACATGAGTAACGTAACCTACGCACTTAATCTAGTATTATCCTAATGACAAATAGTTTTAATAATATGACAAACAATTTTAAAATTCCAATCACAATAACACTTAATACAATATGCAACATTTATATCATCTTTAATGTTGGTTGAGAGTTCTCTAGTGTACTAGAGAGATCTAGGTGATCAGAAATATTTTTTTTTTAATTTCAATTTGTAGACCTCTTTTTGTTACTGATACTTAAAAAACTAAACCGGTAATGTAATTTTTAATTAAAAACAAATAACAAATTCTATCATAGAAAATTTGTTGAAAATTAAGATTCGTTGCTTTTCCATGTGTTCTTTTGTTTTTAATTTTTCATATGTGTTAGCAGAAAACTATTTTGGTAGAGATATCATCTGGTTTTACATATGCAACCAATACGTACATGCTACATGCATTTTTTAGCAATTCTTTTTTAGCTTTTCTAGCAATAATGTCATCACTTCATTTGTATAAATATTAACTACAGTTTCTGGTAAGAAGCACTCACTCATCTTAATTTTTATTACTAAAACATTTCTCTTTAAATTAATAAGTGCTTTACACTTTAAGATAATAAGTACCGATGAAAGTTCACTAACTGTTCTTCCACTTCCAACTTTGGTGCCACATTCATAAGTTACAGAAAGTTAAAAATTCAATTTTTTTTTAAGGTTAATACGTTATATCTGTAAATAAAACTAATGGGATAATGAATATTTAACTCAATATAAAAATATTAACTTTATACTCATACAAAATTCTAAAATTTGTTTAACATTTATATATTTAGAATATTATGATATTTGACAACTGTTCGAATTTTTAAAACTTTTTATTTTCAAAGCTCAGTAACTCATTTGGATACATTTAAAAACATTTTAAAATCTGCAATATTTTAGGGTACAGCAATAATGCACTGGTATTTGACTTATGGCAATATAAATTTGGCAAATTACGATTTACCTGTCGTATAATGGTTAAACATTTTTTAAAATTAATATCTCCTCTTTCGTTGTTGGTAGAATACTTACATCAAATTAAAATAACTGTGACAAGAATAATGCCGTATGATCATAAAAAATAGAATTATACCATAAATATAGAAAAAAGGGACTTTCCCAGTAACCGTGACTACACTAATTTTCGATATTTCGACTAGACATAGTCGATATAGATATGTAGCGAATATCGCATACAATTTTAGTAAAATAAAAGAAAGTGGTTAATTTATTGTTTTATGTTATTAAATTTTATGTTTTTGGTTGTAATGGTTTTAATTTATCATTGTTTTTATGTGGAACATTTCCAGATCGTTAAAGGTTAAACCTGAGCCTACAACAAATGTCCATGTTGCTGGGCTAATAAGCAAACTGAAATAATTTTTGAAAACCCAGCTCGAAGGTAGGATATTTACTATACATTTCTCCCTTTTTGTGAACTGCTTTTCACTTTGAACAGTAAACTTTACACATGTAGACTATGTTTTTGTCACCGTAAACTATTTGTGAATGTCACTTGTGTCTGGTCCGGTACTACATTTAAAATGTTTTCTAATGTTTATGTGTACCCTGAATACGGTTACAATACAATCCATGAAGATATATTGACCTATTGATTTTATAAAAACGTAATGCTTTCTGTCCATTATGTTAGGTTTAAATATAATTCCACAGCAACAAAATACATCCATTACAACATTTAAATCCACTATCCATCACCGTTGTCAAGCATGTCCGACGTCGGTGATGGATGTGCGCACCACACTGTCGTGCAACTCGTCCAGCGTGCCAGACGTTCTTTAGTTCTCATTGTGTTTTGTAAAAATCATTTTATTGATTTTTGACATGATAATGTCTTTTAGTTGGACATCGTTTGAAACTTTCTGTAACATTTTATTTACCGTCACGTTGTATTACGTCATCATTGCATGATATCATTGGGATTGTTGTAATTAAAGGATTGTTTTGATACGTTGTTATATATATTGTAACGTTACATAACCCGGTCCCAATAAATTAAATCATGATAACATAAAGGTCAGAAATGGGTAACCTATAACTAGCTCTAAATTAAAGTATATCACTAAACATGATAAACAATTCGAGTGATATACGGTGCAAAGTGAGTTATAGTGTACCCATTGAGGTAAAAAATGAAAGTGAAGGTAACTTATTACAGAATTGTGCTGTAGGTTTGGGAATTATAAAACTATGAGAGTAGACTATAATACTACTAACTGATTCTGTATTTTATTTATTTGTTGTAATATTTATATTGTATGGACAACCAATTGTTATACCTAAGTTAATGTTATATTTTTTCAAATATTTGTGTTATAATATAAGATAACCCAGGGTTAGTTTTAAAGAAAAAAAGAACATAAAAATTTAAATATCAAAGGATAATAAAAAATTAAAATAATACTATGAGGGAAATGGCAGCAGGAAGTAGTGCAGTGTAGGAATACTATGAGAGACTAATAAATAATATATATAAATTTATTTAAAGATAATAAAATTATCAAATACTTATATACAAGGTCATAAGAAAATGAACAAAAACTTATTATGTAAACCAAATTGGTAAAGAAACCGGAATGGAAAAGAATTATTTTTCGGTAAATAACATATAAATTTATAATAATTACAAACTGCCTGTATAATAAAAATACTATGGGTTACTAAGAGTAACGAGAATAACAAGTATTGTTAATAATAAAAAATTTGGAATAAAACCATAGAGTTGACAAAATGATGCTACTACAATTCTAATAAAATAACCTTTCTGGAACTTTGGAGGAGTGAAAATTAGTACAAAATTAACAAGCAACATGACCACTATATAATCATCCATTATTTATCAAAATTAAATGGTTATACTCCTTTAAAAAACAGTGAAAGAAAACCTTCTGATGATTCAACCTAGTTTCGCCATAGTTCAAGTTGACGATCGAATATGAGCGAGACGGTAATGAAATTATAACTCAAGACGGACCTCACCAAAGAAAAAGCTTCATTCCAGTAAGAACCATACGAAGAGAGGTAATATAAACATTTCGTTTAATAGTTAACGAAGAAAACGCATTCCGAATGTTGGTATAGAATATGAAACTAGTCAAATTTAATCACATGTTTTAAAGTAAACAAACGCACGCTGCTCTCTTACGGAAATTTCTGGAACTACATACTAAACGAAAAAATAAACAAATTTATTTAATATTTTTCAGTATTTGTAAAGCTTAGTAATTATCCATTTCTGACCATCTCATAACAAAAAGAACTTACCCTTAACCCTGGGGAATTATTAAGAATTATATATTAATTGATGTTTAAAAAAAAAAATAGTATAAAATTTGGTAAACAAAACCATATATGTTTTTTTCTTTAGACAATTCCATGTTTACTCGATGAAGTCGATCTTATATTTAATTTAAAGAAAGATCAATTGTGATACTTGTATTTTGGTGGCAGGAAACAAAAACCAAAAATATAATTAAATAATATTATTGAAAAATGATATTGAATAATAAAAATGTGTTATATTTTTTGTAGTGGGTAGTTGTAATTGATTTCAGCACAAAATAGAAGAGATTGATACATTGGGTCATATTTCGCCATAGGATAGGCTGGTTGAACTATGTGTGGAAACTCGTCCCCCAATCAGCTGATTTAAATCACAGCGAACAATTTGAAAAGATCAGAAATCGTCTAAACCGAGTGTAAATAATCGGTACTTACTCTCTCTTCCTCATAAGGCTGAACAACTTCCCTGCTTGACCCCAAATCACACACTCTAGATTTCGGCTTTTGATTGAGTAACATTACCAAACACTCTATTTTTAAACTTCAGTTATTATAATTCATAAGTGGCGACTGCGGAGAGGCGGAAACTTTGATATCTCAAGGCAGTACGTTACAGATTGGCGCTCACAACATTGGGAGCTTAATTAAATAAGACGAACACCCAATAAGACACATACAAAGTTTTCGCTAATACCTCTACAAAAACCGCGACGTTACAGATTGGCGAACAACGTGGGGCATATAATATAACTCTATCATACCTCATAGTTGGTTACGTTACAATATATATATATATATATTATAACGTACCAAATCCCATAGATTTGGGGTTATATGTAGAAAGTTTTAAAAACCAAGTATAAAATAAATTTAAATCGATAGAACCATATCTCGCGCTGTAGCGAGCATTCCAAACAATTGTAAACGCCCGGCGGGTATGTTCCGTTGGCGTTATGTAACCACGCACACGCACCGTTATAAATTAGGGACACGCCCTAACTTTCAAACATTAATATTTCGGAAACGAATAAATATAGGCAAAATCCAAAATAGCCAAAATGTTTATCGAAATATTAAGAATACGGTGTGCGAATTTCATTAAATATAATTAAAGAGTTAATGAGCTAATTCATTTTATTTAAATAACTTCTATAGTAAGTGAGCTAGGGAGTTCAAATTTGGATATGTTATAATTGTAAAAATTACGAATCAAATGTATATGTTAGATTAAGCATAACTTGGCTTGCAGCCAAGATAATCGCAATACAAATTGCAACCGGACATCCGACCGACAATTGGTTCCGGTGTATTCCAGAATATTAAAAATAATAATAATTCTCGGACTGTGGGAATTATTTTTCTTTCTCACGGAATGAGGTGACTAAGTTTTAAGTAGAAGGGAGAATGTTTCAGCCAATCAGATCATTCTAAAAATTTTGAACAACCGTTGATTTCGGGCTGAACGCTCTTCACTCTTCTGTTGGCGATCAAGCTGTCTACACACACACTCTCTTCTGTTAACGTTCACGCAGTTAACACATACTCTTCAATCAGTACTTAAACAGTGAACACACACACACACACACACACACACACACACACACACACACACACACACACACACACACACACACACACACACACACACACACACACACTTCTTTAAAGTATCAACTTGAGAACAACATAGACACTCTTCTACAACGATTGGACCGTGACGACGTCTACGTGCGATAGTCTTATTCATCAACAAATAAGCGTACAGCGCAATACACCCAAACTGTTGGCGTACGCATATAAGAGATCGACAATATACTACGAGAAGTCACGTCCAGACTACAACAGAGCGAGGCCGTCTAAATCGTGGTACGAGCTGAAGAACTGACGACGCAGAGCTACACCTGAGACGAGGTACACACACACACACACACACAGTGCAGAGTATCCGGATCGAGGGCCTGAAGCAGTTGCAGCAGTTAAACCACTGACGTTAAATCCATCAACAGTTGCTGAAGGAACCGAGTTGCTGATCCCTGAACTCTACGTTGGAACTCAGGACGCAGCGGAAATCATCGCCACTAGCTGATTGGACTAGGACATCGAGGGACCCCAGAGGACATCTTCGAGAACTTCAGTACCAGAAAAGTCAAAATCATTTATACATTTTTATATTAAAAAAAACATTTTTCTTTCTTTTGTTAAATCAATTGTAAAGTCAATTTCATTCAGATGCCTATAAAAACAGAGACTCTAAGTTAATAAGAACTTCAATATTGTGATAATCTGTAGAACAAGTATAATAAGTTAATTAAGAAGAAATAGATAAGAAGTAGAGTAGATAAAAAGCGCTATACAAATCTTAATATTAAATCACTTAAGAAACTTATACTGCAGTATACGTGAAACCAATCACAAAGTAAATAAAAAGCACGTAGAACAAGATTCACGGCTAATTTATTTAAGAGTATTTTAAAAGCATTCTGAAATAGTAAAATCAATATTAAAATCTTGAAAAATCATTAATTAAATTATTTAAATAATTAACTTTAAAGGTAATAATAAACAAGTTCGAATAAATTCATATTTATAAGCTTTCCTTCTGAAAGCTAATATTCATTCTAAAAACATTGATCAAATTACTCATTACTCTTTAGTACGTAAAAATTACATTAGGTATAAGTTTTTCATTTTATGTGCTATTAGAATAATAAACCCCAATTTTATACCCGACACTGTTTTGTTATTTCTGTACTCCAAAATCTACCAACATCAAAAAACTATTCACAATAATTATAACGATTCACTTTGTGCTTGTACTTTTGAATTAATCTACTTGTGAATTCAAATCACAAATTCCTACGGCCCTAGTCGGAAGAAGAAGACGCAAGAACGCACAGCAGGTAGCATAACAGTAAAGTTATAAATGTCGCCCTGAACTTGGGGCTTCCCGAAGTTAACAAAGTTTGATTAGTTATAATATATATATATATATTGTAACGTCCCGCTTGTATATGAGGTATAGAGTTATATTATATGCCCCACATTGTATGCGTCAATCTGTAACGTCCCGCGGGTAATCTCGTGAAAGTATCTTATTATTAATTTAAGCTTTCCCAATTAATCCCCACGTTAGTACTTCAATTTGTAATGATATCTTCTACGGTGGTACGTCGGTTTTTTGAAAGTCTCGGAGCGGTCAGAATACCTTTTTGCGATCGTCACTTATGAATTATATTTATTAATGTTCAAAGCAATTGGATTTGATGTTTACCAAACGAAACAGAAATCGAGTGTGCGTGATTTGGTAGAGATTCAGGAAGTTGTTTAATCTTAGTTAGAAGAGAGAGTAAGAACAAAGTTGTTACACCCGGAGTATACAATTACTTATTTTCAAATATTCGCTGTTCATAAGATCAGCTGATTTTGACATCAACCTCAAAATGTTAGGTTAAACAACCACCACTGTTCGGTGATACTCCCCGGTGGATCGTCCTCTTCTTGGCTTCCTGAAAATCTACAACTACCCTCTACAATAAAGAATACACGTTTGATTATTTAACATAAAATATTCAGAGTATTTATTTATGTAATACACTGATTTCCTCTTCTTCCAGTATACAAGTATTATAATCGATCTTTTCGGTCAACAATACATTGGATCGATTTAATTAGGTAAACATTTGAATTATCATAAAATATATTTTTTATGATTTTATAATTTTATCCTTGATTAGACATTAAACAACATATAATTCATTTTTATTAATTTCCCCAGGGTTAAGGGTAAGTTCTTTGTGTTATGAGACGGTCAGAAATGAATAATTATATACTACGCTTTACAAGATAAAAATAATAAATTTCGAATTTTTGGTTTTTTCCGTAGTATGTAGTTCCGGATTTGTCCGCAAGAGTGCAGATTATTTCTTTATTACACATGGAATCATTTACGAAATATTGGAACTGCACAACGATTTGACATGAGGATTTCTTGGTTAATAATTATTAATAAAGTTTATTTTACCTCTTTTCTCGAAGTGTTTACTTAAATGGAGCTGTTTCAAGTGTTGGAGTTCTAGTTGTTTTGTAATTTCGTTGAATGTCCATAAGATACAATCTCGCCAAAATCTCGAAGTATGGTTCCGCTAGGCCAGGTCTGGTAATTGGTTATTTCACTTTTTTATCGGGTAAAGCACGTTATAGTTGATATCTGAAGGAGTTTGAACATAAGGTGGATACTATGAGTTAATTTTTATTCCATTTTTTCACTGTTTCCGAAAGTTTTGAATGGTTTTAATAAAATTTTTATGACATTACTTTTTCTCAAACGAACGGTTTCCAATCGTTTTAACAATTAATTCATATGTTGTTACCCGGTTACTCTTAGTAACCAATAATTTTTATATCATTTTTTATTGGTGCTTCTATCTACTTTTGAGTATATAGGCTGTTTTTAATTATTATAAATTTATTTCTTAATTATAGAAAAATAATTCTTTTTAACTTTGGTTTATTATCCAATTTGATTTATATAAGGTTTTTCCGTTTATTTTCTCATAACCTTAGATATAGGTCTTTACTATTATTATTTCCTTTAATTGAATTTATATATTATTTATTAATTTTTATAGTATCCTTACACTGCACTATTTTCTTCTGCCATTTTATTCATACAGTATTATTTTATTTTGTATTATTATTTTATATTTAACCCTTTTATTTTTAACCCTGGGTTATCTTATATTCAAACATAATTATTCTATTAAATATAAAATTAAACCTAGGTACTAAATTTTAGTTGCCTATACAATACAAATCATACAATATTTAAACAAAACACATAATTGGTTAGTAGCAATACAGTCTACTATTATAATCAATTGTTTCTACATCTACAGCATAAGTCTGTGAGATGCTCCCTTCAAAGTCACTTATTTACTCACTGGGTACACTATAACTCACTTGGTACACTTTACATCAATTAAGTATAGTTTATAATGTTTTGTGATATAAAGTAATTTAGAGCTAGGTATATTATACCCATTTCTGACCTTTATGGTGGGGTAATTAAGTTATCATTTTTGGGACTGGGTTATGTAACGTAACATATTGTAGCATAACAGATAATCCACTAAATCATAATTCCAATCTGATCATAATTTAATATAAATTGCATTAAAAAACTGTATAAAGATGGATTATTGTATATCAAATTAAGCAGAAGGAGTTAAATAAACCGATTATGTATTTGCTATTACATGAAATTAATTAGTAACCAAAATATATTCTATGATATAATGTACTTTAATTGAATGCATCGGAAGTAGATAAAACTTGAACAATACTTTTCTAATATTAAATCGGCTAAGAGATTTCAGAAACGAAGGAAGTAAAACAGTTCTTAATTAACATTCGAAGAGTACGGGTGAATTAAGCTCGTGCTAATAACAGTATACCGGAACGATTAATGGCGGATAACAGTTAAAACATAGCCTACTATAAATTTTGAGATTTTGGACAGAACACTTTTAAAGGATAAATGCAGTGAAAAAATTAACAACTACACACATAGAAACCAGTGAATACACAACATAAACTAGTGAAATGACAATTTGAACCACCAACACTAACAATTTCCAGACAACTGAAACGAACTTTTACAACACCATATCTTAAAAATAAAACGGACATTTTCTCGAGTGAACAACAGAACAGTGAACGAGTGATAATCCAACAACACCAGAAACGTTATTCAATATTGCGGAGACGAGGAAGCAGCGGTGAAGGCATCTTTATTTAAAGAAAATCCAGCAATACCATTCTCGTTTTACTTCGTCAACGAGCGAGCGGCCATGGTTCCCAGCATGCAAAGCGCCCACAAAGAATAAGATTCGTCGCCACCGCCAATTGGTCTGAATTTTTACTTAATAAACATTATATATCATAACTAAATTTGAATTATTATCTATTAAGATTTTTTATTGTAATGTTATACTTTCGAGCCTCGCCCCTTCTCTGACTATATAACATAACCGTTTAAAGAACCTAGAAAATATTATATCAAATAACACATGTATCAATACTCGATTACCCCTGCGAAAGAGTCGAACAATATAACCTAATCGATTTTTAATCGATCTTTCTTCAATAATTGTTAATAAAATATAGTAATTCAACTTTTTGGTTATTAAATTTATTTCTAAACTATAAATAGAGTTTAGTGAACAACATCAGCTGAAAGAAAGGCAGCCATTACTCCAGTGAAAGTAATATATTGGAGAAAGAAGAATAATCGCAAATCGATTAGTGAACGAGACAATCCAATTAACGCTGAATTTACTTACAGTAAACCACAAGTGATATTATATATAAAAATAACTCAAAGGAATTTAAAATTTCAACACGATCACATTTCAAGAATTATTTATTAAATATTGAACATAAAAAACCAAACATAAAATTTTTTTTTGAAAATTTTTAAAATTAAATTAAAAATTTTTTTTAATTTTTGTACACGTACAAAGAAATTAATTATTTGTAACGAACACGATTAGTTACAATATATATATATATATTACAACGCTTCCTTTCGTCTAACACAATTATCTAATATTTGTGATGTTAGATAAAAAGTTACTTACCCGTGATATTACTTTACCTGGGCGCCAAAACAAATCCCAGATACAAATGACACGGTTTCAGCTTAGCTCAGCGCATGGAGACACTCTTTCTCAGAATTCGTTCAGTGATTGTGGTTTTCAAGGGGAATCGTTACAAATAACACTTTAATATTTCTTGATTATTTTAATGAACGTTTAATTAATTATTTTTAAACTTTAAATTGTTAATGCCAGGACTTAATTCTACCCTAACACTTCTAATTATTGAGTGAGTGTGAAAAGTAATGATTAAGACGCTCAAACGACCTATAGCTCTTATCTGGTTTGATTAAGAGATTTCTATCTCCCAAACCAGTGCTAAAGAACAGGTCTGCAATAATTTGCACGTCCAATACTACACACCACTTTCCATTCAACACTCCTATACTATATTAGAGCTAATCTTATAGTTAAAATACAAAGTGTGCTTTTCTTAGTGTCTTTTTAAAATTGTTTATTGTTTTATTATTTGTTTAGCGCTTATTTCATTGATCAATTAATCTATTTCTTACTGTTTGATGCGTTCACCGAAGATAGGAATCCGTAGAGGTCCTCCTTTTGATAGTGTTGCACAGAAGAATGGATGTTGATCAATGATGTTGAAGATGCCCTGGCAATTACAGATGCTGTAGCCTTCTGTAGCACAGGTCCTTCAGGGCTGATGCTTAATTAATTAATTATTTAATTAATTAACGGTTGTTTTACGCAGCGAGTGTTATTGAACGATATTAATTCATCTACACTGCGGACTACTTCTCGAATTAGATGATTAAATTGCACTTTTGCGTGATTTAAAAATTTCTGTATGTGAATTATACACGTCTAGTGTGTTTAAGTACCGAACGAAGAGTGATGCTTCCCCTCGCTTTGAGCTGGCGTCAGTTTTAAATACGGGCTGCTGATTGGTTGTACAAATAAATCATGCGTTTTTCCAGTTTTGACAATCTCGAACAGGTCGGTCAAACACTCCGTGACAGGTTCCAAACGGCAGAGAATTTCTTGTCAAAATCGTACTTCCTGTATTTGCAAATCGATTGATTACAGGTATTTGCAAATGTGTTTCCAAAGATCTGACCACAGAATATTGTTGCTTAGGTCTTTATCTGTGTGTGTGTGAAAACACCTTATTCCTACGTAGCATAATTCTCTCGTTATTCCTGTTTGCGTGCGTCATCCGTATAACTTCTTCAATTGTTAATTATATTAACTGAGATTGCGGCTACTTATAAAGCTTTTCTTGCTGAATACAATGCTGTTTTCAAAATTGCCGTATATTTATAACTTTTGAACTTATCGCAGGTTGAACTGATAATTTGCTTTGAGTAAAATAACATGTTTGAACTGGATTCTGATGTAGCGGTGACGTGGTTAGAGTGAGATGGCTGCGATTATACGCTCTCTCTCTTTCTTACGGCGTTACACTCGTACCGTCTATAGCTTTCATATAACGCTCTGATAGGACGCTATTATGAATCGTTATAATATATATATATATATATATTACAACGTTATTTTTAGACACTTACTTTTACACATATGCTCTTACTCATTTGTGCGCACCTACCCACGTATCGAAGGTATACCCTTCTTCTGCAGTATTTACCTTGATGTTCCCCGGCTGGGTCGCAGGCTTTGGTCGTTGATTGAGTGTGGATAAGCACGTGAATATCGTTAAATATTTTAATACAAGTAAAGAGTACAGAGGATTTAGTACTGGTTGTGAAATTAGTACGACTGTGTTAATAAAATCATATTCATTCGATCCGAATATAATGTAATTATAACGTGTTTAAATCTTATTTCTTATATTCTAAGACGTATTATATACAAACATAAAACATATATGACCTAAAATATTTATACAGACATATAAAACATAACACATATAATTATTATAAAACGTGATTAACACGTATAAAATTGAATATTTATCTTGTCTTTGCAAGTGTGGTTTTTAATATATACCGCTTAATAAAACTTTTAATTAATTATAAACATTTATTCAAATATTAATAGAGAACATTTATTACTTTAATTGATTTTATTATTTAATGTCTCAATTAATTAACAATCTTCAAATTACGTAACTCTCATATTTGAATTTAATTATCTAATCAAATACAAAAATGTAAATAAAAATATGGTTCTTCCTTGACCATTTATTTATGAGATTACTACATTTATATTCTCTATTATCAATTATACTTTGAACATTTATTTATTCATTATGAGAATTTAAAAATATACTAATTTATTTGTATACTTGTATATGGAATCTAAAGCTTCTTTCGATAGACCTCAGGGTCATTTATAATATTAAATAAATGTCTGACTTCACCTGCATTTTTCTGCAACCATTTAACTTTGTCGTTACCGTCATCTGGACTCTCGAGTTTGTTGATCCTCTTCGGTATCACCTTCTCTGTCTCTGCGTCGTTGAAATTCCTCGCTCCGTCTCCTGGATGCTGAGTTCTGACGTGGACCTCTGGTCGTGATGATGTACGGCTGGATGTAGCTGCATGTGGCTGTCCCTGCGTCCTCTCGTCTTCTGCTCTGGTTCCTCTCCTCTTCTTATCTTGTCCCTCGTGGATGTCTCGAAGTTCTATGTTACTTCTTGAAGTTCATCGACGATACGACTTCTCGTAGATTACGATTTTATAGTCTTTTAAAACAATCGTGTTCCACTATTACTTGCACCGACGTACTGCCGGTTCCATCGCACTTCAAGTTATTGAATACTGTTAAAAAATATTACTTGACTTGTAAAATTCGCGGTTGCGAGATGCGTGGATCTTACGTAGTTTATCTGAGTCTGAGTGAGAAAGAGTGTGTCGCTCGCTGGGGTTTTATACTGCTGCCGTCGTCCCATGCCTGTTGGAAACTGTTTTGACAACATTGAACAGGTCGGCGCGTCGATTTAATTGCTAATTTCAACCTACGCGTCTCTCTATGAAGCGCACACTTTTTTATAAATATCATTTCACCAATCGTTAGGTATAATATTTAACTTTGTTTATGCAAATTATGAACGTTAAGGTGTGTAAATTATGGCAGTTATGGCAAAATTTTACACGGTGGCTGAACGGTTCCCACGATCAATGACCAATTAGTCTTGAATGATAGCGCCAGGCGCTACATATGTTTTTACATATGTCGCTGATTCGTGTGACTTCTGGTTTTCGTTCAGTGTTTAAAAAACTGTGTAAACGTTTTTCCACCCTTGTTTGCATAATTCAACCTGTCTCTCGTTTACACATGTCTATTAGCACACACACGCAGACTGATACACAAGCGGTTGCCTGTCACTATGACGTCACCTCTGCCGGTCAGCGCGTGTCAGTTTCTCCCCTTCGCTACGATTAAAAACCAACGAAGCTTTTAATTCCAAATGCAGCCTCACTTACAATATTTGATTTATCTAAAATTAAATACTACGTTTATTTCTTTTATTATCTCTTATACCCAATGCTTAATTATTACATTATTTTTATTATTTACATCTTATATACCTCATACGTGGGTTCGTATGTTATCATACCTCAGTCAGGGGTTGATACATATACTTATGCTAAACGTATCGTTGCATAAATTCCCCTGCTGGGTAAAATAAAATTTGAATTTTATTCAAAATTTTATTTCTTTACTCAGAAATTTATTTATTTTATCTTTTTTTTATTACAACTCACAATTAGTGGTTATAAGGGTTCTTAAAATTTTTTTAACTCTTTCCCTGGGTGGATTACGTCCCTCCCATGGATTTATAAGTTGACTTTTTATTTATTCATCCATAGAATTTACGGAATGCTGATGCACGGTACTTTCCAATAGTTTTTTTTCTTGTCGGATCGTAGACGATAAATGTGTGTCGTCCTTTCCTCCTTTGTAATAAGTAGGGTCCCTCGTACAGTCTGAATAGTTTCTTTGCTGTATTGTCGATTCGTTTTCCCACTGGATTGCTTCATTGCTTCTTAGTAGCACTCTCTCTCTCCTTCATGGAATGTGATGAGTTTGTGCGTTCTGTTGAATCTCTCGATCCTCTTCTCTCCAAGTTTTTCTATCCTCTTCTTCGCATTGTCGTACTTGTGACTCAATGGAATTTGCAGGTTTTGGTTTGAAGGTTTGTCAATGTTTCTCGACCAGAATCTATTAGGTTTTATATGTGTTTCCAGTTCCACCGGTGTATATCCCGTAGCTTCACTGTATGTAGAATTTATAGCTTGTTCAAAAAATGATATGTACTCTGCCCATCGGTTATGTTGTTCACTACAGTAGATGCGTAAATGTTTTCCTAACTCTTTATTTACCCTTTAAGCAAGGCTTCCTTGTGGATGTCGTATTGACGTTAACACTGGTTGTATGCCGTGCTGAGTTAGCGTTTCTGTCCATGCTTTATTTTGAAATTGTTTACCTTGGTCACTCAATATCTTTTTGATTTGACCATACTTCGGTACGTATTTGCGTAGTATGACATTCAGTACACTTATAGTGGTGGGTCTTCGAATAGCGTAGAGTCGAACTGCCTTGGTGAACACATCTATACATACAAGTATGTGTTTTGTACCCCCGTAAATAGCTCTCGGAAAATGGGCCCAGGAAGTCTACTGCTACTAATTCTACCTTTTCCTGTGTCTTGATATTTTGCATGTCTACGTATGTGTAAAGATTCGGATGTCGTACTGTTTGACATTCGTAGCATCCTTTTAAGATTGCTTTTATTCTTCTAAACATATTATTCAAAATGAAGTCTTCCTTCAAAGCTAAATGACATTTTAAAGCAGACGCATGTGCTAAACTTTGATGACATGGTATAGTTAGTGTTTTTAGCATCTCTGGTGATAGGACTATTTTCCAATCATAATTGACGAGTTTGTACAATATACTATTTTTTATCGTATATCTACTAGATAGTGGTGATAACTTCATGTGACTTATCTGAAGATCTTTGTTTCGTTCATTTGCTATGTTGTTTAACAAATATTTAACTCTATCATCTGTTTGATATGTAATGTTTGATATTTTAACATCTTTACACTTATTTATATTATTTATTGTTCCCCCTTCTGTAGAACAATAGGTGTTAGACAACATTCTTTCCTGTTGTGTATTGTTTAGGGTGTCACGCAAATCGTGTGTGAGCAGGTCGTTTAACAAGCCTGTCCGTACTGGCATTTTGTGTGTGTACGGGTCGTTTTTGAAACCTGTCCGAGCTGGCGCTTGGTTACCCTTTTTGCAGTCATACGGCTTTCTTGTCAATTGTTGTGCGACGATCACCCCCTTCCTCTTTGGATGTTGACGGGCGTGTCGATTGTTGCACAACTTTATTTTCATAATTTTTTTTATTAGTATTATGATTATTATTTGCATTAATGTTATGTACATTTGCATTGTACGGTTTTACGTGTTTTTCGACGTACCTGGATGTGCGTACGCTCCTTTATTTGGAGTTGGATTACATTTTTCAAAGGGTTGTTTATATTCTTTCCACTTATCTTCTTTCTTCTCTTGAACTGCGTCGATTTGTGATGTATCGGATTTTGTGTAGAGTACTGCTGCTGCTGCGGCCGTATCTTCGTAACCTCGCTTATTTGACTTTAATTGGCTAATGATTCATTGAAATCGTTACTTATATCATACAACATTATTATAAATTAAATTCAGTGATATTTTCATTAGTCATCTTCTAAAAGTGGATATAAACAAAGAACAGATAATTAAAATTCATCCACCACTCGTATGTTACATTTAGTTGAGGTTTTACAATTAAACACAATATTAAGCTTAAAATATTATATGTTAGGGTTCAATGATTCCCTCATTGATGATTAAATGTCTCTTTACAAAATATTAGAATTGATTTTAAGCTAGAAAGTCAAAATTGTTAATAGTCAACTCTTTCGTTGCTGATTGTTTATTCAATTGTAAAATCCCTTTTCATATAGAAATAGGGTTAGATTTTAATTAACTTGGACTTAATCAAACTCGCTATTAGCGTTCTTTGTTTGATTAATTATTTTTATATAACATAATAATCATTGGCACTGATACTTGCTTGTACCGTTGATCTCGAAGTGTCACTATCACAAAACTTTTTATTTCTCAGAAATTATTTAACACTTGAGTTAACTTGAATATAACATTTTACAAACACTGCTATTGAATTCACAAGTCCAAATGGTAGCCTTTTAAATTGATAATTGCGCCCTTCAAATATGAATGCCATATATTTTCGGCTATTAGGGTGCAATTCCACTTGCCAATACCCGCAAACGGTGTCCCAGGTACTTCTCCCATTTCCACTTCTGTCCTTTCTTCGTCAGCTCCAGTAGCGTTTGCGTATACTCTGCATATAATGGTGAGAATCTTCTGTAGTATCCTGTTAGTCCTAAGAATGCTCTTAACCCTTTGAGATTTCCGGGTATAGGGAAATTAGTTATACTGGAAATTTTGATAGGATCGGGTTGAATACCAGAGGAGGAAATAACGTGGCCTAGGAATTGGATAGAGGATTTGATAAATTCACATTTGTCTAGGTTAAGGGATATGTTCGCTTGCCTAAACTTGTGAAATATCGTGCTTAGATGTTTTATATGTTCGTCTAAGGTTTTAGATACAACTAAGATATCATCTACAAATACCATGGTGTAGGGTTCCACCTCAGGTCCTAGGGCTCTTTCTAGACACTTTACGATGGCTGCAAAACTCGTGCTTAATCCGAAGGGTACTACCCTGTGTTGGTAGCATTTACTTTTATACAGGAAAGCGGTGTACTTTCTATTTTCTTCACGAATTGGGATCTGCCAGAAACTAGAGCGTAAATCTAGCTTCGTCAGATACCTCGCTCCTTCACACTTGGTAAATAATTCGTCCGCAGTTGGCGCACAATCATACTCCTTTAACACAATGCTGTTCAGCTCCCTCATGTCAAGGCACAGACGTATCTCACCACTTTTCTTCTTCACTACCACTAGAGGATTCAGGAAGTTGCTGTTCGATCGCTCTATGACTCCATTTTCAATCATGCGCCGAATTTCCAGTTCAACCTCTTCCTCATATCGCATTGGGATAGGGTACGTCCTCCTAATGACTTTCGTAGGGTCCGACAGAACTATAGAGTGCTCGTATACTGTCGTCTGCGTCGGTACTTCACTAAATACATCACTGTATTCTTCTATCAATTCGTGAAGTTTCTCTTCTTCCTGTGTCGTCATTCCTTCATCTGCTGCATTCACATGTCGAGTTGGACCATACTGTATTTGTGGTTTGTACAAAGTAATAGGCATTTCACTTACCTTGCACTCGTCTTCCTCGCTATTCATATTTAATTCATATTGAACATTTTTATAATTACACACAAGGGTATTATCATTAACATTAATCTTAGCATTTATTGCATTTAGTATATCGATACCTAAAATT
Source organism: Magicicada septendecula (assembly GCA_034769895.1). Classification (NCBI taxonomy): domain Eukaryota; kingdom Metazoa; phylum Arthropoda; class Insecta; order Hemiptera; family Cicadidae; genus Magicicada; species Magicicada septendecula. The sequence goes on along the minus strand of CM068369.1, from coordinate 507,135,781 downwards.
CCATCATAGATCAATTTATGCATAATTATCATGGGGTGTTCTAATTCTAGCTTTTTATATGTTAGAGTTACATATGCTTGTTGTTTAACCCTTCCTTTTTTATTGGTAGCTGTTGTGATATTTAAATTATTTACGGGCAAAATTGCAGTATTTTTAAAATATTTCTTATTGCGTTGAACCCATGCAGCGTTAAGAACTGACAGCTGGCTGCCGGTGTCAACTAACATCCGTATTTTACACCTGTTTATTCCCACAGTCACAATAGGACATTGTGTTTGTTGTTCGTTGCACTTTATATCCTGTTTGGTGCTTAATAAGTCCTCTGTAATATCGTAGAGGTATATGTTGTTTATTTTATAAGTTTGCTTCCGTTTATTCAGTCATTGTGATGCCATTCACGTAGATGGCCGACTGTGGAAAGTTACTGTCTCCATCTCATTCATTTTCTCGCTAACTCTCTTTATTTTTTTCTTGTTGTCCTTCCGTACTGCTGCAACGCGTTTGTCAGCTGGTTTTGAAAACCGTTTACGATTAGACGACCATACAATGTCTCCTTGTTGTTTGGCTGTATTTATTCGTTCAGTCTCTGTAGCTGTGCGCGCCGTAGTGTTGTATATTGGTGGCGTATAATTTATTTTGTAATTATCACGGTGCGGTGTAGTGTTTTGTATTGCTTTCTTGTCATCTCTGTGATAATTATAGTGGTGCTTTGCGTGTTTTTGTTCCCAGTATTGTGTGTTCTTACCTTTATTGATATTCTCCGACTGTGTCACAAGGATTAAAAATTCTTCTATGGTTTTAATTCCCTGCGTATAAACTGCTAACTGGATATCTCGCTGGAAATGGTAAGATAACTTTGAAACAATTTCGTATTCTGAGAATTTAGGTTTAAGATGCTTTACACGTTCTATTTGCGCAATTGTGTACTGTTCGATACTCTTCTGTCCCTGTGCGTTGAACTTTCCATACTCGAGTTGATCCCGTACTTGTCGTTGGGTATGTAAATTCCAGTATCAGTTCTCGAATGCCTCACGAAACTGCTGATATGTACTGACGTTATCTCTAATAACAGAGTACCATTGACTGGCTGAATCTCTAAGATATCGCGTGACGAAGTCTATCTTCTCGTCATCATTTATTGCACTGCCAAGCTTCTCTATTTCCTTCTCTACTCTAGCTAGGAATTCCATACTGTTCTCCCCTTTACCACCTGAGAACTTAAGTCTGCTCCTTTCGTCCATTGACGTAGGAAACATGGTCAGTTGGTTCTGTCGTCTTCTCAACTCACTTCGTAGCTGGTTCATTTCCTCTTGGATTTCCTCTTTCATCTGTGATACGCCTCCCGAACGGTCCTTCGTAGTTTCTTCAATTCTCTTCTCAATGACTACAGTACGTGTTTCTATTTCTCTAAGTTTACTGGTATTTGTTTGCGACATATTATTGACAGTTTGAATTTTATCATCCTGCTCTCGCGTTATAGTATTTAAAGTATCATTTAAATTATCCTTTATTTGTTTATGCGATTCTTTTAAATCTTTTCTCCACTCGAGACGTAATTCTTTTGTTTATTTTCAATCCGTAGAACTTGCTCATGTAAGGCTTGTTTAAAATTATTCTCTAAAGTATCAATACGTATGTTGGTGTCACCAATTTTTTCGGTTAACTGTGCATTACTGTCAATTACACTTTGTTTTATTTCAAAATTATCAATTTTTAACTCTTCTAACTCTCCGAATTTTTATGGTGTCTTGTTTAAAATTTTCGGTTTGTTCTTCTAATTGTTTCTTATTAGATTCTTTTAATTCGTCTATTCTAGCATTTAAATTTTCTGTCTGTTTTGTGCTTAATTCACCGACCCAGGCACGCATCATCGTCTGGAATGCCTCCATATCCAAGTTTCCCGGAGTCGTCATGTCGAATTATAAAAAAAATATTTATTTATAATGTTTAAGAATATTATTTTTATGGAACCGACTATTTATTGTTTCGTTATTATTATTTCTTTATTCTTATCTACTTATATTACAATTACACCTGTTTGTTGGGGTGGGCGCCAGTTGCGTTATTACAATACAATATACACAACAAAATTAAACACATATAAAATATTCATTAATACACATCAATTATTATACATAAATCCTATACACACATATAACAGTAGAGCATACATTTATTTATTAAATGTAGGCGTGTCGGGTCCCAAGTTCATGGGCGACATTTACTACAACGATATTTACGTTGTTACAAATGTAATATAATTTAAATTTGTGGAGCCCCACGATCTTGGAGCCCCATTTACTACAACGATACAACGTTATTAGATGTATGCGTGTCGTGCCACACGTTGACGGGCGACAAAATTATAACAATATAAATAACGTGTATGTGTAATTGGGGTTCGGGTGTAATTATAATAAGAGTAACTTTTTTTAGGAATCGTAATATGTTTCATTTATTACTTTAAACAAACATAAAAAATAATAATATAAAAATAATGATCAATTCGCCATATGATATCCATTATCTATGGTTTCAAAGTTTCTTTACTTGCCGTGTTATCATCACAAACATATATCTTAAATTCTAGATATTATATTATAAATTGTATTTAAAAACTTTTCTTCATTATATTAAGATTTCTTGCCTACTCAGTCTAAATGTGTTTTGGTTAACAATTATTAATACATTCTTATTCTATATTTTCTTTATACCTTTCTACGGCTTTATAATCATTTTAGCACACTTAATTGATTATTTTCAATGATTCTACGTTATGTCCTTTTACTAAGAAAAAGTTAAATAAATTAATTACTTGTTCATTTTCCCAGCAAGGATTTAACTTATCGTTTCATTGACTGCTCATTCATTAAAGAAAAATACTTAAATAATTTCCTGATTACACATGAATTACATTGATTTTATCTCTATCTACATACTTATTATTTACTCTTACAAAAAAGTTTTGTTTTTGTTTTTCTTTTTTTTTTTTATTAAAGTTTTTTAATGCCTTTCTCTTTGATAATTATGTATTGGTTTTTCGTCACCTTAAATTCCGCAGAGTTGTCCCATGTCCTCCAGTGATTCCTTCTGTTTAATCCTCTGGATGTCCTCTTGTCCTCACTGCTCGTCCTCTCGTCTCTCGTCCTTCATGGTACATTGGCTGCTGTAGACTATGATGACATGTTGCTCTGGATCTGTAGGTGTCTTGATAGAAACGTCTCTAGTCCTCTTCATCTCGTTCCTCTGCTAGTCGTGCTCTCGTCCTCTGTCAGGAGTTGATGTTCGCAGATTAAAGACCAAACAAGCAAACAACACTGCATAGCTGTAGATAGGTTATTTTCTCTAGTTAATGGTTTTTTCGTATGTGATTCAGCTAACGATCCTGCATCTGTTCATTAAAATATTTGCGCAAAAGAAACAATCAGTCAGTCAGTAACCATAATAATGTTGCGTTTAGCTGGCGGCTGAAATACATTATCATGCTCTTAAGCTTTTACCATTTGGTAAACGGTACTTTTTCTGTATTAAAATGAAATGCTATTTAATTTTTAAATATTAAATATCTGCTAATGATATTTGAATGTATTATGTAAACGAAGAATAAACTAAGCTAAATATTAAACTGAAATTTTATCTGAATCGTTACTTATCTATACATAGTATAAAGTAAAGTCGGTCCATTTTCTCTCTATGTTTGAAATCGCTAATCTCTGGAAGTACTGAACGGATTTTATTCAAGTTTTCGCCAATAGATAGAGTGTCTATCGAGGAACATTTATGTGTATAATTAATACATATATGTTGTACATTAGCTTAGCTATCACGGTTTATGTCAAGTAAGTGGTATAGTTTACAATTTGAACGCTGCCTACCACAGGCGCTACTGAAGAGTGAAAGTCACGGTTTATCGTATAGTTTAGAATTTGACCGCTGGCGCTACTGTGTTTTGCTTTGTTACGTCGCATCATATTGTTACGACGGTCTATTCGATCGTCGTAGGTACAGTGGAAACAAAATAATTACAAGACACCAGTTAAGTCACTAATCACACCTTTAATTGTTACAGTAAAACAGTTCGTAATTAACAACACAGTCTCTACAACAAATCAAATGAAAATTGTACACACACAATAAAATGTCCACAAATATTAAAACTCAATTGTATTACAATTATACCGTCCGAATATAAAACGCAACACTTCGCTACTAACTACTTGCACGTACACAGTAATAACCCGAACCGCTCTGTAAATATATCGCACTAATACTCTCGAACCGCACTATCCAAAATCTCGCATGGAACTGAAAAACTAAGGCCGCTACCCGATGTATTTATAGTCACGCTCACACACCAGAAGCTTCCAAACTGCGTCTTATCTCTCGTGAACTACGTAATTGCTACGGCCTTGACACAGTCCGAGCGCCCGAGCGAAGCCCGGCACAGTCGAGAATATTCTCGCAAAATGCGTCTAGTAGCACGTACACCACACGCTTACATCGAGATCTTTCTGGCACATTCGATAAACGCGTAGATTGTTCTGTGCTGTCGTAGCACTTCCCCCTCCTTAAGCCTGTTCGTCCCGAACTGGCAAAGCGTCTCCGAAGTAATACTCGACCAGGCGATCTAGGTGGACGTCCTTGCGAAGGATAATTTTCCCGTTCTTCGAATTCAGTCTCGTGTGATCCGAACACCACTTTCCCAGGAATGCGAGTCTTTTGCGCAACCACTAGTTTCGCTGGAATCACTCCCGTTGCGTCATGTAGGCCTACTGATGACCGAAATACCACTGGCTGATCCAAGTCTGTTTGGTCCTCGTCAACAACCTCTTGCGTAAACTCATCTTCAGCCACTTTACCCTCGGGCGCTTCTATCAGCTCAGGAACAAGCAAGAGTTTTATCTCGACACCCATAGTTGGCTTTCCAATCACTTCTTTTGTCCTTATACTTATTTGTACTTCCTCTGCTAGTTCTTCCTCCATTTCCGCTGGCAACAGGGAGGGTTCCTCTTGACCAGACTTGTTGACTTTTTCTTCGACTAATGCCACTACCTTAATCGAATGGTTGGTAGACCCTGTCGTTTTAGCCATGGAAAGCTTTATCTCCTCTTGGCCGACACACAGGACATTCTCTCTTAAGTCCACAACGAATCCGTAGGCATTCATAATGTCCGTGCCAAGAATCACTTCATCGACTATGTCTGCAACGAGCATTTAGTGGCTAAACTCAAGAAGACCCAGGCGTACACGTACGTCTACCTTTCCTAGCACCTTAACGGGGCTTCCAGTCACAGTCTGTGTTGTACAAGAGCTAATTAGAGGATGGCGGTTACAGACTAAGTCAGGGCGCACAATGGACACTGTTGCGCCCGTGTCAACTGTAAATGATGTTGGTTTACCATCCGCAAATCCACTAACAATCAAGTTTCCACTGATCTTATGTAGCGTGGAAACTGTGTGCTGTTCTGGGCCTTTACTTCTCCAATTGGTGCGATCAGTCTCTTCTCTCGGTATCTTCTTCTCCCAACAGTCTACCTGTAGATGACCACGTTTTCCACAGTTGTAACATTTCGGCCTTCTGTCTTTTTCAAATCGTTGCGACTCTCTTGAACTTTTGAATTGTTTGTCCGACAACACTGTTTTTCTGCACCCATCGTAACGGTAATGTGATACAGGGATCTTCTGACTGCAACGTGATGGCACAAACCCATTAATGTAGCGGGACGCTGACTTGGCAGCTTCCAACTCTAGGGCGTGAACAAGAGCTTCTGAGCTATCTCGGTGTCTTGCCATTCGTAACACTTGCTGAAGTTTACAATCTCCGATGCCATCAATAAATGTCTGCACCGTAAACCTTATTCGGAAGTCTTCTGGTGCTTCAGGATAGGCCAATCTAATCAATCTGTCGATACTTGCTTCAAATTCTTGAAGACTTTCCCCGGAACGTTGTCGTCTTGTTCTCAACTGAGCGTAGTACAACTCTCGCAAATGTTTATCACCGTAGCGTAATTCTAGAGCTTTTATCAACTCGGCATAGATGTTCTGGGTGTCAGGTGGCACTTTCTGTAGTAGTTCTGCCGCGGGTCCTCTTAATGCAAGAACAAGTGAAACAGCCTTGTCTTTTTCTGTCCAATTATTTGCGCATGCAGCAGCTTCAAATTGGCGGAGGTACGTTGCCCAGTGATTGCTTCCGTCAAAGGTTGGAGCTTTGACATGAACTGTCCCTACTGCAGGCAAAGTGACTTTCTCTGTTAACTTATTTTGTGTGTCTTTTTCTGTCTTGATCACTGGTACTTGTTCAGAAATTTGTTTTGGTTGAATCTTCATGCACTGTTCGACTTCACTTTTAATTTGTTCTCTTATGTTTGCCATTGAGTTTTCTACTGCAGATATTTTATTGTGTGTGTACAATTTTCATTTGATTCGTTGTAGAGACTGTGTTGTTAATTACGAACTGTTTTACTGTAACAATTAAAGGTGTGATTAGTGACTTAACTGGTGTCTTGTAATTATTTTGTTTCCACTGTACCTACGACGATCGAATAGACCGTCGTAACAGTGGTGTCAGAAGTGGGATAGAACGGTTAACAGTGGAAACAAAATAATTACAAGACACCAGTTAAGTCACTAATCACACCTTTAATTGTTACAGTAAAACAGTTCGTAATTAACAACACAGTCTCTACAACAAATCAAATGAAAATTGTACACACACAATAAAATGTCCACAAATATTAAAACTCAATTGTATTACAATTATACCGTCCGAATATAAAACGCAACACTTCGCTACTAACTACTTGCACGTACACAGTAATAACCCGAACCGCTCTGTAAATATATCGCACTAATACTCTCGAACCGCACTATCCAAAATCTCGCATGGAACTGAAAAACTAAGGCCGCTACCCGATGTATTTATAGTCACGCTCACACACCAGAAGCTTCCAAACTGCGTCTTATCTCTCGTGAACTACGTAATTGCTACGGCCTTGACACAGTCCGAGCGCCCGAGCGAAGCCCGGCACAGTCGAGAATATTCTCGCAAAATGCGTCTAGTAGCACGTACACCACACGCTTACATCGAGATCTTTCTGGCACATTCGATAAACGCGTAGATTGTTCTGTGCTGTCATAGCAATATGAATTTTGTATCTTGCAGTGAGTGGTCGCGCTGAGCACGGTTTATCGTATAGTTTAGAATTTGACCGCTGGCGCTACTGTGTTTTTGCTTTGTTACGTCGCATCATATGAGTTTTGTATCTTGCAGTGAGTGGTCGCGCTGAGCAATAATATAGATTGTGACATAGTATAAAGTAAATTCGGTCCGTTGTCTCTCTCTGTTTGAAATCGCTAATCTCAGGAAGTACTGAACGGATTTTATTCAAGTTTTCAGTTTTTGGTTTGTTACGTCGCATCATATAAGTTTTGTATCTTGCAGTGAATGGTCGCGCTGAGCAAAAGACTGTGATAAAGTCGTTGGTTTTGTTTACTTTGCGATTTTATCATGCCTCGACGACGTGCTAATATAGGATACAAGACGGCAAATGCTAAGAGACTACGCGTACTACGCAATAATAAAAGTTCGGATGAAAGAGAAGGCCGTTTAGAGACTCAAAGGGCAAACCAGTCTTTGCGGAGAGATAGGGAAACTTCCATGGAACGAAACGGTAGATTATCTCAAAATCGTGAAAGAGATAGGTCCCGAAGACAGAGAAACATCTGTTGATAGAGAACAGCGTATGCTCAGAGATCGCATCAGACATGCACAACAATATCATAATATTTTTACAACACGTAATTCTAATAATTTATGGTTAGAATGTTCAGCAATGAATTACGATTCTACCATAGATTACAAAAATTATCCAATGGTTTCGATAGGTGCTATGACTATTGTCTGTCAATATTGTTCAGCGTCGAAATGGAAAGATGAATCTAAAGGAATGTGCTGTCTAAATGGTAAAGTTAAATTAAATTAAATTATTACACCTCCCGAACCACTGAATTATAGGTGAACATACTAAACACAAACATTTCATGCGCAATATACGTCATTACAATAATGCTTTCCAAATTACATCATTTAAAAGTCGTCAGGTTGTAGAACGTGGTTTTATGCCAATATTTAAAGTGCAAGGACAGGTTTACCATCTGGCTGGCAGTCTACTACCATGTCGAACTGACGAACACAAATTTCTGCAATTGTACTTCATTGCAGATCCTGAAACGCAAGTGACAGCTCGATGTAACGTAAATTCTCGAGAACGCTTGGATGGTGCTTTGGTCAGATCTTTGCAAGATATGTTGCACTCGCATAACCTATACGTACAATCGTTCAAAACAGCCATTGAAAGTGTGCCTCCAGATGTACCGGATTACAATGTAGTCATTCACATTGTATGACTTTAAATTGTGTTCACTTAATCTATTTATATATACCCAAATCTAGCAATAGCGAAGCATTGCCGGATTAGCTAGTTAAATATAAACTAAAGAATGAACGTAACGTAAAATTAAACAGTAAACATTTGCTCTAAGTTAAACGAATGTGCTCTAAAAACAAGTAGGCCTACTGTACTCGCTCGAAAATAACGATTTGATAGACAGCAAGCGTATGCATGCTCAAACATGCACGATACACGATTTCTTGACATCCGTCAACACTATACACGATTCATCCCCACGTCGTGCGGCTTGAACTGATGGTCTTGCTAGACTCATTTTTGTCGTGCACATCCTTCATAAAATACACGACGTGTGGATGGATGTCAAAGCTACGCATTGTCTCATATTTGAAGAAACCACGTTTCGGACTACAGTAATAGCCCGGCATTAAACCATTTCAATAACATTGACGCCCGCCGTGAAAGCTAGAGAACTCAACGCATAGGCCTACTTGAGTTTGCTTTTACTTTTTTTAATGAATGTAGTGATTGTCACCAAATTTTTAATTGTCGATCTATTAAGCCTACAATCATTCGATTTACTTACTAAACGTTATTATTTTGTCAACCACGAGTTTTGTTTTCTTTAAATAATTAATTAATTAAACTGTTACCGGCATATTCTTACTTAACCTGACGCTTTAATACATTAGGTCTACGTATTTTTGCACAATATTCAGCAATAAAATCATTTATAATTGGTAGGCCTACACTTCTTCTTCTTCTTCACTGTGAGTTGTATCGATACTATCGCGTACTCAAAACATCGAAAATGTAGTGCAGGTATGGTTAGTGGGAAAGTACCGAGAAAAAGTTTTTATATTAGAAACTGTTACGTCAAAAATAATGTCTTCACACACACACTCGCGCGCGAGACACAGAAAATGGCAGTGTGGTTAGGAAAAGATAGTGATGTATTCATTAATTAATTTATTTAGTTATTAAATAAGAATATTCCCTTCTAGGCCATAAAAGAAATTAATACCCTAGACGGAGAGCTAAGGAGTTGATTCTTTACACAAGGAGATTAGGGAGAATAAGAGGAGATTGTCAGATAATGAAGGGTACAAAAACACGACAATACATGACAGGATACAAGTAGGAAATAGAGCATATTTTGATAAGATAAAACTATTGACAAGCAGGCTCGTTGGTTACAAAACAAAAATGAAAATATATAAGACGCTTATCAGACCGGTTTTTGCTTATGGGGGTGAGACGTAGTCATTATACAAAAAGAAACAAGAAACGCTAAGAAGGTTTGAAAGAAAGATTTAAGTAAGATTGATGTTGAAAGCCAGGGCTCACGTTGGGCTGTAGTTGTAAAGAAGAAGAAGAAGAAGAAGAAGAAGAAGAAGAAGAAGAAGAAGAAGAAGAAGAAGAAGAAGAAGAAGATTGTACAAAACCTGGACCACATGCCAAATAACAGATTACAAGTAATATCCTTGAGATATGAACCCAATGGAAAGAGAAGTGTTGGTAAACTTGATAAACCAAGGGAGAAGTTGGAATCAGAAGCAGGCCAGCTAGGCCCTAATCTTCGTAGTAGAGGCAGGACGATGTAAATTGAACACTCAGGTCTCGATGTGCAGTAGACAAACGCCTCGTTGCGAGGCTAACAAAATTTTCATTTATTTCGCACATGCGCACAACAGTCTTGTACAGTGTTTCGTAGCGTGAACATCGGCTGTAACAAGACTGGGGAGAACAACGGAAGCATGTGTGTGACAGAGAGGGAAATAATATGGAAGTGAGACAGTGAACGTTATAGCGACGTCTCCCCTCTCTTCTCTCTAGATAACTTAGCCATACTTGAAAGTGGGGGTAATTCATGCATTGGGTCAGCGCAGATGACTGTTCAGGAAAGGCTGGCGGGCCTATAACAAAAATAAGTCCCAGTCTTTGGAACACCTTTCTGTCTCTGCCTACTCTTTTTTTGATGAGGACTGGTCTAGCCATTGAAATGTTAGAGACTGTTTTTAACAACTGACCGTTCCTGACAAACCTTGGAGCCTCAAATAATAACTTTATTACAATAAATAATTGTTACATACAGTGGAAAACGTTTAACATAAAATATCGGTTAACACGAAATATGGCTTAGGTTCTGATCGTTGCTTCTATTTTACAATTATAGTTTGTATGTTAACACAAATGAATTGCCTACAAAATATAGGTTAATAAGAAAAATTTTGTTATAACAATTTTGTTGCTGTCTTTCAATAGCTGCATAATAAACGAATCTATACATACACGCTCTAAAACAGCACAAGTTAAAAACTGTGCAAGTGATGAGACTGCCGACGAACTTGACTCGGAAATTTACAAGTTCTTACGTACATCGATATTTAGAAGCCAACTCGGAAGGTGAAATATTTGACCACATTAATCAATTAGAACAATTTGTTGAAAATAAAGTAACGAAGAATTGTGTGCGAAGAAAATAACAGACTATTTTTAAAAAGAATTATACATTTTCTCTATAGCGACTATAAAACACACATACCTGTTGTATTACTGCAGAAGAAAACCTACTAAATGGCAAGTCTACATGAAGAACAGCTGCAGTGCGTGTATACTAAATTTTAAGAAAATTTAACCATTTTTCCCCAAGAATTGACCTGAAATTAATTATTCAGGAGGATAAATAAAACGTTTATATGCAAGTCGCTTCTTAATTTTTACCTTATTGCTTTATTTTACTACACAATACAGTAAGTAATCTAGATAGTATTTGTTCATTTATCTTATTTTGTTTCACGTTTTTGTCCGTTTAACATGAAATTCAGTAACAAGAAAAAACAGCTGGTCCCCGCCATTTAGGTTTAACATTTTTCACTGTAATTTTAAAATTCAGGTCTATATGTTTATGTGTAACTTGATTCAGTCATAGATGACACTCATATAAATCTGAAATGTAGAGTTGAAAAAGTTCTTAAAATTTACTGGAGAAAATAATTTTATATATTATGTACTGCTGTAAAAATGGACAACAGTAGCCTACATAAAAATAAAATAGTTATTTCAGAAAAATAATAGGGATAAATTTAGTAATATTTTGGATAGATAGTAAAATTATAAACAAAAAATAATTAATTATTAATGATAAACATAGAGGTAATCTAAGGTATTGGAATTGTATGATACAGCACAGACTGAAGAAAATATATGTTGTACTATTAATGACAATTATTATAATAAAATTAAATAAACATTAAAATAAAACCAAATGGTAATAATATTATAATATAATAGAGACAAATTAGAATGAGTAATGTAAAAAGTCAGAAGATATGTAAAAATAATAATTAGTAACATTATATACCGGTATGTGTTTAAGAGGAATATTATGAAAGTATGTGACAAATTTAATGATGTATCACCAACGCCAATGTAAATTGTTATAATTGGATTGTTTTTAAATGCAAGGAAAATTTGTTTTAGTCTAATTTTATATTTAATCTCATACACATCAGAGAGAAAGATCCTGTAATATATAAAATGAGTCTGATTTTTATATTAATAGAATACACATCTCAGTGAGAGTTAAAGTAACTAAATTTGTATAAATAATAAAAGAAGAAAGTCTAATTTCATATTTAATCTCATACACATCACAGAGAGAGAGAGAGAGAGAGAGAGAGAGAGAGAGAGAGAGAGAGAGAGAGAGAGAGAGAGAGAGAGAGAGAGAGAGAGAGAGAGAGAGATCTTGTAATATTAAAAATAAGTCTGATTTCAGAATTAATAGAATACACATCTCAGTGAGAGTTAAAGTAATATATTGAACATTTATAGAGAACTGTTAAAGTAAATTAAAAGGAAAAGAATTAATTTTGTAAAGAATCTTGGTACAATAGGCCAAAGAAATCTAACCTATTCTGAATTTGTAAAGAAGTTTGTAAAATATTATGATTAAAAGACGTTTAATAAGGAATGCTATTAAAGGTTTAATGTAAATTATTCACAGTACCATCATCAAAAAAGAATCTACTACTGATTGATGTTGTAATCCCAAATTGGAATAAAAATAAACTCACTTGAAGTCTAGTCGTCCAATTCACACACATTAAATAATCTAAATAGAAATATTAGTTGTCTACCCTGAGTTTTCATGATCGCGTGTTTAATACAAACAACACTTTAAATATTATACAAATACTAAAATAATTAGACAACGCGTACTTATCGCCCAAACAGAGGGGCAATTACCATAGCAGACATAAATAAACAGTACAATATATATATTACTATGAACATTTTAATGTAGCCTACTTGTGTGTGTGCTCGCACGCGTGCAAAATTATTATGTAAATTATACTTTGCCAAATAATTACGGAATAACACATTTGTAATAAATTATTTTTATACATATTTTATAATGTACCAAACTATATACACACATTATATAGTTGTTGTTGTTTTTATTACTACTACAAATCACTGTTTACTTTATTGGATCACTGTTTACTGTTACAAATTACTGTTTACAAATAGGCCTATGATAGTGGAATCTCGCTTCCCCCTGGGGGTGTGCAACTGACAAACTACAAATGACTTCAAGACAGAATCTCCGATTTCACGTTGACAGTTGACTCTCACACTGCCCGTAACAGCCTATGCGATACTCGAATAATCAAACACAAAAACAAAAATAATATTTTCGATTTTTCAGTAAAAAGTGTGCAGATTTGTAAATTTCAACGCTTTATGCAAGAAGGATTTTTGTGTCTTAGATTTGTTCTAAAAAACTTCCAGCTGTAGTATACGCTTGACTCTGAATCGTGAATCACCCTTCTTCCTTTTGGTGAGCCGTTCGTAAAACGTTTCGTTGATAGGCCTATGTTTATGACTTTCACTAATGCTTAGGCTACACAAAAAACGGCTAATATTTAATATGATTGCAGTTTCACAAACAGTTAAAGCTTTAGCCTACCAGTTACTATTTAAATTGAAAACTACATTGAATTTTCAATACTATTTCGTAAGAGGTAACATTTTTAACTTTAAAGGGCCGTGAACTTGATGCGGAGTTGGTATTCTGATATTTCGTCCGATTTGTAACCTGCCGCAGTTTAGATGCAAATCAATAACATGTATAAACGATAGTAAAGATAGCTGTAACGATTGAGGGCAACTACACATATTTTTACGTTTAATTTACATAAATTGTGCGTAATTGTACATCCACTTTAATTTAAAGAACTATCAAGTTATTAAACATTCAATTTTAATTTTAGTTCAAGACTTTGTAAATAATGTTTCACGATTTATTGTAATCCATGAACATGTCTGCCAGGCAAACGGTAATCAAGTTAAAATATCTCTAAAAAGACTAATACTCACGATAGCAGACCAGTGCGCTAATTTTATGAATAGTAAGTTTGTATTCTGTTAATGTAACAACTGTTTTCGAATTGCAAGCAATTCCACATAATTTAAATCGTCCGTGACGAAAATTTATGTCAAGAAATCATGAGATGAATCTCCCCAACAATTTGTCACATTAATTTGAAACATTGATGGTTTCTACTATAGTTGGTCCCCAGTTACATTGAAAATAACAAAAGCACAATAAACCAGACATAGATTTATTAAGTGTGTGTTATCCTAACGTCAATTTACTTTGGCTTTTACATTCGTATTACTGGGTTAGTTTTATTTCTTCAATCAACGATTTTCTGAAGCTGTTTTATTGAAGTTTCATTAAACATGAGTTACTCGCGTTAAAATACGTCAAACTTAATAATGCCGTCATAACAACCATTCACAGTTAATTGGAAAATCTAAATTAAACAAAATCTATTTAGTGACATATGAGTATTTTATAAAATTATTTGTTTTAGTGAAAATTACATAAAAAAATAAATGCTATGCTATAGTAAATAATAATAACACCTACCGTGGGTTCATTATCTTTTCCACACTTACATAGATTAATTAAACCTAAAATAAAACACAGCCACACGATTTGTATCCTTTCCATGTTTCCCACAGTTGAAAGTGCGCGGGACTGATGCCCCGCTGTACTGCAATGTCCGTTATATAAACCAAACCTGAACTGCAGCGCTACTGTCGGTTGATTTGTTTTAAACGAAGTGTTCAAGCAGAGAGTCTTGCGCACTTTTTAGGATTACGCGTGCCTTTCATATTCCCTGGCAAGTGGGCGAGCACTATGAACATTAATGATGGTAATAATATTACCGGTAATAATAATTATATACCCTCTGAAGAAGCTTGTAATAAATGAAAACTGGTTCAGGCTACAAGGTAAAAAGTTTACATTTTTACAAATAAAAAACTTGTAGCCTATTGTGTTCCGATACAGTAGTACCGGTATTACACTTTAATTAGTTAATCAACGGACACGTCATGGACAACAAAATCCGAGAATTTAATAATAATAGGCCTAATGATAGTAGTAGTAGTTGTTGTTATTGTAATTACTATAAATACACTCTCCATGCTAGTGGTGGTACCGGTATATCTAAAATTGATAAAGCTAACAGAGTACTTACGAATCAACGAAAATTGCACCAAGTTGACTACATAGATTTATACATCTTTTTTTAAGTAAAAAATACTTATTCTTATCCTAAACCATCGCTAATGAGAAAAATTTTAGTAATTAATATTAACTTTAACTTTAAATTTCACTAAATATAATTATTTCACTACGACCCGGAACACATAACTTTTTATGGGTAAAAACGTAAAAGTTTTACCTTATAACCTGAACCGGTTTTCACTTTTAAAAAGCTTCTTCAGAGGTTAAAAAAGTTTTGTGTTCCGAGTCGTAGTGAAATAATTATATTTAGTTAAGTAACGGACACGTCATGGACAACGAAATCCAAGAATTTAAATTTCAAATTGAATCCCGATTTATTAGGCACGTGTGTACCACTGCGCATAATCGTCTCATGACCCACCCATTAACTCTTATATCAGGGCCCGCTCTAGGGGCGGACAACCCGGACATTTGTCCGGGGCGGGAAATCTAAAGGGCGGCATTTTGGCTGTGAATGTTGTGACGATTTTAAAATAGGAAATGTAATATGGAGTAAATTTTTTTTTAAATCGCACATTAAAATTAATATTACATCCCTTGATTAACTCAAAATAATATTTAATAAAAAGTTTAATGACAAAAGGAATGCGAGTGTAAAGCTAGGGAAATTAGTTAATAATTTACCATGCACTGACGTGCATTAACTGGAATTAACCTGCATACAGATTCTTTTACTAAACAAATAATACTGGTAAAACTTGAAATTATTCAAATAAATAAACAATGATACAGTAGTATACTATTTAATTCTGAAGTAAAGCATAGCTTTGGATAATAAAAGGTCAAACTTTAAATACCGTAAATAGCGAATAAAGGTGGAACTATTTTGTTGTGATGCGTAAACTCCGCGCAGTTAACTTACCTGCCCTGACATAATAATAATGCAGTCGAGATGGAGCGCTCTCGTAGTAAACACTACACACTTGAACCATGCCCCGAAGTACTAAGATATTTTAATTTAAAAGTGCAGATATAACAACGTGTAAAGGAAAGTACCAGTAAAGTAGTGTTTTATAAAGAAAAATGTAATCTATTAAATTAAATAGAATAAATAAGTGAGAGGGATGACATCTCCATTGACTAAGTGTAAGATCTCCAATGTTTGTTTAAATTAAAAAGGTACAATGTACCAAAAGTGAGAACATTTTATAAATAACGATGTGACGTGAACTTCTGTGGGAAACAAGAACTTTCACTCGAGTTGTACTACTAAAGATGCTTAGCTACCAGACTTCATAGAACAGCATAACAGCTTCATAATTACCAGGATCTCTTCAGGAACTTCACCCGGAAAGTAAACTACCATAACCTTCAACCATGTGTGGACACCCCAAGGACCAAGGACCAGGACCCGGAGTAAACTTCACAATATCACAGGTGACACGGAGACTTGTCTTCCGTGGTTAAATGTCATTAAAACAAATGTTTGCAAAAGACAGTTTAATAAACTATATAAAAGACTTTAATTATTGTCACTTTGTAAATTGTATTATGTCATACGACTAAAATTATTAGTAATAGTAATTACTGCTGGTAGTATAAAGCTTTTCAGATACTAGAGGTTAAATTAAGTCCATTCTTCAAATGCCCCCCCCCCAAATAGTATAATAACTTAACTTACAAACCAAGTTAATAATTCGGATCCGTGGAAAAAGCTAGCACATAACAATACTTTTGTTGTGGCCACCTTTTCAGAAAATATTTTGTAAACTTTTATTTAGAAAACCTTATGGTAAAAAAAAAAAAAAAAAAAATCATGTAGAACTATAAAGGATAGCACCTAATAAAGAGATGTCATTACTTAACACAAAATACTGAGTGAATAAATCATCAAACACCCCAACAACATTCCTTTCTTTCTAACTACTACTGCTTGTTAAAATCTTCATAAGAAGTTGATTAAAACTATGGCAGCCTGTGCAATTGATCTGAGGCAATTTCGCACTGGTTCCTGACGTTATAACGTAGGTAAGACGTTATAATGTGACAAAATATTGATATGTTAAATACCCAATTAATCGAAATTTATATTTGTCGATTTTTTCTTTGGCTAAAATTACCATGCAATTTACATTTTGTATTTACTGTTTATGCCTAAAAGCTAAATCTCTCTCTCTCTCTCTCTCTCTCTCTCTCTCTCTCTCTCTCTCTCTCTCTCTCTCTCTCTCTCCCTACACACACACGCGCGCATACGGAATTTTGACGAAATCGAAACATCGAAGCATGATAATGTTTTGTAAACAAAAGATTTCTAGGCTGTGGGGAATCGAAAGTTTGGAAGCGTTACATTTTTCGATGACGCATCACGCATTTTGTGGAATGACCCCCCGCCTAAAAGCATTAACATGTTAAAAATATTTGGAATCCTTAATTCTGAAGAAAACAACCATAAAAGAGCGGCATGTTGAATAACAAAAAAGGCTAGGTATCTAAGGGTACATTTACAGTAGCGCGTGCACTAAGGTTTGCAATCCTCGCAATGACGTCATCAGAATCAGCCGCTTTGCGAGGGCATGATCTGAATATGTGTGAGAAAGAGATAGACTGAGAATACGTCTCCCCCCTTACTGCTGATCTGAGCGTTCAGCGCATGCCCTTGCAAAGCGGCTGATTCTGATGACGTTAGGCTAGTAACCCACTGGCGCGACACGTCGCGCGCGACATGCCGCGCGCGAATTGTAAGCATCACAGTTTATAATGCCCTCTGGGCTTTCGTGAACCCACTGACGCGACGCGGCCAGTTTGCCGCGCGCGGCTGTTTCTCGAGCTGCGACGCACAGGCGACAATGCTGCCGCGCGCGGCAAATATTTACTTTGCTTTTAATATGAGATAACCCATTCGTTCGGTCTGTCGCGCGCGTTACACGTGTCTGGTGTATTTTCTTGTACAGTATTATCTTGTGTAGGTGTGTATATTATACAGTGTTTTTTATTTGTTGACCACATAACAATATCAGTTTGTGCAGTTGTGTTTTTGTTACAAAATGGACAGTATTGACGTAGAAGAATTAATTATAGAAATAGAAAGTAAGCCAGTTATTTGGAACACAGTTCTGGAAGAGTATGCTAACAAGCAGGCAAGGAAAAAAGCGTGGGAAGAAATTGTCGCCAAGTTTGGAGAAGACCTCATCGAGAATGGAAAAAAGGAATTAGGTAAGTAGTTTTCATCACTCAATAAAAAAACGTAAAACTTTATCAACAAGCTAGTCAATGTAATTAACATAATAAAATACAGGAATACAGCAATAATAGAATTATACACAATAGAATATTTTATTATACCGTACATCTTTTCAAGCATATCTGTTTTGCCATGGAATATGCCCTTCACCTACAAAATACTTTGTAAATAGTTCACGATATTCCGTGAATCTTTTAGTACCTCTCGACTGATCACGAGGTATATCTTGTAACACGGAGCACGAGTACAAAGTATCTTCAAATGTATAGCCATTTCGCTCCCGAACAAAGTTGTGTAATATGCAAAAAGCTTTTACAATGTCAACAGCAAAATCATATTCCACATCGAGCGGTCGATGGAATATTCTCCATTTGTTGGTTAATATTCCAAAACAACATTCAATGTATCTTCTAGCTCTACTTAATCTGTAATTGTATATTCTTTTGTGGGAATTTAAATTATTTCCTGGATAGGGCCGCATTAGATTTTCAGAAAGCGGAAAAGCTTCGTCTCCTGCCAACACATGAGGTATTAATTTGGGGTCTGTGGTAGAAACTGAGCACTTTGGTGGTATATTGAATTTACCCGTTACCAGTTTTTCATAGAATGCAGAGTTTTTTAACACTGTGGAATCGCTACATTTGCCATAAGCGCCTACGTCAATGCTTATAAATCTGTAATTTGTATCGCAAATGCCAAGTAATATCAAAGAGAAATATCTTTTGGCTTGTTAATCCGTATGTGTTTTCCATCTATAGCACCTATACAGTTAGGAAAATTAGCACGAGTTTTGAATCCCTTCGTTATTTTTTTCCATTCTTCAGCTGTAGGCTCACGTAAACACTTATCCTTCATTTTTAACCATATTGCAGCACAGACTTTTCGCACTATTCTTCGAACAGTTGTCATTCCCAAACGGAATGTATGAGACAATTCTCTGAACGAATTACCGGTTGCCAAGTATCTGAAACAAAGAATTTTTCTTTGTTACAGGTTTGAAGTTGCAGAAAAAGTGGAAGAATTTACGTGACAGCTTTTTCAGAGAACTGAGGGGAATAAAAAATATACGCAGTGGGTCCGCAGCACCAAAAAAAATCTGCTTACGTGTACTACCAGCATCTGCTATTTTTGCAAAGCGTAGCAGACACTAATGCTACGGTTTCGAACATAGACCGTGTGTCAGTTGATGATTCTCCGGCAGTAACGACTCCTAGTCAGGAATCATCACAAGAAAACTATCGTCCACCCTCTAAAAAAAATAAAGCACAGAACGACATTGGTATCGAAATGATCAACGTTTTAAAAAAAAGTTTCGAAATGCGAGAGGAACGAGAAAGGGATGCTGATGGAGACAAGCTGTTTTTCTTGTCGTTAGTGGACGAGTTCAATAAAATACCAGAACATTTGAAAATGACCACTAAAGTAGACATTATTAAAACGATTCAAAATGCCCAGTCGTTTTCTCGCCCCGCATTTTATTTAAACGATGATCAGTACCCTACCAGGCAGTATAGTGGGTCTCTAAGCTCCAGTCGCCTTGACCATGCATCAGGTTATCAACGAGGGTATTCTACTCCCGTAGAATACGGGAGGACTTGTGACGCTGGGACTTCTGCAAATGGAGTTTTCCAGTACTCTAATACCATTCCACAAAGAAATTCTCATACACGTGACCCATCTTCAAATTATTGTGATCAGTCACCAAGCAATACGACTTCACCGGAATCTGAATGTTTGAATTTGTTTGAGAATAATTAATGAAGTAATGTTTATCGTGTATAAATAAAATAAATATTATTAACTATTTTGTATTCTTGTATCTGGTATACATTTTACTTCTTCTACCTTATGCAAACTACCAAGACTATACACAGTAATGTCAACACAGCACATTCACAATTAACAAAAAATTGTAAGATAGTTTCATACCTTAAAGTTACTAACAGTTTTTCCTCCGGTACTATACTTTCACGGAAATTTGTATTCTGTCCTCGAATGTCATTTTCAATGTAACGTAATAGTTCGTCAAATGAATTTGTACTCATTCTTGTAAAATTAAAAAATTTTTCATCATATTTCCGTAAATCATTATACAGCGAATAGAAAAGTCCCTTCGTATTTCGTTCTCGAAGCATGGGATGAATCCAATATCTTTGTTTCTTCGTGTGACGATACACATATTTATTAAAAACATAAAAACATCATGCTATTTCCTCAACGCCCATCGCAGCACTGACTGGATGTAAGAACAGTCGCGTTTATAATGTCTTGTCAGTTGCCGCATGCGGCTTGTCGCGCCAGTGGGTTACTAGCCTTATTGCGAGAGTGTACAAACCTTCCTGCACACGCTACTGTAAATGTACCCTAGGTCGCGCACCGCATAAAAAAGCACGATGGGCGCTGCGTGAACAAAAATGGTTTGTTCCGGTCCAAAGCAGATAGACTAGGGCTAGTCACTCCAATGCTTCTTCGGATGGGTCCCACACCTCTCTGTCTTTTCAGCATATAATTCCATAGTTGTTTGAGGAATCAGTAGTCATCCATTAGGTTAAGGTATTCCAACTATATTAGCTGATATTAGGTATACCTTATCCGCTTTCGCGTGGCACCTAAGGGATTAGCAGACCCTTGCTCTCGCACGCGCACTCACGAGCGCCCGGGCCACACACCCTTGCCCGAACGCGCAGGTATACAGCTTCATGGTATACGCTGTATACCTGCGCGTTCGGGCAAGGGTGTGTGGCCCGGGCGCTCGTGAGTGCGCGTGCGAGAGCAAGGGTCTGCTAATCCCTTAGGTGCCACGCGAAAGCGGATGCCCTATAATTCTATCAAGTATACCCATAATGTTCAGCTCCTCCCATACAAAAACATTACTTTTGTGGTCTTGAAGAGTATATCCTGCAACATGCCTGAAAAAACTCATTTCATCTACTTGAATATGACTGACCTTGGACTTAGTCCCATGGGGAGGCCATCACCTTATAGAAACCACCAAAACCCGCACAGCAATACCACTCCCATCAATAGACCAGTCCGAAATACCCGGCGCCCTCACTTCCTCATCAACCGCCTCCTAGCTCTTGCGGATGAGCCTCCACCCAGACATTGACAAAGAAGGAACCGCATCATAAGGGTCCCCGGACCCGACTAATGAGCAAAAGCGGCCTCGCTACGCTCAATAAAATAAATTAAAATAAACTATACACAACTCCTCCGCCCCATCCACAAACATCATCTACTCCAACCACAAAATAAAATAACTAATTCCCACATATCTTAAACACCAAATTTAAAACCTACAAACCTGTCCCACGCCAATCCCTTGACGCTATTACGATGCTTCCCACCATCTTTAGTGTCACACACTGCTCAGCTCTGGCCGCCTATGTCTATAAGTTTGGCACTAAAATACCCCCGCACCCTCACCTAGAGGCTGCCCACCATTAAGACAGACACAGTCTCTCTACTTTCAGGTACCTCCACCTTGTCATTGGCCAGTCTGCGCTGGCGTGCAAACCCAAAGAACCAGCAATCCTACCCATACGGCTGAAGGGGGCTTGCCCCAGAACAGCCGGACCTAACAAGGACCAGTCTCAAACAACTTGGAAAAAACCTTGTAGAACTTAAGGTGTGTTTTTTCCTCATTGATTTTAGAGTTCTCCTGATGGCTGAACTTGTGAAGCTTCTTCACCACATCATTGTAATATAAGATACATTACAGCCCAGATATTCAAAATTACTGATGTGCTACAGAACAGTACCGTCTAGAACAATTACTGATGTGCTACAGAACAGTACCGTCTAGAACAATTACTGATGTGCTACAGAACAGTACCGTCTAGAACAATTACTGATGTGCTACAGAACAGTACCGTCTAGAACAATTTTTGCTCATATGGAATCAACTCCATGAAAAGCCATAACCTTGGTCTTCAATGTGGAGATCTGTAATCTGAAATCCATGCAGATTTGACTCAATGAGTCATGACTATCGTCAAATATATAATGCTGGAATAGCTTAGCAGAATGACCTTATTGTAAGGATGTATTGTTCTGACCCCATAGAAGTGTGTCTTCTTGCAGAACCCAGACAGCAAAGAAAAGCTAAATGTCAATAGGATGGTATAGACCCGCGGTCGACAAACCGCGGCTCGCGGGCAGCATGCAGCTTTTTGGCCCCTTGAGTGCGGCTCTGCCACAAATGACTACGTGTGGGCGCACATGCACGTGCCGCTCGGGGGTGACGGGAGACAGGCGCAGGCGGGCCGCGGGGTACGCGGCACGGGGGAGGCACGCGCGACTCATGCACGAGTTGAGTGAGTGAGTGAGTCAGCAGTCTCATTGTGTACAGTGGTCAGTGCTCGTCGCGTCCGCAAATCGCGCGCGCGCGGGTGACAAAAGTACCTACTCGAAGCATAAAGTTACCTGTATTTTTCCAACCAGCTGCAAATCCTACAGGTATTTTTGTCATCAATTTAAAAATTGTAATTATTTTGTGTTGGTGGCTTGTAGTAAAACTTGTTTTTTCGTGAATATTTTCGTAAAAATAAAATTTAAATTTTTAATTATTTATATTATATATTTTTATTCTGTTGTTTAATTATTTATTTAGTGTATTATTGTATGAATCTTCTTTATTAGTTTAATTTCTTTCCTTGTGTAATGGTTTCGGTTCGTGATGATTTATTTGTTTATAAGAGTTAAGTAGATTATGTTATTGTAATAATCGATTTTATTAGTATTGGTAGATTCGGTCCTGATCCCTTGTCGATGTAGTACTGGTCCTCTTTGACGATCAGGTTCCAATTAATATCTGAAATTATCTTTATGATACACTTTATATAGAAATAAAACTTTAATTCGAAATAATTAATTTTATTTATTGGTTTCAATGTAAATAGTCGACCTTGAGTCGTAATAGTTGCTCTCGTCTCGAATGAAACTATGAAACTCGTCTCAGGTCGAGTGAAATCGATTAGTTTATTCTTTTAAAATTAATAATGTTTAGACATAAATAGGGTTCTTTTAAACTGTTATCAGAAGTCAGAGAAACGGCAAGACTGAAAAGTACAATACTTACAACTAAAAGGTTTTAATTAGTAACATAAAATTAATATATGTTATAAAAATGTTAGTGAAAATTTCAATTATTCAAACCACCAGCGAAGGCTGAGCTGACGTCATCACAGCTGACTTGATATTAAGTTATGATGTTGTTATTGATTAACTATTATAGTAATTATACCTTATACCAGTTGGTTTTTTTTAATATTATATTGGCTTATCTTTGAATTATAATAATGTAGATTTTTTTGTCATGCTATAGTATAGTCTTTATTATTATAAAATGAAACATTTTTTTAGGTGCCCTATTTGACATGGCTACAAAGAAGAAGCAAAGAAAAACGGAAGACGAAAACCATGAATTTAAAGTTGAATGGACCGAGACTTTCGCGTTTATTCAAAACTTAAATGGCCTTCCGACCTGTCTTATTTGTCAGGAAAAATTGGCGCATAACAAGAAGTCCAATTTGGAGAGACACTTTACAACTAAACACGCGTCATTTAGCACTAAATATCCTGTCGGTGATGCAAGGAAGAAAGCAGTTGAGGAACTTCAGAAGAGTCAAGAAAAATCAAGTTCTGTATTTAATTACTAGATGCAATCTTCCAACAATGTTAATATTGCAACTTTTGTGGTTAGTCAAGAGATTGCTAAGAGAGGAAAACCATACACAGACGGCGAATACATAAAAAGTTCTTTTATAAATGCATCCGAAGAGCTATTTCGGGATTTTAAGAACAAAGCAGATATTCTAAAAAAAATTAAGAGTTACCATTGTCTGCTAAAACAATGAAAGATAGAACAGTCAAAATGTCTTCGAATATAACCAACCAGCAAGTCGAAGATCTTAAATTGGTTTCAGCTTTATCAATAGCAGTTGACGAGTCTTGTGACACAAATGATACAGCGCAAGTTTCACTTTTTGTACGATTTATTTCATCTACAGGTCCTAAAGAAGAACTTTTAGGATTATTGCCACTCAAAGGTCAAATACATGGAGAGGATATTGCAAATGCTGTTATTGAGTGCATGGAAAAACATCATATTCCACTCGATAAAATTGTGTCAATTTCAACAGACGGGGCGAAAAGTATGACCGGCATAAGAAAAGGGTTTGTTGCTATTTTGAAAGAAAAAATTAATCACGAGATACTTGCTTACCATTGCATCATTCATCAAGAAGCGCTTTGCGCGCAGACATTTCCAGAAGAAATTTGCAAAGTTATGGAATTGGTGATTAAGATTATCAACTCCATTATAGCTAAAGCTCTTAATCATCGCCAATTTAAAGAATTTTTAGTTGAAATGGAGAGTGAGTACGCAGATCTTCTGCTGCATAACAAGGTGCGTTGGTTATCAAGAGGAAACGTTTTAAAACGTTTTGCTTCCTTATTAACAGAAATTAAAGCATTTCTCCTTGAGAAGGGTATTCACTATCTAGAACTAACGGATGATCAGTGGATCCAAAAATTTTATTTCATGGTAGACGTTACGTCTCATCTAAATCAGCTTAATCGTAAACTACAGGGGGAAGGAAACACAATTTTTCGATGTTAGAAGAAGTTATTTCATTCAAAAACAAATTATCCCTTTTTGCTCAAGATTTTGAAAGAGAAACTTTGATTCACTTTCCAAGCCTGCTGACACATCGCCAAGAAAATAATTCTGATATTTACATTTGCTATTTCAAAACAACAATTTTAAATATGAGGGAAGCTTTTCTCAACAGGTTTCAGGAATTCAGAAACAGCAAAACGACGTTAGCCTTTGTAAAAAAAACCTCTTAATGCTACTGTACCAGAATTAAATTTTTCTCCCTTTAATGTTGACATTGGCAACTTTGAAATGCAATTGCTGGATTTAAAAAACAAAGAATTATGGAGCTCTAAATTTGAACGTCTTTGTGCTGATATGGAAATATTGGAGAAAAACAAATGTGAACTTAGTTCACAGAACAAGTGGTCTGCTTTGAAAGACCTGGAGAAGGAAGACATGATTATTTTTAACACATGGAATAGTATTTCTGACT
Organism: Magicicada septendecula; assembly: GCA_034769895.1. Taxonomy (NCBI): domain Eukaryota; kingdom Metazoa; phylum Arthropoda; class Insecta; order Hemiptera; family Cicadidae; genus Magicicada; species Magicicada septendecula. The sequence goes on along the minus strand of CM068369.1, from coordinate 507,110,494 downwards.
CATATGATCAGTTGAAAAAACTAGCGTTTGCTGTTGTTTCCCTTTTCGGTTCATGCGAACAATCTTTTTCAAGCATGAACCTTATCAAGAGTAAATTGAGAAGTCGTCTTATTGATGAGAACCTGGAATCATGCCTAAAATTAAAAACAACAACATACACACCTGACTTACCCAAACTTTCCAAGGAGATGCAAGGCCATTGTTCATATTACGTGTTTGTCAGTCATTGTCATGATTTAATTTTATGGATACCTTACTTACAATTTAATTTTTATCAATAAATAAGATCATTATTATGTATGATATCAAGTTTTATTCAGTGTACCTATAGTTTAATTAAGACTTAAAACTTTAATTAAAGTTTATTAAGTTAATGAACAGTGTACCTACCTATATAGTTTAAGTTTAAGAAATTTGGCTCTCAAAATAAATCTCAATTGTTGTACTGTTGATATTTGGCTCTGTTGACTAATAAGTTTGCCGACCATGGGTCTAGTCTAATGAAATAATTTGGTTAACTCTTTTATCTGGTAAAAAATATGGTTTATTCTTCGATAATACTCATGAAATTTGGTTAAATAATAATTAGATTAATAATCGTTCATTTTTACAATAATGATTAATTTTATAAAATCTCTTGTCTCAGGGTTATTCTGATTCTTAGTAACCATAACACTGCATGTGGTTTTTTGGTTCAAAGGTTTATCTAAAATGTAGTTTCTTTGAGACTGCAAAATACAAAAACTTGAAGAATTAGGAGATTACATAAAAAAATAAATCTCAAAATAAAAATTCAAAAGACGCCTGGCGTCAACATTGTAGGTTAACCTGGCGTATCTGAATAGAAACCAGTTAACTTTAAATTAATAATAACTCTTTAACAACATACAAAATACAGGTATAATAAGGTTATAAGTTCCTTTAGTGTTCATAAAAAATCATCTGATTCGCTAGACTGGACAAATTTAATCAGGTAAATTGATAACTCTTGTAAGCTTTTGGGGGGGATTTGCGCATTAGGCCTTGGGGGGGATGGGGACCCCTGGTGTCATACACATAAACACATCTTCCTCAGAGGTGGTCTTTACTCTCGGAGACCTGCATAACAGACATTGTGACATCTTTAGACTTGTTACTTAGAAGAATTTATCAGAAATGTTTTTTTTTATTAAATTATAATTTTTTGTTAAAAAAATTTGTTACAGGTTTTTGTTATGGGACTCTCTTCTTTTTTTAAAATTGTCAGTTCCTGTCCTGATTTTATAAATGGTCACTCTGGGTATGTGCCCAGGAACGCAAAAGGCTGGGGGCACAATTTCCATGTAAGGAAAATATGAGGGAAATGAGAAGATGTCCTTAACCTGAAAAACAAAAGTTACAAAATAACTAAACTTACAAAAAATATGATAAATTTGAAAGATGCGAGTGAATTGTGTTTCTCTGTGTTATTATAATACAGTGACAATGTAGCAACAGAACAAGCATGTTACTAGTTCTGCTCCAAGTTGGATGCTGATTCTGGGAAAAAAAGAACCAAAGCAGATGAACCTCTTGGATAAGTCTTGCTATGGACGGGGTAAGCCACTCCAGTTAGAGGCATATTTATGGTTTGCTGTCTACCGGCTATGCATGTTTTGCTGCCCCCCCTCTAGTCCAATTTTACTCAACCACCAATCCCCTCTCTCATCCCTTCCACCCCCCCATTACTAAAACATAAACACTTGAAAAAGGACTACTGAAAAGTTGTTTCAAAAGATTGTGAATATGGCCAGATTTTGCTTTTCTTTCATGTATTGTCCCCACCCATGTTCTTGTTCATAATGATTATGAAGAATTTTAATCCGATTTTGACATTCCTCAGATGTTGGATTCCATTTTTGTATCAAGCAGGGATGTACTGAAGCTGGAATGCAGCATAACACCGTTTGGCACTGTTTTCCGAGGAAAACAAAAAAATGTTTTATTAAATACACACATTTAGGAATAGAATAAAGTTTATTTTTTATTATTTATAAGTAATAAAGTTATTTATTTTTTATATGTAATAAGTAACATCTTTATTATTACTAGACATTATAATCAATTTATTATGAGTTCAAATAAAATTCTTTACTATGGTAATTAATTCAATATTTATTTTTTAACACTATTAAAATGCCAAATTACAAAGTGTTGTTGTTACTGTAAGAGCTGAAAGGTTCTAGAGGGGGAGGGGTGCGCTTGTTCACAGTGGGTGCTGTTGATGTCAAACACGGGCCTGGCCAGTTCTTATTACATTCAGAATTGAATACATTTCTCAAACTCAAAACTACAATTTACAGTACTGGTATATTTATGGTACTCGTATCTTGTAGCTTTAACCTTGTAGGCAACAATACCATTTTTCTTTGTGTCACTGGCATTTGATGAAAAGAACAAACATTTATATTGAACTGGCGTCTATTTTCTATGTAAGGAATGCAGCCTTTAATATGTATTTTAGTCGAAATTTTAGTAGAACATGACCATTCTCAATGAAGAAGAATTTAAAATGTATGTATTTTAAACCTTTATGTATTATATCAATTTTACATATGCTGTATCTGCATGAAAGATTGTGAGCAACCATACTGAATCATCATTACTATAGTGTGATATGTCCTGTGAGACTGATCCTGCAACTGTCTGTCTATCTTACTTCAGAATTTGACTATGTTACTGTAGTTGATTTCTACTCATATTTTTAATACATCTAGAAAGTGCAATTTTAAATAAGAGGTTATATTAATAATTAAAATATAATTGAAGCAATGTTGGAACAAACAGATGTTAGAGGTGGTTGGAGCAGACATAATAAGGGGAAGACAAACATAACAGCTGTAAACCTCACTTATGCCAGGTATAAAAACAATTTTTAAATTAACTTAATAACAAGTTTGAGCCAAGAAGATACACAAAATTCTGTCTGCTTTGTTGAAAACAACCATTTAGTCATTAAACAGTAATTAAAATTTGTTTTTATTCCTGCAAGAGGCCTACATGGGTTTCCCCAGGCACTTAACCTTCTGCTTACTGTCTCCACCCCCAGAGTTTGATAATAAAAATTGTGTCAAACTACTGTCTGTGTTTTAATTTCTTATTTAATTATCACCTTTCACCAAATGCCAAACAAAACTTCAACTAATGCAGTAACATTATTTTTGTTTTGTTTTGGTAACTGTCACCACATAAACTGATATAAAAGATTATTTATTTCTTAGTTAACCTGGTCACTACCAGTGCTCATCACTGCTTAATTTTGTAGGTCTATAAAGTGATTCACTTTAAAAGATGTACACGTCTGAGATCCAAAATGGCAGGAAAATTATTTAATTTATTAGTTGTGGTTAAAAGGAGAGAATCATGAAAATTTCCCCTCCATTTATCTTAAAAACACATTTTCTACAAACATAATAAGAGAATGTTTGGTTTTTAGTAAATACAGGTATATTTTCTTCAAAAAATAGTTATAAAATGTTCAAAAAATTTATTAATAATAGTTAATAATAATAATTAATAATAATAAGATTTATTATAAATAAATAATATTATTTATTAATTAACAAGAAGGCGTATTTAAAATTTCTGAAAGAGATTATTGACACCTTTTCATAATACCTCCCCAGAAACTTCACCTCCTGCCCAAAATGCCCTGTGTCTATGTGCCATCAGATTTTACCTCGTTTGTGAAGAAAAAACATATTATCTTTTTAGATAGTGTCAGATAACATTCATAATATTTCAAATATTTGCCCATTGGGTTTCAGTAGAGTAGCAAAACCTAATAATGAAGTGTCAAATAAAGAAGACATAAAAACATTGACAATTTGTCTATAGATAAATAACTTTTTCAGCATGAACAAGTTGTTTGATAGTGGAAAGTTTAAAATTTTCTTGCTTAATGGGAGAATTCATTTCTATAATAGTTGAATTTTATTGTAGAAACTTACAACATGTCAAACATTGTCAAAAAGTTTAAAATTACAAATTCTGGCACTGTGACACAGGAAAAACAAAGTAAAGCAACAGAACATAATAAAAGAAATTTATGCAGACATGTAATGACTCTTGTGTGACACAGCTGAAGATAGAAGTAATACTATAAAGACTAATACGTGTTTCTTTGGGTTAACAAAAACTACAGGCAATTGGTATGGTTTACAGTCAGATAAGCAGGTAAAAACTACTAACAGAAGTTATGGAAAAAACAGGACATAAAAAAGTGAGTAACCAAAACTGCTTTATTAGATTATACTTTTATAATGAACTCACAACTGTAGTTTATTACAACTCCTTTCTTCACAACAACAACTTTTTTCAGCTTTCTATCTGCTCATTATGTCTGTTATTTCTATTTGTTTTACTGTGGCCAATTCTCTGTCTTCAGACACTTCTCCCATGGATGCTTGGAACAGTATCATGTGTCAGGTGTCAAATTGGGTTCCCACAATTGGTCAGAATCAGGATCTGACCCGCTACCATATGAACCGCTCTTTAAATCATTTGTCTTCCTTGTCTCTTCAGTCGGTCCCTCTGGCCTCAATATACTCAGTGCTTCATTTTTCGATCTCTTTTGACCTCCTCCACCAATTGTTCACTTTCCCAAACCTGAAGATTCTAAGTCAGATAGAAATTGTGCAGGGCATCTTCAACCCTTGTTTGTTTGCACTGTTCAGGTCATAACCCAAAGAATGCCAGGCTCATATGATACAGCATGGTCATTTGTTTTCAGCACAACAGTGAGTTAGAAAGTGAGTCCTCTTTACACGGTATGAAGTTCAGGCCAGGATTTCATGTATTGTTCCATGCCAAAGGCAGCTGAAGGCATCGGACTGATTTGTATTATTAATTAATATATAGTGCGACGTGACAATTTTGCAAATTTATTATAATTTAAATTTGTGGAGCCCCACGATCTTGGAGCACCAAATTTATCCAACGTTACATACACATAAATAGGCGTGAACGATCTCACGTTCAAGATTGACAAATTCTTTAAACAATCTAACATTTAAATTGGGTGTCAGGTGTATCTGTAATAAGAACTCTATGTAACTTGAAACGGTAATTAAAATTTATTTGATACTATAAAAAAATATGTGCACATGGCACTGACTTCGATTTTAAAACATTAGTTATTATTTGTTATTATGCCGTAAGGCTTAAGATATATACATCCTTACTGACTAAATGTTCTATGCTACTAATTATTATATAAAAGAAAAATCTCATTTTCAGACTACTCAGTCTATTAATATATTTCAAAATATCTATGATTTTAAATCCTTTTTTCTATATTGTAACGTACTCAAAATATTAATAGTTATTGTTTCTCAGTACTGTTTTCTCAAATACTAATAGTTTTCATTTAAATGCTTTGTAATCATTTTATATGATATTAATTTGAGCTCTTGTTACGTTAATCGTATTTCTAAAACATCTATGATTTTAACTCTACTATACAAGAAACATTGATCTTATTTTTAAATAAAATATTAATGTCTTTAACTGTCTTTGAATTCTTTGTATGGTTAAGATATGAATAAGTTGTCTATCACCTTATTGTTGTCAATCATACTCGATCATTTTTGTTCCATCGGTGTTCGTCCTCGTCTCGCCTCCAACGTCGGCTGTCTCTCTTCTCCTCTTGTCCAGTGTCGGCTGTCTCTCTCTCTGGAACTCTCCTCTTGTCCAGCGTCGTATCGCTCTCTGGAACTCTCCTCTTGTCCAGCGTCGTATCTCTCTCTGGAACTCTTCTCTTGTCCAGCGTCGTATCTCTCTCTGGAACTCTTCTCTTGTCTAGTGTTGAATCTCTCTCTGGAACTCGTCTCTTGTCTAGTGTCGAATCATTAATGGATCTTCTTAAGTAGTGCTGTTATTAATTAAAATTATTGTCTTTACAGCTTAGTTACGTATTTGTACGTAACTGGCAAATTTAAACTGTTTATAAAAATAAATAAATACGCCGTGCTGACGGGCATAAGCTCCCGCTGCATCGTGGATGATTCAAGAAAGAGAACCACTGTAGCTTGCATGTCCTATTTATACCCATGTCTTGGTCGACACCCTGCAGTGATCCGAAATTTACATGTTAGAAACTGTCTCTGGCGTCAGTTCCCCCACTCTTTGTCAAATTCACTATTTTTTATATTTCTGCGAATTGCAGAGTCCTGTAAGTATACTCTTATACTTATCTTATAACTAATTTTACAACACATGCTCACTGCAATTTTGGACATTGCAACTTAACCCTTTCGATTTGTACACAGTTATTTCACTATTGCACTTGTACGGTGTGTCACGTTCACGTGGTTTTCGTACACAGTATATAGTAAATTTATTTAAATTTTATGGTGCTTTTGGATTTTAATTCTTAATTCTAGTTTATGAATAATTATGGAAAAACAGTAATTGTGCAATTATTCATCTTGGGGTGGCAAACTCGCCTGCAGAGACCTGCGTTCACACACACTAGCAAAATACTGGTGTACACACTTTCAGTTACATTTGTGTGTGTGTGCACGTCGATTCAGGTCGAAACACCTGTTCATATTTTTGTCTGAGCCAAGCTTGCAATCTCTAACATGCTTGTTTCTAATATATTATTAATTATTTACAGTTTATTAAGTAAATTTAAATTTTTATATTCCATGCTCAGTACATCACTTATTTGTACTGTCGCATTATTCCTCTGCTTGGTAACAAACAAAAATTTAATAAATTTATTTATTATAATTTTTTATTTATTTATTTATTATTATTATTTGCAAAAAAAATGTAACAAATAATAAAGAATAATATTCGTCATTTCACCCTTAATTGGAGTGTATACAAATGTCTTACCTCCCCTCTTCTTACGCTCACTGCTCGCGACCTTGTAGTAGGGTGGCTTTACAAACAGCTGATTTAACTGGTTTCATTGACCTCTGTTTTCATGTGTAGAACTTCCTAAACGACGTTGCGTGGAATTTACCAATTTCTTTCTTCTGTATCTCATCATATACGATGAAAGTGTTCTTTCCTACTTATGTGTGTACATTCGGTCCTTAATTTTACATTATCTTAATTCATACATTCTTACCTTCGCTTCTAATCTTCCTTAGCTCTTTTCTTAACATGACATTACTTTATCTAATACATTACTTATACAATACATTAACATTCATTACCTTTTATTACATTTCTTTAACATTACCTTTCTGATCATTACTACTTTCTTGAAATACACTTCCGTAACAGAATACTCTTTTAGCTTGTAGTGTGTCGCATGATCGGTTACAGAGGAACTGTCTTGGAAAACAACGATATTTTTCTCAAAGTCCTTAATCCTAAGTAGTCTCTGCCCTTATGACTTTTCACTCTCGCTTTCTTCTGTGTCCTTGTATCTTCAATAAGTGTTCGCTTGATCAGTCGTTCTAACAATTATGGCAATTATTGCTCATCTTAATCATTTCTTCATATTTATAACATATCAATAATAACATTCCTTACCATTTCTTCATATTAACAACAACAATAACATCTTTTACCATTACTTTCTTAAATATTTCTCTACAATAGCATTCCTTACCATCACTAATACATTTCTTAATTAACCCTCTTATATTATTATTAATAATTAATAGTAATATTATTTTTATCATTTAAAAATAATTATTTATTTTAGGGTATTGAGTTCTGAGTTCGTTGTGTCGTTAGAACTGACACCCCTCATTATAACAATTGGTTGTTGTACACAGGACATTCATTGTGTTCACCCTCGTGTAAACAACGTCCGCGTTCCATTGTATTATTCCCCCGTTAACTTTCCGTTGCATAGCTGCGACGTTTGTGTGCGTACTTACCTTGTGAACGTTTGTTTTGATTGTATAAGTCACCTGTTCATAGAGTAGCATTTTCATCTTGCCTGTCGGCCACACAAAATCTACCCTCTTTTTCTCGTTACAAATGCTTCGCTCTTTCTCCATTCTCTCGTCCCTAGTTTGGTTGAGTGAACTGACGTGAACAGCTGTCGACGGTTTTTTCATTCGTCGTTTATGATAACCTCTGTAGTTTTGATACTTACAGTTATAATTATCGTTATTATAATTATCGTGCGTAAATCTAACATCATATTTACCACAATTTTGCGTAGTGTTTCGTCTAGATAACTTACTACGTTTCTTGTTAGGCCTACAGTGGTATTTATCTCCGTAAGTGTGGTGTCTTATGTGTTTCAAATGTGTCATCTTGTGTGATTTACTATTGTGTGTGCCTCACACTTGGAATATCGCTATTAATAAGGTATGTTTTATTAACCTTTATTTGCTTCTCCTCCTTAATGTTAATTACTTTTTTATAATTATCGTTAGTAATTACACATGTATTTTCAATTTGTATGAATTCTTCACATACTATCTTTTCACATATTAGCTCCGTTTGTTTATTAATTATTCCACAGACATTTTCTGCGATCGTGTCAATACGTCTGTTTGTATTAACAATTTTTTCAGTTAACTGCGCATTACTGTCAATTATACTTTGTTTTATTTCAATATTGTCTTGTTTCAACTGGAGATTATCAATTTTTAACTCTTCTAGACTCTCGGTAATTCTTATGGTGTCCTGTCTAAAATTTTCGGACTGTAGCTCTAATTTATTTTCTAAACTTTCTGTTTGTTTGGCTAATTTATTTTCTAAACTTTCTGTTTGTTTGACATTCTCCTCTCTCACCTCCTCTTTAAATTTTTCGGCTTGTTTTATGACTAATTCGTCCATCATGGCGAGTATCGTATTTTTAAATGCTTCTAAATTCAACCCTCCTGGTTCTGCCATTTTGAATAATTATTAAAATATTTATTTAATAGTAATTCTTTAAAACTTATTATTGATAACCGTTCCCTACTTATTTATTTATTTCTGTATTTTTTTTATTAATAGTTATTATTAATACTCATTACAGTTACACCTGTTACATAGACAACAATATTATTTGTGGGCGCCAGCTGTGCGATTACACAACAATTAACATTACATTCAGTTACTGTTTAATATAAATAATAATTACATATTATACATTTTTCATTTAACACACTCTTTATATTTTAGAGCAACCATTTAGCTACATAAAAAATTTTAATAGTTAAATGATGGGGATCGGGTCATACATTCATGAGCTACAATTTATGTTACAAATTTGTGTACATAAATTTAGGCATGTCGTACCCCACGTTGGGCGCCAAATTATGCGACGTGACAATTTTGCAAATTTATTATAATTTAAATTTGTGGAGCCCCACGATCTTGGAGCACCAAATTTACGCAACGTTACATACACATAAATAGGCGTGAACGATCTCACGTTCAAGATTGACAAATTCTTTAAACAATCTAACATTTAAATTGGGTGTCAGGTGTATCTGTAATAAGAACTCTATGTAACTTGAAACGGTAATTAAAATTTATTTGATACTATAAAAAAATATGTACACATGGCACTGACTTCGATTTTAAAAAATTAGTTATTATTTGTTATTATGCCGTAAGGCTTAAGATATATACATCCTTACTGACTAAATGTTCTATGCTACTAATTAATTAATTAATTAATGCTGTTATTAATTAAAATGATTGTCTTTACAGCTTAGTTACGTATTTGTACGTAACTGGCAAATTTGAACTGTTTATAAAAATAAATAAATACGCCGTGCTGACGGGCATAAGCTCCCGCTGCATCGTGGATGATTCAAGAAAGAGAACCACTGTAGCTTGCGTGTCCTATTTATACCCATGTCTTGGTCGACACCCTGCAGTGATCCGAAATCGACATGTTAGAAACTGTCTCTGGCGTCAGTTCCCCCACTCTTTGTCAAATTCGCTATTTTTTATATTTCTGCGAATTGCAGAGTCCTGTAAGTATACTCTTATACTTATCTTATAACTAATTTTACAACACATGCTCACTGCAATTTTGGACATTGCAACTTAACCCTTTCGATTTGTACACAGTTATTTCACTATTGCACTTGTACGGTGTGTCACTTTCGCGTGGTTTTCGTACACAGTATATAGTAAATTTATTTAAATTTTATGGTGCTTTTGGATTTTAATTCTTAATTCTAGTTTATGAATAATTACGGAAAAACAGTAATTGTGCAATTATTCATCTTGGGGTGGCAAACTCGCCTGCAGAGACCTGCGTTCACACACACTAGCAAAATACTGGTGTACACACTTTCAGTTACATTTGTGTGTGTGTGCACGTCGATTCAGGTCGAAACACCTGTTCATATTTTTGTCTGAGCCAAGCTTGCAATCTCTAACATGCTTATTTCTAATATATTATTAATTATTTACAGTTTATTAAGTAAATTTAAATTTTTATATTCCATGCTCAGTACATCACTTATTTGTACTGTCGCAATAGTCAGAATTTTATTTAAAATTTTTGGAAGAAAGACAATTGATACCTTTTCATAATACCTACCAGAACCTTACCTCTCTCCCGAAATGTCCCATGTGTTATCAGATTTAGACTTGTTTCCACAGGATTATGTTCCCCCCACACACACATTCTTCATAAATAGAAATTACGGATTGAATGTGTAAGAATTGATTGAATATTCTATAGCCAAGGTCTGTTTTACCGTGTTAATGTATAAATGATACCATGTTGATGGATAGTGATAGTAAAGTCTGAAAAGTGAGCTTACAGTGTCAGCAATTAGGAAATCATATAAAAAAAAAACTGGTAATCAAGTGACTCAGGGTATGCATAAAGTGGTATGGTATAAAGAAGAGGATTAAAAGGACAGAGAATGAGAAAACTCCTGGTTTTAAAGTTGAGGCGATTGCCTAATTGAACGCCCAGGTCTAGTGGGCGATCAATCGATTCAGTCAACTGGATAGGTCTGTCCTCCAAGGAGAGGAATTGACATTTAGAAGGATAAGTGACATTTAGAAGGATAAGTGGTATTTATGAATATAGCTGATCTCTTTGGACTTGCCGTGTTGACCACTTCCGTAGCCAACCAGGAAGAAGTCCAACTGGTGTTGCAACATTATGGTCGCCTGCCGCGGGGACAGAGACCTAAATCGCGTCGTCGACGAAAAGGAACACGTGACAACGAGATATACAGGTAGGTCGTTCGTGTACACGAGGTACAGAACGGGACTGAGGACAGAATCTTGAGAACGCCAGAAGTGTAGGCGAGTGGGAGTATCTGTTAGGTGGTTAACTACCCTCACTAACTTAAGTGTAGTCGAGTCCCCTTGCCGAAAACCAAACTGCTCTTAGTTGATGATCCCATTCACCAGGGCCACATATGGGCAAACAGGAGACACTCGAATACCTTCGGGATTGCTGACAAGAGCGACAGCTTTCAGAAAGAGTAGGCAGCTTCTTGGGTTTCGGAATCCTTTCACGTGTTGGGAAAGTACCGAAACCGGAGATAGGTACTGAACGAAGACGCCGACTGCCGGAGCTGGAGGAGCAGTAACGCTGCAGTGTCGAATCGATCGGGGCCGGCGACTTTTCACTTTTTCTATCGCCTGAAGATCGACATCAGATCGCCTCAGTCGGGAGAAATCGAGAGGGGTCTCCTGGAAGGTGATACGGGGGACTTTTCGCTTATTCTATCATCTTAAGATCGACATCAGGTCGTCTCGATCAGAAGAAATCGAGAGAGGGGGATTCGAAATCTATCCCAAATTGAAATGCCTAACTACGCCCTCGTGGACCAGGACAGAAACGAGTCTGTATGACGACATCGGTGAAGTCGTCGACGATCTCAAGCTTACTAGACTCACTAGATCTGAAGCTTGGCCACTCTGGGGTCCAAGTCGTCAAAAATCACGGCGGGGTCTGATGAGAGTGATGGTAACTGATTTGGCTGATCGTCATGGTAGGAACACCGACTGATCCTTCTAACAGAGCGTGGGAAGTCTGGGTGAAACCGACGGATGTCTAACCAGGGATCGAGATCAGACGAGAGGTCAGCCTCGTGTTGGTTTCTAGTGGTAAAGGGACGGCCCTGGCAATGACAATGTCAAGGACGTCAGGGTAATACCCACCTCGAGGAAAATGGACCGTTTCAGTCGGACCGATAACAAGGACACTGGCAGTATCATCGACAGCCCTACGGAGAGAACTGGCGTAGGTGTTCGACATTCACAAGGCTGCTTGGAGTTGAGGTCTCCGGCTGCTACGGTTAACAGAGAGCTGTCGAGGAGGACGTTCCACTCCCCTCGTGGTGGCATGCCAAGTCGGTACAGGAGATACTCTGAGACGAGTCGAGCACCACCGCGTAAGCTTCGATGTGGGTCGTTGTAGATGGAAGAGTTCCTGAGATCCTCATTGCCTTTAACAACAATATAGATTTTGCTCAACATACTCTCTTGGCCAAATCTCAGGTCATTATTTTTACAGTTCACTAATCAATCAGATTTGGGCAAACTCAAGTTGACTGCAAATGTAAATGTAGCATATTGCTAAAACTTGCCGGCTTGTTAGGCTGTGATCCAAGTGAACATACCGACGATGGACATTTTCAGTAGCGTAGAATCAGAGATCTCAAACGCCCGCGTAAGATTGCGAGCAAAGACGATCCTACAGTTAAGACTGTCCTGTTTATACATTTATCCAGGTATCAGACTTCACTTACTGCTGGTTGGACAAAACAAAAACTTTGTTCGTTCTATTTTTTGCAATAATTCTTTTGTACTTGACACCCACTTTTCTGTTTCAGATGTTCTTATTTCTTGTTTGCTCAAAGAAGCAAAAAAACGTATTACAGATGGCCTTGTTTGGTCAAACAAGTAAGAATTCATTTTTAGATTGTGTACTTTTAGCAATTACATTACGCTTTAATTTTAAAAACAAACAAATATGTCACCCGTCTAAAAATAAAACTAATAATAAATTTAACGCAAATCGTTATTGCAAATCATTAATTGACAGCAATGATTTGCATCATTATTGAAGATGATAAATTTAAAAAATATTTTTACTCGTTTGTAATGGTTTTTTTAATTGTGTCTTTAATTCTTTTAAAATTTCTTAATTTTTTTATAATACAATTCACTTGAAATAAAAATAACAAAATATTTTTTAAAGTTCAGAAATTGTACTGCTAGATTAATAAAAACTATGACTTTTTCAACAACAAAAAATTTATGTATTATGTAGTATTCAATATGGGGGGGGGCAAACTTTTCTTAGTTATCAAGGGGGAAGAGAAAAGCAGAGGAGTGCTTACGTAAGACGGACAGACGTGTACGTGAGACAAACGGATTCTAGGGGGAAGACGCAATCAATTCATACTATTAAAAAACTGAGTGAGTCATCACAGCAGTTAAAGAAAATCGGATTCGACGCCAGGCTTTATTTGATCCCAATAATTCTACTACTGTGGAAGGTCGAAAATATGTTTCAGCTGTCCCTGTTAGACTTTCCCGAGTACAGACGGATTAATATTATGATCATATTGACAGTCATTTGTATAATATGTGAGAAGTCTACACTAAATCCTTGGACCTGCCTTAGTATCCTTTCTAAGGATTACAAGCTCGGATTCCTATAACCGTCACAATGACAAACAAATAAGCATCCTAACTTATGGACATGGAATATTGCGTTTCTCAGCTCGATAACAGAGTGTCACAAACTTGTACCTCCTGTTTAATGAAATAGATCCGACGAAGTTTGTAAATTGCAAGCTCTTGTACTAACATTGTTCGCGATCAGAAGTACAAAGCATTTTTGCCATCTTCTGCCAATACACATTAGGGTGGGCCGAAAAATATTTATATTTTTTTTCGATTCGATGTACCGCGGAAAACTTCCATCTAGGACAGATAAGTAAAATAAAAAAAAGAAATAAAAGTCGATTAATATCTTCCGGTCGTGCATTGGCCCCGAAAATCATAAAAACTGATCGATTTAAAAAATGTTCATAATTAAAGAAACGAAAATTTTTTTAAGTCAAACGCTACAACTTTAGATAAGTAAAGAACAGCACTGGTAAGATAAATAAATTTAAAAAGCGTAGAGACTTCAACTTTTATTGGTCGCGCGTTACACATTTTTAACATTAAATTTTCAAATTTTAATTATATGTAAATAATTTTATAAATTGCAAATTTTATTATATAAATAAAATAGTTAATGATAAATGTTAGGAGCTATGGCATTATGTCAATAGCCTTCTTCTTGCTACTTGCCACGTGAAATGTGACATGACGGATTATGAAAGAAGCGCCGTTCTGATGAACCCATCCCTGGACTTGGCACCAACGACTTTTTGTGACGCTTCTGTCACCAGCTTCACACACCGCTCCACTGCCTGTGTATGACATGGAAACTTGTCAAAATTCCATTTAGTCGCTGTTCCTGATTTTATTACTGATTTCATCACAGCTTTTCGCACAAATCTGAGTTCAAAGTAGCAAGTAGCAAAAAGAATGAGTAAAAGGCTACTGACATAATGCCATAGCTCGTAACATTTATCATTAACAATTTAATGTCGAAATGTAAAATTTGCAACTTTAATGTCAAAAATGTGTTTTTCAGTTGCAATGCGCGACCAATAAAAGTTGAAACATCTATGCTTTTTTAATTTATTTATCTTCCCTGTGTTGTTCTTCACTTACCTAAAGCTGTAGCATTTGACTTAAATAGAAAAATTTATGTTTTTTTAATTATGAAAAATTTTAAAAACTGATCAGTTTTTATGATTTTCAGGGGCGATGGGGTCCGGAAGATATTAACCGATTTTTTATTTCTTTTTTTTATTTTTCTTATCTGTCCTAGGGGCAAGTTTTCCGGGGCATAGCGAATCGAAAAAAATAAGAATATTTTTCGGCCCACCCTAATACACATGCTGAGGACATTAAAATGTTCTTGACTTTAGTGAGTTTTGTTATTGTCTAGAACACAAAGGTTCAGTCATGCCCAGTGTACTTTTATAACTGGGCAGATGCCCAGGGGCGCAAAGAAGGGAGAAATTTTAAATTAAATCTGTCGATCAAATACAGTAATACCAGAGATGAACCGATGAAATCAGCAATGCTTGGTAAAAACGTGGGACAGAAAAAAAGTAGCGTCCACGACTGCCACCTTGCGGTCAGACAGTCGAAGCTTATCCCTTTAATTCAAATTTCAAGGCGCGAATGTCTCGTTAGCTACAGCGTATATCCTACACGAAAAAATTAACTATTCTGCATTGCAATGTAAGCGCAGAATCGAACATGAAAATATTTCCATACCTTTTTTACTTTTTATATATTTTTTATTGATTTGTTCGATTCTGCGCTTACATTGCAATGCAGAATAGTTAATTTTTTCGTGTAGGATATACGCTGTAGCTAACGAGACATTCGCGCCTTGAAATTTGAATTAAAGGGATAAGCTTCGACTGTCTGACCGCAAGGTGGCAGCCGTGGACGCTACTTTTTTCTGTCCCCCGTTTTTACCAAGGATTGCTGATCTCGTCGGTTCATCTCTGGTAATACCGATTTTTTGTAACACCGTGTGAATACTCCCAGCGTGACGTCATCCGCACGAGTGAGAGGGAACGATACCTGCGCACCGCCACACCATTATACTACTTGATTCTGCAGACTGACAGCGTGAAGCCATTCGGGCAACTTCGGCTACCTTCGTTCTCATCTGTGCCCGCCTATATTCTGTTGTCAGATGTGAGTTTGGTAAACGTTTGGTTAAAGTTTGTGTATTTATTTTAGCACAATAATTTTATTAAGTTCACGGCTTCAAATACGTAAACTCAAGAGTAAATTTTTCGTGTATTCAAGTGTCTGTGTGTATTCGTGTCTAACCTATCTATACATGTCCTGTAATCATTTCGATGTTTCATTTTAAAGTTTTGTCATTTTATTTTTAGTGTAACAGTTTTTAGGTACACGCGCTGTAAGTGTTCGATGTGAAAATGTGAAGTTCGTGTAACATTTCGAAGGAGTCTTGTCAATTTAAGGGGGGGTGGGAACCGTATACGTTAAAATGCCATTTTCTCAGCATCTATTTTGTGCTAGACTTGAAATTTGTACAGGTTAATCTTCACACTTTCAGATTGTTATGGCACTAGAATAATAAATTTACAAAATTTATAATTTTCTAAATTTTTTAAATAAAAACCTTTTTTATTTCGGTCAGGGATATCCTCAGTCAGTTTTTAAAACATTTTTATAATTCTAGCAGACAAATGTTATTAGTAGAACAACTGTACAAATTTTAACTTCCTATGTTATAAAGGTAATTACATAATTCTCGAAGATAAATAATAAACACAATTGAGAATAAATTCATATCATACCATTTCTTACATACCTATTATTACCCTGAATCGTATATTTTGTTTCAGCGTTTATCACTCCAGAAACAAAAATAATTGATTAAATTGAACGCCAGATAAATACGGAACCAACCTGCGAAGTTAGTGCACAGGTAAAGAGGAGTTTTACCGCAAGCAACTGATTACAGCAATATACAGGGTGTCCCGGGAGGAGAGGGAAATAATTTGAGAAATGGTTCTATAGTGTAAAAGAAGAAAAAAATTTCATATAAACATATGTCCGGAAACGCTTTGTAAGCGAGTTACGGCTAGCGAAAGATTTCGCCCGGGTTTCGGTTCCCCCGGGTAAATGAAGACTTTCTGAAATTCTGGGAAGGGGCGAATTCTGTTGTTTCTTATGGTTTTTGACCTGAAAAATCGAATAAAACAGGTCGCAGAACTGTATCTCCCATAAGTTTCATGATATCCGACGTAAAACAGAAAAATCTTTGCCTAAAAACAAATTTTGGAAAATTGGATACAATTGGAATTTTTTGTTGATTTTTATTGACTTTATTTACACCATTTTTCTCATAATTAAATTCTTTACAAGTTTTGCTTTTAACTTTTATGCATTTATTAGTCATTTAACAAAGTTATTGTACTTCTAACCTAAAAAAACGTGTGTAAAAATGTACCCCTTCCCAGAATTTCAGAAAGCCTTCATTTACCCGGGGGAACCGAAACCCGGGCGAAATCTTTCGCTAGCCGTAACTCGCTTACAAAGCGTTTCCGGACATATGTTTATATGATCTTTTTTTCTTCTTTTACACTATAGAACCATTTCACAAAATTATTTCCCTCTCCTCCCGGGACACCCTGTATATCAAAAACAACATTGTGAGTACAAAAAACTGAACTTAAAAACCGGCAAAACAGTATAAAATAAGTTTTCTTAATAAACGTATATTTCATATACTAATGCGACGATGTAGTCAAAAGGTTCATATTTATCTGGGGAGCCAGTGAAATTGTGTTTGTTTCCGGAGGAAACAAAGGTTAAAACAAAAACTACAATAGGGTAATAAATGGAGTACAACGATATGGTTAAATTAATTCTATATTATGTTTTAATATTTAACTGTGACCACAATCAATATTCATTTTAATATTCAATTCATCCGCTATGCACACAGGAAAACCCCGATTTGGGTAAAAATACGTGGATTTCATTATACACGTAAGTGTGGAGTGTGGGTTGACGAGAGAGTAGACAATAGCGGCGTACGAACAGTAACGAAGTTGCCCGAGTGGCTTCACGCTGTCAGTCTGCAGACTCAAGTCATTATACTTGCATGCTTGCATCATGTTAGTCAACTCAGTTGATGTCCAGTTTTGTGAGTGCTAGTGCGGTGAGGTTATGTTTAGTTTGCGGATGTTATTATTTTAACTTATAAGGTATGACCCGTGCGTGGTGCTGTGAAGATTGTAGTATTATTATTATTGAATGCATTAAATTAAGGTAAGAATATATTTTGTTTCAACATGAATAAGAAACCTAGTGGAGCTGAAAACCGTAAACGGGCAGGTAAAATACTACTTGAAGAAGAAACTGTTTTAAAGAAAGTACCGACTATTAGAATTTTTTTAATATTGTACCTGAACCTGAATCGTTCATTTCTGTTAAATCTAGTACTGACAGTAATGAAAAGTCCTCTTATTCCGTAAGTGATGTGCCCTCTATTGTTGAACTTGAGCTAAGTAATGACATACGTTTTGGTCAAAATTTAAATGCCTCCTTAGCTAAAACCAATGAGTTTGTTAAGGGTCCTTTAAAGACTCAGGGTGAGCAATACTACAAAGATGAATGCGTAATTTCTCAACCGTCAACGTTAATAGTGTAGGCCCTGTTTTTCTTAACACAACTGATTGTTCTGCAAAATGTAATGACCCATTATTTTTAATTGAAGACCCTGCAACCTGGAATGTCACAGATGAGAGCGTAATACAAAAAGTAATTCAGTCTGATATTAAACAGAACTTACAAGCTGATTTTTCTATGTCTGAGCGTCAATATAAAGATGCAAAACGTTCACTGTCAGTGAAATTGTTTTCCTGTACGTTACCTAATGGAGACACGTTTAAAAGAGACTGGCTTCGTTACTCAAGTTCCAAAGGATGTTTATTTTGTGTTCCATGTCTGTTATTCCAACCTGAATCAAAATATACCTCTTTCTCAAAAGGATTTAACGATTGGAAACACGCCTTTGAACTTATTAAACAGCATGAACAGTCTGCTGACCACAGAAAAAATGTTTTCACTGTTACATCAAGAAAAAAGAATACAACAGTTGACTGTTTAGTTTTATCCCAACATGAACATGAAGTTAAGTACTGGAGGGACGTTTTAACAAGAGTTGTTACTGTGATAAGATTTTTAGCTATTAGGGGTCTTCCTTTTAGGGACAGTGACCAAAAATTAGGGTCATTATCAAATGGTCTATTTTTGGGCTGTCTTGAACTCATAAGCCAATTTGATCCGTTTATTGCCCAACACCTTTCCAAATATGGAAACCAGGGCAAAGGAAATACATCTTATATGTCTGCAGACATCTGCGACGAGTTCATCAAGTCTATGGGTGGACTAGTGTTCAAACAAATCTTGAAAGAAGTAAGTGATGCAAGATATTTTTCAATAATAGTAGATTCCACCCCTGACGTATCTAACATAGACCAACTGGCTTTCGTATTGAGGTACGTTTCGCTTTCGGATGCATGTCCCAAAGAGCGCCTTATTGCATTATTGCCAGCAGTTTCGCACAAGGCCGAGGATCTGGAAGAGACTGTTATGGACCTTTTAGAGGAACTGAAACTAAAAGTTGAAAACTGGAGAGGACAAAGCTATGACAATGCTTCAAATATGTCGGGCAAGTATACTGGCCTTCATAGCAGGATAAAGGCAAAAAACCACCTTGCAGACTATGTACCGTTTTCGGCCCATTCACTAAATTTAGTTGGCTGTTATGCAGCAGAAAAATCCTGCTCTGAGGTAACATTTTTCTTTTCATTTGTTCAAAGAGTTTATACCTTCGTTTCAGTCTCTACTTACAGATGGTGTCTTTTAAAAGATTCCATTAAGCAGGAAAGAGGTGAGACAAAAACCACCATGCTGAAATCATTAAGTGAGACAAGGTGGTCTGCGAGAGCTGATGCTCTTAGAAGTATAGTTTCAGGGTACAAGGAAATAGAAGGTGTTCTTGAAACTCTAATGCAAGACACTTCACAGACTCCTGAAACGCGATTAACAGCACAAGGGCTACACAAAAAGTTCGGGCAGTTGGAAACAGGTCTTCTCGCCTTGTTTTGGAATGACATCCTCCAGAGAATTGACAAAACTAGTAACAATCTTCAAAAAGAAGAACTGGACTTGCTCGATGCCACAAAAGAGCTGGAAACTTTAGAAAGGTTTTTGGAGAGTAAAAGAGATTCGTTTGACGAGTATGAAAAGAAGGCATTGATCCTTACTAGCTTGCAAGAGGCCAACTACCAACGGAATAGAAAACGGACAGTGTTTGCAGATGAAAAAATGAGTATGCAAACAGAAGCAGATGCAGATCCTAGGAATAAATTCCCAACAGTGTTTTTCTTAAAATTGTAGACAATCTTACCGTCCAACTCAACCAACGAAGAGAAAGCTACTCATCTCTTGGTACGAGGTTTGAAGTATTTCGAAATCTCCATGATAAAGAGCCCAGAAATATAACTGTTGAGGCCAAAAAACTAGCTCAATCATATAACCAAGATCTTGATCAAGATGCATTTGTGAACGAGTGCTTACACTTCCAGGCATACATGAAATTAGAGAAAGTTAAAGGGCTTAGAGAGTGCTATGTTTACATTAAAAGTAACGGATTGGAAAGCACATTTCCAAACTTAGAAATCTCTCTGCGAATTTATTTGACAATACCTGTCACAAGCTGCTCCGCAGAGAGGGGGTTTTCTGCTTTAAAGCGTATAAAAAACGAAAAAAGATCGACCTTGGGTGAGGAAAAGCTCAACAACCTAATGCTTTTGTGCACAGCAAGTAACATAACCTTGAAGATTGACTTCAACAACTTGATTGACGACTTTGCCCGATCCAAACAAAGAAAAAAGGCATTGCTTTAATAAACTCATGAAGAAAAAGGTTTGCTAACCTGAAGTGTTTTTTTCATTACTATGCTTCAATTTTTATTTATCTGTCTGTGTCATAACATTTTGAGAAGTAAGGAATAAATTTTAAAAATTTTACATTAGTGATTTGTGAAAGTCATGAATTATAGGACTGTGGTGGGTGGGTGGTCCGTGATGCTGAAAAACACAATTCTAACATAAGTGAGCAATACTTAATTAGTACTAGCTCAACAGGTTTGAAATATTTTTGAAATGTGTTTTATCAGCTGCCGGTTTCCAGTCCGGGACACGGCGGGTCCATAGGTGGTGGATAATGGGACGGCTCTCCATTTGAGGGTTAAGGGAGATATCCCTCCCGAACCAAAACTGGAATTGGCACATTACCGTTCATTAATGAGTGGGGGGGGCGCTATTTCAAAGTCTGCCCAGGGCGTCATAAACCTTAAAAGCGGCCCTGGTCATGCCAGTGGGTGGAGGATGCACGATATCAGACCGCGATATCTATGCTTTACCTGTATAACGCTTCAAGCACGATATCGCTTCAGTGATCCAGGACGAATTGCGTTTAACAGCACTGTGGTTAGCAGTGATGTTTAACAGCAACAGTGATGAGGTTAGAACAGCACCGTCAAGCCGGGAGTTGGCTGGATTTATTTTGCCTCACGATCGCATTTTGTTTATATCTGAATGATCACAGATGGACCATAAATGATCATTCAAAGAACTCTAACACTAAATTCGTTGGGAAAGGAAATATTTGAAGTATGGAATACCGTGACATGGATGAACATTCTGTCCACGCCCTCAATTATAAACCCGGCGAGCCAACTTCCAGGTGACACAGAAATAAATTGTTATTCGTAACGTGTAAAGGAAACTTACAATTATTAACGTATATAAGCAAACGTGCTTACAGTACTAAGAAACGGTGTATTTAAATAAAAAATGGATACAACCCCGAATTAATAAATAAACTACACAAACGAATCCTAACACAAAAAGTAAAACACATCAGACCAACAGCACACAACCCAGTAAATACATAACACTTACATACTACAATTCCAATACACACAAAATTGCAAACACATTTAGGAAACACAATTATAAAGTAGCCTACAGAACCAACAACACCATTAGGAAACACATAAATAATACTAACAAAGACACAGACACATACAGCAAAACAGGGGTTTATAAATTAAATTGTAATGATTATCACCAATTCTACATCGGCCAGACGGGAAGACCTTTTCCTCCAGATTTTCAGAACATTTAAAAGCCGTCACCACAAACTACATACATTCCACATTTACATAACGAAAACCACAGTTACACTAACATAGAACACAATATGGAAATATTACACTACTTACCTAAAAGTAGAAAACTAAACACAGCTGAACAATTTGAAATATACAGATATCACACACTACAACCAAACAACATATTAAATGAACAATTACATTATAAATCACATACACTATTCGATACACTGATCCAAACACACAATTTGATCCTCAGCGCCAATCCCATCCCACCATCAACCCCCACCACACACACCTATAGTCCATAACGGTTATTCTGTAAAACGACATTCAGTATTTACTCCCACTGAGGAAGAGGCACATCACCTTGAAACGTATGGGGAAGTGATAACGAATAGTAAGTTCATACGTGAAAGTTTATATTATAATAAATTTAAATATCGTTCCTCCTAACTTTGATGAATTTTATGCAAACAGTACGTGACCTTAATGAGAGCGAACTTCTTAACCTGAGCTTGCGCCTGGGACTAAATTATAATCATTGTAACTAAAGGACTTTTGCTAGTTGTATTTGACCGCTTTATCCTTCAGGGAAACCAATGCACTCAAAAAGCAACTGCAAGGATTGTGGTCTTTATCAGTTTCTAACCTTCTAAGTCAGCAAGTCACTACAGG
Organism: Magicicada septendecula; assembly: GCA_034769895.1. Lineage (NCBI taxonomy): Eukaryota > Metazoa > Arthropoda > Insecta > Hemiptera > Cicadidae > Magicicada > Magicicada septendecula. Next base: position 507,088,095 of record CM068369.1, on the reverse strand, counting down.
AAAAGGATTCATGGAGACGGTACTTACAGAACAAAAACCATGAATATGTCCAGTTCGTATAACTGCTCGATGTGCCACAGAGCGAAATGACTATTCTTCGAGCACAAAATGGCAATTAAGATAGATTAGCTTGATGAAGAAGAGGTAAATGACGTGGAAGAACTTATCTAGAGTTCAAGCCAACATCAGATGCATGTAATAGATAATTGAAGATTTTAAAGCGTGATATAGAGGATCTTGATGGACATAAGTAGTCATAGTTTTCCTCCCTAAATCATCTGTATTTCTATAATTAACTTGATGCATTTTAATTCCCGAATGCCAATACATTCGTTTAGTATAATATGAGTGTATTAAATTTAGAATAATAAACTTTTATACAAATTAACTGTTTTCATTTATTGTTAAGTAGTGTTTACTGTTGCCTATATGCATCAGTGAACAATGATCACGCTACCAAAAATGTGCTATGAATAAAAGACCGGGAAAATCATTTGTCTTACGAAATAACAAGAAATTTGGTAAATCTTACGTAAGTGGAAGGTGGTTGGGATGGGATGCTGTTTATTTTTGCTTATAGGCTGTTAGAGGGGGTTTAAGTGACTAAAAACATGTTTACGTAAATCTTTGAACAGCTCAAAAGCAGTTTGTTTAAACTTGCGTTAAATAAAATCAACCGACAGTAGCGCTGCAGTTCTGGTTTGGTTGCATATAACGCACATTTCAGTAGAGCGGGCATCATGACTTCGGAACCAGCTTTGGAACAGGACGGACCTCTCCTTTGGACTGCTCTCTCCAGCTTGGACGCTGAGGTTTTTCGCTGATTCTCAGCCGCTGCCCTGCTGCCTTCTGCTTCGCCGTTGGACAGTCAACATCTTGGCCCGCTTGCTGCTTGTCATCAAGAAGAAAGAAGACTGCAACTCAGCTGGCTGGTGAACTGAGTAGCCAGCACAACAGATGAGTTCGTCGGACCTTCTCAGGGCCACCAGCCGAGCGACCCTTTTCAGGACCACCAACTTGCCGCTGAAGAGGAAGCACTTAGCCTGCAAGAGCTTTAAGGTTGCGCAGCGCATCTTGCCCGCTGACGCTCAGGCTCTTAGGTAGCGCTGCCTAGGACGATCCTTGCGAGCCCCCACCAGTGGTAAGCGAACTTGGATATCGCCTAGGTAAAGAGGCCGGTGGACACCTCTCTTGGTAAGGAGAGGTATCTAACGAAGCCGGTCATTAGCCCAGCTCGTAGAAATTCTGAGCGTTCCAGTTGTCCCGCTTGCGATCCGGCTCGGGCCGGACCCTAGGTCCCTGGTTACCGCAGCCTGGCTGCCTCTGGTCGGCGAACCTCCCGCTCGTTGGCAGATATGCCCGGTTCGGGCGCGTCAATGAGCACGCAGTTGCTCGCCACTGCCCCACCCCACACGAGCGATTCGCCGTGTTCTCCGATGATGGATGCGGACCAAGTCGATCCCCGGACTTTTCCGCTGCCCGGTGACGAGACCGACGCTTTCGTGGCGATTGGGCCACGGGGGCGCCCGATTAAGAAACCGAGGCGGAACCGGTCTTCCTCAACCTCTTACTCGGCGTCCGCCATGGAAGTTGTCCCCGCCGATGGCGAATCCGGCCCGGGGCCGACTGTGTCCGGCGATGCCCAAGCACCGCCGGCCTCTGGTCGCATCCCGCCCGTATTCATTCACGGCGTGAACAACGTCACCGGTTTTTACCGGCGACTGATAGTGGCTCCCGGACTTTCCCCGGCCAACGTTGACTTGAAGCTCCTTGGGGGCGACACTGTCAAGATCGTTGTCCGAGGAATGGACGTGTACCGCAGCGTCGTGGCGTTCGTGGAATCCTCACAATTCCAGTACCACACCTTTTCACCCAAACACGTGAAGCCTCTGTCCTTCGTGCTCAGAGGCTTGGACGTGGACTCTCCTCTCGAGGAAATCCTCGATGAGCTGCGCGAGCTGGGTTATCCGGTTCGCGCGGTACATCGAGTGTTTGCTCCTGCCGGACCAAGGCGTCCCATTCCCCTGGTACGCATCATGGCGGAGAATAGCGAGGCAGGCGCAAGCCTACTCTCTCTTACGCGGCTTTTTGGTTTCCGCGTAAAAGTGGTAAGAAGCCGCGCTCCCGGGGCTCTGCCTCAGTGTTACAGGTGCCAACGCTTCGGGCACCACTCTGAAACTTGCTCTAACGCTCCGGCGTGCGTGAGGTGCTCTCTACCTCACGCCAGTAAACTCTGTGATGCGCCTGCATTCAAACGGTGCATCAACTGTGGCGGAAGTCACCTCGCCAACTACCGGGCATGTCCGGTGTTTCAGCGGGAGCTCGAGCGGCGAAAGCCAAAAGGGCGCCTGCCACCACCGAGGCATCCGGTAGCTGGTTCAAGACCTGCAACCGAGCAGCCAGGCCCTTCGCCTCCTGCTACGGCTGCCGTGTCTTTCGCCACAGTTGCGAATAGGCAACAGAAAAGATCTAAAGGGCCGAAGCAAACACCTGTAGTACAGGCAACCCCTACTCAGGCTCCTTCCCAGGCCCCTGTCCCTCTGGCGAAAAAGCGCCGAAACCTCGCGGCATCTCAAAAAAGTGAGACAGACCAGCCTTTACCAAACATCTCGGTTGTGGAGCCTGAGAATACTCAACCCTCCCCAACAACGGAGAATCCAGACCCAGCTTTAGAAGCAGCCTCGCCTGACCTCCCGCCCCCGCGGTTTCCTAACGCAGGAAAAAAGAAGCGGCATAGAAAGCCCCGTGGCGCTCGTTCCCGGGCTCCTGCCAACCCGGCCGCACAGTCCAGACAGCCTGCACAGCGCGTAAAGACCGACGCACTCGCATCTGTCCCTCTTCCTAGCACCTCCGCTAGAGGCGCTACACCTGGCCCTAAGAAACCCCTGGCTTCCACCAATCCCCCGATTGATAAGCCTCGGCGCTCTTATGCGCACACAGTCTCCGGGTACTCTGCCTCAAAAACCAAACCAGACGACTACCAGGTCGTCAAAGACTTCCTTGCGGAATTCGACCTCCGCAAAGTTGCCCAGACCTTCAATCCATCCGCTCCCGCTTGGAGACTGCCAATACAACCGAGAGATTGATGCTCTTGGTGGAAGCCGCCACTTGTGTAGGTTTTCTATGAGTCGGGTCCTCAAACGTGATCTCTCAATTCTTTCCTGGAACGCCAACGGGTTGCCCAACAAGATCCAGGAACTCCAAGAATTACTGGCCCGACTCAAACCCGATGTAGTGCTTTTCAACGAGACCCACTTGACCCCTGCTAATCGGTTACGACTGGCCAACTATGTGTGCTATCGAAACGACAGACCGGGCACTGCTGGTGGCGGTACTGCCGTCGCGGTGAGGCTCAATCTCGAGCATCACCGAGTCGTCTTGCCTGCAATGACTCACCTCGAAGGCACCGCTGTGGAGATGTTAAACACTCTAGGCAGTGTACTGATGGTCGCGGCGTATAAACCGCAGCAAAAAGAGCTCCTTCACCCCGATCTAGCTGTCGCGTTCGATGCACACAGGAGGGTCATCATGGCCGGCGACCTGAACTGTAAACATCGCGATTGGAACAGTCGCTTGACTGCCCCAAACGGGAAACGTTTATGCAGGTTTGCTGATTCACGCAGGGTAACAGTGATTGGGCCTACCCAACCTACGTTCTACCCCTCACAACGCCACGCGGCTCCCGATGTCTTGGACATAGCGGTGATCCAAGGAATTGACTGTCCGGTCCACGTGTCCGCGCTAACGGAACTATCGTCCGATCATCTCCCCATCTTGATACACGTCGCTACCCAGCACGTCGTACGCAGAGATGTCAGGAAGGTGGTAGAATGGGACCTCTATGGCCCGGCGTTAAGTCGCCGATTGCCAGAGGCGGGACCACTCGAAACCGTCCGCCAAGTCGACGAGGCAGTTGCCGCGTTTGACGAGGCTGTCGTATCTGCGATCGACGCGTCTTCCAGGATGAAGCCTGGCGTCACGCCCCACTGGCAGCGGATCCCAGAGGAGACGAGTGCTCTCGCTTGCGAGAGAAATCGCCTCCGGAGTCGCTGGCAGCGGACCCGTGATCCGGCCGACAAGGCAGCGTACAACCGAGCGACCGGCATTTTACGTCGTGAAATGCAGGCCTACCGGAGACGCTGTTGGGAACTCGCCGTGGCCCAAGCAGGGGACGGATCGGACGAAAGTAGCCCTTACCGGATACCTTCGGCGTTGGTAGGGAAGAGGCGCCGACCTCGTATCCCGGCCATTGCTGGAACCTTTGGTCAAATCCTGGCTCGCCCGGAGGCGAAGGCCGAGTACTTGGGCGCGTGTTTCGAGCGACAGTTCGCTCCTAACCCGCCCATGGACTGGGACTTCGATGAAGAAGTCGAGAAGGAAGTGGAAGACTTTCTGTCTCTTCCGATCACTGCGGAGCCCGAACCCATTACTAAGGAAGAGGTCACAGATCGGCTCGTTGAACTCGTACCGAGAAAAGCTCCTGGCCCGGACGGCGTCTCGAACGCCGCTCTTACTCGACTCCCGGAGCAAGGAGTACTTTTCTTGGTTGCGCTGTTCAACGCATGCCTAAGACTGGCCTATTTTCCCCAGAAATGGCGTAAGGCGACGGTCATAGTGATCCCGAAGCAGGGAAAGAATGCTTCCCGTCCCGGCAACCTCCGGCCCATTAGTCTACTGTCAGCCACGTCAAAGGTTCTCGAACGTCTCGTACAACGGAGAGTACTAGACCATCTACGAAATTTCGATATACTGGTCCCCGAACAGTTCGGCTTCCGTGTGGGGATTCCACCACTCATCAGCTGATGAGACTGGTGGAATACATCACGGGCGCCGGCTGTCGGAAAGAGCAGACTGTCGCCTGTTTCCTAGATGTGGAAAAGGCCTTTGATAGTGTCTGGCATGACGGGCTCTTGTTCAAGCTCCGGGAAATCCAGCTCCCAGATTGCTACCTTCGCTTGATTGCTAGCTTTCTGACGGAGAGGACTCTCTGCGTGCGAATAGATGACCATGTCTCTTCCGAGAGACGCATTACAGCCGGGGTACCTCAAGGTAGCGTGCTAGGGCCTCTCCTGTTCTCCGTGTACGTCAACGACGCACCCAGAGAGCCTGGAGTCCAGATGGCTCTGTTTGCCGACGACACGGCGGTCTATACCGCCGATCGGAACGCTGACAGAGCTATCCCACGACTTCAGCGCGCACTCGATGCGTATTCGACGTGGACGGAAAACTGGAAAGTTGCCGTCAACGAAACCAAGAGCTCCGCGGTGCTATTCACAAAGCGCCTGAAAGAACCACGAGGCCGAGTGAGACTCGGTAGAACGTACTTGCCCTGGTCGAGAGAAGTTAAGTACCTCGGTGTCCACCTAGATCGTCGGCTCACCTGGCGTGCCCACACTGAGACGATGCGAAGGAGAGCGTCCGTGCGTCTCGCGCAACTGTTTCCGATACTTGTCAACAAGGCTATGACCCGCAAGTTGGGTAAGTTGATCGTCAACGCGTATCTGTTGCCGATCATTACCTACGCTCTTCCCGTCTGGGGTTACCTCGCAACCGTTCATAAAATAAAGTTGCAAAGCGTTCTCGATAGAGGTCTTCGGCTAGCGGCCAAAGTCCCCTATCGGTTTTCTTCTCGTCTTTTGAGAAGAGGACTCGGTGTCCGCTCCTTGGATGACACCGCAAGGCGACTTGCACGTAAATTTTACGTCCGAGCTGCGAGGACCCAGACAAACCCGCTCATAGCTGGCCTTGGCAAGTACCGATCACTCCAGGTGAATCTTGGAAACGGCCTCGACAAATACTGTACTAGTCGACCTAGTACGAGCATGTCGTTGTAGCGACCATTAAAAATTAAATAAACAAATTCCGTCTGGACAAGATCACTAGGCAGGAGCCCCTACCGGAAGCTCGGTACTAGGAAACCATTGGGTCGTCTCACGACGCACAACCCAACAGCTCTGGCAGTGGTGGCGGGCATCAGACCCGCGCTCTTTCAACAGTGGGAAACATGGGGAGGATACAAATCGCATAGCTGTGCTTTATTTTCAGTTTAATTAATCAATGTACCTGTGGAAAAGATAATGAACTCACGGTAGGTGTTGTAATTATTTAAGCATTCATTTTCTTGTATAATTATTAGATCCTACTTAAATAAATAATTAAAAAAACTGAAATGCCATTAAATTGATTTTTTTATTCGTATTTTACAAACATGGTGTGTGGTAGTCGTAAAGGCATTACTACATTTTAGTATTTTAACGCGAATAATAGATTTTAATGTAATTTTAGTAAAATAGGTTAACGAAATTATTTATTTAAGAAATAAAAATAATCCAGTAAAACGGAAGTAAAAGTTAACTTAAATATTTATGATAGGATTACTTACATTTGGTAACAAATATATAGCGTGTTCATTGTTTTTTTCTTTTACTAATTATAACACTACCGACTCGGAACACAAAGTTTTTTATTGGTATAAACGTAAAAGTTTTACCTTATAGGCTGAACCAGTTTTCCTTATTATAAGCTTCGTCAGAGGCTTCCACTGGGAGCCCTGTCCGTCTTGTTCTTGGCGACGGCGCCATCTTTTGAAGGATCGATTTATGTATGTGTGGGGTGTGATATGTTCGAATAATACGTGTGATTTGAATTGTGTCTGTTCGTTTAGGAATTCGTTTTTATATGTTTCTGTGTGTTTGTATATTTCTAGTTGTTCAATAGTGTCTAGTTTTCGGCCTTTTGTGTGTACGTGTAGAATGTCCATGGTATTCTTGATGTTTGTGTATGTGTGGTTTGCTTCAATGAGGTGGTTTGCAAAGGTGGATTCGTATTTTGTGTGTAGCAACGTCCTGTCTGGCCTATGTAGAATTTGTTGCAATTTCAATATAGTTTTATAGTTTTCAATTCAATTTAATGTAGGGCCTAATAGCTGGTGAAGTTTCAAGTGCAACTATACCTCAAGTGAATTGCAATGAAATACTCGTAATTTTATGTGTAGACACTAATGAAAGTCATAATATTTAAAGTCCTTATAAACATACCAAATGACGAAATGTTTTATGAATGAACGGCTCATCAAAGAACTGAAGAGTATTCACGATTCAGAGTCAAAGCATACTCAACTGGAAATCTGTGAACACAGACTAAGATGCAAAATTCCTTTGAACATAAAGCGGTGAAATTTACAGTCTGCATTATGTCCACTTAAAATCTAGAATTTATTGTGACACATATAAGTGGAATTTTAGTTTCTGTGCTTGATTATCCCATTATCGCATAAATTGTTATGAATGCATGGAAATCAACTGTAAAAAGTGAAATAATTATTTATTGTCATGAAGTCATTTTAGTAGTAGGACACATCCCTTGTTTGTCAGCCACACATCCCCAAGAGAAGTGACTTCTATAAATATTAAATATTTTCTCTACTGTAATTTGAAATTAAATCTGTGTCATCAATGGCTGAATCAAATAATGACACATAAATAAACTATTTTGCTTAAATTTTAAAATTATATCATAATTATTTTTGTAATAATCTGAATTACAATTATTATTATTGTTTTTTTTTGTTTATATATAGTTGATATAAGTTTTTATTATTTACTCAAAATTTCAGGCTCATAATTAAAAACGATTTCTCCCTTACATACTATAATGTCTCAATGGCTTGAGCAGTCGTCATGGGTGTCCTAAAGACTGGGAAATCTTCTTCACTACCGTAGCTAACCTGTTCCAGAGTGTATCTCCTCTATTGGCATGTAATCCAAGTGTTTACACCGTCTCTTCTTATTGTTACCAATCTTCTATTGTAAACAATAAACATTTTAGTTCTTTCTTTTCTGGTCTAGGAGTGAATATCCAAATGTCTTTCTTCTAGGTTAGCAGCCCATAGGCTGGTTGGCAGCAGCTCGCCATTCTTCACGCTTCTCTGCTTTTCTTTTCAACTCACAATATGATGTGCAGTTCATATCGATCATAAGTTGTTTCATGTAGTCTAAACGGGGTTGTCCTCTGTGATTCTTCCCTTCAATTGTTCCTTCTATTTTCTCTGAACCAACCCATTGTGTTGTAGTATATACCCTATAAACTTAGCTCTTCTGCCTTTTAAATTTCGTAGAAAGACTTCCTCATTTGTTATCTTCTCCCTCCAGCTTGTCTTGAATATTCTTCTGTAGCACCAGGTCTCAAATGCTTGGAATCTTTTCTTTTCACTTTCTCCAATTGCCCAAGAGAGCTGCTGATACTAGGGATATCTTAAACAGATCTTTAATGCAGTGGTTTCCTTTTGTCTTCTGCATCCTATGCCATTGACGTATACCCGTTCCTCTGCCTTTAGAAGTGATTTCTCACCCCTAGGACAATAGGGTTCCCTGTCCTCTATCCTCTCATCTGCCCTCTAAGGAGGCCATTGGCACTTGATAGACGGGATCACCTTATCCCGGGTGATATTCGGTCCCTGTGTTCATTAGCCGCTTGATATACAAATGTTGCCCCCTCTCTACCATGCGGAGGTGAATCTCCGCACGTAGTTCTTAACAATTTTATTTTCTCCTTTTTTACCAGGATCCGTGTTTCACTTGCTGGGGATAGCTACTGTATAATAAAATTTCATGCAGCTATTCTTTCTGGTAGTATTCCGACTACATATTACATATAGTTTTAATCATCATATTTTTTTTTCTAAACACACTATGATTTCTTTTCTGTATCCCACGTACATTTGAAGATATTATTTTTCAATTAACAATTCTGAATATACAATGTTACTTATTCTTTGCTTCTCTTCATAGTGTGATTTTATTTTTTGTGGTTCCATGGTTATATTCTTACCATGATTGTTTTAATTTTGTTTCGACTGATAGTTTATCCAAGTTATATTTACTTGTTAAATTTAATCTCTCGTTAGAATGAAAACAATACTGGTAATTTGTAATGGTTTTTGTGAGTGTGTTGTTTTTAATTTTGTTCCTTAAGTAGGGCTTGATTTATTTTTAAATTTGTACAGATCTACAGCATTTTATATAAATCTGATTAATTTACTCTACAAACAATGAAAGGAGGAATTCATTTTGAAACATATTTACACATTGTTATGGAACATAAAAATACTGTTTGCCAAGTTTGCATACTGTAAATCAAATACCAGTGGTTGTATTTGGAACACTTCCATGTTCCTTAAGGAAATGGCGGTAGAAAAAGGTGATGGCAAAAAAAATCGTGTTCGAGATTATTGCAGATTCTGATTGTACTACACTCAAAACATGAAAAAAAGTCATTTTTTGAAAAGTGTGTGTGTGCGTGTGTGTGTGTGTGTGTGTGTGTGTGTGTGTGTGTGTGTGTGTGTGTGTGTGTGTGTGTGTGTGTGTGTGTGTGTCAGTCTATAGATTTTTTTTTCTATGGCAAACGATAACAGCCGCAAATTCAAACAGAATCATAACCATTTTTGCATACAGCCATTAATTGTAGAGTACTCAAGACCTATTGTTTTTGGTGAAGATCGGTTAAGGAAAAGGGGTAGTTTACCTGCAACATTTTTTGTTTTAACGAGGGTATTTTCTATGGCAAACGATAACAGCCGCAAATTCAAACAGAATCAAATAACGGTTTGCATTGAGCTCTGAATTGTAGAGTTCTCAACACCTATTGTTTTTGGTTAAGTTCGGTTAAGGGAAAGGGGTAGTTTACCTGAACGTTTTATGTTTTAACAAGGGTATTTTCTATGGCAAACGATAACAGCCGAAATTCAAACAGAATCAAATAATATTTTGCATACAGCCCTAAATTGTAGAGTTCTCAAGACCTGTTGTTTTTGGTGAAGATCGGTTAAGGGAAAGGGGTAGTTTACCTGCAACATTTTTTGTTTTAACGAGGGTATTTTCTATACCAAATGATAACAGCCGCAAATTCAAACAGAATCAAATAATGTTTTACCTACAGCCCTGAATTGTAGAGTTCTCAAGACATATTGTTTTTGTTGAAGATTGGTTAAGGAAAGGGGTAGTTTACCTGCAACATTTTATGTTTTAACATGGGTAATTTTTTTATGACGAACGATAACTGCCGTAAATTCAATCAGAATCAAATAATGTTTTGCATACCTTCCTGAGCTACAAAGAACTCAATGTTTGTTGATTGTGGTGAAGATCGGTTAAGGGAAAGAGGTAGTTTACCTGCAACATTTTATGTTTTAACAATGGTAATTTTTTCTATGACGAACGATAACTGCCGCACACTCAAACAAAATCAAATATTTTTTTGCATACATTCATAAATTCTAAAAGACTGAAGGCCTGTTGTTTTTGGTGGAGATCGCTTAAGGGAAATGGTAGTTTACCTGAAACATGTTTTGTTGTAACAAGAGTAAAGTTCTTAATTTTGATAAATAAATTATCCTGATAAGAAAGTCTTAATAATCCACAGTAGAAACGTAGATGAAATATCTATAAATGAAGAGCCTAGTTGAACAGGGTGGGGGTAATTTTCTATAAATGAAAATTATAGTTGAAGGGGGAGGGGATAATTTTTATATGTGTACTACGTTATCGGCAACAAAGTAGTAGTTTGTTGTTAAAATTCCTTCCCGGGCTGTCTGGCCGTAGTCCAATGTTTTCTGCGAAACCAGACGTTTCGGCAGTGCCGTCATCAGTGAAAATCGAGTGCGATAACGTGTGGTGGTATACGTTAGTGACCACAGTACTGTGGTTAAGGCTGAAGCAATAAGTGGAAAGAAGTAGTTTCTATGGAAACATTTCATTTCGTAAATGATTTTAATATAAATCTTAGAACATGGAAATCATGTATGGTTCTCCATACTGATATTTTTGCCATCACCATACTTCCATTTCCTTATGGAACATGAAAGTAAAAAGAAAAATCTAGAATATTAAGCATGCTTGATAATAAATGATGACAGGCAATACTAATGGTCAAATAATTGAAGTCATGAATATGCAGCCCAGATTTCACTGATTTCATAATTTTGAAAAATCAACTTTCCTTTGCTGAATCTGTAGATCCTCCACTATAGTAATGAAAAACGAACCTGATCTTGGCCGCAAATTTAGTTCTTAAAAACTGAAAGCTATAGTATTCATTAATTTTAATAATTTGTGAGTGTATTAACTTTTGTAGTTTGTATTTGTACATTGGCATGGCTTTAATTACAGAAATGTTAATAATAGTTATATTATTTACAGCATACCCACTTACCGGAGAAGGTTATGATGTCTGGCTAGGAAACTTCCGTGGAAACGTTTATTCCAAGAGACATGAATCCTTACATCCAAAAGAATCTGAGTTTTGGGACTGGTCGTAAGTTCATTATACATAATACAATGTATTTCTTTGTTTAGTGTGCTTTGTTTAGTTGCAAGAATGACATTTTTCTTTTGGAAGTTAGCGGAAACATCTTCTGTAAATGCCAGCAGTGCATCAGTGGTGCCTCTTTGTGGTTTCAGTCCAAACTGTATAGGGTTAAGCAGATTCTCCTGCTCCAGTTTCCAGGTCAGTCTGTAGTTGGTTATAATTTCAATAAGTTTTCCTTAGCACGATGCTATAGGTATTGGTCTGTATGAGCTTCTGTTCTGAATATATTTTTGGAGTTTCAGTATTGGAATTATGGTCGAATTTTTCCATTCTCCAGGATATTGTCCGGTTTTCTAGAAGTTGTTGAAATACTTTAGAATAACAATAGTGAATTCACTGGGTGCAATCTGGAACAAGCTGTTATGTATTTGATCTTCTCCATATGCGGAGTCTTTTAGAGTGTTAACAGCCATCTCTATTTCTGTCTGTGTAATTTCATTATCTAGATCACCTTTAATATAACAGAGGTGTTCAAAGTTGCATGTCAAGAATTACTCTTCCTTTGTCATAGTTTTTGGCCATGGGATTGCACGTCCAGATTTCTTTGCACATATTTTGTTGAGTAAGTTGACAATGTCAGCTGGGTTTGTTATAATGTTGTTGCAGTCAACTCATATGTGTTGGATTGGTTTGTACAATTTGCCGTCAATGGCCTTCCATACTGTGGCTGTCCGGGGTATGGACACTGATTTCTTCCACAAAGCTCTTCCATGATGTTCTTTTTTGCTTCGAATATTGCTTTTTTAGCTATTGCAGTTGCTTGGTTATAGTATATTATATTTTGGATAATGTTAAGGCATTGCCATTTCCTCCTTGCCTGTTCTCTTCCTTTGGTAAAGTGAGCTGACATGTTGTTCCACCATATGTTCAACTTTGGATTTCTTATTTTGTTTCATTTCTTCCTTTTAGGGATGCTGGATTCCGTTTTGCAATATCAATCAATTTTGTGGTTGTTTTTGAGGTCCACTAATTCAATTGTAGTTGTCTGTTTTCTTCAGCGTTTCTCTGTAAAGGTTTCAATTTGCATCTTTCATTTTCCATTTTGTTTGTGAAGCTACATTAGGTGTGATTATGTTGTCAAATGTTATTGATGTGATAACTGGAAGGTGATCACTGGTTACAGGCGGGTCTGAAGCTACTACATGTTAAATAGGTTAGCCCGACGCTATAAGTGAAATAGTAACAGTTGCCCCAAGTACAGTATATTCAGTTGAAAATACGTCAATTTAATTCATTAAATAAACAATAAGAAATTAAAAATAATTGTCGGCTGTGAATAACTTGCTTTATAAAATATCTGATGCCTAGAAATGGAAATCACACACACACACACACACACACACACACACACACACACACACACACACACACACACACACACACACACACACACACACACACACACACACACACACACACACACACACACACACATGCTTTAGTCTAGGTGCAGATCAATGTTATTTTTCCTATGATTTGGTTTGTTCCTATATTTTTCCCTTAATGTAATTGTGGAAAATATTTTACAAAGATTTAGGAAGTTAAATTTTTGTGACTTCTTTGCCATGGATCTATCTGACGTTACTTAGAATGTTCACGGAACATATCATTATAGTAATAAATAGATTTGTAAGTAACAACTTGCCAGCCTTTTTTATTTTACTTGTAATAGGTATAAACTTTATCATTTCCTGACTTAAATTTTAATTAAAGTTGAAATAAGTTTGAACTAAATTTTAATATTTTTTAATATATGAATATGGATTTCAGATGGCACGAAATTGGTATGTATGATGTTCCAGCATCAGTTGATTATGTACTTAAAACAACTGGTAAATGTAAGTTAAATTATATTGGTCACTCAATGGGAACAACAGCCTTCTTTGTTATGGCCTCCATGCGACCTGAGTACAATCGAAAAATAAACCAGATGATAGCTCTTGCTCCAGTCGCATACATCTCACACACTAAAAGTCCTATCCGTATTATTTCCAAATTTACAGGAAATGCCGGTGCTCAGGAAAAACTGCATACAGGTAGTTGTATTGTAACACCAAATTTTATTTAACCAGCTTGTGTAATTAAATCACTAATGTATTTATTACCTTAATGTATTACATATAAAGTACATCAAAATTGATTGACTCATTTTTGGGGTACATAATAAGATGTTAATATGCATACTAAAATGATAATATTTTACTGTACTTGTGTATGGTGAGAGGAGAATGCTCAATACTTATATTGATGTAACCCCTGATGGCCAAACAGTGCCACAATTAGAAACTTTGTTTTCCAAGGCAATCATTGAATCATAGAATACACAATCATTGAATCGGTAAGGAAGGTGGTACAGGTTTTATTCTGTGTAGACATAATTATATTAAATAAAATGATCAGAGCATTGTAAAACTTCTCAAGACCAATTACACTTTATATTTTTTGCTTCAGATGTTCGTGATAAACAAAAAAATGCAAATGAACAGAAAAACTAAACTGAACAAAGTTATGAAATACATGCTTAGTGAGTAGTATATTATTTCTTACTAGCGAGTACCCGGCATGCGTTGCAATGCCACTCAAAGAAAGAAAGTGTTTGTATATATATAATATATAAAGACTTCGTTCGCGTGGTCTTCAATTTAATGCGATAATATATTTAGAACAGAATCTATTCCATTGGGTTGCCATAGTAACCAGATCTAATAAGTTAGTTTTTTAAGACTCCAAAGGACCCCCCAGAGGATCGTATCGAAAAAAACACCTGTCCTATGTTGGTTCTCCCGTTGCGTAAAATATTTGTGCCAGGTTTGGTTGAAATCGGTCCAGTGGTTTAGGAGGAGATGTGGAAGACCCCAAAGAACCCCCAAAAGAACCCCATCGAAAAAACACCTATCCTATGTTGGTTCTCCCTTTGCGTAAAATATTTGTGCCAAGTTTGGTTGAAATCGGTCCAGTGGTTTAGGAGGAGATGTGGAAGACCCCAAAGGACCCCCCGAAGTATCATATCGAAAAAACACATATCCTATGTTGGTTCTCCCGTTGCGTAAAATATTTGTGCCAAGTTTGGTTGAAATCAGTCCAGTGGTTTAGGAGAAGATGTGGAAGACTCCAAAGGACCCCCAAAGGACCCCATCGAAAAAACACCTGTCCTATGTTGGTTCTCCCTTTGCGTAAAATATTTGTGCCAAGTTTGGTTGAAATCGGTCCAGTGGTTTAGGAGAAGATGTGGAAGACCCCAAAGGACCCCCCAAAGGACCCCGTCGGAAAAAACACCTATCCTATGTTGGTTCTCCCGTTGCGTAAAATATTTGTGCCAAGTTTGGTTGAAATCGGTCCAGTGGTTTAGGAGGAGATGTGGAAGACCCCAAAGGACCCCCCAATGGACCCCGTCGAAAAAACACCTATCCTATGTTGGTTTTCCCGTTGCGTAAAATATTTGTGCCAAGTTTGGTTGAAATCGGTCCAGTGGTTTAGGAGGAGATGTGGAAGACCCCAAAGGACCCCCCAAAGGACCCCATCGAAAAAACACCTACCCTATGTTGGTTCTCCCGTTGCATAAAATATTTGTGCCAAGTTTGGTTGAAATCGGTCCAGTGGTTTAGGAGGAGATGTGGAAGACCCCAAAGAACCCCCAAAAGAACCCCATTGAAAAAACACCTATCCTATGTTGGTTCTCCCTTTGCGTAAAATATTTGTGCCAAGTTTGGTTGAAATCGGTCCAGTGGTTTAGGAGGAGATGTGGAAGACCCCAAAGAACCCCCAAAAGAACCCCATTGAAAAAACACCTATCCTATGTTGGTTCTCCCTTTGCGTAAAATATTTGTGCCAAGTTTGGTTGAAATCGGTCCAGTGGTTTAGGAGGAGATGTGGAAGACCCCAAAGGACCCCCCGAAGTACCATATCGAAAAAACACATATCCTATGTTGGTTCTCCCGTTGCGTAAAATATTTGTGCCAAGTTTGGTTGAAATCGGTCCAGTGGTTTAGGAGGAGATGTGGAAGACCCCAAAGAACCCCATTGAAAAAACACCTATCCTATGTTGGTTCTCCCTTTGCGTAAAATATTTGTGCCACGTTTGGTTGAAATCGGTCCAGTGGTTTAGGAGGAGATGTGAAAGACCCCAAAGGACCCCCCGAAGGATCATATCGAAAAAACACATATCCTATGTTGGTTCTCCCGTTGCGTAAAATATTTGTGCCAAGTTTGGTTGAAATCGGTCCAGTGGTTTAGGAGGAGATGTGGAAGACCCCAAAGGACCCCCCAATGGACCCCGTCGAAAAAAACACCTATCCTATGTTGGTTTTCCCGTTGCGTAAAATATTTGTGCCAAGTTTGGTTGAAATCGGTCCAGTGGTTTAGGAGGAGATGTGGAAGACCCCAAAGGACCCCCCAAAGGACCCCATCGAAACAACACCTACCCTATGTTGGTTCTCCCGTTGCATAAAATATTTGTGCCAAGTTTGGTTGAAATCGGTCCAGTGGTTTAGGAGGAGATGTGGAAGACCCCAAGAACCCCCCATAGGACCCCATCGAAAAAAATTCATAAACCTTCGCGGGCGTGCGCACAACAAACTCACCGAAGTTTCATCGCAATCGGATGAATGGTATAGGAACGCATACGGGACAAAGAAAGAAAGAAAGAAACAAACATTCATTTTTATAGATATAGATTTGCTTAGTAATTTGTAAAACCTTTCTTTAAAAAATTAAAAAAGTTTACAATTTTACATTAATGTTTTTAGTTTTAACAAGAATTATAAAAATTAATTTATTTGATTTAATAGTTAAGCCGTAGAAATATAGTTTAATATTATTAGCTTAATATTTTTATCTATTTAATCTTAATTTCAAGTAATTTCAATTACATATTAAATAAAATGATCATAACACCTTAAATAGTGTAAACAATTTTTTATCAAGATCAGTTATACTCTGTTGATATTTTAGATGTTTTTTAAAAACAAAAACTGCAAATAAACACAAGAACTAAACTCAAACACATTATGAAATACATGTTTAGAGAGTTGTTTATATTTGTTCTCATTTGTTCAGTAATTTGTAAAACTTTACTTACGAAGAACTAGAAGTTCATAAATTTTCAATGAAAATTTTTTATCTTAACATTTTTACTTTTAAAAACAATATAAAAATAAATTTCCTTGTTTTAATATTTAAGCAGTAGAAATATAGTTTAATACTATAATGAGTTTCAATATTTTTATCTATTTAATCCTAATTTCAAGTACTGTAATTAGCTTTTTTAATGATAGTGTGACGATTTTAAAAGAGGAAAAAATGAAATAAACGAAATTTAAAATAATTTAAAATCTCACATTAAAACAGAACATAAACCCCTAATGAAAATGATAATGTAACCCCGCAATAATACCCAAAATAAATAGTTTTAAAACCAAAAAGAATTCTATAATAAAATTGCGATAACACCCCTTAATAATTAACCCGGCTTTAACCTGCCGAAACCGGAATCAACACGCATAATTACCCGTGAATATGACTAATAATTGTATTAAATCGGAACTTGATAAAAAAAATAATGATGTACAATAATAAAATAATAAGTAAGAGATACCGTAGTATAATTAAATATAGTTAAATATGTCAGAGAATAAACGAGTAAATATTAATCGAATATGGAACTACTTTTATGCTGAATAGTAAGTGAAGCGAGATTACTACTCTGACCCCTTAACTAATAAACTTCTTAACCGCTTCGATGGAGCGGTCGAGGCGTAAACAGCATACTGCCGAGATGCGGTATAGTAATTATATTTTCAAAAGTTAATAAACTCACAGTTGAGACGTAGCGGCACTAAATACAAATTTAAACAACATGTGAACCGCGAATATAATCTACAAGTATAATTAAAGTAAATATGTAGTGAACAAGTGAGTGTGAATGAGAATTGAGCGTCTATGACATCTCTAGAAATCTAAACAATAAAGTGTATGTAATTAGAAATATGGTGAAATCATAATGTGAAACTCAATAACTAAATCAACATGTGACGTGATTACAAGTGAATAAAACTTTTGTGTAAAAGTCCAAAACAACAAGCGATTACTACAACTTATTAAAAAAGGAGAGAACCAGGACTCACCATGACTAAAATGACCTCCGAACTTCACCAACAACAGAAACCTGATCTTCAGAAGAAAACTACAAGACACCAGGACAACCGAGAGAGTCGCCGATTCGCCGAGGATGATACCCACAGGTGACACTGAACTTTGAATTCAGTGGTTCAAAACTTGAAGTATAATATTGTATGATAAACACTAAATAGATAAAAACTGAACGTTGAGTAAAACAAGAAAGACTGGTTTAATTAAATTAAATGTAATTTCATGTTTAGCAATAACATGCGTTAATTTAAATAATTTTTGGTTAAATAAAGCAGTATTTAAGATAACACAAGAATAAATATTATAAATGTAATATCATATGCTGAAACGAAGTACTCGGATCCGAGGGTATTAATAAAAGAAAAACTATGTTAACTCAGTACTAAATTACTCTAATTCTCTTTGTACAAGAGGTACAAATGTTTTAGCTTTAATATACTCATTGCTAAATTTATGTAATAAAGAGATGTCATGGTTATCCAAAAGGTGAGTGAATATATCTACCAAATCCCTTGTCAATATCCCTCAATTCACGGGACCCTATTTAACATTTGTGTACTTAATAGTTATTTATGATTTTGTAAAGAATATGGCAGCCTTGTTTAATTGACCTGAGCCAATTAACCAGGTTCCCGAATTGTAACGTGTGCAAAACGTTTCAATAGTTTCTGTAAATAATTTAGGAGAAGAGTTTTAAAATCATTAGTCACCAAATAATTCTTTTGTGGAAAAGAACTTGATAAGAGCATAAGGGAAAAAGTCGATGCTCTCTTCTGTTCAGATCAGTTGTAATCAAATCTGAAAATGTCTTTTGTTTGACAGTATGTTTCTTAACTTATTTAATAATTTTCTATCCAACTGAATTCTTGTATATTTTCTGACAATTGGCAGATTTGTAATTTTAAATATGTTGCTTAACATTTTCCCACTTAATTACCGTATTTTCGCGTGTACCACGCGCACCCCTTATTTTTAGATCCTACCAAAAAAAATCGCGTATTCAAAAATGTGAAAAAATCATATACCGGTATTTGGAATAGTATTACCATATCTATTGTAAGGGAAAAATTGTAATAACTAATGAAATAAATGTCAAGTTACTTTTCTTGTTACACTAACTTACGGATTTATTTTTTATTACAAGTAAAAAATGTATGTTTATTACAATGACAATTAATATTTATTACAATTAAATACAGTAATTAGAGGCGAAGGTTACAGCAATAATACACAACTAGACATAATTGTAAATTCGGGTTTGCTAACCTAAAGAAAATTAAGTGTGCATTAGAACAGTAAATCAATGAAAACGAACACAAGTGATACCGGTATGTTTGATGTAGTTTATGAAAATTTTTTAATAGTGTCTTACCTGATTTTCATTCGTCGTTGCTACTGTCGAATGTCTTCATCAGAAGCAGACGCTGTCTTATCTTCACTAACGAACAGTTTATCGTCTTCACTGCCATCCAAGGCGGTGGAAATGCCAGTTTTTTTAAAACTTTTCTTTATTAAGTCTTCTGGTATACTGTCCCATGCTTTGATGATCCAACTGCAGATCAGCGTCCGTGATGGCCTTCGGAGTCTTCCCGTCGGCGTCAGCTCGTGTGGTGCAGTACTCATCCACTGGGTGTACATTTTTTTAACTGGCACTTGAAGGGGTTATTTATGCACACATCAAGTGGCTGGAGCATCGAAGTCATTCCACCTGGAATAATCACTTGTTCAGTCTTTTCTGATAAAACTTTCTTAACGTCGTCAGTCTGATGGCCACGAAAACTATCCATAACAAGCATCCCTGGGTGTTTTAATAATGCTTCAGGTTGCCGATTCCAAACGCGCTTTATCCAATCAAGCACTAACTCATTGTCCATCCACCCTTTTTCTTGAGCTTCCATTATCAAACCTGGTGGGAAACTTTCATTTTTTGGAAGGTTTTTCCGCTTCAAGATTACATAAGGAGGCAGTTTCTTTCCATCGGCTAACACAGTAAGCATTACAGTGCACCGTTGTTTCTCGCAACCAGCTGTACAAATTTTTACAGTTTTGTCACCAACTTTATTTACTGTCGTATCCACAGGCATCTCGAAATAAACTGGAGTTTGATCTGCATTGCCGATCTGGCATAGTGGATAATTATTCAGTTTTCTTAACTGAATTACATAACGCTGAAAACACAAGAGTTTATCAGTGTACACCTCTGGTAAACGTGGAGATATCATTGTTTTCCGTCGAACAGAAAGGTTACTTCTTTTAAAAAATCTTTGAAGTAACCTGCTTGCTTTAAATTCATTTATGTTAATATTCAGTTCCTTTGCAATCTTAATTGCCTCTATTTGGCACATTTCTGTGGAAACAATATAACCATATTGTCGCTTATCATCTATAAAGGCTGTAAGTTTAACTTCTAGTTGAGGATATTTTGCAGCTTTACCTCGAAAAGCTCTTTTCTTTAAAGGAGCTTCCGTTAATTTTTCTTTTTTCTTACGCCAGTCTCTGATACACGATTTCGGCACGTTGTATATTTGATCCGCTGCTTTATTTCCTATTACCTCTACTTCATTTATAATTTTTAACTTCTCTCTGGCAGTAAACGAACGCAATCTTTTCCCACATTCCATTGTAAAATGAAACAACACGTTGATAAATTAAAAGAACACAAAACACAAACAAAGATAAATTGTTAAAAATGATATGGTACAGTACGATATACCGTAGTAATTACGATTGCCGTAAATTCGATATTAAATAACGTAAATAACACAATAAACATTTGGTGAATACCGTAACACACTTCAAAACACAGCTTATGTTTTCACAAACCGGTACAGAACGAACCGAATTTTAACAGTAGACTGTTAGAAACACTATGAAATGCTACCTGCTATTTTGCAGTGGGGGTTGAAAGCGTTGTCTGTGCAATTCTTTAGTCAAGGTCAATATCCACCCGATGTACGGTACAGCTGCCGCCACTAGCCTGTGCGCGCGGCCACAATCGTACTACTCACTCTGAAAACATAAATCGTGGCAAGTCACTCCAGCATTCACGACCATTTCCTGCACAGTCGACCGCATGAGTCATCCAATGTTTGTAGAAAAGGCACCCCTCTCCACCCCCCATCCGTTGCAGGCGCCTAAGCTCCACGCGCACAAGCGAGTGGCGGCAGCTGTACATAGTAGTGACTGAAGTTTGAATAGGAATTGCAGTAGCATAAGGTCAATGACTACTCTGATGAAGACTGGCAGTTAGTTTCCTCGTGTAACACTCGCACCCCATTTCTACGAAATATTTTTTGGTAAAAAAAGGTGCGCGTGGTACACGCGAAAATACGGTATATACAATTTTTTAAACAAAAATAAAGTCTTTCCCACTTAAACATTTCCCAAAATTACACCAGAGTATGTATAATTAGATAGATATAAAGCCCCCTTGAACAGTAGAAGTCACTAGTTATATTACAAATTTAACATACCTACAGGACTTAACAAGACTTTAAGACTTTAAATGCATTGTACACAACATATCATTCTTGGATTTCATTGTCCATGATGTGTCTGTTACTTAACTAAATATAATTAATTCACTACTCACTCAGAACACAAAGTTTTTTATGGGTAAAAACGTAAAAGTTTTACCTTACAGCCTGAAATGGGCTTTTAAAAAGCTTCTTCAGAAGACTAGTTCCTGAAGAAAAAGGGGCAGCCTCTGAAGAAGCTTTTTAAAAGGAAAAACCAATTCAGGCTGTAAGGTAAAACTTTTACATTTTTACCCGTAAAAAACTTTGTGATCCGAGTCGGTAGTGAATTAATTATATTTACAACATATCACTTATAAATACTCATACAGATATTAATATATAATTAATATATTAATCATAAATATTCATTTTACTAGTTCTCTTCATATAATGTATTCAGTCATCAATAGTGCTAAATGTTTTGTAACAACAGATTGCATAAATATATGTAACAAAAATTATATTATAAATGCTAAGGTCAATCAGTAAGTAAAACAACTTCTTCTGTTCTCACTTGTTCATCCCTACTTATACCGCTGCAGCCTAGATTCAATTGGGACTGTTTTCTCTCATCAATCATTTTGGTACACCATAAACACATCCAAACTCTTATGGCTGGACATTTTTTTAAATCATGGTAGCTGTTAAGCAATTGTCTATGGTTGTTAGACAAAATGAACAATTATAGGGGCAATCCTCAGAGCACAGTAGAAAGACACTGCTGACCTGACTTATGTGCTCCAAACCTTTCAACTTTCACAAAGCTGGATCTTCATATCACTGAAGATGTGTACATACTTTCTAAGCATACTGTACAAATAATAACCACTTTAAAAATAATGAATTTTAAAAATTGTTATTAATGCTTTCCGTTTCTTGCAGTTTCTAGGGTGACAACTTAGCAAGAATGAGGTTTGACAGACTGTCACTTTCCCCCTGACGATGACTCTTATCTTCCCTGCCCAAAGCCACTGTATATCATCGATAGTCATTTATCATCAAAGTAGATGGATACTGTACAGATCTCAGTGGGCAAGGCCGGACTGGGAATGAAATTAGGCGCGGGCATCCAGATCTAATAGCGGCGGCTTTGTACTCCACACCTACTAATAATACAGCATTCATCTCATTCTAATACTACTGCTGCCCTATTTCTTTTTTTCAATTATTCAAAATTTTGTTTCAATTATTTTCGATTTATGTTTTCAACAATATCAAAAGGTTAGCTACAAGAAAAAAAATATATATGAGATTGTTATATGCCCGAGTACTAGGTATTTATAGTAGAATTTTTTTAAGTACTTGTCACTTTTTCTAATTTTTTTATTTTTATACTAAGCAAAATCATTAAAGTAGTTAAGCTTTTTATGTCAATACATCTATAAGAAGCACAATGATAAAAACGTCAGGTTACTACATTATTTTATTGTTTTAGAAATATAATAAAATATACATATAAGTGCTTAATACTAATATACATGTATATTATATTTTAAACAACCAGAAGAGACTTCAACAGTGCACTCTTTTTTGCTACGTCATCTATAATGTCATCAAGATTTAGGTTTTCTAAAACTTCCTTTTCAATGGACATCAGCATAAAAGATTCCAATTTCTCTTGACCTAAATTGCATCTCAATCTATTTTTTATAAATTTTAGAGTTGAAAAACTTCTTTCACAAGCAACTTGTGTAAATGACAATGTCAACATATACTTGAATGCAAGCCCAATCACACTGTATGCTCTGGTTAACAAATTATATCTCTTAAGAAGTCTGTAGCAGCATATGGAACAGTTATTGCAAGACTTACACTTCTTAAGATTGAGCTGTACTTCTTCTTCAGTGTCATTTTTATCATCGCTAAGGGGGTTTGATGTACCTGACGCATCTGCTATCGCATTGCAGCATATTCTTCTAAATTTGATTTTTTAATGGTATTCCATATATTAGCTAGATGTGTTAACTTGGCCCGTAGATTCTCTTCAGTTGCCCTTTCGTCAAAAGTTATAAGTTTTTTACTTAGTTCTTTAAATGCAGATGGTGGCAATCCTTCAGATATAATATTAGGGAAGGCCTTGGGATCTAAATTAGCAAGGTCTACATATAATAAGTTACTACTATTATATCCTGTATAACTTCGTCTGAAGAACTTTCTCCTGGCATGTTCTTTTTTTTCTAATTCTCTTCTGTGGAAGCTCTGTTTCGGCTTCAACTTCTAAGTTCTTATCATCAAACTGCATAGAACTCCAGTTCACAAAATTGTCAGCTTTATCTTTCAGTCCTGAAAAGTTTTCTCTTTTTTGATCTAGGTTTTCGGTTGTAACCTGGACCATTTTATAAGCCTTCAAAATGTCAAAGCCACTTGTTTGTAAATACTTCGAGAGAGGTGTTGTATCTTTGTAAATATAAAGAAAAATGAAAGCTGTCAACACAGTTTCATATTTTAACAGAGCCTCTTTGTATGACTTAGCTTTTACTCTTGTATCTGATGCAAACTGGTCACCATATTCAATAGCATGTAGCGTTGCAATAACAATTACATACATTGAAGATTCTTTCTTATCTAAGGTTCCAAAAACTTTATTTACAGCATTTGATTTCGACCACCATCGAGTTTCTCCTATAAGATTAAGTCTTCTGTGGTGTGGATCTTGTGCTATATTTTCCCACTTATCCATCCGCAAGTACGAGCTTTTCAGAAAAACGTTACGTTAATTTCCCTTTTAATACATTAAAATAATAATATTATTTAGTTTCCACCTACCTGAAAAGTTTCTTCTCCGCCCAGAGTCCGACACACGAACGTTGAAATGCAAGTATGATTTCAAGGTTGTATTAATAACGTACACAATTCGCATTTAGGAAGAGAAACAAACTAAATTTTATTAAATTCTTTAAACTTTTAACATATTTGTTATTACTTATTCATTTCTTTACCTCTTTAATCAGTCTATTACGTCTTGCCAAAATTTCAAAATAAATAAAACATTCTTATAATATTTATAACATGATTGGATATACTACAATTATATTAAACATCTTACCTTAAAGTAGGCCGCCCAGCCTGCTCACCCCCCCCCACACACACACACACACATTCCATTACAAAACCCCTTTACTTAGATAGGCCCCATTTTTTACTCAAGAATACTTATATACTTGTTGGATACATTACGCAGTACCCTTGCCGGCAACGTGGCGTCTCTCCGACCTCATGGCACCTCACTTACAAAATCCGTTCTATTTGTCCGAAACAATTTACGATTTTCATTTTCTTCCGAAAAACTGTTCTCACTTCCACATTTTTTGAAAACTGTACTCACATTTACTTGACACTGAAATTCTATTGTTGAGCCCCGTTTGGCGGGCTGCCTGCGCAGGCTAGAGTCGATGAGGAACTGCTAGGAGTGTTCACCAAGTCCCACTACTCAGGTTTTTGGGACAAGACGGAAAACAATGCCTTTTGTGTTAAAGTCATCGTCACTGTTCAGATAACACACGCAACTCTCGTGTGTTGGACGTCGACGAAATTTGGTGTTCACTGGTTTCATCACAAAGATAGGGGGGATTTTGTCAAGACTTCCGCCATGTACCGAGCACGTTGTTGAATCAAATTCACACAAAGCCATGTTGTGCGACTTTTGTTTAGCGTCGGTTATGCGCTCCGCAGATGTTGTGCATTTGTGCGCATTACACTGTATTAAAGTTCTGAGAATTCGACTGTTGTGGACAACATGACACATTCCATTGTACAGCTACACCTTACTGTTCCTTTGTTTGACCCAAGCTTTTATTCAACATGTGGCTGGCCACACAGATGAAAACAAATTTATGATTTTATAATAAAATAAAAAGCCCCTCCTTTTAGCCCCGTTACAATACCCCCCCCCCAATGAGAGATCTTCTGCCGAAACAGAAGAAATCTCATTGTAAACCCCTAAGAGGATCGGTGAGGATATGGTGCCAACAATCCCCCATTAGTTCTTATACATCATGGGTAAACTACCCCCCTGGCTCAGCGACCATGGCTGCACCTGAACGAGATTACTGGACTTCTCTATACAAGATCCCAACACCATAAAATAGAACAGACACGCACCACAGCGCACCTAACCTTCTAACATGCCATCCCAAAATCCAAACCCCTGGTCTTATACCATGCCAGATCCTCAACCGATATGCTCCCCCTTCCATGCACACTGGGCTGCCTTTAGCAAGTACTGGGCGCATACATATACTTATTAATACAGTCTTTTACTGAAAATTCAAAAAATATTTATCGTTAAATTAAAAATCATTTAAGTTACTTCCTCAAAAACAAAAAAAAAACAAAATCTGTTACATGAATTCATCAACTCTATTAGTTCTCTTTAATACTAATACCAATCAAAAAAATAAATTGAATACCTTACTAAAACATGAATGCACTTACTCTAACATTTGTTTACACATATATTCTAAACAATATAATTCAATAAAACACTAGTAATACTCATAAACAATAATACACTTGAAATGCAAACATCACCTATATGGCAGGCATAAAAATTAAAAATTTTTTTTTTTTTTAATTTAAATTTATCAAAATATCATTTTTATCAATTTCGGAAAAAATCAAAATCATTTAATTCAATTAAGCAACCAGATTGCATCAATCAATTGCCAGAAACAGGTCTTGCCTATAACATCAACCATCAGCTGATCACACTGGGTCAAGTCAATGACCTTGACCTACATGTGTTATACATAGATCTACATCATGAAGTATATAGAACATCTTCAACATTTTTTATCTTTAAACACAATAAAATAAGACATTTAAAATTAACATAGTATTATTACAATTAACAATAAAACTGACATTTAAATTAATCAAAAATTACACCTTTTATAGCTTTAATTACTTTCGAATTCTACTAAAATCTGTCACTGGTTTCAATTAATTTTTTTATTTTAACAATGATTTACTTTCTTCAACATTCTCAATCTCCATTAGTTTGGGTGACTTAATTATTCATAATAACTTGATTTACAGCTTGGCATTTATATATTCTCTTAATCCCCTTCTGACTCTAACATCACTAACAGCTTAAATTAACATGACACCCCTTCTCTATCAAAACATCTATCAAACATTCCCTAACCCACTTACTACTCAACTCATATCGCATCATTCTACCCTTATATAAAAAAAAATATTCTCTACCCCTTTATACTCAGGATGTGTGTTTCCCTCCCAAAGCTCACTCACTTATCTGGTCCCTGGACTCTCCGTAGGCAACCCTTTCCGGCGCTAAACGGTCCCTTCCCGTCCCAACACCTTTTGTTGCGGACTCCTAATCACACCACCCCCTTACAAAATTCCCATCAACTAATTACTCTTCCAAAACATCACTTTCGTCTACAAAAAATATCTCCATTTATCTATTACCTCAATATCACTCAATACTCTACATATTTTCCCCATAGCTACTGTGTCACTATCAATACTCAAATTCTACATTACATTATTCATAACAATATTATTCTCTCTAGTACCCCTTTAAATTCAACATGGACTGATCTAAATGTCCTAACTCAATATTAATCACCCAAAATCAACTTTACCACCCTTTACGTTACCTTTAAAATTCTTAACTATCTCAATTCATTTTATCATCATTTAAATAAAATCTTTAACCCCATTAAAACCTCTTATTCAAACCTCAATTATATTCAATTTTCATTATATGCAAATATTTAACTACACTGTAAAATTTTCCAATCATTTATAAGTGATATTCTACAGCGGATCAGCTGATTTTCTTAGCAAGATTAATGACCTTACTACTGACATCTTTCAAAATTATACACATTACACATTTTATCAATCCTTACCTCTAACACACTAAACTAATACATTTATAAGACATAATAAACACAGTATATTAAACATCTACTGCACCTATTTCTCGAATCAAGATACAATTATTTAATTAGCTCAGGAGCGAGTTGCCATTATTAAGTTACCAAATTTTAATTCGTTACCCCTTTGAGTAACCTCCTTAACCACACACACTATTGTTTTCTGATGGTGGACTGTTGCGCCCATTTGCATCCACAAGGACTGCATTGGTGGAGGAATTTAACATCTCCTTGTCCTTGCTTCTGCGTTACATTTTAAAATTAAGTAGATATCATCATATCTTTTGTTTCAAATTTATATGCCCTTAATGCGGGTCTACCACCTGGTTTACTGTTCCCACGTGAACAGAGTGGCAGCCGCTGTTCCATAGTTCCGGGGATTTCCCCTAAGTCACCCTCCATTAATTTCAAATATACACCAATTTCAAGCCAGCTATGGTCAAGTTTCCAACTTTTTGGCCATAGCTGACCGCCATCCAAAACCACGATTAGTGCTGGTAAGGCAGTAATCGCCCGAAAAGGCAGGGAAATCATCTCTAAATTCAGGCATGTTTTCTTCATCATTATTATATACGGCACGGCAATAAATCAGCATATAATATAAAATTATATAAAAGTTGTGCCGTGTATTTTACGCCAGTTTGGCCTCCGATGGAGGTAACACTCTCTGTTACCCCCAACACTTACCGCTATCTACAGTGGCACATGCCACCACTGCAATAGCATACTAATAACTAAATTAACCCTTCTACAGTTGCAGTCTCTACATTCCCTAAGTATATCACTTCTATTAACACCACACAACCCCCCAAAATTACCCACATATCTTGTATGATAACATAACACACATTGACCTTGAACATTGACATTTTTACATTACTAAACAATTCCCATTTAAATAATTTTTATAGAAAATTATAAACATTATAATTTGAAATTTTTATTAACTCTTCTATGTATCATCATTTCATTATTTATCACTTACTACAATTAGATTTCTCAAAACTTTCAAATTTATTATTAACATTTATTTGATCTCATATTTCAGTTATGACTACCTTTTGACTATGGTTTCTATTTAGTACAATTATCTCAAACTAGTTTCATCCTTGGGTTTAAAATCTTTTCAACACCTGTAAACATTTTACTCTATTTAACTTGTATTACAAAATTTATACTCACAGTACATCATTCAAAACATATGATTCCAAAACAATACATCTCCATTACCTTCTGAAACAATAACGATAATATGATTCCACAACTAAATACATCTTACATTTATTTATTTATTAATTATTATCACAATTAAATCTCACAAAATAATTTAAATTCATTAGAAAATTCAATTATATAACATCGTAAATCAATCAAAATATTAAAACATCTCAAATTATTTTAATTAAATCAATTATTGAAAACACAAAAATTTTTAATTACTTTGCTCCAATTATAATAATTACACTTCATTAATTACCAACTCATTATTTCTTTTGTCTGATAAAATATTATTATTATTAAAATCAATTTCTATTACTTACACACTGTTTACATTACATACCCGTTACAATACAAACACAATTAATTTCACTAAAATTTATTTACAAACTTTTGTCATTATTATTCAATTTACCACACTTCATTGTCCAAGTCAGCAAGGTCAGAACCATAAATCAAAATATTTAAAATGTCCATTTATTAAGTTTATGTTCAGCCTCCATCATAAAAAATTAGTCTTGTTTTCACATAACATTTTTCAATTTTATTTACGCACATCATATGGCTATCCTGTGTGTAATAACCATAAAATTTTAGTTTATTCATTTTACCACAATAATCATACATACGGTTACCTCCCATTATTATTATTTTGTCATAAACCAAGTCAACATTATTTATTTTTGTCCAGTCTCCATTAGTATTTTATATTCAATATAAGGTCAGTTATTTTCTCATCATATTCTTCTACTACACTCATTACAACATAAGGTAAGTGTTTGTCATTTACAATGGTATTATCAAAATATTCATTTATCTCTCTTTCAACAGGTAAGCATTTCATATCATCTATTTCCTTCAATTCCAACCTCTCTTTCAACTCTTTATAATTTCTCTTTAACTGAAATAATTCTATCTCTCTATCACTATACAACTCTCTATATAAATCTCTCTCACCATAACACCATATCACACTTTCTCTACCATCCCACACAGAGGGCACTAACTCATAAAATTTCGGGGAACAACTCAAAGACCTCATGTCTTCCAATAATAAGGGACTCTTACCCTTCAACAACAACATTTGTAAACACCTTGGTTTACCATAAACATGGGGAAAATTTGCCCTTTGCCCATCTACATTTTCATTACTCTCTCTCTCACTTTCATCAGCACTCGCTAACAACACTTCGTTACTGAATTCTACTTCAACATCTTCCTTAATCATCTTACTCTCTAATACCACGTTTTTACACATATCATTATAATTTTCACTTGTTTTACTCTTACCTGTATTCGTCACATCCACTCCCATTCTCTCAATATTCTGGTCTAATTTATTCAAGTTATTTTTAAATATTTCATGGGTATTTTCTACATGCTTATTGGTCTCATTGATAAGGTTTTTTAATTCATTATTCTGCTTTTTCAACTCATTGAATTTAACATTCTGTTCATCGAACTTGCTATTAATTTTATTGAATTTAACATCAGAATCACTCTTTTGTTCATTAAATTTCATATCTAACATTGTTTGTATCATTTTGAACATTTCATAACTATCGTCAGACTTTTTACTTTGGATCGGTGTAGGCTGATTTTCTGTTTTATTGTCAGTGAAGCTGACTTCATCATCATTAATTTTACTCTCCCTACTTAATTTTGGGGTTATTTGAATCCCCGAATCATCTGTACTATTTGTTTCGTTCGTACCACTTGTATTCATAGATTTGTCGTCCTGACCTACATTCGGAGTTGAATGTATTTCAAGACTACTCATAACAGCTGATTCATCAAATTCAGCCATTTCACTTACCGTACTTCATTATTTTCTGACATTTTTGAATTGTAAATTTATCATCTTTATTTTATTATACTATGTTTTAACACTTCTTATTTTACATACCTTAGGCATTCATTAGGTCTTAGTTACCTACAACCTAATTTTTCGTATTTTTTTTACGTATTTCTAACTCAACCTCAAATCAAACTTGCATTTGTTGTATAACCCCTCTTTCCTTTTATGTCTTTTTATGAGTATAAAACAACCTTCTTTTATTTTAATTTTTTTTTTTTTTGAAAGAGAAGCCACAAGTTAATTAAGACTAGGCCGGAGCCTAGAGAAGCCAAAATTGTGCTGGGTCCAATATGACGGGACTTGCAATGAAACTGGGCTGTAATATAACAATAACGGTTTTTATTGTATTCCATCATTTGCTACATGTAGATAAAACTCTATCACATAATTATCACCCCTGAATCACAAATATATCATAAATAAATAATCCCCATGTTTTAACAGTGTAGAAAGACAAGATCTGTATAACGTAACAAGTATTTATATATATATATATATATATATATATATATAGAATAATGTCCAGTAAATATATATACAATTCTCCCCCATTTTGTGACTAGCTTAACATAGACAAAACATAACAACACGTACAGAAACATAAGGTACATATACTCACAATTATACACCAATATTCTAAACACGAATGCCCCTGGAATGCACCTGCCTAGCAGGCAGTGTTACTACCATGCCCAGAAACCAGCAGTGATAAATGTTTGCCATTCAGCAACCCGTTTCTACTGAACTACATAAAAGCGAAAACCCCAGAAAGGATGATAATTACTCATAACCCATAAGCATGACCGGACCGCCTATATGTATAGAATTCCACTGAGAAATGACCCATCATGAGCATATGAAACTTTAAGTTCCTTCAACAGCATTAAATAAAAATTTTAAAGAAACTACATCACCTGATTTAAAACAATTGTTATACAATTCTGAAATGTTAATTTGTTTTACAAGTAAACAATTAATCAGGAGATGCTTTACAAGTGAAAGAGTTAATCAATATGTGTTTTACAAGTAAAAAAAACAATCAGTATGTAACGTCTATTCGCCCCGTTACAAATCCAGGGAACCCCTCGTAATTAAACTCCGTTAATTAGATGGGCTGCCTACGTTGTAACAGAATTGATCACAAATAATTAATATAACAAATTACTTACTAACTGTGTAAGGAAACAATGGCAAGGTATACAATTGATTTAAGCACTCCTCATATGTGTGTAACAAGAAGACTTCTCTTTATTTAACATTTAAAAACATTTACTGACAGATCCCATGACATTACTAATTCAATTATTAAATTATTTGAAAGGTTTCTTTAAACTTTGGGATCAAGCTTGATTCTATATAGCTATATAGAACTTTATATATATATACCTCGGATCCGGGTCAACTTTCTGTATTTCTGTAGTTAAGACTTTCAATTATACTCGTTTCATGATATTAGCTTGCAAGACTTTCTTTTATTCAACCATTGGAAGAATGGTATTATTGCTTGAATTATATTACTCTACATTAGCATATAAATTGTTACAACGTATGAAGTTAGAATAGTTACATGAAATTCTTAGATTTAATTTATAAGTCTTTACAAAGTTAATAGTTTCTGAAAAGTCTCTTTCAAGATGTGTTGTGTAACAAATATTAGTAACCCTCGATAGACAGGCTATCGAGTCACCTTTTAATTGGTATGCTGAAGACTCGTCCTGGGGTATCCGTCTTGGGAAACAGGAACAGCTACGTCGTCATCTCGGTCAGGTCTTCCTCAGTAAAGCGCTCCAAAGTTCGCAGGTTGAACAATATGTTGTGTAGATATCTATGATGATCTTGTAGATTCTCGGATGTCCTGATCTGCATATTCTGTCACGTGCAGTAGAGTTTGTGGGTTCTGATAGTTCACATCTCCAGGTATGACTTTGGAATTGTTGTTATTTGTTGAAGCACGAAGTCATCTTGTGTTACACTCCTTTTTTACGTTTCGATTTTTTTACTTTAAATTTCTTGTCTATTTACATGACTATATTAGTTAACACATCCAGATGCTTTAAACAGCTACATCTGGTACACCATCTTAAGGTGAAACAAAATATAGTTAACATATTTTAAGAGCACAGCTCCTACGTCTATACTGTACGAAGTCACCATTGCAAGAGAGAGAAATTCTGCTCCCTTCGCCTGGTACTGGGCAAAAGTTAGTGGGGCAATTTCCGCGCGAGAATATAGTTCCTAACTATATTTAAGTTAACATTTTTATTTATACAAACTATCCCTAAACAAATATACATAATTTAAATCAGTTGTTTTAGCGACTA
The DNA here is from genome assembly GCA_034769895.1 of Magicicada septendecula. Taxonomy (NCBI): domain Eukaryota; kingdom Metazoa; phylum Arthropoda; class Insecta; order Hemiptera; family Cicadidae; genus Magicicada; species Magicicada septendecula. The sequence continues at coordinate 507,055,763 of CM068369.1, read as the reverse complement.
TTTATGTCTTCAGATTTTTAATAATTTAACATCAGTTTTTTTTTTATCTTATTCTAACTTACACAAGACTCGGAAAACATGTCGAGTCTGGAATCAACAGGATCGCGCCTGCTCACAAGCAAAGGGTTAAATACGATATTAATAACTCTTTACAATTTATCTTTTTATTAGAGTATCTTCTAACTAACTAATTACTGCTTCCTCTCATACTGAGTGCATACAGGTATTTTATATTAATACAGTGAGATTTAAATGGCTTAAGAGCTCGCAACCTTAATTTTTAAAAATTTTTATTTTCTTGATTATTTCTTTTATTTAAATCGTCACATACTCCACCGCTTAAATTGCACGCTACGGTTAAGCTTTTTGAGTCTAACTCACTATTGGGCACTGGGATATTGAATGGGGTTAGTGTGTGTAATTTCTTTCACATAGTTGTTGTACACTTTACAACGTTGTCCACATAGTTATTACCTATAGTTACAACACAGTACACTTTATATTCTTATGAACTACCTTTTTTTTTTACATACTATTTACACTAAATATTTACACAATTAAAACACAAAACTCTTTCTTATCTCTATCACTTAATTTTACTACCGGTTTTTCTGATTGTCTTACTCTCTCTTCTATAGAGTAACTTTCTAAATCTTTACTATTTAGAATTCTATCTTTTCTTCTGTGAGTCCTATATAACTCATGTAGTTAATGAGTGTTAGTACCCATCTAGTTAATGATTATTCATTAATGCATGCTTCGCAGAACTGGAACTCAGGTTGATCAGGCCTCGTTTCCAAACTCTACGTTTTACATTTTTCACGTGGTTTCAGAAATATAATTTTCTTTACTGCCTAGTATTCCCTTTTCTTTTTTTTGGTTATACTATACCGTCACTTCTTCTTATACAACTTTAGTTGCGAAATATGCGTTCTCCGCACATATTTCTGAGTTGCAGGTTCGCACAGGGCTACTGTAACCGGAGTTAGGTACTTTTGGATTTGGTAAGGGCCACACCATCTGAATGATAGTTTCGAGGTGGTCTTATCAATCGCACTACTAATGGGGTGAGTCTTGTACATTACTAAGTCACCTACTTGGTACCTGACTGAGTTGCTATGATTACCTTTCTCGTGGTATCTTCTGGATTTTTCCAAGCTTGCTCTTAAGTTAGAGCGGGCTTTGTTCCATATTCGCTTTATCTGCTTATCCGTTATTTGCGGAGGCAGCAGATCGTGTATATTCCATCTTGTGGACAAAGGGTGGTTTGGTCGATACTTGTATAGTAACTCAAACGGGGTCGACTTGTGACCTTCGTGGTAAGCTGAATTAAAAGCGTATTGAATCCAGGATAGATTTTGGTCCCACGACGTGTGATCGTTCGCATGATAGGCGATTAGCGCAGATTTGAGGTTTCGTAGATACCTTTCAGCTATATTGCCTTGCGGTCGATACTCTGTAGTGGTTATATGGTCTATCCCTAACTTGAAACACATATTCTTAAATTCTTTTGCTTTAAACTGCGGACCGTTATCAGATACTATACGTACTGGAGTACCGTAATCTTTAAATAATCTTTCCTGTAGTATTTTAACTGTTGTCGACGCTAATGCTCGTCGCATGGGATACAACCAAACAAATTTGGTGAACGAATCTACACATATCAGTAACATGGTATTTCCTGATTTGGATCGTGGATACGGACCTGAGAAATCTAGATAAAGTTTCGAAAAAGGGGTCTTTGGGATTTCTGATATCAATTGGCTTCTTACTTGAGTATTTCTGGCTGGTTTACTAAGGGCGCATAATGAACATTTCTTTACGAAGGTAGCTATTTCGCAGTTCATATTGTTCCAATGATATTCCTTTCGAATACGATGTATCGTCTTATTGATTCCCATATGGGCTCCTATGGTAGATGAATGGAAGTATTCCATTAGCATGGGCTTAATTACATCCGGGGCTATTATTCTTAATTCCTTTCCGTCTCTTATTTTGAGACACAGTACATTCTTACTCAATACGTACTTCTCGGATTTAATACCTTGGGTAAGTTGTTCTATAATTGGCTTCAGTAAGGGGTCTTGTTGTTGATATAGGGCAATGTTTGTAAAGGCAAGGGGGAATTCAGTAATTACGGCGTTCGCACTTGCTATTTCCGGCTTCGCTATGTTTTCGGAAATTTTAGTGGGTGACTGGAACATACGGGACAGGGTATCGGCGACTACATTTTGAGTACCTTTAATATGCTGCACTCTGAATTTGTAGCAGTTTAATTTCAATATCCATCTGCCAATTCGTCCTAATTGTTTAGGGTGATTCAATAACCATGATAACGCCTGATTGTCGGTTTCTAAAAGAAATTCTTTATGTTCTAGGAAGGGTTTAAACTTTTCGAATGCAAAAACAATTGCTAAACATTCCAATTCATATGCAGAATACTTTCTTTCTTGATCGCTCAGTGTTCGTGATGCATAACTAATTGGTAGTCTACAGTTATCTATCTCTTGGTATATCACTGCACCTAACGCTACACTGGAACCGTCGGTTTGCACGACGAATGGTTTTGTGAAATCAGCTAATTGCAAAACTGGGGGAGATATAATGCTTTCTTTAAGTTGCTCAAACGCGTTTTGATGTATTGAGCTCCATTCGAACTTCGTTCCCTTCTTTCGTAAGGAGTTTAGGGGTGCTGCTATTTCGGCAAGATGGGGAATATATTTGTGGAAATAATTCACCATACCTAAAAATCGGGCTATACCTTTTGCATCTCGTGGGGGTGCAAATTCTCTAATAGCACGGGTACGTTCGGGGTCAATGCTTACCTTTCCATTCGCTTTCACGATGTGTCCTAAGAAAGAAAACTGAGGGACAGCAAAACTTACCTTATTTGGGTTCACCGTTAATCCTGCTCTTAGTAAACGAGGTAACACTTCACGCAAATGTCTGAGATGTTGTTCCATTGATTCACTGTATATTACGATGTCGTCCAAATAGTGGTACACATATTTAAATTTAATGTCGTGAAATATCTTCTCCAATAGTCTACTACATACGGAACTTCCTTGAGATATTCCAAAGGGTACCCTAGTAAATTGGTACAAGTTAAAAGGAACTGCAAACGCGGTTAGACGTTTGGATTCTTCTGAAAGAGGTATTTGGTGAAAAGCTTGATTTAGCTCCATTACCGTAAAAACCATAGCTTTAGTAAAATAATGAAACGCACTATGGATGTCTGGAAGAGGGATTGATTCAAATTCTATTCTTTTATTTAATTGCCTGTAGTCTATAACTAGTCGGTGTTTATCTGGTCCTTTCGGTACTAAAAAGGAGGGTGAAGAATATGGGGACGTAGAGGGTTCTATGACTCCTTGGTCCAATAACTTATTGATATGGTTCCACATGACTTCCGTCTTGGGAGGCGACAACTTGTACGGAGGTATTCGTATTACTTTCTGATCACTCAGATTAATTTTATACTCTATTAGGTCCGTAAGTCCTAGTTTTGGTGTAAGAACTGAGGAAAATTCTTTTATTAGTTTTACTATTTTGACTCTATCTCTTCGTTCTAGGTGAGATAAATCTGAATCTTGGTGTATTCCATGTGCAGTAGATGAACAACGTTTATCTTCATTACTATCAAATTTATATTTTCTTGCACGGTCAAATCTGAAATAAAATTCTCGCTCGTAGATGTCAAGAATCATTCCTGTCTTACTAATAAAATCTGCACCTAATATTAAATCAGGTCCTAATTCTTTACATACTAACATTGTAAACATCCAACTTAGGTTTTTTATTTTAACCTTAACGGTAATGCTCAGGTTTATATTTATTTTACGTTTATCAGCGGTAGCACACTTTATATTCACAGGTTGGTTCCGTTTTACTAGATGATGTTTAGCTAACATGTCCGCTAATTCTTGGCTGATTAAAGTTCTACTAGATCCCGAATCAATTAAGGCGGTGGGGGATGTAACGCCTAAGTCGACTTGTATTAATGGTAGTAGATTTTTTTTCCATTTACATCTATTAATCGCATTACACTTTTCACGAAATTCTCGCACATAGGGGTCGATTTCTTTCGCACCTTTTTTGTTTTTCACTTGGTTACAGAATAATTCATTCTTATTATTATTCCTGGTTTCTTTTAGTTTACCCAATTTTGAGTAGCTGCGGAAGACACAGGTTTTCGGGTCTCCCTGCCTTACATGTTTTTTGAATTGGGGTTATTCCGTTTCAATGGCTTACTTTTGCACTCTCTTCTTATGTGCCCATATTTGCCACAATTATAACAGGTGGGTTTTCTGCGAGGTGGGTACTTGGTTCCCGCTTTATCTGGGTTTACAGTTAACTTACCCGCTTTGCGCACATGGTGAGGTCTACTAGAAACTTGTCTTTCATACGAGGTTGTTACATCAGGCAGTAGTGCTCGCAATTGATGTCTATTAGTTCCAGAGGTTTTCATTGCTTCTCTATTTTGATCTGAGTACCATACATTTGAAGAATGGATACTGCACTGTTCTAGATCAGCAATTGTATTGGGTCTATTCATCAATGATAGTCGAGTCTTTCTTCAGGTGACACGCCTACTAAAATGGTGTCCACCAGTTGTGTTTCATTCCAGCTTACACGTAGTAGTCGAGAGGACTCCCTAATATCGGAGATGTAGTGAGCTAATCTCTCCTGATGTCCTTGTACTCGGAGTACTGTCTTCCTTTTTATTTCCTCATAGATGCCGGTGGGAATAAAGTATTTTATTAAAGAGCTATGTAGCTCTTCTACTGGGAAAGTAGTGGTTAGGGCTTCTAGCACACGATTTTTTAACGGGGGTTTACACTTTGGTAACAGAACTTGTAAAATTTGCCAGTCATTCAGCTGCTGTAGATCCTTTATCTGAAGAAGATAACTAATAAATGTTAGTAACTTGGAAACATTTAAACCATCTGTATAGGGGATTTCGGTTAAAATCTTCTCCACAGGGTGAGTCATTTTTCCGTATAGATCTGCGTTATAGTTCATAGGGGTAATTCCTCGATGAGGGCGATTAGATTCATTGGGGGTGTTGGTCAATTCATTATTTCCGGGACGAAACTGAAAATGCTCGGGAGGAGGGACATTTACATCTGTATCAGTTTTTTGTTCTGGGTTCGCTTGCACTTGCGATACGATAGGTGAGTTCCGATCCGAGTTAGGCGGAGGTAAACCAGTGGTGGGGGATTGTACTGGGGAGATGTGTAATTTCATTAATGATTTCTCTATTTCGTCCATCCTGAATGAGTCGGATTTTCGTCTTAAATCGTTGATAATTGAAGGTAAGTGGCGTAGCGCTTCGTCTGCTAGCTTTTGTACATCAACGGGTATTTCTGTGAGATTCGGCCAGATCGACAAATTTTTTATTCGCCTGGTTAAATGCTCTATTCTCTGGGTAGTCCGCAAAATTTTTGCCGGAGATTTCTCGTCTTGGAGTGTTTGAGACAATAAGTATAGTTCACTATACTTGGCATTACAAATTTCTTTCTCGCTTTCATAATCGAGTTGGCTTAGATTGTTTAATTGCACGGGCGCATCAAATCCACATTCGCGAATTGAACTTCGTAATTCCGCGACTGTTACATCAGCATGGGGTAGTCCACGCAAAAGGGCTTCGTAAGACAGCTCGTCTTTTAATAACAAATCCGGGTTAAATTGGGCCATTTTGTTCTAACACATTAGCACGTACTTAAAATTAATACTAGTATATTACACATATATTACATATACATATAATAAATTCATAAGTAATCAATTTACACAAATTAGAAAAGAAGAATTTCTCTTCTAAGGGAGAGACAGAAATCACACACACATATTTTTCAAGGTTAAATAGCCGATCAGCTGTTTACTGGAATGTAGGTCAGAGGGTGGCCTACATATTTAGTTAACAAAGGAGGGTTGAGCGTGTCAGTGAGAAAGGGGGTTTTACTCTTATTGTTCTCCACAATGCGACTGAATAACACAACTACTGTATACCGGTTTAAACAAGAGAAGGGGAGCGCAGACGCTAGATTCTATTATTATTATTCCGCTTAGACAACACTTTGGCTCCGTTCATTCATAAACTTTTCTCAATTAAATAATTACTTATTTTGTTCACAAGTTTTAAATCACGAACTTCTACTTAATTACTTTATTATTATTAACAAAGTTATTTTTAATCAAATTTTTTTTTATAACACATACTAGTGTATGTAAGCTAGATAGTTGGACATACACTGTGCAGAATGATTCAGGAAACAACAGGTCATAGATTGTCGTAAACAAACCTGTTACAGATTGTTCGGTTGACCAAAATTGTTATGTTTGGTCACAATTCATGTATGCAAGTAATTATATAGAATTATGCAGGTTCCTACTGGCCTATAGAATGCAAAAGCTACATGCATTGTATGACGCTAAGGATATTTTACTTATACATACTACCATCTACGTAACTTAATACACTATTAAATATATTTTGAACATTACATTTAGTAAAGTAACTTTCTGAGTGCATATATCAATATTATATATTTAGTTATTGATCATACAATTTATCCACGCATAGTGAATGCAATTTTGTTTGTGACACTCTATACACAATTAAAACTCTTTCCTTTGTTTCCCTTTTTTTGAGTGACGCAATTTTGTTTGCGTCGCGATGCTTAAAACAACTTTTATAAAAATTAGAAGAGTGGCGCACTTTTGTAACGTCTATTCGCCGCGTTACAAATCCAGGGAACCCCTCGTAATTAAACTCCGTTAATTAGATGGGCTGCCTACGTTGTAACAGAATTGATCACAAATAATTAATATAACAAATTACTTACTAACTGTGTAAGGAAACAATGGCAAGGTATACAATTGATTTAAGCACTCCTCATATGTGTGTAACAAGAAGACTTCTCTTTATTTAACATTTAAAAACATTTACTGACAGATCCAATGACATTACTAATTCAATTATTAAATTATTTGAAAGGTTTCTTTAAACTTTGGGATCAAGCTTGATTCTATATAGCTATATAGAACTTTATATATATACCTCGGATCCGGGTCAACTTTCTGTATTTCTGTAGTTAAGACTTTCAATTATACTCGTTTCATGATATTAGCTTGCAAGACTTTCTTTTATTCAACCATTGGAAGAATGGTATTATTGCTTGAATTATATTACTCTACATTAGCATATAAATTGTTACAACGTATGAAGTTAGAATAGTTACATGAAATTCTTAGATTTAATTTATAAGTCTTTACAAAGTTAATAGTTTCTGAAAAGTCTCTTTCAAGATGTGTTGTGTAACAAATATTAGTAACCCTCGATAGACAGGCTATCGAGTCACCTTTTAATTGGTATGCTGAAGACTCGTCCTGGGGTATCCGTCTTGGGAAACAGGAACAGCTACGTCGTCATCTCGGTCAGGTCTTCCTCAGTAAAGCGCTCCAAAGTTCGCAGGTTGAACAATATGTTGTGTAGATATCTATGATGATCTTGTAGATTCTCGGATGTCCTGATCTGCATATTCTGTCACGTGCAGTAGAGTTTGTGGGTTCTGATAGTTCACATCTCCAGGTATGACTTTGGAATTGTTGTTATTTGTTGAAGCACGAAGTCATCTTGTGTTACACTCCTTTTTTACGTTTCGATTTTTTTACTTTAAATTTCTTGTCTATTTACATGACTATATTAGTTAACACATCCAGATGCTTTAAACAGCTACATCTGGTACACCATCTTAAGGTGAAACAAAATATAGTTAACATATTTTAAGAGCACAGCTCCTACGTCTATACTGTACGAAGTCACCATTGCAAGAGAGAGAAATTCTGCTCCCTTCGCCTGGTACTGGGCAAAAGTTAGTGGGGCAATTTCCGCGCGAGAATATAGTTCCTAACTATATTTAAGTTAACATTTTTATTTATACAAACTATCCCTAAACAAATATACATAATTTAAATCAGTTGTTTTAGCGACTATTTATGTCTTCAGATTTTTAATAATTTAACATCAGTTTTTTTTTTATCTTATTCTAACTTACACAAGACTCGGAAAACATGTCGAGTCTGGAATCAACAGGATCGCGCCTGCTCACAAGCAAAGGGTTAAATACGATATTAATAACTCTTTACAATTTATCTTTTTATTAGAGTATCTTCTAACTAACTAATTACTGCTTCCTCTCATACTGAGTGCATACAGGTATTTTATATTAATACAGTGAGATTTAAATGGCTTAAGAGCTCGCAACCTTAATTTTTAAAAATTTTTATTTTCTTGATTATTTCTTTTATTTAAATCGTCACATACTCCACCGCTTAAATTGCACGCTACGGTTAAGCTTTTTGAGTCTAACTCACTATTGGGCACTGGGATATTGAATGGGGTTAGTGTGTGTAATTTCTTTCACATAGTTGTTGTACACTTTACAACGTTGTCCACATAGTTATTACCTATAGTTACAACACAGTACACTTTATATTCTTATGAACTACCTTTTTTTTTTACATACTATTTACACTAAATATTTACACAATTAAAACACAAAACTCTTTCTTATCTCTATCACTTAATTTTACTACCGGTTTTTCTGATTGTCTTACTCTCTCTTCTATAGAGTAACTTTCTAAATCTTTACTATTTAGAATTCTATCTTTTCTTCTGTGAGTCCTATATAACTCATGTAGTTAATGAGTGTTAGTACCCATCTAGTTAATGATTATTCATTAATGCATGCTTCGCAGAACTGGAACTCAGGTTGATCAGGCCTCGTTTCCAAACTCTACGTTTTACATTTTTCACGTGGTTTCAGAAATATAATTTTCTTTACTGCCTAGTATTCCCTTTTCTTTTTTTTGGTTATACTATACCGTCACTTCTTCTTATACAACTTTAGTTGCGAAATATGCGTTCTCCGCACATATTTCTGAGTTGCAGGTTCGCACAGGGCTACTGTAACCGGAGTTAGGTACTTTTGGATTTGGTAAGGGCCACACCATCTGAATGATAGTTTCGAGGTGGTCTTATCAATCGCACTACTAATGGGGTGAGTCTTGTACATTACTAAGTCACCTACTTGGTACCTGACTGAGTTGCTATGATTACCTTTCTCGTGGTATCTTCTGGATTTTTCCAAGCTTGCTCTTAAGTTAGAGCGGGCTTTGTTCCATATTCGCTTTATCTGCTTATCCGTTATTTGCGGAGGCAGCAGATCGTGTATATTCCATCTTGTGGACAAAGGGTGGTTTGGTCGATACTTGTATAGTAACTCGAACGGGGTCGACTTGTGACCTTCGTGGTAAGCTGAATTAAAAGCGTATTGAATCCAGGATAGATTTTGGTCCCACGACGTGTGATCGTTCGCATGATAGGCGATTAGCGCAGATTTGAGGTTTCGTAGATACCTTTCAGCTATATTGCCTTGCGGTCGATACTCTGTAGTGGTTATATGGTCTATCCCTAACTTGAAACACATATTCTTAAATTCTTTTGCTTTAAACTGCGGACCGTTATCAGATACTATACGTACTGGAGTACCGTAATCTTTAAATAATCTTTCCTGTAGTATTTTAACTGTTGTCGACGCTAATGCTCGTCGCATGGGATACATCCAAACAAATTTGGTGAACGAATCTACACATATCAGTAACATGGTATTTCCTGATTTGGATCGTGGATACGGACCTGAGAAATCTAGATAAAGTTTCGAAAAAGGGGTCTTTGGGATTTCTGATATCAATTGGCTTCTTACTTGAGTATTTCTGGCTGGTTTACTAAGGGCGCATAATGAACATTTCTTTACGAAGGTAGCTATTTTGCAGTTCATATTGTTCCAATGATATTCCTTTCGAATACGATGTATCGTCTTATTGATTCCCATATGGGCTCCTATGGTAGATGAATGGAAGTATTCCATTAGCATGGGCTTAATTACATCCGGGGCTATTATTCTTAATTCCTTTCCGTCTCTTATTTTGAGACACAGTACATTCTTACTCAATACGTACTTCTCGGATTTAATACCTTGGGTAAGTTGTTCTATAATTGGCTTCAGTAAGGGGTCTTGTTGTTGATATAGGGCAATGTTTGTAAAGGCAAGGGGGAATTCAGTAATTACGGCGTTCGCACTTGCTATTTCCGGCTTCGCTATGTTTTCGGAAATTTTAGTGGGTGACTGGAACATACGGGACAGGGTATCGGCGACTACATTTTGAGTACCTTTAATATGCTGCACTCTGAATTTGTAGCAGTTTAATTTCAATATCCATCTGCCAATTCGTCCTAATTGTTTAGGGTGATTCAATAACCATGATAACGCCTGATTGTCGGTTTCTAAAAGAAATTCTTTATGTTCTAGGAAGGGTTTAAACTTTTCGAATGCAAAAACAATTGCTAAACATTCCAATTCATATGCAGAATACTTTCTTTCTTGATCGCTCAGTGTTCGTGATGCATAACTAATTGGTAGTCTACAGTTATCTATCTCTTGGTATATCACTGCACCTAACGCTACACTGGAACCGTCGGTTTGCACGACGAATGGTTTTGTGAAATCAGCTAATTGCAAAACTGGGGGAGATATAATGCTTTCTTTAAGTTGCTCAAACGCGTTTTGATGTATTGAGCTCCATTCGAACTTCGTTCCCTTCTTTCGTAAGGAGTTTAGGGGTGCTGCTATTTCGGCAAGATGGGGAATATATTTGTGGAAATAATTCACCATACCTAAAAATCGGGCTATACCTTTTGCATCTCGTGGGGGTGCAAATTCTCTAATAGCACGGGTACGTTCGGGGTCAATGCTTACCTTTCCATTCGCTTTCACGATGTGTCCTAAGAAAGAAAACTGAGGGACAGCAAAACTTACCTTATTTGGGTTCACCGTTAATCCTGCTCTTAGTAAACGAGGTAACACTTCACGCAAATGTGTGAGATGTTGTTCCATTGATTCACTGTATATTACGATGTCGTCCAAATAGTGGTACACATATTTAAATTTAATGTCGTGAAATATCTTCTCCAATAGTCTACTACATACGGAACTTCCTTGAGATATTCCAAAGGGTACCCTAGTAAATTGGTACAAGTTAAAAGGAACTGCAAACGCGGTTAGACGTTTGGATTCTTCTGAAAGAGGTATTTGGTGAAAAGCTTGATTTAGCTCCATTACCGTAAAAGCCATAGCTTTAGTAAAATAATGAAACGCACTATGGATGTCTGGAAGAGGGATTGATTCAAATTCTATTCTTTTATTTAATTGCCTGTAGTCTATAACTAGTCGGTGTTTATCTGGTCCTTTCGGTACTAAAAAGGAGGGTGAAGAATATGGGGACGTAGAGGGTTCTATGACTCCTTGGTCCAATAACTTATTGATATGGTTCCACATGACTTCCGTCTTGGGAGGCGACAACTTGTACGGAGGTATTCGTATTACTTTCTGATCACTCAGATTAATTTTATACTCTATTAGGTCCGTAAGTCCTAGTTTTGGTGTAAGAACTGAGGAAAATTCTTTTATTAGTTTTACTATTTTGACTCTATCTCTTCGTTCTAGGTGAGATAAATCTGAATCTTGGTGTATTCCATGTGCAGTAGATGAACAACGTTTATCTTCATTACTATCAAATTTATATTTTCTTGCACGGTCAAATCTGAAATAAAATTCTCGCTCGTAGATGTCAAGAATCATTCCTGTCTTACTAATAAAATCTGCACCTAATATTAAATCAGGTCCTAATTCTTTACATACTAACATTGTAAACATCCAACTTAGGTTTTTTATTTTAACCTTAACGGTAATGCTCAGGTTTATATTTATTTTACGTTTATCAGCGGTAGCACACTTTATATTCACAGGTTGGTTCCGTTTTACTAGATGATGTTTAGCTAACATGTCCGCTAATTCTTGGCTGATTAAAGTTCTACTAGATCCCGAATCAATTAAGGCGGTGGGGGATGTAACGCCTAAGTCGACTTGTATTAATGGTAGTAGATTTTTTTTCCATTTACATCTATTAATCGCATTACACTTTTCACGAAATTCTCGCACATAGGGGTCGATTTCTTTCGCACCTTTTTTGTTTTTCACTTGGTTACAGAATAATTCATTCTTATTATTATTCCTGGTTTCTTTTAGTTTACCCAATTTTGAGTAGCTGCGGAAGACACAGGTTTTCGGGTCTCCCTGCCTTACATGTTTTTTGAATTGGGGTTATTCCGTTTCAATGGCTTACTTTTGCACTCTCTTCTTATGTGCCCATATTTGCCACAATTATAACAGGTGGGTTTTCTGCGAGGTGGGTACTTGGTTCCCGCTTTATCTGGGTTTACAGTTAACTTACCCGCTTTGCGCACATGGTGAGGTCTACTAGAAACTTGTCTTTCATACGAGGTTGTTACATCAGGCAGTAGTGCTCGCAATTGATGTCTATTAGTTCCAGAGGTTTTCATTGCTTCTCTATTTTGATCTGAGTACCATACATTTGAAGAATGGATACTGCACTGTTCTAGATCAGCAATTGTATTGGGTCTATTCATCAATGATAGTCGAGTCTTTCTTCAGGTGACACGCCTACTAAAATGGTGTCCACCAGTTGTGTTTCATTCCAGCTTACACGTAGTAGTCGAGAGGACTCCCTAATATCGGAGATGTAGTGAGCTAATCTCTCCTGATGTCCTTGTACTCGGAGTACTGTCTTCCTTTTTATTTCCTCATAGATGCCGGTGGGAATAAAGTATTTTATTAAAGAGCTATGTAGCTCTTCTACTGGGAAAGTAGTGGTTAGGGCTTCTAGCACACGATTTTTTAACGGGGGTTTACACTTTGGTAACAGAACTTGTAAAATTTGCCAGTCATTCAGCTGCTGTAGATCCTTTATCTGAAGAAGATAACTAATAAATGTTAGTAACTTGGAAACATTTAAACCATCTGTATAGGGGATTTCGGTTAAAATCTTCTCCACAGGGTGAGTCATTTTTCCGTATAGATCTGCGTTATAGTTCATAGGGGTAATTCCTCGATGAGGGCGATTAGATTCATTGGGGGTGTTGGTCAATTCATTATTTCCGGGACGAAACTGAAAATGCTCGGGAGGAGGGACATTTACATCTGTATCAGTTTTTTGTTCTGGGTTCGCTTGCACTTGCGATACGATAGGTGAGTTCCGATCCGAGTTAGGCGGAGGTAAACCAGTGGTGGGGGATTGTACTGGGGAGATGTGTAATTTCATTAATGATTTCTCTATTTCGTCCATCCTGAATGAGTCGGATTTTCGTCTTAAATCGTTGATAATTGAAGGTAAGTGGCGTAGAGCTTCGTCTGCTAGCTTTTGTACATCAACGGGTATTTCTGTGAGATTCGGCCAGATCGACAAATTTTTTATTCGCCTGGTTAAATGCTCTATTCTCTGGGTAGTCCGCAAAATTTTTGCCGGAGATTTCTCGTCTTGGAGTGTTTGAGACAATAAGTATAGTTCACTATACTTGGCATTACAAATTTCTTTCTCGCTTTCATAATCGAGTTGGCTTAGATTGTTTAATTGCACGGGCGCATCAAATCCACATTCGCGAATTGAACTTCGTAATTCCGCGACTGTTACATCAGCATGGGGTAGTCCACGCAAAAGGGCTTCGTAAGACAGCTCGTCTTTTAATAACAAATCCGGGTTAAATTGGGCCATTTTGTTCTAACACATTAGCACGTACTTAAAATTAATACTAGTATATTACACATATATTACATATACATATAATAAATTCATAAGTAATCAATTTACACAAATTAGAAAAGAAGAATTTCTCTTCTAAGGGAGAGACAGAAATCACACACACATATTTTTCAAGGTTAAATAGCCGATCAGCTGTTTACTGGAATGTAGGTCAGAGGGTGGCCTACATATTTAGTTAACAAAGGAGGGTTGAGCGTGTCAGTGAGAAAGGGGGTTTTAAAATTTTCAAAACTGCCTATCGTGCCTATAAAATACAATAATAACAAACAATTAAACAAGCTTTTCTTAATGTAGTACAAACTACTAATGTTCAATTTTAGGCTTAACATGAAAGAAACTGCTTTGTGCAAACATTTATGGTACGAATACTACTGCTCATTTTTAACTTACGATAAAACATCAAATGAATAATTTATTAGGCGTCTTGTTTTTGACCTAACTGAGGCACTGAGGCTTTCAAAATATTTAGAAAGACGAATGAAGGTTATATATGACACTTCACACATTGTAACAGTAACAAAAAAATTTACTTACAAGAATTTGTAGTCGTTTACAGAAAAACACCACCAGATTCACACACGTATATATGTGTTAAATGTATATTGTATATTGAATATGATAAAACAGCGCGGCCAATATCTGTAGAGCTCATTCAATCCCTAAAGAGCTGCCTAACCTTTAAATTTTCGTAGTTTGACCATAGAGGTATTACAATAGAGGTGCGGAGACATAGGAGCGCGCGTAAGTGAGACAAGTGAATACCATCCAGCGCCACTACGCCACTCACTACTCCATAAGAAATACATAGTGGCAAAATCGAGAACTTCAAAAGTTCCACTAGTTAAAGAAGTTCACGATTCAGCTGCAAGTCCCGCAACTTATTTCTTATGGATTATCAATCTGTGGCGCTGAAATTTTTACCTAGGCGTATAACATTCACCAAGAAAATATTGCCAACACTTCGTGAGCACAGCGTAGCGCCGTATATATAGCCGTAGGCGGCGATTTTTTGCCCTGCGGCGCACCGGGCATTTGCCCAAATTCCCTTATGGCCAGTCCGGACCTGACAGTCGGGGCTCAAACTCACCAGATATTAAGAATTTTAGCTGCTAGATTAGACAGGAGATCTTCCATTTATGTAATTTTTTAATACTTCTTTCTTCTGATTCAATGATGTAATCAGTTGCAATCCAGTAGGCGAAGATAATTTCCCGAGAAGAAAGACAAGTGTTTGAACTGAAGAATTAAGTAAACACATAGATTAAGTAGCTAAACATGGATAGGAGGAGCTCCATGAGCAAATATTAACATCACATAATTTAGGAACAACAGACAAGTATGTGATAAACACACCCATTCACAAACAAACAATTAGGCCTACATGTTTATTTTAATGCATTATTACATTCGATGTTAACAGTTTTTAGCAGAAAATCTTGGACATGGAGAATTTCTGCCAAGAGACAATGAACTGACAAAGAGTCTGAGACGAGCTTCTGAGCTGGTGACTGTTCAAAAGGAATTCTGTAAACACACAATATTCCTTTTTGCTGGACATGATGATGAACAATTTGTTCTGGTAAGATTCATTTTTTTTAAATTCAACTGTAAAGAGAACGATACGCATATCCTGTTCTTCACTTTGTATATGTGTTTCTTTATGTTCTTTTTGTTTTGGTGTGTGTGTGTGTGTGTGTGTGTGATCAGAATGGTGTTAGATATCATTCTCGAAAAAATTCATATTGCATAATTTCTTTTAGGAATTACTGCCATTGATTCTGGGTCACAATCCAGCAGGTGCATCAACAAAGTCATTTATCCATTATGGACAGGGAGTTAAATCAGGTAAGTCTAACTCTGTTACAGATTATTCATCTTGTCTTTAATGTATACTAAATAATGCTAATTAAGTTGAAATAACATTTTTTTAATTTTATATTTACAGAACTTTTAGCATTTATTAATGTATTAAAGAAAATAATATTTTATTTTTATTTCAGCAACTTTCAGTCTATATGATTATGGTAGAATAGGGAATTTAAGAAAATACAAGTCACTTTTACCACCAGCTACAATGTGTCGCAGATAACAGCTCCAATTTCTCTAATTTATTCAGATAATGATTTATTAGCTCAGCCTGAGGTATGTAAAATATACATTATCAGAGTTTTCTTGACATTTTAAATGTAAGTCATATAATTTTTTTAATTTGTTTAACATTAATTATTGGCTGTTCTGATAAGTTATTATCCTTCTTGCCTAATCCAGTCAAATTCTTAAAACTATCTCCTGGCATATTACTTTTTGAAAAAACACTGGCCTCTAAATATTAGGCCTATACTGTAAGATATTTAAGGTTTCATTTTACATAAAGGTTGGTTTTAATATCCAGTGTCGATTAAAACTAGTAGTATGTTTAAGTATACATTATACAGATATTCTACAGCCTGTGCTGCCTCTCCATTCTTGAGTATTGTTACACACAACCACTTCTAGCTCTCTTATGTCTGTAGCCACTTCAGCCTATTAGGTCTCCATCCTTTTTTTTTTGTAGATACCCATTCCAAAAGCCTCTTCAGCCATCTTGTGTAATTCAACCTTTTCTGTAATCCAAACTTGTGTGTGTACATGTGACAGAGAGAAAGAGAATTTTCATGTGAGTAATTTGTTTTGATCTGCTCAATTAAGTTTGTGTGATAGTGTAGAAAATTTGTATAATAAACTTCACAAAACATGTAAATAAAAATGTGAAGAACATCCTTTTGTCATTCAACTTGAAGAATTGAGTACAACATAAAAATGTTAAAGTGGACAAGACAATTCTTTTATGATCCAACTGGACACGGTGAAAAATAAAAACAAAAATCAACATTGAGTGTAGGGGAAATGTATTGGCTCTGCAGACATGTTGTGCTGGACATACTCTGTTACGAGCAAGTACTGAAACAAGCATAAGTGTACAGGTCAAAGAGATTACACCTAGAAATCCAATATTATAGTTAAATGTTTTAGTGGATGGTTAGTGAGTATCGGTCAATAATACAAATTTTAGCTATTTTGTGTCGACGTTTCGACAACATTTATTGTCATCTTCAGGACCTGTGTATGAAATACAATAGAAATATCAAACATAACGAAACAATTAAATATTTGGGTGAACATTTTGGTGTATGTGAGTGTGTGCGTGCGTATGTATGTATCATTTTATATGTGAAGACTTATGATAGTTTGTTTACATCTTCAAATTATCTTTAAGAAAACGAGCAAATTATAGTATGAGAGAACTTAATTTATACAGCATTACAATTTAAATTACTAAATTTAATGTTATTTTAATTAATTAAACAAACAATAATCAATAATTGGATATTAGATTGGTACATAAATTGTTTATACCTACAGCAGTCAACATATAGCAAAGTAATTTAGGAAACTACTTTATAGGGAAAATTTAGATATAGGTGAAAGAAGATATAAACAATATATATGAATAAACAAAAACTGCATAAACTTGTTGCTCAATCCTTGCACATTATATTACTTGCTGAGATTGAGTAGAAGTTCTTTTCTATTGAGCAGCCATGTAGTTCACTGCCTGAACATTGTGTTCTATTGAGCAGCCATGTAGTTCACTGCCTGAACATTGTGTTCTTACTGTACAGGTTTCGAAATCCTAGCAAAGAGTTACAATAACTGTTTGAACTGCAAACTGCTGGCATGGCAGATGTCTTAAATTCAGTTAAAGAAATACAGTGATAATTGGACACAGATAAAAAAAGAAAAATAAGAATTGTGTGTTATGACATATTAAATTGAGTAGAAGTTTCTTTGACGTGACTGGAGTTGCATAATTTTTATGTGTCATATCATCTGTAACTAGATACAATTGTGATGTTAGGAGGGTATCGATGTATTCCAAATGTAACTACCGGTACTAGTTATTCTGTTATCTTCTGTACACATGGATTTTATAATGCAGGGGATCCTTCCATTTGTTGTCTATGCCTCATCAAATGGTTCAACATTTTGTTAACTTATATCCCCCTCTAATCCTTTTTATCAGTGCCTATATTTCACATTTGCATAGAAAAGTCTAATTAATACTTAGTGCATAGTTATTATACCTTAGATGCTTAAATGTTTCTAAAATAATATTTGTTATTTAAATTACAATAGGTGACTAAAATAATTAATATGTATTTTTTGACAGGATGTTAACCTTCTGTATAACCACTGCGTAGCTACCCAACGCAGTGGGACTGTACAGAGTGAATTTCACAAAGTTCAACCATCTGGATTTCCTGTGGGCTCGTGATGTTAAGACTTTGGTCAATGACAGAGTTATAGAATTGTTGTCACCATGAAACTGATTTAAGCATGTACTCTCCAACTGAGTCGAAGGATATTTTGAAAACTCTGCGTTCTGTACTGAAAAGTTCCAAACTTTTGTTTTGCTACCTTTTGTTTGTAATTCAAGTAAAATTTATGAAATTTGTTTTTAATCAGCAATATTTTACATAAATTTTCACAGCAATAGACATTAAATAAATTTTATTTGAATTTTGTTTTGTTTATTAACAGTTTAAGAAGTATATTGCACATTAATTATAAACAATTACATTTTCCAACTACAGTTTTTTGTACTTTTCATAAAATTTGTTGGAAATTATTAGTTTGACCCTTGTTTTTGTGCACTTTATGTCAAACAACATATAGGCCTATTAATTTTGACTCATAATTTGTACACCAAGAATTATCATCTTGCATTATTTTACGTTATCATCACCAAAATTATCAACAGTATTTTACCAACAACAAAGTATTTCTGGTAGGCCAACATGTTTATACAACATTTTTTTCTTATTTGTAGGACTAGAATCACCTTTAAAAATAGTGTCCTTTCATGCTGAAACATTCAGTATATGTACATGCATATATTTCACAATTATTTTTGACTGATTTTGTAACAGATGGACATGTGTGTATGTGTGTGTGCACGCCCATGCACGTGCGCGTGTACATGCACCTAATGAGAGAGAACTGTTAATAGAATTATGTTACAGTTTTATAGTTATCTACCAGATTATGATGTAAATTCCATTATAGAAATTATGAACATATTTATAATGTTGCAAAAATCCACAACGCTTTCTAATACTCCTACCAGCTACCTTTCATGTTGTCCTGTACAAGCTACATTGTTCAAAAGCTAAGTGCTTTTGAAGTATGTGTAATTATAAACTTTATTTTACAATTGCTGACCAGGATTTATGTTATAAATACATTTAAATACAAAATTTGATACAAACTAACTTTAATTAAATTTACGTTACAAGTTGTGGTGTTACACAATTTACTCTAAAAAAGTCTACCAATTATAATTTTTTATTGACAGATATCAAAACCGAATATCTGTAGACATTAATTTTTAATTGACAGTCATTTCTATCTATTTTTGTGTCAATTGATAAACAATGGTGGAAAACATTTATTTTATATCTGAATATCATTCATGCCATAATTTGGCCATATCATTTATAATAATAATTATTATCAGTAATAATAATAATAATAATAAGAACAACAATATTTTTTTTTACGAGGGCAGGTGGAAAAATTTGCTATAAAATGTCTAGAAGAGTGCACACCTGACCTACTAAAAAACCTCCTTCCTTTCCTCTTCTAGGACACTAACCTGGAACTGTTTGACACACTACTTCAGGTTAGGGCTATTGTTCTTCAGCTCCAGGACACACCTCTGACTGGTTATTCTTATATACAGTGTTGTCCAAATCTATCTTCTTCGGCCAAAGAATCTCTAATGCAAAGCATGCAATAAAGTTCCAGGTGTCCTCCCCGTGAAGCATCGCTTCAATGATGTTATCCGAGGACATCTCCTGCCTAATGTCTTCTTGCAATGATCTTCTATATTGCTCCCATCTGTTGCAGATGAAGAATGTATGGCTAAAATTGTCCACAGCTACCGGGCAGTACAGGCACTCTGGTGACTTAGCCTTTCCAACTTTGTTCAGGTAAGGTTGAAAATACCCGTGTCTAGTCAAAAACTGGGTGAGGAAATAGTCGATCTTCCCAAGCTTCCTCTCACCCATGGCTGCACCTGTTTGATGAGCCTTCTTGTTTAGCAACCTCGCTCTTCTTGCTCCCAAGCTCTCTGCCATCTCTCCAGCATCTGGCTTTGTGCCTCTAGGTATGCAACTTCACCCACCAATTTCCTTCTTCCTCTGAAAGGTAATCTTACATTCCATGGCAAGAAGGTCAATCAGCACCAATCTGGCAATGACCAAGACAGCCAGCTAGGAAACCATGCAGTAGCTGATACAACTCAAAGAGTACTTCGTATTTGGGCCTGGGTAGTTTCTTTCTGCAAGTCTTATGATTCAGAAAAACTGCCCATACTTCTGCTCCATACAGTAAGACTGACTGGACAGCTGGCATCAAAAGCCTTCTTCTGGTTGACTTTGGGCCGCCAGTGTTGGCCATGAGCTGAATGAGTGCCATCACTTCCTTCGCTGCTTTGTCCACCATATGCCTAATCTGCTCAAAAAAGCTCAACTGGGAGTCAATCATCACACGAAAGTATTCCACTGTTGTCTATGACTTGACTACTTCATCTCCATCTCATACCAAGATTATAGTGGGCATCCTCTTCTTAGTAAAGAGCATGACTTTCATCTTGCTGAGGGCTAATGTCAGCCTGTGTTATACTATCCAATTATTGACTAATCCCATCACCCTAGTGAGCTTGATCTGGGCCTGGTCAATGGTACAAGCAGTGACAAGTGCCACCATGTCATTGGTGTACCCCCACAAAACATGACTCTTTCAGCATCTCCATCCTCAGCAGGCTGTTACAGGGTCCATTCTAGAGGTCCTGTCCAAGGATTGAACCCTGGGCGACCCCGGCTGTGACAGCCGCTGTCCTTCCTGCATTCCATAAAGCAGTGCTCTGTCCATGAGGTAACTGTCCTCCATCTGTAGCAAGAGGTACCTCGGCCCATGAAAGACATGGTCCAACAACTCCAGCAAATGACAATAATAATAATTGTACATGATTATTATATATGTTGTTGTATTTGTATGAGGTTTCTTTTGTGCCACTAAAGCAGTTTAGTAATTTGTGAAAATTATATAGTAAATAGCATAGTTAGTGCAATGCTTTATGGGCCTAATATTACTTACAGTATTCACTTTTCATAGCATTAGTTGACCTGGAATATGAGAAATGACCTCAATAATATGTTTGAGGAATTAAACCCAAAACATTTAGAACAGTTGCTAAGCCCCATATATGTTAGACTACCAAGTTCCTTCATTCTATTTTTGTTGTATAAAATGATTCTGGATACTTGTTACAATATCATTATAAGCAAAGATAATTATTGTAGTATTCTGAGGATTATTTTACAATCATGCAGCAGGTGCAGTAGGGGACTCAGCAGGGACACTAAATACTTACCTTGACAAGTCTAAAAACCCAACAGAATTGGAGATGGCTATTCATTATAAAAAATATTGAGAATCACACTAAAGAAGATTACACACTATTATTAAATAAGATGGCAGTTAACTCTGTGTTTATTCGGTTGATAGATTTAACTTACCAAATTTGAAGACCACTAGTTTATTAAATATAACATACAGTTTGAAAAACATTGCTAGTAATAGGCCTCAAGTATGATTAAATAATTCTAATATGTTATATTATTAGGGGAATAAGGGTTGAGACAATATAAATCTTCTATAGATGAGTTAAGAATCACAAGGAGATTTAGAGACTACCACAAACCTTGCAGAAGGAAAAGAAGTTTGCTTTAAACTATTATGAGTAAACAAGGTTTTCCAGGGTATCTCATTTGGATATTGTACAGTATATAAATTCGTATAAATAATAATCTGTTCTGGACACATAGGAACTACCTAAAGCCTGTGGTACACACATAATCTTGCACCTACTTATCTAGTACACTATATACATAGAAGCATTATTGTGAGAGAACATGGCACACTAACTACGCTTGCTGTACAGGCAGGTAACACACCTACACACACCTGTTCTACTATATGTTGCTTGCCAGGTAATTGTCCGGGAGAGTAAAGGGGACTTGGAAAGAACTCTAGAGGAACTTTGAAAAATACATGAATTAAACCTGCAGTATGGCTGCAACTATTACAGGCACGAGAAATTCTCCTGAAACTTAAATTTTGTTTTTTAAGAATTTCTCATACACTAGGAGATGTAACAATAGTAAGATTTCTCATAATATTCTTTATATGATATCATAATAAATTTTTAATTTATTATATACATTGGTCTTTTATATGAACTTCAAAAAAATTTAAAGGTAAATTATTTGGGAGTGGGTAGTAAAGTTTTATTATAAAAAAAACACTTTACTGGACGCAAATCTCAAGAAGATATTTGCTACCTTGGAGCAGAACTAGCCTATGTCCAATAACATAACTAACACATCTTAGTTATTATATAATTAAATTTTAAGAAATTCTTTTTATTAATTGGACATAGGCTAATTCTGCACCAAGTTAATTTATGATGATGGGCATACGCTAATTTGGTTCTATGTAAATACATTTTTAATTTTAATATTTGTCTTCGATATCAAAACTTCTGCACTAGATAGGTAGGCAAAGACAGAATGCTTATAAAAACAAAACAATTCTTTAATTTGGACATAAGGTTTGTGAACAAAAGAATTATCAAACATTTGGAAAACATGTTGATTATCACTCTTTTTTTGATACATTTTATATTTTTTAATTATCATATTTAACCTGTACTCACCATGCGGTTCAATGTAGCTTCCGGTTCGCCACGTGGTTCTATCACCAACATTAGTTATCTTATCTGGGTCCAAGGTATCGTTAAGCGAGAGCACAGAAATAGTTGGGATTTTGCGAAATAACGGTTCTAACAACAATTGTGTGACATAAACGCACTGTTTAATATATCCAAATTTGCATAAATTACATTTATAGAAACCAAAAATGGCGTCATATAAGACCAAAACAAAATGGCGTCTATAGCTACTTCCGCCCATATTAGTTACTCATTATTTTTTTTTTATTGCTTCTTTCTAGTACTTAATTTGTAGCAAGAGCATTTTTCGTTAATCTGCAGTGTTCTTTGAATTTACTTATTCTGTTTAGATTATATTATTCATAAACCAATGCCTTCTTGTACAGTCATAAATGCCGGCATTCTCTTACACGCATGCACTCTCTCTCTCTCTCTCTCTCTATGCCCATACATTACTGTTACATGTTTAATTAATACATTTTTTGAGCTCAGAATAATTGATAGAATTTAGAATTTTAAACTTTCCTGAAATGCTGGGGTAGTTGCTTCTCCTCAGATATTTTCCATTGTTGGAGGCAGATGTTCGGCCGAACTTTACAGTTTGCCTGTTCCTTGTTTCACTGAATTTAAATTACATTTTGCTTCTTCTCTGGTTAAATACTGATAACTGTTCACTATTAATTATATCGTGGATACTTTTAAAAACACTTGGCCGGCTATACTTTGCCAGCGAATTTTGTTGTGTGTTACTGCATCGAACGTAGATTGAAGACTGAGAGTGAATAACCAGCACAATTCACGCAAGTGGTAGGGTTATATCGTCATCATCCTATTGTTTCAAACGTATGACGCCATTGTTCTGCATCACATTTGTTACGTTTTCCATGATTGATGACATCTCAACAGTGTTTTTAACTGGCTTCATCCAAATATGTGTGTATAACCGCACGTATGCCACGACCTTGAAGTCGACTCATATTGGCAAAACTGCGTCGTATGTAATGCATTTGGGAAAGTTAACCTAACCACTTTTAAATATATAGAAACACAATAAAATTATTCTCTCTGTACCAATCAATCCTAAGACGGACTTTTATACCTTCACAAAACCCCCTCAACGAGAGGTTTTATGTTGAAACATAAAAACTCTCATTGACTCATGCACACATTCTAAAGGGATCAGCCCAGATATGGCGCCACAAACCCCTGTAGTGTTTACATAAAAAAGAATACAATAACGTACCCTTGGTCCAATGATGATGAAAGTACCTGCATGACCTTACTGGACTTCTCAGGTGAGATCCCAACACCGCAAGGCCATTTAGGCATTCAACGTTCCTGCTCTGACACGCAGGCCAGCTCAGGACCGCCGTCACAGCATCACTAAACTCTGAAACATCAAATACAAAATTTAAAATAGTGGCCTTGTATAATCCCATATCCATAACTGATATGTCTCCCCTTAGCTACATTGGTTTATGTTCAGAGGCATTGCTTTTCTTACACCTAAGTTTCAAATAACAAACAAGATTTAAGACAGAATGCCTTCTCCCTTTACATTACTATCTTTACCAAGACTGGACTCCAGTCAACAGTACTTTACTCTTTCCATTACAAGAAAATATATACTCTTATACTAGGATCATAACACGTAAAACAATTTCTTAAATTTGCAAAAGCAACAACAACCTATATCTCTATCATATAAAATTCAAAACATAACTTTTATCATGGCAAACCAATTAACTTTTAAAATTTTATCTATCAGCTTTACGGATTTCAATCTTTCTTTACCACAGAATCAGAACTATTTTTGCATTCAATACCATTATTAACATCATTTACTTAATACTTAACATTTGTTACCGTTGCTACCCCTGTAGCAACCTCCCAGCCACACACTCTATTACCTCATAATATAACATACCATAGTAAACATTGAACATTAAACATTAACATTGTTACATTTGCATTAAACAATTCACATTTAAATAACTTGTATAAAAATTATAAACATTACTATTATCATTTCCATCAAAATATCACTATAATGTTATATCAATTATAGTGATATTTAGTTAAGTAACAGACACGTCATGGACAACGAAATCCAAGAATTTCCATCAACTCTTTTATATCGAACTTTTAATTATTTAACCCTGATTACCATTAGATTCTCCACAAAATTCAAATTTATTAACATTCCTTTTACCTCACCTTTCATTTACTATTACCTTTCTACTATGAACTTTTTCTTATTTGACATTTTCCTCCCTATTAGTTTGGGTGACTCCATTATTCACTATTACTTGATTTATTATATTGGCATTAAAATCTATAGCCTTACTCACCTTATTTCTACTAACAACCACTACTAACAACCAGATTTACATATTATGATACCAATCTCTCCATAACAACCCCCTTCACTAATTCCACTTAAATCATTTTCCTCTTTAAATAAAATAACTAATACCTCTTTGTACTAGGATGTGTGTTCTCAACCTGGCCATATACATTCCTAACCCTTTGCCCTTCCTGGAATATCGGCAAACACTCCCTTAAACTACTCTATCACTTGCCACAACGCTGCACGCTGATCACTCCTTATACCACTATCCTTACTACAAAATATCACCCTCAACTATTTAACCTCCATTTACATTACTCACCTTCTCTACGTATAATCACTAACCACTGTGTCCCTAAAATATCTAACACCCTCTTTGTGTATTACTGGTATCTCAACTTCTTATTCTCTCTAACTCCCATTAAAATTAATTCTGCTTAACTCACGTGCCTTATTTATCATTATCACCCAAACCCTTTTACAACCTTTCACCTTAACATGATCCCTGAAAATTCATCACTTATCTCCTCATAATAACAATACATCCCTCTATACAAACATATTTATGTCAATTGTTTACTATTCTTTAGATAATCTAAATCTCATAAAACCATTTTCAAATCTTTTTTATACAACAATAATTAATTAATCTTCAATTATTTAACTCATTATTTAAAATCTCACAATTAATCTCCTCCTTTATCTAGTCAAAAAAAAAAAAAAAATGTTACAATTATTATTAAATCAACTAAACTATGACTTCCTGTTACATACATGTTTTACATAAAAATACATATAATACACAACATAAAGAATACATCAATACCTGGACATTAATACACAAAAAAATATACAATCCAACTTATTTTGTTACCATTGACCATTAATCAGTTCATAATACAATCCATTTTAAAAATCACTGTCCACATATATAAATGTTCATAACACAATAAAACAATTTATCCACCATCATCAAATAATAATCTAATCTTATATCTATACAAAACATTTATTATTGAATCTCTTATATTGTAACATAACCAAATATGGCAGTTACATAAAATGAGTCTAAAGGACGGCAAGTAAGAGAAAAAATATGAATGTAAACCTAGATAAGTAAATCCATGTATATAAAGTGTGTATCTACAAATGTGTTAATATGAAAATCCAACTATGAATAAGATAATATCAATCTAGTGACATCAACTACGAAAAATAAGAAAGAAAATGACATGAGCCAAAACAAAATACCAATTATAGACCCAATAGGATCCAAAAGTGAGGGGAAACGACGAAATAAGAATTAACAAACTCCAAAAGTGAGGGGAAACGACTAAAGAATAATGACTACGATGAAAATAACAAGAAAGAAGAAAGAAGAAGGACAAGAAAGCTGACTCAGAAGAGAGAAGATGAATAAATCATACCAGAAATCAACATAAACCACGTGTACCAAAGACTATATAAGTGACAAGTGAAATAATGATTATCAAATGTGAGGATGAAAAACAGTGCTTAGCATTTAAGGAAACACAAACAATAACAGTGCGTACTTAATAGATGTGAAACATGTGAATAACCAACTATTTCTACTGATAAAACCACACAAACAATTATAGCGAGGAAGTTTATAAGTATATGAAAATATGTTAATTCCATGATGAAAACAACAAGATGTTAAATAAGTCAAATAGACACGAACAATGAGTGTGACGCGTTTAATAAAGTTGTGATTAACACAGATAATCATAAGTCCACCAAAATGAAACAAAATAGAACAATATAACTATGTTTTATTAATGGTAAAGAACTGACAACAATATAAAAAACCCTTGTATCAAACAAAATGGATTGAATTGAATTCAACCTATGACTAGAAAAATATCATAAATAATACAATAAGATATGTATTAATGTTTAAGAAGGAATGTATAAACATGTGTCACAAAATAAGTAAAATAATATTGTGAAATACCATGCTGACACCATGTAAGTAGTAGAGACATACTGCATTAAAACAGATGGTACATTGTTACATAACCCATAGCGAAGGTACCTGTTAAACAGAAAACCAAAAATATCAATGAAAATAAATGATTATCAACAATGATATCAATTAAGGAATTGTTATAAATAACAATACATCCTAATAGACAATGTATTAAAATGCAACCATGTAAATAAAACCAATCAAATGCAATGGCAGACAGCTATAGCAAAGATGCAACAAATATGCCAATTCAAATAGGCAAAGTGCAATATCAAAACCAATACTAAAGTGAATAACCATATTACCAGTAGTAAGACTAATATCTGGTAATGGTTTGAGAACAGATCTTTAACATAATAACAACAGTATTATAAACAAAATGATGTAAACTAACTAACCATGTACAAACAATCAGATGTAAAATGGACCACTGTATTAGTTAAGGAAAATAGTGTATTAAAGCTTAAATACAGATTGTTCACAATACTACCAGTAGTTAGAGGGAAAATCAATACAACTTTGAGAACAGATTAGAACTATAAAAACAGTCAGTATATATGCAAATAATTAGAAACCAACTGACCATAGTGACAGAAATCACATATAAACCAATCATGTTAAGTAAGTTACTTAGGTAAAATATGACATATAAATTTATCTAAGAGTAAATGAGAACATTACCAAAAGTAGGAGTAATGTCTAATACCAATGTAGAAACACAAACATAATGTAACAATAACAGTTTAATTATTGTTTTTATGAAAAATAAATGACCACTATGTTGAGACACCATAGGAACAAACCCATTATTGAAGAATTGAAGGGTTCTAAACTAGCTAGAAGCTAACCAATATATGTAATACATTAAGTACAATGTATGTACACTAATGACATTTAATACATAATATAATTCACTTAGAAAAGACTAAAATTATGTTGACAATTGTATGAGACCGGTAGAAGAGGAATAAGACAGTATGTGTATTATATTTAATACAATCATATGAGGATATTTAAGTGTGAAATCATGTACATAATCGTTTTAGTATTATTAGATTGTAAGATTACTTGTATTAGTTAAGGGAAATTCATTTCAAATACTTTTATATAAAAACCAAGATGGACGCCTAATGACGCTAAAATAAGCTATTGTTAAGGAAATAATTATTTCCAAATAACAAATCAAACCAAGTGAGAAATGGACTCCAAGTGTTTATTTAGAAAGTGTTTTATTAAAAATAATTAAATCTGGTGTCAAAAACTTATAAAAATAAGAAACACCAAGATAATTAATAAAAACGTTATTTTAAGAGAAGCAATGTAAATAAAATAGTGTTGTTTAGACTTAAATTAAAGAAGAAAATGTCTATAATTCAATGACATAACTCATGTAACGATAGGACGTTCAATAAGGAAGTTATTGTAATTATTAACTTTTCAAGTATTTTTTACACTAGTGCTTACGTCACATAAACCAGGACCCAAAGTCGAAATTTGGTAAAACACCAAATATTTTAATAAAACATAGGCCTTTGGGGTGAAGACTATAGTGATTACAGCCAATCAAATCAACGCATTTTGTCAGACACGAGAGAGACGCTTTGGCAAATTGTAACAGTCTACGAACAGCTTCCAGACGAATAGGTCACGCAACTCGACACCATGAAAAAGTATTATTTTCAAATTTGTGCGCGTACATTGACATTAAGTTGATATACAGACATAACCTTGACACAACAAATATACTTCCGAGTGATATGTGCGGGATTACCGAACAATATAAGTACGATAGTGTATAATCCCGGTCGTACTCGCGTGTGTTGTGATAATAAACAGGGAGTACATTATTTTATTTAAATAACTTTGATTTTTAAAAATAATATTTTGAAATAGACATTTTGATACTACGCGAGTCATTACTAGCGCAGCATCAAACTTATGATGGAATTATTAGAATTTCAAGAAATTTCAATTTTGACTTATTAAAATATTAAATAAATATTTTAATTAATTTTATAATTATAAAAAGTATGTTTAGAGTAATTATCACTAATTACAAGAGTTAACGTTTAGACACTCTTTTGACTAAACTTGTTTTGATTATTCGATGTTTTGAAATAAATAACATTAACTTACGTAAAAAGTATAAAGCAATTTTAATAGTAACATGTTAAAAGGTTACTAATATTATGTTCAAAAATATAAATTAAGAAATATTAACCATTAAGAAATCATTTACTGTGATAGCATTACCTGTGATCGCTAACCTCAAATTGGTAGCGGTAGCTTATTAATTTAACTGTTGCATCTGTTCTCAAATAATTTCCAAACCAAATAGAAATCATATCAAGAGTTTTTTTTTTGTATTTTATTAATTTTTTCTCTTGAAAATATATAGTTATCAAACTCATTGTTGAAAATAAAACGATACATTGAAACTGTACAAGCCACGAGTATGACGCTTGCTATAGAATTTTATAAGGTGCGTGCGCATCCAAACGTACGATAATTACATACTTACCATACATATGGTATTAAATTTCATTGTTTTATATTTATTCGTTATTTTTAACCATTGTTCAATTTTATTAATTCTATAAATATTACATCTTGACACTGATATCATGTATCCTCAAAGAACCTAACAACCTGATAATATATTAACAAGAAGACATAACCTATTAAGTTCAAATTATTGTACTAAAGACAGGACTACCAGCATTGAGCCTGGATAGAGTCTTATGTTAAAATTAATCAATTGTAATTATTATTTAAAGGGTTACTAGCCAAATGATTGTAATTATTTTTGAAATTTGCCATTTTAAAATTTGTTAATAAACCTTCACTTATTTACCTATGAACAAGAGTATCATTTCAAATAGAAATTACATTATTTCTTTTAAAACAGTTCTACCAAAGGTGGCGGAAGAATTCAAACAGAGAGTCATTTAAAGTATTACCTATATGTGCTAGTTCATTCATATTGTGTGTACTAACTGTTTTGAATATTCAAATTGAATATTTGTGTGCATTTTGAATGTATGTATTTCAGCAACAACCGTCACAGAACAGGACTGAAACAGGTACTTGTGGTAAGTGAGGGAGGCATACAACAAAAAGTGCGCGAAACTTATTTAAATCGAAAAAGTGAATTATCCATAGACACTTATACAGATTAAACAATCACACTAATAACTCCTAATAATTATAATTGGAGCAGTTTTATAAAAACAACATAATAGCAGATACCGGAGCGTATCTGCAAGCACACTACAACTATACATACAAGTACACTGTACACTGTATAGTACATTATACTTATACTTGTTCCATAACAAGTTGGCGCTCCATCGCGGGGCAGAAGTGATAGAAGATCACACACCACATCGATATTATACTATACTATAACACAAAACCAATATACTTGTTTTATAACAAGTTGGCGCCCAACGTGGGGCAGAAGTGATAGAAGATCACACACCACATCGATATTATACTATACTATAACACAAAACCAATATACTTGTTTTATAACAAGTTGGCGCCCAACGTCTGAGCACGAGTTAGGAAGATATACAATAACCAATAACCTAAATATAATAATTCGTGAGAAGACAGCAGGACCATTATCAGAAGATCAAGATGTATACAGACCGATTTAAATCAAGATCTAAATCAAGGTCAACGTCAAGAAAAAGGATGGCGCAAGCAGAGAAGGAAACCAGAAAAGAAGAGAAGGAGGCGATGTCAACAGAAGACGTGGAGGAGATAGTAGTGGAAGAAAAAGACAAACAAATTGAACCGGCGGAGGGGGTTCAACAGCCAGAGGAGGAGCCAGAAATAGCACAACCAGAGATTCTGCCGGAAATAACACCACAAGAAATTATACAGGAGAATAGCCAACCCAAGAAACCTACGACAATAATGGATGCCCAATTATTAACAATACTAAGAGCTATCGAAGAAAGCAACCGATCCACTAAAGAGGCTCTAAAGGAAACCAACAAGAAAATAGAGGAAGGCCTGAAATCATCCAAAGAGGACAATCAAAATTTGAGAGCAGATCTAAATAGCAAGATAGAAGAGAGCCAAAAATCCACCAAGGAGGACTTAAACAGAATGGAAGAAGGCCAGAAAAGGATGGAAGAATCACTGAACTCCACCAAGGCGGACGTGAACAGCAAAATAGAAGAAACCAGCCGGTCATCAAACCAGAAAATAGAAGAAGGCCAGAGAGAGAACCAAAAACATATGGAATTATTAAAGGAAGAGTTCAATAACCAGATACAGGAGACGAACAGGAGGATGGAAGATGGACAAAAGAAAACTGAGGAATTACTGGAGAAGAAAATGGCCATCATGAAAGAGGAGTTATCGACAGAATTGGGAGTCAGAATGGATCAGGCCAACCAGAAAATGGATGAAATCACGGCTAAGTTCAATAGAGACGTCGAAACTATACAATCTGACCATGAAGGGATGTGGCAGCAAATAAGTATCAACAGTAACAAGATGAAGGAAGCCGCCAAGGATACAGAAGAGAAGATAGAAAGAAGATTGAAGGAAAATGTCGATGAAATCGAGAAGCGCATGGCCATCCTATCAACTGAAGTTAATGTCGAGATGGATGAAGTACGAAAGGAGGGAGAAGTTACCAGCCTGAGACTAATACAAGCAGAGTTAGACATCAATCAACGCATGAACGAAATGGAAAGGACACACGGTACACAGATAAATGTGATAACACAAGAACAAACCAACATGAAAATAGCACAGTCAACACTAACAGACAAGTGTGAAGAAGTATCTGGAAGAGTGGACGCAATTAAGCAGCAGGTACATGATGATAGAACCCTACTAACCGAGCGTCAACGAAGAGAGCTAGATGACCTCCGCGACGAGATGCATCGTATACAAACGATACCAAATTTACTATCCGGATTGACTCATCTAGACAACAGAGACCAGATTAAATTCAGGACTTATTATAAAAATCCGCTAGAGTTTTTAGAACGGATGGAAGAAATCCTACGAAAAAACAGAGAGAGTAGATGGACTACCATTAAGGGAATGTTAGACGAAGCTTTCAAAAGCACGTTCGACAATTGGTGGATGGCAACCCGTAACGAAGTGGGGAATTATGACAACTTCAAAGTGGCGTTTAAACAAAAATATTGGTCAGAAGCCACCCAGAACATCGTCAGGGATGATATCACAAACGGGAGGTTCGATATACATGGAAGGCAATCAATGACAACGTATTTCTTGGGAAAGATTTGCCTGGCGAGGAATCTTGAACCCGCCATCCCAGAAGAATGCCTAGTGACGAAATTAGCCTACCACTTCAATCAAGGCATATCACAAGGAAGGCTCAATGCACAAATAAAGACAGTCCAAGGGATGTGCGAACTGTTGGAGAACCATGAAAGAGAACGCTACTACCAACGCAGTCGGCAAGGACCAAACCAGACATATGATCGAGGCGGACCTGGGAATAATAACCCCAACATATCCAACGAAAGGAATAGCCCGGGAAGAAATCACAATTACCCACCGAGATTCCAAAATCACCCTATACCACGCCAAGACGGAGGGGGCAACAATGTCAATAATAGAGGGAATAATAATAATAATCAGCATTCAGGTGGATATCAGCGAGAGCCAGCTTACCAAAGAGGTAACAATTATTACCGGCCGTACCAGAATCAAGCTCCCAATCATCACCCAAGACAAAGTAATGGCAACCAACATAATAATCACTTTCGTAGAGTGCACTATAATCAAGCCAGTCGAGGGGGAAATCGTCGAAACTACTACCAAGGAAGGAGAAGTTTCCCTAATCAGAATAGTCACTCTAGCAACAGCGATAGAGAGGAGCGGGAATCTGGATACCGATCTAACGGAAGCGACAGTAATGGAAGTCAAGGAACGATAACGCAAAATACAGCAGTCTACAATAATGGACATGGAAATGGGAATCAAGAACCCATAGCTTCGACATCGCAAGACAGGCACGGGAATAGTGACCTGCCTTTAAACGCCAACCGGCAGTGAAAAACCAAGTAGTACCCTCACTGAACCGGACTATTGGGTCTAGAGTTTTGGCAAACCATCCAAATCTTCGCAAAACTTACACCAATAATTATTTGAAAAATATTAGAAGAGACTTAATGGAAGAAAAAGAGAATATTATCAGCGATACAAGTAATAGTGAAATTGCATACATAGCGGTGAAGGTCAATAACATAAAAGCAACGGCAATGATAGATACCGGAGCAAATGTATCATTGATTGATAAAGTGGAGTTAGATAGAATCCAATCTGAAAATAAAGCGACAATACCCACTTTACCTATTAACAACATTGTACTCATTGGAGCTACCGGACGTCAAAACAAGACGATTAGACAACAAGTGCAACTTGATGTATCCAGCAACGGCAACATGATACAGATGATATTCCTCGTAGCCAGTGGGTTACCATTTTACCCTGCTCATTGGGTGTGATATACTCAGGAAATACACTGCGATAATTAACATGGACACAAATACAGTAAGAATGAAGACAGGAGAAGTTGAGTGGACAGCCAAGCTAACAGAATATCAAAAGGCACCCGCAGAACATGTAATCTATTACATTAGGGAAGCCCACCAACATCAGGAAGGCGCCATCAACAAGCAGCTTCACAATAACCCAGAGGAAGCTTTATGGTTGACCAAGATTAATGAGATACGAGAATTCAAGACCAACCAAAATAACCAAGAGCTGACATGGGAACAAAAGGACCATCTGATAAACATATATTGCCAGTATCGTCACATATTTTCCGATACACCCGGAAAAATCAAAAATTTCCAATGCGAGTTAAGATTCAAAGACCAAACCGAATTTAAACGAAAATCTTATCCTATCGCCTTTTCGCTGAAGGAAGCAGTAAGGGAAGAAATCCAGCGTTTGATAGCAAATGACATCATCGAAGTAAGCAATTCACCATACACCAACCCTATTGTCGCCGTACCAAAGAAAAATGGTGCGGTACGAATTTGTTTAGATGCTAGGGAGTTAAACAAAACCATAATTAACGACAGGACATCACCTGGAGAAATTGATGAGATCTTAAAGAAGTTTTATGGTTCAAAATTCTACAGTATATGGGATACGGTATGCGGATATTGGCAAGTTGAACTGCATCCGAATAGTAGAAAGTATACTGCCTTTATTTTCGAAGGTAGAAATTACCATTTCAAAAGACTACCGTTTGGCTTAGTAAACTCGGTAGCGATATTCGTCAAATGTATGGACGAAATACTGGGCCACAATACACTGCAATTTACAACAGTCTATGTTGACGATCTCTTAATCGCCTCCAACAATTGGGAGGAACACTGTGAAAGGGTGGCACAGGTTTTACAGAAATTAGAAGATAATCGCATTACATTGAAGTTAGATAAGTCTCAATTAATAGCAAAAGAAGTCCAATTTTTGGGGTTTAACCTATCTGAACATGGAATTACACCGTCCCAGGAAAAGATGGAGGCAATACAGCGTTTCCCCGTCCCACAGAACAAGAAACAACTGCAATCGTTCCTCGGGATCTGCAACTACTATCGTAAATTCCAAGTGAATTATTCCGATTTAACAGCTCGATTTTCAAAACAGCTTTCATCAAAAGAAAAGTGGAAATCGGAATCAGAACAAGAATCTACATTTAAGCTAATTAAAGAAAAGTTCCTAGAAACCGTTATGTTACATCACCCTAACTTTGAAAAACAATTTTTCATGAACTGCGACGCCAGCGATTTGAGTCTCGGATCCGTGCTATATCAAGAAGACCAAGACGGGAACCATGAAGTAATCAGTTTTGCAAGTCGCACGTTGAACAAGTGTGAACGCAACTATCACACCACAGAAAAAGAATTATTAAGTATCGTATTCGCTTGCGAAAAGTTTAGAACCTTTATTTTGGGATATAAAGTGACAGTAAGAACGGATCATAAATCCATTTCATTCCTCAAGAACTGTAAATTGAAACATGGAAGATTGACAAGATGGACTCTCGCCCTCCAAGAGTATAATATACAGTGGGAGTACATACCGGGAAAAAGCAACACAGCTGCAGACGTGTTGTCCCGGATTAACATCGACGCCCAAACATTTCAAGGAGAGAGAGAAACCATCGCGAAGGTCTACCACTTGCTAAAAAATAAATCTGAGCTTACTAAAATACTGTCAGATATAGCTACACAGCAACAACAAGATCCCAAAATATTGATGATTATTAAAAAACTAGCAGATAACGATGCAAACATTAAACAGTATTTCTGTATTCATAGTCAGCTAGTGTTCACCAAAAGCAATAAAAATGGTGAAGACTGGAAGATAGTTGTCCCAAAGGTTCTAGAGAGAGATTTGACCATCGACTATCACATACGATATGGTCATATGGGCGCAGTGAAGGTGGTAAAAGCACTGCAAGAACATGTGTATTTCACTGATATGAATAGGAAGGTAAGAAAATATATACAGAATTGCCATATTTGCCAGCTAGTCAAATGCAGTAACGAAAAGAGAGAAGGAGTGATGATACCGATAACATCTGTGACAAAATTAGAAAAAATCTTCCTGGACATTTGTGGGCCGTTTCCACGGAGTGGTGGAAGACATCAGTATAAATATATCATTATTATCTTTGACCACTATACAAAATATACGAAGCTGTATCCGCTTAATCGAGCCACAACAAGTAAGATACTAGAAGTAGTTATAAACAAATACATACCCGAAGTGGGCCGACCAGCATCAATAGTTACAGATCACGGAACGCAGTTTCGAGGACGGAAATGGCGGGAAACACTGCTCCATCTGGGCATCAAAACGTATAAGACATCGGTGTACCACCCCAACAGCAACCCTGCTGAGAGAGTGTTGAGGGAAGTAGGAAGGATTTTAAGAACCTACTGTCACAGCCAGCAGAGGAAGTGGGAGGAATATTTGTCCCCAGCTGAAGACTTCTTAAACCTCGCATACCATCAGTCAACTGAGAAAACACCATACATGGCAATGCATGAAAAAAGACCACCCCGAGAGATCACAGAAATAATTAACTTTCCAATAAGTGCAGAGATCAAGTTTGACCAAACCAAGTTCTATAATAATGCGGTTGAAAGAGCCCAGAAACTGAGAATTAAATACAAAAAATTGCAGCCCAAAATTATAAAATACAAAGTGGGAGACCAAGTGTTAATCAAAAATCGAGAACTCCCAAGCACTATCGAGGGCATTGCAAAGAAATTATTACTATTATATACCGGACCATATACTGTAACAAAAGACAATCTAAACAACACCTATGAATTGCAAAACCCTATTACAAAAAAGATAAAGGGGACATATAATCAGACTTCGATAAAAAAGTATATTGACAATTAAGATATGAAATTACAAGTGAAAAGTGAGCGATAAGGATTATTTTATTATTGATACTATGTGAGGATGAAAATGTTTGTTGTGTAAAATAAAAAAGATAAATATGAGTATAACTGTTGACTATATCAAGATGAAAAATGAAATGTGGCCATGAAGATTATTGTTATTTACAAGATGAAAAGTGAAAATATGATTATAAAAATAAATGTTGACTGAAGAAAAAGGGTGAATTATTATCATGAAGATTATTATATGTTTATATTAAATGAAAAGTAACTATGTAATTATGTATTAAACATTGAATGTATATTGTCATTTTATAATGTGGGAAAAAATGATCCCAGAGAATTTATGTAAAGGAATCAGAACATTGTATTCAACAACATCTCACCCATACTACTATATAAAAAAGATGTCAATACGAGACAGACACATTACATCCCAGGCATATATGAAGCAAACTCATTATTTCCAAGAGCCTAGTCAACCAGTAGAATAACAACATCTCACCCGTACTACTATAAAAAAGGAATGTCAATACGAGACAGACACATTACATCCCAGGCATATATGAAGCAAACTCATTATTTCCAAGAGCCTAGTCAACCAGTAGAATAACATCTCACCCGTACTACTACTATATGAAAAAGAAGAGTTGGAGGAATAAACCAAATGAACATTATTACTGTAGAGAAACGACCACACACGACAAATTTATATTTGAATAAAGAAAAGCCAGCACTACATGAAGTACAAATACCAACTAAAACCTGGAAAAGGAAAGAAAAAATAAATGTACTAATACATAGTATCTAGAAGAATGGATTTGGAACGAAGATTATGACGAAATAACGTTCAAGGTAACACAGAATGAAGAGATTAATCTATGATGAAGAAGAATAAAAAAGAATATACTAACAAAGAAAAATCATGAGAGTATACCAATGAGGAAATGTAAAACAAAATATCCCGATGATATGTGAAGAATTAGTTAAGTTGAATCAAGAAAAGAGAGAATCACAATGTACAAACCGCAGATGCGAGAATTAATCCCAAGAATATTTATTACTTGTCGGAAAAACGACCACTATTATTATTATTAATGATTTGAGATGAATTGACTGAAGAGTAATGCCAGCAATCATTTATTATTATTAAAGGAGATGATTTGCCTCCATATTTATTGAAATTAGTATGGCCAGTAGAGTCGAATAGCCAAAGTGAGCCGCTCTAAACTGCCCCAGCTAAATGTATGTTAGGGAACTAAATAAACGAGGGAAGTAATTACATAGAGAAGAAATAAATATGATTCAAAGAGCAGAAAGCGAAAGGATATATGGAAAAAACATGTAAATCAATATGGAATGTACAATAATTGATAAATTCTTCATAGAAAAATATAGTATAATCATAACTCAGAATTAATCAATTCTTAAAGGAAGGCATATGTAACATAACCAAATATGGCAGTTACATAAAATGAGCCTAAAGGATGGCAAGTAAGAGAAAAAATATGAATGTAAACCTAGATAAGTAAATCCATGTATATAAAGTGTGTATCTACAAATGTGTTAATATGAAAATCCAACTATGAATAAGATAATATCAATCTAGTGACATCAACTACGAAAAATAAGAAAGAAAATGACATGAGTCAAAACAAAATACCAATTATAGACCCAATAGGATCCAAAAGTGAGGGGAAACGACGAAATAAGAATTAACAAACTCCAAAAGTGAGGGGAAACGACGAAATAAGAATTAACAAACTCCAAAAGTGAGGGGAAACGACTAAAGAATAATGACTACGATGAAAATAACAAGAAAGAAGAAAGAAGAAGGACAAGAAAGCTGACTCAGAAGAGAGAAGATGAATAAATCATACCAGAAATCAACATAAACCACGTGTACCAAAGACTATATAAGTGACAAGTGAAATAATGATTATCAAATGTGAGGATGAAAAACAGTGCTTAGCATTTAAGGAAACACAAACAATAACAGTGCGTACTTAATAGATGTGAAACATGTGAATAACCAACTATTTCTACTGATAAAACCACACAAACAATTATAGCGAGGAAGTTTATAAGTATATGAAAATATGTTAATTCCATGATGAAAACAACAAGATGTTAAATAAGTCAAATAGACACGAACAATGAGTGTGACGCGTTTAATAAAGTTGTGATTAACACAGATAATCATAAGTCCACCAAAATGAAACAAAATAGAACAATATAACTATGTTTTATTAATGGTAAAGAACTGACAACAATATAAAAAACCCTTGTATCAAACAAAATGGATTGAATTGAATTCAACCTATGACTAGAAAAATATCATAAATAATACAATAAGATATGTATTAATGTTTAAGAAGGAATGTATAAACATGTGTCACAAAATAAGTAAAATAATATTGTGAAATACCCATGCTGACACCATGTAAGTAGTAGAGACATACTGCATTAAAACAGATGGTACATTGTTACATAACCCATAGCGAAGGTACCTGTTAAACAGAAAACCAAAAATATCAATGAAAATAAATGATTATCAACAATGATATCAATTAAGGAATTGTTATAAATAACAATACATCCTAATAGACAATGTATTAAAATGCAACCATGTAAATAAAACCAATCAAATGCAATGGCAGACAGCTATAGCAAAGATGCAACAAATATGCCAATTCAAATAGGCAAAGTGCAATATCAAAACCAATACTAAAGTGAATAACCATATTACCAGTAGTAAGACTAATATCTGATAATGGTTTGAGAACAGATCTTTAACATAATAACAACAGTATTATAAACAAAATGATGTAAACTAACTAACCATGTACAAACAATCAGATGTAAAATGGACCACTGTATTAGTTAAGGAAAATAGTGTATTAAAGCTTAAATACAGATTGTTCACAATACTACCAGTAGTTAGAGGGAAAATCAATACAACTTTGAGAACAGATTAGAACTATAAAAACAGTCAGTATATATGCAAATAATTAGAAACCAACTGACCATAGTGACAGAAATCACATATAAACCAATCATGTTAAGTAAGTTACTTAGGTAAAATATGACATATAAATTTATCTAAGAGTAAATGAGAACATTACCAAAAGTAGGAGTAATGTCTAATACCAATGTAGAAACACAAACATAATGTAACAATAACAGTTTAATTATTGTTTTTATGAAAAATAAATGACCACTATGTTGAGACACCATAGGAACAAACCCATTATTGAAGAATTGAAGGGTTCTAAACTAGCTAGAAGCTAACCAATATATGTAATACATTAAGTACAATGTATGTACACTAATGACATTTAATACATAATATAATTCACTTAGAAAAGACTAAAATTATGTTGACAATTGTATGAGACCGGTAGAAGAGGAATAAGACAGTATGTGTATTATATTTAATACAATCATATGAGGATATTTAAGTGTGAAATCATGTACATAATCGTTTTAGTATTATTAGATTGTAAGATTACTTGTATTAGTTAAGGGAAATTCATTTCAAATACTTTTATATAAAAACCAAGATGGACGCCTAATGACGCTAAAATAAGCTATTGTTAAGGAAATAATTATTTCCAAATAACAAATCAAACCAAGTGAGAAATGGACTCCAAGTGTTTATTTAGAAAGTGTTTTATTAAAAATAATTAAATCTGGTGTCAAAAACTTATAAAAATAAGAAACACCAAGATAATTAATAAAAACGTTATTTTAAGAGAAGCAATGTAAATAAAATAGTGTTGTTTAGACTTAAATTAAAGAAGAAAATGTCTATAATTCAATGACATAACTCATGTAACGATAGGACGTTCAATAAGGAAGTTATTGTAATTATTAACTTTTCAAGTATTTTTTACACTAGTGCTTACGTCACATAAACCAGGACCCAAAGTCGAAATTTGGTAAAACACCAAATATTTTAATAAAACATAGGCCTTTGGGGTGAAGACTATAGTGATTACAGCCAATCAAATCAACGCATTTTGTCAGACACGAGAGAGACGCTTTGGCAAATTGTAACAGTCTACGAACAGCTTCCAGACGAATAGGTCACGCAACTCGACACCATGAAAAAGTATTATTTTCAAATTTGTGCGCGTACATTGACATTAAGTTGATATACAGACATAACCTTGACACAACAAATATACTTCCGAGTGATATGTGCGGGATTACCGAACAATATAAGTACGATAGTGTATAATCCCGGTCGTACTCGCGTGTGTTGTGATAATAAACAGGGAGTACATTATTTTATTTAAATAACTTTGATTTTTAAAAATAATATTTTGAAATAGACATTTTGATACTACGCGAGTCATTACTAGCGCAGCATCAAACTTATGATGGAATTATTAGAATTTCAAGAAATTTCAATTTTGACTTATTAAAATATTAAATAAATATTTTAATTAATTTTATAATTATAAAAAGTATGTTTAGAGTAATTATCACTAATTACAAGAGTTAACGTTTAGACACTCTTTTGACTAAACTTGTTTTGATTATTCGATGTTTTGAAATAAATAACATTAACTTACGTAAAAAGTATAAAGCAATTTTAATAGTAACATGTTAAAAGGTTACTAATATTATGTTCAAAAATATAAATTAAGAAATATTAACCATTAAGAAATCATTTACTGTGATAGCATTACCTGTGATCGCTAACCTCAAATTGGTAGCGGTAGCTTATTAATTTAACTGTTGCATCTGTTCTCAAATAATTTCCAAACCAAATAGAAATCATATCAAGAGTTTTTTTTTTGTATTTTATTAATTTTTTCTCTTGAAAATATATAGTTATCAAACTCATTGTTGAAAATAAAACGATACATTGAAACTGTACAAGCCACGAGTATGACGCTTGCTATAGAATTTTATAAGGTGCGTGCGCATCCAAACGTACGATAATTACATACTTACCATACACATGGTATTAAATTTCATTGTTTTATATTTATTCGTTATTTTTAACCATTGTTCAATTTTATTAATTCTATAAATATTACATCTTGACACTGATATCATGTATCCTCAAAGAACCTAACAACCTGATAATATATTAACAAGAAGACATAACCTATTAAGTTCAAATTATTGTACTAAAGACAGGACTACCAGCATTGAGCCTGGATAGAGTCTTATGTTAAAATTAATCAATTGTAATTATTATTTAAAGGGTTACTAGCCAAATGATTGTTAATTATTTTTGAAATTTGCCATTTTAAAATTTGTTAATAAACCTTCACTTATTTACCTATGAACAAGAGTATCATTTCAAATAGAAATTACATTATTTCTTTTAAAACAGTTCTACCAAAGGTGGCGGAAGAATTCAAACAGAGAGTCATTTAAAGTATTACCTATATGTGCTAGTTCATTCATATTGTGTGTACTAACTGTTTTGAATATTCAAATTGAATATTTGTGTGCATTTTGAATGTATGTATTTCAGCAACAACCGTCACAGAACAGGACTGAAACAGGTACTTGTGGTAAGTGAGGGAGGCATACAACAAAAAGTGCGCGAAACTTATTTAAATCGAAAAAGTGAATTATCCATAGACACTTATACAGATTAAACAATCACACTAATAACTCCTAATAATTATAATTGGAGCAGTTTTATAAAAACAACATAATAGCAGATACCGGAGCGTATCTGCAAGCACACTACAACTATACATACAAGTACACTGTACACTGTATAGTACATTATACTTATACTTGTTCCATAACAAGTTGGCGCTCCATCGCGGGGCAGAAGTGATAGAAGATCACACACCACATCGATATTATACTATACTATAACACAAAACCAATATACTTGTTTTATAACAATATTCATATCATCAATGTACATACCATTCAAATTTTTATAATTTTCCACAATCTCATATACTTCGTCATGATCGGGTATGGCCTGTCACCTTTAGTATTGTCTGTCACACTCCGGTAAGTTATATTATCATCGTTTATAACATCATCTCTAATAACAGCATCTTTAATACAAGGTAAGTATTCATTATAATTATACATCATCTCTACTCCTAAGCTTTCCACAAACTCTTCATACTTTCTATTTATCTTAAAAATCTCTATTTCTCTCTTTCTCTCTCTCTCATCACAGCTCAAAACATTTCTCACCATAACACCAATCTACACTCTCTCTCTCTCTCAATATATGCAGGGGACACTAACTCATAATTACTGCACCACCTATGAAGTGCACAAAAAATCCAGGGAACTCTATTTGCAGACCTTTCGTCTTTCAAATACTCACGTGAAGCCTCTTCTTCACCCACTACTACA
Organism: Magicicada septendecula; assembly: GCA_034769895.1. NCBI lineage: Eukaryota > Metazoa > Arthropoda > Insecta > Hemiptera > Cicadidae > Magicicada > Magicicada septendecula. The sequence goes on along the minus strand of CM068369.1, from coordinate 507,013,059 downwards.
ACATTAAGGGAAAAATTTACCCCCTGCAACTCCTTTACCTGTATAGGCCTATCCTTTCTCCACTTTCTCTCTGACTCAACACACACTATCATTCCATCATTATCATATTCTACTCTCTCTAAAATTTCATTATCACTATCAATATTCACCACGTTATTCTCTAATACCATATTTTTACTTCTATTATCATAACTCTCACTACTACTTACCTTGTCGTCTTTATTTTCATTTATTCGTCTATCAAAATTAACATTCTGTTTTCTGATTTCGTTTTTTATTTCATCGAATTTTGCATTTTGTTTTTCGTATTTATCATCTAGGTTGTCACATTTTTTATCTATTTTTAACAGTAATTGCATCATTTTCATTAGTTCAGTATCTTTGGTCTTTTTAACTGTGACTGGTGTTGAGTGAACACCCATCATTTGCTCATGATTTGCGATTCCGTTATGCTTGTTTGACTTTCATTTACAGTGAGGCTGATATTTTCATTGTCGTTTGCCATTTTAAATAGAGAGAAAAGCAAATTCTATTTCTTTTATTGTTACTTTATATCTCCTTAACCTAATAACAACATTACCTAGCACTCGTAATATTATGTTTACGTGTTATGTTATGTATCATTATATACCCACTCTGTTTCTGTACTCTGGCTTATTTATATAAAAAATAATTTTTTATTTAAAGTCGCTGTTCGGGTAGCCATTGTTCATTAACACTTTTCTTTTGATACATTTTATATTTTTTAATTATCATATTTAACCTGTACTCACCATGCGGTTCAATGTAGCTTCCGGTTCGCCACGTGGTTCTATCACCAACATTAGTTATCTTATCTGGGTCCAAGGTATCGTTAAGCGAGAGCACAGAAATAGTTGGGATTTTGCGAAATAACGGTTCTAACAACAATTGTGTGACATAAACGCTCTGTTTAATATATCCAAATTTGCATAAATTACATTTATAGAAACCAAAAATGGCGTCATATAAGACCAAAACAAAATGGCGTCTATAGCTACTTCCGCCCATATTAGTTACTCATTATTTTTTTTTATTACTTCTGTCTAGTACTTAATTTGTAGCAAGAGCATTTTTCGTTAATCTGCAGTGTTCTTTGAATTTACTTATTCTGTTTAGATTATATTATTCATAAACCAATGCCTTCTTGTACAGTCATAAATGCCGGCATTCTCTTACACGCATGCACTCTCTCTCTCTCTCTCTCTCTCTCTATGCCCATACATTACTGTTACATGTTTAATTAATACATTTTTTGAGCTCAGAATAATTGATAGAATTTAGAATTTTAAACTTTCCTGAAATGCTGGGGTAGTTGCTTCTCCTCAGATATTTTCCATTGTTGGAGGCAGATGTTCGGCCGAACTTTACAGTTTGTCTGTTCCTTGGTTCACTGAATTTAAATTAAATTTTGCTTCTTCTCTGGTTAAATACTGATAACTGTTCACTATTAATTACATCTTGGATACTTTTAAAAACACTTGGCCAGCTATACTTTGCCAGCGAACTTTGTTGTGTGTTACTGCATCGAACGTAGATTGAAGACTGAGAGCGAATAACCAGCGCAATTCACGCAAGTGGTAGGGTTATATCGTCATCATCCTATTGTTTCAAACGTATGACGCCATTGTTCTGCATCACATTTGTTACGTTTTCCATGATTGATGACGTCTCAACAGTGTTTTTAACTGGCTTCGTCCAAATATGTGTGTATAACCGCAAGTACGCCATGACCTTGAAGTCGACTCGTACTGGCAAAACTGCGTCGTATGTAATGCATTTGGGAAAGTTAACCTAACCACTTTTAAATATATAGAAACACAATAAAATTATTCTCTCTGTACCAATCAATCCTAAGACGGACTTTTGTACCATTACATCTATACCAAAAAAAAAAAGAAACAGACAGAAGAAATACGAATATCAAAAAATATTTGAATAGTAGATTCGTCAAATAGTCAGATTTACTAAATAAAAACATTGCCAAAGCAAATCTAACTTGTTTTTAAGTGTTTATTCCAAAAATAATTAAACAAAATGATTTGGCACATTATACAATTTAGGTCTACTCAGAATACCTTTTTTTTTTTTTAGTTTTCTGTAATTAAAATCTCTTGACAAAAAAGTAATACAATTCTGTAGCATAAGTATAAATAGGTTATATGGAAGTTCTAGTTACCATCATACGCATACATGACAGTGTATGTAAAATTGGTTATATGGAAGTTCTAGTTACCATCATACGCATACATGACAGTGTATGTACAATTGGTTATACTGTATGGAAGTTCTAGTTACCATCATACGCATACATGACAGTGTATGTAAAATTGGTTATATGGAAGTTCTAGTTACCATCATACGCATACATGACAGTGTATGTACAATTGGTTATATGGAAGTTCTAGTTACCATCATACGCATACATGACAGTGTATGTAAAATTGGTTATATGGAAGTTCTAGTTACCATCATACGCATACATGACAGTGTATGTACAATTGGTTATATGGAAGTTCTAGTTACCATCATACGCATACATGACAGTGTATGTACAATTGGTTATATGGAAGTTCTAGTTGCCATCATACGCATACATGACAGTGTATGTACAGTTGGTTATATGGAAGTTCTAGTTACCATCATACGCATACATGACAGTGTATGTACTGTCACCGGACAAAAGGCTTGCCGCATGACAAATGACGCCAATCATACACTCTAGTGTTTTTGGTGGCCCTAAAAAGGACCTGGTGGCGAGAAAGCTGATGTTGGTTGTGCCGCGCTGAGATGTTCGGCGGCTACACCCGCTGCTCGTGGCGTACTGCTGTCCTCCTCCTCTTTCGGCATCGGTTGTTAAGTCGGCTGCCGGCCCAGCGACATCCATCGCTGGCGAGGAACGGGATTGCGAAGACGCAAGAACGGCGGCGGTTCTATTCTTCGGCTGTTCCTTCCGGCTGACTCCGCCTCGATGTCGTCCGAGAGAGGAGAGGAGATGAAGTGCGTCTGATGGCGTGGCGATGAAGTGTGCCCAAAATTTTCTGCCGGCCCGGGTTTTATGCACTAACCGGGATCGCTGGTTGGCTCGCTGTGTCCACCCCCTGGTACCGGAGAGCAGATGTTCGCATACCGCTGCCGTCACAGTACAATATTGGATATATGGAAGTTCTAGTTACCATCATACGCATACATGACAGTGTATGTACAATTGGTTATATGGAAGTTCTAGTTACCATCATACGCATACATGACAGTGTATGTACAATTGGTTATATGGAAGTTCTAGTTACCATCATACGCATACATGACAGTGCATGTACAATTGGTTATATGGAAGTTCTAGTTACCATCATACGCATACATAACAGTGTATGTACAATTGGTTATATGGAAGTTCTAGTTACCATAACACGCATACATGACAGTGCATGTACAATTGGTTATATGGAGTTCTAGTTACCATCATACGCATACATGACAGTGTATGTACAATCATCAGAAATCAAGATATACAAATCTGTAGGCTTAGCAGACAAATGGAATGAAGGCCACCAACATGCGACTGGAGATTTTCTTTGTGATTAGAAATAAACAATACAACAACGATCACAGTGCCATGTTTAATTGTTATTACATTTGGTTTACTATTAAAAATACTAATAGTCAAACATAATCAATTACTAATCTTAATAATTATTAGAGCTTGATTGGTATAAAGGATCACAGTTGTCATGAAAGCAACTGTTACCAGCTGTAATTAATTTTTTGGAATGGACTGATGATGGAATGGCTGTAAGAATAATGATGGAATGGCAGTTCAGTTACATTGAACCAAATTAAAAACAAAATCATAACTTCAAAGCAATGAAACAAAAATGAAAACAAAAATCAATTAATTGACTTCTCAAGATTAAATTCTGTCGGTTTTGTTGTCCACCATGTGTTCCAAGTATCACAAATGATATGTGTATACTACTCTGATGCAGAACACAATATTGTTATGACAGTCACACTAGATCCTTGTGGGCACAGTGGAAACAGAATAACTAACACCAATGATGTCACTAATTACACACTTTAATTAGACACAAACAATGTTTATAATTCAACAAACAACGCTTATAGAATAACTCAAGGTATATTTGTTCAACACACAATAAATGTCACTTTATTACAGTTCCGCACTAATTAACACAATGATCACTTTGCCACAATACTATAACACCAAAAAAGAACTGTCGTTGAAAGCAGTAACGAAGGGTGGAAAGCATATTTTGTAAGGGACAAAAGAGAAGCTAGCAAACACGCTTTAGTGACGGACAGGTCATAAAATTTCGTAGACAGCTGCAACGCACGTCCTGTGAACAAGCAGAGTTCACTGCTCCCGGTGTAGAACACCAGTTTTTTGTGAAAACACATTGATTCCGTAGAAAACTACATACAATGTGTACAGAGCCATTAAAGGAGAAAAGGCTTGGTAGTTAACAATGATCAAGTATACATGTATACGCCAGCTGTCAGGTGAAAGCGACGAAGGGTGTATTGATTTGAAAGATTCCAGCGGTCGACGACAGGGTTTTGACCTTACTTGAAAATGAAAGCGCAGAGAGTACGTCCAAGCTCAAGGATGGGGTGTTGGCTGGCAATCAAAAGAAAATAAAAACAACTTTCAAAGAAGGGTAGGCGAGGCCCTTGAACAACAATAGATAATAACGCCAGAGCGACGAAGTACAGAAACAATACAAAAAGAAACTCAGAGTTGTCGCTGTAGACTTCAGAAAAAACGACAGATACAATTTATTGCTGCGTTATCTGGAAATGACAACGACCTCCAAATACGAAGCAAGGGAAGAATCTGGTGGGGAACCAGGAGCCCTATCAGAGAATGCCTTTGAACAGATAGGTGGTATTTGGACTTGGAGGGAAGAAAATGAAACCAATAAGGACACGGCGTCGTTGAAATCAGAAGTCTGGTGGGAAATTTGGTAAGGAGAATATAGAAACGAGACAGGAACGCGCTCGGGGGCAGTTCTAACTAAATTTTGGACGCGATCGGAGTGAAGTCCGTGACTGGAGTAATTCACACTTTATTGAACTTAGAATAATTCGATACACAGTGTGAGAAGGTAGTTTTTGAACTTATAACGAAAGTTAATACAGTGATTACAAACACACGAGCTATGAAGTAGAGTCACACTACTAGCATACCAGTGAACATTAACTGAAACAGATAGTAACCAGACAATAATGTAATTTCAGTTTATACGAACACTTTACAACAAATAACTTTTCAGAAAGATTAACAATCCAAACTACATTCATGAACACTTGATAACCAAAGATACCGCAACAAAAGTGCGTAATATCAATTCAGATTTGAAATAAATCACGATGTCGGTGTACAACAGAGAATACTAACTTTTAATCATAAATTACAATCCAAAATGCGTGGAGTTGGTGAGTGAAATTGTGGGATTCATCCGGTACCACCTATCATCTGGAGGAATTATCTGCAGGATTCCAGAACGATCAACATGAGGGAATCATCACCGCAATCACCGAGTGATTGGATATTCGTACATCAAGTAAAGTAAACATGTCTTAATTAATTTAGATCCACTGTCTGTCATCTCAAAGAATCCATACACACTAGAATTCATTAAAGTAATCGTCAAGGAATTAAAGAAATTGATTTAAAGTTTAATTAGAAGTAAAATCATCATTCTTTATCAGTTTTGGAGTAATGTTTATTTCCAAGTTCTACATGAATCCGTAGTTACAAAGTATAGTAATAACTTAAGAGATTATTAATATTAAGAATTTATAAGATGAAACTAAACATTATAATTAGTAAAGTACTAAACGCAATTGATGAATGATTATTCAAATATATTGCACTCACCGTCTGCGGCTTTTAGAAACAACGTCTTTACAAAGTTGACATGTTTCGGGACACTTGTCCCATCATCAGAGCTTAAAACAATCGCGTATCATTTAAAGTTGATACACTTGTCAATCAATTAAAACATTAAAATCCAATATGAAACAAATAACTTAAAACAATATGATACTTAAATGTTTAAAGCGAGCGCGAAGGTTTACCGATGTACATCGTATGGAGATTGACCGCGCACTGAATTACGTTTTGCTCCCACCACGACAATATTGCAAGGCAGTGTCGTACAATACATTCGACTTGAAAACCAATTTATCATTTAAAACACGCAGCTTGGTATCAGTATTGTTATATGCTTTATAAATTTCGTACTCTTCAAGAGCGTTCAAATATCGCCCTTTCTTACATATGTGAAGGGGTATTAAATTAGTTTTAAAATTAGTGTAATTATGATTCTCGGAAATAAGGTGTTCTGCAAATTTTGACTTGATATTGTCCAAACTGTGAGAGTGTGTAGGCGGCCTATGTTCTGTAAATCTTTTTAAAAAACTACGTCCTGTCTGGCCCACATAAAAGGCGTCACAATCGTCACATATCAATTTGTAAACACCAGTTTTGTGTTCAAGGCTGGTAGTTCTGCGGACACGAAGATTATTCATAATATTATTAGTGGTTTTGTAAGTGACCTTTATATTGCTGGTTTTATTAAAAATTGACCCAAAAATCTTAGGCATAAGGTATGTGTACGGTGTTGCAATGTATTTGCGTGTTGTATTCTCGCGTGTTTTATGTCCATTAATGTTTCTATGCTTTTTCTTATGTTTTCGAAGGATGTTGTTCACCATATCAACATCATAACCATTAGTAACTGCAATGTGTTTAATGGTGTCTAATTCCTCACGGTATTCTTTATCACCGAGGGGCAAAGATAAAAGTCTATAAATCATACTGTGGAAGGCAGCCAATTTCTGGGATAAAGGATGAAAAGACTTAGCATGTATTACAATATCAGTCGTTGTGGGTTTTCGATAGATGTTAAATTGTAATTTTTCATTATTGTCCTTGGCAACAGTTAAATCTAGAAAATTCAGTTTACCATTGTCTTCACTTTCAAGTGTGAACCGCATTTTGTCATTGATATTATTCAAATAACTATGTAAATTATCAATTTGCCTTTGTGTACCTTTGTATATTAAAAAGGTATCATCAACATACCTGCCGTAAAATATTATGTTATTCTTGTGTTTGTTATTAGTGAGAATGAATGAATTTTCGAAATTATTCAGGTATATGTCTGCAAGAAGACCTGAAAGTGGAGAACCCATTGCTAACCCATTTTGTTGGCTGAAAAATTGATTATTGTGGGTAAAATAATTTTGATCAAGAACTAACTCCAAAATGTGCATCAATTCATTTATACTATCAATATTGTAACAACTTAATATGTTACGTCTTATTTCTTTAAGCCTCACGTTGGATTCGTCAATTTGTAACACGAATTTTATTGTTACTGTGTTATTTAAATGTGTCGCTCTTTACTTTCTGCCCCACTGTCGGGTTCGTCAATGCTTACATAATTCACGTGTCCTCGATATGTTTGGTTTTGATTGTTATTATTGCCGTTATTATTCTGTCTGTATCGGTTATCGTAGTTGTTGTTATAACCTCGGTTGTTCTGGTAATGGTGATCTCTGTCATTGGCACGCTGGTATCCATTATTGTTATTATTTGTAGGAGAGCTACGGTAATAGTGGTTGTTGTTATTGTTGTTATTATTTGCCGCATTATTTCGTGGATAGTTGTTATTGGTATTGTTGTTTTGGTAACCGCGTTGATAGTGGTTACCGTTGTTGTTGTAACTATTGTTCAGTCTTTGCCTGTTGTTTTCATATTGGGCATCGCGGCGACCATTATTTCTATTTATTTCATCGTTCCTTCGTCTGTACTGGAGGAAGTTCTTCTCCTGTTCCATCTCTACCAATAATGTTGACATCTCCTCGATGGTTTGTATACGTCCGTTTATTCGGCCTCTTGTAATTTCTCCACCATAGTGGTAAGCTAATAGCCTCACTAAACATTCGGTAGGAATAGCAGGCTCTAAATGTCTGGCTATGTTTATTTTCCCAAGAAAATATGCGGTCGGAGTTTGCTTGCCGTGCAGGTCATATCGGCCCAATCCTATGTCACTTCTTATCATATGTTGCGTGGCATCGGACCAATACTTGGATTTGAATTGTTTTTTTAAATTCTTGGAAGTTTTGTATACTCGGCCGCATCGCCGTCCACCAATTGTCATAGACCTTTCGGAACATTTCGTCCAGCATACTCCTAATCACAAACCATCTGTCTTCTCCGGTTTTGGCTATTTTCTCTTCTACCCGTTCTAAGAATAGCATGGGGTTTCTTCTATAATTTTGGAAATCGATAACTTCTCGATTTTCCTCGCATGTTGTATGGGCACCGGTAAATTGTCTGTTTTTTAGGGAATTAATTTCATCTCTATGGGCAGTTGTTTGGTCTTGTACTCGATTAAGACTAGTACTCATACCTTCTAATCTTTCTCCCATCACTGCTTGATTGGTTCGTATGTTTTCAATTCGTCCATTCGTTTCTTCCCGGACGCTCAGTATCTCTTGGTTCATCCGCTCACACTTTTCCTTGGTCTCGGATTCTACCCTTTTAATTTCAGTCACCGGTTCTTCTAGCTTCTTGCCCCATTCTTCCTGCAATTGCCGGTTATTAATTTCCATCTTGTTATTCCAATCTTCTTTTAATGACTCTTTGTGTTCATCCAATTTTTTCATGGTTTCCTGGTAATTTCCTTCAATTCTTCCCTCAATGCTCTATTATTTTCGTCTATTTTCTCCTCCATTTTTCTGCTATTCTCTTTCAATTCTCCCATTTTCTCTTCAATTTTCTTATTAGTCTCTTCCAATTTTCAGCTCAATTCCTCCATAGACCGTTTATTGTCCTTCATTTCGTCCATTAGGTTCTTACTACTCTCCTCCGTTTTCTTACTGAAATCTTCATGACTCTGTTTTAAGTATTCCATAATGCTCTTCATGTCAACGCTCTCTGTGGCTTTGTTCGGCTCTTGTCTATCTCCTTGGTCCTCTCTTATTATTGCTTCTACTTCCTCGACCGGTGTTGCTTCTTTGTCTTCCATGTTTAATTCGTCTACTTTCTCGGCTTCGGCCGCTCGTCTGCGCGATGTTTCCCGCTTCCTCATTTTTGTTTATTTTTTGGTTTAATTATAAATTATAATTTAATTTATATTAAATTAACCGCCTCGCACGTTGGTTCGCCAATTTGTAACAACTTAATATGTTACGTCTTATTTCTTTAAGCCCCACGTTGGGCGCCAATTTGTAATAAATTAATATGTTACGTCTTATTTCTTTAAGCCTCACGTTGGATTCGTCAATTTGTAACACGTATTTTAGTGTTAACTGTGTTATTTAAATGTTGCGGGCACTTAAATTATATACGCCGCCCGTTGGAAAATTCAATTTGTTACCAATATAAAATAATATGTTGTGTGAACGTAACTTATTTCGCCTCACACTGGAGTTGTCAATTTGTAATTATTAATACGTTATGTTGAACGGCGAATGATTTTGTAATCTGCCGCTCGCTCCCACTATACGTACCGTTTCAATGACGTCACCCACCGTTGCCAACCGTTGTGGTGTCCGCTGTGCTCTGTGAACTTATTTTTTAAATGGAACAGCAATAATAACGACGCAAATATAACTCCAAACATATATCTTTATAGAAATCATTTATTCAGTAAAGCATTGGTTAATTGTTTCTCGTTTCTTTTTATGATAAACACAATTGTGGCAAAAATTATGTGTCTTCTTTACCAGTTGGTACAGTAGTTGCAATTCTTATTCAGTATTCATACCAAAATAAAGCGTTGGTTATTATTTCTATTAAAATAAAATACCTCAGGGCGTATCTGGTTCGGGGATTACAATTAAACAAAATATTATTCTATAAATCAAAGTACAAATTTTACAGTTCAAGGATATTACAAAGTTTAGAGTGTAATGTGCACGCATGCAGTCGAATAGTGGTTGCTAGTTATTATAGGTTATGTCCAATTTATGTGTTTATTAATTATTATCAAAATCAAAGGTTCTTGTGGTGTTTAAAAATGTGTCAATCTCAATTCGTGTTATTAGTGAGTGTTCTTAGTGTTGGTGTGATGTGGTGTCTGTAGTTTTAGTTGATTAATTCTTAAAAAGTCGTGTATACAAAAGTTGGTGTTGATACATAATATAATAAAATGTTCGAATTCACCAAATCCTCTTCTTAAAATGGTTCTTGGTCGAAGATAGGGCCCACGTCTGCTTCGGTCCTCCTCCTTGGTTCTTGATTCTTCTATTTCCAATGCTGGATGTTCCTCACTCGGTTGTAATAATTCGTATTATGTGTATCTATCTGTATTAACATGTCTGGAATGTGTTTTCACAGTTTATAGTTAATTATGTAAGACGTTTTACAAACGCGTCTGTACGCTATGACCATTGTTAAAGAAGTCTCATTTTATTTATCCGAAATTTCTGGTTGCTAAGGGTAAACTTGGAATCTGGTTGGTTGATTCGGATATACATTGTCATGTAAATTCATTATTTCAATGTCTGAATTTGTTCAAAACCTTTAAATTAGTATAACTTTTCTGTACTGATTGGGAATTTAAAACTATTAGCAACATTATTTTGGTCTTTACATTTGTGACACATAGACACTAAACATGCCTACTTTTACTTAAGAAATACAGCTGTTACAATTTTGTTATTTGAATTTTTCTTAAATAGCTTAAAACGAATAATTTTGCTTCTAGATTTGTAGTGTATACTATTAACTATAAATCTATTCATCCTTCAACATTTGTTTCACAAAATTCCTAACAGTATTATTTAAAATTTACAAAAGTTGGTTTTACATGGCTTCCTACAGTTTGCCATCCACAAAACATTTGCTACTCCATTTATTTGTTCAAAAATGATCATCCTTATATAACTACTGTCTGCTTTGTTATTTTTCTATTTCTCATTAATTTAGAATGGTTGGTTGCTTTCCTGGCTATCCTGATAACATCAGTACATGAACAATAACAAAACAATATATAAACAAATCAATTTAGTGTCATGCCACATGGCTATGACTTTTATGGACATTAACAGTGGTGCCGATCCCCCCCAACTCCAGGCTCGATTACTAAAAAAAAAAAAAAAAAAAAAAGCTCTTTTTATAATGGATCACAATTTAGCATTTTCAGTAAAACGTGATTAGTTTTACAGTATACAGTATCAAATCTCAATCACTTCATTGGAAAAATACTTAGATTTGCAACTTTAATGCCTTACTTAAATTTGTTCCCTTAATAAAATGTTATAAACAATTCCGTCCTTTTATAGACTTTACTAAAACATAGTAGAAAGCAAGATAATTAAAAAATCTAAACGCAAATTTCTATTGCACACTGTACTTTATTAATACAGTAAGTAAAAAAAAAATGGATTTCAAAATTACATTATAAATAAATCTATATCTATCTATCTACTACAATATTTTAAGCTTACAATCACAACATTTTTGTTATCTGAAGTTGAAATATAACTTATAAGTAAGAAAAAAATTATAATATTAATAATCAGTGTTGTGTTTTTAGGTGTTCAATAATATTTGTTGTCTTTGTTTGGTGGAAAAGGCAAACTTGTCAATGATTTCTTCGTGCGGAATCTTGCTTAAAACTTCAGACTCACTACATAAAATTAACAAACTTTTTAACCATGTATCACTCATGCTCGTTCTAAGACGATTTTTGACAATTTTGATGCGGCTCATGGTTCTCTCTGCCGAACAGCTTGTTACGGAAAGAGATAAAAGAATCTTGTAGAGTCTATTTAAATTTGGAAACCGAGAAAGTTGCAGGAGGCATTGTACGGTTTTATAAATCCTCGTCGTAGCCAAAGCTCCAGAGTTGTCTATCAGTACCAGCACCTTCTTTTTCTGCTCCTCCCTCACCTTCATTGTCATCTGTTTCTTCTGCCAGAGAATCCTGTTGATTTTGTTTTACTACTGGCGTATCCTTAGGCTTAGGTAAGAGGTCACTAATGTCGATACTGCTGTGTGATGATTTATATACAAAGCTGAAGGTTTCTAGTTCAGCTGCGACTTCTCGGTTATCTAAATTGTAAAAACTACAAAGGTTCCATATTTTTTGCGGTTGAATGGTTTCTGCCATTCTTTCAAGAATTCATGAGAAAAAAAGCCATCTCTGTAATGATGGCCATAGTCTTATCGGGAAACCTATCTTTTAGATGTATAGTAAGAGAATCTAGAGTCTTGAAGAATACCTCAACCTTTATTTTCTTCAGGGGATCACTAAGCGCTTCATCTATTGATAGTTCATCCATAAACCTTTTCTTCAGTCTTAGTCTTTTTGCTTTTATGGGAGAAACCTCATGGCTTGTGGCAAAGTCTTCTATCTTGAAATGAAGTTTCTCCCATGATTCATCACTTCTCAATATATTCACCCTCTCTTTGGTTTCAGAAATCAATGAATTTACAATAGCGTAATCCACAGATTTTCCTTGAAGACATACTGTAACAGGATTAAGTACTTTGAACAGGTCAGAGGCTATAATCATTGCAGCCACAACTTCATAGTCAGACAAATGCTTCAGCAAACGTTTGGATGCAACAATAGTATCACTATCAGAGCTCTTATCAAGGCATAGTTCTTCAAGGGTTTGTTTTATTACATTATAGCAAGAAAGAACTGTTTTCAATGAATCATTTTTACTTGTCCATCTTGTAGTGTTGACTCTTTTTAACCGTTTTTTTCTATCATCTTTTACTTCACTTTTCTCCAGGTTTTCTGTAAGCTTGTGTTGTCGCCGATGACCAGAAAAGAAAACAAAGTTCTTGCAAAAGGCAAAACATATTTTTCATTTGAATACACGTATCAAAAGATTTTTCAACTACTAAAGCAAATCTATGTGAATAACACCATACATACATGGCAGTAGGGCTTTCTTTTTGTACAAAAGTTTTCATTCCCATACATCGCCCGCTCATATTCCCTGCACCGTCCATACTCTGACCAATCATATTCTTTGGGTCAATGTTTAAGTCTTTTAAAGCGTTCATCACAAGGTGGGATAAATTTTCTCCAGTAGTATCGCTACTTGTAAAAACTGATAAAAGGTGTTCCTGTGGTTTTGCTAAAGTGTTTCCATACCCATCATAGGAATGTTGAACGTAACGAGCTAAAATAGCAGTTGTCTCCTTTTTACTTGCATCATAAGTGGAATCTACAATAATCGAATAGCAACCAGAAGAAGAAATGCTATCTGCGATTCTGGAAACAACAAGCTTACTCATTATACCTATCAAATCAAATATATTGTAGTGACTTAAAAGGTTTGATCCTACTTGCTTGTTTTTATGTCGAGCCTTATCTAACTTTTCACAATAAACTCGAGCATCAGGGCTGTGCTTTGCCAAAAGTCTGAATAGTTTCATAAGTTTTCCTGTCATACAGTCGTTTTTTCTAAATGCTAACATTTCTTCACTCAAGTATTTGCAGCAGTCAATAATGACTGACAAAACTTCTCGGTGATGTTTGACAACTTCGTTGTTTTTTCTAATAAGGCTTGAAACAACTCGATTTCCAGCTAACCACTGTATTCTCGATACCTGACATTCGAGGTGACTTTTAGAAGATTCATGAAGTTCAATATCTCTCAAAGCATTTCTGTCCACCCAATTCTTGTAACCCATTGTAGACCACACTGTCTGACTTTTTGGTGAAGCAAATATCATACAATGTAAGCAGAAGGCAGCGTCTTTGGTCCTGCTGTAAATTAACCATTTCCGTTCTTTTTTCGTTCCATCAAGTAAATGGCAAACTTTCCAAGAAGGTAAAAATTTCCTTCCCTTTGTAACACGACAAGAAGTTTCTTCTAGCTTTTGGCTCTCTAGCTTCAGAGCAAAATTTATTTGCTGCGAGGTTAGTTTCTTGTTTGCACAAGTTGCTGGATCAGACATATCATCTGCTATATTTTCATGTGGAGCTTGTTCTTGTTCTAGTTCTTCTAATGTCTCAATTGAACGTGTAGAATAGGAAGGTAAATTACATGTATTCTCAGGATGGTATACATTCTCAAGTGATGTGAAGGGCAGAATATCTAAAGAGCCTGTCTGTTCATTATTCGCACTAATTAAAAGAAAAGAACTCGCCGTTGACGTCGGTGGCATGCAGCAGGTTTCTTCACCAGTTGTAGACACCACCCTGAAAGTAATTAATTTGACTTAGGGAAGCTCCAGTTAATATTTATATTTAATACTATTAAGGTTATTATTATTTAATACTATTAATACTCTCTTACAGTGTAAATTAATATATCGAATTTATTAATATTTTGCGTTATTTTATAGTTTTATTCTAAAAATGCTATTAAATGTGGTAAAAAACAGGTAAAAACGGACAACTTATTTATTTTTAAATAATTCAGAACAATTATAATAAACAATGATAATAAATAAACAGAACAATAATGCTTCAAAAATAAACAAATAATAATAATTTTAGATAAAGTCCATAAACAATGTGCTTGAACATGTTAGGAGTTATGAATTTCAGCCCATTCTCCTTTGATTGATGAGTTGAAATCATCAATGATTATTTTTTTAATTTTTTAATGCAGGTTAAGTACATTTAACCTCTTATATTTTGTGTACTTTATATATGAACATTTTTATTACACGTTAAGTGTTTAAAAAAATGAATTGCATTAAAAATTTAAGAATTTTCTTAAAAAGAAAAGCAGAATTGCAATAGAGGCAGAGAAATATATTAAAGAATAATGAATTCATGAAAGGTTTGAATGAAAGAAGTCAACGATATTATTTAAATAGTAAAAAGTATATACTTTTGTAAAATAATTATTGTCATTGTAATTGTGTATTGTAATTATATAGTCTACTTTTGTAAAAAAAAATTTTTAATAAAATAATAAATATCTTGTAAAATATGTGGATTATTGAATAATTTTATATATTTATAAAAAAGTCCAGTAAACATAATATTATTTTAATGATGGGTTGTGTAATGCACATTGATATATAAATCTATATACTCTCGTTTCAGTGCAATGTCGCATTTCTAGAGTTTTGTTTTTCCGTACGATATGACGTCAAATCTAGTGTTTCCTTGCAACCGTAATTATAATTGCTTTCAATAAAAGTTTATAGAGGTCTTGTCCAAAATTATAGTTCATTCCTCCTGTCACAAACAATTATGACCACCTATACACAATGATGTAATAGGCATTTTGCAATATCCACTTATTTTACCATACTGCTTATTCAACAAGAGTGACTAATCCTTATTGTTTAGTCTCAAGCTGACAGAGTCGCACGACATGACTGCACCTGAATAAACAGATACTGTAATGTCTAGCCTACACCAGGTCATAATAACGTCGAGTCGCCGTGATAAACATGAAAATATGTCACTTTCCGAACTTAGTGAAAGATATTCAGGAACTTGACACCGAGTGGAGGATGCTGAGAAACACAAAGGTAGACATAGACAGTGAAAATCCAACAGAATTTTGGAATGCCGTGCGTAATGTGAAAAAGGGGGACGGTTCACCAATGTTTCCGAAGCTGTCTACCTTTATGCGGTCACTTCTGTGTTTACCCCATTCATCCACAAGTATTGAGAGAGTATTTTCTACTATAAACCGTACGAAAACTAAAATCAGAAATAGACAGAGCACCCAAACGATCTCCAGACTTCTGCATACCAAAAGAAATACAAAATCTGCAACCTGCTTATGATTTCAAAGTTGACGCGGAGTTTACAAGTTTGGTGAACAACAGTATCTACATGACTGGCGGGGAAGAAGAAAAAGTGAAGGAGGGGGAGGTTTAAAATATAAGACAACGTTGGTGTGTTAAAATTATTTTGTGATAATAATTATGTATACTGTATATATTCTTTTCACTTAAGCTTATTACATTTTCTTGAGATTTGACAAAACAACTTCCGAAATTTTCGGCAATCTTCCGAAATTTTCATGTCAAATCTTCAGAAAAAATTTTTTTAGACCTAGCAACACTGTTCGAATACTAGTTTAGTGCACCTCTATAAAGAACAGAATATGAGATAAAAAATAATACAAATAATGTACATGGAAAGACGCGTACAATATATAATTCATTTTAAAAATACCTTTAACGTTGCAATATATCTTTCGGGTGGCATAATTAACGGGTAGATAATTATGAACGATGCCGATTATATTAAAAATTCAAATGTAAACTATTTAAATTATGTTTTAGTGGATGGTTAGTGAGGATCGGTCACTAACCATCCACTAAAACATTCACTGATTGACGGTCATTAAAAATTTAAGGATTGATTTAAATTATGTTCTAACACTATCGCAATTAAAAGAGAAAAACGCTACACCCAGTATGAAAAATAACTAAAAAAACTCTAAAACTAAATCAGAATGAAAACCAAATACGACTAACGTAAAGAGTAAACCGTTATTTCGTATGTATGTAAGCTAAATTAATTTTGAAACTGTTGAAACCTATGTAACGGTCTCCTATAAAATGGGTTTGTTTAGTTTTACCGTATTATTACGTCACTACGTAGCTCATATACATGGTACTTGTCGTTTACCTAGCGTAGGGAGCAAACTATGTAGACATTAATATCTAAAATAAAAATTTGTTGATTTAAAATAATAATATAATATATTATATATAATATAATAATAAAATACATCTAAACTAAATTTAACAATCAACTTAAAAAAAAGTCTTCATTACAAATTAAAAAAAGTGTTCAAAGGAAAACATCGAAACGAAACCATCGATAGTATGAAAACATCGCAACTGAACCATCGATGGTAAAAACATCGAACATCGAACGTTAACCATCGATGTTTTTGGAACATCGGCTATCGATGCTCATCCCTACCCTTAAGAGGGATCTGTTAGGTGTTAAGGTACCTGATCAGGACCTGAACAATTTTTCCTCCCAGGGGATAATAAAAATACATATTTATTTTATGGCCTTAAAGCTTAAACACAGGGATACGAAGTTTTAAAAGGATTGGGCGTACGGAAGAACAACATTTTTTTACTTATTTGTTTTTTTATGTAAATAATTTTAATAGTTACTGAGATAATGTAATATAAAAATGGCTAGTTTAACATTGTTAAGATAGTCGTATCCGGATCCCATTGAAAATAAAAATAATTGAATAAAAAACAAAAATTAAAAATTTAAGTGCACTTCTGGTGGGAAAAACAGTTTCAAAAAATGATCATACTACATTTACGGTTTGCGTTATGTATTTTATGCAGAAAGTACTAAATATAACTGTTAAAAAAATTATAAGATTATTTAAGTATTATAGATTTACTGCCTATCTTACTCTAATATCAAATTTGTTTAAATAGTATTTGCATTGAATTCGATCTAGGTCAAAAAATAATGAAAATTGTTTTTAATGTACATTTTTCAATTTTTACTAGTTAACACAACAAAAGTGAAGTGCTTTAAAGTGATGTTTAAACCATTATGATTGTGACACGATTGACAATAAGCCTAATATACTCAGCTTAATATACCAGTAGAGATTATAAACTTTATAAAAATTAATGTTTCTACATAAAAAAAATAAATATTTTTTACCTTTCATCTTTATTGGCTGTGCGCTCTTTAAGAGTGTCTTCCACGTGCACCTGCAGCCGTGTCCAGTTAACGACTTCTTCAGGCTCTGAGCAACGTTTCCATTGTCCATTATTTCCTTCTCTAAATTCTATTATTTTATACCTAATATTTAAATTGTTTTTAAATTTATATGTATGTTTTTTTTTACAATGTTCAACCCACTTGTCCTGTCGGTGAACGGTGTTGCACAGGACTTCGAGGCACTTGTATTTAAAAGTTCTCTGTAAAACCCGAGGCATTATCCCAGTTTACACTAGCGACACTACAACTGCATAAATTAAAAGCAAAGTATGAAACAATCCCCTTTCAAATCCACGAATTACAGCCACTGCCACTGTAAAACTATCGAGTTCACTGTGTATTGTATTGTCACGTTGCTTTTGCACGCTGCAATAACAGATTCTGAGAATTAACCGTACATAGCGAGATAGCGAGCATGGAATGTGACAAATGACAAACAACGGTGAGACGATGTCCAACAACCAATAAGAAGCGCTGGCCCATTTTGTTACTAAACAACCCCCGCACCTTAAGGGGGCTGTATGGTATATCACGTGATGAGACATCCACGAATCGGGATGCTTTCACTTGTGCGGACTTTTTGCGTACGAGGGAATTTTGAAAAACACAAAGTTCGATGTTATTGTTTTGGACTTGTAAACAAGGTCGTTTATTAGTTGTTTATGCTGCAATTTATTTTTTAACGAAGGAAATACGTAAATTTTGGGTTAAAAAGGTAATTGTAAGTAAATATAACAAAATATTTCTCAAAACAATAAAATCGAACTTTGTGTTTTTCAAAATTTCCGCCTTATATAAAAATCCCTCCTTAAGGCGTTTGAATAAAGCGTTGTTTTTCCCAATCAAACGTCTTAACTTTATTTTTATCAAAATTATTAGTGTGCAAGTCCAAAACAATAAAATCGAACTTTGTGTTTTTCAAAATTCCCTCCCCTCGCACACAAAAAGTCCGCACATGTGAAAGCACCCTCGTAGTATAATATTTTAGCGTACAAAATAAAGCTTTATATGTAAATTTATCAAATAAGCGATTATTTGAAAATAAATGTAGATAAATAAGGAAAGTGAGACTGCTCAAGTTGTACACGAGAAAATTTTTTGAAGCAGCAAAATAATTAAAGAACTTTAGGTCGTTTGAAAGCGTCTGTTCCACCTACGTAGGGAACTTCCATTCGCTTTCAACGATCTAATTTTCTTTAAGTATTTTATGACTTCAAAAAATTGTTTAGCCTACAACTTGACCGTCTCGCCTTCTTTGTTTTTCAATATGTATTTACAAATAATCGCTTTTTTAATAAATTAAAATATAAAGCTGTATTTTGTACACTAAAATTATTGTACTGTGATTCGTGGATGTCTCATCACGTGATACACCATGCAGCCCCCTTAAGCAAGCTTTGACGCAAATTGCGACCAGGAAATACGTTCTCACATTGTATTCGGTATTTTTAGTAATAGTAAATTTCATACAACAGTAAAAAAAAATCCCCCCCAAAAATTTTTCAAATGTCGCCAATGGCGACACGATACCCCCCTGTAGGCACCCCTGGACATTAAATAAATAAGTTAAACTTCATTAAACATAAACAACTGTTTACCACTAGTAATAACACCTCCTTTCACTCCATCTTGCCTTAATAACTAATTAATTAATCCTTATTATTAATACATAACAAATATATTTGAAAACAAAAGAGTTGTACTCTAACTCAGGCCTTCCAGCCTTGAGTTCAATGAACCATTAATATAAACAAAACACATATGTTTTTCATTACTTAAATTATTCCTTAAAATTAAGTTTCATGCAGTCCTTGCTGTTTTTGTTTTATTTCAGGGATGTACCCTTGATCACTGCACTACTTATTATATTATCTCATCACATTTATAGTCATATTACTGTAACCCCACTTTATCTCGAGCAGTTAAACAAAAAGAATATTTCTTTTTGTAAAGAGGGGCCACAAGTTAATTAAAACTAGGCTAAGGCCTAGAGAAGCTAAAAATTGCGCTGGATCCAGTGAGACGGGACTTGCAATGAAAACTCAAGAATTAAATAATTAACAAATCCCTTTTTATTATTCTATCTCATAATAATTTAATAATGAATAAATAAATACAACAGTAATCTATAATTCCCCTTTAAAATAGTTAAATAAATAAGTATACTCTCTCAACAAGGCCACCTGAAAAATAATTACTGAAACTAAGAAAATAATTTGCTATGTCACTCTATCAATGAATTGAAATTTAAAATAATAATTAACCTTGAAATAAAGCTCCCATTAAACTATTTGCTAAAATATAAAATTTATTTTATATGTTCCTTTTTGTTCACTGCATATAAATTAATGAAGATAAATGATTTCATTCCTTGTTACTATTAATAATAAAAATAATTACTCAACAAATTAAATAAATTTTAAAGGTGACAATTCCTATACTTGTTATAAGGTTAAACAAATTAACTAATTTCCTTAAAGAAATGATCAGCAACGATTATTGAGATAGAATACCTCCCTTAAAAACAAATGAAAAGGATATACCCACATGACTACATGTGTTAACTTTCTGTTGTAAGAGACATTGAACAATAAATCCCTATATCCCAAGTTCCCACCAAAAGTACAGAAAATGTATAATATTTATAACCCCCAAAATGTACACAGAAATATACACACATAACATGTTCCACAAGACAAAAATACATTATACAATAGTATACATAAAATACATAAGGTCTCTTGCCACGCCCTTTTTTTTTTATATTACCCTTCTGGTGTATAGAAATTCTGACTTCTTCTTTATACGAATCCCAATTAGGATTAGAAATTTACTTTTATAATTGTACCCACATGGTGTGGGTTAATTGCACGTCATGTGTATAAGAGAATGCTAAAGCCCACAGTGGTCCCCAGGACATAAAAATTTAAAACTAAGTGCCTAAGTGGCTAAGTGCTTAAATACTTAATTACGGTAAGCAATAAAAATTGTTTAAAATAATTAACGCCCCCCAGTCATCATAATTAGTATAAAGAATTTATATATACTTAAATAGGGCCAATTAATAAAAAGAGAAAAATTGCACAATATTAGCACCTTATAAAAAAAATACACTTGGGTCAGAGACGGACATGTTCATTCAACTTTCGGCTTGTCTCAACAAACTTGTTTCGACAAACAAGTCTCGACAAACAAGTTGAAAAGTGTTTCGACATGCATAGCTTGGTTGAAACTAGTTAAAAATTCGCCTACCTCCCCAGTAATCTTTTTATACAAATGAAATAAACTGATATTTTAAATTAAGAGAATATATATGTTTTTATGCATAGTGAATTGAACATGTGAAATTACTAATAGCAAAACTGACTTTAACTCTGTAGAGAAACCCCTATAGTGAAATGAGTGGTAATCTATGTTGGATGCTGTCTTGTAACCATATCAGTCTCTGAACTGACAATTTACTATAAATATATTGAAATTTTACAATTAATTCTTTTTCTTAGTGTACACACTAAACTGTCCCATCAATTGGGAATCCAAATGAATGTTTAACTTGAAAGGTAGAAACTGATGGTTATGTATAACTGGTGGTGCCATGTTGATTCTACGTGTTAATTATAAATGGTTGTTTTTCACCTGCTTATGGGTCCAGAAGGGTGGTCTTTTATTGGTAATGTGGCGATCTCATGATTGGCATTTGGTGTTGTTGTTGTGGTGATCTACTTCTCTTCGGTGGCGAGTGTGGAGCTTTTAAGATGGAATTCGTTCAGCCATGTCGCAGGACTTTGTCTCTGGTCGGCGAACCCTGCTCACACATTATATTTTTAGTGAGAGACCACACACAAATGCCCCCACTGTTTGGACACCCTCCAAAATACATATATAAAGACAACACCTAGTTATGTGCTACATAATGAAACTTGGTAAAATTATTTTGGCCAACATGCCTTATTTAAAAACTCTCTAACAATGATTCTTTAAATACTGAACCTCACCTAATGTGAGTTACTTTTTGCAATATAAAAATTTATTTTGGCTCTGTAACATCTTATAAACTTATTACTTAGAGTGAATATATATAGTTACCACGTGGTGAAGGATTTGTTTAAAACACATAGTTTTTTACTACACATAATTTGATAGGGACATCATTAATATTTAACGTGCCTGAGTAAGTTCCCATATATATGTATAAGGTTTTACTGCTATTCTTAGCAAAACCTTATATCACTTAATAACGACGCATTGTGCAATAGGTTAAGTGTGCAACACAATCTCGTTACATCGGTGTTAATGAAAGTTTAAACTTAATAATTTTGTTGTTAATGTACTTTAGGTTTTAGGGCCGAGATTCTGACACTCCAATAATCTAGTTTTATTAGCTTATAAAAACTTTACGAACAATTACGTATCGCGCAATGCACGATTCAACAAGTGGGCACGCTTACTCAGGCTTACTAAAAAACCGTTTTCTCCCGTGAGATATAGCATTTAATAAATATAATGTAATTAAGACTCACCGCAGTCGTTTAAGAACTATTTTTCCATAGCTGTTAGAAGATGTAGATGGAATTAATTCTTCTCTCCACCGAAGGAATATACCACGAGGCAATCACTTAGACTTCCATGTAGAGACAAGAAAAAAGGAACGCCGTCCTTCAAGTATCGCCCGTTATCAGTATTTAGCGACAGGGAGCACCACCTGGCTTTTATAATGCCTCAGCAAGCCGACAGATGGCGACAGCGATCGGGCACTGTAATAAGTCTCTCTTATTTCGATACAAGAGCGCAGCACGAATTATTGCTTTAATTCCGTACTGCCCTTAACTATCAACGGTAGATACATTAATTTCGCATCGTTTCACCGCTAGGTATCGGTCCACTCTCCGATTGTAAAAATGACTGACATAGCTGAACGACAAAGTTCAGCACATTACCTAATATTGTGAGATAAAAATAGCACTCACTTGGGATCATTTTTAGTATATTTTCATAATAAAATTACTTGCACTAGTCCACTGTTATTCTTTGATCTTATCTCTATTTGTTTTAATTAGTCTTATAAGATTAATAATCTTATTTATACAAGATTATTAAGATTTGTTTGTCCCATTATATAAATAATTTCCACTGGTTCACTTTTAATTCTACCTTTAGACACTTCTGTTACTGATTGTTTTGGTTTCACTGACACATAATATTCAGCTACTTCCTTATCCATTAACATATATTTAATACTACACTATATCGTATTGTGTTTCTATTTGTCACATTCATTGTTTTTGTATTTGGGTTTACATTTTTATTGTCATTAAAAGAACTTCACTCTTGTTATAACATATTACTGTGAATAAGTTATTATTTGTTGTTTTCTGGACAACCTTATGACCACTATTTATTACAATTAGTTGTATGGTTCATGTATCTATAATAAGGTTTGTTAGTAGGGGGAAAATGCCGATTCTAACGCACAAAGGAATGCCGCCTTTCTTAAAAAACAAAAAACGATAAAAAACATGATCTAAGAGATGACGCCGCCACCGCTGGACCCGCAGCATCCCGATGGACCACAGCATCCGCGAATTTTCGTGAATAAATTTTTTATTTTTTTTATTTGGTTTTTTATTTTTTTAATTAAATTGATTTGCATATCAAGGGGGTGGGATGAGGTTCAATGGACCACAGCATCCGCGAATAAAATTTTTTATTTTTTTTTAATTAAATTGATTTGGTGGGATGAGGTTTAATGGACCACCAGCATCCGTGAATATACTTTTTTATTTTTTTAAGAAAGCTGATTTGCATATCAGGGGGTGGTGTTGGGTGGGAGGTTTTTTTATTTCATATCAGTGGGTGGGGGTGGTTCCAACTCGACGCATTATAGTGTATATTAAAATATATGATCAGGTGTACCAACCTTGCATGAGTTCAAATTTGTCGTGTGTTATAATGTATATTAAATTTATATGAGCAGGGTTGTCAACATTTTTTTCTCTTCTGTGGTGGGAAATTCAAACTATATGATCATAATTGATACTCCTCTCTCTCTCTCTCTCTCTCTCTCTCTATATATATATAATATATATATATATATATATATATATATATATATATATATATCTCTCTCACTATATGTATATGAAATTAGAAAGTTTATATTTATTCGACAAATATTAACGTCCTCTCTCTCTCTCTCTCTCTCTCTCTCTCTCTCTCACACACTCTCACTTGTTTCAACTGTGTCAACAAATAGTAACGTTCTCTCTCTCTCTCTCACTCTCACGCGTTTCAACTATGCAAGGTTTCATACCCTTTCTCCCGACAAATATTAACGTCCTCTCTCTCTCTCTCTCTCTCTCTCTCTCTCTCTCTCTCTCTCTCTCTCACTCTCACGCGTTTCAACTATGCAAGGTTTCATACCCTTTCTCCTGTCTCTCTCTCTCTCTCTCTCTCTCACTCTCACTTGTTTCAACTGTGTCAACAAATAGTAACGTCCTCTCTCTCTCTCACTCTCACGCGTTTTAACTATGCAAGGTTTCATACCCTTTCTCCTGTCTCTCTCTCTCTCTCTCTCTCTCTCTCTCTCTCTTACCGTGTACATTGAGTAGTCGGTGTGTGATGAATAAATAATTTTAGCTCTCTCTCGTTGTCAAAACGCCGTCTTCATTTTTCAATGTATTAAATAATTAATTAATAGTTTTATAATGCAGTCAGTGTGATTGATCCTTGTTAGAAATATATATATATATTTGGCAAATATTAACTATGTATGTGTGTTGTTGTTGGCAATGAACTACTTACCTGTTGTGCTGTTACAGATTGCAAATCCATACGTTAACGGCTTAGCAATCTTCAATACGCTCTTCTTCATGTGATACAATACTTCTGTTTTAAGGTTGCAGTTTACACACACACACATAGGTTCAGTAGTGTATAGCGAAATAAAATTAAATTATACATACACATGAAAACGGTGGTTGAAATTCATACAAATCTTCTGATGTAACAGTTCACAAAAATAAATTAATTGTACGCATGTTCAGAGGTGTAGAGTGAAATAAAATAAAGTCATAATTTGTTTAAATGATTAAATATATTTTAAAATTCACAATTAAATAAATACATTATTGTATAGAAAGATTAACTATGTGCACACACACACACACACACACAACGATACAGAAGTATTCACTACATTAAGCCAAGTCATTGCGTCCTACTTTCTAATAAAATAAAGTCATAATTTGTTTAAATGATTAAATATATTTTAAAATTCACAATTAAATAAATACATTACTGTATAGAAAGATTAACTATGGGCACACACACACACACACACACACAACGATACAGAAGTATTCACTACATTAAACCAAGTCATTGCGTCCTACTTTCTAATCCCTGATGGTAAACCTAAGACAAAAAAAAAAAAAAAAATACAATCAGTAGTAATAATACAAATCACTGTTTTCTTAATTTAAAATACTGTATGAAAGAGTGGTATGTAATTTTCATCCAAAATATGTAAAACAAAAATACAGATTATATGATAAGTAAATTGTATGTATATATCACTGAATAATAATATAATCGTTCTAGTGTTAACGTTTGCTGCAACAGGTAACGCAGTTTTGATAAGTAAATTGTATGTATATATCACTGAATAATAATATAATCGTTCTAGTGTTAACGTTTGCTGCAACAGGTAACGCAGTTTACAAATAATTACATATAGGTTCAGAGGTGTATAATGTAAAACAAAAATACAGATTATATGATAAGTAAATTGTGTGTATATATCACTGAATAATAATATAATCGTTCTAGTGTTAACGTTTTCTGCAACAGGTAACGCAGTTTTGATAAGTAAATTGTATGTATATATCACTGAATAATAATATAATCGTTCTAGTGTTAACGTTTGCTGCAACAGGTAACGCAGTTTACAAATAATTACATATAGGTTCAGAGGTGTATAATGTAAAACAAAAATACAGATTATATGATAAGTAAATTGTGTGTATATATCACTGAATAATAATATAATCGTTCTAGTGTTAACGTTTGCTGCAACAGGTAACGCAGTTTACAAATAATTACATATAGATTCAGAGGTGTATAGTGAAATAAATTAAAAATAGAAATTAATTCCTCATAAGTTAATGTCCTTTCAAATAGTATTCTCTGCACTACAGTCAAACATACGCACACACAGTGATAAAAATTGTTTATTAAAAGTAGTTTGTTACCTTAACAAGTACTGTTATCCTACGCCGTTGGGGTCCTCAACCACTCGCGGACGAAATTACATGTGGACATTGATGCCTTATGGACTTGTGCGGGATTGTCGCCCACCTCCCAATCCATAATTCTTATTTTGCAGACACAACATCTTACAACATCACCGTCGCCTTCGTAAAAGAACCCAACTTTAGCCAGATCGGACAATTTCACGTTCTCATGCGGGTATATAGGAACGTAAATTTTAATATGCCCACGACGTTTGATGTTGTAATAGCTGTTCAGACGGTTTGTAAAAGAATGTGCGTATTCGTCCATATCTGAAGCTCGTTTACTTCGGTACATTCAACCTCAGCGATGATAGCTGCGTGCGTTCCTATAATAATAATAATAATAATAACAGTACCTGCTTCATTATCATATACATAAGGCTTTCAACACACACACACATTTTTTTTTTAAACAGGACAGCGTATTATCTATATAACGTTTTGTTTCAGATAAGAATCGTTTGAATATAAAATGAAAGGGTACGTTGTATTTTGTTATGAGAAAATGCATTTCTAAATTTCGTTACATTTGTCAAAAGATCTTATTGATCAGACGTATGAGTAATTATATTAATCCTTATGTAGCAAACAATAAATTATGTTTTTTTACTTAGTAACATATGCAAATCTTTTACTTACCTCTTAAATGTTGTTATACACACACAATAGCCGATTGTACGACGAGTGTCTCATACAAATGAGAAATAGTGACATGTCGTCTTGTGTGTATATATATCATACGGCGGTAGCGTACACGTTTGAAAGTTGATGCACGTTAAATTCTCTCTCTCTCTCTCTCTCTCTCTCTCTCTCTCTCTCTCTCTCTCTCTCTCTCTCTCTCTCTCTCTCTCTCTCTCTCTCTCTCGCTCTCGCTCTCTCACACACACACACACACATTACAGATATTGATATTAATTGCATGTATGTTCAGAGGTTTGGTGTCTAAATCGATGCATTTTACTTTCACTTTCTAATTTGACACATGGCTTACTTCCATTCATAAATAGCTATCGTCCATTACCGTCTACGAGTGTTGCTAAACAAAATTAAAAATGTTGTAATACATAACGTCCTGTGAAATAGATATGGTGTGTTTTTTAGGACAGCCAAAAGCATGAAAGTATTATTTAAATCTGTATGGAAGTCATCTATAAATATCGAGTCAGTGCGACACAACGTAACATGATTCATGTCAACGTGTGCACGTCGTATGTATGTGTGCGCGTGTGCGTCTATGTGTTCGTGTGTGCGCGTGTTTGGTTACGTTGCGTATGCGTCTGTGTGCGTGCACGTCGGATGTGTGATTACGTGTGCGTCTACATTATCGTTATTTTGTCTGAGCTATGTTAACTTCACACACACACATGGAAATGTAGGAAAAGCGTCTGAGGGCAAAGTTATGCAAGAGGTTGTTGACGAGAACCAAACAAACTTGGATCAGCCAGTAGTGTTTAGGTCATCAGTACATGACGCAACGGTAGTGATAGGTCCAATTAGGTTTGTTACACGTTGTGTGTTAGGTTAAAATGCAGTCCATTCATTCACAAGTCATAATTAAATAAATAACATTACAGAGATTGATATTAATTGCATGTATGTTCAGAGGTTTGGTGTCTAAATCGATGCATTTTACTTTGACTTTCTAATTTGACACATGGCTTACTTCCATACATAAATAGCTATCGTCCATATCCGTCTACGAGTGTTGCCAATCGAAATTAAAAAATGCTGTAATACATAACGTCCTGTGAAATAGATATGGTATGTTTTTAGGACAGCCAAAAGCATGAAAGTATTATTGCACACACACACACACACACACACACACACACACACACACACACACACACACACACACACACACACACACACACACACACACACACACACACACACACAAGAATCAGATGTTTTGTATACGTTCTAGGTGAAAAACTACTGGGGATGTCTCTGACTTTAGTTGGAAATAAATAACATTACAGATATTGATATGGTACTATGAGGAGCCTATACGGGAATACTATACATCAGACTGCTTGTATCTGTCATTAGCAATCTAACGTTACGACGGCAGTTTGTACGTATGCGTCTGTGTGTGTTCGCGTGTGCGTGTTTGGTTACGTCGTGTACGTGTGCGCTCGTTGCGTGTGTACGTGTGTGCGTGTTTGGTTACGTTGCGTATGTATGTGTGTGTGTGCACGTCAGATGTGTGATTACGTGTGCGTCTGTGTGTGTTCGTGTGTGCGTGCGAAAATAAACTTAATTTTCTTGATCTATCAAATAGTTGGTCTAAGCGTACATGTATTATGTAAATTATCTCTTTTTCAGTCATCTACGTAAGTGCATTTAAATTATTTGCGCATGCGCATAACAGCTTTTTAGTACAGTTGCACACACACACACACACATCGACACTCACTTGCAACAACGTCTTACTTATCACACGTTCATGCGCTACAAGTTGATATATAAAACGTTTAAGATACACTAACATAATACCAGCGTTATAACCGTACCTTTTGTTTTTCAGTATTCATTCATTCTCAGTAAATAAATAACACTCGTCAGGGTAATATGTCAGTTTATTACAAACCGTGAAGATGTCGGCTACTCATGATTTTAGTATTGAAAGTGAAAGAATAAAATCGTTCAAGTATTGGGAAGTGACGTTTATCAGCCCCGACGAGTTAGCGTTTGCGGGGTTCTACTTCTACCCTAGAAATTTCGATGTTTGTGGACATAGTATGTCATTCGTAGACGATAGAGTGGAAAGAAGGTGACAAACCTATGAAGGAACATGAAAAATTTTCATCTACATGACAATTTCTAAACAATGTTAAGAGTGAGACTTTTCATACACACACCAATAGACATAGTATGTATGACTCAAACGTTAATTCGCATCAGCAAGTTTGCACGCTACATAATTACAAAAATAATTTCTTAACTGTGACAATTGGTATTGAACTTTTTACCTTGTTCAGTCTGCTCCTCTCCACGTTCCTGCTGAAGGTTAGCTAGTCGTGGTTTTGGACTTGATAATGATTGAGACACTGAAAGGCTACGTCCGAAGCATGACAGGTAGCAGTTCAGCAAGTAAGCACGACAAAGTTGGAATTACAGAGACTGCTTATTTAAATAACAATTAAGATGAATGAAGATGATTCGTCAATTTGATACCTGAAGGAAGAGAGAATGTACAGGTGAACATATGGACGTGGACTTGTCAGTTTGGCTATTCCCGCCGTTACCTCGACACTTCGAGCTGTTACGACTTTTTTAACTCTACAGTCACATTAAATTTGTAAAGTGGGCAACCAGAGTATCCTATCGAGGTAACAACGTCCCTTTCTGCTAAAACCTCTGTGTAGTAGTCAGTGAGTTGACGGAAGAAACGGTAATGGAAGTAATCATAATCAGCTGGAAGGATTAAACAAAGGATGGTGTGTTCCGGCCTCAAACAATTAAAGAGTCTAGAGCTGGCCACTCCAGCGCTTCCTCGGACGTCCCAAACCTCTCCGTCCCTTCTGCTTGTAGTTCCATAATTATTTGGGAATGCGGCAGTCATCCATTCGGCAAAGATGTTCCCACCAATTCAGACGATACTAGGCAATCCTGTCGCGTATACTCATAATATTCTGTTAATGCCGTGTATATATATATATATATATTACATTTAATATTTATAATTAAATTTACCTCAAGATGTTATTTTTTTTTCCTTTTTTGGAACATGTTTCGGGTACTATCTTGTACCCATCCTCAGCCTTCCGGTTTTTTTGTCTGGTGAAGTACATATGTGTTGTTGGTTGACTATTATTATTGTGGCTTCATGGTGTGTGTGTGTGTGTGTGTGAGTGCACGCTTAAGTCACAGTACACAATAAAGACAGAACATTGTAATGTTACGTAGGATAATGAAGTATAACATGTCAGATTTTGGTAATGGAAATATAATTTGCATTTTCATGTTAGACGTAATATAGTTACATGTAGTTTATTGGCATTTGTGTGTGTGTGCACTTGATATTGCGTAAACGTGTCTGCTCTGCTCTACTTGCATATTCTCATGCAATAAAGGACGTACCTCAGTCATGATCCGACGCACGCACACACGAACACACACAGACGCACACGTAATCACACATCTGACGTGCACACACACACATACATACGCAACGTAACCAAACACGCACACACGTACACACGCAACGAGCGCACACGTACACGACGTAACCAAACACGCACACGCGAACACACACAGACGCATACGTACAAACTGCCGTCGTAACGTTAGATTGCTAATGACAGATACAAGCAGTCTGATGTATAGTATTCACGTATAGGCTCCTCATAGTACCATATCCAATATCTGTAATGTTATTTATTTCCAACTAAAGTCAGAGACATCCCCAGTAGTTTTTCACCTAGAACGTATACAAAACATCTGATTCTTGTGTGTGTGTGTGTGTGTGTGTGTGCAATAATACTTTCATGCTTTTGGCTGTCCTAAAAAACATACCATATCTATTTCACAGGACGTTATGTATTACAGCATTTTTTAATTTCGATTGGCAACACTCGTAGACGGATATGGACGATAGCTATTTATGTATGGAAGTAAGCCATGTGTCAAATTAGAAAGTCAAAGTAAAATGCATCGATTTAGACACCAAACCTCTGAACATACATGCAATTAATATCAATCTCTGTAATGTTATTTATTTAATTATGACTTGTGAATGAATGGACTGCATTTTAACCTAACACACAACGTGTAACAAACCTAATTGGACCTATCACTACCGTTGCGTCATGTACTGATGACCTAAACACTACTGGCTGATCCAAGTTTGTTTGGTTCTCGTCAACAACCTCTTGCATAACTTTGCCCTCAGACGCTTTTCCTACATTTCCATGTATGTGTGTGAAGTTAACATAGCTCAGACAAAATAACTATAATGTAGACGCACACGTAATCACACATCCGACGTGCACGCACACAGACGCATACGCAACGTAACCAAACACGCGCGCACACGAACACATAGACGCACACGCACACACATACATACGACGTGCACACGTTGACATGAATCATGTTACGTTGTGTCGCACTGACTCGATATTTATAGATGACTTCCATACAGATTTAAATAATACTTTCATGCTTTTGGCTGTCCTAAAAAACACACCATATCTATTTCACAGGACGTTATGTATTACAACATTTTTAATTTCGTTTAGCAACACTCGTAGACGGATATGGACGATAGCTATTTATGTATGGAAGTAAGCCATGTGTCAAATTAGAAAGTGAAAGTAAAATGCATCGATTTAGACACCAAACCTCTGAACATACATGCAATTAATATCAATATCTGTAATGTGTGTGTGTGTGTGTGTGTGAGAGAGAGAGAGAGAGAGAGAGAGAGAGAGAGAGAGAGAGAGAGAGAGAGAGAGAGAGAGAGAGAATTTAATGTGCATCAACTTTCAAACGTGTACGCTACCGCCGTATGATATATATTGTCATGACACAAATAGCCAACCCCGTACCAGAGATAAAAAATATATTTATAATTGTAAAAAAAATACTTCTTATCAAATGAACTGATTGATTTTAAATAAAAGTATAAGGAATATAACACGACAATACGACGACTTTAACCCAACCCAAGTGATTGAGACAAAAACATAAACATAAAGAAGGGAACCACGGAACATACTTAGTAAAATGTAAATATTTTAAAGTGATTGAGACAACAACCCAAACATAAAGAAGGGAACCACAAATAAACAACGAGGATAAGAAAATAATAAACCTAAGCCACAAGGAAACAAGTTTGTGGGTTTAAATGACCCCAAAATGCCCAAAGGAACGGATGAAAAAACCCAATATAATAAACAAACAAGGAAAATGAAGAAGGAGGGAGACGAGCAAAAGTGAAAACCAAGAATGGTTCACCAACACAAGTAAAATAGCACTCAACAAGAACATGGAAACCAAAACAAGGATTATCAGGAGGAAGGAGAGATAACGGTTACTACCCATTAAAAAGGCAACCAGAAACCACAAATTAGAATTGTTATTAGTCAGTAAGTATTAGTTATTAAGTATTAATTGTCATTAGGATTAAGTCATGAAAGAGAAATAAGTATAGGGGTCACCCACTATCAAACCAATGATATAAACAGTGATATAGTGTAATAGTGTAGGTGTAAGAACCCCAAAGTGAAGTGTGACACCAGTGAAATTGTAATTAACAATAAGTGATTTACAAGTGAAGGTAAGGTAAAAGTTGGAAATAAACAGTGCATAGATAACTGATAAATAAGTAGTATTAAGAGTGAATTATAGTATAAGGGATAGAAAAACACTAGAAGTGATAATGACTTTTTATTTAAAAGGATGTTCAATAGAGTTAAGTTAATTATAGCCAGTAGTAAGTAAAAAGGGAGGATTCCAGAATAGAATAAATTGAAGGTGTTACCATGGAGGGAATATAAAAATTGTTTAGAGATTGAGAAGTCAAAAAACTAACAAAGATACCTAATTTATAAAGGACTATTATTAATTTAATAACAAGTGATGTTGTTTATCACAACACAGATAATATGTGTTATAAACTAAAAAAATTAGCAAATAAGGATAAGTTAGGAGTGAGTGATGATATTTCTTAATCAAAACAATAACTCTAATAACTTATAAAAAACTGTGTTCATGTTATTGTTATAAGAGGATATGGCTGAATGCAATGTGCAGTCCATAAACCTAATGTTACATTTTTAAAATTGAAATGAGGAAAGCAATATTGAATAATAAACAAAACACCTACAGACTCAAAACACAACACAACTAATAAAAATAACAAAGTAAGCCCAATAGGCTGAACCAAAATGTGATTTGAACGAAATAAGTAAATTATTATAATGGCTACTTAGGCCTAGAAAAAACATAGCTGTCAGAACCAAACAAACAAAAATTATAACAAATTGAATCAGAATTTAGAAAATCTGAGGTGAAGGAATCACCAAGGATAAATTGTAGATCATTTATAACACAAAATATTGTAATAGGCATTATTATATAAAAAGAAATGTAATTAACAAGCATTAACATAATTGTAAAAACTTAAAATCTGAAAATACCCAAGCTTGTGGGGTATCAAAATAATCTATGAACGAGAATAAATACTATAGTGACAATATTTATTAACCAGGAAGGAAGATGGAGGAATAACAGTAATCAGAAGATATACGAAGGATTCGAAGTTTCGATAACAATACATCAACTCAAAATAAGCCTATTCGAAAAATACCGTTACTATGGAAACAGCGGTTGTTGACAGAAAAATACCGTTAGAAATTAGTAGAGAGAAAAAAAGAAGCGAAGCGTCACCAAGCCATACAGATGCAGAAGTTCGGAAGAAAGTTTTTTCAGTGTAAATCATGAAAATAATAGTATAAAGTTGCTGAAAACTAATCGTCAAAGAAGCAGATGACCAATACAACCAATATTATAAGACCCAAGACCTGAATAAACGGAAATTATCCATAAATAGAACGTCCAAACACAAGACGAAAGGACGCCACATTTTAATGAAGTTCAGAATCCAAGAAAACTGATTTTATGCAGCCAATTCCTATCTTGAACCAACTACCGAGGCCTATACACGTCGAATTGTTAAGTAATATCCAATTATTTATTTTCCACCAACCCTAATCACTTTAAATAATTTTGAAAGGTAAAATTACCACACTATAAAGATAATATTTCTCTTTCATAGAGTATTTAAGCAAATTAAAACATAATGAAACATTGTTAACATAAAATAACCTAAGAATTGAACACGAACTTACAGAACACTTTTACAACACAACACAACAGATTGTAACAGCACACTTTATATTTTTTGTACACTTAGATTAAGGTAATTTGTATTTTTATTGTAACCATTGTAGTTCTTTAATTCATAGCCAAAAGAATCCACGGATTTTTGAAACCAAAACTGTAATAAGCCTAACGTAAACAGACGCTAGGTTAAATGGTTTCTAAATTAATTCGCCGCCCTGAAAATAAGATCTCATGTAATCAAACGATAATTATTTTGTTGTAATTGTACATGTTTCCAGATATCACCATTAAAAAATATTCATTACAGGGAGTAACCAGCGTTATCATTTCATAGGGAGTGCTATATAATAATTACTTGTATTGAAGAATAAATCGTAGCAGTAAGCTAGTTGCCAGTTATTCGTCAGAAGCGACGATTGAGACGGCTGTGCGAGCGGGAACGATTTGAATACACCAACCCGCTACGCTGATAACTTGTTCAAACACAGTTTTTAGTTGTTTTGTAAAAACGACTTGGCGCCACCCGGGATTATTACACCCCCTAAGAATAACAGGTAAGGTTACTGCCGTAATACACAGGTGATCAGAACTACGCTACGAACATCGCTAGCCACAAAATTACTGTAACGACCCGGTGCGAGGCGAACACACTAATCATCCAAACACATTATTTTTTATGTACACATTTTGCAGGTACGCTCCAATCTACTCGTTACAATATACACACAAGACGACATGTCACTATTTCTCATTTGTATGAGACACTCATCGTACAATCGGCTATTGTGTGTGTATAACAACATTTAAGAGGTAAGTAAAAGATTTGCATATGTTACTAAGTAAAAAAACATAATTTATTGTTTGCTACATAAGGATTAATATAATTACTCATACGTCTGATCAATAAGATCTTTTGACAAATGTAACGAAATTTAGAAATGCATTTTCTCATAACAAAATACAACGTACCCTTTCATTTTATATTCAAACTATTCTTATCTGAAACAAAAAGTTATATAGATAATACGCTGTCCTGTTTAAAAAAAAAAATGTGTGTGTGTGTTGAAAGCCTTATGTATATGATAATGAAGCAGGTACTGTTATTATTATTATTATTATAGGAACGCACGCAGCTATCATCGCTGAGGTTGAATGTACCGAAGTAAACGAGCTTCAGATATGGACGAATACGCACATTCTTTTACAAACCGTCTGAACAGCTATTACAACATCAAACGTCGTGGGCATATTAAAATTTACGTTCCTATATACCCGCATGAGAACGTGAAATTGTCCGATCTGGCTAAAGTTGGGTTCTTTTACGAAGGCGACGGTGATGTTGTAAGATGTTGTGTCTGCAAAATAAGAATTATGGATTGGGAGGTGGGCGACAATCCCGCACAAGTCCATAAGGCATCAATGTCCACATGTAATTTCGTCCGCGAGTGGTTGAGGACCCCAACGGCGTAGGATAACAGTACTTGTTAAGGTAACAAACTACTTTTAATAAACAATTTTTATCACTGTGTGTGCGTATGTTTGACTGTAGTGCAGAGAATACTATTTGAAAGGACATTAACTTATGAGGAATTAATTTCTATTTTTAATTTATTTCACTATACACCTCTGAATCTATATGTAATTATTTGTAAACTGCGTTACCTGTTGCAGCAAACGTTAACACTAGAACGATTATATTATTATTCAGTGATATATACACACAATTTACTTATCATATAATCTGTATTTTTGTTTTACATTATACACCTCTGAACCTATATGTAATTATTTGTAAACTGCGTTACCTGTTGCAGCAAACGTTAACACTAGAACGATTATATTATTATTCAGTGATATATACATACAATTTACTTATCAAAACTGCGTTACCTGTTGCAGCAAACGTTAACACTAGAACGATTATATTATTATTCAGTGATATATACATACAATTTACTTATCATATAATCTGTATTTTTGTTTTACATATTTTGGATGAAAATTACATACCACTCTTTCATACAGTATTTTAAATTAAGAAAACAGTGATTTGTATTATTACTACTGATTGTATTTTTTTTTTTTTTTTTGTCTTAGGTTTACCATCAGGGATTAGAAAGTAGGACGCAATGACTTGGTTTAATGTAGTGAATACTTCTGTATCGTTGTGTGTGTGTGTGTGTGTGTGTGCCCATAGTTAATCTTTCTATACAGTAATGTATTTATTTAATTGTGAATTTTAAAATATATTTAATCATTTAAACAAATTATGACTTTATTTTATTAGAAAGTAGGACGCAATGACTTGGCTTAATGTAGTGAATACTTCTGTATCGTTGTGTGTGTGTGTGTGTGCACATAGTTAATCTTTCTATACAGTAATGTATTTATTTAATTGTGAATTTTAAAATATATTTAATCATTTAAACAAATTATGACTTTATTTTATTTCACTCTACACCTCTGAACATGCGTACAATTAATTTATTTTTGTGAACTGTTACATCAGAAGATTTGTATGAATTTCAACCACCGTTTTCATGTGTATGTATAATTTTAATTTTATTTCGCTATACACTACTGAACCTATGTGTGTGTGTGTAAACTGCAACCTTAAAACAGAAGTATTGTATCACATGAAGAAGAGCGTATTGAAGATTGCTAAGCCGTTAACGTATGGATTTGCAATCTGTAACAGCACAACAGGTAAGTAGTTCATTGCCAACAACAACACACATACATAGTTAATATTTGCCAAATATATATATATTTCTAACAAGGATCAATCACACTGACTGCATTATAAAACTATTAATTAATTATTTAATACATTGAAAAATGAAGACGGCGTTTTGACAACGAGAGAGAGCTAAAATTATTTATTCATCACACACCGACTACTCAATGTACACGGTAAGAGAGAGAGAGAGAGAGAGAGAGAGAGAGACAGGAGAAAGGGTATGAAACCTTGCATAGTTGAAACGCGTGAGAGTGAGAGAGAGAGAGAGAGAGAGAGAGAGAGAGGACGTTAATATTTGTCGGGAGAAAGGGTATGAAACCTTGCATAGTTGAAACGCGTGAGAGTGAGAGAGAGAGAGAGAGAGAGAGAGAGAGAGAGAGAGAGAGAGAGAACGTTACTATTTGTTGACACAGTTGAAACAAGTGAGAGTGAGAGAGAGAGAGAGAGAGAGAGAGAGAGAGAGAGAGAGAGAGGACGTTAATATTTGTAGAATAAATATAAACTTTCTAATTTCATATACATACAGTGAGAGAGAGAGAGAGATATAGAGAGAAAGAGAGATAGAGAGTATCAATTATGATCATATAGTTTGAATTTCCCACCACAGAAGAGAAAAAAATGTTAACAACCCTGCTCATATAAATTTAATATACATTATAACACACGACAAATTTGAACTCATGCAAAGGTTGGTACACCTGATCATATATTTTAATATACACTATAATGCGTCGAGTTGGAACCACCCCCACCCACTGATATGAAATAAAAAAAACCTCCCACCCAACACCACCCCCTGATATGCAAATCAGCTTTCTTAAAAAAATAAAAAAGTATATTCACGGATGCTGGTGGTCCATTGAACCTCATCCCACCAAATCAATTTAATTAAAAAAAAATAAAAAATGTTATTCGCGGATGCTGTGGTCCATTGAACCTCATCCCACCCCCTTGATATGCAAATCAATTTAATTAAAAAAATAAAAAAACCAAATAAAAAAAATAAAAAAAATTTATTCGCGGAAATTCGCGGATGCTGTGGTCCATCGGGATGCTGCGGGTCCAGCGGTGGCGGCGTCATCTCTTAGATCATGTTTTTTATCGTTTTTTTATGTTTTTTAAGAAAGGCGGCATTCCTTTGTCCGTTAGAATCGGCATTTTCCCCCTACTTTTGTTATATTTTCATTACATCATTCAAATTAATCACTTACTAATGTTTCTTTTTACATAGTATTGTATGTTTGGGCCTATTGTCCCTCAATTTGTATTTTGATTATCTTGATATTATGATACATTGAATGAAACCATTTGTTTCCTTATAGCATTGATACATAATCTGTCTGTCTTTATAATACTTATTTTGTCATTATTTAAAGTTCATGTCTTAATCGGGGTTGAATGTATTTTGCATTACTTTGTCTGAATCATTAATTTGGGTACGGTCAGTTGTATTACTAGTCAGTCTGAAATAGTTATTCGTTCCTCTGCACTATCATCTTGAAAGATATTTTTCTTCTTGTTTAGCTTCTTATCCATTGTCTTCATTAAATCGGGTACGATATTAAGGTGTTACAATATCCAATTTATTAGTATTAATAAGGTTAATCTTAAGTATACGCAGGGTCTCAGCTACTGGTATATTCGTATATAAGTCTACAATATCAAAGGAAACAAGTTTGTAAGCCGGTTCAACTATTAAATTTTTAACCTTATTCACAAAGTCAACACTATTAATTATACTATGATCATTAATTATTTGTATATTGTGTTTTATTATGGTGACTAGTTTTTTAGCCGTGTTATACCCGGAGCAGTGGTGAAATTTACTAATGGTCTCAAGGGGATAGCATCCTTGTGGAGTTTGGGTAATCCCGTCAAAACGGGTGCTTTTGAATTTATAGGTTTCAAAGATCTTCTTGTTTGTTCATCAAACAAATGGGTGCATCTGTTTATACACTGATTTAATCGTTTCACATAATTTTCAGTTGGGTCAGAATTTAGTAAACCAATGTTGTTGTTAATAATGAAATTTTGTATTTTACTGTTATAATCTTCTCTGTCCATAATAACCACAGTGTTACCTTTGTCAGCTTTAGTGACGAGAGCTTTATTGTCAGATAATTTTTGTTTTAATCCTATTAAAATTTTCCGTTCTTTATTATAATTATTATTTGTTAAAGGAATAGAGGAATGAACATTATTATACCGATTTTTAATGACTTTATTGAATTTTTCGTTTATTAAGAAACGTGTCTGGTCTTGATCTTTTTGGTCAACCATTGCCTTAACAACAGTCTCTGCATTGATAACTTCTGCAATAATTTTCTTACGATTAAGACTCGATTTGTGTATGGGAAGATTATATTTCAACCTTTGCTCAATAAATCAGTTTCATCAGTATTTAAAACAAGGGACGTTAAATTCTGCAACTGCGTATAAAATTTGTGTTTACATTTGATATTGCTGGATATCGGAAACTGATCATTCAACAACCTTTGTAGTTTATCTGATTGCTTTATACGCATTCGATAAACTATTCGCCTGACGTCATTGTTTATAAAATCCAGATAATGATTCAGTACGGCTGGATGCGTGTTATCTAATAATTGTAAATGTAATTTGTATAATGTATAATTTAGGTTTGACTTTTTAATGTATAGAGATTTAATTTCTTCTTTAACTCTGTAAATTTCTGCATATTTTTTGGTTTTTGATTCAGCAAACCTTTAAGTCTTATAATAGCATAATTCGGTATAACATTGTTCTCCAAACAAGATTTGTTGAACTTAATGTGTAAAATAGTTTTGTGTAATTGGACTTTAATATTTTGAAATTTTCGTACTAAGTTTGCACGACTTGCAGTATTCATGTTTAAAAGGAATAAATTCCAAATGTTTAGTACCAAGCCACGTGTTGTTCAATCAAATATATTGCACTCTCCGTCTGCGGCTTTTAGAAACAACGTCTTTACAAAGTTGACATGTTTCGGGACACTTGTCCCATCATCAGAGCTTAAAACAATCGCGTATCATTTAAAGTTGATACACTTGTCAATCAATTAAAACATTAAAATCCAATATGAAACAAATAACTTAAAACAATATGATACTTAAATGTTTAAAGCGAGCGCGAAGGTTTACCGATGTACGTATGGGGCTTGACCGCGCATTGAATTACGTTTTGCTCCCATCACGACAATATCGCAAGGCAGTGTCGTACAATACATTCGACTAAAAAACCAATTTATCATTAAAACTAGTCACCATAATAAAACACAATATACAAATAATTAATGATCATAGTATAATTAATAGTGTTGACTTTGTGAATAAGGTTAAAAATTTAATAGTTGAACCGGCTTACAAACTTGTTTCCTTGGTTATTGTAGACTTATATACGAATATACCAGTAGCTGAGACCCTGCGTATACTTAAGATTAACCTTATTAATACTAATAAATTGGATATTGATAGTATAAATGAATTGATGCACATTTTGGAGTTAGTTCTTGATCAAAATTATTTTACCCACAATAATCAATTTTTCAGCCAACAAAATGGGTTAGCAATGGGTTCTCCACTTTCAGGTCTTCTTGCAGATATATACCTGAATAATTTCGAAAATTCATTCATTCTCACTTATAACAAACACAAGAATAACATAATATTTTACGGCAGGTATGTTGATGATACCTTTTTAATATACAAAGGTACACAAAGGCAAATTGATAATTTACATAGTTATTTGAATAATATCAATGACAAAATGCGGTTCACACTTGAAAGTGAAGACAATGGTAAACTGAATTTTCTAGATTTAACTGTTGCCAAGGACAATAATGAAAAATTACAATTTAACATCTATCGAAAACCCACAACGACTGATATTGTAATACATGCTAAGTCTTTTCATCCTTTATCCCAGAAATTGGCTGCCTTCCACAGTATGATTTATAGACTTTTATCTTTGCCCCTCGGTGATAAAGAATACCGTGAGGAATTAGACACCATTAAACACATTGCAGTTACTAATGGTTATGATGTTGATATGGTGAACAACATCCTTCGAAAACATAAGAAAAAGCATAGAAACATTAATGGACATAAAACACGCGAGAATACAACACGCAAATACATTGCAACACCGTACACATACCTTATGCCTAAGATTTTTGGGTCAATTTTTAATAAAACCAGCAATATAAAGGTCACTTACAAAACCACTAATAATATTATGAATAATCTTCGTGTCCGCAGAACTACCAGCCTTGAACACAAAACTGGTGTTTACAAATTGATATGTGACGATTGTGACGCCTTTTATGTGGGCCAGACAGGACGTAGTTTTTTAAAAAGATTTACAGAACATAGGCCGCCTACACACTCTCACAGTTTGGACAATATCAAGTCAAAATTTGCAGAACACCTTATTTCCGAGAATCATAATTACACTAATTTTAAAACTAATTTAATACCCCTTCACATATGTAAGAAAGGGCGATATTTGAACGCTCTTGAAGAGTACGAAATTTATAAAGCATATAACAATACTGATACCAAGCTGCGTGTTTTAAATGATAAATTGGTTTTCAAGTCGAATGTATTGTACGACACTGCCTTGCAATATTGTCGTGGTGGGAGCAAAACGTAATTCAGTGCGCGGTCAATCTCCATACGATGTACATCGGTAAACCTTCGCGCTCGCTTTAAACATTTAAGTATCATATTGTTTTAAGTTATTTGTTTCATATTGGATTTTAATGTTTTAATTGATTGACAAGTGTATCAACTTTAAATGATACGCGATTGTTTTAAG
Organism: Magicicada septendecula; assembly: GCA_034769895.1. NCBI lineage: Eukaryota > Metazoa > Arthropoda > Insecta > Hemiptera > Cicadidae > Magicicada > Magicicada septendecula. The sequence goes on along the minus strand of CM068369.1, from coordinate 506,971,651 downwards.
CTCTGATGATGGGACAAGTGTCCCGAAACATGTCAACTTTGTAAAGACGTTGTTTCTAAAAGCCGCAGACGGTGAGTGCAATATATTTGATTGAACAACACGTGGCTTGGTACTAAACATTTGGAATTTATTCCTTTTAAACATGAATGATTATTAATATGCAACCACTAGATTGAGAGTTTGAATAACAAATTTTATTAATGTATTATTGTTTGATATTTACAATTTAATAATGAGTATTCAATTTTATTAATGTATTATTGTTTGATATTTACAAGTGATAACAAACTAGTGTGAATAAATTTAAGACCTATCAGTAGAAATGAGCATTTATTATTTCTTTAACCCTGAGATAAAGGGCTTGTCTTAAGTCCTTATAATACTTTGATCCACACTTGAATATAACCAGCATTAAACTAAAACTGGGCTGCTTCAAACCCAGTATTTATTCCTCCGCCACCTTACATTATAGTCAGGTAATGAGCCTGGATGCTGGTAGGGTAGTCAAGTAACATCTGGAAGGGGTACAACATCTAGAACAAACCAGAACATTATGCAACTCGGCCACGCAGAAAGATCTGTGAATGTCTGGAACAGTCTTGTGCGCTGTGTGTTCAGAATCACATACGCTCTCAAACATGTAGTACTAATTATTTCATTAGCATAATAGTATTTTAGATCAATACTGTTAAGACTGTGACTTTTCTCTTTTTGTCTGGTAGATTAAAACTTCTTTTCATTGATTTTTGTCCATCAGAGAAGCATTCTCTTTTGAGTATGAAGCAGTTGTAACGGTACAAATATATGAGATTTTGTAATTTAATATTTTCAATTTTATTTCAACAAAGAATATATGGTGAATGGAGTATATCTTCGAGGCTGGTGTGACTTGTCACTGGAATGCAGACTTCCAACGAGGGTGCGTATTCACCCACAAGGGCGCGCACAGTCGGCCAACGTTCTCAGGCATTTTGTCACGTTCAAATAAATTCCTCAGCACTGTGTGCGCAGAGAACAAAAGCAGTCGGCAAATAACATCTCAATACGACGGACGCGAATAATTGTGTGCGTCCGCCGGCTGCCAGTTTTCATCTCGTCCGCATATAAAAATGTGAAGGAAACAGTGTCTGTCGTCAACAGCTGTGGCTCGTGGCCGGTTGAATACAATAGGCTCGCGAGCCGAAAAAATTCACAACACTTTAAAATATGTGTCTTTCAGTATAAACTAAACAGTGAAAAGTATAACATTTTTGATGCAGTGAGTAAAGGCAATCAACAGAACTTTTCAAAATTCAAAACAGTGTAATATTTTTTGGACAATTAGTAAGAAAAATGCGGAAGCAGCACGTGGTCAGCAGGAACGCCGTTAAGACGTAACAGTATACTATCCACTCAATATCAAATAAATATAAAAATTTTAATTTCCAAGAGCTCTAAAGGAATGAATGTGAGCATGTGCAAATGCTGGGTCGCCTTTATTTAATATAATTTAATGAACTGTTTATTTTAAATAGATTAAGTAAACTGTGAATTTTTTTTGTCTTAATAAAATTGAGTATGTATCTCAACATTAACATTTGTCAGGCTTAAATCCTAATGGATACAGAATGATTTTGTCATCATTTTCGAAAGAAAGATAGACTATCAAATAACATGTTTAATAAAAGTTGAATTATTTAACGAGTACAATGAGAGTTGAGTACATTAATAACGCTAACCCAGAGTCACGCTTATAATTCACAGGTTCGTGTGAAGAACTTTGGCCCGTAAAGGTAAGTTTATGATGTTTTATTAATAATAATGTGGGTAAGTGTTTGTACTATCACAGTTGGCGCCCGAACAGAGACAGTTTTGCAAATTAAATTTTGTACTTAAACCACACCTATGAGTGGGTATAAGCGTGATTTGGAGGTTAATCAGTAATACGTACGTAGCCTACATAAAATAGGTTACTGTTACGTCACTATTAGGTTAAGGGAGTAGTAAGTGTGAGGTTTTATTAGTATACGAAAATTCCATAAAATATGGAGAATAAAATAAATTATATTGACGTAATTGTCGGCGATGAAGCCGAAAGTAAATCGATGTTTGAAAGTAAAGAAAATATGTCAACTGAGTCGACTAATAGAAGCGACTCAGGAATTCAAACAAGTGAAAGTAATGTTGACGAGTCAAAAATAATGAATGAAGTGGAGATTCATTCAACACCTATTTCAATTAATCAAAATAAGAAATCCGATGACGATAATATGTTAACACGGTTGTATAATATGATGTATAACAGTTTAGAAAAACAAGATAGCCATTTTAGTGAATTAAGAAGGGATATTAACATAAGATTTGAGGAACAAAATAGTAAATTCGATGTTCAGAATAGTAAATTCGATATTCAGAATAGTAAATTCAATGAAATAAACAGCAATTTTAACGAAATTAAACAACGGAATTTTGAGCTTAACAAACATATCAATGAAATTAACACACGTTGTGATGGTATTAAAGAGCAGATTTTAGAATCAATAAGCAACAATTGCAAAGAGAAAATTAACGAGATGAATAAAAGATTAGATAGTAGGATAAATCAGATAATGAATAAAAAGGTAAGTGACAGTGGTAATATGACAACAAATAGTGAAGAAATAATTAACAAGGTAAGTGATAATTATGGTAGTGAGTTTAATATTGAAGTAAAAGGTGAAAATAACAATGATAAAATTAAAAATGTGATGATAGAGAGTAAGGTGGTTAATGTTGAGAGTGATAAAGAAGTGTTGTTAGCGAGTGTTGATGAAATAGTGAGAGAGTGTGATGAAAGGTTAGGTGGGCAAAGGGGAGATTTTCCCCAAGTATATTGTGAAATGGAATGTTCACAACTGTTCTACGAGGACAGAGTTTCCTCCAGAAGTTATGTGGAAGATGAGGTGTCTTCAAGTAGTCCCTTAGTTTTTTGTGATTTACCTGGTAAAGCCAGGAAAGGTAATAAGGATTTTGTTGTGCCCTTTGCATATAGTGAAGTAGTTCAGGGGGGTTGTGACAGGTGTTATGATGATGAGAGATATTTGGAGAGAGAGAGAATGATAAAGGTATTTACGTTAAGTAGGAGTTACAAAGAGTTGAAGGTTAGAAGTGGAGAAAATAGACAATATGAAATGCTTACCTTGTGAAATAAAGATTGATTATTTTGATGATACCGTTGTAGATGATAGACACTTACCTTATGATGTGATGGATATAGTAGAAGAATATGATAAAATAACTTACCTTATGTTGACCAAGAATACTTATGGAGACAGGACCAAAAATACCAAAGTAAACGGGTTTTATGAGTTAAAAGGGGAGAATAATCTGGTGCATTATTCTTGTGACAGAGAGGATAAATTAATATGCAAGGGTTATTATATAAATCATAATAACGATAAGAGTGTCGTTAAAGATGATAATTGTTATGTAAAAGTAAGACTAGTGTATGATGATGGGGGTTAAATAAACAAAGTGAATGAACATTTTATTTATTTTAGTTTATGGTGAAGACATGGCTAGATTATGAAATGAGGTGTGGTAAACAGAAAAATAATAACAAAAAATTGTAAATAAATTTGTAGTGAAATTAATTGTGTTTGTGTTGTAAAATGTACTTTATGTAAACAGTGTGGGCATGTAGTAGAAATTGATTTAATAATAATAATAATATTTTAGTAGACTAAATAAATAATGAGAGTTGGTAATAAATGAATTGTAGGCCTAATCGTTTTGGAGTAAGGTAAGTAAAGTAATATTGTGTTTAAATAACTGATTGAAATAAAATAAATTATAGATGAATTAATTAATTTAAAGGTGGTAGAGATAAATTTTGATAATGAATTTAAATTATTTTATAAGGTTTGAACTTGAAAATAAATGGTAAATGAATAAATGTAGAATATGTTTAGTTGTGGAGTCATATGATTGTTATAATGTTTCAGAAGATACATGGAGTTATGTACGCTATATTTGTGGTAATGAATGTTCATAATTTTGTGTATATGACAGGCGTCATGTGTTTTTTCAATTGAGTGATGTAATGTAAGTATGAAGTTTATAATGCAATTTAAATGAAATAAAATGTTTAATGTTTGAATAATAAATTTTAAATGTGTTTAAAAGGTTTTAATTAAATGATAAAATTAATCTGAGGTAGTTATGAATTTTTGAGGGTAGTTTTCAATGGTTAACTTAATGTAAAATGTTGTAAAAGATAGAGTTTGGGGTGATAATTATTTAAATAAGGCATTAAGACAGTCAAAGTTAATTGTAAATGGGTGTAAGACAAAATATGTTTTGGGAATAAAAGTAATACAGAAACGGAGTATTAGTAGGGACACAGTAGTGAGAGTGCATATATGTAGAAAAAGTGGGTAATGTAATGGGAGAGTAATTAGATGATGGTGAAATTTTGCAAAGAGGGTGGTGTGGTAAGGAGTCCTCAACGAAAGGCGTTGTGGCGGGAGGTGAACCGTAAATGAGCGTTAGCGGAGTTACCTGGGAGAGGCCAGGGACTAATAAGGGAATGAGTATAAGGGAGGGAACACACATCCTAGGTACAAAGGGGGTATCAGGTATTTTGTTATAAGCGGAGAATGATTTCAGGCGAGTTAGAGTAGTAAGTTAATGGAAGTAAATTTTATTGAGAGATTGGTGTCATGCTATGTAAATCTGTTAGTGATTGTTAGAAGGAAGAAGGGGGTAAGGTTATATTTTAGTGCCCATTCAATAAATTAGATCATTATGAATAACTGAGAATCACCCAAACCAATTGATAATGAAAATGATTAATAGAAATTCATAATTGAAGTGTAATAATAAAATGTAACAAGATAAAGAATTTGAAACTAAACCTAAATTTGAAATGTTTGTAATTTTTATTCAGATGCAAATTAAATGTTTGTTTTAATGGAAGGAGAGAGAGTAAATTTTTTTTATTAAGTTGTAAATTAAATCATAATTAAAGATTCAATCGTTAGTTGGTGATAGCCTATGTAAGTAGGAATAGATTAGTTTAGGTGATTAAATAAATATTTTGTTGTACTCACTATTTTAGGTTAATGAAAGTCACAGTAGGGAAAGTTAAGAAAGAAAAGGTATGGTGTTAGAACACACAACCAAGAATAGGAACTTCATGTAATGAAAATTGTGAATATTAAATGTAACTATATCAAACATATAAATATATTTTACTTGTGATTCCCCAACTTTCGGGCGGTCACGGCCTCACTGAACCCTGACCGTGGAATTGGCTCAGCTTTGACTAGCTATGGTCAGGGCTCACTGCATCTCGTTCTGCCTAAATCTGGCCATAGCTTGTTATCGTTGTAAGAGGTGAATTTAGAAATTAACCGGGGGGTAAATGAGGGGAATCACCAGAACTATGGAACAGCAGCTATCCATCGAATGGGATGGTAGACCGTTTAAGGGCATATACCTAAGGTTAGTAGGATTACTGGTGTCCCCGGACATCAGTAATACCAAATGTTTTGTAAGGCCGAAGCAAGGACAGGAGATGCCAAAATTCCTCCTTAACCTCAGTCCTTGTGGAAGCAACTGGGCGCTACAGTCCAGAGGGTATAGTGTGTGTGGGAAGGAGGTTACTCAGGGGAGTAACGCATTAGTAAATGTTAAAATGAATTATGCTGATGAGCTAATTAAATGATTTTATTTTGAGTCAAGAGATACTATGCTAAAGGCAGATGATTAACATTTTACAGTAGATAACTTGTTCAGAAGTAGTTGATTTAAATATGTTATGCTCTGTATGATAATTTTATAAATGACTTTACTGGTTGAAAAGATTAATTCTAGGAGAGAAGGTGTTTAGTATGTTTTATTATGTTGTACTATGTTAGAATGTAGGAATTATAAACATGTGTTATGTATTTTACATTGTATTATTTGTATGTAGTGTGCCTATAGAAAGGTCATTCACCTGTTAGTAGGACATCAGCTGATGAATGGTGTGAACTGTATAATGTTCTTTTAATAATCCATGTAATTTTATTTTATAATTTTCTTTCTATTAATTGTCAGAATATATGTTTAATAAAACATTATTACATTTTATTACATTATTATTTAATTATAAAAAAAAAAGAAAAAAGTTTTTTTTTTTTTTGAGGTACAGTCTGTTGTGTTTTCATGTTCAAGATATATTGCTAATTGTGTGTATTGATAATGTATTAACTGAGTTATATTGTTCATATTATATGTTTTGTAAATAGATGTAGTGATAGGGGCATTTATAATAGAAAGAAGTTGTTTGTTTTGTTTTGTTTATTATGATTGTTAGTATCTAGATAAGAGGAGATATAAAATAAATTCATTTGAAGGATTTTGGAGTTTTAAGAATTATGATTAAATTAATTAATTGATGTAGATAATATGAATTATTTTAAAGGGGAATCTTTGATGAGGGACTTGGGTTTATTGCATTATTGGAACAAAATTTAAACACTTTAATTTGATTTGAAATAATAACATAAGGCAAACGATTAAAAGTTGAGAAATGGAATTGGATTTAAAATATAAAATATTTCTGTAAATTTTAGATCAAGAAGTAGGATGTAGATGTTGTGTTGAATTAAATAATGAATATGTGTATGCACCCAGTACTTTCTAAAGGCAACCCAGTATGCATGTAAGGGGAGATATATCGGTTGAGGATCTGGTATGGTATAAGGCCAGTTATGGAATTTTATTTGGAATGTTACAAGGTTAGGTGGTACTGTGGTGAGTACCTGTCCAACTTTATGGTGTTGGGATCTCGTCCAGAGAAGTCCAGTAATGTCGTGCAGATGTAGCCATGGTTGCCGAGCTAGGGGGGTAGTTTACCCATGATGTGTTAAGAAATTAAAGGGGGGTTGTTGGCACCATATCCTCACTGATCCTCTTAGGTTTAGCAATGAGAGTTTTTCTGTTTCGGCAGAAAACCTCTCATTGGGGGGGTATTGTAACAGTACAAACCTATGAGATTTTGTAATTTAATATTTTCAATTTTATTTCAACAAAGAATATATGGTGAATGGAGTATATCTTCGAGGCTGGTGTGACTTGTCACTGGAATGCAGACTTCCAACGAGGGTGCGTATTCACCCACAAGGGCGCGCACAGTCGGCCAACGTTCTCAGGCATTTTGTCACGTTCAAATAAATTCCTCAGCGCTGTGTGTGCAGAGATCAAAAGCAGTCAGCAAATAACATCTCAATATGACGGACGCGAGTAATTGTGTGCGTCCGCTGGCTGCCAGTTTTCATCTCGTCCGCATATAAACATGTGAAGAAAACAGTGTCTGTCGTCAACAGCTGTGGCTCGTGGCCGGTTGAATAAAATAGGCTCGCGAGCCGAAAAAATTCACAACACTTTAAAATATGTGTCTTTCAGTATAAACTAAACAGTTAAAAGTATAACATTTTTGATGCAGTGAGTAAAGGCAATCAACAGAACTTTTCAAAATTCAAAACAGTGTAATATTTTTTGGACAATTAGTAAGAAAAATGCGGAAGCAGCACGTGGTCAGCAGGAATGCTGTTAAGATGTAACAGTATACTATCCACTCAATATCAAATAAATATAAAAATTTTAATTTCCAAGAGCTCTAAAGGAATGAATGTGAGCATGTGCAAATGCTGGGTCGCCTTTATTTAATATAATTTAATGAACTGTTTATTTTAAATAGGTTAAGTAAACTGTGAATTTTGTTTTGTCTTAATAAAATTGAGTATGTATCTCAACATTAACGTTTGTCAGGCCTAAATCCTAATGGATACAGAATGATTTTGTCATCATTTTCGAAAGAAAGATAGACTATCAAATAACATGTTTAATAAAAGTTGAATTATTTAACGAGTATAGTGAGAGTTGAGTACATTAATAACGCTAACCCAAAGTCACGCTTATAATTCACAGGTTCGTGTGAAGAACTTTGGCCCATAAAGGTAAGTTTATGATGTTTAATAATAATAATGTGGGTAAGTGTTTGTACTATCACACAGTAGTCGGCCATATATTGATATTCCATCATAGCTTATATCTCTTTTTCATTTCCTTTATGTCTTGATGAAAGCATTCTCCTTGTTCTTCGCTAGTGTCTGCACAAAAAACTGTTACAAGTGTTCTTTTCTCAGCAAATGTAACTTTTAAGACCTGTTTGTCCCCATTGGCTGCAATACTTTAACTAGGATTATGAACAGTGGTTAACCACATTTCATCTATATTGTAAACAGATTCTGCGCCAAATCTATACTTTTCACATACAACCATTAATAAAACAAATAATTCTTTACAGTTGTTTCAATAAATGAAGGTACTCCTTTCCAGACTGGTTGCTTTTGGATTTCTGAGTTACAAATCTGGATGAAAACTCATGAAACCCATCTCCCAGTCACAGCTTGCAGCATTATTCATAATCCAATTTTCAGAAATTGTCTTTTATTTGGCAGAAGGTTAGCCTATAATTTAATTTTGAATCCAAAATTAAATAACTTATAGGGTCTTCATCATCATGAATTGAAAAATTTGACAAGTATTATAATTTGGTTCAAATGTTGTTTCTTTTCCATATATTATTATACAGGATATTACAATATAGGACTGCAAATCTATCCAAATTTTTTCTATCACCACCGAAGTCTTTGGCTCCTGATTTGATAATTTTACTGTCTTCAATAATGCTCTTAGCAGCATTCTTCAAAAATCACTTCTGGATCCACTCTATTCCTAGGCTTATCTTCTTGAATGGAATTTTGAAGTAAAAGGAGGCAGACTCTTTGTAATCAAACAATATACTTAAAATAGACGGGGTCATAAATCCCTAATAATTACGGGCCAAGCTTTCCTAAATAAGAAACATTTATGAAACATAAAGTAAGGTCTAATAGAGGACTCATTGTTCCAGTAATGTTATTATATTAAAAGAAACGTTAAAGTGTGTTTATTATTGTGATAAATTCAAAATTATGATAAATATAAGTTCATTTACGTCAACTAATTTCTTAGATTTAGAAATTAAAAAAAATAACTAACAAAGTGACAAAATCATAAAACACCTGATAACATTTCAACATCACTTTTCACTGTCATATGAATGTCATAGAGACTGTACTATTAACTAACCTGTCAGTAGTAAGGACAGCTGATTTCAGTGACAGGATTTTCAATTGCTGACAGTGGGTCAACCCTCCCTACATTCACTTACCTGGTACATTTGCTGCCTTATACACTCAACTTCCAGGCACACTACCACTTTCTTCTTTTGTGTTACTGGCATTTAGTAAAAGAGAATAAATTTTCTTATATTGAATTGAGGCCTGTTTTCTACACAAAGAAAAGAATATACAGACTGTTCCAAAAATAATAAAATATGTATTTTAGTAAATAATTAGAATTCTTAGTAAACAATATTTTAAAATCTACACTTTTTAAAACATACACATGTTATATGTTGTTTGTGGATAAATGTTAGAGAATAACCTAAAATAATCAATCGTTAGTACACTGTGTTGTCTCTTGTCAGACTGATTCTGTACTTGTAATTACATCTATCTTACTTCAGAATTTTAATAGTTAGACTATTTTGCTGTAGTTATTTCTTCACAATATTTTGATAAAATATTACTAAAAAAATTACATTGATTACTTTTTCAATAATACATTTTTAAATAAGATATTACCTTAATAACTTAAATAAAATTGCAGTAGTGTTGGAAGCAAATGGGTGTTAGGGGATGATTGGTAGAAGGAAGTAGGGATAAGAAAGGAAAGGTCTAGGAAACAACAAGAATAAAAACAATTTGTTCATTAACTAAATAGCTGCTTTCAGCTAAGAAGATACATGAAATTCTGTCTCTCTCGTTCAAAACAATGATTTAGTAATTAAAAAGTCATTAAATTTGTTTGTATTTCTGTCATAGAACTACATGGATTTCCCCAGGCATGTAACTTTCTGCTTACCATCTCCACCCCCAGATTTTGTCAATAAAAATTGTGTCAAATTACTGACTGAGTTTAAATTTCTTATTTAGTTGATATCTTTTACCAACTGCCAAACAAGACTTCAATTAATACAGTAACATAATTTTTGTTTTGGACACTGTGTCCACATGATCTGATATTAGAGAATAGTTATTTCTTAGTAAGTAAATAACCTGTGTGCTCACTGCTTAATTTTGTAGGTCTATAATGTGATTCAGTTTAAAAGAGGTACACTTCTAAGATCCTAGAGGCTGATCCAAAGTGGCGGGAAATATGATTTAATTTATTAGGGGTGGTTATCATGAAAATTTCCCCTCCACTTATCTTAAAGACATTTTCTACAAACATATGCAAAAAATTATTTGTTCTTTTTTAAAATGTAGTTTTATTTTTAACATGTTTAAAAAGAATCATATTTGTATTAATAAACTATATGTATAATACTACTGACTCGGAACACTGTTTTGTAATCAGAACCAGTTTTCGCTTAATATAAGCTTCGTCAAAGGTGTAAGGTATATATAAGGCTATAAGGTACAAATTTTACATTTTTTCCAATAAAAACTTGGTTAATCAATGGACACATCATGGACAACAAAATCCAAGAATGTATTAATAACTAATAGTAATCAGAATTTGTAATTAAAATTTTGAATCAAAGAGAACTGACACCTTTCTGTAATATCTCTCCAGAAACCTCACCTCCTGCCCAAAATGTTCTCTCTCTCTCTCTCTCTCTACGTGCCATCAGATTTAGCCTTGTTTGTGAAGAGAAAACATAATATATTTTCACTTACTGTCAGATAACATTTATAATATTTCAAATGTTTGTCAATTGTGTTTCAGTAGAGTAACAAAGCCTAATGAAGTGTCATGTCAAACAAGTATGAAGTTCAAATAAATACGGAGTAAAAAGGATTGACATTTGACTATAGATAAATGATTTTTTCAGTATGAACAAGGGGTTGGATGTTAAGAGCTTATTAGAGCTTATTATTTTGTTGCTTAATGAGAGAATTTAATAAAATAGTTAAATTTTATTATATGAACTCACATTTATTATTATTTGGTGTTCTGCCATAAGGCAGGTCTTCAAATGGTAAAGCACTCCAAGCTGTCCTATCGCATGTCAGTCTTTTCATATCTTCATAACACCCTCTGATTTTAATGGTATCTATTAACTTCATTCCTTCTTTTTTCTCCTTCTGTGACACCCTCCATGGCAGTTGTAAGCAAGCAGTCTCTTCATAAACAATGACCTAATCAATTCCTTTTCCTATTTTCTATTACCTTCAGGATCCTTCTCTCTTCCCCTATTCTTCTTAAAACTTCATCATTCGTTACTTTATCAACCCATCTCACTTTCTCCATTGCTCGCCAAACCCACATCTCAAATGCTTCTAATCTTTTCTCATCCCCTTTCCTCAGTGTCCATGTCTCTGCACCACACATGTCTATAAAGCAACGCTCCACACATAACATTTGGCCAATCTTTTTCTTAAATAACTCAATAGCAATAAACTCACAAAAGTGTTAAAAATTGCTGAAACTTTTAACATTAAATATTTTGTCACTGTGATATGGGAAATACAAAGTAAGACAACAGAATATAATAGAAATGACCAACTTCCTTCGTGTAATGGCCATTCCCACCTTGTAAGACATAGCTGAGGATATTGTTGTGGAATAGTGGTAATATATGGAAATAATACTGTGAAAACCAATATGCGTTTCTATGGTGTAACAAAAACTATAGGTAATGGGTATGATTTACAATAAGAAAACAAGGGGTTATAAGCATAAAAATGAAGGTGGTAAGGATAAAAGATGGAGAAAACTACCAACAGAAATTATGGAAAATACAAGATAAAAAAAGTGAGCAACTCCAACTGCTTTATTACATTATATTTAATATAGTTTTTATCGAAAATAATTGTGTCCAGCGTCAGTATTAGTTTATATAGTTAGTGATAACCTCGGATCGTCATGGACAGCAAAATCCAAGGATTAAAAATAATGATAGATTTTCTTCCCTATTTCATGCGTACTTCTATAATTAACTTGATGCATTTTAATTCAGGAGTGCTGATATATTCGTTTTCATCCGTTTCGTATAATATCAGTGTATTAAATTAAGAATAATAAACTTTCATATAAAGTTAACTGTTTTCATTTATTGTTAAATGGAGTTTACTGAGTTTACAGAATAGAAAAATCTTTCGCCTACTAAATAAGGACAAAAATTCGTAAATCTTACGTAACCATGAGGAGGGGAGGGGGCTGGTAGAGGGGTATGAAATGACTAAAAACATGTTTACGTAAATCTTTGAACAGCCCCTAATCACTTTGTTTTTAAATTTGCATGAAAATAAAATCAACCGTCAGTAGTACTCCAGTTGTCGTTTGGTTGCATACAAAGCACATTGCAGTACAAAGGGCATCAGACCCCGCGCACATTCAACAATTGGAAACATGGGGAGGATACAAGTCGTGTGGCTGTGCTTTATTTTCAGTTTAATTAATCAATGTAGCTGTGTGGAAGATAAACCCACGGTAGGCATTATTATTATTATTTATAGCATTAATTTTTATACAATTTTCACTAAAATAATTGCTTTTATAAAACAAGTATGACTTTAAATAGATTTGTTTTTAATTTGCATTTTCCAATTAATTGTACATGGTAGTTGTAAAGGTATTACTAGATTTTAGTATTCTAAGCGAATAATAGATGTTTAATGAAACTTTAGTAAACTACATAGTGAAATCATTGTTTAAGAAATAAAACTAACCCATAGAATGAATGTAAAAGTTAAATTAACATACGTTAGGATTATGTTACTTAGGCCTAAATTAGTTACATTTCCGCTAGGATTATACATACATTTGGAATGAATCTATCCCTGGTTTATTGTTTTCAATTTAACTGGGAAGTAACTATTATTTACAAGTATTAAGTTATTATTATTTCATGTAATATAATGAATTGTTAGAGCGATTCATCTCATGTTTTGCTGACAAAAATTTGTATCATAAACTTAAAAATACGTAAAATTAGATGAAAACTGAAAACAACAATTCACATTAATAGAATATAAAGTTACTATTCATAAAATTAGTACACAGCTCTGCTATGGCGGGCATTAGGCCTATACATCGTATTAAATCGTATTTATTCCAGAGGTACAGAGATATTCCTACGACAAGCTCGATATTTAACTTAACAGAAAAGAAGAAAGTTTTGACATAGAATCCATAGGTATGTAATGTCTTACTCGCACGTTTCGTGAAAATCGACCGTTATGTTTCAAATGTACTTTCAGCATACCACTATCTCGCGAACCGCTCAACCAATCCCAGCAAACCAGGTGTCAGGTGATCGAGTCACTCGGCCCCCTTCCACCAATAGTACTGAGAATTTTGACAACTGACTTCAGTCGCCTCTAGGCTTTGTCTGCGTGAGGGTGTTTTTGCGCCGAAAATTTCTAAATTGCTCCATTAAAACTTAAATATCTCGGGAACTACAAGTCCAATCGCGAAAATACAAAGTGCGTTGTGATCCTCAGAACTAAATCTCTCCAATAACACCAATTCCGAGTACCAGAAGCACTCACAGAAAATAATAACAACATTTGAACTCAAAAATTTGAAATGCCTCGACCTAAAAATCGCGATAAAACTCGAACCAAAAATTTCAAACTGAAAACCGGCAAATCCTATGCAGAGCGTCAACAGGCCTATCGTTTGAGACTAAAATCAAAGAAATCGGCTGAGAACTTAGAAAATGGCAACCATTTGAAGATTGACGAAACCCCGTCAGCACCCAAGCGGCCCGCATCTCCGATACCTGGATCATCCGGCGTACCCCCAAAGCGACTCAGATCGAGCGTACGGCTAGCTAGCAAGAAAACAGACGATGAGAACATTAAGACGATGAGAGCTGTTTATTTAACCAACCCTTCATTCCTTCCCAAAGCACAAGTCTGCCCATGATTCCATGTCTACCGGTAGTCCCACGACTACCAGGTTTAAATTTTTTAGATCAAAATGCATCGTGAAATATTATTTTGTAGAGATGCAGTTTCAAATTCAAATTACATGTTAAATAACTTAACAGATTAAAATTAGTTAAAACGGAATTTTACTTACACCCCAAAAACTTGAAACTTTATCAATTTAAAATCATACATGATTTATGTCAATTACACGTAAAAATTGTTACAGGCTCTGCCTTTAGAATCATTTATACATTCATTAATGCGTCTTAACTACTGTTATCGTGGGTACGAGTCTGATGAAATACAAACTCTGATTCACTTTTTAAAAGTGTCTTAAATTTAAACCCTTTAAAGTTAAAATAATACCTCTTGAGGAAATTCGGTACTACGTCAATAAGCGTACCCACACTCTTTTTCAATATCTCGATTATTGACATCGATACGTAGTGAATACCGCATCTAATTATAGCTAGATGAAAGAATTCGTTTAAATATATGTGTATAAGTTATGAAATATATTGTTGATAATTAAAATCGTTTTCCTTTGTCATATTTTTTATGAAAGATGTTTCTAGCACTAATATAACACCGATTTGTGGCTGTGACGCCAAAAGTTGACGTTGTTATGTTAACATGCATATTGAAATTACACACGAAAACCAGTACGCCTTTAATGTAATAGGCTTACTCGTCTTCTTTTTTGTGAAAACCACTTAAAAAAAAAAATTCGAAGTATGGCGGGGTGGCCCTTGCCTGTTACTATACATGTCTCCCTTTTGGTGACAGAACACGTTTTCCAGTAATACTGTACTCGGTTTTTGTGCAGATCACTGGAAAAGTAACCAACTCGAAGTGAGACGGGGTGCTTATACGTAGGCTACATGTCTCCCATTTTTTTTGGGTTTCACACAAAATTCGCTTCCATGAAGTTTTCTAGAAGTTTACTGAATAACATTACACATTACTGAACATTAGTCGCACAACGATAACAAATCTTATTTTCATTAGTTGTATTAATCTTAATATTCAGAAATAATTGTATTTTTCAGTTTACATTTTCTGTTGTTGTTTTCGTTAAAAATCATTACGTTCTTTATTTTAAATGTTACTCTAATAGGGTAAGTCCGGGATAGTTGGACCATGTTTTTTTTAAAGTCATTTTTTCCAAAACTTTGCAATGTCTAGGATTTGGTATATATTTTTATAATATGTATATATGACCTTGAACAATTGTATGCACCTCTTCAGCTGTTACACTGATCACACTTGAAGTTATGATTTTTTCTTTTTTTTTACTCGGTGGTCCATCTATCCTGGTGGTACTCGGGTTAGATGGACCACCTCCTAGGGATTGATGGACCTCTGGTATACGTTACTAAATCAGGGTGTAACACAAGAAATACAGGTTATCAAAGGTATAAACATTGTTTATTTTCAAGTATAAAGTTATAAACTGCTTGAAAAGTGATAAGTATAGAGTTGTAAACTATTTGAAAAAGGATAAGTAAATTTGATAGTCAATATAGGTAGTCTAATTTATTTTCACATGGTTCATAACATTTAATCATTCTGCAGTCATCTTCTTTCGAGAATCTCGCTTCCCACAGTAATCGCATTTATTTTCGAATCTTGTGCAGCTTTCATGTGTCCAGCGAGAGCATGACACACACTTAATCCAATCTTCATCTCGTTTTGTTTCACTGTAGTTCTCTTTACACCATACACAATAATCTTCATCCCAGTCACTTTCATAAAGATTATCGTTGCAAATTGTATTAATATCAATATCTTCAGATTCTGAGGATGACGTAAGTTCTTTCTTCTTTTGCGTTCTCTTCCTTTTATTAATCGTTGTTTGCTTCTTATTCTCACTTTCTCCCTCTAACTTCTTTTTCTCCCTCCCTTTTTTCTTTTCCTCTCTGTCTTTCTTCTTTTCCTCCCTGTCTTTCTTCTTTTCTTCCCTTTCTTTCTTCTTTTCTTCTTTTATCTTAATCTTTAACTCTTTTTCATCTTTTTTCTTTTTAAGGGCAATTATGTTTTCCGGAGAGCTTAAAACTGTTGATATAGTTTGAACCTTTCTTTTCAGAGTCTGAACTTTATTGACACAAGGCACTGGATGTATTTTGTCCAATAACTTCGAGGGGGGTTACATTTTCAGATATATCCTCGTATTGTTCAGAGGATCCAGGCACAGGAACATCTTCATAGCTTCTTGAAGTACCAGCATTACTATCGTTTCTTGAGCTACTAGGACCAGCAACAGCGACATCATTTCTTGAACTATTAGGACCAGCAACAGTGACACCGGTCATATCATTTTGGAAAACAAGAGATGTGTCTAGAGGCCTGGAGTCTGTGGATTCTGACAGAAAAGCATAGTCTGGTATCGCATTGGGTTCAAAAGGAATGATTCCACAGATTCTAAAACCACTAATTCCATTATCTACGTTTGCTGACTTTCCCCAAGCTAAGCTAAGAAGCGTACCAAACTGCAGCCGGGTAATCTTCCTTGAGGGATTATTGGTCATGTAGTTGGAGCAAGCAGAATAGTAGTTCATTTTTAAAGACTTAAAGAAAGCACGATCTAATGGCTGAAGCCAATGGCTGGTGTGGGGAGGAATACTCATCAAAATTATTTCATTATTTTCTGCGAACTCCAACATTTCAACGCAGCTAGTATGCGATGTGTGTCCATCTAGAAGGAGGAGTACCTTTCCTGCTGGTTTTCTTGGAGTAAAATGGGTTTTCATTCAATCAAAAAATAAATCAGTATTTACGTAGCCAGACTTTGGAGACATTTTTACTTCAGCACCAGGTGGCAAACCGTCACAAAACTCCTGCTTTAGATTCTTCCCTTTCATTATGCAAAAAAGTGGCAAGAATGTACCCTCTCCATTTACACATATCAATACTGAGATAGTTTCACCCTTTTCTCCCGAAGTAACAGAAGTCACATTCTTAGAACCTTTTAAGGCAACTACTTTTCCAGGTTTGTTGTTCAGTTGTAAACCTGTTTCATCCATGTTCAAAATGTTTCCAGGTTTATCTATAAGACCATTTTCTTCCAAAACATTTTTTAAGAGGTCAAAATACTCTTTGACAGCTATTTTATTCAGGCCCTTCGCTCTTGCAATAGATACCCCTTCAAATTGCTGGATGGAAAGTTCAGGATTGCGTACAAGAAAAGAAGAAAGCCAGTCGTAGCCTGCTTGTTTGGTTTCATGATTAAAATTATGTTTTAATTGCAGGCTTTCTGCTAAATAAGCCATGGAACGTACTGAATCTCTAGTTGAAGTAAACCCCCTTGATTGTAATTTTTTAATATGGCCAACGATTTTTTTTTCGTTTTCAATTCCTAACAATGAGTTTTCCCCATGGAACCTTTATTAAAACTCTGTGACTTAAGGCGCCTTTTTAAAGTGGTTTTCGGTATGCCAAACGCTTTTGCTGCAGCATTAACTCCCATTTCCTTATTCTCAACAGCTTTGACTGCATTTTTCAAACTGTCTTCAGACCATTCTCCTCTCCCAGACGTGCCTTTTCTTTTATAAAAAGTAGGCATTTTTCTGTAACAGAAAAAACCCCACCTTATCAGGATACGCCTTTATACTTAAAATAATTTTTTTATAAGTATTATTTCATTTATATAGAAAGTAAAGCCCTAATAGGAGATATGGTCCGACTATCCCAGGTTTTTTTAAGTGGGCCAACTATCCCAAATTTCACTGGTCCATCTATCCCGATTGTCGGGGATAGATGGACCAGCTCCCCCCGTTCAGACAAACAACGCTACCGGCACGCCATTTTAGGTTAAGATTGTACCCAAGTATACACTTAAGTTATAGCATCGATCTTACGTCGAAACCATTTAATCAAAGTTAACCACATAACATAAAAGTCTAGTATAAAATATTTTTCAACTCACCAAAAGAAATAAACGAAGTTTTCTTCTAAAATACACATGAAACTCACGAGCAAAACTAAGCGTGGGTCCGTCTACTCAAGAAGAACAACTCTAAACACCGACTGAAGCGCTGCTGTGGCAGACCAGCCAAATATTCGACTGGTCCGTCTATACCGGTGGTCCATCTATCCCGGACTTACACTATAAGTGTTGTATAGGCTATGCACATTAAACGTCACATTTTTTTCAACCATGGCTTTTTTTTACTTGTTTAAACAGTAAACTACAACCCAAAAACCATTATTACCTAACCTCACAAACAAAAACATTCCGTATTTTCACATTACATTAAGAAATACAATAATTTACAATTTGTAGGCTACACTTTTTATTCTTCACATCGTGGTATATCTACAAAATCGCATAATCGAGATATCGAAAATATAGTGCGGGTACGGATATTGGGAGAGTACCATAAAATAGTTATCAATTCAATTTAATCACCCCGGCTGTTAAAGTTTCAAGTCCAACAACAGCTCAAATGAAATTGCAATGAAATACTTGTAGTTTTTTGTGTAGACACTAGTGGAAGTCATAATTTTATAGTCCCTATAAACTCACCACACGACGAAATGTTTTATGAATGGCTCATCAAAGGAAATGAGTGGGATTCACGATCAGTATCAAGGCGTGCACAACTGGAAAGTTATGAACACAGTTTAAGACACAGAAATTACTTCTTGTTTGAAGCGGTCTTTACAATCTGCATTGTGTTCACTTAAACTCGAGGGAACTGTCCCAATATCCGTATCCGCATTACATTTTCAACGTTTTGAACATGCGATTGTATCGATATACTGCGATATGAAGAAGAAGAAGTGTACTAATTGTAAATGGTTCTATTTCTTAATGTAAAGGAAAATACGTGTTGTTTTCATTTTTAATGGGTTTTGGTTTTTAGTTTACCGTTTAAAGAATAAAACCCATGGTTAGGAAATATATACAACTTTTAATGTGTCTACACAATGGCTGAAAGAGAGAAACACTAAGAACAAAGAACATACGGTAATGTAGGCCTATTTCTAACAAAAATTACAACAGACAATGTACTGTAAAGTGAAAAATAGAATTGTTTCTGAATAGTAAGATTAAAACAAAAAATCAACGTATTAACAAATGAAAACAAGATGTGTTATTCGTTAAGTGGTCAATATTCTTTTGTGTTATTCAGTAAAATCTCGGAAACTTCACTGGAAGCGAATTTTGTGCGAAACACAAAATAATTGGAGACATGTATGGATGGCATTCCGCCTTCCTTCGAGTTGGTTGCTTTTCCAGTGACCTGCACAAAAGCCGAGTATTAATGAAAAAACGAGTATTAGGGGACAACGAGTTATGCCACAAAAAGAGAGACATGCATCGTAATAGGCAAGACACCCAAGGGCCATCCCTCCTTACTTTGAGTTGGTTGCTTTTTCCTGTGATGAGCTCAAAAAACCGAAAATTATTGAAAAACGAGCGCTGTTGGAAAATGAGTTCTGTCTCAAAATCTCTCTCTCTCTCTCTCTCTCTCTCTCTCTCTCTCTCTCTCTCTCTCTCTCTCTCTCTCTCCTCTCTCTATTTATGCACCTAAGCATTCAAAGAATTTCGACGAAACCGAAACATCGAAGCATGATAATGTTTTTAGGCTTTTGAAACGTATAATGTGGATTACGTAAATCATTTCCAAACCACAGACGATCACAGAGCATGTAAAACCAAATTTATTCTCACTAAAACGTTTGCTAAACTCAATGTCAGCAGCGATTATTTCTGTCTTGATGCGTTTACATATCAAATTTCTAGACTGTGGGGAATCGAAAGTGTGGAAGCGTCACGTTTTTCGATGACGATTTTTGTGGAATTACCCCCAGCCTAAAAACATTATCATGTTAAATTACAGGCATATTGCAATTTGTAACATACGGATATTTTCACGATTTCTATTTGCTAACTAAAATTATATGCTATGTTCATTATATATCGATGCCAATAATCGCGTAATTGAAATATCGAAAGTGAGTGCAGGTACTGGGATGTTGGGATAGTACCACATCGAGAATCTTTTTATGACACATATGAGGGCAATTTTTGTTTCTGTGGATGATTATCCGAGTATTTCATAAATTGTTATGGACGTATGGGAGTCAACTGTACAAAGTGAAATAAAACATTCTGTCTTGTGTATACCTTATTTGTCATCTCCACATCCCTAAGAGAAGTGAGTTCTGTAAATATTAAATACTTTCTCTACTGTAAATTTGAAATTAAATATGTGTCATCGATGACTGAACAAAGTTAAGCATACGGTATAAATTTTAAAAGTATATCATAATTATTTATTGTCATAATCAGAATTACAATTATTATTATTATTGTTGTTGTTGTTTTCGGTGTTAACAGGGCCTGGGGCAGCCAGGGCACTGCCCCGGGACCTCCAAGAGGCAAATATAATTAATTAAAAAATGAAATATTTTACATGGTGACAAGCAAGCTAGACCAGACATAACACATGTTTTGTTCAATTTAGTTGAATTAAGTAACTACTTTCATAAGAGATAAGAGTAGGAACCAGGTGGATAATGATATCAATGAGTACTGGAATAGCAAACTACCGTTTGCCCTGTGTTGCAGAGCCAGTTGCTAAGCGACGTCATGGAAAAAAGGTAAACACACTGACATATATGAAGACCAAAGATTAACAGAATCTAAGAGCAGGTTTAGAGTGACAGTCTTTTATACTATGATTTGTACAATACTATCACAGCTAGACAACAGATTTAAAGGTATGAAAGCAGTTATAGATGTGTAAAGAGTAGTACAAACTTATTTCCTTGTCACATTTACTGAGTTTGAACTTTGGGACACAAAGCTCAACCTGAGCTGATGAATTTGCACAAAGATTTCCATATGATGTATCACCTGTTGTTATCAGTCAGAAGTGCTTTCAGATCGGAGTTAGAGCATTTGACAGATGTGAAACAGCTTGCAAACCTACTTTTGAGTGAAAACAGTTCCTTAGCTTCAAGCTACCCAGATGTCACCTGTGCTTGTTTGATGTACCTTACAGTCCCTGTGACAGTAGCAAAAGCTGAGAGATCATTCTCAAATCTAAAACAAGTAAAGAATTTTCTACGAACACCATAACCCAACAACGACTTAGTAGTTTGGTTCTTTTGTCTATCGAGAATGACACAGCACAAAATATTGACTTCAATAGAATTATTTACATCTTTGCAAATGTTAAGTCTAGAAAAAAATCATTCCTGTAAATAAATTGTACCTTGTTGGAAAGGTAAACTAACTTGCTTAATTTGTCAATTAAGTAAAGTATGTGTATATGAATAAATTTTGAACAGAATATTATTCATTTTTGTTTCATCCCTTCTATCTACATTTCTCTACAATTCACACATTTTTAAGTCCAATAGAATTACATAAAACTGTAGTCTACATATAAGAGACAATATTCGCATAAGAGTAAATCTGTAGTTTAAGTAGTTCTGCACGCATGTAACTATATTGGTTTACCAAAAATGGAAGGGGCTCAGATAAACTTTCAGCCCCAGGTCCCCCCAGAGTCTAGCTATGGCCCTGAGTGTTAATACATGTTTTTTTCTCAAACTTTCAGGCTCATCATTAAAGATGTTTTCTTCCTTATGTACCAATGTCTCAACGGCTTGATCAGTCATCATGGGTGTCCCAAAGACTGGCATGTGTGCTCACCATCTCTTCTTACTGTCACTAATCTTCTATTGTAAACAATCAATATTTTTGTTCCTTCTTTCCTTGTCTTTGAGTGCATATCCTTGTGTAGTCCTTAACAATTTTATTTTCTCCCATTTTACCAGGATCCATGTTTCACTTGCTGGGGATAGCTACTGTTTAATAAAATTTTATGTAACTATTCTTTCTGGTAGTATTGTGACTACATATTACATATAACTAATCATTCATATCTTTTCCTAATTGTACTATGATGTCTATATTCCATATGTGGTTGAAGAAATTATTTTTCAAGTAAAAGTTCCTAATATGCGTACAATATTACTTATTCTTTGCTTCTCTATAGTATGATTTTATTTTTTGTGGTTCCATGGTTTAATTCTATCACAATTCTTTTAACTGAAATTTTATCCAAGATTCCTTCAATTACATGTTAAATTTAATCTCTATGAAACAGGTTTTTGTAATATTTTTGTGTTTTTTTATTTTGTTTCTTAAGTAGAACTTAAGTTCAAAATGATTACATTTTTAAGTTTGTAGAGTATTCATAGAAATACTATGAAATACTATAGTATAATAGAATGTACTATTTATAGAAATATTTGAGACCACTAACACTCCAATACAACAATAAATTTAATTTCCAAATAAATTTTTTTATTTTTTTAGTTTTTTCTAATTAAAATATTATAATAATTTGCACCTAAACAAACTATTTGTAACGTACAACAATTTATGTCTGATTCTTATAGCTCCAAGACACAGAAGGGAAGACAAGCAAAACTAATAATTCAGGCTGCCAGAAAGATTGTTTTAAAAAACATTGAGTTCAATAATCTGACACCCTGACTGATGAATGGGTGTTGGTTGTTGGCAATACTAGCTGATGACAATGGTTGGTTGTTGGAAATTCAAATTCTTAACAATGGGAGATTGACTGTTTTCTCTTCTCTAAACCAGATTATTGTCTTTCTATACACCCCCGTTTGGTTCGTCTTTCTATGCACTCCTTTTGGTTTTACTACTGTTTTTAGTTCTCTGAACAATTCGGTAGCTATTTTATATCCGAAAACAAGGAGTCAACGTAGATGTCCCTGTTGAAGCCTGATAAATGCTGTAATTCCCTAATAATAATAATTCCCTAAAAGTACTAACCAACAAGCAACAACCAATAAAAAGAAAATACTTGCACATTATACTTCAAAACAATTGTATGATATTTCTGATTGATGTTTCTGAAAGCACTATGTGTAGACCAGAATTATATAGAAAGATGTAATTATACATTATAATACAATGGTTTTGAGTTATTACAGTAAAGTAAGTAGTGGTATATAAGCTGTTAAATTGTATAAAGGCAGTGGTTTAGAGATATGAACAGTGAGCACAAGAATATGATACAAAATTCTGCACTGCATAGCATAACATAGAAAATACCGTTCTTGTATAACAAAGAGGGTCAAAACCTAATTAACACACACACACACACACACACACTAGGATAGATGATGACATTTAAAGAATTAAAAAAACTGAATAGGGAAGGGTTAGGGTAGGGTACCCAACCGAGTTGGGTAGAAGAGTTTGCTAATCACAAAGATGTTAGATGGTCATGAAGATAACTAGTTCCAAGTCTAAAGAGATGTCATGAGATCATGATGGCAAGTAGTCTGTGGTATAGTGACTTGTTCAGGATAAGGTACAGAGGAGAGAAATCATTGTACAGTTTCTGGGAAGGGATTAAGTAGGGAAATAAGTACTGCTGATATTGTTGCTGATGATGATTATGATTATGATTTGATAAGAACTATGATGCTGAATTATAATTATATGTTTCAATTATTATATTTGTTGAAATTAGTGTATGATTTTAGATACAAATTAATGTATAAAAATAAAGAAATTATCATGTGTGTGTGTGTGTGTGTGTGTGTGTGTGTGTGTGTGTGTGTGTGTGTGTGTGTGTGTGTGTGTGTGTGTGTGTGTGTGTGTGTGTG
Source organism: Magicicada septendecula (assembly GCA_034769895.1). Lineage (NCBI taxonomy): Eukaryota > Metazoa > Arthropoda > Insecta > Hemiptera > Cicadidae > Magicicada > Magicicada septendecula. Next base: position 506,947,988 of record CM068369.1, on the reverse strand, counting down.
TGTGTGTGTGTGTGTGTGTGTGTGTGTGTGTGTGTCTGAGTGTCTGTGTGGGAGAAAGGTGGGACAGACAGACTGACTGACTGCCAAAGAGAGAGAGGAAGAGATAGTAATATAGTAATATAAAAAGTTTTGATAACGTATTGCTGTGTTTAAAACCACAGTTCTAATACTACTCTGGTAGGCTATGTTCAATTAGTCAATAAATATAATTAGTTATATTTCTCACTCATTTATTTATAATAACTGTACATGCAGTACAATATCACAAGCCCTTCAGTAATCTGTGTGTAATCTCCAAATATGGAGTTTAAATGTTTATTGGAAAAACTTTATTATACAGCCTGCTATAATTACTACTGCAAAGTATAGTCAGATTTCAAAATAACAAAATTCAAAGTAACAAAATCCTACATGTGACAAATTTTTACTGCGCACCATAAAATTATATTAAACTTTGGATATAATTACCTACAGATTTATATACCTTCAGATATATACGAAATACAGATTTTTCAATAACAAAATAAAGATGAACGCCAGTTTTTACTTTCTGTAAAAGTAACGATAAAATCAATCTACTTGAAACCCATTTGATTGTACAATAGGCTATTCTGGAGATTCAGTAAACCTACTCAATATGTGTTTTGTTTTGTCTAATAGGTATGAAAATGATATGTAAAGGTTTAGTTGTCTTTCTTTCATACAAATTTTATTCTCTTCTGGAAAGCTTCTGTTGTGGATGACAGTATTAAATGTTTTGTATCAGATAAGTTAATGTACACATGTATGTAAAATTAAATATTGTACCGAATAATTTTAACTAGTTTACAGCCACCCATAAATTTTAAGTATGTTTCAAGGTTCTTATACATAAGATGTAGACCAATTAACTTATCTGAAGTAAAATAATTTAGTGGCAGTGTGAAAGACAAGTCCACATAATAAACTAGTAAGGACCTGTTGCATTTTAGACATGAATACTTATTGAAACAAAACCTTCCCCTTCATATTCAGTTTTATTTAGATTATAATTTTCACTATTATTACATTACATATATTACATAAATTTATATACATTTATGTACACAATATATACTTATTCATATATTTATGCATACATTTGTATATTATATAGTGTGTACTTTCATTTCAGTCACTAGTAATACTGTCAAACCGTATTTATAATACTGTTCTGTGATATTTGCAGCCTGAGATGATACATGAACATGGATTTCCAGTTGAAACCCATGAAGTACACACTAATGATGGTTACATTTTGACACTGCACAGAATCCCTGGTACCAAAGCACGAGGCTATAACAATACATTGTTGCCAGTATTCTTGCAGCACGGATTGATGGACAGTTCATCAGGTTGGATTCTCAGAGGTCCTGATCATGCACTTGGTAAGTAGGCAGTGACATGTGGGATTTTAGACAGTTTGAAATTGGAGTTACTAAAGTTTAATTACCTATATTAAGTAACACTTGTACTGAAACAATGTAATGTGTTTGTTGATTACAGTAGGAATCTACAGACCTACTGGGTGCACTGTTTCAAGAAAAATGTACAGAATAATATAACACTTCAGACTACAGTGACTGAAATTGTTATATTTTATAATAAAATCTTGTTTTAATGATTTAAAAAAGAAAAAATCAAGAATATCAAGAATGCTTGATAATAAATGATGACAGGCAATACTGATGGTCAAATAATTGAAGTCATAATGTGCAGCACACATTTAACTGACTTCAAAATTTTTTTAAATCAGCTTTCCTTTACTGAATCTGTATATCCTCAATTACAGTAATGAAAAACAAATCTGATCTTAATCAAAAACTTAGTTTTTAAAAACTGAAAGCTATAGTTCTTTATTAATTTTCATAATTTGTGAGTACAACTTTGTAGTTTGTATTTTATTTATAAAAATTTCATGTTAATCGAGTGGTCTCAGTTTCTACAAAAATATTTTATGTAGGCTGAAGTCTTCACATAGGCTAATTCTCATAAATACATCTGTGGTAATTAGAAAACTTACACAAATGGAAGCATGTTAATTTGTAGTTTGTGTAGCCTCTGGTTACTACATAAAACTTTATTGTTCACATTTGTGAGCACTGATTTTACATTTTTGTACAAACAGAAAACTGACATAAACATGTTTGATAGCAGCACAATTAAATGATATATTCTTCAAGATAAACTTGGTTTTAAAAGCTGAGTGGCAGCAATATAGTATTTAGTAACTTTATTAATTTGTTCATACAACAATTACATTGTAATAAAACTTCATAAGTTTATCTTTTAATAAAGAACAAAACATTTATAGTTATGTATTTATCCTGTGGTTTCAGATTCTGTGAAAATATTTTACCTGCCTTAAATAGGCTAATTCACATATATGCATAAGTAGTAATTAATAAAGTACCTACACAAGTATAAGCAAGTTAGCTTATAGCCTACTATGTGCAATGTTTGCTCACCAACCACATAGAACAGTAATATACTCATTCTGCCACAAGTTTGGGATCACAGCCTTTTAGATATCTGTACAAACAATCTTATTTTTGTAATCTTTCAACACTGGTCCCATATGTTTAAATTTCTATGTTTCATTAGTTATGTTATATTAAAAGATAATGCCTCCTTGTACATTGGCATGGGTTTAATTACACAAGTGTCAATAAAAGTTATATTATTTACAGCATACACACTTGCCAATGAAGGTTATGATGTCTGGCTAGGAAACTTTCGTGGAAACATTTATTCCAAGAGACACGAATCCTTACATCCAAAAGAATTTGATTTTTGGGACTGGTCGTAAGTTCATTAAACATAATACAAAAGTGAAATACTGATAATAAAAAATATATTTTTAACTTGAATATATTGGTTATAAAAAATAAAAAAACATTTCTGACTTTACCAAATACAGTTTGCCTTTTGTAAATTTAGCATCACATAGTGAAGAGAGAAAATTTTTAACCCGTGTGAACTTGCGCCTATTTCCGCACGAGAAAACTCGTGCGTGAGTCTTTCTCTCATGCCTATTAAAATCTATTATTAAATATTTATTTTGTTAATATATGTATTTATATTTTTTAAACTTTAATATATCAAGGTACCTAATTACAAAAAAAGTATTTTGCAAATAATTACGTGTTTATTAGTTTACATTTAATGCTAAACATTAGTGACTAATTTTACAACTCAAATAATGTAATAAACTGCACACTTATACAAGAAAGTTTATTTTAACTAAAATTAAAATAACAGAAAATTCAAAAAATTCAAAAAAGTAGTAATTTATAAATTTATTAAAAAATCGAAACATACATGTATTTAAAGAAATGACATTGTCTATCAATTATCTGACTGATTAGCACATAAGTTACAGGTATATATGGTGTGTTTAGGACAGATAGTCTTATTACATGTTCCAGAACTTTTCTTAGTTTTAATGTTCTTTCTTCGTGGGCAGTAGTAGCAAAACCCAGGCTTTATTTCACTAGACCCAGCTGCATCATTGTCTTGTACCCCAGCAAGCCTTTTCATTCTTTTTCTCTCTTCTATCGGCATTGTTGGAATCTGGGATCTTGCATATAAATGACATTTCATCAGGTCCAAAGCCACCTGTTTTAGGAATAATCTTCGCTCTTCTACAATTCCTGTATTCAGCTTGAATATAATTTGACAATTTATTCCACCTATATTTAGCAGAGAAAAGAACACTGTTAATGGCCTTCTACAGCTTATTCTGGACACAGAATAAGCTGCTGTCATTTCATCTGCAGTATCCACACCTCCTTTTGTAACATTATAAAAAGTTATAATCTTTAGTTTGGCTGCATTACCGGTTTTTCGTCTATTTTGTTATCCTTATGTAGAGTTGAAAAGGCCAAAACAAGTTTGTTTTTCTTTGTTGGTTTGTAAGAGACCAACACACCTTTTTTTAGAAATCCAAATAAAGAGCTGCAGGGTTTGCGGTTCTTCACATTCAGAAAGCTTGGAGGCAGTTCCTTCTTATTTTTCCGAATAGTTCCTACAATTGTTGTTTTATGTTCCAGAAGTTCCAAAGCCAGCAGGATTGAGGTAATATAGTTATCCATAGTTATATTTCGTCCAGTATTTAGAATTGGTTCGGCCAAATGCTTCACCACTGCACTTGCACTGTTGTCAACTTTAAACTCCCCCTCAGGTTGTTTATCACAATAAATTTCAGGGTTTTGCATATAAAACATTCTTGCATCCATCAAAGCATAGATTTTTACTCCGTATTTTGCTGGTTTGTTTGAAATATATTGCCGGAACTTACACCTGCCTCTGAAGGCTTCCAACATTTCATCAATCGTTATGTATTCTCCTACTTCATAATAATTTTTACACCGGTTTGTAAACTCCTCAACAACCTGAGGAATAGGGGCTAAATTGTCAGTTTTCTTTCTCTCGTCATGAGTATCAATATCATCAAACCGTAATGCTCGCAATAGAAGTAGAAATCTCTCTTTAGACATCGTAGCTCTGAAACACTCAGGTGCAGAGCCGTCGGTCTCCCATAACTCCTTCACATTGAGGTGCTGCGCTTTCTTCACTCCTGCCATATATAATAGTCCAATTACGGCTAAAATTTCTGCTGTATCCATTTCTCGGCAGTCACGAGCTTGGCTGTAATGAGGTCGCAGTTTATCTAAATATTTATTGGTGTACGCCACTATCTGTTCAATAAGAAAGTCTGGGAAAAAAAAGTTTCCAGCAGTCTATACGAGTTTTGGCACTTTTTGCCATTGTTTTCACTCCTGGCATGTGAGTTACTATATTTTCTCTTCCAGTTTGAACATTTGTACGTGAAGGATGAAGGTTCCAACACATCTTGTCTTATCCAAGGGTGAAATCCTAAGGTAAGAGATCGTCTTCTTCATCCCCAGATTGCTCAGAATCTGTTGGATGATCACTGTGTTGACTTATCACTTTCAGGATTGTCCAGTCGACCAGTGTTATCATTTAAGTCTTCCAATGGTTTTGCTGCTGTTGTCCAGGATGGAATTTCGCCTCATTGTTCCAAATATCTTTACCGACCAAATTCAGCTAACCTTTTACCACGGGACATCATCCTAAAATGAAAAAAAAAACAATATTTATCTTTCTAGGCTGCAAGATTCAGAATGAGAAAGAATTATTAGCATAATTTATTAAACAGTGTAATTGTTGTAAGACAGGACATACCTCATAAATATTGAAATCACACACCAATAACTTCAACTAATGTGAAAAGAAACATAAATAAGGAAAACTCTCACACTGAACACAAAAATGGAACTAGAGAACTCGCGCAATGAGAATCTCTCTCACACTAGATGACGTAAGCTGACAAAATACCGCAAGCAGAGCTCAGATGCAACTAATGTCACTGATACTGTTACCAGCCCTTAGTGAAGGTCTTAAAACTCAGCTAGAGAGCGCGACGATCGTCATTTATAATTGTGAACTAAAAAATCGCTTGTTATGTCAGAACATGAGAGAAAATCTCAAAGCGTGAGTCCTGGCGGGTTTTAAAGAGTTTAATGTCTCAGCCAATACATCAATTTAGTTCTTGGATTTTGTTGTCCATGACATGTCCGTTGATTAACAAATTATAAGTATAATACTACTGACTCAGAACTGAATAATACTACTGAACCAGTTTTTGCTATTATACCAAGAACAGAACAGACGCGTAACAGAACAGTGGCAGCCTCTGACGAAGCTTGTAATAAGCAAAAATTGGTTCAGGCTATAAGGTTTGAACCTATAAGTATTTCAATTAAGTCTTGCACATTTCATTTTTGGTCATGTTTACAATATTTCTAACAAAGATACTGCAATAGTCTTTACATTGGCATATAGAACTTTAAAATATACTAAGATGTATAAATAAATAAAACCAAAATCTCATTATAATAGGAAATTCCCAAACACAAAAATCATTGCCGATATAACAAATATCAGAAAGAGCACCAAACTAAAAAAATGTGGATATTTCTATAGCTGTAACTGTAACTCATATGTGATGCAAAATTTGTGGCTTGTGTGAGGAATAGAAGTGTGTGCGTAACTCTTCCTGTGTGTGGTTTGTTGTCACTAAATGCACAATTCTCCTATCTACACACTGTTTTTGTGGATTGGGAGCTAATTAGATATATGTTTAATCTGAAGCAGACAACTCAAAATACATGTATTGGCATTTATGAATACCAAGTTTAAATACGACTACTATGGTGCCTCAGCCCAAAATTGTCACAGGTCTTCTTCTTCTTCTTCTTCTTCTTCTTCTTCTTCTTCTTCTTCTTCTTCTTCTTCTTCTTCTTCTTCTTCTTCTTCTTCTTCTTCTTCTTCTTCTTCTTCACTACATGGCTTGGACTATAGGCCGTACCAACTTCACATAGTCTCTGACTATTTTTTCAGCATCTTCCATGATTTCTCGTCCCCACTGGCCTATATTCAAACACTTGTTTAGGAATAAACGTGTCTACCATGCGTTCCAAATGGGATTTCAAATTCTGCCTGTATTCCTTTATTCTCTCCAGAATCAACTGCACTTCAGGTCTTTCCTTATGTCATCATTTCGTAGACGATCTCTCAAACTACATTCCTTCACTGCTGTTAAAAATTTAATTTCCAAGGCCTGTATTTTTGAAATACCTTTTTGCAGGAGAGTCCATTTTTCACTTCCGTACATTAGAGTCAGCACAGCCACAACCTTAATTTTCCCACGGTCTCCTAAATTTTCTGCCTCTACTCATCTCTGTTAACCACTCTTGTATCCTCCTATGATTTCTTGGTCGGCCTTTTGCTCTATAGTACCATGTGCAGTTTTCTTTGCAATATTCTGTGATCTTCCATGCTTAGTAACTGACATGCTCTTCTCAGTATTTGTAGTTTAATAAAATCTGGTAATTGTAATTTCTTATACTCATGGTATAATTTATAGTTGAATTTGATTGCCAAGAGTTCTTTATCATTCATCTGTTCTTTTGAGGATTTTACTTTCATAATATTGTTATTTTCCTTACGTCTCTCATTAAGCACCCCTATTTCAGACCACAGCAAAGAGTGTGTCTTATAATAATTTGTTTGTATTATCAGAGTTTATACATGTTTGTAATATATATAATAATTAATATAATAATATATAATAGTCTACATATATATATATATATTGTAACGTCTCGCGGGTAATGATCGGACAGTATCTTTTGATCTTATCGTTACTCTTGTGATCGTCATAGAATTCATTATAATTTATGTTTACAGTTCCAAAAAAAAGAAATCGAGAGTGTGTGATTATACTGATTTTTCCCTTAGATTTGATTTGGGAGAATTAAATGAAGTTGTTTGACCATAGTTAGGAGAGAGAGTGCAAAAAGTATTATCCTCTTGGCATACAATTACTTAATTTAAATTTCTCCGCTCATGAAACCAGCTGATTTTGACGTTTACAAACAAATTGGAGGTTAAATTAACACCAATGGTATGTAATATTTTCTGGTTGTCCGTCCTCTTCTTTGTCGCCTGACAATCTGTAAACAACTACCCTCTACTGAAAATAATACACATTTTATTCAAATAACAAAGTATTCATGGTATTTATTTAATAAATACAATGTTTTTTATCTTCTCCCAATACAGAAAGTTATAATCGATTCTCACTGTCAACACAATATTAGTTCGATCTTATTTTGTAAACATAGAATGTATAACAAATATTTTTATCTTTTATAAAATATAAAACAATAAAGAATTAATTTATTAATTTCCCAGGGTTATTTTTGAGTTCTTTGTACTATGAGACTGTCAGAAATGAATAATTTAATACCAAGCTTTACAGTAATTAATAGATTATATTTTGTAGTATGTAGTTCCAAGTTTATCCGCCAGATCGCAGGTTACGTTCCTTCACTATACACAAAAATTATTTAATGTCAGCCTGCAATTCACAAGAATCCGTTATGCAGATTTTTTGGTTAACAAAAAATAATAAAGTTTGTTTCACCTCTTTTCCTGAAGTGTTAAATATATGGTGCTGTTTCTAGTGTTAGAAGTTATAGTTGAGTTGTAATTTAGTTAAATTTACTTGGATACGATCTCACCAAAATATCGATATGCAGTAAGACTAGGCCTGGATCTGGTAGTTGGATTTCTCAAAGATTCATCAAATTAAGGTCATGAATGGTTATACTTGAAGGAGTTCTAATATAAGGTGGACATCACTCGTCAATTTTATTAAATTTCGCACTACAGTAGTTATTCCAAAAGTATTCATTAATTTTCTCAAATTTAAATAGGCGTTACACTTTTTTAAAACGTTCACTTCCCAATCCTTTGAACAATTAATTCCAATCTTGTTAGTTGGTTACTCGTAGTAACCAAGATTTTTTTATGATTTTTTATTGGTGAATCTATATACTTTTTAGTATATAGGCTATTATTAATTATTATAAATTTATTTCTTCTTTTTAGAAAAATAATCCTTTTTAAATTTTGTTTATAATCCAATTTAATTTATTTAAGGTTTTCCTTTCTATTTTTCCTTAAGCTTGTACATTGGTCTTTTATATTTAAATTCCCTTCAATTGGATTTATTTATTATTTATTATTTACTTAAAGTATCCTTACTCTAAACTATTTTCCTATACCATCTTGCTCACATAGTATTATTTTATATTATTATTATTTTATATCTAACACTGGGCTATCTTATATTTAAACACAATTATTATATTAAACATAAAAATTATACCTAGGTACAAGACCATTGTGGCCTACACAATAAAAATTACACAAAATACAAAAAAATACAAAATTTGTCAGCAGCAATATAGTCCACTGCTACAATTGATTGTTTTTTCATCTACAGTATAAATCTGTGAGATGCTCTTTTTTTTTTAAAGTTTACTCTCTCACCATGTACACTATATCTCACTTTGTACACTATATTTCACGTTGTCATTGTTTACAGAATTTTGTAGTACAAAGTTTTTGATAGCTAGGTACATCATACCCATTTCTGACTCTTAGAGTGGGGTGATTGTGTTATCATATTTGGGCATGGGTTATGTAACGTTACGTAAAGCCCCCCCCACTAGAACAGATTTATTTTTGTTTACTTGTTTTAAAATAAATTGTTGAACTCTTCAATCTTCGGATTCTTCACTTATCCTTCATGATATCTTTTTATTTCTGATTGGTTATATACTCCTTTTACTTTGTTATTGTTAACAGATTTGATCTCATATGTATTATTCCCTTTCACCTGGGTTACGATGTATGGCCCGGTGTAAAGTAAAAGTAATTTTCTAGCAATACCCTCTATAGAACTGGGTAATTGTCTATTTTTTATCAACACCTTATCTCCTACTATGTATGTATCTATTCTTTTCTTCTTCTCCGTTTCCTTTTTATGTTGAAGTTCAGCTTTATGCAACAACCTGTTGTGCATTTCGATCTTGTTGAGTTCCACTCTCTCTCTTGGAGGAAAATTTATTAATGATGTGATTTCTCTTGGTGGTGGTCTGTCAAACATTACTTGATAAGGGCTGGTTCCGATAGTGTCATGGTATGACCAATTAAGGAAGGTTTCTGCTGGTTCAAGGTACTGGCTCCATTTTCTATGTTCTTGGTGACAGTAGGTACGCAAAATTCTACCAACTTCCCTTAAGACACGTTCAGCAGGATTACTACTAGGGTGGTATACTGACATTTTATATGTCCTTATTAACCATTTCCTCAATTCTTCTTTCCACTTTTTACCTCTAAACTGCGTCCCATGATCTGTTATTATGGTTTCAGTTCTTCCCACTTCAGGTAAGTATTTTTGAATAATTACATCTAAAATTTTTTTTGTAGTGGCTCTACTGATTGCATAGAGTTTTGTATATTTGGTATAATGGTCAAATATAATTATTATATATTTAAATTTATGTCTCCCTCCACTTCTGGGAAAAGGTCCACATATATCTAAGAAGGTCTTCTTAAGTTTACCATTAGATTTTATTGTAATCATAGCTCCAGTTCTCTTCTCATTATTTATTTTTACTAACTGGCATATGTTGCAGTTTTTCACTATTAATCTTACTCTCTTATTTATTGCTTTTATATAACAGTGTTCAGACAAAGCTTTAATAACTTTGAGTGGTCCCATGTGACTATACCTTTCATGGTAGTACTTTATTAGGGCTACTTCCGTTGCTTCTGGTACATACATTTTCCACACATGATCCTCAATGGTTGGACGGATAAAAAGGATTTCTTCATAAACACAGAAAATTTTTGTTATTATAGGATCCTTTTGTAATATCCTGTCTTTAATTTTTATTAATTTGGTGTCCATTTCCTGATCTATTTTTAGTTTACTAATTATATCCTGTAACTCCTTTTTCAATTTGATAATGTAATATATCTTCCCAATACTCTCCGGTTCCACTTCAAAAGTTCCTTTCTTGCTGCTTCCTTCAAAGCTTGAGCAATGGGATATGACCGTTTATTAAAATTGACATTTTCTTTGAACTTTAATTCACACAGGAAGTTTTTTTGCTTTTCCAGGTGAATCCGAGAATACTGATTTATATTTATTATAAATTTTTATAAGTTGTTGTTTTTGTTCTACACTAATTATTTCCTGGGCCTGCCTATCTTGAAACTCTATGATTTCTTCTATCTTCTCTTGCCAAATCTTTGATTCTGTTACTTCTGTATTACTACCTAGGGTTAACCTATTATTGTCCCTAATATAGAATGAGCTCGGACACTGAGGGGCACTTTGGCTACCAATTATCTCAGCCGCTAACTCACCTTCTTCTGCGCTCAGTGTTACTATACCACTGGCCAGATTTATAACTGCAGTGTGTCGCCGTAGCATATCACACCCTATTAACACCCTAAAAGGTAGCCCTTTAGCTACTAAAAATCCCATAGTTATTCCTATCCCACTGTTAGTAACATTCAAAGACACTTGTTTTCTGATTGTTTTATTTTGCTTCCCGGTGGCGCCAATAATTGTTAAATTATTAATTGGTAAAGTAGGTCCTTTACTATTAGTATTTAGTATTAATTCTCTCAATAGTTAGTTCAGTAATCCAGTCAAGTTCTAATTGATCAATAATTGAAACATTTGCTCCTGTATCAATCATGGCCTCTGCTAACACTCCATTTAATTTTATTCGTATATAAACTATATCATTGTTTTGTGATGACTCTTTAATTGCTCTTTCTTCCATTAACTCCGCCTGTATATCCTTTAAATAATGATTTCTGATAATTGTTATTGGTTTTGTTAATTTACTATTATTATTAGGTCTGTGGTAAATTCTGTGCCCGGTTGTTTCTAGCAGTGACGGGCAGTCACATCATCTCACTGCTGGTACCCGTTTCCCCGATTTCCGTCATTATTATTATTTGGTTCAACATTCTCACTATGTTGAGTATTGTTTAATGGCCTTCTTTCTTCCTCACTAGCTCTGAATCTAGGTTGTTCTTCACTCCTACTTCTTTGTGGACCTTCTTCTCTCTGATAGGAATCATTTCGATAATTTCGATTGTTATAATTTTGCCCTCTTCCTCGATAGCTGTTATTATAATAATTATTGTTGGCACGGACATAATTTACTCTTGGTCGATTATCTCTAGGTGGTTCGTTTTTCCGCTCCTCTGTATTCCCTGACCTCCATCTACTCCTCCTGTAATATGATTCTTGCTCATAGTTCTCTAGTAGCGTTTCCATACCTCCAATGGTTTTTATTTGTCCGCTTAATCGAGCACTGATAATCTTTTCCTCGAAGTGATACGCGATTTTGGTCACCAAACACTCTTCAGGGATCTTTGGGTGTAAATATTTTCCCACACACACCTTCCCCAAAAAATAAGCAGTAGGTGTCTGTCCTATATTGCGGTCATACCTACCATGACAGATATCGTCTCTAATAATGTTATGCACTGACTCAGACCAGTACTTAAGCTTGAACATCATCTTAAAATTCCCATAATCACACACCTTGTTCCGGATTACAGTCCACCAATTATCGTTAATGTTTTTGAAAGATTCATCTAGTATTCCTTTAATCATGTTCCATCGGTTCTCCTTCAACCTATTTAAAATTTCATCTACTCTTCCTAAAAATTCGAGTGGGTTTCTTCGATAATCTCGAAAATTTACACTTTCCCTACTATCTTGGATAGTATGTTGAGTGTTGCATGTAGCTCTGGAAACAATTCTATCTACCTCCCCTTGTAAGTTTGTTTGTAGTTGTTGTAAATTGTTTAATTTTTCTCCTTGTTTATGGAACTGATTCTTGACATTTTCTACGGTTTCGTTAAAATCTGTGAATTTACTGTTTAGGTTGCTTTTTAGACCATCTAACTGATCATTATTTTCCTGGCGTATAGCCATTATACGAACTTGATTATTCTGTTCTTCTCAGTCCATTCGGGCATCTATTCCTGTTTTAAATTGTTCTATCTTTTCTTCTGTTTTATCCAATCTTTGATTGGTTTCAATTATTTTCTTTTCTGCATCTTCCTTATATTCATATACTCTTTGGCTAAGTGTATTACTGGCCATTTCAATTTTACTCTCGAGATTTTCCCTTAACTCCTTATTGAAATTCTCCATTTTACCCTCAAATTGTTTTAAATTTTCTTCGTTTATTTTCTCAATTTGTTTTAAACTGTCCCTCAAGGTTTCATTTTGCTTCCTTGAGTTCTCCTCCTGTTTCCTAAAGTTTTCATCTATTTTATCAAATTTTTCCTCCTGTCTCCTAAAAATTTCCTTATTTTCCTCATTGGTTTGCTTTAAGTTTTCCTCCTGTTTCCTAAAATTTTCCTTATTTTCCTCATTAGTTCACTTATTATTTTCCTCCTGTTTCCTAAAATTTTCATCTATTGTTTGTTTATTGCTTTCCTTAATGCTATCAATTTTCTCCATCATTAGCCTCATCATTTCTTGCCAATCTGGTTCTCTTCTGGCTTCCGCTTTGTCTGGTTGGTCCCCTTGGGCATCCTCTTCAACTCTTTCCTTTTCCGTGTTTGTGACTACTTCGGTTTCTTCTTTATCACCCGTTGGTTGTTCCATTTCACTGTCCGTGACTACTTCTATCTCTCGTTCCTGTCCACCTTCTTCCTTCTCCTTGTCTTCTGCCCTCTTCTTCGATCTGCCTCTGGTATTATGCATTTCTTGTTTTCTCATAGCTGCCGACGAAAATTAGGTTTTTTGTGATATTATCTTTCGTATATCTCAAAATTTCTTTCCTAATTAAAGCCCTTTTAAGTTGTGCGCCATCTTGTAACGTCTCGCGGGTAATGATCGGATAGTATCTTTTGATCTTATCGTCACTCTTGTGATCGTCACAGAATTCGTTATAATTTATGTTTAAAGTTCCAAAAAAAAAAGAAATCGAGAGTGTGTGATTATACAGATTTTTCCCTTAGATTTGATTTGGGAGAATTCAATGAAGTTGTTTGACCATAGTTAGGAGAGAGAGTGCAAAAAGTATTATCCTCTTGGCATACAATTAATTAATTTAAATTTCTCCGCTCATGAAACCAGCTGATTTTGACGTTTACAAACAAATTGGAGGTTAAATTAACACCAATGGTATGTAATACTTTCTGGTTGTCCGTCCTCTTCTTTGTCTCCTGACAATCTGTAAACAACTACCCTCTACTGAAAATAATACACATTTTATTCAAATAACAAAGTATTCATGGTATTTATTTAATAAATACAATGTTTTTTATCTTCTCCCAATACAGAAAGTTATAATCGATTCTCACTGTCAACACAAGATTAGTTCGATCTTATTTTGTAAACATAGAATCTATAACAAATATTTTTATCTTTTATAACATTGTCACCGGACAAAAGGCTTGCCGCATGACAAATGGCGCCAACCGTACACTCTAGTTATTTTGGTGGCCCTAAAAAGGACCGAGTGGCGAGAACTGTGATGTTGGTCGTGCCGCGCTGAGGTGTTCGGCGGCTGCGCCCGCTGATCGTGGCGTACTGCAGTCCTCCTCTTCTTTCGGCACCGGTTGTAGAGTCGGCTGCCGGCCCAGCGAAATCCATCGCTGGCGCGGAACGGGAGTGCGAAGACGCAAGAACGGCGGCGGTTCTATTCTTCGGCTGTTCCTTCCGGCTGACTCCGCCCCGATGTCGTCCGAGAGAGGAGAGGAGATGAAGTGCGTTCGATGGCGTGGCGATGGAGAGTGCGCAAAATTTTCTGCCGGCCCGGGTTTTATTGACTAACCGGGATCGCTGATTGGCTCGCTCCGAGCACGTTGTTTGATTGGCTCGCTGTGTCCACCGCTGGTACTGGAGAGCAGATGTTCGCATACCGCTGCCGTCACAACTCCACCGGGTCTTGAATGCTCTCCGGTAGCCAGCCTACTGCTCTTCTCCAGATGTTGTGGAGGTGTCTGTTGGGCGCCATGTTGATTGGTGTGCCGGCTGGTAGCTCGCTGGCGTGGCTGGATCTTGCATCCACAAGATGATCGTCGCCCCACGTTGGGCGCCACTTGTCACCGGACAAAAGGCTTGCCGCATGACAAATGGCGCCAACCGTACACTCTAGTTATTTTGGTGGCCCTAAAAAGGACCGAGTGGCGAGAACTGTGATGTTGGTCGTGCCGCGCTGAGGTGTTCGGCGGCTGCGCCCGCTGATCGTGGCGTACTGCAGTCCTCCTCTTCTTTCGGCACCGGTTGTAGAGTCGGCTGCCGGCCCAGCGAAATCCATCGCTGGCGCGGAACGGGAGTGCGAAGACGCAAGAACGGCGGCGGTTCTATTCTTCGGCTGTTCCTTCCGGCTGACTCCGCCCCGATGTCGTCCGAGAGAGGAGAGGAGATGAAGTGCGTTCGATGGCGTGGCAGTAGCACTGTAGTAGCGGGGCGTCTTTGCACCCGGTGCATGACTGCAGCATCTGGGACGAGCCCAATGGCTGCCTGTGGATAGACATAGTTCTGGTTCATTCGACAGGTAACCTAGAATAAAATAGGAATGGACAACCGCCAACCAGTTAACTGAGAAGGCGGGGGAGAAAGGTTTTCAATTTTTATTTATTTGAAATATTACAGCAATCAGTGGGCACTGCCGCAAGGACGGGTTCAGGCGACAGATGTCGCGCGTTCCCAGTCCTGCGTGCAGACGCCGTGAGGCGTCGGTCGCTCCCCGCGAGGCAGAGAGCCTCCGTGCCAGTGATAGCGCGTAGCAGCGGCATTCAGCGCGGTCGGCATACTAGGAAGGGAGGAAGGAAACAGCTTTGCAGGTAAATTCTGGGGCATGGGCAGATGGTGAGTATACAAGTGAGGTTTAAGCAGTTTACTTAAACTTATGGCGGGTCATCGAGAATCGCCCGAGGGCGTTTGACCCGGACAGGGGGAGGTGGTTGCGTGGTGCTGATGGTTCTGAGGTAAGGGAAGGAAGAGGTCTCAGCTGCGGCAAAGAGAGTCGCAGCTAATGACCAGACAAAGGCTGAGAGAGCAGGAACTCGTAGACCTCCTCGAATTACACTGTTTCTAACAAACCAAGGAGATCCCGACAAGGAACGGAGGGTTCTGGATTGGAAACTTTCCAGCCTACGCCTGTTGGTGGCGGAGGCAAGTGACCACCATACAGGTGCCGCATAGGTCAATACAGACCGGAGAAACAACAGATAGAGGGTAACTTTCGTGCGCAGCGCCAGGGGGCTGCGGCACGCGAGGTATGGGTAAAGTTTGGCTCGGACGCCGCGAGCCTTGGCAAGGGTGTCCGTCACGTGGGCGTTGAAGCAAAGGCGACGATCTAGCCGAACGCCTAGATACTTCACCGACTCTTTGTAGGCGATAAGCCTCCCTTCAAGGGAGAGGGGCTGGCATCGGGAGATGGACTTACGAGTGAAACAGATCGCCTCGGATTTCTCCGTGTTGATCTTCACCCGCCATTTCCGTAGCCAGTCCGGAAGCTGGTCCAACTGACGCTGCAACTGTGTACTCGCAAAACGCGGGGACACAGAGCTGTAATGATACATTGCATCGTCAGCGAACAAAGACAACGTGACTCCGGGCAAAACAGGCAGGTCGTTCGTGTACACGAGGTACAGAACGGGCCCGAGGACAGATCCCTGGGGTACGCCAGCGGCGACAGGACGAACTGCAGAGCAGGTTCCGTCGACGCTCACCCTGAAGGTTCGGTCGCTGAGATACGACCGGAGGAAAAACACTATGGACGATGGTAAGGGGGAGTTGGCGAGTTTGAAGAGAAGACCTTCGTGCCAGACTTTGTCGAAGGCCTTGCTCACGTCCAGCAGTGCGGCGGCCGTAGCCGCTCGCCTGTTGGTGGCGTCAGAGAGTTGCGTTACCACGCGGACTAGTTGAAGCGTGGTCGAGTGCTCTCTGCGAAACCCGAACTGTTCGTTGCGGATAAAATTATCCAACAACGGCGAGATGCGGACCAGCAGGAGCCGCTCGAACACCTTCGAGATAACTGGCAAGAGAGATATTGGCCGATAGCTTTCAGGAAGCATGCGCGGCTTGCGGGGTTTAGGAATCATAACGATGTTGGCATTTTTCCACAGGCGGGGAAAGTACTGTAGCCGGAGACAAGAGTTGAACAGCTCGAGAACGAGGTCAACGCCTGAGGCCGGGAGATATTGTAATGCAGCGGCCCCGATCCGGTCAGGACCGGGGGCGCGACGGCGGTTTAGTCGACAGACAGACGAAACGAGTTCGTCTCTGTCGAACGGGAGGTCTGGGCCAGCGGGAGGGCGAGAAAAATAACCAGATAGGAAGTCCCGGACGTCTGCCGAGTGGGCAGGGTCCGAAACGCCTCGATGAACGGTAAATTGCGACTCCATGCAGTCGGCGAAGACCTCAGCCTTGCCTTCTGATGAAGACACAATCCCGTTCGGGGTTTCCAGCGGGTTGCGAGTTCTCTTCTCGCGGGTCAGTCTACTCACCGCTCTCCAGACGGAGGCGTGGTCGACTTCAAGAGACTCAAGGTATGAGTCCCATCGATCAGAGTTTACGTCCCGCAGTAGCTGCTGAACGTAAAGGGACTGTTGTTGAAATCGTCGCTTAACGACTGGGTCTCGGGTTCTTTGCCATCTGCGGCGGAGCTGGCGCCGTAGCCAGATGGCGTGGAGTACTTCCGCAGGTAAGGCCGATTTACGATGATTCACCTCGAGTGCGTAGGTGTGTCGATCCATGACACCTTGGACCAATTCCTGAAGATTTGTGGCGCGGAGATCCAGATCGTCACGAGTGACGATTGGGTCCGCCGGGAGAGATGGTAACCTTCGAGAGAGCTCGTCATGATAGGATCGCCAGTTGACTCTCCTAACAATCTGAGCGGGGAGTCGGGATGGCGTGGCGATGGAGAGTGCGCAAAATTTTCTGCCGGCCCGGGTTTTATTGACTAACCGGGATCGCTGATTGGCTCGCTCCGAGCACGTTGTTTGATTGGCTCGCTGTGTCCACCGCTGGTACTGGAGAGCAGATGTTCGCATACCGCTGCCGTCACAACATATAAAACAATAAAGAATTAATTTATTAATTTCCCAGGGTTATTTTTGAGTTCTTTGTACTATGAGACTGTCAGAAATGAATAATTTAATACCAAGCTTTACAGTAATTAATAGATTATATTTTGTAGTATGTAGTTCCAAGTTTATCCGCCAGATCGCAGGTTACGTTCCTTCACTATACACAAAAATTATTTAATGTCAGCCTGCAATTCACAAGAATCCGTTATGCAGATTTTTTGGTTAACAAAAAATAATAAAGTTTGTTTCACCTCTTTTCCTGAAGTGTTAAATATATGGTGCTGTTTCTAGTGTTAGAAGTTATAGTTGAGTTGTAATTTAGTTAAATTTACTTGGATACGATCTCACCAAAATATCGATATGCAGTAAGACTAGGCCTGGAACTGGTAGTTGGATTTCTCAAAGATTCAACAAATTAAGGTCATGAATGGTTATACTTGAAGGAGTTCTAATATAAGGTGGACATCACTCGTCAATTTTATTAAATTTCGCACTACAGTAGTTATTCCAAAAGTATTCATTAATTTTCACAAATTTAAATAGGCGTTACACTTTTTTAAAACGTTCACTTCCCAATCGCTTGAACAATTAATTCCAATCTTGTTAGTTGGTTACTCGTAGTAACCAAGATTTCTTTATGATTTTTTATTGGTGAATCTATAAACTTTTTAGTATATAGGCTATTATTAATTATTATAAATTTATTTCTTCTTTTTAGAAAAATAATCCTTTTTAAATTTTGTTTATAATCCAATTTAATTTATTTAAGGTTTTCCTTTCTATTTTTCCTTAAGCTTGTACATTGGTCTTTTATATTTAAATTCCCTTCAATTGGATTTATTTATTATTTACTTAAAGTATCCTTACTCTAAACTATTTTCATATGCCATCTTGCTCACATAGTATTATTTTATATTATTATTATTTTATATCTAACACTGGGTTATCTTATATTTAAACACAATTATTATATTAAAAATAAAAATTATACCTAGGTACAAGACCATTGTGGCCTACACAATAAAAATTACACAAAATACAAAAAAAATACAAAATTTGTCAGCAGCAATATAGTCCACTGCTACAATTGATTGTTTTTTTATCTACAGTATAAATCTGTGAGATGCTCTTTTTTTTTTAAAGTTTACTCTCTCACCATGTACACTATATCTCACTTTGTACACTATATTTCATGTTGTCATTGTTTACAGAATTTTGTAGTACAAAGTTTTTGATAGCTAGGTACATCATACCCATTTCTGACTCTTAGAGTGGGGTGGTTGTGTTATCATATTTGGGCATGGGTTATGTAACGTTACATAAAGCCCCCCCACTAGAACAGATTTATTTTTGTTTACTTGTTTTAAAATAAATTGTTGAACTCTTCAATCTTCGGATTCTTCACTTATCCTTCATGATATCTTTTTATTTCTGATTGGTTATATACTCCTTTTACTTTGTTATTGTTAACAGATTTGATCTCATGTGTATTATTCCCTTTCACCTGGGTTACGATGTATGGCCCGGTGTAAAGTAAAAGTAATTTTCTAGCAATACCCTCTATAGAACTGGGTAATTGTCTATTTTTTATCAACACCTTATCTCCTACTTTGTATGTATCTATTCTTTTCTTCTTCTCCGTTTCCTTTTTATGTTGAAGTTCAGCTTTATGCAACAACCTGTTGTGCATTTCGATCTTGTTGAGTTCCACTCTCTCTCTTGGAGGAAAATTTATTAATGATGTGATTTCTCTTGGTGGTGGTCTGTCAAACATTACTTGATAAGGGCTGGTTCCGATAGTGTCATGGTATGACCAATTAAGGAAGGTTTCTGCTGGTTCAAGGTACTGGCTCCATTTTCTATGTTCTTGGTGACAGTAGGTACGCAAAATTCTACCAACTTCCCTTAAGACACGTTCAGCAGGATTACTACTAGGGTGGTATACTGACATTTTATATGTCCTTATTAACCATTTCCTCAATTCTTCTTTCCACTTTTTACCTCTAAACTGCGTCCCATGATCTGTTATTATGGTTTCAGTTCTTCCCACTTCAGGTAAGTATTTTTGAATAATTACATCTAAAATTTTTTTTGTAGTGGCTCTACTGATTGCATAGAGTTTCGTATATTTGGTATAATGGTCAAATATAATTATTATATATTTAAATTTATGTCTCCCTCCACTTCTGGGAAAAGGTCCACATATATCTAAGAAGGTCTTCTTAAGTTTACCATTAGATTTTATTGTAATCATAGCTCCAGTTCTCTTCTCATTATTTATTTTTACTAACTGGCATATGTTGCAGTTTTTCACTATTAATCTTACTCTCTTATTTATTGCTTTTATATAACAGTGTTCAGACAAAGCTTTAATAACTTTGAGTGGTCCCATGTGACTATACCTTTCATGGTAGTCCTTTATTAGGGCTACTTCCGTTGCTTCTGGTACATACATTTTCCACACATGATCCTCAATGGTTGGACGGATAAAAAGGATTTCTTCATAAACACAGAAAATTTTTGTTATTATAGGATCCTTTTGTAATATCCTGTCTTTAATTTTTATTAATTTGGTGTCCATTTCCTGATCTATTTTTAGTTTACTAATTATATCCTGTAACTCCTTTTTCAATTTGATAATGTAATATATCTTCCCAATACTCTCCGGTTCCACTTCAAAAGTTCCTTTCTTGCTGCTTCCTTCAAAGCTTGAGCAATGGGATATGACCGTTTATTAAAATTGACATTTTCTTTGAACTTTAATTCACACAGGAAGTTTTTTTGCTTTTCCAGGTGAATCCGAGAATACTGATTTATATTTATTATAAATTTTTATAAGTTGTTGTTTTTGTTCTACACTAATTATTTCCTGGGCCTGCCTATCTTGAAACTCTATGATTTCTTCTATCTTCTCTTGCCAAATCTTTGATTCTGTTACTTCTGTATTACTACCTAGGGTTAACCTATTATTGTCCCTAATATAGAATGAGCTCGGACACTGAGGGGCACTTTGGCTACCAATTATCTCAGCCGCTAACTCACCTTCTTCTGCGCTCAGTGTTACTATACCACTGGCCAGATTTATAACTGCAGTGTGTCGCCGTAGCATATCACACCCTATTAACACCCTAAAAGGTAGCCCTTTAGCTACTAAAAATCCCATAGTTATTCCTATCCCACTGTTAGTAACATTCAAAGACACTTGTTTTCTGATTGTTTTATTTTGCTTCCCGGTGGCGCCAATAATTGTTAAATTATTAATTGGTAAAGTAGGTCCTTTACTATTAGTATTTAGTATTAATTCTCTCAATAGTTAGTTCAGTAATCCAGTCAAGTTCTAATTGATCAATAATTGAAACATTTGCTCCTGTATCAATCATGGCCTCTGCTAACACTCCATTTAATTTTATTCGTATATAAACTATATCATTGTTTTGTGATGACTCTTTAATTGCTCTTTCTTCCATTAACTCCGCCTGTATATCCTTTAAATAATGATTTCTGATAATTGTTATTGGTTTTGTTAATTTACTATTATTATTAGGTCTGTGGTAAATTCTGTGCCCGGTTGTTTCTAGCAGTGACGGGCAGTCACATCATCTCACTGCTGGTACCCGTTTCCCCGATTTCCGTCATTATTATTATTTGGTTCAACATTCTCACTATGTTGAGTATTGTTTAATGGCCTTCTTTCTTCCTCACTAGCTCTGAATCTAGGTTGTTCTTCACTCCTACTTCTTTGTGGACCTTCTTCTCTCTGATAGGAATCATTTCGATAATTTCGATTGTTATAATTTTGCCCTCTTCCTCGATAGCTGTTATTATAATAATTATTGTTGGCACGGACATAATTTACTCTTGGTCGATTATCTCTAGGTGGTTCGTTTTTCCGCTCCTCTGTATTCCCTGACCTCCATCTACTCCTCCTGTAATATGATTCTTGCTCATAGTTCTCTAGTAGCGTTTCCATACCTCCAATGGTTTTTATTTGTCCGCTTAATCGAGCACTGATAATCTTTTCCTCGAAGTGATACGCGATTTTGGTCACCAAACACTCTTCAGGGATCTTTGGGTGTAAATATTTTCCCACACACACCTTCCCCAAAAAATAAGCAGTAGGTGTCTGTCCTATATTGCGGTCATACCTACCATGACAGATATCGTCTCTAATAATGTTATGCACTGACTCAGACCAGTACTTAAGCTTGAACATCATCTTAAAATTCCCATAATCACACACCTTGTTCCGGATTACAGTCCACCAATTATCGTTAATGTTTTTGAAAGATTCATCTAGTATTCCTTTAATCATGTTCCATCGGTTCTCCTTCAACCTATTTAAAATTTCATCTACTCTTCCTAAAAATTCGAGTGGGTTTCTTCGATAATCTCGAAAATTTACACTTTCCCTACTATCTTGGATAGTATGTTGAGTGTTGCATGTAGCTCTGGAAACAATTCTATCTACCTCCCCTTGTAAGTTTGTTTGTAGTTGTTGTAAATTGTTTAATTTTTCTCCTTGTTTATGGAACTGATTCTTGACATTTTCTACGGTTTCGTTAAAATCTGTGAATTTACTGTTTAGGTTGCTTTTTAGACCATCTAACTGATCATTATTTTCCTGGCGTATAGCCATTATACGAACTTGATTATTCTGTTCTTCTCAGTCCATTCGGGCATCTATTCCTGTTTTAAATTGTTCTATCTTTTCTTCTGTTTTATCCAATCTTTGATTGGTTTCAATTATTTTCTTTTCTGCATCTTCCTTATATTCATATACTCTTTGGCTAAGTGTATTACTGGCCATTTCAATTTTACTCTCGAGATTTTCCCTTAACTCCTTATTGAAATTCTCCATTTTACCCTCAAATTGTTTTAAATTTTCTTCGTTTATTTTCTCAATTTGTTTTAAACTGTCCCTCAAGGTTTCATTTTGCTTCCTTGAGTTCTCCTCCTGTTTCCTAAAGTTTTCATCTATTTTATCAAATTTTTCCTCCTGTCTCCTAAAAATTTCCTTATTTTCCTCATTGGTTTGCTTTAAGTTTTCCTCCTGTTTCCTAAAATTTTCCTTATTTTCCTCATTAGTTCACTTATTATTTTCCTCCTGTTTCCTAAAATTTTCATCTATTGTTTGTTTATTGCTTTCCTTAATGCTATCAATTTTCTCCATCATTAGCCTCATCATTTCTTGCCAATCTGGTTCTCTTCTGGCTTCCGCTTTGTCTGGTTGGTCCCCTTGGGCATCCTCTTCAACTCTTTCCTTTTCCGTGTTTGTGACTACTTCGGTTTCTTCTTTATCACCCGTTGGTTGTTCCATTTCACTGTCCGTGACTACTTCTATCTCTCGTTCCTGTCCACCTTCTTCCTTCTCCTTGTCTTCTGCCCTCTTCTTCGATCTGCCTCTGGTATTATGCATTTCTTGTTTTCTCATAGCTGCCGACGAAAATTAGGTTTTTTGTGATATTATCTTTCGTATATCTCAAAATTTCTTTCCTAATTAAAGCCCTTTTAAGTTGTGCGCCATCTTGTAACGTCTCGCGGGTAATGATCGGATAGTATCTTTTGATCTTATCGTCACTCTTGTGATCGTCACAGAATTCGTTATAATTTATGTTTAAAGTTCCAAAAAAAAAGAAATCGAGAGTGTGTGATTATACAGATTTTTCCCTTAGATTTGATTTGGGAGAATTCAATGAAGTTGTTTGACCATAGTTAGGAGAGAGAGTGCAAAAAGTATTATCCTCTTGGCATACAATTAATTAATTTAAATTTCTCCGCTCATGAAACCAGCTGATTTTGACGTTTACAAACAAATTGGAGGTTAAATTAACACCAATGGTATGTAATACTTTCTGGTTGTCCGTCCTCTTCTTTGTCTCCTGACAATCTGTAAACAACTACCCTCTACTGAAAATAATACACATTTTATTCAAATAACAAAGTATTCATGGTATTTATTTAATAAATACAATGTTTTTTATCTTCTCCCAATACAGAAAGTTATAATCGATTCTCACTGTCAACACAAGATTAGTTCGATCTTATTTTGTAAACATAGAATCTATAACAAATATTTTTATCTTTTATAACATTGTCACCGGACAAAAGGCTTGCCGCATGACAAATGGCGCCAACCGTACACTCTAGTTATTTTGGTGGCCCTAAAAAGGACCGAGTGGCGAGAACTGTGATGTTGGTCGTGCCGCGCTGAGGTGTTCGGCGGCTGCGCCCGCTGATCGTGGCGTACTGCAGTCCTCCTCTTCTTTCGGCACCGGTTGTAGAGTCGGCTGCCGGCCCAGCGAAATCCATCGCTGGCGCGGAACGGGAGTGCGAAGACGCAAGAACGGCGGCGGTTCTATTCTTCGGCTGTTCCTTCCGGCTGACTCCGCCCCGATGTCGTCCGAGAGAGGAGAGGAGATGAAGTGCGTTCGATGGCGTGGCGATGGAGAGTGCGCAAAATTTTCTGCCGGCCCGGGTTTTATTGACTAACCGGGATCGCTGATTGGCTCGCTCCGAGCACGTTGTTTGATTGGCTCGCTGTGTCCACCGCTGGTACTGGAGAGCAGATGTTCGCATACCGCTGCCGTCACAACTCCACCGGGTCTTGAATGCTCTCCGGTAGCCAGCCTACTGCTCTTCTCCAGATGTTGTGGAGGTGTCTGTTGGGCGCCATGTTGATTGGTGTGCCGGCTGGTAGCTCGCTGGCGTGGCTGGATCTTGCATCCACAAGATGATCGTCGCCCCACGTTGGGCGCCACTTGTCACCGGACAAAAGGCTTGCCGCATGACAAATGGCGCCAACCGTACACTCTAGTTATTTTGGTGGCCCTAAAAAGGACCGAGTGGCGAGAACTGTGATGTTGGTCGTGCCGCGCTGAGGTGTTCGGCGGCTGCGCCCGCTGATCGTGGCGTACTGCAGTCCTCCTCTTCTTTCGGCACCGGTTGTAGAGTCGGCTGCCGGCCCAGCGAAATCCATCGCTGGCGCGGAACGGGAGTGCGAAGACGCAAGAACGGCGGCGGTTCTATTCTTCGGCTGTTCCTTCCGGCTGACTCCGCCCCGATGTCGTCCGAGAGAGGAGAGGAGATGAAGTGCGTTCGATGGCGTGGCGATGGAGAGTGCGCAAAATTTTCTGCCGGCCCGGGTTTTATTGACTAACCGGGATCGCTGATTGGCTCGCTCCGAGCACGTTGTTTGATTGGCTCGCTGTGTCCACCGCTGGTACTGGAGAGCAGATGTTCGCATACCGCTGCCGTCACAACTCCACCGGGTCTTGAATGCTCTCCGGTAGCCAGCCTACTGCTCTTCTCCAGATGTTGTGGAGGTGTCTGTTGGGCGCCATGTTGATTGGTGTGCCGGCTGGTAGCTCGCTGGCGTGGCTGGATCTTGCATCCACAAGATGATCGTCGCCCCACGTTGGGCGCCACTTGTCACCGGACAAAAGGCTTGCCGCATGACAAATGGCGCCAACCGTACACTCTAGTTATTTTGGTGGCCCTAAAAAGGACCGAGTGGCGAGAACTGTGATGTTGGTCGTGCCGCGCTGAGGTGTTCGGCGGCTGCGCCCGCTGATCGTGGCGTACTGCAGTCCTCCTCTTCTTTCGGCACCGGTTGTAGAGTCGGCTGCCGGCCCAGCGAAATCCATCGCTGGCGCGGAACGGGAGTGCGAAGACGCAAGAACGGCGGCGGTTCTATTCTTCGGCTGTTCCTTCCGGCTGACTCCGCCCCGATGTCGTCCGAGAGAGGAGAGGAGATGAAGTGCGTTCGATGGCGTGGCAGTAGCACTGTAGTAGCGGGGCGTCTTTGCACCCGGTGCATGACTGCAGCATCTGGGACGAGCCCAATGGCTGCCTGTGGATAGACATAGTTCTGGTTCATTCGACAGGTAACCTAGAATAAAATAGGAATGGACAACCGCCAACCAGTTAACTGAGAAGGCGGGGGAGAAAGGTTTTCAATTTTTATTTATTTGAAATATTACAGCAATCAGTGGGCACTGCCGCAAGGACGGGTTCAGGCGACAGATGTCGCGCGTTCCCAGTCCTGCGTGCAGACGCCGTGAGGCGTCGGTCGCTCCCCGCGAGGCAGAGAGCCTCCGTGCCAGTGATAGCGCGTAGCAGCGGCATTCAGCGCGGTCGGCATACTAGGAAGGGAGGAAGGAAACAGCTTTGCAGGTAAATTCTGGGGCATGGGCAGATGGTGAGTATACAAGTGAGGTTTAAGCAGTTTACTTAAACTTATGGCGGGTCATCGAGAATCGCCCGAGGGCGTTTGACCCGGACAGGGGGAGGTGGTTGCGTGGTGCTGATGGTTCTGAGGTAAGGGAAGGAAGAGGTCTCAGCTGCGGCAAAGAGAGTCGCAGCTAATGACCAGACAAAGGCTGAGAGAGCAGGAACTCGTAGACCTCCTCGAATTACACTGTTTCTAACAAACCAAGGAGATCCCGACAAGGAACGGAGGGTTCTGGATTGGAAACTTTCCAGCCTACGCCTGTTGGTGGCGGAGGCAAGTGACCACCATACAGGTGCCGCATAGGTCAATACAGACCGGAGAAACAACAGATAGAGGGTAACTTTCGTGCGCAGCGCCAGGGGGCTGCGGCACGCGAGGTATGGGTAAAGTTTGGCTCGGACGCCGCGAGCCTTGGCAAGGGTGTCCGTCACGTGGGCGTTGAAGCAAAGGCGACGATCTAGCCGAACGCCTAGATACTTCACCGACTCTTTGTAGGCGATAAGCCTCCCTTCAAGGGAGAGGGGCTGGCATCGGGAGATGGACTTACGAGTGAAACAGATCGCCTCGGATTTCTCCGTGTTGATCTTCACCCGCCATTTCCGTAGCCAGTCCGGAAGCTGGTCCAACTGACGCTGCAACTGTGTACTCGCAAAACGCGGGGACACAGAGCTGTAATGATACATTGCATCGTCAGCGAACAAAGACAACGTGACTCCGGGCAAAACAGGCAGGTCGTTCGTGTACACGAGGTACAGAACGGGCCCGAGGACAGATCCCTGGGGTACGCCAGCGGCGACAGGACGAACTGCAGAGCAGGTTCCGTCGACGCTCACCCTGAAGGTTCGGTCGCTGAGATACGACCGGAGGAAAAACACTATGGACGATGGTAAGGGGGAGTTGGCGAGTTTGAAGAGAAGACCTTCGTGCCAGACTTTGTCGAAGGCCTTGCTCACGTCCAGCAGTGCGGCGGCCGTAGCCGCTCGCCTGTTGGTGGCGTCAGAGAGTTGCGTTACCACGCGGACTAGTTGAAGCGTGGTCGAGTGCTCTCTGCGAAACCCGAACTGTTCGTTGCGGATAAAATTATCCAACAACGGCGAGATGCGGACCAGCAGGAGCCGCTCGAACACCTTCGAGATAACTGGCAAGAGAGATATTGGCCGATAGCTTTCAGGAAGCATGCGCGGCTTGCGGGGTTTAGGAATCATAACGATGTTGGCATTTTTCCACAGGCGGGGAAAGTACTGTAGCCGGAGACAAGAGTTGAACAGCTCGAGAACGAGGTCAACGCCTGAGGCCGGGAGATATTGTAATGCAGCGGCCCCGATCCGGTCAGGACCGGGGGCGCGACGGCGGTTTAGTCGACAGACAGACGAAACGAGTTCGTCTCTGTCGAACGGGAGGTCTGGGCCAGCGGGAGGGCGAGAAAAATAACCAGATAGGAAGTCCCGGACGTCTGCCGAGTGGGCAGGGTCCGAAACGCCTCGATGAACGGTAAATTGCGACTCCATGCAGTCGGCGAAGACCTCAGCCTTGCCTTCTGATGAAGACACAATCCCGTTCGGGGTTTCCAGCGGGTTGCGAGTTCTCTTCTCGCGGGTCAGTCTACTCACCGCTCTCCAGACGGAGGCGTGGTCGACTTCAAGAGACTCAAGGTATGAGTCCCATCGATCAGAGTTTACGTCCCGCAGTAGCTGCTGAACGTAAAGGGACTGTTGTTGAAATCGTCGCTTAACGACTGGGTCTCGGGTTCTTTGCCATCTGCGGCGGAGCTGGCGCCGTAGCCAGATGGCGTGGAGTACTTCCGCAGGTAAGGCCGATTTACGATGATTCACCTCGAGTGCGTAGGTGTGTCGATCCATGACACCTTGGACCAATTCCTGAAGATTTGTGGCGCGGAGATCCAGATCGTCACGAGTGACGATTGGGTCCGCCGGGAGAGATGGTAACCTTCGAGAGAGCTCGTCATGATAGGATCGCCAGTTGACTCTCCTAACAATCTGAGCGGGGAGTCGGGATGGCGTGGCGATGGAGAGTGCGCAAAATTTTCTGCCGGCCCGGGTTTTATTGACTAACCGGGATCGCTGATTGGCTCGCTCCGAGCACGTTGTTTGATTGGCTCGCTGTGTCCACCGCTGGTACTGGAGAGCAGATGTTCGCATACCGCTGCCGTCACAACATATAAAACAATAAAGAATTAATTTATTAATTTCCCAGGGTTATTTTTGAGTTCTTTGTACTATGAGACTGTCAGAAATGAATAATTTAATACCAAGCTTTACAGTAATTAATAGATTATATTTTGTAGTATGTAGTTCCAAGTTTATCCGCCAGATCGCAGGTTACGTTCCTTCACTATACACAAAAATTATTTAATGTCAGCCTGCAATTCACAAGAATCCGTTATGCAGATTTTTTGGTTAACAAAAAATAATAAAGTTTGTTTCACCTCTTTTCCTGAAGTGTTAAATATATGGTGCTGTTTCTAGTGTTAGAAGTTATAGTTGAGTTGTAATTTAGTTAAATTTACTTGGATACGATCTCACCAAAATATCGATATGCAGTAAGACTAGGCCTGGAACTGGTAGTTGGATTTCTCAAAGATTCAACAAATTAAGGTCATGAATGGTTATACTTGAAGGAGTTCTAATATAAGGTGGACATCACTCGTCAATTTTATTAAATTTCGCACTACAGTAGTTATTCCAAAAGTATTCATTAATTTTCACAAATTTAAATAGGCGTTACACTTTTTTAAAACGTTCACTTCCCAATCGCTTGAACAATTAATTCCAATCTTGTTAGTTGGTTACTCGTAGTAACCAAGATTTCTTTATGATTTTTTATTGGTGAATCTATAAACTTTTTAGTATATAGGCTATTATTAATTATTATAAATTTATTTCTTCTTTTTAGAAAAATAATCCTTTTTAAATTTTGTTTATAATCCAATTTAATTTATTTAAGGTTTTCCTTTCTATTTTTCCTTAAGCTTGTACATTGGTCTTTTATATTTAAATTCCCTTCAATTGGATTTATTTATTATTTACTTAAAGTATCCTTACTCTAAACTATTTTCATATGCCATCTTGCTCACATAGTATTATTTTATATTATTATTATTTTATATCTAACACTGGGTTATCTTATATTTAAACACAATTATTATATTAAAAATAAAAATTATACCTAGGTACAAGACCATTGTGGCCTACACAATAAAAATTACACAAAATACAAAAAAAATACAAAATTTGTCAGCAGCAATATAGTCCACTGCTACAATTGATTGTTTTTTTATCTACAGTATAAATCTGTGAGATGCTCTTTTTTATTTAAAGTTTACTCTCTCACCATGTACACTATATCTCACTTTGTACACTATATTTCATGTTGTCATTGTTTACAGAATTTTGTAGTACAAAGTTTTTGATAGCTAGGTACATCATACCCATTTCTGACTCTTAGAGTGGGGTGGTTGTGTTATCATATTTGGGCATGGGTTATGTAACGTTACATAAAGCCCCCCCACTAGAACAGATTTATTTTTGTTTACTTGTTTTAAAATAAATTGTTGAACTCTTCAATCTTCGGATTCTTCACTTATCCTTCATGATATCTTTTTATTTCTGATTGGTTATATACTCCTTTTACTTTGTTATTGTTAACAGATTTGATCTCATGTGTATTATTCCCTTTCACCTGGGTTACGATGTATGGCCCGGTGTAAAGTAAAAGTAATTTTCTAGCAATACCCTCTATAGAACTGGGTAATTGTCTATTTTTTATCAACACCTTATCTCCTACTTTGTATGTATCTATTCTTTTCTTCTTCTCCGTTTCCTTTTTATGTTGAAGTTCAGCTTTATGCAACAACCTGTTGTGCATTTCGATCTTGTTGAGTTCCACTCTCTCTCTTGGAGGAAAATTTATTAATGATGTGATTTCTCTTGGTGGTGGTCTGTCAAACATTACTTGATAAGGGCTGGTTCCGATAGTGTCATGGTATGACCAATTAAGGAAGGTTTCTGCTGGTTCAAGGTACTGGCTCCATTTTCTATGTTCTTGGTGACAGTAGGTACGCAAAATTCTACCAACTTCCCTTAAGACACGTTCAGCAGGATTACTACTAGGGTGGTATACTGACATTTTATATGTCCTTATTAACCATTTCCTCAATTCTTCTTTCCACTTTTTACCTCTAAACTGCGTCCCATGATCTGTTATTATGGTTTCAGTTCTTCCCACTTCAGGTAAGTATTTTTGAATAATTACATCTAAAATTTTTTTTGTAGTGGCTCTACTGATTGCATAGAGTTTCGTATATTTGGTATAATGGTCAAATATAATTATTATATATTTAAATTTATGTCTCCCTCCACTTCTGGGAAAAGGTCCACATATATCTAAGAAGGTCTTCTTAAGTTTACCATTAGATTTTATTGTAATCATAGCTCCAGTTCTCTTCTCATTATTTATTTTTACTAACTGGCATATGTTGCAGTTTTTCACTATTAATCTTACTCTCTTATTTATTGCTTTTATATAACAGTGTTCAGACAAAGCTTTAATAACTTTGAGTGGTCCCATGTGACTATACCTTTCATGGTAGTCCTTTATTAGGGCTACTTCCGTTGCTTCTGGTACATACATTTTCCACACATGATCCTCAATGGTTGGACGGATAAAAAGGATTTCTTCATAAACACAGAAAATTTTTGTTATTATAGGATCCTTTTGTAATATCCTGTCTTTAATTTTTATTAATTTGGTGTCCATTTCCTGATCTATTTTTAGTTTACTAATTATATCCTGTAACTCCTTTTTCAATTTGATAATGTAATATATCTTCCCAATACTCTCCGGTTCCACTTCAAAAGTTCCTTTCTTGCTGCTTCCTTCAAAGCTTGAGCAATGGGATATGACCGTTTATTAAAATTGACATTTTCTTTGAACTTTAATTCACACAGGAAGTTTTTTTGCTTTTCCAGGTGAATCCGAGAATACTGATTTATATTTATTATAAATTTTTATAAGTTGTTGTTTTTGTTCTACACTAATTATTTCCTGGGCCTGCCTATCTTGAAACTCTATGATTTCTTCTATCTTCTCTTGCCAAATCTTTGATTCTGTTACTTCTGTATTACTACCTAGGGTTAACCTATTATTGTCCCTAATATAGAATGAGCTCGGACACTGAGGGGCACTTTGGCTACCAATTATCTCAGCCGCTAACTCACCTTCTTCTGCGCTCAGTGTTACTATACCACTGGCCAGATTTATAACTGCAGTGTGTCGCCGTAGCATATCACACCCTATTAACACCCTAAAAGGTAGCCCTTTAGCTACTAAAAATCCCATAGTTATTCCTATCCCACTGTTAGTAACATTCAAAGACACTTGTTTTCTGATTGTTTTATTTTGCTTCCCGGTGGCGCCAATAATTGTTAAATTATTAATTGGTAAAGTAGGTCCTTTACTATTAGTATTTAGTATTAATTCTCTCAATAGTTAGTTCAGTAATCCAGTCAAGTTCTAATTGATCAATAATTGAAACATTTGCTCCTGTATCAATCATGGCCTCTGCTAACACTCCATTTAATTTTATTCGTATATAAACTATATCATTGTTTTGTGATGACTCTTTAATTGCTCTTTCTTCCATTAACTCCGCCTGTATATCCTTTAAATAATGATTTCTGATAATTGTTATTGGTTTTGTTAATTTACTATTATTATTAGGTCTGTGGTAAATTCTGTGCCCGGTTGTTTCTAGCAGTGACGGGCAGTCACATCATCTCACTGCTGGTACCCGTTTCCCCGATTTCCGTCATTATTATTATTTGGTTCAACATTCTCACTATGTTGAGTATTGTTTAATGGCCTTCTTTCTTCCTCACTAGCTCTGAATCTAGGTTGTTCTTCACTCCTACTTCTTTGTGGACCTTCTTCTCTCTGATAGGAATCATTTCGATAATTTCGATTGTTATAATTTTGCCCTCTTCCTCGATAGCTGTTATTATAATAATTATTGTTGGCACGGACATAATTTACTCTTGGTCGATTATCTCTAGGTGGTTCGTTTTTCCGCTCCTCTGTAT
Organism: Magicicada septendecula; assembly: GCA_034769895.1. NCBI lineage: Eukaryota > Metazoa > Arthropoda > Insecta > Hemiptera > Cicadidae > Magicicada > Magicicada septendecula. Next base: position 506,916,113 of record CM068369.1, on the reverse strand, counting down.
TCCCTGACCTCCATCTACTCCTCCTGTAATATGATTCTTGCTCATAGTTCTCTAGTAGCGTTTCCATACCTCCAATGGTTTTTATTTGTCCGCTTAATCGAGCACTGATAATCTTTTCCTCGAAGTGATACGCGATTTTGGTCACCAAACACTCTTCAGGGATCTTTGGGTGTAAATATTTTCCCACACACACCTTCCCCAAAAAATAAGCAGTAGGTGTCTGTCCTATATTGCGGTCATACCTACCATGACAGATATCGTCTCTAATAATGTTATGCACTGACTCAGACCAGTACTTAAGCTTGAACATCATCTTAAAATTCCCATAATCACACACCTTGTTCCGGATTACAGTCCACCAATTATCGTTAATGTTTTTGAAAGATTCATCTAGTATTCCTTTAATCATGTTCCATCGGTTCTCCTTCAACCTATTTAAAATTTCATCTACTCTTCCTAAAAATTCGAGTGGGTTTCTTCGATAATCTCGAAAATTTACACTTTCCCTACTATCTTGGATAGTATGTTGAGTGTTGCATGTAGCTCTGGAAACAATTCTATCTACCTCCCCTTGTAAGTTTGTTTGTAGTTGTTGTAAATTGTTTAATTTTTCTCCTTGTTTATGGAACTGATTCTTGACATTTTCTACGGTTTCGTTAAAATCTGTGAATTTACTGTTTAGGTTGCTTTTTAGACCATCTAACTGATCATTATTTTCCTGGCGTATAGCCATTATACGAACTTGATTATTCTGTTCTTCTCAGTCCATTCGGGCATCTATTCCTGTTTTAAATTGTTCTATCTTTTCTTCTGTTTTATCCAATCTTTGATTGGTTTCAATTATTTTCTTTTCTGCATCTTCCTTATATTCATATACTCTTTGGCTAAGTGTATTACTGGCCATTTCAATTTTACTCTCGAGATTTTCCCTTAACTCCTTATTGAAATTCTCCATTTTACCCTCAAATTGTTTTAAATTTTCTTCGTTTATTTTCTCAATTTGTTTTAAACTGTCCCTCAAGGTTTCATTTTGCTTCCTTGAGTTCTCCTCCTGTTTCCTAAAGTTTTCATCTATTTTATCAAATTTTTCCTCCTGTCTCCTAAAAATTTCCTTATTTTCCTCATTGGTTTGCTTTAAGTTTTCCTCCTGTTTCCTAAAATTTTCCTTATTTTCCTCATTAGTTCACTTATTATTTTCCTCCTGTTTCCTAAAATTTTCATCTATTGTTTGTTTATTGCTTTCCTTAATGCTATCAATTTTCTCCATCATTAGCCTCATCATTTCTTGCCAATCTGGTTCTCTTCTGGCTTCCGCTTTGTCTGGTTGGTCCCCTTGGGCATCCTCTTCAACTCTTTCCTTTTCCGTGTTTGTGACTACTTCGGTTTCTTCTTTATCACCCGTTGGTTGTTCCATTTCACTGTCCGTGACTACTTCTATCTCTCGTTCCTGTCCACCTTCTTCCTTCTCCTTGTCTTCTGCCCTCTTCTTCGATCTGCCTCTGGTATTATGCATTTCTTGTTTTCTCATAGCTGCCGACGAAAATTAGGTTTTTTGTGATATTATCTTTCGTATATCTCAAAATTTCTTTCCTAATTAAAGCCCTTTTAAGTTGTGCGCCATCTTGTAACGTCTCGCGGGTAATGATCGGATAGTATCTTTTGATCTTATCGTCACTCTTGTGATCGTCACAGAATTCGTTATAATTTATGTTTAAAGTTCCAAAAAAAAAGAAATCGAGAGTGTGTGATTATACAGATTTTTCCCTTAGATTTGATTTGGGAGAATTCAATGAAGTTGTTTGACCATAGTTAGGAGAGAGAGTGCAAAAAGTATTATCCTCTTGGCATACAATTAATTAATTTAAATTTCTCCGCTCATGAAACCAGCTGATTTTGACGTTTACAAACAAATTGGAGGTTAAATTAACACCAATGGTATGTAATACTTTCTGGTTGTCCGTCCTCTTCTTTGTCTCCTGACAATCTGTAAACAACTACCCTCTACTGAAAATAATACACATTTTATTCAAATAACAAAGTATTCATGGTATTTATTTAATAAATACAATGTTTTTTATCTTCTCCCAATACAGAAAGTTATAATCGATTCTCACTGTCAACACAAGATTAGTTCGATCTTATTTTGTAAACATAGAATCTATAACAAATATTTTTATCTTTTATAACATTGTCACCGGACAAAAGGCTTGCCGCATGACAAATGGCGCCAACCGTACACTCTAGTTATTTTGGTGGCCCTAAAAAGGACCGAGTGGCGAGAACTGTGATGTTGGTCGTGCCGCGCTGAGGTGTTCGGCGGCTGCGCCCGCTGATCGTGGCGTACTGCAGTCCTCCTCTTCTTTCGGCACCGGTTGTAGAGTCGGCTGCCGGCCCAGCGAAATCCATCGCTGGCGCGGAACGGGAGTGCGAAGACGCAAGAACGGCGGCGGTTCTATTCTTCGGCTGTTCCTTCCGGCTGACTCCGCCCCGATGTCGTCCGAGAGAGGAGAGGAGATGAAGTGCGTTCGATGGCGTGGCGATGGAGAGTGCGCAAAATTTTCTGCCGGCCCGGGTTTTATTGACTAACCGGGATCGCTGATTGGCTCGCTCCGAGCACGTTGTTTGATTGGCTCGCTGTGTCCACCGCTGGTACTGGAGAGCAGATGTTCGCATACCGCTGCCGTCACAACTCCACCGGGTCTTGAATGCTCTCCGGTAGCCAGCCTACTGCTCTTCTCCAGATGTTGTGGAGGTGTCTGTTGGGCGCCATGTTGATTGGTGTGCCGGCTGGTAGCTCGCTGGCGTGGCTGGATCTTGCATCCACAAGATGATCGTCGCCCCACGTTGGGCGCCACTTGTCACCGGACAAAAGGCTTGCCGCATGACAAATGGCGCCAACCGTACACTCTAGTTATTTTGGTGGCCCTAAAAAGGACCGAGTGGCGAGAACTGTGATGTTGGTCGTGCCGCGCTGAGGTGTTCGGCGGCTGCGCCCGCTGATCGTGGCGTACTGCAGTCCTCCTCTTCTTTCGGCACCGGTTGTAGAGTCGGCTGCCGGCCCAGCGAAATCCATCGCTGGCGCGGAACGGGAGTGCGAAGACGCAAGAACGGCGGCGGTTCTATTCTTCGGCTGTTCCTTCCGGCTGACTCCGCCCCGATGTCGTCCGAGAGAGGAGAGGAGATGAAGTGCGTTCGATGGCGTGGCAGTAGCACTGTAGTAGCGGGGCGTCTTTGCACCCGGTGCATGACTGCAGCATCTGGGACGAGCCCAATGGCTGCCTGTGGATAGACATAGTTCTGGTTCATTCGACAGGTAACCTAGAATAAAATAGGAATGGACAACCGCCAACCAGTTAACTGAGAAGGCGGGGGAGAAAGGTTTTCAATTTTTATTTATTTGAAATATTACAGCAATCAGTGGGCACTGCCGCAAGGACGGGTTCAGGCGACAGATGTCGCGCGTTCCCAGTCCTGCGTGCAGACGCCGTGAGGCGTCGGTCGCTCCCCGCGAGGCAGAGAGCCTCCGTGCCAGTGATAGCGCGTAGCAGCGGCATTCAGCGCGGTCGGCATACTAGGAAGGGAGGAAGGAAACAGCTTTGCAGGTAAATTCTGGGGCATGGGCAGATGGTGAGTATACAAGTGAGGTTTAAGCAGTTTACTTAAACTTATGGCGGGTCATCGAGAATCGCCCGAGGGCGTTTGACCCGGACAGGGGGAGGTGGTTGCGTGGTGCTGATGGTTCTGAGGTAAGGGAAGGAAGAGGTCTCAGCTGCGGCAAAGAGAGTCGCAGCTAATGACCAGACAAAGGCTGAGAGAGCAGGAACTCGTAGACCTCCTCGAATTACACTGTTTCTAACAAACCAAGGAGATCCCGACAAGGAACGGAGGGTTCTGGATTGGAAACTTTCCAGCCTACGCCTGTTGGTGGCGGAGGCAAGTGACCACCATACAGGTGCCGCATAGGTCAATACAGACCGGAGAAACAACAGATAGAGGGTAACTTTCGTGCGCAGCGCCAGGGGGCTGCGGCACGCGAGGTATGGGTAAAGTTTGGCTCGGACGCCGCGAGCCTTGGCAAGGGTGTCCGTCACGTGGGCGTTGAAGCAAAGGCGACGATCTAGCCGAACGCCTAGATACTTCACCGACTCTTTGTAGGCGATAAGCCTCCCTTCAAGGGAGAGGGGCTGGCATCGGGAGATGGACTTACGAGTGAAACAGATCGCCTCGGATTTCTCCGTGTTGATCTTCACCCGCCATTTCCGTAGCCAGTCCGGAAGCTGGTCCAACTGACGCTGCAACTGTGTACTCGCAAAACGCGGGGACACAGAGCTGTAATGATACATTGCATCGTCAGCGAACAAAGACAACGTGACTCCGGGCAAAACAGGCAGGTCGTTCGTGTACACGAGGTACAGAACGGGCCCGAGGACAGATCCCTGGGGTACGCCAGCGGCGACAGGACGAACTGCAGAGCAGGTTCCGTCGACGCTCACCCTGAAGGTTCGGTCGCTGAGATACGACCGGAGGAAAAACACTATGGACGATGGTAAGGGGGAGTTGGCGAGTTTGAAGAGAAGACCTTCGTGCCAGACTTTGTCGAAGGCCTTGCTCACGTCCAGCAGTGCGGCGGCCGTAGCCGCTCGCCTGTTGGTGGCGTCAGAGAGTTGCGTTACCACGCGGACTAGTTGAAGCGTGGTCGAGTGCTCTCTGCGAAACCCGAACTGTTCGTTGCGGATAAAATTATCCAACAACGGCGAGATGCGGACCAGCAGGAGCCGCTCGAACACCTTCGAGATAACTGGCAAGAGAGATATTGGCCGATAGCTTTCAGGAAGCATGCGCGGCTTGCGGGGTTTAGGAATCATAACGATGTTGGCATTTTTCCACAGGCGGGGAAAGTACTGTAGCCGGAGACAAGAGTTGAACAGCTCGAGAACGAGGTCAACGCCTGAGGCCGGGAGATATTGTAATGCAGCGGCCCCGATCCGGTCAGGACCGGGGGCGCGACGGCGGTTTAGTCGACAGACAGACGAAACGAGTTCGTCTCTGTCGAACGGGAGGTCTGGGCCAGCGGGAGGGCGAGAAAAATAACCAGATAGGAAGTCCCGGACGTCTGCCGAGTGGGCAGGGTCCGAAACGCCTCGATGAACGGTAAATTGCGACTCCATGCAGTCGGCGAAGACCTCAGCCTTGCCTTCTGATGAAGACACAATCCCGTTCGGGGTTTCCAGCGGGTTGCGAGTTCTCTTCTCGCGGGTCAGTCTACTCACCGCTCTCCAGACGGAGGCGTGGTCGACTTCAAGAGACTCAAGGTATGAGTCCCATCGATCAGAGTTTACGTCCCGCAGTAGCTGCTGAACGTAAAGGGACTGTTGTTGAAATCGTCGCTTAACGACTGGGTCTCGGGTTCTTTGCCATCTGCGGCGGAGCTGGCGCCGTAGCCAGATGGCGTGGAGTACTTCCGCAGGTAAGGCCGATTTACGATGATTCACCTCGAGTGCGTAGGTGTGTCGATCCATGACACCTTGGACCAATTCCTGAAGATTTGTGGCGCGGAGATCCAGATCGTCACGAGTGACGATTGGGTCCGCCGGGAGAGATGGTAACCTTCGAGAGAGCTCGTCATGATAGGATCGCCAGTTGACTCTCCTAACAATCTGAGCGGGGAGTCGGGATGGCGTGGCGATGGAGAGTGCGCAAAATTTTCTGCCGGCCCGGGTTTTATTGACTAACCGGGATCGCTGATTGGCTCGCTCCGAGCACGTTGTTTGATTGGCTCGCTGTGTCCACCGCTGGTACTGGAGAGCAGATGTTCGCATACCGCTGCCGTCACAACATATAAAACAATAAAGAATTAATTTATTAATTTCCCAGGGTTATTTTTGAGTTCTTTGTACTATGAGACTGTCAGAAATGAATAATTTAATACCAAGCTTTACAGTAATTAATAGATTATATTTTGTAGTATGTAGTTCCAAGTTTATCCGCCAGATCGCAGGTTACGTTCCTTCACTATACACAAAAATTATTTAATGTCAGCCTGCAATTCACAAGAATCCGTTATGCAGATTTTTTGGTTAACAAAAAATAATAAAGTTTGTTTCACCTCTTTTCCTGAAGTGTTAAATATATGGTGCTGTTTCTAGTGTTAGAAGTTATAGTTGAGTTGTAATTTAGTTAAATTTACTTGGATACGATCTCACCAAAATATCGATATGCAGTAAGACTAGGCCTGGATCTGGTAGTTGGATTTCTCAAAGATTCAACAAATTAAGGTCATGAATGGTTATACTTGAAGGAGTTCTAATATAAGGTGGACATCACTCGTCAATTTTATTAAATTTCGCACTACAGTAGTTATTCCAAAAGTATTCATTAATTTTCACAAATTTAAATAGGCGTTACACTTTTTTAAAACGTTCACTTCCCAATCGCTTGAACAATTAATTCCAATCTTGTTAGTTGGTTACTCGTAGTAACCAAGATTTCTTTATGATTTTTTATTGGTGAATCTATAAACTTTTTAGTATATAGGCTATTATTAATTATTATAAATTTATTTCTTCTTTTTAGAAAAATAATCCTTTTTAAATTTTGTTTATAATCCAATTTAATTTATTTAAGGTTTTCCTTTCTATTTTTCCTTAAGCTTGTACATTGGTCTTTTATATTTAAATTCCCTTCAATTGGATTTATTTATTATTTACTTAAAGTATCCTTACTCTAAACTATTTTCATATGCCATCTTGCTCACATAGTATTATTTTATATTATTATTATTTTATATCTAACACTGGGTTATCTTATATTTAAACACAATTATTATATTAAAAATAAAAATTATACCTAGGTACAAGACAATTGTGGCCTACACAATAAAAATTACACAAAATACAAAAAAAATACAAAATTTGTCAGCAGCAATATAGTCCACTGCTACAATTGATTGTTTTTTTATCTACAGTATAAATCTGTGAGATGCTCTTTTTTTTTTAAAGTTTACTCTCTCACCATGTACACTATATCTCACTTTGTACACTATATTTCATGTTGTCATTGTTTACAGAATTTTGTAGTACAAAGTTTTTGATAGCTAGGTACATCATACCCATTTCTGACTCTTAGAGTGGGGTGGTTGTGTTATCATATTTGGGCATGGGTTATGTAACGTTACATAAAGCCCCCCCACTAGAACAGATTTATTTTTGTTTACTTGTTTTAAAATAAATTGTTGAACTCTTCAATCTTCGGATTCTTCACTTATCCTTCATGATATCTTTTTATTTCTGATTGGTTATATACTCCTTTTACTTTGTTATTGTTAACAGATTTGATCTCATGTGTATTATTCCCTTTCACCTGGGTTACGATGTATGGCCCGGTGTAAAGTAAAAGTAATTTTCTAGCAATACCCTCTATAGAACTGGGTAATTGTCTATTTTTTATCAACACCTTATCTCCTACTTTGTATGTATCTATTCTTTTCTTCTTCTCCGTTTCCTTTTTATGTTGAAGTTCAGCTTTATGCAACAACCTGTTGTGCATTTCGATCTTGTTGAGTTCCGCTCTCTCTCCTGGAGGAAAATTGATTAATGATGTGATTTCTCTTGGTGGTGGTCTGTCAAACTTTACTTGATAAGGGCTGGTTCCGATAGTGTCATGGTATGACCAATTAAGGAAGGTTTCTGCTGGTTCAAGGTACTGGCTCCATTTTCTATGTTCTTGGTGACAGTAGGTACGCAAAATTCTACCAACTTCCCTTAAGACACGTTCAGCAGGATTACTACTAGGGTGGTATACTGACATTTTATATGTCCTTATTAGCCATTTCCTCAATTCTTCTTTCCACTTTTTACCTCTAAACTGCGTCCCATGATCTGTTATTATGGTTTCAGTTCTTCCCACTTCAGGTAAGTATTTTTGAATAATTACATCTAAAATTTTTTTTGTAGTGGCTCTACTGATTGCATAGAGTTTCGTATATTTGGTATAATGGTCAAATATAATTATTATATATTTAAATTTATGTCTCCCTCCACTTCTGGGAAAAGGTCCACATATATCTAAGAAGGTCTTCTTAAGTTTACCATTAGATTTTATTGTAATCATAGCTCCAGTTCTCTTCTCATTATTTATTTTTACTAACTGGCATATGTTGCAGTTTTTCACTATTAATCTTACTCTCTTATTTATTGCTTTTATATAACAGTGTTCAGACAAAGCTTTAATAACTTTGAGTGGTACCATGTGACCATACCTTTCATGGTAGTCCTTTATTAGGGCTACTTCCGTTGCTTCTGGTACATACATTTTCCACACATGATCCTCAATAGTTGGACGGATAAAAAGGATTTCTTCATAAACACAGAAAATTTTTGTTATTATAGGATCCTTTTGTAATATCATGTCTTTAATTTTTATTAATTTGGTGTCCATTTCCTGATCTATTTTTATTTTACTAATTATATCCTGTAACTCCTTTTTCAATTTGATAATGTAATATATCTTCCCAATACTCTCCGGTTCCACTTCAAAAGTTCCTTTCTTGCTGCTTCCTTCAAAGCTTGAGCAATGGGATATGACCGTTTATTAAAATTGACATTTTCTTTGAACTTTAATTCACACAGGAAGTTTTTTTGCTTTTCCAGGTGAATCCGAGAATACTGATTTATATTTATTATAAATTTTTATAAGTTGTTGTTTTTGTTCTACACTAATTATTTCCTGGGCCTGCCTATCTTGAAACTCTATGATTTCTTCTATCTTCTCTTGCCAAATCTTTGATTCTGTTACTTCTGTATTACTACCTAGGGTTAACCTATTATTGTCCCTAATATAGAATGAGCTCGGACACTGAGGGGCACTTTGGCTACCAATTATCTCAGCCGCTAACTCACCTTCTTCTGCGCTCAGTGTTACTATACCACTGGCCAGATTTATAACTGCAGTGTGTCGCCGTAGCATATCACACCCTATTAACACCCTAAAAGGTAGCCCTTTAGCTACTAAAAATCCCATAGTTATTCCTATCCCACTGTTAGTAACATTCAAAGACACTTGATTCTGATTGTTTTATTTTGCTTCCCGGTGGCGCCAATAATTGTTAAATTATTAATTGGTAAAGTAGGTATTCTCTCAATAGTTAGTTCAGTAATCCAGTCAAGTTCTAATTGATCAATAATTGAAACATTTGCTCCTGTATCAATCATGGCCTCTGCTAACACTCCATTTAATTTTATTCGTATATAAACTATATCATTGTTTGTGATGACTCTTTAATTGCTCTTTCTTCCATTAACTCCGCCTGTATATCCTTTAAATAATGATTTCTGATAATTGTTATTGGTTTTGTTAATTTACTATTATTATTAGGTCTGTGGTAAATTCTGTGCCCGGTTGTTTCTAGCAGTGACGGGCAGTCACATCATCTCACTGCTGGTACCCGTTTCCCCGATTTCCGTCATTATTATTATTTGGTTCAACATTCTCACTATGTTGAGTATTGTTTAATGGCCTTCTTTCTTCCTTACTGGCTCTGAATCTAGGTTGTTCTTCACTCCTACTTCTTTGTGGACCTTCTTCTCTCTGATAGGAATCATTTCGATAATTTCGATTGTTATAATTTTGCCCTCTTCCTCGATAGCTGTTATTATAATAATTATTGTTGGCACGGACATAATTTACTCTTGGTCGATTATCTCTAGGTGGTTCGTTTTTCCGCTCCTCTGTATTCCCTGACCTCCATCTACTCCTCCTGTAATATGATTCTTGCTCATAGTTCTCTAGTAGCGTTTCCATACCTCCAATGGTTTTTATTTGTCCGCTTAATCGAGCACTGATAATCTTTTCCTCGAAGTGATACGCGATTTTGGTCACCAAACACTCTTCAGGGATCTTTGGGTGTAAATATTTTGCCACACACACCTTCCCCAAAAAATAAGCAGTAGGTGTCTGTCCTATATTGCGGTCATACCTACCATGACAGATATCGTCTCTAATAATGTTATGCACTGGCTCAGACCAGTACTTAAGCTTGAACATCATCTTAAAATTTCCATAATCACACACCTTGTTCCGGATTGCAGTCCACCAATTATCGTTAATGTTTTTGAAAGATTCATCTAGTATTCCTTTAATCATGTTCCATCGGTTCTCCTTCGACCTATTTAAAATTTCATCTACTCTTCCTAAAAATTCGAGTGGGTTTCTTCGATAATCTCGAAAATTTACACTTTCCCTACTATCTTGGATAGTATGTTGAATGTTGCATGTAGCTCTGGAACCCATTCTATCTACCTCCCCTTGTAAGTTTGTTTGTAGTTGTTGTAAATTGTCTAATTTTTCTCCTTGTTTATGGAACTGATTCTTGACATTTTCTACGGTTTCGTTAAAATCTGTGAATTTACTGTTTAGGTTGCTTTTTAGACCATCTAACTGATCATTATTTTCCTGGCGTATAGCCATTATACGAACTTGATTATTCTGTTCTTCTCAGTCCATTCGGGCATCTATTCCTGTTTTAAATTGTTCTATCTTTTCTTCTGTTTTATCCAATCTTTGATTGGTTTCAATTATTTTCTTTTTTGCGTCTTCCTTATATTCATATACTCTTTGGCTAAGTGTATTACTGGCCATTTCAATTTTACCCTCGAGATTTTCCCTTAACTCCTTATTGAAATTCTCCATTTTACCCTAAAATTATTTTAAATTTTCTTCGTTTATTTTCTCAATTTGTTTTAAACTGTCCCTCAAGGTTTCATTTTGCTTCCTTGAGTTCTCCTCCTGTTTCCTAAAGTTTTCATCTATTTTATCAAATTTTTCCTCCTGTCTCCTAAAATTTTCCTTATTTTCCTCATTAGTTCACTTATTATTTTCCTCCTGTTTCCTAAAATTTTCATCTATTGTTTGTTTATTGCTTTCCTTAATGCTATCAATTTTCTCCATCATTAGCCTCATCATTTCTTGCCAATCTGGTTCTCTTCTGGCTTCCGCTTTGTCTGGTTGGTCCCCTTGGGCATCCTCTTCAACTCTTTCCTTTTCCGTGTTTGTGACTACTTCGGTTTCTTCTTTATCACCCGTTGGTTGTTCCATTTCACTGTCCGTGACTACTTCTATCTCTCGTTCCAGTCCACCTTCTTCCTTCTCCTTGTCTTCTGCCCTCTTCTTCGATCTGCCTCTGGTATTATGCATTTCTTGTTTTCTCATAGCTGCCGACGAAAATTAGGTTTTTTGTGATATTATCTTTCGTATATCTCAAAATTTCTTTCCTAATTAAAGCCCTTTTAAGTTGAGCGCCATCTTGTAACGTCTCGCGGGTAATGATCGGATAGTATCTTTTGATCTTATCGTCACTCTTGTGATCGTCACAGAATTCGTTATAATTTATGTTTAAAGTTCCAAAAAAAAGAAATCGAGAGTGTGTGATTATACTGATTTTTCCCTTAGATTTGATTTGGGAGAATTCAATGAAGTTGTTTGACCATAGTTAGGAGAGAGAGTGCAAAAAGTATTATCCTCTTGGCATACAATTACTTAATTTAAATTTCTCCGCTCATGAAACCAGCTGATTTTGACGTTTACAAACAAATTGGAGGTTAAATTATCTCCAATGGTATGTAATACTTTCTGGTTGTCCGTCCTCTTCTTTGTCTCCTGACAATCTGTAAACAACTACCCTCTACTGAAAATAATACACATTTTATTCAAATAACAAAGTATTCATGGTATTTATTTAATAAATACAATGTTTTTTATCTTCTCCCAATACAGAATGTTATAATCGATTCTCACTGTCAACACAAGATTAGTTCGATCTTATTTTGTAAACATAGAATCTATAACAAATATTTTTATCTTTTATAAAATATAAAACAATAAAGAATTAATTTATTAATTTCCCAGGGTTATTTTTGAGTTCTTTGTACTATGAGACTGTCAGAAATGAATAATTTAATACCAAGCTTTACAGTAATTAATAGATTATATTTTGTAGTTTGTAGTTCCGAGTTGATCCCCCAGATCGCAGGTTACGTTCCTTCACTATACACAAAAATTATTTAATGTCGGCCTGCAATTCACAAGAATCCGTTATGCAGATTTTTTGGTTAACAAAAAGTAATAAAGTTTGTTTCACCTCTTTTCCTGAAGTGTTAAATATGTGGTGCTGTTTCTAGTGTTAGAAGTTATAGTTGAGTTGTAATTTAGTTAAATTTACTTGGATACGATCTCACCAAAATATCGATGTGCAGTAAGACTAGGCCTGGAACTGGTAGTTGGATTTTTCAAAGATTCATCAAATTAAGGTCATGAATGGTTATACTTGAAGGAGTTCTAATATAAGGTGGACATCACTCGTCAATTTTATTAAATTTCGCACTACAGTAGTTATTCCAAAAGTATTCATTAATTTTCTCAAATTTAAATAGGCGTTACACTTTTTTAAAACGTTCACTTCCCAGTCGTTTGAACAATTAATTCAAATCTTGTTAGTTGGTTACTCGTAGTAACCAAGATTTTTTATGATTTTTTATTTGTGAATCTATATACTTTTTAGTATATAGGCTATTATTAATTATTATAAATTTATTTCTTCTTTTTAGAAAAATAATCCTTTTTAAATTTTGTTTATAATCCAATTTAGTTTATTTAAGGTTTTCCTTTCTATTTTTCCTTAAACTTGTACATTGGTCTTTTATATTTAAATTTCCTTCAATTGGATTTATTTATTATTTATTATTTACTTAAAGTATCCTTACTTTAAACTATTTTCCTATGCCATCTTGCTCACATAGTATTATTTTATATTATTATTATTTTATATCTAACCCTGGGTTATCTTATATTTAAACACAATTATTATATTAAACATAAAAATTATACCTAGGTACAAGACCATTGTGGCATACACAATACAACACAATACAATACTACAATTGTGTAGTATACAACACAATACTACACAACAAAAATTACACAAAATACAAAAAAATACAAAATTTGTCAGCAGCAATATAGTCCACTGCTACAATTGATTGTTTTTTCATCTACAGTATAAATCTGTGAGATGCTCTTTTTTTTTTTTTAAGTTTACTCTCTCACCATGTACACTATATCTCATTTTGTACACTATATTTCACGTTGTCATTGTTTACAGAATTTTGTAGTACAAAGTTTTTGGTAGCTAGGTACATCATACCCATTTCTGACTCTTAGAGTGGGGTGATTGTGTTATCATATTTGGGCATGGGTTATGTAACGTTACAATATATATATATATATATATATATATATATATATATATATATACACACACACACACACACACAAGTCTACAATATCCATATTATTATTAACTATTGCTAAGTAGCTGTAATACACATTTGAATGTCATGCTTGAATATTTGAAAATAAAACTAAGCTTGCCAGACAATAATCAAATAATTATTCTCTTAATGGGACTGTGGAAAATATTTTAGAAAGATTTAGGCAAATCTTATGACTTATGTTACTTGGTATTTTCAGGTAACATATCATTACAATAATATATAGATTTGTCCACAAAAACTTGCCAGCCTTTTTTTACTTTACTTTTAATAGTCATTGACTTTACATAATAAATTTCTTGACTTCTATTTTAATTAAAACTCAAATAAGTTTCAACTAAATTGTAATATTTTTAATGTATGAATATGGATTTCAGATGGCACGAAATTGGTATGTATGATGTTCCAGCATCAGTCGATTATGTACTTAAAACAACTGGTAAAAATAAATTAAATTATGTTGGTCACTCAATGGGAACAACAGCATTCTTTGTTATGGCCTCCATGCGACCTGAGTACAATCGAAAAATAAACCAGATGATAGCTCTTGCTCCAGTCGCATACATCTCACACACTAAAAGTCCTATCCATATTATTTCAGCATTTTCAGAAAATGCCGGTGCTCAGGTAATACTGCAAAACTGCTCAGGTAGTTGCATTGTAACAATAAATTTTATTTATCCAGCTTGTATAACTAAATCACTAATATATTTATTATCTTAATGCATTACATATTATAAAGTACATCAAAATTGATTGACCCATTTCTTGAGGTATACTATAAGATGTTAATATGCATACTAAAATAATAATATTTTACTGTACCTGTTAATGCTGGGAGGAGAATGTTCAATGCTTATATTAACATATATCTTGATGGCCAATCAGTGCCAGAAATAGAAACTTTGTTTTCCAAGGCAATCATTGAATCATAGAATACACAATCATTGAATCGGTAAGGAAGGTGGTACAGGTTTTATTCTGTGTAGACATAATTATATTAAATAAAATGATCAGAGCATTGTAAAACTTCTCATCAAGACCAATTACACTTTATATTTTTTGCTTCAGATGTTCGTGATAAACAAAAAATGCAAATGAACAGAAAAACTAAACTGAACAAAGTTATGAAATACATGCTTAGTGAGTAGTATATTATTTCTTATTTGCTTAGTAATTTGTAAAACCTTTCTTTAAAAAATTAAAAGTTTACAATTTTACATTAATGTTTTTAGTTTTAACAAGAATTATAAAAATAAATTTATTTGATTTAATAGTTAAGCTGTAGAAATATAGTTTAATGTTATAATTAGCTCAATATTTTTATCTACTTCGTCTTAATTTCAAGTAATTTCAATTTCTATAATAGCTTCTGCAAGTAATTTAAGAGTTATTAAATTATTCGAAAATAAATACCTTATGTTATTCATTAGTAAATAGAGACATATGTTTATAGAAATTCTTAATACCTTTTTAAGCATGTTTCTTAAGTAACTTTTTCAATTATTTTCTATCCAACTGAATTCACGTATATTTTCCAGTCAGGGACAGTTTTGTAATTTTGAATGTTTTTTTTTGTTCAATGCCTTCCCATTAATGAAATATAATTTTAACTAATTATAAGTATAATACTACTGACTTGGAACACTAAATTTTTAATGGTAAAAATATAAAATTTTTACCTTATAGCCTGAACCAGTTTTCACTTATTACAAGCTTTGTCAAAGGCTGCCACTAGGAGTGCTGTGGTGTTGACGGCACTGTTGTTTGAAAGATCGATGTTGTGTGTGTGCAGTGTGATATGTTCGAATAGTATGTATGCTTTGAATTGTGTCTGTTCTTTTAAGATGTCATTTTTATGTGTTTTTGTGTTTCAAAAATTACATCTTAAACGAACAGACACAATTCAAATCACACGTACTATTCAAACATATCACACCACACACACACAACATCAATCTTTTAAACAATGATTCCATCACCAAGAACAAGACGGACAGCGCTCCTACTGGTAGCCTCTGACAAAGCTTGTAAAATTTGTAAAATTTTACATTTTTACCAATAAAAAACGTAGTGTTCCGAGTCAGTAGTATTATACTTATAATTAGTTAATCAATGAACACTTCATGGTCAACACAATCCAATAATATAGTTTTAAATAAAATATAGTCATTCCTACTTACATTTTCCCTAAAACTACATCATACTATGCATAATTAAATAAATAGGAAGCCCCCTTGAGCAGTAGAAGTCACTTGTTATACTATTGATTTAACACATACCTACTGGACTTAGACTTTTAAGACTTTAAATGCGTTGTACACAACATGTCACTTTCAAATACTCATACAGAAAACTAGCCATTGGTCTAGTTCTCTCCATATCATGTATTCAGTCATCAAATGTTTTGTAAGAACAGACTGCATAAATAGATGTAACAAAATTTATATTCTAAATTACTAGTTCAATCAGTAAAACAACTTCTGTCATCTCTTGCGGACTCAGCCCACTGGCCAGGAAGTGCACCTACTTGTTCATCCCTACTTATAGCACTGCAGCCTAGATTCACTTGTCACTTTCTTCTCTCTTCAAGCTATTTGGTACACCATAAACACATACAAATTTTTATGGCTGGACATTTTTAGAACCATGTAGGCTTTTAAGCCATAGTCTATGTTTGTCAGATACTTTTGTAGAGGATATCATCAGTTCACAGTTGAAAGACCTTGCTTTTCCAAACTTGGCATGACTTATATAGTCTGAACCTTTCAACTTTTAAGAATCTGGAATTTCATATCACTGAAGATGTTTCCACACTTTCTGAATATACTGTACATATAACAAACAATGATAAACAAATTTTAAATTTTCATTAATGCTTTCCATTTCTGAAATTTCTAGCTTGACATCTCAGCAAGACTGTAGATGGTATCTGACAAACCATTAATTTATCCTTAACCATGACTCTCATCTTCTCTGCCCAAAGAGATTGTATAACATGGAGTACAAAGTAGTTAGATACTGTACATCTCAGTGGGGCTCAAACCCATGGTCTCTTGAAAAGTTTAGCAACTAGTTTGGATAGGTAATCTTCCATTTCTATAATTTTTTAATACTTCTTCTTTCTCAGTTAGAAGATATAATCAGTAGGACTCTAGGCTGAAGATAATTGTTTTATCTTCCTTCTCTTTCCAAGAAGGAAGACAATTGTTTGAAATGAATAGTTAATTAAACATATAAATAATGTGACCAAACATGATAGAAGAATAACTTACACTTTGAGCAAAAATTAACATCACATAATTTAGGGACTACAGACAAGTGTTCAGGAAACACACACACACACATCATCCACACAAACAACCATACGTTACATGTTTATTTTAATGCAGTATTACATTTGATGTTAACAGTTAATCCTAAAATACCTTGGATATGGAGAATTTCTGCCAGGAGACAATGAACTGACAAAGAGGCTGAGACGAGCTTGTGAGCTGGTGACTGTTCAAAAGGAATTCTGTAAATACACAATATTCCTTTTTGCTGGACATGATGATGAACAATTTGTTCCGGTAAGATTCATTTTTTTAAAATTCAACTGTAAAGAGAATGATACACATAACCTGTTCTTCACTTTGTATATGTGTTTCTTTATGTTCTTTTTGTTGTGTGTGTGTGTGTGTGTGTGTGTGTGTGTGTGTGTGTGTGTGTGTGTGTGTGTGTGTGTGTGTGTGTGTGTGTGTGTGTGTGTGTGTGTGTGTGTGTGTGTGTGTGTGTGTGCATAATCAGAATGGTGTTAGATATCATTCTCGTAAAAATTCATATTGCATAATTTCTTTTAGGAATTACTGCCATTGATTCTGGGTCACAATCCAGCAGGTGCATCAACAAAGTCATTTATCCATTATGGACAGGGAGTTAAATCAGGTAAGTCTAAATCTGTTACAAATTATTCATCCTGTCTTTAATGTATGCTAAATAATGGTAATTAAGTTGAAATAACATTTTTTATTTTATATTTACAGAACTTATAGCATTTATTAATGTATTAAAGAAAAAAATATTTTATTTTTATTTCAGCAACTTTCAGTCTATATGATTATGGTAGAATAGGGAATTTCAGAAGATACAAGTCATTTTTACCACCAGACTACGATCTGTCGCAGATAACAGCTCCAGTTTCTCTAATTTATTCAGATAACGATTTATTAGCTCAGCCTGAGGTATGTAAAACATTCATTATCAGTTTTCTTGACATTTTAAATGTAAGTTATATAATTTGTTAAATTTGTTCAACAATAAGTTATTTCCCTTCTTAACTAATCCAGTCAAATTCTTAAAACTATCTCCTGGCATATTTCTTTTTGAAAAAACACTGGCCTCATATTATACTGTAAGATATTTAAGGTTTCATTTTACATAAAGGTTGGTTTTAATATCCAGTGTCGATTAAAACTAGTAGTATGTTTAAGTATACATTATACAGATATTCTACAGTCTGTGCTGCCTCTCCATTCTTGTTTATTGTTACACACAACCTCTTCTAGCTCTCTTGCTCTCTTATATCTGTAGCCACTTCAGCCTATTAGGTCTCCATCCTTTCTTTTTTGTAGATGCCTATTCCAAAAGCCTCTTCAGCCATCTTGTGTAATTCAACCTTTTCTGTAATCCAGACTTGTGTGTGAACATGTGACAGAGAGAGAGAGAGAGAGAGAGAGAGAGAGAGAGAGAGAGAGAATGAGAGTGAGGGGGAGGGGGAGAGAGTGAGAATTGTCATGTGCATAATTTATTTTGATCTGCTCAATTAAGTTTGTGTGATAGTGTACAAAATTTGTATAATAAACTTCACAAAACATGTAAACAAAAAAGTGAATAAACTCCTTGTGTCATTCAACTTGAAGAATTGAGTTCAATATAAAAATGTTAAAGTGGACAAGACAATTCTCTTATCATCCAACTGGACATGGTGAAAAATAAAAACAAAAATCAACATTGAGTGTAGGGGAAATGTATTGGGCTCTGCAGACGTGTTGTGCTGGACATACTCTGTTACGAGCAAGTACTGAAACAAGCATAAGTGTACAGGTCAAAGAGATTACACCTAGAAATCCAATATTATAGTTAAACAAACCTTTTGAGAACAAAGAATTACATGCTCACAGGGATGTCAAACTAACAACAATATCCAGAAGATCTACAATGTTAAGAAGAGCTTCAGGAGCCACAGGAGTGAAGCACAAATGGGGAGTTCACAGTCATTAGAAAACTGACCAGCAGACATAACGTAACAATAATGTAATGCAGAAGGTTGGAACGACGAAGCTTGTGGATCGTTTAATGAATCTGCATTGAAAGTACTTAAGGAAAACAGAGATATTCAGAGATGTAGTTTCTGGCACATAGTGACAATTTTCAAACAAAAACTGCTACTAGATAAATATGTACTTAGCTTTAGTACGGTACCAAAACTAAACTTTTCATCAATTATTTACCAACTGTCATGTTTGAATTTTATTTAAAATATTGTAACGTACCAAAATAGCAGTTACATAAAATAAATATCTAATACATCAAATAAAAGGACAACATGAAAATATTTCATCAAGCATAGAAGAAGGAACAGGAGAATACAAATAAAATGTGTATCTACGAATGAATAATATTGAACCAACCCAACGAAGAAGAGAGAAGAGTAACAAGAATGTCATCGAGTATAACAAAGAGAGAGAAAATACCAATGAGCCAATATAATACGTTAGCATCCAGGCCCAATAGATCAAAATAGTGAGGGGATATGCCGAAAATAGTTATCAACGTAAGAAGGAGACGAATCAAATACAATCACCATAGTGAAAAAACAAACTAATGTGTTCTGAGTGTGAAATAAATATAGAACAATGAATACCATAATAATGAATAAATATATGGAAGAATATGACAATATTCAGGGGACATGAATTATTACAAATAATGTGTAACCAAGGAGAACACCGACAGTGAGAAACAACTAACCAGAAGAAGAAAAAGAAGAAGAAGAGGAAAAGAAATGTACCATGAAGAATGAAGATTATGTATGAACAGTACAAGACATCAACATTCACAAGATATGCAAGGAATTAAAATCAATGTAGTGACCAGAATAAGTGTAATGATTATTGGCATACCAATAATAAAGAAACCAAGTGTTGAGCATCAATAAGTGATCACAAACAATGACAGTGAATACTTAATATAAGTGTAACAACATGTGATATGATAACCTTTTTACCACAAGTAAACAGCACAAACAATACCAGTGAAAATGTTTATAACGGAGAGAAGTGATTAACCATTGTAAGTGAAAGAATCCACGATTAACAAGTGAAATGCACAGACAATTAGTGTAACAAGTTTAATCCAAGATTGTAAAATCACAGAGATAATCAATAAGACCACCAAAAAATATGAGACAGAAAAGTGAATTAATTGTTTATAGGGATTAATAATAAAAGCTTTGTAATCCTTGATATGAAATGTGCCTGAATGCCATAGCAACACAGGACAAAATGTAAATGAATGTCAAGACAAATAGTAGCACATAAACTAATTTGTTGAGTATAAACCAGTCAATGTACCAAAGACTAGGTACAATCCACCAAAATATGTAACATAATTAGACTAAGGAAACCAGTATTATTGTTTCAACAAATAGTGTAAAAATGTGTACAAAATGTGTAAAACTTAATAATAAACCATTGTAATAGAATGCCATAATGAGATGGCAATAGTTGAGATGAATACTGCAAAAAACTATGAAGCACATTGTTGTCAGACAAATGACACATAACCTCACATGAGTTGAACCTACAACATAAAATCATATACATTAATTAAACCAAGTAATTATCCACAATTGTTTCAAACAGAGACTAAATAAGAATAAAAATGCAAAAAATGAATACCATATGAACTGAAGGACACAACAAATGAATCAGATTGAATACAATATCATTAAACTAAATAGACAGAACCCCAATGTGACCAGGGAGTTAGTCAAAAAACATTATCAAAACTTATAAAGAGAGTATAAAAAATGTTACCAGTAGTTAGAGAAATGTTCAATACTGCTATGAGAACATCTCACAAATATTATACTAGTAGTTTAATAATTGAAATTTAATAAACTAACTAACTGCAATCATAAAACCAGGTGTAAATAACCACCATACTATAACTTAGAGAGCTTTCAAATAACAAAAAGTTAATGAATACATTGAACTAACCATGTACAACAATTGTACACAATTTTAATTACTAACAATATATCCCATGTGTACTAAAATAACTAAATAAGTGACAAAATGGCGAGATGAGAGCAGAATGTATTTTGAATATGTGTATATAATGTGTGTATCTATATGTGTATACAAAATAACATTTTACCAAAATAAAGTATGAACGAATGTATATAGATATACCTATTAGTGTTATGATGTCAAAAATATGTAGTAGAATAAGGAATAATAGCGATATAAGTAAATGTAAACAATCGGACACAGTTGGTATATACGCCATTAACAGATTTTGTTTAAACTATAAATATAGCAATATTATGTACTAACATGAAGGAGAAATGGACTCAAAATGTTTAGTAATAAGTATTAAGATGTAATTACAACGAAATATAGTGAAAAAGACTTATTTGTATTAAGAACCACTATATGAGTTTTGAAGAAGATCAAGTGAATTATTAATGAACGGAATTAGTGCTTGTTTGGACTTAAAATAAAGCCGCAAGTGTCCGCGATTTAATGCCACTATCCAAATGACGATATGACAAAAAATAAGAAACTTATAGCCATTATAAGTTTTTCGATCATTTTCGAATGTCCATGTATATGTCAGAGATAATCTCAAACCCAGACTTAGTGACGCTAAAAATTAAAATTTTTATTTAATCAGAGCGTTTGGGGTAGAGAGTATGACTTTATAAACCAATCAAATGGCTTAATTTCACCAGACGAAAGGAGACGCTTTAGCGAGATTGTTTAATTGTTTAACAACACTCGAGGCAACAGGACCGTGTCATAGTCGGCAAGACATATTTTGAAATGTGCGCGTCACCTCCAGTAACACAGACTGACATTAACCTATACTGAACACCCCATTATCGAGTGACAGTGAAATAAGTGAATAGTGAATAAACATGACCAGTGTATAATAAGGGTCATGTCCAGTGTAAATAAACAGGGAGTATGAAATTTTAACAATTTTAAGAAAAATACTAAATGGAATAATTCTTGTTGATTAACGAAAGTTATTGTTTGACTGCACTAGTCAAGTTAACGCTCGAGTGCCTTGACAAATAATGATGAACAATTATCAGAATTTTATGAACGAAGTTATAGCACAATCTGATGGCAATAATTAATTAAAAGATGTATTTTATATTTAAAGAATAATTGATAACGGCGGAATTAAATTTAAATACCTCTCATTAGAATTTGTGAATATAGTCGCTTAATTGACTGTGACTTTTGACTTGATGAATAATAATTTTCTTGTGCGAATATTTTCATTACTGATAATTTCACATCATATTAATAGTAAATAAAGTGTTTGTAACAATAATATTAAGAACCTTATATAACATTACTTATTATAAATAACCATTTACTCTCTTCTAGGCAAACTAACCTAGAACCAAAACGTATATTTTGTCACAAAGAAACAATTCTGTCCTCAAACGATTTTTATAAAATGAAAGCGATAATAAGAGTTTTTTCAATTTTTTTCTCTTTCCAGTACATAGTAGTAATAACTAATGAATTAACAATAATATTTTAACAGTGCAACGTTCAAAGCACGTGTTGACATTATTAGCTTCGCTAGACCTCAGAATACCATACGGTAGTACGATAGTATTGACTATCGTATCGAGATTAATAATTTTAAATTTTGTTCTTTTTTATCATAGTAGATAAGTAAACATTGTTATTCAAAAACACATCTTTATATCTTGTATCATGTATCTTAAAAGAATTCACGAAAATTGATAATACAATTAACCAAAGTGAACATAACCTAGTTCACCATATTATCGTACATTATAACAGTGTTACCAGCCTTGAGCTGCAGAAATCTCAATATTTGTTTAATTTGTTGTTGTTTATAAAGATATCCATATTAATTGTTTTAAAAGAGTTTTGCTGAATTTCACTATTGTCAATAAAATCCTCAGTTTATTACCAGTGGATACAGAGTCTTCATTTCAATAAAATAAAGCAATAGTTTATTTTTTTAGAAACAATTATCTCATAAGGTGGCGGCAATATTTAAATTACTGATATTATATTATTCAACTTACAATTGAATCTCTGAATTGTTTTATTTTATGTGCATTTTTTCGATATTCAAACGGAATATCTGTGTATTGCAAATGTGTTTACAGTAAGATAAGAGAAGTCGCCCATCGAGAAGAGTGAAGATATTCACGGAAGGTAAGTGGGGAGGTAAATACAGTGAATTAATAGTGAGTCTAATACCCTTTTAAACACGAACTTTAACTTCCAATCACCCATTGCTAAATAATCATACTGAATATTAAACACATCTTATGACGACGTGAGAGTCTACGACAACACAAGAACGTTACAAATCTAACAATAATAAATCTAAATCGTCGTTGTAATAAGTTTTATTACAATATGTTTTAATAATTTCTATCTTTTTTTAGGTTTTTCTGTTTTAAGGATGTAATTAAACAGTAAATGCTTTAAAATATTCGGAATTTTTTTGAAATAATTTTTCTTATTCAAAACAGAATTCCATGAGCTGGTGAATAATTATTATACTGATATTGTGTGTGTGTGTGTGTGTGTGTGTGTGTGTGTGTGTGTGTGTGTTTGTTTGTGTGTGTGTGTGTGTTTGTTTGTGTGTGTGTTCAATGGAATTATACATAAAAATTTGTAGTTTCTATTATATTTAGTATATTTTCTAGTAGTGATCAAATGAGGTTTTAGTGATTTAGTGAAGTGAAATACTTGTGGCTTGTGCTAATCAAATAAATGCAACCTAAAAATATTTTGTAGATTGAAAAACTGTTGCCATAGTATGTTAGATTGAATGGAGGGTAACTACTTTACAGGGAAAATTTAAATATAGGTGAAAGAAGATATAAACAATATACATGAATTTCAAATGAACAAAAACTGCATTGATCAATCCTTTCACATTGTATTACTTGCTGAGATTGAGTAGAAGTTCTTTTCTATTGAGCAGCCATGTAGTTCACTGCCTGAACATTGTGTTCTTACTGTACAGGTTTCGAAATCCTAGCAAAGAGTTACAATAACTGTTTGAACTGCAAACTGCTGGCATGGCAGATGTCTTAAATTCAGTTAAAGAAATACGGTGATGACTGGGAGCAGATAAAAAAATTAAAAAAATAATTGTGTGTTATGACATATTAAATTGAGTAGAAGTTTCTTTAACATGACTGTAGTCGTATAATTTTTATGTGTCATATCATCTAGAACTACATACTGTACAATTGTGTGATGTTAGGAGGGTATCGATGTATTCCAAATGTAACTACTAAAGTATGTAATATTAAAGAATCGACATGACCTTGGTACGTGCCCGCTCACAGCGACAATTTCCCCTCCAATTTCTCTCCCACTACAAGCTCTCTGCGCTTAACCGTTACTCATTTTATTTCTGTCTGCCACTTCTCACAGGTAGTAGATCATTGTGTAGCCAGTATTCTTACATTTTCACAAGGTTAGCAGCAGTGTTTAATACAGTATAATCAGTTTAGCTCTTTTGGTTTTTTGTATGTGTAGAATTTTTTTTAGTAGTTTTATCATCATTTGATCGACATTTTAATCAGGCCTAATTAAGTTTTAATTTAATCGTTGTATTATTTATTTACTTTTAAAATGCCACCCCGTGTAGATCGAGGAAGAGTGAGTAAATTTGGGAGAGGGGCGACATTAAACTCACAAGCACGGACTTTCATAAGACAACTGAGAGATTACTTCCAAAAAGAGTCTGCAAGTAATGCTCCACTACTGCCATTTCCCAAAGTCACTGAACAAGTTGCTAATGCACTCCACGTCAGCAGGGCGACTGTATCTAAAGTTACAGCGGAAGTTGTGGATGTAACACCGGGAAAGAAACGTCCTCGTAAAAGCCCAAAGTTGGGCTTGGATTCTTTTTCGGAAACGGCAGTACGGAATCATATATACGCATATTACAAAAGAAGAGAGCTACCGACAATAAGAAAATACTGAATTCGTTAAAAGAGAGTGATATTTTTGACGGCAGTAGGTTTACTCTTTGGAAAATTATAAAAATTTGGGCTTTAAGTGGAGAAAGATTAATAATAGAAAGTTTCTAATGGAGAGAAATGATGTTGTTAATTGGAGGTGTAATTTTTTAAGAGAGATGAGGGAAATCGATGTAAAAAAAATAGTCTATTTGGATGAAACCTGGATAAATGCGGGTCACACAGTTGCCAAATGTTGGGACGATGACACTTTTGCAATCGTCAAGAAAAGAGCCGACAGGAAGAGGTCAATGGGTGATAATTATTCATGCCGGCATTAGCACTGGATTCGTACCGAATTGTTTAAAAATGTTTAGATCGACAAAGAAGGGTGATTATAACGAAGAAATGAATGCGAGCACTTTCAAAGGATGGTTTATTAATTAATTAGAAAATATACAACCCTGTTCCACAATTGTAATGGACAATGCGCCGTATCATTGTATTCAAGAAAACAAACATCCAACGCAGACTTCAACAAAACCGGCAATCCAAGATTGGCTGCAGTCAAATAACATACCGTTTGACTGTCATTCAAAAAAGGCAGAACTGCTTCAAATTGTACACAAAAATAAGCCAAATTTCAAATCCTATGAACTGGATTCACTAGCAAAATCAGAAGGCCACAGAGTGATAAGGCAGCCTCCCTATCACTGTCACTTTAATCCCATCGAGCTTATATGGGCAAACGTTAAAGGCAAGGTAGCCAGAAACAATAAATTATTCACCTTAGCTGAAGTAGAGAGTCTGGCTCTTCAAGCCATCGATGAAATTAAAGAGGAGGACTGGAGAAGAGTGGTTAATCACGTTGAAAGAGTAATGGACGAAGCTTGGGACGCAGAAGGCATCCTAGAAGAAAGGGTAGATGAAATGATTATTTCCATAAGGAGTGATCCACAATGTACGTCTTCGGATAGCTCATCGTGCACTTCGGAGGAGGAATCGGATGCAGATAGACCTAATGAGGCTGACGCTGAAGCAGGTCCAAGTGGCCTGTGAAATATAAGAGGAATTCAACCGCTTCCAAGTGACAGTGATAGTGAGTAAAAAGTGCTTGCATTTCAATGTAAATAAAGAATTTCTTTTAGTAAATAAAGAATTGTACATAGTAGTATGATTCAGTCGATAAGAAAAAATATAATTATATGAAAACAAAAAAAAAAATCAAAATAAAAGACAAAAAAATTAAATAAAAAAAACTTGTAATACGTGCTTCGGTGTAATATTGCTACTTCATAGAAATTTTCTGTACCTTAAGGTTAAAATATAACACCAATGACTGTCCCAACCCAGTTAAAACGCAGAGGGCAAGTTTGCAACAAAGCAAATTATTATTAAAAAAATTAATAATAGCCATGGTACACTCATGTATACTCATGGTAGGCTATTATGAAATTGCTCAGACCTTAATAAGGTTGAATTTACATAACATCTTTTAAAATTAACAGAAAGATAATAGTATGGAATAGATCAGAGTAATGCAAAAATTTAGTCGTTAATAAAACTCTGTCACAGACAAAGGAATAAATATTATATAAATGGCAATAAACACAGTGAAAGGAAAGATATTATTCCTTTGTCTTTTCTATAACTGTACATGTAGTGCTTAGAAATACGCGACTAATGACTGACAGTTGTAAACTGAATGCTGCCGAGTTTCGTGCGCATGCGTAGCGGAAGTGGGTGGGGGATTGGCCAACTCCCTCTCCGTGTCAATTCTCTTCTATGACAGACTTTAGTTATTCTACTATCTTCTGTACACATGGATTTATAATGCAGGGGATCCTTCCTTTTGTTGTCTATGCCTCATCAAATGGTTCAACATTTTCTTAACTTATATCCCTCTCTAATCCTTTTTATCAGTGCCTATATTTCACATTTGCATAGAAAAGTCTAATTAATACTTAGTGCATAGTTATTATACCTTAGATGCTAAAGTGTTTCTAGCTTAAAAATAATATTTGTTATTTAAATTACAATAGGTGACTAAAATAATTAATTTGTATTTTTTGACAGGATGTTAACCTTCTGTATAATGAGCTACCCAATGCAGTGGGACTGTACAGAGTGAATTTCACAAAGTTCAACCATCTGGATTTCCTGTGGGCTCGTGATGTTAAGACTTTGGTCAATGACAGAGTTATAGAATTGTTGTCACCATGAAACTGATTTAAGCATGTACTCTCCAAATGAGTCGAAGGATATTTTAAAAACTCTGCGTTCTGTACTGAAAAGTTTCCAAACTTTTGTTTTGCTACCTTTTGTTTGTAATTCAAGTAAAATTTATGAAACTCGTATTTGTTTTTAATCAGCATTATTTACATCAATTTTCACAGCAATAAACTTTTTGTAAATTTTATTTGAATTTGTTTTGTTTATTAACAGTTCAAGAAGTATACTGCACATTAATTATAAACAATTACATTTTCCAACTACAGTTTTTTGTACTTTTCATAAAATTTGTTGGAAATTATTAGTTTGACCATTGTTTTTGTACACCTTATGTCAAACAACATATAGGCCTATTCATTTTGACTCATAATTTGTACACCAAGAATTAACATCTAGCAATATTTTATGTTATCATCACAAAAAGTTGTCAACAGTAGTTCACCAGCAACAAATTATTTCTGGTACTATGTTTATACAACATTCTTTTCTTATTTGTAGGACTAGAATCACCTTTAAAAATAGTGTCCTTTTATGCTGAAACATTCAGTATATGTACGTGCATATACTTCAAGATTATTTTTGACTGATTTTGTAACAGATGGATATGTGTGTGTGTGTGTGTGTGTGTGTGTGTGTGTGTGTGTGTGTGTGAGTGCGTGCACGCGAGTGCACGTGCGAGTGTACATGCACCTAAGGAGAGAGAACTGTTAATAGAATTATGTTACAGTTTTATAGTTATCTACCAGATTATGATGTAAATTCCATTATAGAAATTATGAACATAATTATAACAGACATTATGAGCTGCACTTATTCCCAGATTTAAACTTTGCGCTTAAAACAGTCTGCAAAAATCCACAACGCTTTCTAATACTCCTACCAGTTATATTCTCCTGTACAAGATTCATTGTTCAAAAGCTAAGTGCTTTTGAAGTACCGGTATGTGTAATTATAAACTTTATTTTACAATTGCTGACCAGGATTTATGTTATAAATACATTAAAATACAAAATTTGATAGAAACTAATTTTATCAATTATTTTGTCTGTGTTAGCAGTCTTCATAACAACTTTGTCGAATTTTGTTGCTTCTCTGCTATGTACAATTTTCCTTCGAACGAGGCTTTTCGGTTTCGCAACCATTATCAAATTCTTCCTACAACCTTGTAGCTTCTAGAGAAGCAACAAAAGTCGACAAAACTAATTTCAATTAAATTTATATTACAAGTTGTGGTGTTACACAATTTACTCTAAAAAAGTCTACCAATTATAATTTTTTCTTAACAGATATCAAAACCGAATATTTGTAGACATTAATTTTTAATTGACAGTCATTTCTATCTATTTTTGTGTTAATTGATAAACATAATGGTGGAAAACATTTATTTTATATCTGAATATCATTCATGCCATAATTTAGCCATATCATTTATAATAATAATTATTATCAGTAATAATAATAATAAGAAGAAGAACAACAACAACAGCAACAACAATATTTTTTGTTACGAGGGCAGGTGGAAAAATTTGCTATAAAATGTCTAGAAGAGTGCACACCTGACCTGTAACCCCTCTTTCCTTTTATGCTTTATATATATAAAAAAAACCTTTTTTTTATTATTTTTTTTTGTATTAAAATTTTTTTTTTGAAAGAGAAGCCACTAGTTATTTAGAACTAGGCAAGAGCCTAGAGAAGCCAAAATGCGCTGGGTCCAGTATGACGGGACTTGCAAATGAAACTCTGCTCTAAGGTAACAATAACAAGATTTATTGCATTCATGTTTTTGTACAATGAATTCCCCCAGTATACGACATGTGCGCCTTTGAATGATTAAGTTAATATTACAAGTGCTTTCCTTCTTAAGAATAGCTATAAATTTCAAAAACCACAATCATTATTATTCTTAAAATCGTTATTATAATTCACATTAGACATAGGCATCGCCAAATAATTGAGCTTGATATTACTGAGCAGAATACAGTTACTTATAAATGATATAAGAAGGGCGCATAATATCGACCCTCCCAGTAAGTCACATAAATCCTAAACATGATATATATATATATATATGCATAATAATGTATAATAATCTAACAATCACATAAAGGCACACACGACATATAATTAACATAGATACACATTTACATATAAATAGCACACACCATGTCCACCTGGTTAACAGCATATATATTGTCATCGTAACACCCTCAAACCCTCTTATTCAGATCAAGTATCCGGCCCACCTTAAATTTTCAATTAACAAACCCAAAACCAAATAATCAGTCACAAAAGAGTAGAGTAGGAACACCCCAAAAATTCTAAGTATGTGAACGGCCAAAGTCAAATTGGCTAAATAGTCCGAACGGCACACAAGTACCAAGCACAAAAGGTAATTATCAATTTCGTATCCCAAATAATAATAATAAGTGCCATCACGAGGTCAACATGGATGCCCGGTTGCAGAACTACATATTCTCATTTCTTTTATGTTCTTAACCAACAAAAAATTTTTAAGCAAAATCAGTGGAACGTGACCACCCATAAATAACTTATAACTTGTATTGATTTGTCTTACATTCTTTAACATTTATTAATGCATTAGTATTATGAGCAATAAAAAAAATTTAACAGTTCTTGTGCTGGCTATGGCAAGATTTAGTGGTTATACAATTATTTGAAAAGTAGAATTGAATTTCGAAAAGCAGAATCTATGGAATCAATTTACCAAAACATACTTGAGGTGTTCATAAAGAATCCACTTGACCTTAGGCACAGTCATGCGCCCGGACTAGATCCAACAAACTATAACATGTTATTGTCCTGTGGTTAACGGCACCAACAGGTGTCATCCACAGGTTTAAGCACCTCCCCCAACCTTTAAATTAATAACCAATTCAAAACCCAATTAAATGGAAAGTAATTAACCATGAAAATTCCCCTACAGGGTACCGAGACACCCGTGCATGCATACTTAACGCTGAAATCATTTAGTGACAAACAGTGCCGCCCATATTTACAGAAAACTAACATTAACTCGGGTGATGCATGACCCTGGCTGAGTTTACAAATTCTCTTAATGAGATAAACATTAATAGGTTAATGAGGCGTAGGCCTTAGTTAAAATGAAAAAGCAACATGTAAACCCAAATGTCCCGTTGGACTTGTCCGGAACAAAGTCCCAAACTGGAGCATCTTCAAAGTGTCTCAAAGGAAGTGTATCGGCCACAAACATTTTGTGTCTTAAAAAAAAGCATAAATGTCACCTGGTTAGCCGCATAAGGTTGAGGATCCTGTCGGGTGTGTCCGTCCATTCGGCCTGACGGCTAGACGGAAGTGATTGAATTCATCTCAGGGGAGGCAGGTGTTCGGCCATCCTCTGGAGCGAGCCAGATTGTCGACTAATTCGGAAACCCGGAAGGTCGCGTAGCTTTTACTTATACATAGTAAAAGATAGTAGACAAAATTTTAGGTCGAGGCTGTCAGGCGAATACCGACGCTACTACGCTGAACGTTGAGAGTGAACCAGTCAGTACAGCTGCTGAAAAAATAGTATGAAGCGCTGGACTCAGAGCGCGCACGGGTCGGCCCGGTGGCCTGATAACGAGGGGGACATAATTTATTACGTCGGCAAGATGCCGATAATACATAAATTAATAATTCAATGCAGGCCATTCCCGTTGAGAAAAAAAAAACACCGCCGAGTTTTTCCAAACACGGCACAGACCTATTAAAAACCTCCTTCCTTTCCTCTTCTAGGACACTAACCTGCAACTGTTTGACACACTACTTCAGGTTAGGGCTATTGTTCTTCAGCTCCAGGACACACCTCTGACTGGTTATTCTTATATACAGTGTTGTCCAAATCTATCTTCTTCGGCCAAAGAATCTCTAATGCAAAGCATGCCATAAAGTTCCAGGTGTCCTCCCCGTGAAGCATCGCTTCAATGATGTTATCCGGGGACATCCCCTGCCTAATGTCTTCTTGCAATGATCTTCTATATTGCTCCCATCTGTTGCAGACGAAGATTGTATGGCTAAAATTGTCCACAGCTACCGGGCAGTACAGGCACTCTGGTGACTTAGCTTTTCCAACTTTGTTCAGGTAAGGTTGAAAATACCCGTGTCTAGTTAAAAACTGAGTGAGGAAATAGTCGATCTTCCCAAGCTTCCTCTTACCCATGGCTGCACCTGTTTGATGAGCCTTCTTGTTTAGCAACCTCACTCTTCTTGCTCCCAAGCTCTCTGCCATCTCTCCAGCATCTGGCTTTGTGCCTCTAGGTATGCAACTTCACCACCTATTTCCTTCTTCCTCTGAAAGGTAATCTTACATTCCATGGCAAGAAGGTCAATCAGCATCAATCTGGCAATGACCAAGACAGCCAGCTAGGAAACCATGCAGTAGCTGATACAACTCAAAGAGCACTTCGTCTTTCGGCCTGGGTAGTTTCTTTCTGCAAGTCTTATGATTCAGAAAAACTGCCCATACTTCTGCTCCATACAGTAAGACTGACTGGACAGCTGCCATCAAAAGCCTTCTTCTGGTTGACTTTGGGCTGCCAATGTTGGCCATGAGCTGAATAAGTGCCATCACTCCCTTCGCTGCTTTGTCCACCGTATGCCTAATCTGCTCAAAAAAGCTCAACTGGGAGTCAATCATCACACGAAAGTATTCCACTGTTGGCTGTGACTTGACTACTTCATCTCCATCTCATACCAAGATTATAGTGGGCATCCTCTTCTTAGTCAAGAGCATGACTTTCATCTTGCTGAGGGCTAATGTCAGCCTGTGTTATACTATCCAATTATTGACTAATCCCATCACCCTAGTGAGCTTGATCTGGGCCTGGTCAATGGTACAAGCAATGACAAGTGCCACCATGTCATTGGTGTACCCCACAAAACACGACTTTCAGCATCTCCATCCTCAGCAGGCTGTTACAGGGTCCATTCTAGAGGTCCTGTCCAAGGACTGAATCCTGGGCGACCCTGGCTGTGACAGCCACTGTCCTTCCTACATTCCATAAAGCAGTGCTCTGTCCATGAGGTAATTGTCCTCCATCTGTAGCAGGAGGTACCTTGGCCCATGAAAGACATGGTCCAACACCTCCAGCAAATAACAATAATAATAATTGTACATGATTATTATTGTTGTTGTATTTATATGAGGTTTCTTTTGTGCCACTAAAGCAGTTTAATAATTTGTGAAAATTATATAGTAAATAGCATAGTTAGTGCAATGCTTTACATGCCTATTATTACTTACAGTATTCACTTTTCATAGCATTAGTTGACCTGGAATATGAGAAATGACCTCAATAGTATGTCTGAGGAATTAAACCCAAAACATTTAGAACAGTTGCTAAGCCCCATATATATTAGAGTACGAAGTTCCATCATTCTATTTTTGTTGTATAAAATGATCCTGGATACTTGTTATAATACCATTATAAGCAAAGACAATTATTGTAGTATTCTGAGGATTATTTTACAATCATGCAGCAGGTGCAGTAGGGGAATCAGCAGGGACACTAAATACTCACCTTGACAAGTCTAAAAACCCATCAGTCCTCACAGGACAACAGGTTCAATAGGTCTGAAACTTCCTTATTATATGTCGTACGATATTCAGCCAGAATTGGAGATGGCTATTCATTATAAAAAAATATATAGAGAGAGAGAGAATCACACTAAAGAAGATTACACACTATTTATTAAATAAGATGACAGTTAACTCTGTGTTTATTCGGTCGATAGATTTAACTTACCAAATTTGAAGATCTCTAGTTTATTAAATATAACACACAGTTTGAAAAACATTGCTAGTAATAGAATAGGCCTCATGTTATTTATGATGAAATAATTCTAATATGTTATATTATTAGGGGAATAAGGGTTGAGACAATATAAATCTTCTATAGACGAGTTAAGAATCACAAGGAGATTTAGAGACTACCACAAACCTTGCAGAAGGAAAAGAAGTTTGCTTTAAACTATTATGAGTAAACAAGGTTTTCCAGGGTATCTCATTTGGATTTTGTACAGTATATAAATTCATATCAATAATAATCTGTTCTGGACACATAGGAACTACCTAAAGCCTGTGGTACACACATAATCTTGCACCTACTTATCTAGTACACTATATACATAGAAGCATTATTGTGAGAGAACATGGCACACTAACTACGCTTGCTGTACAGGCAGGTAACACACATACACGCACCTGTTCTACTATATGTTGCTTGCCAGGTAATTGTCCGGGAGAGTAAAGGGGACTTGGAAAGAACTCTAGAGGAACTTGGAAAAATACATGAATTAAACCTGTAGTATGGTTGCAACTATTACAGGCACGAGAAATTTTCCTGAAACTTGAATTTTGTTTTTTAAGAATTTCTCATACACTAGGAGATGTACCAATAGTAAGATTTCTCGTAATATTCTTTATAAGATATCATAATAAATTTTTAATTTATTATATACATTGGTCTTTGGGAGTATTTGGGAGTGGGGAGTAAAGTTTGATTATAAAAAAACACTTTACTGGACGCAAATCTCAAGAAGATATTTGCTACCTTGGAGCAGACCTAGCCTATGTCCAATATAGTCTATTCAATGGGGATTTTTCTAGGGAATTGTAGGAAGTCTCCGTGGATTTTTGTAATTTTTTGTTATTGTCTTCCTTAAAGCTTATAGAAAAAGTTAAAAAAGAATTTTTTGCCGCTTTTGAATTTAAGGGTGGTTTCCACCTCTTTTTCGTGGGTAAAAAGAAAAAAAATAAACCTGACCCCAGGAATCGATAGAAAATCAAATTCTAAGTAAATAATATCGAAATAAAGTTTTTAGAAAACATGCGTTGTTTTTGAGTTATTCAGACTTGAAAATTGCGTTTTTTTGCAAAAAATTCTGTTTTTGGAGCGTTTTTCGTACTTTACTCGAAAACAATCAACTTTTCGAAAAAACTTATAAGAATCAAAATAAAAGCTAATTTAATAAGGAATAATTTGCATTTTTTTCATCCCCATATATTGAACTGTTACCGAGATATGCTATAAACAAAATGTCAACTTTTAATTTTTTAACTGAAGAAGGGAACTTAAACTTAATATTGTAACGTTACATAACCCATGCCCAAATATGATAACACAATCACCCCGTTCTAAAAGTCAGAAAGGGGTATTATGTACCAAGCTATAAAAAACTTTGTACTACAAAACACTGTAAACAATAACACAGTGAAAAATAGTGTATAAAGTGAAATATAGTGTACATAGTGAAAGTGTAAACTTTTAAAAAAGAGCATCTCACAGATTGGTACTGTAGATGAACAAACAATCAATATTGTAGCAGTGGACTATATTGCTGCTGACAAATTTTGTATTTCTTGTATTTTGTGTAATTTTGTATTGTGTAGGCCACAAAGGTCTTGTACCTAGGAATAATCTTTGTGTTTAAAATAATGATTTTGTTTAAATATAAGATAACCCAGGGTTAGATATAAAATAATAATAATATAAAATAATACTATGTTAGCAAGATGGCATAGGAAAAATAGTTTAGAGTAAGGATACATTAAGGAAATAATAAATCATATATAAATCAAATTATTTTTATTTGATTATTTTAAAAGGGATAAAAAGGGATTATTTTATAAAATACCGATGTACAAGTTTAAGGAAAAATATAAGGAAAAACCTTAAATAAATTAAATTCGATTATAAATAAAATCTAAAAAGGATTATTTTTATAAAAAGAAGAAATAAGTTTATAATAATTAATAATAGCCTATATACTAAAAAGTATATAGATTCACCAATAAAAAAACCATAGATATTCTTGGTTACTAACAGTAACCAACTAACAAGATTGGAAATTAATTGTTAAAACGATTTGGAAGTGAACGTTTGAAAAAGTGTAATGCCTATAAAAATTTGAGAAATTAATGAATACCATTTGGAATAAGTAGTGCTAAATTAATAAAATTGACAAGTGATGTCCACTACAGATCAGGACTCCTTCGAATAGAACCATTCACGCCTGTAATTTGATGAAACTTTGATAAATCAACCTCCGAGATCCAGGCCTAGTCCACAGGACGTCGACATTTGGTGAGACCGTTACCAAGTAAAAATTTAACTAAATTACATCTCAACTATAACTTCATAACACTAGAAACAGCACCATATCTTTAAACACTTCAGGAAAAGAGGTGAAAACAAACTTTATTATTTTTGTTAACCAAAAAACCAGCAGACCGGATTCCTGTGAATTTCTTGCCGCCATTAAATAAATTTCGTGTTTTCAGTGAAGACGTAATCTGCTATCTAGCGGTAAACCAAGCAACTACATAACATAAATAATACAAATTATAAAATTGTATTTTTGTAAAGCTTGGTATTAAAATATTCATTTCTGACCTTCTCATAGTACAAAGAACTCTACAATACCCCTGGGAAATTTATAAATTGTTTCTTTATAGTTATTGAAATAAAAATATTTGTTATACATTATATGTTTAAAAATAAGATCGCACTAGTGCTGTTTTGTCAGTAAAAATCGATTATCCCTTTCTGTTTTAGGAGAAGATGAAACAAAAATTTGCTAAATAAATGCAATGAATACTTTGTTGTTTGAATAAAAAATGTGTATTATTTTCAGTAGATGGTAGTTGGTTACAGATTGTCTGGAGACAGAGAAGAGAACAGACAACCAGATAATATTACATACCATTCGGGGTTAATTTAACCTCAAATGTGTTTGTAAATGTCACAATCAGCTGGTCTCATGAGCGGAGAAATTTAAATTAATTAATCGTATGCTAAGAGAGTAATTCTCTTTGCACTCTCTCTCCAAACTACGGTCGAACGACAGTATTGATTTCACTCAAATAAAATCTAAGGGAAATATTGGCATAATCACACACACTCGATTTTTGGAAACATTGAACATACATTATAACAAATTCTGTGACTCTCATTAAAGCGAGATTTTCGAAGAGCATAAATAGACGATAAGACGTAAAATTTCTATATACTCCGAGAGTTTACCCGCGAGACGTTACAAATTGGCAAACCCAACAGTGGTGCTAATAAAAGATTATTTCATTAAATAATTACAGTGACGATCGCAAGGGAGACGATAAGAAACCTTTTAAGGAAACGTATATTTATGACTCCGAGAGTTTACCCGCGGGACGTTACAATATTTATCAATGAAAAATAACGCAACTTGCAATGATATTATTACTAAATGAAAGCTCTTGAAATTTCCTATAAAATGGTAAGTCGATATTTTGCATATCTTGAAAAACAATGAAGTTACAGAGCAAAATAGTAAATATTCTTAAAAAATTTTTTTTTAATCAAAAATAAAATGGTCGCCATTTTGTCAGTATTGTATATTGGTGCGAGATATTGTAGATTTAGTTTGTCTATTATATTAGGAACGTCCTCAATTTTTTTTTTTAATGTTTTATAGATTAGAAATGCATACGGTACCGTTTTCGTAAATTTTAATTTTTTTGATTTCAGAGAAAATTTTCGTTTTCTAAAATATCTTGAAAACAAAGCGTTTTATCAAAAAATTAATATTGTCCAAAATATAGCTCATAAAAAAGTGAATATTTTCATTCTTATTTAATGTTTTTTTAAGTATTTTTCCACAAGTTACAACTGTTACAAGGTGTGTTTATAAGATGTTATGATAAAATATTTTTGTTTCTAAGTACAATATCTTAGAAACAGTAGGTTTTTGACTATGGCCCATCCCAAAAACATTGTAGCCCTTTTATAATTTTCTACAAAATGCATTTTTTTTATGTTTTATCTTTAAAATTAACCGAGTTATGGTCAAAAATGTGAGCGCTCAATGATGATAAAATTCGGTAACTTCTTATTTTATCAACGGCTACTAAGCAGAAGTCGAAAATAAATAATAAATATGAAGAATTTTGTATATTATAGTTTGTGAGATAAAAATATTTTTTTATTATTTGTTATTTTTCGCGGAATTTGAATTTTAACCGCTTCAATCTGTACCCTCTAGTGGAAGAACCTGGTAGGCACACTGAGAAAAATATTATTGCAAAATTTGTAAATTCAAAATTTCTAGCTATTCATGCTGTCTATACTTGAAAGGAACGCCGTTAATGGAATTTTAATCAAAACATTCTGAAA
Source organism: Magicicada septendecula (assembly GCA_034769895.1). NCBI lineage: Eukaryota > Metazoa > Arthropoda > Insecta > Hemiptera > Cicadidae > Magicicada > Magicicada septendecula. Next base: position 506,879,139 of record CM068369.1, on the reverse strand, counting down.
GATAACTGTTATTGATGAGATATTATTTGATGAGATCGATGAAAGTTGCTGGAGGTCCGTTTAAAAGAGGTGTCTCAGATAGCGTTGTTTGGAAGTGTATCAAAGGTACTATTTACACATGAGATATTATCGAAGGGATCGAAAATTTTTGGAGAATTTCTTTCAGAAGAAGCCATCAACATGTTGACGCATCAGATGCTCTAGTTCAAAGAGATGCTGCAAATGTAAAAAAATTAAAAATTTCTTCGAACAGTATAACCCATTTCCCACTAATAAAAAATTTATGTGTATATCGAGTGGAATCCTCGGCAATGATTCTATTGATTGCCATAACGCGTTTGAAAGAGGCTGTGAGACAATGAAAAAAATTAATGGCAAACATTTTAAAGAATTAAGTTTGACTTTGAAAAATAAAGTAACTACACTTTTATCTCTTTCCAGTAAAATTAAGCTCAATAATGAAATAGTTTCCATAGATCCACTGTTGATTTTCCAGAGAATTTCTGTGATAAAAACATCAAACCAAGAGTTTCAATTTTATTTCAACTACGAATTATCCCCTCTTCAACTCACTCTTTTTGATGATCATGGGCAAATGATAAAAACTCAGAAGGCCAATTTGTATGATCTTTTCAGTGCATCAAGTGAAAATATTTTAGATGTTCATTCCTGTACTTACGTCATTGATGGAGGCATGCTCTTGCATAGAGTAAAGTGGGGATCAAATATAACATTTTTATGCCATTTATGTTATGTTTTTGCACTATTTGAGAAGAAACTATCCTAATTGTCGTGTGATCTTCGATGGGTATAAAAAGGAAACGACAAAATTTGTTGAAAGGATTCTTTTTTTTTAAGTTTTAAAGAATACTGGATTTTCATCAAGTAAAGGCCTCCAGTATCAATTATTTGAAAGGATTCGTCGATCAGAAAAAATCTCATCTCCGACTGTGAATTGCAAAATGAGTCAGTAAATAATATTGTGCAAGAAGCATTTTTAGCTAATACTTTTAATAAAAGTCGCTTGATAGATAGACTGTGGGAATACTTAGCTAAAAATGAAATTCTTTGTTTCAAAGATGACGGAGATGCTGACAGATTAATAGTTGAGACTGCGATCAATTTAGCAATAAATTCAGATAGTCAAAAAGTTGTTATTGTCTCTGAAGATGTAATGGTTTTGTTAACTGCATTAACACCAGACAACAAAGAAATCTTTCTTTTAAAGCCAAGCAGAAATAAAGCCCCAGCACAATTATTTTCTTCAAAAAACATCCAAACTGTAAACCATATATTCTCTTTTTACATTCGTTTACAGGATCAGATACCACGTCATGTTTTTTTAATAAGGGAAAAAAATTTGCAAAACTTTTGGAAAAGGACAAAAAATTGCAAGACGCTGCCAATGTATTTTTAGAAGAAAATCAGAAGTTAGAGAATATTTCAGGTGCCACAATAATCCTGACTATGGCGATGTACGGGAAGTCCAAAGAACACAATTTACAGTCTCTTCGATACAAATCATTTATTAAAGGAATGACGAAAAAGAGTTCAGTCAAATTACAGTCTCTCGTACCTACTGAAAACGCCTTGCTCGAGTATTTGAAGAGAGTATACCTACAAATTCAGTTATGGTTGGGTAGAAATCTTTCACCCTTAGATTGTGGATGGAAAAAAAAAATAATTATTTTATCCCCATTCAAATGACCCAGCCAGCTGCCCCAGATAACGTTCTAAAATATCAGTATGGAGAACCATACATAACTTTCATGTTATAAGATTTATATTTAAAATCATTTTCAAAATGAAATATTTTTATAGAAACTACTTCTTTCTTCAGCCTTACTGTGGTCACTATCGTATACCACCTCACGTTAGCGCACTCGATTTTCACTGATGATGACAGTCGATAGTACTGCCGAAACGTTTGGTTTTGTAGAAAACATTGGACCACGCCAAACAGCCCGGGAAGGAATTTTAACAACAAACTACTTCTTTGTTGCCGATAACGTAGTACACATGACATATAAATAACAATTATCCCCTCCCCCTTCAACAATCAATTTCATTTATAGAAAATTACCCCCACCTCTTCATTTATGGATATTTCATCTATGTTTCTACAGTGAATTATTATGATCTGCTTTTCAGGATACTTTATTTATCAAAATTAAGTACTTTACCCTTGTTACAACATAAAATGTTGCAGGTAAACTACCCCTTTCCCTTAACCGATCTTCACCAAAATCAACAGGCCTTGAGTTCTCTACAATATATGGGATGTATGCAAAAACTTATTTGATTATGTTTGAATTTACAGCAGTTATCATTCATCATAGAAAAAATTAACCTTCTTATCACATAAAATGTTGCAGGTATACTACCCCTTTCTCTTAACTGATCTTCACCAAAATCAATAGGTCTTGAGTCCTCTACAATTTGGGGACGCATGCAAAATATTATTTGATTCTGTTTGAATGTGCGGCAGTTATCATTCGTCATATAAATAATTACTCTTGTTAAAACATAAAAGGTGGCTGGTAAACTACCCCTTTCACGTCACCGATCTTCATAAAAATCAATAGGCCTTTAGTTCATTATAATTTAGGAATGTATGCAAAAAATTATTTGATTCTCTTTGAATTTACGGTAGTTATCGTTTGTCATAGAAAAAATTACCCTTGTTAAAACATAAAATGTTGCAGGTAAACTACCCCTTTCCCTTAATCGATCTTTACCAAAATCAACAAACCTTGAGTACGTAAAACTACAGGAATGTATGCAAAAAATTATTTGATTCTCTTTGAATATGCGGCAGTTATCATTCGTCATAAAAATAAAATTACCCTTTTAAAACATAAAATGTTGCAGGTAAACTACCATTTTCTCTTAACTGATCTTCACCAAAATCAACAGACCATGAGTACTCAATAATTTAGGAAGGTGTGCAAAAAAGTATTTGATTCTGTTTGAATTTACGGCAGTTATCGTTCGTTATAGAAAAATATTTGTATGGAGAACCATACATGACTTCCAAGTTCTAAGATTTATATTTAAAATCATTTTCAAAATGAAATATTTCCATAGAAACTACTTCTTTCTACCTACTGCTTCAGCCTTAACCACAGTACTGTGGTCACTAACGTATACCACCTCACATTATCGCACTTGATTTTCACTGATGATGGAAGTCGATGGCACTGCCGAAACATCTGGTTTTGCAGAAAACTTTGGTCTAAAGCCAAACAGGATGGGAAGGAATTTTAACAACAAACTACTTCTTTGTTGCCGATAACATAGTACATATATAAAATATCGGTATGGAGAACCATACATTACTTCCATGTTCTAAGATTTATAATTAAAATCATTTTCGAAATAAAATATTTCCATAGAAACTACTTCTTTCTTCAGGCTTAACCACAGTACTGTAGTCACTAACGTATACCACCTCATGTTATCGCACTCGATTTTCACTGATGATGGCAGTCGATGGCACTGACGAAACGTCTGGTTTTGCAGAAAACATTGGACTACAGCCAAACAGCCCGGGAAGGAATTTTAACAACAAACTACTTCTTTGTTGCCGATAGCGTAGTACACATGACATATAAATAAAAATTATCCCCTCCCCCTTCAACTATCATTTATATTTATAGAAAATTACCCCCATCCCGTTCAACTAGCCTCTTCATTTATAGATATTTCATCTACGTTTCTATAGTGGATTATTAAGATCTTCTTATCAGGATACTTTATTTATCAAAATTAAGTACTTTACTCTTGTTACAACAACAAATGTTTCCGGTAAACTACCCTTTCCCCATAACCGATCTTCACCAAAATCAATAGGCCTTGAGTCTTCTACAACTCAGGCACATATGTAAAACATCGGTATGGAGAACCATACATGACTTCCATGTTCTAAGATTTATATTTAAAATCATTTACGACATAAAATTTTTCCATATAAATTACTTCTTTCCACTTATTGCTTCAGCCTTAACCACAGTACTGTGGTCACTAACGTATACCACCACACGTTATCGCACTCGATTTTCACTGATGATGGCAGTCGACGGCACTGCAGAAACGTCTGTTTTGCAGAAAACATTGGACTACGGCCAAACACCCCGGGAAGGAATTTTAACAACAAACTACTACTTTGTTCCCGATAATGTAGTACACATATAAAAATTATCCCCTCCCCTTCAACTATAATTTTCATTTATAGAAAATTACCCCCACCCCGTTCAACTAGCCTCTTCATTTACAAATATTTCATCTACGTTTCTACAGTGGATTATTAAGATCTTATCAGGATACTTTATTTATCAAAATTAAGTACTTTACTCTTATTACAACAAAAAATGGTTCGGGTAAACTGCCCTTTCCCCGTAACCGATCTTCACCAAAATCAATAGGCCTTGTGTCCTCTACAGTTCAGGGCTGTATGCAAAACATTATTCAATTATGTTTGAATTTACAGCAGTTATCGTTCGTCATGAAAAAATTTCTCTTGTTATAACATAAAATGTTGCAGGTAAACTACCCCTTACCCTCAAACGATCTTCACAAAAATCAACAGGCTCTACAATTTACAATTGAGTTCTCTACAATTTAGGAATGTATGCAAAAACTTATTTGATTATGTTTGAATTTACGGCAGTTATCGTTCATCATAGAAACAATTACTCTTGTTAAAACATTAAAGGTGGCAGGTAAACTACCCCTTTCCCTTAACCGATCTTCACCAAAATCAACAGCCATTGAGGTCTCTATAGCTCAGGAAGGTATGCAAAACATTATTTGATTCTGATTGAATTTACGGCAGTTATTATTCGTCATAGAAAAAATTACCCATGTTAAAACATAAAATGTTGCAGGTAAACTACCCCTTTCCCTAAACCGATTTTCAAAAAAAAAACAACAAGTCTTGAGAACTTTACAATTCAGAGTTGTATGCAAAACATTATTTGATTCTGTTTGAATTTGCGGCTCATAGAAAAAAAATCTATATACAGACAGACAGACACAGACACTTTTCGAAAAATGACTTTTTCATGTTTTGAGGGTAGTACAATCAGAATCTGCAATAATCTCGACCACGATTTTTTTTTCCATCACCATACTTCCATTTCCTTATGGAACATGGAAGTAAAATGATATTTTGCTCTTGCAACACAGGATCCGGATCTACATGTGGATTAGGGTGGGCCGAATTTTTATAATATTTTTATTTTGAAACGCTATACTGCAGAAAACTTGCCTCTAGGGCACCTAAGTAAAACGCAGATGAAATAAAAAAAAAAATCACATCTATCGGTAGCGCATTGTCCTTAAATATTTGAAATTTATTGAAAAATACAAGGTTATCTTGGACCTATAAAAATACAAGATAAAAAATTGTTATATTGAAAAAGCTTTAAAAGTAATGCAAAAAAACACGTTGGATTAAGATAACTATAAAAATTACTTTATTCTGGGTAGCGCAAAGCATTACAAATCTGTAATTTAACGTATTTTTTACGAACCGTTCGTGATGCGCAATGGTGTCTATTGCAGCCCGTCACCACTTCTAAGAGTTCCGGTTGTCGCTCTGCACCTGTACTGCACCCCCCCACACCATTGCTATGGAATTTACCCACAATGCAATGCAAAGCGCGCGCGCCTCCCGCCATTTGTGAGCTCCGTGACACAACAGTATCTGTCAGTGTTGATCCAGGCAATGACCGTGACGATGTGTTTCAGTAGTGTTTGCTTCAATAATGTTAGTTTATAACTGATAAGTGTGTTTGTTTTAGTAGTGTTTGTTTATAACATTATTTTATTACTGTGTCCTAATGGCTGTGTCTAAGAAAATTACTCGCAGCGAGTTTAATTGTCCGTTATTCGGTCACCCAAAGGAGTTATCTGCGAGTAAACTTCCGACGTATGAAGACATTCTCAAGTGTTTTTTCAATGAACATTACAATTTGGCATTGAAAGCAAACAACAGGTCAGTAAATTTTTCTCAGGTTTCGAATATTGTGGCACCACAAGTTAAAGCCGTGTTTGAAAAAGCTTCAATACCAACAGTTACGCTTTACAGAATTGTTCAGTTAATTAATGCATACCACAACAGTTATCGTAATCTTATGAAGTCTTATAGCGGGATAAGGAAAAGGAAAAGTTCAAAAAGAGATTTGAGGAATTCAAGCAGAAATCTTTGTTACTATTTGATATCTCTGCTTGTAAGTGCAAAATAACTTTAGACTGCAATTGCCAAACGGCCACTGAAGTTTGTGAGTGTCCTGTGTCTATTACCTGTACGTGTGAAAAATCAAAAAAAAATACCAGTCATTGAACTAAAATCATGTACTTGCAAAGAAAACATGGCATAGGAAAAATTGGAAGTGTGGACGCAAAGGAAACAAAAAAAATTACTCAAAGACTTGAAAGAAAGGTTATCGAACATAAAACAACTCATTCCACAATTGACGCGATAGCACAGCCATCTTGCTCAAAACAAACAGATACAGAAACTTGCCTGCCAAAAGAGGTAGTAAGTAATTCGTCTGAAGACACTGAAAATGACAGCGATGAAGATTTTAAATTACCAAAGTCTGAAATTAAGTCACCATGGCAGATGCGCATTAATTTGAAAAATACTGCGCTGACTAGTGATCGCTTTGGATTGTCAGATAGAGCAACGGCAGCTGTGGTTTCAAGTCTGTTGCGGGATTTTGGTATTGTAACTGATGAAGACAACACCTATGTTGTTGACAAAAATAAACTTAGATGGGAAAAAAGTGTTAACCGTTCAGTACTTCAAATGCAAAACGAGGAAAAGCATAACCCACTTCAAGGATTGTATTTTGATGGAAGGAAGGATAACACTCTAGTGATTGAAAAAGTTAACTCAAAGCAGTTTCGAAGAACAATAAAAGAGGAGCATTACACGATTTTAAAAGAACCAGTTTCTGTTTACATCGGCCATGTTTCACCCTCTTCTGGTTCTGCTGAAGACATTGCTAACAGCATTATCTCTTATTTAACTGAAACTGGATTTTCACTTCAGGAACTGGGCGTAGTTGGATGTGATGGCACCGTTACTAATACGGGTTGGAAAACAGGTGTCATTCGTAAAATCGAAGAACACATTAAAAGACCACTACAGTGGGGGGTGTGTCTCTTACACTTTAATGAATTCCCATTCCGTCATTTGTTTCAAGCTTTAGATGGTGGAACAACGGGACCAAAATCATTTAGTGTCCGATTGGCATACAACTCAGTAAATGTGAAAAACTCCCAGTGGTAAATTTTGACAGTATTGAGTGTGACATTCCATATATTGACCGAAAAATACTAAGCAGAGATCAACAGTACCTGCTGGACATTAGTTGTGCTATAAAAGCAGGTAACTGCCCTGAAGATTTATCTGCTCGTGAACCTGGCCAAGGACCAAGCTAAGGACCACATCGAAATGATTCACTGGGGCACTACTACACTTTCACCACCACCTTTGCTGCGAAGAGTCACCGATCAAGAGATTTGGTTTAAGGTCAAATCAAGTGGAACAGCAGCTGAATGGAACTTTAACAAATTCCCATGTCATACCCAAGCAGTAGAACGATGCGTCAAGCTTGTCACCAAGGCATCTCAAAAGGTGGTTGGATTTAGTTGAAGAGATGTTTTTATAAAAACGACACTTCTTTCAAGATCATCAAGTTTTTCAAGCAAATCTAAATTCAAACTACCTGAATAAGACAAGTAAAACACTACATTGCCTTACAAACTAAACATTCCAAGTGACAGAAAATAAACTTTTGTTTCTTTAAAATATGTCAATTTTGGTTTTTTATGTTGTTTTTGAAGTTTAATGTACTAATAAAATAAAGTAAAATGTATTATTTTTCAATTTATTTATCCTTACTACATGTTGTCCTACTAAAATGAGCCGATAATTGATTGTACCAGGAGTTCTTATCTCTACTTTATTTTTTGGAAAATACGAAATTTGTATATTTTCGCAAAGTTTCAGGCTAATGTGCTACCACCAGGTGTAAGATAATATAATTTATCTTTTTTATTTACACATAACTGTTCTAGAGGCAAGTTTTCCGTGGTATAGCACTACAAAATATTAATTATTTTATTTTTTGGCCCACCCTAATGTGGATGCAGGAGAAGTGGGTTATTTTGCGCTGACACTTGCTCATCCTGTAATGGAGATAGTTGTTTCAATGCAGCGCCAGTCGATGCGATGAAAGAGACAAGACGTAAACAAAGAAAACGTTATTGAAAGTGACAGTGATGAAGAATAAAAAACTAAATATATATCTTATGTACATAATTTTTATATGACAGCTTGTAAGGACTTTTTAATAAAAATGATTTCTTTTTTTATAGATATAGTTTTTTTAATAGAAAAGGAGCATACAGTCAAAGTTATTGTTCAATTGACCTCTCGACCTCAAGGAACTCTTCCTCATAATATTTATAGTTTCAGGTCTTCAACAGTTGTAGCAGTACAGTTGGGTAGTTGGGTATTTTATTTTGACTTACCTCTGCTACCAGAGCTACTACCCCTTTGCACCACACGTGCAGTCTGACCTCGGAATCATGATCAGCGACCCGTAAGACCTATATATACCCGTGTAGAGAGCTTTCGAGCGAAGTATTATATTATCAACCCCTAATTTTGGCTATTTTTGCCCTTAAAACCACCTCTTTGCACCACACATGGAGCCTGACCTCGGAATCGTGATCAGCAACCCAAAAAACCTATATATACGCATGTCAAAAGCTTTTGAGCGAAATATTATATTATCAACCCCTAATTTTGGCTAGTTTCGCCCTTGAAACCACCCCTTTGTACCACACATGCACTCTGATCTCGGAATCGTGATCAGCAACCCAAAAAACCTATATATACCCATGTCTAGGGCTTTAAACAGTGTCCTAATGTTTTTTTACATTTTTAACTCTTTAGGGGCGTTTTTCAACTTTTTAAGGGTGAGAGCGGTCAACAATTTTTTTTTAACTTTGCTGTATAAGCTTGTAGGAAGACAATAAAAGAAAAATTATGAAAATCCATGGAGACTTTCTACAATTCCCTAGTTTTGCCGATTTTTACGCCTCATTGAATAGACTAATAACATAACTAACACATCTTAGTTATTATATAATTAAATTTTAAGAAATTCTTTTTATTAATTGGACATAGGCTAATTCTGCACCAAGTTAATTTATGATGATGGGCACAGTCTAATTCGGTTCTATGTAAATACATTGTTAATTTTAATATTTGTCTTCGATATCAAAACTTCTGCACTCGATAGGTAGGCAAAGACAGAATGCTTATAAAAAGAAAACAATTCTTCAATTTGGACATAAGTTTTGTGAACAAAAGAATTATGAAACATTTGAAAAACAATCTATACAAAAAAAAACACAGACAGACGAAATACGAATATCAAAAAATATTTAAATAGCAGATTCGTCAAATAGTTAGATTTACTAAATAAAAACATTACCAAAGCAAATCTAACTTTTTTTAAGTGTTTATTCCCAAAATAATTAAACAAAATGTTTTGGCACAACACATTATACAATTTAGGTCTACTCAGAATATCTTTTTTTTTTAGTTTTCTGTAATTAAAATCTCTTGACAAAAAAGTAATATAATTCTGTAGCATAAGTATAAATTGGTTATATGGAAGTTCTAGTTACGCATAAGTTACATGACAGTATATGTACAATTATCAGAAATCAAGATATAGAAATGTTAGGCTTAGCAGACAAATGGCATGAAGGACACCAACATGTGACTGGAGATTTTCTTTGTGATTAGAAATAAACAATACAGTGCCATGTTTAATTGTTATTAGATTTGGTTTACTATTAAAAATACTAATAGTCCAGCATAATCAATTACTAATCGTACTAATTATTAGATAGTATTATGTATATAAACTTTCAGGTATGAACTTACTTTTCTTTATCACTTCCCCATACGTTTCAAGGTGATGTGCCTCTTCCTCAGTGGGAGTAAATACTGAATGTCGTTTTACAGAATAACCGTTATGGACTATAGGTGTGTGTGGTGGGGGTTGATGGTGGGATGGAATTGGCGCTGAGGTTCAAATTGTGTGTTTGGATCAATGTATCGAATAGTGTATGAGATCTATAATGTAATTGTTCATTTAATATGTTGTTGGGTTGTAGTGTGTGATATCTGTATATTTCAAATTGTTCAGTTGTGTTTAGTTTTCTACTTTTTGGTAAGTAGTGTAATATTTCCATGTTGTGTTCTATGTTTGTGTAACTGTGGTTTTTGTTTTGTAAATGTGTGGCAAATGTGGAATGTATGTAGTTTGTGGAGAGGGCTTTTAAATGTTCTGAAAATCTGGAGGAAAAAGATCTTCCCATCTGGCCGATGTAGAATTGGTGACAATCATTACAATTTAATTTATAAAGCCCTGTTTTGCTGTATGTGTCATTGTGTTTGTTAGTATTATTTATGTGTTTTCTAATGGTGTTATTGGTTCTGTAGGCTACTTTATAATTGTGTTTCCTAATTAATAACACATAACACATAGTAACACCTGACAACATCAAATATCTAAAACAAATTAAACCAAACGCCCCTACACTAAATGCATTCCAAAATTACACAAACCTAATATTCCCATCAGACCACTTATAAACAACACACAAGCACCTGCACACAAAATAGCTAGACATTTAGATAAATTAATCAGAAATAGCATAAATTTAACAAACAACACCACTGTCAAAAATAATTTAGATCTAGTGAATAAAACTCAATGGGTACACATTCCCCACAATTCCACACTTGCTTCATTTGACATAACAAACCTATACACCAATGTTCCCATAAAAGAAACAATAACTACATTAGAACAATTACTAAAAATAAATAACACAGCTGAAACACACATAAAAGAGATCATCCATCTAACTAAAATTATCACAGATCAAAATTATTTCGCACACAACAACATGTTTTACACACAAACAGATGGACTACCCATGGGCTCCCCTATATCAGGTATACTAGCCGAAATATTTATACACACCATAGAACAGAAACACATACTGAACAACAACAAATACACCAATAAAATAATATATTGGCACAGGTATGTTGATGACATTTTACTCCTTTACAACGGCAACAAAAGACAAATAGAAAATTTCCACAAATACATTAACACTATACACCATAAATTAAAATTCACACTTGAAATAGAACTAAATAATAGCATAAACTTCTTAGACCTTACAATCACCAAAACAACAAACACACACACATACAAAATATACAGGAAAACCACCACATCAGACATGGTCATACATACTACATACTCCATAGGCTCACTTCAGTACCCCTAAATACACATGACTACCAAGAAGAATTAAACACAATCAAGTATATAGCAGTCAAAAATGGATACAACCCCGAATTAATAAATAAACTACACAAACGCATCCTAAACACAAAAAGTAAAACACATCAGACCAACAGCACACAACCCAGTAAATACATAACACTTACATACTACAATTCCAATACACACCAAATTGCAAACACATTTAGGAAACACAATTATAAAGTAGCCTACAAAACCAACAACACCATTAGGAAACACATAAATAATACTAATAAAGACACAGACACATACAGCAAAACAGGGGTTTATAAATTAAATTGTAATGATTGTCACCAATTCTACATCGGCCAGACGGGAAGATCTTTTTCCTCCAGATTTTCAGAACATTTAAAAGCCCTCTCCACAAACTACATACATTCCACATTTGCCATACATTTACAAAGCGAAAACCACAGTTACACAAACATAGAACACAACATGGAAATATTACACTACTTACCAAAAAGTAGAAAACTAAACACAGCTGAACAATTTGAAATATACAGATACAGTCGACTCTTGATAATTTGACACTCAAGGGACCAGAGAAAAATTTCAAATTACCAAGAGTTCAAAATAACAGGAGTTTAAATAACCAAGAGGGAGGGAGGAAAAAATCAAGTAAACAAGAGTTTGATCAAAATTCGTGATTTATTATTTTAAACATTTGTACAATTATTCACAAATGTTCATTTTGAAAAGAAGTCCGTAATTTTCTGTTGAGTGAGCGACTTCAGTCTATCATTGTCCAATGAATTTTCGATAGTGGTGAGAGCTGCGAAGAAATCGTCACTTGTGTCGGTTCTGAGGGCGTAGAAGCGTAGGGTAGTAAGAGATCTCCTTGCCTCGCTCAATGTGACTGGAATTGGCGGTTGTTCTTCTTCGTTTTCTTCCTCGTCCTCATCCAGAGGGGCCAAATTCAACAGTTCGGCATCGGTTAGGGCACCGTGGACACTGATTTCATCGTCAACATGAGCATAATCCTCAAATGTTAATTCTCCATAGTTAGGTAGAAGTCCCCACCCTGAGTCAGAATTTGTAATTTTTGGCGGCTCCGATGACTGTTCTACGTTTTCGGTTTGCTTAAACCCGCACTTTCTGAAGCAGTTATAAATAGTGGTAGGGTTGACATTTCTCCACGCCTTATCAATCATGATTATAGCGGTCAAAACTGTTATGATTACCTTCTCACCTTTTTCAATGCTATCCAGCACAAGAGAAACAATTTCTCTACGGTAGAGAGTTTTAACATTTTGAATTATGCCTTGGTCTAACGGTTGCAATCTTGATGTCGTGTTGGCTGGAAAAAAAATCAATTTTACGTGGTCTAATGGTGGTGGGTTATTATGCACGGTGCAGTTGTCCAAAAACAGTAAGATTTTGCGTTTTTCCTTTTCATGTCACTGTTCACTGAGGTCAGCCATTCATTAAACAACTCTGTCGTCATCCACGATTTTTTGTTTGACCTATAAGCTGTGGGCAGTGATTTTATTCCTTTAAAACAGCGTGGTTTCGCAGATTTCCCTATAATAAGTGGTTTCAATTTTTGAGAACCGTCCATGTTACACGCTAAAAGAACAGTTAATCTATCCTTGCTGAGTTTCCCTCCATGACACTTTTCGTCTTTGAATGTCAGAGTGCGATCAGGAAGACATTTATAAAAAAGCCCGGTTTCGTCTGTGTTGAATATGTTCCTTGGGTCATAGCCATTCAAAAGTTGGTTTAGTTCGTCAATCCATTGAGAACAAATGGAAATATCCACGCTGGCGCTCTCTCCGCAGATTTTTTTAAATGTGATGCCGTGTCGATTTTTGAAATTTGAGAGCCACCCCTCACTTGCTGCAAATCCTTTAATTCCAAGAGACTGCGCAAAAGACTTGGCTTTTCCTTCAACATGAAACCGCCGACGGGAACGTTTTGTCCTCTACACTGACGAATCCACTTAAGCAAGCACTCTTCAAGACGGGGAAATTCACCCTGGCGTGACCTTTTTCTACTCGCAATTAAGGCACTTCCGGTGATGCGATCTTTGTTTTTCAAAATCATGGACAATGTCGATGGTAAAATGCCAAACTGTTTAGCGACATCTTTTTTTAATTGTCCATCCTCCACAGCTTGAATCACACGCTTTTTTTCACTTATGGAAAGACACTTGTTCTTTCTTGAATTCATTTTAATAACACAAATCAAACATTAACATGACTCACTTTAACGTTTGAAGGAAGACTGGAATGCGAACTGCAAACTCACTCATATCTCATTTATGTAAACAATCGACAGGTCTGTACATGTATGTAAACAAACGACAGGTCTGTGCATGATAAACGCTTCAAATTATAGAGAGTAGGGAAGCCCGGACTTCAAATTATTGCATGTTGGCGGGCAAGATACTATTCCTTCAACTTCAAATTACCGAGGGGACCAATTAATATTGATTTTATTCAATTTATCAAGTATTTTTCAAGGGACCGGGAAAAAATTTCAAATTATCGAGAGATTCAAATTAACGAGTGTCAAATTATCGAGAGTCGACTGTATCACACACTACAACCCAACAAAATATTAAATGAACAATTACATTAGAGATCTCATACACTATTCGATACATTGATCCAAACACACAATTTGAACCTCAGCGCCAATTCCATCCCACCATCAACCCCCACCACACACACCTATAGTCCATAACGGTTATTCTGTAAAACGACATTCAGTATTTACTCCCACTGAGGAAGAGGCACATCACCTTGAAACGTATGGGGAAGTGATAAAGGAAAGTAAGTTCATACGTAAAAGTTTATATACATAATAATATTTTAAAAAGTGAACGAAGAGGATGATTCAACAAGATAATTAATTATTAGAGCTTGCTTGGCGAAAAGGATCACAGTTGTCATGAAAGCAACTGTTACCAGCTGTAATTAACTTTTTGGAATGGTCTGAGGATGGAATGGCTGTAAGAATAATGTTGGAATGGCAGTTCAGTTACATTGAACCAAATTACTTAAACAAAATCATAACTTCAAAGCAATGAAACAAAAATGAAAACAAAATCAATTAATTGACTTCTCAAGATTAAATTCTGTCGTTTTTGTTGTCCACCATGTGTTCCAAGTATCACAAATGATATGTATATACTACTCTGATGCGGAACACAGTATTGTTATGACAGTCACACTGGATCCTTGTGGGTACATTGGAATCAGAATAACTAACACCAATGAAGTCATTAATTACATACTTTAATTAGACACAAACAATGTTTATAATTCAACAAACAACTCTTATAGAATAACTCAAGGTATATTTGTCCAACACACAATAAATGTTACTTTATTACAGTTCCGCACTAATTAATCAATGATCACTTTCCCACAATACTTTGATCCACACTTTAATATAACCAGGATTAAACTAAAACTGGGCTGCTTCAAACCAAGTATTTATTCTTCCGCCACCTTACATTATAGTCAGGTAATGAGCCTGGATGCTGGTAGGGTAGTCAAGTAACATCTGGAAGGGGTACAACATCTAGAACAAACCAGAACATTATGCAACTCAGCTGCACAGAAAGATCTGTAAACATCTAGAACAGTCTCGTGCGCTGTGTGTTCAGAATCACACACACTCTCAAAGATGTAGTACTAATTATTTCATTAGCATAATAGTATTTTAGATCAATACTCTTAAGACTGGGACTTTTCTCTTTTTGTCTGGTAGATTAAAACTTCTTTTCATTGATTTTTGTCCTTCAGAGAAGCATTCTCTTTTGAGTATGAAGCAGTAGTCGGCCATATATTGATATTCCATCATACTCTATATCTCTTTTTCATGTCCTTGATGTTTTGATGAAAGCATTCTCCTTGTTCTTCTTTAGTGTCTCCACAAAAACTGTTACAAGTGTTATTTTCTCAGCAAATGTAACTTTTGAAACCTGTTTGTCCCCATTGGCTGCAATAATTTTACTAGGATTATGAACAGCCAATAAACATACTTTAACCTTTCTTTTAATATAATAATATTACTGGAACAATGAGTGCTCCATTAGACCCTACTTTATGTTTCATAAATGTTTATTACTTAGGAAAACTTGGCCCATAAATATTAGGGATTTATGACCCCGTCTATTTTAAGTATACTGTATGATTACAAAGTAATAGTTTATAACACACAAAAAAAAAATTTCGAAAAGTTTTATTTTATAATTTGCAGTAAGGAATGTCGCTGAAAGCAATAACGAAGGGTGTATGTGTGGAAAACATATTTTGTAAGGGACAAAAGGGGAACGAGCAAGCAAGCTGTAGTGACGGACACGTCATAAATTTCGTAGACAGCTGCGACGCGTACCCTGTTAACAGAGTTCACTGCTCCGGGTACGTAGAACACCAGTTTTTTGTGAAAACACATTGATTCCATAGAAAACTACATACAATGTGTACAGAGCCATTAAAGGAGAAAAGGCTTAACTATGGTCAAGCATACATGCGTACGCCAGCTGTCAGGAGAAAGCGACGAAGGGTGGATTGATTTGAAGGACTCCAGCGGTCGATGACAGGGTTTTGACATTACTTGGAAACGAAAGCGCAGAGAGTACGTCCAAACTCAAGGATGGGGTGTTGCCTGGCAATTAAAAGAAAAAACCAACTTTCAAAGAAGGGTAGGCGAGGCCCTTGAACAACAATAGATAATAACGGCAGAGCGACGAAGTCAAGAAACAATGAAAATGGAAGAGAAACTCAGAGTTGTCACTGAAGATTTTAGAAAAAACGACAGATAAAATTTATTGCTGCGTTGTCTGGAAATGACAACGACCTCAAAATATGAAGCAAGGGAAGAATCTGGTGGGGAACCAGAAGCCCTATCAGAGAACGCCTTTGAAAAGATGGGTAGTATTTGGACTTGGAGGGAAAAACATGAAACCAATAAGGAAACGGCGTCGTTGGAATCAGGAGTCTGGTGGGAGATTTGGTAAGGAAAATATAGGAAGGAGACAGGAACGCGCTCAAGGAGTTCTAACTAAAATACGGACGCGAGAGGAGTTCTAACGAAATTTCGGACGAGAGTGGAGTGAAGTCGGTGACGAGAGAAATTAGCATTTTAACGAACTTAGAATAATTTGATACACAGTGTGAGAAGGTAGTTTTCGAACTTATAACAAATTAATACAGTCATTACAAGCAAACGAACTATGAAGTAGAGTCACACTATTAGCCTACCAGTGAACATTAACTGAAACAAATAGAAATCAGACAATAATGTAATTTCAGTGTATAAAAAAAACACTTTACAACAATAACTTTTAAGAACGATTAACAACACAAACTACATTCATGAACACTTAATAACCAGACATACCGCAACAATGGTGCGTGATATTAATTCAGATCTGATGTACAACAGAGAACGCTAACTTTTATTCATAAATTATAATCCGAATGCGTGGAGTTGGTGAGTGAAGTGTCTGTGAGTGACATCGTGGAATTCATCCAGTGCCATCTATCATCTGGAGGTGTTATCTGCACGATTCTAGAACGATCGACATGGGGGAATCATCACCGCAACTACCGAGTGATTGGATATTCGAATACCAAGTATAGTAAAACATGTCTTAATTAATTTAGATCCACTGTCTGTCATCTCAAAGAATCCACACACAATAAAATTCAATAAAGTAATCGTAAAGGAATTAAAGAAATCGATTCTAAAGTTTGTGTAGAAGTAAAATTATCATAGTTTATCAGTTTGGAGTAATGTTTATTTCCAAGTTCTAAATGAATCCGTAATTACAAAATATAGTAACAGCTTAAGAGATATTCATATTAAGAATTCATAAGATGAGGCTAAACATTATAATTTACTTAATGTACTAAACGCAATTGATGAATGATCATTAATATGCAACCATTAGATTGAGAGTTTGGATAACTAATTTTATTACTGTATTATTTTGATATGTACAATTTAATGAGTATTCAACTTTATTACTGTATTATTTTGATATGTACAATTTAATGAGTATTCAACTTTATTACTGTATTATTTTGATAGTTACAATTTAATGAGTATTCAATTTTGTTAATGTATTATTGTTTGATATTTACGATTCAACCATGAGTATTAAATTTTGGTAATGTGTTAATTTTATATATTTTCAAGTACGAATGAGTACGTAGAATTTTGTGCTACTTTAATATTTACAAGTAATAGCAAACTAATGTGAATAAATTTAAGAGTTATCAGTAGCAATGAGCATTTATTATTATGTTAACCCTGAGATAAAGAGAATAAACAGTAATTAATGTTAAATTGGCGTCCACACGCGGGACATTAAATAGATAATAACAAAATTTATTGTTAAATTGACGCACACAACGTCGGGCATATTTATTGTTAAATTGGCGTCCATCGCTGGGCGTAAACGGGTACAACTCGTTATATTGTTAAAAGTTGTATCTGATTACAAAGAGTCTGCCTCCTTTTACTTAAAAATTTCATTCAAGACGAAGATAAGAAGATAAGCCTAAGAATAGAGTGGATCCAGAAGTAATGAAGAATGCTGCTAAGAGCATTATTGAAGACAGTAAAATTATCAAATCAGGAGCCAAAGACTTCGGTGGTGATAGAAAATATTTGGATAGATTTGCAGTCCTATATTATAATATCCTGTATAATAATATATGGAAAAGAAACAACATTTGAACCAAATTATAATACTTGTCAAATTTTTCAATTCAGGATGATGAAGACCTTATAAGTTATTTATAAGGATTAACTAAATTTTATCTATATTGTAAACTGATTCTGGGCCAAATCTATACTTTTCACATAGAACCATTAAAAAAAAAAATAATTCTTTACAGTTGTTTCATTAAATGAAGGTACTCCTTTCCAGACTGGTTGCTTTTGGATTCCTGAGTTACAAATCTGGATGACAACTCATGAAGCCCATGTCCCAGTCACAGCTTGCAGCATTATTCTTAATCCAATTTTCAGGAATTGTCTTTAATTTGGCAGAAGGTTAGCCTATAATTTAATTTTGAATCCAAAATTAAATAACCATTCTTCATTACTTCTGGATCCACTCTATTCTTAGGCTTATCTTCTTACCTTCTTCTTGAATGTAATTTTGAAGTAAAAGGAGACAGACTTTTTGTAATCATACAGTATACTTAAAATAGACAGGGTCATAAATCTCTAATAATTACAGGCCAAGCTTTCCTAAGTAATAAACATTTATGAAACATAAAGTAAGGTCTAATAGAGCACTCATTGTTCCAGTAATGTTATTATATTAAATGAAAGGTTAAAGTATGTTTATATATAAATATATATATATTGTAATGTTACATAACCCATGCCCAAATATGATAACACAATCACCCCACTCTAAAAGTCAGAAATGGGTATTATGTACCTACCTATAAAAAACTTTGTACCACAAAATTCTGTAAACAATATAGTGTACAAAGTGAGATATAGTGTACATAGTGAGAGTGTAAACTTTAAAAAAAAAAGAGCATCTCACAGATTTATACTGTAGATGACAAAACAATCAATTGTAGCAGTGGACTATATTGCTGCTGACAAATTTTGTATTTTTTTGTATTTTGTGTAATTTTTATTGTGTAGGCCACAAAGGTCTTGTACCTAGGTATAATTTTTGTGTTTAATATAATAATTGTGTTTAAATATAAGATAACCCAGGGTTAGATATAAAATAATAATAATATAAAATAATACTATGTGAGCAAGATGGCATAGGAAAATAGTTTAGAGTAAGGATACTTTAAGTAAATAATAAATAAATCCAATTGAAGGGAATTAAAATATTAAAGACCAATGTACAAGCTTAAGAAAAAATAGAAAGAAAAACCTTAGATAAATTAAATTGGATTATAAACAAAATTTAAAAAGGATTATTTTTCTAAAAAGAAGAAATAAATTTATAATAATTAATAATAGCCTATATACAAAAAAGTATATAGATTCACCAATAAAAAACCGTAAAAAAATCTTGGTTACTACGAGTAACCAACTAACAAGATTGGGAATTAATTGTTAAAACGATTGGGAAGTGAACGTTTTAAAAAGTGTAATGCCTATTTAAATTTGATAAATTAATGAATACTTTTTGGAATAATTAGTGCGAAATTTAATAAAATTGATGAGTGATGTCCACTTTATGTTAGAACTCCTTCAAGTATAACCATTCACGCCCTTAATTTGATGAAACTTTAAAAAATCCAACTACTAGTTCTAGGCCTAGTCTTACTGCACGTCGATATTTAGGTGAGATCGTATCCAAGTAAATTTAACTAAATTACAACTCAACTATAACTTCATAACACTAGAAACAGCACCATATCTTTAAACACTTCAGGAAAAGAGGTGAAAACAAACTTTATTATTTTTTGTTAACCAAAAAATCTGCATAACGGATTCTTGTGAATTGCTAGCCGCCATTAAATAATTTCGTGGTTGTAGTGAAGAAACATAATCTGCATTCTGGCGGATAAACTCGGAACTACATACTACAAAATATAATCTATTAATTAATGTAAAGCTTGGTATTAAATTATTCATTTCTGATAGTCTCATAGTACAAAGAACTTAAAAAAATAACCCTGGGAAATTAATAAATTATTTCTTTATTGTTTGTTTTATAAAGAATAAAAAATATTTGTTATACATTCTATGTTTACAAAATAAGATCGAACTAATGTTGTGTTGACAGTGAGAATCGATTATACCTTTCTGTTTTGGGAGAAGATAAAAAACATTGTATTTATTAAATAAATACAATGAATACTTTGTTATATGAATAAAAATGTGTATTATTTTCAGTAGAGGGTAGTTGTTTACAGATTGTCAGGAGACAGAGAAGAGAACGGACAACCAGAAAATATTACATACCATTGTTGTTAATTTAACCTCAATGCGTTTGTAAACGTCAAAATCAGCTGGTCTCATGAGCGGAGAAATTTAAATTAATTACTTGTATGCCAAGAGGATAATTCTTTTTGTACTCTCTCTCCTAACTACGGTCAAACAACTTCATTGAATTCACCCAAATCAAATCTAAGGAAAAAATCAGCATAATCACACACACTCGATTTCTTTTTTTTTTTGAACTTTAAACATAAATTATAACGAATTCTGTGATTCTCATTAAAGCGAGATTTCGAATAGCGATAGTGACGATAAGATCAAACGATACTATCCGATAATACCCGCGAGACGTTACAAGATGACGTACCAATGTGGGGCTTAATTAGGAAAGCTTAACAAATTAACGATAGTACATTAATGCTCTTAGAGATTATACCCGCGAGACGTTACAAGATTGGCGAACCTAACAGTGGGGCTAATAAAACTTAGAAATAATTAACAAAAAAGTACGTCTAGATACTATCCGAATGCCCGCGAGATGTTACAAGATGGTGCTCAACTTAAAAGGCTTTAATTAGGAAAGAAATCTTGAGATATACGAAAGATAATATCACAAAAAACCTAATTTTCGTTGGCAACTATGAGAAAACAAGAAATGCAATAAAGAGCTATGATACCACAGGAAACGATAATGCCCGAAAAAGAGAGACGATTAAGTTACGCGGAATGGATGACGGTGCTATTTAAAAAATTCAGCAAGGAGATGGGATACATAAAAACGAATACCACGGATCACGAAAGAGCACAGATGAGTCGTGCGAATGCAATGGGAACACCAAACGACAAAATGACTTTGAGAGACATTTATGATGAAATGTGGGAGTTGGATGCCAGGTGTAATAAAGAAGAGACTATAGGGACAACCCACGAAAAAGGCGATAACAATGTGGAAAGAATGACTGAAGAAGATTGGGAAAGATGGGACAATAATGAAGCACAAATGAAAAACGAAAGAACAGGAGTATACGCACAGGTGACAGAGCAGCATACTCAGGAAGAATATGAACAATGGAGACGAGTAATAAGACAACCGGAAAACCCAATACAAACGGAAAACACAGAATTAAGGGAATGGATAAGGGTGATGTTTGAATTATCCAGAGAAGATATGTGTAACTGGAGGAAGGAGCATAATCGAATAGAAGAATTTAAAGGAATGCCAAATCATAAAAACTTAGAACAATCAAATATGCAACAAGAAATAGAAATAGTCAAAGTAAAGCAACAGAAGAAAATGCCAGAACAACCAAACAAAGTGACCCGTCAGGACATAATGGATTTTATGGTTGAACATTTCAGACAAATGGATGAAAGTTTCAGAAAACTAAAGGAAACAATGGACAGTGGTTTCAAGAAAATGAATGAAAATTTTAGGAAACAGGATGAAAACTCAAAGAGACACCATGAAACATTAATGAAAAAAATGGATATGTGTTTAAAGAATATTAATGAAACATTAGACAGCACTTCCAAAGGTCTTAAAGTAAGTCCGAATACAGAAGAGAGCAGGAAGGAAATAGAAATTAGAGAATACCAAGGTGTAATATTCTCTGAAAATAAAAATAACCACAACAAAGAGGATATTCAAACCGTGGAAAAGAAGACCAAGAAAATAAGGAAAACATGTAGAAAGAAAATAATAAATACAAGGGAAGAATGGGAGATGATTACAGGTGGATTAATTAATGTATTTAACCTCCCAATTAATGAACAGAGGGAGTTAATTAAGTTTAGATCTCAGTTAAATATGTCGACGATTGAAGTGCATCAGAAGATATTAGTCAGATCATCAAGACGGAATATATCATTAAAAATTTTGGTAAATCATCCAGAGGAAAGAGGGAATGGAATGCTATTAAAAATGAGTGAATATGTTATGTCAGAGGAGGTACAATACATGTTAGTTAAAAAAGAATGAACAATGACGGAAGACAGGTACTTAAATGAAGGTTTCATAGCAGCAAAGTGGGAGAGCCGGATGGTAAGGAGATTATCAAGGAGAGAATTACTTCCGAACACCCCAGTAATCCGAGGAAAGGGAGTACCTGAGTTAATGGACCATGGTTAAACTAAACAATAACCAAACAGAAAAAAGGGGACGGATTTTCTGATACCGACCAAGCAACCCATTGGAAAGAAAACCCCAAAATTCAAAAAGCACGTAAGGACAACTTACTAAATATTTCGAAACAATATGATTTAATAAAAAACCCCAAAATTCAAAAAAGTATGTAAGTACAACTTACTTAAGATATTTTGAAACAATTTTATAAATAAAAAGACAAACCACCAAGAAAAGGTAAGAACAGATTATTAAATAATATTTATAAATAGCAGATTTAAAATGAAATGATAGAAAAATAATATTTTGAAGGTAACAAACAGAAGAAAAAATAAATAAATAAAAACAATTGATGGTAATGTGCTCAGATAAGAAAGTCAAATAAGAAGAATAACGAATAATTTAATGACTACAATGAAACTAAAGAATGATGATAATTAATACAACTATAATTTAGAATTTCTCGGAATTGAAAAGGATATAGGAAGAAATGACACGGAGAAAATATGTCACAAGAAGGAAAGTCAAAAGGATTTTAAAATAATGCCTATCAATAATGTTATATGCTATTAGTTAATGAAAAAGAAGAAGGAATCAAGAAGAAAAAGAAATATATAATTAAATGCAAACAGCTACAACGTGAAGAATCCCAAAAGTGTTTAGTATTAGTCGCTAATCGACTACTTGTAAATATTTATTATAATGAATTGACCGTAGAAATGTTCCAGCAATCATTTTCCTGAGCAGGGATGATGTTCCCCTGGTCTCAGAAAAGGTGTAAGGATGGACAGCGGAGTAATGGACCCAAAGTGGCCACCCGAACTGAACCACCGCACAGGATAGGGAAAATGTTATGGAAATTGAATATTTAAGGGATGATAAAATAGCTGAAAAGAGTGATATTAGATTCCAGAAGTATGAATGAAGAAAATAGAAGGAAGATAGCAGACAGAAGCTTAATTGAGAAAGCGAATTTATAAAAGTAAATAGAATTATGAGTGTTAAAACAAGTTTTTTATGATTAGTGTGACCAGCCCTTATCAAGTAATATGTGAAAGACCAATACCCAGAGAAATAAATAATTGATGAATTTGCCTCCAAGAGAGAGAGAGAGAGAATTGAGTATAAAATCAAGCCTATTACCATTTAACCGAATAACAGGTGTATAACCAATCAGAAAGGAAGGAATATTATGAAGATTAAGGAAATAATCCGAAGATTGAAGAGTTCAACAATTTATTTTAAAACAAGTAAACAAAAATAAATCTGTTCTAGTGGGGGGGCTTTATGTAACGTTACATAACCCATGCCCAAATATGATAACACAATCACCCCACTCTAAAAGTCAGAAATGGGTATTATGTACCTACCTATAAAAAACTTTGTACCACAAAATTCTGTAAACAATATAGTGTACAAAGTGAGATATAGTGTACATAGTGAGAGTGTAAACTTTAAAAAAAAAAGAGCATCTCACAGATTTATACTGTAGATGACAAAACAATCAATTGTAGCAGTGGACTATATTGCTGCTGACAAATTTTGTATTTTTTTGTATTTTGTGTAATTTTTATTGTGTAGGCCACAAAGGTCTTGTACCTAGGTATAATTTTTGTGTTTAATATAATAACTGTGTTTAAATATAAGATAACCCAGGGTTAGATATAAAATAATAATAATATAAAATAATACTATGTGAGCAAGATGGCATAGGAAAATAGTTTAGAGTAAGGATACTTTAAGTAAATAATAAATAAATCCAATTTAAGGGAATTAAAATATTAAAGACCAATGTACAAGCTTAAGAAAAAATAGAAAGAAAAACCTTAGATAAATTAAATTGGATTATAAACAAAATTTAAAAAGGATTATTTTTCTAAAAAGAAGAAATAAATTTATAATAATTAATAATAGCCTATATACAAAAAAGTATATAGATTCACCAATAAAAAACCATCAAAAACTCTTGGTTACTACGAGTAACCAACTAACAAGATTGGGAATTAATTGTTAAAACGATTGGGAAGTGAACGTTTTAAAAAGTGTAATGCCTATTTAAATTTGATAAATTAATGAATACTTTTTGGAATAATTAGTGCGAAATTTAATAAAATTGACGAGTGATGTCCACTTTATGTTAGAACTCCTTCAAGTATAACCATTCACGCCCTTAATTTGATGAAACTTTAAAAAATCCAACTACTAGTTCTAGGCCTAGTCTTACTGCACGTCGATATTTAGGTGAGATCGTATCCAAGTAAATTTAACTAAATTACAACTCAACTATAACTTCATAACACTAGAAACAGCACCATATCTTTAAACACTTCAGGAAAAGAGGTGAAAACAAACTTTATTATTTTTTGTTAACCAAAAAATCTGCATAACGGATTCTTGTGAATTGCTAGCCGCCATTAAATAATTTCGTGGTTGTAGTGAAGAAACATAATCTGCATTCTGGCGGATAAACTCGGAACTACATACTACAAAATATAATCTATTAATTAATGTAAAGCTTGGTATTAAATTATTCATTTCTGACAGTCTCATAGTACAAAGAACTTAAAAAAATAACCCTGGGAAATTAATAAATAATTTATTTATTGTTTGTTTTATAAAGAATAAAAAATATTTGTTATACATTCTATGTTTACAAAATAAGATCGAACTAATGTTGTGTTAACAGTGAGAATCGATTATACCTTTCTGTTTTGAGAGAAGATAAAAAACATTGTATTTATTAAATAAATACAATGAATTCTTTGTTATTTGAATAAAAATGTGTATTATTTTCAGTAGAGGGTAGTTGTTTACAGATTGTCAGGAGACAGAGAAGAGAACGGACAACCAGAAAATATTACATACCATTGTTGTTAATTTAACCTCCAATGCGTTTGTAAACGTCAAAATCAGCTGGTCTCATGAGCGGAGAAATTTAAATTAATTACTTGTATGCCAAGAGGATAATTCTTTTTGTACTCTCTCTCCTAACTACGGTCAAACAACTTCATTGAATTCACCCAAATCAAATCTAAGGGAAAAATCAGCATAATCACACACACTCGAATTCTTTTTTTTTTGGAACTTTAAACATAAATTATAACGAATTCTGTGACTCTCATTAAAGCGAGATTTCGAATAGCGATAGTGACGATAAGATCAAACGATACTATCCGATAATACCCGTGAGATGTTACAAGATGGCGTACCAACATGGGGCTTAATTAGGAAAGCTTAACAAATTAACGATAGTACATTAATGCTCTTAGAGATTATACCCGCGAGACGTTACAATATATATATATATATATATATATATATATATATATATTGTAACGCAACAGAAATGCTGGGATCCATGTTACATAAAAATTAGGTTAACAGAATAATAAACAAGTCAATATCTAACCCCATGATAAAACAAAAATCTAATAATTACATTTATAATTATAGATAAAGATAAATAAGGATGCAAGGTAGAATTAATGAGAATAAACAAACCTGTAAGTTAGATAATAGTTAATGATCTATGTTCAGTGAAAAGTAAACAAAAATGAAACAGTAATTTACTTTATAAGCAATAGCAATTAAGGATTTTGAGTTAAAAGATATTATTTTGTGACAACAAATGTTATGATAAAGTTTATGTTATGTTATACCAATTATGTGTTGAGTTAATGAAAGGTAATGAAACAAGATGTATTATTCAATTACTGTTGTAGAATGAAGTGTGAAGCAGCTAGTTAGCGTTAATAGATTTGAATTTTCTTATATATGATCCATAGGTCAAGATAAAATTGTCATTAGATATGGAAAAAATAATTGTTTATGTAAATGTTAATAGTTAAGATTTGATTATATGTATGAATTTATGTAAAAGGGCTATAGATGTTTACCAGTTATAAACACAGGTAGATCCGTTTACAATAAAAGGCCTAACAGCCAAAACCACTATATAACCACTCATAACATAAAGGTTAGGTACATAAATTAATAATAATTAATGAATACGGTTTGAAGAGCTAGAAAAAAACATTAAATTAGTAATGATATATAATAAACCATATCAATTTATACAAATTATGACAATGCCATGATATCGATTGATAACGTTTAATATCGAAAAGGTAGTAAATATAAAAGAAACAGACTCATATCAAAAAACCAGCAGAATATGTGTAGAAAATAATAAACCAACTATCGGTAAAGTTATATTCCGATATGATAGCAAATTGATAAGGAATAGATAAAAAATATATGAAATAAACACTATATACAAAACATGCGGAAGGAAGAAAAATCATGTGTTGTTATGGACGACAGGACATGAAGTAGTTGTTGATTTTGATTATTGCCTTTTATGATCTGAATGTGATGAGATTAAAAATCTAAGAAATATATCATCTAGTCGGAATATTCTAAAATATTTGACACAGTTATAATATTCAAAATACTAAAAATAATATTCTTGAATCTTGCCAGTACAGTTTAACCAAACAAGACTATAGTATGAAATCACAATAGAAAATAAATAACTGGATTCTACAAGGAAGGACTTGAATTGTCCCATATCCGAAAGGAATTGACGATATAATAAACCAAATAGAAAGAGTCAAATGTATCACAACTAATAATATACACTACACTAGAACTTATAACCTTTCAAATACACGGAACATCACTAATTGCTTCAACCGAGAGAAAAACGTATTTGGATCCAGGAATTGCAGAAGAAGCATCAATCGGGCTGTAAATCAATCCAGAGAGCTGTATTTCCGAGGTGGACAGGACAAGAATTCCATTTTATTAAACCAAGAAAGAATATTGTACGGCATAATCGTCCAGAACAGTAAATTTATCAATCAACCGCCTACACGATTTGCTTCGTTCTAGTCTGGTAAATTATTATTATATCAATCATATTAACTACACAACACTTCAAATTTGTAAATCTTGCATTCTTATCTATGTATTTTTAATCTTCCCCACAGTTACAAGAACCTTCACACCCTGAATTAAGTTAATTACAAATTAAAACACACTATATAACTGAATCTAAATAAAGGATCGGACTAATCAATAATCGATTCACGCAATCTTTAGCCCAAGTGTATGTCAGTTAGAACATACCTTATTCAATGTTAAAGAAGTAAACAAATAAAGAACCTTTATATAGTTGCAAAATCTTGTCATTTGGAGTATGATTTAATGAGTTGGGAATAAAAAACTAACTGACTAAGTATAGAATAATTGGTTAACATAAACAGTGAAATAACCTATAAGTTTCGTTGCTCCGGTACTACAGCGCTTATAGCGGAATTCTCCGACACCAAAGAGAGAGCGTAAAAATACAAAATTATACATAATTCTCTTCAAGGTATAATAGGGTTGAACGAAATTACAGAATAACACATTAATTATTTAAGTTTCAAGATCACTAACACTGATATTTTTTTAGAGAGCTAAGTTAATATTCATTAATTACATCAATATGTCCCACAACTCCAAATATCTCAGATATTTAAATAATTAAGTAAATTAAACGACCTAAGAGAGTAAAGACAGGGGAACATACCTGTTCATAGCAACGAATAGGCTTACATTGTGTGAAAATAACGGGACGCTCGTACTCGTCTCATTACAAATTGGCGCTCAACCAGTGTAGGGCTTAAGTTAAGTAACTATAATTATAATAACATTACTTACCCAGAGCAGGCAACTGTGGGAGAGTAAACATGCATACCAGAGGTAGATCAAGGATTAGGGCAGAAGAAACGGAGAAGGAAATAGATGAACAAGAACAGGAGATAGAACTAATAACGGATAGTGAAATGGAACAACAGACAGACGAAATAGCGGAAACTGAAATTATTATGGACAAGGAAAGGGAACCAGTTGAAGAAGATGCCCAAGGGGACCAAATAGATAAAGCGGGAGCCAGAGAAGCACCAAGTTGGCAGGAGATGATGAAATTTATGGCAGAACAAAATAGACAAACTAACGAAAGTTTAAATAAAATTAACGAGAAATTTGACAAGATAGATGAGAATTTTAGGAAACAGGAGGAAAACTCCAGGAAAACAAATGAGGAAATTAAAGAAACCTCAAAACAAATTCACGAAAGGTTAGATAGGAATGATGAGGGTTTAAAACAAATGAAGGAAGACATCTTACAAATACATGAAGAAAATTTAAAGCAAATTAATGAAAAAATTGAAAATCTTCATGTGACAGTTAACCAGAAGGTGGACCAAAATAATGAGGAAAGAAAATTAGAAATAGCCAAAACAAATGAAGGGTTAGAAAAAACTAACGAAACAATAGTACAGGTTCGTGAAGAATTACAGAATAAAATTAATGACATAAAAATTGAGAATAAAACATTGGTCGAAGAAATCCAACAGGAAACTGTCGAAAAATATGAGCAAATTAAAAACGAAGTACATCAGGTACGGGAAGAGAATAAGGAAGGTATTACGCAAATACAGACAGACATGGGCGAACGACTCGAAAGAGTCTATGGCAATTTAAACAGTATGGAAGGTCAAATTAATACCAGTAAAAATAAAATAGAGGAAATTAGTAGACGTGAATTACAATTACAAGAAGAAGTAGATTCATGGCGGGATAGGACATGCCAACATAGTCATACAAATAACCACGAGAACCGGGAGTCGGTTAATTTTCGTAATTACAAGCGCAATCCGATGGAATTTTTAAAGAGATTGGAAGAGGTGATCGCCAGAAATAGAGAAAATCGCTGGAGTATTATACGCAGTATGATTGATGAAACATTTAAAGATACTTATGATAATTGGTGGACAGCGGTGCACCCGGATATACTGGACATGACTGAGTTCAAAAAACAATTTAAAGAGAAATATTGGTCTGAATCGACCCAGAACATGATTAGGAATAATTTGAGTAACGGTAGATACGAAACAAACATAGGCCAGTCTCCTACTTCATACTTTCTAGGAAAAGTATGTATGGCACGGAACTTAGAGCCCAGAATTCCCGAAGAATGTTTGGTGATACAACTATCCTACCATTACGAGGAAGGGATAAAAAATGCACGCATGTGTAGTCAAATCAAAACGATTCTAGCCATGGCCAAATTCCTGGAGAATTATGAACACGAGAACCAATACCAAAGAAATAGGATGTTAAATTATAAATATCAGAAGTATAATAATAACGCGCCACCAACCAATTCTCATAATAATGATCACAATCGACCTGCGCAGAACGTTAATGCCAATAGGACCCAAAATGAGCACGCGAATAATAATTCCAGGAACTATAATTATCGTGGAAATAATACTTATAATTACCGCGATAGTCGCAATAATAGAGGAGATGGGGACAGACGACCCAATAATTAAAGGCATAACGTCAATTATATCTACTCCAGGCCTCAAGGTAATCAGCGACGGTATTACCCAAGGAGTCACCGATATGACAATCATTATGACCAGTCCCGGCGTGAAGACAACTATCCACCTGAAAGAAATTATAGGATAGCGGAACCTAATACGGAGGATCGCACAGAAACTGTACTAAATCAACACAATAATCCAAGTGAAAATAGAGAAGAGGGGGTAAGCCCTCATTTAAACTAATAGAGGCAATGAAAAATAATGAATACCCTTCACTGAACCGTAATTTTGGGGAACAACGACTTGTAAACAAAATTAAGAGTAATCATACCATAACTATAATTAATAACCACTATTTACAGAATATCAGAGAAGATTTATTGGAAGAGGATAAGAAACATGTAAACAGTAATAGTAATAACGAAATCATATATGTAACAGCAAAATTCTAAAAGACAGTAAGACCACCTTACAAAAATTATTTGAAATAACTATTATATATAAAACGAATTTAGTAAGAAAAAAAATTGTTTTACTAAATCCATAAAAAATATTATGAATAAATTCTAAAATACAATAAGAACAACTTATTATTGATTTTGAAGAGAAAATACTTGGAATTTAAAAAGAATTCGAATTTGAATACAACCACTAAATTCAAAAATACAATAAGAACCACTTATTATCGATTTTGAAGAAAAAACACTTGTAAATAAAAGAGAATTTGTTGAACAATAAAATAAATAGAAAAAAAGTCATTCAAAATGAAGTAAGTCTGAATTAAAATATAGTTATGAAGAAGATTACAGAAGAAAGTGAGGATTATTACTAAATGTTTACAAAGAAATAATGTGACTAATGAATAATGAAATCCCAAGACTACAGAAGAAAGTGAGAATTATTACTAAACGTTTACAAAGAAATAATGTGAATAATGAATAATGAAATCCCAAGATTACAGAAGAAAGTGAGGATTATTACTAAATGTTTACAAAGAAATAATGTGAATAATGAATAACAAACCCCAAGATTACAGAAGAAAGCGAGAATTATTACTAAGTGTCTACAAAGAAATAGTGTGAATAATGAATCATGAAATCCCAAGATAAAAAGTTTTTACCTCAAATCTACCTATGCAAAATAAAGAAAGAGAAAAATCATATGACCTAAAATACATACCACATTGCCAAATGAAGGAAACAACTTCAGAAAACGATTGAATGTAACCAATGTAATATTAAAGAAAACAAGAAAGAAAGAGTATTTATGAACATAATTCATTTAAAAATAAACAGCCAAAATAATGAAATACTATAAGAAAAATAATAGGTGAGCTAAGGACTGTATTTAGTCAGAAACACAGTTATAATGATAATCACACAATAACTATTTAGAAAATATTGAGATCAGAAAAACAAATGAAGAAGATACTTAGCATTATAATCACAACAAAAAATGAAAAACAAAAATAATTACAAATGATAACTGTCAGATTTAATATCAAAGAATGTTTAAGGAAACTAAAATGGAATCACAAAGTATGGAGGATAGTAATGAAGAAATATAAAAGCAACAAAGAAAAAAAAAATTTTTTTCGCAAATATTTATTATTAAGTAATTAAAGAGATTATTAGGAGATTATTATATTTTATAGCTGACTGTAGATGAATTCCAGCAGTACTATATTAAGGTGTGGTGTGGGCAGCAGAGTATGAAGCCAAACAGTGCCTCTCTGAACTGTACCAACGCACATATTAGGGATTGTTAGGGAAATTAAATATTTAAGGAATATTAGAATAGTTGCAAGAATGACCTCAGTTTCCAAAAGAGTAGTATGAAGAAAACAGAAAGAAATTAGATGACAGAAGAATAATTGAGAAATACAGTGATTACAGTAATTATAAGTAGAAGAGATGTGAACCTAAAGTATCATTGAATATTGCAGCCAACTATCAACAAATACTGTTTACAGAAATTAAAAATAATCAAGAATGTTAATTAAAATGATGAAATGTTATTAAATAAAGAATTATTAATACTAGTCTAATGAAGTTACATTGAGAATCACATCGTCAACCATTAATATTGAGATGAAGAAAAGGCATGTGAAAAAGACAAGTTTATTTGACCTAAACTTCATTCAGGTAAACTAAACTTTTTTATGAGGGGGAGCATATGTAACGCAACAGACATGCTTGCTTCCATGTTACATAAAAATTAGGTTAACAGAATAATAAACAAGTCAATATCTAACCCCATGATAAAACAAAAATCTAATAATTACATTTATAATTATAGATAAAGATAAATAAGGATGCAAGGTAGAATTAATGAGAATAAACAAACCTGTAAGTTAGATAATAGTTAATGATCTATGTTCAGTGAAAAGTAAACAAAAATGAAACAATAATTTACTTTATAAGCAATAGCAATTAAGGATTTTGAGTTAAAAGATATTATTTTGTGACAACAAATGTTATGATAAAGTTTATGTTATGTTATACCAATTATGTGTTGAGTTAATGAAAGGTAATGAAACAAGATGTATTATTCAATTACTGTTGTAGAATGAAGTGTGAAGCAGCTAGTTAGCGTTAATAGATTTGAATTTTCTTATATATGATCCATAGGTCAAGATAAAATTGTC
The DNA here is from genome assembly GCA_034769895.1 of Magicicada septendecula. Lineage (NCBI taxonomy): Eukaryota > Metazoa > Arthropoda > Insecta > Hemiptera > Cicadidae > Magicicada > Magicicada septendecula. Next base: position 506,846,664 of record CM068369.1, on the reverse strand, counting down.
ATTAGATATGGAAAAAATAATTGTTTATGTAAATGTTAATAGTTAAGATTTGATTATATGTATGAATTTATGTAAAAGGGCTATAGATGTTTACCAGTTATAAACACAGGTAGATCCGTTTACAATAAAAGGCCTAACAGCCAAAACCACTATATAACCACTCATAACATAAAGGTTAGGTACATAAATTAATAATAATTAATGAATACGGTTTGAAGAGCTAGAAAAAAACATTAAATTAGTAATGATATATAATAAACCATATCAATTTATACAAATTATGATAATGCCAAGATGCCACGATATCGATTGATAACGTTTAATATCGAAAAGGTAGTAAATATAAAAGAAACAGGCTCATATCAAAAAACCAGCAGAATATGTGTAGAAAATAATAAACCAACTATCAGTAAAGTTATATTCCGATATGATAGCAAATTGATAAGGAATAGATAAAAAATATATGAAATAAACACTATATACAAAACATGCGGAAGGAAGAAAAATCATGTGTTGCTATGGACGACAGGACATGAAGTAGTTGTTGATTTTGATTATTGCCTTTTATGATCTGAATGTGATGAGATTAAAAATCTAAGAAATATATCATCTAGTCGGAATATTCTAAAATATTTGACACAGTTATAATATTCAAAATACTAAAAATAATATTCTTGAATCTTGCCAGTACAGTTTAACCAAACAAGACTATAGTATGAAATCACAATAGAAAATAAATAACTGGATTCTACAAGGAAGGACTTGAATTGTCCCATATCCGAAAGGAATTGACGATATAATAAACCAAATAGAAAGAGTCAAATGTATCACAACTAATAATATACACTACACTAGAACTTATAACCTTTCAAATACACGGAACATCACTAATTGCTTCAACCGAGAGAAAAACGTATTTGGATCCAGGAATTGCAGAAGAAGCATCAATCGGGCTGTAAATCAATCCAGAGAGCTGTATTTCCGAGGTGGACAGGACAAGAATTCCATTTTATTAAACCAAGAAAGAATATTGTACGGCATAATCGTCCAGAACAGTAAATTTATCAATCAACCGCCTACACGATTTGCTTCGTTCTAGTCTGGTAAATTATTATTATATCAATCATATTAACTACACAACACTTCAAATTTGTAAATCTTGCATTCTTATCTATGTATTTTTAATCTTCCCCACAGTTACAAGAACCTTCACACCCTGAATTAAGTTAATTACAAATTAAAACACACTATATAACTGAATCTAAATAAAGGATCGGACTAATCAATAATCGATTCACGCAATCTTTAGCCCAAGTGTATGTCAGTTAGAACATACCTTATTCAATGTTAAAGAAGTAAACAAATAAAGAACCTTTATACAGTTGCAAAATCTTGTCATTTGGAGTATGATTTAATGAGTTGGGAATAAAAAAGTAACTGACTAAGTATAGAATAATTGGTTAACATAAACAGTGAAATAACCTATAAGTTTTGTTGCTCCGGTACTACAGCGCTTATAGCGGAATTCTCCGACACCAAAGAGAGAGCGTAAAAATACAAAATTATACATAATTCTCTTCAAGGTATAATAGGGTTGAACGAAATTACAGAATAACACATTAATTATTTAAGTTTCAAGAACACTAACACTGATATTGTTTTAGAGATCTAAGTTAATATTAATTAATTACATCAATATATCCCACAACTCCAAATATCTCAGATATTTAAATAATTAAGTAAATTAAACGACCTAAGAGAGTAAAGACAGGGGAACATACCTGTTCATAGCAACGAATAGGCTTACATTGTGTGAAAATAACGGGACGCTCGTACTCGTCTCATTACAAATTGGCGCTCAACCAGTGTAGGGCTTAAGTTAAGTAACTATAATTATAATAACATTACTTAACCAGAGCAGGCAACTGTGGGAGAGTAAACATGCATACCAGAGGTAGATCAAGGATTAGGGCAGAAGAAACGGAGAAGGAAATAGATGAACAAGAACAGGAGATAGAACTAATAACGGATAGTGAAATGGAACAACAGACAGACGAAATAGCGGAAACTGAAATTATTATGGACAAGGAAAGGGAACCAGTTGAAGAAGATGCCCAAGGGGACCAAATAGATAAAGCGGGAGCCAGAGAAGCACCAAGTTGGCAGGAGATGATGAAATTTATGGCAGAACAAAATAGACAAACTAACGAAAGTTTAAATAAAATTAACGAGAAATTTGACAAGATAGATGAGAATTTTAGGAAACAGGAGGAAAACTCCAGGAAAACAAATGAGGAAATTAAAGAAACCTCAAAACAAATTCACGAAAGGTTAGATAGGAATGATGAGGGTTTAAAACAAATGAAGGAAGACATCTTACAAATACATGAAGAAAATTTAAAGCAAATTAATGAAAAAATTGAAAATCTTCATGTGACAGTTAACCAGAAGGTGGACCAAAATAATGAGGAAAGAAAATTAGAAATAGCCAAAACAAATGAAGGGTTAGAAAAAACTAACGAAACAATAGTACAGGTTCGTGAAGAATTACAGAATAAAATTAATGACATAAAAATTGAGAATAAAACATTGGTCGAAGAAATCCAACAGGAAACTGTCGAAAAATATGAGCAAATTAAAAACGAAGTACATCAGGTACGGGAAGAGAATAAGGAAGGTATTACGCAAATACAGACAGACATGGGCGAACGACTCGAAAGAGTCTATGGCAATTTAAACAGTATGGAAGGTCAAATTAATACCAGTAAAAATAAAATAGAGGAAATTAGTAGACGTGAATTACAATTACAAGAAGAAGTAGATTCATGGCGGGATAGGACATGCCAACATAGTCATACAAATAACCACGAGAACCGGGAGTCGGTTAATTTTCGTAATTACAAGCGCAATCCGATGGAATTTTTAAAGAGATTGGAAGAGGTGATCGCCAGAAATAGAGAAAATCGCTGGAGTATTATACGCAGTATGATTGATGAAACATTTAAAGATACTTATGATAATTGGTGGACAGCGGTGCACCCGGATATACTGGACATGACTGAGTTCAAAAAACAATTTAAAGAGAAATATTGGTCTGAATCGACCCAGAACATGATTAGGAATAATTTGAGTAACGGTAGATACGAAACAAACATAGGCCAGTCTCCTACTTCATACTTTCTAGGAAAAGTATGTATGGCACGGAACTTAGAGCCCAGAATTCCCGAAGAATGTTTGGTGATACAACTATCCTACCATTACGAGGAAGGGATAAAAAATGCACGCATGTGTAGTCAAATCAAAACGATTCCAGCCATGGCCAAATTCCTGGAGAATTATGAACACGAGAACCAATACCAAAGAAATAGGATGTTAAATTATAAATATCAGAAGTATAATAATAACGCGCCACCAACCAATTCTCATAATAATGATCACAATCGACCTGCGCAGAACGTTAATGCCAATAGGACCCAAAATGAGCACGCGAATAATAATTCCAGGAACTATAATTATCGTGGAAATAATACTTATAATTACCGCGATAGTCGCAATAATAGAGGAGATGGGGACAGACGACCCAATAATTAAAGGCATAACGTCAATTATATCTACTCCAGGCCTCAAGGTAATCAGCGACGGTATTACCCAAGGAGTCACCGATATGACAATCATTATGACCAGTCCCGGCGTGAAGACAACTATCCACCTGAAAGAAATTATAGGATAGCGGAACCTAATACGGAGGATCGCACAGAAACTGTACTAAATCAACACAATAATCCAAGTGAAAATAGAGAAGAGGGGGTAAGCCCTCATTTAAACTAATAGAGGCAGTGAAAAATAATGAATACCCTTCACTGAACCGTAATTTTGGGGAACAACGACTTGTAAACAAAATTAAGAGTAATCATACCATAACTATAATTAATAACCACTATTTAAAGAATATCAGAGAAGATTTATTGGAAGAGGATAAGAAACATGTAAACAGTAATAGTAATAACGAAATCATATATGTAACAGCAAAATTCTAAAAGACAGTAAGACCAACTTACAAAAATTATTTGAAATAACTATTATATATAAAACGAATTTAGTAAGAAAAAAAATTGTTTTACTAAATCCATAAAGAAATATTATGAATAAATTCTAAAATACAATAAGAACAACTTATTATTGATTTTGAAGAGAAAATACTTGGAATTTAAAAAGAATTCGAATTTGAATACAACCACTAAATTCAAAAATACAATAAGAACCACTTATTATCGATTTTGAAGAAAAAACACTTGTAAATAAAAGAGAATTTGTTGAACAATAAAATAAATAGAAAAAAAAGTCATTCAAAATGAAGTAAGTCTGAATTAAAATATAGTTATGAAGAAGATTACAGAAGAAAGTGAGGATTATTACTAAATGTTTACAAAGAAATAATGTGATTAATGAATAATGAAATCCCAAGACTACAGAAGAAAGTGAGAATTATTACTAAACGTTTACAAAGAAATAATGTGAATAATGAATAATGAAATCCCAAGATTACAGAAGAAAGTGAGGATTATTACTAAATGTTTACAAAGAAATAATGTGAATAATGAATAACAAACCCCAAGATTACAGAAGAAAGCGAGAATTATTACTAAGTGTCTACAAAGAAATAGTGTGAATAATGAATCATGAAATCCCAAGATAAAAAGTTTTTACCTCAAATCTACCTATGCAAAATAAAGAAAGAGAAAAATCATATGACCTAAAATACATACCACATTGCCAAATGAAGGAAACAACTTCAGAAAACGATTGAATGTAACCAATGTAATATTAAAGAAAACAAGAAAGAAAGAGTATTTATGAACATAATTCATTTAAAAATAAACAGCCAAAATAATGAAATACTATAAGAAAAATAATAGGTGAGCTAAGGACTGTATTTAGTCAGAAACACAGTTATAATGATAATCACACAATAACTATTTAGAAAATATTGAGATCAGAAAAACAAATGAAGAAGATACTTAGCATTATAATCACAACAAAAAATGAAAAACAAAAATAATTACAAATGATAACTGTCAGATTTAATATCAAAGAATGTTTAAGGAAACTAAAATGGAATCACAAAGTATGGAGGATAGTAATGAAGAAATATAAAAGCAACAAAGAAAAAAAAAATTTTTTTCGCAAATATTTATTATTAAGTAATTAAAGAGATTATTAGGAGATTATTATATTTTATAGCTGACTGTAGATGAATTCCAGCAGTACTATATTAAGGTGTGGTGTGGGCAGCAGAGTATGAAGCCAAACAGTGCCTCTCTGAACTGTACCAACGCACATATTAGGGATTGTTAGGGAAATTAAATATTTAAGGAATATTAGAATAGTTGCAAGAATGACCTCAGTTTCCAAAAGAGTAGTATGAAGAAAACAGAAAGAAATTAGATGACAGAAGAATAATTGAGAAATACAGTGATTACAGTAATTATAAGTAGAAGAGATGTGAACCTAAAGTATCATTGAATATTGCAGCCAACTATCAACAAATACTGTTTACAGAAATTAAAAATAATCAAGAATGTTAATTAAAATGATGAAATGTTATTAAATAAAGAATTATTAATACTAGTCTAATGAAGTTACATTGAGAATCACATCGTCAACCATTAATATTGAGATGAAGAAAAGGCATGTGAAAAAGACAAGTTTATTTGACCTAAACTTCATTCAGGTAAACTAAACTTTTTTATGAGGGGGAGCATATGTAACGCAACAGACATGCTTGCTTCCATGTTACATAAAAATTAGGTTAACAGAATAATAAACAAGTCAATATCTAACCCCATGATAAAACAAAAATCTAATAATTACATTTATAATTATAGATAAAGATAAATAAGGATGCAAGGTAGAATTAATGAGAATAAACAAACCTGTAAGTTAGATAATAGTTAATGATCTATGTTCAGTGAAAAGTAAACAAAAATGAAACAATAATTTACTTTATAAGCAATAGCAATTAAGGATTTTGAGTTAAAAGATATTATTTTGTGACAACAAATGTTATGATAAAGTTTATGTTATGTTATACCAATTATGTGTTGAGTTAATGAAAGGTAATGAAACAAGATGTATTATTCAATTACTGTTGTAGAATGAAGTGTGAAGCAGCTAGTTAGCGTTAATAGATTTGAATTTTCTTATATATGATCCATAGGTCAAGATAAAATTGTCATTAGATATGGAAAAAATAATTGTTTATGTAAATGTTAATAGTTAAGATTTGATTATATGTATGAATTTATGTAAAAGGGCTATAGATGTTTACCAGTTATAAACACAGGTAGATCCGTTTACAATAAAAGGCCTAACAGCCAAAACCACTATATAACCACTCATAACATAAAGGTTAGGTACATAAATTAATAATAATTAATGAATACGGTTTGAAGAGCTAGAAAAAAACATTAAATTAGTAATGATATATAATAAACCATATCAATTTATACAAATTATGATAATGCCATGATGCCATGATATCGATTGATAACGTTTAATATCGAAAAGGTAGTAAATATAAAAGAAACAGGCTCATATCAAAAAACCAGCAGAATATGTGTAGAAAATAATAAACCAACTATCGGTAAAGTTATATTCCGATATGATAGCAAATTGATAAGGAATAGATAAAAAATATATGAAATAAACACTATACACAAAACATGCGGAAGGAAGAAAAATCATGTGTTGCTATTGACGACAGGAGATGAAGTAGTTGTTGATTTTGATTATTGCCTTTTATGATCTGAATGTGATGAGATTAAAAATCTAAGAAATATATCATCTAGTCGGAATATTCTAAAATATTTGACACAGTTATAATATTCAAAATACTAAAAATAATATTCTTGAATCTTGCCAGTACAGTTTAACCAAACAAGACTATAGTATGAAATCACAATAGAAAATAAATAACTGGATTCTACAAGGAAGGACTTGAATTGTCCCATATCCGAAAGGAATTGACGATATAATAAACCAAATAGAAAGAGTCAAATGTATCACAACTAATAATATACACTACACTAGAACTTATAACCTTTCAAATACACGGAACATCACTAATTGCTTCAACCGAGAGAAAAACGTATTTGGATCCAGGAATTGCAGAAGAAGCATCAATCGGGCTGTAAATCAATCCAGAGAGCTGTATTTCCGAGGTGGACAGGACAAGAATTCCATTTTATTAAACCAAGAAAGAATATTGTACGGCATAATCGTCCAGAACAGTAAATTTATCAATCAACCGCCTACACGATTTGCTTCGTTCTAGTCTGGTAAATTATTATTATATCAATCATATTAACTACACAACACTTCAAATTTGTAAATCTTGCATTCTTATCTATGTATTTTTAATCTTCCCCACAGTTACAAGAACCTTCACACCCTGAATTAAGTTAATTACAAATTAAAACACACTATATAACTGAATCTAAATAAAGGATCGGACTAATCAATAATCGATTCACGCAATCTTTAGCCCAAGTGTATGTCAGTTAGAACATACCTTATTCAATGTTAAAGAAGTAAACAAATAAAGAACCTTTATATAGTTGCAAAATCTTGTCATTTGGAGTATGATTTAATGAGTTGGGAATAAAAAAGTAACTGACTAAGTATAGAATAATTGGTTAACATAAACAGTGAAATAACCTATAAGTTTTGTTGCTCCGGTACTACAGCGCTTATAGCGGAATTCTCCGACACCAAAGAGAGAGCGTAAAAATACAAAATTATACATAATTCTCTTCAAGGTATAATAGGGTTGAACGAAATTACAGAATAACACATTAATTATTTAAGTTTCTAGAACACTAACACTGATATTGTTTTAGAGATCTAAGTTAATATTAATTAATTACATCAATATATCCCACAACTCCAAATATCTCAGATATTTAAATAATTAAGTAAATTAAACGACCTAAGAGAGTAAAGACAGGGGAACATACCTGTTCATAGCAACGAATAGGCTTACATTGTGTGAAAATAACGGGACGCTCGTACTCGTCTCATTACAAATTGGCGCTCAACCAGTGTAGGGCTTAAGTTAAGTAACTATAATTATAATAACATTACTTAACCAGAGCAGGCAACTGTGGGAGAGTAAACATGCATACCAGAGGTAGATCAAGGATTAGGGCAGAAGAAACGGAGAAGGAAATAGATGAACAAGAACAGGAGATAGAACTAATAACGGATAGTGAAATGGAACAACAGACAGACGAAATAGCGGAAACTGAAATTATTATGGACAAGGAAAGGGAACCAGTTGAAGAAGATGCCCAAGGGGACCAAATAGATAAAGCGGGAGCCAGAGAAGCACCAAGTTGGCAGGAGATGATGAAATTTATGGCAGAACAAAATAGACAAACTAACGAAAGTTTAAATAAAATTAACGAGAAATTTGACAAGATAGATGAGAATTTTAGGAAACAGGAGGAAAACTCCAGGAAAACAAATGAGGAAATTAAAGAAACCTCAAAACAAATTCACGAAAGGTTAGATAGGAATGATGAGGGTTTAAAACAAATGAAGGAAGACATCTTACAAATACATGAAGAAAATTTAAAGCAAATTAATGAAAAAATTGAAAATCTTCATGTGACAGTTAACCAGAAGGTGGACCAAAATAATGAGGAAAGAAAATTAGAAATAGCCAAAACAAATGAAGGGTTAGAAAAAACTAACGAAACAATAGTACAGGTTCGTGAAGAATTACAGAATAAAATTAATGACATAAAAATTGAGAATAAAACATTGGTCGAAGAAATCCAACAGGAAACTGTCGAAAAATATGAGCAAATTAAAAACGAAGTACATCAGGTACGGGAAGAGAATAAGGAAGGTATTACGCAAATACAGACAGACATGGGCGAACGACTCGAAAGAGTCTATGGCAATTTAAACAGTATGGAAGGTCAAATTAATACCAGTAAAAATAAAATAGAGGAAATTAGTAGACGTGAATTACAATTACAAGAAGAAGTAGATTCATGGCGGGATAGGACATGCCAACATAGTCATACAAATAACCACGAGAACCGGGAGTCGGTTAATTTTCGTAATTACAAGCGCAATCCGATGGAATTTTTAAAGAGATTGGAAGAGGTGATCGCCAGAAATAGAGAAAATCGCTGGAGTATTATACGCAGTATGATTGATGAAACATTTAAAGATACTTATGATAATTGGTGGACAGTGGTGCACCCGGATATACTGGACATGACTGAGTTCAAAAAACAATTTAAAGAGAAATATTGGTCTGAATCGACCCAGAACATGATTAGGAATAATTTGAGTAACGGTAGATACGAAACAAACATAGGCCAGTCTCCTACTTCATACTTTCTAGGAAAAGTATGTATGGCACGGAACTTAGAGCCCAGAATTCCCGAAGAATGTTTGGTGATACAACTATCCTACCATTACGAGGAAGGGATAAAAAATGCACGCATGTGTAGTCAAATCAAAACGATTCCAGCCATGGCCAAATTCCTGGAGAATTATGAACACGAGAACCAATACCAAAGAAATAGGATGTTAAATTATAAATATCAGAAGTATAATAATAACGCGCCACCAACCAATTCTCATAATAATGATCACAATCGACCTGCGCAGAACGTTAATGCCAATAGGACCCAAAATGAGCACGCGAATAATAATTCCAGGAACTATAATTATCGTGGAAATAATACTTATAATTACCGCGATAGTCGCAATAATAGAGGAGATGGGGACAGACGACCCAATAATTAAAGGCATAACGTCAATTATATCTACTCCAGGCCTCAAGGTAATCAGCGACGGTATTACCCAAGGAGTCACCGATATGACAATCATTATGACCAGTCCCGGCGTGAAGACAACTATCCACCTGAAAGAAATTATAGGATAGCGGAACCTAATACGGAGGATCGCACAGAAACTGTACTAAATCAACACAATAATCCAAGTGAAAATAGAGAAGAGGGGGTAAGCCCTCATTTAAACTAATAGAGGCAGTGAAAAATAATGAATACCCTTCACTGAACCGTAATTTTGGGGAACAACGACTTGTAAACAAAATTAAGAGTAATCATACCATAACTATAATTAATAACCACTATTTAAAGAATATCAGAGAAGATTTATTGGAAGAGGATAAGAAACATGTAAACAGTAATAGCAATAACGAAATCATATATGTAACAGCAAAATTCTAAAAGACAGTAAGACCAACTTACAAAAATTATTTGAAATAACTATTATATATAAAACGAATTTAGTAAGAAAAAAAATTGTTTTACTAAATCCATAAAGAAATATTATGAATAAATTCTAAAATACAATAAGAACAACTTATTATTGATTTTGAAGAGAAAATACTTGGAATTTAAAAAGAATTCGAATTTGAATACAACCACTAAATTCAAAAATACAATAAGAACCACTTATTATCGATTTTGAAGAAAAAACACTTGTAAATAAAAGAGAATTTGTTGAACAATAAAATAAATAGAAAAAAAAGTAATTCAAAATGAAGTAAGTCTGAATTAAAATATAGTTATGAAGAAGATTACAGAAGAAAGTGAGGATTATTACTAAATGTTTACAAAGAAATAATGTGACTAATGAATAATGAAATCCCAAGACTACAGAAGAAAGTGAGAATTATTACTAAACGTTTACAAAGAAATAGTGTGAATAATGAATAACAAACCCCAAGATTACAGAAGAAAGTGAGGATTATTACTAAATGTTTACAAAGAAATAATGTGAATAATGAATAATGAAATCCCAAGATTACAGAAGAAAGTGAGGATTATTACTAAATGTTTACAAAGAAATAATGTGAATAATGAATAACAAACCCCAAGATTACAGAAGAAAGCGAGAATTATTACTAAGTGTCTACAAAGAAATAGTGTGAATAATGAATCATGAAATCCCAAGATAAAAAGTTTTTACCTCAAATCTACCTATGCAAAATAAAGAAAGAGAAAAATCATATGACCTAAAATACATACCACATTGCCAAATGAAGGAAACAACTTCAGAAAACGATTGAATGTAACCAATGTAATATTAAAGAAAACAAGAAAGAAAGAGTATTTATGAACATAATTCATTTAAAAATAAACAGCCAAAATAATGAAATACTATAAGAAAAATAATAGGTGAGCTAAGGACTGTATTTAGTCAGAAACACAGTTATAATGATAATCACACAATAACTATTTAGAAAATATTGAGATCAGAAAAACAAATGAAGAAGATACTTAGCATTATAATCACAACAAAAAATGAAAAACAAAAATAATTACAAATGATAACTGTCAGATTTAATATCAAAGAATGTTTAAGGAAACTAAAATGGAATCACAAAGTATGGAGGATAGTAATGAAGAAATATAAAAGCAACAAAGAAAAAAAAAATTTTTTTCGCAAATATTTATTATTAAGTAATTAAAGAGATTATTAGGAGATTATTATATTTTATAGCTGACTGTAGATGAATTCCAGCAGTACTATATTAAGGTGTGGTGTGGGCAGCAGAGTATGAAGCCAAACAGTGCCTCTCTGAACTGTACCAACGCACATATTAGGGATTGTTAGGGAAATTAAATATTTAAGGAATATTAGAATAGTTGCAAGAATGACCTCAGTTTCCAAAAGAGTAGTATGAAGAAAACAGAAAGAAATTAGATGACAGAAGAATAATTGAGAAATACAGTGATTACAGTAATTATAAGTAGAAGAGATGTGAACCTAAAGTATCATTGAATATTGCAGCCAACTATCAACAAATACTGTTTACAGAAATTAAAAATAATCAAGAATGTTAATTAAAATGATGAAATGTTATTAAATAAAGAATTATTAATACTAGTCTAATGAAGTTACATTGAGAATCACATCGTCAACCATTAATATTGAGATGAAGAAAAGGCATGTGAAAAAGACAAGTTTATTTGACCTAAACTTCATTCAGGTAAACTAAACTTTTTTATGAGGGGGAGCATATGTAACGCAACAGACATGCTTGCTTCCATGTTACATAAAAATTAGGTTAACAGAATAATAAACAAGTCAATATCTAACCCCATGATAAAACAAAAATCTAATAATTACATTTATAATTATAGATAAAGATAAATAAGGATGCAAGGTAGAATTAATGAGAATAAACAAACCTGTAAGTTAGATAATAGTTAATGATCTATGTTCAGTGAAAAGTAAACAAAAATGAAACAATAATTTACTTTATAAGCAATAGCAATTAAGGATTTTGAGTTAAAAGATATTATTTTGTGACAACAAATGTTATGATAAAGTTTATGTTATGTTATACCAATTATGTGTTGAGTTAATGAAAGGTAATGAAACAAGATGTATTATTCAATTACTGTTGTAGAATGAAGTGTGAAGCAGCTAGTTAGCGTTAATAGATTTGAATTTTCTTATATATGATCCATAGGTCAAGATAAAATTGTCATTAGATATGGAAAAAATAATTGTTTATGTAAATGTTAATAGTTAAGATTTGATTATATGTATGAATTTATGTAAAAGGGCTATAGATGTTTACCAGTTATAAACACAGGTAGATCCGTTTACAATAAAAGGCCTAACAGCCAAAACCACTATATAACCACTCATAACATAAAGGTTAGGTACATAAATTAATAATAATTAATGAATACGGTTTGAAGAGCTAGAAAAAAACATTAAATTAGTAATGATATATAATAAACCATATCAATTTATACAAATTATGATAATGCCATGATGCCATGATATCGATTGATAACGTTTAATATCGAAAAGGTAGTAAATATAAAAGAAACAGGCTCATATCAAAAAACCAGCAGAATATGTGTAGAAAATAATAAACCAACTATCGGTAAAGTTATATTCCGATATGATAGCAAATTGATAAGGAATAGATAAAAAATATATGAAATAAACACTATACACAAAACATGCGGAAGGAAGAAAAATCATGTGTTGCTATTGACGACAGGAGATGAAGTAGTTGTTGATTTTGATTATTGCCTTTTATGATCTGAATGTGATGAGATTAAAAATCTAAGAAATATATCATCTAGTCGGAATATTCTAAAATATTTGACACAGTTATAATATTCAAAATACTAAAAATAATATTCTTGAATCTTGCCAGTACAGTTTAACCAAACAAGACTATAGTATGAAATCACAATAGAAAATAAATAACTGGATTCTACAAGGAAGGACTTGAATTGTCCCATATCCGAAAGGAATTGACGATATAATAAACCAAATAGAAAGAGTCAAATGTATCACAACTAATAATATACACTACACTAGAACTTATAACCTTTCAAATACACGGAACATCACTAATTGCTTCAACCGAGAGAAAAACGTATTTGGATCCAGGAATTGCAGAAGAAGCATCAATCGGGCTGTAAATCAATCCAGAGAGCTGTATTTCCGAGGTGGACAGGACAAGAATTCCATTTTATTAAACCAAGAAAGAATATTGTACGGCATAATCGTCCAGAACAGTAAATTTATCAATCAACCGCCTACACGATTTGCTTCGTTCTAGTCTGGTAAATTATTATTATATCAATCATATTAACTACACAACACTTCAAATTTGTAAATCTTGCATTCTTATCTATGTATTTTTAATCTTCCCCACAGTTACAAGAACCTTCACACCCTGAATTAAGTTAATTACAAATTAAAACACACTATATAACTGAATCTAAATAAAGGATCGGACTAATCAATAATCGATTCACGCAATCTTTAGCCCAAGTGTATGTCAGTTAGAACATACCTTATTCAATGTTAAAGAAGTAAACAAATAAAGAACCTTTATATAGTTGCAAAATCTTGTCATTTGGAGTATGATTTAATGAGTTGGGAATAAAAAAGTAACTGACTAAGTATAGAATAATTGGTTAACATAAACAGTGAAATAACCTATAAGTTTTGTTGCTCCGGTACTACAGCGCTTATAGCGGAATTCTCCGACACCAAAGAGAGAGCGTAAAAATACAAAATTATACATAATTCTCTTCAAGGTATAATAGGGTTGAACGAAATTACAGAATAACACATTAATTATTTAAGTTTCTAGAACACTAACACTGATATTGTTTTAGAGATCTAAGTTAATATTAATTAATTACATCAATATATCCCACAACTCCAAATATCTCAGATATTTAAATAATTAAGTAAATTAAACGACCTAAGAGAGTAAAGACAGGGGAACATACCTGTTCATAGCAACGAATAGGCTTACATTGTGTGAAAATAACGGGACGCTCGTACTCGTCTCATTACAAATTGGCGCTCAACCAGTGTAGGGCTTAAGTTAAGTAACTATAATTATAATAACATTACTTAACCAGAGCAGGCAACTGTGGGAGAGTAAACATGCATACCAGAGGTAGATCAAGGATTAGGGCAGAAGAAACGGAGAAGGAAATAGATGAACAAGAACAGGAGATAGAACTAATAACGGATAGTGAAATGGAACAACAGACAGACGAAATAGCGGAAACTGAAATTATTATGGACAAGGAAAGGGAACCAGTTGAAGAAGATGCCCAAGGGGACCAAATAGATAAAGCGGGAGCCAGAGAAGCACCAAGTTGGCAGGAGATGATGAAATTTATGGCAGAACAAAATAGACAAACTAACGAAAGTTTAAATAAAATTAACGAGAAATTTGACAAGATAGATGAGAATTTTAGGAAACAGGAGGAAAACTCCAGGAAAACAAATGAGGAAATTAAAGAAACCTCAAAACAAATTCACGAAAGGTTAGATAGGAATGATGAGGGTTTAAAACAAATGAAGGAAGACATCTTACAAATACATGAAGAAAATTTAAAGCAAATTAATGAAAAAATTGAAAATCTTCATGTGACAGTTAACCAGAAGGTGGACCAAAATAATGAGGAAAGAAAATTAGAAATAGCCAAAACAAATGAAGGGTTAGAAAAAACTAACGAAACAATAGTACAGGTTCGTGAAGAATTACAGAATAAAATTAATGACATAAAAATTGAGAATAAAACATTGGTCGAAGAAATCCAACAGGAAACTGTCGAAAAATATGAGCAAATTAAAAACGAAGTACATCAGGTACGGGAAGAGAATAAGGAAGGTATTACGCAAATACAGACAGACATGGGCGAACGACTCGAAAGAGTCTATGGCAATTTAAACAGTATGGAAGGTCAAATTAATACCAGTAAAAATAAAATAGAGGAAATTAGTAGACGTGAATTACAATTACAAGAAGAAGTAGATTCATGGCGGGATAGGACATGCCAACATAGTCATACAAATAACCACGAGAACCGGGAGTCGGTTAATTTTCGTAATTACAAGCGCAATCCGATGGAATTTTTAAAGAGATTGGAAGAGGTGATCGCCAGAAATAGAGAAAATCGCTGGAGTATTATACGCAGTATGATTGATGAAACATTTAAAGATACTTATGATAATTGGTGGACAGTGGTGCACCCGGATATACTGGACATGACTGAGTTCAAAAAACAATTTAAAGAGAAATATTGGTCTGAATCGACCCAGAACATGATTAGGAATAATTTGAGTAACGGTAGATACGAAACAAACATAGGCCAGTCTCCTACTTCATACTTTCTAGGAAAAGTATGTATGGCACGGAACTTAGAGCCCAGAATTCCCGAAGAATGTTTGGTGATACAACTATCCTACCATTACGAGGAAGGGATAAAAAATGCACGCATGTGTAGTCAAATCAAAACGATTCCAGCCATGGCCAAATTCCTGGAGAATTATGAACACGAGAACCAATACCAAAGAAATAGGATGTTAAATTATAAATATCAGAAGTATAATAATAACGCGCCACCAACCAATTCTCATAATAATGATCACAATCGACCTGCGCAGAACGTTAATGCCAATAGGACCCAAAATGAGCACGCGAATAATAATTCCAGGAACTATAATTATCGTGGAAATAATACTTATAATTACCGCGATAGTCGCAATAATAGAGGAGATGGGGACAGACGACCCAATAATTAAAGGCATAACGTCAATTATATCTACTCCAGGCCTCAAGGTAATCAGCGACGGTATTACCCAAGGAGTCACCGATATGACAATCATTATGACCAGTCCCGGCGTGAAGACAACTATCCACCTGAAAGAAATTATAGGATAGCGGAACCTAATACGGAGGATCGCACAGAAACTGTACTAAATCAACACAATAATCCAAGTGAAAATAGAGAAGAGGGGGTAAGCCCTCATTTAAACTAATAGAGGCAGTGAAAAATAATGAATACCCTTCACTGAACCGTAATTTTGGGGAACAACGACTTGTAAACAAAATTAAGAGTAATCATACCATAACTATAATTAATAACCACTATTTAAAGAATATCAGAGAAGATTTATTGGAAGAGGATAAGAAACATGTAAACAGTAATAGCAATAACGAAATCATATATGTAACAGCAAAATTCTAAAAGACAGTAAGACCAACTTACAAAAATTATTTGAAATAACTATTATATATAAAACGAATTTAGTAAGAAAAAAAATTGTTTTACTAAATCCATAAAGAAATATTATGAATAAATTCTAAAATACAATAAGAACAACTTATTATTGATTTTGAAGAGAAAATACTTGGAATTTAAAAAGAATTCGAATTTGAATACAACCACTAAATTCAAAAATACAATAAGAACCACTTATTATCGATTTTGAAGAAAAAACACTTGTAAATAAAAGAGAATTTGTTGAACAATAAAATAAATAGAAAAAAAAGTAATTCAAAATGAAGTAAGTCTGAATTAAAATATAGTTATGAAGAAGATTACAGAAGAAAGTGAGGATTATTACTAAATGTTTACAAAGAAATAATGTGACTAATGAATAATGAAATCCCAAGACTACAGAAGAAAGTGAGAATTATTACTAAACGTTTACAAAGAAATAGTGTGAATAATGAATAACAAACCCCAAGATTACAGAAGAAAGTGAGGATTATTACTAAATGTTTACAAAGAAATAATGTGAATAATGAATAATGAAATCCCAAGATTACAGAAGAAAGTGAGGATTATTACTAAATGTTTACAAAGAAATAATGTGAATAATGAATAACAAACCCCAAGATTACAGAAGAAAGCGAGAATTATTACTAAGTGTCTACAAAGAAATAGTGTGAATAATGAATCATGAAATCCCAAGATAAAAAGTTTTTACCTCAAATCTACCTATGCAAAATAAAGAAAGAGAAAAATCATATGACCTAAAATACATACCACATTGCCAAATGAAGGAAACAACTTCAGAAAACGATTGAATGTAACCAATGTAATATTAAAGAAAACAAGAAAGAAAGAGTATTTATGAACATAATTCATTTAAAAATAAACAGCCAAAATAATGAAATACTATAAGAAAAATAATAGGTGAGCTAAGGACTGTATTTAGTCAGAAACACAGTTATAATGATAATCACACAATAACTATTTAGAAAATATTGAGATCAGAAAAACAAATGAAGAAGATACTTAGCATTATAATCACAACAAAAAATGAAAAACAAAAATAATTACAAATGATAACTGTCAGATTTAATATCAAAGAATGTTTAAGGAAACTAAAATGGAATCACAAAGTATGGAGGATAGTAATGAAGAAATATAAAAGCAACAAAGAAAAAAAAAATTTTTTTCGCAAATATTTATTATTAAGTAATTAAAGAGATTATTAGGAGATTATTATATTTTATAGCTGACTGTAGATGAATTCCAGCAGTACTATATTAAGGTGTGGTGTGGGCAGCAGAGTATGAAGCCAAACAGTGCCTCTCTGAACTGTACCAACGCACATATTAGGGATTGTTAGGGAAATTAAATATTTAAGGAATATTAGAATAGTTGCAAGAATGACCTCAGTTTCCAAAAGAGTAGTATGAAGAAAACAGAAAGAAATTAGATGACAGAAGAATAATTGAGAAATACAGTGATTACAGTAATTATAAGTAGAAGAGATGTGAACCTAAAGTATCATTGAATATTGCAGCCAACTATCAACAAATACTGTTTACAGAAATTAAAAATAATCAAGAATGTTAATTAAAATGATGAAATGTTATTAAATAAAGAATTATTAATACTAGTCTAATGAAGTTACATTGAGAATCACATCGTCAACCATTAATATTGAGATGAAGAAAAGGCATGTGAAAAAGACAAGTTTATTTGACCTAAACTTCATTCAGGTAAACTAAACTTTTTTATGAGGGGGAGCATATGTAACGCAACAGACATGCTTGCTTCCATGTTACATAAAAATTAGGTTAACAGAATAATAAACAAGTCAATATCTAACCCCATGATAAAACAAAAATCTAATAATTACATTTATAATTATAGATAAAGATAAATAAGGATGCAAGGTAGAATTAATGAGAATAAACAAACCTGTAAGTTAGATAATAGTTAATGATCTATGTTCAGTGAAAAGTAAACAAAAATGAAACAATAATTTACTTTATAAGCAATAGCAATTAAGGATTTTGAGTTAAAAGATATTATTTTGTGACAACAAATGTTATGATAAAGTTTATGTTATGTTATACCAATTATGTGTTGAGTTAATGAAAGGTAATGAAACAAGATGTATTATTCAATTACTGTTGTAGAATGAAGTGTGAAGCAGCTAGTTAGCGTTAATAGATTTGAATTTTCTTATATATGATCCATAGGTCAAGATAAAATTGTCATTAGATATGGAAAAAATAATTGTTTATGTAAATGTTAATAGTTAAGATTTGATTATATGTATGAATTTATGTAAAAGGGCTATAGATGTTTACCAGTTATAAACACAGGTAGATCCGTTTACAATAAAAGGCCTAACAGCCAAAACCACTATATAACCACTCATAACATAAAGGTTAGGTACATAAATTAATAATAATTAATGAATACGGTTTGAAGAGCTAGAAAAAAACATTAAATTAGTAATGATATATAATAAACCATATCAATTTATACAAATTATGATAATGCCATGATGCCATGATATCGATTGATAACGTTTAATATCGAAAAGGTAGTAAATATAAAAGAAACAGGCTCATATCAAAAAACCAGCAGAATATGTGTAGAAAATAATAAACCAACTATCGGTAAAGTTATATTCCGATATGATAGCAAATTGATAAGGAATAGATAAAAAATATATGAAATAAACACTATACACAAAACATGCGGAAGGAAGAAAAATCATGTGTTGCTATTGACGACAGGAGATGAAGTAGTTGTTGATTTTGATTATTGCCTTTTATGATCTGAATGTGATGAGATTAAAAATCTAAGAAATATATCATCTAGTCGGAATATTCTAAAATATTTGACACAGTTATAATATTCAAAATACTAAAAATAATATTCTTGAATCTTGCCAGTACAGTTTAACCAAACAAGACTATAGTATGAAATCACAATAGAAAATAAATAACTGGATTCTACAAGGAAGGACTTGAATTGTCCCATATCCGAAAGGAATTGACGATATAATAAACCAAATAGAAAGAGTCAAATGTATCACAACTAATAATATACACTACACTAGAACTTATAACCTTTCAAATACACGGAACATCACTAATTGCTTCAACCGAGAGAAAAACGTATTTGGATCCAGGAATTGCAGAAGAAGCATCAATCGGGCTGTAAATCAATCCAGAGAGCTGTATTTCCGAGGTGGACAGGACAAGAATTCCATTTTATTAAACCAAGAAAGAATATTGTACGGCATAATCGTCCAGAACAGTAAATTTATCAATCAACCGCCTACACGATTTGCTTCGTTCTAGTCTGGTAAATTATTATTATATCAATCATATTAACTACACAACACTTCAAATTTGTAAATCTTGCATTCTTATCTATGTATTTTTAATCTTCCCCACAGTTACAAGAACCTTCACACCCTGAATTAAGTTAATTACAAATTAAAACACACTATATAACTGAATCTAAATAAAGGATCGGACTAATCAATAATCGATTCACGCAATCTTTAGCCCAAGTGTATGTCAGTTAGAACATACCTTATTCAATGTTAAAGAAGTAAACAAATAAAGAACCTTTATATAGTTGCAAAATCTTGTCATTTGGAGTATGATTTAATGAGTTGGGAATAAAAAAGTAACTGACTAAGTATAGAATAATTGGTTAAC
Organism: Magicicada septendecula; assembly: GCA_034769895.1. Taxonomy (NCBI): domain Eukaryota; kingdom Metazoa; phylum Arthropoda; class Insecta; order Hemiptera; family Cicadidae; genus Magicicada; species Magicicada septendecula. The sequence goes on along the minus strand of CM068369.1, from coordinate 506,826,347 downwards.
ATAAACAGTGAAATAACCTATAAGTTTTGTTGCTCCGGTACTACAGCGCTTATAGCGGAATTCTCCGACACCAAAGAGAGAGCGTAAAAATACAAAATTATACATAATTCTCTTCAAGGTATAATAGGGTTGAACGAAATTACAGAATAACACATTAATTATTTAAGTTTCTAGAACACTAACACTGATATTGTTTTAGAGATCTAAGTTAATATTAATTAATTACATCAATATATCCCACAACTCCAAATATCTCAGATATTTAAATAATTAAGTAAATTAAACGACCTAAGAGAGTAAAGACAGGGGAACATACCTGTTCATAGCAACGAATAGGCTTACATTGTGTGAAAATAACGGGACGCTCGTACTCGTCTCATTACAAATTGGCGCTCAACCAGTGTAGGGCTTAAGTTAAGTAACTATAATTATAATAACATTACTTAACCAGAGCAGGCAACTGTGGGAGAGTAAACATGCATACCAGAGGTAGATCAAGGATTAGGGCAGAAGAAACGGAGAAGGAAATAGATGAACAAGAACAGGAGATAGAACTAATAACGGATAGTGAAATGGAACAACAGACAGACGAAATAGCGGAAACTGAAATTATTATGGACAAGGAAAGGGAACCAGTTGAAGAAGATGCCCAAGGGGACCAAATAGATAAAGCGGGAGCCAGAGAAGCACCAAGTTGGCAGGAGATGATGAAATTTATGGCAGAACAAAATAGACAAACTAACGAAAGTTTAAATAAAATTAACGAGAAATTTGACAAGATAGATGAGAATTTTAGGAAACAGGAGGAAAACTCCAGGAAAACAAATGAGGAAATTAAAGAAACCTCAAAACAAATTCACGAAAGGTTAGATAGGAATGATGAGGGTTTAAAACAAATGAAGGAAGACATCTTACAAATACATGAAGAAAATTTAAAGCAAATTAATGAAAAAATTGAAAATCTTCATGTGACAGTTAACCAGAAGGTGGACCAAAATAATGAGGAAAGAAAATTAGAAATAGCCAAAACAAATGAAGGGTTAGAAAAAACTAACGAAACAATAGTACAGGTTCGTGAAGAATTACAGAATAAAATTAATGACATAAAAATTGAGAATAAAACATTGGTCGAAGAAATCCAACAGGAAACTGTCGAAAAATATGAGCAAATTAAAAACGAAGTACATCAGGTACGGGAAGAGAATAAGGAAGGTATTACGCAAATACAGACAGACATGGGCGAACGACTCGAAAGAGTCTATGGCAATTTAAACAGTATGGAAGGTCAAATTAATACCAGTAAAAATAAAATAGAGGAAATTAGTAGACGTGAATTACAATTACAAGAAGAAGTAGATTCATGGCGGGATAGGACATGCCAACATAGTCATACAAATAACCACGAGAACCGGGAGTCGGTTAATTTTCGTAATTACAAGCGCAATCCGATGGAATTTTTAAAGAGATTGGAAGAGGTGATCGCCAGAAATAGAGAAAATCGCTGGAGTATTATACGCAGTATGATTGATGAAACATTTAAAGATACTTATGATAATTGGTGGACAGTGGTGCACCCGGATATACTGGACATGACTGAGTTCAAAAAACAATTTAAAGAGAAATATTGGTCTGAATCGACCCAGAACATGATTAGGAATAATTTGAGTAACGGTAGATACGAAACAAACATAGGCCAGTCTCCTACTTCATACTTTCTAGGAAAAGTATGTATGGCACGGAACTTAGAGCCCAGAATTCCCGAAGAATGTTTGGTGATACAACTATCCTACCATTACGAGGAAGGGATAAAAAATGCACGCATGTGTAGTCAAATCAAAACGATTCCAGCCATGGCCAAATTCCTGGAGAATTATGAACACGAGAACCAATACCAAAGAAATAGGATGTTAAATTATAAATATCAGAAGTATAATAATAACGCGCCACCAACCAATTCTCATAATAATGATCACAATCGACCTGCGCAGAACGTTAATGCCAATAGGACCCAAAATGAGCACGCGAATAATAATTCCAGGAACTATAATTATCGTGGAAATAATACTTATAATTACCGCGATAGTCGCAATAATAGAGGAGATGGGGACAGACGACCCAATAATTAAAGGCATAACGTCAATTATATCTACTCCAGGCCTCAAGGTAATCAGCGACGGTATTACCCAAGGAGTCACCGATATGACAATCATTATGACCAGTCCCGGCGTGAAGACAACTATCCACCTGAAAGAAATTATAGGATAGCGGAACCTAATACGGAGGATCGCACAGAAACTGTACTAAATCAACACAATAATCCAAGTGAAAATAGAGAAGAGGGGGTAAGCCCTCATTTAAACTAATAGAGGCAGTGAAAAATAATGAATACCCTTCACTGAACCGTAATTTTGGGGAACAACGACTTGTAAACAAAATTAAGAGTAATCATACCATAACTATAATTAATAACCACTATTTAAAGAATATCAGAGAAGATTTATTGGAAGAGGATAAGAAACATGTAAACAGTAATAGCAATAACGAAATCATATATGTAACAGCAAAATTCTAAAAGACAGTAAGACCAACTTACAAAAATTATTTGAAATAACTATTATATATAAAACGAATTTAGTAAGAAAAAAAATTGTTTTACTAAATCCATAAAGAAATATTATGAATAAATTCTAAAATACAATAAGAACAACTTATTATTGATTTTGAAGAGAAAATACTTGGAATTTAAAAAGAATTCGAATTTGAATACAACCACTAAATTCAAAAATACAATAAGAACCACTTATTATCGATTTTGAAGAAAAAACACTTGTAAATAAAAGAGAATTTGTTGAACAATAAAATAAATAGAAAAAAAAGTAATTCAAAATGAAGTAAGTCTGAATTAAAATATAGTTATGAAGAAGATTACAGAAGAAAGTGAGGATTATTACTAAATGTTTACAAAGAAATAATGTGACTAATGAATAATGAAATCCCAAGACTACAGAAGAAAGTGAGAATTATTACTAAACGTTTACAAAGAAATAGTGTGAATAATGAATAACAAACCCCAAGATTACAGAAGAAAGTGAGGATTATTACTAAATGTTTACAAAGAAATAATGTGAATAATGAATAATGAAATCCCAAGATTACAGAAGAAAGTGAGGATTATTACTAAATGTTTACAAAGAAATAATGTGAATAATGAATAACAAACCCCAAGATTACAGAAGAAAGCGAGAATTATTACTAAGTGTCTACAAAGAAATAGTGTGAATAATGAATCATGAAATCCCAAGATAAAAAGTTTTTACCTCAAATCTACCTATGCAAAATAAAGAAAGAGAAAAATCATATGACCTAAAATACATACCACATTGCCAAATGAAGGAAACAACTTCAGAAAACGATTGAATGTAACCAATGTAATATTAAAGAAAACAAGAAAGAAAGAGTATTTATGAACATAATTCATTTAAAAATAAACAGCCAAAATAATGAAATACTATAAGAAAAATAATAGGTGAGCTAAGGACTGTATTTAGTCAGAAACACAGTTATAATGATAATCACACAATAACTATTTAGAAAATATTGAGATCAGAAAAACAAATGAAGAAGATACTTAGCATTATAATCACAACAAAAAATGAAAAACAAAAATAATTACAAATGATAACTGTCAGATTTAATATCAAAGAATGTTTAAGGAAACTAAAATGGAATCACAAAGTATGGAGGATAGTAATGAAGAAATATAAAAGCAACAAAGAAAAAAAAAATTTTTTTCGCAAATATTTATTATTAAGTAATTAAAGAGATTATTAGGAGATTATTATATTTTATAGCTGACTGTAGATGAATTCCAGCAGTACTATATTAAGGTGTGGTGTGGGCAGCAGAGTATGAAGCCAAACAGTGCCTCTCTGAACTGTACCAACGCACATATTAGGGATTGTTAGGGAAATTAAATATTTAAGGAATATTAGAATAGTTGCAAGAATGACCTCAGTTTCCAAAAGAGTAGTATGAAGAAAACAGAAAGAAATTAGATGACAGAAGAATAATTGAGAAATACAGTGATTACAGTAATTATAAGTAGAAGAGATGTGAACCTAAAGTATCATTGAATATTGCAGCCAACTATCAACAAATACTGTTTACAGAAATTAAAAATAATCAAGAATGTTAATTAAAATGATGAAATGTTATTAAATAAAGAATTATTAATACTAGTCTAATGAAGTTACATTGAGAATCACATCGTCAACCATTAATATTGAGATGAAGAAAAGGCATGTGAAAAAGACAAGTTTATTTGACCTAAACTTCATTCAGGTAAACTAAACTTTTTTATGAGGGGGAGCATATGTAACGCAACAGACATGCTTGCTTCCATGTTACATAAAAATTAGGTTAACAGAATAATAAACAAGTCAATATCTAACCCCATGATAAAACAAAAATCTAATAATTACATTTATAATTATAGATAAAGATAAATAAGGATGCAAGGTAGAATTAATGAGAATAAACAAACCTGTAAGTTAGATAATAGTTAATGATCTATGTTCAGTGAAAAGTAAACAAAAATGAAACAATAATTTACTTTATAAGCAATAGCAATTAAGGATTTTGAGTTAAAAGATATTATTTTGTGACAACAAATGTTATGATAAAGTTTATGTTATGTTATACCAATTATGTGTTGAGTTAATGAAAGGTAATGAAACAAGATGTATTATTCAATTACTGTTGTAGAATGAAGTGTGAAGCAGCTAGTTAGCGTTAATAGATTTGAATTTTCTTATATATGATCCATAGGTCAAGATAAAATTGTCATTAGATATGGAAAAAATAATTGTTTATGTAAATGTTAATAGTTAAGATTTGATTATATGTATGAATTTATGTAAAAGGGCTATAGATGTTTACCAGTTATAAACACAGGTAGATCCGTTTACAATAAAAGGCCTAACAGCCAAAACCACTATATAACCACTCATAACATAAAGGTTAGGTACATAAATTAATAATAATTAATGAATACGGTTTGAAGAGCTAGAAAAAAACATTAAATTAGTAATGATATATAATAAACCATATCAATTTATACAAATTATGATAATGCCATGATGACATGATATCGATTGATAACGTTTAATATCGAAAAGGTAGTAAATATAAAAGAAACAGGCTCATATCAAAAAACCAGCAGAATATGTGTAGAAAATAATAAACCAACTATCGGTAAAGTTATATTCCGATATGATAGCAAATTGATAAGGAATAGATAAAAAATATATGAAATAAACACTATATACAAAACATGCGGAAGGAAGAAAAATCATGTGTTGCTATGGACGACAGGAGATGAAGTAGTTGTTGATTTTGATTATTGCCTTTTATGATCTGAATGTGATGAGATTAAAAATCTAAGAAATATATCATCTAGTCGGAATATTCTAAAATATTTGACACAGTTATAATATTCAAAATACTAAAAATAATATTCTTGAATCTTGCCAGTACAGTTTAACCAAACAAGACTATAGTATGAAATCACAATAGAAAATAAATAACTGGATTCTACAAGGAAGGACTTGAATTGTCCCATATCCGAAAGGAATTGACGATATAATAAACCAAATAGAAAGAGTCAAATGTATCACAACTAATAATATACACTACACTAGAACTTATAACCTTTCAAATACACGGAACATCACTAATTGCTTCAACCGAGAGAAAAACGTATTTGGATCCAGGAATTGCAGAAGAAGCATCAATCGGGCTGTAAATCAATCCAGAGAGCTGTATTTCCGAGGTGGACAGGACAAGAATTCCATTTTATTAAACCAAGAAAGAATATTGTACGGCATAATCGTCCAGAACAGTAAATTTATCAATCAACCGCCTACACGATTTGCTTCGTTCTAGTCTGGTAAATTATTATTATATCAATCATATTAACTACACAACACTTCAAATTTGTAAATCTTGCATTCTTATCTATGTATTTTTAATCTTCCCCACAGTTACAAGAACCTTCACACCCTGAATTAAGTTAATTACAAATAAAACACACTATATAACTGAATCTAAATAAAGGATCGGACTAATCAATAATCGATTCACGCAATCTTTAGCCCAAGTGTATGTCAGTTAGAACATACCTTATTCAATGTTAAAGAAGTAAACAAATAAAGAACCTTTATATAGTTGCAAAATCTTGTCATTTGGAGTATGATTTAATGAGTTGGGAATAAAAAAGTAACTGACTAAGTATAGAATAATTGGTTAACATAAACAGTGAAATAACCTATAAGTTTCGTTGCTCCGGTACTACAGCGCTTATAGCGGAATTCTCCGACACCAAAGAGAGAGCGTAAAAATACAAAATTGTACATAATTCTCTTCAAGGTATAATAGGGTTGAACGAAATTACAGAATAACACATTAATTACTTAAGTTTCAAGTACACTAACACTGATATTTTTTTAGAGAGCTAAGTTAATATTAATTAATTACATCAATATATCCCACAACTCCAAATATCTCAAATATTTAAATAATTAAGTAAATTAAACGACCTAAGAGAGTAAAGACAGGGGAACATACCCGTTCATAGCAACGAATAGGCTTACATTGTGTGAAAATAACGGGACGCTCGTACTCGTCTCATTACAATATATATATATATATTGTCACCGGACAAAAGGCTTGCCGCATGACAAATGGCGCCAACCGTACACTCTAATGTTTTTGGTGGCCCTAAAAAGGACCGAGTGGCGGGAACGGTGATGTTGGTTGTGCCGCGCTAAGATGTTCGGCGGCTGCGCCTGCTGTTCGTGGCGTACTACAGTCCTCCTCTTCTTCCGGCACCGGTTGTAGAGTCGGCTGCCGGCCCAGCGAAATCCATCGCTGGCGCGGAACTGGAGGGCGAAGACGCAAGAACGCCGGTTCTATTCTTCGGCCGTTCCTTCCGGCTGACTCCGCGCCGATGTCGTCCGAGAGAGGAGAGGAGATGAAGTGCGTCCGATGCCGTGGCGATGAAGTGTGCTCAAAATTTTCTGCCGGCCCGGGTTTTATTAACTAACCGGGATCGCTGATTCGCTAGCTCCGAACACGCAGTTGGTCACGTCTCGGGGGCTGCTGATGTCGGATTGGCTCGCCTCGTCCACCGCTGGTACCGGAGAGCAGATGTTCGCATACCGCTGCCGTCACAATATATATATTGCAACGTAACGAAGGACTGCTCTCTCAGTCCTTCTGGAAGGATCCCAGAAGAAGTCCGTCTTCTCGCTTTAGAGAAGAACAGACTTCGGAGACGGTGGCAGCGGACGAGAGATCCGGACGACAAGGCCAGCTTCAATCGGGCGGCCGGCAAGTTACGTCGTGACTTGCAGGCCTTCCGACGAAGCTGCTGGGAATTTACGGTCGCCAAAATGGCAGATGATGCACCGGAGGGGGACTCCTCCGTTTACAGGATACCTACCGCGATGACCGGGAAGAGGCGCCGTCCTCCACTCCCGGCCATCAACGGGCCTGGTGGACATCCCCTCGCCAAGCCGGACGAGAAATCAGAGTTCCTGGCCGGGTACCTGGAGCTTCAATTTGCTCCTAACCCGTCCGGGGACCCAGACTCCGACGAGGAGATAGAAGCCGAAGTTGAGGCTTCTCTCGGCAGCCCGATCACATCCGAACCTGAACCCACTTCGGTGGAAGAGGTAACGGACAGGCTTTTAGCGCTTCGACCCCGGAAGAGCCCTGGACCGGACGGTGTTACAAACACCGCCCTACAGAGACTTCCGGACCGGGGAGTTCGCTTCCTGGTCGACTTGTTCAATGCCTGCTTCCGATTCGCCTATTTTCCTAAGAAATGGCGTTCGGCTACGGTCACGATGATCCCGAAGCCGGGAAAAGACCACAAGTTCGCCGAGAACCTCCGGCCTATCAGCCTGCTGTCGTCCACTTCGAAGGTCTTCGAACGACTAGTCCAGCGGCGACTAACGGATCACCTTCAACGGTTCGATATTCTGGTCCCCGAGCAATTCGGCTTTCGTGCTGGGCACTCCTCGACGCATCAATTGATGCGTTTCGTGGAGACCGTGGCCGAGGCCGGTTGCTCGCGAGAGCAGACCGTCGCCGTTTTCCTTGATGTCGAGAAGGCTTTCGATCGTGTTTGGCATCCAGGCCTACTTTACAAACTCACGGAGATTCTGCTTCCGGATTGCTACCTTCATCTGATTGCTAGCTTTCTTCGGAACAGAACCTTTCGCGTGAGAGTTGATAACACCCTTTCCTCGGAAAGGGCTATTACTGCTGGTGTCCCTCAGGGAAGCGTCTTGGGCCCCCTGCTTTTCTCTGTGTACGTCAACGACGTACCCAAGTTGCCTGGCACCAGGTTGGCCATGTTCGCCGACGACACGGCAGTGTATGCTGTCGATCGTCGTGCTGAGACGGCCGTTATCTGGCTCCAGGAGCAATTGGACGAATACGTTGAGTGGGCAGAGAAATGGAGAGTTGCCATCAACGCAGCCAAGAGCACAGCAGTAGTCTTCTCCAGACGCTTAAGGCTCCCCGACAGACTCTACGTAGGCGACACACTTCTGCCCTGGTCTCGAGAGGTCAAGTACCTCGGGGTTCACCTCGACCGACGTCTCACCTGGCGGACACACTCTGCACAAGTAGCCCGAAAGACCGCCCATCGACTTTATCGACTCCGTCCCATCCTATGTAGCACCGCCATGACCCGCCGCCTAGGGAAGCTTATCGTCTCCACGTATGTGGCGCCGATGGTTACCTACGCGATGCCCGTTTGGGGCTACTTGGCCAAGACCCATAAGCGAAAGCTTCAGTCTCTCCTCGACCGAGGATTACGCTGGGCATGCAAAGCCCATTATCTGACCTCTAATAAAACCATCCGTGATTCCCTGCGTGTCCGTTCCCTGGACGCCACTATACGGACACTGTCCCGGAAATTCTATCGTCGATCCGCCCGATTCCAGGGCAACCATCTCATTAGCGCCCTCGGTCGCTACCAATCTGTGCCAGGAGAATCTTGGACCCGGCCTCGGCGAACACTCACCCTCAATTAATTATTAATTGAAAACCCACGGCCGGTAGCAGGCCACACCCTCAATCCATAATATCAGTAGTCCCTACGGCAGGAGCTCTACTGAAGCTCGGAACGTAGTGCACGAGCGGGCGACGGGCAAGCCCTTCGTCCCGCACAGCCCCTGACCCTGACTGCTCTCTCCAGCTGGAGTTTTCGCTGCTATCAGCCACTGCCCTGCTGCCTGCTGCTTCGCCGCTGGACAGCCAACATCTTGGCCCGCTTGCTGCCTTTGTCAACAAGAAGACAGAAGATCACAACTCAGCTGGCTGGTGAATTGAGTAGCCAGCACAAGCACAGCTGAGCGCGTCGGACCTTCTAAGGGCCACCAGACAAGTGACCCTTTTCAGGACCACCATCGAAGAGGAAGCTTATAGCCTGCCTGCCAGAGCTGTTGTAAGTTGCGCAGCGCATCTAGCCCGCTGACGCTCAGGCTCTTAGGTAGCGCTGCCTAGGACGATCCTTGCGAGCCCCCACCAGTGGTAAGCGAGCTTGGATATCGCCTAGGTAAAGAGGCCGGTGGACACCTCTCTTGGTAAGGGGAGGTATCTAACGAAGCCGGTCATTTGCCCAGCTCGTAGCAAGCCTGAGCGTTCCAGAATCCCCGCAAGCGATCCGGCTCGGGCCGGACCCTAGGTCCCTGGTTACCGCCGGAGGCAGCCTGGCTGCCTCTGGTTGGCGAACCTCCCGCTCGATGGCGGAAATGCCCGCTTCGGGCGCGTCATCGAGCACGCAGTCGCTCGCCACTGCCCCGCCCCACACGAGCGACTCGCCGTGTTCTCCGCTGATGGATGCGGACCAAGTCGATCCCCGGTCGGTTCCGCTGCCCGGTGACGAGACCGACGCTTTCGTGGCGGTTGGGCCACGGGGGCGCCCGGTTAAGAAACCGAGGCGGAACCGATCGTCCTCAACCTCTTCCTCGGCGTCCGCCATGGAAGTTGTCCCCGCCGATGGCGAATCCGGCCCGGGGCCGACTGCGTCCGGCGGTGCCCAAGCACCGTCGGCCGCTGTTCGCATCCCGCCCGTTTACGTTCATGGCGTGAACAACGTCACCGGTTTTTACCGGCGATTGATAGTGGCTCCCGGACTTTCCCCGGCCAACGTTGACCTGAAGCTCCTTGGGGGCGATACAGTCAAGATCGTTGTCCGCGGAATGGACGTGTACCGCAGCGTCGTGGCGTACGTGGAATCCCAGCAATTCCAGTACCATACCTTCTCGCCTAAACACGTGAAGCCTCTGTCGCTTGTCCTCAGAGGCTTGGACGTGGAATCCCCTCTGGAGGGGATACTCGATGAGCTGCGCGAGCTGGGCTATCCTGTTCGCGCGGTCCATCGGGTGTTTACTCCTGCCGAACCAAGGCGTCCAATTCCTCTGGTCCGCATCCTGGCGGAGAATAGCGAGGCAGGCACTAGCCTACTCTCACTTACGCGGCTTTTTGGTTTCCGCGTAAAAGTGGAAAGAAGCCGCGCTCCCGGGGCTCTGCCTCAGTGTCACAGGTGCCAACGCTTCGGGCACCACTCAGACTCTTGCTCAAACGCTCCGGCGTGCGTGAGATGTTCTCTCCCTCACGCTCCAAACTTTGCGATGCACCTGCATTCAAAAGATGCATCAACTGCGGCGGGAGTCACCCCGCCAACTACCGGGCATGTCCGGTGTTTCAGCAGGAGCTCGAGCGGCGAAAGCCAAAAGGGCGCCTGCCACCACCGAGGCATCCGGTAGCTGGTTCAAGACCTGCAACCGAGCAGCCAGGCCCTGCGCCTCCTGCTACGGCTGCCGTGTCTTCCGCCCCAGTCACTAACAGGCAACAAAAACGCTCAAAAGGCCCGAAGCAAACACCTGCAGCACAGGCAACCCCAACTCAGGCTCCTTCACAGGCCCCTGTCCCGCCTATGGCGAAAAAGCGCCGTAACCTCGTGGCATCTAAAAGTGAGACCACCCAGCCAACAGAAAACATCTCGGTTGTGGAGCCTGAGCCTTCTCAATCCCCCCCAGCAACGGAGAATCCTGCCCCTGCTTTAGAAGCAGCCTCGCCTGACCTCCCGCCCCCGCGGTTTCCCAACGCAGGCAAAAAGAAGCGGCATAGAAAGCCCCGTGGCGCTAGATCCCGGGCTCCTGCCAACCCGGCCGCACAGTCCAGACAGCCTGCACAGCGCGCGAAGTCCGACGCAATCGCATCTGTCCCTCTTCCTAGCACCTCCGCTCGAGGTGCTACACCTGGCCCCAAGAAACCCCTGGCTTCCACCAATCCCCCGATTGATAAGCCTCGGCGCTCTTATGCGCACGCAGTCTCCGGGCAATCTGCCTCAAGAACCGTTCCTGACGACTACCAGGTCGTCAAAGACTTCCTTGCTGAGTTCGATCTCAGCAAAGTCGCCCAGACCTTCAGGTCCATCCGCTCCCGCTTAGAGACTGCTGACATAACTGAGAGATTCATGCTCTTGGTGGAAGCCGCCACTTGTGTAGGTCTTCTATGAGTCGGGTCCTCAAACGAGATCTCTCGATTCTTTCCTGGAACGCCAACGGGTTGTCCAACAAGATCCAGGAACTCCAAGAATTACTGGCCCGACTCAAACCCGATGTAGTGCTTCTCAATGAGACCCACTTGACTCCTGCGAGTCGGTTACGACTGGCCAACTATGTGTGCTATCGAAACGACAGACCGGGCACTGCTGGTGGCGGTACTGCCGTCGCGGTGAGGCTCACTCTCGAGCATCACCGAGTCGTCTTGCCTGCAATGACTCACCTCGAAGGCACCGCTGTGGAGTTGTTAAACACTCTAGGCGGTGTACAGATGGTAGCGGCGTATAAACCGCCGCAAAAAGAGCTCCTTCACCCCGATCTAGCTGTCGCGTTCGATGCACACAGGAGGGTCATCATGGCCGGCGATCTGAACTGTAAACATCGCGATTGGAACAGTCGCTTGACTGCCCCAAACGGGAAACGTTTACGCAGGTTTGCCGATTCTCGCAGGATACAAGTGATTGGGCCTACCCAACCTACGTTCTACCCCTCACAACGCAACGCGGCTCCCGATGTCTTGGACATAGCGGTGATTCAAGGAATTGACTGTCCGGTCCATGTGTCCGCGCTAACGGAACTATCGTCCGATCATCTCCCCATCCTGATACACGTCGCTACCCAGCACGTCGTACGCAGAGATGTCAGGAAGGTGGTAGAATGGGATCGCTATGGCCCGGCGTTAAGTCGCCGATTGCCAGACGCGGGACCACTCGAAACCTTCCGCCAAGTCGACGAGGCGGTGGCCGCGTTTGACGAGGCAGTCGTATCTGCGATCGACGCGTCTTCCAGAATGAAGCCTGGCGTCACGCCCCACTGGCAGCGGATCCCAGAGGAGACGAGTGCTCTCGCTTGCGAGAGAAATCGCCTCCGGAGACGCTGGCAGCGGACCCGTGATCCGGCCGACAAGGCAGCGTACAACCGGGCGACCGGCATTTTACGTCGTGAAATGCAGGCCTACCGGAGACGCTGTTGGGAACTCGCCGTGGCCCAGGCAGGGGACGGATCGGACGAAAGTAGCCCTTACCGGATACCTTCGGCGTTGGTAGGGAAGAGGCGCCGGCCTCGCATCCCGGCCATTGCTGGACCTTTCGGTCAAATCCTGGCTCGCCCGGAGGCGAAGGCCGAGTACTTGGGCGCGTGTTTTGAGCGACAGTTCGCACCTAACCCGCCCATGGACTGGGACTTCGACGAAGAAGTCGAGAACGAAGTGGAAGACTTTCTGTCTCTTCCGATCACTACGGAGCCCGAACCCATTACTAGGGAAGAGGTCACAGATCGGCTCGTTGAACTCGTGCCAAGAAAAGCTCCTGGCCCGGACGGCGTCTCGAACGCCGCTCTTACTCGACTCCCGGAGCGAGGAGTACTTTTCTTGGTCGCGCTGTTCAACGCGTGTCTTAGACTGGCCTATTTTCCCCAGAAATGGCGTAAGGCGACGGTTATAGTGATCCCGAAGCAGGGAAAGGACGCTTCCCGTCCCGGCAACCTCCGGCCAATTAGTCTACTGTCAGCCACGTCAAAGGTCCTCGAACGTCTCGTACAACGGAGAGTACTAGATCATCTACGAAATTTCGATGTACTGGTCCCCGAACAGTTCGGCTTCCGTGTGGGGCATTCCACCACTCATCAACTGATGAGACTGGTGGAATACATCACGGACGCCGGGTGTCGGAAAGAGCAGACTGTCGCCTGTTTCCTAGATGTGGAAAAGGCCTTTGATAGTGTCTGGCACGACGGGCTCTTGTTCAAGCTCCGGGAAATCCAGCTCCCAGATTGCTACCTTCGCTTGATTGCTAGCTTTCTGACGGAGAGGACTTTCTGCGTGCGAATAGACGACCACGTCTCTTCCGAGAGACGTATCACAGCCGGGGTACCTCAAGGTAGCGTGCTAGGGCCTCTCCTGTTCTCCGTGTATGTCAACGACGCACCCAGAGAGCCTGGAGTCCAGATGGCTTTGTTTGCCGACGACACGGCGGTCTATACCGCCGATCGGAACGCAGACTTTGCTATCCCACGACTTCAGCGCGCACTCGATGCGTATTCGACGTGGACGGAAAGCTGCCGTCAACGAAACCAAGAGCTCCGCGGTGCTATTCACAAAGCGCCGGAAAGAACCACGAGGCCGAGTGAGACTCGGTAGAACGTACCTGCCCTGGTCGAGGGAAGTTAAGTACCTCGGTGTCCACCTTGATCGTCGGCTCACCTGGCGTACCCACGCTGAGACGATGCGAAGGAAAGCGTCCGCTCGTCTCGCGCAACTGTTTCCGATACTTGCCAACAAGGCTATGACCCGCAAGCTGGGTAAGTTGATTGTCAACGCGTATCTGTTGCCGATCATTACCTACGCTCTTCCCGTCTGGGGTTACCTCGCAACCGTTCATAAAAGAAGGTTGCAAAGCGTTCTCGATAGAGGGCTTCGGCTAGCGGCCAAAGTCCCCTATCGGTTTTCTTCTCGTCTCCTGAGAAGAGGACTCGGTGTCCGCTCCTTGGATGACACCGCAAGGCGACTTGCACGTAAATTTTACGTCCGAGCTGCGAGGACCCAGACAAACCCTCTCATAGCTGGCCTTGGCAAGTACCGAATACGTCCAGGTGAATCTTGGAAACGGCCTCGACAAATACTGTACTAGTCGACCTAGTACGAGCATGTCGTTGTAACGACCAATAAAAATTAAATAATCAATATTCCGTCTGGACAGGACCACTAGGCAGGAGCCCCTCACAGGAGGCTCGGTACTAGGATACCATTGGGTCGTCTCACGACGCGCAACCCAACAGCTCTGACCACTTGGCTAAGGTCGTCCCAGGTCCGTCCGATCGTGCACTTCGGAACCAGCATTGGAACAGTACGGATCTCTCTCCTGGACTGCTCTCTCCAGCTTGGAAGCTGAAGTTCGCTGTGATCAGCCGCTGCCCTGCTGCCTACTGCTTCGCCGCTGGACAGCCAACATCTTGGCCCGCTTGCTGCCTTTGACAACAAGAAGACAGAAGACAACTCAGCTGGCTGGTGAATCGAGTAGCCAGCACAAGCACAGCTGAGCGCGTCGGACCTTCTAAGGGCCACCAGCCAAGTGACCCTTTTCAGGACCACCACCTTGCCGCTGAAGAGGAAGCCAATAGCCTGCCAGAGCTTAAGGTTGCGCAGCGCATCTTGCCCGCTGACGCTCAGGCTCTTAGGTAGCGCTGCCTAGGACGATCCTTGCGAGCCCCCACCAGTGGTAAGCGAGCTTGGATATCGCCTAGGTAAAGAGGCCGGTGGACACCTCTCTTGGTAAGGAGAGGTATCTAACGAAGCCGGTCATTTCCCCAGCTCGTAGTAAGCCTGAGCGTTCCAGAAGTCCCGCAAGCGATCCGGCTCGGGCCGGACCCTAGGTCCCTGGTTACCGCCGGAGGCAGCCTGGCTGCCTCTGGTCGGCGAACCTCCCGCTCGATGGCGGATATGCCCGCTTCGGGCGCGTCATCTAGCTCGCAGTCGCTCGCCACTGCCCCGCCCCACACGAGCGACTCGCCGTGTTCTCCGCTTATGGAAGCGGACCAAGTCGATCCCCGGTCGGTTCCGCAGCCCGGTGACGAGACCGACGCTTTCGTGGCGGTTGGGCCACGGGGGCGGCCGGTTAAGAAACCGAGGCGGAATCGATCGTCCTCAACCTCTTCCTCGGCGTCCGCCATGGAAGTTGTCCCCGCCGATGGCGAATCCGGCCCGGGGCCGACTGTGTCCGGCGGTGCCCAAGCACCGCCAGCCTCTGGTCGCATCCCGCCCGTATACGTTCACGGCGTGAACAACGTCACCGGTTTTTTACCGGCGATTGATAGTGGCTCCCGGACTTTCCCCGGCCAACGTTGACCTGAAGCTCCTTGGGGGCGACACAGTCAAGATCGTTGTCCGCGGAATGGACGTGTACCGCAGTGTCTTGGCGTACGTGGAATCCCAGCAATTCCAGTACCATACCTTCTCGCCCAAACACGTGAAGCCTCTGTCGCTTGTCCTCAGAGGCTTGGACGTGGAATCCCCTCTAGAGGAAATACTCGATGAGCTGCGCGAGCTGGGCTATCCTGTTCGCGCGGTCCATCGGGTGTTTACTCCTGCCGGACCAAGGCGTCCAATTCCTCTGGTCCGCATCCTGGTGGAGAATAGCGAGGCAGGCACTAGCCTACTCTCACTTACGCGGCTTTTTGGTTTCCGCGTAAAAGTGGAAAGAAGCCGCGCTCCCGGGGTACTGTCTCAGTGTCACAGGTGCCAACGTTTCGGGCACCACTCCGACTCTTGTTCTAACGCTCCGGCGTGCGTGAGGTGTTCTCTCCCTCACGCTTCCAAACTTTGCGATGCACCTGCATTCAAAAGATGCATCAACTGCGGCGGGAGTCACCCCGCCAACTACCGGGCATGTCCGGTGTTTCAGCAGGAGCTCGAGCGGCGAAAGCCAAAAGGGCGCCTGCCACCACCGAGGCATCCGGTAGCTGGTTCAAGACCTGCATCCGAGCAGCCAGGCCCTGCGCCTCCTGCTACGGCTGCCGTGTCTTCCGCCCCAGTCACTAACAGGCAACAAAAACGCTCAAAAGGCCCGAAGCAAACACCTGCAGCACAGGCAACCCCAACTCAGGCTCCTTCTCAGGCCCCTGTCCCGCCTATGGCGAAAAAGCGCCGTAACCTCGTGGCATCTAAAAGTGAGACCACCCAGCCAACAGAAAACATCTCGGTTGTGGAGCCTGAGACTTCTCAATCCCCCCCAGCAACGGAGAATCCTGCCCCTGCTTTAGAAGCAGCCTCGCCTGACCTCCCGCCCCCGCGGTATCCCAACGCAGGCAAAAAGAAGCGGCATAGAAAGCCCCGTGGCGCTAGATCCCGGGCTCCTGCCAACCCGGCCGCACAGTCCAGACAGCCTGCACAGCGCGCGAAGTCCGACGCAATCGCATCTGTCCCTCTTCCTAGCACCTCCGCTAGAGGTGCTACACCTGGCCCCAAGAAACCCCTGGCTTCCACCAATCCCCCGATTGATAAGCCTCGGCGCTCTTATGCGCACGCAGTCTCCGGGGAATCTGCCTCAAGAACCGTTCCTGACGACTACCAGGTCGTCAAAGACTTCCTTGCTGAGTTCGATCTCAGCAAAGTCGCCCAGACCTTCAGGTCCATCCGCTCCCGCTTGGAGACTGCTGACATAACTGAGAGATTCATGCTCTTGGTGGAAACCGCCACTTGTGTAGGTCTTCTATGAGTCGGGTCCTCAAACGAGATCTCTCGATTCTTTCCTGGAACGCCAACGGGTTGTCCAACAAGATCCAGGAACTCCAAGAATTACTGGCCCGACTCAAACCCGATGTAGTGCTTCTCAATGAGACCCACTTGACTCCTGCGAGTCGGTTACGACTGGCCAACTATGTGTGCTATCGAAACGACAGACCGGGCACTGCTGGTGGCGGTACTGCCGTCGCGGTGAGGCTCACTCTCGAGCATCACCGAGTCGTCTTGCCTGCAATGACTCACCTCGAAGGCACCGCTGTGGAGTTGTTAAACACTCTAGGCGGTGTACAGATGGTAGCGGCGTATAAACCGCCGCAAAAAGAGCTCCTTCACCCCGATCTAGCTGTCGCGTTCGATGCACACAGGAGGGTCATCATGGCCGGCGATCTGAACTGTAAACATCGCGATTGGAACAGTCGCTTGACTGCCCCAAACGGGAAACGTTTACGCAGGTTTGCCGATTCTCGCAGGATACAAGTGATTGGGCCTACCCAACCTACGTTCTACCCCTCACAACGCAACGCGGCTCCCGATGTCTTGGACATAGCGGTGATTCAAGGAATTGACTGTCCGGTCCATGTGTCCGCGCTAACGGAACTATCGTCCGATCATCTCCCCATCCTGATACACGTCGCTACCCAGCACGTCGTACGCAGAGATGTCAGGAAGGTGGTAGAATGGGATCGCTATGGCCCGGCGTTAAGTCGCCGATTGCCAGACGCGGGACCACTCGAAACCTTCCGCCAAGTCGACGAGGCGGTGGCCGCGTTTGACGAGGCAGTCGTATCTGCGATCGACGCGTCTTCCAGAATGAAGCCTGGCGTCACGCCCCACTGGCAGCGGATCCCAGAGGAGACGAGTGCTCTCGCTTGCGAGAGAAATCGCCTCCGGAGACGCTGGCAGCGGACCCGTGATCCGGCCGACAAGGCAGCGTACAACCGGGCGACCGGCATTTTACGTCGTGAAATGCAGGCCTACCGGAGACGCTGTTGGGAACTCGCCGTGGCCCAGGCAGGGGACGGATCGGACGAAAGTAGCCCTTACCGGATACCTTCGGCGTTGGTAGGGAAGAGGCGCCGGCCTCGCATCCCGGCCATTGCTGGACCTTTCGGTCAAATCCTGGCTCGCCCGGAGGCGAAGGCCGAGTACTTGGGCGCGTGTTTTGAGCGACAGTTCGCACCTAACCCGCCCATGGACTGGGACTTCGACGAAGAAGTCGAGAACGAAGTGGAAGACTTTCTGTCTCTTCCGATCACTACGGAGCCCGAACCCATTACTAGGGAAGAGGTCACAGATCGGCTCGTTGAACTCGTGCCAAGAAAAGCTCCTGGCCCGGACGGCGTCTCGAACGCCGCTCTTACTCGACTCCCGGAGCGAGGAGTACTTTTCTTGGTCGCGCTGTTCAACGCGTGTCTTAGACTGGCCTATTTTCCCCAGAAATGGCGTAAGGCGACGGTTATAGTGATCCCGAAGCAGGGAAAGGACGCTTCCCGTCCCGGCAACCTCCGGCCAATTAGTCTACTGTCAGCCACGTCAAAGGTCCTCGAACGTCTCGTACAACGGAGAGTACTAGATCATCTACGAAATTTCGATGTACTGGTCCCCGAACAGTTCGGCTTCCGTGTGGGGCATTCCACCACTCATCAACTGATGAGACTGGTGGAATACATCACGGACGCCGGGTGTCGGAAAGAGCAGACTGTCGCCTGTTTCCTAGATGTGGAAAAGGCCTTTGATAGTGTCTGGCACGACGGGCTCTTGTTCAAGCTCCGGGAAATCCAGCTCCCAGATTGCTACCTTCGCTTGATTGCTAGCTTTCTGACGGAGAGGACTTTCTGCGTGCGAATAGACGACCACGTCTCTTCCGAGAGACGTATCACAGCCGGGGTACCTCAAGGTAGCGTGCTAGGGCCTCTCCTGTTCTCCGTGTATGTCAACGACGCACCCAGAGAGCCTGGAGTCCAGATGGCTTTGTTTGCCGACGACACGGCGGTCTATACCGCCGATCGGAACGCAGACTTTGCTATCCCACGACTTCAGCGCGCACTCGATGCGTATTCGACGTGGACGGAAAGCTGCCGTCAACGAAACCAAGAGCTCCGCGGTGCTATTCACAAAGCGCCGGAAAGAACCACGAGGCCGAGTGAGACTCGGTAGAACGTACCTGCCCTGGTCGAGGGAAGTTAAGTACCTCGGTGTCCACCTTGATCGTCGGCTCACCTGGCGTACCCACGCTGAGACGATGCGAAGGAAAGCGTCCGCTCGTCTCGCGCAACTGTTTCCGATACTTGCCAACAAGGCTATGACCCGCAAGCTGGGTAAGTTGATTGTCAACGCGTATCTGTTGCCGATCATTACCTACGCTCTTCCCGTCTGGGGTTACCTCGCAACCGTTCATAAAAGAAGGTTGCAAAGCGTTCTCGATAGAGGGCTTCGGCTAGCGGCCAAAGTCCCCTATCGGTTTTCTTCTCGTCTCCTGAGAAGAGGACTCGGTGTCCGCTCCTTGGATGACACCGCAAGGCGACTTGCACGTAAATTTTACGTCCGAGCTGCGAGGACCCAGACAAACCCTCTCATAGCTGGCCTTGGCAAGTACCGAATACGTCCAGGCGAATCTTGGAAACGGCCTCGACAAATACTGTACTAGTCGACCTAGTACGAGCATGTCGTTGTAACGACCAATAAAAATTAAATAATCAATATTCCGTCTGGACAGGACCACTAGGCAGGAGCCCCTCACAGGAGGCTCGGTACTAGGATACCATTGGGTCGTCTCACGACGCGCAACCCAACAGCTCTGACCACTTGGCTAAGGTCGTCCCAGGTCCGTCCGATCGTGCACTTCGGAACCAGCATTGGAACAGTACGGATCTCTCTCCTGGACTGCTCTCTCCAGCTTGGAAGCTGAAGTTCGCTGTGATCAGCCGCTGCCCTGCTGCCTACTGCTTCGCCACTGGACAGCCAACATCTTGGCCCGCTTGCTGCCTTTGACAACAAGAAGACAGAAGACAACTCAGCTGGCTGGTGAATCGAGTAGCCAGCACAAGCACAGCTGAGTGCGTCGGACCTTCTAAGGGCCACCAGCCAAGTGACCCTTTTCAGGACCACCACCTTGCCGCTGAAGAGGAAGCCAATAGCCTGCCAGAGCTTAAGGTTGCGCAGCGCATCTTGCCCGCTGACGCTCAGGCTCTTAGGTAGCGCTGCCTAGGACGATCCTTGCGAGCCCCCACCAGTGGTAAGCGAGCTTGGATATCGCCTAGGTAAAGAGGCCGGTGGACACCTCTCTTGGTAAGGAGAGGTATCTAACGAAGCCGGTCATTTGCCCAGCTCGTAGTAAGCCTGAGCGTTCCAGAAGTCCCGCAAGCGATCCGGCTCGGGCCGGACCCTAGGTCCCTGGTTACCGCCGGAGGCAGCCTGGCTGCCTCTGGTCGGCGAACCTCCCGCTCGATGGCGGATATGCCCGCTTCGGGCGCGTCATCGAGCTCGCAGTCGCTCGCCACTGCCCCGCCCCACACGAGCGACTCGCCGTGTTCTCCGCTTATGGAAGCGGACCAAGTCGATCCCCGGTCGGTTCCGCAGCCCGGTGACGAGACCGACGCTTTCGTGGCGGTTGGGCCACGGTGGCGGCCGGTTAAGAAACCGAGGCGGAATCGATCGTCCTCAACCTCTTCCTCGGCGTCCTTGCACGTAAATTTTACGTCCGAGCTGCGAGGACCCAGACAAACCCTCTCATAGCTGGCCTTGGCAAGTACCGAATACGACCAGGTGAATCTTGGAAACGGCCTCGACAAATACTGTACTAGTCGACCTAGTACGAGCATGTCGTTGTAACGACCATTAAAAATTAAATTAATCAATATTCCGTCTGGACAGGACCACTAGGCAGGAGCCCCTCATAGGAGGCTCGGTACTAGGATACCATTGGGTCGTCTCACGACGCGCAACCCAACAGCTCTGATCTTGAAGCTAAGGTCCCCTACGTTACATAAAAACTTTGTCATTATCAAAATAAAACAACATTAAATGTTCGTTATAATTAAGGTCAGAAAAGTAAACCTTCGTAAAATAAACAATCAATAATACCAAGTAAGGTTACTAGGTAATAAAAGAAAAATAGAAATGACAATAATTAGAAACTATGAAGTGGTCAGTGGAAAGTGTAAGAGATAAACAGTGTCAAACAATGTAAAAATACTGTAGACTGAGTCATTAATTGTCTATAGATAATTAGTATAATTATATACTAAAGAGGAGACTAATTAATTAGTATTTAATATTTTATAATAAGGTGCATGTTATTATGTTTTGTCAGGTTATTTTGTTTACATGGTATTTATTTTGTCTTTTGTATGTAGCAGGAGTTAGGCAATTGCTTTGAGAAAGCATCAATTCATGGATGTTGGTTTCATTTGTGTTAAACTTTGTAAGAGTGAATATTTGTATACTTGCTTTGAATGGGTAGTAGAGATATTATTATTAGATTATATTTGTAAACTGGGCCATGAAGGCAATAATTGTTAATAAATTGGCAAAGGGTTATTGTAATTATGGCATAAACAGATGAAGGGTTCAATACTAAAATAAATAATAATAAATTGAGATCAGGATGAAATAAAATCAGAATGATTGGCCATAAGCCAGTGACACATTGTACAGTAGGTCAGATCAGAAAAGTTAAGCAACTAAAAAAATGTAAAACATTCAATGTAATGTAATAAATTAAAAGAAAGCAGTAGTATTAATTAATAAAAGGATAAGTGACTTAAAATACAAAAAAAATTATAACACATGTAATAAAACAAATAGGCCTAAAATTAGTATTTTGTAAAGGGAAAATAATACCTATTAAACTAGGACAATCAAAAAGAAAATGTAGCAAAATGTATATAGTTTAATAACACAGATTATGTGAAAGTTTTATATGATGTAATGTAATTTTAGTAACGGAGTATTTTATTAAGTAAGTGCAAGAACATTTTTACTTCCATATTCCTTAAGGAATGGAAGTATGGTGATGGCAAAAAAAATCGTGTTCGAGATTATTGCAGATTCTGATTGTACTACACTCACAACATGAAAAAAAGTCGTTTTCCGAAAAGTGTCTGTGTGTGTGTCTGTCTGTGTGTGTGTCTGTCTGTGTGTCTGTGTGTAGATTTTTTTATGGCAAACGATAACTGCCGCAAATTCAAACAGAATCAAATAATTTTTTGCATACAGCCCTGATTTGTAGAGTACTCACGACCTATTGTTTTTGGTGAAGATCGGTTGAGGGAAAGGGGGAGTTTACCAGCAACGGTTTTTTTTTATCAAGGGAAATTTTTTTTTTTTTGGCAAACGATAACAGCCGCAAATTCAAACAGAATCAAATAATGTTTCGCATACAGCCCTGAATTGTAGAGTTCTCAAGACCTATTGTTTTTGGTGAAGATCGGTTAAGGGAAAGGGGTAGTTTACCAGTAACATTTTATGTTTAACAAGGGTATTTCCTATGGCAAACGATAACAGCCGCAAATTCAAACAGAATCAAATAATGTTTCGCATACAGCCCTGAATTGTAGAGTTCTCAAGACCTATTGTTTTTGGTGAAGATCGGTTAAGGGAAAGGGGTAGTTTACCAGTAACGTTTTATGTTTTATCAAGGGTATTTCCTATGGCAAACGATAACAGCCGCAAATTCAAACAGAATCAAAAGATTATTTGCATACAGCCCTAAATTGTAAAGTTCTCAAGATCTGTTCTTTTGGTGAAGATCGGTTAAGGGAAAGGGGTAGTTTACCTACAACGTTTTTTTAACAAGGGTATTTTCTATGGCAAACGATAACAGCCGCAAATTCAAACAGAATCAAATAATTTTTTGCATACGTCCCTCAATTGTAGAGGTCTCAAGGACTTTCGATTTTGGTGAAGATCGGTTAAGGGGAAGGGGTAGTTTACCTGCAACCTTTTACGTTTTAACAAAAGTAAAGTACTTGAAAATTTATTTAAACTTTTTGAAACAATGGTAATTGTTAAAAATAAAATAATTTTGTTGCCAGGCAATAAAATTAAAATTTTTTCATTTTAATGTAATATAATATTTTTCATTTAATACGGCAATAAAAAGGCAGGTAAGACACAAACACACACACACACACACACACACAATTCACGTTATTTCTGGCCTCACTCATGTTTATTTTCTTACGTTTGCACGCTTTTTACTTCCATATTCCTTAAGGAATGGAAGTATGGTGATGGCAAAAAAAATCGTGTTCGAGATTATTGCAGATTCTGATTCTACTACACTCAAAACATGAAAAATGTCGTTTTCCGAAAAGTGTCTGTGTGTGTGTCTGTCTGTCTGTCTGTCTGTGTGTCTGTAGATTTTTTTCTATGGCAAACGATAACTGCCGCAAATTCAAACAGAATCAAATAATTTTTTGCATACAGCCCTGATTTGCAGAGTACTCACAACCTGTTGTTTTTGGTGAAGATCGGTTGAGGGAAAGGGGTAGTTTACCAGGAACGGTTTTTTTTCAGCAAGGGTAATTTTGTTTGTTTGGCAAACGATAACAGCCGCAAATTCAAACAGAATCAAATAATGTTTCGCATACAGCCCTGAATTGTGGAGTTCTCAAGATCTGTTGATTTTGGTGAAGATCGGTTAAGGGAAAGGGGAAGTTTACCAGTAACGTTTTATGTTTTAACAAGGGTATTTCGTATGGCAAACGATAACAGCCGCAAATTCAAACAGAATCAAAAGATTATTTGCATACATCCCTAAATTGTAGAGTTCTCAAGACCTATTGTTTTTTGTGAAGATCGGTTGAGGGAAAGGGGTAGTTTACCAGCAAGGTTTTTTTAACAAGGGTATTTTCTATGGCAAACGATAACAGCCGCAAATTCAAACAGAATCAAATAATGTTTTGCATACAGCCCTGATTTGTAGAGTACTCAAGACCTATTGTTTTTGGTGAAGATCGGTTAAGGGAAAGGGGTAGTTTACCAGTAACGTTTTATGTTTTAACAAGGGTATTTCCTATGGCAAACGATAACAGCCGCAAATTCAAACAGAATCAAAAGATTATTTGCATACATCCCTAAATTGTAGAGTTCTCAAGACCTATTGTTTTTGGTGAAGATCGGTTGAGGGAAATGGGTAGTTTACCTTCAACGTTTTTTTAACAAGGGTATTTTCTATGGCAAACGATAATAGCCGCAAATTCAAACAGAATCAAATAATGTTTTGCATACAGCCCTGATTTGTAGAGTACTCAAGACCTATTGTTTTTGGTGAAGATCGGTTAAGGGGAAGGGGTAGTTTACCGGCAACGTATTTTTATCAAGCGTATTTTTTATGGCAAACGAAAACAGCCGCAAATTCAAACAGAATCAAATAATGTTTTGCATACGTCCCTGAATTGTAGAGGTCTCAATGACTTTCGATTTTGGTGAAGATCGGTTAAGGGGAAGGGGTAGTTTACCTGCAACCTTTTACGTTTTAACAAGAGTAAAGTACTTGAAAATTTATTTAAACTTTTTGAAACAATGGTAATTGTTAAAAATAAAATAATTTTGTTGCCAGGCAATAAAATTAAAATTTTTTCATTTTAATGTAATATAATATTTTTCATTTAATACGGCAATAAAAAGGCAGGTAAGACACAAACACACACACACACACACACACAATTCACGTTATTTCTGGCCTCACTCATGTTTATTTTCTTACGATTGCACGCTTTTTACTTCCATATTCCTTAAGGAATGGAAGTATGGTGATGGCAAAAAAAATCGTGTTCGAGATTATTGCAGATTCTGATTCTACTACACTCAAAACATGAAAAAAGTCGTTTTCCGAAAAGTGTCTGTGTGTGTGTCTGTCTGTCTGTCTGTCTGTCTGTCTGTCTGTGCGTCTGTAGATTTTTTTCTATGGCAAACGATAACTGCCGCAAATTCAAACAGAATCAAATAATTTTTTGCATACAGCCCTGATTTGCAGAGTACTCGCGACTTGTTGATTTTGGTGAAGAACGGTTAAGGGAAAGGGGTAGTTTACCTGCAACGTTTTTTTAACAAGGGTATTTCGTATGGCAAACGATAAGAGCCGCAAATTCAAACAGAATCAAATAATGTTTTGCATACAGCCCTGATTTGTAGAGTACTCAAGACCTATTGTTTTTGGTGAAGATCGGTTAAGGGAAAGGTCGTTTTCCGAAAAGTGTCTGTGTGTGTGTGTGTCTGTCTGTCTGTCTGTCTGTCTGTCTGTGTGTCTGTAGATTTTTTTTTTTTGGCAAACGATAACTGCCGCAAATTCAAACAGAATCAAATACTTTTTTGCATACAGCCCTGATTTGCAGAGTACTCGCGACCTGTTGTTTTTGGTGAAGATCGGTTGAGGGAAAGGGGTAGTTTACCAGCAACGGTTTTTTTTTAGCAAGGGTAATTTTGTTTGTTTGGCAAACGATAACAGCCGCAAATTCAAACAGAATCAAATAATGTTCCGCATACAGCCCTGAATTGTAGATTTCTCAAGATCTGTCGATTTTGGTGAAGATCGGTTAAGGGAAAGGGGTAGTTTACCTGTAACGTTTTATGTTTTAACAAGGGTATTTCGTATGGCAAACGATAACAGCCGCAAATTCAAACACAATCAAAAGATTATTTGCATACATCCCTAAATTGTAGAGTTCTCAAGACCTGTTGTTTTTGGTGAAGATCGGTTGAGGGAGAGGGGTAGTTTACCTGCATCGTTTTTTTAACAAGGGTATTTTCTATGGCAAACGATAATAGCCGCAAATTCAAACAGAATCAAATAATGTTTTGCATACAGCCCTGATTTGTAGAGTACTCAAGACCTATTGTTTTTGGTGAAGATCGGTTAAGGGGAAGGGGTAGTTTACCTGCAACGTTTTTTTATCAAGCGTATTTTATATGGCAAACGAAAACAGCCGCAAATTCAAACAGAATCAAATAATGTTTTGCATACGTCCCTCAATTGTAGAGGTCTCAATGACTTTCGATTTTGGTGAAGATCGGTTAAGGGGAAGGGGTAGTTTACCTGCAACCTTTTACGTTTAACAAGAGTAAAGTACTTGAAAATTTATTTAAACTTTTTGAAACAATGGTAATTGTTAAAAATAAAATAATTTTGTTGCCAGGCAATAAAATTAAAAATTTTTCATTTTAATGTAATATAATATTTTTCATTTAATACGGCAATAAAAAGGCAGGTAAGACACAAACACACACACACACACACACACACACACACACACACACAATTCACGTTATTTCTGGCCTCACTCATGTTTATTTTCTTACGTTTGCACGCTTTTTACTTCCATATTCCTTAAGGAATGGAAGTATGGTGATGGCAAAAAAAATCGTGTTCGAGATTATTGCAGATTCTGATTCTACTACACTCAAAACATGAAAAAAAGTCGTTTTCCGAAAAGTGTCTGTGTGTCTATCTGTCTGTCTGTCTGCCTGTCTGTGTGTCTGTAGATTTTTTTTCTATGGCAAACGATAACTGCCGCAAATTCAAACAGAATCAAATAATTTTTTGCATACAGCTCTGATTTGCAGAGTACTCGCGACCTGTTGTTTTTGGTGAAGATCGGTTGAGGGAAAGGGGTAGTTTACCAGCAACGGTTTTTTTTAGCAAGGGTAATTTTGTTTGTTTGGCAAACGATAACAGCCGCAAATTCAAACAGAATCAAATAATGTTTCGCATACAGCCCTGAATTGTAGAGCTCTAAAGATCTGTTTATTTTGGTGAAGATCGGTTAAGGGAAAGGGGTAGTTTACCTGTAACGTTTTATGTTTTAACAAGGGTATTTCGTATGGCAAACGATAACAGCCGCAAATTCAAACAGAATCAAAAGATTATTTGCATACGTCCCTAAATTGTAGAGTTCTCAAGACCTATTGTTTTTGGTGAAGATCGGTTGAGGGAAATGGGTAGTTTACCGGCAACGTTTTTTTAACAACGGTATTTTATATGGCAAACGATAATAGCCGCAAATTCAAACAGAATCAAATAATGTTTTGCATACAGCCCTGATTTGTAGAGTACTCAAGACCTATTGTTTTTGGTGAAGATCGGTTAAGGGGAAGGGGTAGTTTACCAGCAACGTTTTTTTTATCAAGCGTATTTTCTATGGCAAACGAAAACAGCCGCAAATTCAAACAGAATCAAATAATGTTTTGCATACGTCCCTCAATTGTAGAGTTCTCAATGACTTTCGATTTTGGTGAAGATCGGTTAAGGGGAAGGGGTAGTTTACCAGCAACCTTTTACGTTTAACAAGAGTAAAGTACTTGAAAATTTATTTAAACTTTTTGAAACAATGGTAATTGTTAAAAATAAAATAATTTTGTTGCCAGGCAATAAAATTAAAATTTTTTCATTTTAATGTAATATAATATTTTTCATTTAATACGGCAATAAAAAGGCAGGTAAGACACAAACACACACACACACACACACACACACACACACACACACACACACACACACACACACACACACACACACACACACACATAATTCACGTTATTTCTGGCCTCACTCATGTTTATTTTCTTACGTTTGCACGCTTTTTACTTCCATATTCCTTAAGGAATGGAAGTATGGTGATGGCAAAAAAAATCGTGTTCGAGATTATTGCAGATTCTGATTCTACTACACTCAAAACATGAAAAAAGTCGTTTTCCGAAAAGTGTCTGTGTGTGTGTCTGTCTGTCTATCTGTCTGTGTGTCTGTAGATTTTTTTTCTATGGCAAACGATAACTGCCGCAAATTCAAACAGAATCAAATAATTTTTTGCATACAGACTTGATTTGCAGAGTACTCGCGACCTGTTGTTTTTGGTGAAGATCGGTTGAGGGAAAGGGGTAGTTTACCTGCAACGGTTTTTTTTTAGCAAGGGTAATTTTGTTTGTTTGGCAAACGATAACAGCCGCAAATTCAAACAGAATCAAATAATGTTCCGCATACAGCCCTGATTTGTAGAGTACTCAAGACCTATTGTTTTTGGTGAAGATCGGTTAAGGGAAAGGGGTAGTTTACCAGTAACGTTTTATGTTTTAACAAGGGTATTTCCTATGGCAAACGATAACAGCCGCAAATTCAAACAGAATCAAAAGATTATTTGCAACATCCCTAAATTGTAGAGTTCTCAAGACCTATTGTTTTTGGTGAAGATCGGTTGAGGGAAATGGGTAGTTTACCTTCAACGTTTTTTTAACAAGGGTATTTTCTATGGCAAACGATAATAGCCGCAAATTCAAACAGAATCAAATAATGTTTTGCATACAGCCCTGATTTGTAGAGTACTCAAGACCTATTGTTTTTGGTGAAGATCGGTTAAGGGGAAGGAGTAGTTTACCGGCAACGTATTTTTATCAAGCGTATTTTTTATGGCAAACGAAAACAGCCGCAAATTCAAACAGAATCAAATAATGTTTTGCATACGTCCCTGAATTGTAGAGGTCTCAATGACTTTCGATTTTGGTGAAGATCGGTTAAGGGGAAGGGGTAGTTTACCTGCAACCTTTTACGTTTTAACAAGAGTAAAGTACTTGAAAATTTATTTAAACTTTTTGAAACAATGGTAATTGTTAAAAATAAAATAATTTTGTTGCCAGGCAATAAAATTAAAATTTTTTCATTTTAATGTAATATAATATTTTTCATTTAATACGGCAATAAAAAGGCAGGTAAGACACAAACACACACACACACACACACACACAATTCACGTTATTTCTGGCCTCACTCATGTTTATTTTCTTACGTTTGCACGCTTTTTACTTCCATATTCCTTAAGGAATGGAAGTATGGTGATGGCAAAAAAAATCGTGTTCGAGATTATTGCAGATTCTGATTCTACTACACTCAAAACATGAAAAAAGTCGTTTTCCGAAAAGTGTCTGTGTGTGTGTCTGTCTGTCTGTCTGGCTGTCTGTCTGTGCGTCTGTAGATTATTTTCTATGGCAAACGATAACTGCCGCAAATTCAAACAGAATCAAATAATTGTTTGCATACAGCCCTGATTTGCAGAGTACTCGCGACTTGTTGATTTTGGTGAAGAACGGTTAAGGGAAAGGGGTAGTTTACCTGTAACGTTTTATGTTTTAACAAGGGTATTTCGTATGGCAAACGATAACAGCCGCAAATTCAAACAGAATCAAAAGATTATTTGCATACATCCCTAAATTGTAGAGTTCTCAAGACCTATTGTTTTTGGTGAAGATCGGTTAAGGGAAAGGGGTAGTTTACCAGCAACGTTTTTTTAGCAAGGGTATTTTCTATGGCAAACGATAACAGCCGCAAATTCAAACAGAATCAAATAATGTTTTGCATACAGCCCTGATTTGTAGAGTACTCAAGACCTATTGTTTTTGGTGAAGATCGGTTAAGGGAAAGGTCGTTTTCCGAAAAGTGTCTGTGTGTGTGTCTGTCTGTCTGTCTGTCTGTCTGTCTGCCTGTGTGTCTGTTGATTTTTTTTCTATGGCAAACGATAACTGCCGCAAATTCAAACAGAATCAAATAATTTTTTGCATACAGCCCTGATTTGCAGAGTACTCGCGACCTGTTGTTTTTGGTGAAGATCGGTTGAGGGAAAGGGGTAGTTTACCAGCAACGGTTTTTTTTTAGCAAGGGTAATTTTGTTTGTTTGGCAAACGATAACAGCCGCAAATTCAAACAGAATCAAATAATGTTCCGCATACAGCCCTGAATTGTAGATTTCTCAAGATCTGTTGATTTTGGTGAAGATCGGTTAAGGGAAAGGGGTAGTTTACCTGTAACGTTTTATGTTTTAACAAGGGTATTTCGTATGGCAAACGATAACAGCCGCAAATTCAAACAGAATCAAAAGATTATTTGCATACATCCCTAAATTGTAGAGTTCTCAAGACCTGTTATTTTTGGTGAAGATCGGTTGAGGGAGAGGGGTAGTTTACCAGCATCGTTTTTTTAACAAGGGTATTTTCTATGGCAAACGATAATAGCCGCAAATTCAAACAGAATCAAATAATGTTTTGCATACAGCCCTGATTTGTAGAGTACTCAAGACCTATTGTTTTTGGTGAAGATCGGTTAAGGGGAAGGGGTAGTTTACCTGCAACGTTTTTTTATCAAGCGTATTTTATATGGCAAACGAAAACAGCCGCAAATTCAAACAGAATCAAATAATGTTTTGCATACGTCGCTCAATTGTAGAGGTCTCAATGACTTTCGATTTTGGTGAAGATCGGTTAAGGGGAAGGGGTAGTTTACCTGCAACCTTTTACGTTTAACAAGAGTAAAGTACTTGAAAATTTATTTAAACTTTTTGAAACAATGGTAATTGTTAAAAATAAAATAATTTTGTTGCCAGGCAATAAAATTAAAAATTTTTCATTTTAATGTAATATAATATTTTTCATTTAATACGGCAATAAAAAGGCAGGTAAGACACAAACACACACACACACACACACACACAATTCACGTTATTTCTGGCCTCACTCATGTTTATTTTCTTACGTTTGCACGCTTTTTACTTCCATATTCCTTAAGGAATGGAAGTATGGTGATGGCAAAAAAAATCGTGTTCGAGATTATTGCAGATTCTGATTCTACTACACTCAAAACATGAAAAAAGTCGTTTTCCGAAAAGTGTCTGTGTGTGTGTCTGTCTGTCTGTCTGTCTGTGTGTCTGTAGATTTTTTTCTATGGCAAACGATAACTGCCGCAAATTCAAACAGAATCAAATAATTTTTTGCATACAGACCTGATTTGTAGAGTACTCAAGACCTATTGTTTTTGGTGAAGATCGGTTAAGGGGAAGGGGTAGTTTACCAGCAACGTATTTTTATCAAGCGTATTTTCTATGGCAAACGAAAACAGCCGCAAATTCAAACAGAATCAAATCATTTTTTGCACACCTCCCTGAATTGTAGAGGTCTCAATGACTTTCGATTTTGGTGAAGATCGGTTAAGGGGAAGGGGTAGTTTACCTGCAACCTTTTACGTTTTAACAAGAGTAAAGTACTTGAAAATTTATTTAAACTTTTTGAAACAATGGTAATTGTTAAAAATAAAATAATTTTGTTGCCAGGCAATAAAATTAAAATTTTTTCATTTTAATGTAATATAATATTTTTCATTTAATACGGCAATAAAAAGGCAGGTAAGACACAAACACACACACACACACACACACACACACACACACACACACACACACACACACACACACACACACACACACACACACACACACACACACACACACACACACACACACACACACATAATTCACGTTATTTCTGGCCTCACTCATGTTTATTTTCTTACGTTTGCACGCTTTTTACTTCCATATTCCTTAAGGAATGGAAGTATGGTGATGGCAAAAAAAATCGTGTTCGAGATTATTGCAGATTCTGATTCTACTACACTCAAAACATGAAAAAAGTCGTTTTCCGAAAAGTGTCTGTGTGTGTGTCTGTCTGTCTATCTGTCTGTGTGTCTGTAGATTTTTTTTCTATGGCAAACGATAACTGCCGCAAATTCAAACAGAATCAAATAATTTTTTTCATACAGACTTGATTTGCAGAGTACTCGCGACCTGTTGTTTTTGGTGAAGATCGGTTGAGGGAAAGGGGTAGTTTACCTGCAACGGTTTTTTTTTAGCAAGGGTAATTTTGTTTGTTTGGCAAACGATAACAGCCGCAAATTCAAACAGAATCAAATAATGTTCCGCATACAGCCCTGATTTGTAGAGTACTCAAGACCTATTGTTTTTGGTGAAGATCGGTTAAGGGAAAGGGGTAGTTTACCAGTAACGTTTTATGTTTTAACAAGGGTATTTCCTATGGCAAACGATAACAGCCGCAAATTCAAACAGAATCAAAAGATTATTTGCAACATCCCTAAATTGTAGAGTTCTCAAGACCTATTGTTTTTGGTGAAGATCGGTTGAGGGAAATGGGTAGTTTACCTTCAACGTTTTTTTAACAAGGGTATTTTCTATGGCAAACGATAATAGCCGCAAATTCAAACAGAATCAAATAATGTTTTGCATACAGCCCTGATTTGTAGAGTACTCAAGACCTATTGTTTTTGGTGAAGATCGGTTAAGGGGAAGGAGTAGTTTACCGGCAACGTATTTTTATCAAGCGTATTTTTTATGGCAAACGAAAACAGCCGCAAATTCAAACAGAATCAAATAATGTTTTGCATACGTCCCTGAATTGTAGAGGTCTCAATGACTTTCGATTTTGGTGAAGATCGGTTAAGGGGAAGGGGTAGTTTACCTGCAACCTTTTACGTTTTAACAAGAGTAAAGTACTTGAAAATTTATTTAAACTTTTTGAAACAATGGTAATTGTTAAAAATAAAATAATTTTGTTGCCAGGCAATAAAATTAAAATTTTTTCATTTTCATTTTAATGTAATATAATATTTTTCATTTAATACGGCAATAAAAAGGCAGGTAAGACACAAACACACACACACACACACACACACACAATTCACGTTATTTCTGGCCTCACTCATGTTTATTTTCTTACGTTTGCACGCTTTTTACTTCCATATTCCTTAAGGAATGGAAGTATGGTGATGGCAAAAAAAATCGTGTTCGAGATTATTGCAGATTCTGATTCTACTACACTCAAAACATGAAAAAAGTCGTTTTCCGAAAAGTGTCTGTGTGTGTGTCTGTCTGTCTGTCTGTCTGTGTGTCTGTAGATTTTTTTCTATGGCAAACGATAACTGCCGCAAATTCAAACAGAATCAAATAATTTTTTGCATACAGACCTGATTTGCAGAGTACTCGCGACCTGTTGTTTTTGGTGAAGATCGGTTGAGGGAAAGGGGTAGTTTACCTGCAACGGTTTTTTTTTAGCAAGGGTAATTTTGTTTGTTTGGCAAACGATAACAGCCGCAAATTCAAACAGAATCAAATACTGTTCCGCATACAGCCCTGAATTGTAGATTTCTCAAGATCTGTTGATTTTGGTGAAGATCGGTTAAGGGAAAGGGGTAGTTTACCAGTAACGTTTTATGTTTTAACAAGGGTATTTCCTATGGCAAACGATAACAGCCGCAAATTCAAACAGAATCAAAAGATTATTTGCATACATCCCTAAATTGTAGAGTTCTCAAGACCTATTGTTTTTGGTGAAGATCGGTTGAGGGAAATGGGTAGTTTACCTGCAACGTTTTTTTAACAAGGGTATTTTCTATGGCAAACGATAATAGCCGCAAATTCAAACAGAATCAAATAATGTTTTGCATACAGCCCTGATTTGTAGAGTACTCAAGACCTATTGTTTTTGGTGAAGATCGGTTAAGGGGAAGGGGTAGTTTACCAGCAACGTATTTTTATCAAGCGTATTTTCTATGGCAAACGAAAACAGCCGCAAATTCAAACAGAATCAAATCATTTTTTGCACACCTCCCTGAATTGTAGAGGTCTCAATGACTTTCGATTTTGGTGAAGATCGGTTAAGGGGAAGGGGTAGTTTACCTGCAACCTTTTACGTTTTAACAAGAGTAAAGTACTTGAAAATTTATTTAAACTTTTTGAAACAATGGTAATTGTTAAAAATAAAATAATTTTGTTGCCAGGCAATAAAATTAAAATTTTTTCATTTTAATGTAATATAATATTTTTCATTTAATACGGCAATAAAAAGGCAGGTAAGACACAAACACACACACACACACACACACACACAATTCACGTTATTTCTGGCCTCACTCATGTTTATTTTCTTACGTTTGCACGCTTTTTACTTCCATATTCCTTAAGGAATGGAAGTATGGTGATGGCAAAAAAAATCGTGTTCGAGATTATTGCAGATTCTGATTCTACTACACTCAAAAAATGAAAAAAAGTCGTTTTCCGAAAAGTGTCTGTGTGTCTATCTGTCTGTCTGTCTGTCTGTCTGTGTGTCTGTAGATTTTTTTTTTATGGCAAACGATAACTGCCGCAAATTCAAACAGAATCAAATAATTTTTTGCATACAGCTCTGATTTGCAGAGTACTCGCGACCTGTTGTTTTTGGTGAAGATCGGTTGAGGGAAAGGGGTAGTTTACCAGCAACGGTTTTTTTTAGCAAGGGTAATTTTGTTTGTTTGGCAAACGATAACAGCCGCAAATTCAAACAGAATCAAATAATGTTTCGCATACAGCCCTGAATTGTAGAGCTCTAAAGATCTGTTTATTTTGGTGAAGATCGGTTAAGGGAAAGGGGTAGTTTACCTGTAACGTTTTATGTTTTAACAAGGGTATTTCGTATGGCAAACGATAACAGCCGCAAATTCAAACAGAATCAAAAGATTATTTGCATACGTCCCTAAATTGTAGAGTTCTCAAGACCTATTGTTTTTGGTGAAGATCGGTTAAGGGGAAGGGGTAGTTTACATGCAACGTTTTTTTTATCAAGCGTATTTTCTATGGCAAACGAAAACAGCCGCAAATTCAAACAGAATAAAATAATGTTTTGCATACGTCCCTCAATTGTAGAGTTCTCAATGACTTTCGATTTTGGTGAAGATCGGTTAAGGGGAAGGGGTAGTTTACCTGCAACCTTTTACGTTTAACAAGAGTAAAGTACTTGAAAATTTATTTAAACTTTTTGAAACAATGGTAATTGTTAAAAATAAAATAATTTTGTTGCCAGGCAATAAAATTAAAATTTTTTCATTTTAATGTAATATAATATTTTTCATTTAATACGGCAATAAAAAGGCAGGTAAGACACAAACACACACACACACACACACACACACACACACACACACACACACACACACACACACACACACACACACACACACACACACACACACACACACACACACACACACACACACACACACACACACACACACACACACATAATTCACGTTATTTCTGGCCTCACTCATGTTTATTTTCTTACGTTTGCACGCTTTTTACTTCCATATTCCTTAAGGAATGGAAGTATGGTGATGGCAAAAAAAATCGAGTTCGAGATTATTGCAGATTCTGATTCTACTACACTCAAAACATGAAAAAAGTCGTTTTCCGAAAAGTGTCTGTGTGTGTGTCTGTCTGTCTATCTGTCTGTGTGTCTGTAGATGTTTTTTCTATGGCAAACGATAACTGCCGCAAATTCAAACAGAATCAAATAATTTTTTGCATACAGACCTGATTTGCAGAGTACTCGCGACCTGTTGTTTTTGGTGAAGATCGGTTGAGGGAAAGGGGTAGTTTACCGGCAACGGTTTTTTTTTAGCAAGGGTAATTTTGTTTGTTTGGCAAACGATAACAGCCGCAAATTCAAACAGAATCAAATAATGTTCCGCATACAGCCCTGATTTGTAGAGTACTCAAGACCTATTGTTTTTGGTGAAGATCGGTTAAGGGAAAGGGGTAGTTTACCAGTAACGTTTTATGTTTTAACAAGGGTATTTCCTATGGCAAACGATAACAGCCGCAAATTCAAACAGAATCAAAAGATTATTTGCATACATCCCTAAATTGTAGAGTTCTCAAGACCTATTGTTTTTGGTGAAGATCGGTTGAGGGAAATGGGTAGTTTACCTTCAACGTTTTTTTAACAAGGGTATTTTCTATGGCAAACGATAATAGCCGCAAATTCAAACAGAATCAAATAATGTTTTGCATACAGCCCTGATTTGTAGAGTACTCAAGACCTATTGTTTTTGGTGAAGATCGGTTAAGGGGAAGGGGTAGTTTACCGGCAACGTATTTTTATCAAGCGTATTTTTTATGGCAAACGAAAACAGCCGCAAATTCAAACAGAATCAAATAATGTTTTGCATACGTCCCTGAATTGTAGAGGTCTCAATGACTTTCGATTTTGGTGAAGATCGGTTAAGGGGAAGGGGTAGTTTACCTGCAACCTTTTACGTTTTAACAAGAGTAAAGTACTTGAAAATTTATTTAAACTTTTTGAAACAATGGTAATTGTTAAAAATAAAATAATTTTGTTGCCAGGCAATAAAATTAAAATTTTTTCATTTTAATGTAATATAATATTTTTCATTTAATACGGCAATAAAAAGGCAGGTAAGACACAAACACACACACACACACACACAATTCACGTTATTTCTGGCCTCACTCATGTTTATTTTCTTACGTTTGCACGCTTTTTACTTCCATATTCCTTAAGGAATGGAAGTATGGTGATGGCAAAAAAAATCGTGTTCGAGATTATTGCAGATTCTGATTCTACTACACTCAAAACATGAAAAAAGTCGTTTTCCGAAAAGTGTCTGTGTGTGTGTCTGTCTGTCTGTCTGTCTATCTGTCTGTCTGTGCGTCTGTAGATTTTTTTCTATGGCAAACGATAACTGCCGCAAATTCAAACAGAATCAAATAATTTTTTGCATACAGCCCTGATTTGCAGAGTACTCGCGACTTGTTGATTTTGGTGAAGAACGGTTAAGGGAAAGGGGTAGTTTACCTGTAACGTTTTATGTTTTAACAAGGGTATTTCGTATGGCAAACGATAACAGCCGCAAATTCAAACAGAATCAAAAGATTATTTGCATACATCCCTAAATTGTAGAGTTCTCAAGACCTATTGTTTTTGGTGAAGATCGGTTAAGGGAAAGGGGTAGTTTACCTGCAACGTTTTTTTAACAAGGGTATTTTCTATGGCAAACGATAACAGCCGCAAATTCAAACAGAATCAAATAATGTTTTGCATACAGCCCTGATTTGTAGAGTACTCAAGACCTATTGTTTTTGGTGAAGATCGGTTAAGGGAAAGGTCGTTTTCCGAAAAGTGTCTGTGTGTGTGTCTGTCTGTCTGTCTGTCTGTCTGTCTGTCTGTCTGTCTGTCTGTGTGTCTGTAGATTTTTTTTCTATGGCAAACGATAACTGCCGCAAATTCAAACAGAATCAAATAATTTTTTGCATACAGCCCTGATTTGCAGAGTACTCGCGACCTGTTGTTTTTGGTGAAGATCGGTTGA
The DNA here is from genome assembly GCA_034769895.1 of Magicicada septendecula. Lineage (NCBI taxonomy): Eukaryota > Metazoa > Arthropoda > Insecta > Hemiptera > Cicadidae > Magicicada > Magicicada septendecula. Next base: position 506,789,497 of record CM068369.1, on the reverse strand, counting down.
GGGAAAGGGGTAGTTTACCAGCAACGGTTTTTTTTTAGCAAGGGTAATTTTGTTTGTTTGGCAAACGATAACAGCCGCAAATTCAAACAGAATCAAATAATGTTCCGCATACAGCCCTGAATTGTAGATTTCTCAAGATCTGTTGATTTTGGTGAAGATCGGTTAAGGGAAAGGGGTAGTTTACCTGTAACGTTTTATGTTTTAACAAGGGTATTTCGTATGGCAAACGATAACAGCCGCAAATTCAAACAGAATCAAAAGATTATTTGCATACATCCCTAAATTGTAGAGTTCTCAAGACCTGTTGTTTTTGGTGAAGATCGGTTGAGGGAGAGGGGTAGTTTACCTGCATCGTTTTTTTAACAAGGGTATTTTCTATGGCAAACGATAATAGCCGCAAATTCAAACAGAATCAAATAATGTTTTGCATACAGCCCTGATTTGTAGAGTACTCAAGACCTATTGTTTTTGGTGAAGATCGGTTAAGGGGAAGGGGTAGTTTACCTGCAACGTTTTTTTATCAAGCGTATTTTATATGGCAAACGAAAACAGCCGCAAATTCAAACAGAATCAAATAATGTTTTGCATACGTCGCTCAATTGTAGAGGTCTCAATGACTTTCGATTTTGGTGAAGATCGGTTAAGGGGAAGGGGTAGTTTACCAGCAACCTTTTACGTTTAACAAGAGTAAAGTACTTGAAAATTTATTTAAACTTTTTGAAACAATGGTAATTGTTAAAAATAAAATAATTTTGTTGCCAGGCAATAAAATTAAAAATTTTTCATTTTAATGTAATATAATATTTTTCATTTAATACGGCAATAAAAAGGCAGGTAAGACACAAACACACACACACACACACACACAATTCACGTTATTTCTGGCCTCACTCATGTTTATTTTCTTACGTTTGCACGCTTTTTACTTCCATATTCCTTAAGGAATGGAAGTATGGTGATGGCAAAAAAAATCGTGTTCGAGATTATTGCAGATTCTGATTCTACTACACTCAAAACATGAAAAAAGTCGTTTTCCGAAAAGTGTCTGTGTGTGTGTCTGTCTGTCTATCTGTCTGTGTGTCTGTAGATTTTTTTTCTATGGCAAACGATAACTGCCGCAAATTCAAACAGAATCAAATAATTTTTTGCATACAGACCTGATTTGCAGAGTACTCGCGACCTGTTGTTTTTGGTGAAGATCGGTTAAGGGGAAGGGGTAGTTTACCTGCAACCTTTTACGTTTTAACAAGAGTAAAGTACTTGAAAATTTATTTAAATTTTTTGAAACAATGGTAATTGTTAAAAATAAAATAATTTTGTTGCCAGGCAATAAAATTAAAATTTTTTCATTTTAATGTAATATAATATTTTTCATTTAATACGGCAATAAAAAGGCAGGTAAGACACAAACACACACACACACACACACACAATTCACGTTATTTCTGGCCTCACTCATGTTTATTTTCTTACGTTTGCACGCTTTTTACTTCCATATTCCTTAAGGAATGGAAGTATGGTGATGGCAAAAAAAATCGTGTTCGAGATTATTGCAGATTCTGATTCTACTACACTCAAAACATGAAAAAAGTCGTTTTCCGAAAAGTGTCTGTGTGTGTGTCTGTCTGTCTGTCTGTCTGTCTGTCTGTGCGTCTGTAGATTTTTTTCTATGGCAAACGATAACTGCCGCAAATTCAAACAGAATCAAATAATTTTTTGCATACAGCCCTGATTTGCAGAGTACTCGCGACTTGTTGATTTTGGTGAAGAACGGTTAAGGGAAAGGGGTAGTTTACCTGTAACGTTTTATGTTTTAACAAGGGTATTTCGTATGGCAAACGATAACAGCCGCAAATTCAAACAGAATCAAAAGATTATTTGCATACATCCCTAAATTGTAGAGTTCTCAAGACCTATTGTTTTTGGTGAAGATCGGTTAAGGGAAAGGGGTAGTTTACCTGCAACGTTTTTTTAACAAGGGTATTTTCTATGGCAAACGATAACAGCCGCAAATTCAAACAGAATCAAATAATGTTTTGCATACAGCCCTGATTTGTAGAGTACTCAAGACCTATTGTTTTTGGTGAAGATCGGTTAAGGGAAAGGTCGTTTTCCGAAAAGTGTCTGTGTGTGTGTCTGTCTGTCTGTCTGTCTGTCTGTCTGTCTGTCTGTGTGTCTGTAGATTTTTTTTCTATGGCAAACGATAACTGCCGCAAATTCAAACAGAATCAAATAATTTTTTGCATACAGCCCTGATTTGCAGAGTACTCGCGACCTGTTGTTTTTGGTGAAGATCGGTTGAGGGAAAGGGGTAGTTTACCAGCAACGGTTTTTTTTTAGCAAGGGTAATTTTGTTTGTTTGGCAAACGATAACAGCCGCAAATTCAAACAGAATCAAATAATGTTCCGCATACAGCCCTGAATTGTAGATTTCTCAAGATCTGTTGATTTTGGTGAAGATCGGTTAAGGGAAAGGGGTAGTTTACCTGTAACGTTTTATGTTTTAACAAGGGTATTTCGTATGGCAAACGATAACAGCCGCAAATTCAAACAGAATCAAAAGATTATTTGCATACATCCCTAAATTGTAGAGTTCTCAAGACCTGTTGTTTTTGGTGAAGATCGGTTGAGGGAGAGGGGTAGTTTACCTGCATCGTTTTTTTAACAAGGGTATTTTCTATGGCAAACGATAATAGCCGCAAATTCAAACAGAATCAAATAATGTTTTGCATACAGCCCTGATTTGTAGAGTACTCAAGACCTATTGTTTTTGGTGAAGATCGGTTAAGGGGAAGGGGTAGTTTACCTGCAACGTTTTTTTATCAAGCGTATTTTATATGGCAAACGAAAACAGCCGCAAATTCAAACAGAATCAAATAATGTTTTGCATACGTCGCTCAATTGTAGAGGTCTCAATGACTTTCGATTTTGGTGAAGATCGGTTAAGGGGAAGGGGTAGTTTACCTGCAACCTTTTACGTTTAACAAGAGTAAAGTACTTGAAAATTTATTTAAACTTTTTGAAACAATGGTAATTGTTAAAAATAAAATAATTTTGTTGCCAGGCAATAAAATTAAAAATTTTTCATTTTAATGTAATATAATATTTTTCATTTAATACGGCAATAAAAAGGCAGGTAAGACACAAACACACACACACACACACACACAATTCACGTTATTTCTGGCCTCACTCATGTTTATTTTCTTACGTTTGCACGCTTTTTACTTCCATATTCCTTAAGGAATGGAAGTATGGTGATGGCAAAAAAAATCGTGTTCGAGATTATTGCAGATTCTGATTCTACTACACTCAAAACATGAAAAAAGTCGTTTTCCGAAAAGTGTCTGTGTGTGTGTCTGTCTGTCTATCTGTCTTTGTGTCTGTAGATTTTTTTTCTATGGCAAACGATAACTGCCGCAAATTCAAACAGAATCAAATAATTTTTTGCATACAGACCTGATTTGCAGAGTACTCGCGACCTGTTGTTTTTGGTGAAGATCGGTTGAGGGGAAGGGGTAGTTTACCGGCAACGGTTTTTTTTTAGCAAGGGTAATTTTGTTTGTTTGGCAAACGATAACAGCCGCAAATTCAAACAGAATCAAATAATGTTCCGCATACAGCCCTGATTTGTAGAGTACTCAAGACCTTTTGTTTTTGGTGAAGATCGGTTAAGGGAAAGGGGTAGTTTACCAGTAACGTTTTATGTTTTAACAAGGGTATTTCCTATGGCAAACGATAACAGCCGCAAATTCAAACAGAATCAAAAGATTATTTGCATACATCCCTAAATTGTAGAGTTCTCAAGACCTATTGTTTTTGGTGAAGATCGGTTGAGGGAAATGGGTAGTTTACCTTCAACGTTTTTTTAACAAGGGTATTTTCTATGGCAAACGATAATAGCCGCAAATTCAAACAGAATCAAATAATGTTTTGCATACAGCCCTGATTTGTAGAGTACTCAAGACCTATTGTTTTTGGTGAAGATCGGTTAAGGGGAAGGGGTAGTTTACCGGCAACGTATTTTTATCAAGCGTATTTTTTATGGCAAACGAAAACAGCCGCAAATTCAAACAGAATCAAATAATGTTTTGCATACGTCCCTGAATTGTAGAGGTCTCAATGACTTTCGATTTTGGTGAAGATCGGTTAAGGGGAAGGGGTAGTTTACCTGCAACCTTTTACGTTTTAACAAGAGTAAAGTACTTGAAAATTTATTTAAACTTTTTGAAACAATGGTAATTGTTAAAAATAAAATAATTTTGTTGCCAGGCAATAAAATTAAAATTTTTTCATTTTAATGTAATATAATATTTTTCATTTAATACGGCAATAAAAAGGCAGGTAAGACACAAACACACACACACACACACACAATTCACGTTATTTCTGGCCTCACTCATGTTTATTTTCTTACGTTTGCACGCTTTTTACTTCCATATTCCTTAAGGAATGGAAGTATGGTGATGGCAAAAAAAATCGTGTTCGAGATTATTGCAGATTCTGATTCTACTACACTCAAAACATGAAAAAAGTCGTTTTCCGAAAAGTGTCTGTGTGTGTGTCTGTCTGTCTGTCTGTCTGTCTGTCTGTGCGTCTGTAGATTTTTTTCTATGGCAAACGATAACTGCCGCAAATTCAAACAGAATCAAATAATTTTTTGCATACAGCCCTGATTTGCAGAGTACTCGCGACTTGTTGATTTTGGTGAAGAACGGTTAAGGGAAAGGGGTAGTTTACCTGTAACGTTTTATGTTTTAACAAGGGTATTTCGTATGGCAAACGATAACAGCCGCAAATTCAAACAGAATCAAAAGATTATTTGCATACATCCCTAAATTGTAGAGTTCTCAAGACCTATTGTTTTTGGTGAAGATCGGTTAAGGGAAAGGGGTAGTTTACCTGCAACGTTTTTTTAACAAGGGTATTTTCTATGGCAAACGATAACAGCCGCAAATTCAAACAGAATCAAATAATGTTTTGCATACAGCCCTGATTTGTAGAGTACTCAAGACCTATTGTTTTTGGTGAAGATCGGTTAAGGGAAAGGTCGTTTTCCGAAAAGTGTCTGTGTGTGTGTCTGTCTGTCTGTCTGTCTGTCTGTCTGTCTGTCTGTGTGTCTGTAGATTTTTTTTCTATGGCAAACGATAACTGCCGCAAATTCAAACAGAATCAAATAATTTTTTGCATACAGCCCTGATTTGCAGAGTACTCGCGACCTGTTGTTTTTGGTGAAGATCGGTTGAGGGAAAGGGGTAGTTTACCAGCAACGGTTTTTTTTTAGCAAGGGTAATTTTGTTTGTTTGGCAAACGATAACAGCCGCAAATTCAAACAGAATCAAATAATGTTCCGCATACAGCCCTGAATTGTAGATTTCTCAAGATCTGTTGATTTTGGTGAAGATCGGTTAAGGGAAAGGGGTAGTTTACCTGTAACGTTTTATGTTTTAACAAGGGTATTTCGTATGGCAAACGATAACAGCCGCAAATTCAAACAGAATCAAAAGATTATTTGCATACGTACCTAAATTGTAGAGTTCTCAAGACCTGTTGTTTTTGGTGAAGATCGGTTGAGGGAGAGGGGTAGTTTACCTGCATCGTTTTTTTAACAAGGGTATTTTCTATGGCAAACGATAATAGCCGCAAATTCAAACAGAATCAAATAATGTTTTGCATACAGCCCTGATTTGTAGAGTACTCAAGACCTATTGTTTTTGGTGAAGATCGGTTAAGGGGAAGGGGTAGTTTACCAGCAACGTTTTTTTATCAAGCGTATTTTATATGGCAAACGAAAACAGCCGCAAATTCAAACAGAATCAAATAATGTTTTGCATACGTCGCTCAATTGTAGAGGTCTCAATGACTTTCGATTTTGGTGAAGATCGGTTAAGGGGAAGGGGTAGTTTACCTGCAACCTTTTACGTTTAACAAGAGTAAAGTACTTGAAAATTTATTTAAACTTTTTGAAACAATGGTAATTGTTAAAAATAAAATAATTTTGTTGCCAGGCAATAAAATTAAAAATTTTTCATTTTAATGTAATATAATATTTTTCATTTAATACGGCAATAAAAAGGCAGGTAAGACACAAACACACACACACACACACACACAATTCACGTTATTTCTGGCCTCACTCATGTTTATTTTCTTACGTTTGCACGATTTTTACTTCCATATTCCTTAAGGAATGGAAGTATGGTGATGGCAAAAAAAATCGTGTTCGAGATTATTGCAGATTCTGATTCTACTACACTCAAAACATGAAAAAAGTCGTTTTCCGAAAAGTGTCTGTGTGTGTGTCTGTCTGTCTATCTGTCTGTGTGTCTGTAGATTTTTTTTCTATGGCAAACGATAACTGCCGCAAATTCAAACAGAATCAAATAATTTTTTGCATACAGACCTGATTTGCAGAGTACTCGCGACCTGTTGTTTTTGGTGAAGATCGGTTGAGGGAAAGGGGTAGTTTACCGGCAACGGTTTTTTTTTAGCAAGGGTAATTTTGTTTGTTTGGCAAACGATAACAGCCGCAAATTCAAACAGAATCAAATAATGTTCCGCATACAGCCCTGATTTGTAGAGTACTCAAGACCTATTGTTTTTGGTGAAGATCGGTTAAGGGAAAGGGGTAGTTTACCAGTAACGTTTTATGTTTTAACAAGGGTATTTCCTATGGCAAACGATAACAGCCGCAAATTCAAACAGAATCAAAAGATTATTTGCATACATCCCTAAATTGTAGAGTTCTCAAGACCTATTGTTTTTGGTGAAGATCGGTTGAGGGAAATGGGTAGTTTACCTTCAACGTTTTTTTAACAAGGGTATTTTCTATGGCAAACGATAATAGCCGCAAATTCAAACAGAATCAAATAATGTTTTGCATACAGCCCTGATTTGTAGAGTACTCAAGACCTAATGTTTTTGGTGAAGATCGGTTAAGGGGAAGGGGTAGTTTACCGGCAACGTATTTTTATCAAGCGTATTTTTTATGGCAAACGAAAACAGCCGCAAATTCAAACAGAATCAAATAATGTTTTGCATACGTCCCTGAATTGTAGAGGTCTCAACGACTTTCGATTTTGGTGAAGATCGGTTAAGGGGAAGGGGTAGTTTACCTGCAACCTTTTACGTTTTAACAAGAGTAAAGTACTTGAAAATTTATTTAAACTTTTTGAAACAATGGTAATTGTTAAAAATAAAATAATTTTGTTGCCAGGCAATAAAATTAAAATTTTTTCATTTTAATGTAATATAATATTTTTCATTTAATACGGCAATAAAAAGGCAGGTAAGACACAAACACACACACACACACACACACAATTCACGTTATTTCTGGCCTCACTCATGTTTATTTTCTTACGTTTGCACGCTTTTTACTTCCATATTCCTTAAGGAATGGAAGTATGGTGATGGCAAAAAAAATCGTGTTCGAGATTATTGCAGATTCTGATTCTACTACACTCAAAACATGAAAAAAGTCGTTTTCCGAAAAGTGTCTGTGTGTGTGTCTGTCTGTCTGTCTGTCTGTCTGTCTGTCTGTGCGTCTGTAGATTTTTTTCTATGGCAAACGATAACTGCCGCAAATTCAAACAGAATCAAATAATTTTTTGCATACAGCCCTGATTTGCAGAGTACTCGCGACTTGTTGATTTTGGTGAAGAACGGTTAAGGGAAAGGGGTAGTTTACCTGTAACGTTTTATGTTTTAACAAGGGTATTTCGTATGGCAAACGATAACAGCCGCAAATTCAAACAGAATCAAAAGATTATTTGCATACATCCCTAAATTGTAGAGTTCTCAAGACCTATTGTTTTTGGTGAAGATCGGTTAAGGGAAAGGGGTAGTTTACCTGCAACGTTTTTTTAACAAGGGTATTTTCTATGGGAAACGATAACAGCCGCAAATTCAAACAGAATCAAATAATGTTTTGCATACAGCCCTGATTTGTAGAGTACTCAAGACCTATTGTTTTTGGTGAAGATCGGTTAAGGGAAAGGTCGTTTTCCGAAAAGTGTCTGTGTGTGTGTCTGTCTGTCTGTCTGTCTGTCTGTCTGTCTGTCTGTGTGTCTGTAGATTTTTTTTTTTATGGCAAACGATAACTGCCGCAAATTCAAACAGAATCAAATAATTTTTTGCATACAGCCCTGATTTGCAGAGTACTCGCGACCTGTTGTTTTTGGTGAAGATCGGTTGAGGGAAAGGGGTAGTTTACCAGCAACGGTTTTTTTTTAGCAAGGGTAATTTTGTTTGTTTGGCAAACGATAACAGCCGCAAATTCAAACAGAATCAAATAATGTTCCGCATACAGCCCTGAATTGTAGATTTCTCAAGATCTGTTGATTTTGGTGAAGATCGGTTAAGGGAAAGGGGTAGTTTACCTGTAACGTTTTATGTTTTAACAAGGGTATTTCGTATGGCAAACGATAACAGCCGCAAATTCAAACAGAATCAAAAGATTATTTGCATACATCCCTAAATTGTAGAGTTCTCAAGACCTGTTGTTTTTGGTGAAGATCGGTTGAGGGGAGGGGTAGTTTACCTGCATCGTTTTTTTAACAAGGGTATTTTCTATGGCAAACGAAAACAGCCGCAAATTCAAACAGAATCAAATAATGTTTTGCATACAGCCCTGATTTGTAGAGTACTCAAGACCTATTGTTTTTGGTGAAGATCGGTTAAGGGGAAGCGGTAGTTTACCTGCAACGTTTTTTTATCAAGCGTATTTTATATGGCAAACGAAAACAGCCGCAAATTCAAACAGAATCAAATAATGTTTTGCATACGTCGCTCAATTGTAGAGGTCTCAATGACTTTCGATTTTGGTGAAGATCGGTTAAGGGGAAGGGGTAGTTTACCTGCAACCTTTTACGTTTAACAAGAGTAAAGTACTTGAAAATTTATTTAAACTTTTTGAAACAATGGTAATTGTTAAAAATAAAATAATTTTGTTGCCAGGCAATAAAATTAAAAATTTTTCATTTTAATGTAATATAATATTTTTCATTTAATACGGCAATAAAAAGGCAGGTAAGACACAAACACACACACACACACACACACAATTCACGTTATTTCTGGCCTCACTCATGTTTATTTTCTTACGTTTGCACGCTTTTTACTTCCATATTCCTTAAGGAATGGAAGTATGGTGATGGCAAAAAAAATCGTGTTCGAGATTATTGCAGATTCTGATTCTACTACACTCAAAACATGAAAAAAGTCGTTTTCCGAAAAGTGTCTGTGTGTGTGTCTGTCTGTCTATCTGTCTGTGTGTCTGTAGATTTTTTTTCTATGGCAAACGATAACTGCCGCAAATTCAAACAGAATCAAATAATTTTTTGCATACAGACCTGATTTGCAGAGTACTCGCGACCTGTTGTTTTTGGTGAAGATCGGTTGAGGGAAAGGGGTAGTTTACCGGCAACGGTTTTTTTTTAGCAAGGGTAATTTTGTTTGTTTGGCAAACGATAACAGCCGCAAATTCAAACAGAATCAAATAATGTTCCGCATACAGCCCTGATTTGTAGAGTACTCAAGACCTATTGTTTTTGGTGAAGATCGGTTAAGGGGAAGGGGTAGTTTACCGGCAACGTATTTTTATCAAGCGTATTTTTTATGGCAAACGAAAACAGCCGCAAATTCAAACAGAATCAAATAATGTTTTGCATACGTCCCTGAATTGTAGAGGTCTCAATGACTTTCGATTTTGGTGAAGATCGGTTAAGGGGAAGGGGTAGTTTACCTGCAACCTTTTACGTTTTAACAAGAGTAAAGTACTTGAAAATTTATTTAAACTTTTTGAAACAATGGTAATTGTTAAAAATAAAATAATTTTGTTGCCAGGCAATAAAATTAAAATTTTTTCATTTTAATGTAATATAATATTTTTCATTTAATACGGCAATAAAAAGGCAGGTAAGACACAAACACACACACACACACACACACAATTCACGTTATTTCTGGCCTCACTCATGTTTATTTTCTTACGTTTGCACGCTTTTTACTTCCATATTCCTTAAGGAATGGAAGTATGGTGATGGCAAAAAAAATCGTGTTCGAGATTATTGCAGATTCTGATTCTACTACACTCAAAACATGAAAAAAGTCGTTTTCCGAAAAGTGTCTGTGTGTGTGTCTGTCTGTCTGTCTGTCTGTCTGTCTGTGCGCTGTAGATTTTTTTCTATGGCAAACGATAACTGCCGCAAATTCAAACAGAATCAAATAATTTTTTGCATACAGCCCTGATTTGCAGAGTACTCGCGACTTGTTGATTTTGGTGAAGAACGGTTAAGGGAAAGGGGTAGTTTACCTGTAACGTTTTATGTTTTAACAAGGGTATTTCCTATGGCAAACGATAACAGCCGCAAATTCAAACAGAATCAAAAGATTATTTGCATACATCCCTAAATTGTAGAGTTCTCAAGACCTATTATTTTTGGTGAAGATCGGTTAAGGGAAAGGGGTAGTTTACCTGCAACGTTTTTTTAACAAGGGTATTTTCTATGGCAAACGATAACAGCCGCAAATTCAAACAGAATCAAATAATGTTTTGCATACAGCCCTGATTTGTAGAGTACTCAAGACCTATTGTTTTTGGTGAAGATCGGTTAAGGGAAAGGTCGTTTTCCGAAAAGTGTCTGTGTGTGTGTCTGTCTGTCTGTCTGTCTGTCTGTCTGTGTGTCTGTAGATTTTTTTTCTATGGCAAACGATAACTGCCGCAAATTCAAACAGAATCAAATAATTTTTTGCATACAGCCCTGATTTGCAGAGTACTCGCGACCTGTTGTTTTTGGTGAAGATCGGTTGAGGGAAAGGGGTAGTTTACCAGCAACGGTTTTTTTTTAGCAAGGGTAATTTTGTTTGTTTGGCAAACGATAACAGCCGCAAATTCAAACAGAATCAAATAATGTTCCGCATACAGCCCTGAATTGTAGATTTCTCAAGATCTGTTGATTTTGGTGAAGATCGGTTAAGGGAAAGGGGTAGTTTACCTGTAACGTTTTATGTTTTAACAAGGGTATTTCGTATGGCAAACGATAACAGCCGCAAATTCAAACAGAATCAAAAGATTATTTGCATACATCCCTAAATTGTAGAGTTCTCAAGACCTGTTGTTTTTGGTGAAGATCGGTTGAGGGAGAGGGGTAGTTTACCTGCATCGTTTTTTTAACAAGGGTATTTTCTATGGCAAACGATAATAGCCGCAAATTCAAACAGAATCAAATAATGTTTTGCATACAGCCCTGATTTGTAGAGTACTCAAGACCTATTGTTTTTGGTGAAGATCGGTTAAGGGGAAGGGGTAGTTTACCAGCAACGTTTTTTTATCAAGCGTATTTTATATGGCAAACGAAAACAGCCGCAAATTCAAACAGAATCAAATAATGTTTTGCATACGTCGCTCAATTGTAGAGGTCTCAATGACTTTCGATTTTGGTGAAGATCGGTTAAGGGGAAGGGGTAGTTTACCTGCAACCTTTTACGTTTAACAAGAGTAAAGTACTTGAAAATTTATTTAAACTTTTTGAAACAATGGTAATTGTTAAAAATAAAATAATTTTGTTGCCAGGCAATAAAATTAAAAATTTTTCATTTTAATGTAATATAATATTTTTCATTTAATACGGCAATAAAAAGGCAGGTAAGACACAAACACACACACACACACACACACAATTCACGTTATTTCTGGCCTCACTCATGTTTATTTTCTTACGTTTGCACGCTTTTTACTTCCATATTCCTTAAGGAATGGAAGTATGGTGATGGCAAAAAAAATCGTGTTCGAGATTATTGCAGATTCTGATTCTACTACACTCAAAACATGAAAAAAGTCGTTTTCCGAAAAGTGTCTGTGTGTGTGTCTGTCTGTCTGTCTGTCTGTCTGTCTGTGCGTCTGTAGATTTTTTTCTATGGCAAACGATAACTGCCGCAAATTCAAACAGAATCAAATAATTTTTTGCATACAGCCCTGATTTGCAGAGTGCTCGCGACTTGTTGATTTTGGTGAAGAACGGTTAAGGGAAAGGGGTAGTTTACCTGTAACGTTTTATGTTTTAACAAGGGTATTTCGTATGGCAAACGATAACAGCCGCAAATTCAAACAGAATCAAAAGATTATTTGCATACATCCCTAAATTGTAGAGTTCTCAAGACCTATTGTTTTTGGTGAAGATCGGTTAAGGGAAAGGGGTAGTTTACCTGCAACGTTTTTTTAACAAGGGTATTTTCTATGGGAAACGATAACAGCCGCAAATTCAAACAGAATCAAATAATGTTTTGCATACAGCCCTGATTTGTAGAGTACTCAAGACCTATTGTTTTTGGTGAAGATCGGTTAAGGGAAAGGTCGTTTTCCGAAAAGTGTCTGTGTGTGTGTCTGTCTGTCTGTCTGTCTGTCTGTCTGTGTGTCTGTAGATTTTTTTTTTATGGCAAACGATAACTGCCGCAAATTCAAACAGAATCAAATAATTTTTTGCATACAGCCCTGATTTGCAGAGTACTCGCGACCTGTTGTTTTTGGTGAAGATCGGTTGAGGGAAAGGGGTAGTTTACCAGCAACGGTTTTTTTTTAGCAAGGGTAATTTTGTTTGTTTGGCAAACGATAACAGCCGCAAATTCAAACAGAATCAAATAATGTTCCGCATACAGCCCTGAATTGTAGAGTTCTCAAGACCTGTTGTTTTTGGTGAAGATCGGTTGAGGGAGATGGGTAGTTTACCTGCATCGTTTTTTTAACAAGGGTATTTTCTATGGCAAACGATAATAGCCGCAAATTCAAACAGAATCAAATAATGTTTTGCATACAGCCCTGATTTGTAGAGTACTCAAGACCTATTGTTTTTGGTGAAGATCGGTTAAGGGGAAGGGGTAGTTTACCAGCAACGTTTTTTTATCAAGCGTATTTTATATGGCAAACGAAAACAGCCGCAAATTCAAACAGAATCAAATAATGTTTTGCATACGTCGCTCAATTGTAGAGGTCTCAATGACTTTCGATTTTGGTGAAGATCGGTTAAGGGGAAGGGGTAGTTTACCTGCAACCTTTTACGTTTAACAAGAGTAAAGTACTTGAAAATTTATTTAAACTTTTTGAAACAATGGTAATTGTTAAAAATAAAATAATTTTGTTGCCAGGCAATAAAATTAAAAATTTTTCATTTTAATGTAATATAATATTTTTCATTTAATACGGCAATAAAAAGGCAGGTAAGACACAAACACACACACACACACACACACAATTCACGTTATTTCTGGCCTCACTCATGTTTATTTTCTTACGTTTGCACGCTTTTTACTTCCATATTCCTTAAGGAATGGAAGTATGGTGATGGCAAAAAAAATCGTGTTCGAGATTATTGCAGATTCTGATTCTACTACACTCAAAACATGAAAAAAGTCGTTTTCCGAAAAGTGTCTGTGTGTGTGTCTGTCTGTCTATCTGTCTGTGTGTCTGTAGATTTTTTTTCTATGGCAAACGATAACTGCCGCAAATTCAAACAGAATCAAATAATTTTTTGCATACAGACCTGATTTGCAGAGTACTCGCGACCTGTTGTTTTTGGTGAAGATCGGTTGAGGGAAAGGGGTAGTTTACCGGCAACGGTTTTTTTTTAGCAAGGGTAATTTTGTTTGTTTGGCAAACGATAACAGCCGCAAATTCAAACAGAATCAAATAATGTTCCGCATACAGCCCTGATTTGTAGAGTACTCAAGACCTATTGTTTTTGGTGAAGATCGGTTAAGGGAAAGGGGTAGTTTACCAGTAACGTTTTATGTTTTAACAAGGGTATTTCCTATGGCAAACGATAACAGCCGCAAATTCAAACAGAATCAAAAGATTATTTGCATACATCCCTAAATTGTAGAGTTCTCAAGACCTATTGTTTTTGGTGAAGATCGGTTGAGGGAAATGGGTAGTTTACCTTCAACGTTTTTTTAACAAGGGTATTTTCTATGGCAAACGATAATAGCCGCAAATTCAAACAGAATCAAATAATGTTTTGCATACAGCCCTGATTTGTAGAGTACTCAAGACCTATTGTTTTTGGTGAAGATCGGTTAAGGGGAAGGGGTAGTTTACCGGCAACGTATTTTTATCAAGCGTATTTTTTATGGCAAACGAAAACAGCCGCAAATTCAAACAGAATCAAATAATGTTTTGCATACGTCCCTGAATTGTAGAGGTCTCAATGACTTTCGATTTTGGTGAAGATCGGTTAAGGGGAAGGGGTAGTTTACCTGCAACCTTTTACGTTTTAACAAGAGTAAAGTACTTGAAAATTTATTTAAACTTTTTGAAACAATGGTAATTGTTAAAAATAAAATAATTTTGTTGCCAGGCAATAAAATTAAAATTTTTTCATTTTAATGTAATATAATATTTTTCATTTAATACGGCAATAAAAAGGCAGGTAAGACACAAACACACACACACACACACACACAATTCACGTTATTTCTGGCCTCACTCATGTTTATTTTCTTACGTTTGCACGCTTTTTACTTCCATATTCCTTAAGGAATGGAAGTATGGTGATGGCAAAAAAAATCGTGTTCGAGATTATTGCAGATTCTGATTCTACTACACTCAAAACATGAAAAAAGTCGTTTTCCGAAAAGTGTCTGTGTGTGTGTCTGTCTGTCTGTCTGTCTGTCTGTCTGTGCGTCTGTAGATTTTTTTCTATGGCAAACGATAACTGCCGCAAATTCAAACAGAATCAAATAATTGTTTGCATACAGCCCTGATTTGCAGAGTACTCACGACTTGTTGATTTTGGTGAAGAACGGTTAAGGGAAAGGGGTAGTTTACCTGTAACGTTTTATGTTTTAACAAGGGTATTTCCTATGGCAAACGATAACAGCCGCAAATTCAAACAGAATCAAAAGATTATTTGCATACATCCGTAAATTGTAGAGTTCTCAAGACCTATTGTTTTTGGTGAAGATCGGTTAAGGGAAAGGGGTAGTTTACCTGCAACGTTTTTTTAACAAGGGTATTTTCTATGGCAAACGATAACAGCCGCAAATTCAAACAGAATCAAATAATGTTTTGCATACAGCCCTGATTTGTAGAGTACTCAAGACCTATTGTTTTTGGTGAAGATCGGTTAAGGGAAAGGTCGTTTTCCGAAAAGTGTCTGTGTGTGTGTCTGTCTGTCTGTCTGTCTGTCTGTCTATCTGTCTGTGTGTCTGTAGATTTTTTTTCTATGGCAAACGATAACTGCCGCAAATTCAAACAGAATCAAATAATTTTTTGCATACAGCCCTGATTTGCAGAGTACTCGCGACCTGTTGTTTTTGGTGAAGATCGGTTGAGGGAAAGGGTAGTTTACCAGCAACGGTTTTTTTTTAGCAAGGGTAATTTTGTTTGTTTGGCAAACGATAACAGCCGCAAATTCAAACAGAATCAAATAATGTTCCGCATACAGCCCTGAATTGTAGATTTCTCAAGATCTGTTGATTTTGGTGAAGATCGGTTAAGGGAAAGGGGTAGTTTACCTGTAACGTTTTATGTTTTAACAAGGGTATTTCGTATGGCAAACGATAACAGCCGCAAATTCAAACAGAATCAAAAGATTATTTGCATACATCCCTAAATTGTAGAGTTCTCAAGACCTGTTGTTTTTGGTGAAGATCGGTTGAGGGAGAGGGGTAGTTTACCTGCATCGTTTTTTTAACAAGGGTATTTTCTATGGCAAACGATAATAGCCGCAAATTCAAACAGAATCAAATAATGTTTTGCATACAGCCCTGATTTGTAGAGTGCTCAAGACCTATTGTTTTTGGTGAAGATCGGTTAAGGGGAAGGGGTAGTTTACCAGCAACGTTTTTTTATCAAGCGTATTTTATATGGCAAACGAAAACAGCCGCAAATTCAAACAGAATCAAATAATGTTTTGCATACGTCGCTCAATTGTAGAGGTCTCAATGACTTTCGATTTTGGTGAAGATCGGTTAAGGGGAAGGGGTAGTTTACCTGCAACCTTTTACGTTTAACAAGAGTAAAGTACTTGAAAATTTATTTAAACTTTTTGAAACAATGGTAATTGTTAAAAATAAAATAATTTTGTTGCCAGGCAATAAAATTAAAAATTTTTCATTTTAATGTAATATAATATTTTTCATTTAATACGGCAATAAAAAGGCAGGTAAGACACAAACACACACACACACACACACACAATTCACGTTATTTCTGGCCTCACTCATGTTTATTTTCTTACGTTTGCACGCTTTTTACTTCCATATTCCTTAAGGAATGGAAGTATGGTGATGGCAAAAAAAATCGTGTTCGAGATTATTGCAGATTCTGATTCTACTACACTCAAAACATGAAAAAAGTCGTTTTCCGAAAAGTGTCTGTGTGTGTGTCTGTCTGTCTGTCTGTCTGTGTGTCTGTAGATTTTTTTCTATGGCAAACGATAACTGCCGCAAATTCAAACAGAATCAAATAATTTTTTGCATACAGACCTGATTTGCAGAGTACTCGCGACCTGTTGTTTTGGTGAAGATCGGTTGAGGGAAAGGGGTAGTTTACCTGCAACGGTTTTTTTTTAGCAAGGGTAATTTTGTTTGTTTGGCAAACGATAACAGCCGCAAATTCAAACAGAATCAAATACTGTTCCGCATACAGCCCTGAATTGTAGATTTCTCAAGATCTGTTGATTTTGGTGAAGATCGGTTAAGGGAAAGGGGTAGTTTACCTGTAACGTTTTATGTTTTAACAAGGGTATTTCGTATGGCAAACGATAACAGCCGCAAATTCAAACAGAATCAAAAGATTATTTGCATACTTCCCTAAATTGTAGAGTTCTCAAGACCTTTTGTTTTTCGTGAAGATCGGTTGAAGGAAAGGGGTAGTTTACCAGCAACGTTTTTTTAACAAGGGTATTTTCTATGGCAAACGATAACAGCCGCAAATTCAAACAGAATCAAATAATGTTTTGCATACAGCCCTGATTTGTAGAGTACTCAAGACCTATTGTTTTTGGTGAAGATCGGTTAAGGGAAAGGGGTAGTTTACCAGTAACGTTTTATGTTTTAACAAGGGTATTTCCTATGGCAAACGATAACAGCCGCAAATTCAAACAGAATCAAAAGATTATTTGCATACATCCCTAAATTGTAGAGTTCTCAAGACCTATTGTTTTTGGTGAAGATCGGTTGAGGGAAATGGGTAGTTTACCTGCAACGTTTTTTTAACAAGGGTATTTTCTATGGCAAACGATAATAGCCGCAAATTCAAACAGAATCAAATAATGTTTTGCATACAGCCCTGATTTGTAGAGTACTCAAGACCTATTGTTTTTGGTGAAGATCGGTTAAGGGGAAGGGGTAGTTTACCGGCAACGTATTTTTATCAAGCGTATTTTCTATGGCAAACGAAAACAGCCGCAAATTCAAACAGAATCAAATCATTTTTTGCATACCTCCCTGAATTGTAGAGGTCTCAATGACTTTCGATTTTGGTGAAGATCGGTTAAGGGGAAGGGGTAGTTTACCAGCAACCTTTTACGTTTTAACAAGAGTAAAGTACTAGAAAATTTATTTAAACTTTTTGAAACAATGGTAATTGTTAAAAATAAAATAATTTTGTTGCCAGGCAATAAAATTAAAATTTTTTCATTTTAATGTAATATAATATTTTTCATTTAATACGGCAATAAAAAGGCAGGTAAGACACAAACACACACACACACACACACACACACACACACAATTCACGTTATTTCTGGCCTCACTCATGTTTATTTTCTTACGTTTGCACGCTTTTTACTTCCATATTCCTTAAGGAATGGAAGTATGGTGATGGCAAAAAAAATCGTGTTCGAGATTATTGCAGATTCTGATTCTACTACACTCAAAACATGAAAAAAAGTCGTTTTCCGAAAAGTGTCTGTGTGTCTATCTGTCTGTCTGTCTGTCTGTCTGTGTGTCTGTAGATTTTTTTTCTATGGCAAACGATAACTGCCGCAAATTCAAACAGAATCAAATAATGTTTCGCATACAGCCCTGAATTGTAGAGCTCTAAAGATCTGTTTATTTTGGTGAAGATCGGTTAAGGGAAAGGGGTAGTTTACCTGTAACGTTTTATGTTTTAACAAGGGTATTTCGTATGGCAAACGATAACAGCCGCAAATTCAAACAGAATCAAAAGATTATTTGCATACGTCCCTAAATTGTAGAGTTCTCAAGACCTATTGTTTTTGGTGAAGATCGGTTGAGGGAAATGGGTAGTTTACCGGCAACGTTTTTTTAACAACGGTATTTTATATGGCAAACGATAATAGCCGCAAATTCAAACAGAATCAAATAATGTTTTGCATACAGCCCTGATTTGTAGAGTACTCAAGACCTATTGTTTTTGGTGAAGATCGGTTAAGGGGAAGGGGTAGTTTACCGGCAACGTTTTTTTTATCAAGCGTATTTTCTATGGCAAACGAAAACAGCCGCAAATTCAAACAGAATCAAATAATGTTTTGCATACGTCCCTCAATTGTAGAGGTCTCAATGACTTTCGATTTTGGTGAAGATCGGTTAAGGGGAAGGGGTAGTTTACCTGCAACCTTTTACGTTTAACAAGAGTAAAGTACTTGAAAATTTATTTAAACTTTTTGAAACAATGGTAATTGTTAAAAATAAAATAATTTTGTTGCCAGGCAATAAAATTAAAATTTTTTCATTTTAATGTAATATAATATTTTTCATTTAATACGGCAATAAAAAGGCAGGTAAGACACAAACACACACACACACACACACACAATTCACGTTATTTCTGGCCTCACTCATGTTTATTTTCTTACGTTTGCACGCTTTTTACTTCCATATTCCTTAAGGAATGGAAGTATGGTGATGGCAAAAAAAATCGTGTTCGAGATTATTGCAGATTCTGATTCTACTACACTCAAAACATGAAAAAAGTCGTTTTCCGAAAAGTGTCTGTGTGTGTGTCTGTCTGTCTATCTGTCTGTGTGTCTGTAGATTTTTTTTCTATGGCAAACGATAACTGCCGCAAATTCAAACAGAATCAAATAATTTTTTGCATACAGACCTGATTTGCAGAGTACTCGCGACCTGTTGTTTTTGGTGAAGATCGGTTGAGGGAAAGGGGTAGTTTACCGGCAACGGTTTTTTTTTAGCAAGGGTAATTTTGTTTGTTTGGCAAACGATAACAGCCGCAAATTCAAACAGAATCAAATAATGTTCCGCATACTGCCCTGAATTGTAGATTTCTCAAGAACTGTTGATTTTGGTGAAGATCGGTTAAGGGAAAGGGGTAGTTTACCTGTAACGTTTTATGTTTTAACAAGGGTATTTCGTATGGCAAACGATAACAGCCGCAAATTCAAACAGAATCAAAAGATTATTTGCATACATCCCTAAATTGTAGAGTTCTCAAGACCTGTAGTTTTTGGTGAAGATCGGTTGAGGGAAAGGGGTAGTTTACCAGCAACGTTTTTTTAACAAGGGTATTTTCTATGGCAAACGATAACAGCCGCAAATTCAAACAGAATCGAATAATGTTTTGCATACACCCCTGATTTGTAGAGTACTCAAGACCTATTGTTTTTGGTGAAGATCGGTTAAGGGAAAGGGGTAGTTTACCTGTAACGTTTTATGTTTTAACAAGGGTATTTCGTATGGCAAACGATAACAGCCGCAAATTCAAACAGAATCAAAAGATTATTTGCATACGTCCCTAAATTGTAGAGTTCTCAAGACCTTTTGTTTTTGGTGAAGATCGGTTAAGGGAAATGGGTAGTTTACCTGCAACGTTTTTTTAACAAGGGTATTTTCTATGGCAAACGATAATAGCCGCAAATTCAAACAGAATCAAAAGATTATTTGCATACATCCCTAAATTGTAGAGTTCTCAAGACCTTTTGTTTTTGGTGAAGATCGGTTGAGGGAAAGGGGTAGTTTACCTGCAACGTTTTTTTAACAAGGGTATTTTCTATGGCAAACGATAACAGCCGCAAATTCAAACAGAATCGAATAATGTTTTGCATACAGCCCTGATTTGTAGAGTACTCAAGACCTATTGTTTTTGGTGAAGATCGGTTAAGGGAAAGGGGTAGTTTACCTGTAACGTTTTATGTTTTAACAAGGGTATTTCGTATGGCAAACGATAACAGCCGCAAATTCAAACAGAATCAAAAGATTATTTGCATACGTCCCTAAATTGTATAGTTCTCAAGACCTATTGTTTTTGGTGAAGATCGGTTGAGGGAAATGGGTAGTTTACCTGCAACGTTTTTTTAACAAGGGTATTTTATATGGCAAACGATAACAGCCGCAAATTCAAACAGAATCGAATAATGTTTTGCATACAGCCCTGATTTGTAGAGTACTCAAGACCTATTGTTTTTGGTGAAGATCGGTTAAGGGGAAGGGGTAGTTTACCTGCAACGTTTTTTTATCAAGCGTATTTTTTATGGCAAACGAAAACAGCCGCAAATTCAAACAGAATCAAATAATGTTTTGCATACGTCCCTCAATTGTAGAGGTCTCAATGACTTTCGATTTTGGTGAAGATCGGTTAAGGGGAAGGGGTAGTTTACCTGCAACCTTTTACGTTTAACAAGAGTAAAGTGCTTGAAAATTTATTTAAACTTTTTGAAACAATGGTAATTGTTAAAAATAAAATAATTTTGTTGCCAGGCAATAAAATTAAAAATTTTTCATTTTAATGTAAAATAATATTTTTCATTTAATACGGCAATAAAAAGGCAGGTAAGACACAACACACACACACACACACACACACACAATTCACGTTATTTCTGGCCTCACTCATGTTTATTTTCTTACGTTTGCACGCTTTTTACTTCCATATTCCTTAAGGAATGGAAGTATGGTGATAGCAAAAAAAATCGTGTTCGAGATTATTGCAGATTCTGATTCTACTACACTCAAAACATGAAAAAAGTCGTTTTCCGAAAAGTGTCTGTGTGTGTGTCTGTCTGTCTGTCTGTCTGTGTGTCTGTAGATTTTTTTCTATGGCAAACGATAACTGCCGCAAATTCAAACAGAATCAAATAATTTTTTGCATACAGACCTGATTTGCAGAGTACTCGCGACCTGTTGTTTTTGGTGAAGATCGGTTGAGGGAAAGGGGTAGTTTACCGGCAACGGTTTTTTTTTAGCAAGGGTAATTTTGTTTGTTTGGCAAACGATAACAGCCGCAAATTCAAACAGAATCAAATAATGTTCCGCATACAGCCCTGATTTGTAGAGTACTCAAGACCTTTTGTTTTTGGTGAAGATCGGTTAAGGGAAAGGGGTAGTTTACCAGTAACGTTTTATGTTTTAACAAGGGTATTTCCTATGGCAAACGATAACAGCCGCAAATTCAAACAGAATCAAAAGATTATTTGCATACATCCCTAAATTGTAGAGTTCTCAAGACCTATTGTTTTTGGTGAAGATCGGTTGAGGGAAATGGGTAGTTTACCTTCAACGTTTTTTTAACAAGGGTATTTTCTATGGCAAACGATAATAGCCGCAAATTCAAACAGAATCAAATAATGTTTTGCATACAGCCCTGATTTGTAGAGTACTCAAGACCTATTGTTTTTGGTGAAGATCGGTTAAGGGGAAGGGGTAGTTTACCGGCAACGTATTTTTATCAAGCGTATTTTTTATGGCAAACGAAAACAGCCGCAAATTCAAACAGAATCAAACAATGTTTTGCATACGTCCCTGAATTGTAGAGGTCTCAATGACTTTCGATTTTGGTGAAGATCGGTTAAGGGGAAGGGGTAGTTTACCTGCAACCTTTTACGTTTTAACAAGAGTAAAGTACTTGAAAATTTATTTAAACTTTTTGAAACAATGGTAATTGTTAAAAATAAAATAATTTTGTTGCCAGGCAATAAAATTAAAATTTTTTCATTTTAATGTAATATAATATTTTTCATTTAATACGGCAATAAAAAGGCAGGTAAGACACAAACACACACACACACACACACAATTCACGTTATTTCTGGCCTCACTCATGTTTATTTTCTTACGTTTGCACGCTTTTTACTTCCATATTCCTTAAGGAATGGAAGTATGGTGATGGCAAAAAAAATCGTGTTCGAGATTATTGCAGATTCTGATTCTACTACACTCAAAACATGAAAAAAGTCGTTTTCCGAAAAGTGTCTGTGTGTGTGTCTGTCTGTCTGTCTGTCTGTGCGTCTGTAGATTTTTTTCTATGGCAAACGATAACTGCCGCAAATTCAAACAGAATCAAATAATTTTTTGCATACAGCCCTGATTTGCAGAGTACTCGCGACTTGTTGATTTTGGTGAAGAACGGTTAAGGGAAAGGGGTAGTTTACCTGTAACGTTTTATGTTTTAACAAGGGTATTTCCTATGGCAAACGATAACAGCCGCAAATTCAAACAAAATCAAAAGATTATTTGCATACATCCCTAAATTGTAGAGTTCTCAAGACCTATTGTTTTTGGTGAAGATCGGTTAAGGGAAAGGGGTAGTTTACCTGCAACGTTTTTTTAACAAGGGTATTTTCTATGGCAAACGATAACAGCCGCAAATTCAAACAGAATCAAATAATGTTTTGCATACAGCCCTGATTTGTAGAGTACTCAAGACCTATTGTTTTTGGTGAAGATCGGTTAAGGGAAAGGTCGTTTTCCGAAAAGTGTCTGTGTGTGTGTCTGTCTGTCTGTCTGTCTGTGTGTCTGTAGATTTTTTTTCTATGGCAAACGATAACTGCCGCAAATTCAAACAGAATCAAATAATTTTTTGCATACAGCCCTGATTTGCAGAGTACTCGCGACCTGTTGTTTTTGGTGAAGATCGGTTGAGGGAAAGGGGTAGTTTACCAGCAACGGTTTTTTTTTTAGCAAGGGTAATTTTGTTTGTTTGGCAAACGATAACAGCCGCAAATTCAAACAGAATCAAATAATGTTCCGCATACAGCCCTGAATTGTAGATTTCTCAAGATCTGTTGATTTTGGTGAAGATCGGTTAAGGGAAAGGGGTAGTTTACCTGTAACGTTTTATGTTTTAACAAGGGTATTTCGTATGGCAAACGATAACAGCCGCAAATTCAAACAGAATCAAAAGATTATTTGCATACATCCCTAAATTGTAGAGTTCTCAAGACCTGTTGTTTTTGGTGAAGATCGGTTGAGGGAGAGGGGTAGTTTACCTGCATCGTTTTTTTAACAAGGGTATTTTCTATGGCAAACGATAATAGCCGCAAATTCAAACAGAATCAAATAATGTTTTGCATACAGCCCTGATTTGTAGAGTACTCAAGACCTATTGTTTTTGGTGAAGATCGGTTAAGGGGAAGGGGTAGTTTACCGGCAACGTATTTTTATCAAGCGTATTTTTTATGGCAAACGAAAACAGCCGCAAATTCAAACAGAATCAAATAATGTTTTGCATACGTCCCTGAATTGTAGAGATCTCAATGACTTTCGATTTTGGTGAAGATCGGTTAAGGGGAAGGGGTAGTTTACCAGCAACCTTTTACGTTTAAACAAGAGTAAAGTACTTGAAAATTTATTTAAACTTTTTGAAACAATGGTAATTGTTAAAAATAAAATAATTTTGTTGCCAGGCAATAAAATTAAAATTTTTTCATTTTAATGTAATATAATATTTTTCATTTAATACGGCAATAAAAAGGCAGGTAAGACACAAACACACACACACACACACACACACACAATTCACGTTATTTCTGGCCTCACTCATGTTTATTTTCTTACGTTTGCACGCTTTTTACTTCCATATTCCTTAAGGAATTGAAGTATGGTGATGGCAAAAAAAATCGTGTTCGAGATTATTGCAGATTCTGATTCTACTACACTCAAAACATGAAAAAAAGTCGTTTTCCGAAAAGTGTCTGTGTGTCTATCTGTCTGTCTGTCTGTCTGTCTGTGTGTCTGTAGATTTTTTTTCTATGGCAAACGATAACTGCCGCAAATTCAAACAGAATCAAATAATTTTTTGCATACAGCTCTGATTTGCAGAGTACTCGCGACCTGTTGTTTTTGGTGAAGATCGGTTGAGGGAAAGGGGTAGTTTACCAGCAACGGTTTTTTTTAGCAAGGGTAATTTTGTTTGTTTGGCAAACGATAACAGCCGCAAATTCAAACAGAATCAAATAATGTTTCGCATACAGCCCTGAATTGTAGAGCTCTAAAGATCTGTTTATTTTGGTGAAGATCGGTTAAGGGAAAGGGGTAGTTTACCTGTAACGTTTTATGTTTTAACAAGGGTATTTCGTATGGCAAACGATAACAGCCGCAAATTCAAACAGAATCAAAAGATTATTTGCATACGTCCCTAAATTGTAGAGTTCTCAAGACCTATTGTTTTTGGTGAAGATCGGTTGAGGGAAATGGGTAGTTTACCGGCAACGTTTTTTTAACAACGGTATTTTATATGGCAAACGATAATAGCCGCAAATTCAAACAGAATCAAATAATGTTTTGCATACAGCCCTGATTTGTAGAGTACTCAAGACCTATTGTTTTTGGTGAAGATCGGTTAAGGGGAAGGGGTAGTTTACCGGCAACGTTTTTTTTATCAAGCGTATTTTCTATGGCAAACGAAAACAGCCGCAAATTCAAACAGAATCAAATAATGTTTTGCATACGTCCCTCAATTGTAGAGGTCTCAATGACTTTCGATTTTGGTGAAGATCGGTTAAGGGGAAGGGGTAGTTTACCAGCAACCTTTTACGTTTAACAAGAGTAAAGTACTTGAAAATTTATTTAAACTTTTTGAAACAATGGTAATTGTTAAAAATAAAATAATTTTGTTGCCAGGCAATAAAATTAAAATTTTTTCATTTTAATGTAATATAATATTTTTCATTTAATACGGCAATAAAAAGGCAGGTAAGACACAAACACACACACACACACACACACACACACACACACACACACACACACACACACACACACACACACACACACACACACACATAATTCACGTTATTTCTGGCCTCACTCATGTTTATTTTCTTACGTTTGCACGCTTTTTACTTCCATATTCCTTAAGGAATGGAAGTATGGTGATGGCAAAAAAAATCGTATTCGAGATTATTGCAGATTCTGATTCTACTACACTCAAAACATGAAAAAAGTCGTTTTCCGAAAAGTGTCTGTGTGTGTGTCTGTCTGTCTATCTGTCTGTGTGTCTGTAGATTTTTTTTCTATGGCAAACGATAACTGCCGCAAATTCAAACAGAATCAAATAATTTTTTGCATACAGACCTGATTTGCAGAGTACTCGCGACCTGTTGTTTTTGGTGAAGATCGGTTGAGGGAAAGGGGTAGTTTACCTGCAACGGTTTTTTTTTAGCAAGGGTAATTTTGTTTGTTTGGCAAACGATAACAGCCGCAAATTCAAACAGAATCAAATAATGTTCCGCATACAGCCCTGAATTGTAGGTTTCTCAAGATCTGTTGATTTTGGTGAAGATCGGTTAAGGGAAAGGGGTAGTTTACCTGTAACGTTTTATGTTTTAACAAGGGTATTTCGTATGGCAAACGATAACAGCCGCAAATTCAAACAGAATCAAAAGATTATTTGCATACATCCCTAAATTGTAGAGTTCTCAAGACCTGTAGTTTTTGGTGAAGATCGGTTGAGGGAAAGGGGTAGTTTACCAGCAACGTTTTTTTAACAAGGGTATTTTCTATGGCAAACGATAACAGCCGCAAATTCAAACAGAATCGAATAATGTTTTGCATACACCCCTGATTTGTAGAGTACTCAAGACCTATTGTTTTTGGTGAAGATCGGTTAAGGGAAAGGGGTAGTTTACCTGTAACGTTTTATGTTTTAACAAGGGTATTTCGTATGGCAAACGATAACAGCCGCAAATTCAAACAGAATCAAAAGATTATTTGCATACGTCCCTAAATTGTAGAGTTCTCAAGACCTTTTGTTTTTGGTGAAGATCGGTTGAGGGAAATGGGTAGTTTACCTGCAACGTTTTTTTAACAAGGGTATTTTCTATGGCAAACGATAATAGCCGCAAATTCAAACAGAATCAAAAGATTATTTGCATACATCCCTAAATTGTAGAGTTCTCAAGACCTTTTGTTTTTGGTGAAGATCGGTTGAGGGAAAGGGGTAGTTTACCTGCAACGTTTTTTTAACAAGGGTATTTTCTATGGCAAACGATAACAGCCGCAAATTCAAACAGAATCGAATAATGTTTTGCATACAGCCCTGACTTGTAGAGTACTCAAGACCTGTTGTTTTTGGTGAAGATCGGTTAAGGGAAAGGGGTAGTTTACCGGTAACGTTTTATGTTTTAACAAGGGTATTTCGTATGGCAAACGATAACAGCCGCAAATTCAAACAGAATCAAAAGATTATTTGCATACGTCCCTAAATTGTATAGTTCTCAAGACCTATTGTTTTTGGTGAAGATCGGTTGAGGGAAATGGGTAGTTTACCGGCAACGTTTTTTTAACAACGGTATTTTATATGGCAAACGATAATAGCCGCAAATTCAAACAGAATCAAATAATGTTTTGCATACAGCCCTGATTTGTAGAGTACTCAAGACCTATTGTTTTTGGTGAAGATCGGTTAAGGGGAAGGGGTAGTTTACCGGCAACGTTTTTTTTATCAAGCGTATTTTCTATGGCAAACGAAAACAGCCGCAAATTCAAACAGAATCAAATAATGTTTTGCATACGTCCCTCAATTGTAGAGGTCTCAATGACTTTCGATTTTGGTGAAGATCGGTTAAGGGGAAGGGGTAGTTTACCTGCAACCTTTTACGTTTTAACAAGAGTAAAGTACTTGAAAATTTATTTAAACTTTTTGAAACAATGGTAATTGTTAAAAATAAAATAATTTTGTTGCCAGGCAATATAATTAAAATTTTTTCATTTTAATGTAATATAATATTTTTCATTTAATACGGCAATAAAAAGGCAGGTAAGACACAACACACACACACACACACACACACACACACACACACACACACACACACACACACACACACACACACACACACACACACACACATAATTCACGTTATTTCTGGCCTCACTCATGTTTATTTTCTTACGTTTGCACGCTTTTTACTTCCATATTCCTTAAGGAATGGAAGTATGGTGATGGCAAAAAAAATCGTGTTCGAGATTATTGCAGATTCTGATTCTACTACACTCAAAACATGAAAAAAGTCGTTTTCCGAAAAGTGTCTGTGTGTGTGTCTGTCTGTCTATCTGTCTGTGTGTCTGTAGATTTTTTTCTATGGCAAACGATAACTGCCGCAAATTCAAACAGAATCAAATAATTTTTTGCATACAGACCTGATTTGCAGAGTACTCGCGACCTGTTGTTTTTGGTGAAGATCGGTTGAGGGAAAGGGGTAGTTTACCGGCAACGGTTTTTTTTTAGCAAGGGTAATTTTGTTTGTTTGGCAAACGATAACAGCCGCAAATTCAAACAGAATCAAATAATGTTCCGCATACAGCCCTGATTTGTAGAGTACTCAAGACCTATTGTTTTTGGTGAAGATCGGTTAAGGGAAAGGGGTAGTTTACCAGTAACGTTTTATGTTTTAACAAGGGTATTTCCTATGGCAAACGATAACAGCCGCAAATTCAAACAGAATCAAAAGATTATTTGCATACATCCCTAAATTGTAGAGTTCTCAAGACCTATTCTTTTTGGTGAAGATCGGTTGAGGGAAATGGGTAGTTTACCTTCAACGTTTTTTTAACAAGGGTATTTTCTATGGCAAACGATAATAGCCGCAAATTCAAACAGAATCAAATAATGTTTTGCATACAGCCCTGATTTGTAGAGTACTCAAGACCTATTGTTTTTGGTGAAGATCGGTTAAGGGGAAGGGGTAGTTTACCGGCAACGTATTTTTATCAAGCGTATTTTTTATGGCAAACGAAAACAGCCGCAAATTCAAACAGAATCAAATAATGTTTTGCATACGTCCCTGAATTGTAGAGGTCTCAATGACTTTCGATTTTGGTGAAGATCGGTTAAGGGGAAGGGGTAGTTTACCTGCAACCTTTTACGTTTTAACAAGAGTAAAGTACTTGAAAATTTATTTAAACTTTTTGAAACAATGGTAATTGTTAAAAATAAAATAATTTTGTTGCCAGGCAATAAAATTAAAATTTTTTCATTTTAATGTAATATAATATTTTTCATTTAATACGGCAATAAAAAGGCAGGTAAGACACAAACACACACACAATTCACGTTATTTCTGGCCTCACTCATGTTTATTTTCTTACGTTTGCACGCTTTTTACTTCCATATTCCTTAAGGAATGGAAGTATGGTGATGGCAAAAAAAATCGTGTTCGAGATTATTGCAGATTCTGATTCTACTACACTCAAAACATGAAAAAAGTCGTTTTCCGAAAAGTGTCTGTGTGTGTGTCTGTCTGTCTGTCTGTCTGTCTGTCTGTGCGTCTGTAGATTTTTTTCTATGGCAAACGATAACTGCCGCAAATTCAAACAGAATCAAATAATTTTTTGCATACAGCCCTGATTTGCAGAGTACTCGCGACTTGTTGATTTTGGTGAAGAACGGTTAAGGGAAAGGGGTAGTTTACCTGTAACGTTTTATGTTTTAACAAGGGTATTTCGTATGGCAAACGATAACAGCCGCAAATTCAAACAGAATCAAAAGATTATTTGCATACATCCCTAAATTGTAGAGTTCTCAAGACCTATTGTTTTTGGTGAAGATCGGTTAAGGGAAAGGGGTAGTTTACCTGCAACGTTTTTTTAACAAGGGTATTTTCTATGGCAAACGATAACAGCCGCAAATTCAAACAGAATCAAATAATGTTTTGCATACAGCCCTGATTTGTAGAGTACTCAAGACCTATTGTTTTTGGTGAAGATCGGTTAAGGGAAAGGTCGTTTTCCGAAAAGTGTCTGTGTGTGTGTCTGTCTGTCTGTCTGTCTGTCTGTCTGTCTGTCTGTGTGTCTGTAGATTTTTTTTCTATGGCAAACGATAACTGCCGCAAATTCAAACAGAATCAAATAATTTTTTGCATACAGCCCTGATTTGCAGAGTACTCGCGACCTTTTGTTTTTGGTGAAGATCGGTTGAGGGAAAGGGGTAGTTTACCAGCAACGGTTTTTTTTTAGCAAGGGTAATTTTGTTTGTTTGGCAAACGATAACAGCCGCAAATTCAAACAGAATCAAATAATGTTCCGCATACAGCCCTGATTTGTAGAGTACTCAAGACCTATTGTTTTTGGTGAAGATCGGTTAAGGGAAAGGGGTAGTTTACCAGTAACGTTTTATGTTTTAACAAGGGTATTTCCTATGGCAAACGATAACAGCCGCAAATTCAAACAGAATCAAAAGATTATTTGCATACATCCCTAAATTGTAGAGTTCTCAAGACCTATTGTTTTTGGTGAAGATCGGTTGAGGGAAATGGGTAGTTTACCTTCAACGTTTTTTTAACAAGGGTATTTTCTATGGCAAACGATAATAGCCGCAAATTCAAACAGAATCAAATAATGTTTTGCATACAGCCCTGATTTGTAGAGTACTCAAGACCTATTGTTTTTGGTGAAGATCGGTTAAGGGGAAGGGGTAGTTTACCGGCAACGTATTTTTATCAAGCGTATTTTTTATGGCAAACGAAAACAGCCGCAAATTCAAACAGAATCAAATAATGTTTTGCATACGTCCCTGAATTGTAGAGGTCTCAATGACTTTCGATTTTGGTGAAGATCGGTTAAGGGGAAGGGGTAGTTTACCTGCAACCTTTTACGTTTTAACAAGAGTAAAGTACTTGAAAATTTATTTAAACTTTTTGAAACAATGGTAATTGTTAAAAATAAAATAATTTTGTTGCCAGGCAATAAAATTAAAAATTTTTCATTTTAATGTAATATAATATTTTTCATTTAATACGGCAATAAAAAGGCAGGTAAGACACAAACACACACACACACACACACACAATTCACGTTATTTCTGGCCTCACTCATGTTTATTTTCTTACGTTTGCACGCTTTTTACTTCCATATTCCTTAAGGAATGGAAGTATGGTGATGGCAAAAAAAATCGTGTTCGAGATTATTGCAGATTCTGATTCTACTACACTCAAAACATGAAAAAAGTCGTTTTCCGAAAAGTGTCTGTGTGTGTGTCTGTCTGTCTGTCTGTCTGTCTGTGTGTCTGTAGATTTTTTTCTATGGCAAACGATAACTGCCGCAAATTCAAACAGAATCAAATAATTTTTTGCATACAGACCTGATTTGCAGAGTACTCGCGACCTGTTGCTTTTGGTGAAGATCGGTTGAGGGAAAGGGGTAGTTTACCTGCAACGGTTTTTTTTTAGCAAGGGTAATTTTGTTTGTTTGGCAAACGATAACAGCCGCAAATTCAAACAGAATCAAATACTGTTCCGCATACAGCCCTGAATTGTAGATTTCTCAAGATCTGTTGATTTTGGTGAAGATCGGTTAAGGGAAAGGGGTAGTTTACCTGTAACGTTTTATGTTTTAACAAGGGTATTTCGTATGGCAAACGATAACAGCCGCAAATTCAAACAGAATCAAAAGATTATTTGCATACTTCCCTAAATTGTAGAGTTCTCAAGACCGTTTGTTTTTCGTGAAGATCGGTTGAAGGAAAGGGGTAGTTTACCAGCAACGTTTTTTTAACAAGGGTATTTTCTATGGCAAACGATAACAGCCGCAAATTCAAACAGAATCAAATAATGTTTTGCATACAGCCCTGATTTGTAGAGTACTCAAGACCTATTGTTTTTGGTGAAGATCGGTTAAGGGAAAGGGGTAGTTTACCAGTAACGTTTTATGTTTTGACAAGGGTATTTCCTATGGCAAACGATAACAGCCGCAAATTCAAACAGAATCAAAAGATTATTTGCATACATCCCTAAATTGTAGAGTTCTCAAGACCTATTGTTTTTGGTGAAGATCGGTTGAGGGAAATGGGTAGTTTACCTGCAACGTTTTTTTAACAAGGGTATTTTCTATGGCAAACGATAATAGCCGCAAATAATGTTTTGCATACAGCCCTGATTTGTAGAGTACTCAAGACCTATTGTTTTTGGTGAAGATCGGTTAAGGGGAAGGGGTAGTTTACCAGCAACGTATTTTTATCAAGCGTATTTTCTATGGCAAACGAAAACAGCCGCAAATTCAAACAGAATCAAATCATTTTTTGCATACCTCCCTGAATTGTAGAGGTCTCAATGAATTTTTGATTTTGGTGAAGATCGGTTAAGGGGAAGGGGTAGTTTACCTGCAACCTTTTACGTTTTAACAAGAGTAAAGTACTTGAAAATTTATTTAAACTTTTTGAAACAATGGTAATTGTTAAAAATAAAATAATTTTGTTGCCAGGCAATAAAATTAAAATTTTTTCATTTTAATGTAATATAATATTTTTCATTTAATACGGCAATAAAAAGGCAGGTAAGACACAAACACACACACACACACACACACACAATTCACGTTATTTCTGGCCTCACTCATGTTTATTTTCTTACGTTTGCACGCTTTTTACTTCCATATTCCTTAAGGAATGGAAGTATGGTGATGGCAAAAAAAATCGTGTTCGAGATTATTGCAGATTCTGATTCTACTACACTCAAAACATGAAAAAAAGTCGTTTTCCGAAAAGTGTCTGTGTGTCTATCTGTCTGTCTGTCTGTCTGTCTGTGTGTCTGTAGATTTTTTTTCTATGGCAAACGATAACTGCCGCAAATTCAAACAGAATCAAATAATTTTTTGCATACAGCTCTGATTTGCAGAGTACTCGCGACCTGTTGTTTTTGGTGAAGATCGGTTGAGGGAAAGGGGTAGTTTACCAGCAACGGTTTTTTTTAGCAATGGTAATTTTGTTTGTTTGGCAAACGATAACAGCCGCAAATTCAAACAGAATCAAATAATGTTTCGCATACAGCCCTGAATTGTAGAGCTCTAAAGATCTGTTTATTTTGGTGAAGATCGGTTAAGGGAAAGGGGTAGTTTACCAGTAACGTTTTATGTTTTAACAAGGGTATTTCGTATGGCAAACGATAACAGCCGCAAATTCAAACAGAATCAAAAGATTATTTGCATACGTCCCTAAATTGTAGAGTTCTCAAGACCTATTGTTTTTGGTGAAGATCGGTTGAGGGAAATGGGTAGTTTACCGGCAACGTTTTTTTAACAACGGTATTTTATATGGCAAACGATAATAGCCGCAAATTCAAACAGAATCAAATAATGTTTTGCATACAGCCCTGATTTGTAGAGTACTCAAGACCTATTGTTTTTGGTGAAGATCGGTTAAGGGGAAGGGGTAGTTTACCGGCAACGTTTTTTTTATCAAGCGTATTTTCTATGGCAAACGAAAACAGCCGCAAATTCAAACAGAATCAAATAATGTTTTGCATACGTCCCTCAATTGTAGAGGTCTCAATGACTTTCGATTTTGGTGAAGATCGGTTAAGGGGAAGGGGTAGTTTACCTGCAACCTTTTACGTTTAACAAGAGTAAAGTACTTGAAAATTTATTTAAACTTTTTGAAACAATGGTAATTGTTAAAAATAAAATAATTTTGTTGCCAGGCAATAAAATTAAAATTTTTTCATTTTAATGTAATATAATATTTTTCATTTAATACGGCAATAAAAAGGCAGGTAAGACACAAACACACACACACACACACACAATTCACGTTATTTCTGGCCTCACTCATGTTTATTTTCTTACGTTTGCACGCTTTTTACTTCCATATTCCTTAAGGAATGGAAGTATGGTGATGGCAAAAAAAATCGTGTTCGAGATTATTGCAGATTCTGATTCTACTACACTCAAAACATGAAAAAAGTCGTTTTCCGAAAAGTGTCTGTGTGTGTGTCTGTCTGTCTGTCTGTCTGTCTGTCTGTGCGTCTGTAGATTTTTTTCTATGGCAAACGATAACTGCCGCAAATTCAAACAGAATCAAATAATTTTTTGCATACAGCCCTGATTTGCAGAGTACTCGCGACTTGTTGATTTTGGTGAAGAACGGTTAAGGGAAAGGGGTAGTTTACCTGTAACGTTTTATGTTTTAACAAGGGTATTTCGTATGGCAAACGATAACAGCCGCAAATTCAAACAGAATCAAAAGATTATTTGCATACATCCCTAAATTGTAGAGTTCTCAAGACCTATTGTTTTTGGTGAAGATCGGTTAAGGGAAAGGGGTAGTTTACCTGCAACGTTTTTTTAACAAGGGTATTTTCTATGGCAAACGATAACAGCCGCAAATTCAAACAGAATCAAATAATGTTTTGCATACAGCCCTGATTTGTAGAGTACTCAAGACCTATTGTTTTTGGTGAAGATCGGTTAAGGGAAAGGTCGTTTTCCGAAAAGTGTCTGTGTGTGTGTCTGTCTGTCTGTCTGTCTGTCTGTCTGTCTGTCTGTGTGTCTGTAGATTTTTTTTCTATGGCAAACGATAACTGCCGCAAATTCAAACAGAATCAAATAATTTTTTGCATACAGCCCTGATTTGCAGAGTACTCGCGACCTGTTGTTTTTGGTGAAGATCGGTTGAGGGAAAGGGGTAGTTTACCAGCAACGGTTTTTTTTAGCAAGGGTAATTTTGTTTGTTTGGCAAACGATAACAGCCGCAAATTCAAACAGAATCAAATAATGTTTCGCATACAGCCCTGAATTGTAGAGCTCTAAAGATCTGTTTATTTTGGTGAAGATCGGTTAAGGGAAAGGGGTAGTTTACCGGTAACGTTTTATGTTTTAACAAGGGTATTTCGTATGGCAAACGATAACAGCCGCAAATTCAAACAGAATCAAAAGATTATTTGCATACGTCCCTAAATTGTAGAGTTCTCAAGACCTATTGTTTTTGGTGAAGATCGGTTGAGGGAAATGGGTAGTTTACCGGCAACGTTTTTTTAACAACGGTATTTTATATGGCAAACGATAATAGCCGCAAATTCAAACAGAATCAAATAATGTTTTGCATACAGCCCTGATTTGTAGAGTACTCAAGACCTATTGTTTTTGGTGAAGATCGGTTAAGGGGAAGGGGTAGTTTACCGGCAACGTTTTTTTTATCAAGCGTATTTTCTATGGCAAACGAAAACAGCCGCAAATTCAAACAGAATCAAATAATGTTTTGCATACGTCCCTCAATTGTAGAGGTCTCAATGACTTTCGATTTTGGTGAAGATCGGTTAAGGGGAAGGGGTAGTTTACCTGCAACCTTTTACGTTTAACAAGAGTAAAGTACTTGAAAATTTATTTAAACTTTTTGAAACAATGGTAATTGTTAAAAATAAAATAATTTTGTTGCCAGGCAATAAAATTAAAATTTTTTCATTTTAATGTAATATAATATTTTTCATTTAATACGGTAATAAAAAGGCAGGTAAGACACAAACACACACACACACACACACACACACACACACACACACACACACACACACACACACACACACACACACACACACACACACACACACACACACACACACACACACACACACACACATAATTCACGTTATTTCTGGCCTCACTCATGTTTATTTTCTTACGTTTGCACGCTTTTTACTTCCATATTCCTTAAGGAATGGAAGTATGGTGATGGCAAAAAAAATCGTGTTCGAGATTATTGCAGATTCTGATTCTACTACACTCAAAACATGAAAAAAGTCGTTTTCCGAAAAGTGTCTGTGTGTGTGTCTGTCTGTCTATCTGTCTGTGTGTCTGTAGATTTTTTTTCTATGGCAAACGATAACTGCCGCAAATTCAAACAGAATCAAATAATTTTTTGCATACAGACCTGACTTGCAGAGTACTCGCGACCTGTTGTCTTTGGTGAAGATCGGTTGAGGGAAAGGGGTAGTTTACCTGCAACGGTTTTTTTTTAGCAAGGGTAATTTTGTTTGTTTGGCAAACGATAACAGCCGCAAATTCAAACAGAATCAAATAATGTTCCGCATACAGCCCTGAACTGTAGATTTCTCAAGATCTGTTGATTTTGGTGAAGATCGGTTAAGGGAAAGGGGTAGTTTACCTGTAACGTTTTATGTTTTAACAAGGGTATTTCGTATGGCAAACGATAACAGCCGCAAATTCAAACAGAATCAAAAGATTATTTGCATACATCCCTAAATTGTAGAGTTCTCAAGACCTGTTGTTTTTGGTGAAGATCGGTTGAGGGAGAGGGGTAGTTTACCTGCATCGTTTTTTTAACAAGGGTATTTTCTATGGCAAACGATAATAGCCGCAAATTCAAACAGAATCAAATAATGTTTTGCATACAGCCCTGATTTGTAGAGTACTCAAGACCTATTGTTTTCGGTGAAGATCGGTTAAGGGGAAGGGGTAGTTTACCTGCAACGTTTTTTTATCAAGCGTATTTTATATGGCAAACGAAAACAGCCGCAAATTCAAACAGAATCAAATAATGTTTTGCATACGTCGCTCAATTGTAGAGGTCTCAATGACTTTCGATTTTGGTGAAGATCGGTTAAGGGGAAGGGGTAGTTTACCTGCAACCTTTTACGTTTAACAAGAGTAAAGTACTTGAAAATTTATTTAAACTTTTTGAAACAATGGTAATTGTTAAAAATAAAATAATTTTGTTGCCAGGCAATAAAATTAAAAATTTTTCATTTTAATGTAATATAATATTTTTCATTTAATACGGCAATAAAAAGGCAGGTAAGACACAAACACACACACACACACACACACAATTCACGTTATTTCTGGCCTCACTCATGTTTATTTTCTTACGTTTGCACGCTTTTTACTTCCATATTCCTTAAGGAATGGAAGTATGGTGATGGCAAAAAAAATCGTGTTCGAGATTATTGCAGATTCTGATTCTACTACACTCAAAACATGAAAAAAGTCGTTTTCCGAAAAGTGTCTGTGTGTGTGTCTGTCTGTCTGTCTGTCTGTCTGTGTGTCTGTAGATTTTTTTCTATGGCAAACGATAACTGCCGCAAATTCAAACAGAATCAAATAATTTTTTGCATACAGACCTGATTTGCAGAGTACTCGCGACCTGTTGCTTTTGGTGAAGATCGGTTGAGGGAAAGGGGTAGTTTACCTGCAACGGTTTTTTTTTAGCAAGGGTAATTTTGTTTGTTTGGCAAACGATAACAGCCGCAAATTCAAACAGAATCAAATACTGTTCCGCATACAGCCCTGAATTGTAGATTTCTCAAGATCTGTTGATTTTGGTGAAGATCGGTTAAGGGAAAGGGGTAGTTTACCTGTAACGTTTTATGTTTTAACAAGGGTATTTCGTATGGCAAACGATAACAGCCGCAAATTCAAACAGAATCAAAAGATTATTTGCATACTTCCCTAAATTGTAGAGTTCTCAAGACCGTTTGTTTTTCGTGAAGATCGGTTGAAGGAAAGGGGTAGTTTACCAGCAACGTTTTTTTAACAAGGGTATTTTCTATGGCAAACGATAACAGCCGCAAATTCAAACAGAATCAAATAATGTTTTGCATACAGCCCTGATTTGTAGAGTACTCAAGACCTATTGTTTTTGGTGAAGATCGGTTAAGGGAAAGGGGTAGTTTACCAGTAACGTTTTATGTTTTGACAAGGGTATTTCCTATGGCAAACGATAACAGCCGCAAATTCAAACAGAATCAAAAGATTATTTGCATACATCCCTAAATTGTAGAGTTCTCAAGACCTATTGTTTTTGGTGAAGATCGGTTGAGGGAAATGGGTAGTTTACCTGCAACGTTTTTTTAACAAGGGTATTTTCTATGGCAAACGATAATAGCCGCAAATAATGTTTTGCATACAGCCCTGATTTGTAGAGTACTCAAGACCTATTGTTTTTGGTGAAGATCGGTTAAGGGGAAGGGGTAGTTTACCAGCAACGTATTTTTATCAAGCGTATTTTCTATGGCAAACGAAAACAGCCGCAAATTCAAACAGAATCAAATCATTTTTTGCATACCTCCCTGAATTGTAGAGGTCTCAATGAATTTTTGATTTTGGTGAAGATCGGTTAAGGGGAAGGGGTAGTTTACCTGCAACCTTTTACGTTTTAACAAGAGTAAAGTACTTGAAAATTTATTTAAACTTTTTGAAACAATGGTAATTGTTAAAAATAAAATAATTTTGTTGCCAGGCAATAAAATTAAAATTTTTTCATTTTAATGTAATATAATATTTTTCATTTAATACGGCAATAAAAAGGCAGGTAAGACACAAACACACACACACACACACACACACAATTCACGTTATTTCTGGCCTCACTCATGTTTATTTTCTTACGTTTGCACGCTTTTTACTTCCATATTCCTTAAGGAATGGAAGTATGGTGATGGCAAAAAAAATCGTGTTCGAGATTATTGCAGATTCTGATTCTACTACACTCAAAACATGAAAAAAAGTCGTTTTCCGAAAAGTGTCTGTGTGTCTATCTGTCTGTCTGTCTGTCTGTCTGTGTGTCTGTAGATTTTTTTTCTATGGCAAACGATAACTGCCGCAAATTCAAACAGAATCAAATAATTTTTTGCATACAGCTCTGATTTGCAGAGTACTCGCGACCTGTTGTTTTTGGTGAAGATCGGTTGAGGGAAAGGGGTAGTTTACCAGCAACGGTTTTTTTTAGCAAGGGTAATTTTGTTTGTTTGGCAAACGATAACAGCCGCAAATTCAAACAGAATCAAATAATGTTTCGCATACAGCCCTGAATTGTAGAGCTCTAAAGATCTGTTTATTTTGGTGAAGATCGGTTAAGGGAAAGGGGTAGTTTACCAGTAACGTTTTATGTTTTAACAAGGGTATTTCGTATGGCAAACGATAACAGCCGCAAATTCAAACAGAATCAAAAGATTATTTGCATACGTCCCTAAATTGTAGAGTTCTCAAGACCTATTGTTTTTGGTGAAGATCGGTTGAGGGAAATGGGTAGTTTACCGGCAACGTTTTTTTAACAACGGTATTTTATATGGCAAACGATAATAGCCGCAAATTCAAACAGAATCAAATAATGTTTTGCATACAGCCCTGATTTGTAGAGTACTCAAGACCTATTGTTTTTGGTGAAGATCGGTTAAGGGGAAGGGGTAGTTTACCGGCAACGTTTTTTTTATCAAGCGTATTTTCTATGGCAAACGAAAACAGCCGCAAATTCAAACAGAATCAAATAATGTTTTGCATACGTCCCTCAATTGTAGAGGTCTCAATGACTTTCGATTTTGGTGAAGATCGGTTAAGGGGAAGGGGTAGTTTACCTGCAACCTTTTACGTTTAACAAGAGTAAAGTACTTGAAAATTTATTTAAACTTTTTGAAACAATGGTAATTGTTAAAAATAAAATAATTTTGTTGCCAGGCAATAAAATTAAAATTTTTTCATTTTAATGTAATATAATATTTTTCATTTAATACGGCAATAAAAAGGCAGGTAAGACACAAACACACACACACACACACACAATTCACGTTATTTCTGGCCTCACTCATGTTTATTTTCTTACGTTTGCACGCTTTTTACTTCCATATTCCTTAAGGAATGGAAGTATGGTGATGGCAAAAAAAATCGTGTTCGAGATTATTGCAGATTCTGATTCTACTACACTCAAAACATGAAAAAAGTCGTTTTCCGAAAAGTGTCTGTGTGTGTGTCTGTCTGTCTGTCTGTCTGTCTGTCTGTGCGTCTGTAGATTTTTTTCTATGGCAAACGATAACTGCCGCAAATTCAAACAGAATCAAATAATTTTTTGCATACAGCCCTGATTTGCAGAGTACTCGCGACTTGTTGATTTTGGTGAAGAACGGTTAAGGGAAAGGGGTAGTTTACCTGTAACGTTTTATGTTTTAACAAGGGTATTTCGTATGGCAAACGATAACAGCCGCAAATTCAAACAGAATCAAAAGATTATTTGCATACATCCCTAAATTGTAGAGTTCTCAAGACCTATTGTTTTTGGTGAAGATCGGTTAAGGGAAAGGGGTAGTTTACCTGCAACGTTTTTTTAACAAGGGTATTTTCTATGGCAAACGATAACAGCCGCAAATTCAAACAGAATCAAATAATGTTTTGCATACAGCCCTGATTTGTAGAGTACTCAAGACCTATTGTTTTTGGTGAAGATCGGTTAAGGGAAAGGTCGTTTTCCGAAAAGTGTCTGTGTGTGTGTCTGTCTGTCTGTCTGTCTGTCTGTCTGTCTGTCTGTGTGTCTGTAGATTTTTTTTCTATGGCAAACGATAACTGCCGCAAATTCAAACAGAATCAAATAATTTTTTGCATACAGCCCTGATTTGCAGAGTACTCGCGACCTGTTGTTTTTGGTGAAGATCGGTTGAGGGAAAGGGGTAGTTTACCAGCAACGGTTTTTTTTAGCAAGGGTAATTTTGTTTGTTTGGCAAACGATAACAGCCGCAAATTCAAACAGAATCAAATAATGTTTCGCATACAGCCCTGAATTGTAGAGCTCTAAAGATCTGTTTATTTTGGTGAAGATCGGTTAAGGGAAAGGGGTAGTTTACCTGTAACGTTTTATGTTTTAACAAGGGTATTTCGTATGGCAAACGATAACAGCCGCAAATTCAAACAGAATCAAAAGATTATTTGCATACGTCCCTAAATTGTAGAGTTCTCAAGACCTATTGTTTTTGGTGAAGATCGGTTGAGGGAAATGGGTAGTTTACCGGCAACGTTTTTTTAACAACGGTATTTTATATGGCAAACGATAATAGCCGCAAATTCAAACAGAATCAAATAATGTTTTGCATACAGCCCTGATTTGTAGAGTACTCAAGACCTATTGTTTTTGGTGAAGATCGGTTAAGGGGAAGGGGTAGTTTACCGGCAACGTTTTTTTTATCAAGCGTATTTTCTATGGCAAACGAAAACAGCCGCAAATTCAAACAGAATCAAATAATGTTTTGCATACGTCCCTCAATTGTAGAGGTCTCAATGACTTTCGATTTTGGTGAAGATCGGTTAAGGGGAAGGGGTAGTTTACCTGCAACCTTTTACGTTTAACAAGAGTAAAGTACTTGAAAATTTATTTAAACTTTTTGAAACAATGGTAATTGTTAAAAATAAAATAATTTTGTTGCCAGGCAATAAAATTAAAATTTTTTCATTTTAATGTAATATAATATTTTTCATTTAATACGGTAATAAAAAGGCAGGTAAGACACAAACACACACACACACACACACACACACACACACACACACACACACACACACACACACACACACACACACACACACACACACACACACACACACATAATTCACGTTATTTCTGGCCTCACTCATGTTTATTTTCTTACGTTTGCACGCTTTTTACTTCCATATTCCTTAAGGAATGGAAGTATGGTGATGGCAAAAAAAATCGTGTTCGAGATTATTGCAGATTCTGATTCTACTACACTCAAAACATGAAAAAAGTCGTTTTCCGAAAAGTGTCTGTGTGTGTGTCTGTCTGTCTATCTGTCTGTGTGTCTGTAGATTTTTTTTCTATGGCAAACGATAACTGCCGCAAATTCAAACAGAATCAAATAATTTTTTGCATACAGACCTGACTTGCAGAGTACTCGCGACCTGTTGTCTTTGGTGAAGATCGGTTGAGGGAAAGGGGTAGTTTACCTGCAACGGTTTTTTTTTAGCAAGGGTAATTTTGTTTGTTTGGCAAACGATAACAGCCGCAAATTCAAACAGAATCAAATAATGTTCCGCATACAGCCCTGAACTGTAGATTTCTCAAGATCTGTTGATTTTGGTGAAGATCGGTTAAGGGAAAGGGGTAGTTTACCTGTAACGTTTTATGTTTTAACAAGGGTATTTCGTATGGCAAACGATAACAGCCGCAAATTCAAACAGAATCAAAAGATTATTTGCATACATCCCTAAATTGTAGAGTTCTCAAGACCTGTAGTTTTTGGTGAAGATCGGTTGAGGGAAAGGGGTAGTTTACCAGCAACGTTTTTTTAACAAGGGTATTTTCTATGGCAAACGATAACAGCCGCAAATTCAAACAGAATCGAATAATGTTTTGCATACACCCCTGATTTGTAGAGTACTCAAGACCTTTTGTTTTTGGTGAAGATCGGTTAAGGGAAAGGGGTAGTTTACCTGTAACGTTTTATGTTTTAACAAGGGTATTTCGTATGGCAAACGATAACAGCCGCAAATTCAAACAGAATCAAAAGATTATTTGCATACGTCCCTAAATTGTAGAGTTCTCAAGACCTTTTGTTTTTGGTGAAGATCGGTTGAGGGAAATGGGTAGTTTACCTGCAACGTTTTTTTAACAAGGGTATTTTCTATGGCAAACGATAATAGCCGCAAATTCAAACAGAATCAAAAGATTATTTGCATACATCCCTAAATTGTAGAGTTCTCAAGACCTTTTGTTTTTGGTGAAGATCGTTTGAGGGAAAGTGGTAGTTTACCGGCAACGTTTTTTTAACAAGGGTATTTTTTATGGCAAACGATAACAGCCGCAAATTCAAACAGAATCGAATAGTGTTTTGCATACAGCCCTGACTTGTAGAGTGCTCAAGACCTATTGTTTTTGGTGAAGATCGGTTAAGGGAAAGGGGTAGTTTACCTGTAACGTTTTATGTTTTAACAAGGGTATTTCGTATGGCAAACGATAACAGCCGCAAATTCAAACAGAATCAAAAGATTATTTGCATACGTCCCTAAATTGTATAGTTCTCAAGACCTATTGTTTTTGGTGAAGATCGGTTGAGGGAAATGGGTAGTTTACCTGCAACGTTTTTTTAACAAGGGTATTTTATATGGCAAACGATAACAGCCGCAAATTCAAACAGAATCGAATAATGTTTTGCATACAGCCCTGATTTGTAGAGTACTCAAGACCTATTGTTTTTGGTGAAGATCGGTTAAGGGGAAGGGGTAGTTTACCTGCAACGTTTTTTTATCAAGCGTATTTTCTATGGCAAACGAAAACAGCCGCAAATTCAAACAGAATCAAATAATGTTTTGCATACGTCCCTCAATTGTAGAGGTCTCAATGACTTTCGATTTTGGTGAAGATCGGTTAAGGGGAAGGGGTAGTTTACCTGCAACCTTTTACGTTTAACAAGAGTAAAGTGCTTGAAAATTTATTTAAACTTTTTGAAACAATGGTAATTGTTAAAAATAAAATAATTTTGTTGCCAGGCAATAAAATTAAAAATTTTTCATTTTAATGTAATATAATATTTTTCATTTAATACGGCAATAAAAAGGCAGGTAAGACACAAACACACACACACACACACACACACACAATTCACGTTATTTCTGGCCTCACTAATGTTTATTTTCTTACGTTTGCACGCTTTTTACTTCCATATTCCTTAAGGAATGGAAGTATGGTGATGGCAAAAAAAATCGTGTTCGAGATTATTGCAGATTCTGATTCTACTACACTCAAAACATGAAAAAAGTCGTTTTCCGAAAAGTGTCTGTGTGTGTGTCTGTCTGTCTGTCTGTCTGTGTGTCTGTAGATTTTTTTCTATGGCAAACGATAACTGCCGCAAATTCAAACAGAATCAAATAATTTTTTGCATACAGACCTGATTTGCAGAGTACTCGCGACCTGTTGTTTTTGGTGAAGATCGGTTGAGGGAAAGGGGTAGTTTACCGGCAACGGTTTTTTTTTAGCAAGGGTAATTTTGTTTGTTTGGCAAACGATAACAGCCGCAAATTCAAACAGAATCAAATAATGTTCCGCATACAGCCCTGATTTGTAGAGTACTCAAGACCTATTGTTTTTGGTGAAGATCGGTTAAGGGAAAGGGGTAGTTTACCAGTAACGTTTTATGTTTTAACAAGGGTATTTCCTATGGCAAACGATAACAGCCGCAAATTCAAACAGAATCAAAAGATTATTTGCATACATCCCTAAATTGTAGAGTTCTCAAGACCTATTGTTTTTGGTGAAGATCGGTTGAGGGAAATGGGTAGTTTACCTTCAACGTTTTTTTAACAAGGGTATTTTCTATGGCAAACGATAATAGCCGCAAATTCAAACAGAATCAAATAATGTTTTGCATACAGCCCTGATTTGTAGAGTACTCAAGACCTATTGTTTTTGGTGAAGATCGGTTAAGGGGAAGGGGTAGTTTACCGGCAACGTATTTTTATCAAGCGTATTTTTTATGGCAAACGAAAACAGCCGCAAATTCAAACAGAATCAAATAATGTTTTGCATACGTCCCTGAATTGTAGAGGTCTCAATGACTTTCGATTTTGGTGAAGATCGGTTAAGGGGAAGGGGTAGTTTACCTGCAACCTTTTACGTTTTAACAAGAGTAAAGTACTTGAAAATTTATTTAAACTTTTTGAAACAACGGTAATTGTTAAAAATAAAATAATTTTGTTGCCAGGCAATAAAATTAAAATTTTTTCATTTTAATGTAATATAATATTTTTCATTTAATACGGCAATAAAAAGGCAGGTAAGACACAAACACACACACACACACACACAATTCACGTTATTTCTGGCCTCACTCATGTTTATTTTCTTACGTTTGCACGCTTTTTACTTCCATATTCCTTAAGGAATGGAAGTATGGTGATGGCAAAAAAAATCGTGTTCGAGATTATTGCAGATTCTGATTCTACTACACTCAAAACATGAAAAAAGTCGTTTTCCGAAAAGTGTCTGTGTGTGTGTCTGTCTGTCTGTCTGTCTGTCTGTCTGTGCGTCTGTAGATTTTTTTTTATGGCAAACGATAACTGCCGCAAATTCAAACAGAATCAAATAATTTTTTGCATACAGCCCTGATTTGCAGAGTACTCGCGACTTGTTGATTTTGGTGAAGAACGGTTAAGGGAAAGGGGTAGTTTACCTGTAACGTTTTATGTTTTAACAAGGGTATTTCGTATGGCAAACGATAACAGCCGCAAATTCAAACAGAATCAAAAGATTATTTGCATACATCCCTAAATTGTAGAGTTCTCAAGACCTATTGTTTTTGGTGAAGATCGGTTAAGGGAAAGGGGTAGTTTACCTGCAACGTTTTTTTAACAAGGGTATTTTCTATGGCAAACGATAACAGCCGCAAATTCAAACAGAATCAAATAATGTTTTGCATACAGCCCTGATTTGTAGAGTACTCAAGACCTATTGTTTTTGGTGAAGATCGGTTAAGGGAAAGGTCGTTTTCCGAAAAGTGTCTGTGTGTGTGTCTGTC
Source organism: Magicicada septendecula (assembly GCA_034769895.1). NCBI lineage: Eukaryota > Metazoa > Arthropoda > Insecta > Hemiptera > Cicadidae > Magicicada > Magicicada septendecula. Next base: position 506,745,287 of record CM068369.1, on the reverse strand, counting down.
TGTCTGTCTGTCTGTCTGTCTGTGTGTCTGTAGATTTTTTTTCTATGGCAAACGATAACTGCCGCAAATTCAAACAGAATCAAATAATTTTTTGCATACAGCCCTGATTTGCAGAGTACTCGCGACCTGTTGTTTTTGGTGAAGATCGGTTGAGGGAAAGGGGTAGTTTACCAGCAACGGTTTTTTTTTAGCAAGGGTAATTTTGTTTGTTTGGCAAACGATAACAGCCGCAAATTCAAACAGAATCAAATAATGTTCCGCATACAGCCCTGATTTGTAGAGTACTCAAGACCTATTGTTTTTGGTGAAGATCGGTTCAGGGAAAGGGGTAGTTTACCAGTAACGTTTTATGTTTTAACAAGGGTATTTCCTATGGCAAACGATAACAGCCGCAAATTCAAACAGAATCAAAAGATTATTTGCATACATCCCTAAATTGTAGAGTTCTCAAGACCTATTGTTTTTGGTGAAGATCGGTTGAGGGAAATGGGTAGTTTACCTTCAACGTTTTTTTAACAAGGGTATTTTCTACGGCAAACGATAATAGCCGCAAATTCAAACAGAATCAAATAATGTTTTGCATACAGCCCTGATTTTTAGAGTACTCAAGACCTATTGTTTTTGGTGAAGATCGGTTAAGGGGAAGGGGTAGTTTACCTGCAACCTTTTACGTTTTAACAAGAGTAAAGTACTTGAAAATTTATTTAAACTTTTTGAAACAATGGTAATTGTTAAAAATAAAATAATTTTGTTGCCAGGCAATAAAATTAAAATTTTTTTATTTTAATGTAATATAATATTTTTCATTTAATACGGCAATAAAAAGGCAGGTAAGACACAAACACACACACACACACACACAATTCACGTTATTTCTGGCCTCACTCATGTTTATTTTCTTACGTTTGCACGCTTTTTACTTCCATATTCCTTAAGGAATGGAAGTATGGTGATGGCAAAAAAAATCGTGTTCGAGATTATTGCAGATTCTGATTCTACTACACTCAAAACATGAAAAAAGTCGTTTTCCGAAAAGTGTCTGTGTGTGTGTCTGTCTGTCTGTCTGTCTGTGTGTCTGTAGATTTTTTTCTATGGCAAACGATAACTGCCGCAACTTCAAATAGAATCAAATAATTTTTTGCATACAGACCTGATTTGCAGAGTACTCGCGACCTGTTGTTTTTGGTGAAGATCGGTTGAGGGAAAGGGGTAGTTTACCTGCAACGGTTTTTTTTTAGCAAGGGTAATTTTGTTTGTTTGGCAAACGATAACAGCCGCAAATTCAAACAGAATCAAATACTGTTCCGCATACTGCCCTGAATTGTAGATTTCTCATGATCTGTTGATTTTGGTGAAGATCGGTTAAGGGAAAGGGGTAGTTTACCAGTAACGTTTTATGTTTTAACAAGGGTATTTCGTATGGCAAACGATAACAGCCGCAAATTCAAACAGAATCAAAAGATTATTTGCATACTTCCCTAAATTGTAGAGTTCTCAAGACCTTTTGTTTTTCGTGAAGATCGGTTGAAGGAAAGGGGTAGTTTACCAGCAACGTTTTTTTAACAAGGGTATTTTCTATGGCAAACGATAACAGCCGCAAATTCAAACAGAATCAAATAATGTTTTGCATACAGCCCTGATTTGTAGAGTACTCAAGACCTATTGTTTTTGGTGAAGATCGGTTAAGGGAAAGGGGTAGTTTACCAGTAACGTTTTATGTTTTAACAAGGGTATTTCCTATGGCAAACGATAACAGCCGCAAATTCAAACAGAATCAAAAGATTATTTGCATACATCCCTAAATTGTAGAGTTCTCAAGACCTATTGTTTTTGGTGAAGATCGGTTGAGGGAAATGGGTAGTTTACCTGCAACGTTTTTTTAACAAGGGTATTTTCTATGGCAAACGATAATAGCCGCAAATTCAAACAGAATCAAATAATGTTTTGCATACAGCCCTGATTTGTAGAGTACTCAAGACCTATTGTTTTTGGTGAAGATCGGTTAAGGGGAAGGGGTAGTTTACCAGCAACGTATTTTTATCAAGCGTATTTTCTATGGCAAACGAAAACAGCCGCAAATTCAAACAGAATCAAATCATTTTTTGCATACCTCCCTGAATTGTAGAGGTCTCAATGACTTTCGATTTTGGTGAAGATCGGTTAAGGGGAAGGGGTAGTTTACCTGCAACCTTTTACGTTTTAACAAGAGTAAAGTACTTGAAAATTTATTTAAACTTTTTGAAACAATGGTAATTGTTAAAAATAAAATAATTTTGTTGCCAGGCAATAAAATTAAAATTTTTTCATTTTAATGTAATATAATATTTTTCATTTAATACGGCAATAAAAAGGCAGGTAAGACACAAACACACACACACACACACACACACACACACACACACACACACAATTCACGTTATTTCTGGCCTCACTCATGTTTATTTTCTTACGTTTGCACGCTTTTTACTTCCATATTCCTTAAGGAATGGAAGTATGGTGATGGCAAAAAAAATCGTGTTCGAGATTATTGCAGATTCTGATTCTACTACACTCAAAACATGAAAAAAAGTCGTTTTCCGAAAAGTGTCTGTGTGTCTATCTGTCTGTCTGTCTGTCTGTCTGTGTGTCTGTAGATTTTTTTTCTATGGCAAACGATAACTGCCGCAAATTCAAACAGAATCAAATAATTTTTTGCATACAGCTCTGATTTGCAGAGTACTCGCGACCTGTTGTTTTTGGTGAAGATCGGTTGAGGGAAAGGGGTAGTTTACCAGCAACGGTTTTTTTTAGCAAGGGTAATTTTGTTTGTTTGGCAAACGATAACAGCCGCAAATTCAAACAGAATCAAATAATGTTTCGCATACAGCCCTGAATTGTAGAGCCCTAAAGATCTGTTTATTTTGGTGAAGATCGGTTAAGGGAAAGGGGTAGTTTACCTGTAACGTTTTATGTTTTAACAAGGGTATTTCGTATGGCAAACGATAACAGCCGCAAATTCAAACAGAATCAAAAGATTATTTGCATACGTCCCTAAATTGTAGAGTTCTCAAGACCTATTGTTTTTGGTGAAGATCGGTTGAGGGAAATGGGTAGTTTACCGGCAACGTTTTTTTAACAACGGTATTTTATATGGCAAACGATAATAGCCGCAAATTCAAACAGAATCAAATAATGTTTTGCATACAGCCCTGATTTGTAGAGTACTCAAGACCTATTGTTTTTGGTGAAGATCGGTTAAGGGGAAGGGGTAGTTTACCGGCAACGTTTTTTTTATCAAGCGTATTTTCTATGGCAAACGAAAACAGCCGCAAATTCAAACAGAATCAAATAATGTTTTGCATACGTCCCTCAATTGTAGAGGTCTCAATGACTTTCGATTTTGGTGAAGATCGGTTAAGGGGAAGGGGTAGTTTACCTGCAACCTTTTACGTTTAACAAGAGTAAAGTACTTGAAAATTTATTTAAACTTTTTGAAACAATGGTAATTGTTAAAAATAAAATAATTTTGTTGCCAGGCAATAAAATTAAAATTTTTTCATTTTAATGTAATATAATATTTTTCATTTAATACGGCAATAAAAAGGCAGGTAAGACACAAACACACACACACACACACACACACAATTCACGTTATTTCTGGCCTCACTCATGTTTATTTTCTTACGTTTGCACGCTTTTTACTTCCATATTCCTTAAGGAATGGAAGTATGGTGATGGCAAAAAAAATCGTGTTCGAGATTATTGCAGATTCTGATTCTACTACACTCAAAACATGAAAAAAAGTCGTTTTCCGAAAAGTGTCTGTGTGTCTATCTGTCTGTCTGTCTGTGTGTCTGTAGATTTTTTTTCTATGGCAAACGATAACTGCCGCAAATTCAAACAGAATCAAATAATTTTTTTCATACAGCTCTGATTTGCAGAGTACTCGCGACCTGTTGTTTTTGGTGAAGATCGGTTGAGGGAAAGGGGTAGTTTACCTGCAACGGTTTTTTTTTAGCAAGGGTAATTTTGTTTGTTTGGCAAACGATAACAGCCGCAAATTCAAACAGAATCAAATACTGTTCCGCATACAGCCCTGAATTGTAGATTTCTCAAGATCTGTTGATTTTGGTGAAGATCGGTTAAGGGAAAGGGGTAGTTTACCTGTAACGTTTTATGTTTTAACAAGGGTATTTCGTATGGCAAACGATAACAGCCGCAAATTCAAACAGAATCAAAAGATTATTTGCATACATCCCTAAATTGTAGAGTTCTCAAGACCTGTAGTTTTTGGTGAAGATCGGTTGAGGGAAAGGGGTAGTTTACCAGCAACGTTTTTTTAACAAGGGTATTTTCTATGGCAAACGATAACAGCCGCAAATTCAAACAGAATCGAATAATGTTTTGCATACACCCCTGATTTGTAGAGTACTCAAGACCTGTTGTTTTTGGTGAAGATCGGTTAAGGGAAAGGGGTAGTTTACCTGTAACGTTTTATGTTTTAACAAGGGTATTTCGTATGGCAAACGATAACAGCCGCAAATTCAAACAGAATCAAAAGATTATTTGCATACGTCCCTAAATTGTAGAGTTCTCAAGACCTTTTGTTTTTGGTGAAGATCGGTTGAGGGAAATGGGTAGTTTACCTGCAACGTTTTTTTAACAAGGGTATTTTCTATGGCAAACGATAATAGCCGCAAATTCAAACAGAATCAAAAGATTATTTGCATACATCCCTAAATTGTAGAGTTCTCAAGACCTTTTGTTTTTGGTGAAGATCGGTTGAGGGAAAGGGGTAGTTTACCGGCAACGTTTTTTTAACAAGGGTATTTTCTATGGCAAACGATAACAGCCGCAAATTCAAACAGAATCGAATAATGTTTTGCATACATCCCTGACTTGTAGAGTGCTCAAGACCTATTGTTTTTGGTGAAGATCGGTTAAGGGAAAGGGGTAGTTTACCTGTAACGTTTTATGTTTTAACAAGGGTATTTCGTATGGCAAACGATAACAGCCGCAAATTCAAACAGAATCAAAAGATTATTTGCATACGTCCCTAAATTGTAGAGTTCTCAAGACCTATTGTTTTTGGTGAAGATCGGTTGAGGGAAATGGGTAGTTTACCGGCAACGTTTTTTTAACAACGGTATTTTATATGGCAAACGATAATAGCCGCAAATTCAAACAGAATCGAATAATGTTTTGCATACAGCCCTGATTTGTAGAGTACTCAAGACCTATTGTTTTTGGTGAAGATCGGTTAAGGGGAAGGGGTAGTTTACCTGCAACGTTTTTTTATCAAGCGTATTTTCTATGGCAAACGAAAACAGCCGCAAATTCAAACAGAATCAAATAATGTTTTGCATACGTCCCTCAATTGTAGAGGTCTCAATGACTTTCGATTTTGGTGAAGATCGGTTAAGGGGAAGGGGTAGTTTACCTGCAACCTTTTACGTTTAACAAGAGTAAAGTGCTTGAAAATTTATTTAAACTTTTTGAAACAATGGTAATTGTTAAAAATAAAATAATTTTGTTGCCAGGCAATAAAATTAAAAATTTTTCATTTTAATGTAATATAATATTTTTCATTTAATACGGCAATAAAAAGGCAGGTAAGACACAAACACACACACACACACACACACACACAATTCACGTTATTTCTGGCCTCACTCATGTTTATTTTCTTACGTTTGCACGCTTTTTACTTCCATATTCCTTAAGGAATGGAAGTATGGTGATGGCAAAAAAAATCGTGTTCGAGATTATTGCAGATTCTGATTCTACTACACTCAAAACATGAAAAAAGTCGTTTTCCGAAAAGTGTCTGTGTGTGTGTCTGTCTGTCTGTCTGTCTGTGTGTCTGTAGATTTTTTTCTATGGCAAACGATAACTGCCGCAAATTCAAACAGAATCAAATAATTTTTTGCATACAGACCTGATTTGCATAGTACTCGCGACCTGTTGTTTTTGGTGAAGATCGGTTGAGGGAAAGGGGTAGTTTACCGGCAACGGTTTTTTTTTAGCAAGGGTAATTTTGTTTGTTTGGCAAACGATAACAGCCGCAAATTCAAACAGAATCAAATAATGTTCCGCATACAGCCCTGATTTGTAGAGTACTCAAGACCTATTGTTTTTGGTGAAGATCGGTTAAGGGAAAGGGGTAGTTTACCAGTAACGTTTTATGTTTTAACAAGGGTATTTCCTATGGCAAACGATAACAGCCGCAAATTCAAACAGAATCAAATAATGTTCCGCATACAGCCCTGATTTGTAGAGTACTCAAGACCTATTGTTTTTGGTGAAGATCGGTTAAGGGAAAGGGGTAGTTTACCAGTAACGTTTTATGTTTTAACAAGGGTATTTCCTATGGCAAACGATAACAGCCGCAAATTCAAACAGAATCAAAAGATTATTTGCATACATCCCTAAATTGTAGAGTTCTCAAGACCTATTGTTTTTGGTGAAGATCGGTTGAGGGAAATGGGTAGTTTACCTTCAACGTTTTTTTAACAAGGGTATTTTCTATGGCAAACGATAATAGCCGCAAATTCAAACAGAATCAAATAATGTTTTGCATACAGCCCTGATTTGTAGAGTACTCAAGACCTATTGTTTTTGGTGAAGATCGGTTAAGGGGAAGGGGTAGTTTACCGGCAACGTATTTTTATCAAGCGTATTTTTTATGGCAAACGAAAACAGCCGCAAATTCAAACAGAATCAAATAATGTTTTGCATACGTCCCTGAATTGTAGAGGTCTCAATGACTTTCGATTTTGGTGAAGATCGGTTAAGGGGAAGGGGTAGTTTACCTGCAACCTTTTACGTTTTAACAAGAGTAAAGTACTTGAAAATTTATTTAAACTTTTTGAAACAATGGTAATTGTTAAAAATAAAATAATTTTGTTGCCAGGCAATAAAATTAAAATTTTTTCATTTTAATGTAATATAATATTTTTCATTTAATACGGCAATAAAAAGGCAGGTAAGACACAAACACACACACACACACACACAATTCACGTTATTTCTGGCCTCACTCATGTTTATTTTCTTACGTTTGCACGCTTTTTACTTCCATATTCCTTAAGGAATGGAAGTATGGTGATGGCAAAAAAAATCGTGTTCGAGATTATTGCAGATTCTGATTCTACTACACTCAAAACATGAAAAAAGTCGTTTTCCGAAAAGTGTCTGTGTGTGTGTCTGTCTGTCTGTCTGTCTGTCTGTGCGTCTGTAGATTTTTTTCTATGGCAAACGATAACTGCCACAAATTCAAACAGAATCAAATAATTTTTTGCATACAGCCCTGATTTGCAGAGTACTCGCGACTTGTTGATTTTGGTGAAGAACGGTTAAGGGAAAGGGGTAGTTTACCTGTAACGTTTTATGTTTTAACAAGGGTATTTCGTATGGCAAACGATAACAGCCGCAAATTCAAACAGAATCAAAAGATTATTTGCATACATCCCTAAATTGTAGAGTTCTCAAGACCTATTGTTTTTGGTGAAGATCGGTTAAGGGAAAGGGGTAGTTTACCTGCAACGTTTTTTTAACAAGGGTATTTTCTATGGCAAACGATAACAGCCGCAAATTCAAACAGAATCAAATAATGTTTTGCATACAGCCCTGATTTGTAGAGTACTCAAGACCTATTGTTTTTGGTGAAGATCGGTTAAGGGAAAGGTCGTTTTCCGAAAAGTGTCTGTGTGTGTGTCTGTCTGTCTGTCTGTCTGTCTGTCTGTCTGTCTGTGTGTCTGTAGATTTTTTTTCTATGGCAAACGATAACTGCCGCTAATTCAAACAGAATCAAATAATTTTTTGCATACAGCCCTGATTTGCAGAGTACTCGCGACCTGTTGTTTTTGGTGAAGATCGGTTGAGGGAAAGGGGTAGTTTACCAGCAACGGTTTTTTTTTAGCAAGGGTAATTTTGTTTGTTTGGCAAACGATAACAGCCGCAAATTCAAACAGAATCAAATAATGTTCCGCATACAGCCCTGATTTGTAGAGTACTCAAGACCTATTGTTTTTGGTGAAGATCGGTTAAGGGAAAGGGGTAGTTTACCAGTAACGTTTTATGTTTTAACAAGGGTATTTCCTATGGCAAACGATAACAGCCGCAAATTCAAACAGAATCAAAAGATTATTTGCATACATCCCTAAATTGTAGAGTTCTCAAGACCTATTGTTTTTGGTGAAGATCGGTTGAGGGAAATGGGTAGTTTACCTTCAACGTTTTTTTAACAAGGGTATTTTCTATGGCAAACGATAATAGCCGCAAATTCAAACAGAATCAAATAATGTTTTGCATACAGCCCTGATTTGTAGAGTACTCACGACCTATTGTTTTTGGTGAAGATCGGTTAAGGGGAAGGGGTAGTTTACCGGCAACGTATTTTTATCAAGCGTATTTTTTATGGCAAACGAAAACAGCCGCAAATTCAAACAGAATCAAATAATGTTTTGCATACGTCCCTGAATTGTAGAGGTCTCAATGACTTTCGATTTTGGTGAAGATCGGTTAAGGGGAAGGGGTAGTTTACCTGCAACCTTTTACGTTTTAACAAGAGTAAAGTACTTGAAAATTTATTTAAACTTTTTGAAACAATGGTAATTGTTAAAAATAAAATAATTTTGTTGCCAGGCAATAAAATTAAAATTTTTTCATTTTAATGTAATATAATATTTTTCATTTAATACGGCAATAAAAAGGCAGGTAAGACACAAACACACACACACACACACACAATTCACGTTATTTCTGGCCTCACTCATGTTTATTTTCTTACGTTTGCACGCTTTTTACTTCCATATTCCTTAAGGAATGGAAGTATGGTGATGGCAAAAAAAATCGTGTTCGAGATTATTGCAGATTCTGATTCTACTACACTCAAAACATGAAAAAAGTCGTTTTCCGAAAAGTGTCTGTGTGTGTGTCTGTCTGTCTGTCTGTCTGTCTGTCTGTGCGTCTGTAGATTTTTTTCTATGGCAAACGATAACTGCCGCAAATTCAAACAGAATCAAATAATTTTTTGCATACAGCCCTGATTTGCAGAGTACTCGCGACTTGTTGATTTTGGTGAAGAACGGTTAAGGGAAAGGGGTAGTTTACCTGTAACGTTTTATGTTTTAACAAGGGTATTTCGTATGGCAAACGATAACAGCCGCAAATTCAAACAAAATCAAAAGATTATTTGCATACATCCATAAATTGTAGAGTTCTCAAGACCTATTGTTTTTGGTGAAGATCGGTTAAGGGAAAGGGGTAGTTTACCTGCAACGTTTTTTTAACAAGGGTATTTTCTATGGCAAACGATAACAGCCGCAAATTCAAACAGAATCAAATAATGTTTTGCATACAGCCCTGATTTGTAGAGTACTCAAGACCTATTGTTTTTGGTGAAGATCGGTTAAGGGAAAGGTCGTTTTCCGAAAAGTGTCTGTGTGTGTGTCTGTCTGTCTGTCTGTCTGTCTGTCTGTCTGTGTGTCTGTAGATTTTTTTTCTATGGCAAACGATAACTGCCGCAAATTCAAACAGAATCAAATAATTTTTTGCATACAGCCCTGATTTGCAGAGTACTCGCGACCTGTTGTTTTTGGTGAAGATCGGTTGAGGGAAAGGGGTAGTTTACCAGCAACGGTTTTTTTTTAGCAAGGGTAATTTTGTTTGTTTGGCAAACGATAACAGCCGCAAATTCAAACAGAATCAAATAATGTTCCGCATACAGCCCTGATTTGTAGAGTACTCAAGACCTATTGTTTTTGGTGAAGATCGGTCCAGGGAAAGGGGTAGTTTACCAGTAACGTTTTATGTTTTAACAAGGGTATTTCCTATGGCAAACGATAACAGCCGCAAATTCAAACAGAATCAAAAGATTATTTGCATACATCCCTAAATTGTAGAGTTCTCAAGACCTATTGTTTTTGGTGAAGATCGGTTGAGGGAAATGGGTAGTTTACCTTCAACGTTTTTTTAACAAGGGTATTTTCTATGGCAAACGATAATAGCCGCAAATTCAAACAGAATCAAATAATGTTTTGCATACAGCCCTGATTTGTAGAGTACTCAAGACCTATTGTTTTTGGTGAAGATCGGTTAAGGGGAAGGGGTAGTTTACCGGCAACGTATTTTTATCAAGCGTATTTTTTATGGCAAACGAAAACAGCCGCAAATTCAAACAGAATCAAATAATGTTTTGCATACGTCCCTGAATTGTAGAGGTCTCAATGACTTTCGATTTTGGTGAAGATCGGTTAAGGGGAAGGGGTAGTTTACCTGCAACCTTTTACGTTTTAACAAGAGTAAAGTACTTGAAAATTTATTTAAACTTTTTGAAACAATGGTAATTGTTAAAAATAAAATAATTTTGTTGCCAGGCAATAAAATTAAAATTTTTTCATTTTAATGTAATATAATATTTTTCATTTAATACGGCAATAAAAAGGCAGGTAAGACACAAACACACACACACACACACACACAATTCACGTTATTTCTGGCCTCACTCATGTTTATTTTCTTACGTTTGCACGCTTTTTACTTCCATATTCCTTAAGGAATGGAAGTATGGTGATGGCAAAAAAAATCGTGTTCGAGATTATTGCAGATTCTGATTCTACTACACTCAAAACATGAAAAAAGTCGTTTTCCGAAAAGTGTCTGTGTGTGTGTCTGTCTGTCTGTCTGTCTGTGTGTCTGTAGATTTTTTTCTATGGCAAACGATAACTGCCGCAACTTCAAATAGAATCAAATAATTTTTTGCATACAGACCTGATTTGCAGAGTACTCGCGACCTGTTGTTTTTGGTGAAGATCGGTTGAGGGAAAGGGGTAGTTTACCTGCAACGGTTTTTTTTTAGCAAGGGTAATTTTGTTTGTTTGGCAAACGATAACAGCCGCAAATTCAAACAGAATCAAATACTGTTCCGCATACAGCCCTGAATTGTAGATTTCTCAAGATCTGTTGATTTTTGTGAAGATCGGTTAAGGGAAAGGGGTAGTTTACCAGTAACGTTTTATGTTTTAACAAGGGTATTTCGTATGGCAAACGATAACAGCCGCAAATTCAAACAGAATCAAAAGATTATTTGCATACTTCCCTAAATTGTAGAGTTCTCAAGACCTTTTGTTTTTCGTGAAGATCGGTTGAAGGAAAGGGGTAGTTTACCAGCAACGTTTTTTTAACAAGGGTATTTTCTATGGCAAACGATAACAGCCGCAAATTCAAACAGAATCAAATAATGTTTTCATACAGCCCTGATTTGTAGAGTACTCAAGACCTATTGTTTTTGGTGAAGATCGGTTAAGGGAAAGGGGTAGTTTACCAGTAACGTTTTATGTTTTAACAAGGGTATTTCCTATGGCAAACGATAACAGCCGCAAATTCAAACAGAATCAAAAGATTATTTGCATACATCCCTAAATTGTAGAGTTCTCAAGACCTATTGTTTTTGGTGAAGATCGGTTGAGGGAAATGGGTAGTTTACCTGCAACGTTTTTTTAACAAGGGTATTTTCTATGGCAAACGATAATAGCCGCAAATTCAAACAGAATCAAATAATGTTTTGCATACAGCCCTGATTTGTAGAGTACTCAAGACCTATTGTTTTTGGTGAAGATCGGTTAAGGGGAAGGGGTAGTTTACCAGCAACGTATTTTTATCAAGCGTATTTTCTATGGCAAACGAAAACAGCCGCAAATTCAAACAGAATCAAATCATTTTTTGCATACCTCCCTGAATTGTAGAGGTCTCAATGACTTTCGATTTTGGTGAAGATCGGTTAAGGGGAAGGGGTAGTTTACCTGCAACCTTTTACGTTTTAACAAGAGTAAAGTACTTGAAAATTTATTTAAACTTTTTGAAACAATGGTAATTGTTAAAAATAAAATAATTTTGTTGCCAGGCAATAAAATTAAAATTTTTTCATTTTAATGTAATATAATATTTTTCATTTAATACGGCAATAAAAAGGCAGGTAAGACACAAACACACACACACACACACACACACACACAATTCACGTTATTTCTGGCCTCACTCATGTTTATTTTCTTACGTTTGCACGCTTTTTACTTCCATATTCCTTAAGGAATGGAAGTATGGTGATGGCAAAAAAAATCGTGTTCGAGATTATTGCAGATTCTGATTCTACTACACTCAAAACATGAAAAAAAGTCGTTTTCCGAAAAGTGTCTGTGTGTCTATCTGTCTGTCTGTCTGTCTGTCTGTGTGTCTGTAGATTTTTTTTCTATGGCAAACGATAACTGCCGCAAATTCAAACAGAATCAAATAATTTTTTGCATACAGCTCTGATTTGCAGAGTACTCGCGACCTGTTGTTTTTGGTGAAGATCGGTTGAGGGAAAGGGGTAGTTTACCAGCAACGGTTTTTTTTAGCAAGGGTAATTTTGTTTGTTTGGCAAACGATAACAGCCGCAAATTCAAACAGAATCAAATAATGTTTCGCATACAGCCCTGAATTGTAGAGCCCTAAAGATCTGTTTATTTTGGTGAAGATCGGTTAAGGGAAAGGGGTAGTTTACCTGTAACGTTTTATGTTTTAACAAGGGTATTTCGTATGGCAAACGATAACAGCCGCAAATTCAAACAGAATCAAAAGATTATTTGCATACGTCCCTAAATTGTAGAGTTCTCAAGACCTATTGTTTTTGGTGAAGATCGGTTGAGGGAAATGGGTAGTTTACCGGCAACGTTTTTTTAACAACGGTATTTTATATGGCAAACGATAATAGCCGCAAATTCAAACAGAATCAAATAATGTTTTGCATACAGCCCTGATTTGTAGAGTACTCAAGACCTATTGTTTTTGGTGAAGATCGGTTAAGGGGAAGGGGTAGTTTACCGGCAACGTTTTTTTTATCAAGCGTATTTTCTATGGCAAACGAAAACAGCCGCAAATTCAAACAGAATCAAATAATGTTTTGCATACGTCCCTCAATTGTAGAGGTCTCAATGACTTTCGATTTTGGTGAAGATCGGTTAAGGGGAAGGGGTAGTTTACCTGCAACCTTTTACGTTTAACAAGAGTAAAGTACTTGAAAATTTATTTAAACTTTTTGAAACAATGGTAATTGTTAAAAATAAAATAATTTTGTTGCCAGGCAATAAAATTAAAATTTTTTCATTTTAATGTAATATAATATTTTTCATTTAATACGGCAATAAAAAGGCAGGTAAGACACAAACACACACACACACACACACACACAATTCACGTTATTTCTGGCCTCACTCATGTTTATTTTCTTACGTTTGCACGCTTTTTACTTCCATATTCCTTAAGGAATGGAAGTATGGTGATGGCAAAAAAAATCGTGTTCGAGATTATTGCAGATTCTGATTCTACTACACTCAAAACATGAAAAAAAGTCGTTTTCCGAAAAGTGTCTGTGTGTCTATCTGTCTGTCTGTCTGTGTGTCTGTAGATTTTTTTTCTATGGCAAACGATAACTGCCGCAAATTCAAACAGAATCAAATAATTTTTTTCATACAGCTCTGATTTGCAGAGTACTCGCGACCTGTTGTTTTTGGTGAAGATCGGTTGAGGGAAAGGGGTAGTTTACCTGCAACGGTTTTTTTTTAGCAAGGGTAATTTTGTTTGTTTGGCAAACGATAACAGCCGCAAATTCAAACAGAATCAAATACTGTTCCGCATACAGCCCTGAATTGTAGATTTCTCAAGATCTGTTGATTTTGGTGAAGATCGGTTAAGGGAAAGGGGTAGTTTACCTGTAACGTTTTATGTTTTAACAAGGGTATTTCGTATGGCAAACGATAACAGCCGCAAATTCAAACAGAATCAAAAGATTATTTGCATACATCCCTAAATTGTAGAGTTCTCAAGACCTGTAGTTTTTGGTGAAGATCGGTTGAGGGAAAGGGGTAGTTTACCAGCAACGTTTTTTTAACAAGGGTATTTTCTATGGCAAACGATAACAGCCGCAAATTCAAACAGAATCGAATAATGTTTTGCATACACCCCTGATTTGTAGAGTACTCAAGACCTGTTGTTTTTGGTGAAGATCGGTTAAGGGAAAGGGGTAGTTTACCTGTAACGTTTTATGTTTTAACAAGGGTATTTCGTATGGCAAACGATAACAGCCGCAAATTCAAACAGAATCAAAAGATTATTTGCATACGTCCCTAAATTGTAGAGTTCTCAAGACCTTTTGTTTTTGGTGAAGATCGGTTGAGGGAAATGGGTAGTTTACCTGCAACGTTTTTTTAACAAGGGTATTTTCTATGGCAAACGATAATAGCCGCAAATTCAAACAGAATCAAAAGATTATTTGCATACATCCCTAAATTGTAGAGTTCTCAAGACCTTTTGTTTTTGGTGAAGATCGGTTGAGGGAAAGGGGTAGTTTACCTGCAACGTTTTTTTAACAAGGGTATTTTCTATGGCAAACGATAACAGCCGCAAATTCAAACAGAATCGAATAATGTTTTGCATACAGCCCTAACTTGTAGAGTGCTCAAGACCTATTGTTTTTGGTGAAGATCGGTTAAGGGAAAGGGGTAGTTTACCTGTAACGTTTTATGTTTTAACAAGGGTATTTCGTATGGCAAACGATAACAGCCGCAAATTCAAACAGAATCAAAAGATTATTTGCATACGTCCCTAAATTGTATAGTTCTCAAGACCTATTGTTTTTGGTGAAGATCGGTTGAGGGAAATGGGTAGTTTACCTGCAACGTTTTTTTAACAAGGGTATTTTATATGGCAAACGATAACAGCCGCAAATTCAAACAGAATCGAATAATGTTTTGCATACAGCCCTGATTTGTAGAGTACTCAAGACCAATTGTTTTTGGTGAAGATCGGTTAAGGGGAAGGGGTAGTTTACCTGCAACGTTTTTTTATCAAGCGTATTTTCTATGGCAAACGAAAACAGCCGCAAATTCAAACAGAATCAAATAATGTTTTGCATACGTCCCTCAATTGTAGAGGTCTCAATGACTTTCGATTTTGGTGAAGATCGGTTAAGGGGAAGGGGTAGTTTACCTGCAACCTTTTACGTTTAACAAGAGTAAAGTGCTTGAAAATTTATTTAAACTTTTTGAAACAATGGTAATTGTTAAAAATAAAATAATTTTGTTGCCAGGCAATAAAATTAAAAATTTTTCATTTTAATGTAATATAATATTTTTCATTTAATACGGCAATAAAAAGGCAGGTAAGACACAAACACACACACACACACACACACACACACAATTCACGTTATTTCTGGCCTCACTCATGTTTATTTTCTTACGTTTGCACGCTTTTTACTTCCATATTCCTTAAGGAATGGAAGTATGGTGATGGCAAAAAAAATCGTGTTCGAGATTATTGCAGATTCTGATTCTACTACACTCAAAACATGAAAAAAGTCGTTTTCCGAAAAGTGTCTGTGTGTGTGTCTGTCTGTCTGTCTGTCTGTGTGTCTGTAGATTTTTTTCTATGGCAAACGATAACTGCCGCAAATTCAAACAGAATCAAATAATTTTTTGCATACAGACCTGATTTGCAGAGTACTCGCGACCTGTTGTTTTTGGTGAAGATCGGTTGAGGGAAAGGGGTAGTTTACCGGCAACGGTTTTTTTTTAGCAAGGGTAATTTTGTTTGTTTGGCAAACGATAACAGCCGCAAATTCAAACAGAATCAAATAATGTTCCGCATACAGCCCTGATTTGTAGAGTACTCAAGACCTATTGTTTTTGGTGAAGATCGGTTAAGGGAAAGGGGTAGTTTACCAGTAACGTTTTATGTTTTAACAAGGGTATTTCCTATGGCAAACGATAACAGCCGCAAATTCAAACAGAATCAAAAGATTATTTGCATACATCCCTAAATTGTAGAGTTCTCAAGACCTATTGTTTTTGGTGAAGATCGGTTGAGGGAAATGGGTAGTTTACCTTCAACGTTTTTTTAACAAGGGTATTTTCTATGGCAAACGATAATAGCCGCAAATTCAAACAGAATCAAATAATGTTTTGCATACAGCCCAGATTTGTAGAGTACTCAAGACCTATTGTTTTTGGTGAAGATCGGTTAAGGGGAAGGGGTAGTTTACCGGCAACGTATTTTTATCAAGCGTATTTTTTATGGCAAACGAAAACAGCCGCAAATTCAAACAGAATCAAATAATGTTTTGCATACGTCCCTGAATTGTAGAGGTCTCAATGACTTTCGATTTTGGTGAAGATCGGTTAAGGGGAAGGGGTAGTTTACCTGCAACCTTTTACGTTTTAACAAGAGTAAAGTACTTGAAAATTTATTTAAACTTTTTGAAACAATGGTAATTGTTAAAAATAAAATAATTTTGTTGCCAGGCAATAAAATTAAAATTTTTTCATTTTAATGTAATATAATATTTTTCATTTAATACGGCAATAAAAAGGCAGGTAAGACACAAACACACACACACACACACACAATTCACGTTATTTCTGGCCTCACTCATGTTTATTTTCTTACGTTTGCACGCTTTTTACTTCCATATTCCTTAAGGAATGGAAGTATGGTGATGGCAAAAAAAATCGTGTTCGAGATTATTGCAGATTCTGATTCTACTACACTCAAAACATGAAAAAAGTCGTTTTCCGAAAAGTGTCTGTGTGTGTGTCTGTCTGTCTGTCTGTCTGTCTGTGCGTCTGTAGATTTTTTTCTATGGCAAACGATAACTGCCGCAAATTCAAACAGAATCAAATAATTTTTTGCATACAGCCCTGATTTGCAGAGTACTCGCGACTTGTTGATTTTGGTGAAGAACGGTTAAGGGAAAGGGGTAGTTTACCTGTAACGTTTTATGTTTTAACAAGGGTATTTCGTATGGCAAACGATAACAGCCGCAAATTCAAACAGAATCAAAAGATTATTTGCATACATCCCTAAATTGTAGAGTTCTCAAGACCTATTGTTTTTGGTGAAGATCGGTTAAGGGAAAGGGGTAGTTTACCTGCAACGTTTTTTTAACAAGGGTATTTTCTATGGCAAACGATAACAGCCGCAAATTCAAACAGAATCAAATAATGTTTTGCATACAGCCCTGAT
This sequence comes from Magicicada septendecula, assembly GCA_034769895.1. NCBI lineage: Eukaryota > Metazoa > Arthropoda > Insecta > Hemiptera > Cicadidae > Magicicada > Magicicada septendecula. Next base: position 506,728,247 of record CM068369.1, on the reverse strand, counting down.
TTGTAGAGTACTCAAGACCTATTGTTTTTGGTGAAGATCGGTTAAGGGAAAGGTCGTTTTCCGAAAAGTGTCTGTGTGTGTGTCTGTCTGTCTGTCTGTCTGTCTGTCTGTCTGTCTGTGTGTCTGTAGATTTTTTTTCTATGGCAAACGATAACTGCCGCTAATTCAAACAGAATCAAATAATTTTTTGCATACAGGCCTGATTTGCAGAGTACTCGCGACCTGTTGTTTTTGGTGAAGATCGGTTGAGGGAAAGGGGTAGTTTACCAGCAACGGTTTTTTTTTAGCAAGGGTAATTTTGTTTGTTTGGCAAACGATAACAGCCGCAAATTCAAACAGAATCAAATAATGTTTTCATACAGCCCTGATTTGTAGAGTACTCAAGACCTATTGTTTTTGGTGAAGATCGGTTAAGGGAAAGGGGTAGTTTACCAGTAACGTTTTATGTTTTAACAAGGGTATTTCCTATGGCAAACGATAACAGCCGCAAATTCAAACAGAATCAAAAGATTATTTGCATACATCCCTAAATTGTAGAGTTCTCAAGACCTATTGTTTTTGGTGAAGATCGGTTGAGGGAAATGGGTAGTTTACCTTCAACGTTTTTTTAACAAGGGTATTTTCTATGGCAAACGATAATAGCCGCAAATTCAAACAGAATCAAATAATGTTTTGCATACAGCCCTGATTTGTAGAGTACTCAAGACCTATTGTTTTTGGTGAAGATCGGTTAAGGGGAAGGGGTAGTTTACCGGCAACGTATTTTTATCAAGCGTATTTTTTATGGCAAACGAAAACAGCCGCAAATTCAAACAGAATCAAATAATGTTTTGCATACGTCCCTGAATTGTAGAGGTCTCAATGACTTTCGATTTTGGTGAAGATCGGTTAAGGGGAAGGGGTAGTTTACCTGCAACCTTTTACGTTTTAACAAGAGTAAAGTACTTGAAAATTTATTTAAACTTTTTGAAACAATGGTAATTGTTAAAAATAAAATAATTTTGTTGCCAGGCAATAAAATTAAAATTTTTTCATTTTAATGTAATATAATATTTTTCATTTAATACGGCAATAAAAAGGCAGGTAAGACACAAACACACACACACACACACACAATTCACGTTATTTCTGGCCTCACTCATGTTTATTTTCTTACGTTTGCACGCTTTTTACTTCCATATTCCTTAAGGAATGGAAGTATGGTGATGGCAAAAAAAATCGTGTTCGAGATTATTGCAGATTCTGATTCTACTACACTCAAAACATGAAAAAAGTCGTTTTCCGAAAAGTGTCTGTGTGTGTGTCTGTCTGTCTGTCTGTCTGTCTGTCTGTGCGTCTGTAGATTTTTTTTTTTGGCAAACGATAACTGCCGCAAATTCAAACAGAATCAAATAATTTTTTGCATACAGCCCTGATTTGCAGAGTACTCGCGACTTGTTGATTTTGGTGAAGAACGGTTAAGGGAAAGGGGTAGTTTACCTGTAACGTTTTATGTTTTAACAAGGGTATTTCGTATGGCAAACGATAACAGCCGCAAATTCAAACAAAATCAAAAGATTATTTGCATACATCCCTAAATTGTAGAGTTCTCAAGACCTATTGTTTTTGGTGAAGATCGGTTAAGGGAAAGGGGTAGTTTACCTGCAACGTTTTTTTAACAAGGGTATTTTCTATGGCAAACGATAACAGCCGCAAATTCAAACAGAATCAAATAATGTTTTGCATACAGCCCTGATTTGTAGAGTACTCAAGACCTATTGTTTTTGGTGAAGATCGGTTAAGGGAAAGGTCGTTTTCCGAAAAGTGTCTGTGTGTGTGTCTGTCTGTCTGTCTGTCTGTCTGTCTGTCTGTCTGTGTGTCTGTAGATTTTTTTTCTATGGCAAACGATAACTGCCGCAAATTCAAACAGAATCAAATAATTTTTTGCATACAGCCCTGATTTGCAGAGTACTCGCGACCTGTTGTTTTTGGTGAAGATCGGTTGAGGGAAAGGGGTAGTTTACCAGCAACGGTTTTTTTTTAGCAAGGGTAATTTTGTTTGTTTGGCAAACGATAACAGCCGCAAATTCAAACAGAATCAAATAATGTTCCGCATACAGCCCTGATTTGTAGAGTACTCAAGACCTATTGTTTTTGGTGAAGATCGGTTAAGGGAAAGGGGTAGTTTACCAGTAACGTTTTATGTTTTAACAAGGGTATTTCCTATGGCAAACGATAACAGCCGCAAATTCAAACAGAATCAAAAGATTATTTGCATACATCCCTAAATTGTAGAGTTCTCAAGACCTATTGTTTTTGGTGAAGATCGGTTGAGGGAAATGGGTAGTTTACCTTCAACGTTTTTTTAACAAGGGTATTTTCTATGGCAAACGATAATAGCCGCAAATTCAAACAGAATCAAATAATGTTTTGCATACAGCCCTGATTTGTAGAGTACTCAAGACCTATTGTTTTTGGTGAAGATCGGTTAAGGGGAAGGGGTAGTTTACCGGCAACGTATTTTTATCAAGCGTATTTTTTATGGCAAACGAAAACAGCCGCAAATTCAAACAGAATCAAATAATGTTTTGCATACGTCCCTGAATTGTAGAGGTCTCAATGACTTTCGATTTTGGTGAAGATCGGTTAAGGGGAAGGGGTAGTTTACCTGCAACCTTTTACGTTTTAACAAGAGTAAAGTACTTGAAAATTTATTTAAACTTTTTGAAACAATGGTAATTGTTAAAAATAAAATAATTTTGTTGCCAGGCAATAAAATTAAAATTTTTTCATTTTAATGTAATATAATATTTTTCATTTAATACGGCAATAAAAAGGCAGGTAAGACACAAACACACACACACACACACACACAATTCACGTTATTTCTGGCCTCACTCATGTTTATTTTCTTACGTTTGCACGCTTTTTACTTCCATATTCCTTAAGGAATGGAAGTATGGTGATGGCAAAAAAAATCGTGTTCGAGATTATTGCAGATTCTGATTCTACTACACTCAAAACATGAAAAAAGTCGTTTTCCGAAAAGTGTCTGTGTGTGTGTCTGTCTGTCTGTCTCTCTGTCTGTCTGTGCGTCTGTAGATTTTTTTCTATGGCAAACGATAACTGCCGCAAATTCAAACAGAATCAAATAATTTTTTGCATACAGCCCTGATTTGCAGAGTACTCGCGACTTGTTGATTTTGGTGAAGAACGGTTAAGGGAAAGGGGTAGTTTACCTGTAACGTTTTATGTTTTAACAAGGGTATTTCGTATGGCAAACGATAACAGCCGCAAATTCAAACAAAATCAAAAGATTATTTGCATACATCCCTAAATTGTAGAGTTCTCAAGACCTATTGTTTTTGGTGAAGATCGGTTAAGGGAAAGGGGTAGTTTACCTGCAACGTTTTTTTAACAAGGGTATTTTCTATGGCAAACGATAACAGCCGCAAATTCAAACAGAATCAAATAATGTTTTGCATACAGCCCTGATTTGTAGAGTACTCAAGACCTATTGTTTTTGGTGAAGATCGGTTAAGGGAAAGGTCGTTTTCCGAAAAGTGTCTGTGTGTGTGTCTGTCTGTCTGTCTGTCTGTCTGTCTGTCTGTCTGTGTGTCTGTAGATTTTTTTTCTATGGCAAACGATAACTGCCGCAAATTCAAACAGAATCAAATAATTTTTTGCATACAGCCCTGATTTGCAGAGTACTCGCGACCTGTTGTTTTTGGTGAAGATCGGTTGAGGGAAAGGGGTAGTTTACCAGCAACGGTTTTTTTTTAGCAAGGGTAATTTTGTTTGTTTGGCAAACGATAACAGCCGCAAATTCAAACAGAATCAAATAATGTTCCGCATACAGCCCTGAATTGTAGATTTCTCAAGATCTGTTGATTTTGGTGAAGATCGGTTAAGGGAAAGGGGTAGTTTACCTGTAACGTTTTATGTTTTAACAAGGGTATTTCGTATGGCAAACGATAACAGCCGCAAATTCAAACAGAATCAAAAGATTATTTGCATACGTCCCTAAATTGTAGAGTTCTCAAGACCTGTTGTTTTTGGTGAAGATCGGTTGAGGGAGAGGGGTAGTTTACCTGCATCGTTTTTTTAACAAGGGTATTTTCTATGGCAAACGATAATAGCCGCAAATTCAAACAGAATCAAATAATGTTTTGCATAAAGCCCTGATTTGTAGAGTACTCAAGACCTATTGTTTTTGGTGAAGATCGGTTAAGGGGAAGGGGTAGTTTACCTGCAACGTTTTTTTATCAAGCGTATTTTATATGGCAAACGAAAACAGCCGCAAATTCAAACAGAATCAAATAATGTTTTGCATTCGTCGCTCAATTGTAGAGGTCTCAATGACTTTCGATTTTGGTGAAGATCGGTTAAGGGGAAGGGGTAGTTTACCTGCAACCTTTTACGTTTAACAAGAGTAAAGTACTTGAAAATTTATTTAAACTTTTTGAAACAATGGTAATTGTTAAAAATAAAATAATTTTGTTGCCAGGCAATAAAATTAAAAATTTTTCATTTTAATGTAATATAATATTTTTCATTTAATACGGCAATAAAAAGGCAGGTAAGACACAAACACACACACACACACACACACAATTCACGTTATTTCTGGCCTCACTCATGTTTATTTTCTTACGTTTGCACGCTTTTTACTTCCATATTCCTTAAGGAATGGAAGTATGGTGATGGCAAAAAAAATCGTGTTCGAGATTATTGCAGATTCTGATTCTACTACACTCAAAACATGAAAAAAGTCGTTTTCCGAAAAGTGTCTGTGTGTGTGTCTGTCTGTCTGTCTGTCTGTGTGTCTGTAGATTTTTTTCTATGGCAAACGATAACTGCCGCAACTTCAAATAGAATCAAATAATTTTTTGCATACAGACCTGATTTGCAGAGTACTCGCGACCTGTTGTTTTTGGTGAAGATCGGTTGAGGGAAAGGGGTAGTTTACCTGCAACGGTTTTTTTTTAGCAAGGGTAATTTTGTTTGTTTGGCAAACGATAACAGCCGCAAATTCAAACAGAATCAAATACTGTTCCGCATACAGCCCTGAATTGTAGATTTCTCAAGATCTGTTGATTTTGGTGAAGATCGGTTAAGGGAAAGGGGTAGTTTACCAGTAACGTTTTATGTTTTAACAAGGGTATTTCGTATGGCAAACGATAACAGCCGCAAATTCAAACAGAATCAAAAGATTATTTGCATACTTCCCTAAATTGTAGAGTTCTCAAGACCTTTTGTTTTTCGTGAAGATCGGTTGAAGGAAAGGGGTAGTTTACCAGCAACGTTTTTTTAACAAGGGTATTTTCTATGGCAAACGATAACAGCCGCAAATTCAAACAGAATCAAATAATGTTTTGCATACAGCCCTGATTTGTAGAGTACTCAAGACCTATTGTTTTTGGTGAAGATCGGTTAAGGGAAAGGGGTAGTTTACCAGTAACGTTTTATGTTTTAACAAGGGTATTTCCTATGGCAAACGATAACAGCCGCAAATTCAAACAGAATCAAAAGATTATTTGCATACATCCCTAAATTGTAGAGTTCTCAAGACCTATTGTTTTTGGTGAAGATCGGTTGAGGGAAATGGGTAGTTTACCTGCAACGTTTTTTTAACAAGGGTATTTTCTATGGCAAACGATAATAGCCGCAAATTCAAACAGAATCAAATAATGTTTTGCATACAGCCCTGATTTGTAGAGTACTCAAGACCTATTGTTTTTGGTGAAGATCGGTTAAGGGGAAGGGGTAGTTTACCAGCAACGTATTTTTATCAAGCGTATTTTCTATGGCAAACGAAAACAGCCGCAAATTCAAACAGAATCAAATCATTTTTTGCATACCTCCCTGAATTGTAGAGGTCTCAATGACTTTCGATTTTGGTGAAGATCGGTTAAGGGGAAGGGGTAGTTTACCTGCAACCTTTTACGTTTTAACAAGAGTAAAGTACTTGAAAATTTATTTAAACTTTTTGAAACAATGGTAATTGTTAAAAATAAAATAATTTTGTTGCCAGGCAATAAAATTAAAATTTTTTCATTTTAATGTAATATAATATTTTTCATTTAATACGGCAATAAAAAGGCAGGTAAGACACAAACACACACACACACACACACACACACAATTCACGTTATTTCTGGCCTCACTCATGTTTATTTTCTTACGTTTGCACGCTTTTTACTTCCATATTCCTTAAGGAATGGAAGTATGGTGATGGCAAAAAAAATCGTGTTCGAGATTATTGCAGATTCTGATTCTACTACACTCAAAACATGAAAAAAAGTCGTTTTCCGAAAAGTGTCTGTGTGTCTATCTGTCTGTCTGTCTGTCTGTCTGTGTGTCTGTAGATTTTTTTTCTATGGCAAACGATAACTGCCGCAAATTCAAACAGAATCAAATAATTTTTTGCATACAGCTCTGATTTGCAGAGTACTCGCGACCTGTTGTTTTTGGTGAAGATCGGTTGAGGGAAAGGGGTAGTTTACCAGCAACGGTTTTTTTTAGCAAGGGTAATTTTGTTTGTTTGGCAAACGATAACAGCCGCAAATTCAAACAGAATCAAATAATGTTTCGCATACAGCCCTGAATTGTAGAGCTCTAAAGATCTGTTTATTTTTTGTGAAGATCGGTTAAGGGAAAGGGGTAGTTTACCTGTAACGTTTTATGTTTTAACAAGGGTATTTCGTATGGCAAACGATAACAGCCGCAAATTCAAACAGAATCAAAAGATTATTTGCATACGTCCCTAAATTGTAGAGTTCTCAAGACCTATTGTTTTTGGTGAAGATCGGTTGAGGGAAATGGGTAGTTTACCGGCAACGTTTTTTAACAACGGTATTTTATATGGCAAACGATAATAGCCGCAAATTCAAACAGAATCAAATAATGTTTTGCATACAGCCCTGATTTGTAGAGTACTCAAGACCTATTGTTTTTGGTGAAGATCGGTTAAGGGGAAGGGGTAGTTTACCGGCAACGTTTTTTTTATCAAGCGTATTTTCTATGGCAAACGAAAACAGCCGCAAATTCAAACAGAATCAAATAATGTTTTGCATACGTCCCTCAATTGTAGAGGTCTCAATGACTTTCGATTTTGGTGAAGATCGGTTAAGGGGAAGGGGTAGTTTACCTGCAACCTTTTACGTTTAACAAGAGTAAAGTACTTGAAAATTTATTTAAACTTTTTGAAACAATGGTAATTGTTAAAAATAAAATAATTTTGTTGCCAGGCAATAAAATTAAAATTTTTTCATTTTAATGTAATATAATATTTTTCATTTAATACGGCAATAAAAAGGCAGGTAAGACACAAACACACACACACACACACACACACAATTCACGTTATTTCTGGCCTCACTCATGTTTATTTTCTTACGTTTGCACGCTTTTTACTTCCATATTCCTTAAGGAATGGAAGTATGGTGATGGCAAAAAAAATCGTGTTCGAGATTATTGCAGATTCTGATTCTACTACACTCAAAACATGAAAAAAAGTCGTTTTCCGAAAAGTGTCTGTGTGTCTATCTGTCTGTCTGTCTGTCTGTGTGTCTGTAGATTTTTTTTCTATGGCAAACGATAACTGCCGCAAATTCAAACAGAATCAAATAATTTTTTTCATACAGCTCTGATTTGCAGAGTACTCGCGACCTGTTGTTTTTGGTGAAGATCGGTTGAGGGAAAGGGGTAGTTTACCAGCAACGGTTTTTTTTAGCAAGGGTAATTTTGTTTGTTTGGCAAACGATAACAGCCGCAAATTCAAACAGAATCAAATAATGTTTCGCATACAGCCCTGAATTGTAGAGCTCTAAAGATCTGTTTATTTTGGTGAAGATCGGTTAAGGGAAAGGGGTAGTTTACCTGTAACGTTTTATGTTTTAACAAGGGTATTTCGTATGGCAAACGATAACAGCCGCAAATTCAAACAGAATCAAAAGATTATTTGCATACGTCCCTAAATTGTAGAGTTCTCAAGACCTATTGTTTTTGGTGAAGATCGGTTGAGGGAAATGGGTAGTTTACCTTCAACGTTTTTTTAACAAGGGTATTTTCTATGGCAAACGATAATAGCCGCAAATTCAAACAGAATCAAATAATGTTTTGCATACAGCCCTGATTTGTAGAGTACTCAAGACCTATTGTTTTTGGTGAAGATCGGTTAAGGGGAAGGGGTAGTTTACCGGCAACGTATTTTTATCAAGCGTATTTTCTATGGCAAACGAAAACAGCCGCAAATTCAAACAGAATCAAATAATGTTTTGCATACGTCCCTGAATTGTAGAGTTCTCAATGACCTTCGATTTTGGTGAATATCGGTTAAGGGGAAGGGGTAGTTTACCTGCAACCTTTTACGTTTTAACAAGAGTAAAGTACTTGAAAATTTATTTAAACTTTTTGAAACAATGGTAATTGTTAAAAATAAAATAATTTTGTTGCCAGGCAATAAAATTAAAATTTTTTCATTTTAATGTAATATAATATTTTTCATTTAATACGGCAATAAAAAGGCAGGTAAGACACAAACACACACACACACACACACAATTCACGTTATTTCTGGCCTCACTCATGTTTATTTTCTTACGTTTGCACGCTTTTTACTTCCATATTCCTTAAGGAATGGAAGTATGGTGATGGCAAAAAAAATCGTGTTCGAGATTATTGCAGATTCTGATTCTACTACACTCAAAACATGAAAAAAGTCGTTTTCCGAAAAGTGTCTGTGTGTGTGTCTGTCTGTCTGTCTGTCTGTCTGTCTGTGCGTCTGTAGATTTTTTTCTATGGCAAACGATAACTGCCGCAAATTCAAACAGAATCAAATAATTTTTTGCATACAGCCCTGATTTGCAGAGTACTCGCGACTTGTTGATTTTGGTGAAGAACGGTTAAGGGAAAGGGGTAGTTTACCTGTAACGTTTTATGTTTTAACAAGGGTATTTCCTATGGCAAACGATAACAGCCGCAAATTCAAACAGAATCAAAAGATTATTTGCATACATCCCTAAATTGTAGAGTTCTCAACACCTATTGTTTTTGGTGAAGATCGGTTAAGGGAAAGGGGTAGTTTACCTGCAACGTTTTTTTAACAAGGGTATTTTCTATGGCAAACGATAACAGCCGCAAATTCAAACAGAATCAAATAATGTTTTGCATACAGCCCTGATTTGTAGAGTACTCAAGACCTATTGTTTTTGGTGAAGATCGGTTAAGGGAAAGGTCGTTTTCCGAAAAGTGTCTGTGTGTGTGTCTGTCTGTCTGTCTGTCTGTCTGTCTGTCTGTCTGTCTGTCTGTGTGTCTGTAGATTTTTTTTCTATGGCAAACGATAACTGCCGCAAATTCAAACAGAATCAAATAATTTTTTGCATACAGCCCTGATTTGCAGAGTACTCGCGACCTGTTGTCTTTGGTGAAGATCGGTTGAGGGAAAGGGGTAGTTTACCAGCAACGGTTTTTTTTTAGCAAGGGTAATTTTGTTTGTTTGGCAAACGATAACAGCCGCAAATTCAAACAGAATCAAATAATGTTCCGCATACAGCCCTGAATTGTAGATTTCTCAAGATCTGTTGATTTTGGTGAAGATCGGTTAAGGGAAAGGGGTAGTTTACCTGTAACGTTTTATGTTTTAACAAGGGTATTTCGTATGGCAAACGATAACAGCCGCAAATTCAAACAGAATCAAAAGATTATTTGCATACATCCCTAAATTGTAGAGTTCTCAAGACCTGTTGTTTTTGGTGAAGATCGGTTGAGGGAGAGGGGTAGTTTACCTGCATCGTTTTTTTAACAAGGGTATTTTCTATGGCAAACGATAATAGCCGCAAATTCAAACAGAATCAAATAATGTTTTGCATACAGCCCTGACTTGTAGAGTACTCAAGACCTATTGTTTTTGGTGAAGATCGGTTAAGGGGAAGGGGTAGTTTACCTGCAACGTTTTTTTATCAAGCGTATTTTATATGGCAAACGAAAACAGCCGCAAATTCAAACAGAATCAAATAATGTTTTGCATACGTCGCTCAATTGTAGAGGTCTCAATGACTTTCGATTTTGGTGAAGATCGGTTAAGGGGAAGGGGTAGTTTACCAGCAACCTTTTACGTTTAACAAGAGTAAAGTACTTGAAAATTTATTTAAACTTTTTGAAACAATGGTAATTGTTAAAAATAAAATAATTTTGTTGCCAGGCAATAAAATTAAAATTTTTTCATTTTAATGTAATATAATATTTTTCATTTAATACGGCAATAAAAAGGCAGGTAAGACACAAACACACACACACACACACACACACAATTCACGTTATTTCTGGCCTCACTCATGTTTATTTTCTTACGTTTGCACGCTTTTTACTTCCATATTCCTTAAGGAATGGAAGTATGGTGATGGCAAAAAAAATCGTGTTCGAGATTATTGCAGATTCTGATTCTACTACACTCAAAACATGAAAAAAAGTCGTTTTCCGAAAAGTGTCTGTGTGTCTATCTGTCTGTCTGTCTGTCTGTCTGTGTGTCTGTAGATTTTTTTTCTATGGCAAACGATAACTGCCGCAAATTCAAACAGAATCAAATAATTTTTTGCATACAGCTCTGATTTGCAGAGTACTCGCGACCTGTTGTTTTTGGTGAAGATCGGTTGAGGGAAACGGGTAGTTTACCAGCAACGGTTTTTTTTAGCAAGGGTAATTTTGTTTGTTTGGCAAACGATAACAGCCGCAAATTCAAACAGAATCAAATAATGTTTCGCATACAGCCCTGAATTGTAGAGCTCTAAAGATCTGTTTATTTTGGTGAAGATCGGTTAAGGGAAAGGGGTAGTTTACCTGTAACGTTTTATGTTTTAACAAGGGTATTTCGTATGGCAAACGATAACAGCCGCAAATTCAAACAGAATCAAAAGATTATTTGCATACGTCCCTAAATTGTAGAGTTCTCAAGACCTATTGTTTTTGGTGAAGATCGGTTGAGGGAAATGGGTAGTTTACCGGCAACGTTTTTTTAACAACGGTATTTTATATGGCAAACGATAATAGCCGCAAATTCAAACAGAATCAAATAATGTTTTGCATACAGCCCTGATTTGTAGAGTACTCAAGACCTATTGTTTTTGGTGAAGATCGGTTAAGGGGAAGGGGTAGTTTACCGGCAACGTTTTTTTTATCAAGCGTATTTTCTATGGCAAACGAAAACAGCCGCAAATTCAAACAGAATCAAATAATGTTTTGCATACGTCCCTCAATTGTAGAGGTCTCAATGACTTTCGATTTTGGTGAAGATCGGTTAAGGGGAAGGGGTAGTTTACCTGCAACCTTTTACGTTTAACAAGAGTAAAGTACTTGAAAATTTATTTAAACTTTTTGAAACAATGGTAATTGTTAAAAATAAAATAATTTTGTTGCCAGGCAATAAAATTAAAATTTTTTCATTTTAATGTAATATAATATTTTTCATTTAATACGGCAATAAAAAGGCAGGTAAGACACAAACACACACACACACACACACACACAATTCACGTTATTTCTGGCCTCACTCATGTTTATTTTCTTACGTTTGCACGCTTTTTACTTCCATATTCCTTAAGGAATGGAAGTATGGTGATGGCAAAAAAAATCGTGTTCGAGATTATTGCAGATTCTGATTCTACTACACTCAAAACATGAAAAAAAGTCGTTTTCCGAAAAGTGTCTGTGTGTCTATCTGTCTGTCTGTCTGTCTGTCTGTCTGTCTGTGTGTCTGTAGATTTTTTTTCTATGGCAAACGATAACTGCCGCAAATTCAAACAGAATCAAATAATTTTTTTCATACAGCTCTGATTTGCAGAGTACTCGCGACCTGTTGTTTTTGGTGAAGATCAGTTGAGGGAAAGGGGTAGTTTACCAGCAACGGTTTTTTTTAGCAAGGGTAATTTTGTTTGTTTGGCAAACGATAACAGCCGCAAATTCAAACAGAATCAAATAATGTTTCGCATACAGCCCTGAATTGTAGAGCTCTAAAGATCTGTTTATTTTGGTGAAGATCGGTTAAGGGAAAGGGGTAGTTTACCTGTAACGTTTTATGTTTTAACAAGGGTATTTCGTATGGCAAACGATAACAGCCGCAAATTCAAACAGAATCAAAAGATTATTTGCATACGTCCCTAAATTGTAGAGTTCTCAAGACCTATTGTTTTTGGTGAAGATCGGTTGAGGGAAATGGGTAGTTTACCTTCAACGTTTTTTTAACAAGGGTATTTTCTATGGCAAACGATAATAGCCGCAAATTCAAACAGAATCAAATAATGTTTTGCATACAGCCCTGATTTGTAGAGTACTCAAGACCTATTGTTTTTGGTGAAGATCGGTTAAGGGGAAGGGGTAGTTTACCGGCAACGTATTTTTATCAAGCGTATTTTCTATGGCAAACGAAAACAGCCGCAAATTCAAACAGAATCAAATAATGTTTTGCATACGTCCCTGAATTGTAGAGGTCTCAATGACTTTCGATTTTGGTGAAGATCGGTTAAGGGGAAGGGGTAGTTTACCAGCAACCTTTTACGTTTTAACAAGAGTAAAGTACTTGAAAATTTATTTAAACTTTTTGAAACAATGGTAATTGTTAAAAATAAAATAATTTTGTTGCCAGGCAATAAAATTAAAATTTTTTCATTTTAATGTAATATAATATTTTTCATTTAATACGGCAATAAAAAGGCAGGTAAGACACAAACACACACACACACACACACAATTCACGTTATTTCTGGCCTCACTCATGTTTATTTTCTTACGTTTGCACGCTTTTTACTTCCATATTCCTTAAGGAATGGAAGTATGGTGATGGCAAAAAAAATCGTGTTCGAGATTATTGCAGATTCTGATTCTACTACACTCAAAACATGAAAAAAGTCGTTTTCCGAAAAGTGTCTGTGTGTGTGTCTGTCTGTCTGTCTGTCTGTCTGTCTGTGCGTCTGTAGATTTTTTTCTATGGCAAACGATAACTGCCGCAAATTCAAACAGAATCAAATAATTTTTTGCATACAGCCCTGATTTGCAGAGTACTCGCGACTTGTTGATTTTGGTGAAGAACGGTTAAGGGAAAGGGGTAGTTTACCTGTAACGTTTTATGTTTTAACAAGGGTATTTCGTATGGCAAACGATAACAGCCGCAAATTCAAACAGAATCAAAAGATTATTTGCATACATCCCTAAATTGTAGAGTTCTCAAGACCTATTGTTTTTGGTGAAGATCGGTTAAGGGAAAGGGGTAGTTTACCTGCAACGTTTTTTTAACAAGGGTATTTTCTATGGCAAACGATAACAGCCGCAAATTCAAACAGAATCAAATAATGTTTTGCATACAGCCCTGATTTGTAGAGTACTCAAGACCTATTGTTTTTGGTGAAGATCGGTTAAGGGAAAGGTCGTTTTCCGAAAAGTGTCTGTGTGTGTGTCTGTCTGTCTGTCTGTCTGTCTGTCTGTCTGTCTGTCTGTCTGTGTGTCTGTAGATTTTTTTTCTATGGCAAACGATAACTGCCGCAAATTCAAACAGAATCAAATAATTTTTTGCATACTGCCCTGATTTGCAGAGTACTCGCGACCTGTTGTCTTTGGTGAAGATCGGTTGAGGGAAAGGGGTAGTTTACCAGCAACGGTTTTTTTTTAGCAAGGGTAATTTTGTTTGTTTGGCAAACGATAACAGCCGCAAATTCAAACAGAATCAAATAATGTTCCGCATACAGCCCTGAATTGTAGATTTCTCAAGATCTGTTGATTTTGGTGAAGATCGGTTAAGGGAAAGGGGTAGTTTACCTGTAACGTTTTATGTTTTAACAAGGGTATTTCGTATGGCAAACGATAACAGCCGCAAATTCAAACAGAATCAAAAGATTATTTGCATACATCCCTAAATTGTAGAGTTCTCAAGACCTGTTGTTTTTGGTGAAGATCGGTTGAGGGAGAGGGGTAGTTTACCTGCATCGTTTTTTTAACAAGGGTATTTTCTATGGCAAACGATAATAGCCGCAAATTCAAACAGAATCAAATAATGTTTTGCATACAGCCCTGACTTGTAGAGTACTCAAGACCTATTGTTTTTGGTGAAGATCGGTTAAGGGGAAGGGGTAGTTTACCTGCAACGTTTTTTTATCAAGCGTATTTTATATGGCAAACGAAAACAGCCGCAAATTCAAACAGAATCAAATAATGTTTTGCATACGTCGCTCAATTGTAGAGGTCTCAATGACTTTCGATTTTGGTGAAGATCGGTTAAGGGGAAGGGGTAGTTTACCAGCAACCTTTTACGTTTAACAAGAGTAAAGTACTTGAAAATTTATTTAAACTTTTTGAAACAATGGTAATTGTTAAAAATAAAATAATTTTGTTGCCAGGCAATAAAATTAAAATTTTTTCATTTTAATGTAATATAATATTTTTCATTTAATACGGCAATAAAAAGGCAGGTAAGACACAAACACACACACACACACACACACACAATTCACGTTATTTCTGGCCTCACTCATGTTTATTTTCTTACGTTTGCACGCTTTTTACTTCCATATTCCTTAAGGAATGGAAGTATGGTGATGGCAAAAAAAATCGTGTTCGAGATTATTGCAGATTCTGATTCTACTACACTCAAAACATGAAAAAAAGTCGTTTTCCGAAAAGTGTCTGTGTGTCTATCTGTCTGTCTGTCTGTCTGTCTGTGTGTCTGTAGATTTTTTTTCTATGGCAAACGATAACTGCCGCAAATTCAAACAGAATCAAATAATTTTTTGCATACAGCTCTGATTTGCAGAGTACTCGCGACCTGTTGTTTTTGGTGAAGATCGGTTGAGGGAAACGGGTAGTTTACCAGCAACGGTTTTTTTTAGCAAGGGTAATTTTGTTTGTTTGGCAAACGATAACAGCCGCAAATTCAAACAGAATCAAATAATGTTTTGCATACAGCCCTGATTTGTAGAGTACTCAAGACCTATTGTTTTTGGTGAAGATCGGTTAAGGGAAAGGTCGTTTTCCGAAAAGTGTCTGTGTGTGTGTCTGTCTGTCTGTCTGTCTGTCTGTCTGTCTGTCTGTCTGTCTGTGTGTCTGTAGATTTTTTTTCTATGGCAAACGATAACTGCCGCAAATTCAAACAGAATCAAATAATTTTTTGCATACAGCCCTGATTTGCAGAGTACTCGCGACCTGTTGTCTTTGGTGAAGATCGGTTGAGGGAAAGGGGTAGTTTACCAGCAACGGTTTTTTTTTAGCAAGGGTAATTTTGTTTGTTTGGCAAACGATAACAGCCGCAAATTCAAACAGAATCAAATAATGTTCCGCATACAGCCCTGAATTGTAGATTTCTCAAGATCTGTTGATTTTGGTGAAGATCGGTTAAGGGAAAGGGGTAGTTTACCTGTAACGTTTTATGTTTTAACAAGGGTATTTCGTATGGCAAACGATAACAGCCGCAAATTCAAACAGAATCAAAAGATTATTTGCATACATCCCTAAATTGTAGAGTTCTCAAGACCTGTTGTTTTTGGTGAAGATCGGTTGAGGGAGAGGGGTAGTTTACCTGCATCGTTTTTTTAACAAGGGTATTTTCTATGGCAAACGATAATAGCCGCAAATTCAAACAGAATCAAATAATGTTTTGCATACAGCCCTGACTTGTAGAGTACTCAAGACCTATTGTTTTTGGTGAAGATCGGTTAAGGGGAAGGGGTAGTTTACCTGCAACGTTTTTTTATCAAGCGTATTTTATATGGCAAACGAAAACAGCCGCAAATTCAAACAGAATCAAATAATGTTTTGCATACGTCGCTCAATTGTAGAGGTCTCAATGACTTTCGATTTTGGTGAAGATCGGTTAAGGGGAAGGGGTAGTTTACCAGCAACCTTTTACGTTTAACAAGAGTAAAGTACTTGAAAATTTATTTAAACTTTTTGAAACAATGGTAATTGTTAAAAATAAAATAATTTTGTTGCCAGGCAATAAAATTAAAATTTTTTCATTTTAATGTAATATAATATTTTTCATTTAATACGGCAATAAAAAGGCAGGTAAGACACAAACACACACACACACACACACACACAATTCACGTTATTTCTGGCCTCACTCATGTTTATTTTCTTACGTTTGCACGCTTTTTACTTCCATATTCCTTAAGGAATGGAAGTATGGTGATGGCAAAAAAAATCGTGTTCGAGATTATTGCAGATTCTGATTCTACTACACTCAAAACATGAAAAAAAGTCGTTTTCCGAAAAGTGTCTGTGTGTCTATCTGTCTGTCTGTCTGTCTGTCTGTCTGTCTGTGTGTCTGTAGATTTTTTTTCTATGGCAAACGATAACTGCCGCAAATTCAAACAGAATCAAATAATTTTTTTCATACAGCTCTGATTTGCAGAGTACTCGCGACCTGTTGTTTTTGGTGAAGATCAGTTGAGGGAAAGGGGTAGTTTACCAGCAACGGTTTTTTTTAGCAAGGGTAATTTTGTTTGTTTGGCAAACGATAACAGCCGCAAATTCAAACAGAATCAAATAATGTTTCGCATACAGCCCTGAATTGTAGAGCTCTAAAGATCTGTTTATTTTGGTGAAGATCGGTTAAGGGAAAGGGGTAGTTTACCTGTAACGTTTTATGTTTTAACAAGGGTATTTCGTATGGCAAACGATAACAGCCGCAAATTCAAACAGAATCAAAAGATTATTTGCATACGTCCCTAAATTGTAGAGTTCTCAAGACCTATTGTTTTTGGTGAAGATCGGTTGAGGGAAATGGGTAGTTTACCTTCAACGTTTTTTTAACAAGGGTATTTTCTATGGCAAACGATAATAGCCGCAAATTCAAACAGAATCAAATAATGTTTTGCATACAGCCCTGATTTGTAGAGTACTCAAGACCTATTGTTTTTGGTGAAGATCGGTTAAGGGGAAGGGGTAGTTTACCGGCAACGTATTTTTATCAAGCGTATTTTCTATGGCAAACGAAAACAGCCGCAAATTCAAACAGAATCAAATAATGTTTTGCATACGTCCCTGAATTGTAGAGGTCTCAATGACTTTCGATTTTGGTGAAGATCGGTTAAGGGGAAGGGGTAGTTTACCAGCAACCTTTTACGTTTTAACAAGAGTAAAGTACTTGAAAATTTATTTAAACTTTTTGAAACAATGGTAATTGTTAAAAATAAAATAATTTTGTTGCCAGGCAATAAAATTAAAATTTTTTCATTTTAATGTAATATAATATTTTTCATTTAATACGGCAATAAAAAGGCAGGTAAGACACAAACACACACACACACACACACAATTCACGTTATTTCTGGCCTCACTCATGTTTATTTTCTTACGTTTGCACGCTTTTTACTTCCATATTCCTTAAGGAATGGAAGTATGGTGATGGCAAAAAAAATCGTGTTCGAGATTATTGCAGATTCTGATTCTACTACACTCAAAACATGAAAAAAGTCGTTTTCCGAAAAGTGTCTGTGTGTGTGTCTGTCTGTCTGTCTGTCTGTCTGTCTGTGCGTCTGTAGATTTTTTTCTATGGCAAACGATAACTGCCGCAAATTCAAACAGAATCAAATAATTTTTTGCATACAGCCCTGATTTGCAGAGTACTCGCGACTTGTTGATTTTGGTGAAGAACGGTTAAGGGAAAGGGGTAGTTTACCTGTAACGTTTTATGTTTTAACAAGGGTATTTCGTATGGCAAACGATAACAGCCGCAAATTCAAACAGAATCAAAAGATTATTTGCATACATCCCTAAATTGTAGAGTTCTCAAGACCTATTGTTTTTGGTGAAGATCGGTTAAGGGAAAGGGGTAGTTTACCTGCAACGTTTTTTTAACAAGGGTATTTTCTATGGCAAACGATAACAGCCGCAAATTCAAACAGAATCAAATAATGTTTTGCATACAGCCCTGATTTGTAGAGTACTCAAGACCTATTGTTTTTGGTGAAGATCGGTTAAGGGAAAGGTCGTTTTCCGAAAAGTGTCTGTGTGTGTGTCTGTCTGTCTGTCTGTCTGTCTGTCTGTCTGTCTGTCTGTCTGTGTGTCTGTAGATTTTTTTTCTATGGCAAACGATAACTGCCGCAAATTCAAACAGAATCAAATAATTTTTTGCATACTGCCCTGATTTGCAGAGTACTCGCGACCTGTTGTCTTTGGTGAAGATCGGTTGAGGGAAAGGGGTAGTTTACCAGCAACGGTTTTTTTTTAGCAAGGGTAATTTTGTTTGTTTGGCAAACGATAACAGCCGCAAATTCAAACAGAATCAAATAATGTTCCGCATACAGCCCTGAATTGTAGATTTCTCAAGATCTGTTGATTTTGGTGAAGATCGGTTAAGGGAAAGGGGTAGTTTACCTGTAACGTTTTATGTTTTAACAAGGGTATTTCGTATGGCAAACGATAACAGCCGCAAATTCAAACAGAATCAAAAGATTATTTGCATACATCCCTAAATTGTAGAGTTCTCAAGACCTGTTGTTTTTGGTGAAGATCGGTTGAGGGAGAGGGGTAGTTTACCTGCATCGTTTTTTTAACAAGGGTATTTTCTATGGCAAACGATAATAGCCGCAAATTCAAACAGAATCAAATAATGTTTTGCATACAGCCCTGACTTGTAGAGTACTCAAGACCTATTGTTTTTGGTGAAGATCGGTTAAGGGGAAGGGGTAGTTTACCTGCAACGTTTTTTTATCAAGCGTATTTTATATGGCAAACGAAAACAGCCGCAAATTCAAACAGAATCAAATAATGTTTTGCATACGTCGCTCAATTGTAGAGGTCTCAATGACTTTCGATTTTGGTGAAGATCGGTTAAGGGGAAGGGGTAGTTTACCAGCAACCTTTTACGTTTAACAAGAGTAAAGTACTTGAAAATTTATTTAAACTTTTTGAAACAATGGTAATTGTTAAAAATAAAATAATTTTGTTGCCAGGCAATAAAATTAAAATTTTTTCATTTTAATGTAATATAATATTTTTCATTTAATACGGCAATAAAAAGGCAGGTAAGACACAAACACACACACACACACACACACACAATTCACGTTATTTCTGGCCTCACTCATGTTTATTTTCTTACGTTTGCACGCTTTTTACTTCCATATTCCTTAAGGAATGGAAGTATGGTGATGGCAAAAAAAATCGTGTTCGAGATTATTGCAGATTCTGATTCTACTACACTCAAAACATGAAAAAAAGTCGTTTTCCGAAAAGTGTCTGTGTGTCTATCTGTCTGTCTGTCTGTCTGTCTGTGTGTCTGTAGATTTTTTTTCTATGGCAAACGATAACTGCCGCAAATTCAAACAGAATCAAATAATTTTTTGCATACAGCTCTGATTTGCAGAGTACTCGCGACCTGTTGTTTTTGGTGAAGATCGGTTGAGGGAAACGGGTAGTTTACCAGCAACGGTTTTTTTTAGCAAGGGTAATTTTGTTTGTTTGGCAAACGATAACAGCCGCAAATTCAAACAGAATCAAATAATGTTTTGCATACAGCCCTGATTTGTAGAGTACTCAAGACCTATTGTTTTTGGTGAAGATCGGTTAAGGGAAAGGTCGTTTTCCGAAAAGTGTCTGTGTGTGTGTCTGTCTGTCTGTCTGTCTGTCTGTCTGTCTGTCTGTCTGTCTGTGTGTCTGTAGATTTTTTTTCTATGGCAAACGATAACTGCCGCAAATTCAAACAGAATCAAATAATTTTTTGCATACAGCCCTGATTTGCAGAGTACTCGCGACCTGTTGTCTTTGGTGAAGATCGGTTGAGGGAAAGGGGTAGTTTACCAGCAACGGTTTTTTTTTAGCAAGGGTAATTTTGTTTGTTTGGCAAACGATAACAGCCGCAAATTCAAACAGAATCAAATAATGTTCCGCATACAGCCCTGAATTGTAGATTTCTCAAGATCTGTTGATTTTGGTGAAGATCGGTTAAGGGAAAGGGGTAGTTTACCTGTAACGTTTTATGTTTTAACAAGGGTATTTCGTATGGCAAACGATAACAGCCGCAAATTCAAACAGAATCAAAAGATTATTTGCATACATCCCTAAATTGTAGAGTTCTCAAGACCTGTTGTTTTTGGTGAAGATCGGTTGAGGGAGAGGGGTAGTTTACCTGCATCGTTTTTTTAACAAGGGTATTTTCTATGGCAAACGATAATAGCCGCAAATTCAAACAGAATCAAATAATGTTTTGCATACAGCCCTGACTTGTAGAGTACTCAAGACCTATTGTTTTTGGTGAAGATCGGTTAAGGGGAAGGGGTAGTTTACCTGCAACGTTTTTTTATCAAGCGTATTTTATATGGCAAACGAAAACAGCCGCAAATTCAAACAGAATCAAATAATGTTTTGCATACGTCGCTCAATTGTAGAGGTCTCAATGACTTTCGATTTTGGTGAAGATCGGTTAAGGGGAAGGGGTAGTTTACCAGCAACCTTTTACGTTTAACAAGAGTAAAGTACTTGAAAATTTATTTAAACTTTTTGAAACAATGGTAATTGTTAAAAATAAAATAATTTTGTTGCCAGGCAATAAAATTAAAATTTTTTCATTTTAATGTAATATAATATTTTTCATTTAATACGGCAATAAAAAGGCAGGTAAGACACAAACACACACACACACACACACACACAATTCACGTTATTTCTGGCCTCACTCATGTTTATTTTCTTACGTTTGCACGCTTTTTACTTCCATATTCCTTAAGGAATGGAAGTATGGTGATGGCAAAAAAAATCGTGTTCGAGATTATTGCAGATTCTGATTCTACTACACTCAAAACATGAAAAAAAGTCGTTTTCCGAAAAGTGTCTGTGTGTCTATCTGTCTGTCTGTCTGTCTGTCTGTGTGTCTGTAGATTTTTTTTCTATGGCAAACGATAACTGCCGCAAATTCAAACAGAATCAAATAATTTTTTGCATACAGCTCTGATTTGCAGAGTACTCGCGACCTGTTGTTTTTGGTGAAGATCGGTTGAGGGAAACGGGTAGTTTACCAGCAACGGTTTTTTTTAGCAAGGGTAATTTTGTTTGTTTGGCAAACGATAACAGCCGCAAATTCAAACAGAATCAAATAATGTTTCGCATACAGCCCTGAATTGTAGAGCTCTAAAGATCTGTTTATTTTGGTGAAGATCGGTTAAGGGAAAGGGGTAGTTTACCTGTAACGTTTTATGTTTTAACAAGGGTATTTCGTATGGCAAACGATAACAGCCGCAAATTCAAACAGAATCAAAAGATTATTTGCATACGTCCCTAAATTGTAGAGTTCTCAAGACCTATTGTTTTTGGTGAAGATCGGTTGAGGGAAATGGGTAGTTTACCGGCAACGTTTTTTTAACAACGGTATTTTATATGGCAAACGATAATAGCCGCAAATTCAAACAGAATCAAATAATGTTTTGCATACAGCCCTGATTTGTAGAGTACTCAAGACCTATTGTTTTTGGTGAAGATCGGTTAAGGGGAAGGGGTAGTTTACCGGCAACGTTTTTTTTATCAAGCGTATTTTCTATGGCAAACGAAAACAGCCGCAAATTCAAACAGAATCAAATAATGTTTTGCATACGTCCCTCAATTGTAGAGGTCTCAATGACTTTCGATTTTGGTGAAGATCGGTTAAGGGGAAGGGGTAGTTTACCTGCAACCTTTTACGTTTAACAAGAGTAAAGTACTTGAAAATTTATTTAAACTTTTTGAAACAATGGTAATTGTTAAAAATAAAATAATTTTGTTGCCAGGCAATAAAATTAAAATTTTTTCATTTTAATGTAATATAATATTTTTCATTTAATACGGCAATAAAAAGGCAGGTAAGACACAAACACACACACACACACACACACACAATTCACGTTATTTCTGGCCTCACTCATGTTTATTTTCTTACGTTTGCACGCTTTTTACTTCCATATTCCTTAAGGAATGGAAGTATGGTGATGGCAAAAAAAATCGTGTTCGAGATTATTGCAGATTCTGATTCTACTACACTCAAAACATGAAAAAAAGTCGTTTTCCGAAAAGTGTCTGTGTGTCTATCTGTCTGTCTGTCTGTCTGTCTGTCTGTCTGTGTGTCTGTAGATTTTTTTTCTATGGCAAACGATAACTGCCGCAAATTCAAACAGAATCAAATAATTTTTTTCATACAGCTCTGATTTGCAGAGTACTCGCGACCTGTTGTTTTTGGTGAAGATCGGTTGAGGGAAAGGGGTAGTTTACCAGCAACGGTTTTTTTTAGCAAGGGTAATTTTGTTTGTTTGGCAAACGATAACAGCCGCAAATTCAAACAGAATCAAATAATGTTTCGCATACAGCCCTGAATTGTAGAGCTCTAAAGATCTGTTTATTTTGGTGAAGATCGGTTAAGGGAAAGGGGTAGTTTACCTGTAACGTTTTATGTTTTAACAAGGGTATTTCGTATGGCAAACGATAACAGCCGCAAATTCAAACAGAATCAAAAGATTATTTGCATACGTCCCTAAATTGTAGAGTTCTCAAGACCTATTGTTTTTGGTGAAGATCGGTTGAGGGAAATGGGTAGTTTACCTTCAACGTTTTTTTAACAAGGGTATTTTCTATGGCAAACGATAATAGCCGCAAATTCAAACAGAATCAAATAATGTTTTGCATACAGCCCTGATTTGTAGAGTACTCAAGACCTATTGTTTTTGGTGAAGATCGGTTAAGGGGAAGGGGTAGTTTACCGGCAACGTATTTTTATCAAGCGTATTTTCTATGGCAAACGAAAACAGCCGCAAATTCAAACAGAATCAAATAATGTTTTGCATACGTCCCTGAATTGTAGAGGTCTCAATGACTTTCGATTTTGGTGAAGATCGGTTAAGGGGAAGGGGTAGTTTACCAGCAACCTTTTACGTTTTAACAAGAGTAAAGTACTTGAAAATTTATTTAAACTTTTTGAAACAATGGTAATTGTTAAAAATAAAATAATTTTGTTGCCAGGCAATAAAATTAAAATTTTTTCATTTTAATGTAATATAATATTTTTCATTTAATACGGCAATAAAAAGGCAGGTAAGACACAAACACACACACACACACACACAATTCACGTTATTTCTGGCCTCACTCATGTTTATTTTCTTACGTTTGCACGCTTTTTACTTCCATATTCCTTAAGGAATGGAAGTATGGTGATGGCAAAAAAAATCGTGTTCGAGATTATTGCAGATTCTGATTCTACTACACTCAAAACATGAAAAAAGTCGTTTTCCGAAAAGTGTCTGTGTGTGTGTCTGTCTGTCTGTCTGTCTGTCTGTCTGTGCGTCTGTAGATTTTTTTCTATGGCAAACGATAACTGCCGCAAATTCAAACAGAATCAAATAATTTTTTGCATACAGCCCTGATTTGCAGAGTACTCGCGACTTGTTGATTTTGGTGAAGAACGGTTAAGGGAAAGGGGTAGTTTACCTGTAACGTTTTATGTTTTAACAAGGGTATTTCGTATGGCAAACGATAACAGCCGCAAATTCAAACAGAATCAAAAGATTATTTGCATACATCCCTAAATTGTAGAGTTCTCAAGACCTATTGTTTTTGGTGAAGATCGGTTAAGGGAAAGGGGTAGTTTACCTGCAACGTTTTTTTAACAAGGGTATTTTCTATGGCAAACGATAACAGCCGCAAATTCAAACAGAATCAAATAATGTTTTGCATACAGCCCTGATTTGTAGAGTACTCAAGACCTATTGTTTTTGGTGAAGATCGGTTAAGGGAAAGGTCGTTTTCCGAAAAGTGTCTGTGTGTGTGTCTGTCTGTCTGTCTGTCTGTCTGTCTGTCTGTGTGTCTGTAGATTTTTTTTCTATGGCAAACGATAACTGCCGCAAATTCAAACAGAATCAAATAATTTTTTGCATACAGCCCTGATTTGCAGAGTACTCGCGACCTGTTGTTTTTGGTGAAGATCGGTTGAGGGAAAGGGGTAGTTTACCAGCAACGGTTTTTTTTTAGCAAGGGTAATTTTGTTTGTTTGGCAAACGATAACAGCCGCAAATTCAAACAGAATCAAATAATGTTCCGCATACAGCCCTGAATTGTAGATTTCTCAAGATCTGTTGATTTTGGTGAAGATCGGTTAAGGGAAAGGGGTAGTTTACCTGTAACGTTTTATGTTTTAACAAGGGTATTTCGTATGGCAAACGATAACAGCCGCAAATTCAAACAGAATCAAAAGATTATTTGCATACATCCCTAAATTGTAGAGTTCTCAAGACCTGTTGTTTTTGGTGAAGATCGGTTGAAGGAAAGGGGTAGTTTACCTGCAACGTTTTTTTAACAAGGGTATTTTCTATGGCAAACGATAACAGCCGCAAATTCAAACAGAATCAAATAATGTTTTGCATACAGCCCTGATTTGTAGAGTACTCAAGACCTATTGTTTTTGGTGAAGATCGGTTAAGGGAAAGGGGTAGTTTACCAGTAACGTTTTATGTTTTAACAAGGGTATTTCCTATGGCAAACGATAACAGCCGCAAATTCAAACAGAATCAAAAGATTATTTGCATACATCCCTAAATTGTAGAGTTCTCAAGACCTATTGTTTTTGGTGAAGATCGGTTGAGGGAAATGGGTAGTTTACCTGCAACGTTTTTTTAACAAGGGTATTTTCTATGGCAAACGATAATAGCCGCAAATTCAAACAGAATCAAATAATGTTTTGCATACAGCCCTGATTTGTAGAGTACTCAAGACCTATTGTTTTTTGTGAAGATCGGTTAAGGGGAAGGGGTAGTTTACCGGCAACGTATTTTTATCAAGCGTATTTTCTATGGCAAACGAAAACAGCCGCAAATTCAAACAGAATCAAATCATTTTTTGCATACCTCCCTGAATTGTAGAGGTCTCAATGACTTTCGATTTTGGTGAAGATCGGTTAAGGGGAAGGGGTAGTTTACCTGCAACCTTTTACGTTTTAACAAGAGTAAAGTACTTGAAAATTTATTTAAACTTTTTGAAACAATGGTAATTGTTAAAAATAAAATAATTTTGTTGCCAGGCAATAAAATTAAAATTTTTTCATTTTAATGTAATATAATATTTTTCATTTAATACGGCAATAAAAAGGCAGGTAAGACACAAACACACACACACACACACACACACAATTCACGTTATTTCTGGCCTCACTCATGTTTATTTTCTTACGTTTGCACGCTTTTTACTTCCATATTCCTTAAGGAATGGAAGTATGGTGATGGCAAAAAAAATCGTGTTCGAGATTATTGCAGATTCTGATTCTACTACACTCAAAACATGAAAAAAAGTCGTTTTCCGAAAAGTGTCTGTGTGTCTATCTGTCTGTCTGTCTGTCTGTCTGTGTGTCTGTAGATTTTTTTTCTATGGCAAACGATAACTGCCGCAAATTCAAACAGAATCAAATAATTTTTTGCATACAGCTCTGATTTGCAGAGTACTCGCGACCTGTTGTTTTTGGTGAAGATCGGTTGAGGGAAAGGGGTAGTTTACCAGCAACGGTTTTTTTTAGCAAGGGTAATTTTGTTTGTTTGGCAAACGATAACAGCCGCAAATTCAAACAGAATCAAATAATGTTTCGCATACAGCCCTGAATTGTAGAGCTCTAAAGATCTGTTTATTTTGGTGAAGATCGGTTAAGGGAAAGGGGTAGTTTACCTGTAACGTTTTATGTTTTAACAAGGGTATTTCGTATGGCAAACGATAACAGCCGCAAATTCAAACAGAATCAAAAGATTATTTGCATACGTCCCTAAATTGTAGAGTTCTCAAGACCTATTGTTTTTGGTGAAGATCGGTTGAGGGAAATGGGTAGTTTACCGGCAACGTTTTTTTAACAACGGTATTTTATATGGCAAACGATAATAGCCGCAAATTCAAACAGAATCAAATAATGTTTTGCATACAGCCCTGATTTGTAGAGTACTCAAGACCTATTGTTTTTGGTGAAGATCGGTTAAGGGGAAGGGGTAGTTTACCGGCAACGTTTTTTTTATCAAGCGTATTTTCTATGGCAAACGAAAACAGCCGCAAATTCAAACAGAATCAAATAATGTTTTGCATACGTCCCTCAATTGTAGAGGTCTCAATGACTTTCGATTTTGGTGAAGATCGGTTAAGGGGAAGGGGTAGTTTACCTGCAACCTTTTACGTTTAACAAGAGTAAAGTACTTGAAAATTTATTTAAACTTTTTGAAACAATGGTAATTGTTAAAAATAAAATAATTTTGTTGCCAGGCAATAAAATTAAAATTTTTTCATTTTAATGTAATATAATATTTTTCATTTAATACGGCAATAAAAAGGCAGGTAAGACACACACACACACACACACACACACACACACACACACACACACACACACACACACACACACACACACACACACACACATAATTCACGTTATTTCTGGCCTCACTCATGTTTATTTTCTTACGTTTGCACGCTTTTTACTTCCATATTCCTTAAGGAATGGAAGTATGGTGATGGCAAAAAAAATCGTGTTCGAGATTATTGCAGATTCTGATTCTACTACACTCAAAACATGAAAAAAGTCGTTTTCCGAAAAGTGTCTGTGTGTGTGTCTGTCTGTCTATCTGTCTGTGTGTCTGTAGATTTTTTTTCTATGGCAAACGATAACTGCCGCAAATTCAAACAGAATCAAATAATTTTTTGCATACAGACCTGATTTGCAGAGTACTCGCGACCTGTTGTTTTTGGTGAAGATCGGTTGAGGGAAAGGGGTAGTTTACCTGCAACGGTTTTTTTTTTAGCAAGGGTAATTTTGTTTGTTTGGCAAACGATAACAGCCGCAAATTCAAACAGAATCAAATAATGTTCCGCATACAGCCCTGAATTGTAGATTTCTCAAGATCTGTTGATTTTGGTGAAGATCGGTTAAGGGAAAGGGGTAGTTTACCTGTAACGTTTTATGTTTTAACAAGGGTATTTCGTATGGCAAACGATAACAGCCGCAAATTCAAACAGAATCAAAAGATTATTTGCATACATCCCTAAATTGTAGAGTTCTCAAGACCTGTTGTTTTTGGTGAAGATCGGTTGAGGGAAAGGGGTAGTTTACCAGCAACGTTTTTTTAACAAGGGTATTTTCTATGGCAAACGATAACAGCCGCAAATTCAAACAGAATCGAATAATGTTTTGCATACACCCCTGATTTGTAGAGTACTCAAGACCTATTGTTTTTGGTGAAGATCGGTTAAGGGAAAGGGGTAGTTTACCTGTAACGTTTTATGTTTTAACAAGGGTATTTCGTATGGCAAACGATAACAGCCGCAAATTCAAACAGAATCAAAAGATTATTTGCATACGTCCCTAAATTGTAGAGTTCTCAAGACCTTTTGTTTTTGGTGAAGATCGGTTGAGGGAAATGGGTAGTTTACCTGCAACGTTTTTTTAACAAGGGTATTTTCTATGGCAAACGATAATAGCCGCAAATTCAAACAGAATCAAAAGATTATTTGCATACATCCCTAAATTGTAGAGTTCTCAAGACCTTTGTTTTTGGTGAAGATCGGTTGAGGGAAAGGGGTAGTTTACCAGCAACGTTTTTTTAACAAGGGTATTTTCTATGGCAAACGATAACAGCCGCAAATTCAAACAGAATCGAATAATGTTTTGCATACTGCCCTGATTTGTAGAGTACTCAAGACCTATTGTTTTTGGTGAAGATCGGTTAAGGGAAAGGGGTAGTTTACCAGTAACGTTTTATGTTTTAACAAGGGTATTTCCTATGGCAAACGATAACAGCCGCAAATTCAAACAGAATCAAAAGATTATTTGCATACGTCCCTAAATTGTATAGTTCTCAAGACCTATTGTTTTTGGTGAAGATCGGTTGAGGGAAATGGGTAGTTTACCTGCAACGTTTTTTTAACAAGGGTATTTTATATGGCAAACGATAACAGCCGCAAATTCAAACAGAATCGAATAATGTTTTGCATACAGCCCTGATTTGTAGAGTACTCAAGACCTATTGTTTTTGGTGAAGATCGGTTAAGGGGAAGGGGTAGTTTACCTGCAACGTTTTTTTATCAAGCGTATTTTCTATGGCAAACGAAAACAGCCGCAAATTCAAACAGAATCAAATAATGTTTTGCATACGTCCCTCAATTGTAGAGGTCTCAATGACTTTCGATTTTGGTGAAGATCGGTTAAGGGGAAGGGGTAGTTTACCTGCAACCTTTTACGTTTAACAAGAGTAAAGTGCTTGAAAATTTATTTAAAATTTTTTAAACAATGGTAATTGTTAAAAATAAAATAATTTTGTTGCCAGGCAATAAAATTAAAAATTTTTCATTTTAATGTAATATAATATTTTTCATTTAATACGGCAATAAAAAGGCAGGTAAGACACAAACACACACACACACACACACACAATTCACGTTATTTCTGGCCTCACTCATGTTTATTTTCTTACGTTTGCACGCTTTTTACTTCCATATTCCTTAAGGAATGGAAGTATGGTGATGGCAAAAAAAATCGTGTTCGAGATTATTGCAGATTCTGAATCTACTACACTCAAAACATGAAAAAAGTCGTTTTCCGAAAAGTGTCTGT
This sequence comes from Magicicada septendecula, assembly GCA_034769895.1. Taxonomy (NCBI): domain Eukaryota; kingdom Metazoa; phylum Arthropoda; class Insecta; order Hemiptera; family Cicadidae; genus Magicicada; species Magicicada septendecula. Next base: position 506,699,689 of record CM068369.1, on the reverse strand, counting down.
GTGTGTGTCTGTCTGTCTGTCTGTCTGTGTGTCTGTAGATTTTTTTCTATGGCAAACGATAACTGCCGCAAATTCAAACAGAATCAAATAATTTTTTGCATACAGACCTGATTTGCAGAGTACTCGCGACCTGTTGTTTTTGGTGAAGATCGGTTGAGGGAAAGGGGTAGTTTACCAGCAACGGTTTTTTTTTTAGCAAGGGTAATTTTGTTTGTTTGGCAAACGATAACAGCCGCAAATTCAAACAGAATCAAATACTGTTCCGCATACAGCCCTGAATTGTAGATTTCTCAAGATCTGTTGATTTTGGTGAAGATCGGTTAAGGGAAAGGGGTAGTTTACCTGTAACGTTTTATGTTTTAACAAGGGTATTTCGTATGGCAAACGATAACAGCCGCAAATTCAAACAGAATCAAAAGATTATTTGCATACTTCCCTAAATTGTAGAGTTCTCAAGACCTTTTTGTTTTTCGTGAAGATCGGTTGAAGGAAAGGGGTAGTTTACCTGCAACGTTTTTTTAACAAGGGTATTTTCTATGGCAAACGATAACAGCCGCAAATTCAAACAGAATCAAATAATGTTTTGCATACAGCCCTGATTTGTAGAGTACTCAAGACCTATTGTTTTTGGTGAAGATCGGTTAAGGGAAAGGGGTAGTTTACCAGTAACGTTTTATGTTTTAACAAGGGTATTTCCTATGGCAAACGATAACAGCCGCAAATTCAAACAGAATCAAAAGATTATTTGCATACATCCCTAAATTGTAGAGTTCTCAAGACCTATTGTTTTTGGTGAAGATCGGTTGAGGGAAATGGGTAGTTTACCTGCAACGTTTTTTTAACAAGGGTATTTTCTATGGCAAACGATAATAGCCGCAAATTCAAACAGAATCAAATAATGTTTTGCATGCAGCCCTGATTTGTAGAGTACTCAAGACCTATTGTTTTTGGTGAAGATCGGTTAAGGGGAAGGGGTAGTTTACCAGCAACGTATTTTTATCAAGCGTATTTTCTATGGCAAACGAAAACAGCCGCAAATTCAAACAGAATCAAATCATTTTTTGCATACCTCCCTGAATTGTAGAGGTCTCAATGACTTTCGATTTTGGTGAAGATCGGTTAAGGGGAAGGGGTAGTTTACCTGCAACCTTTTACGTTTTAACAAGAGTAAAGTACTTGAAAATTTATTTAAACTTTTTGAAACAATGGTAATTGTTAAAAATAAAATAATTTTGTTGCCAGGCAATAAAATTAAAATTTTTTCATTTTAATGTAATATAATATTTTTCATTTAATACGGCAATAAAAAGGCAGGTAAGACACAAACACACACACACACACACACACACACACAATTCACGTTATTTCTGGCCTCACTCATGTTTATTTTCTTACGTTTGCACGCTTTTTACTTCCATATTCCTTAAGGAATGGAAGTATGGTGATGGCAAAAAAATATCGTGTTCGAGATTATTGCAGATTCTGATTCTACTACACTCAAAACATGAAAAAAAGTCGTTTTCCGAAAAGTGTCTGTGTGTCTATCTGTCTGTCTGTCTGTCTGTCTGTCTGTGTGTCTGTAGATTTTTTTTCTATGGCAAACGATAACTGCCGCAAATTCAAACAGAATCAAATAATTTTTTGCATACAGACCTGATTTGCAGAGTACTCGCGACCTGTTGTTTTTGGTGAAGATCGGTTGAGGGAAAGGGGTAGTTTACCAGCAACGGTTTTTTTTTAGCAAGGGTAATTTTGTTTGTTTGGCAAACGATAACAGCCGCAAATTCAAACAGAATCAAATACTGTTCCGCATACAGCCCTGAATTGTAGATTTCTCAAGATCTGTTGATTTTGGTGAAGATCGGTTAAGGGAAAGGGGTAGTTTACCTGTAACGTTTTATGTTTTAACAAGGGTATTTCGTATGGCAAACGATAACAGCCGCAAATTCAAACAGAATCAAAAGATTATTTGCATACTTCCCTAAATTGTAGAGTTCTCAAGACCTTTTTGTTTTTCGTGAAGATCGGTTGAAGGAAAGGGGTAGTTTACCTGCAACGTTTTTTTAACAAGGGTATTTTCTATGGCAAACGATAACAGCCGCAAATTCAAACAGAATCAAATAATGTTTTGCATACAGCCCTGATTTGTAGAGTACTCAAGACCTATTGTTTTTGGTGAAGATCGGTTAAGGGAAAGGGGTAGTTTACCAGTAACGTTTTATGTTTTAACAAGGGTATTTCCTATGGCAAACGATAACAGCCGCAAATTCAAACAGAATCAAAAGATTATTTGCATACATCCCTAAATTGTAGAGTTCTCAAGACCTATTGTTTTTGGTGAAGATCGGTTGAGGGAAATGGGTAGTTTACCTGCAACGTTTTTTTAACATGGGTATTTTCTATGGCAAACGATAATAGCCGCAAATTCAAACAGAATCAAATAATGTTTTGCATACAGCCCTGATTTGTAGAGTACTCAAGACCTATTGTTTTTGGTGAAGATCGGTTAAGGGGAAGGGGTAGTTTACCAGCAACGTATTTTTATCAAGCGTATTTTCTATGGCAAACGAAAACAGCCGCAAATTCAAACAGAATCAAATCATTTTTTGCATACCTCCCTGAATTGTAGAGGTCTCAATGACTTTCGATTTTGGTGAAGATCGGTTAAGGGGAAGGGGTAGTTTACCTGCAACCTTTTACGTTTTAACAAGAGTAAAGTACTTGAAAATTTATTTAAACTTTTTGAAACAATGGTAATTGTTAAAAATAAAATAATTTTGTTGCCAGGCAATAAAATTAAAATTTTTTCATTTTAATGTAATATAATATTTTTCATTTAATACGGCAATAAAAAGGCAGGTAAGACACAAACACACACACACACACACACACACATAATTCACGTTATTTCTGGCCTCACTCATGTTTATTTTCTTACGTTTGCACGCTTTTTACTTCCATATTCCTTAAGGAATGGAAGTATGGTGATGGCAAAAAAAATCGTGTTCGAGATTATTGCAGATTCTGATTCTACTACACTCAAAACATGAAAAAAGTCGTTTTCCGAAAAGTGTCTGTGTGTGTGTCTGTCTGTCTATCTGTCTGTGTGTCTGTAGATTTTTTTTCTATGGCAAACGATAACTGCCGCAAATTCAAACAGAATCAAATAATTTTTTGCATACAGACCTGATTTGCAGAGTACTCGCGACCTGTTGTTTTTGGTGAAGATCGGTTGAGGGAAAGGGGTAGTTTACCAGCAACGTTTTTTTAACAAGGGTATTTTCTATGGCAAACGATAACAGCCGCAAATTCAAACAGAATCGAATAATGTTTTGCATACAGCCCTGATTTGTAGAGTACTCAAGACCTATTGTTTTTGGTGAAGATCGGTTAAGGGAAAGGGGTAGTTTACCAGTAACGTTTTATGTTTTAACAAGGGTATTTCGTATGGCAAACGATAACAGCCGCAAATTCAAACAGAATCAAAAGATTATTTGCATACGTCCCTAAATTGTATAGTTCTCAAGACCTATTGTTTTTGGTGAAGATCGGTTAAGGGAAATGGGTAGTTTACCTGCAACGTTTTTTTAACAAGGGTATTTTATATGGCAAACGATAACAGCCGCAAATTCAAACAGAATCGAATAATGTTTTGCATACAGCCCTGATTTGTAGAGTACTCAAGACCTATTGTTTTTGGTGAAGATCGGTTAAGGGGAAGGGGTAGTTTACCGGCAACGTTTTTTTATCAAGCGTATTTTCTATGGCAAACGAAAACAGCCGCAAATTCAAACAGAATCAAATCATTTTTTGCATACCTCCCTCAATTGTAGAGGTCTCAATGACTTTCGATTTTGGTGAAGATCGGTTAAGGGGAAGGGGTAGTTTACCTGCAACCTTTTACGTTTAACAAGAGTAAAGTACTTGAAAATTTATTTAAACTTTTTGAAACAATGGTAATTGTTAAAAATAAAATAATTTTGTTGCCAGGCAATAAAATTAAAATTTTTTCATTTTAATGTAATATAATATTTTTCATTTAATACGGCAATAAAAAGGCAGGTAAGACACAAACACACACACACACACACACACACACACACACACAATTCACGTTATTTCTGGCCTCACTCATGTTTATTTTCTTACGTTTGCACGCTTTTTACTTCCATATTCTTTAAGGAATGGAAGTATGGTGATGGCAAAAAAAAATCGTGTTCGAGATTATTGCAGATTCTGATTCTACTACACTCAAAACATGAAAAAAGTCGTTTTCCGAAAAGTGTCTGTGTGTGTGTCTGTCTGTCTGTCTGTCTGTGTGTCTGTAGATTTTTTTTCTATGGCAAACGATAACTGCCGCAAATTCAAACAGAATCATATAATTTTTTGCATACAGCCCTGATTTGCAGAGTGCTCGCGACCTGTTGTTTTTGGTGAAGATCGGTTGAGGGAAAGGGGTAGTTTACCTGCAACGGTTTTTTTTTTAGCAAGGGTAATTTTGTTTGTTTGGCAAACGATAACAGCCGCAAATTCAAACAGAATCAAATAATGTTCCGCATACAGCTCTGAATTGTAGATTTCTCAAGATCTGTTGATTTTGGTGAAGATCGGTTAAGGGAAAGGGGTAGTTTACCTGTAACGTTTTATGTTTTAACAAGGGTATTTCGTATGGCAAACGATAACAGCCGCAAATTCAAACAGAATCAAAAGATTATTTGCATACTTCCCTAAATTGTAGAGTTCTCAAGACCTTTTGTTTTTCGTGAAGATCGGTTGAAGGAAAGGGGTAGTTTACCAGCAACGTTTTTTTAACAAGGGTATTTTCTATGGCAAACGATAACAGCCGCAAATTCAAACAGAATCAAATAATGTTTTGCATACAGCCCTGATTTGTAGAGTACTCAAGACCTATTGTTTTTGGTGAAGATCGGTTAAGGGAAAGGGGTAGTTTACCAGTAACGTTTTATGTTTTAACAAGGGTATTTCCTATGGCAAACGATAACAGCCGCAAATTCAAACAGAATCAAAAGATTATTTGCATACATCCCTAAATTGTAGAGTTCTCAAGACCTATTGTTTTTGGTGAAGATCGGTTGAGGGAAATGGGTAGTTTACCTGCAACGTTTTTTTAACAAGGGTATTTTCTATGGCAAACGATAATAGCCGCAAATTCAAACAGAATCAAATAATGTTTTGCATACAGCCCTGATTTGTAGAGTACTCAAGACCTATTGTTTTTGGTGAAGATCGGTTAAGGGGAAGGGGTAGTTTACCAGCAACGTATTTTTATCAAGCGTATTTTCTATGGCAAACGAAAACAGCCGCAAATTCAAACAGAATCAAATCATTTTTTGCATACCTCCCTGAATTGTAGAGGTCTCAATGACTTTCGATTTTGGTGAAGATCGGTTAAGGGGAAGGGGTAGTTTACCTGCAACCTTTTACGTTTAACAAGAGTAAAGTACTTGAAAATTTATTTAAACTTTTTGAAACAATGGTAATTGTTAAAAATAAAATAATTTTGTTGCCAGGCAATAAAATTAAAATTTTTTCATTTTAATGTAATATAATATTTTTCATTTAATACGGCAATAAAAAGGCAGGTAAGACACAAACACACACACACACACACACACACACACACACACACACACACATAATTCACGTTATTTCTGGCCTCACTCATGTTTATTTTCTTACGTTTGCACGCTTTTTACTTCCATATTCCTTAAGGAATGGAAGTATGGTGATGGCAAAAAAAATCGTGTTCGAGATTATTGCAGATTCTGATTCTACTACACTCAAAACATGAAAAAAGTCGTTTTCCGAAAAGTGTCTGTGTGTGTGTCTGTCTGTCTATCTGTCTGTGTGTCTGTAGATTTTTTTTCTATGGCAAACGATAACTGCCGCAAATTCAAACAGAATCAAATAATTTTTTGCATACAGACCTGATTTGCAGAGTACTCGCGACCCTGTTGTTTTTGGTGAAGAATCGTTGAGGGAAAGGGGTAGTTTACCAGCAACGTTTTTTTTACACAAGGGTATTTTCTATGGCAAACGATAACAGCCGCAAATTCAAACAGAATCGAATAATGTTTTGCATACAGCCCTGATTTGTAGAGTACTCAAGACCTATTGTTTTTGGTGAAGATCGGTTAAGGGAAAGGGGTAGTTTACCAGTAACGTTTTATGTTTTTAAACAAGGGTATTTCGTATGGCAAACGATAACAGCCGCAAATTCAAACAGAATCAAAAGATTATTTGCATACGTCCCTAAATTGTATAGTTCTCAAGACCTATTGTTTTTGGTGAAGATCGGTTAAGGGAAATGGGTAGTTTACCTGCAACGTTTTTTTAACAAGGGTATTTTATATGGCAAACGATAACAGCCGCAAATTCAAACAGAATCGAATAATGTTTTGCATACAGCCTCTGATTTGTAGAGTACTCAAGACCTATTGTTTTTGTGTGAAGATCGGTTAAGGGGAAGGGGTAGTTTACCAGCAACGTTTTTTTTATCAAGCGTATTTTCTATGGCAAACGAGAAACAGCCGCAAATTCAAACAGAATCAAATCATATTTTTGCATACCTCCCTCAATTGTAGAAGGTCTCAATGACTTTCGATTTTGAGTGAAGATCGGTTAAGGGGAAGGGGTAGTTTACCTGCAACCTTTTACGTTTAACAAGAGTAAAGTACTTGAAAATTTAGTTTAAACTTTTTGAAACAATGGTAATTGTTAAAAATAAAATAATTTTGTTGCCAGGCAATAAAATTAAAATTTTTTCATTTTAATGTAATATAATATTTTTCATTTAATACGGCAATAAAAAGGCAGGTAAGACACAAACACACACACATCACACACACACACACACACTACACACAATTCACGTTATTTCTGGCCTCAGTCTCATGTTGTATTTTCTTACGTTTTGCACGCTTTTTACTTCCATATTCTTTAAGGAATGGAAGTATGGTGATGGCATAAAAAAATCGTGGTTCGAGATTATTGCAGATTCTGATTCTACTACACTCAAAACATGAAAAAAGTCGTTTTCCGAAAAGTGTCTGTGTGTGTGTCTGTCTGTCTGTCTGTCTGTCTGTGTGTCTGTAGATTTTTTTTCTATGGCAAACGATAACTGCCGCAAATTCAAACAGAATCATATAATTTTTTGCATACAGCCCTGATTTGCAGAGTGCTCGCGCGACCTGTTGTTTTTGGTGAAGATCGGTTGAGGGAAAGGTGGTAGTTTACCTGCAACGGTTTTTTTTTTAGCAAGGGTAATTTTGTGTTTGTTTTCAAACAGAATCAAATAATGTTCCGCATACAGCCCTGAATTGTAGATTTCTCAAGATCTGTTGATTTTGGTGAAGATCGGTTAAGGGAAAGGGGTAGTTTACCTGTAACGTTTTATGTTTTAACAAGGGTATTTCGTATGGCAAACGATAACAGCCGCAAATTCAAACAGAATCAAAAGATTATTTGCATACATCCCTAAATTGTAGAGTTCTCAAGACCTATTGTTTTTGGTGAAGTTCGGTTAAGGGGAAGGGGTAGTTTACCTGCAACGTTTTTTTATCAAGCGTATTTTCTATGGCAAACGAAAACAGCCGCAAATTCAAACAGAATCAAATAATGTTTTGCATACGTCCCTGAATTGTAGAGGTCTCAATGACTTTCGATTTTGGTGAAGATCGGTTAAGGGGAAGGGGTAGTTTACCTGCAACCTTTTACGTTTAACAAGAGTAAAGTACTTGAAAATTTATTTAAACTTTTTGAAACAATGGTAATTGTTAAAAATAAAATAATTTTGTTGCCAGGCAATAAAATTAAAATTTTTTCATTTTAATGTAATATAATATTTTTCATTTAATACGGCAATAAAAAGGCAGGTAAGACACAAACACACACACACACAATTCACGTTATTTCTGGCCTCACTCATGTTTATTTTCTTACGTTTGCACGCTTTTTACTTCCATATTCCTTAAGGAATGGAAGTATGGTGATGGCAAAAAAAATCGTGTTCGAGATTATTGCAGATTCTGATTCTACTACACTCAAAACATGAAAAAAGTCGTTTTCCGAAAAGTGTCTGTGTGTGTGTCTGTCTGTCTGTCTGTCTGTGTGTCTGTAGATTTTTTTTCTATGGCACACGATAACTGCCGCAAATTCAAACAGAATCAAATAATTTTTTGCATACAGCTCTGATTTGCAGAGTACTCGCGACCTGTTGTTTTTGGTGAAGATCGGTTGAGGGAAAGGGGTAGTTTACCGGCAACGGTTTTTTTTTAGCAAGGGTAATTTTGTTTGTTTGGCAAACGATAACAGCCGCAAATTCAAACAGAATCAAATAATGTTCCGCATACAGCCCTGAATTGTAGATTTCTCAAGATCTGTTGATTTTGGTGAAGATCGGTTAAGGGAAAGGGGTAGTTTACCTGTAACGTTTTATGTTTTAACAAGGGTATTTCGTATGGCAAACGATAACAGCCGCAAATTCAAACAGAATGAAAAGATTATTTGCATACATCCCTAAATTGTAGAGTTCTCAAGACCTGTTGTTTTTTGTGAAGATCGGTTGAGGGAAAGGGGTAGTTTACCTGCAACGTTTTTTTAACAAGGGTATTTTCTATGGCAAACGATAACAGCCGCAAATCCAAACAGAATCAAATAATGTTTTGCATACAGCCCTGATTTGTAGAGTACTGAAGACCTATTGTTTTTGGTGAAGATCGGTTACGGGGAAGGGGTAGTTTACTTGCAACGTTTTTTTATCAAGCGTATTTTCTATGGCAAACGAAAACAACCGCAAATTCAAACAGAATCAAATAATTTTTTGCATACGTCCCTGAATTGTAGAGGTCTCAATGACTTTCGATTTTGGTGAAAATCGGTTAAGGGGTAGGGGTAGTTTACCTGCAACCTTTTACGTTTTAACAAGAGTAAAGTACTTGAAAATTTATTTAAACTTTTTGAAACAATGGTAATTGTTAAAAATAAAATAATTTTGTTGCCAGGCAATAAAATTAAAATTTTTTCATTTTAATGTAATATAATATTTTTCATTTAATACAGCAATAAAAAGGCAGGTAAGACACAGCCTGGCTGTTTGGCTGAAAATGATTTTAAATATAAATCTTAGAATATGGAAGTCATGTATGGTTCTCCATACCGATATTTAAATGGAAAGTGCCGAAACCCACACCAACATAACGCGTGCAAGCCGAAAAAATGGACATCATTTGCTTACTGGCGAAGCTAGTAGTTAATGAATGGGTAGACAAAAATCTTATCTTAAATTTTTTTTAAGGAATCACTAAAAGGACGGTGAGTCAAATCGGACGCTGAGGTAGAGTTTGCTGTAACCGAATGGTTCCACAAACAGCCGTAAGAATTTTACTAGCAGGGAATCTACAGGTTAGTGCAACAGTGGAACTCATGTCTTAATGTTATTGGAGACTTCTTTTAAAATCGTTGAATAAAAAATGCTTTACAGCTCTATACGTGTGTCTATTGAACAATCCTTGTATTAGTCATACACAATAATACAACTGATTGAACTTCAAATTTTTAAACTTGATTAGTTTCTATATATATGTTTAATGTTACAAATAATTCAAATAACAATCTTGATCATCTGTTAGTTCAGCGGAATAACAGTGACACTTTTAATAACCGCATAAAATAAACACTTAGAAACAACACAGGCGCTTTAACTTAACTGTTTGGACCACAGAAGTGAGGCATGCCTCAACGCTCTATGTGTACAGCGCGGGACAATCCCCCTCCCTACACTTCCCTATCACACCACTACATTGCTTACATACGATGTATACAAAAAACACTGTATACAACAAACATTCGCTTTAAACGAACTATGCCGAATCTCACCTGTCACCATCTAGCGGTCGCTCAATAAAGCACGTTTCGGTTTAATAAATTTGACAGTCGCAGTAACAATGTATAATCTTTACGTTATGTAGTTCACACGTATTTATAATTTTTATTCTACAGAATTTTTTAGGGTAGGCATTGCCTCAATTGCCTCCATGTAACTTCGCCACTGATATATATGTGTACAACGTTATCGGCAACAAAGAAGTAGTTTTTGTTAAAATTCCTTCCCGGGATATTTGGCCGTAGTCCAATGTTTTCTACAAAACCAGACATTTCGGCAATGCCATCGACTTCCATCATCAGTGAAAATCGAGTGCGATAACGCGAGGTGGTATACATTAGTGACCACAGTACTGTGGTTAAGGCTGAAGCAGTAAGTAGAAAGAAGTAGTTTCTATGGTAATATTTCATTTCGAAAATGATTTTAAATATAAATCTTAGAATATGGAAGTCATGTATGGTTCTCCATACCGATATTTCTAATTATGGCCCTAGGATAACAAATATTATCCAATAACAGAACGGAGACTGGTTGTCATGGACGACAAAATAGAAGATATCTTGTTGATTCAACATTCAATTGTTATATATGAACGAGGACAGTTCAGTTGTAATAAATCTTGAAAAAACCAATAAACTTAATGAATAAAATTACTGTCAATCCAAATTAATATATAGTAACTGATCAAAAAGACGGTTGGACGACTTCCAAGGCTCTCACTCCGAGAATATAATTCTACCTGTCAATAAAATTAAAACCAAAAAATCTAAAGAATAAATTAACTAACCATACCGTCAAATGTGTAATAATGAAAAACAATAAATAAATGAAGACAACCCAAGACCTGGAGAAATCGAAGTAAATAAATACCTTAAAACAAAAATAAAGAAAATTAAAATTACGTACAGAACTCCACTTTCTACAACGGAGCGAAGATTTAATACTACACAAATTCCATTGGGACCTGTGACCACCAGAAATTAAAATTAGCGAAGATCAAGAACTGAACCTTCCATTACATCCTGGGACACCAACATCAAACTTTTATTGAGAAGCTGGAGGTTGATATATTCAAGACATTCGTCATCATCCTGCTCTCCATCACCGTTCAGTGGAACACAGCCATAATGAGTATCTTGTAAACATATGGTAAAAAACATGCTTATGTTTATATTTTATTTAATAAGGTTTTAACTAAATTGTAATACCTAGTAACCTTAATTTGCATTGCCTACTAATAGTCACAAGAACTCCATGTACCCTGAGATTAAGACAAAATTAATAATATAATTACACTTTAAAAACATCTAAACCCGAATTCAATAACTAATCTATTCAGTCCTGTTTGATCGATGTGTTGTATCTGTGCCATGAGAAACATTTGTTTTGAGAAAAAATATAAAAAATAAAGAATCTTTCCTGAATTTGATGAGTAATTATTCTTGATTAACGATTTAGTGTAATTTAAGGAACTTATAGAGTATAAAGGGAGAAACGAGAAGAACACCAGGCTCAAACCACTTAACATATAATAATTGGCTGACTGTAAACAACAGCGCTAATCTGCGGACAGACGGTGAATTACGAGAGAAAGAGCAAACTAATTCACATCAGCTGCTCTCCGCTCTCTCAATAGTGGAGGCAGACTAGGCTTGAATAATATCGATCGACTTCCCTAATATATTAACTGGTGTCGAGCGTTATTCTTTCGTAAAGTACTTAATTACTATATAATATAGAGATATTATCCATAATTGAATAATATCACCCATATAAAAATATTGTTTCCTTATAAATAAACTGATATTGTGGTGCTTAAGAGAGACCACTTACAACTTCATAAATAAGAAACACACACCTTGAAAAATTATATTACAAATTGGCGTTTCCAACGTGAAGCGTATTTAAACATTCTCAAATTTAAGTAATAACATAACATTGGTGGTTTAGTAACAAATTGGCGAACCCAACAGTGGGGCTTAATACTGATACAGGAAAGCCGTTATTTGTTACATATATATTGTAACATTACATTTGGAACAACATAATATCTTACCTGATTTAATGAAGACTTTGGTTAAGAAGCTAACAAGAAGAACAATATCTTCCAAGATGATAGTGAAGAAGAACAACTAACAATTTTAGACTGACTAGTAAGACAACTGACCGTACCCAAATTAATGATTTAGGCTAAGTGATGCAGATATCTTCAAACCCCAACTATGACATGAATTTTCAGTATTGACCAAACAAAGAATTATAAAGACAAACAGCTTATGAACCAGGACTATAAAGAAACAAATGGTTTCAGTTAATGTATCATTATATCCAGATAGTCAAAATACAAAGTGAGGGATAATAGGCCCAAACATGTAATATTATGTAAGAGAAATATTAGTAAATAATTAAGTTAATTGATGTAATGAAAATATAAATACACCTGATTATAGATACATGAACCATACAAATAATTGTCACATATATAGTTCATAGGGTTGCCCAGTAAACAACAAATTATAACATGGTCACAATAACATTTGGAAAGAGTACTGAGGGAGGTCGGCCGTATACTCAGAACATATTGTTTTGATAAACACCAGAAGCGGAGTGACTACATTACACAAACTGAGAGCTTTGTCAACTTAGCTTACCATGAAGCAATACAAGATACTCCACATACCATAATGCATGAAAGATTACCACCCCGAGAAATTAGTGAAATAATCAATTTCCCAAACAACCCAGCTTACCAGTTCGACAACGTGAGATTCCACAGCAAACTGAATGAACAAGTGGAGAAAAGAAGGAAAAAATACAAAATAATTCAGCAGAAAGTGATCCAGTACAAGATTGGAGACAAGGTATTGTTAAAAAACCGCGAATTGCCAAGTTCTAAGGAAGGAATAGCAAAAAAGCTATTATTACTGTATAATGGACCATATGTTGTTATAAAAAACAATAACAATAATACTTATGTCATTAGTGATGTGGAAACAAAAAAGATTAAGGGAACATACAACCAAGTTTCCTTAAAAATGTATTATGAACCTAATAAACAAAGTTGTATAATACCGACAAAATTCTAAAGAAATAGTAAGAGCAACTTACAACTAATTATTTATGAGAATTAACATGGAATTGAAGAATTTATGATTATAGTACCACAAAAATTCAGAAATAGTAAGAGCAACTTACAACTAATTATTTATGAGAATTAATTTGGAATTGAAGAATTTATTATTATAAAACCTCAAAACTCAAAGAACATAGCAAGCCCATCTTACCAACTTTGATAATCCAGAATATAATTTTAAATGAAGCCCAATAAACAAGGTTGAATATCTCAGAATTCAGATAAATAGTAAGGAACAATTACAGTACAGTTTGATAATGTAATTATGAATCAAGCAGATAAACAACTGGGAATAAATTTCCAAATTCTAAACAAAATAAGCACCTCTTATTAAACACAGTTATGAACTTATTATTGGAATATAAAAGAAAGATGCAACATCCATAAATTAGAAGAAACTATAGTGCTATAAAATGAATAAGCAAGGACAAATGTAGACAGTCGATGATGAAAATGAGAGAAGACTAGAAACGAATTTATTGCAAATAACCTATCATGATTGTGAGAGAATCAACAACAACTGAAGATGCAAATACTTGTTATGTTTTAATTTAAATGAAGATAGTGAATGAAAAATGAAGATTAAGCAGTACTGATAAAGAAGGAAAGAAAATAGTACCAATTAAAAATAAAAAATGTTATTGATATCGCCACAAGAAAATAAACATCTGAAAGAATCAATGGAAAGAATTATTTAGATCTGAGAAGTTAGACTGAGTGAACAATCCCAAGAATATATTATATTATTTTATTTATTTTAGTCGTGAATAGACTAGTGATTATTAAATGTGATTGACTGACGAGATAGCTCCAGCAATCGATATTATTTATGTATTATGTATTGTAAGGACAGCAGGGTATTAGGTCAAGAGAGCCCCCCGACTGATTCCAGAATATATGGTGATTAATTTGTTAGGGAAGTAACATGTTCCAGGGATAGAACACTTATAATTAAAGACAAGTATACCAGATCATAATAAGAATAACAAATGATAATGTGAAAGATAAGATAATTGATAATTTCAACAAAAAACAATATTTTATTAAAATGATCAAATTTGGTGGCAGGGTAATATGTAAAATTACATTTGGAACAACATAATATCTTACCTGATTTAATGAAGACTTTGGTTAAGAAGCTAACAAGAAGAACAATATCTTCCAAGATGATTGTGAAGAAGAACGACTAACAATTTTAGACTGACTAGTAAGACAACTGACCGTACCCAAATTAATGATTTAGGCTAAGTGATGCAGATATCTTCAAACCCCAAATATGACATGAATTTTCAGTATTGACCAAACAAAGAATTATAAAGACAAACAGCTTATGAACCAGGACTATAAAGAAACAAATGGTTTCAGTTAATGTATCATTATATCCAGATAGTCAAAATACAAAGTGAGGGATAATAGGCCCAAACATGTAATATTATGTAAGAGAAATATTAGTAAATAATTAAGTTAATTGATGTAATGAAAATATAAATACACCTGATTATAGATACATGAACCATACAAATAATTGTCACATATATAGTTCATAGGGTTGTCCAGTAAACAACAAATTATAACATGGTCACAATAACATTTATAACAAGAGTGAAACCCAGATAAACAGTAAATGTAACAAGATTATTAGAACTGTGTGGTGAGGTGGAGCAACAGTGTTCAATTTATTGTAATTTTTGTAAGTCAGACATCAGTAAGTATACGGATGTTGAAACCCATATAAATAGTAAATATGACATAGGCAGTGTCAGAATAATGAGTAAATTAGCTGACAAAGGACTAACTAATTAGTATAGAATTTGTTTTGTAAAATGTGCATGTTTTATGTTTTAGCACAGTGTTATATCATAGTATTTGTGTTGTGTTTTTTGTATGTAACAGATGATACAGTTAGTTTAAAGGAATGTCAATTTAATGATATTAATTCCATTTTTTTTTATGTTGTGTTAACAAATATAACAATAGAACCGATGTTAAACCATGGTAAATTGATTAATTGACAAAGCAGAATGGACTATATAAAGATGTTTTGTTAAGTGTCAAACACTTATACAGTCTGAGTAGAAAACAATTATTTGTGCAAGGATTTGGTATAATCATAGCCATGTGGGCATGAATTTAACTATTGGAGTAATATATTTTTTGTGTTGTTGAAATAACGTTATATGTTAAACCATTTTGATGAGTGTTAAAAGTTAATTTAATTGTTAAAGATTTTAAAACATGGTGATGAAAGTAATACCATTACAGAGGCCAGGTGAAACCAACTTTAGTAAATTTTGAACAATTATATTAGAAATTTTGTAAAGCAAATGTGAAAGGGTAGATGTATTTATAGGTAATAACGTATACAAGGAATATAGAAACAAAATAACACATATCAAGTTATTTAAGAAAATTCCAAATAACAAAATTGTAACATCCATAGTTCTTAAGCAAAAATAGGCACGTTTGGTGTCTAAATATAACAAATGTGAAGATCAAAATAATGCTGATAATGGTTTTAAATTCCCATTCAGTATAGAAAAGTTATGTTAATTTAAAGATTTTGAACAAATTTTAGACTTTGAAATAACGAAAGTATGTGACAATGTAGATCCGAATTAACCAACCAGATTCCAAGTTTACCCTTAGCAACCAGAAATTTCGGATAAATAAAATGGGACTTCTTTGACAACGAGCTTAGCAGATAGACGCGTTCTTAAATCGTCTTACATTATATGTTATAAAGTGTGAAAAAACTATACAACTAGATAAATACAGTTAGAGGTACACTACACGAACTTTTTGCTATAACCGAAGAACACCCATTACATGGAATAGAAGATATAACAACCAGGAAGAAGATTTGAAGTGGACGAGGGACGAGAAGAAGATCTGACGTGTACGTGGGCCCCATCTTCAACCAAGAAGAGTACAAGAAGAGGATTTGGTGATTCTGACATCTCATTATATCGTACTACAACACACACATTTGTATACACTACTGTTAAGCAATAATCAACTAAACTACAGACACCATATATAACACGAACACTAGAAACAACCACTAATAACACCATATAAGATTAACACCTTTTTAAACACAACAAGAACTTTTAATTCACATAATAACTATCAAAGCCTGAACTGGACATAACCTTTTTAAAACTGGTAACCACTATACAATTTCTGTGTGCACGTAACACTCTAACGTTGTAATATCCTATAATTGTAATTTGTATTTTGATTAATAGTGTAATATTTTGTTTAATTAATAATCCCCGAACCATATACGCCCTGAGATAATTAATATTTTTATTTAAAAACGTTAACAAAAGCATTGTTTTGGTCTCGTAGAAATACTGAACGGCTACTGCTGCCAACTGGTAAAGGAAGATTTATAGCTTACGATACAATTGTGATTATCCTGTTTAAAATTTATTAAAACAGTTAACCAGTGTTTTTTCCGAATAAAGGATTCCACAAGGATATATGTTTGATGGTAATTGTGTGTCGTTATTATTGCTGTTACATTTAGTAAATAGAATTCACAGATTGCAGCGAACCCGACAGTTGGCATCGTTGAGTGACGTCACGGAAAAGAAGCAGCATAGTGG
The DNA here is from genome assembly GCA_034769895.1 of Magicicada septendecula. Classification (NCBI taxonomy): domain Eukaryota; kingdom Metazoa; phylum Arthropoda; class Insecta; order Hemiptera; family Cicadidae; genus Magicicada; species Magicicada septendecula. The sequence goes on along the minus strand of CM068369.1, from coordinate 506,683,041 downwards.
GAGTAAGCGGCAATTTACAAAATCATTCGCCGTTCAACGTAACACATTTATAATTACACATCGACGACTCCAGTGCAAGTTTGTCGCTACATTATTTATCCATATTACAAGTTGACACTTCTAATGGGCGGTGTAATTCAAGTGCACACGACATATATACAAGTAACCTATTCACAATAACATTGTACGTAACGAAAAATCTGATTACAAATAGACGAACCCGAAATGAGGCTACATTACGTTTCAATAAGATTCAATCACTAGATAAATAATAAATCGTTACAATATATATATATATATATATATATATATATATATATATTGATATGAAACGTGTTATCGTGTTAATAGAAGAGGATGATGCCCTACTGTGTGAGCGTCAATTTGATATAAAACCAAATTATAGATTGTGAGTGTTCCGGGGTTTAATCTAGCTCCACGTTGGTATGCGCCAATTTGATATAAAACGTGTTAAGGGGTTTTATTTACTTATATGAGACTCCCGTGTATCAACGTCAAGTAACACGTTGAAGGTGGTAATTTGTAACAATTAAAATGTGTTATCTTTTTTTATCAATATGTCATTAATGAATGTATCCATTAGGTTGTTACCGATGAAACCTCCTGAAAATATATTATTAAGTAAATATAGTTATAATTATGTTCTTTTAACTTATAATCGTACTACTATATAGGTTTAACTTAATATTCAATATTTGGGCAATATCAACTATATATATAGTGTATTGACTGAATGTATTGAGTATTCTTGTCAACCCTAGTCCCTCGATATTAGAGAATTCTATTCAAATTTGGTACTGAAAACACGCTAGTTCGGCAATCTCCCGTTCCACCAGCTGTTAACAATTAGCACTGTTATCTGTAATAAGCTTGCTTCTAGGTTAGCCGTTCATCGGATTTTAATCAACCTTTTATTGTAAATTATTCCACCCTCAACATATAGTACCTATTCAGTAAAAACATAAAACATTATCTCATACAATAAAGATCCTTTATTAATTTTATACGTTATTTCACAGTAAACGTTATCTCAAAAATAATAATATTATCGAATCGATTATACAAAAATATATCGATTGTCAATTGATCAAGTTCCTTTGACTTATACAAATTAAATATAACAATAAATATTTCTTATCCCAGGGTTCGTAAGATTCTTTTAACCATTAGTAAGGCCAGGTAAAATGCAAAATTAAGGTTACTCAAGTATTACATAAGGCTATTAACTCTAAATATATTGAATTTAAAAATAAGTTGTTTTTTACCGCGTTGACGAAACTCAACCTGTCCTTGGGCATCTGTAAACAGTTGAAGATGCTCGACTTAAATCACGTTCATCCAGTAAAAAGTGTTCTGGCCCTTAATAAAATTGATGGTGGAGTATACAAGGAAGCTCTCAGGAACTCTTCTGACTGCCCTTCTTCTCTTATGATCTTTATAGTTGCCAGTCATGTTGGAATAAGAATAGGATTCTAGCTTTTCTTGAAGGCGATGGTTAACTCAGCAAAACGAGGTCTTCGTATGTCTTCTTAATAATTCCGTTAGTTTCGGCCTTTACTTCTCTCAACTAGTCTTCTGATTACATGGAAAATAGGTTTAATACCGAATCCAGCGGAATTATTCTGGTGAATGAAGTGAGGAGTTTTCAATCCTTTTAGAGGTATTCAGTTATAATTGGGAAGTCTAATTGGTTTTATTACTCATCAGTAGTTTTATAGAATTAGGTTTTTTAATTTAGATTTATATTTTCTTCAAATTTTATCATTCATTTTTCTTAAATGTGTCTGCCCATCTCAACTCATTAGCATGTAACAATAGTAATGAATGATTCAATATAAACAACTCTTGTCCATTTCAGTTGCCTTAACAACCACTTTTTCTGTCATTGGATGAAATTAGATATCCTAGAGCCAGAATTATAGAATATTACTACTCTTTTTCAATAAAATACTCCATGCTTGGAATAATACTAAATTACCTAAAATTCTCACCTAACCTTCCTTCTTAAACAGTATATGTTTTACTATAGTTTCATTGGACTGGGCTTCCTAAAAAGGTATTAATTTCCTTTCACAAATATTAAATTTAGGCCTATAGGCTTTCTTACAAGTGTTATAATATTGTTTGGTTTTTTAACTTAATTTTCTTTACCTGACCTACTGTACAATTAATTATTGGTTAATGGTTATTTTCATTAATTTTAATTTCCTGGGTTTTACTTTATTACATTAATTAACTCGTCCTGGAACCCTTCATTAGTTTACAATATAATTATCAGAACTACTTGTCAAACCTTAAACACTGATTGCCCTCCTGGCCAAGTTTACAAACATTAATTAAAACAACTTCATTATTTAATTTTAGACAATACTTAAAACTTAGTATAATGCCTAACACAGGTAACTATACTTGATTGTCTAAAGACAAAATTAACATAAATACAAACATTATCACTGATTAAGTATTCCTATTAAACAACAGTTCACTCTTACTATACTCAAACCATAACATAAATATTCTGTGAACCCTAACATGCTACAGTATAAAACACAAGTACAACTTATTATATTAACCATTAATTGGTATAGTATTTTATATTCAACGTTAATTATTGCATCTTTTGACTTGAGGTACTTCTCAGATGCATTAATTACTGAGCAACCTTAATTCGGGGTATGGTCCTTGACCATAGTTAATTCAATTTTTTATGTAACGTTGGGGACCTCAACTCTGTTACGTTACAATATATATAACGGATCTTTACAGCTGTCGCCGTGTCTCTGTCCCCAACTTCCATTGTAACCTATCGTAGCATGTAAGTTCTTCTAAATTTCTTGCAACCATTGCTTCCACTACGTCATCTCGCCAACTCCTCCGTGGATGTCTTCTTTTCCTCCTCACCGGTGGTATCCATTCCAGTATTTTGCGGGGCCATCTGTCATCTTCCAATCTCTTCACATCCCTAAACCAAGTCAATTGTCTCCTTTCTATTTCATCTATTATTGTCCTGTCAATATTCATCTCGGCTCTAATAGTCTCATTTCTAACCCTGTCTAATTTTGATCGTCTACAAATCCTCCTGAAGAAGTCTATTTCCGCTGCCATCAGTTTTTTCTTATTTACGTTTGAAACGTTCCAAACTTCTGCTCCATAAAGGATTACACTTTGCACCCTACTATTATATATATGTTTCTTTGTATTTCTGGTTATACTTCTTTCCCATAGAAGTGAATTCAGCGTTCTTATAACGGTTCACCCCTTGTTAACACGTTCTTCAATTTCATCTTTGCTGCTTCCCTGTTTGTTGAAAATAACGCCTAAGTATTTACTTTTTTCAACACCTCTTATCCTGTCCACATCCAATTTTAAGTCCTTAACTTCTTCATTGCCCACTATCAGGTACTCACATTTTGCCATGTTCATCGTGAAACCAGCTGCGTCATATTCCTCTTTTAACTTTTTGACCATATACTCAAGGTCTTCGTCATCCTCCGCTACCACAATCTGGTCATCGGCAAAATATAGAGTGAACAGATTGTCATCTCCTACTCTCAGCCCCATGCTTTTACACTTCTTTGTCCATCTTACTAGAGATCTGTCTAAATATATTTTAAAGAGGGTAGGGGACAAGCAGCATCCTTGTCTTATGCCTTTTGTAGTTTCGAATGGGAGAGTGAGTTTGTTTCCCAGTTTGACACTGGTGATATTTTGTTGATAGTATCTTCTGGTGGCTGCAATCAAATTTGCATTTATGTTCAAATGCTCCATCTCCTTCCATAACTGTGAGATTGGGACGCTATCGTATGCCTTTTCTAAATCTATTAAAGCTATATGCGTTTCTCTATTATGCTGTACTCTCTTTTCAACTGCTATTTTGATTGTAAAGATGTTGTCTACCATGGATCACCCCACTCTAAAACCTGATTGTTCTTCGGGCTGCTTGGTCTTGATGTCTTCTTCAATTAAGTTTTTCAAAATCCTTGAATATATTCTCCCAATGGTCGGGATCACAGCAATTCCTCTGTAATTTCTAGGGTCCAACTTTGAACCCTTCTTATGGACTGGTGAGATATACGATGTTCACCACTCCACTGGGACTTCTTCTCCATTTAGGCATCTTTCGAATAATTTTCTGAGCATTTCAAACAGCTTGGGGGACCCATATCTAACTAATTCTGGGTTTATTCCTCCCGGACCTGGGGATTTCCTCAATTTTGTAGCTTTTATTGCCTCTTGAACTTCTTCAATACTTAGTGCAATTTCTCCAAATACTTTTATTTCATGGTCATTAGGAATGAATTTATTCCTTGTTTCAACCAATAGCTTCATAAAGTGTTGTATCCATTTTGTTTCAGGTATGTTGTTTAAAAATATCTGTCCTGTTTGTAGTTTTAATGGCTTTAGTTGTCTTCCAAGCTTCTGAGCTTTGTGTACCTCCCAGCTGATTATCTATGCATTCACATCTTTTCTCCCAAGCGTTATTTTTCTTCTTCACTACTTGTTGTTTAACTTCTCTATTCATTCTTTTATATTCTTCTTTAGTCTCTTCATCTTTAGTTTGTAGTAGTTTCAAATATGTTTCCTTTTTCTTTTTGATTTTCTCTTCTATTTCACTATCCCACCAGAATAGTTTATTTGATACCCGATCCTGTCTTCCTAGGGCTTCCTCAGCCGCTTCTCTAATACATTTCATTATATGCAATTATCGCATTCTTTAAAGTGTTTATTATTGTGATAAATTGAAAATTATGATAAATATAAGTTCATTTACGTCAACTAAAAAAAAAAAAAAAACTAACAAAGGTGACAAATCGTAAAACACCTGATAACTTTTCAACATCACTTTCCACTGTCATCACAGAGACTGTACTATTAACTAACCTGTCAGTAGTAAGGACAGCTGATTTCAGTGACAGGATTTTCAAGTGCTGACAGTGGGTCAACCCTCCCTACATTCACTTACCTGGTACATTTGCTGCCAGGCAACATTACCACTTTCTTTTGTGTCACTGGCATTTGGTAAAAGAGAACAAATTTTTTTATACTGAATTGAGGCCTGTTTTCTACACAACGAAAAGAATGTACAGCCTGTTCCAAAAATAATAAAATACTTATTTTAGTAAATAATTAGAATTCTTAGTAAAGAAGATTTTAAAATCTACACATTTTAAAATATACACATGTTAAATGATCTTTGTGGATAAATGTTAGAGAATAATCTAAAATACTTGGATTTCATTGTCCATGACATGTCCGTTAATTAATTAACACACATTTGTGTTCCAAGTCGTTAGTGAAATAGTTGTATTTAACCGAAAATAATCAATCATTAATACACTGTGTTGTCTCTTGTCAGACTGATTCTGCACTTGTAATTACATCTATCTTACTTCAGAATTTTAATAGTTAGACTATTTTGCTGTAGTTATTTCTTCACAATTTTTTTGATAAAATATTACTAAAAAAATTACATTGATTACCTTTTTCAATAATACATTTTTAAATAAGAGATTACCTTAATAACTTAAATAAAATTGCAGTAGTGTTGGAAGCAAATAGGTGTTAGGGGATGACTGGTAGAAGGAAGTGGAGATACGAAGGGAAAGGTCTGGGAAACAACAAGAATAAAAACAACTTGTTCATTAACTAAACAGCTGCTTTCAGCTAAGAAGATACGTCAAATTCTGTCTCTCTCGTTGAAAACAATGATTTAGTCATTAAACAGTCATTAAATTTGTTTGTATTTCTGTCATAGGACTACATGGATTTCCCCAGGCATGTAACTTTCTGCTTACTGTCTCCACCCTCAGATTTTGTCAATAAAAATTGTGTCAAATTACTGACTGAGTTTACAATTCTTATTTAGTTGATATCTTTTACCAACTGCCAAACAAGACTTCAGTTAATACAGTAACATAATTTTTGTTTTGGACACTGTGTCCACATGATCTGATATTAGAGAATACTTATTTCTTAGTAAGTAAATAACCTGTGTGCTCACTGCTTAATTTTGTAGGTCTATAATGTGATTCAGTTTAAAAGAGGTACACTTCTAAGATCCTAGAGGCTGATCCAAAGTGGCGGGAAATATGATTTAATTTATTAGGGGTGGTTATCATGAAAATTTCCCCTCCACTTATCTTAAAGACATTTTCTACAAACATATGAAGAAAATTATTTGTTCTTTTTTTAAAATGTAGTTTTATTTTTAACATGTTGAAAAAGAATCATATTTGTATTAATAAACTATATGTATAATACTAATGACTCGGAACACTAAGTTTTTTTAATCGGAACCAGTTTTTGCTTAATATAAGCTTCCTCAGACCATGGTTCAGGCTATAAGGTAAAAATTTTACATTTTTACCAATAAAAACTTGGTTAATCAATGGACACATCATGGACAACAAAATCCAAGAATGTATTAATAACTAATAGTAATCAGAGTTTTTATTTAAAATTTTGAATCAAAGAGAACTGACACCTTTCTGTAATATCTCTCCAGAAACCTCACCTCCTGCCCAAAATGTTCTCTCTCTCTATGTGCCATCAGATTTAGCCTTGTTTGTGAAGGGAAAACATAATATCTTTTCACTTAGTGTCAGATAATATTTATAATATTTCAAATGTTTGTCCATTGTGCTTCAGTAGAGTAACAAAGCCTAATGAAGTGTCATGTCAAACAAGTATGAAGTTAAAAAAAAATGCGGAGTTAAAAGGGATTGGCATTTGACTATAGAAAATGATTTTTTCAGCATGAACAAGGAGTTGGATGTTAAGAGCTTATGATTTTGTTGCTTAATGAGAGGATTTAATAAAATAGTTAAATTTTATTATATGAACTCACATTTATTATTATTTGGTTTTCTGTCATAAGGCAGGTCTTCAAATGTACGTCACAACACAAGTCATCTGAGCTACACAGGCATAAACATTTATTTGGTGTTCTGTTCTAAGGTAGGTCCTAAAATGGTAAAAGCTCTCCAAGCTGTCCTATCGCATGTCAGTCTTTTCGTATCTTCATAACACCCTCTGATTTTAATGGTATCTATTAACAAGGCTGTAGCTACAATAAGGGCCCATACGCCAAAACAGTGTTTTGAGATAATGAGGTGAAAAGTTTTCACACCATCACACTAACAAGTGCTTATAATTTACATGTTAAATTTTACCACAGCCAATATCCTTTCAATTTGCTGTTAATATTGGTATTAATTTGTTAAGTATTTTTAAAAGTGTGCTTTTTAAAGTACTAAGTAAAGAAGAGAATGTCATGACCCCTTTATCAATAGAACACTTTTTGCAGTTAAAACACTCTTCTATTGAAGAAGGGCCTGCGGTATATATAGAGAGAGAGAGATAGAAGGTGATAAGAAGTTAAAAGAAAAAGAAAATAATGTTTGAAAACACATTAATATTTCAAAATGTACAAAAAAAAGAAACCTTACTAATTTTACATAGCCCTATGCTACAACTTTGTAATATTAAAAAAAATATATTTTTTAGGATCTTCAGTACTAGTTCATAATAAAAATTACATTATCTTCTTCTCTTCTTCTTCTTCTAGCTCCATGTCAGTTTCTTCCTCTTTATTTTCCACAACTGTTTCGCTAACATCATTTCTCTTAAATAGTGCTTCATAAAATGATTTACCTTCATCACTTAAATATGGGAATAAGTCTCTAATATCTTTCACTTTAGCGTCTTTTAAAGGTACACAAGGAACTTGTTCGAGACTAATCTCCGTAGGATAAGTTTTAATATATTTGAAGGGCTGAAATATTTCAGTGTAACTTTTTGAACACAACAAAGTTCCACAAGGTTTGTATTTCAGTATGGAATACTGTTGTACTTTAAAAACATTATCTTTTGAAACAGGAGTCTTCAAGAAATATTGCAAAATTGCTTTATCCCAATCGTAAATAAGGGATGGGTCGTTCACAGATTTAAATGGAGAAGGATTTAGACGACATTCCACTATGCTTTCAAGTTACAGTTCTGGAGTTTCAATCTGGGGCTTGTTTTTTAGTTTGGATTTTATTAGCCCGAAATTTCTATCACATAGTCCAAAACTGTGACCTCTTACAGGAAACATATGTACAACTTCCACTCTAAAAGTAATGGACAGCCACAAACAAAATCTCAACATTACAGAATTTTTATTTTGCCCACCTGCTGCATCAGAAAGTAGGACAATAGATTTCAGATTTGGATACTCATTTACCTTCTTTGAAACACAGTGAAATAAAAAGGATCCAATGCTATGCGGGCCCTTTTTTGATTGTGATTCAAGGAAACTGTAAAAAATTGATGAGTCATCATTATGGCAATGCATATTAAACACAAACATCCACCAAAGTCTTTTATAAAATTGTTTGGAATTATTAAGTTTTGGCAGAGGAAGATTTTGACTGTATAATCAAATTCAAGTACCAGTACATCATTGGAAGTTTTAGATTTTGTTATGTAGCCACTTTTAACTGAATATTTTTCTGCCCTTTTCTTATGAACCTTATAATCTGATAAACATTCATCATTCGGGGTTTTTAAAAGTTTCTTCTCCCACTCTGTACAAAAGTCACCAACATCTGATTTTGGTCGCCTAAATGTAAAATTTGTTTCATGGAAAAACTTGAAGTAAGTTTTGTAAACCATTTTTAACTTTTTCCCAGTTTGTTCTTCAAAATATTCTTTGAAGGCCTCAAAAATAATCTTAATATTCAAATCTGGATTGTGAAAGTATAGTCTGTTACTTTTACACTGACTGTAGTGGCTAGGGCGATGTGGAATACATTTCAAATGTTCTATTACTAAATTCAACACAATTGGCTCCAGCTTGTTAGGCCGATTTGAGTGGGTACCTCATTTTTCTTCAAATGTTTTCCCACGCACAATTTTTTCTTGAATAATTCTTATTCTTTTAACAGACAATTTAAGCAGGGTAATAAGGAAAGAGCAGCTAACCAACACATTCTCACCATCTTTTTTTAAAGTATATTGCCAGTGGTGTTCTCTTTTTACCTTAGGATCACTAGTTTGCCTTTTCTAACAGATTCTGTTTGTAAAGACAAAGAACCTGCTAAAAATGTGTCTTGTGAATTTTTTGTTTGGCCGCACCAAAATAAATCAAAAATTACTCTCTGTTGACTTAAAGAAAAAGATTTTCAGCAGTTTTTCTCACAACACTTAGTAATTAATGTAAATATTTTACTTGGAACATTATTACCACACTTTGAAACATAACACACCACACTATCTTTTTGTTTTGTTCATGGACCTCTTCAAGTTTGAACTATTCACTGATTTTCGTTTAGCACCTTTACTAACAGAAGCTTCTAATACTAAATTTCTACTGCTTAAAATATTTCCACTCATTTTTAGAAGAAAAATCACAATAAACCAGAACTAGGTTTGGAAAAATGTTGGACCCACCATATACATTGAACAATAAGAAACCGTTCTATACAAAAAGGGCCCATGACATCAGCTGACTAAACAGTTTATACCAACCGGACAAATAAAAATTATGGGATGAAATTTGGTACGCATACAGACTACAGAATGGAGAATTGATTAAAGCATTCTCCACAAAAAGGGCCTATGGGCCTATAGGCTCTTATTGCAGCTACAGCCTCACATTCTCCTACGCCCTCTTCTTTTTTCTCCTTCTATGACACCCTCCATGGCAGTTGTAAGCAAGCAGTCTCTTCATAAACAATGACCTAATCCATTCCTTTTCCTATTTTCTGTTACCTTCAGGATCCTTCTCTCTTCCCCTATTCTTCTTAAAACTTCATCATTCCTTACTTTATCAACCCATCTCACTTTCTCCATTGCTCGCCAAACCCACATCTCAAATGCTTCTAATCTTTTCTCATCCTCTTTCCTCAGTGTCCATGTCTCTGCACCACACATGTCTATAAAGCAACGCTCCACACATAACATTTGGCCAATCTTTTTCTTAAATAACTCAATAGCAATACACTCACAAAAGCGTTAAAAATTACTGAAAAGTTTAACATTAAATATTTTTTCAATGTGATATAAGAAATACAAAGTAAGACAACAGAATATAATAGAAATAACCAACTTCCTTCGTGTAATGACTATTCCCACCTTGTAAGACATAGCTGAGGATATTGTTGTGGAATAGTGGTAATATATAGAAATAATACTGTGAAAACCAATATGCATTTCTATGGTGTAACAAAAACTATAGGTAATGGGTATGATTTACAACAAGAAAACAAGGGGTTATAAGCATAAAAACGAAGGTGGTAAGGATAAAAGATGGAGAAAACTATCAACAGAAATTATGGAAAATACAAGATAAAAAAAGTGAGTAACTCCAACTGTTTTATTACATTATATTTAATATAATTTTTATCAAAAATAATTGTGTCCAGCGTCAGTATTAGTTTATATAGTTAGTGATAACCTCGGATCGTCATGGACAGCAAAGTGCAAGGATTAAAAATAATGATAGATTTTCCTCCCTATTTCAAGTGTACTTCTTTAATTAACTTGATGCATTTTAATTCAGGAGTCCTGATATATTCGTTTTCATCCGTTTAGTATAATATCAGTGTATTTAATTAAGAATAAAATACTTTCATATAAAGTTAACTGTTTTCATTTATTGTTAAATAATGGTGTTTACTGAGTTTACAGAATAGAAAAATCTTTTGCCTACTAAATAAGGACAAAAAGTTCGTAAACCTTACGTAACCATGAGGAGGGGAGGGGGCTGGTAGAGGGGTATGAAATGACTAAAAACATGTTTACGTAAATCTTTGAACAGCCACTAATCACTTTGTTTTTAAATTTCCGTGAAAATAAAATCAACCGTCAGTAGTACTCCAGTTGTCGTTTGGTTGCATACAAAGCACACTGCAATACAGAGGGCATCAGACCCACGCACTTTCAATAATTGGAAACATGGGGAGGATACAAGTCGTGTGGCTGTGCTTTATTTTCAGTTTAATTAATCAATGTAGCTGTGGGGAAGATAATAAACACACGGTAGGCATTATTATTATTATTATTATTATTATTTATAGCATTAATTTTTATATAATTTTCACTACAATAATTACTTTTATAAAACAATTATGACTTTAAATAGATTTGTTTTTAATTCGCATTTTCCAATTAATTGTACATGGTAGTTGTAAAGGTATTACTAGATTTTAGTATTCTAAGCGAATAATAGATGTTTAATGAAACTTTAGTAAACTACATAGTGAAATCTTTGATTTAAGAAATAAAACTAACCCATAGAATGAATGTAAAAGTTAAATTAACATACGTTAGGATTATGTTACTTAGGCCTAAACTAGTTACATTTCCGCTAGGATTACATACATTTGGAATGAATCTATCCCTGGTTTATTGTTTTCAATTTAACTGGGAAGTAACTATTATTTACAAGTATAAGTTATTATTATTTCATGTAATATAATGAATTGTTAGAGCGATTCATCTCATGTTTTGCTGACAAACGTTTGTACCATAACTTAAAAATACGTAAAATTAGATGAAAACTGAAAACAACAATTCACATTAATAGAATATAAAGTTACTATTCATAAAATTAGTGCACAACTCTACTATGGCGGGTATTAGGCCTATACATCGTATTAAATCGTATCTATTCCAGAGGTACAGAGATATTTTGACGACAAGCTCGATATGTAACTTAACAGAAAAGAAGAAAGTTTATACAGGGTTCCCAGCCAGAAAGTCAAACTAATTTCCCTGACATTTCCCTGACCAAAATATTGTATTTCCTTGACAAAAATTTGGCATTTGCGCAATTTTTGACAGCCTCCTCCACCCCTATTAGCTGTTCAACACACACCTGTACACAATATTTATTACTCAAATAGGAAATAGAACATTTTGAACAGTAAAGTACATACAATTTAATAATGATCTGCCAGATAATAATAAATGTTAATACATTTTATTTACACATGAATAATGAAAGTATTACTATTAAAATTACTAATGAACACACAATGTTGGTAATAATGTAAAAAAAAACAAAATGCAGCACAACAACAAAATTACACACAATTTTTTCTGGTTTCAAGTAGGCATATTTTATCTTCAATTCTGGCTTCACATTCTTGTGACTGCATTCTTTTAACTTTTTTTCCGTCTTCCACTTTCTTATTTCATCACTTATTCTTCGTTTCTCAGCTTTTTTTCTGTCCTCTTCTTTGACCTTCAGCCGTGTCTTCTCCAAGTAATCCTGGTATTTCTTACGAGCACATCTCACCGATAACAACATTCTGTGATTAATTGGTACGCATCTGACACCTCCATAGTACAAAATGGAATCATACACTTGTCTTTGTGCAATAATTGACTCCTCATGCATGTTTTCTACCAACATTGATTTATTTATAGAAAAGCCACTCTCCACAGTAGCATTTCCATGAGACAGTAAAAGACAAAGCTTTATTACTTGCCAAAGTTCACTATACTGTTTGTTTTCTGCTAAAATGTCAGCAAAGAAAATGTCTAAACCCATACTATCATCAGATATTGAGATATATTCTTTGAATTTAGTTTCCAAAGCTTCCTTTGATCCACAACACAGAGAAATGTATTGTGCTTTAGCCCTATCGGCCACATTTTCAGTTATTCTGTTAGCTTCATGCAACGCTTCCAAGACATATTCCATTCAGGTCTGACCAAGACTTGGTTGCTGATATATTATATGTGGGTTCAAACTCGTAAGACCTTTCACTAATCTATACTTTAAAGGACTCTTATCCAACAGTTTTGTCACAACTGCCACTAATATTTTCTGACATTCGTGTTTAAAACCAAGAATTTCTCTCTCTGACAATTTTAGTTCTTTAAGTACCTTTTTCGTACTAAATCCAACATCAACTTTACCTACCTCAATTAAGTTTGTTGGGTCCTGTAGATCAAGCAAAATCACACTCCTAATATCAATGGAATTTGCCATTTTACTACGCTTGACAAATCGATTCATCAAACTTCTTAATAGTTCATTCAGATGGGAGTACAAAAATGGAGCAAGCGGTTTGTTACTTTGAAATCGCCTGAGAAAAGGCTCACATTCCAAAGAAATGGTTTTGAAAAATGCTAGTTTGCATTTTATTAAAGGGTCTTGGATTTGTTCTTTAATATTTTTACAGGACTTACTTTCTGGCAACTTAGCATTTGCAACATATGCCTTGATATGGTGAAATACTTCTAAGGCTCGTTCCAGACAATGAACATTTTCAAGCCATCGTACTGTACAATACTTCAGTGGGAACACTGTACTACCAGTCACTGCAGTGAACTGGGCCCGGCGAGCTGGCGAGTCTTTGAATAAATAATACATGTTACGCAGGAATGAGTTAAGCTCCCAATTTACAGTCATTAAACCTGTTTTAACCACACCAAACCACACACTCCCAGGTTCAATAACTTTTTCCCATCAGGATTTTCTGTCTCCATTTCCACTTCTAGCTTCCTGAGAAAGCTCAAGTTCACATTAGGCCCATCCATTGAGACCTGCAACAAGTTTTTTCTTTGAAGAGGTTGCAGTCCATGATTAAATTTCTGCAGCAGATCTTGGGCAGTAGCACGACCCAGAAAAACACTGTTCCAATATCTAGAAGCCACTTTATGAGTGTTGATATCAAAAAATCTGACAATGAGATCCATTTGTCCTTGTTGTGTTACCTTATTGAGTGACTCATCAAAAGAAACTACATAATCCTCACAAGTTTTCAAATTGTTTGTTAATAACTCACTGAAATGTGGTGCAATACCATGATTAATCACGTAGGAACACTTACTTTCACCAAAGGTGAATTTCGATGCAATTGCACTATCTGGGAACATAAGTATAAATGTATCACGTATATCTGCACATGAACTCCTCTTGTATTTACTAGCAACAACTTTTAACGCCCATAAAATTTCTGCTTTGGCTGCTTCATCTTTATTAAAATAAGAAGTAGCACAGTGTACCGAGTTTCCACTTTCTATCCCTGCCTCAGTCTTTACTGTTTCTGTTGAACTAACACACGGTTTGACAGCAGCATTATCAAGAGATCCATATCCAATGTCTACACTTCTTGTTTCTGTTGAACTATTAGCTACACTTCTTAATTTTGTTGAACTAGCGCTAGGTTTGACAAAAAATAATGACAATGATGGCTGTCTTGATTTAATATTCTGAAGCTGAGTGTGTTTTGGTCCAGTTCTATGTGAATGAATTGCCTGACGCCCCATATTGCTGAGTTTAAACTTCTTTCTGCACACATTACAGTAGGCTTCAAATTTATTGTCCGGTACATCACTGAGCCAATCTACAAACTCTGGATTAAGGGTTGAATCCAGCCACTGATAGTTGAAAGTTGTTTTTCTTGCCATCTTATCTAATGCATAGGCCTAATCTGAAACAAAAGAAAAGCATGTTAATTGTACACAAAAACTATATCAAAGCACAAATACAATTATCTCAGCAATGTAAAGATACCTTGTTGGGATAAAAATATACTTGTACAGCTTGGTAGGGCCAGAGCCGCCACACACTGTTCAGCATTTCAACCAACTCATCTTGTTTTAATGCTGCCATAGCCCGAAACATGTACAATTTTAATTTTTTTAAATAAAATTCAACTTGCCTCAGTAATTGATCACTTTTCCTCGCTTCAAAGGATTCACAGGTTGCAGTTTGTCATCAGTATGAATTACCTGACACATAACAAATTTGAGTCAACTTCCCTTACTTTCCCTGACACACGCCAATTTTTAAAAGACTTCCCTGACAATCCCTGACTTTCCAGGTCGCTGGGAACCCTGTTATAGATCAAAATGCATCGTGAAATATTATTTTGCAGGGATGCAGTTTCAAATTCAAATTACATGTTAAATAACTTAACAGATTAAAATTAATTAAAACGGAATTTTACTTACACCCCAAAAACTTGAAACTTTATCAATTTAAAATCATACGTGATTTATGTCAATTAAACGTAAAAATTGTTACAGGCTCTGCCTTTAGAATCATTTATACATTCATTAATGCGTCTTAACTACTGTTATCGTGGGTACGAGTCTGATGAAATACAAACTCTGTATCACGTTTTAAAAGTGTCTTAAATACAACCCTTTAAAGTTAAAATAATACCTCTTGAGAAAATTCGGTATTACTAGAGCTCTAAAAAAGAAGGTACGCGTAAGAAACTTCTTTTTTCGCGTAATTTGGTCGATTTAATTGTCAAAAACGCATTAGAAACTCGTTTTATGACTTTCTAAATACAATTTCTGTACAATTCTCCTTGCATTGTTAATTGTTTTACAATTAAAACAAACTATTTCACCTCGAATATACAAAACATCACATTTTGAATGTGTGAATAAATAATACAAAATAAAGATATACTTTGATAAATCTATTTCTACAATAAATTGAAACATCACCTTCAGCGCACTTTTATTTATACAGCAGATGTATAAATAATATAGCCAAACGGCTTCACAATTTGTCGAATAATAACAAGTCGCACGAATGTATCTGTCGTTCCACGAGCTGCGGAAAGTATTTAGAAACTCATAAAACGAGTTTCTAATGCGTTTTGACAATTAATTCGACCAAATTACGCGAAAAAAGAAGTTTCGAAACGCATGTAAACATACACGTTGTTATGACAGTCCGCCATTGACTGGAGCTAAGATGGCGGTCGGGCGTACTCCCTTTGATAGTACAGTACCTTAGTACTACTCCAATAAGCGTACCCGCACCCTTTTTCAATATTTCGATTATTGACATCGATACGTAGTGAATACCGCATCTAATTATAGCTAGATGAAAGAATTCGTTAAAATATATGTGTATAAGTTATGAAATATATTGTTGACAATTAAAATCGTTTTCCTTTGTCATATTTTTTATGAAAGATATTTCTAGCACTAATATAACACCGATTTGTGGCTGTGACGCCAAAAGTTGACGTCGTTATGTTAACATGCATATTGAAATTAGGCTACACACGAAAACCAGTACGCCTATAATGTAATAGGCCTACTCGTTTTCTTTTTTGTGAAAACCACTTAAAAAAAAAAAATTCGAAGTAAGGCGGGGTGGCCCTTGCCTGTTACTATACATGTCTCCCTTGTTGTGACAGAACTCGTTTTCCAGTAATACTCGGTTTTTGTGCAGATCACTGGAAAAGTAACCATCTCGAAGTGAGACGAGGTGCTTATACATGTCTCCCATTTTTTTGCGTTTCATACAAAATTCGCTTCCATGAAGTTTTTGAGAAATTTAGGTCGTACTGAATAACATTACACATTACTGAACATTAGTCACACAACGATAACAAATCTTATTTTCATTAGTTGTATTAATCTTAATATTCAGAAATAATTGTATTTTTCACTTTACATTTTCTGTTGTTGTTTTTGTTAAAAATCATTAAGTTGGACCTTTTCGGTTAATTGGCAGCATGAGACTCTACGTAGCAATCGCCAGTAACCACGCATTTCCCCCTCCAACGCATTTTGCAAACATTCCACGGTGACAGCACTGGCACTGTCACTCTGTATGCAGCAGTCGTAGTAGTAGTACAAGTGTAATTTCCTTCAGAAGTGTAGTAAAATCATGAATTTCCTTCATTTAACGGCACAGGTTCACGTCAAAGATTCAGCGATAGACTTTCTAAGAAACAAAAAAATTTTACATAGGCTAACCCAAGAATGTGTATGAACGGTCATGAAATGAAACTGTATACGACAGGTAAAGACCGTTGGGTATGTTCCAAAAAGGACTGCCGGGAATCCAAACAAGTGCGACAGGATACATTCCTAAATAATTCTCGGTTGGATTTCCGCACAATCGTGTAGGGCCTACTTTATTTATTGTTGGAGTAAGGAGTAGGCCTACACAACCGTGCAATATTGTGAAGACGAGTTGGATATGAATCGCTCCACATGCGTGGATTGGAACTCGTACATGCGAGAAGTGTGTGAGCACCATTTATTAACAAGTCCACAGGTTATTGGTGGATCTAATTTAGGCCTACATGTTGAAGTGGACGAGACTTGCTTCACTAAAAGAAAATATTATAATAGGGGAAGAGTTTTACCAAATCAATGGGTTTTTGGTGGAATTTGTCGTGAAACAAGAGACTGTTTCCTTGTTACCGTTCCAGACAGATCCGCAGGAACTTTAGTGCCTTTAATAAACAAGTATGTTGCCCCAGGCACAACCGTTTTGTCTGATGAGTGGAGGGGATATCAAAATTTACACCAAAATTATCAACATTTAACAGTTAACCATTCGATACAGTTTGTGAATCCAGTAACCCAAGCCCACACCCAAAATGTAGAAACCATGTGGCCTAAGGCCAAAATGAGAAACAAAAGGCAATGGGGTACTTCGCGACTGATGTTGGATTCATATCTGGCTGAATTTATGTGGTGGCAAAGGTATCGAAATGATAATAAATTCGAAAAAATTATTGAACACATTGCACAATTCATGCCTCCTCAATAATTTGTTGTATATTGTATATAATATCATTGTATTTGTACTTATAAATTATGTTTGTAACTGTAATTAATTTGTAGTTGTTAGTGATGTAGGAAATTAATTGTAAAATGTAAGTAAATTTGTAATTAAAATTTAAATATAAAAATAAAATTAAAAAAATAAAAGAATATTAAAAATATTATATATATATATATTATACATAATATATATATAAAAAGAATATAAAAAACATGTCAAAATGAAAATAAAAATACAAACAGTCGTATAAATACTCACTGGCGATTGCTACGTAGTCTGGCGATTGCAAAATGCGTTGGAGGGGGAAATGTGTGATCTCATGGCAATTGCTACATAGAGTCTCATGCTGCCAATTAACGGAAAAGATCCAGTTCTTTAGTTTAAATGTTACTCTAATATAAGCATTGTATAGGCTATGCACATTAAACATCATAATTTTTTTCAACCATGGCTTTTAGTTGTTTAAA
Organism: Magicicada septendecula; assembly: GCA_034769895.1. Taxonomy (NCBI): domain Eukaryota; kingdom Metazoa; phylum Arthropoda; class Insecta; order Hemiptera; family Cicadidae; genus Magicicada; species Magicicada septendecula. Next base: position 506,665,005 of record CM068369.1, on the reverse strand, counting down.
CAGTAAAATACAACCCTAAAACCATTATTACCTAACCTCATGAACAAAAGCGAAAATACGTGTTGTTTTCATTTTAAATGGGTTTTGATTTTTAGTTTACTGTTTAAAGAATAAAACCCATGGTTAGGAAATATATACAAAGTTTAATGTGTCTACACAATGGCTGAAAAGAGAAACGTTAAGAACATTGAACATACGGTAAAGTGTTTCTAACAAAAATTACAACAGACAATGTAAAGTGAAAAATAGAATTATTTCTGAATAGTAAGATAAAACAAAAAATCAACGTTAACAAATGAAAACAAGATTTGTTATTCGTTAGGTGGTCAATATTCTTTTGTGTTATTCAGTAAAATCTCGAAAACTTCACTGGAAGCGAATTTTGTGCGAAACACAAAATAATTGGAGACATGTATAGCATCCCGCATTCCTTCGAGTTGGTTGCTTTTCCAGTGACCTGCACAAAAGCCGAGTATTAGGGGAAAACGAGTTATGCCACAAAAAGAGAGACATGCATCGTAATAGGCAAGACACCCCAAGGGCCACCCCGCCTTACTTCGAGTTGGTTGCTTTTTCCTGTGATGAGCACAAAAATCCGAAAATTATTGAAAAACGAGTGCTGTTGGAAAATGAGTTCTGTCCCAAAAAAGAGAGATGCCTACTTCGAGTTGGTTTTTTCGTGGAATTCACAAAAAATGAGTATTATTTTACAGGCATATTGCATTTTATAACATACGGATATTTTCACGATTTCTATTTACTATCTAAAATTATATGCTATGTTCATTATATATTGCGACGATACATATAAATATTTTCGCATAGGATAATTATGTGTGTTGGAATTTTGCACAAGTCTACATTGGAGGTGTAGAAAAACCTCCATTTATTTATCACACAAGTAAATAATTGTTTATATGATATATTTAATTTAAACAAAATGTCATGTACAGTATTTTATTTGTTATCAAAGAGTTTATATAGTTCAGTTTTGGTGGGTTTTACTTGAACGTAGAATTCCTTTACACTCGGCGTGACGTCACTCGCTGCGTCGCTGTTACGCTCCTCTCTGCAAAGATCGCCGGCCGCCTCTCACACTCTCTCTCTCTCCACTGGGGTTCGCCGAACAACTGATACCACTGATGCAGATTTTACACACGAATTTGTCACTTTCCGAATCGTTTGTTTATTCGCTCGCAATTGGTTGTTATTAATTATTGATACTTAGGGTGATAATGAATAATATTCTTTAAAAGCGGTGTATATTACTTACACCTTCCAGCTATTCTTGAAGTGTTCCGAGTTAATAAGAATTTATCACGGTAGATAAATCTCCCTAAGCGGAAAATCTTCCACTGACACATAATAGCACTTAATATATTATAATTGGTAGTTCACTGGCTTGGCTCTAATCGACAAACTCGAAAATAGTCCCAATACTTATAGATGCTCTAGATTGAACCAGTTCCAACAAGAAAAACTCTTGACGAAGAACACACCTTCACTATGCAATGGCTTCCAATGAATGCCTCAGAGTACACATGACAACTGATGGATCTGACTGAATTTAGGGGCTTCTGATTTGTCAATCAACTGTCTACGTGGTAGATTGGACAAAAGATAGACAAGTTGCAGGTGAATCTTTGTATAAATGTCCGAGTCCCTACTCAGATTTTATCTAGAAATTTTATTAATCTTCAATAGATAAGAGTAAAATTTGAGTTTTCAATTACTAAAAAACCACATTTAAAAAATAGCTGAAAACAACAGAGTATATAGAAAATGTAGCTATTTTCATAAATAATTCACTATCCAAGTCTCATGCCAATCGGATAACAAATGCGGAAGATATAACAACGAAGGTTCACCACACACGAACGCGTGCACATATTCACAAACAAAGTACATGACATTATAAAGCAAAAATTTACAAAGAATTTGGTATAACACAAGCCCTTATCCATCTCTAAATACAAAACTTATAGCTAATTGACAAAAATTGCATAAATCAATATAAAACATGCTAATGTCCATCATCCATCCTCTGATATACTTATTCTAGATCATCATCCCATGTTTTGTTGCAATATCGATGCCAATTATCGCGTAATTGAAATATTGAAAGTGATTGCAGGTACTCGGATGTTGGGATAGTACCACATCGAGAATCTTATTATGACACATATGAGGGAAATTTTTGTTTCTGTGGATGATTATCCGAGTATTTCATAAATTGTTATGGACGTGTGGGAGTTAACTGTACAAAGTGAAATAAAACATTCTGTCTTGTCTATACCTTATTTGTCATCTGCACATCCCTAAGAGAAGTGAGTTCTGTAAATATTAAATACTTTCTCTACTGTAAATTTGAAATTAAATATGTGTCATCGATGACTGAACAAAGTTAAGCATATAAATTTTAAAAGTATATCATAATTATTTATTGTCATAATCAGAATTACAATTATTATTATTACTATTATTGTTGTTTTCCAGTGTTAACAGGGCCTGGGGCAGCCAGGGCACTGCCCCGGGGCCTCCAAGAGGCAAATATTAATTAATTAAAAAATGACATCTTTTACATGGTGAAAAGCAAGCTAGACCAGACATAACACATGTTTTGTTCAAATTAGTTGAATTAAGTAACTATTTTCATAAGACATAAGAGTAGGAACCAGGTGGATAATGATGTCGATGAGTACTGGAATAGCAAACTACCGCTTGCCCTGTGTTGCAGTGGCAGTTGCTAAGCGACACCATGGAAAAAAAGTAAACACACTGACATGTATGAGGACCAAAGATTAACAGAATCTAAGAGCAGGTTTAGAGTGACAGTCTTTTACACTATGATTTATACACTACTATCACAGCTAGACAACAGATTTAAAGGTATGAAAGCAGTTATAGATGTGTAAAGAGTAGTACAACCTTATTTCCTTGTCACATTTACTGAGTTTGAACTTTGGGACACAAAGCTCAACCTGAGCTGATGAATTTGCACAAAGATTTCCATATGATGTATCACCAGTTGTTATCAGTCAGAAGTGCTTTCAGATCGGAGTTAGAGCATTTGACAGATGTGAAACAGCTTGCAAACCTACTTTTGAGTGAAAACAGCTCCTTAGCTTCAAGCTACCCAGATGTCACCTCTGCTTGTTTGATGTACCTTACAGTCCCTGTGACAGTAGCAAAAGCTGAGAGTTCATTCTCAAAACTGAAACAAGTAAAGAATTTTATACGAATCACCTAGACCCCATAACGACTTAGTAGTTTGGCTCTTTTGTCTACTGAGAATGGCGCAGAGCAAAGTATTGACTTCAGTAGAATTATTGACATCACTGAAAGCATTAAGTCTAGAAAAAAAATAATTCCTGTAAATAAATTGTACCTTGTTGAATAAGTAAACTAACTTGCTGAATATGTCAATTAAGTAAAACATGTGAATATGGATAAACTTTTAACAGAAAAATTATACGTTTTGGTTTAATCCCTTCTATCTATATCCACCTACAATTCACACATTTTTAAGTCCTATAGAAGTACATAAAACTGCAGTCTACATATAAGAGGCAATATTTGTATATTTAATCATTCTTTGTCATTTGGGTTTGCAATCCCGCAGACTTTATTTTCCCGCAGGAATTTCGTGGGAAATTAGCCATTCCCGCAGGATCCCGCAGTATTTCCATAAAATTTTTCATTCATGCAGATTTGAAGGTAATAAGAAAACCATAATCTTCTATTATTTTTATTTAATCAAATCCAACATAAGCCTTTCTTTATATGTGACAAATAAACAAAAATTCAAACACAGAATCATTTTTATATAATATGAAGTTATAAACTTATTGTAACTAATTTACTTAAGAGATCGTTTGTAACTATTATTTACTTAACATCGAAAATTATTAGTCTTCCTGGTCCTGTTTAACCAGTCTAAAATAAATCAAAACGCTGTATAATCTCCAATCAACTAAACAAAATAGTTCCATACCGGTAACATATAATAGGTACGTATTAAGTTACGTGAGTTACATAAAACTAAATCACAAAATATCTTTACAACAAAAATAAAAAAAGTTATATCTTTTTCTGAAAATAAGAGGGCAAAAAACATATAGTGTCTAATGTTTAGTCCCCCAGCCTACTTCTTATAGAACTGCAGATATATCCGGCTGCAGAAAAAGCCCTTTCTGCTTCTACGCTTGTAGGAGTTATAGTGTTCAAATAATCATGAACAAGGGATAAGTATTTGCCTTTATTCCACTACATTCATATTCAGTCATCTCACTCTTAATATTTTTTTCAAAATGTTTACCTCTTTCATCCATATTTACGCTGCAAGTATCCTTTTCTTCTTTATTTAATTGCATTTCTAATTCTTCTTGAAGCAATAAATTTACTTCTATGTTACTTTCTTCATCTTCTGAACTTTCAGACTTATCAGCCTTATTCTATATTTTTGTCCAAAGTCAACATTCTCTCACAAATCTTTTTAATTTCAAGACGAACAGAACTCTTTTTTAGGAACTGGAAATGTGTCATCTGGGGTGTTCAGATACCTCACATACTTCTTTGGATTATGAAGGTAGAGAATTATTCCAGACAAAACGATCCGACACTCTTTGATTCTTACTCGAAGAGCAGTGGCTAGATCAGCGCTCACCTCACCTTGTTGCTTATCCAACTTTTCCAATATGAATCGAAGAGTTGTATCAGCCGTTAAAAGCGTTGAATCTCTTCTGCACAAGACTTCAATGCCCAGTTTAACCGGCTGCAAACTAAGAGTCAATTCCTTGAGCTTGGTCCATTCTTCGTCGGAGAATTTTATCTCAGTTCCTTCGTCAATTAAAGCTTTGCTTATGCACCCTTTGAGAACATGAAAACGCTCCAACATATTATACAGGCTACTCCACCTGGTCTTGCAGTCTAGGATTGAGCTCAGTTCTTTTCCAAGGTCTTCTCATACGTATTTCTGCAAGCAAGCATCTTTAGTTGGAGATTTTTTTTAAATCTTTACAACCTTTCTCACTTTATTAATAAGATCTTTGTAACTGGGTATCAGTTCTGCGGGTGACTGCTCTAAATGAGTAACAGTCAAAACCTGCTCCTCACTTGTCTCATCATCGCTTGTATCATCATCATCATCTGAGTAATCAGGTGCGGCTACTTCCTCATTTTGAAGAAAATGGCATACTTCCGATTCCGATTCCTTGCTAGGTACATTTTTTTTTTATAAAGTATCAACAACTGCAAGTTGAGTACCATGTGCGAAACATAGTTGTTGGTAGCCAAGGCATCAATCTGCCAACTTCTTCATGACACTAGCACCGTCAGTAGAAATTCCAATAATATCAGTATCAAGATGGAGACCAAATTTCTCTAAACGTGTTTTGACTAAATCGATGCAATGTTCTGCATTGAAGAGCCGTGGATTCGAATCAACCCGAGATTAAAATGTGTCCCTATATGATGTACATTCACGTTCAAATAGCTTCGATTTTTTATAGACATCCATTCATCGAAAGTCAAAGAAAATTGATGTCCACGTATTTTAAGATTTTGTAGTTTCTTAATGATGTCAGCTTTAACTGTTTCTGAGCAATTTTCAACAATCGATTTTATAGTATTAGGAGATGTAGGTAGACTAAACCCGCTTTTCGAAAATAAATATCTTAAATCTTCAGAAGTGCAGAGACAATTGAAAGATAGGCTGTCTTTTGCCACCATTCTAGATATCATATACTCTTTAGAGTACTCTTTGATTAAATAGGTATCAATACTATTAATTGTTTTGGCCTTTTTCTTTGGTATATTTGGATTTTCGACATCACATCGATGATCAACCATTTTTATTGAATCATCTTTTGAAGCTGATGGTCGTGGTTGTATGGATGCTTGAGTTCTAGAAGTTTCTAAATCTATGCAATGTTTAGACTTCAAATGATACTTCAAACCTTTCGTCGATCGTTGACTTATTTTCAAAATGTTATTGCACATAGAGCATCTTGCACTTTCACCTGTTTTTACGAAATAATTCCAAATATCTTTCTCATGTTTACCTGCTTCATTTGACATGTTTGGCTATTTGTACCTGTAGAATAAGACGTCAAAATTTAAAAAAAATTGCGTAACATTCGTATCCTTACGTAAAATTAATTTAATAAAAAAACAGGAACACTTAAGTTGAAGAAAGATGGGGTTATGTGTGTTAGGTTAAGCGTATGAATTTGCAAAAATATACAACAGACTACACCAATATTATAGTACAATAAAACTTGTAAACTAATAGTTAAATAAGTATAAAATATAAAGTTTTTATTACTTACATAACAAGTAACACAAATCACTTTACGTCTAGGTACTTTATGTTCGAAAATAAACAAGGAACGAGCGAGATTTGTTTGAATGATTGACTAGACCGGTGCCGGCGAGAAAATGACTGAAAGAAGCTACTCGCTCAATAGATTCATTTGTTCGATACAGGCACGGGGGAAGGGAGAGGTACATGCGAAACTGTCGTGATACGTGAAGTGCGCTAGTGACGTCCGAGCTAAATCAATGGATGGATGTATAAGTACAAATTTATTGTTCAAAATTCCGCATGGTGCGGGATCCTGCAGGTCTCAAAAGCATGCGGGATCCCACATTGCAGGATTGCAAACCCTAATTGTCATCATCATCAGCCGTGGCTCTACAATCCTTGGTGGGTCTTGGTCTGCTCCAAGAGTTGACTCCATTCTTCCCTATTGCGTGCCCTGGCTTTTCAGTTTCTTAAGTTCAGCTTTCTGAGGTCCTCCACTATCTGGTCTTTGAATCTACTTCGGGGCCTTTCCCCGAGGGATGTAGGAGCATGATTCCTCGATAGTTGTCACAAATAAGTTGGTCTCCTTTCTTGTGGATATTTACTATTATACCTATATACCAGTCTTCCAGAAGTTAAAATAATCATTCATATCTTTTCCTAATTGTACTATGACATCTACATTCCATGTGTGGTTGAAGAAATTATTTTTCATGCAAAAGTTCCTAATATACAATGTTACTTATTCTTTGCTTCTGTATAGTACGATTTTATTTTTTGTGGTTCCATGGTTTCATTCTTATCACAATAATTTGTTTTAACTGAAATTTTATCCAAGATTCCTTCAGTTATAATTACATATTAAATTTAATCTCTTATGAGAACATGGTTTTGTAATGTTTTTTTTTTTTTTAATTTTGTTCCTTAAGTAGAACTTAATATGTTTTAAAGTTTGTACAGTATTCTATATAAATCTAATTAATTTACTCTACAAACAATGAAAGGACTTAATTTAAAAAAATGTTTATACAATATTATATGGGCAGGGAAATTACCATTTGCCAAGTTTGGATTCTGTAAATCAAATACCGGTGCACTATTGCTGTAGGATGAAATACTATAAATTTTAAAATATTTATTTCTATTATTCTTCAGATGAGACATTGAGGTTTAAAAAAGTATAAAATTTTAAATATTCTAACTCTTTTTTAAATTCTTGGAGTTTGTTCTCCATGACATGTCTGTTAATTAACTAAATAATTAATTTTAAACAATTTTAAACACAAAGTTTGTGTTCCGAGTTGGTAGTGATATACATATATTTAGACATTTTTAAAATTATATTCTATGTGTTTAAAAAATTTTTTAATTTATGTGGACATGATGTTTTTTTAGGGAGGGGGGGTTGAGGTAAATATTCATCATCTCATCAGCAGTCTCTACAGACATAAATATCTAACCAACAAACATTTATAACCTTCAATAACTTTTAACCAAATAAAGATTGGCCCTAATGTTTGAGGTAATGACTTTTATTTGAATTTTTATCTTAATATATGAAACACTTTTTAATGTTAAGGGGAAGATTTTAGTAATAAAAATTGTAATTTAATTAAGCTGGGTGAATGTTTGTTACTAGAAATTTGTATTTAATAATTATACAAATTAAGTGATGATGTTACAGCTAGTTTTTGTATATGCTAAAAAATGCATGTCACTATGTATACAGGGCCGCATTTAGGATTTAGGCGCCCCTAGGCACTTCAAGGGCCAGCGCCCCCTACTCCCAATTAATTGTCGTCGTCAATATTTATTGCCTATTCTCACATTACACGTGTTTTTTAGACTATTAAATGAGAACTGTCATTAGGATTAGGCCTATAAATAAGTAATAGAATTGTCTTTGAGTAATAATCGTTTTTAATTACATTTTGAACAGTGATCTATTACAAACTACAATACATAGTAATTAATTGTTTAAAAATCTAAAAAAAACTACTAAGTCTATTAATTCATTATCAACATTTTTTAGTCACAGCATTCCAATCTTATCGAGTAGAAAGTCCACGAATATCTACGTTGCTTTTTAATGTTTATGTTCAACAAGTCCAGTGGTGGTTTCTAATCCACAGTAAAAAGTCTTTACTTTTTCAATTATATTTACGATACTCTATTTCACTTTCACTTGCACAGATAAATAACTACTTGCTCAGCAATAACAGCACCTTGCGTCGCGCTAACTGTAACTAATAGGTTATCTTACTGTTTACGTCTTGCTCTAGTCTTGATGTCACTCATCGGGAGACTGGGCGAGTCCATATTGGTCATAATGTGGGGAGGGCAAGTCGCAAGTGCTATTACGGAGGCGTGTAGTGGCGCTGTGCCGGTTTGCAGAGCAGGCGCTTTTGCTGAAAGAAAGACAGCATCTCTGGGTTTTCGTTCTATCATTTTCTTAAATGCAACTTGAAACTTTATAAAACAGCGTTTTAAATACCTACCATATTTGTCTTTAAAATTGTGATTTAATTTTTTCGATTAATTTTCTGATTTTTTTATACAGTTCTCAAAACTTAGCTTCTCTCAATATTTTTCCTCTTTTAAAATTTTCGCCCCTCAAAATTTTGCGCTCTAGGCACATGCCTAGTCTGCCTATTGGTAAATGCGGCACTGTATGTATATTCGATTTTTTGTAATATCATATATCTGGAAAACTATTTTATTCTACTAAGATAGTTTTGTGATAACATATGTATAATTAAAAAATAAAATTGTTTAAATTAAGGTATTAATAATAGTATTTATAATTTAATTTTTATATAAAATTTTGTCTACAGTTCTAATTAATACTGCTCCAGTAGGCTATGTTCAATGTGTGAATAAATATAATTAGTTATATTTGTCACTGATTTATTTATAATAACTGTATATGTAGTACGATATCACAAGGCCTTCAATAATTTGTGTGTCATCTTCAAATATGGTGTTTAAACGTTTATTGAAAAAACTATTATACATCCTGCTATAATTATTACTGCAAAGTATAATCAGACGTCAGAATAACAAAATTCTAAGTAACAAAATCCTTCATGTGACAAATTTTTTCTGCGCATCATAAAATTATATTAAACTATGGACATAATTACCTACAGATTTATATACCTTCAAATTACATATGAAATACAGATTTTTCAATAACAAAATAAACATGAATGCCAGTTTTTACTTTTTTAATAATAACAATAAAATCAATCTATTTGAAACCCCATTTGATTGTATAAATTCTGGAGGCTCAGTTATATAAATTATGGATAAATTTATTGTATAAGTAAATTTATTTTTTGTATAAATTGTATGATTATATAAATTGTGGAGATTCAGTAATCCTACTCAATGTGTGTTTTGTTTTGTCTAATACAGTAGGTATGACAATGATAGGTAAACGTTTAATTGTCTTTCTTAAAGTTTCTGCTCTGGTTAACAGCATTAAATATTTCTTCTTCTTCTTCTTCTTCTTCTTCTTCTTCTTCTTCTTCTTCTTCTTCTTCTTCACTACAAGGATTAGGCATTTGCCTGTTCCGTCCTCACAAACTTATGACCACCGTTTTCGTGTCGCTTGTGCCCAAGTATGTAAAATTTGAAACTTGTTCGATTGGGTTATTGTTGACAATTATTTTTGACCTAACGGGATACTAGCATTGGAAAGCCATAACTTCCATCTTATGTAAGGAAATTTTAAGATTATATTCTGGACATATTTAATTCAGTTGGTGCACTACCAGTTGTAATTTATCTTCACTATCTTGTATTATTATTTTATCGTCAGCAAATAGTAACATACTCAGGTAAGTATGTCGGTCTAGCTGGGCTCCAGGATATTCCTTTGATTGCCATTTTTTAAGAACATCATCAATATATATATTGTAACGAGACATACCGTTACCATAAGTTTGAACCCAACTTTAAAAAAAAATAATAATTATAATAATATAACAATTAAATAACACAAGAACCACCACATAACAGGAATTGTGTACCAATTAGTAAAATTATTTGGTGAAAACATGACTAAATAATGCATAAACGAAATATAGAAAATAATAGTAATGAAAAAACTAAGAAACGCTGAAGATATGTTAAATGTGATTAACCCAATTTACCCAATAGATTAGGTAGGTGAGAAGGATTAAAAAACAATTGTTGAAAATGAAAATAAGAAATGAACCATAATGAAGAAACCATAATAATACATTAAAATTATGAAGAGAGAAGATATTTCCAACTCTAGGCCAAAGTGGAGACTAAATGTGAGATGAATAAAATATAACAAAGAAACTCCAGAGCGATGAACAATTGCTGACATTGAAACATTGACTAAGTAATTTAAATGACTTGACTGAATATAACTCTAATATAAAACAAAAATGTAATCAATAAGCATAGGAGAGTGAATTTATAACTTGTATTTGTAATATAATAATGTATAAGAGAACAACCAGATTGTATCTTGTCTACTATTTGTGTATGTAATCAATGTAAACCTAGAGATATCAGAAAAGCTTGTAATAACCCATGAACAGGGTAAACAAAATGAAAAGAACATGGAAAATAATTATTAAAACTAAAAATGATACTTCATAATATTTGTACATTAAAATAATTGTGTGAAATGTAAGGAAACCAAGCACAAAGTCAACCCATTGTTATATATCAGAGGGGACAGACACATAACCTAATTCCAACCAATTTTTCACTTATAATGACTAGAAACAATGATAAAAATGTTATCAAAGCACTTTACATTATACTATAAGGAACTAGAGATTGTAAAGACCATAATAAGCTCCAAGTTGATTACCAAAACCTTGTATGTACTGTGAATAATGTAAATCAACATGATAAATTGGACAGAATGGTAAGTGCCTAATAAAAAACACAGAAAACCTTATAATAACTACATAAAAGAGAAAGAGATTGTTATCAGTAGCAATAAGGATATTCAGTACCACTAATAAGACGGATGACAATAATTATTAACATGGAATTACATGATAATAATAATAATAAGACGGACTTGTCATGTGACACTAGCTGCAAGTATTATTACTAAGTTCTCAATACAAGAGAATGCACCAATGTGAAACGCAAGATTGTAAAACAATGTAATAACTGTAATGAATAATTATGAACAAGATAGTGACTTAAAAGACCACTACTTAATTGAGAATGAAGTAAAGTAATGTGACACCTTAATAGTACAATCTATAGGTGATTATTTAGACTCAAAACTAGAAAATAAGAATGTATTAACAGTAACTAGGGAGAACAGTATTTGCACTGAGCATGTATGTGTAATTGTGACACAACAGAAATTGTCCAGAGACAAATGTTAAAATGTAATTAGTAAATATAGTTAGTAGGATCATGATAAATTGGACAGAATGGTAAGTGCCTAATAAAAAACACAGAAAACCTTATAATAACTACATAAAAGAGAAAGAGATTGTTATCAGTAGCAATAAGGATATTCAGTACCACTAATAAGACGGATGACAATAATTATTAACATGGAATTACATGATAATAATAATAATAAGACGGACTTGTCATGTGACACTAGCTGCAAGTATTATTACTAAGTTCTCAATACAAGAGAATGCACCAATGTGAAACGCAAGATTGTAAAACAATGTAATAACTGTAATGAATAATTATGAACAAGATAGTGACTTAAAAGACCACTACTTAATTGAGAATGAAGTAAAGTAATGTGACACCTTATAGTACAATCTATAGGTGATTATTTAGACTCAAAACTAGAAAATAAGAATGTAAATAAGAAAGTAAGAATCTTTACTTATTATCTACTTACAATTATTGACAAAATACATCTCATATGCTTAGGTTGCAGTAGGCCTATGATCCTACTAACTATATTTACTAATTACATTTTAACATTTGTCTCTGGACAATTTCTGTTGTGTCACAATTACACATACACGGTCAGTGCAAATACTGTTCTCCCTAGTTACTGTAGGGAGAACAGTATTTGCACTGACCATGTATGTGTAATTGTGACACAACAGAAATTGTCCAGAGACAAATGTTAAAATGTAATTAGTAAATATAGTTAGTAGGATCATAGGCCTACTGCAACCTAAGCATAGGAGATGTATTTTGTCAATAATTGTAAGTAGATAATAAGTAAAGAGTATAAAAGGACTTGAAAAGCATCATCTCGAAGAGATGTGATTGTCATTTGTTAGTTTTAGTGCAAGAATACCTAAATTTATTAAGAAATTGTATAAAGTGTTAATTTCAAATAATATCTTCCTTGATCATGGACGAAAATATATCATGTGTGGACTCTAAATCAAGAGCCAAATGTTCGCCATGTCATAATAAGCTTAGATTTGCAATCAGAGGGTTTATAAGAAAGTTATGCCAATTTAAAGATACTTGTTTTATTTTTGACAAAATGTTTAGCGTCAGTTTCATACTCTGGAACCCAAAGACCCAAGCTTGTTGTAAAAACTAAATGAGTCAGTAAAGGGGGGTATGTGTACTCAAGTAAAGATCATCGATTTATTATCTAATCAAAAGAGAGAATTCGATAATTTTGACGAGGAACGCAAACAAGAACAGCAAGAATGGACACCATTTTAAAACACTTCTTCATGACCACTGATGCAGGACAGACGACAGCTCTGCATTGCCAGAAATCGCCAGTTTAACCTAATTTAGTGTGTGTACTCAAATATAAACAAAGGGGTAACATAACCCTATTTTTATAAAATAATTATAAAGTTGTTTTACTCGAAGTTGAGTGAAGACATAACAGTGCGGTAACAATTGCTAAGTGTACAATCCATAGCAATTACGCGAATTAAAGGGAGTAGAGTGATCATTAATTATATTTAAGGAATTTATGACATTTGACGATATACTTTATCGAAATAACTTAATACTATGTGTACATATGAACAAATAAGGAGCATTGCACCTTACTAATTTAATTAATTTGTTATTACAAAGAGAGTTCTCAATTTAATTTTATTTATAAAAAAGTTATTTAATTAATCAATGAAAGTTATGAAAAATGATGATAGAGTTTTTTTGCAATATAAACACTAAGAGTGCTGTAATTAATATTATATCGATTAATTTATTCATAGTTAAAACAATTTAGCAACAGCTAACCAGAATTTTGAGAATTGTCAATTGACATGATTAATTATCAGAAGATAATTGAGAAAATAATTTATGCCTAGATTTAAGAAGGATTATAACAGTATTACAATATTTTATTGTTTCATTATTAAAAGAATTTAATACCAAGCTAACTACAATTGCAAGAATTAACAGATTACCTGTTTAAAGTAATCCAATATAACTGATCAGATGATTCTTCCTGGAACACTGAATTAATTTATAACTTTATTGTGTTTAAATTTTATGTGTTGTAATGTAAAAGAATAAATTATTATTTCATTTAAAGTTCATTGGTGGCAGTTACAATACACCAAATCAACCTATAACGTCGGCACCAGACGTGTCTATGAACCTTTCTGTTATTCATTAAGATGTATTTAATTTTGTAATCACTCTACGACTACCCAATTGTGGTAGCATAATTCTTCTGTTTGTTTTATTTGTATTTTGCAGTCTAAAAGGACCTACATTTCAGATAAACATTTTAACAAAAAAAAAATAAGTTTAATAATTCTGATAATTGCAAATCAGAACAACCATCCCTGAGACAAGAGATTTTCATAAAACTAAATTTTATTGTAAAACATAATGAACAAGTAACAATTTATTATGTTTTAAAGTAATTCAGTGAATATTATCAACAAATAAACCACAGTTTTATACAACAAAAATAGAGTCAGATGATTTATTTCAGTAGACTAGACTATTACAGATCAGGTGGATATCTCGCAATGGATGGCAGCACTGACAGCGGCAAATGAATTTATTTGAATATTTCTAAACTTACATAGGTTGTCATATCAACACTGCACGGTTAGGCAACTTCACTTCAAGTAAGCAATTCGTTTATGAAATAAAAATGTACTTTCAGTGAGAGATCGACTTCGTAGATTCGTCTAGTCAACCAAAGAAACGTCGCACATAAATGAATTCCGAATTACCAATACAATCAAACATTTAAAATTTTTGAAAAAAAAATAATAATAGCCGAATTTAATTAATAAAAATAATTAAACAAACTTAAATAATTAAGAGAGAGGGTACTCATTTTGTATTAATATATATATATATATATATATATATATATATATATATATAGTACAAGCATAGGCTGTACTGTGCATTTATTAAATTAAATAAATATTTAGATTAATTTTAGAAATATGTAATAAATAGGCAGGTGTGAGATTGAAAGCTGAGTTTATACGCAGGAATCAACATGCACGATCACGCGATTGTCGCTGAGAGTGTGTACACTAGTAAATAGAGTGTGTGCATGAGGCCTGTTCAAGCCTGAAAGTTTGCAATCTCACGCCAAGTAGATGCTAAATTATAGTTTTATTTAATTATAAGCAAACCATAAATGGTAGAAAAATTGCAAAGACTTCTAAATATGCATAAAAATAATACACATGTGCAGTGCAAAAACGGTGTGAATTGAACGTTCCGTGCGAATTCTGTGTGATTTTAAGAGCGTAGTAATTACACGAATTATGCGAGTCCGATGGTAATTACACAAAATATGTGTAATTAAATCAGACAATGTTATAACACCTTGAAATCTGCATTAGACATTGCAATTGGCAGAAATGTGCAAAAATATGAACTTGGCGGATAGTGGGGGAACTGACGCTACGAACAATTTCTGACATGCAGAATTCTGTTCCGACAGGTGTGGTTTCTTGATTGAATATAAATGCGGGCACAGTAAAGCCAATTTTACTCTCAATCAGTCTTCAGAAGCGGCGGGACGCTATGTTCAGTATCGACGTGATTTTTAAATAAACTGTAAAGTCGGATGGACGATACGTTCATCCAAGTATCAAACAGTAACTCTTAGTTTGATTTTTAAATACGATTATCGAACATACTCTACAAGTCTACAACCACAAATGTTCAGCACTCAAGACAACCGACGAGGTCACATCAGGCAGAGGAACGCTATGCAGAGCAATAGAGGGGTTTGCTAGGACAACAGCAACATATCACTCTACACTACAGCAACCAGATGGGACCATGAGGGATGAGTAACTGAAGGACGACAAGTGGAACCGGATAACGTGCAGGGAACTCCATTAGAAGAGGACCTATGGATCAACGGAGGACATGGGTACGATCTACAGAATCGAGGTGACAAATAACCAATTTATAATTTGTAAATGAGAGAATAAAAACATTGAAAAGACACTTTAAAATTTAAAAATAAATAATAGTTATGTAAAATGTAGTTAGTGATAAGAGAATATAATTTAAATTCAATAAGAATTTTCTTTGATGATGAACAATTAATTTAAAGTTAATTTAAATCATTGCTTGGATGATTAACAATTAATTTAGTAAATGTAAATTTTTAGTTAAAGCTTGTAAAATAATCAATGAGTAATATTACACGCAATGCATAAAGTAACGTAGTTGGAAATTATAGAAAAAGAATAACAATTCTCTTAGTCAAATTAAATTTTTATAAATCATTAAGATGTATGCAATGCATAAAGTAATGTAATAAAAAAATACATAAAGAAAAGAAAACAACCCACACAGTCAGACTGAGCGGTCGAGAAATTTTAGATTAACAAATAAATGTTTAGCATATACTTTTGTTAATATAGGATATAAGATTTATTTTATTTTCTTGGATTTCGTTGTCCATGACGTGTCCGTTACTTAACTAAATATCACTATAATATTGACGACTCGGAACACAAAGTTTTTTATAAGTAAAAACGTAAAGTTTTACCTTACAGCCTAAACCGGCTTTCACCTATAGAAGGCTTCATCAGAGGCTGTCGTTAGTAGCGCTGCTCGTCTTGTTGTTGGCGACGAGGTAGTGTTTCGAAAGATTGAAGCTGTGTGTGTGGTGAGATGTGTTCGAATAATGCGTGCGATTTGAATTGTGTCTGTTCGTATTTTATTTTATGATGAATGTACTGCAACAAAGAAACGTTTAAACAAACAATAATGAATATTTTATGGAGAAGTAAATGCGATTTTAAACACACTTGTGATTTTTTTTTTTAATAAATTAATGAAAACATGTTACAATTCAATCAATGACTACTCTTATTACTATTACACCAAACCCCAGTAATTGGTACATATTAACAGTAATGTTACATATGGTACATGTTGCCACAGCACAAATTAATTTATATATTTAAGCTATTTGTTGTGTTATTATATATATATGTATATTTTTTTTAACTGATCTAGAGTCCCCCTTATATAAATTTAATTTAATTTAATTATCAATTGTTGTTTAATGGAGTTTTATGTTTTACTCTTGTATTTTATGCAGTAATTATTTTTATAATTGATAAATATGATTTAATTGTAGTGAGATAATTTATTATGGATAAAATAATAATTTGCTGGTCTGTTAATGAATTTAACGGTAGCGTCGAACTTGAAGTCGAACTGCTCTTCTATAGAAAAATGTCGTCAGTGTAAGTATAAGTCAAGTGTTGTCTGGACAGATATATTAATATAATGAACACTTCACATACCTGGTTGTTGTACTTGATGTTCAGACGTTCACCGCCACTGAATAAACTGTCAAGTTTCCTTTTTGACCAGTCTAAAATTTATAAACAAGGTTTTATAACACCCTGAATGTTATATGGGTTTTCTTAGAGAAATGTCCCATAAAAAACAAACTTCTAATTTTATAATTGTGTATGTTTACTTTTTTCTGTTTCAATCTTTAAATGCTTATTGAATTGAAACTATTTCAAATGGTATACAGAAAAATTTCTGTTTTAATGTACCTCAGTGTATGCAATACTGAGGGCTGATTAGCTAAATTAAAATAATTAAAAACAAAAGTTACTGCTGTATAACATTATCGGTTTATTATAACCTCTAAAATTGGATTGAATAAAAATACATTTTTTCAATAATACAATTCGGATCGCAAGTTATCCGTCTACTGACTGGTCTAGCTCAGTTAAGCACAATATAAAAACTCTTATGTTTATTAACAAAATTATTATCTTAATTGACTAAGGACCTCAAGGGTAAGTTCTTTAAAATACAAAATAGAACGATATTAATTGCTTTTAATAAATACTACTATGATAGTAATTCATTTTTTGGCCTCTTTAAAAACTTGCAATTAAATATTTGGTTAACGAGAATTTCGTCTGCTTATATTCTAATTAATATTGTAATAAATAATTCTAACACATATATTCTTACGTCGGGTTATTAAACCCTCTAAATAAATGAATACAGTGTTCTCTATGAATAGTTTGATTGTTTTTGCGTCAGTACAAGTATGTTAATTGCTACGATCAATGAAAGGTATATAAACAATAAAATTGGTCACCGTACTACCTTGATTTTTAATCATATAGATTAAAAATTAACACTTTAACGATCGGATTATATTGATCGCTAATACACTGCACTTTAATCGCACTTGGAAATGAGAAATAACCCTCTTCTTACTAATAATGGGTTGTGGCCTTTACAGGTTATGTTAAATTTGCTCGTTCCGAATACACGCACTGTTTAAAAAGATTCACTATTAACTTTCGATGCACTCATAGATGATGACTCGCCTTTCCAATAGTTAATTTGATAAAATTTAAAGTATTTACTACAATGGTGCTGTAGTAGATTATTAAAATATAAGACAACGCCGAGACGCAACTGGTTAGCTCGTGAAGAATGATGCGAATCCCAATTTCTTAGCGTCCCTCTGATTATATACCCAGCTTCTCGATCGCCGTTAGGAATAATTTTCGCTAAGTAAACTCTTTTGTGATTGGTACAAAATTATGTCACAGTGACGTAATGTTTTTAAGAAACACCACCGACGCGTCTTTTGTACTCCACTGTTGTTATTGTTTGTATTCACATGCAATTTCTTAAATCTTGTTAAAAAATGATGCTAACACTAATTATTAAATTATTACAATCCCATTCTTTAAGTTATTATCATCAAATTAAAGCTTAGTTTCTGCTTTTTATTTTGATGTGGCTTAATGCCGGTTTGAACCTAGTTTTCACTGACAATACATAGAAATACCGTCCTGAAACATGGTTTCTTAGTGTCGTCTGCTAATAATGCAAAATGCGACTATTTCCCTATCTTTGACATTTGATTATTTACATCGGTTTTCTCTTTTGAACGTTATTACATGAATAAAAGTACATACATTATTACAACTAATTGCACGTCCAATACTACACCTCACTTTCCATTCAACACTCCTATACTATGTTAGAGCTAATCATATAATTAAAATACAAAGTGTGAATTTCTTAGTGTCTTTTAAAAATTGTTTATTGCTTTTATTATTTGTTTAGTGCTTATTTCATTGATCAATGAATCTATTTCTTACTGTTTGATGCGTTGACCGAAGATAGGAATCCGTAGAGGTCCTCCTTTTGATGGTTTTGCACAGAAGAATTGATGTTGATCAATGCTGTAGAAGATGCTGTAGCCTTCTGTCGCACAGGTCCTTCACGGCTGATGATTAATTAATTAATAATTTAATTAATTAACTTTGTTTTACGCAGCGAGAGTTGTTGAACGGTACTAGTTCATCTACACTGCGGACTACTTCTCGAATTTGATGCTTAAATTACACTTTTGCGTGATTGAAAAATTTCTGTACGTAATTTATACACGTCTAGCGTATTGAAGATCCGATCGAAGAGTGACGCTACCCCACGCTTTGAGTTGGCGTCAGTTTTAAATACTGGATGCTGATTGGTTGTTCAAATAAATCATGCGTTTTTCCAGTTTTGACAATCTTGAACAGGTCGACAAAACACCCCTTGACAGGTTTGAAACGGCAGAGAATTTCTAGTTAAAATCGTACTTCCTGTGTTTGCAACTCGATTGATTACAGGTATTTGCAAATGTGTTTTCAAAGATCTGACCACAGAATATTGTTGCTTAGGTCTTTATCTGTGTGTGTGTGAAAACACCTAATTCCTACGTAGCATAATTCTCTCGTTATTCCTTTTGGCGTACGTCTTCCGTATAACTTCTCCAATTGTTAATTATATTAACTGAGATTGCGGCTACTTATAAAGCTTCACTTGCTGAATACAATGGTGTTTCCAGAATTGCCGTATATTTATTAGTTTTTAAGTTATCACAGGTTGAACTGATAATTTGTATTGAGTAAAATTTCATGTTTGTACCAGTATCTGATGTCGCTGTGACGTGGTTAGAGTGAGATGGCTGCGATTGTACGCTCTCTCTCTCTCTTGCTTATGCTGCAGTACTCCCTCCATCAGACACTTCATATAACGCTCAGTTAGGACGCTAATATGAATCGTTATATATACCCCCACTCGGTATAAAAAAAATTGATTATTTTATAAATCATTAATTTTTTTCTTCTAATGTACAGTTTTACACTGATGAAAAATTTGCACATATTCTTTCGCACTTTTTCCCGCACAAAACTTGCACTAATACCATTTTCCTTACATCTATCTTATAACTCAAGATTACAATGTTAATTAACCTAACATGGTATATTGGAAATTTATATGACCATTAATATTTTAATTATCATTTTGGCTTATTTAATGCCAATAATTTAAATAACAATACTAACATTTATTTAAACAAAATTGATTATTATTATCATTGACCTTGATTGAAAACAATTATATATTTATTTTATTTGACCATGTTTGACTCACATACCTTATGGCTCAAACTATTATTTCTTTATGGGTCAATAATTTGTTTATTCTTCCTCCTATGGGAACATAGCTTATATAGCTTACCTCCATATATAGAAAATCCTGGTTTGGTGTTGGTAACTGCACTCCTCCAAGCTACACTAATCCTAGGGTCTTGTTGTTGATGAGTCCCTATTTCCTTAAGTCGTCTAACTACTTCAGGTTTTGTTATATGCTTTACCGCGTAAATACCAATATCATTGCTACTACATTTAATGTTATCTGTTTCCATGTTGTTTTCTGATGGTGGATTTCTACTGAGTACATCTGCTACCAAGTTGTCTTTCGCTTTACAATATTGTATTTCAAATTGATACTCTTGTATAGCCAAGATCCAACGAGTCAGACGAGCATGTAGCAATTTACAATTCAATAAAAATACTAACGCCTTATTGTCGGTGATTATAGTAAGTTTAGCACCCAGAATATAACTTCTAAACTTTGACAGGCTATGCACTATCGCTAATAGCTCTTTTTCTGTCGTAAAATAGGTTAATTCTGCCCCTTTGTGTGCGACTTACAAATCCTAATACTGCTTTTTGCCACTTCTCATCAATCTGATACAAGTGTGCTCCAATAGCAATATTGTTGGTGTCTGTTTGCAAGTAAAATCTTTCTCCTAGATCTGTCGCTGTGACGTGGTTAGAGTGAGATGGCTGCGATTGTACGCTCTCTCTCTTGCTTACGCTGCACTACTCCCTCCGTCAGACACTTCATATAATGCTCAGTTAGGACGCTATTATGAATCGTTATAATATATATATAATATATAATTTTCTATATAAGTAACTCGATGTTTCTTGCAGTAATTATATAATTTGTGATGTTTTCAATTTGTTTCTTCTGCAAGTAGTATAATTTTGTATATTCTTTTTAACACCTGACGCACGTTTCACTGAAAAATATCAGTATCATCAGAAGTTTCTAAGTAAATTAATAGCAATCGAAATAATTCTATTAATATAAAATTAACGATTAATCGAATTTGTATCGATTTTAAAATAAAATAACTGATAATCGATTTAGGTCGATTAGTTAACGATTGTTTTAATGTTTATTTTTTCAGCAGCTGTTTTCTCGGTTATATTTGAAGTTTTGTTGTTTATATTTTATTCATTTTTATTTTTTAGTAAATTTATAATTTTAAATAGATCGTCTTGTTTTGTTTTTATTTGGGTTTGTTCTTTAATTAATAAATTATTGTTATTGTGTTTGTAAATGTTAAGATTTTCCCAAATATTCATTTTTTGACCTTTTTGTATGTTTTTAATACATTTTATATTTTCAATGTTTGAAAACTGGTGGTTATTATTTAGACAATGTGTGGCTAAATTAGATTTATAAATATCTGGTTTTAAATATGCATTGCGGTGTTGAACGAATCTATCTCGTAGTTTTTTCTTCGTCTGGCCCACGTAAAATTTATTGCAATCTGGACATTCTATTTTATATATTCCATTTTTATTGTGAGTATTGGATTTAGTTTTAGGTTTTATTTTATTAAAAATTATATTATCTGTATTATAAGATATTTTTAAATTAGTATCTTTAAATATTTTATTTAGTTTTTGAGTTATATTTCCATAATAAGTGAAGGTTGTATATTTTATGTTATTATTAATAGGTGAAATTTTAAATGTAGCGTTCTTAGAAATTTTATTAGTGATTTTATGTTTAATTTTATTTTCTAATTTATTAATAGTTATTATTTTATATCCATTTTTAACTACTATTTGTTGGATAATTTTTCTTTCTTTGTTTCTTTCTGTGTTATTTAATGGGATCCTAAGCATTCGGTAAATCATGGAATTAAATACTGCCATTTTGTGTTGGGGAGGATGATTAGAAGTATTTGGTATTACTAAGTCAGTTTGAGAAGGTTTCCTGTATATTGAGTATTCAAAATTTGTTTCATTTTTCTTTATTGTTAAGTCTAAATAATTTAATTTATTATTAGATTCTTCTTCTAACGTGAATTTTATTTTGGAATGTAAATTATTTATGGAGTTGAATATTTTATTTATATTTATACCATTGTTTTGGGAAATGTACAGCGTCATCAACGTATCTAAAATAACATCCTAATGGGTCGTTTAATTTTATTATATTTATTATTTGTTCGTCGAGTTTTTGTAGGAAGATTTCTGATAATATAGCGGAGGTTGGGGCTCCCATAGCAAGGCCATCTGTTTGATAGTACAATTTGTTGTTGTATTGAAAATAATTTTGATTTAAAATTATTTTTAAAGTATTAGTTAACTGTTTAATGTATGTGTCACTTTCGTTATTTGTTTTCAGGTTATTTGTTATAATATTTATAGTTTCTTCAATGGGAATGTTTGTATACATGTTTGATATGTCGAATGAATATAATTTTGTATTTCTGTTTACTTCTACGTTTTCCGTGAGTTCGATACTATTTTTTATATTGTGTTTTGCTGGAAGTTCAATTTTATGTTTTAAGATTTGAGTTACTAATTTTGATATTTTATAATTTGGTGCGGTCCTAGCGTTTATAAAAGGTCTGATAGGTTTATTGATTTTATGTAATTTTATTAAAGAATTTAATTTTGGTGCACAAGGATTATCCATTTTATATTTAAAGGAGTCTTTAGGATTTATGATTTGGTTACTATTTTTTAGTATATTTGTTATTTGTGTTTGATATTTATTTGTGGGATCTTTATTTAATGTTATGCAATTATTATTAACTATAAATTCTTCTGTTTTATCGTCTAAATCTTTCTGAGAAATTATTATTGTACTATTACTCTTATCAGCTTTGGTTATAGTGAGGTTATTAGTCGTTAGTTTCTGTTTTATGTTATTAATGGTTTTATTTTGTTGATTTTTATTTTTAATATGATGATTTTGGTTATTATATTTTTTGATATATTTTATTATTTCCATTGAGGCTTCTGTTCTTATTTTATCTTGTTTTTCTTGTTCTACATTATTAATTGCGTTTTCAGTTTCGACTATGATATTATCTATTACATGTTTGTTTACATTTTTAAGATTTGTATTGTTTGATGTTTCTAGGGTAGCTATTTCGTTTTCCATGAATTTAATTAATCGATTATCAGTTATTTTATTTTAAAATCGATACAAATTCGATTATTCGTTAATTTTATATTAATAAAATTATTTCGATTGCTATTAATTTACTTAGAAAACTCTGATGATACTGATATTTTTCAGTGAAACGTGCGTCAGGTGTTAAAAAGCATATACAAAATTATACTACTTGCAGAAGAAACAAATAGAAAACATCACAAATTATATATATATATATATATATATATATATATATTATAACATCGCAAAATTCAGATCTGTTTTGATAACAATAAGTATGTAAAAAACGCTAAAAAATAATGTATGTTAATGAATAAATAATGAAGAGAGTAAAAACGTAAAAAGTATCACGGAAAATTGTATTCTTAACAATTTTACGGGGACAAAGTCATATGGTACCCAGGGAGAAATGTAAATTTATAGAAAGCGGTGGTTTTCTTTAGAAGTAAGAAAACATTAAAATATGTAGTAAAGAGCGATAGCTATTCAAAAGACGACCTTGCGTTGACGCCAGTAAGTCGGCTAAGAATTTATATTTTGTCACGGACGGGTCGGACCGTCATAAAACTGTATTGTTTGCTTGGGTGTAAGAAACATTTACTAAGGTTGTAAAAGTTAAGTGCACCTAACAAAAGAGAGCGTATGTGTGAAATGGAAGGTGACGCGAAGTTTCATACCACGTGTTCACGCGCATTTTGTGGACGAATAGCGGATAGCGTCATTTTTTGCGCGGGCTGTTCCGTTAAACAGATTGGGTAGTTTTGAATTTAGCGGTAAGTCAGACCAATAGGCGTGTAGTTTGTCGATATTGAGTGTGGGTAGTTTTAGCGAAATATAAAAATACGGAGTGTAAGAAGTTAGGGCAGTCAACGGAGAGATTACAGATATTAGACTCGTATTAGTTGCAATAATAATTTCTCAGTAATTTGATTAAGTTATATTTCAATCGCCACGTAAGTCAGTCACGGTAACGTGATATTAAGTATTGTGAAAGCTACATATTATAAACATTTAATAATCGTTTACAAGAATAACGTGCAGAGAAATTAGAGAAGATAAGTTAAAATCGGGTAACATATCCAAGTTTTACTTAACACAGCATCAATCGTTAAATCGAAATACATAGCGATTTAAATGTGTGATACGTCATGATGCGGGACGGTCGATCAATAAGCAGTTATTAATCTGGTGTTAGACGCACTTAGCTTTGTAAAAGAATATACTGTGTATTCAACAAGTGTATTAGCATACGGCACATGTGTAGTTATCACTAAGTTGTCAAAGTGAATGGTGTTTAATACCTGTGAAACAAGTGTATCAATTAGTGCAAAACTAACAAGGATAAGGGCTCAACGATTAACGTCGGCTACCCGCCTGGAACGTGTAGAATTGATTACATCGCGGAGCAGAGTGGATTCAACATGCAAGTAAATAATAAAATGAACACTTATTGTACTATTGTCTATTAAATTTAAATGTATGTAACTCATACTTGGTGACTCAATTAGTCAAAGAATTCATAGCCAAGAAATAAGCACAAACAAATTTTATAGCAAACTTATTAAAGGTAATGATCTACAAATTTTGTAATATGTAAATACAAATTAGTTATTAAAAACTTAATTAATAACAGTCAAATTGTGTTTATTTATTACTGGCGCCCTGGGATAATTTTTAAGAGTCGGTACACTAAAGTAATTGTTACATTCTGTTGCTGATAATTAGTATGTTATAAATATTAATATTGTCATTGGGTAAATTAGCTTGATAAACTCTTACTTTTCACATGCTCGTAGGCCGAGTGTAGTATGTATAATAGTAACGTGAACTTTTATTAAGGCCTATTTAAAAGTGTATTACAAAAGTAATTAAGAAAAAAGGAGAAAGAATTATAAACCAAAAGTGATTATTAAAGAAACTCAGCGACTCGACTGACAGACAAACGACATTGACCCAACCCCAGAGATTAGCCAGCTAAGAACCAAAATAAAATAAACAAGATGAGAAGTGAAGGAGAAGAAACATGAGAACAAAGAGGGAACAAACTAACGTTGAAGAAAATAAAATGAAACCCGTCAAGAAAACACAGACAAGGAATAAAGAATAGAGAAGTGAGGAATAATGTAATCAAAAATAAGAAAGAAAACGAAACCGGTAAAGAACCAAAATAATTAATGAATGTTAGTATTGATTGAATGACAATTGTAAATAGTCATTAATAAAACACGATAGCTAAAAATACACTAGCCAAAGAGTTAGGAGTACATGTAAGTTGTTAATAGAGAAAGACATGATATTAATAATTATATATATAATATGTGTAGAGAAAGAGAGTAAAATAGTGAGAAGTAAACGGAAGTTAACCTAGTGAAAGTGAGCTTACCCTAAAGTGAAATGATAGAAAAAGAAACACTAAGTAAATCATAATAAACACAAAATAATTTAAAAGTGCAAGTGATAAATAAATAAAAATATTGTCAGTAATAAAAATAGTAAGAATAGAGAAGGCTAAGATAAAGACTTAGTAAAAATAACCAATGTTTAAGATTTAATAGTGAACAATAACATTTAAGAAAGTAATTATGAATAATATTTAAAATAAAACTTTGATTCAGTAATAATGAACACTGAAGAGTGATATTAACTGTAGTGATTATAAAAGAATATTATTATAGAACTTAAGAATGTATTGTAGAATTTAAAGGTGAGAATCACAAGAAAAAGTAATAAGATGATGTTAACATGGAAAGGAAGGCAAAGAGTTGTTATAAAAAAGTATGTCATAACCATAAGTAAATACCCATGTTATAAGGGGAGAGTAATGAAACAAGTCCAATAGAGGTGAGATTGTTCATCACCCGAACAATAAATCAAAAGTAATGAATTGTACACCAATATTAAATAATAAATGTTAATTAATTGTATAAACAATTGTTTATGAATAGGAGATGGATCGGGTAATTATCCCAAACATAGACCTAAATGTTATATGATGAAAGGGTAATAATTAATAGCCATATTATTGACATTGGCAGAGTAATTAAAAAATAAGAAAAGAAAACAATGTTTGAGTTATAAAAGAGAAAACCGTTAGTAAATAATTAGCAAGAAATATTGAATAACACAGTTGTTACACACAAAGACTGAACCAAAACACCTCCATAGATAATAAACCTAATTATAAAAACAAAATAACGATATAGGACAAAATGAAATATAATGTATATGAAACAATCAAAAACCAGTAATGGCTACTTAGACTTGAAACAGCCCTAATGGTCAAACATAAACAAATACTAATTGTATGAAAATAGCCAAGTAATTAACAAATCCAAGGTGACTAATTAGCCAAGGATAAAGGGTAAATATTATTAACAACAAAATATTAAAATAAGGAGTTATGTAAACAGAGAAATGTAATTAGTAAATATTGAATTAATTGTAAACTTATAAAACATGAAAAACGCAATATTGTGGGATACCAAAATAATCTTTGTGAGAAAATACAAATGACAGTGCTAATAATTAATACTTAAGAAGGAAGATAAGAGAAGGAAGGAAGTCAGAAGATATAGGAAGATTTGAAAAGAATTCAAATTTTGATAACAATGGATTTATATCAAGCTAGCCCAATCAGAATACTTTGGTAACCATGGAAACCACGGTTGAAGACGAAATTACCGTTGAATATCATTACTCAGAAAGTGACGCTCCGGAAAAACGGACGCCAGAATTCAGAACAACCTATTTTCTTATTTAAAATGTTTTAAAAGTCAAATAAATTATCAAAATTGAACGAGAAGGAGGCTGACTATCACTGAACTCAATTACCTGATGGAGAAGACGTTTTATTTCAAGACGAAGTGAATAAATGAATCTAAATACTTTGAAAAAGATGCCCGAAGCCCGAATAAACGAAAACTGAATTACATTGTGGCCACATTCCTTCAGTCCAGGCCAACAGATTAATCACATGCTATGAAGCTGTTAAGTATTCAATAAGTTATCTAAACTTCCGAAATAACGCACTTTGAATATTTCTCACTATATTCTGAAATATCACTGAATCAATTTTATTCTCTTTCAAAGATTAAATAAAAATATTAAGACACTGTATATTGGTCAAATTATAAAGATAACCTAGCATTAATGTACGAACCTTTAAAACACTTCTACTACACTTCAACAAACCATTTATAGTTACACGTTACAATATTTAAGTAGAAACATTGTAAGGTTGTGTATTTTTATTATTGTAATTGCATCTGAGCCTTTCAACGTGATCAAAAGAATCCAAAACAATTGAACGAAATTATTTGTTTACCACTTTGGTAGAACGACATACTGTATGTTAGTCACGTTCAAAATCGATTGTAAAACCCAGAGAGAAAAAGTCTCATAAATAAATAACCGGTGCAAAATTATATAAGAAATCAAATATAGCTAGTGTCTATGAAAACAGTAAAATCAAATCGCTAACAAATCAATACTTTGTATATAAAAATGTGTTTTGTTTCCAGTAGGAAAGTGTATTCTTAAAATTATAATTTACAGCGAACGTCTCTGACGTGATAACTAGCGCTCAAGCAGCGAATACGGCAACTGTCGGCTCGATCATACAACTCGATAAACGGTGGGACAAATTGAATCCTTCACACCGTCTGAGCAGAATCGCTGATAATAAGACATGTTTTAACTAAACAATTTGGCGCCACCCGGGAATTATACACTCCTAGTGAACCTCAGAGCGGGACTACGATACCTGGTTATCCGTACGTTCGCTACGGACTCAAGCATCGTAAGTTATGTTACCGTGCGAGGACGAATTGGTAAGACACATATACATAAGTTACACTCTGACACACTTCTACATTTTACAGAGATATATTAACGACGACGGCACACACGATTAGTTATAATACATATATATATATATATATATTGTAGATACACGGGTTTCCTCTCCTTAAAACCCCACTGTTGTATTTGTCAATTTGTTTTGTATTACTTTAATTATACAAATCTCGGAGATATTTGGAGTTGTGGAATATATGGATGTAATTAATTAATATTAACTTAACTCTTTAATAATTATCAGTGTTAGTGTGCCTAGAACTTAAACAACTGAAGCGTTATTCTACAATTTCATCCAAGCCTATTATACGTTGAAGAGAGTTCTGTCTAATTTTGTAATTTTACGCTCCCTCTTTGGTGTCAGATAATTCCGCTATAAGCGCTGCAGTATCGGCTCAACGAAACTTATAGGTTATTTCGATGTTTATATTAACCATTTATTCTATACTTATTCAGTTACTTTTTGTTCCCAGTTCACTAAACCATACTCCAAATAACAAGATTTGACAAATATATAAAGGTTCTTTATTTGTTTACTTAATTCACATTAAATAAGATATGTGCTAATTAACATATGCTTGGACTATAGACTTCAGGTATCGATTGTTGATTATTTTAATCCTTTATTTATATTTGGTTATATATTATGTTTTGATTTGTATTTAATTTATTTCAGGGTGTGAAGGTTCTTGTAACTGTGGGGAAGACTAAAAATACATAGATAAGAATGCAAGATTTACAAAATTTATGTGTTGTGTATTTAGTATGATTAATATAATATAATTTACCAGACTCGAACGAAGCAAATCGTGTAGGCGGTTGATCGCTAAATTTAATGTTTGGATGATTATGCAGTACGGTTTTTCTTTCTTCGGTTTAATAAGAGTAATTCTTGTCCTGTCCACTTCAGAATACTGCTTCTGGATTGATTACAGCCCGATTGATGTTCCTTCTGCACCGCCAGGATCCAAATAAGTTCTTCCTTCGGTTGAAGCAATTAGTGTGGTTCCGTGTATTTGCAAGGTTATAATTTCTGGTGTTGTGAATATTATGAGTTGTGTTACTGTTAATTCTTTCTATTTGATTAATATCTCATCAATTCCCTTCGAATATGGGACAGTTCAAGTTCTTTCTTGTAGACTTCAGTTATTTACTCTCTATTATTATTTCAGATTGTAGTGTTATTTGGTTAATCTGTATTGGTGTTAGACGTAACTATTGTCATGAGAATCTTGTACTTTATAATCGTCTCTGATAATTATAATATTACGATTAAATAGATTATTCTTGGGTTTTTTAATCTCATCACGTTTTGTTCATTCAAAGCAATTCTTCTCTTGTCTAAAATCAACAACTTCTTTTTCTTATTTGTCCCCTAGCAACATATAATAATTTCTGCCTTCCATATGTTTTGACTATATAGTGTTTCTTTCATATATTTTTTATCTATTCTTTATCAATTTGCTGTCCTATCGGGATGTAACTTTACCGATAGTTGGTTTATTACTTTATACACATATTCTATCGATTTTTTGATATAAGTCCGCTTTTTTCTTTTTTATTATATTTAATCCACCTTCGATATTATATTTTACCAATCGATATTATGGCATTATGGTATTATTATAATTTGTATAAATTTTATTAAATATTATTAATTGATGCACCTAATCTTTATGTTATGAGTGTTTATATAGTAGTTTTGCCTATTAGGCCTTTTATTGTAAACTGTTCTACCTGTGGTTATGTCTGTTAGGCATCTATAGTCCCTTTTATATAAATTCATACATACAATCAAATCTTAATTACTAGCACTTATATAAACAATTATTTTTCTATATCTAATAACAATTTTATCTTGATCTCTTGATCACATACAACAAAATTCGAATTTATGAACATTGATTAACTGCCTCACACTTCATTCTACGACAGTCATTGAATAATACAACTTGTTTCATTATTTTTCATTAACTCAACACATATTTGATATAACATCACATAAACTTTATCATAACATTTTTGTCATAAAATAATACTTCTTAACACAAAATTCTTATTTGTTATTACCATAAATTAAGTCATTGTTTCATTTTTTGTTTTGCTTTTCATTAAACATATATCATTAGCTATTATTTATCTTACAAGTTCGTTTATTCTAGTCAACACTACCTTGCATCCTTATTTAATCTTGTCTATGATTATAATTGTAATTATTGGATCTCTGTTCTATTATGGGTTTAAATATCAATTTGTTTATTATTCTGTAAACCGTCTTTTATGTAACATGAATGCTAGCATTTCTGTTGCGTTACATATGCTTCCCCTCCTAAAAAAGTTTAGTTTACCTGAATGAAGTTTAGGTCAAATAAACTTGTCTTTTTCACATGCCTTTCTTGATTTCATTGTTAATGGTTGACGATGAGATTCTCAATGTAACTTCATTAGACTAGTATTAATACTTTTTTTTTTATTTAATAACATTTCATCATTTTAATTAACATTCTTGATCATTTTTATTTCTGTAAACATTATTTGTTGGTAGTTGGCTACACTATTCACTGATACATTAGTTTTACATCTCTTCTATTTATAATTACTGTATTTTTCAATTATTCTTCTGTCAACTCACTTCTTTCTGTTTTCTTCATCACATTCCTTTGGAAACTGAATTTATTCTTGCAACTATTCTAATATTCCTTAAATATTTAATTTCCCTAACAATCCCTAACACATGCGTTGGTACAGTTCAGAGAGGCACTGTTTGGCTTCATACTCTGCTGCCCACACCACATTTTAATGTAGTACTGCTGGAATTCATCTACAGTCAGCTATAAAATATAATAATAATCTCCTAATAATCTCTTTAATCATTTAATAATAAATATTTGGGAAAAGATTTTTTCTTTGTTGCATTTATTTTTCTTCATTACTATTCTTCATATTTCGTAGTTCCATTTAATTCCTTAAACATTCGTTGATATTGACTTTGACAGTTATCATTTGTAGTCATTTTTGTTTTCATTTTTGTTGAGATTGTAATGTTAAGTATCTTCTTAGTTTGTTTTTTTTCTCTGATCACAATATTTTCTAAATAGTTGTTGTGTGATGATCATTATAATTGTATTTTTGACTAAATACATTCCCTAGCCCCAACTATTCTTCTTCTTATCGTATTTCACTATTTTGGCTGTTTATTTTTCAATGAATCATGTTCATAAATATTCTTTCTTTCTTGTCTTCTTTAACATTATATTGGTTACATTCAATCGTTTACTGAAATTGTTCCATTATTTGGCAATGTAGTATGTATTTTAGGTCATATGATTTTTTTCTTTCTTTATTTTGCATAGGAAAATTTGAGGTAATAACTTTTATCTTGGGGTTCCATTCTTCATTATTCACAATATTTCTTTATAAACATTTAATAATAATTATCGCTTTCTTCTGTAATCTTGGGTTTGTTATTCATTATTCACACTATTTCTTTATAAACATTAATAATAATTATCGCTTTCTTCTGTAATCTTGGGTTTGTTATTCATTATTCACACTATTTCTTTATAAACATTAATAATAATTATTGCTTTCTTCTGTAATCTTTAATAAGTTGTTCTTATTGTATTTTAGAATTTAGTGGTAGTATTCAACTCAAATTCTTTTTTAAATTCCAAGTAATTTTCTTCAAGACTGGTAATAAGTTGTTCTTATTATTTTTAGAATTTATTCATTATATTTCTTTATGGACTCTTGGTTGTACGTTCCTTTAATCCTTTTCGTGATAGGGTTCATTATTTCATACGTATTGTTATTATTATTTTTCGTTATTACATATGGCCCAGTATATAATAATAATAATTTTTTAGTTATTCCCTCTAGAGTGCTTGGTAGCTCCCTGTTTCTTATTAATACCTTCTCACCCACTTGGTACTTAATTGGTTTTGGGTTATTCTTTTCATATTTTCTTCTTTTCATTTCCGTCTTTTCCATAACTCGGTTATAAAATTTAACTGTTTCAAATTGATATTCTGGATTATTTGGGAAGTTTATAATATCCTGGATTTCCCTAGGTGGAAGCCTTTCAAACATAACAGTATAAGGGGTATTTTCAATGGATTGATGGTAAGATATATTTAAAAACTCTTCGGTTAGTGACAAGTATTCGTACCACTTTCTCTGTTGGTCATGACAGTAAGTTCGGAGTATTCTGCCAACTTCCCTCAATACACGTTCTGCCGGATTACTGCTGGGGTGGTATACTGAAGTCTTATATGTTCTAATGTTGTGTTTTAACAGATTATTTCTCCATTTATAGCCCTTAAATTGCGTACCATGATCTGTGATAATAGATGACGGTTTACCAACCTCTGCTATGTAACGTCCGATGACTATTTCTAGAATTTTCTTGGTAGTGGCTCTGCTAATAGCATAAAGTTTAGTGTATTTGGAAAAATGATCAAAAATAATTATTATGAATTTGTATCTGTGATTTCCTCCACTGCGTGGGAAGGGCCCACATATATCTAGGAATACCTTCTCCAGCTTATATTTGGATGTTATCGGGATCATGACTCCCTCCTTCTTCTCATTATTATGTTTAACCATCTGGCAGATGTGACATGCCTGTATAGATTTTTGTACCTTTCGGGTCAAATTTTTTATGTACATTTGTTCTTCTAGTGCTTTGGCGATTTTCATGGCTCCCATGTGTCCATATCATTCATGGTAATCCAATATTAATTTGTTTTCCACAGCTGTGGGAATTACTAGTTTCCAGTTTATTTGTTTAGGAGTAACCTTAATAAATAATCGGTCATCATGTATACAGTAATATTTAGTAATAACTTCATCAGCATTTTGTATCTTCTGGCGTATGTTTATTAATTTGGGATCCGATTTTTGGTGTTGACTAATTTCATTGATAATAATCTCCAGATCCTTCCGACTCTTAATGACATGGTACACCTTCGCAATCTCTTCCTTTTCTCCTTCAAATGATTGATCTTGTATGTTTATTCGGGGCAAGATATCGGCTGCTATATTCTTTCTTCCAGGTATATATTCCCAATCAATGCAATACTCTTGCAAGGCAAGGACCCATCTAGTTAGCCGGCCGTGACTAAGTTTACATCTTTTTAGAAATGAAATTGATTTATGGTCACTTCTTACGGTCACTGGGTATCCGAGTATATAGGTTCTAAATTTATTGCATGCGTACACTACGCTTAGCAGCTCTTTCTCGGTAACGTTGTAATTGCGTTCGCAGCTGTTAAGCACCCTGCTGGCGAAGCTGATTACCATATGATGTCCTTCTTTATCTTCTTGATATAGGGTAGCTCCTAAGCTAACATTGCTTGCATCACAATTTAAATAAAAGCGTTTGTTAAAATCAGGGTGGTACAACATAACTGTTTCTAAAAATTTCTTCTTAATTAATCGCAGAATTTTATCTTGTTCTGGTCCCCATGCCCACTTGTCTTTGGATGATAATTGTTTCTGAAACTTGGCCGTTACTTCTGAATAGTTATCTTGGAATTTTCTATAATAGTTGCAAATTCCAAGAAAGGATTGTAGTTGTTTTCTATTTTTTGGAGTAGGGAACAGTTGGATTGCTTCTACTTTTTCTGTCGAAGGTGTGATACCCTCCTCAGACAAATTAAAACCTAAAAACTTTACTTGATTGGCAATAAATTTAGATTTATTCAGCTTAAGTGTTATGTTGTTTTCAGATAATTTTCTTAGTACCTGTTCCACCCGCTCGCAATGTTCATCCCAATGCGAAGAAGTTATAAGCAAATCATCTACATAGACCGTAGTGAACTGCAGTGTTTCTTGTCCCAATACCTGGTCCATACATTTCACAAATATTGCAACTGAATTAATTAGTCCGAAAGGTAGCCTTTTAAATTGATAGTTCCTTCCATCAAAAAGGAATGCCATGTATTTTCTACTATCTGGGTGTAGTTCGACCTGCCAGTACCCACATACCATATCCCAAGTGCTGATGTATTTAATACCGTGGAATTTCTTTAAAATTTCTTCTATTTCGCCTGGTGAAGTCCTATCATTGACGATCATTTTATTTATTTCCCTAGCGTCCAGGCAAATTCTCACCTTTCCGTTCTTTTTCGGGACTGCTACTATGGGACTGGTATATGGTGATTGACTATATTCTATTATGTCATCTTGCATCATACGGTTAATCTCGTTCCGGACCTCGTTTTTTATAGAATAAGCAATTGGGTATGACTTTCTGTGAAAGTTCACTGGTTCTTTAAAATTTATTATACATTGATATCCTTTTACTTTACCTGGAGCATTGGAGAACACATGCCTGTATTTATTATATATCTGAATTAAATTTTCGGCCTGTACCTTACTTATTTGTTTATCAGTTTTTTCCCTTTGGAATTCTCGAATCTCTTCCAACTTACTCTGCCACAGTTTGGGATCATCGTCCTCATATTGAATGACTTCTGGTATTTTATTTTTCTTACAAAAATAGCTTTTTATGGCTCCACATTTGGTGTTAACTGGAACGGTTTGATTAGTGTCAATTAACTCGGCTGTCCATAATCCTTCTTCGGATGTTAAAGATATTGTACCCTTATGCAAGTTAATTATTGCGGAATGCTGGCGCAACACATCGCATCCAATCAATACATTAAACGGTAATCCCGTTGCGACCAAGAATCCTATTGGTAAGTTCGAGTGATACTTGTTTTTTGACTGTTTTATTTTGTCTCCCAGTGGCTCCGATAATTATCACATTATTGACAGGTAAGGTCGGTATGGGTAACTGGACTTCTCGCTGGATTTTTTCAAGTTCAATACTGTCTATCAATGATATGTTAGATCCAGTGTCTATCATTATGGTAGATTTTACCCCATTTAATTTTGCTGATATATATATGATTTCGTTATTACTATTACTGTTTACATGTTTCTGATCCTCTTCCAACAAATCTTCCCTGATATTCTTTAAATAGTGGTTATTAATTATGGTTATTTTACGATTACACTTGATTTTATTTATTAGTCGTTGTTCCCCAAGATTACGGTTCAGTGACGGGTATTCATTAATTTTCACTGCCTCTATTAGTTTAAATGAGGGCTTACTCCCTCTTCTCTATTTTCATTTTGATTACTGTGTTGATTTTGTACTGTTTCAGTGCGATCCTCCGTATTATGTTCTGCTATCCTATAATTTCCATCATGTGGGTAGTTGACTTCATGCCGAGATTGGTCATAATGGTTGTCATATCGGTGACTCCTTGGGTAGTATCGTCGCTGATTACCTTGAGGTCTGGAGTAGATATAATTGACGTTATGTCTATAATTATTGGGTCGTCTGTCCCCATCTCCTCTATTATTGCGACTATCACGATAATTGTAATTGTTATTGCCGCGATAATTATAGTTTCTGGAATTATTATTCGCGTTTTCATTTTGTGTTCTATTAATATTAACGTTCTGCGCAGGTCGATTGCGATCGTTATTATGAGAATTGGTTGGTGGCGCGTTATTATCATACTTCTGATATTTATGGTTTAGCATTCTATTTCTTTGGTATTGGTTCTCGTGTTCATAATTCTCCAAGAATTTGGCCATGGCTGGAATCGTTTTGATTTGACTACACATACGCGCATTTTTTATCCCTTCCTCGTAATGATAGGATAGTTGTATCACCAAACATTCTTCGGGAATTCTGGGCTCTAAGTTCCGCGCCATGCATACTTTTCCTAAAAAGTATGAAGTAGGGGACTGGCCTACATTTGTTTCGTATCGACCGTTACTCAAATTATTCCTAATCATGTTCTGGGTCGATTCAGACCAATACTTCTCCTTAAATTGTTTTTTGAATTCAGTCATGTCCAATATATCCGGACGCACCGCTGTCCACCAATTATCATAAGTATCTTTAAACGTTTCATCAATCATGCTTCGTATAATACTCCAGCGATTCTCTCTATTTCTTATGATCACTTCTTCCAATCTCTTTAAAAATTCCATAGGATTGCGCTTGTAATTACGAAAATTAATCGATTCTCGGTTCTCATGGTTATTTGTATGACTATGTTGGCATGTCCTATCCCGCCATGAATCTACTTCTTCCTGTAATTGTAATTCACGTCTACTAATTTCTTCTATTTTATTTTTATTGGTACTGATTTGACCTTCCATACTATTTAAATTGCCATAGACTCTTTCGAGTCGTTCGCCCATGTCTGTCTGTATTTGTGTAATACCTTCCTTATTCTCCTCCCGTACCTGATGTACTTCGTTTTTAATTTGCTCATATTTTTCGACAGTTTCCTTCTGGATTTCTTCAACCAAGGTTTTATTCTCAATTTTTGTGTCATTAATTTTATTCTGTAATTCTTCACGAACCTGTACTATTGTTTCGTTAGTTTTTTCTAACCCTTCATTTATTTTGGCTATTTCTAATTTTCTTTCCTCATTATTTTGGTCCACCTGCTGGTTAATTGTCACATGAAGATTTTCAATTTTTTCATTAATTTGCTTTAAATTTTCTTCATGTATTTGTAAGATGTCTTCCTTCATTTGTTTTGAGGTTTCTTTAATTTCCTCATTTGTTTTATCTAATTTTTCCTCCAGTCTCTTTGAATTTTCCTTATTTTCCTCATTTGTTTTATCTAATTTTTCCTCCAGTCTCTTTGAGTTTTCCTTATTTGCTTTCCTTGAATCTTCCTTAATTTCCTCTTTCATTTGTCTATTGCTTTCCTCCTGTTTCTTAAAATTCTCCTCGTTTGTTTTCCTAAACTGTTCTGTCATAAATTTCATCATCTCCTGCCAACTTGGTACTTCTCTGGCTCCAGCTTGATCTATTTGGTCCCCTTGTGCATCTTTTTCGATTACTTCCTTTTCCTTGTCCGTAATAATTTCAGGTTCTGCTATTTCGTCTGTCTGTTGTTCCATTTCACTGTCTGTTATTAGCTCTATTTCCTGTTCTTGTTCATCTATTTCCTTCTCGTATGCATGTTTACTCTCCCACAGTTGCCTGCTCTGGTTAAGTAATGTTATTATACTTATAGTTACTTAACTTAAGCCCTACACAAGTTGAGCACCAATTTGTAGATACACGGGTTTCCTCTCCTTAAAACCCCACTGTTGTATTTGTCAATTTGTTTTGTATTACTTTAATTATACAAATCTCGGAGATATTTGGAGTTGTGGAATATATGGATGTAATTAATTAATATTAACTTAACTCTTTAATAATTATCAGTGTTAGTGTGCCTAGAACTTAAACAACTTAAGCGTTATTCTACAATTTCATCCAAGCCTATTATACGTTGAAGAGAGTTCTGTCTAATTTTGTAATTTTACGCTCCCTCTTTGGTGTCAGATAATTCCGCTATAAGCGCTGCAGTATCGGCTCAACGAAACTTATAGGTTATTTCGATGTTTATATTAACCATTTATTCTATACTTATTCAGTTACTTTTTGTTCCCAGTTCACTAAACCATACTCCAAATAACAAGATTTGACAAATAAATAAAGGTTCTTTATTTGTTTACTTAATTCACATTAAATAAGATATGTGCTAATTAACATATGCTTGGACTATAGACTTCAGGTATCGATTGTTGATTATTTTAATCCTTTATTTATATTTGGTTATATATTATGTTTTGATTTGTATTTAATTTATTTCAGGGTGTGAAGGTTCTTGTAACTGTGGGGAAGACTAAAAATACATAGATAAGAATGCAAGATTTACAAAATTTATGTGTTGTGTATTTAGTATGATTAATATAATATAATTTACCAGACTCGAACGAAGCAAATCGTGTAGGCGGTTGATCGCTAAATTTAATGTTTGGATGATTATGCAGTACGGTTTTTCTTTCTTCGGTTTAATAAGAGTAATTCTTGTCCTGTCCACTTCAGAATACTGCTTCTGGATTGATTACAGCCCGATTGATGTTCCTTCTGCACCGCCAGGATCCAAATAAGTTCTTCCTTCGGTTGAAGCAATTAGTGTGGTTCCGTGTATTTGCAAGGTTATAATTTCTGGTGTTGTGAATATTATGAGTTGTGTTACTGTTAATTCTTTCTATTTGATTAATATCTCATCAATTCCCTTCGAATATGGGACAGTTCAAGTTCTTTCTTGTAGACTTCAGTTATTTACTCTCTATTATTATTTCAGATTGTAGTGTTATTTGGTTAATCTGTATTGGTGTTAGACGTAACTATTGTCATGAGAATCTTGTACTTTATAATCGTCTCTGATAATTATAATATTACGATTAAATAGATTATTCTTGGGTTTTTTAATCTCATCACGTTTTGTTCATTCAAAGCAATTCTTCTCTTGTCTAAAATCAACAACTTCTTTTTCTTATTTGTCCCCTAGCAACATATAATAATTTCTGCCTTCCATATGTTTTGACTATATAGTGTTTCTTTCATATATTTTTTATCTATTCTTTATCAATTTGCTGTCCTATCGGGATGTAACTTTACCGATAGTTGGTTTATTACTTTATACACATATTCTATCGATTTTTTGATATAAGTCCGCTTTTTTCTTTTTTATTATATTTAATCCACCTTCGATATTATATTTTACCAATCGATATTATGGCATTATGGTATTATTATAATTTGTATAAATTTTATTAAATATTATTAATTGATGCACCTAATCTTTATGTTATGAGTGTTTATATAGTAGTTTTGCCTATTAGGCCTTTTATTGTAAACTGTTCTACCTGTGGTTATGTCTGTTAGGCATCTATAGTCCCTTTTATATAAATTCATACATACAATCAAATCTTAATTACTAGCACTTATATAAACAATTATTTTTCTATATCTAATAACAATTTTATCTTGATCTCTTGATCACATACAACAAAATTCGAATTTATGAACATTGATTAACTGCCTCACACTTCATTCTACGACAGTCATTGAATAATACAACTTGTTTCATTATTTTTCATTAACTCAACACATATTTGATATAACATCACATAAACTTTATCATAACATTTTTGTCATAAAATAATACTTCTTAACACAAAATTCTTATTTGTTATTACTATAAATTAAGTCATTGTTTCATTTTTTGTTTTGCTTTTCATTAAACATATATCATTAGCTATTATTTATCTTACAAGTTCGTTTATTCTAGTCAACACTACCTTGCATCCTTATTTAATCTTGTCTATGATTATAATTGTAATTATTGGATCTCTGTTCTATTATGGGTTTAAATATCAATTTGTTTATTATTCTGTGAACCGTCTTTTATGTAACATGAATGCTAGCATTTCTGTTGCGTTACAATATATATATTGTAACGTCTCGCGAGCTTCCTTAACCGTCTCGAGTAATAATTTTATGTCTATTTAATACTCTTCGAAATGCTTGCTTAATTAAGAGTTACAGAATTTGATATCTTTGTGTTATATGCCTTCAAAATCGAGTGTGTGTAATTATGCAAAGATATTTTGTGATTTTTCTTAAATTTTGTTTATATTTTTATTATTTTCTTCAAATTTGGTGTTCATATCTTCCCTTTGACCGTTAATAATTTCTCTCAATTCATGGTTTTGTTCATTCATGATATCTCCATGAATGGTCTCAATTTTTTCGTTTAGTTGTTTTAATAAACTTTCCTGAATACCGTCTATTTTCTCATTGGTTTGCTAGTTATTTTCCTCCTCTTTCCTAAAATTTTCATCTATTTTATCAAATTTTTCACTCAAGGTTTCATTTTGTTTCCTTGAGTTTTCATCTATTTTATTAAATTTTTCCTCTTGTTTCCTAAAATTTTCATTAGTTTCTTCAAACTTCTTGTTTAAGGTTTCATTTTGTAGTTTATTGCTTTCCAATATTATTCTCAACATCTCCTGCATGCCCATGTCTTCTTTTTGTGTGGATTTATCTGGTAGGTCCCTTGGGCATCCTCTTCAACTATTTCCTTTTTCGTGTCCGTAACTACTTCGGTTTCTTCTTTATCACCCGTCGGTTGTTCAATTTCACTGTCCGTGACTACTTCTATTTCTTGTTCCTGTCCACCTTCTTCCTTCGCCGTGTCATCTGCCCTCTTCTTCGACCTGCCTCTGGTATTATGCATTCCTTGTCTTCTCATAGTTGCCGACAAAAATTAGGGTTATCGTTATATTATCTTGTGTATATCTCGAAATTCCTTCCTAATTCAAGCCCTTATAAGTTGAGCACCATTTTGTAACGTCTCGCGAACAATTGGAGTGTCTCTCTCGCGTCTATTTCCGTTACAAAATTTGTTATCTTTGTGTTATACGCCTTCAAAATCAAGTGTGTGTGATTATGCAAAGATATTTTGTGATTTTCTTAAATTTTGTTTATATTAAACCAATACCATTGTTTGACAGTAGTTAGGAGAGAGAGTGAAGAAAGGCCAAGAGAATTACTCTCTCAGTATACGATTGAGTATTTCAAATTTTTCCGCTAGTGGCATCAGCTGATTTCTACTTTTACAAACCCATTTGAGGTTAAATGACTTCAAATGGTACGTAATAATTTCTTGCTGTCTGGACTGATTTCCTTTCTCTTCTCGATCTTCTTATTATCTGTAACCAACTACCATCTACTGGAAATAATACACATTTTATTATTTAAACCACAAGACATTCCTTGAATTTATTTAACATTTTATGGTCTCCCAAAACATGAATGGATAATCGATTATAACATAAATCACAGATTTATTTCGATCTTACTTTTACAAACATATATCACATAACAAATATTTATATTTTTTCAGTTTTAATAACGAGACAGAATTATGTAATTAATTTCCCAGGGTTACAGGGTTATTTCAGGTTCTTTGAACTATGAGGAAGTCAGAAATGTATATGGGTCAGTATCAAGCTTTAAATGAATTATTTTAAAATTTAGTATAATTGGTATCATGTAGTTGATTTTTTGACCGCTAGAGCGCAAGCTACTTTTTTCACTGACGAAAAATGAACACTAAAACATCATGGCTGCCGGAAAGTTATTAACAAAACTACGTTTTGCTGTTTTTTGGTTAATAAAAAATAAAGTTTATGTTCACCTCTTTTCCAGAAGTATTTAAAGAGATTGTGCTGTTTATAGTGTTCTAAGTTTATAGTTGAGGTGTAATTTAGTTAAATTTTAATAGGAACTGATCTCACCAACAATGTTGAATTTCGGTCGGCTAGGCTTGGATGTCTGATTTTACAATTTCCATCAATTTGCTGGCATGAATTATTCTGTTCGAAGGATGTCTAAGATGTAGTGGATATCACTCATAAAATTTATTCATTTTGTGATGGTTAGTTCCGAATTGTAGTTATTATTTTCTTAATTTTTACCGAACATTACACTTTTCAACTGCTCACTTCCAATATATCTGAACAATTAAATTCCTTTTGTTAGTTAGTTACTCCTAGTAACCAAGAATTTTTATGGTTTTTTATTGGCTAATCTAGATACCTTTTAGTATATAGGCTAATAATAATTATTATTATTTCATTTCTTCTTTTTAGAAAAAATAATCCTTTACCAATTTTACCTATAATCAAATTTAATTTATTTAAGGTTTTTCTTTATATTTTTACTTAAATTTGTCTACTGGTATTTTATATTTTAATTCTTTTTATTTTGATTTGTTTATGATTTATAATTCATTTAAGGTATCCTTACTCTACACTATTTTTTACATGCCATCTTGCTAACATAGTATTATTTAGCCATTATTATTATTTTATATATAACCCTGGATTATTTTATATCTAAACAAAATAATTATAGTAAACAAAAATATTACTCCTAGTTATAAGACCTTTGTGGCCTACACAACATAAAATTACAACAAATACAAAAAATACAAAGCTTGTCAATAGTAATATAGTCTATTGCTACAATACTGATTTTTTTTCATCTCCAGCACAAACTTGTGAGATGCTCTTTTTATATGTTTGACACTTTCACCGATTACACTATGTTCCACTTTGTACACTGCACTTTTATGATTATTGTTTACAGTGTTTTTAGAGTACAAAGGTTCTCATAGCTTGATACCTAATCCCCATTTCTGACTTTTAAAAATGGGTGATTACTGGTCTTAACTCTGGTGATTATGTTATCATATTTGGGCAGGGGTTATGTAACGTTACATAAATGTTCCTGTCCACCTTCTTCCTAAAAATCTGAACACCCCAGTAATCCGAAGAAGAGGAGTAACTGAGTTAATGGACCATGGTTAGACCAAGTAATAATCAACCAGAAAAAGGGGACTGATTTTCTCTATACCGACCAAGCAAACCATTGGAAAGAAGGAACCAAATAATATTAAATATAAAAATAAACCCCAAAATTCAAAAAGAACGTAAGGACAACTTACTTAAAATATTTCGAGACAATATGATTTAAT
Source organism: Magicicada septendecula (assembly GCA_034769895.1). Classification (NCBI taxonomy): domain Eukaryota; kingdom Metazoa; phylum Arthropoda; class Insecta; order Hemiptera; family Cicadidae; genus Magicicada; species Magicicada septendecula. The sequence goes on along the minus strand of CM068369.1, from coordinate 506,622,432 downwards.
GTAAGAACAGATTATTTCATAATTTAATTATAAATATCTGATTTAAAATGAAATAATAGAAAAAATAATATTTTGATGGGAACAAAAAGAAGAATAAATAAATAAATAAAAACAATTAAGGTAATGTGCTCAGATAAGAAGGTAAAATAAGAAGAATAACGAATAATTTAATGACTACAATGAAGCTAAAGAATGATAATAATTAATACAACTACGATTTAGAATTTCTTGGAGTTGAAAATGATATAGGAAGAAATGATACAAAGAACATCGGTCACAAGAAGGAAAGTCAAAAGGATTTTAAAATAATCCCTATCAATAATGTTATCTGCAATTAGTTACTGAAAAATAAGAAGGAATCAAGAAGAAAAAGAAAAATATAATTAAATGCAAACAGCAACAGCGTGAAGAATCCCAAAAGTGTTTAGTATTAGTCGCCAATCGACTACTTGTAAGTTTTTTTAAATATAATGAATTGACTGTATAAATGTTCCAGCAATCATTTTCCTGAGCAGACGGTACGTCCCTCTGGTCTCAGAAGGTGTAAGGATGGACAGCGGAGTAATGGACCCAAAAGTGGCCACCCGAACTGAACCACCGCACAGGATAGGGAAAAAATGTTAGGGAAATTGAATATTTAAGGGATAATAAAACAGCTGAGAAGATTGATATCAGATTCCAGAAGTATGAAGGAAGAAAACAGAAGGAAGATAGCAGACGGAAGCTCAATTGAGAAAGCAAATTTATAAAAGTAAATAGAAATATGAGTGTTAAAACAAGTTTTTATTGATTAGTGTGACCAGTCCTTATCAAGTAATGTTTGAAAGACCACCACCCAGAGAAATCACATCATTAATAAATTTTCCTCCAGGAGAGAGAGTAGAATTCAATAAAATCGAAATGCACAACAGGTTGCTGTATAAAGCTGAACTTCAATATAAAAAGGAAACGGGGAAGAAGAAAAGAATAAACCAATACAAAGTAGGGGATAAGGTGCTAATAAAAAATAGACAATTACCCAGTTCTATAGAGGGAATTGCAAGAAAATTACTTTTACTTTATACCGGGCCATACCTAGTAACCCAGGTGAAAGGAAATAATACATATGAGATTAAATCAGTTAACAATAACAAAATAAAAATGGTGTATAACCAAGCAGAAATAAAGAAATATTATGAAGATTAATAAAGGAAGGAGAAGATTGAAGAGTTCAATGATTATTTTTAAAAGTAAATAAAAATAAAAAAATTAATCTGTTCTAGTGGGGGAGCTTTATGTAACGTTACATAACCCCTGCCCAAATATGATAACATAATCACCAGAGTTAAGACCAGTAATCACCCATTTTTAAAAGTCAGAAATGGGGATTAGGTATCAAGCTATGAGAACCTTTGTACTCTAAAAACACTGTAAACAATAATCATAAAAGTGCAGTGTACAAAGTGGAACATAGTGTAATCGGTGAAAGTGTCAAACATAAAAAGAGCATCTCACAAGTTTGTGCTGGAGATGAAAAAAATCAGTATTGTAGCAATAGACTATATTACTATTGACAAGCTTTGTATTTTTTGTATTTGTTGTAATTTTATATTGTGTAGGCCACAAAGGTCTTATAACTAGGAGTAATATTTTTGTTTACTATAATTATTTTGTTTAGATATAAAATAATCCAGGGTTATATATAAAATAATAATAATGGCTAAATAATACTATGTTAGCAAGATGGCATATAAAAAATAGTGTAGAGTAAGGATACCTTAAATGAATTATAAATCATAAACAAATCAAAATAAAAAGAATTAAAATATAAAATACCAGTAGACAAATTTAAGTAAAAATATAAAGAAAAACCTTAAATAAATTAAATTTGATTATAGGTAAAATTGGTAAAGGATTATTTTTCTAAAAAGAAGAAATGAAATAATAATAATTATTATTAGCCTATATACTAAAAGGTATCTAGATTAGCCAATAAAAAACCATAAAAATTCTTGGTTACTAGGAGTAACTAACTAACAAAAGGAATTTAATTGTTCAGATATATTGGAAGTGAGCAGTTGAAAAGTGTAATGTTCGGTAAAAATTAAGAAAATATTAACTACGATTCTTTCACCGATTACACTATGTTCCACTTTGTACACTGCACTTTTATGATTATTGTTTACAGTGTTTTTAGAGTACAAAGGTTCTCATAGCTTGATACCTAATCCCCATTTCTGACTTTTAAAAATGGGTGATTACTGGTCTTAACTCTGGTGATTATGTTATCATATTTGGGCAGGGGTTATGTAACGTTACATAAAGCTCCCCCACTAGAACAGATTTATTTTTTTATTTTTATTTACTTTTAAAAATATTCGTTGAACTCTTCAATCTTCTCCTTCCTTTATTAATCTTCATAATATTTCTTTATTTCTGCTTGGTTATACACCATTTTTATTTTGTTATTGTTAACTGATTTAATCTCATATGTATTATTTCCTTTCACCTGGGTTACTAGGTATGGCCCGGTATAAAGTAAAAGTAATTTTCTTGCAATACCCTCTATAGAACTGGGTAATTGTCTATTTTTTATTAGCACCTTATCCCCTACTTTGTATGGGTTTATTCTTTTCTTCTTCCCCGTTTCCTTTTTATATTGAAGTTCAGCTTTATACAGCAACCTGTTGTGCATTTCGATTTTATTGAATTCTACTCTCTCTCCTGGAGGAAAATTTATTAATGATGTGATTTCTCTGGGTGGTGGTCTTTCAAACATTACTTGATAAGGACTGGTCACACTAATCAATAAAAACTTGTTTTAACACTCATATTTCTATTTACTTTTATAAATTTGCTTTCTCAATTGAGCTTCTGTCTGCTATCTTCCTTCTGTTTTCTTCCTTCATACTTCTGGAATCTGATATCAATCTTCTCAGCTGTTTTATTATCCCTTAAATATTTAATTTCCCTAACATTTTTTCCCTATCCTGTGCGGTGGTTCAGTTCGGGTGGCCACTTTTGGGTCCATTACTCCGCTGTCCATCCTTACACCTTCTGAGACCAGAGGGACGTACCGTCTGCTCAGGAAAATGATTGCTGGAACATTTATACAGTCAATTCATTATATTTAAAAAAACTTACAAGTAGTCGATTGGCGACTAATACTAAACACTTTTGGGATTCTTCACGCTGTTGCTGTTTGCATTTAATTATATTTTTCTTTTTCTTCTTGATTCCTTCTTATTTTCCAGTAACTAATTGCAGATAACATTATTGATAGGCATTATTTTAAAATCCTTTTGACTTTCCTTCTTGTGACCGATGTTCTTTGTATCATTTCTTCCTATATCATTTTCAACTCCAAGAAATTCTAAATCGTAGTTGTATTAATTATTATCATTCTTTAGCTTCATTGTAGTCATTAAATTATTCGTTATTCTTCTTATTTTACCTTCTTATCTGAGCACATTACCTTAATTGTTTTTATTTATTTATTTATTCTTCTTTTTGTTCCCATCAAAATATTATTTTTTCTATTATTTCATTTTAAATCAGATATTTATAATTAAATTATGAAATAATCTGTTCTTACATTAAATCATATTGTCTCGAAATATTTTAAGTAAGTTGTCCTTACGTTCTTTTTGAATTTTGGGGTTTATTTTTATATTTAATATTATTTGGTTCCTTCTTTCCAATGGTTTGCTTGGTCGGTATAGAGAAAATCAGTCCCCTTTTTCTGGTTGATTATTACTTGGTCTAACCATGGTCCATTAACTCAGTTACTCCTCTTCTTCGGATTACTGGGGTGTTCAGATTTTTAGGAAGAAGGTGGACAGGAACATTTATGTAACGTTACATAACCCCTGCCCAAATATGATAACATAATCACCAGAGTTAAGACCAGTAATCACCCATTTTTAAAAGTCAGAAATGGGGATTAGGTATCAAGCTATGAGAACCTTTGTACTCTAAAAACACTGTAAACAATAATCATAAAAGTGCAGTGTACAAAGTGGAACATAGTGTAATCGGTGAAAGTGTCAAACATATAAAAAGAGCATCTCACAAGTTTGTGCTGGAGATAAAAAAAAATCAGTATTGTAGCAATAGATTATATTACTATTGACAAGCTTTGTATTTTTTGTATTTGTTGTAATTTTATATTGTGTAGGCCACAAAGGTCTTATAACTAGGAGTAATATTTTTGTTTACTATAATTATTTTGTTTAGATATAAAATAATCCAGGGTTATATATAAAATAATAATAATGGCTAAATAATACTGTGTTAGCAAGATGGCATGTAAAAAATAGTGTAGAGTAAGGATACCTTAAATGAATTATAAATCATAAACAAATCAAAATAAAAAGAATTAAAATATAAAATACCAGTAGACAAATTTAAGTAAAAATATAAAGAAAAACCTTAAATAAATTAAATTTGATTATAGGTAAAATTGGTAAAGGATTATTTTTTCTAAAAAGAAGAAATGAAATAATAATAATTATTATTAGCCTATATACTAAAAGGTATCTAGATTAGCCAATAAAAAAACCATAAAAATTCTTGGTTACTAGGAGTAACTAACTAACAAAAGGAATTTAATTGTTCAGATATATTGAAAGTGAGCAGTTGAAAAGTGTAATGTTCGGTAAAAATTAAGAAAATAATAACTACGATTCGGAACTAACCATCACAAAATGAATAAATTTTATGAGTGATATCCACTGCATCTTAGACATCCTTCGAACAGAATAATTCACGCCAGCAAATTGATAGAAATTGTAAAATCAGACATCCATTTTCAAGCCTAGCCGACCGAAATTCAACATTGTTGGTGAGATCGGTTCCTATTAAAATTTAACTAAATTACACCTCAACTATAAACTTAGAACACTATAAACAGCACAATCTCTTTAAATACTTCTGGAAAAGAGGTGAACATAAACTTTATTTTTTATTAACCAAAAAACAGCAAAACGTGGTTTTGATAATAACTTTCCGGCAGCCATGATGTTTTAGTGTTCGTTTTTCGTCAGTGAAAAAAAGTAGCCTGCGCTCTAGCGGTCAAAAAATCAACTACATGATACCAATTATACTAAATTTTAAAATAATTCATGTAAAGCTTGATACTGACCCATATACATTTCTGACTTCCTCATAGTTCAAAGAACCTGAAATAACCCTGGGAAATTAATTACATAATTCTGTCTCGTTATTAAAACTGAAAAAATATAAATATTTGTTATGTGATATATGTTTGTAAAAGTAAGATCGAAATAAATCTGTGATTTATGTTATAATCGATTATCCATTCATGTTTTGGAGACCATAAAATGTTAAATAAATTCAAGGAATGTCTTGTGGTTTAAATAATAAAATGTGTATTATTTCCAGTAGATGGTAGTTGGTTACAGATAATAAGAAGATCGAGAAGAGAAAGGAAATCAGTCCGGACATCAAGAAATTATTACGTACCATTTGAAGTCATTTAACCTCAAATGGGTTTGTAAAAGTAGAAATCAGCTGATGCCACGAGCGGAAAAATTTGAAATACTCAGTCGTATACTGAGAGAGTAATTCTCTTGGCCTTTCTTCACTCTCTCTCCTAACTACTGTCAAACAATGGTATTGATTTAATATAAACAAAATTTAAGAAAATCACAAAATATCTTTGCATAATCACTCACACTCGATTTTGAAGGCGTATAACACAAAGATAACAAATTTTGTAACGGAAATAGACGCGAGAGAGACACTCCAATTGTTCGCGAGGCGTTACAATATATATATAGAAAAGACAAGCAGTATTAAATTTTTAAATTGTTAATGTATATGTTAAATTAAATATTGTACTGAGTAATTTTAGCTAGTTTACAGCCACTCATAAATTTTAAGTAGGTTTCAAGGCTCTTATACATAAGGTGTAGACCAATTAACTTACCTGAAATAAAATAATTTAGTGATAGTGTAAAAGATTATTCCACATAATAAACTGGTAGGGACCTGTTGCATCCTAGACATGAATACTTATTGTAACAAAATTTCCCTCTTCATATTCAGTTTTATTTAGATTATAATTTTCACTATAATTACATTACATATATTATATAAATTTATATACATTTATGTACACAATATATACTCATTCATATATTTATGCATACATTTGTATATTACATAGTGTGTACTTTCATTTCAGTCACTAGTAATACTGTCATACCGTATTTATAATACTGTTCTTTGATATTTGCAGCCTGAGATGATACATGAACATGGATTTCCAGTTGAAACCCATGAAGTACACACTAACGATGGTTACATTTTGACACTGCACAGAATCCCTGGTACCAAAGCACAAGGTTATAACAATACATTGTTGCCAGTATTCTTGCAGCACGGATTGATGGACAGTTCATCAGGTTGGATTCTCAGAGGTCCTGATCATGCACTTGGTAAGTAGGCAGTGACATGTGGGATTTTAGACAGTTTGAAATTGGAGTTACTAAAGTTTAATTACCTATATTAAGTAACACTTGTACTGAAACACTGTAATGTGTTTGTTGATTACAGTAGGAATCTACAGACCTACTGGGTGCACTGTTTCAAGAAAAATGTACAGAATAATATAACAATTCAGACTACAGTGACTGAAATTGTTATATTTTATAATAAAATTTTGTTGTAATGATTTAAAAAAGAAAAAATCAAGAATATCAAGAATGCTTGATAATACATGATGACAGGCAATACTGATGGTCAAATAATTGAAGTCATAATGTGCAGCACACATTTAACTGACTTCAAAATTTTTTTAAATCAACTTTCCTTTACTGAATCTGTATATCCTCAATTACAGTAATGAAAAACAAATCTGATCTTAATCAAAAACTTGGTTTTTAAAAACTGAAAGCTATAGTTCTTTATTAATTTTAATAATTTGTGAGTACAACTTTGTAGTTTGTATTTTATTTATAAAAATTTCATGTTAATCGAGTGGTCTCAGTTTCTACAAAAATATTTTACATAGGCTGAAGTCTTCACATAGGCTAATTCTCATAAATACATCTGTGGTAATTAGAAAACTTACACAAATGGAAGCACGTTAGTTTGTAGTTTGTGTAGCCTCTGGTTACTACATAAAACTTTATTGTTCACATTTGTGAGCACTGATTTTACACTTCTGTACAAACAGAAAACTGACATAAACATGTTTGATAGCAGCACAATTAAATGATATAATCTTCAAGATAAACTTGGTTTTAAAAGCTGAGTGGCAGCAATATAGTATTTAGTAACTTTATTAATTTGTTCATACAACAATTACATTGTAATAAAACTTCATAAGTTTATCTTTTAATAAAGAACAAAACATTTATAGTTATGTATTTATCCTGTGGATTCAGATTCTGTGAAAATATTTTACCTGCCTTAAATAGGCTAATTCACATATATGCATAAGTAGTAATTAATAAAGTACCTACACAAGTATAAACAAGTTAGCTTATAGCCTACTATGTGCAATGTTTGCTCACCAACCACATAGAACAGTAATATACTCATTCTGCCACAAGTTTGGCATCACAGCCTTTTAGATTTCTGTACAAACAATCTTATTTTTGTAATCTTTCAACACTGGTCCCATATGTTTAAATTTCTATGTTTCATTAGTTGTGTTATATTAAAAGATAATGCCTCCTTGTACATTGGCATGGGTTTAATTACACAAGTGTCAATAAAAGTTATATTATTTACAGCATACACACTTGCCAATGAAGGTTATGATGTCTGGCTAGGAAACTTTCGTGGAAACATTTATTCCAAGAGACACGAATCCTTACATCCAAAAGAATTTGATTTTTGGGACTGGTCGTAAGTTCATAAAACATAATACTTTGTACTTCTTTATTTAGTGCACTTGGTTTTCTTGCATAGTCTTATTTACTAACATGTTTGTGAAATATTCACTAAATTATATATTTACAGTACAGTAGTATTCACTGAATAAACAAAATCGAGGGAGGAAATAAAAAATGAAAGATTGTTGTTTGCACTTAATGAAAACAACGACATACAAAAGTGAAATACTGATAATAAAAAATATATTTTTAACTTGAATATATTGGTTATAAAAAATAAAAAAATATTTCTGACTTTACCAAATACATAAATTTCTAACAGTCTGCCTTTTGTAAATTTAGCATCACATAGTGAAGAGAGAAAATTTTTTACCCGTGAGAACTTGCGCCTATTTCCGCACGAGAAAACTCGTGCGTGAGTCTTTCTCTCATGCCTATTAAAATCTATTATTAAATATTTATTTTGTTAATATATGTATTTTTATTTTTTTAACTTTAATATATCAAGGTACCTAAATAAAAAAAAAATTATTTTGCAAATAATTACGTGTTTATTAGTTTACACTTAATGCTAAACATTAGAGACTAATTTTACAACTCAAATAATGTAATAAACTGCACACTTATACAAGAAAGTTTATTTTAACTAAAATTAAAATAACAGAAAATTCAAAAAATTCAAAAAAGTAGTAATTTATAAATTTATTAAAAAATCGAAACATACATGTATTTAAAGAAATGACATTGTTTATCAATTATCTGACTGATCAGCACATAAGTTACAGGTATATATGGTGTGTTTAGGACAGATAGGCTTATTACATGTTCCAGAACTTTTCTTAGTTTTAATGTTCTTTCTTCGTGGGCAGTAGTAGCAAAACCCAGGGTTTATTTCACTAGACCCAGCTGCCTCATTGTCTTGTACCCCAGCAAGTCTTTTCATTCTTTTTCTCTCTTCTATCGACATTGTTGGAATCTGGGATCTTGCATATAAATGACATTTCATCAGGTCCAAAGCCACCTGTTTTAGGAATAATCTTCGCTCTTCTACAATTCCTGTATTCAGCTTGAATATAATTTGACAATTTATTCCACCTATATTTAGCAGAGAAAAGAACATTGTTAATGGCCTTCTACAGCTTATTCTGGACACAGAATAAGCTGCTGTCATTTCATCTGCAGTATCCACACCTCCTTTTGTAACATTATAAAAAGTTATAATCTTTAGTTTGGCTGCATTACCGGTTTTTCGTCTATTTTGTTATCCTTATGTAGAGTTGAAAAGGCCAAAACAAGTTTGTTTTTCTTTGTTGGTTTGTAAGAGACCAACACACCTTTTTTTAGAAATCCAAATAAAGAGCTGCAGGGTTTGCGGTTCTTCACATTCAGAAAGCTTGGAGGCAGTTCCTTCTTATTTTTCCGAATAGTTCCTACAATTGTTGTTTTATGTTCCAGAAGTTCCAAAGCCAGCAGGATTGAGGTAATATAGTTATCCATAGTTATATTTCGTCCAGTATTTAGAATTGGTTCGGCCAAATGCTTCACCACTGCACTTGCACTGTTGTCAACTTTAAACTCCCCCTCAGGTTGCTTACCACAATAAATTTCAAGCTTTTGCGTATAAAACATTCTTGCATCCATCAAAGCATAGATTTTTACTCCGTATTTTGCTGGTTTGTTTGAAATATATTGCCGGAACTTACACCTGCCTCTGAAGGCTTCCAACATTTCATCAATCGTTATGTATTCTCCTACTTCATAATAATTTTTACACCGGTTTGTAAACTCCTCAACAACCTGAGGAATAGGGGCTAAATTGTCAGTTTTCTTTCTCTCATCATGAGTATCAATATCATCAAACCATAATGCTCGCAATAGAAGTAGAAATCTCTCTTTAGACATCGTAGCTCTGAAACACTCAGGTGCAGAGCCGTCGGTCTCCCATAACTCCTTCACATTGAGGTGTTGCGCTTTCTTCACTCCTGCCATATATAATAGTCCAATTACGGCTAAAATTTCTGCTGTATCCATTTCTCGGCAGTCACGAGCTTGGCTGTAATGAGGTCGCAGTTTATCTAAATATTTATTTGTGTACGCCACTATCTGTTCAATAAGAAAGTCTGGGAAAAAAAAGTTTCCAGCAGTCTATACGAGTTTTGGCACTTTTTGCCATTGTTTTCACTCCTGGCAGGTGAGTTACTATATTTTCTCTTCCAGTTTGAACATTTTTACGTGAAGGATGAAGGTTCCAACACATCTTGTCTTTTCCAAGGGTGAAATCCGATGGTAAGAGATTGTCTTCCTCATCCCCAGATTGCTCAGAATCTGTTGGATGATCACTGTGTTGACTCATCACTTTCAGGATCGTCCAGTCGACCAGTGTTATCATTTAAGTCTTCCAATGGTTTCGCTGCTGTTGTCCAGGATGGAATTTCAGCTCGTTGTTCCAAATATCTTTGCCGACCAAATTCAGCTAACCTTTTACCATGGGACATCATCCTAAAATGAAAAAAAAAAAACAATATTTATCTTTCTAGGCTGCAAGATTCAGAATGAGAAAGAATTATTAGCATCATTTATTATACAGTGTAATTGTTGTAAGACAGGACATACTTTATAAATATTTAAATCACACACCAATAACTCCAACTAATGTGAAAAGAAACATAAACGTCAGAACTCGCACCCACCGTGAGGAAAACTCTCACACTGAACACAAAAATGGAACTAGAGAACTCGCGCAATGAGAATATCTCTCACACTAGATGACGTAAGCTGACAAAATACCGCTAGCAGAGCTCAGATGCAACTAATGTCACTGATACTGTTACCAGCCCTTGGTGAAGGTCTTAACACTCAGCTAGAGAGCGCGACGATCGTCATTTATAATTGTGAACTAAAAAATCGCTCGTTATGTCAGAACGTGAGAGAAAATCTCATAGCGTGAGTCCTGGTGGGTTTTAAAGAGTTTAATGTCTCAGCCCATACATCAATTTAGTTCTTGGATTTTGTTGTCCATGACATGTCCGTTGATTAACTAATTATAAGTATAATACTAATGACTCGGAACACTTTTTTAATTTCCTATTGTCTGTGTAAGAACTAAGTTGACTAATTATAAATATAATACGTGTACTACTAACTCGGAACACTAAGTTTTTTATTAGTAAAAATGTAAAATTTGTACCTTATAGGCTGAACCAGTTTTCGCTATTATAAGCTTCATCAGAGGCTGCCATAGGAGCGCTGTCCATCTTGTTCTTGGTGACAGCACCGTCGGCCATAGGCCAGACAGGACGTTGCTTCAAACAGAGATACATTGAATACACAAAGGCACTACACTCCACCACCGAATCCACCTTTGCAAACCACCTCATTGAAACAAACCACACATACACAAACATAAACACCAATATGTTTATGTGTTTATTCTACACATACACACAAAAAGGCCAAAAACTACACACTCTTGAACAACTAGAAACATACAAACACACAAAAACACATAAAAATGACATCCTAAACCAACAGAAACAATTCAAATCACACGTACTATTTGAACATATCACACCATGTACTCACAACATCGATCTTTCAAATGATGGTGCAGTCACCGAGAACATGACGGACAGCACTTCTAGTGGCAGCCTCTAATGAAGCTTGTAATAAGCAAAAACTGGTTCAGGCTGTAAGATAAAAATTTTACATTTTTACTAATAAAAAACTTAGTGTTCCGAGTCAGTAGTACGCGTATTATACTTATAATTAGTCAATTTAGTTCTTACACAGACAATAGGAAATTAAAAATAATTGTCTTCAGTGAATAACTTGTTTTAGAAAATATATGATGTCTAGCAATGGGACATTCTCTCTCTCTCTCTCTCTCTCCCCCCCCACACACACACACACATGTAAAGTGATTGTTATTATTATTACTGCTATTAATATTAAAAGCCAAATGATTAATTTGTTGAGTTCCTACGTTCTAATTTTGTAAACTGCTTGCTGTGTTTAAAAAGTGGGAGAATGCTGAGCAGTATTTCAATTAAATCTTGCACATTTTGTTTTTGGTCATGTTTAAATATTTCTAACAAAGATACTGCAATAATCTTTACATTGGCATATAGAACTTTGAAATATACTAAGATGTATAAATAAATAAAACCAAAATCTCATTATAATAGGAAATTTCCAAACACAAAAATCATTGCCGATATAACAAATATCAGAAAGAGCACCAAACTAAAACAATGTGGATATTTCTATAGCTGTAACTGTAACTCATATGTGATGCAAAATTTGTGGCTTGTGTGAGGAATAGAAGTGTGTGCATAACTCTTCCTGTGTGTGGTTTGTTGTCACTAAATGCACAATTGTCCTATCTACACACTGTTTTTGTGGATTGGGAGCTAATTAGATATATGTGTTTAATCTGAAGCAGACAACTCAAAATACATGTATTGGCATTTATGAATACCAAGTTTAAATACGACTACATGGCTTGGACTATAGGCCGTTCCAACTTCACAGAGTCTCTGACTATTTTTTCAGCGTCTTCCATGATTTCTCGTCCCCACTGGCCTATATTCAAACATTTGTTTAGGAATAAACGTGTCTACCATGCATTCCAAATGGGATTTCAAATTCTGCCTGTATTCCTTTATTCTCTCCAGAATCAACTGTAACTTCAGGTCTTTCCTTATGTCATCATTTCGTAGACGATCTCTCGAACTACATTCCTTCACTGCTCTTAAAAATTTAATTTCCAAGGCCTGTATTTTTGAAATATCTTTTTGCAGGGGAGTCCATGTTTCACTTCCATACATTAGAGTCAGCACAGCCACAACCTTAATTTTCCCACGGTCTCCTAAATTTTCTGCCTCTACTCATCTCTGTTAACCACTCTTGTATCCTCCTATGATTTCTTGGTCGGCCTTTTGCTCTATAGTACCATGTGCAGTTTTCTTTGCAATATTCTGTGTTCTTCCATGCTTAGTAACTGACATGCTCTTCTCAGTATTTGTAGTTTAATAAAATCTGGTAATCGTAATTTCTTATACTCATGGTATAATTTGTAGTTGAATTTAATTGCCAAGAGTTCTTTATCATTCATCTGTTCTTTTGAGGATTTTACTTTCATAATATTGTTATTTCCCTTACGTCTCTCATTAAGCACCCCTATTTCAGACCACAGCAAAGAGTGTGTCTTATAATAATTCGTTTGTATTATCAGAGTTTATATATGTTTGTAATATATTACAACAGTACACATTGCTAAATGTATCGAGCCACACGTTGGAAGCGACAATTTTTTATACAACGATACAAACGTTGTTGCAAATTTAATATAATTTAAATTTGTGGAGGCCCACGATCTTGGAGCGCCAATTTTTATACAACGATACAACGTTATAAAATGTAAGTGTGTCGGGCACACGCTCATGTGTGATATAATTATACAACGGTAAATAACATTTCTAACAACGTGTATGTAAATATCACTATAGTATTGATGACTCGGAACACTAAGTTTTTTATAAGTAAAAACGTAAAGTTTTACCTTACACCCTAAACTTCGTTGAAGTACCACGTACCTCAACGAAGTACCACGGACGCCCTGCTATACTTCACAAATAAAGTTTACGAAGGCTTTGAATGCAAGAAGTCCACGGTTGCGGTCATGATTGACTTTGAAGCCGCGTTCGACAAAATACCACATGCCACAGTCATCCTACAATGTATGAAAATTGGGATTAGGGGAAGATTATTGCAGTTCATAGTAAAATTTCTTGAAAACCGCCAAATAGAAACTGTAGTAAATGACACAAACTCTTTGAGCCACAGAACAGAGAATGGAATACCACAGGGCGGAATAATCTGTCCATCGCTTTTCAACATTGCCTTACGAGATATCTCAAATGAACTTCCACCTGATGTACACAGTGTTACTTTTGCGGATGATAAAACCATTTGGGCGACGGATACCAACCACGAGAAAGCAACGGAATCCATTCAGCTAGCCCTCAATGTTATAAGCAGGTGGTGTCAAAAATGGTCTTTAAAGATTTCAACCCAGAAAACTGAATGCGCATTTTTCACCAGACGTAATAAGCTCGCAAACTATGTGCCTCTCCTTACCCTTCAAGACGAAATACTTCAGCATAACAGAAATCCAAAACTGTTGGGGTTGGTTCTTGATCCAAAACTTCGGTGGTCAGCACACGTGGAATATGTAATAAAGGCATGTACCCCAAGATTGAACGCATTGAAAGCGGTAGCCAGTCGCAACTGGGGCGCTGACACTTCAACGCTGAAAATGTTTTATCTTGCATTCGTGAGGTCGAAGGCTGTTTACTGTTGTGAAGTTTGGGGTTCAGCTGCAAAAACCCACATAAACAAAATTCAGGCGATTCAATCAGCGGCACTACGTCTTTGCCTGGTTGTACAAAAACCACCACGATAGCTGCTATGCAAGTTGACTTAGGTGTTGAGCCGATCGAAATGTACATTAGAAGACAAATGTGGACAAAACATTTGAAAGTCAATACATTACCAATAACTCACCCATTATACAACTTGTGTGCCAATCAGATAAGCATTAAAAATTCGTTCAACTATCAAACGAACATACTGTCGACAACGTTATCGTATAATGTGCCGGAGCAAATTCCACCTGTGTACAATGAACCGCCACGTAGCTGGCCGGGAATAAAAGTGATAGTGGATCTTCCACACAAATTCGGCAAAATGAGTCATCCAGATATACTTAGAGCAGAAACACTAGAGATGATTGACGAGCAGTATAAAAATCATACGAAGATCTTCACAGATGGATCGGTGGACATCGAAAGCGAGAAGTCAGGTGCAGGGTATTTCAACCAGAGTAATGGCGAACGGTACTATATTCCAGCTAATGCACAGTCCAGTATGGACACCGAATTATTGGCTATAAACGCGGCATTAACCTGCTGTCTTTCCATTGAGCAAAAGCTCATCTGTATCTTGACTGACTCCAAATCATCATTAGAAGCGCTATCAAAATCTGGCACGAGTGCGTACTTCTTTCGTATTAATGAAATAAGGAAACTATTCCTCCAGCTACACAATGAAGGAAAAATGATCACCCTTCAATGGGTTCCATCCCACTGTGGAGTCCCCGGAAATGAAATAGCAGATGGGATCGCGAGGGAAGCGTGCACAATGTATCCAACTAACCTAAAGAAGTTCTCCCTGCTGCAGTGCAGAAGCTCGGGTGACCGACACTTCAGGAGCTCTTGGGAGGACAGTTGGAAATCAGCAACCACAGGTCGCAGCTTGTACCAAATACAACCTGTGCCGGCCAAGGAAGACATCTACAAGGGAGTAGCGCGTCCGATAGCTGCTTTTGCTGCGAGGGCACGTACCGGCCATATCGTTACCCAAGAATATCTCTTTAGGTTCAATCTCACGGATACGCCACAATGCTTATTGTGTGAAGACGGAGAGGAGAACCTTGAACATATACTTATAAAATGTCATTACCCGATTGCCGCAAGGGATATCTTAAGGATGCAAGTGTCGGGATGGCAAGAAATCATGAGCAATAAGAAGTACTGGGCTATCGCTTCTATGATCTACCATGGACATCGGGCTATCGGCTACAGTTGAAGCTGGACGCCTGTAGGAAGAAGTAAGAAGTAAGAACCTTACAGCCTAAACCGGCTTTTACCTGTAGAAGGCTTCATCAGAGGCTGCCATAGGTAGCGTTGTCGTCTTGTTGTTGGCGTCCTTTATGTCTCGAAATTATGCCATGTAGTGCTGTCGTCCTCGGTCTGGAGTAGTGCTCCTAGATGTAGATCACTTGTAGACCTCTGACGATTTGTGTGTTACATTACTTTTTAATTACTGTTTTCCATTATTATGTTAAATCGAAATATTTATCGTATTACTTTACAAGTTACGATTAACACAAAGTCTTATTGGTGTTAGACATATTGTCTAACTCTGTCCAAAGTAATTAAACTTTTGCGTCTCTGACTGACATAGCGTACCGCCACGAATGAATACTGTTAGAAGAAAGAGATTAGCTCTCCTGGGCTTCTATTTATATTCACCAAAAAAACTGCAGCTGTTGATTCAGGAATCAGCCTGTCGACAGTTGAACTATGGCATGATAGCCCCCACTCTTGTCCTATTTCACATAATTGCACTTTTTCGCCAATCGTACTGTTTAACGCGGATTTCACGGCGATAAAATATTGTCTAATTTAATGACCTATGTGATGTGCAATTATCATGATGCTAACACCACTAGTGTAATTATAATGGTTTAAAAATCACACTGGATTCGCACTGATTGTCCGAATTATGTAAAATTCGCACTGCACTTGTGTCTGATTTTTACACATTTTTAGAAGTTTTTACTTTCTCGCTACCATTTACGGTTTGCTTAATATTAAATATATTCTTAATTTAGCATTGACTTGGGGTGGGTTGCAAACTTTCAGGATCGAACAGGCTTCACGCACACACACTATTTACTTGTATACACACATGCAGCGGTAATCGCGTGATGTTTACCTGTTGGTTCCTGCTTGAAAGCCAGCTTCCAATCTCACACCTGCTCGTCTATTATATATTATTGAAATTAACTTAAATATTTATTTTATATTATATATGCCCATTACAGCCTATGCTTGTATTGTCGCAATATATAATAATTAATATAATAATATATAATAGCACACACACACACACACACACCATTCTACAATATCCATATTATTATTAACTATTGCTAAGTAACTGTAATACACATTTGAATGTCACGCTTGAATATTTGAAAATAAAACTAAGCTTGCCAGACAATAATCAAATAATTTTTTTCTTGTTAGGACTGTGGAAAATGTTTTAGAAAGATTTAGGCAAATTTTATGACTTCCTCCCATGGATTTGTCTGATGTTACTTGGTATTTTCAGGTAACATATCATTACAATAATATATAGATTTGTCCATAAAAACTTGCCAGCCTTTTTTACTTTACGTTTAATAGCCATTGACTTTACATAAAAAATTTCTTAACTTCTATTTTAATTAAAACTCAAATAAGTTTCAACTAAATTGTAATATTTTTAATGTATGAATATGGATTTCAGATGGCACGAAATTGGTATGTATGATGTTCCAGCATCAGTCGATTATGTACTTAAAACAACTGGTAAAAGTAAATTAAATTATGTTGGTCACTCAATGGGAACAACAGCATTCTTTGTTATGGCTTCCACGCAACCAGACTATAATAAAAAAATAAACCAGATGATAGCTCTTGCTCCAGTCGCATACATCTCACACACTAAAAGTCCTATCCGTATTCTTTCAGCATTTTCAGGAAATCCTGGTGCTCAGGTAAAACTGCAAAACTGCTCAGGTAGTAGCATTGTAACAACAAATTTTATTTATCCAGCTTGTATAACTAAATCACTAATATATTTATTATCTTAATGCATTACATATAAAGTACATCAAAATTGATTGACTCATTTCTTGAGGTACACTATAAGATGTTAATATGCATACTAAAATAATAATATTTTACTTTACTTGTGTATGCTGGGAGGACAATGTTCAATGCTTATATTAACATATATCCTGATGGCCAATCAGTGCCAGAAATAGAAAATTTGTTTTCCAAGGCAATAATTGAATTGGTAATACACAATCATTGAATCAGCAGTCATTGAATCATAGAATACACAATCATTGAATCGGTAAGGAAGATGCTACAGGTTTTATTCTGTGTAGACATAATTATATTAAATAAAATGATCAGAACATCTTAAATAGTGTAAAAAACTTTTCATAAAGACCAATTACACTTTATATTCTTGCTTCAGATGTTTGTGATAAACAAAAAAATCCAAATGAACAGAAAAACTAAACTGAACAAAGTTGTGAAATACATGTTTAGTGAGTAGTATATTATTTCATATTTGCTTAGTAATTTGTAAACCTTTTCTTACAAAAAATTAAAAGTTTACAGTTTTTAACCTTAATGTTTTTAGTTTTAACAATAATTATAAAAATAAATTTATTTGATTTAATAGTTAAGCTGTAGAAATATAGTTTAATATTATAAGTTAATTAGCTCAATATTTTTGTCTATTTAATCTTAACTTTAAGTAACCACATTTTTTATAATAATTTGTGCACATAATTTAGGAGTTATTAAATTATTCAAAAATAAATACCTTATGTTATTCATTAGTAAATAGAGACATATGTTTATAGAATTTCTTAATACATTTTTAAGCATGTTTCTTAAGTAACTTTTTAAATTATTTTCTATCCAACTGAATTCTCATATATTTTCTAAAGTCAGGGACAGTTTTATAATTTTGAATTTTTTTTGTTTCAATGTCTTCCCATTAATTAAATATAATTTTAACTAATTATAAGTATAATACTACTGACTTGGAACACTAAATTTTTTAATTGTAAAAATTTTATATTATTTAAAATTTTTATGAGTTTTTGTGTTTCAAAAATGACATCTTAAACGAACAAACACGATTCAAATCACATGTACTATTCAAACGTATCACACACACACACACACACACGCACGCGCGCAGCATCAATCTTTTAAACAATGGTGCCATCACCAAGAACAAGATGGTCAGCTCTCCTAGTGGCAGCCTCTGACAAAGCTTGTAATAGGTGAAAACTGGTTCAGGCTATAAGGTAAAAATTTTACATTTTTACAAATAAAAAAACTTAGTGTTCCAAGTTAGTAGTATTATACTTATAATTAGTTAATCAACGAACGCTTCATCGACAACAAAATCCAATAATATAATTTTAAATAAAAAATAGTCATTCCTACGTAAATTTTTCCCAAAACTACTCCATAGTATGCATAATAAGATAAATAAGAAGCCCCCTTGAGCAGCAGAAGTCACTTGTTATATTATTATTAGTTTAACACATACCTACTGGACTTAGACTTTAAGACTTCAAATGCATTGTACACAACATGTCACTTTTAAATACTCATACAGAGAACTAGCCATTGGACTAGTTCTCTTCATATTATGTATTTAGTCATCAATTGCGCTAAACGTTTTGTAAGAACAGATTGCATAAATAAATGTAACAGAACTTATATTCTAAATGCCTAGTTCAATCAGTAAGTAAAACAAATTCTGTCATCTCTTGCAGACTCAGCCCACTGGCCAGAAAGTGCACCTCATCCCTACTTATAGCACTGCAGCCTAGATTCTCTTGTCACTGTCTTCTCTCTTCAAGCTATTTGGTACACCATAAACACATCCAAATTTTTATGGCTGGACATTTTTATAATCATGTGGGGTGTTAAGCCATAGTCTATGTTTGTCAGATACTTTGAACAATTGTAGAGGACATCATCGGTTCACAGTAGAAAGATCCTGCTTTACCGAATTTGAAGTGACTTATGTGCTCTGAACCTTTCAACTTTTAAGAATCTGGAATTTCATATCACTGAAGATGTCTCCACAGTTTCTGAACATAATGTACATATAACAAACAACGATAAACAAATTTTAAATTTTCATTAATGCTTTTCATTTCTGAAATTTGTAGCAAGACTGTAGGTCTGACAAACAATCAATTTATCCTTAACCATGACTCTCATCTTATCTGCCCAAAGACACTGTATAACATGGTATACAAAATAGTTGGATACCGTACATCTCAGTGGGGTTCAAACCCATGGTCTCTTGAGAATTTTAGCAACTAATTCAGATAGGTAATCTTCCATTTCTATAAGTTTTGAATACTTCTTCTTTCTGGGTTTGAAGATATAATCAGTGGGACTCCAGGCTGTCGATAATTGTTTTGTCTTCCCTCTCTTTCTGAGAAGGAAGAAAATTGTTTAAAACAAATAGTTAATTAAAAATATAAATAACGTGACCAAACATGATAGAAGAATAACTTAAAATTTGAGAAAAAATTAACATCACATAATTTAAGGACTACAGATAAGTGTTCAGGACACACACACACACACACACACACACACACACACACACATTACATGTTATTTTTAATGCAGTATTACATTTGATGTTAACAGATTATACTAAAACACCTTGGACATGGAGAATTTCTGCCAAGGAAGAATATACTAACAGACGCTTTGAGAGTAGCTTGTGAGCGGTTGACTGTTCAAAAGGAATTCTGTAAGCATGTGATGTTCCTCTTTACTGGACATGATGATGAACAATTTGTTCCAGTAAGATTCAGTTTTTGAATTCAACTGCAAAATAGAAAAATAAACATATTTTGTGCTTCAGTTTGTATATGAGTCTTTATGCTTCTGTTTTTTATAATGTATGTGTGTGTGTGATGTGTTATGAGCAGAATGGTGGTGTTAGATATCATTATCATAAAAATTAATGTTGCATAATTCCTTTTAGGAATTACTACCATTGATTCTGGGTCACAATCCAGCGGGTGCATCAACATTATCATTTATCCATTATGGACAGGGAGTTAAATCAGGTACTGTAAGTCTAAAATCTGTTACAAATTATTCATACTATTTTTAAAGTATTCTAAATGATGCTAATTAAGTTGAAATAACATTTTTTTTAATTTTATATTTACATAACTCATAGCATTTATTAATGAATAAAATAAAATAATTTTTTATTTATATTTCAGCAACATTCAGTCAATTTGATTATGGTATAATTGGTAATTTTAAAAAGTACAAGAATCCTTTTCCACCAGACTACGATCTGTCGCAGATAACAGCCCCAGTTTCTCTAATTTATTCAGATAATGATTTATTAGCTCAGCCTGAGGTATGTGGAATATACAGTATCAGAATTTCTTTGACATTTTAAATATAAGTCTTATAAGTTGTTAAGCTATCAACAATTCAATAATTAGCTGTTGTAATAAGTTATTTTTGCTTCTTTACATACCTGTGAAACCCTTAAATCTATTTCCTAGCATATTAATTTTTGAGAAAAACTGCCCACTAAATATCCTACTACAAGGATATAAGGTTTATAAGCGTATAAGGATATAAGGTTTTATTTTACATACTGTTAATATATTGTTATGACGGTCTACTCGATGGTCGTAGGTACAGTGGAAACAAAATAAGTACAAGACACCAATTAAGTCACTAATCACACCTTTAATTGTTACAGTAAAACAGTTCATAATTAACAACACAGTCTCTACAACAAATCAAATGAAAATTGTTCACACCCAATAAAATGACCACTAATATTAAAACTCAATTGTATTACAATTGTACCTTCCAATTATAAAACGCAACACTACACAGTAATAACTCGAACCGCTCTGGAAATATATCACAGCTGCACTCTTGAAACGCACTATCCAGTATCTCGCATTGAACTGACTCAATGTCGTTGAGTACCGGTATATATACCGCCCCAAATTACTAGATTATTCGATAGCGCCAGTATAGTTATGACCAGTGGTGGCTGGTAATGTTTTGACTGGGGGTGGCAACATTTTTTTGAACCCGTATGTAACAAAAGTCACCAGTAGAATCTAAACTATTGCTATTATCATGAAATAATTGTAAAATTGAACCTTTTGCTTTACTATTAAAAGTATTGTTAATATCAGAAACCTACCTTGCAAACTACCAATATTTAAACAGTGTTTGACACTGAAATTATTTATAACCCTAAGCAGTTCACGTTCCTAAACTTAAAAACTTATTAAATTATATTATTAAATGCATGCATTGCTAAATAAAATATATTTGTTCCCTATGTAACGTTCAGGGCTACGTTACAAATCCAGGAAACCCATCATAATTGACTCTAGCCAATTATACAGGCTGCCTACGTTGTAACAAACTGAAATTAAACTTAACACATAGAACAATAATATTTACGCAATTTATTAGGACACAAGGGGAAGGTATTTCACTGATTTATGCACTCACTTCAATCTGTAATAAGATGACATCTCTTTATTAACAAGTCATATAACTAGATCCCATAACATAAAAATTTATACTGCAATATTTAAAAGTTTTCTGTTAAACAAGGGATCATATTGATCATGTAATTTACCTCGGATCCGAGTCTGCTTTAAATATAGTAAAGACGTCTGAATTATACTATGCTCATCTAAGAGCTTGCAATTTTACATTAACCATTTGAAGAATGGTATTATTTATTAAAGGGATTATAATTTACATTTCAATATTAATGTTACAACGTATGATTTTCACTACTACAGTTTACATTTCTTTGGTTTTATTTATTGCTCAGAGAAAATTATTGTCTTTTGAAAAGTCTCTTTCATCTATAAAAGTTATGTTTCAAATGTAATTAATTCTCGATAGCCAAGCTATCGAGTCATCTCTAAAATAAGCTTTGCTGTCCTCGTCCTGGGGTGTGACTCTTCGGAATTCTGGTAGTCGGGGTAGTCATCTGTGTCGTGTCTCTGGTGAATATCTAATAGCCGTATTAGTGAGTAGATTGATGTAATACTGCATGAAGTTGGGTTGATCCATGCCGGTCCTGGTCAGCGTCGTATAGGTTGTAGACGTCCGTATGTGCAATTTGGCAGGTCACATATTCACATGTAGAGTTGTACTGGAGTTTACATCTTAAGTAGAGACGTCACCTTGTTTACGTGTTGATAATTTTTCTTATATTACTACATTTCTTGAACATACTTTTTCTATATCATATACATTAAAAATCACTAGCTCCCCACGTTTTTTGTGGTAGCTAACCGTTATTTTAAAGTTTACATAACACACTTTTGAAGAGCCCTCGTTTGGAGGTGTGTACTGTCTGAACGCCGCATCGTAACTGTTAACTTGATACGACTGGTACATAACAACGAAGCGGAGCGAGTACTCCGCCATAATATAGTTCCAACTTTTATTTAAATAGACCTTCTTATAGAAAGATGAAACAAATTATTTATACTTATTTAGTTTACAGGAATTATTTTAACTACTATTTGTGCCTTCAAATTATTAATAACTTACATTACGATTTTCAAATATTTCTAAGTTACAGACGGTTCGCTAAGCACGTTGTGTCCGGAATTAAACAGGTCAACGCATGATGATTTACTGAAGGGTTAACTGTAATATTATTAACTATTTACAATACGATTTTTATTACTTGTTTAGTTAGATCTTTTTCCATTTAAATCTCGTACTTATTCTGAGTTAGTACAGGGGTATTAGCTTTAATTGTGCGATTTAAAAATACTTAAATGCTTTCTCAATTTTTTTTATTTATTAAATTTTTTATTACCAATTAAATCGTCACACCTACCATATTTGTTTCTAACAAATACGCACAGAACACACAGGCTCAGGCCTACACAGAATAAGTTACACGTTCATGTAGCCTACACAAGGTTCGACAAAAACACTCTCTTACACAGAATACACTGCCTAATAAAGAATAAATTATTAGAACATTACGTTTACACAAAAAATACAACAAGAACACAATCAAAACTATATAAAACACAAGAGAAAATATACGCTCTTAAACAGCAACAGAGAAGTTTTGAACAATGCTTTGGTTCTCCGGGCAGAGCCCCTCCTACAATGGCTGCTGCTGATTTAAAAGCACAGACATGTGTACACTTCTCTTTCCCTGCTCCCCACAAGACCCACCTATGCAGGGAGGGCGACAGCGAAAGCGTCCGGCTGCGGGACCATGCAGAAAACATCGGGTGATCATTATTAGTCGCCCCAAAAATATCTTTCACATAAGGATACTACACATTATAGTTATATTATTGACAAGTTTAATTTGCAAATTTAGTAGGAGGGCTGCACCCTTTTGCCCTCTCTGTACGAGCCGCCACTGGTTATGACGTAATTACTTGTGGCCTTGACACAGTCCGCGCAGATGGCGCCTTCGAGAAACGTCTCGTATATGCATCTACAAGCACGTACGCCACACGCGTTACATCGAGTTTACTAAGTTTAAATGTAAATTGTACAGATATTCTACAGCCTGTGCTGCCTCTCCAATCTTGTTTATTGTTACACATGCCCTCTTCTAATTCTATTTATGTCTGTAGCCGCTTCAGTCTATTAGGTCTGTATCCGTTCTTCTTTTGTGGGTACCCATACCAAAATCCTCTTCAGCCATCTAATGTAATTCAACCTCTTCTGTATGCCCAAACTAATGTGTGTATGTGTGTGTGTGTGTGTGTGTGTGTGTGTGTGTGAGAGAGAGAGAGAGAGAGAGAGAGAGAGAGAGAGAGAGAGAGAGAGAGAGAGTATTTACATATGTCCAATTTGTTTTGATCTCCTCAATTAGTTTATGTCCTAGACCACAAAATGAGTATAATAAATTTCAAAAATGTGAATTTAGAACTTGTCTCATTCAACTTGTAATCTCATGTCCAAGTTATATTGTTTTCAGTAGAAAAGGTTAAAACGGACAGGATAACTGCCTTGTGAGCCAAAAAAACATTTTTTTAATCAATATTACATGTAGGGGAAACGTATTTGGTCTGCAGATGCAGATGGGTTTCCAGATGTATTGTACTGGACATACTCTGTTACGAGCACATACTGAAACAAGCATAAGTGTACAGGTCAAAGCTTTGAAATTACACCTGTAGAAATCTCTTCTTCTTCTTCTTCTTCTTCTTCTTCTTCTTCTTCTTCTTCTTCTTCTTCTTCTTCTATCTTAAACTAGGAAAATCACCTGTTACTGTCCCAAAGGAATATACAGTACATTTCACTACTACTTCGTAGGCCTTCCTGTACTTTGTTGTCCAACAGGCTTGTAGTGGCAAATTTCCTTAGGCAACCTGCCATGTGGTATCCTTTTCAGATGACCAATCCATCTCTCTTTGTTCTTTGCAATACGATCTTGGATGTTAAAAATGTTTGTAAGCAGCCTTTAACAGAATGCAAGACTCTCATGTCTCATCTTTGATATCTGTATTCTACTCAGATGTTTTTTTTCTGGAACCCAAGTTTCAGAACCTTATAATAGCAATGACACAGCCATTACCTTACAGAATTTTAATTGAGTCTCTTTTCTTGTTTTCCTTGACAGCACTTGATGAATTGTGTCACATGTTGACTGAAACTTAGCCAACTTCTGATCAACATCATAATCTACATGATTAGTGATGTCACAGCCAAGATAGTGAAATTGTGACGCATGCTCTATATTCTTATTATACTATACAATCTTAATTTGTAAGTGGTAAATGCTACAATTTTTGTCTTGTGTGCAGACATTTTTATGTTGTAATGTGAACAAACTTGCTGTAATGGGAACATTGATCTCTTGGGGCTTGGATTCATTGTTTTGGATGATTACTTGAACATTCGCAAACAACAGTGTATTCATATATGTTATATTATTTATTTTTATTCCCACTTACACTCGTAATGTTTGCTCTAACTATGTCATCAATATAGATGTTAAACAGTGTTGGAGACATGCTACAGCCTTGGCACACTCTCTGATTAATGTATATCTCTTCTGTCAAATACTCTTCTATAGCCAATGCTGTTACAATGGTTTAGCGATCGTCATATGGTACAGTGGAAAACAAAATACAAGACACCAATTAAGTCACTAATCACCAGCTTTAATTATCACAATTATACAGTTTGTAATCATAAGATAGTCTCTTACAACAAATCAAATCAAAATTGTTCACACGTAATAATAATGTCAACGAGTATAAAACACAATTGTATTAAAATTAATTGTCCTGCACAAATATAAAACACATAACACTCTGCCACAATACTTTGATCCACACTGGAATATATCGCAACTCAAAATAAACTGAGCATTGCTGAGTACTTGTATTTATACCCCGTCAAAAATCCTGAAACATCCATACTACGCATCAGCGGTACACTAGAACGTAATTTATTGCGGCCTTGAAACAGTGCGCGGGCTGGCGACGTCTAGAAAAGTCTCGCTTATGCATGTTGAGATCACGTATGAACACAACATTACAGTTGGATTCCACTGGAAGATCAAAGAATCACGTAGAATGTTTTGTAATGGTGTAACACTTTTTCCACATTTCTGTATCCTTGTACAGTAGTATAAGCTCTTTATAACATCTACAAGATGTTTAGGATACCCCCTTTTACACATACTGTCCCACAGAATGGATCTGTTAACTCTATCAATGCTTTCTCGTAGTCAATATAGGCAAGGTGTGTCTCCAAATTAAATTCCCTTGTTTTCTTAATCAATATTTTCAAATAGAATATGTCATCAATGCAGGATCAGCCCCTACAAAATCCAGCCTGTTCATCCCTATAGGTCATATCACATAGAACTACAGTAGAACCCTTTTTAACTGAACTAAAGGGGGCAGAGCCATTTTGGATAACACTTTTTTTGGATAATCCATGGAATCTATTTCTGTTTATTAAGGTATAAAAAACACAAAATTATCAGTAAAAACATATTTAAGTATAAACGTTTTATTTATAAAAATGTAATACAGCGTAATCTATGTTCACAGTTACATAGTTTTACGTTAAAAAAAGCCTGTAATTTTTATCTTAACAGTTTCTTCACAGCATTTGCACGCTGGAATATCATGCCATGTCTTTAAAAGTAAAATGTCTGATGGTGTTGCTTGTTCAGCCTGCTTCCACAAAACATGAAGTTATATATAAAAATAAAGCTGCTATATAAAATCTGTCATATATTAATAAGACAGTAAAATTAACTTATTAATAAAAAAACTAAACATTTTCTTGCTTCAAAGGCTGTTTAACGTTTTTTGTCTGTATCATGAACATCCTGGTCTATCATCTGTTTCACTGTCTGGTCTCATCACAGCTTCCACAATTTTTTGGTCAGTCAATTCTAGTTCCCCATTATCTGCCTCTAGCAATTTGTTAATTTCACTTTCTTCTATTTTTTCACACCCTGGAATTATTTTACCCATTTCTACCAAGTTTTTGTAATTTTCCTCCTCTTCTTCATACTCAAGTTATAACGTCTCTTCGTTATAATATCGGGAACCTGGTTAATTGGCTCAGGTCAATTAAACAGGCTGCCATAATCTTAACAAACTCATAAATAACTGGAAAGTAAACAAATGTTAAATAGGATCCCGTGAATTAAGGGACATTAATTTACAGGGGTTTTGTAGATTTATTCACTCAGCTTTTTGGACCATGACATCTCTTTATTACATACATTTAGCAATGAGTATCTTAAAGTTAAAACATTTACACCTCATGTACAAAT
Source organism: Magicicada septendecula (assembly GCA_034769895.1). NCBI lineage: Eukaryota > Metazoa > Arthropoda > Insecta > Hemiptera > Cicadidae > Magicicada > Magicicada septendecula. Next base: position 506,595,340 of record CM068369.1, on the reverse strand, counting down.
AAAATAAGAGTAATTTTAGTAATGAGTTAACATAGTTTTTTACTGCCCTTGGATCCGAGTAGTTTGGTTCAGTATATGATATTAAAATTGTATTCTTTATTCTTGTGCCATCTGAAAATTTGGCATGGTGGGTCCTGGTTCTCTCGTTCTCAATAACTTGTAGTAATCGTTCGTTGTTTTTGATGATTTGCACAAAAGTTATATTCACTTGTATTCACGTCACATGTTGGTTTAGTTCTTGAGTTTCACATTATGATTTTACCACATTTCTAATTACATACATTTTATCGTTAAAATTTTTAGAGATGTCATAGACGCGCAATTCTCATCCACACTCACTCGTTTACTACATATTTACTGTAATTGCACTGTTAGACTATATTCGCGGTTCACATGGCTTTAAATGTGTACTGGGTGCCGCTCCGTCTCAACTGGCGAGTTTATTAACTTTTAAAAGTATTATTATTATTGTACCCCATCACGGCTGTATGCTGTTTACGGTTCGACCGCTCCATTTCACGTGTGTTTCGTTTAGGGGCGAGAGTAGTAATCTCGCGTAGTTTACTATTCAGCATAAAAGTAGATCCATATTCCGATTAATGTCTATTCGTTTATTCTCTGACATATTTAAATATACTATGGTTTATAAAATATACTTTTTAGTTTATTATTGTACACCGATATGTTTTTTATCAAGTTGCAATTTAATACTATTATTAGTCTTATTCACGGGTAATTTTGCGTGTTGATTCCGGTTTCGGCAGGGTTAATTATTAAGGGGTGTTTTCTCAATTTTATTCTCGAATTCTTTTTTGGTATTAAACTATTTATTTTGGTTATTATTTCGGTGTTACTTTATCATTTTCTTTAGGTGTTTATGTTTTGTTTTAATGTAAGATTTTAAATAAAACAATTTCTTTTATTTTTTTTATTTTTTTTTTATAAAAAATCGTCACATACTCCTCCACTTAAAGAAGACACAGGGTCAGTGACCGATGTGTTATCTATGGGGAAATAGATCAGAATTGCACTGGGAGTATGTTCGGAAATTCTGATATCCCTTCCTCTCCTTTAACAATTTCTTTATGGGGTACACGAATCACTCTCAATTCACTATTTACTATTACCAAGATATACTATGCCTTATTAACTAATACTTAAAATACATAAAATTCAAACTTAATGAAATATATAAAATACACAAAATTCATCTTAATTCTACTACTTATAACTACTACCGGTTTTTTCTTTAGCTTTTTCTTTTAAGGGTTTCGATGAATCGTGATTGACGAATCATTTTATTAACATACTTGTAATGTAATTGTTAAGCAATTGATACTTATACTCTGTGTCAACTGACTTCTTACTTTTCTCCTTCTTGATGAACATCTCGATGAACAGGATCTAAGGTTGATCAGGCCTCATTCCTATTTATACGATTTGGTAATTAAGTAGTGACTCAATTACAATGTAGCAAATATACTTCTTAATACATCTATTCTTCTACTTCTATTATACATCTCTTTTCTACGTCATTTATTTTCTAGCTCACTAGCCTTTTTGTGATAATACTCCGACTTGATACTTTACTTCTTTACTATTCCGCTCGTGATATTTTCGAGATTTTCTCAAGTTGACTCTTAAGTTAGCGCGAGCTTCGTTCCATATCTTTTTTATATTTTTACCACTAATGTCGTTGGGTAGTAATTCATGTATTTTCCACTTCATGGACAATGGGTGATTCGGTTTATATTTATACAACAAATCAAAAGGTGTCGATTTATGTCCTTCATGATATGCTGAGTTGAAGGCAAATTGTATCTACAATAGGTTCTGGTCCCAAGATGTTTGGTCGTTTGCATGGTATGCTATTAAAGCGGTTTTTAGGTTTTGCAAATACCTTTCAGCTATATTACCTTGTGGACGATACTCAGTAACGGTAATGTGGTCCATGCCTAGTCTGAAACACATGTCCTTGAATTCTTTGGACTTAAACTGGGGTCCATTATCTGACACTAGATGTACTGGTGTACCGAAATCTTTAAATAATCTATTTTGCAAAATCTTCATGGTGGTAGGTGCTAACGCTCGTCGCATGGGATACATCCAGACGAATTTTGTGAATGAGTCTACACAAATGAGTAGCATGGTATTACCTGATTTCGAACGTGGGTAGGGGCCAGAAAAATCTAAGTAAATTTTAGAAAAGGGTGTCGTGGGAGTCTCCAAGATTAATTAACCTATGTGGCTGTTTCTAGCTGGCTTGCTCAGTGCACACAACTTACACTATTTTACGAATTTAGCTATCTCGCTGTTTATATTTTCCCAATGATACTCTTTTCGAATATGATGTATCGTTTTATTTATTCCCATATGTGCTCCAATGGTGTATGAATGGTAGTATTACATCAGCATAGGTTTAATAATATCAGGGGCAATTATTCTCAAGGATTTTCCATTAGCTACTCTATAACATAATACTCTCTTACTCAATATATATGTTTCTGAACTATTTCCTTTATCTAGCTGTTCTATGATTGTATTTAAATACGGGTCTTGTTGTTGATACTGAGCTATATCAGTAAATGCAAGGGGGAATTCAGTAATTAGGGTATTGATAATTGGTGTTTCACCACTTTCCTTATTTTCGGATATTTTATTAGGCAGCTGGAACATACGGGACAGTGTATCAGCAACTACATTTTGGGTGCCACGAATGTGTTGTACTTTAAACTTGTAACAATTTAGTCTCAATACCCATCGTCCGATACGACCTAACTGTTTAGGGTGATTTAATAACCACGATAAGGTTTGATTATCCATTTCTAACAGAAATTCTTTATGTTCTAAAAAGGATTGAATTTCTCAAATGCGAATACTACAGCTAAACATTCTAATTCATATGCTGAGAATTTTTTTTCCTGGTCTGTTAGTGTTCGTGATGCATAACTGATCGGTAATCTAGAATTATCTACTTCCTGATATATTACTGCTCCTAGTGCTACACTTGAACTGTCAGTCTGTACTACGAATGGTTTAGTAAAATCAGCTAATTGTAATACTGGGGGCGATATTATGCTTTCTTTCAGTTTTTCGAATGCAGATTGGTGTTGTGGAGTCCATTCAAATTTTGCTCATTTTTTTCTCAATGCGTTCAGCGGGGCTGCTATATCGGCTAGGTGAGGGATATACTTGTGGAAGTAATTTATCATTCCCAAAAATCGGGCTATTCCTTTCGTATCTCGTGGTGGTAAAAATTCTCTGATAGCATGGGTGCGTTCAGGGTCTATGGTTACCTTTCCGTCTGCCTTTACTATGTGACCTAAAAATGAAAATTGTTTAACATTAAAATTTACTTTACTAGGGTTTACTGTTAATCCGGCTTTCTTTAATCGTGATAATACTTCACGTAAATGATGAAGATGTTGATCCATAGATTCGCTGTAAATAACTATGTCATCTAGGTAGTGATACACAAATTTAAATTTTATGTCGTGGAATATTTTCTCTAACAATCGGCTACATACAGAACTTCCTTGGGATATTCCGAAGGGTACTCTAGTAAATTTTTACAGGTTAAATGGGACGGCGAATGCGGTTAGGCATTTGGATTCTTCCGATAGTGGTATTTGATGAAATGCCTGATTGAGATCCATTATGGTGAAAACTTTAGCTTTTGTAAAGTAATGGAAGGCGCTGTGGATGTCGGGGAGTGGTATGGACTCGAATTCTATCCTTTTATTTAATTGTCTATAGTCCACAACTAATCTATGTTTATCGGTGCCTTTAGGTACTAAAAACGCAGGTGAAGAATACGGTGAAGTAGAAGGTTCTATGACTTGTTGTTCTAACAATTTATTGATTTGATTTCTCATTATTTCCATTTTCGGTGGTGATAATTTGTATGGGTGCAGTCGTATTACTTTATTGTCACTCAGGTTGATCTTGTACTCTATAAGATTCGTTAATCCTAACTTTGGGGTGAGGACAGTGGAAAATGCTTTTATTAGTTTCTGTATTTTCAGTCTATCTTTACTTTCTAAATGGTCTAATTCAGAGTCGCGGTGTTCTAGGTGGGTTGCAGAAGTTTCCATTTTTTTTACTGTTATTTATTTCATAATCAAAATTATATTTTTTACTGCGGTCGAATCTAAAATAATACTTCTTATCGTACATGTCAAGAATTATACCTGTTTTACTGATAAATTCCGCTCCCAATATTAAGTCTGGTCCTAATTCGTCGTATACTAACACTGGAAAATACCACGCTAAATTTTTAATTTTTAGTTTAATCGTAACGCTGAGTTTTATGATTAAGTTTTGCTTGTTAGCTGTAGCGCATTTAATGTTCACCGGCTGACTACGTTTAACAAGGTTGTGTTTAGCTAAAGTATCGGCTAACTGTTGGCTGATTAGGCTCCGTGTCGACCCAGAATCAATTAATCCAAGTATGGTCGTAATGCCAAGGTCAACTTGTATGTATGGTAATTGACACATACTGGACTTGCATGTAGTAATTGAGTTGCATTTTTCGATAAATCTCTCTACGTAGGGGTCTAATTTTTTTTATTATTTTTTTGTTTCCTTTTTTGTACTCCCGGGTTTTACCTATTTTCACGATGCTGCGGAAAACACAGCGTTTCGGGTCTCCCTGCCTAACATGTTTTTTGAATAAGGGGGGTTTTTGGTAGTGCTGTTTCTGTTTACAGTATCTACTGATGTGTCCTAATTTTCCGCAGTTATAACATCTTTTTTCTCTACTCATGGTATCACTGGTTTTCTGTTGAGGTTGTTGGTTATTCGATTTACTTTGGTAGTGAGAAATAGCAGGAATTCGAAATGGTCGTCTATCACGGTGTGTTCTTGTATCTGTTACCAGGGGTTGTGTTTCATTTCTACGTTGTACCTGGGGGAATAACGCACGTCTGTTCTGATCCGAATACCATACGTTGGATGAGTGAACATTGCATTGTTCTAATTCTGCGAACGTGTTGGGCTTATTTATAAGTGCTAAGCGAGATCTCTCTTCCGGGGAAAATCCTACCAAGATTGTTTCTACTAACTGCTTTTCGCTCCAGTGCACTTCCAGTAATCGTGAAGCTTCTCTTATGTCAGCGATATAGTGGGCGAGTCTCTTATGGGGTTCCTTGCACTCGAAGTACGGTGTTCCGTTTCAGCTGTTCGTAAATTCCCGTTGGAATAAAATGTCTTATTAGATTTGTATGAAGTTCTTCTACTGGATGTTGTGAGCTTAATGACTCCAGTACACGATCTTTTAATGGTGGTCTACATTTGGGTAGAAGGACTTGTAATATTTGGCAATCGCTTAGTTGCTGTAAATCTTTTATTTGTAGCAGATATTTTATGAAAGCTAATAGTTTGGTGATACTCAATCCATCAGTGTATGGAATTTCTGATAAAATTTTCTCTACGGGGTGGGTTATCTTTCCGTAAAGGTCCGCACTAAGTTTACTTGAGGTGTTATTCTAGAAGGTCCCGGTGCTTGATTTGTCATTGCTGAGGGTGGTAACTCATACTTATTGGTGAGATTGTGGAGGGCATTGGGAAGTGATGCTTCGGATATCGGTAGGGTGTTCACGTTCTTATTAGGTATCTGATCCTTTCTCGGTTCCCCCTTGATACAGGGGGCGATTCAAAATTCACGGTAGTGGGTGGCTGTTCTAGGGTAGGTGATTGAAATGGGGAGATATATAATTTTTTCAGAGCTTGTTCAATATCCTCCATTTTAAATGAGTCAGACTTTCTACGTAATTCTCTTATTATTGTGGGTAATTGCTGTAATGCTTCATCAGCAAATTTTTGCACATCTGGGGGAATTACAGTAACTTCGGGCCAGTTTAATAAATTATTTATCCGACGGGTTAAATGCTTTATTCTCTGTGTGCTACGTAAGATTATAGCGGGTGATTTTTCGTTGTGGAGGGTTTGCGATATTAACGTCAATTCCCTATACTTCACATAACATGTTTCTCTTTCGCTATCAAGATCTATTTTGCTTAATCGACTTAACTGTGTGGGTGTATCTGCCCTACTTTCGCGTAACGTTTTGCGTAATTCCGCGACCGTTACGTTCATGTAAGGGAGTCCGCGTAATAATGCTTCATAGCATAATTCGTCTTTTAACAACAAATCTGGATTGAATTGAGCCATATTGTTAAGAGGCTAAGTCTTAGAAGTACTTATTCTACTTATACTAAACACTCTATTTTACTATTTTTAGGTTTAGTAAAACTGTTAAATACATTAAATATATTTACAAATAGGTGATACAAGAATTTAATCTCCCCTCAGAGAAAGAGAAAAGGAGTCTCACACAGACATCTTTTAATTTTCAATGTATGGGTATAATCTTTTGTTACTGGGCAAAGGGGTCAAACACTTTGTAATACAATAGAGGGAGGTGGTGTATTGTCTAACTCGACGTGGCAGAGGGTAACAAAGGGACAGTGTCGTACAGGCGGTAACAGGTTATTTTCCTGTCCGAGATCGTCTTTAAACCGACAAGTTGGGGAATGAATTTTTGAACAGGCAATAACCTGGGCTTACAACGTTTAAATATTTAAATATCCTTACCTATATTATATTGTTATTATATTATATTATTATGCCACATAATGATTATAAAACACTCTATCCTAATTTTGATTTTACTTATTTCAACTCTTCCTTTTGCGTATTTTAAATTAACATGGCAGTTAAACTGACAGAGTGAATAATTCTACAAAATATTAAATGACAAACGCAGAGTAACGTATTTTATTTTGCTATTGTCATTTGCACATTACAACAAAACAAAGCAGAGTGGCGCATTTTATAATGTCTCTTCGTTACAATATCGGGAACCTGGTTAATTGGCTTAGGTCAATTAAACAGGCTGTCATGATCTTAACAAACTCATAAATAACTGGAAAGTAAACAAATGTTAAATAGGATCCCGTGAATTAAGGGACATTAATTGACAGGGGTTTTGTAGATTTATTCACTCACCTTTTTGGACCATGACATCTCTTTATTACATACATTTAGCAATGAGTATATTAAAGTTAAAACATTTGCACCTCGTGTACAAATAGAATAAGAGTAATTTTAGTAATGAGTTAACATAGATTTTTACTGCCCTTGGATCCGAGTAGTTTGTTTCAGTATATGATATTAAAATTGTAATCTTTATTCTTGTGCCATCTGAAAATTTGGCTTATTTAACTTTTTAAAAAGAAAGCATTAAACTTAACGCATATTATTACTAAACATGAAATTACAGTTTTATGGTAATTAAATCAGTCTTTCTTGTTTTACTTTACTTTCATTTTTTTTTATTATTAAGTGTCTATCATGTATTATTGTAATTCAAGTTCTGAACCACGGAAGCTAAACCTCCATGTCACCTGTGTGTATCATCCTCGGCGAATCGGCGCTTCTCTCAGTTGTGCAGTGTGTCTTGTAGTTTTTTTTTTGTAGATCAGGTTTCTGTTGTTAGGTTCGTATCCGGTGATGGTGAAGTTCTGAAGTCATTTTAGTCATGGTGGGTCCTGGTTCTCTCGTTCTCAATAACTTGTAGTAATCGTTCGTTGTTTTTTATGATTTGCACAAAAGTTATATTCACTTGCATTCACGTCAAATGTTGGTTTAGTTCTTGAGATTCACATTATGATTTTACCACATTTCTAATTACATACATTTTATCGTTAAAATTTTTAGAGAGTGCATAGACGCGCAATTCCCATCCACACTCACTCGTTTACTACATATTTACTTTATTACATATTTACTGTAATTGCACTGTTAGACTATATTCGCGGTCCACATGGCTTTAAATGTGTACTGGGTGCCGCTCCGTCTCAACTGGCGAGTTTATTAACTTTTAAAAGTATTATTATTATTATTGTACCCCATCACGGCTGTATGCTGTTTACGGTTCAACCGCTCCATTTCAAGTGTGTTTCGTTTAGGGGCGAAAGTAGTAATCTCGCGTAGTTTACTATTCAGCATAAAAGTAGTTCCATATTCCGATTAATGTCTATTCGTTTATTCTCTGACATATTTAAATATACTATGGTATCTTTTACTTTTTAGTTTATTATTGTACACCGTTATGTTTTTTATCAAGTTGCAATTTAATACTATTATTAGTCTTATTCATAGGTAATTTTGCGTGTTGATGCCGGTTTCGGCAGGTTAAAGCAGGGTTAATTATTAAGGGGTGTTTTCTCAATTTTATTCTCGAATTCTTTTTTGGTATTAAACTATTTATTTTGGTTATTATTTCGGTGTTACTTTATCATTTTCTTTAGGGGTTTATGTTTTGTTTTAATGTGAGATTTTAAATAAAAAAATTTCTTTTATTTTTTGTTTATAAAAAATCGTCACAAAGTCCATCATACAATGTTCTGTGACTTACTTGTTTATTTAAAGTGGAATCTGTAATCTTCTCCCAAGTCTGTGTGCACCAGTAAATTACATATTTCATGTTGACTGATTTCAATGAGTCTGACAGCATTTCGGTTAACCAGGGTTTTGGATAAGCCGAGTTCCTTTAAGCAGCGTTTTAGTGTATACATTGTTAAGTAGTGCACGGGAGAATATTGGTGTATTCCATATGTGACTCACAGTTATTCTGCATTCTCATAACACATGGATTTTATAATGCAGCCTGTAGTTCCTTTTCTTGTCTATGGGTCACAAAATGGTTCAACTTTTTCTTAATTTGTTTCGTCATTTATTATTCCTTTTCTTCAGTGTCCATCTTTCACATTTGCATAGAAAAGTCTATTTAATACTTATTGCTGTATACATGAGTAATATAACCAACATACTATTCTAATGACAAATTGTTTTAATAATACCATTCACAACATTACTTAATATATTATGCAATATTCATAATATTACTTTGAATGTGGGTTGGGAGTTCTCTAGTATACAATATTAGTGCAATGCTTTACCTCAGATGCTTAACTGTATTAAGGTGAAAAATAATTTTCACTATTTAAATTACAATAGGTGACTAAAACAATTTATTTATTTTTTGACAGGATGTTTTGCGTCTGTATGATAAGCTACCCAACAAAGTGGAACTGCACAGAGTGAACTTCACAAAGTTCAACCATCTGAATTTCCTGTGGGCTCGTGATGTTAAGTCTTTGGTTAACGCCAGAGTTATAGAATTGTTGTCATCACGAAACTGATTTAAGGATGTACTCTCCAACTGGGTACAAGGATGTTTTGGAAACTCTGCGTTCTACATTGAAACGTTTCCTAACTTTTCATCTGCCAACTTTCCTTTATAATTTAAGTAAAATTTCCTAAACTTGTATTTGTTTTTACATTGATTTTAAGGGAATTATATTTTTTACAAATTTTAATTTACAATTTTCTTTGTTTATTAGCAATTTAGGAAAATTATTGTACAATAAACTTAAACAATTATTTTCCAGGATTTTGTTTTCCCAGGATGTGTCCGTTGATTAGCTAATTATAAATATATCACTATTGATTCAAGTCACTATTTTTATTGGTAAAAATGTTAAAATTTTACCTTGTAACCTGAACTAGTTTTTGTTTATTATGAAGTAAAAAGTTTAACATTTTTACCAATAAAAAAATTAGTGATCTGAGTCAGTAGTGATATATTTATAATTAGTTAAAAAATTATGCTTTTCCATTACAATTTTTTCACTTTTCAGCAATTTTCCTGAAAACAGCTACTGATACAGCTGCACAATCTTGTTTTTAGGTCAAATGGCCAATAGGACTACTAATTTTGACCCATAATTTATCTTCCCGGAATGGTTCTCTTGATTATTTTACTTTTGGAATGGAAACATCAGGAAAATTTTCAACAGGTGAACTGGGGAACAAAGCACAAAGCAGAAACAATATTTGCAGTTTTATAATTGCTTTGTGTAAAAGTGTCCTTTCCTCCCAGAACATAGTGTACACCCTGCATTTTTGGTTGTTTTGTAAAAGATAGTTCTGTGTGTGTGTGTGTGTGTGTGTGTGTGTGTGTGTGTGTGTGTGTGTGTGTGTGTGTGTGTGTGTGTGTGTGTGTGTGTGTGTGTGTGTGTGTGTGTGTGTGTGTGTGTGTGGAGATTATGACATAAGTTCTATTATGTAAATTAATAAAACAATTCTGAGCTGCAATCGTCCCCTCAAGGTAAAAGAAAATTTTGAGCTACTGGTGTATATGATATATAGGCTACATGAAAATTATTGGAATGCTATTTGGAAAGAATATTAATATATAAAAAAGTTTTTTATTTGTGAGTATGACTATTGAGCTAAAGACCTGGTTGATTAATCTGGAAAGTAACACATTGACCTAAAATAGAACTCTACAAGCAGGTTCAATGTAAACATAACTAGAGTGAAACAAGAAAGTATACTTCTCCCTCCTCTTCATATCAATCTCAGATTGATGAAATAGTTCACTAAGGCACTTCCATAAGATGATTTCTGTTTCCAGCACAGGGTAACAAAGTTTTCAAAAGTTCTGAGTAAGGATTAAGTTTTCCAAGATACCATTACCCATTAAAGAAGAATGTTTGGATCTTATTGAAAGAAGTTGTGTCTAGTTTCGTGGATATCTATTCCTTTGAGAGCATACTGTGCCTCCTAGTACAGATTCGTGGTTTCAATAACAAACCTGGCCCATTGCAGTGTGCGACATGGCAGACGTGCTCACGCTGCTGCTTTCGAATAGCTATTTTATAGTGGGAGCAACCCGTATAATTGGCCCGAGTGATTGCCTCCGCAGGTACAGCACGTTACAGGTTGCAGCTTCATAATAGGACTGTTCTTGTTGTGGGCGCCCTCGCAGTGAACACACCACGGTGACATATTACAGAAAATGGATGAGTGCTCAAATCGCTGGCTTTGCAATGGGCCAGGTTTGTTATTGAAGGACCGAGGTCAGTTGCGAACCAATTTATAAAACCCGGTCAGTTGCGATAAATTGCATTTTCATGTTATTATAATACTGTAATACATAAATTACCATTATAATTCTATTCATTCCTAGCCTAAGCTAACCTAACCTGATATAACCTAACCTAATCTAACCTAATGTAACAAAAATATTGTTTGAAGTTTAAAGGGCAGGTGAAATAAGATTCACACAAAAATTTGACTAAGTATAAGAAAACTATATTGTTTACAGTACAATTTGGTTATAAAGTATATAAGTTTACATAGTTTAACTGCTTGCTGCTGGTGAGCAAAACTGGCACTGCCTGTCTCCCGACTCCTCACCCTCACCGCTGCTGGTTTTGTAGTGGGACAGTCTCCCCACTCTTGACAGATGTTGAACATGCCGCCCCCATTGAAGGCGCAGACTTCTATCATCTGGAAGAGGACAAAGCTTGATGAGAGCTCGTTTAGTCAAACCTCGAGAAGTTTGGATAGTAGCAACACGAGCTTTTCCGTCCGACCCAATGTGAAGTTCAACGACACAGCCAATTTCCCAGTGTAGTGGTGGTCTAAATTCTTTCGAATGACCACGAGAGAGCCTGGTTGGGGAGGGGGGAAATCCTTGGTCCATTTATTTCTTTGTTGTAATCTAGATAAGTATTCGTTTGACCAGCGTTTCCAAAAATTCTTATACAATTGTTGAATGTGTTGGCAGTAATCTAATCTATTCATGTTTAAGTGCGTCAAGTCAGGTACAGGGAAAGATGATAAGGTTTCACCTATAAGAAAATGAGCGGGCGTTAAAGGGTATAAGTCATTAGGATCACTTGATAAAGGTGTCAAAGGTCGAGAATTTATGCAAGCTTCAATCTTAATAAGTAATGTTTCTAATTCGTCATAAGACAGAATACGTATTCCCAGTACTCGTTTAAGATGACTTTTAACTGCTTTAACTCCTGCTTTCCACAAGCCACCGAAGTGTGACGAGTGAGGTGGAATGAAATGCCAGTTTATAGATGTAGACGCACAAAATGACTGGAGTTGATATTGATGGTTTTCAGTCGTAAATAGCTGACGAAGTTCGATGAGTTCATTCTTCGCTCCGACAAAGTTAGTGCCATTATCTGAGTAGATGTTTTTCATCTTCCCCCGTCGTGCCATCATTCTATCAAGAGCTTCTAGGAATTTTTACGTTGTTAAATCTGGTACCAATTCGAGATGAATAGCCTTGGTAGGCATGGAAACGAAGAGCCCTACATATGCCTTTACAGGATGAGCTTTTCGTTGTAGAAACTCTCCGATAGTAGAAAAGGCCGCAGAAATCGACACCACAATTTTCAAAAGGACAAGAAGGTTGAACTCGGCAAGCAGGTAGGTCTCCCATTAAATGTTTAGCTGCTCTTGGCATTGACCTATTGCATTTAAAGCATTTTCTTACGATGGATCGAGCTAACACCTTCCCATTTATAGGCCAATATTTCGTCCTTACTGCTGCAAGAAATGCTTGAGGACCCATATGAAGTGTGGTAATATGAGTTTCATGAAATATCAATTTTGTAATTTGATGAGCAGGTGGGAGCAGAATTAGCTTTTTGTAATCTGAAGATATTAAATCATGTTTTAGTCTACCACCAAAGTAGGGGGAAAATAAGGGTTCTGACTCACAAAGGAATGCTGCCTTTCCCACGGTCCAAGATTTTTTACCACGCTCTCCCCACCACCGCTGGACCCGCAGCATCCCAAAGGACCACAGCATCCGCGAATAAAATTTTTTTATTTTTTTTATTTGATATTTTTATTTTTTTAATTAAATTGATTTGCATATCCGCGAATATTTGCCGCCTTTCGTGAGCCTAGATCAAAGAGATGCCGCCGTTCCCACGCTCTCCCCACCACCAGTGGACCCACAGAATCCGCGATTTTTTCGCTGGAGCCACAGCTGGACCACAAAGATCCGCGACTTTTTCGCGGATCTGGACCATAGCATCCACGATTTTTTCGCGGGAGGATTCAAACGTGTATATATTGTAACGAGACCCTGTATGCCGGTCTTTACAAAAATAAAATAGTAGATGAAAAATTTTATAAAAAATAAAATTTTCAATAAAAAAAAATTTTGTTTATGTTTAATCAAGGTCAGTAATTAAGAAATAATACTGTTTTAAATGTTCTGTAAAAATTTTAAGAATTAGGAAGGTATTTATTAATTATTGAGCACTTCTGGAAGATCTGAACCAAGTCTGGAGTTAACTAGATTAACTCCAGTCAGCAATCGATTGATGATTTTTTCTTGCTGGTCCAATATCTCACTGAAAAAAAATATTTTCTTCTTCTTGAAGTCTCTTTGCCTTAATAAATAACCTTAAATTAGCCTGTGAAATAATAACAGATAAATACAATTGAAATAAATGGATTTATTAAACAATTTAATAAATAATCGACTTTTTATCGATTGAGAACAATTATCGACTCCGTCTCAGGGAATTATCGATTGTGCATACAGTAGAAAAATTATTATATGTATTATAAAAAGGACAGGTTCTTTGAGCGATTATATTAATAGTCAGAGAAGGGTGACGAGAAAGTATAACATTAACAATTAAAGTAAATTCAATAATTATTATTTAACAGTATTTAAATAATTCTGATATGTAATGTTTAAGAAAGTTGTAGTCGAACCATATGTAGACTGACGTCACTGCTTGATGAGGAAGGCAGATTCGAATTTCAAGATGGCCGCTATTAGATCTGGCTAGGTTATGGAGAAAGTCGTCGGGTTAAAAAATCACAGCAAAATTACCTTCACGAATGTTTGAAATGTTCCCGCACTGGTGTAATCTTTCTATTAGGTTGTTTGGTGTGTTCTGAAGAAGTGTTCCATGTAAACTTGTGTTAATTAGGTTATTTTGTATGTGTTCACCTCTGTGGGTTAAGTTTCTCAAAATGTGGTTATGATTTGTAACGTGAATTAGATCAAATATATTGTTTTACTGTTTTAGATCACTCGTATAATGAAGTTAGGTGTTAGTTTTCACTATTGTCGTTAACGTTTTGGTAGATTTAGTTAAAAAAGTGTCTAATTCATCTAACTCTCGATTCACTTATATGCATGGCTAACTGTAATACCATTTTTCGACTCGGTTATAAGAAACGTTTTTTCACACAATTATTCAGCTTGATATTCAACAAAAGACTATATTAACTTGGTCAAAATCTGGCCCAGTTAATCTTTGAAAAAGTATTGTTAACATATTTCGATTACCCATACACATGATACAAAATTACATTATATATGGAATTTATTTATTTTATTCATCACTTTCATGAATTATGAACCTTATCATTGGTTTAATCATCTCATTCCTTTTAAATTGATATATTATAGTCCATATCTGTGGACATTTCGTGGAAATTAACAAATTTCTTTCCCTTTTGGAAATATAGGCTCAAAATCTGATTTCCGCCTTCATACAATTTTTCTTCCATTTTAATTGTTATTAATATTATTATAATAAATTTTAATTAGTCATATTTCTCTTCCTTTCCTTAAATACATATAAATTGAACCTTTGAACTGGTTTTTTGTGTTAATCAAAAAAATGCTCTGCTCGTCAAATGAATTTGACATTGCTCTTTAAAATTAATTAATTTATATATTTTGAAAATTTACAATATTTTAAGGTATATTTCCTTATTATCATTTTAACTCATAGGATCATTCCCAGTAGTGGTTAACTGATTTACGTTATCTAAATCTTGCTAGTTTACAGGATTTATAAGTGAATTATACTGGTTTATATGGTTTCTGTGAATTCACCAAATGGCCTAGAGTTTAGAATTTTACATTTCTGTCTTTCTCAAATAAATTTAATTCTACCACTCCTCTGACTTTACGTAGTTATTATTACATGAAAATAAAATGGTTTATAACTTATTGTAAGGTGTAGTATTTAATTAACACTACTGTTATAAAAAAATAATTATGAACATGATTTAGCCATCTGTACAATTGAACTTATTGCTGACATGGTTTGAACATATACATTTAACTCCTTTTGAATTAACACAGCATACCTACTGAAACATTATTAATGGTATGTATGCTGTTATTTAGCAAACATAATTCATTTTAAACACATAATATAAATCTTACTTTCTAATAATTCTTACAAATACATTGATTTTATGGCTGTGAACAAACAGTCTATTTAAACATTTTAAACCTATTAATACTAAATTA
Organism: Magicicada septendecula; assembly: GCA_034769895.1. Lineage (NCBI taxonomy): Eukaryota > Metazoa > Arthropoda > Insecta > Hemiptera > Cicadidae > Magicicada > Magicicada septendecula. The sequence goes on along the minus strand of CM068369.1, from coordinate 506,580,174 downwards.
ATGCCAGTCCTTTCTGGTCTAAACCATTATTATTTATGATCCCCTTCATCAGTAAACATGACCACCCATACTCTAGTTATTAGCACTTTTTACAAATGTCTTGTGAATAAAGAGTTACATCAAAATAATAAAATACTGGAAATCTTCCATTTTATTATTTTATTATGCTGTTTATTATTGGATATTAAAGTTGTTATATAGCATATTGATAAGTCATAGTATCACTAACTTTAAGTTTATTGCATTTCCAAAAAACACACAAATTCACTTTCACTGGTGGTTCTGATATTTTGAGTCTCACTATCTCAGACCAGACCTTTAGTAATCATGGACTGTTAAGACTTGTTTATTTTCTTTATCACACAATCGCTTTAGTAGGTTCACTTCTTATAATACTATACAACACTTTAGGTTTCTAAATAATTACATTTTTATAGGATTTTGGTATGTTATACTTTCTTTTTAATCGTTTTGGTGGGTTTGGGGTTGATGGTAGTTAATAATAATAATAGGTTTTACAACGGTGTTTCTTTCATACTATTTCTTCCTCTCCTCCTGTCTTCTTTCTTGTCTTTCTTCTTATCTTCTTTCTTGTCCTTCTTCTTATCTTCTTTCTTGTCTTCATTCTTGTCTTCATTCTTGTCCTTCTTCTAGTCTTCATTCTTCTTTCTTCATTCTTGAGTAAACCAAGGTACTTTGTATTATCTCGACTGATGTTTAGTTTGGAGCATCTAATTTTTTTACTGACACGGACCTTGTTCTTCTCTAAAGGTTTCAGGGTATTGTTTTCTTCCTGATCACAAACTTAATTCTTCCTTCTTCTTGTCTTTGGGGTATTTTGGTGTTCACCACTCTTAAACTGACTCTCTTTCTTCTTGATATGGTGTTATTTAATTTGTTCACTGCTCCTAACTTCCTGGGTAAATTACTGATCTTATAATACGAGTTGCTTTCAATACTTTCTTTGACATTTAAACAGTGGTTTTTATATAAAGTAATGAGGATTTTTATTTTATCGTGGTTCATTCCTTTGATTTCATTAAATCTCATTCAATATTATTTTAACATATGTGGTGTAATTAATTTTTATGATTTTATATGACTTAATAAGTAGTGGATTTTCTGTCACGCTACAGAATGCCCTTCTCCAGAAGTAATTTTTTCAGACTATACTTGCTTTGTCTGAAACAATTGCTTATGATAATTATTCTAGGTTTGTTATTATTCTGGACTTCCTTCCATTTTAAAAATTTTCTTATTTATATTTGAGTTTATATCCTTCTCATTCTCACTTGATCTTCCTTGATAGTAATAGTCATCTGAGTTTCTTATTTATTATTTCATTTTCATATTTCTTCTTAGTATTTTCTCCTTGGGATATTTCCTCCCTATCGTTCCCTACTTTGTGAGCTGGTTCAGTTCAGAGAGGCACTGTACGCTACTTCCTCTGCTGTCCAATACTTCACACATATTTGAGTACAGAGGCAAATCATACTGCTGGAATTATCTACAGACAGATTAAAAAATTATTCAGAATAGTACACATTTGTTACTATTTGAAAAATATCTTTGGGATACTTCACTTATTACTTATTATATTTCTCAGAGATTTTAATATTCCTATCTCAGTTGTTCTTCTGACTCGTTAACTGGATGTTTCATTCATTTGATATTATGGTAGGAAGCTCTTCTATTATTACATTTTTCAACTTTTCTTATCATATAAAGCTTTTGGTGATAAATTCTTTATTACCTTCTGGTTTTTTTATTATAATCTGCATTGTTTATAGTAGCATATCTTTATGACATTTTTAGACTGTTTCTTTGTTCTTATTATTTCCACTTGTTCTATTTTCTAGAACTTTTTATAACTGTCATTATCACAATTGACATTTAATTCATAAATCATTTTATATTAATTCGTTTAATTACATATATCTTTGATATTATTCTCACATTATTCCTGTCATGGTTATTATCCTTTCGAATGAATGTTTTTTATTAATTTTATAATGAGGTCATAATTTCTCCTCATACCACTTCAAAGTTTCATTATCTCATAATTCCACATAAGTTTTTGTATTTTATTATATTCAATCACTCAGACTGTATCAACTCAAATTGTATCAAAAAAAATTTTTTTTTTTTCTCTATTTCCTTTGGCATCATTTTATGGAAAGGTTTTTACTCTTTATATTGAAATTAGACATGATTATACTTTCCAGAATTATTTGTTTTAATTCTAAAGTCTGTTTCCTTTATTCATCCCATTATGATCCTTTATAAACATGGTAAATATATTTTATGCTTACCATAAATATGGTATTAAATCTCTTCTGTTTATTTCACCAAAGTGTTTTATTAATAATTGGTTGGTAAGTTGTACTTACTCTTGGTTTGGAAACTTGATTTATACACAATTCAAAATTCACTCTTCTTATATTATTCCATAAAGTTTTCTCAAATAATTTGTATGTAATGTGGGCTTGCTTTCTTTTTAAATTTAGTTGTTTTCAATTCAAAATTCTTCTTGTTATATTCTTTTTTCCAAATAGTTTCTTTATTTCAAATAAATTGTATGTAATTGTCTTACATTGTTTTTAGAATTTTGAGGGTTATTTCAAAATTCTTCTTGTTATATTCTGCTTTCCAAATAGTTTCTTTCAAATAAATTGTATGTAATTGTCTTACTTATTTTTGAATTTATTCATTAAAATAAATTCTTTTTCTTTAACTTCAAAATTGTCTTCCTAAATACTTGGTTTTAAGATGTGCTTACTATGTTTTTGAATTTTGTTGTTTCTATTCTAAATTCCTGTTTTATATTTTTGTCATAAAGTTTTTCTTAAATAATTTTTATGTAAGGTGGGCTTACATGTGTTTTAGAATTTAGATGGTTTCTAAATTCTTTTTCTTCTCTTTCCAAAATGTTTCCTTTAAATAATTGTATGTAATTTGGTATTACATTATTTTTGAATTTAGTTGATTTCTAAATTCTTTTTCTTCTCTTTCCAAAATGTTTCTTTTAAATAATTGTATGTAATTTGGTATTACATTATTTTTTAATTTTGTTGGTTTCTAAATTCTTTTGGTATTATATTCCTTCCAAATAGTTCATTTCTTAAATCTTTGGTATGTAAGGTGATATTACATTGTTTTTGAATTTAGTTGATTTTTTGAATTCTTTTTCTTCTCTTTCCAAAATGTTTCCTTTAAATAATTGTATGTAATATGGTATTATATTATTTTTAGAATTTTGAGGGTTATTTCAAAATTTTTCTTGTTATATTCTTCCTTCCAAATAGTTTCTTTCAAATAATTAGTTAGAAAGCTGGACTTACTTATTTTTGAATTTAGTTGAATTCTAAATTCTTTTTCTTCTCTTTCCTAAATGTTTCTTTTAAATAATTGTATGTAATTTGGTATTACATTATTTTTGAATTTAGTTGATTTCTAAATTCTTTTGGTATTATATTCCTTCCAAATAGTTCATTTCTTAAATCTTTGGCATGTAAGGTGATATTACATTGTTTTTGAATTTAGTTGATTTTTTAAATTCTTTTTCTTCTCTTTCCAAAATGTTTCCTTTAAATAATTGTATGTAATATGGTATTACATTATTTTTAGAATTTTGAGGGTTATTTCAAAATTCTTCTTGTTATATTCTTCCTTCCAAATAGTTTCTTTCAAATAATTAGTTAGAAAGCTGGACTTACTTATTTTTGAATTTAGTTGAATTCTAAATTCTTTTTCTTCTCTTTCCTAAATGTTTCTTTTAAATAATTGTATGTAATTTGGTATTACATTATTTTTGAATTTAGTTGATTTTTTATTCATAAAATTTCTTCATGGATGCCTGGTTAAAGACACCCTTAACTTTATTTGAATTCATCTCCTTTATTTCGTATGTGTTGTTGTTATTGTTCTTAGAGACAATATAGGGACCAGTGTACAGAAGCAATAATTTTTTTGTTATCCCTCTAAGGAACTGGGTAATTCCCTATTCTTCAACAACACCTTCTCTCCAACGGTATAATTAATAACCTTACCCATGCTTTTATCGTACTTATTCCGCCGCTTCTCCTGATCTTCGGCCACCTTATTATGAAATTGAACTCTATTAAATATATATTTATGCTCTCTGGGGAACTCCAATATATCCTCGATCTCCCTAGGGGGTTGTCTTTCGTACATTGCGGAGTATGGGGTTATTCCTATGGCTGGATGGTATGCCAGGTTGAGGAATTCTTCAGTGGCCTCCAAGTATTCTTGCCACCTCCTCTGCTGATCGTGGCAATACGTTCTTAATAGGCGCCCCACCTCTCGCAAGACTCTTTCGGCCGGGTTACTGCTCGGGTGGTATACTGATGTCTTGTATGTATGAACCCCCATTGACAGCAGTGTATCCCGCCATTTCCTCCCCTTGAATTGTGTTCTGTGGTCGGTTATGATCGATACCGGTTTTCCGACGGTTGGGAAGTACTGGTTGATCAGGATTTCAAGAACTTTATTCGTAGTCGCCCGATTCGCTGGACGAACTTGGTATAATGGTCCATTATGATGACGAGATATTTGTATCGATGGCGGCCTCCACTGCAGGGAAATGGCCCACAGATATCCAGGAATACCTTCTCAAGTTTCGACTGAGAGGTTATCGGAATCATTTGCCCCTCTCTTTTCTCGTTGTTGGTTTTTACGAGTTGGCAAATGCGACAGTTCCTTATGTACCTTCGTACTTTCCGATTTATGTCTTTGATATGGCAGCTCTCTTCCAGGGCCTTTACCACCTTTAAGGCGCCCATATGCCCATATCGAACATGATAATTGAACACTATCTCCTTCTCGATATGGGTCGGAATAGTAACCTTCCATTCCTCCTTATATAAAGATGGTCTTGAAAACAGGATTCCATTATGGATTTTATAATATTGGGAGATTGTTTCATCCCCTGCTTCCAATCTTGTGATAATAGAGATTAACTTCGGGTCAGCTTGTTGGTGTGTGCTCAGGTGTTCCAAAATTGATTGTAGACCGGCGCTGCTGCTTAGAATATGGTATACTTTAAGAATACTCTCCTTCTCCCCCTCGAACGTCTGTTTGTCAATGTCTACTCTAGACAATACGTCCGCGACGACATTCTTCTTTCCGGGGATATACTCCCACTTAAGGTCGTATTCTTGCAGCAATAGTATCCACCGCGTTAACCTTCCATGGCTTAACTTACATCTCTTAAGGAACGAGATAGACTTATGGTCTGTCCGGACGGTAACGGAATAACCAAGGATATAAGTGCGGAACTTTCCGCACGCGAACACGACACTCAATAATTCCTTTTCTGTAACGTGGTAGTTTTTCTCACATTGATTCAAAGCTCTGCTGGCAAAGCAGATCACAAGATGTTCGCCCTCCTCATCCTCTTGATATAAGGTAGTGCCGAGGCTGATGTCACTGGCATCACAATTAAGAAAGAAAGGCTTGTTAAAATCTGGATGGCGAAGTATAATGGGTTCAAGGAATTTTTGTTTTATTAAAGATAATATATTCTGTTGTTCATTACCCCACATCCATTTATTTTTGGATGACAGTTGCGGCTGAAATCTGGCAGTCAGTTCTGAGTACTTTTCCTGGAACTTACGGTAGTAATTACAGAGTCCCAGGAACGACTGTAACTGCCTTCGATTGTTAGGTGTAGGAAAGTTCTGAATCGCTTCGACTTTTTCAGCCGACGGTGAGATTCCCTGATCATTCAAGATGAAGCCTAAGAATTGTATTTCCTTAGCAATGAAATGAGATTTTGCTAATTTTAGCATAATATTATTTGTCGCTAGCTTCTGTAATACGTGTTCCACACGGTAGCAGTGTTCCTCCCAAGTTTCTGAGGACACTAGCAAGTCATCGACATATACGGTGGTGAATTGTAGTGCTTCTTGGCCAACTATCTGGTCCATGCAGTGCACAAAGACTGCGACTGAGTTTACCAGTCCGAAGGGCAACCTCTTAAACTGGTAGTTCCGCCCTTCGAATATAAAGGCCAGATACTGGCGACTCTGTGGATGTAATTCCACCTGCCAGTACCCTCACACCGTATCCCAGGTACTGAAGTACTTGGTACCGTGGAACCGTTTTAAAATCTCCTCAGTCTCACCGGGCGAAGTCCTGTCATTAATGATCATTTTATTTATTTCGCGCGCATCTAAACACAAACGGACTTGTCCGTTTTTCTTAGGAATAGCCACGATAGGACTTGTATATGGGGAATGGCTACTCTCTATAATGTCACGGTTAATCATTTGCTCTATTCAGCTCTTACTGCTTGCTTTCGTGATTGCGCAATGGGGTAAGACTTCCGGTTAAAGTCCACTGTGTCTCGGAACTGTAGAGTACACTGGAAGTTTTTCACTTTACCGGGCTCATCAGAAAAGACTGATTTATATTTGTTATAGATGTTGATTAATTTGTTCGCTTGGTTTACTGTTAACTTTTCACCAGTTATACCGCTCCGGAAATCCCTGATATCCTGGATTTTTTGTGACCATAAATCTTCATTGGAGGTGTCGTCTATCCTTTGTTCAATTATAGATGTTGGATGGATGTAGTTAATTTTGTGGATTTGCTGGTGGATACTATCGGGAATGACTTGGTCACTACCCACCAAGTTCGCCGTCCAAGTATGTCCGTTAGTAAACAGCGACAATGTTTCGGTTCTCAGATCAATGATGGCGGAATTCCTCCTGAGCACATCGCACCCGACCAGTATATTAAATGGCAGACCGCTCGCCACCAAGAATTCCATATCAATTGCTATACCACAGCTCATCACACTGGCGGAGACTTGCCTACGTATTGTTTTATTTTGTCGGCCGGTTGCTCCCAACAAAATAATATTATTCAACGGCAACGTTGGTAAAGTTCTCCCGCACTCTTGCTGTATCCTCTCCAACTCCGTCGTACTTATGATTGACACGTTCGAACCAGTATCGATCATTAACTTGGCTGGGATGCCTTCTACCTCGGTGTCGACATGTATTATTTCATTATTGAAGTTATTGGTGGGATTACTGTTATCCTCTTCCAATAACTCATGTCTGATGTCCTTTAGGTAGTTGCACCCTATGACTGTGATACGATTGTTATTATACATATGATTGCACTCATTATTATGATTATACCCAGTATTTAGGAGCAGTAACGGGTTCTGGCGATTTATTACTGCCTGTGCCCGTTTAAAGGCTCGGCATCATTGTTCCTTTGAACCATACTAGTTGATGCCTCATTTGGGATGCTTAGAGTGGTTCCCTGTCGATCCGTCCTGTGGTCTTCCGGTCGTTCGTGGTTAGACCTCCATTCAGCGTCGTCTAAACTATTACTCCTCCTTGCCGGATAGTACCTTGGTTGGTCCCGTTCTAGGCTCCTCCACCTTCCTTCATATCCGCGGTAGCTGCTTCTTCGATTGTGGTTGAATCTTCGCTGTCGTCCATCTGTTGCTCGTATGAAATTCACTCGAGGGCGAGGAAACCTATTATTAACGGGATTATTATTATTTGGACCCGCACGATTATTATTATTATGGTAACGATCATTATCATAATTGGGGCTTCTCTGACTATTTGTGTTATTAGGGTAGGGATTGCGGTTACCCTGATAACCATTAGAGGGTCGACTCGGGTTTGGATGGTTTGGACCCGTATTATTATTATTATTATTGTAACTAGAATTATTAACGTTATTATTGCTATTACTAAAACTGTTATTTTGCGGGTATGCCCGGCCTCCTTGGTACCCAGTGTTTATGTTGTTCGTACCCTGGTTGTTGTTCTGATACGTCCTTGGTTCGGGCCCATCACTTCTTCTACGACTCTGTCGGTAGTAGTCTTCATTTTCATAGTTTTCGAGGAGTTCGGTCATTGCCTGGATGGTTTTTATTTGGCTACCCCTCCTAGCACGAATTACTTCTTCATCATAATGATATGACAACTTATTTATTAGGCACTCCTCAGGTATGGCCGGTTCTAAATGCTTGGCCATACATACCTTGCCAAGGAAATAAGCTGTCATCGAACTACCGACTTGTGGCTTGTAGTGGCCGTGGCAGATATTGTCTCTTATCAAATTTTGAGTTGTCTCCGACCAGTACTTGGCCTTGAAAAGGCTCTTAAATTGCTGATAATTGTCGATGTCGCTCCGGTTGGCCATCCACCAATGGTCATTCACCTCCCGAAACGATTCGTCAAGGATTTCCCTGTTCTGGACCCATCGGTTCCCTCTGTGTTTTTCTAAGTATTCCTCTATGCGTGCCAAGAATTCCATGGGCTTTTGTTTATATTGCCGGAAATTGAGCCATTCTCTGTTTTCTGACATGGGGAAATTATGATATCCAGATGGTCTGTTCTTTATCAATTCTATCTCCTCCTGGCTCTGACGCAGCTGTCCCGTGATGTTTGTCATAGCGGCTTCCACGCCGTCGCATCTTTCGGTTACCTGTGTCCGCACTTTATTCACTTCTTCCAAAGCAAATTTCTTGTTTTCTTCCAGTTTCGTTTCCTGTTGTTCGTTGACATGTGTAATCTCTTTATGTATTACTTCCCGGACTTCCATCACTTCGTTTTCGGTCTGACGACATCTTTCGTCTACTTCCCTGATCTGCTGGTTAACAACCACGACTTCCTGTTCTAACTTCTTTACAATGGATTTCTTCGTCTCTGTTATCTTTTTATTCAACTCCTCCTTCGCCAATTCAATCCTCTCGTCTACCTTATTCATGTTCTCTTGGTTAACTTCCCTTAGTTCTTCTCTCAGCAGTTGATTGTCCTCTCTCAATTCTTCCAATCTTTCCCCCATCGTCTCTTCCATTTTCCTGTTATTTTCCCTTAATTCGTCTTTTAATTGTTGGTTGTCACTTTCTATTTTCTTACTGGTTTCTTCCATCTTCTCTTCCAAATTCTTATTATTTTCTTCCATTTTCCTTTCCATCTTCTTACTCAAGGATTGGTTGTCCTTTTTCAGGTCTTCCATTTTCTTATTCAAAGATTGGTTGTTTTCCTCCATCTTCTCTTCTAAATTCTTACTGATTTCCTCAATCCTCTTGTTAGTATTTTCTACCTTATGGCCCAATTCTTCTTTTGTGGATCGGTTGTCTTCCCTCAAGTCTTCCTTGGTAGAATCCATTTTCTTCTCCATCTTTTTACAATTTTCTTCCATTTGCTGACTCATTTGTAGGAACATTTCCATCATCTTCTCTTCCATTGTTTTAGTTTTCTCCTTCTCGGGGACATTGACTTCCACTGTCTGCGTTGGTACTTCTAGTTGTTCCTCTGGTGGTTCAGGTTGTTTCGGTTCCACCTGGGCCACTAACACTTCTGGATCCTCAACGGGTGTTGCCTCCTTATCCCCCATGTCAACCTCTTTTTCGGCCTCTGCCGCCCTTTTTTTCGAAGTAGCTCGTCTTTGCACTTTTCTCTCTTCTATTAATTAACCGCTGCCAAGCTTATCTTATCAAGCCCTCTAAGTTGGACGCCACTTTGTAACGCGACCCTGTATGCCGGTCTTTACAAAAATAAAATAGTAGATGAAAAATTTTATAAAAAATAAAATTTTCAATAAAAAAAAATTTTGTTTATGTTTAATCAAGGTCAGTAATTAAGAAATAATACTGTTTTAAATGTTCTGTAAAAATTTTAAGAATTAGGAAGGTATTTATTAATTATCGAGCACTTCTGGAAGATCTGAACCAAGTCTGGAGTTAACTAGATTAACTCCAGTCAGCAATCGATTGATGATTTTTTCTTGCTGGTCCAATATCTCACTGAAAAAAATATTTTCTTCTTCTTGAAGTCTCTTTGCCTTAATAAATAAACTTAAATTAGCCTGTGAAATAATAACAGATAAATACAATTGAAATAAATGGATTTATTAAACAATTTAATAAATAATCGACTTTTTATCGATTGAGAACAATTATCGACTCCGTCTCAGGGAATTATCGATTGTGCATACAGTAGAAAAATTATTATATGTATTATAAAAAGGACAGGTTCTTCGAGCGATTATATTAATAGTCAGAGAAGGGTGACGAGAAAGTATAACATTAACAATTAAAGTAAATTCAATAATTATTATTTAACAGTATTTAAATAATTCTGATATGTAATGTTTAAGAAAGTTGTAGTCGAACCATATGTAGACTGACGTCACTGCTTGATGAGGAAGGCAGATTCGAATTTCAAGATGGCCGCTATTAGATCTGGCTAGGTTATGGAGAAAGTCGTCGGGTTAAAAAATCACAGCAAAATTACCTTCACGAATGTTTGAAATGTTCCCGCACTGGTGTAATCTGTCTATTAGGTTGTTTGGTGTGTTCTGAAGAAGTGTTCCATGTAAACTTGTGTTAATTAGGTTATTTTGTATGTGTTCACCTCTGTGGGTTAAGTTTCTCAAAATGTGGTTATGATTTGTAACGTGAATTAGATCAAATATATTGTTTTACTGTTTTAGATCACTCGTATAATGAAGTTAGGTGTTAGTTTTCACTATTGTCGTTAACGTTTTGGTAGATTTAGTTAAAAAAGTGTCTAATTCATCTAACTCTCGATTCACTTATATGCATGGCTAACTGTAATACCATTTTTCGACTCGGTTATAAGAAACGTTTTTTCACACAACTATTCAGCTTGATATTCAACAAAAGACTATATTAACTTGGTCAAAATCTGGCCCAGTTAATCTTTGAAAAAGTATTGTTAACATATTTCGATTACCCATACACATGATACAAAATTACATTATATATGGAATTTATTTATTTTATTCATCACTTTCATGAATTATGAACCTTATCATTGGTTTAATCATCTCATTCCTTTTAAATTGATATATTATAGTCCATATCTGTGGACATTTCGTGGAAATTAACAAATTTCTTTCCCTTTTGGAAATATAGGCTCAAAATCTGATTTCCGCCTTCATACAATTTTTCTTCCATTTTAATTGTTATTAATACTATTATAATAAATTTTAATTAGTCATATTTCTCTTCCTTTCCTTAAATACATATAAATTGAACCTTTGAACTGGTTTTTTGTGTTAATCTCTGAATTTGACATTGCTCTTTAAAATTAATTAATTTATATATTTTGAAAATTTACAATATTTTAAGGTATATTTCCTTATTATCATTTTAACTCATAGGATCATTCCCAGTAGTGGTTAACTGATTTACGTTATCTAAATCTTGCTAGTTTACAGGATTCATAAGTGAATTATACTGGTTTATATGGTTTCTGTGAATTCACCAAATGGCCTAGAGTTTAGAATTTTACATTTCTGTCTTTCTCAAATAAATTTAATTCTACCACTCCTCTGACTTTACATAGTTATTATTACATGAAAATAAAATGGTTTATAACTTATTGTGAGGTGTAGTATTTAATTAACACTACTGTTATAAAAAAATAATTATGAACATGATTTAGCCATCTGTACAATTGAACTTATTGCTGACATGGTTTGAACATATACATTTAACTCCTTTTGAATTAACACAGCATACCTACTGAAACATTATTAATGGTATGTATGCTGTTATTTAGCAAACATAATTCATTTTAAACACATAATATAAATCTTACTTTCTAATAATTCTTACAAATACATTGATTTTATGGCTGTGAACAAACAGTCTATTTAAACATTTTAAACCTATTAATACTAAATTAATGCCAGTCCTTTCTGGTCTAAACCATTATTATTTATGATCCCCTTCATCAGTAAACATGACCACCCATACTCTAGTTATTAGCACTTTTTACAAATGTCTTGTGAATAAAGAGTTACATCAAAATAATAAAATACTGGAAATCTTCCATTTTATTATTTTATTATGCTGTTTATTATTGGATATTAAAGTTGTTATATAGCATATTGATAAGTCATAGTATCACTAACTTTAAGTTTATTGCATTTCCAAAAAACACACAAATTCACTTTCACTGGTGGTTCTGATATTTTGAGTCTCACTATCTCAGACCAGACCTTTAGTAATCATGGACTGTTAAGACTTGTTTATTTTCTTTATCACACAATCGCTTTAGTAGGTTCACTTCTTATAATACTATACAACACTTTAGGTTTCTAAATAATTACATTTTTATAGGATTTTGGTATGTTATACTTTCTTTTTAATCGTTTTGGTGGGTTTGGGGTTGATGGTAGTTAATAATAATAATAGGTTTTACAACGGTGTTTCTTTCATACTATTTCTTCCTCTCCTCCTGTCTTCTTTCTTGTCTTTCTTCTTATCTTCTTTCTTGTCCTTCTTCTTATCTTCTTTCTTGTCTTCATTCTTGTCCTTCTTCTAGTTTCATTCTTCTTTCTTCATTCTTGAGTAAACCAAGGTACTTTGTGTTATCTCGACTGATGTTTAGTTTGGAGCATCTAATTTTTTTACTGACACAGACATTGTTCTTCTCTAAAGGTTTCAGGGTATTGTTTTCTTCCTGATCACAAACTTAATTCTTCCTTCTTCTTGTCTTTGGGGTATTTTGGTGTTCACCACTCTTAAACTGACTCTCTTTCTTCTTGATATGGTGTTATTTAATTTGTTCACTGCTCCTAACTTCCTGGGTAAATTACTGATCTTATAATATGAGTTGCTTTCAATACTTTCTTTGACATTTAAACAGTGGTTTTTATATAATGTAATGAGGATTTTTATTTTATCGTGGTTCATTCCTTTGATTTCATTAAATCTCATTCAATATTATTTTAACATATGTGGTGTAATTAATTTTTATGATTTTATATGACTTAATAAGTAGTGGATTTTCTGTCACGCTACAATATATATGTATGATCAGAGTAGCCAACCTTTGTATTATTATTATTATAGTGTATAGATATTTTATATGAGCAGGTTTGCCAATATTTTCTGTGGCGGGGGGAGGGAAATTCAAACGTGTGATACATTATTAGCAACACGTTATAATGTATATATATATATATATATATATATATATATACCTATATGTGTGCATGGTTAGTCGATCGTGACGATGACGAAATCAACTTTCAATGGCGGAAAAATTCAAACATTGATACATTAAGCGGCCTCCCTATATCATATGTTATGTTCAAACCGTTTCTCCTCTCTCTCACTGTGTACATTGAGTAGAGTAGTCGGTGTGATGGTTAAATAATTTTAGCTCACAGTCTCTCTCTCACTCTCTCACTCTCTCTCTCTCTCTCTCTCGTTGTCAAAACGTTATGTTCAAACCGTTTCTCCTCTCTCTCTCTCTCTCTCTCTCTCTCTCTCACACTCACTCTCTCTCTCTCACTCTCTCTCTCTCTCTCTCTCTCTCTCTCTCTCTCTCACTGTGTACATTGAGTAGAGTAGTCGGTGTGATGGTTAAATAATTTTAGCTCACAGCCTCTCTCTCACTCTCTCTCTCTCTCTCTCGTTGTCAAAACGTTATGTTCAAACCGTTTCTCCTCTCTCTCTCTCTCTCTCTCTCTCTCACTGTGTACATTGAGTAGAGTAGTCGGTGTGATGGTTAAATAATTTTAGCTCACAGCCTCTTTCTCTCACTCTCTCTCTCTCTCTCTCTCTCTTTGTCAAAATGTTATGTTCAAACCGTTTCTCCTCTCTCTCTCTCTCTCTCTCTCTCTCTCTCTCTCTCTCTCTCTCTCTCTCTCTCTCTCACTGTGTACATTGAGTAGAGTAGTCGGTGTGATGGTTAAATAATTTTAGCTCACAGCCTCTCTCTCACTCTCTCTCTCTCTCTCGTTGTCAAAACGTCGACTTCATTTTTTCAATGTATTAAATAATTAATAGTTTTATAATGTAGGGTGTATCAGTCAGTGTGAAGGATCACTGTTAGTGGTCATTACCGCGCATGTATATGATTTTAGAAATTTTATATATTCGACAAATATTAACTGTGTACGTTGCCACAGAGTATTGAACTACTTACAAGCGTCCTCTCTCTCTCTCTCTCTCTCTCTCTCTCTCTCTCTCTCTCTCTCTCTCTCTCTCTCTCTCTCTCTCTCTCTCTCACTCGTTTTCAAAACGTCGACTTCATTTTTCAATGTATTAAATAATTAATTAATAGTTTTATAATGCAGGGTGTATCAGTCAGTGTGATTGATCCTTGGTAGGGGGGTCATTGCCCCGTCTGTATATGATTTTAGAAATATATATATTTGACAAATATTAACTGTGTGTGTGTGTGCGTGTGTTGTTGTCACTGAGTATCGAACTACTTACATTCTTGTCTTCTAAGCTCTCACTGTTGATCTTCGCTTTTGTAATACAACCATACTATAATTGTAATTGTATAGTGTTCTGGTATAATATTACCCAGGATAATTTTTATGGTGTGTATGTGTAGTAGTGACGTTCCGCTCTGGGAATCGTCGATTTGGTAAAGTTCCTGGTCTTTGTTATTATCAAATAAACTCAGTGTATTTTGCTGTAGTAGCAAATTGAAATAAAATATAAATTTAAAATTTATATTTATAAAAAAAAATAATTTCGGAAAAAATATTTTCGGTGTATTTATGTGCTTAATATTTAGGAATAAATTGAGGTTGTTGATCGTAATTATAATTATAATAGTATGGTGTTTAATTTGGTAATAAATTTCTGTTCGGTAAATTTGTTAAAAAGATAATCCAATTAACTTCAAGTTAGGTGAAAAACGGCTCTCTTCTTCTTACTCTTGAAATGTTGTAGTTTCGCATATACTGCCTTTAAAGATTATCTAGTTTTCTTGGTTAATTAATGATTATGTCCTTTTATAAGAGAAATCAACTCCAATTTACCAAAAAACAAACAAAAACGTTTATTAAACACAATAATAAGGTTGGTCGATTAATTAATCGAGGTTACAAAGCCATATCGACTCGCTCAGGGTCGGTCGATATTAGAAGTTTTACAGTTGTATTATTTAAACAGGTTCTTTGAACGGTTATTTATATAAAAAGCCAGAGAAGGTCAGGGACATGAAAGTATAACACTTAAAATTCAAAAAATGTCTTAAATTTAAACAATATAATGGTAATTATTAATAATAAAAGTTTATATATAATTTTATTCGAACCAGAAAGCAGTCTAGTCGTGTCTTATTGCGGTGACGAAACTGGATCAGAATGGCCGCCTGACGCATGCGCGTTGATAGCTTCTAATGTAAACAAAGTACTGGTTGAGATAATATGTCCCTTCTTCGGTTAAATGTTCTTCGCAATGGTATATGATCTTCTGGGGTATAGTTTATTGTCACTGGTGTATCATGGAATAGTTCACTTTGTGTAAAAATGTTGTTAAATGGGTATATCTACTGGTGTTTATGCGTGTCAGTTAACCTCGAATTTTCACTTAGTGTTCGGTGCGATTTCAGTGTTATTTCATTTAATTAGTTATATGTGATTTCGTTTATAGGTGTTATGTAGTTCATGGGTCAACTTCACCACTTCACTTTCATTAAAATAGTTAAAAATTTAGTTTTACATAAAATGATTCCGAACTCCGTTATAACGTAACGGCCATTAAAGGTTGGTTCTATCAAAAATTCACATGAAGTGCTCTCTTCGAGGTATAATAATGAACTGTCTGTATTTCCTTCGTCTCATGAAAATCTTAGCCTATATAATATATCTCATACATTGTTTCAAATTGCCATAACTTCCGACACACTTTAAAAATGTACATTATGCTCATAAAATAAATTCGTTATTAGTTAACTGTTTGAAATATAAAATACATATTCGTTTTCACTATTCTATTCTACTTATTTTGATAGTAATTAAGTTAGTATTACAAAGTTTTATCTGAAAATTATATTTCTTATAATTTTTGGGAGGTAGGCCTAAAATTATACTTCCTGTCTTCTAAGTAAATAATAGCCATTTTCCCTAATATAATTATTATTCTATTTAATCTGAAATTTGTATAATTATCAATTCTCACTTATTTTATTGCAATTTATTATACTAATGATGGTTTTTTAATATAATTCATTTGTATATGACTCCCCCTAGGATAATGTTAGTTAATCTATTTCAGTTTTAATGGTATTTTATTAGACAATTAAATAATTTTACTCATATAATGACCATATCTCTAGAAAGCCTTATTTACATAGTATTTAATATGTTGAGTTTATCTTGCCTAAATATTGTCATTTTATCTGGTTTATAAGACTAGGTTTGTTAATTATTCTGCAGTTTAAATTTATTCTTTGGCCTAGATCTGATGTGTGGCTAATTTCCAAATGTTTTATTAATGTAGTTATTTTATATCCTTCTCTGACTGGTATAACATAAATTATTGATTATATAATTAACATATAACATCTCTCTATATCAAAACTGGTGTTCTGAATAAGATGGCTTAGTATATTACCTAATAACATAAATAAAAAATATTCTATAACATTGGAATGGTATCTAATTTTAGATATGTCATTCCTAAATTAAAATGAACAATAAAATAACAAATCATAACACTAACATTTCTTATGGATAATTCTTACTTATCTAATTGCTATATGTAATAGGGATCTGACATCCTGGTTACATATAGTGGTTAACATCTTATACTACTCAACATTAACAATTTGTTTTGTA
Source organism: Magicicada septendecula (assembly GCA_034769895.1). Classification (NCBI taxonomy): domain Eukaryota; kingdom Metazoa; phylum Arthropoda; class Insecta; order Hemiptera; family Cicadidae; genus Magicicada; species Magicicada septendecula. The sequence goes on along the minus strand of CM068369.1, from coordinate 506,563,557 downwards.
ATTCCCCATTTTACAAGATTTATGCCCCCTCTTTACGTATAACCCTGGCTATCTAAGTTATATTCCATTCTATGGAATGTTCATACAGCTTTAGTAGCTTTTTATTAGTAACATTACTATTTCATTATCAAAGTAGACACTGTTCATAAAACTTAAAGTTTATTGCTTTGTACTGTAACTCATGCACCTTTTTAAAGTTTATTATTTATAATTTGATCACTTGCACTTGTCTATGGTGAATTATCAATATATTTACTAGTCTTTTTCGAGTTTTTAACATGAAATATTCAACCATGGGGGGAACTGTGAAGATTTGTTTATACAAACTAAACAATAACTTTTTGAATGCACTAATATTTAATACTACTAACACTTTTAGTTTTTTGTCAGTTTTACAGTGATATGGTTTTTTAGGGTGTTATACTTTCTCTTTGGGCATTCATTGATTTTGGGGTTTTTTGGGGGTTCTATCCCTATGGGGTTTTTGTTTTATTTGGGTCGTCTTAATTATTCTTCTTTCTTCTTTGAGTTTGGTTATTCTTCCTTCTTCTCTAGTTTTGGATTATTTTTCTTTCTTCTTTCTTCTGTAGTTTTTATTTTTATTCTTCTTCTTTCTTCTGTCTTCAGTAGCTTTGATTGTTCTTCTTTCTTCCTTCTTCTGTAGTAGTAGTTTTAATTAGTTCTTCTTTCTTCTCTAGTTTTAATTAGTCTTCTTTCTTCTTTGGTTTTAATTATTCTTCTTTCTTCTTTCTTCAGTAGCAGTAGTTTTAATTAGTCTTCTTTCTTCTTTGGTTTTAATTATTCTTCTTTCTTCTTTCTTCCGTAATAGTAGTTTTAATTAGTCTTCTTTCTTCTGTCTTCAGTAGCTTTGATTGTTCTTCTTTCTTCCTTCTTCAGTAGTAGTAGATTTGGTTGTTCTTCTTTCTTCAGTGGTTTTGGTTATTCTTCTTTCTTCTCTAGTTTTAATTATTCTTCTTTCTTCTTTCTTCAGTAGTTTTAATTAGTTCTTCTTTCTTCTCTAGTTTTAATTATTCTTCTTTCTTCAGTAGTGGTAGTTTTGGTTGTTCTTCTTTCTTCAGTAATAGTAGTTTTAATTAGTCTTCTTTCTTCTGTCTTCAGTAGCTTTGATTGTTCTTCTTTCTTCCTTCTTCAGTAGTAGTAGTTTTAATTAGTCTTCTTTCTTCTTTAGCTTGGGTTTGTTCTTCTTTCTTCTTTAGTTTTAATTAGTCTTCTTTCTTCTTTCTTCTGTAGTTTTTATTTTTATTATTCTTCTTTCTTCTTTGAGTTTGGTTCTTCTTCCTTCTTCCTTCTTCAGTAATAGTAGCTTTAATTAGTCTTCTTTCTTCTGTCTTCAGTAGCTTTGATTGTTCTTCTTTCTTCCTTCTTCAGTAGTAGTAGATTTGGTTGTTCTTCTTTCTTCTCTAGTTTTAATTATTCTTCTTTCTTCTTTCTTCTTTCTTCAGTAGCTTTGATTGTTCTTCTTTCTTCCTTCTTCTGTAGTAGTAGTTTTAATTAGTCTTCTTTCTTCTTTGGTTTTAATTATTCTTCTTTCTTCTGTCTTCAGTAGCAGTAGTTTTAATTAGTTCTTCTTTCTTCTCTAGTTTTAATTATTCTTCTTTCTTCTTTCTTCGGTCTTCAGTAGCTTTGATTGTTCTTCTTTCTTCCTTCTTCAGTAGTAGTAGATTTAATTAGTCTTCTTTCTTCTTTGGTTTTAATTATTCTTCTTTCTTCTGTCTTCAGTAGTTTTGATTGTTCTTCTTTCTTCCTTCTTCAGTAGTAGTAGTTTTAATTAGTTCTTCTTTCTTCTCTAGTTTTAATTATTCTTCTTTCTTCTGTCTTCAGTAGTTTTTCGCTGTGTATGCCTTGGTTTCTTCTAGTCTGGTTTCCTTGTCGGGGTATATTAATTGCCTGCTTCTATCTTACCTGGGTAATTTTGTTGTTATCATTTTTAGTCTTCTGGGTTTTTAAATTTGTATTATATTATATTATTTGCAGAAATTTTCTTTATTCAACCTTTCTTGTGAATATATTATTAAACAGTGCATTTGAATTGATTCTCATCTGGATATTCCATATATTAGAGCTTTATTAATGATCATTGAGTAATGCATTTGTGTGGATTATCTGTCACGCTACAGATTGCTCTCTTCCAGTAGTGATTAGTTCAGATCATACTTAGTTTGTCTGAAGTAATTGCTTATGACATTATATTATAAATTATATTTCTTTACTTCCTTCACATTTCTAAAATTTTTTCTCCTATATTTTTGAGCTTATCTATATTTTATTATTAACTGGATTCTTACTGATAGTAATAGTCATCTGAGGTTCGTTATTTTTTATTTTTCCATTTTCATCTTAACTTGTTTCTTTATCCTTGGGATATTTATTCCCTAAAATTCCCTAATACGTTAGCTGGGGCAGTGTCCAGAGGGGCTCTGTAGGCTTCACACTCTGCTGGCCATACTACGTCATTTATTGATAACAGAGGTAAATCATCTCTGACCAATACATAATAATACTGCTGGACTTATCTCAGACAGTCATTAATAAAAATTATATAAGAATAGTCCACCTTATGACTATTAAAAAAAAATTAAATATCTTTGGATATTTCACTTCGTATACGAACAGATCTATTAATATTTCTATCTTAGTGAATTTCTATCTCAGTTATTTTTCTCAATGGTTAGCTCGGCTGGCATTTTATTTCTCCTTGTGGTTGGAAGCTGGTATAATATAATCATCACTTATTATTCAGTGTAAAGTTTTTAATTCTCTGTCATATTTTGACTGTTATCACAATCTCTTTCTGGTCATTGGTAGCATATATTTTGTATGATATTTTTGTTCCTTTCTTAATTCTTGTGAATCGTTCCACTAGTATTAGGTTTTTTCAATTACTCTTTTAATTGTCTTTCTAATAACTGACATTTATTATATGATCATCTTTTTCTTATGGATTTATTTATATATAGTTTTTCCTTTCTTTTTCAAGATTTTATTCTGCTCTTGCTTTTTATCCAAATGCACTCCTTTATTATTAATGCCATATGTTTAATATTTCTGTTTATTTGACATAAAATTCTCATTAATTTTACTTCACAATAAGTTTATTCATTTAAATTGTATCAGTGGTTTGTACTGCCCTTTCTTTATTCTGGAAAGTTTTTCAGAATTGGTCCCATATATAATTGTTTATAATGTTTTATCCAAATTCTTTTCCTTCTTGTTCATTTCTAAAAGTTGTTTTTAAGATAAGGTAGTAAGTTGTTCTTACTTCTTTTGAATTTAGTGATTTAATTCAAAATTCATTTTCTTTTGTCCATAAATTGTTTTTTAAATAATAGGTAGTAAGTAGTCATTACTTCATTTTTGAATTTTTATGAATTAATTCAAAATTCATTTTCTTTTTGATTCATAAATTGTTTTCTAAATAATAGGTAGTAGGTAGTCATTACTTCATTTTTGAATTTTGAGATTTAATTCAAAATTCATTTTCTTTTTGATTCATAAATTGTTTTCTAAATAATAGGTAGTAAGTAGTCATTACTTCATTTTTGAATTTTGTGATTTAATTCAAAATTCATTTTCTTTTGTCCATAAATTGTTTTTTAAATAATAGGTAGTAAGTAGTCATTACTTCATTTTTGAATTTTTATGATGATTTAATTCAAAATTCATTTTCTCTTGTCCATAAATTGTTTTTTAAATAATAGGTAGTAAGTAGTCATTACTTCATTTTTGAATTTAGTGGTTTAATTCAAAATTCATTTTTCTTTTGTCCATAAATTGTTTCCTAAATGGTAGGTAGTAAGCTGTTCTTACTTCTTTTTTGAATTTAGTGGTTTGTCTTTCTTCCATACATTCAATTACTCATAATATTTTTTCATGGAAGCCTGGTTATATACTCCCTTTATCCTTTCTGAATCGATTTCTTTGATTTCATAGGTATTATTATTTTTCACATTGGATATTATATATGGTCCGATGTATAATAGCAATAACTTCTTCGTTATTCCTTCCAGTGTGCTGGGTAATTCACGATTTCTTAACAAAATTTTTTCTCCCTTTTCATATATTATTAATTTACCACTAGCCTTTTGATACTTATTTTGCCGTTTCAATTGGTCTTCTGCCACCTTGTTATAGAATTTAGCTTTATCAAATCTGTACACATGGTTACTGGGGAACTCGAGGATATCTGTGATCTCTCGTGGGAGTGGTTTCTCGTACATCGCAGAGTATGGGGTTATCCCTATAGCTGATGGTATGCTAAGTTGAGGAATTCCTCCGTGGCTTCTAGATAGTCTTGCCACCTTTTTTGTTGATGGTGACAATAAGTCCTGAGGATCCTCCCCACTTCTCGCAACACTCGCTCTGCCGGATTACTGCTCGGATGGTAGACCGAGGTCTTGTATGTACGGATGCCCATTGACAATAATGTATCCCGCCATTTTCCACCCTTAAACTGGGTTCCATGATCAGTAATGATCGAAGATGGTTTCCCCAGGTGTGGGATATACTGTTCAGTTAGTATCCCCAGAATTTTTCGGGTAGTCGCTCGATTAGTAGGGTATAGCTTAACATATTTGGTGAAGTGGTCCATTATGATGGTTAGGTATCGATATTGGTGTCGACCTCCACAACGGGGAAATGGTCCGCAAATGTCTAGGAACACCTTCTCCAATTTTGCTTGGGAAGTGATTGGGATCATCACACCCTCCTTCTTCTCATTATTAGTTTTCACCAGCTGGCAGATTTTACAACTCTTTATATACATTTGGACCTTTCTATTGATGTTTTTTATATAGCAGCTCTCCTCCAGAGCTTTTATTACCTTGAGGGCGCCCATATGCCCGTAACGTATGTGGTAATTCACTATCAATTCCTTTTCGATCTGTGTCGGAATAATTACCTTCCAGATCTCTTCCTTCAAGGAGGTTTTAACGAACAATATTTGTTTATTCATCTGGTAATATTGGGCAACGGTTTCATTCCCCTCTTCTAACCGAAGTTTGAGGTTTCTCAATTTTGGGTCCGCTTGTTGGTGGGTGCTCATGTTGGTCAATATTGTTGTTAAATCGGCTCTGGTGCTAAGAAGATGATATATTTTCAGCACGCTTTCCTTCTCCCCTTCGAAAGTTTGTTCTTCCACATTGACCCGGGATAACACATCCGCTACTATATTCTTTTTACCAGGGATGTACTCCCATTGTAGATGGTATTCTTGAAGGGCAAGTATCCACCTCGTTAGTCTGCCATGGTTCAGTTTGCAGCTTTTTAAGAATGAAATTGATTTATGGTCCGTTCGGATAGTAACGGGGTATCCCAGAATGTAAGTGCGGAACTTACCGCAAGCGAATACCACGCTCAGTAATTCTTTTTCCGTCACCGTGTAATTCCTTTCGCATTGGTTCAAAGACCTGCTCGCGAAGCTAATTACTTGAGGTTGACCCTTCTCGTCCTCTTGATACAGTGTCGTTCCCAGACTGATGTTGCTGGCATCGCAATTCATGAAGAACGGTAACTTAAAGTTTGGGTGGCGAAGTATTATTGTAGCCAGAAATTTGTCCTTAATTTGTTGAAAAATCCCCTCTTGTTCCTTACACCATACCCACTTGTTTTTAGATGATAATTGAGGTTGAAACCTCGCAGTTAACTCTGAATATTGTTCCTGGAACTTTCTATAATAATTGCAGAGTCCCAGGAATGACTGCAATTGCTTCCTGTTTTTGGGTGCCGGGAACTTCTGGATGGCTTCTACCTTTTCTGCCGACGGTGAGATTCCTTGATCGTCCAAGTTAAATCCTAAAAATTGCATTTCTCTGGCAATAAACTTGGATTTTTCCAACTTCAGCGTGACGTTACTGGCAGATAATTTTTCTAGCACATGTTCCACACGGTAACAGTGTTCCTCCCACGTCTCAGATGTTATCAGTAGGTCGTCGACGTACACGGTTGTAAACTGAAGTGCTTCTTGTCCCAATATCTGGTCCATGCAGGTCACAAAGATGGCAACTGAGTTTACCAATCCGAAGGGCAATCTTTTGAATTGGTAATTACGCCCCTCGAATATGAAAGCCAGATATTGGCGACTCCGTGGGTGCAACTCTACCTGCCAGTATCCGCACACCGTATCCCAAGTGCTGAAGTATTGGGTACCATGGAAGCGTTTCAGGATTTCCTCAATCTCACCGGGCGATGTTCTATCATTAATGATTTTCTTGTTTATTTCCCGTGCATCCAAACAAAGCCGGACTTCGCCGTTTTTCTTGGGAATTGCGACAATAGGGCTGGTGTATGGGGATTGACTAGGTTCTATAATATCGTTATTAATCATTCGATTAATTTCCGCTCTTACTGCCTCTTTTCGAGAATGTGCGATAGGGTAGGATTTCCTATTAAACTCTAATGTATCTCGGAATTGAAGGGTACATTGATAATTTCTTACCTTGCCTGGCTCATCGGAAAATACTGAGCGGTATCTTTCATAAATTTGTATTAGCTGATTCGCTTGAGTATTGGGTAATTTTTCTCTATTAATTCCGCTTCGGAAATCCCTTATCTCCTGTATTTTCTGGGACCATAAATCCTCGTCTGTTAGTTCATATACTATAGTGTTAGGAATGGTGTTAGTATTGGTATAATTTATGCTACGTATTTGCTGGTGGATACTGCTGGGAAGTGTCATCTCACTACCGACTAAATCGGCCGTCCAGGTTAGGTCTCCGGTAAAGAGTGATACCTTCTCCATTCGTAAATCAATAATAGCCGAGTTCCTTCTCAGTACATCACATCCCACTAATATGTTGAAGGGTAATCCTGCTGCAATTGAGAAGACCATGTTGATAGCTATACCCTTACTAACGACATTCAATGATACTTGTTTTCTGATTGTCTTGTTTTGGCGACCCGTGGCACCGATTAATATAATGTTATTTATAGGTAAGGTTGGCAATAGCTTACCACGTTTTCCTTGGATTCTCTCCAATTCTGTAGTGTTAATTATGGATACATTCGCACCGGTATCGATCATTAGTTGTGCGAATGTTCCTTCAACCTCTGCATTGATGTATATTATTTCATTATTTATTATAGGGAGGCGAGTGTTGTCCTCCTCCAGTAATTCATTTCGAATATTTTTCAAATAATTACATCGAATGATTGTAATTTTATTGGGATTATTTACTATCGGCAATTCTTTTACATACCCAGGCGATAGAAGCAGCAAAAGGTCCTTATTGTTTATCATTGCCTCCTCCCGTTTAAATTCTCCTCATCTTGGTTATTAATAGGACCAACAGAGGCATCAGTGGGGAAACCTTGAGTAGGTTCCAGTCTTTCAGTTCTTGGTTCATAGGTTGGTTCCCTATTTGTACGCCGCTCCGGGTCATCTAGGCTAGTACTTCGCCTTGGCAGATTAGAATTAGAGTTGTCCCGTTCTCGGCTTCTGTTTCGATCTTCATACTCGTGTACGCTGCTCCGTCGTTGCTGGTTATATCTGCGATGGTTGTTTCCTTCCGCTCGTATAAAATTTACCCGTGGTCGGGAGAACCGGTTGTTGTTGTTATTAGGATTAGGGTAACCCCTATTGTTATTGTCAAACCGCTCGGTGTTATTGGTAGGATTGGTGTTTCTTTGTCTATTTACGTAATTATTCGGGTAATAATTACCTCGATTACCGGGGAACCCGTTATTATTTCTGTTATTATTCGGGTTTATATTCCCGTGGTTATTATTGTTGTTGTTTACATTCGTGGGGTGTTGATTATGGTAATTCGGATTATATCTATTTCCTTGGTACCCACTGTTGACCGGTTGACTATTACTGTTTGATGACGGATTATTTCGAACTTCTGGCCGCTCATTTCTTCTTCTGCTCTGCCTGTAATATTCTTCATTCTCATAGTTCTCCAATAGCTCCGTCATCGCCTGTATGGTCTTTATCTGACTACCTCTTCGAGCTCTTATGACCTCTTCGTCGTAATGATAAGAGAGCTTGTTCACCAGGCATTCCTCTGGTATGGCTGGTTCCAGGTGCTTGGCCAGGCACACCTTCCCAAGAAAGTACGCAGTCATGGTACTGCCAAACTGAGTTCTATATCGGCCATTGCAGATGTTGTCCCTTATTAAATTCTGGGTGGTCTCTGACCAATACTTAGACTTGAACAAACTTTTGAACTGCGGATAATCGGTTATTTCGCTCCTGTTCGCCATCCACCAATTATCTGTCATATCACGGAATGATTCGTCTAATAGTTCACGATTATTGGACCATCGATTACTTTTATGTTTGGCCATATATTCCTCGATACGGGCCAAGAACTCCATTGGCTTCCTTTTATATTGGCGGAAGTTAAGCCACTCTCTGTTCTCGTTGATTGGGATATTAGTAAAGCTGGTTGGTCGGCTCCGAATGGCTTCCATGTCCTCCTGGTTCTGTCTCACTTGACCCGTGATGTTAGTCATCGCTTCCTCCATTCCGTCACATCTTTCCGTAATTCGAGATCGTACCTTGCTGAGTTCTTCCTGGCTTTCCTTTCGGTTTTCTTCTGCCTTCTTGCGAGTAGATTCTTCAAGATTTGTGACCTTGGTGTTCACCACTTCCTTGAACTCTTGTACCTCCACTTCCGTCATTCGACATCTTCCATCAACTTCTCTTATCTGTTGATTTATAGTTATGGTTTCGTCTTCCAGCCTTTTGGTCATAGATTTCTTATTTTCCTTGAGTTCCTGGTTCATTTCCCTTCTTAATAGCTCCATTCGTTCGTCTAATTTGTCTAAATTCTCTTGGTTAACTTCTCGTAACTCTTCTCGTAATAGTTGATTATCCTCTCTTAACTCTTCCAACCTCTCCCCCATCTTCTCTTCCATTTTCTTGTTATTCTCCTCTAATTTTTCTTCCATCTTTTTGCTGGTTTCCTCCATTTTCTGATTAGTTTCATCAATTTTCCGGCTTAAAGATCGGTTGTCCTTCTTCATTTCCTTATTGGTTTCTTCCATCTTGTCTTCCAAATTCTTCTTATTTTCTTCCATTTTCTTTTCCACCTTCTTGCTGGTTTCCTCAATTCTCTTATGGGTGTCTTCAATCTTTTTACTTAATTCTTCCTTTGTTTCTTGGTTGTCCTTCTTCAATTCTTCTTTTGTTGCTTGGTTGTCCTTCTTCAATTCCTCTATGTTTTTATTTATATCACTTAATTCTTCCTTGGTTGAATCCATTTTTTTACTGGTCTCTCCTATGTCCTTTTTCAATTCTTCCTTGGTTGAATGGTTGGTGTCATCCATTTTTTTATGCAAACTTTCTTCCATTCTCTTGCTGTTTTCTTCCATCTTCTTGCTGTTTTCTTCCATGTCCTTTTTCATTTGCCTGAACATTTCCATCATTTTCTCTAAAATCGGATCTTCTGTTGTTTTGGATTTCTCCTGGTCTTGGACATGGACGTCCCCTGTTTGAGTGGGTATTTCGGGTTGTTTCTCTGGTGGTGCTGGTTGTTGATGTTCTACCCGTTCTAGTATTTTTTCCACGTCCTCCACTGGGGTCGCCTCCTTATCCTCCATATCGAGTTCTTTCTCGGCCTCCGCCACTCTCTTCTTTGATGTGGCACGACGCATCATCTTCCCTGATTCCCTGGCTGACTAACCGCTGCCAAGCTGAATTAGGAATTGGGTAAGTAATTACCACCTTTCAACCCCTAATTACAGCCCTTTAGTTGGACGCCAATTTTGTAATGAAACGATGAAGTCCGCCTCCTTCAAGCCCCGCGATGGAAGCCAATTTTGTAATAATACGTAACGTTCGACTCTTTCTAGCCCCGCGATGGAAGCCAAATTTTGTAATAAGAAGATGAATTAATAAATAAATGAAAGGTTGATGTATGAGAATTGTGCTCTCCTGTAAGTCCCACTGGTTGTGCTAGCTGATTTTGTAATAAAACGATATTGCAAAATATAGCTTAATTTATAATGTGTGTAGTAACGTAGCTAATATCTTCTTGTCTTCTAAGCTCTCACTGTTGATCTTCGCTTTTGTAATACAACCATACTATAATTGTAATTGTATAGTGTTCTGGTATAATATTACCCAGGATAATTTTTATGGTGTGTATGTGTAGTAGTGACGTTCCGCTCTGGGAATCGTCGATTTGGTAAAGTTCCTGGTCTTTGTTATTATCAAATAAGCTCAGTGTATTTTGCTGTAGTAGCAAATTGAAATAAAATATAAATTTAAAATTTATATTTATAAAAAAAAATAATTTCGGAAAAAATATTTTCGGTGTATTTATGTGCTTAATATTTAGGAATAAATTGAGGTTGTTGATCGTAATTATAATTATAATAGTATGGTGTTTAATTTGGTAATAAATTTCTGTTCGGTAAATTTGTTAAAAAGATAATCCAATTAACTTCAAGTTAGGCGAAAAACGGCTCTCTTCTTCTTACTCTTGAAATGTTGTAGTTTCGCATATACTGCCTTTAAAGATTATCTAGTTTTCTTGGTTAATTAATGATTATGTCCTTTTATAAGAGAAATCAACTCCAATTTACCAAAAAACAAACAAAAACGTTTATTAAACACAATAATAAGGTTGGTCGATTAATTAATCGAGGTTACAAAGCCATATCGACTCGCTCAGGGTCGGTCGATATTAGAAGTTTTACAGTTGTATTATTTAAACAGGTTCTTTGAACGGTTATTTATATAAAAAGCCAGAGAAGGTCAGGGACATGAAAGTATAACACTTAAAATTCAAAAAATGTCTTAAATTTAAACAATATAATGGTAATTATTAATAATAAAAGTTTATATATAATTTTATTCGAACCAGAAAGCAGTCTAGTCGTGTCTTATTGCGGTGACGAAACTGGATCAGAATGGCCGCCTGACGCATGCGCGTTGATAGCTTCTAATGTAAACAAAGTACTGGTTGAGATAATATGTCCCTTCTTCGGTTAAATGTTCTTCGCAATGGTATATGATCTTCTGGGGTATAGTTTATTGTCACTGGTGTATCATGGAATAGTTCACTTTGTGTAAAAATGTTGTTAAATGGGTATATCTACTGGTGTTTATGCGTGTCAGTTAACCTCGAATTTTCACTTAGTGTTCGGTGCGATTTCAGTGTTATTTCATTTAATTAGTTATATGTGATTTCGTTTATAGGTGTTATGTAGTTCATGGGTCAACTTCACCACTTCACTTTCATTAAAATAGTTAAAAATTTAGTTTTACATAAAATGATTCCGAACTCCGTTATAACGTAACGGCCATTAAAGGTTGGTTCTATCAAAAATTCACATGAAGTGCTCTCTTCGAGGTATAATAATGAACTGTCTGTATTTCCTTCGTCTCATGAAAATCTTAGCCTATATAATATATCTCATACATTGTTTCAAATTGCCATAACTTCCGACACACTTTAAAAATGTACATTATGCTCATAAAATAAATTCGTTATTAGTTAACTGTTTGAAATATAAAATACATATTCGTTTTCACTATTCTATTCTACTTATTTTGATAGTAATTAAGTTAGTATTACAAAGTTTTATCTGAAAATTATATTTCTTATAATTTTTGGGAGGTAGGCCTAAAATTATACTTCCTGTCTTCTAAGTAAATAATAGCCATTTTCCCTAATATAATTATTATTCTATTTAATCTGAAATTTGTATAATTATCAATTCTCACTTATTTTATTGCAATTTATTATACTAATGATGGTTTTTTAATATAATTCATTTGTATATGACTCCCCCTAGGATAATGTTAGTTAATCTATTTCAGTTTTAATGGTATTTTATTAGACAATTAAATAATTTTACTCATATAATGACCATATCTCTAGAAAGCCTTATTTACATAGTATTTAATATGTTGAGTTTATCTTGCCTAAATATTGTCATTTTATCTGGTTTATAAGACTAGGTTTGTTAATTATTCTGCAGTTTAAATTTATTCTTTGGCCTAGATCTGATGTGTGGCTAATTTCCAAATGTTTTATTAATGTAGTTATTTTATATCCTTCTCTGACTGGTATAATATAAATTATTGATTATATAATTAACATATAACATCTCTCTATATCAAAACTGGTGTTCTGAATAAGATGGCTTAGTATATTACCTAATAACATAAATAAAAAATATTCTATAACATTGGAATGGTATCTAATTTTAGATATGTCATTCCTAAATTAAAATGAACAATAAAATAACAAATCATAACACTAACATTTCTTATGGATAATTCTTACTTATCTAATTGCTATATGTAATAGGGATCTGACATCCTGGTTACATATAGTGGTTAACATCTTATACTACTCAACATTAACAATTTGTTTTGTAATTCCCCATTTTACAAGATTTATGCCCCCTCTTTACGTATAACCCTGGCTATCTAAGTTATATTCCATTCTATGGAATGTTCATACAGCTTTAGTAGCTTTTTATTAGTAACATTACTATTTCATTATCAAAGTAGACACTGTTCATAAAACTTAAAGTTTATTGCTTTGTACTGTAACTCATGCACCTTTTTAAAGTTTATTATTTATAATTTGATCACTTGCACTTGTCTATGGTGAATTATCAATATATTTACTAGTCTTTTTCGAGTTTTTAACATGAAATATTCAACCATGGGGGGAACTGTGAAGATTTGTTTATACAAACTAAACAATAACTTTTTGAATGCACTAATATTTAATACTACTAACACTTTTAGTTTTTTGTCAGTTTTACAGTGATATGGTTTTTTAGGGTGTTATACTTTCTCTTTGGGCATTCATTGATTTTGGGGTTTTTTGGGGGTTCTATCCCTATGGGGTTTTTGTTTTATTTGGGTCGTCTTAATTATTCTTCTTTCTTCTTTGAGTTTGGTTATTCTTCCTTCTTCTCTAGTTTTGGATTATTTTTCTTTCTTCTTTCTTCTGTAGTTTTTATTTTTATTCTTCTTCTTTCTTCTGTCTTCAGTAGCTTTGATTGTTCTTCTTTCTTCCTTCTTCTGTAGTAGTAGTTTTAATTAGTTCTTCTTTCTTCTCTAGTTTTAATTAGTCTTCTTTCTTCTTTGGTTTTAATTATTCTTCTTTCTTCTTTCTTCAGTAGCAGTAGTTTTAATTAGTCTTCTTTCTTCTTTGGTTTTAATTATTCTTCTTTCTTCTTTCTTCCGTAATAGTAGTTTTAATTAGTCTTCTTTCTTCTGTCTTCAGTAGCTTTGATTGTTCTTCTTTCTTCCTTCTTCAGTAGTAGTAGATTTGGTTGTTCTTCTTTCTTCAGTGGTTTTGGTTATTCTTCTTTCTTCTCTAGTTTTAATTATTCTTCTTTCTTCTTTCTTCAGTAGTTTTAATTAGTTCTTCTTTCTTCTCTAGTTTTAATTATTCTTCTTTCTTCAGTAGTGGTAGTTTTGGTTGTTCTTCTTTCTTCAGTAATAGTAGTTTTAATTAGTCTTCTTTCTTCTGTCTTCAGTAGCTTTGATTGTTCTTCTTTCTTCCTTCTTCAGTAGTAGTAGTTTTAATTAGTCTTCTTTCTTCTTTAGCTTTGGTTTGTTCTTCTTTCTTCTTTAGTTTTAATTAGTCTTCTTTCTTCTTTCTTCTGTAGTTTTTATTTTTATTATTCTTCTTTCTTCTTTGAGTTTGGTTCTTCTTCCTTCTTCCTTCTTCAGTAATAGTAGCTTTAATTAGTCTTCTTTCTTCTGTCTTCAGTAGCTTTGATTGTTCTTCTTTCTTCCTTCTTCAGTAGTAGTAGATTTGGTTGTTCTTCTTTCTTCTCTAGTTTTAATTATTCTTCTTTCTTCTTTCTTCTTTCTTCAGTAGCTTTGATTGTTCTTCTTTCTTCCTTCTTCTGTAGTAGTAGTTTTAATTAGTCTTCTTTCTTCTTTGGTTTTAATTATTCTTCTTTCTTCTGTCTTCAGTAGCAGTAGTTTTAATTAGTTCTTCTTTCTTCTCTAGTTTTAATTATTCTTCTTTCTTCTTTCTTCGGTCTTCAGTAGCTTTGATTGTTCTTCTTTCTTCCTTCTTCAGTAGTAGTAGATTTAATTAGTCTTCTTTCTTCTTTGGTTTTAATTATTCTTCTTTCTTCTGTCTTCAGTAGTTTTGATTGTTCTTCTTTCTTCCTTCTTCAGTAGTAGTAGTTTTAATTAGTTCTTCTTTCTTCTCTAGTTTTAATTATTCTTCTTTCTTCTGTCTTCAGTAGTTTTTCGCTGTGTATGCCTTGGTTTCTTCTAGTCTGGTTTCCTTGTCGGGGTATATTAATTGCCTGCTTCTATCTTACCTGGGTAATTTTGTTGTTATCATTTTTAGTCTTCTGGGTTTTTAAATTTGTATTATATTATATTATTTGCAGAAATTTTCTTTATTCAACCTTTCTTGTGAATATATTATTAAACAGTGCATTTTAATTGATTCTCATCTGGATATTCCATATATTAGAGCTTTATTAATGATCATTGAGTAATGCATTTGTGTGGATTATCTGTCACGCTACAATATATTGCTACAGACGACGGTGGTTGAAATTCATACAAATATTCTGATGTAACGGTTCCCACAAGTAATACAGTTCACAAAAAAATAAAATTAATTGTACACATGTTCAGAGGTGTATAGTGAAATAAATTAAAATAAAGCCATAATTTGTTTAAATGATTAAATATATTAACAATATTTTAAAATTCACAATATAAAATTGATTTTTGTGAAAAGGTTATAAATTCACAATTCATAAATAAATACATTATAAAATTGATATTTTTCGAAAAGTTTATATATAATTGTGTCGTACTTGTAAGAGGAGCAACCTGCACAGATCCTGTAACATACCAATACAACCAGCATAAAAATCATGTTAAATATCAAATTATCACACAAACACACACACACACACACACACACAGACACACACACACACACACACACACACACACACGTATAGTCGGTGGAATGGGAGAATCAACGCTTTACGTGAGTAACTTCTTAAATTATGTGTCATCTCTCTCTCTCTCTCTCTCTCTCTCTCTCTCTCTCTCTCTCTCTCTCTCTCTCTCTCTCTCTCTCTCTCTCTCTCTCTCTCTCTCTCTCTCTCTCTCTCTCTCTCTCTCTCTCTCTCTCATAAGTTAATGTCCTTTAAAATAGTATTCATCAAAACTTTGTAAATTAGAATCTGCGCTACATTCAAACACACGCACACGCACACGCACGCACACACACACACACACACACACACACACAATGATAAAAATTGTTTATTAAAAGTAGTAATGTAGGTTGTTACCTTAACAAGGTACTATCTCCACCTGCGTTGTTTGGTTCCTCATTCCTCGAAACACGAGATGTAGTTCTTTAGGGTTTATATGACGGAGCTCTTCATCTGTAAAGACGTCGGCATATCTCTTAGGTAGATATACGCGATAGCGGTACTCGCCATCTTCCAGCGTTACAAGCACAGACTTCCCGTATCTCGTGTCCACATTCACCATGTTAACGATTGGATACTGCTTGTTCACTGTTAATTCTGCACAGCGTTTGTACTCAATAGCAGAAACTGCATTGAATTTTGTGATAAATGACATTATTAGAAGTGAAGACGACTGTATCAAACGAGGTGGAACCAAACAATGATATAATATTCGCTACAAAGAAGACCAGTAGAATGTAATGGTGGTGGTGGTCACAATGTCATCAGGAAAGTTCGCTTTCATCGCCTGAAGCTTTGCATGTACATTTAGGGTGGAACGAAAATGGCCTTTTTTAATTTTTTTTTTTTTAGTTTTGTAATAGTGGGGAAAAGTTGCCTTTTAGGTTCAAAAAGAAGAAAAAAAAATTTGGTTGCTATACTACAACATCTTGAGGTGCCGCAAAGAGCTTAAAGTTTGTAAAAAAATTTAAAAAATTGAAAAATTATTAACTTTAATAAATTATTTTTTATGGTCTTCTCGTACATATAATGTTACAAAAGATGGTTGTAAATACATATATAAGCATTAGAATTGGAAAAAATTATTAATTACAAAATATAATAATAATAAAAAAATATTTTTTAATGTCAAAAAGTTTGTATTTTTGCTAATTTTGAAACTTTTGCTAACATTTTGGTTGTTACAAATAGTAGTAAATAAGGTTGAAATAAAAGCTCGTCAAATCAATTATATATTTTTTTTATTAGAGCACACGTAAAAAAATATCATAATACACTTTTAAAGACATTGAAAGTTCATTTTTTATGATTTAAAAAACCCTTAATAATTACAAATGTTACAGCTGCAAAATGTTTGTTTCTACTTCATTGACACATTAAACTGTTTTTTTGTATCAAATTTTGGCATGTTCTCACGTGAGTCAATTTTTGCTCTTATATATCCTTCTCTTGCGATTGAACCACAGACATTTTGAGCCGATTCGGTCACCAGTTTCACAGCTCTTTCCACTGCTTGCGTTAGACAAGGAAGCTGGGGAAAGTCGATAAGCGGGTCCACTTTACTATTTGGTTGAGCTTCAGATGTCTTCCGTATAAAGTCTTTGAGAGAGTCAATGGAAACATGTTTTACCAAGGGGGGTTCAGTTACGTCATTTTCAGCCCATGAGATCATGTCGATGTAAGTTAATTCTTTTTGTCAAAGTTTTTCTTTGGAACTTTAAACTTCCTGACTCCGCCTCTACTTTCTGTTCTTGCTTTTAAAACACGTCGTAAACCAAGTTCTCTTACATTTTTGCGCTCATCACATAGCATGGACAAAAGGAGATTTTCTGCAGCAGCAAAGTACCCATTTCTTTGAATAACCGAGTCTAGAACGTTCTTGAAATCATCAGAGAGATGGCGTGAATATGAGATAAGCTTAAACAGATGTTTGGAACCATAAGTACATGAAGGTTTTAACTTAATGTTAAACCACACAAGTGCATACACTTTCACAATGTACTCAGCCAGAGTCTTAAGGTTTTCAGTTGGATTTTCAGTTGCCACATACAATCTAAGTATACGGTTTGCTAATGTAAGCCACCTGGAGTGCGCAAGTTTTCCAGGGTTTCTTAAAGATAAATCTAGTGAGCAATTTCCACTTGATACAGCGATACACATATCCAATAAATACTTCTGATCTGTACTTAAATCATTTATGTTCTCCAAAAGAGGAAGGTTATTTTCAATTGCCAAGAAAGTAACCACAGGAAGATTAGCACAGTTTTCCAGCTGGTGACCTATTTCGCCTTTAAACTCATTGGGTCCCTTTGTTTTACCATCTAAATGACAAAAAAGATGTCACAAAGGTAGCTCATTTCCATGGAACAAACAAACTAACCATTGTAAAGGTCTTCCTATTTCATTTTCCATCAAAGAAATCACACCATTATTATGTCCAGTGTTTACAACGGTTCCATCACACCCAATAGCAGTAAAGTTCAAAAGTTGTTCGTTGTGTTCTCTATCTTCAAGAAACTCCAGTATACTGTCTGCTATGTCTTTTCCAGTGCCAGATTTAGGTGTTACGTGGCCTAAAAACTTTGAGTTTGGTTCCTCTATTAGTGAAACGTGCTCTTCTGAAATAAACTTTTTTGTACAACTTAATTCCTTTCTTTTCTTGAACAATTGTTTTGTCTCTTCTTCCATCAAAAAACAATCCTCTATTTTCGGTTATCTGAGCATAATCGAGACACGTAAAATTCTTTGAAAAAGTTACAAAAAGTGTGTTTTTATACAACTTTACCGCTCTTGTGTCACCTCAAGACATAATCCAAAAAGTTAAAAAAAAATTGTATGTCTTTTTTTATATAAAAACTGCTTTTTTGACAGTATTTGAGATAAAAAAAAATTTTTTGACAACTTCTTAAAAAAACTTAAAAATGTAGCGAAAATTGCAATTTTATGAAAATTTATCGTCCTTGCGGCACCTCAAGATGTGCTCTAATATTTTTCATATCTTTTCTTTATCTTATCTACACCAAAAGGCAACTTTTCCGCGCTATTACAAATTAAAAATCCAAACTTGATTTTTTCGTTCCACCCTAAATGTACATACATGCAGAATTAGCGCTGTTACAATATATATATATTAGGAAAGTCCACAGCCTACTTTCATACAGAAATAGTTATCGCCTGCGTCCATGTACAAGTTTCCTGAACGAAATTAGCAATGCTAGTAAATTTTGTTTTTACTATGAGACACTCACATTAAAAATGTTCGTATAACAAAAAAATCATTAATTATCCATTCTCTAAGTGCGTACACCTTATGGTTTGTACATCGTGTAGAAGAAGAATTGCAATGTGTAAGACATAACGTCCCGGGAAATAGATATGGTATATTTTTAGGGCAGCCAATGTCATCAAGATTTATTATATGATGATGGATTATTTTCGATTCTAAAAAACGTTTTTTCTCAAGACCCTTCACAAACACATATTTATATATGTTCGTATACGTTGTTAACACTGAAACAAGATTGTCGTACGGTGTCTCTCCTTCACTCCATCTGAGACCATGATAAGTTGTTGTTAACCAGTAGTTGGTCCTAGTGTATTTCGAATTCGTGACGGCTGTAGCAGGCGGGGCGAAAATCCAATGTCTGCTTGCAAAACGCGTTACGTCCATGACTGACAATTCCTTTACTATATAATTGCCGTTGTCATCATAAAAGCAGTGAAAGTCAATTATTACAGCAACGTTTTCCATTATACTATATAAAAAAAAAAAACCACACATTACAAACTAATATGTATAAACACAAATATCGTTACGATAATAATAATAATAATAATACGCAAACTTACGTTTACTACCGTTCGAACTGAAGCGTGGAGAGACAATAACTAACGGTAGAAACCAAAAGTGTCCGTGGATATCACAGTGGGAATTTTTTTTGTTTTTTTGTTTTTGTTTTTAACAGGTGGTGGGGACGGTGTAACGTGGAATTTTAGCAGGTGGGGGAGCGGAGTCGTCGTCGTCGTCGGCAATTAATTTGTCACGTATCCGATAATGACCGTACGCAAGTGTATCACGGCCATTGTCTAGTATATAGCGCTTATCATCATACGGTGACAACGTTTGCTTATTTACGCGCATCGTGTACAGCGTATGATGATCGCTACGTAAACAAAGCGCACTGGCAGAAAACTGACCATGATCAGTGAGACACTTGCGATACATTTCGTGTCGTAGACTCCTCTTAATAGCAACTCGAGGTACACCTTTACACACACGTTTTTGACACTCATTGCTAGGATCTTTGTGGGCCACAAGGAACGAATAACATTTCGAGTAGAGGGAAAGTGAGTGTTAGAAAACAATGGCGATGACGTCACAGAGAGGCACTGGTAGCTGGCTTCCGCGGTGTGAAAACAATTGGTTGGGGAACCCCCAGTTGAAAACACTACCGGGTTCCAGTTCATGACGTCATAGAGGCACTGGCAGCTAGTGTCCGAGCTGTCCATGTGACGTCACTGTTTTGTGTGTGTGTGTGTATGTGTGACTGAAACACTTCCGTGTTCCAGTTCATGACGTCATACAGAGGCTCAAGTCGCTGGCGTCCGCATGGCTAAAACCTGTTTCAAGACGTCACTGAGGCCGTGGTTTCTGCATGTCCGCAATTTGGTAGCCGAAAACAATGTGTAGCGGATGGGGGTACCCGGAATTCGGCGGTTGCCCGCAGAGGCGATGTCATCGGGTACCGTTACTCGAAATTTTGGGGGTATCGGGTACCGTTACCCGAAATGTTTAAATCAACGGATGGGGGTACCCGAAATTTGTGGGTACGCCCTAACCGGGTTCCAGTTCATGACAGAGGCCCTGGCAGCTGGTGTCCGAATGTTAAAACACTTCCGCGTTCTGGTTTATTTTGATGTAACAAAATAATCGTTCTCTCTCGAAATTTTTAATGTCAGAATTTTGGTACCCTAAATGATTAAAACAACGGATGGGGGTACCCGAAATTTGTGGGTACGCCCACATGACGCATGTATAAAACACTGGTTACGACGAAACAGGAGGCTGGGTGGATATGATAGCTGGTTCGACGACGACGTAGAGGGCGTGATGTCTGAAATGTTTAAATCAACGGATGGGGGTACCCGAAATTTTTGGTGTCTGAAATTTAGTACCCGAAATGTTTAAATCAACGGATGGGGTTACCCGAAATTTTTGGTGTCCGAAATTTTAACACCGGAATGTACGACCACATGACGCATGTGTTCAACTATAACAATGGTATGTCATTGGATATTAATTTTTACATAAAAATAAATTACGGCCCCTCCGGGATTTGAACCCGGGACCTCCGGTACACCAAACCGGCGTGCATCCACTACACCAAGGGGCCGTTATCGCTTAACTGTAATTATTTCTGTACTTATACTTCTCATCTCTTACTTGTAACCATGAGGTGGACGAGTGATATCTACTGTCGTCCTATGTGTAAAATCATAAAAGCACAATATAAGTTTATTTATTATTAAATAAATAAACATTTCGTTATACTTTTATTTTTTTACCTCTCATCCTCTTCCTAGCAGCCTGAGGGAGGCGAATGAGAGCCTGCTACGCTTTTTTTAACGTGGTTTCCCCAACTTTACAGATTCGTAAAGCAGGCCTACTCCACGTTATCTATCGCTGTACTATTGACTAGTACAGTGGTAGATAATAATAAAGATACATTATGCAATGCTAAGCCAATGTGTAAAAGCAGTACATATTTTTTTATTTACTTTTTTATTTATTTTTTTATTTTTTTAATCGGGTGAATATGTTGTTCATACATGATGCGTATTCACATTTGCTGTACCGTAATGAGTAATTTTCACACCCATACTGGTTCTTGACGAGTTTACAGGTATATCTACCGTGCCAGTGACCCGTCTCGAACTACCAGGACTACGTTTATGAGTATTTCTACCGCGACAGTGACGTAGTCAAGGTTAACACTCACGCACACACTACGGTACCTAATTCTACGTTTATGGACATTTCTGTCACGTAGCATTCACACTAACACCATGATGAAAACATGTTCACAAGCGACTATATTTTATTTCGTTGCCGCAACCATTCTGCATAAAACAAAGCTTTGCGTAATGCACAGTGTAAGGGGGGAGTGGTAACGGGTTGACGATGAGGAACTGGACATTGTATGATGGGTACAAAGGATCTAGGAACTACAGGTGCTTGAATATCGTTTAAGTCAATCACCTCACCATGGTGATACAACTGTCGTAAGAAATTTGCCTTCTCAAACCCTTTTGTATAGACAACAGGATAATCTGAAAAAATGTCTGCAACGATGCGTACCATATTCTTGTACGGTACATTACCATCGTTCCATCGTATCCTGTGATAATGTGTTTCCTACCAGTCATTGATTTTTCGGAATTTCTGGTGCAGTCGTGCACTTTCGTATGGTGGAGCGAACAACACGATAACAAAACGTCCGGTTGTTATATCAACTGTAACGAACTCTTTGATTACATATTCATTTTTGTCACCGCGAAACGCTTCAAACTCGGCAATAACCGTCCTATTCAAGTTCATTTTTCCGAGTGACACATGTCCGCATCGAGTACGTTAATTTTTTCAAATTCCCCCTCTACTTTTCCTTCCAATACCAGTTCATCGTAAAGACGATCAAATGTTAGCTGTTGGTCGTGACGACTGCTTTCCAATCGAAAAAACGAGGGGAAAAAGAAGGATGGTGGTACATAACACCCCTTGGCTACTACCTGATTAATGTACGACTTGAAGTGATCTTGATCATAAAACAAGCGAACAAGATATTTCTTTAGTACTGTTAATAAACAACCAAAACGGATCCACTCGGGTTCTGTGAAAACAAATTTTTCGGTCTTACTACCTTTAATCCGAACAAACGTTTTCCCAAAGTTACGACTGATCATCACACTCTTCTTCTTTTCACGGTTTTCACCTTCTTCGTACAATAACATACTGGATAGTAACTGTTCACGAAAGATCAACAAGTAATTCCACTCAGAAAAGTCAAGTAATATACGTTTCTTTTTTCCGTTTGTAAACAAAACACCCGGTTCATAGTTGAGTTCTTTATACAGTCCGACGGTAACGAACTTAGAGTACAAGTTGATTGGATATGCAAGAGACAAGTAAACGTTATACTCACAATGGCTGCTGCTGCTGCTGTCACAGTCACCTTCCATCGTTGAAAAGGACTGAGGTTGTTGTTATGTAGAGATCGCTAATACCTATCTTTATAAACTAGTAGAGGGGAGAACAAGTTTTTTTATGACAAACGATGAACAGTATTCGACAACGCTGTGTACTGCACTATCCTATCGTGTATAATCAAAGCGTAAGCGGTGGTTTTATCTGGAAAATTGTTACTGGATTCAAATTCTAAACGCACATCAACGGCAGACGACTTGATTGGTTCTTCTTGTCTGGAACAATCGATGACAAACAACGGTGCTTTCGTTATAAATTCATTAGGTGTCAAAAGAGGCGCTCTGTTGCGACGGTCGTAGTATGATGTTTGGAAACGTGTATACATGTCGTAGAACAGGGCGTAACGTTTTTTATCGATATCCTGGTTCAGGTTATCGTACGGATAGTATTTATCGTTCAGAAAAAGCTTGACATTCGTTAAATTGCAGTGATCAAATTCCGACGCGTTTTTCGCTATATTGTTCTTCCTATCCGTCTGAAATATTAATATTACATACCGAGGTTTTTCCAACTGTGACGATGTCTTCAAGGTCCACGAATGTCGATTTGTCGTCGGTAGAACGGGATACTCGTGCAATTCCCAACTGCGGAACGGCATCACTAGTTCATGATCCTCCTCGATGTGCTCCAATAGCGGTATTCGGTACTTGTTTGACACGCGCACATAGGGCATCTTCCAGTGTACTTTGTTTATTACGAGATTACCGTTTGCAGTTGCACCCGATTCTTTTAGCACCATTGCGTTCTGATCGGTAGAGGTACACAACAGAATCAATTCTTGCTTAACGTTCAGCATGATGCGTGTATAGTCTTCGTTGAAACCGAGTAGCATTTTCAACGGAAGACAAAACGTAAAATCACCGGTACTCTCGTGTACTGTCAACGACTCGTCGGTTGTCGTCACCCATCCTGCATTGATTAGATGCTTTCTTTCATGCTCATTGCTCGATAGTAACAATTTCACAGTGCTCGTAATTCCAACGTTTTTTGTACGATCCACTTCCACACCGCACACTTCGTAACGGATCTCCTCAAACAAGAAAGCCATTGCATTGTTGATTAATTTCACGTTCAACGCTGTGTCGGTAGCGTTAACCTTGGTCAATGTTCCTTCGATGTACAGAAAACTCTCCGCCGGTAAAGTGAAAACATCCTGTTGTTGGATGGGTATACGTATTTCATCGTTGTTACCGTATCGGGTGGAAGCATACGGTGCGTGCGTACGATATTCGAACTCAACGATTCTGTTATCGAAAGCCGCTCCTCGTTCGATAGCTAGAATTTCACCCGACATTATTTTAATCGTATAATTTGAATCCAAGTGAAAGTAAGAAACGCTTGTTCCTTGATGTCAATCGCTTCAACGTTGAACACCGACTACCATGTTTCTTTCGTACACACTCCCTTTTTACAGGTGACGTTTGTCCGAAATACAATCCCATATTTTCAGATGCAGTCGTATCGTGATAACTTCACCGCGAAAATCGACTAAATCCCCGTCCTGATCAACGAGAGACAAAATTATGTTGTCTACACGTTGTACGTTTACCGGTAAGTATATTACGTTTGTCGGTGTTTCAACTATTTTGAAACCTGGTGCCACGGTCGGATAAAACGAATGCAACGTTTGCTGGTCCTGGCCGTCCTTGTACGCACCCTGTACGATATTACTCCGTACGTGAACGGTGTTAACTTTGATTATGTCAACGGGTACGTTCGATTCGTGTGTTATATACGCTTCCAGCTGCTGATTCTCCTTGAATCCTAACATACTTGCAATGGTATTCGGTGTATGCGAAAAGTCGATGACATGCTTACAGTAAATTTCACACTTTAATGTGTTGTTGTTTGGACGTAAACTGATTGTTCTCTCGCCTAACTGTTTCTGCAGATACGTTTCGATATCACTGATTTCGTAGGTGCCGGTAGGCAACTTGATGACGGACCACTGATCCTTGGAAATTTTTACTGGAAATGCATTATTTTTTCCTTCAGTAACGTTTGGTATTGAATTATACGATGTAAAATCCAATAGTCCAACGTACCATTTACCGTATAACTCGAGAGGTGGGAAAAAGTTACACACGAGATTCGCAGCGTCGGTACCCGTCACGGTGACGTTAGCGACGACATGCTGAAGTTTACTGATCAGAAGACGATAAAAAGTCTAAACATAAATGACCGCAGATGACCGTGTTAGGAGGTTGCTTCCGTTCATAGTTGTAACGAACGTCGGCTGTATCACCAAAATATTGCATCAGCTCGAGAGGTGGACGTAAATTACCGAACCCGTCAAAATAGTGTACTCGATTTCCACGCTTCTTGTAACATACCCAGTGGGTTCCCGGTCCGCTCTCGTCGTCCAAATTTACGATGACGCTTTCGTTCTTCCACGGCGCTGTATCCGGTAATGCGTTACGCATGTAAACACCTCTAAAATACGGTATGTTTAGCTTTTTTGCGTATACACGTAATTCATCTTCGGACAACGGGCGGAGAGGTATGTGAATTAGTTTTTTCGGTACGGACGTAGATACAATCCGGACGCCGTTCTCTTCTTTTTCCTAGCGGTTCGGACAGTTCTCTTCCTCCTCTTCTTCATCCCACCACCAGCACCACGACCACGACTACTCACATTCTTTTTATTTTTACGACGTCGACCGCTTCCTATTGCTGATTTTGCTTTCATGGCCGCTGCAACTGCTGTCGCATAAGCTCGTTCGCTGATACCCGAATCCAAAGCCTTTACCCGTCCCCACGCTTTTTCCGCGAGTTTACGATCTGCAATACGTCTACTTTCGTTGTCTTTGTATTGAGCGTAAGCGATATCGTGTTCGCGACAGGCTTCGTCTAGTTGATTGATTCCACGATCACCACGCGCTAATCTTTCTTCGAGTTTCGTGCCCGGTCCACAGAATCTGTAACCCGGCAGATGTAATTCGACAGGTAGTGCGTCCACCGCTCGATTGATAACTGACGAAACAACGGACGGTACAACGTTTTTAAGCACGTTTCCGACGCCCCACCCCTTTTTCCTCTTAACGTTGTTGTACATCGTAAACCGATCTCCAGTCTTTCTCTTCTATGTTTTTATCGTATTCATCTATTAACCTTCTTATTTCCTTCGTGTCGAGTGTCCACTCGTCTTCTGAACTACGTGGCTTAGACAATTTCAATAAGTAGTAATCCAGTTGATACTGAAATGTTTTAAGGACTTTATACATCTCGCTCTTTACGTATCGTCTCACGTCATTTAATTGTTGTAAGTTAACAGCATCGCTCTCCGCAAAACCATCCGCTACGTCTGTTATTCTCTTTTCCGCTGGTTTGAAAACACCATCTTCGCCCAAGCTAACGGTGTTCTGCAACATGTATTTTACGTTAACCGCGTCATCTCCAAAAATCGGTGAACTCACTCCCGACAACCAGCTCTGCCCAAACAAATAGCTGTTCGATACTTTTTTAATGACGTTCGAGTCTACATAGTTTTTGTTAACCGCATCGGTCGCTTGTTCCGGACTTCGAACGTTGATTACCCATCGATCTCGTGCATCGATGACCTCACCTCTCTCTTGACTCGAGTGTTGTATACAGTTGTCATCAACGTAATATTTGTTGACTACGTCTTTAACGTCTACAGGAGTATCAACATTTTTCAATCTACACCCTTTAACGTCCACGCTTTTACGTTCATCATCGAGTAGCAGACAATGTGTTTGCATATAAGTCAGAGATACAGCATCCTTTGCTGCATCCGGTTCGTTCAGATTGCGGATCTTTTTGTTTTCAACATCTATATGCCCATCATTCGTAATCTTAAATCCTACAGTATCGCGTAATTGTCTTTTTGTTTCTCGTCGCACGCTCACGGCGCTTTGATGTCTCCCGAACTTGTCCACAACCATTGTACGACTGCACGCTACAAATGATGTGCTAACCATTTTAAGTAACGACACTGTGGTGACCATCGCGTGTGTAACACAATCGGATCGTCACCCTCTTTCCAACGAAAGATTTCTATACCGCAAAATGAACATCGAACCCTGTCAATTTCATTTGTGTAATGAAAGCCTGCGGCAACCATAGCGGTTGGACTGATGAAATGCACAGGCCATGATGTAAAGGTTTTCAGTCTTTCGTTTTCGACTTCAAAGTCAGGTGTCAAATCTAACCCGCACATGTTGACAGTGTTGACGTCAATGAGTTGTTACACCGACGTTCATAAAATTTATACGATAATGTTGGCTTCACGTAATTCCTCCACAACGGAGATGATTTCGTTGTCGTGTCCGGTGTGACCGGCGCGTTTTGAACTTACCAGCAGTCTCAACCGTTCAACCAGTTTGTATCGTTCCAGTGTACGTAATCGATACCACGTCCGCTGCGCGGTGGGAACAATCGGGCGATTATCTCTCTGTACTTTACACCTTTGTTTGTATTTATTTTAGCACCGGGTAAATGATAATGTTTATGTGCGTTAGTGTCCGACAGTATAGATTTGTACGCTGCTAAATCGTTTTCATCATAGACGCTCTTGTTGGGTTCTTTCATAAACATAAGTTCGTAGAGACCCGGTGTACCCCTGTATCGTTTTCCAGCTATGTAGAAGCTGTCGTCTTGATTGATCTCCAACACCGAATTTCCCACCATCCATTTGTCTGCAACGTTACGGATACCGTACGTATGATCCATCTTTTTTTCTCGATCATCAGATAAAGCGAGTAGTAAGTATTTCCTCGCGAGCGGACCTTCGACAGACTGTTCAACGTATTCTTGTGCTTCGTGTCGACCTTCGGGTGTTGCTAAAAACTCTTCAAGAGTCACGTTCGATGTTTCGACATCAGGAGTTTGTGCCAACACTTCCGTTCTAAGGAATCGAGGTTGTGATGGTGGTGGTGTCATCTCGACAGCTGTCTTCGTATCTTCATCTTCAACATTTATTTTTTTAATTTTATCACCGGAGACATTCAACTTTTCCGAAATCTGGGTTAACGGTTCCAAAAGAGGTTTGTACTTTCTCGTTAACGCTTCATCGCTCTCTCTGATGTCATGTTTCAACGCGCGATACTTTTGTCTTATGTTATCGCTAATTGCATCGATTTCATGTGTCAATTGCTTGTCATCCATCTTGACACTGATGACTTTCTCGCACAAACTATTCTATTTATGTATAAAACGATCGAAACCCACTCTGTATCTACCCGCGTTTATCGGTGAGCCCTTGTTGATGACTATGAATCCGTAACGATCCTTCCACGCTTCGGCGCACATCGCTTTGAACTCTTCGTATTTCATATCTGTGTTAACGTGATCGTTGTAAACGTGACGTAAATTGAGATCATGTTGTCTGAACAAAACCAAGAAATTGGCATTATCACGCACCAGTTGCTTTGGCACCAGACTGTACGTCTGACAAAGGTACAAAGTGTCCACACCGCTATGCCGTCCCATAGCGAAATATTTTCGTATGTTATTCTGCCGTTCACATACCACATCATCGAACAACATGATTGAATTAGGTACAATTTCGTGCGGAGGTGGTACTTCATCGTTTTCACTGTATGTGAAGTACATCATTCCTTCGTCAGCGAGAGCATTAAAAACGTCTTCCAACATACGATATTTTGGTTGAAATAACGATTTGGAGAACACGTACAGGTTCTGAAATCGCAGTCCGTTTGAATCGAATAACATGTTAAAGGCAACGTTTGACTTCCCGCTACGTGACCCGCCGCACACGATACATCGAACTGTGTTTGGAAACAGTGGACTGTGTTTATTATATGCAACTTCACCGTTGTACTTAGCAGAGTCTACGTTCTTAACATTTAACTTTAACGATTGTTGTTCAATCTTCATCTTAACTCGTTTACGTTCGGTTAAATACTGTGGTAATGTTATTATATCAGATCTTTTTTTATGTATCCACGAATCGTGTTTACCGTCAAAGCCGAGCCAGCGCACTCGCACGCGATCACCTTTACGTTGTAATATTTTTTCAACGAGATACACATCACCAACGCTGGTTTTACTCAATTCTTGTTCATAAAACCCACCTTCCACAACGTCACCCGTGTGATCTTTCAACAAGTACGTAACCGGTACGGTTGGCTGAACTCTGTGCACTGTATATATCTCGTTCGTCCAGTTTGGTGTATAACCTTTAGCGAATGTGATTTTGTATTTACTGATACGCACTCGATCGCCTATTTTAAACTTTTGTTTCTTGCTCACTTTCCGCGGTACGATATTTTTTCTTATTCGTTCCAACACAATTTGCTCGTTGCTCTTGTCGACTTGTCGCGGCTTCATCTCTATAGTTCTATGCACTCTGTCGTTGTATTCCATCACCAGTTTAGGCAAAAGCGACAACCACCGATAATGGCCTTGCTCGCTGAACGCGCGGTACATGTTCGTTTTCAACGTACGATTAAATCGCTCTACGATGGACGCTTTCTTCTCGCTATACGTTGAATAGTGTTTGACGTTGAATCTCTTTAGTAAAGCTTGTACGGTAGTGTTAAAGTACTCTTTCCCCTTATCCGTTTGCAGGTATTTCATTTTATTTTTTACAATTATTGGTTCGAGAGCATGTGCTACTTCAACACCCGATTTAGTTTTTAAGGGAATCGCATATGCATACTTGCTAAATGCGTTTATTACCGTCATTAGATATTTGTACCCCTTGTTCAACTTGGCATGCGGTATCATTTCCACCAAATCCGCTTGGTAGAGATCGTGTAACCCCTTCACCTCCACCGCACGTCTGGGAAAGTTCCTTCTCACCGGTCTGTGCAATTCCTTTGCAATAGTTTTGCGTACGTTTTCCATATCGCCACCCGAAACGCTAATCGCAAAATTTTGGTACGAGATATACCGTTACGTTTTCACTGAACCTCACCGACTTCATCGTCGTTACTGACAGTGTGTTGCTCCTGCAAGCGAGTCTTATATCAACGTATATCGAACGCATAATTTATAACGGATTTTCTCGCTTGCTGAATTATCTCGCGTCTGGGTTGACAGAGTTTATAATGACCGTACGCCAGTGTTGTTTCACCGTCATCCAAGACATATCGTTTGTCATCGTATGGTGACAGCGATAATTTTGTAAGCTTTCTTGTGTATATGTTATGTTTTTCGCTTTGGATAGTGTGCGCCGTAGTATAAGTTTGAGAAGTGGTCTTTACACATTGTTTATAAAGTTGATGTTTCAACTGTGTAGCTATAGCGGAACGTGGCACACCTTTCGCTACCTTTTTCTCTTTATCGTTTGCCGTAACGAATGAATAACATTTTGCGCGCAACCCGACAAATTCAAGTATCGGTATTCCATTTGTTTCGTCTTTAAAAGTACCCAACTTTTTCTTGTTTGTTTCACTATAGCACGGATGTGCCTTAGGGTACTCCGACGTGTCAAAGAGTTCGAGATGCTCCTCCATGTCTTTGTACACATCGTCGGTGCGAATGTCGTACAACAGAGAGTCAGTGTCCGTCATACATAGACGTGCACGTGACCCGTACGTATTCATCGTGAATCCGTAATGGAACCGATACATAATCAGCTTACTAATATCCAATACACTGAACCCAAAGTACAAAGGTCGGTTCAGTGTAATGGATATTTTTTTCATCGTGAGACCTACCAGGTCCTCGTTATAGATGAAAAAATGTTGTAGCCTGGGGTTAGCGGTTAGTTTGTGAAGTTTCTTCTCGTTTGGAACTAACTTGAAATCGATTCGCTTCCGTACGTTTTCCAACGATTTTCCGTACGGTGCGTTATTCATTAACTTAAAAAAGTCTTTTTCAAAGGTGTTTCTGGCTTCCTTTCGTCGCTCCGTATTAAAATCGATGAAAGGTTTCAACCATACGCACTGTGTGAATGCTAACACACGGTGAATCGCTTTCAACTCCATTCCTAGTTCGAGGTAGAGTTTCAATGTTCTGTAATGAACAATGTATTTTGTCTTGTCCTCGAGGGACGTTATCAGTTTCTCTACCTTACCGTTACTATACACAAAGTCTTTTAACAGCTTCATGCGATAGCAGTACGGTGAAAGCATACTGTCCGTAATAGTACGCTTTTCAGGTGCTAAAGGGTAGTCACTGTGTAAGTCGTGTAGGTAATGTGGATACCCCAGATCGACTTCCAGGATATAACCGGTGTCACCATCGTCGCGTAACGTGTGCACGTTCAACGTATCGATCACTGTACGTTCCAACCATCGAAAACCGGACAGTGGTAAAGGCTGTGTCATAGCCGTTCCGTACAGGTTGGTACAATCGAGGTAAAGTAAATAGTTATGCGGCTTGCTTGCGTCATAATCGGGAATGTACGGGTTGTTGGCCTTGGCGTACCTATTAGAAATTGCTGCTAAGCCGCCACGGATACCTCTTTCGATGTACAGGTGTACGTCTATATCGCGGAGTAACTCTAACCTAACTCCTGTCATTTTCAGCATCGCGTTCCACGCTAAACCGGCGGTGGTAAAAACGTTACACGGATCGAGTTCGTAGTACTGTAGGCTCATGTTTCGAAAGTTTTCAAATACATCAGCAAGCAGTAGTACATCCGTTTTTAAATAAAGGTCATGATAATCACCGAACGTTTGCATGTCGAAAGCCGACCAAACCGCTCGAGCGTGCGCGTAATCTTCTTCGTCTATATCCGACTCTGTCAACCCGTTGTAAAAATGTACGCGGTCCGGTAACTGCCTCTCGTCAAATTTTGAATCGTCCGTAACGTATTCGTAAGGGTACACACCTTTACGCAACAGTAAATCAACATTACGCGTGTAAAATTGATTAAGGATTTTAAATTTATCCGCGGATAAGTTGGAGACGAGTTTTTCAAGTGACGCGTTCATGAACCGCAGAGAATC
The DNA here is from genome assembly GCA_034769895.1 of Magicicada septendecula. NCBI lineage: Eukaryota > Metazoa > Arthropoda > Insecta > Hemiptera > Cicadidae > Magicicada > Magicicada septendecula. The sequence continues at coordinate 506,532,498 of CM068369.1, read as the reverse complement.
GAGAAACCGGAGCTGTCCGAGTGTAACGGAGATGTAACGTTCGCTTGTAGTAGCGATACACGTTATTTCATCTTCCTTATACTTTCCGAAACCTTGCATCAAATGATGCGAGTCATAGCCACTTAAATTATGGAAAAAAACCGGAACGTGTGTTGGTATTTTGTAATTTATATTACACGCATTGTGAGCAGCGCCTAAATAGTTACCCGTTATGTGGCAATGATTTCGAACCGTGTCGTCCGTTAACGGCTGCTTGCACAGATGACAGTGAGTGGCGTTTCGGAATGACCGTTCATCGGCCGCTGTCATTGGATCGGTTTATTAAACTTTCTATCGAGTCGTTGAACGTCGGCTAAAAGCACACGAAGGAACGTGTCCACCACGTCTTTACCGCGGTATATTACAGGTTCCTTGACGGCGTTTCCCATCCAGTCAACTATCACATAGCAGAAACTGGCTGGTATATGATGTGCCACGTTTTTACCGGTGGTCGGAAAAATAAACGATTCGAAGTCAGCGTATACCGTATAAGGTACGCGGTGACAAAGTGAAAAGTTTTTAAAATACATCCACTTTTCGTCCTCGTCAGGAAGTTTTACTTTCTGTACTCCGTGCTGAGAACAGTTGCGTTCGTGTTCTTCAACTCGTTTTCGCGCCGCGTTAGTATCTTTATTGTCCGCAAATCTGTGTAGACAGTAGTTGCAATAAAACGAAGTGCCCTTTCGTTTTGTCAACGATGAAAGCATATGCGAAAGGTTCCGTATGAGGCAGTAGTGAGTAGTGTTCGCGTCGGACAGTAGCAGTAGGTTTACGTGGTACTTTCGACCGCGGTGTTCAGTGATACGTAAAGGATATACCTCGCCTTCGTAGCCAAAAACGTTAACGGATATGTTTTCGTTTAATTTTTCGAACCGTTTTATCTTATTGACTGCGACGGGATAAGGTATGTCCTTCATGTTTATTTCTTCTTCGTACGGAAGGTAATGGCTAACGCGATGCGGGTTACACGCGATCGGGTGTATACCGGCGAGCACAGACCACAAGAAACACTTTTCATCTTCTAAATTTTTCACATTAATAATTCCTTTCTTACTGTGTGACAATTTCGATGGTGTAGGTAGAAAGCTCGACCCCACAAGAGGATTGTATTTTGTAATATTTATTTCCACCGACTCGACACCATTTTCGACTTACCCGCTTCCGTCACGCGTGAATTTGTCAACGGATTCCATTATTTTCTCGCTAGCTATCGAATACTGTTCATCGATATCGTCATACTGTGACTTAAGTTCTGTACGTGATCTAAATACCGCATTACAATAAATATTTTCGGTGTTTATTAATTTTTTAAAAGATACACGAACTGCTAAATACCACTTTATATAATTATTTAATGCAACGGCTTCGCTACAAATCTTATCAATAACCGTGTGTTTGTAATCTAATAATACTGTTTGTGTGTTTAGTGTATTGTCAAGTATCATAAATTTTATAGTAATTACATTACCATTGATAGCACGGTGTTCGCTGTTGCTGCCGCTGCTGCTGCTGCTGTCGGTCATTGTGAAAGGAGTGAGGCCGGCTTCGCGTCGTCGGTTCCCTATATAGACAGTCCGGTGACCGGTAACGCTGTCGCCGCGCTCCGCTCGCGAGGAGCAGCTGCGCGGGGTGGGGTGCGGGGTTGTCGTGACCGATGCGGTGTGTGCTGGAGGTGCGGGGTGGGGGTGCGGGCTAGGATGTCATCGTCCGGTCGTGACCGATGAAGCGCGTTGCGGATGGCTGGGTGGGGTGGGGAGTGCGGTGTAGGAAGCCGACGTCCGTGACCGATGCGGTGCGGGGTAAAGGTGTGGGATGGTGGTGCGGGGTAGGGAGCTAGGTTGCAGCCGGTGTCCGTGACCGAGAGGTAGGCGAGGTGCGGGGTACAGGATGCCGGCGACCTTGACCGAAGCGCGCTCGTTGAGTCGCCTCCCGCGGGATGTTGGTTGCGGGTACGGGGGGGCTGGGTTGTACGACCGGTCGTGACCGAAAGCAGATGGTGGTCCGAGACGACGCGAGGTGGGGTAGGAAGCTAGGTTGTCGCCGACGGACTCGATTGGGGTGGGGGGGGTAAACCCGGTCGTTGCGGAGCGACAGACAAAGTAATTGAACAAAATATGTAGGCGAGGTGCGGGGTGGTGGTGAGGCTCTGGGTGCGGTGTGGGGGTGCGGGGTAGGATGTCATCGTCCGGTCGTGACCGAAAGCAGATGGTGGCCCGTGACGACGCGGGGTGGGGTAGGAAGCAAAATTATAGCCGTTACCGTTGCGGTGGAGGTGCGGGGTAGGGTGTCGTCGTCCGGTCGTGACCGAAGGAGATGACGCTTTAGAAGGAAGGAACGTGGTCGGGGGAAACAGAATAAATACGCCAGTGTTTCCCTGTGCAGTCATCAGTACTCGCCATGGAAGGAATCGTTGCGAACGCGAAGACAGTTGAAAATTTTTTACCAAAACGAGACTTGTCAAGTCTTTCTTTAGGAGTAAAGTATCATATAATTCACATGAAATTTGTGAAAACGAAATTCGGGGAGTCAGTTGTGGTAGATTTGGAAGATACCGGAGCCTGTCCTCAGCCGGAGGATAAACTTTTCAATGTATACCTACCTAAAAGATGGTGTGACGTATTTACAGAGGAGCAATTGAAAGCTGTGAAGCCTTGTGTCCACCTCACACACTCCGCTGGCGAACGAGAAAGTGAGCGTGCAGTTGGATATTGATTATGTGAGTATGATACTTCAGTACCACTAATAATTACTTATACAGAAGTGGTTATGTATTAATTTTTTCTCTTTTTTTCCAGACCAAATAAACGAGAACAGGATTGATTTATTATAATAATAATAGTAATAATAACATTAATAGTAAAATGTTTTTAAATGATGAAATAGACTTCTCTATTTTTTTGTCGTTTTTTAATGTTAACTGTTCATTTTCAGAGAAAGAACAAGGTGTTGCTTGGATCTAATATTGTAGAAAAACTTTTAAACAGAGAAATAAATGGTAATAATAGATTATATTGTCAATGCAACATGATTAAATTCGATTATAATTTTAGAAATAATCGTAAGACACTGAGTAGATGTATATCAATACGAAACGAAAAGAATATTTACAAAATGAAAGTATTTATTCGTAATGAGTTTTTCACACTCTTCAAAACATCAATTAGTTATTGTAACAACCATAATATTGAATATCTTCAAATAAAAGATTTGCTAATTGCTAAAACAAAGCTGGTTAATCAGATATACTATATGATGTATAATTTTACTGGTACAGCGTATACCTCGCTAGTAAAAAAATATGAGTGGTCAAGGCATGACTCTAGCGGATGTCCGCTTCGTAACCGTTGTCGCGTCTGTTGTTATCTAAGATATCAAAATGACTTTAATTCAGAATACATGTTTTTTTTAATACCACACTAACTATCATTTGATGTGTCTACATTCTTTTGTATTTGATCAAGTATTATTAATTGTAGGAAATTATATTCTGTTTTTAATTATTAAAAAACGTATGTGGTTTATAACATAAAAAGTTGAGATAAACAATCATTAAAGTGTTAATTAAATTTTTATGTGTAATTAAATATTTTAAAAGATTTCTTTCATAGTTACAGAAACCTTGTTTCGATGTTATGTGTTTGTGCGAATGCGAGGGAGATGTATGTCGTTCACCACCATATGGTGACCACTGTAACATTCTGAGTGCTTGTGAGTGGAGAGAATTTACACTCTGAAGAACAATTGTTTTAAAAAATTATTTTGACGAAAAAATGTAATTGGTTAAGGCATAATTCCACTGGATGTGCGCTTTATAAGCGTTGTTACCACTGTTATTATCTAAAATACTAAAAAGAGTTGAATTCAAGGTTTTGGTGTACCATTTTACACATGTAGTTAACACCATATTAATTATCATTTGATGTGTGTCTACATTCAGTATGTTATTATTAATATATTGCACATCAACATTGTAATATTGTATGTTATTAATTATTATTATTATTATTGTTAGACATATAAGGCTTGTTTTGGTTGTAGTAAATGTAATTATTATTTTGTTAATTATATGTGTGTGTGTGTATGTGTGTATATATACATATATATATATATAGAGAGAGAGAGAGAGAGAGAGAGAGAGAACCTTCAAGGCTGCAAAAGTGAGAGAAAGCGAGAGAGAAAAAAGATTATTTTGTATAATTATGTAAATATATATATATATATATATAGATAAAATGTCTATTTTGTTTAGTTATGTATATAGAGAGAGGGCGTATGTTTTGCTCAATTATAATTGTCTTGTGAATATAGAACATGTGTGTGTAGAGAGAGAAAAAACTTATAGCTTATGATTTGATTGTAAAAGCTTTTGATATTATTAAAAATTATATATACATATAAACCATAACCTATGTTATTTTTATTATTATACCCCTTATACAAAACAATTATTCCTATCATACTTGAATAATCGCAAAAGCAGTAGAGATGTATGTCTCTCACATGGAATGTAACAGCAAAGAAACCGGTTTTTATAGTAGAGAAAGAGCGCTGCAAGTTACAACAGCTTGCCTGAGCCAGCTCTACGTCAACCTCACACACACACACACACACACACACACACACACACACACACAGCTTTATAAAACACGGACGCCAGCTATCAGTTCCTCTTTGAATACATTAACGGAACGTGGTAGTGTTTCACACACACACCGCTTGTACCAGCTTAGATGCTGTTTGACAGGTTTACAGGCGAATCGTCACAGGAGTAAATATATTTATTCAGTTAATAATTTTAGTAACGCATAATAAGAATATATGTTTTCTATACAGTATTCAAATCGATGCATCTGTTTTATATTAACACAATATAAACATTATAATAATACAATATCCGGTTTTGAGTACCGGAGGAACCGCGTCGGGATGTCATTAATCACCAAATTTCAGAACCCGTCAGGTACCTACTGTCCCAAATTTTAACCGATCAATTTCGCGTAACGGTTTCTCCTCCCCGTCCAGAGTTTAGACATACAGGACTTGTTTTAGGGTGTACCCCCCATCCGTTGATTTAAACATTTCGGGTGTCAAAATTCGGACACCAAAAATTTCGGGTAACCCCATACGTTGATTTAAACATTTCGGGTACTAAATTTCAGACACCGAAAATTTCGGGTACCCCCATCCGTTGATTTAAACATTTCAGACATCACGCCCTCTACGTCGTCGTCATGTGGGCGTACCCACAAATTTCGGGTACCCCCATCCGTTGTTTTAATCATTTAGGGTACCAAAATTCTGACATTAAAAATTTCGAGAGAGAACGATTATTTTGTTACATCAAAATAAACCAGAACGCGGAAGTGTTTTAACATTCGGACACCAGCTGCCAGGGCCTCTGTCATGAACTGGAACCCGGTTAGGGCGTACCCACAAATTTCGGGTACCCCCATCCGTTGATTTAAACATTTCGGGTAACGGTACCCGATACCCCCAAAATTTCGAGTAACGGTACCCGATGACATCGCCTCTGCGGGCAACCGCCGAATTCCGGGTACCCCCATCCGCTACACATTGTTTTCGGCTACCAAATTGCGGACATGCAGAAACCACGGCCTCCGTGACGTCTTGAAACAGGTTTTAGCCATGCGGACGCCAGCGACTTGAGCCTCTGTATGACGTCATGAACTGGAACACGGAAGTGTTTCAGTCACACATACACACACATACACACACACACACACACACACACACAAAACAGTGACGTCACATGGACAGCTCGGACACCAGCTGCCAGTGCCTCTATGACGTCATGAACTGGAACCCGGTAGTGTTTTCAACTGGGGGTTCCCCAACCAATTGTTTTCACACCGCGGAAGCCAGCTACCAGTGCCTCTCTGTGACGTCATCGCCATTGTTTTCTAACACTCACTTTCCCTCTACTATTTCGCTATGAGACCCACGAATTCTCTAATAGGACGACCACACGTTTCATCCTTGAACAGACCGACAACCTTTTTTGTTCTTAAGGCTATAACAAGGATGAGACGTAGGGTAATCCGATGTGTCAAAAACGTGTAGGTCCTTCTTCATGTCTGCATACAAGTCGGATGTTTGAATACTATACATCAGACTGTCTGTATCTGTCATTAGCAATCTAACGTTACGGCCGTACTTGGCGACAGCATAACGATAATGAAAGTCGTACATTATTGTTTTGCTAACGTCAAGCACCATGAAGCCGATATACACGGGACGGGAAAGAACGATGGATTTTTTACGGAGTGAGAGCCCCATCAGATCGTTCGTATAACGAATCATACGTTTCAGCCTAGGTGTGGAAACTAGTTTTTGAAGCCGTCGTTTATCTGAGACTAGTTCAAAGTCTATATGTTTCCGTACGTTCTCCAGCGACTTGCCGTATACGGCGTTGTTCATCAGTTTGAAAAGGTCTTTTTCAAAGCTGTTGACGGCTGCTTGCCTCTTGCGGGTGTTGAAACCGATAAACGGTTTCAACCACCGTGATTGCAAGATACAACCTGCGACTTAAAAAAATATAGTTTACCGTTGTGGTAGGAAATTCAAACTATTAAATTGTCTCTCTCTCTCGCTCTCTCTCTCTCTCTCTCTCTCTCACACATTTCTGATTACTATACAAATAATTGCATGTATGTTCAGAGGTTTATAACGAAATAAATTAAAATAAACCATTGTGTATTCGCTAACTTAAACCAGGAGTCATCGTCTAAATCGGTGCGTCCTACTTTCTAATTTGACACATGACAATCATTAGCAGCGCTGACAGTATTTACTCCAAAAACGGACACACAAGCTTTCCCCACTACCAGAGTACAATATATACGCAAAGAAAATCGGTGGCAATTTCTCATTGACCGCCTGCGTGTGCTGATACATCGTGAAATCTATCACTGCATTTTTAATAGTTGAAAGACTGTTTGTATTATTGTACGTCTCAGTATACGCAACTTCCATCATTAAGGGTGTCTAGACAACACATGCTAGTTTGGTAAGTGAACATAATTTATTGTATGTATAGATTTTATTTAAACGTAAAAATTATTTGCATTAAAACATTATCAAGCGCATTTTTTATTGAATTTAATACATGTGTGTGTGTATGCGTGTGTGTATGATCAAATTATTATGTCTGTTACAATTTTCTGAAATATATTCTTACCGTATTTTTATATTTCACTTCTAATTGAAGATATATATTTGAATTTAATACATGTGTGTGTGTGTGTGTGTGTGTGTGTGTGCGCGCGCGCGCGTGTTTGTATGATCAAATTATTATGTCTGTTACAATTTTCTGAAATATATTCTTACCGTACTTTTATATTACACTTCTAATTGAAGATATATATTTGAATTTAATACATGTGTGTGTGTGCGTGTGTGTATGATCAAATTATTATGTCTGTTACAATTTTCTGAAATATATTCTTAACGTACTTTTATATTACACTTCTAATTGAATATATATATTTTAGGTATAGCTGAATTTTAGCGTGTGAGCTTCAATATACACAACGTTCGTCATTTTTTAAGTGTGTGTAGTCAACGTACGCTAGTTTGGTAAGTGTACAACATAATTTTATTGTATGTACAGATTTTATTTCAACGTAAAAAATTATTCACCTTAAAAACATTATCAAGTGCATTATTTATTGATTTAATACATGACTCGTTCAAATAAGTATATATGGGTGTGTGATCAAATTACTATGTCTGTTACAAAAATTCTGAAATTTATTCTTGTCGTGCTTTTATATTACATTACATAATTTTATTGTATGTACAGATTTTATTTAAACGTAATTTATATATATTACACTACATAATTTTATTGTATGTACAGATTTTATTTAAACGTAAAAATTATTTGCATTAAAACATTATCAAGCGCATTATTTATTGAATTTAATACATGTGTGTGTGTGTGTGTGTGTGTGTGTGTGTGTGTGTGTGTGTGTGTGTGTGTGTGTGTGTGTGTGTGTGTGTGTGTGTGTGTGTGTGTGTGTGTGATCAAATTATTATGTCTGTTACAATTTTCTGAAATATATTCTTACCGTACTTTTATATTACACTTCTAATTGAAGATATATATTTGAATTTAATACATGTGTGTGTGTGCGGGTGTGTATGATCAAATTATTATGTCTGTTAACAATTTTCTGAAATATATTCTTAACGTACTTTTATATTACACTTCTAATTGAAGATATATATTTTAGGTATAGCTGAATTTTAGCGTGTGAGCTTCAATATACACAACGTTCGTCATTTTTTTAAGTGTGTGTAGTCAACGTACGCTAGTTTGGTAAGTGTACAACATAAATTTTATTGTATGTACAGATTTTATTTAAACGTAAAAAATTATTCGCATTAAAAACATTATCAAGTGCATTATTTATTGATTTAATACATGACTCGTTCAAATAAGTATGTATGTGTGTGTGATCAAATTACTATGTCTGTTACAAAAATTCTGAAATTTATTCTTGTCGTGCTTTTATATATTACATTACATAATTTTATTTAAACGTAATTTATATATTACACTACATAATTTTATTGTATTGATTGAATTTAATACATGACTAATTCAAATAAGTGTATGTGTGTGTGTGTGTGATCAATTTCTGAAATATATTCTTACTGTACTTTTTATATTACACTTCTAATTGAAGATATATTTTAGGTATAGCTGAATTTTAAGCGTGCGAGCCTTCAGTGTGCATACAACGTCTGTTGTGTGTGTGTGTGTGTGTGTGTGTGTGTGTGTGTGTGTGTGTGTGTGTGTACAACGAATACTGTTCGGTAATAGCGGATCAGCGCTGCCTTCGTCACCCGTCAAAAAGTCCATATCTTTTATTGGCAATTTGTTTGCTTGCCGTACAATCTTCATCTTCGTGAATACCGAAAGCATACGGTTTTCAGTACGTGCTGTCACCTTTTTTTTATAAAAGATCTTTCTTATGTGGTATTGAAACTATTGTCCAACCTTGTTAGATCGAGAAAATTAAGTTTATTTTATAATTCAACCTCATGGGTAAATTGTATGCCTTCCCGTTGTCCGTCTGTAAATATTTCATTCGGTTAGCAGTTAGTAGTGCGTGTGCGTTAATTATTTTATGTTGAGTATAACACCGGTCAATGACCCTTGGGTTAAGCCGGTGTTGTATGTTACTAAAATCATAGCAAATATTTTCATTCTAAGCATGTATTACTGTTTAGTAATAATTACAACCCAACGAAGGATATATAGTTTGATGCTTTATAAGTTTGTGTACATAGGTTGTATATTGCAAGCATGAAATTATTATTATTTAAATCTGTTATCTGTTGTTGTATGGAGGTCATCTATAAATATCAGGTCAGTGCGACACAACGTGTAACAAACCTAATTGGATTTGCATTGAACCTAACGTGTACAGGATTCAACCCAATGTGTGCGCGCGTTGCGCGTGTGTGTGTGCGCGCGCGCGAAAATAAACTTAATTTTCTCGATCTAACAAACAGTTGGTCTAAGCGTACATTTATTATGTAAATCATCTCTTTTTCAGTCATCTACGTAAGTGCATTTGAATTATTTGCGCATGCGCATAACAGCTTTTTTAGTACAGTTGCACACACATCCACACTTGCACTATATATATAACCGGTGAACTTCGCAACAGCGTCTTACTTACCACTCGTTCATGTTGCTGAACACTACTGCGCTACAAATTGTATGTTACAAATTGATATTCTAATTTACTTTGTGTGATATAAAGCGTTTAAGATACACTAACATAATACCAGCGTTATAACAGTTCCTTTTGTTTTTCAGTATTCATTCTCCCTCTCTCTCTTGAAGATCATGGCCAACCTTCAGCAGGAACGTGGGCAGGAGCAGCAGGAACAGACTGAACAAGGTAAAGTTCAATACCAATTGTCACAGTTAAGAAATTATTTTTGTAATTATGTAGCGAGCAAACTTGCTGATGCGAATTAACGTTTGAGTCATACTATGTCTATTGGTGTGTACGAAAAGTCTCTCTCTCTCTCTCTCTCTCTCTCTCTCTCTCTCTCTCTCTCTCTCTCTCTCTCTCTCTCTCTCTCTCTCTCTCTCTCAACATCGTTTAGAAATTGACATGTAGATGAAAATTTTTCATGTTCCTTCATAGGTTTGTCACCTTCTTTCCAACCAACTAATTCAATTCCACAACAAAATCATTTAAATCTATCGTCTACGAATGACATACTATGCCCGCAAACATCGAAATTTCTAGGGTAGAAGTAGAACCCTACAAACGCTAACTCGTCAGGGCTGATAAACGTCACTTCCCAATACTTGAACGATTTTATTCTTTCACTTTCAATACTAAAATCAGGAGTAGCCGACATCTTCACTGCTTGTAATAAACTGACATATTACCCCCGACGAGTGTTATGTATTTATTTATTTACCACAAACATGAATTTGTGTGTGCGTGTGTGTGTGTGTGCGTGTTATTCGTCATTCCTATTAGCTAATACATGTGTTTCTATTGTTTCAGTTGTGACTCGATTTTATATCGAGAGGAACAGGAGTGTCCGAGGATATATCACAACCTTCGACTACCTTCCAGTGAACGCCGACACGTCGGATCATGACATAGTATCCGTAATGACCGAGGCACGTCCTTTATTGCATGAGGATATTCAGGCAGAGCAGGCACGTTTACGCAATATCAAGTGGCATATTGCGTGCAGGATACGTTTTACTAAAACCGTGGTAGATGGTGACAGTGGTGAAGAGAAAGAGGTAACGAAAGACGCCGTCTTCCACGGACGTTGTCGCACGTTGCTCACGGACGACAGCGACGAGTTGAATTGTCTACTCGATGAATCCTACGATAAAATCTTCAATAGCATATCCAATTTTACCCGTGACGGGAGCGGATGGTCGGTGGACACTGTACTGAAGCTGGAACTGGTTGTTGGACGGTACCAGCCTCTAGCAGCGTCCTCCTACCTTCCAACCCCGCGAAAACTCTCACTCACCAAGGCAGTAGTCAACATCAAGAACCCCCAAGATGAAATGTGTTTTCTATGGTCCGTACTAGCTCACATACACCCTCAAGAACGTAATAAAGAACGTGCTTCAAACTACATCTTATTCAAAAACACCTTAAATATGACCGGTATCGAGTACCCTGTTTCGTTAAAGTCCATTTCCAAATTTGAAGCACAGAATCTTAACATTTCTATAAACGTTTTCGGCTATGATATAGAAGACAATATCAAAAAAAATGAATCAAAAAATGAGGTTTACCCTCTGAGAATTACCTCGAATAAGGACAGGTCGCATCACATTAATCTTTTGCTTCTGTCCGATACAAATAGCCGAAAACATTACTGTCTTATCAGTAACATGAGTAGATTGTTATCATCCCTTACAAAATGTAGCAATAAATCATTTTACTGCGACTACTGCCTGCATCGTTTCACTACAGAACATGGTCTGTCCGATCATCTCCCCTACTGCACACCTTACGGCGAGCAGAAAACCAAAATGCCCACGGAGGAGGAGAAGTTTATGTCCTTTAAAAATTATACACACTGTCTTAAAGTACCCTTCACCGTCTACGCCGGCTTCGAGTCCCTCATCACTCCGCTTCAATCGTGTTCACCTGGTAACAACGTCCCGACGACAGTGAAAGAGTTAGGTGAATTCTACTCAGTTGATAGCAGCGGTGCCCGTCAGAAAATAACTTCTCCTCCTGTATCGTCCACATCATACGAAGCGATGCATATTCCGTCAGGTTTCTCCTATGCTATCGTCGATCACACGCACAGCCTCTGGAGAGAGGCTAAAGTTTATCGGGGTGGAAACGTCGTAGACACTTTCTTCTCGTGGTTGATGAAAGACGTCGAGGATATGATGAAGGTAGTACGACATAACGTACAACTAATTATGACCGATGATGACAATGCTGCGTTTATCACCGCCACCGTTTGTCATTTGTGTGAGCGCCCTTTGACAGACGGTGATGACAGGGTGCGTAATCATTGTCATCTTACGGGGAAATTCTTGGGAGCAGCCCATAATAGCTGCAATCTGAATTATAAGATGCCTCGTCATATCCCCGTCTTCTTTCATAACCTTCGTGGCTACGACTGTCACCATTTAATGCAGGGTTTGGGGAAATACAACGACCAACGCGTATCCTGCATCGCGACATCCAGCGAGCGTTACGTGTCGTTCTCCCTGGGTCCCTTGCGTTTCGTAGACTCTTTTCAATTTCTTAATCGCTCTCTGGACACACTCGTTACCAATCTGTCCACGTCCGGGAGCCAATTTCCTTTGCTTAGAGAGGAAATGCTTAGACGAGGTTTCGATGAACAGACCAATCTCCTCGTACGCAAGGGGGTATACCCTTACGAGTACGTTGACAGTATTGATCGGTTCAACGAAACAAGTCTACCCACTCGTGAACACTTTGATAACCGGTTGATGGAATCGTCTATTTCGGACGCAGATTACGAGCACGCACAAAACGTGTGGAGTGCATTCAATCTGCGTACGTTTGGAGATTACCATGATTTGTATTTGTTGACAGACGTAATGCTGCTGGCCGATGTCTTTGAAAGTTTTCGAGACATGGCCTTACGCGATTACTGCTTGGACCCATGTCAATTTTACTCGCTTCCCGGACTCGCTTGGAACGCGATGCTAAAAATGACAGGGGTCGAATTAGAGCTGTTGACAGAGATAAATCAACATCTGTTTGTAGAGTCTGGGGTCCGCGGAGGCGTCGCGATGATATCCAACCGTCATGCTGTCGCTAACAACCCTTTGATCCCGGATCAGTACGATGTTTCGAAACCGACCTCCTTTATTCTGTATACGGACTGTAACAATCTATACGGTGCAGCCATGTCGCAACCACTCCCTTACGCAGACTTCCGATGGCTCGATCGTAACGAAATCGAGTCCTTGGACGTACGTAATGTGAGTGATGATTCCGACATCGGGTACATCCTCGAAGTCGACCTACACTATCCTAATACACTACACGACCTGCATTCCGACTACCCGCTTGCACCTGTGCGCCAGCGCGTAACACCCGATATCCTTTCTCCCTTTTCCAAACGTTTACACGAGAGTATATACACATCATCGTATAACGAATCAGGGTCATCCGTAGAGAAGTTGTTAACGACTTTGGAGGACAAACAAAATTACGTTCTCCATTATCGAAATTTGAAATTGTATTTAAGTTCTTGTTTAGAGCTGAAAGCGACTCATAGGGTGTTGTGTTTTAAGCAAAGCGCTTGGTTGAAACCGTTTATCGATTTCAACACCCGCAAGAGGCAAGCAGCCGTCAACAGCTTTGAAAAAGACCTTTTCAAACTGATGAACAACGCCGTATACGGCAAGTCGCTGGAGAACGTACGGAAACATATAGACTTTGAACTAGTCTCAGATGAACGACGGCTTCAAAAACTAGTTTCCACACCTAGGCTGAAACGTATGATTCGTTATACGAACGATCTGGTGGGGCTCTCACTACGTAAAAAATCCATCGTTCTTTCCCGTCCCGTGTATGTCGGCTTCACGGTGCTTGACGTTAGCAAAACAATAATGTACGACTTTCATTATCGTTATGCTGTCGCCAAGTACGGCCGTAACGTTAGATTGCTAATGACAGATACAGACAGTCTGATGTATAGTATTCAAACATCCGACTTGTATGCAGACATGAAGAAGGACCTACACGTTTTTGACACATCGGATTACCCTACGTCTCATCCTCGTTATAGCCTTAAGAACAAAAAGGTTGTTGGGCTGTTCAAGGATGAAACGTGTGGTCGTCCTATTAGAGAATTCGTGGGTCTCAGAGCGAAATGTTATTCGTTCCTTGTGGCCCACGAAGATCCTAGCAATGAGTGTCAAAAACGTGTGTGTAAAGGTGTACCTCGAGTTGCTATTAAGAGGAGTCTACGACACGATATGTATCGCAAGTGTCTCACTGATCATTGTCAGTTTTCTGCCAGTGCGCTTTGTTTACGTAGCGATCATCATACGCTGTACACGATGCGCGTAAATAAGCAAGCGTTGTCACCGTATGATGATAAGCGCTATATACTAGACAATGGCCGTGATACACTTGCGTACGGTCATTATCGGATACGTGACAAATTAATTGCCGACGACGACGACGACTCCGCTCCCCCACCTGCTAAAATTCCACGTTACACCGCCCCCACCACCTGTTAAAAACAAAAACAAAAAAACAAAAAAAATTCCCACTGTGATATCCACAGACACTTTTGGTTTCTACCGTTAGTTATTGTCTCTCCACGCTTCAGTTCGAACGGTAGTAAACGTAAGTTTGCGTATTATTATTATTATTATTATCGTAACGATATTTGTGTTTATACATATTAGTTTGTAATGTGTGGTTTTTTTTTTTTTATATAGTATAATGGAAAACGTTGCTGTAATAATTGACTTTCACTGCTTTTATGATGACAACGGCAATTATATAGTAAAGGAATTGTCAGTCATGGACGTAACGCGTTTTGCAAGCAGACATTGGATTTTCGCCCCGCCTGCTACAGCCGTCACGAATTCGAAATACACTAGGACCAACTACTGGTTAACAACAACTTATCATGGTCTCAGATGGAGTGAAGGAGAGACACCGTACGACAATCTTGTTTCAGTGTTAACAACGTATACGAACATATATAAATATGTGTTTGTGAAGTGTCTTGAGAAAAAACGTTTTTTAGAATCGAAAATAATCCATCATCATATAATAAATCTTGATGACATTGGCTGCCCTAAAAATATACCATATCTATTTCCCGGGACGTTGTCTTACACATTGCAATTCTTCTTCTACACGATGTACAAACCATAAGGTGTACGCACTTAGAGAGTGGATAATTAATGATTTTTTTGTTATACGAACATTTTTAATGTGAGTGTCTCATAGTAAAAACAAAATTTACTACCATTGCTAATTTCGTTTAGGAAACTTGTACATGGACGCAGGCGATAACTATTTCTGTATGAAAGTAGGCTGTGGACTTTCCTAATATATATATATATATATATATTGTAACAGCGCTAATTCTGCATGTATGTACATGCAAAGCTTCAGGCGATGAAAGCGAA